>JALAZF010000318.1:0-4800000 GCA_022829125.1 Lathyrus tuberosus | reverse complement strand
AACACATCCAATATGTCATATCTAAGCTGTCCAAACTCGCACAAGTGACCTGTAACACCAAAATCACAAAGTCCCATCTCAAAACCTCAAAATAGGACTTTTTTTGCATTTTTCAAGCCATGTCTTGATCCAGTCACTTTCAAAACCAGATAAAACCTCAAACACACTCCAAATATCATCCTTGAATTGTCCCAAATGGTTCCCCACATCTGGAACACCATTTGAGAGAGTTGCTATTTTGGTCACTTTTGCCCCTTTTTGCAAGAAAGGGCCAATTTCCATTCTTGAGGTTTCAAGGTGATTCCAACCATCCTAAAAGCTTCCAAGGGATCATTTGAGGGTGTCCAAAGCATCAAATTATTTCTGGAACAAAGCACTTGACAGATTGCCCAAAAAGCTCCTAAAGAGGTAAGTATCTCAACTTGAACTCTCTGAAATATGCATTTCTTTGAAGTCCACTGATCATGCACATCTTATACATGTTATATGTGTTGTGTTTGAACCAATTTATCATGTAATTCATGCTTGCAACAAGAGGTAGCACAGAAAATGCAAATTATAGCCTATTTCAACACCACTATCGGATTTTGAGGAGGATTTATTTTCTGAAAAAACCACCACCGCCATTGGATTCCTTGTGAAATTCTAGGAAGTATAGACCTAAATTTTGTCCCAATCCATGGAGAAATGATAAAGTTATAAGCTTCACGTTTTTGGCCAAAACCTTACCTTGCCTTGCCTTGGCCAGGCCAAAATCAAGGCAAGCCTTGTATATTTGTGGGTGGGGTTTGATACACGGATGTATCACCACCCTAGTGGTAGAGGGCGCGCACTGCACACAAGAGGTCTGGGGTTCGAATCCCCCTCGCCCCAGATCCTCTTTTTATCACTTTTTCCTATTTTTATTATTTTTCTTATTATTTTTAATGATTTGAAAAATTAATAACTCCCTCAATTTTAATTATTTTTTATTGGTTTTTTTTGCAAAAATTCACAAAAATGTTAAAATATTTTATTACACAATAAAATTAATTTTATATTATTTATTTAATATAGTTGGTATTTTTATGAATAAATTCATTTTTAATTGTTTTTAAACATTTTAAAAGTGAATATTCATCTTGAAAATCAAACCCAAATGAGTTTTAATTCATCTTGTGGTTAAAACCTCATTTTTAAAACCTTAACCAAAAATCACAAGTTGTTTAGTCAAGCTTATTTGGTGTTTTATCATTTTTTATTGATTTTCTTTAAGAATTTATTTTAAAAAATGATGAAATTAGGGTTTTGATTGATTCCACCCTCATCAATCATTTTCAAACACTCATGGGCCTCTATTAGAGTGTAAGACCCATCCCCTTTGTAAATACACCACTTTTTGGACCTCAGCCATTGTATAAGTCCTGTTGTATTTTCAAAAACAACGGCGCGATCGTCACCTTTTCAAAATCGTCTAGGCCTACCCTCGTGTTATAAGCCCCATTTTTTTTCTTTAAATTACTTTAGGCCTCTAATAGAGTGTAAGACCCAACCCCTCTTTGAAACCAAAATAGTTTGGGCCTCAGTCATTGTATAAGACCCACAGTGTTTTCAAAGATCTCGGCGCAATCGCCAGTTTAAAATAAAACAATTTGGGCCTCTCCTTGTGCTGTAAGGCCCATCTCTTGTACAAAAATAAATTATTGGGCCTCTAATAGAGTGTAAGACCCAATCCCTTTTTAACCAAAACCATTTTGGGCCTCAGATATTGTATAAGTCCCTGTGCGTAAAAAGAACCCCTCGGCAATATCGCCATTTTCAAACAAATCATCTGGGCCTACCCTCGTGTTATAAGCCCTATTTTTTGTCTTTAAATTCCTTTGGGCCTCTAAATAGGGTGTAAGACCCATCCCCTTGTACATAAAAAACTTTTTGGGCCTCACATATTGTATAAGTCCCTCTGTACAGAATTCAAAACAACGGTGCGATCATCGTTAAAACTTGGGCCTCTCCTTGAGCTATAAGCCCCAACAATCTTTTCAAAACACTTTCTCCTTTGATTTTGAATCCAAATATACAGTTGGTATCAAAAATTTCTTTAAATTGTAATCTTCTCTGTGAATTGCATTTCTTGAAATTCTCTTGGTTTGGGGACCCAAGGGCTTCCTAAAAGCATCCCCGCCTCCTCTTGGGCTTGTACAAGGACCCTTCGGCTTCTTAGAAGTTCTCATGCCTTCTCTTGGGCTTAATACAAGGACCCTGACGACCTCTTAAAGATATAAGACAAAACTTAGTCATCCTTCGCTAGAGCAGTCCTTCCAGTTGTCATACCCCAAATTTTATCCACTAAGATTCCCCATCATTGTGCAAATCATCATCACAATATGGATGTACCATCATACCTCATTAGTCTCCCCAAAGATGGGTGAGCATCCACTACAATCAAACTTAGGGTTTCAAGCCCTCTCAGAGCTTTTAGACAAAAGGTCAATCAAGGAATGACATGATCTTCAACTTGTCTAACCTCTTAAACATCCACAATGGATCAAGAGGACTCCCACCTTAAAAATCAAGCACAAAGTTGCAGCATTCCAAGTGGATCAAGCCTCTAGATGAAAATTTTCATCTAGGCATGAGCCAATGCTTCAAAGCATAACCCAAAATACTCTAAGGTACATCATAAACCCAATCATCAAGTCAATTTAGCCTTAGGGGATGCATTCATAAAAAAATCGGGAATTAGGGTTTCTTGACCTAATTCACCCCTAAGTTGACTTTTGGGATAAAACATGAGCCAAGACCTCAAGACATGATTTGAGGACCTCTAATAAACTAAATTGATCTATTTGCAACAATGGATTGATCCAAGAAGCTTGATCCACAAGTTTCATTTTCATCAGGCATGTCCCCAAACCTTGGGACATGATTCAATACACCCTATAACACCCATGGAACATGTCCATTAAGTTTGATTTAGGTCAAGGACTTGATTTCACAAAGGATCGCACAGTTTGGAATTCATCTGATAAAAAGTCAACTGTGCACAAAAGTCAACTTTGATTTTTTGAGATTTTTCACAATTATGGTTATTTGACCCTAAAATGATGTTAATGTGTGATTGGAATCATCATTCATCAAGAAAAATCAAGAAAAGTGGGATAACTTGTAAAAGGGGTAACCATAAAAAACTTAGAAATTTTCCAAGTTATGGAACAAAGTGGCTAGGGTACCAACTTTGGAGGATTATAACTCCTAAACCACAAGGTCATTTTTCCCCATTCAAAGCTGGATTTGTAGCTCTCATGACCCTCTACAAAAGCTTCAACTACACCTCATTCCAATTCCACATGGATTTTGAGTTATGGAATGATAAAAATGGCTGAAAACATGAAATGTCACTTTTTCCAACACTTAGTGAAATTTTCACTAAGTCAGAATCTGTTTCACTTTTTCCAAAAAGTAGGGGGATTTTTCACTTGGATCAAAAAAGTATCAAGACCAACTATGATCACCCATATGTTGTATCATATGAGGGCTTTCCAAAATGGCCAAGAACTCCATGAAACTCCACTTAAGCCATGAGATATGACCATGCCAATATGCCTTGCTGCAAACTGTCACGGCAAGGCAGATTTTTGCATTTTGCTCGATTTGCTCAAATTTTGCAAAGGGCATGCAAATCTATCCATCTGAACACCTCAAGGGGGGACCAAGGAGGGATAAAAATTGATCCACCAGCCTCCCATGTCTTTGGAAACAAAAGTACCATGCCAAACCTAGAAATGCCTAAAAGAGGGACAAGACTCCAATTTTTGTTTGGATCATTTAATGGATGCACCAAGGTGGCATGGACTGAGCCTTTTCCAACTGAATTCAGTCAAAGATGATCCAAGAACTAGGGAACCAGCAACCTGTACCCTAACCTCTAGTCAATGGCTAGAGGAGACTTGGATTCCTATTGATCAACATTGGTCAAACCTCTGTAGCAGTTGCCATTCACTATTTCAGCCAAAAAAAACTTGCTCTACTATAAATAGAGCTCATTTCCGCTCAGTTTGAGTACACCAAAGCACTACAACACTTGCTTTCCTCAAAATCTCTTTCTCTTGGCAAAAATGCCTTCTTTAGCAAGGTAACTCTGAGTTTTTGAGTTAGAGAGCAATTCTACCACAGCTCATGATATAAACACATCCAATATGTCATATCTAAGCTGTCCAAACCTTCACAAGTGACCTGTAACACCAAAATCACAAAGTCGCCTCTCAAAATCCCAAAAAAGGACTTTTGTGCATTTTTCAAGCCATGTCATGATTCAGTCACTTTCCAAACCAGATAAAACCTGAAACACACTCCAAATATCATCCTTGAACTATCCCAAATGGTTCCCCACATCTGGAACACCATTTGAGAGAGTTGCTATTTTGGTCACTTTTGCCCCTTTTGCAAGAAAGAGCTCAAACTTGTTCCTGAGGTTTCCAGCTGATTCCAATAATTCTAAAAGCTTCTAAGAGATCATTTAAGGGTGTCCAAAGCAACAAATCATTTCTGGAACAAAGCACTTGGCAGATTGCACAAAAAGGTCCAAAAAGAGGTAAGCATCACAACTTGAATTCTTTGAATCATGGTTTCCTTTGATGTCCACTGATCATGCACATCTTATACATGTTATATGTTTTGTGTTTGCACCAATTTATCATGTAATCCATGCCTGTAACAAGAGATAGCATAGAAAATGAAAATCATGGCCTATTTCAAAACCACTATCGGGTTTTTCAATAGGAGCATGATCTGAAAAAAAACACCACCACCATTGGATTCATTGTGAAATTCTAGGCAGGATAGACCTAAATTTTGTCCCAATCCATAGAGAAATGAGAAAGTTATGGCCTTCACGTTTCTAACCAAAATCTTGCCTTGCCTTGCCTTGGGCCAGGCCAAAAACAAGGCAAGCCTTGTATATTTGTGGTTGTGTTTCAATCAACGGATGTATCACCACCCCAGTAGTAAGGTGCGCGCCCTGTACACAAGAGGTCTGGGGTTCGAATCCCCCTCACCCCAGACTCTCTTTTTGCTATTTTTTCGACTTTTCTACTATTTTCATATTATTTTTAATAGTTTGGAAAATTAATAACTCCCTCAATTTTAATTATTTTTTACTGGTTCTTTTTGCAAAAAATCACAAAAATATTGAAATATTTTATTCCACAAAAAAAAAATTTATAATATCTATTTAAACAAGTTAGTATTTTTATGAATAAATTCATTTTAATTGTTTTTAAACATTTTTAAAGTGAATATTCATCTTGGAATTCAAAACCAAATGAGTTTTAATTCATCTTGTGATTAGTCCCTCATTTTCCAAACCTTAACCGTAAATCATAAGTTGTTTATTAGCAATTATTTGGTATTTTTATCATTTTATTAATTTTTCTTGAATAAATTACTTTCAAATGATGAAATTAGGGTTTTATGGGTTTATTACCCTAAAACAAACTTTTTAAAACACTTTGGGCCTCTAATAGAGTGGAAGACCCAACCCCTTTGAAAACCAAATTATTTGGGCCTCAGCCATTGTATAAGACCCACTACGTTTTCAAAAATCTCGGCGCGATCGCCAGTTTAAAATAAAAATCATCTGGGCCTACCCTCGTGTTATTAGACCCATTTCCTTTCTTTAAACTCTTTGGGCCTCTAATAGAGTGTAAGACCCAACCTCTTTTTGAAACCAAAACCTTTTTGGGCCTCAGTCATTGTATAAGACCCACGGTGCTTTCAAAAATCTCGGCGCGCTCACCAATTCAAAAACAAATCATCTGGGCCTACCCTCGTGTTATAAGCCCCATTCCTTTTCTTTAAACCCCTTTGGGCCTCTTGAGAGAGTGTAAGACCCATCCCTGTGTACAGAAAACCTTTTGGGCCTCACATATTGTATAAGTCCCGCTGTACGAATTCAAACAACAGTGCAATCACTGGTAAAACCTTGGGCCTCTCCTCGAGCTGTAAGCCCCACAATCTTTTCAAAGCACTTTCTCCTTTGAATTTGAATATAATATTATTATCAAAGTTTTCTTTGTTGAGCAACTAACCAAACAGCATGGAAGCTCTATAACGGGTAAGTGTTTATCCGCTTTCATTTATCGCTTTCATATGTATATAACTGTATTGTGGGGCTGCTTCACTGTAAGTCTTCTTTCACAAACTTTTATATACTTGTCACATATCAACTGTGTAATACTAGTATAGTTATTTAGAGTTTTCCCCGGCAACTACGTCTAGCACTAGGTAAAGCCCTGTTGGTCACTCTCAAATACAGTCAAAACTAGATCCCCTATAGGATTTCCAGATACAGTCTTCCCTCCTCTTGGGGTTAAACAATATGGAGACGTGAAAGGCAGCATTCTCGGTGAACCCTTTCTCAGACTGTCACCATTAGAAATTGTCAAAGAAACTCTAACTCCCCAGAGATGATCTTTTCTCCGTGAATGGCACCTCTTGAGTTTCTTCTAAATTCTCTAACTTTCCTGGCTTGATCTATTCTCGGTGAATAGCATGTCTTGAACTTCTCGGGGTTTGGGGATCCACAGGCTTCCTAAAAGCATCCCCGCCTCCTCTTGGGCGTTGTACAAGGACCCTTCGGCTTCTTAGAAGTTCTCATGCCTTCTCTTGGGCTTAATACAAGGACCCCGACGACCTCTTAAAGGTATAAGACATAACTTAGTCGTCCTTTACTAGAGCAGTCTTTCCCGTGTCAAAACTCTGGCCGTTACAGGGTTGATACTCATTCCTCAATGCTTGTGCCTCCTCTTGGGCATAGTACAAAAGATAAAACTCTAGGCTTGGACAGTCTAAACCTCTTGAGTCTCAAAGACATTCTCAAGTTTCCTTTCAAACATAGGAAGAAACACTGAACCCGGTATCTCTCATGAGAGTTCCCCACGCTTGGACCCGCTTCAGGATCTTCAGAATCCACAGCGGTAGGTCAGCCTTCTTTTGGGCTTTGTACAATGATTCTCCCCAGCGGAGCTAACCTTTTCAGACTCTCTTGTTGAGTCACCCACTTTTAGCCTCCATCTCGGGCTTCGTACGAGATAGAAAAACACTCTCTTGTTGAGTATAAAAGATTCTCTTGTTGAGTCAATTTTTAGCCTCCGTCTTGGGCTTCATACAAGACACATATAAAAACACTCTCTTGTTGAGTATAATAGACTCTCTTGTTGAGTCCCTTTCCTTTTTAGCCTCCGTCTTGGGCTTCATACAAGACACATATAAAACACTCTCTTGTTGAGTATAAAAGACTCTCTTGTTAGGTCAATTAACTTTCAGACTCTCTTGTTGAGTCAATTTCCTTTTAGCCTCTATCTCGGGCTTCGTACGAGACAACAAAACACTCTCTTGTTAAGTATAAAAGACTCTCTTGTTGGGTCAATAAACTCTCAGACTCTCTCGTTGAGTCAATCACCTTTTCGGACTCTCTCATTGAGTCCACCTTCCCTTTTCGCCTCCATCTCGGGCTTCATCCGAGACACCAAATTACTCTCTTGTTGAGTATGGCAGACTCTCTTGTTGAGTCAAACCCTTTTAGCCTCAATCTTGGGCTTTGTACAAGACAGAAAGAACATTTTCCCCTGAAAAGTCAACTTCTAGCCTCCTCTTAGGCTTTGTATAAAGAAAACCCCGGTTGAGTCAATCAACCTTTTAGCATCAAAGTTGTGCCTTGCTCACAACATAGAAACATCAATAACTCCTCTTTAGAGATGAAAAATTCTCTCTCAGCATAAACCCTTCAGCTTCACATCTTGGGCTTTGAACAAGATACAAATAGACCCTTCAGCTTCACATCTTGGGCTTTGAACAAGATAGAAATAGACCCTTTAGCTTCACATCTTGGGCTTGAACAAGATACAAATCACCCCTTTAGCTTCAATCTTGGGCTTTGAATAAGACACCAAAACACCTTTTTCCTCCCTTAGAATAAGAGGAACTACGATCGCTCGGATTTCCCTGTTTCAGGAATACGTAGGCACAAGATTGCAAAAATATTAGCGAGCATACTAATCAAAAACCCAAAATCCAGTACCTTCATATATCAACCCAAAAGCACCAAATCTAAACACATTACCAAAAACCTCACAAATGGTCCAAACATTATATTCTTAACAAAATAACCGAAGAGGGGCCCACATCTTAATAGCATCTGTAACCTAACAGACCACTTTTTAAACTTAGTATGCAAGCAGGGTTAATTGGAGACATCTATTTCCCTTCCTTAATCAGCTCAACAGGATAAAAAATGAATCGAACTGTAGTGCCCAAGTGATAGTGATTCAAGACCACAAAAATCGCGCTACAGAAAAATGGCGCCCACCGTGGGGCTCTCTTCTCTTTCTTACAATCTTCGGTAGAAACCTTAAGTTCTCGAAATGTCACAGAAATGGCGACTCTGCTGGGGAAACATTTTCTGCATAGGATCATAAGACTAGAGTTCTAGGATGATTAAGACAAACATATATACTGCTTTTCCTAATTGATATATGTGTTTATTTTTTTTGCTAATGGGAATGCGTGTGATGCCGCATGTGGAAAGATTGAGTATACACCTAAGATAGGTGACGGCAATGCGGGTAATCCTGTGGGGAGTGAATCCTAGTTAAGAGTCTCCGATCGACCATCAAACTCAGTGGAGACTCCCTTTGCAGATACATTGCCTATACGCCTTCGGTTGTTGAAAGTAGTGTGGTCAACAGGGTTATCTGAGAAGCTGAGGTTTTTAGTAGACTAAAACCATTTTATAGTGCGGAAGCTATCGGAAATAGTTGTCACGCGATACTACCCTCATCTGAGATCACTCTAGGATACATCAGCTCGCTGGCGACCCACTTGCTGTTGTTATCCCAAGAGGGGTCAATGATTTTGCGGACAGGAACAAAAAATCACCAGTATAAACCTTTGGGGGGGGTAGAGCCTTGACTTCATGACACCGACCCTTTGACCCCATGTTTTTTCTATGTTTTTGTGTGCTGCATTCATGCATTCATCTAAAAAACATTAAAACAAAAAAAAATCTTCTCTTCTAGTCTCTCTTTTTCAAATTAAACTAAGACAATGATTGCAAATGTCAGAGAAAAGGATTGCGCTAATGGATTTCGGTAGAAGGAAAACTCATAAGTACACCTTCAAGGTTCCAAAACTAGAGGATTTAAGAGGTCTGGCGAGAATGATCACCAACCACGAGGCTTTCAGAGCCAAGTACGGAGGGCTGCTATCTCTGTTAAGGGTTCATGTAATCGAAGGAATCCTGTCTACACTAATCCAGTTCTACGATCCGGTCTATCACTGTTTCACATTCCCAGATTATCAGCTTGCACCAACATTGGAGAAGTACTCTCACCTGACTGATCTGCACATTACTGATCAGGCTCCCTTTTCTGGACTGGATGAGATTCCAAAAGATCAAACCATTGCAAGAGCAATCTATTTGGATGAGTCAGAGGTTAGGACTCACATGACCACTAAGGGTGGAATCCAGGGTTTGCCAGCCTAGTTCTTGACAAAGAAAGCCCTATATTTTGCTAGTATAGGGAACGTGGCCGCTTTCGAGAGCATCTTTGTTTTGCTCACCTACGGGTTATTTTTGTTTCCCAACATTGATAACTTCGTATATATATCAACGCCATTAAGATTTTCCTGATCGGAAACCCCGTACTGACTTTGCTCGCAGATGCTTATCATTCGGTACACCTAAGGAATTTGTATAGTGGAGGAATGATCACATGTTGTGTACCTCTGCTGTACAAATGGTTCACTTCTCACTTGCCCAAGTATGCTGCCTTTTGGGATCAAAAGAATACTTTACGTTGGTCGCAGAGAATCATGTCTCTTACCAACTCTGACAACGATTGGTACAATCGAATATATGATGGGATCAGAATCATTGACCATTGTGGAAATTTCCCAAATGTACCCCTTATAGGAACTAAGAGAGGAATCAATTATTATCCAGTTTTAGTTCGTTGTCAATTTGGATACCTGATGAGGCATATCCCGCGTAATGCTCATCTGGAAGGTCTTTTCTTCAAGGAAGGAGAAAATTACAGGGAACTAAAGACGGAAATAGTGCATGCCTGGAAACACATTCATAGAAAAGGAAGATAGTCTCTAGGAAAACCAGATTGTGTCTCAGTGGAGCCTTATCTCCACTGGGTACAAACTAGAACTCTCAAGCTGAGGATGCCTTACCCTCGCCAGGAAGTTCTTCCATTAAGGGACTCTGCCTTTTATTTTTATGTCTGAGATGGAAAAACTTCAAGTTACTCTCAACCAAGTTCAGCAAGAGAAGAGGTCTTGGAGGAACAAGTACCGTATTCTCAATGTGGAGTGTAAGAAAATACAGCAGCTATTGAAAGAAAAAGACGCTCTTATTGAGATTTTAGAGTAACATGTTGTAGAAAACAAGGATGACCAAAGGAATTTGCTCGCTCCTTTCACTTGGCAAAGGAATGACAACCCGACAACGGCTCAAGATCCCCGGTCAAGGAAAAGGAAAGTACCAGAACCAGCACCTGAGCTCTCCTCAGAGAGGACGCAGGATCCATTAGCTTAGATTTCCTTTCACAGCACTATGTAAATTACTGTATTTCCATTTCTGCAATCCTTTGAATTCAATAAAACTGGGTTTCACCACTGTTTGATATTTTCAGTCCAAGTGTCGAAGTTTTCTTTGAACACAAAAAATATAAAATTAATATAATCATTGCATATCATTCATCATTCTCACGTAACGCATTCTTCTTACCTACGAATCTCACGTTTGCGTCTCGATTCTAGAGTCAAACTGTCTCATTTGTATAATACTCGGGCCAATCGTCAGAAAAAGATGGATGATCTCGAGGAAGAGAACAGAGAGTTGAGGGAAGAGATCGACACTCTGAAAGAGGATCTGAGAAAGCTTCATAACGACATGCAAGTTCTAGTAGAGGCTCAGATGCAACAACAAAGGACTGTGATCTCAGAGATCACATCAACGCCCATAGTGGAGAAGTATGATCCTAGGTACAAAATGCCGAAAGATCGTCCCTGGGGCATGCCTATCAACTATATCCCGGAAGGATATGTTACGCCGATCAATGAGGATCAAGGAACCGCAGCAGGAGCCGTTGGACCTGAAGGTTACAAACTTCGGGAAAGCGAAGATGCCAGGGGCATGACAGCAACTCCTGAAGGTTACAAACTTCGGGAGACACCGAGAGTCTCGGCCATAATGACTATACCATCGCCTGTGGTACATACTGTCCCAGAAGGACAGATTCCACAGATACACGCTGGTGGAAACGAAAGTATGTTCGACAGAATGAATGAGTTCTAGGAACAATTCCTGGAGATGCAGAAAGAACTGCAAACCCTTCGGGGTCAAGATTTATTTGGAGAGGACGCCGCAGACCTTTGTTTGGTCCCCAATGTGAAAGTCCTGCACAAATTCCAGGTGCCCAATTTTGATAAGTACAAGGGTAACTCTTGCCCTCAAAGCCATTTGGTGATGTACGCTCGACGAATGTCAGCTCAGACAAAGAACCAGGAGCTACTGATCCACTATTTCCAGGATAGTTTAACCGGCGCCGCATTAAAATGGTACATGGGTTTAAACCGCACTAAGATCGCCACTTTCCGAGATCTTGGTGCCACTTTCGTTCAACAATATAAATACAATTTGGACATGGCACCGGACAGAGATCAACTCAGATCGATGTCACAAAAGGACAAGGAAACCTTTAAGGAGTACGCTCAGAGATGGTGTGAAATTGCCGCCCAGATTTGTCCACCTCTTGAGGAAAAAGAGATGACAAAGATCTTCTTAAAAACCTTGAGCTCATTTTACTACGACAGAATGGTCGCCAGTACGCCCAGTGAATTCACCGAGATGGTGGGCATCGGAGTTCGTCTTGAGGAAGCAGTCAGAGAAGGACGGTTAGTTAAAGACGCTGGATCATCAAGTAATACAAAACGATACGGTAGTACTCTCCCTAAGAAAAAAGAGCAAGATATTGGGAATATCTCTCTCGGAAAGCAAAGGCGAAGATACCAACCAGTAGCATCCGTAACTCCTGCTATCAACCCCGCGCATGTTCCTACGTATCAACCTAAAGTTGCTCAGAGCCAACCAAATCAACAACAATATCAGCAAACGACACAACAGCCTCTTCAGCACGCTCGTCCTCAGTATAACAACAACCGTGAAACGCGACCTCCAGGGTTTGATCCTATACCTGTGTTGTACGCAGAACTGTTTCCATTACTACTGGTCAAGGGACACGTCCATACCAGGTCTCCTCTTACCATACCGGAGAATCCGCCTTTTTGGTTCAAGATGGATCAGACGTGCCCTTACCATCAAGGAGAACCAGGGCACAACATAGAAAACTGTCTCAGTTTCAAATCCGACGTGCAAAAGCTTGTTAGGTGCGGGGTCTTATCTTTCAAAGATACGAATCCTACTGTTCTCACGAACCCGCTGCCTCAACATGAGAAAGCTGCCGTAAATTTGATAGGGGGAGAATCCAATAACAGCTATCAAATTCACGATGTACTTTTATTAAGGGCCAATTTGGTCAAGATTCATTGTAGACAAAGCGGATACGGCCCTGTGCCACCTCATAATTATCACCAGTGTGATATCTGCTCTAAAAATAATCAAGGATGTTCTGTGGTGCAAGCAGCTCTACAGGAATAGTTGGATCTCAGATGGATCCAGGAGCACTGAGTTCGTGGGGTTAACATGAATTATACGAATTTCAACATCATTCAGAACCACGACATCCGTGCGATGAATGTTAACTTAGTGGCAATGCACTTAAGGCAAAGCCAGTATCATAATCTGCCGCGACACGATTACAATTCCTGTCTGACTTGCTCGGTAAACAAACAGGGATGCTCTTTTGTACAAGAGGCCCTCCAGCGTCAGATGGATCTTGGATGGATCCAGGATTACCGCGATAAAAATATTTATCAGATCAACATGATTCAAATCTTCGATATTCTCTTGATGAATACCAGCTTGGTAGAGTTACACGCCAAGCAAGTCCAACTCGGTTTTCTCACTTCACATGATTATCTGAGCTGTAAAGTATGTTGTGAGAGTAACCAAGGGTGCACTCTCGTTCAAAGAACTTTGCAACACTTGTTATACCACTGGTGGCTTCCAATATATATGGATGAAGACACGCAACAAATCAGTGTGGTTGACGGGAACCCTACTCGGCATCAAAGTCAGGAGGCTCGATCAATGGAAATGGACCTAGTGAGGTTACACTGTATTCAAAGCGGACGTGGCCAGGTGCCACCACATAACTATGAATGTTGTAGAGTTTGCTCAGAAAATAACCAAGGATGCTACCTCGTGCGAGCAGCCTTTCAAGGTCAGTTAGACCGCAAAGAGATTTACCCATATCCAGTTTCGGGGTCCATTAACTAGACGCCAGACTACTTTGCTGATCAAATCAAAGATGTGGTTGTCAAACATCCTTGGTCCTCTCAGGATCAGAGATTACAACCACATCTTTGATTGTTGGCCGACCTGAGATATATAACCTTCATCGTTGAGATAAGATTTCCACTCTTCATCTGTATCAGAAGAGTTGTTCCCATCGATGGTGTGGACTTCTTGAGATACTGGGTGGAGGAAGCCTCCACTGTGAAAGAAATCCTGAGTGGGACAAAAACTTTCATTCTTCTTTGTAGTCTAGGTACATGTCGAAGAAAAACCAAGACCTTTTCTTGTCTTGTTATTAGTAGGAATTACAATCTGTCCCCATCCTTTTATGTCATCACTCCCCATTACTTTGAGAGCGTCTTTGTACGAGGAAATCGACGTTCCTTTTTCTTGGTGATTCTCATTGCTCACCGAGAGTGCTTGAAATTGAGTTCCAACGACCTCCTCTGGTTCTACGTAGGAGAATGATGATAAGTTGCTCACGATTAAAGCTTGTTCTCCGCATACTGTGACCAACTTGTCATTCTTGACAAACTTCAACTTCTGGTGAAGTGTCGAAGGGACTGCTCCGGCTTCGTGTATCCAAGGTCTTCTGGAAAGTGTCGAAGGGCTTCTGGAAAGTGACTTAGAAAGCGTGGGGACCAATGGTTATGGGAAGATCGACTTCGCCTATAACTATTTTTCTGGATCCGTCAAAAGCTTTGACGATGATCTCACTGCCTCTCATGGGAGTACCTTGAAAAGATAGTCATACCAAAGTTGACCTTGGCATGACGTTTAAGGATGAACCTGTGTCTACTAGTATGCTGGCTAAAGCATCGTCATGGAAACTGACTGTGATATTGAGTGACATGTTATGATTTTTGCCCTCCTCTAGCAGTTCTTCATCACTAAATCCCAAATTGTTGCAAGAAGTGATGTTGGAGATAATGCTGTCAAATTTCCCTACTATCACATCTTGTTCTACAAAGGCCTATTCTAAAACCTTCTGTAGAGCTTCTGAACTGAGCAAGAGAGATAACACAGAGATCCAAGACAGAGTTTGCAACAATTGATCCACAATGTTGTACTCGCTTTTCTGGATGAGCTTTAGCATTTCATCGTTATTCTTTGCAGGCTCCGTATTGTTGGATTGACCAATCTCTTGATTAGGAACTTCAGCTTGAGGTTCCTTTTCTTTTGCAGGTTCTCCAACTCCCCTGTTGAAGATTTGACCGCTCCAGGTAACTCGATTGATGTCAACAATGTTCACAACGGATGATAGTGGAATTTCTTTTCCATTTTCTATGGTCATCATACCGTACTTGTACGGGATAGCCTTTTCTGACTTGTATGGTATTGGTCCTGGTAAATAGATAACCACAGGGGCTCTTTGGGCCTTTTGACCATCGTAGGCAACCTCAATCGGCTCTAGGTTGGGAATTTTTCTACTGTCAAGATGGATCTTTGACTCATTGAGCAGAGTAATTATGGTGCAAATATCCTTGGTAGTTCCATGATTAGAGACTATGACAATGCTTTTGTCTATTAGTCCTTGGTCCTTGTTTTGAACAGGGAGGCAACCTTGTACCATGTTGATTGATTGAGAATTCAAGCATGGTTGAGTTTCCTTTCGGTCTAACTGATGCTGGAGAGCCGCTCGTACGAGGTAGCATCCTTGGTTATGTTTTGAACAGATTCCACAGCGTTCATAATTATGAGATGGTACCCGACCGTACCCACTATGTATGTAGTGCATCCTTACCAGATCTGTTTCTAGTAAGCAAATATCACAGCTTTGGTGTCTATCAGGATTTCCATTAGTTATACTAATTTGTTGCATGTCTTCATCCTGGTAGATTGGAAGCCACCAGTGGTCCAACAGATGTTGAAGAGTTCTTTGTACAAGTGCACAACCTTGGTCATTTTCGGAGCATTCTTTGCAGTCTTGATAATCATGCGGGGACAGGAAACCAAGTCTGGCCTGCTTGGCATGCAACTCCACTAGACTGGTATTCATTAAGCGGATGTCGAAGATTTGAACCATGTTAACCTGATGATCATTCCTTTCATGGTAGTCTTGGATCCATCCGAGATCCATTTGACGCTGGAGGGCCTCTTGTACAAAAGAACATCCCTGATTGTCTTTTGAGCAAATCGGGAAAGCGATGTAATCGTGTTGCGGAAAATTGTAATACTGACTTTGTCTTGAATGCATTGCCACTAGATTGACGTTCATTGCACGAATGTCATGGTTTTGAACAATATTTGGATATGCATAAGCCATGTTTACTTCACGAATCCTGTGATCCTAAATCCAGCCTAGATCCATTTGTTCTTGAAGGGCTAGTTTTACTATGGCACATCCTTGATTGTTCTTGGAACAAATACCATACTGATGATAGTTGTGAGATGGCACATGGTCGTACCTGCTCTGTCTGCAATGCATTTTTACCAGGTTAGTTCCCATTAAGCGTACATTGTGAATTTGATAACTGCTGCCAGGTTCTCCTTCTATTAAATTCACCGTAGTCTTCTCATGTTGCGGTAATGGGTTCGTTTGAACATTCAGATTAGTATCTTTGAAAGATAAAACCCCATTTTTGACGAGCTTTTGTACATCAGATTTGAAGCTAAGGAAATTCTCAATATTATGTCCTGATCCTCCTTGATGGTAAGGGCAAGTTTGATCTGCTTTGAACCAAAAAGGTGGATTTTCTGGTACTTTAAGAGGAGTCCGGGTCTGAACGTGCCCATTGGCCAGTAGAAGTGGAAATAATTTTGTATATAACATTGGTATAGGGTCGAACCCTGATGATCGTGTAGTACGATTGTTGTTATTGTACTGTGGACGAGCCTGCTGAAAAGGTTGTTGCTACCTTTTCTAATACTGTTGTTGACTTGGTTGGCTCTGAGCAACCTGAGGTTGATATGTCGGAGCTGGCGCTGGGTTGATAGCGAGAGTTGCTACTGCTACCGGTTGATACCTTCGCATTTGCTTTCCCAGAGAGATATTATTGATATGTTGCTCTTTCTTCTTTTGGAAAGCACTACCGTATCTCTTAGTACTGCTAGATGACTATGTATCTTTGACCAATTGTCTTTCTCATACTGCTTCCTCAAGGCATACTCCCATGTTCACCATTTCAGTGAAGTCACTGGGTGCATTGGCGACCATTCGGTCATAATAAAACAAGCTCAATGTTTTCAGGAAGATCTTTGTCATTTCCTTTTCCTCGAGAGGAGGATAGATCTGGGCAGCGATTTCACGCCATCTCTGAGCATACTCCTTGAAGGTTTCTTTATCTTCCTAGGACATTGCTCTGAGCTGGTCCCTATCTGGTGCCATGTCCAAATTGTATTTGTATTGTTGAACAAAGGCTGCCTCGAGATCTCTAAAAGTACTGATCTTAGTGCAGTTTAAACCCATGTACCATTTGAGTGCGGCACCGGTTAAACTGTCTTGGAAATAATTGATTAGTAGCGGTTGATTTTCTGTCTGGGTAGACATTTTTCGAGCATACATTACCAAATGACTTAGAGGAAAAGAGTTGCCTTTGTATTTTTCAAAGTCAGGCACCTTGAATTTGTGCAGTATCTTTACATTAGGGACCAAACAGAGGTCGGCGACATCTTTGCTAAACAAGTCATGTCCGCGAATGGCATGCAGTTCCTTCTGCATTTCCAAGAATTGTTCCTGGAATTCATTCATCCTTTCATATACTTCTTCGTTTCTGCCAGAAGTGGACTGCATAATTTGTTCTTCCGGGATAGTGTGTATAACCGGTTGTAGTATAGACATTACGGCAGTAATTCTTGGCACTTCAGTGACCTGAAGTTTGTAACCTTCAGAAGTTTCTGTTGTAATCCTTGCATCTTCATTTACTTGAAGTTTGTAACCTTCAGGTCTGGTGGTTTCTGCTACGACTTTCGGATCTTCAGTGACCGGTGGGATGTATCCCTCAGATATAAAGTTGAGAGGCATGCGCCAAGGGAAACCTTTAGGTATGTTGTACTGAGGATGACTGCTAGGTGTCTCAAATGCTTGTGTAGACATAATCTTCGAGATCTTAGTCATTTGATGTTGTTGTTCCTGGACTGCTGCCAGGGATTCCATGGTGTTGTGGAGTTTCTCCAAACTCTCCTTTAGAGTGTTGATTTCTTCTCTCAGCTCTCTGTCTCTTCCTCGAGATTGTCCATTTTCTTTTGTCGATTGGCCTGAGTATTGTACGAATGAGACAGATTGATTCTAGAGTACGACACATATGTGAGACTCAATGACAAAGATGTGTTATGTGAGAATGATGAATGATATGCAAAGAATGAGAATGATATATTTTTTTTGTTTTTGTTTTCAAAAGAACTTTTAGTAATTATATTTCAAATATCACACAGCGGGGGAGGCCCTTTTATTGAACTTGAAAGATTGCAGTATTTTATAGGGAAGAGTAAAGTATTTTACAAAGTGCGAGAAGGAAAAACAGGCCTATGGATCCTGAGTTTTCTCTGAGGAAAGCTCATATGTTGGTTCCTGAATTTTTCTTTTCTTTGATTGGGCCCCTTCAGCCGTTGTTGGGTCGACGATCCTTTGCCAAGTGAAAGGAGAGAGCACATTTCTTCGTTCCTCCTGACTTTCTATGGCATGCTGCTCCAATATCTCAATCAGAGCATCCTTTTTCTTTAGCAGTTCCTGAATCTTGGTACTTTCCAAATTAAGAATCTGGTACTTGTTCTTACAAGAGTTCTTCTCACGTTGGACCTTGTTGAGAGTGATCTGGAGATTTTCCGTATCAGACATGAAATAAAGGACATATTCCTTTAAGGGAAAAACTTCTTGACGAGGGTAAGGCATCCTCAGTTTGATGGCTCTAGTTTGTACCCAGTGGAGATAAGGCTCTGCAGAGATGCAATTTGGCCTCCCCAGGGATTCTATCCCCTTCCTGTGAATATGTTGCCAGGCATGCACTATTTCTTTCTTTAGTGCCCTGTCATTTTCTCCTTCCTTGAAGAAAAGACCTTCCAGATGAACATTATGTGGGATATTCTTCATCGGGTATCCAAGTTGACGACGAGCTAAAATTGGATTATAGTTGATCCCTCCTTTAGTACCAATTAGGGGTACATTGGATGATTTTTATTCTGTCATAGATCTGATTGTACCAATCTATGTCGGAATTGGTAAGGAACATAATCTTCTACGACCATCGCATACTACTCTTGTGATCCCAAAAAGCAGCAGACTTGGGCAAGTGGGAAATAAACCATTTATAGAGTAATGGTATACAACATGTGATCATCCCTCCACTGTACAAATTCCTTAAGTGTACAGAATGATAAACATCCGCAAGCAAGGTTGGGACTGGGTTCCCAATTAAGAATATCTTAAAAGCATTGGTGTCAATGAAGTTGTCAATGTTGGGAAAGAGGAATAACCCATATATGAGTAGAATAAAGACATCTTCGAAAGCGATTATATTTCCTATACTAGCAAATTATAGAGCTTTCTCCATCAGGAATTTAGCCGGTAAACCCTAGATTCCTCCCTTGGTGGTCATGTGAGTCCTGATATCTGACTCTTCCAAAGAGATTGCTCTTGCAATGGTTTGATCTTTCGTAATTTCTTCCAGTCCAGAAAATGGATCTTGATCAGTGATAGGTAAATCAATTAGGTGAGAGTACTCTTCCAATGTGGGTGTGAGCTGGTAGTCTGGAAAAGTGAAGCAATGGTACACTGGATCGTAGAATTGAACAAATGTAGACATGACTCCTTCTACCATGTTGACCTTCACAAGAGACAATAGTCCTCCGTGCTTAGCTCTGAAAGCTTCGGGATTAGTTATCATCCTTCCCAATTTCCTTCGGTCTGGTGTACTTGTGCGTTTTTCTTCTATCTAAATCCATAAAGCAACCTCTGATATTTGCAATTATTGTTTCAGTTCTTTTAGGAAAAAAAATTTTCTTGTTTAAAAAGAGTTTTTAATGAATGCAGCAAACAAAAACATTTGAAAACATGGGTTTAGGGGTTCATCGTCACGAGCGTGGAGCCACAGATCTACCCATTCCCAAGGTGTGTACTAGGGTTCAATTTTTGTACCTGTAGAACGGGTTCTAACAAAGGTTCCCAAAGTCATTGACCCCTCTTAAGGATATTAACAGCAAACCGACTGACTCATGAGAGTTGTAATATCCCAATATGGATCTCTTTTGAGTGTAGTATCGCGTATCAACTATTCCCGATAGTCACCTCACTACCTAATGGTCAAATGGTTAAATGTTTACTAATCCTCAGTTTCAAGGGTAACCCAATTGTCATACCCCAAATTTTGACCACTAAGATTTCCCATCATTGTGCAAATCATCATCACAATATGGATATACTTACATACCTCATCAATCTCCTCAAATATGGTTAAGCATTCACCACATCAAGAATCAAGCACAAGGTTGCCACATTCCAAGTGGATCAGGCCTCAAGATCGCCAGTGTCATCAAATTAGGGTTTTGGTCGACCAGGGCCTCCAGATGGAAATTTTCATCTGGGCATGAGCCAATGCTTTAAAGTATAACCCAAGATACTCCAAGGGACCTTAAGGACCCAATCATCAAGTCAATTTAACCTCAGGGGATGCATTTACCAAAAATCAGGAATTAAGGTTTCTTGACCTAATTCACCCCTAAGTTGACTTTTGGGACAAAACATGAGCCAAGACCTCAAGACATGATTTGAGGGTCTATAACACACCACATTGATCCATTTACAACAATGGATTGATCCACGAAGCTTGATCCACAAGTTTCAATTTCATTTGGACCACAATTAGGGTTTCGAGGAAAAAGTCAACTGTATCTTTGACTTTTGACCAGGACATGCTCCTAAACCTTGGGACATGAGTCAATACACCCTATAACACCTATGGAATCCATCCATTAGGTTTGATTTAGGTCAAGGACTTGATTTCATAGAGGATCGCGCAATTTAAATCTCATCTGCTAAAAAAGTCAACTGTACAAAAGTCAAAGTTTGACTTTTATTATTTTTTTTTGTCAACCAAGGTTCCTTAACCCTAAAACAATGTTAATATGTGATTTGAATCATCATTCATCAAGAAAAATCAAAGAAAATGAGTTAACTTGTAAAAGGGGTAACCATGAAAAACTTAGAATTTTTCTAAGTTATGGAACAAAGTGGCTAGGGTACCAACTTCCAAGGATCGTAACTTGAGATCCAAGCAACCATTTTGGATGGTCTAAAGCTGGATTTGTAGCTCTCATGGCATACTTTAAAAGTGTCAACTACATCTCATTCCAATTCCTCATGGATTTTTAGTTAGTGAGTGATCAAAATGGCTAAAAACATGAAAGTTGAAGTATGCCATGAGGGCTTTCCAACAAGTACCAGATCATCACCAAATTCCATGAGGAATTGGAATGAGATGTAGTTGACACTTTTTAGTTAGTCAGAATCTGCCTTACTTTTTCCAAAATGTAGGGACATTTTTCACCTTGATCCAAGTCAAACCAGGTCTAGGGGTGGACATCAAAATTGAAGTATGCCATGAGGGCTTTCCAACAAGTACCAGATCATCTCCAAATTCCATTTGAGCAAAAAGATACAACCCTTGAAACATGGCATCATGAATTGATTTTTTCAAGACAGATTTGGCAGATTTTGTGCATTTTGCTCGATTTGTCCAAATCTCATGAATCCAAGCCTTGTCATAAATTTGGACACATTTGAGGATCAAATCCAAGGGGGATGATCTGATCTCCAAGCCTCCAAAGTCCAAGAATCTACAAGTAGCATGCCAAACCTAAAAGAGCTAAAAAAGGTGCCAAGACTCCAATTTTGTTGCAATGCATTTAATGGATACACCAAGGTGGCATGGACTGATACATTCCCAACTGAATGAGTCAAGGATAAGCTCTGAATCAAGGAACCATAGGCCTGTGCCCTAACCTCTAATCAAAGGCTAGAGGAGACTTGAGATTCTTGAAATTCTGGTTAAGAAGATCACGAAGATGTTAGACAGGATGTCGTGACACTTGATTTCTACTTCTCACAAGGATCTAAGGAAGAACAAAAGTAAACAGCAGAAAGTAAACAACACCAGAATTGTTAACCCAGTTCGGTGAACAATAACACCTACGTCTGGGGGCTACCAAGCCAGGAATGAAATCACTATGTAGAATTGGTTCTAAGCTAAACTCCAACGTTTACAACTTATCACCTAGAAACTACCCTTCCTAGATTTCTACCTAAGACTCTCCTATGTATGAGACCCTTCTCAATTCCCTTTCAATCACAGCAGTGACTGAAAATATTACAACTCAATATGACAGTCCTTCTCAAGTATTCACACAATACACGAGAGGCTCACAAGTACAAACCGTAGTACTTCTAAAACAGATGCAAAATAATCAGTCTCAAACTAGGTTAATTCTAACCTATTTATATTGCAAACCACAGTTGGACTTGAGCTTCTAAAATGCAGCAGAAATCTTCCTCAGAATTAGCGACCTAATTCTTTCTTCAATCCCAAGTTACCAAAAATGTCTCATTCACAAGGAAACCGCAAATCCATTTAGAATCAGAATCTCTGATTCCACAATCTCAGATGCCACCTGGAATCCGAGTCATATTACAATCACACTTGTTACCAAAAATAGTTAGTTCAAAACAGTAACAGACAAAGATGTCGAATCCTCCGGACAGGACATCTTGTCACACATCTCAACCTGTAGTTAGTTTAACATGTTAGGACATCTTGTCCAACATCTTTCTGATAAGTTAGTTTTACCAAAATTAATGCCAACCTCAAAAACAGGGACTCAACAATCTCCCCCTTTGGTAGATTTTGGCTAAAACTGACTTCCATTAACCTGCAGAAACATATCAAGGAGACCACTATCAGAGCAGCAATGGAATCAAAACATGTCTCCCCCTCAATCAGTTCAGATCTACTCCCCCTTAGTAGTTAGTAGATCATCAGCAGTCAGCACTGGTTAGTGATGTTATTAATTCTCTCCCTTTTTAACCACAATATGACAAAGGTAGAAAGGCTAACCCAAAAACCAATAAACCAGATCAAAGTAAAAGTTTACACACCCAACAGAAAAGAAAAAATATCCTGGGCATTCAGCCCTTACACAACAAAACAAAAACAAAAAAATCTAAAGTGAAGACAACTCTCAGAGATCATCTTCAGTCTCCTCCTCATCTACTTCTTCTCCTGCGCTCCCAGCATCATTTTCAGCATCACCAGCTTCTGCACCACTGTTTTCTTCATCACCCTTGTCAACATCTTTAGCATGGATTCCATTGTCTTTGTTTTGCTTAGCATCTAGAGCTTGTATCAATATTTTGAGCTTCTCTTTTCTTGCAGTGCTTACCTTGATTATATCATCAAGTTCTTTGCAAGTGTCTTTCAACTAATCAATGGTATCCTCTTCAGAGACTGTAGTTGTTGATGTTTGAGTGGATGTTGAGACAATGTCTGGAGCATGCTTTCCAGTGAACTATTTATAGTACAGAGTTAAAGGAGATGCTCTTTTCATCGCCTGATCTGTAGAGTCTAGAATTCTTGGGTACTGATCCATTATTATCCCACAGATAAGCGAAGGGTAGCATATAGGAAGTTTTACAGTTGTTGATGTAGATTGTTTAACAATTTGATTGAAGATGTGGAGTCCAAAGTCAATCTGTCTTCCTTTCCCAATCATATAGATAAATCTGCCTAGGCCGACAGAGATGGTTGAAGTATGATTGGTAGGTATCCAGTTTATGGTGCCAATTCTATGCAAAATTGCATACTTCACACTCAACTTTCCAGCTGGAAGCTTTCCATTTTTAGGCCACTGCTCAACAGCATTGCAAGTAAGCTCTTTGCAGACTTGGTCATCAATATCTTCACAATTAGGTTCATAACCTTCAGATCTTTCTAAAAACTTGTTTATCATCCTGGGAGAAAATGTCACAGCATTTCCTCTGACATATATTATCCTATTGTGTTCATCACTGTAATTATCAGGAATGTTCACAATGAATTCTTTCACAAGTTTTTCATAACATTTACCAAGCTTAGTTACTGTCCTTTTTAACCCTACATCATGTATCAGTTTCATTACCTTAGGACATTTTAAAGCATTATTTCCAAGTTCTCTTTCCAGTGCCATCCTTCTTTGGTACACATATGGCCACCTGTGAACATACTCAGCTGCGTGGAAGGAGATGTTGTCTAGTCGAACCTTGGTAATATTGACAATTTGTTTCTTTGAGCTTCGACCCTTTGTGTGTGTCATGTCCTGACTATCATCCGTGAAAGCATAGTCTGACTCTGTGTCCGACACCACCTGCCTTTCATTAGACACAACTGCAACCTTGCTCCAAGATTTTTGCGGTCCAACAACAATCTTATTGCTTCTTTTGTCAACCTTGTTTTCAGTATCCCTATTTTTCCTTTTTCTTGTTTTCAACTTTTTGACAACATTAGCAATGATTTCATCATCAGACGAAGATTTATTCAGATTGATTTCTGCATCATTTCTTCCAACCGTGATGTTCTCCGGTGTCTGTTCTAAAGAAGTTTTTTGTTCAAGTCTACCCTTGCTAGACTCACCCCCTTCATTTGTAATTCTATCACCTACTTGTTCCTTACCAGGAGTCAGTGTGACAGGTGCCTTCTTATCAGTACTAACTTGGCATTTTATATTTAGTTCCTTAGCAACTAGTTTTCTTAATCTCCTATCAGTCTCAACATCAACTATTTTCTTACTTCTTGGATTAGAATGAGGGTTAATAAGTTCAGATGTATTACCTGCAAGGAAGGTTTTAGCTCTTCGTACAAGAAAATTTTCAAGCTTGCATGGCACCATCGATAGAGGAACGACATCGATCGCCTCTTCAGTTGACCTAGCAGCAGGAGATGTTGAAATTTCCTTAGTTCCTCTTTGTTGGTGCGACATCATGGGTGGAACAATATTGGATTTTTCTTCGTACTGTGGGATCGTGGTTACAGAGTAGACGAGAGTAAGTTTAGCACAGTTTGTGTTAATTTGAATTGATCCCTTTTGAAACCCTTCTTTAATTTTTGGAGAACTTGCATATTCCCGACTAGTGTCCTTCCCGGTGCATCTGTTTAGGCCCCACGTAAGATAAAGCCCTAATTTGTCTTTTAGTTTTCCAAGCTTATTTTTAAGGATATCAAGAGCATTCAGGTTATTATGAGAACATGTCACAACATTCTTTGTGACATTGTCCCTTGTTGATGAGTCAATGGTGGCCATAGAACCACATCCTCTACCCTCCAGATCATCTATCATACCTGTCTTATGAGGAAGGTCTTGTATTCTTGAGATGATCTTTTAATGTGTAGGTTTAGTTAATCCTTCAATTTCCCATTGACCAAGGTTTAATTCAGAGAGATCTTGCTGATGCTTCCTGATTGTCATTTGGGAGAGCTCTGTCAGTAAAGGAGTCCAAACGTAGCAGTTATTTATTGATCTGACCCCCTTCAATTGAACCATATTTTTAGCATTCACAACCAGGCATTCAGATTTTGTAAAGTTAACCTTTAGACCTTGGTCACACAGTTGGCAGATACTAATAAGATTCGCAGATAGCCCCTTTACATACAGTACATTGTCAAGTCTAGGATTTCCAGATTGAACCCCTCTCCCAATCCCTTTAACCATTCCTTTGGATTCATCTCCAAAGGTGACATAGTTAGAGGAATGATCCTTTATATCCACCAGATAGTTCTTGGCACCGGTCATGTGCCTTAAACATCCACTGTCAAAGTACCACTTTCCTCTAGTATACTTTTTTTGTAAAGAATGAGCTATTAGAGCCACAAATTCATGCTCGGATTCTCCCTTTTTTTTAACGAACCTACCCTTAGGATATCCATGTATCTTGTAATAGTAGCGTTTGATGTGGCCATATTTACCACGGTAGTGACATTTCCAGTCTTGTCTTCTCTGATGTCTGTGATGATGTTGTGACACTTGGTTGGACATCTTCCCCCTTTTTAAATTTCTTTTCTTTCATGACAGTTCTTTATTGATGCTGTCAAGATTTCTGGCACTTTCAGGATTTCTTCCATCCTGCAATATCTTATCAGATCTGTCGTTGATTATTCCATCATTGTCGAGTTTGGATTCTAGCAAGGCAAATTCCTCTAGAAGATCAGATATGATGCCAAGATGCTTCAATCTTTCAATCTCAAGAAGCATGATAATCTTCTGTTGATCTTCTCCAGATTGGTAGATTTCCACATTTCTTGTGTACAGCTCCCTTGTACGGGTTGACCAAGGTATCATGGGATAGATTTCCAATGGCTGACCCTACTTGAGTGTCAAACACTCCTGTGAGTGCGGATACTTGCTTTGGTGATCCCTCATTACTAGTAGAATCAACTTCTGACTAGGATGTATGGAGACCTTTCTTATCTTTCTTGAGGAAGGTAGGGCACTCCCATTTGGTGTGTCCAAACCCTTCACATTCAAGACACTTTATTCCCTTACCTCGGTTGGGATGCTTATCATAGCTAGGTCTTCTTCCTAAATTTCTTGACCTGTAGATGTCAGAAGTCTGAGCCTTGACATTTTTCTTAGACTTCTCATCCAATTGCTTTGCCAGTTGATGAAAGTGTTTTTCCAGGAGCCCAACAGTTTTGGCCAAATTCTCTTGGTGTCTCCCTCCTCTTGGTTGGTTACCAGAGCAAGACTTTTCTTATTTTCCTCCTTTTCACTAATTTCCATCTCAAAGGTTTGGAGTGATCCTATAAGCTCATCTTCCTTCATGGTGTTAATATCCTGAGCTTCTTCAATAGCCGTCACTTTCATATCAAACCTCTTGGGAAGAGACCTTAGAATTTCCCGAACCAACTTGGCTTCAGGAATTTTCTCACCAAGATCACTAGATGTGTTTGCAATATCAACAATATTTATATGAAAGTCATGTATACTTTCATCTTCTCTCATTCTCAGGTTCTCAAACTTAGTGGTAAGCAGCTGAAGTTTTGAGGTTTTTACACGAGAGGTACCTTCATGAGCAGTCTTCAGGATTTCCCAAGCATCCTTCGCAGTAGTACAATTTTTGATGAGTCTGAAGATGTTTTTTTCCACCCCATTGAACAAGGCATTCAAGGCTTTAGAATTTCCTCTAGCAAGCTTATCATCTTCATCGTCCCAATCTTCTTCAGGTTTTAGCTCCTCAGTGAGCTTCCCATCTTTGTCTTTGATCTTCGGTGGATCCCACCCCTTGACCACAGACTTCCAAGCTTTTCCATCCATAGACTTGATAAACGCCACCATGCGAACTTTCCAATAATCATAATTGGAACCATCAAGTATTGGTGGTCTATTTAGTATTCCTCCTTCTTTATCCATCGTACCAGGAAGTATCGTCCCTGAATCTCACCCAGATACAGAGCAGGATGCCTGCTCTGATACCAATTGAAATTCTGGTTAAGCAGATCACGAAGATGTCAGACAGGATGTCGTGACACTTGATCTTTACTTCTCACAAGGATCTAAGGAAGAACAAAAGTAAACAGCAGAAAGTAAACAACACCAGAATTGTTAACCCAGTTCGGTGAATAATAACACCTACGTCCGGGGGCTACCAAGCCAGGAATGAAATCACTATGTAGTATTGGTTCTAAGCTAAACTCCAACGTTTACAACTTATCACCTAGAAACTACCCTTCCTAGATTTCTACCTAAGACTCTCCTAGGTATGAGACCTTTCTCAATTCCCTTTCAATCACAGCAGTGACTGAAAATATTACAACTCAATATGATAGTCCTTCTCAAGTATTCCCATAATACACGAGAGGCTCACAAGTACAAACCCTAGTACTTCTAAAACAGCTGCAAAATAATCAGTCTCAAACTAGGTTAATTCTAACCTATTTATATTGCAAACCACAGTTGGACTTGGGCTTCTAAAATGCAGCAGAAATCTTCCTCAGAATTAGCGACCTAATTCTTTCTTCAATCCCAAGTTACCAAAAATGTCTCCTTCACAAGGAAACCGCAAATCCATTTAGAATCAGAATCTCTGATTCCACAATCTCAGATGCCACCTGGAATCCTAGTCATATTACAATCACACTTGTTACCAAAAACAGTTAGTTCAAAACAGTAACAGACAAAGATGTCGAATCCTCCTGATAGGACATCTTGTCATACATCTCAACCTACAGTTAGTTTAACATGTTAGGACATCTTGTCCATCATCTTTCTGCTAAGTTAGTTTTACCAAAATTAATGCCAACCTCAAAAACAGGGACTCAACAATTCCTTTTGCATAACATTGGCCAAAGGAATGCTGCAGCCACCATTCACTATTGATGCCAAAACAAACTTGCTCTACTATAAATAGAGCTCATTTGTGCTCAGTTTGAGTACACCAAAGTAACCAAACTGATGCTTTCCTCAAAATCTCTTTCTTTAGGCCAAAATTCCTTCTTTTGCAAGATAACTCTGAGTTTTTGAGTTAGAGAGCAATTCCATCACAGCTCATGATCCAAACACCTCTAATATGTTGTACCTAAGCTGTTCAAACTCTAACATATGACCTGTAACACCAAAATCACAAAGTCCCCTCTCAAAACCTCAAATTTGGACTTTTTTGCATTTTTCAAGCCATGTCTTGATTTAGTCACTTTCAAAACCAGATAAAACCTCAAACACACTCCAAATATCATCCTTGAACTGTCCCAAATGGTTCCCCGCATCTGGGACACCATTTGAGAGAGTTGCCATATTGGTCACTTTTGCCCCTTTTGCAAGAAAGAGCTCAAACTTGTTCCTGAGGATTCCAGTTGATTCCAACCATTCTAAAAGCTTCTAAGGGATCAATTGAGAGTGTCTAAAGTATCAAATTACTTCTGGCACAAGAAACTTGGCAGATTGCACAAAAAGTTCCAAGAGGTAAGTGCATCATCACTTGAACTTTCTAAAATATGCATTATTTTGAAGTCCACTGGTCATAAACATCTCATACATGTTATATATGTTGTGTTTGAGTCAATTGGCCATGTAATTCTTGCCTGTACCATGTGTTAGTATACAAAATGCAATTATAGGTCTATTTCAAAAACACTATTGGGTTTTTAAATAGGGACCTTATCTGAAAAAACCACCATAACCATTGGATTCCTTGGGAAATTCTAGGCCAGATGCATATAAAGTTTGTCCCAATCCATGGAGAAATGAGAAAGTTATGGCCTTTACGTTTTTGGTCCAAAACCTTGCCTTGCCCAGGCCTAAAGCAAGGCAAGCCTTATGTATTTCTAGGGTGGCTTTTATACACGGATGTATCACCACCCCAGTGGTAGAAGGCGCGCACTGCAACCTTGAGGTCTGGGGTTCGAATCCCCCTCGCCCCAGACCCTTTTTTTTACCACTTTTTCCACTTTTTTTAATATTTTTCATATTATTTTAAATGATTTGGAAAATTAATTTCTCTCTCAATTTTAATTATTTTTTATTGGTTCTTTTTGCAAAAAATCACAAAAATGTTAAAATATTTTATTCCACAAAAAAATCCAACTTATATTATTTATTTAATATAATTAGAATTTTTGTAATTAATTTCATTTTAATTGTTTTTGAACATTTTTAAATGGAATTCTCACTTTGATCTTTCAAAACCAATTGGGTTTTAAGCTTTCACATGATTAAACTTGATTTTCCAAAATATTTTCCAAAGTGTACAACTTGTTTTTAAATGTATTTGATATTTTATCATTTATTATTTAAATTACCTTTGAAAAATGCCGTTTTAATTAAAAAAATTAGGGTTTCTTCCCGATTTTAAAATTTTCAAACACTCTTGGGCCTCTTGATATAGTGTAAGTCCCACCTCTTTGTAAATAAAATAATTTGGGCCTCAGTGTATTGTATAAGTCCCAATACAGTTTCAGAAATTTCGACGCGATCGTCGTTTTCAAACTATTTTTTAACTGGGCCTACCCTTGTGTTGTAAGTCTCATTTCTTTTCTTTAAACATCTTTTGGGCCTCTAATAGAGTGTAAGACCCAATCCCATTTTGGGCCTCAGTTATTGTATAAGACCCACTGTGTTAAAAAAATCTCGGCGCGGTCGCCATTTCGAAACAGAAATCAATTGGGCCTCTCCTCGAGCTATAAGTCCCATATCTTTTCTTAAAATAACCTTTGGGCCTCTAATCGATTGTAAGACCCAATCCTTTTTGTAAATAAACAATTTTGGGCCTCACACATTATATAAGTCCCTCTGTATATTTTCAAAAGTTCGGCGTGATCATCGCCTTTTTAACAAAATCAGTTGGGCTTCTCCTCGAGATATAAGTCCCACCTCTTTTCTGAAAATATTGTTTGGCCTCCCCTTGAGTTGTAAGACCCATCCCCTTGTACAGAAAATATTTTTGGGCCTCAGTTATTGTATAAGTCCCGATGCGATCTTTAAAAACAACGGTGTGATCACTGTTAAACCTTGGGCCTCTCCTGGAGTATAAGCCCCAACAATCTTTTCAAAACAACTTCCCTTTTTGATTTAGATTCAAATATACAGTTGTTATCAAAACTTTCTTTAATTTCTTTGAAAAACTAACAATACAACACGGAAGCTTGCTCACCTGTAAGTTTTACCTGCTTTCATTTACACGCTTTTATATATATATAATTGTATTGCGGGAAGCTGTGCACGGTTAGTCTCCTTTCATATCCTTTTATACTTGTCATATATCAACTGTATATATACTAGTATAGTTATTTAGAGTTTTCCCCGCCAACTAGGTCTAGAACTAGGTAAAGCCATGTTGGTCGCTCTTAAATACAGTCAAAACTAGATTCCCATAGGATTTCCAGATACAGTCTTGCCTTCTCTTCAACTTAAATAATATGGAACAAAGAGAAAGGCAGTATTCCCTGTGAACCTTTTCTCAGACTGTCACCCTAGAAATTGTCAAAGAAGTTCTACTCCCCAGAGTTGATCTATTCTCGGTGAATAGAATATCTTGAATTTCTTCAAACCTTAGAACTTTCACTAAATGATCTATTCTCGGTGAATAGAATTTCTTGAACTTTTCTTGGTTTGAGACCCACGGACTTCCTAAAAGCATCTCCGCCTCCTCTTGGGCTTTATACAAGGACCCTCCGGCTTCTTAGAAGTTCTTATGCCTTCTCTTGGGCTTAATACAAGGACCCTGAAGACCTCTTAAAGGTATAAGACAGAACTTAGTCATCCTTCATTAGAGCTGTCTTCCTAAAAAAGAGTCAAAAACCCTCAGACTAATTTTAGGGTTGATACTCATCCCTTAAAAGAGTCGGCCTCCTCTTGGGCATCATACAAAAGATAAAACTTTTCCATACCAGTAGACTTGGACAGTCTAAATACCCTTGAGTCTCAAAGACATTCTCAAGTTCCCTACAAAACATAGGAGAAACCCCGGATTCTGGATTAATCTCCAGCAAGAGTTAAAACTTGGGGGTTCTAAAACCCATTCTTTCTCCTAAAAATTCCCCAACCAAGGTCTGTATAACACTATCCCAAATCTGAACCTCAAGACATTTGATTTATCAACTCTTCTGTAACCCTCAGCAAGAGTTGATTCCCCACTTGGACCTGCCTCGGGATCTCAATAATCCCCTGCAGAAGCTAGCCTCCTCTTAGGGTTTGTATAATGATCCTTTCCTCAACAAGTTAGCCTCCTCTTGGACTTTGTACAACGATTCTCCCCAGTGGAGCTAACCTTTTCAGACTCTCTTGTTGAGTCAATTACTTCTCAGACTCTCTTGTTGAGTCCATCACTTTTCAGACTCTCTTGTTGAGTCAGTCACTTTTTTAGACTCTCTTGTTGAGTCAATCACCTTTTAGTAATCTCTTGTTGAGTCAACCCTTTTAGCCTCAATCTTGGGCTTTGTACAAGATAGATAAAATCACTCTCTTGTTAAGTTAATCCTCTTGGCCTCCTCTTAGGCTTTGTATAATTATTTCCCCTAGCAGGAGTTAGCCTCCTCTTAACCTGTGTAGAATGATTTCTCCAGCTTGATCAGCCACAATCCTGGGCTTTGTACGGGACAGATAAAAGCACTCTTGTTGAGTCAAACCCTTTTAACCTCCATCTTGGGCTTTGTACAAGACTTAAATCTCCATCTATTAAGCTTGGGACAGATATCTTCCCTAGCAAAGTCACTTCCTCCCAGCCTTCTTTTAGGCTTGGAGGAATGATTTCCCAAGCAGAGTCAAACTCTTTTTAGCCTCTGTCTTGGGCTTTGTACAAGACAGATAATACTCTCCAGCAGAGTTAAATCCTTTTAGCCTCCGTCTCGGGCTTTGTACAAGACACATAACAATATCCTCACCAGTGTCATTTAAATTTCCCATTTCAGCCTCAATCTTGGGCTTTGTACAAGACACATACAAATCTCCCCGCGGAGTCAAAATCCCTTTTAGCCTCAATCTTGGGCTTTGTACAAGACAGATAGAACATTTTCCCTGGAAAAGTCAAACTTTCAGCCTCCTCTTAGGCTTTGTATAATGATATCCCCAAAGAGTCAGTCTCTCTTTTGCCTCAATCTTAGGGTTTGTACAAGACACCAATATATACCCTCTCTTGTTGAGTCGGTCTTATCCAGCCTCCTCTTAGGCTTTGTATAAAGACTTCCCCAGTGGAGTCAATCAACCTCTTATCTTCAACCTTGGGCTTTGATCAAGGCACACAAAAATCAACAATCCCTCTTTAGAGATGACAAATTCTCTCTCAGTCAAAAACTTTTAGCTTCAATCTTGGGCTTTGAACAAGACACAAATAAACCTTTTATCTTCAATCTTGGGCTTTGAACAAGACACCAAAACATCTCTTTCCTCCCCTAGAATAGGAGGAACTACGATTGCTCTGATTTCCCTGTTTCGTTTAAACGGGAATACGTAGGCATAAGATTGCGAAATCTTAGCGAGCATACTAATAAAAAACTCTAGGTCCAGTACCTTCACACATCAATCAAACATATGTCTAGTACCTTACCAAAAACATCGAGAAAACCCGAACATCAACAAAAACTCACTCACTCACTCATACTTCCCAAGAAACTTTCCCAACCCATTAACGGATAAACACTATCAAGTATAAAGCGATACCTAAAGCTAATATCCTGTGGATAACCACATATAGGATGGGTAACTGACAACTCCCCATTGTATAACCTAACCCCGGACCCCCAATCTCTTTTAAAGCATTTGTTCAGTTAAACATTCGCGTGCAAAGTTAGTTTTAGATAGCTTCCCTTTCCCTTCCAGCTTCACGGGATAAATAAGAAATCAGAAAGTAGCACCCCCTCCTCCTACCATTGTAGTGAGGAAAACTTCAGCGATAAGGTGGTCGCGTCACCGACAAAAATCGCTCGCTACACCAATGGGAAAAAACAATGCTTTCACGACTTGCTCGTTCAACATTGGTAATTCCACGCGGGCACCTCCATTGATTCGGTGGACTCTCAAGTTTGCTTGATCGGGATTCACTCCCTATAAGCCTCCCTGAATACGCCACCACTTATCTTAATGTTCTCTCGGACTCACCACATGCGTATTAATCGCATTCCCATATAACAATAATTTAAACAAGTATATCAAGTAATATAACAGTATATGATAAAAAAAATGTGAAAGCAAGTAAGATAGCAGAAAAATAAATGCAAATCAAAGCCTAGACCTCTTAGGAAATCTAATTCTAAGGCCCTAAAACTCCCCAGTAGAGTCGCCATTTTTCTGTAGCGTCATTTTTTTGGTGACGCGACCACCTACCGCATGTTTGGTGCTACTTTCTGATTTATGTATTTATCCTATGAAGCTTGAAAGGAAGGGGAAGATATCTTAAACTAACCTTGCACGCAAGTGTTTTCTTTAACAAATGCTAAGAGATCGGGGATCGGGGTCTGGTTATACAAAGGGAAACTATTAACACCCAGAGTATCTATAGTAATCTATAGGAACCTTCTTTTGCATGTATTTCTGCTATTCTGAAATGCTTTCTTATGTTTATCTACTGTGGATTGGGAAAGTTTCTCCTTTGGAAGTGTAGAGAGAATGTTTTTGTTGTTTTTTGGGTTTTTTCTATTATTTTTGGGAAGGTGTTGGACCTAAGATTTTTTATTTGTGTGCTCGCTAAGATTTCACAATCTTATGCCTATGTATTCCTGTAAAGAGATTTGGGAAATCAGAGCAATCGTAGTTCCTCATATTCTATGAGAGGAAAGATATTTAGTGTCTTGTTCAAAGCTCAAGATTGAAGCCATCAGAGTATTTGTGTCTTGTTCAAAGCCCAAGATTGAAGCTATCGGAGACTGAGAGAGAATTTGTCATCTCTAAAGGGAGATATCTCACATATTCATCACAAAATGTTGAGGAATTAATTATAAGGGAAATTACTTTAACTGGGATATGTAGAATCCAACAATGCCATAATTTCCTTTATAAGAGAGATGTCATGAAGGAAGAAGCTTTAACTTAGTGTAGAGTAATGCCACTTTTTCCTTTATGAATATTTCATGCTAAAAGAGGGACATTGGCTTGGATGTATGGAATCTAGAGGCTTGCCACTTATAGTAGTCAGACGAAAGATAAATTTTAGCTAGGATAAGGGAAGGAATCCAGCTTGGATTTTGAATCAACAAGTGTGCCACTTATAGCAATTATCTGGACAAAGGTTTTGATTATTTGTTTTTTTTATATGTGATGTATAAAAGGGATATCCTCCTGCAGAGTGGACTCATGGTCTCATCTGAGGGGATGTTGATTTTTGTGTGGCTTGTTCAAAGCCCAAAGTTGAAGCTGAAGGAAACTGACTCCTCTGGGGAGTGTTTTATCTGTCTTGTACAAAGCCCAAGATTGAGGCTGATTGGGGGAATTTCTTATATGAAGCCTAAGAGGGGGCTGGCATTTGCTGAGGATTATTGAAATCCCGGAGAAGGTCTAAATTGTGTTGGAGAATCCAAAGGGAAACTACTCTTGTTGGGAATTAGGGAAGAGTTGAAGTACCAAATGCCATGAGGCTCTAATTCTGTTGAGGGTTTATTAATGGTAAATTGACCCTGGCTGGGATGTTTAAAGTGAAAGTTAAACCTTGTTTGGGGTCAGGGAAGTTTAAAGGTTGGTTTGAAAACCTTAGAAGTTTTTAACTCTACTGGAGACTGGTGTATTGGTAAAATGATCAGGATTTACCCTATGCCTTTAGGAAATATGTGGGTCTTAGTGTTAAGTCAAAAAGGAGACTATGATAATGAGACTTTCCAAGTCTACTTGAATGAATCCCAAGACGAGGCTGAGACTGTCCAAGTCTCATCAAGAAGAGGAAGACTCTGGTGTAGAGAGAACTTTGTATGATTCCTAAGAGGAGGCTATGGGTTCTAGAGATGGAGAACAACTTTTGAATGGTAGGATGTTCTGGGCTTTTGACTCTCCTGGGGATTGAACTAGTAGAGAGGACTAATTTCTATCTTATGCTAAGAAGCCTGTTGGTCCTTGTACTAAGCCCAAGAGGAGGTTGGGGATGCTTCTAGCCTGTGGATCCAAGCCTAAGAAAAGTTCAAGAAAGGTTTCACCGGGAATAAGTCCTTTCTTTGTTGAACAGTTTTACGGTTTGAAGAAATTCAAAAGAGGTTTCACCGGGAATTAATCCTCTCTGGGGAAATGAATTTATTGTATATGTATGTTTCGGAGTTTTGACAGTCTTGAGAAAAGTTTCACCGGGAAAATGCCTTTCTCTGTTCCATATTGAATAAAGCCCAAGAGGAGGCAGACTGTATTGAGGGAAATTTCCTATAAGGGAACTAGTTTTGACTAAGTTAGAAGTAAACTCTGGTTTGACCTAAGTGTAGACCTAATTGTTGGGGAAACTCTAGATAGATATGCACAAATACATATACATAAGTGAATTAACATGTATATAAACAAGTATGCATTGAAAAGAAAAGATGTTGGGTCTTACACTCTGAAAAGAGACCCAAGTTGTCGCAACCTGCGAAAAACAACCAGCGAGAAACATAGAACAAAAGAGTCGCCACTGAACGTTATTTATCCCGACGAAGGGAAAGGAAACGATCGAAGAAACCTCAAATGGGAAAGACATGGTCATCGCAACCATAGTCTGGGTTCGGGAGTCAGTTATGCGAGGGGGAGGTGTTAGCACCCCCACGCGTCCATCGTACTCGATGGGATCCACGCTTGTTGTCTAAACAAAGGGTGAGTTATCCTAAAGTCTACGGTTGAACAAAAAAATGGGGAGGGGGAGACTAAGACGGACTCGCAAGGATTTATTCGAAACCCAATGCCTACGTATCTTCGTGGACGAACGAAGAATCAGAGTCAACGTAGTTAGACAGACTACGCAAAAGGGGAAGGTTGCTCGCCAAGACATCACTGTCTTGTGCCTACGTATCCTCAATCGGACGAGAAAGAGGAAATCAGAGCAGTCGTAGTTCGGCCTAACAAGGTCGGTAAGTGTTTTTTACGTGAGCGACGAGCTCTTTTTTGAAAAAAAAGATTTGAAACTTAACAATCCCGAAGGATAAAAAGGGTTTGAATTTGTTTGTTTTATTTTAGACAGGAGTGGATTGAAGCTAGTTCATAACTTGCATTGCACCCAAGTCTCTAACATAGGAACGAATGCGTTGCATATCATCCCCAACAGGACATAGACTAAACACCCTAGAAGAACGAAGGGAGACCCCCCATTCCTTACTTCCCACATACAAGGCTCATGCGCAATACACGTTAACATTGTTAAGTGCTTTAGAATCGTTATGAGATGAGAAGAGAAGACTCAAGTCGAAAAGAAAAGACTACGGGGAAACCTATCCTAATGTTGTCATGCAAAAGTGGCTTATGGTTGAGTTCAAAGAGGAAACATCTACCTAAGTTAGCATGCACAGATGAGAGCCAAATGTCTATCCTACTCCAAGCTTAATCAAAGATTAAGTTGGACTAGGGAAGCCTAAGGGAGCAAGCAAAAGTAAGGCAAAAACCAAAGCAATAAATCAAAAATAGCGGCTACAACAGCACTCCAGCACCTGCACAACGGTAAATTCCAGCCAATACACCAAACAACATTTAACAGCTCATGTTCAGCACACAAAACAGGTGTAAAAGGCAAATAACAACACATACAACAACACATATGCACTAAGACAATAGTGGACAACAGGGCAGCACACCGTGCATTTGAAACAATGCAATCATGGCATAACAAACGTACGTCAAGCATTACATATTAATCAATCAACCATGATCACCATCACACAACAAACCATGGTAAACAATTCTTGAAATCATCATGAAAAAATGCACATTATTTGTCATTTGATCAAATTAATTCAAGCATACACCTTATGAAATTAAATGCAAGCATGCACAACACAACAACTCCAGCAACACCAGCAATAATTCACAACTAACATGCTCAAGGAGTGTGTGCAAAGTGTTCATCACATCAAGAAAACATCAATGCAAACATGGACATCCATCAATGAAAACTAAGAATCGTGTGTCGAAGAATCGTGTTCATGCAATGGTGTGAGGTGAAATAGTTCATGAATAATCCACAAATCATCAACATATCAATCCATGAAGTTTAGACATGCAAAGGATCCTAAACAAATAAGAAAATGCAAGAAAATTACATTGTGCAACAGTGGTAACCGGTTACATCATATCTGCTAACCGGTTACTCAGTTCAAAATAGCCAAAAATCACGCAGAAAACAACAGGGTAACCGGTTAGCAGATATGTTGTAACCGGTTACTCTGCAACATAATTAAAAAAAAGTTTCAAAAGCACTTTTCAGCACCTTATCACTTCACCAAACATCCAAATGATCATGCAATCAATTAATCACGAAATACACATCAAATATCAGTAATCAACATCAATTAGATCCAATAATCATCGACATCAAGAATCAAATTCAAGCAACATGGATCTAAATCAACAATCACCAAAGATCTACATTGAATAATTTGAAATTAAGCTAAATCAAGTATAGATCTAATAAAAACCAACCTATAAAGCTGCGAATTGCTTTGGTAAGTGTTGCAAACAGAATTTGATGAATCCAAACAAGAAATTCCAAGATCTATGAGCTCCTTGTGTAACACCCCCAATCTATACCCCAATCAATTAAAGCGATAACAAATAATCAGAGTATAATTAAAACATTCATCTCATAGACGGAGGCGTCACATCAATTGAAACAAAATACAACAACCTGCTAATAAAGATATGCAACAATCAGGTAGTAAATAACAGAGGAACTCAGTCCTAACACCCACAATTCAGATACAGAATAAAAGCGGAAAATCTGCAACTGAATCTCTTATATATATATATATATATATATATATATATATATATATATATATATCACATAAAAAGTTTATCTGCCATATACAGAGTCATACATGTACAATCCAAAAGATATATATACATATACACATAAATCACAACGATCTCCCCGACCACCCGGTGCTACATATCAGAGTCGACCGACAAAAGAATGAAGACCTAAGCTTCACAAAAAGACCTCCAGCATCTAATCTGCAATGCCTCATAGAGCATTCAAAACAGCAGAAGGGTGAGAAACACAATCATAATATAATTGCATACAATTATATAATAACACAAAAATACACATGTAAAATATTCTCACCACCACTTACACCATAATTCAATACCAAACAACACATTTGATATCTCATATATCCATCACCAAGGCATATCAATCATGCTCAATGCTTTTATCAACAACAACATATATATATATATATATATATATATATCTCAACTCATCAATTCCATTCACAATTCCACACCAAATCAATCCATTCATGATTTATGCATATACACATAGACCGACACAACGACTCTATGCAATGCAATGCGGTACCATCCATCCGTCAATCTCATCACTAGTTCACTTAGGAACTATTGGAATCATCGCTTGTTACTTAGTGTAACTCTCCGTCGGGCAAACGATGTTCCCCGTCGGGCAAACGATGTTCCCCGTCGCTTTCGATCCTCTTGGTATAAGGCTCACGACGTTTATGGATCGCTTTTAGTCCTCTTTGTATAAGGCTCACGATCCGATCGCTTTCGGTCCTCTTTGTATAAGGCCCACGATCGTCTATAATCATCGCTTTCAGTCCTCTTAGTATAAGGCTCACGATGTTATAGCGGATTCCCTCTGGAACCGATTCGTCGCTCACACCCCACAAGGGCACACGACATCACAAGAATGCATATCATGATGCTTGGCATACAATGACTCATGACATTCAAATGCACACATATACACATCCATAATCATGCATATATAATCAAATACAACACATTGCATTTCCTTGCCCTTAGGCCACAAACCATCATCACAACATTTCATCACATGCATTTTCATCACACAACAACACACAAGTCATACGATATCATATCAACAGCACATTGTATGATACACACTAATTACACACAATTACAATGACAAAAGTCGACCAAACAACACTATTCCAAATTCCCGACATAATTAAATCGGCCAACAATCTAAAAACCATTTTAATAAGAAAGTACATCTCAATAGCTTCCTAACGATCAAATCGCGCCTCAAACCGACTTACGACCCAACAGTTATAAAGAAAACAAATTGGAAAAGCTGTCATGTTCGCAATGCGAAGCTCCTAGCGAGTCCTTCGCTTTCCTCATTCGCAGTGCGAATACCCCAGCGAACCATGACAGAAAGAAAACAGCCTAAAGTTCCTAAAGTTCGCAGTGCGAACTCATAACGAACCTTCGCTTCCCCCTTCGCAGTGCGAATCCCCCAGCGAACCGTGGCAGAAAGAAAACAACACTAAGTTCGCAGTGCGAACCTCACGCAAACGCTCGCTTTCCCCTTTGCTGGCCATTCGCAGTGCGAACCTGCGAAACCAGAAAATCCCAGCAGCGCTATAGATCACTCCTAACCAACATTTCAACCCCCAAAACACTTCCAAACCAAAACATAACAATCAGAATATAACCCAATCATGGTAACAAGTATTCTACCACATTTATATCACATTTCAACCGCGAAAACATCGATTTCCATCGTTCCGACCTAGAATTCAAAAGCTATAAAACACAACAAACATTCCAACACACACATACATAATCATACACAAGCATAGTATAACCGAGTTTCGCACCCTTACCCGATTTAATCGTGTTTGAAAAGTCGGTTGGATCAATTCTTCCTCTCCAAGTTTTTCTCTCTTTTTCTCCTTTTCTTTCTCTTTTCCTTCTTCTCTTTTTCTTTCTCTCTATTTTCTCTCTATGTTTCTATTATATGAAAAATATAATATCTACTCAAGCAAAAGACCAAAATACCCCTACACTCCAATATCTCGCAAACGCTCCCAAAACTCGATAAAACATAATCACGATGAAAAATAATATATTGCCAAATAAAAGTCAAGAATAAAATAATATAATAATAAAATAATCAAATCGACTGGATTAAATAAATCTAACAAAAACTGGGGCGTTACACCTTGCAAGCAAAAGCTGAAAATCCAAGCAATAAGCTACTAATACTCCGAAATCACTTCCAATAAGCACTTCTAAAATTTCAGATCTAGATCCAAATGAAAATCACCAATGGAAAGCAAAAATGAAGTGACGATGAGAGGCTTTAGCTCAAGAATTAACAAGTTCCAATGAAGAACTTGTTAATCTCTATGAAAGAGCTTGAGTGTGGTTGAAAATGGAGGTTGAGAATGAAAAAGTGAGAGAGAATTGAGAGAGAATTCTGAAAATTGAGAGTGAAAAAAATGATCAAGGTTCTTGTGAGGTTTGGAATGAATTGGTTTAAATAGAAGCTAGGTTAGGAATTCAAATGTGGTTTGGAGTGTGGGTTTAGTGGGTGGAAATTGGGGTGAAAAATGAATTAGGAAAGGAAATGAGGAATTAGAGTGGAAAATGTTGGAAGGAATTTGAATTTTGGGTGTAAAATGATGAAAATATATCAATTCTAGATCCTTCCCACACATGCACAAGCCAAGCACATGATCACAATGATGCAAACTTATATTTTTTTTTCAAGTTGCGCCCAGAGTAACCGGTTACAGCATATCTGCTAACCGGTTACCTAGTTCAAAAACAACTAAAAATGTGCAGAAAACCAAGGAGTAACCGGTTATCAGATACGCTGTAACCGGTTACTTAGTTCAAATTTTGAATTTTGGCGCCTTTTGGAGGGAAACTTGGAAAAGTGGCCTCTGACAGCTGTTTTGAACCCCGTTAAGCCTCCGAAACTCAAAACATGATATTGCTATTGAGTAACACCTGAAAAGAAACAAAAATTCTTGCTGACACCTCAGAATATCCTGCTGAATTGATAATGTCTGATACTGGATCGCTTGATCAAAAATAACTGCCAGAGCTTCTGATTATCGAATCATCTAATGAGCAAAATAAATGCTCAAAAAGACTTTAAAAGCTATCTGATTGGCTCTGAACACTATTGAAAATCAAACTGGAATTGATAACGCCATGAGCTGCTGATAGATACCTTGATCCCATGCCTAACAGAAACATGCCAATGCAAAATGACAATGCGAATGAAATGAAGCATAAGCCAAAGAGGGTTAGAAACAAGAGGGCAAATTTTGAGGTGTTACAGCTGCCCCTATTCAAACTTCTTGGATTCGAGGGTATGGAAGCAAAGGCTTCCAAACAATCGGGATACATGGAGATTGAATACCAAAATAACCACACAAATTTGCATCCTGCAAAAGGAGAGACGACTCCGCTGGGGAACAAGTAATAAAAGGCGTCAGATCATAACACGGACGAGTGTCAGAGATCAATACGGACGGAGTATCAAAGTGGATTGAAACAAACATGAACGAGTGTTGACTGTGCTGGGGATAAACACGGACGAGTGCCCAAAATGTTCATACACGGACGGGTGCTGAAAGAACACGGACGGGTATCTAAAAGGTTCAAACACGGATAGGTGCTGAAAGAACACAGATGGGTGTTGAAAGGGTTCAAACACGGACGCGTGCTGAAAGAACATGGATGGGTGTCTAAGGTTCAAACACGGACGGGTGCTGAAAAAACACGGACGGGTGTCTAAAGGGTTCAAACACGGACGGGTGCTGAAAGAACACAGACAGGTGTTGAAAGGGTTCAAACACGGACGGGTGCTGAAAGAACACGGACGGGTGTCTAAAAGGTTCAAAAACGAATGAGTGCAGAAAGAACACGGACGGGTGTCTAAAGGGTTCAAACACGGACGGGTGATGAAAGAACACAGACGGGTGTCTAAAAGGTTCAAACACGGACGGGTGCTGAAAGAACACGGATGGGTGTCTAAAAGGTTCAAACACGGACGAGTGCTGAAAGAACACGGACGGGTGTCTAAAGGGTTCAAACACGGACGGGTGATGAATGAACATGGACGAGTGTCTAAGGTTCAAACACGGACGGGTGCTGAAAGAATACGGACGGGTGTCTAAAAGGTTCAAACACGGACGAGTGCTGAAAGAACAAGGACGGGTGTCAAAGGTTCAAACACGAACGGGTGCTGAAAGAACACGAACGGGTGTCAAAGGTTAATACGGACGGGTATTCGCTAAACGTTCAAACACGGACGGGTGCTGAAAGAACACGAACGAGTGTCAAAGGTCAATACGGACGGGTATTGGCTAAAAATTTCAAACACGGACGGGTGCTGAAAGAACACGGACGGGTGTCAAAGGTCAATACGGACGAGTATTAGCTAAAAAGTTCAAACACGGACGGGTGCTGAAAGAACACGGACGGGTGTCAAAGGTCAATACGAACGGGTATTGAAATAAAAGTTCAAATGGAAACTTTACTAGGGATTGAAATGCTAAAGTGAACACAGACGGGTGTTAAAGGAACACGAACAAGTGTTTGAAATCAATACAGACGAAGTATTGAGGAAATGGAAAAGAACACGGACGAGTGTCAAAAGAACACGGACAGGTATTTGAGGGGACACTGACGAGTGTTTAAAATCAATACGGACGAAGTATTGAGGCAATGGAAAAGAACACAGACGAGTGTAACGCTAACAACTCTGAAGGGATAAATCAAATAGTCTCTCCAAATGACCAAATCCACCACTTGGGGAATAAAGTTGGACGATATCTCCTGAGTTACTGAGTTTCATGTCGGGGAACGCCTGGCAAACGAGAACATCAAACCTGGCTTATGCTTTGAATGCATATGTTTGAATTTTATATGGCGTAATGCTCCATACAAAATGGAAATTCTACGCGTTCGGGAGGATGCCATGCAAAAATGCTCATGCAATTCAAAGGGTCGCTCCAGCAAAATAAATGTTGAACACGAAGGCAACTCCACCGGGGATGACAAACTAAATTATCCTCGAGAACAAAACCTTGCTGAGGAAAGACACACTGAACAACTTTCTTGACCACAACCTCTACTGGAGATAAAAACTCCAAAGAGAATTCCCCCTCTGTTTGGGATTGAGAGTAACAACTACTGAAGATGGAACCCAAAACCTGATACTGAAAAGGCGCCAATAACCATTGGACTTAAAACTTGCTGGGGATGTCAACCACCGTTGAACAAACTGCTGCGAAGATTACCACTAACTCTGCTTGGGGATACCATTAAGCTTAAATTGCTGCTGGGGAAATAACTTTACCCTCACCCTGCTGGGGATTATAGCATATTGTTGCTGGTGGAGAACACACTTCCTGACCGGCTAAGGAAAGCAGACACCAAGACTCTGTGGGGAAGATAACATCTTTGCCCGGAAAAATATTCCACTCTGTTGGGGAAATAAAAACACCAACTTCTGAGTGCTTGCTAGGGAGTAATAAATCAAAATGCGACTCCGGCTGGAGAAACAATCCTCTATACTCTGGCTGGAGAGAGTAACAATCTGCCGAGGATGATGAAATTTCAAAGCTAGGGAGAGTAACTCTACTGGGGAGAAACATTGCTACCCTGCACATAACAACATCAGAATATTCTATATGCAAAAATGGCTACCTCGATTACCATCCACGATATCCGTTGCCTAAGCAATTTCCACTATTTTCCAATATGCTCCGCGAAGCTTAACATTTTCGCATGCAATGTTTATCAAAATATCGGACGTTTTCACAAACAAAATAGTAAAAGTAAAAACATAAAATGGAAAGCTCTTTGAGTGAATAGAAAATTTTATTGAATGAATTGGCCTGTAAATAGGCATTTTCAACTGGAAGCAATTCTTGAAAAGATGTAATTGCGCAAAAGCAAAAAGAAAATACACATGTCGGCAATATGGGAACAGATATCCACCATGATTCAATTCAGCAATGACTCATATGCCTTGCTTATCCATAAATACTTTGACCTTCGAAGAGACTGACTGGACTGATTCCTTTCCTTCAAAATTTCCATGTATCAAAAGTGCTCACATATCAAATGCAGATCGTAGCCTCTTGCTTTCAAATCCCTAACTTTTGCCTGGATTGCCCTTTTCGGGTTTTAAATCCACCGGGATACCCATTTTTGCCAAAGTTGCCTTTTCAGGTTTTCAACATTTCGGGTGTATTCTCTTTTTTTTTATCCCTAATTTTTGCCCGAACCTTTTCTTTTTGTGGTTCGTCGGGATGCCTTTTATTGCCTGGATCTTTTTTTTATGTCCAGCGGGTCTCTTTTATGCAAAGTATTTTTTGACTACGTCTGTGTTCACAGGGGACGTAAAATCTTCGCCATCCATAGTTGAGAGTAATAAGGCTCCGCCAGAGAAAACCTTTCTTACCACATATGGCCCTTCGTAGTTTGGAGTCCACTTGCCCCTGTGATCTATCTGAGGAGGAAGGATCCTTTTCAAAACCATCTCGCCTGTCTGAAAACATCGAGGATGCACTTTCTGATCAAAGGCTTTCTTCATCCTGCTCTGATACAACCGGCCATGTGCAATGGCTACCAATCTCTTCTCTTCGATAAGATTCAGTTGATTCAACCGGGAACGCATCCATTCAGCTTCATCAAGCTTCACATCTGCCAGAATTCTCAAAGAAGGAATCTCAACCTCTAATGGTAGAACCGCTTCCATACCATACACCAATGAGAAAGGAGTTGCCCCAGTTGATGTACGTACCGAAGTACGATAACCGTGTAGGGCGTAAGGCAACATCTCATGCCAGTCTGTATATGTCACCACCATTTTATGCACAATCTTCTTGATATTCTTATTTGCTGCTTCAACAACCCCATTCATCTTCAGACAATAGGGAGAAGAATTGTGATGTTCAATCTTAAAGCTTTGACATAGCTCCTTCATCATCTTATTGTTCAAATTTTAACCATTATCAGTAATGATTCTCTCCGGGACTCCGTAACAACAGATGATGTCCTTCTTTATAAACCGAGCTACCACTTGCTTGGTGACGTTGGCATACGAGGCTGCTTCCACCTATTTCGTGAAATAATCAATGGCAACCAGAATGAAACGATGCCCATTGGACGCGGTCGACTCAATCTTTCCAATCATATCAATGCCCCACATGGCGAACGACTAAGGAGATGACAGTACATTCAGAGGAGTAGGCGGTACGTGCACCTTATCAGCATAAATCTGGCATTTATGGCACTTTCTGGCGTATTTGAAACAGTCAGACTCCATAGTCATCCAGTAATAACCCGCTCTTAACAATTTTCTAGCCATAGCATGCCCATTGGCATGAGTACCGAAAGATCCCTCGTGAAGTTCCTCCATTAACAGGCCTGCCTCGTGTTCATCAACACAATCTAGCAGGACCATGTCAAAGTTCCTCTTGTATAACACGTCGTCTTCATTCAAAAAGAAGTTACCCGCTAACCTCCTTAGAGTTTTCTTGTCCTTGGTAGATGCCTCAGCTGGGTACTCTTGACTTTTGAGAAAACACTTGATGTCATGATACCAAGGTTTGCCATCGAATACCTCTTCAACTGCAAACACAAAAGCTGGTCTATCTAGATGCATGATTCTGATTGAGGGAGTCTCATTCCAACGATTCACCTAATACATTGAAGACAACGTTACCAACGCGTCTGCCATCTGATTCTCCAATCGGGGTATATGATGGAAGTCGACTCTGTCAATGAATGGTAACAACCTTCTAGCATAGTTGTTATAAGGCACCAGATTTGCTTGACGAGTTTCCCATTCTCCCTTAATATAATTGACTACCAACGCAGAATCACCATAAATATCGAGGTTCTTGATTCTCAAATCAATTGCTTCTTCTAATCCCATGATGCATGCTTCATACTTTGCCTTATTGTTGGTGCATATGAACGCTAACCGGGAAGTGAAGGGTATATGAGAACCCCTTGGAGTTGTAATGATTGCCCCAAATTCCGTTACCATATGAGTTGACGGCCCCATCAAAAACCATTTTCCACTGAGATCCAATTTCGGGTCCTTCGTCATGCAAAGGTGTCATACCCTAATTTTTTATCATAAGATTTCATCTCTGTGTACATCATCTCGCATATCTGCATGCTTTATCTACTAACGGGTTTGTGCAGGAATTTTAATTTCAAGTGGAGATGGTTCTCGTTTCTCAGTTATACTTCAAGATGTGACCATTGGATTCTGATTCAAAAGTCCTAAAATTTCTACTGGTTATTTCCCTCAAGAGTTTAGCAGTCTGTCTCAAGGAGAATTAAGGTTTCCTGTTCATTGGTGTGGAGCATGATCATTTGAGGATTGATTATGGTTTCTGTGGTAATTTGCATCACAAGGTGTATCATTATTTTTGAAGATGTCTCAAGGCATGGTTCACTTAAAATACAAGATGCGAGCGGCGAATTCATTGTTCAAGGATTTCATGTTACAAGCTGAATTTTATTAAAATCCCATGATTATTTCCTCTCATATTTTAAGTTGTCCTCCAAGTTTAAGTTTATGTTAGGATTCATCAAAGTTTCTAAGTTGCAAGTTTGTTCATCAAGAGAGATACAAATTCAAGGAAGTACAAGATTGCAAAAAGTTCATACTTGAGCACAAAGTTCATACTTGAAGATTAATTTCAAGAATCAAGTCGTGTTCATAAAGTTCAAGTTGAAAGTATCTAAGATTCATGTTCGAGTTGTGTTTTCAAAGGGATTACATCAATACCAAAGTACACTATTTCATCTCGAGAATCATCCTTTTCATAAAATCCAAATTCGAGAAGACCAAAAGTTTGCAAAATGGATATTCAATTCCAAGTTCAAAGTATACAAAAAGTCAATACACTTTCCATGCTTCAAAAATCCAAAGTACATCAAGGTTCATAGTTACAAATTTAAAGAGATTGTGTGCAAAATAAATGCATATGCACAGCGTGTTTTTTTTACAAATTACATCACGTGCCACATCACAACAAGTCACAAGTGCTACCAAGACTTACAAGAGTTCTTAAAGAGTGTCATTGAATGACAAGTGGATGTTACGTTGACATTAATTCAAAAAGGAAGCTAAGGAAATGATCATTCAAAATTTTGTCTAAGCCAAAAATACAAAAAGTGTGATCAACCATGGATATTTCTTTCCAAAACTGAGACTAATTGGTCTAGTCATGCTATTTTGTTGCTCCTTGATGGCGGCTGGTTAGAACCAAATGTGGCCTTCCATGATTTGACATTACTGCTACAACAGAGAATCAACAGTATCACATGAATTAAAATTGTTATTAAATCATCATCATCAATTTTGAATCACAAAAATCAGGAGCATTCGAGGAAAAATTCTGTTTACAAGTCAGACACGACATGTTCTATTCAGAAAGGAATAAATCCAGCACACAATCAGACAAGATGAATCAAAATTGGTAATTTTCATGATACCATAGCAAGTGTTTTGAACTTAAATAAAGAAAATCAAGGAGCTTTATTTCCTCCTAAAACAGTTTCAGACATGATCGGGTAGAAAAGGAAAACATCAAGCACGATTATATATAAGAGCTGACAAAGCAAATTTTCAGATTTCATTTCAAGATCGCGAATTCAATGTTACTTGAGCCTATAAATAGAGTGGGAGAGAAGGAAAAAAGGATCAGGGAGTTCACAAACACAATTCACCAGAAAAAACACAGGCTGAACAGAACACGCATCCACACCAGTTCACAACGAAACCCACCAGATTCACACACACATCAGTACACAGTTCTTTTTCACCCATACACACAATTGAAAGGGGAGGAACACATTAGACAGGGAAAAATCATACAGAGAGATATTCACACTAAAAAAACCACGCTACAGCCATCAAACAAAAACCAAATTCAAAGAAGAGCTCCATCGAACCAATACAACACACAAAGAAAAAAAAAGAGCAGAATACACATTAAAAAAACCATGAGAGAACACATTACATAGAAACAGATCACACCAGTAAAATTCTGAGAAACAATCACACACATATATGATTGAGAAAGCCACGAGGTTCAGAGAGTAGCAGCAATTCGAATTGAAAAGAGAAGCAAGTACGAGTTACCTTCAAAACCGCTGATATTGTCGCAACCGCCGAGAATCAGTTTCGGAGCTACTCCACCGCAACCGTGCGCATCGTCGAAACTCCGCTTCAAATCACTCCAAAGCGTCAGAGCTTCCGCGTATCAATACGACGACCTCCGTTCTGAACGGAAACACCACTTCCGCCGCGAGTCATCAGCCTCTTTCCACCCTCGCCGTCACTGCAGGTTAGCCTTATTCTTCTTGGATGATATGCCATTAAACTATTGTTTGTTTGTTTAGCATGTGGTTTGTTGTATTTCTCCCTATTCTTTTGATTTCTTGCTAAAAAAAAAATTGGTTTATTGAGAGTGTGAATTGAGAAGCTGAGAGAAACAAGGAGAGGGAGAGTGGAAATAGAACGAGTGAGAGAGAGATAGAAGGAACGAGCTGAGAGAAATTAGGATTTAGGGTTCACTATGTGAACCTTGTTTTTCTATCCTTGAGCAAACCGGGTCGGGTCACCCTATCCTTTGGTCCCCCCCCCCTCTCTGTTGGGTTTGGGCTTTAGTTCCTTTTGGAGAGAAGTCCACCTTTGCTTTTCTTTGTTTTTTTTAAGGATTTAAGTTAATTACTAACATTTAGTTTTGTTTTAATTAAAATTTAGTTTTTTGAGTTTAATTAAGTTAATTAGAATTTAATTTTAATCAAGATTAATTGGTTAATTATATTCATTTGGAATTTTATTTTATCTTATTTTTAATAAATTGTTCATATATTGTATTTTTGTTAGTTAATTTTAATTTAGGACTTAACTTCTCATTTAGTTTTATTTGTTAAAAAAAAAATTTGAAGAAAAATGTCAAAAAAAATATTGGCTTTTCTCTCTTGATATTTTGTTTAAAAAATCCAAAAATATTTTTTTGATTAGTTAAGAAGAAAATTTCCACTCTTATTTCGATCTTTGTTCTTCGCCTGTATATTCAAACCATTTTTTCAAAATAAACTCTCGATTCACATCGAGCCATTTTTTCCCTTGTAAGTCGATTGCTTTTTAAGCATCGCCACCAACCTTTATGTCCTTTCCCTTAGCAAGCAAGCAATAAATAACATAAATAATAACAAGAGGTTCCCGTAGAGTACTACGGACGTTTAGGATGCTAACACCTTCCTTAATCGTAACCAACCCCCGAACCTTAGATCTCTTATTAGGTTTTTCGATCTTTAACCCTTTCCTTTGGATAAAATAAAGACCGGTGGTGAACATTAAGAAATGTGATCCTAGTTAACATAATAGCTTGGTATCCGATTCTCACCGCGACAGAAATGGCGACTCTGCTGGGGAATTTTCGAGGGTTTCCCCTAACTTGTTTATATCTATGTTATTCATTTGCTTATTTGCCTATATATCTTTATATCTGTATATATACCTGTTTTGCTTGGTTTTTCTGTGTGCAGGGTACTATTTGTGTGGTGAGACAAAGTCCTACACCCGGACTAGAGTGAAATTAAGATAGGAAAACGGTGAGACTTCAATGATACTTTGAGGGAGTCGATTCCTGAAAAAGTAAATTGAGACTTCACCACTCAGTCTAGGCCCTCTCGAATAGCATATTTGTCCAATGAGTTCATTCGTGAAGACGATATGGTTTCGATCTAAAGGCCCTCGAGACTGGGGACCGTAGTTACCTTTAACCCAACTTGGCCTATTAGGATGTAGTGCGGGGACTATGCGGGAGTCTATTTCTGCAATAGTCGCTATGCGATACTACACTCAGACGAGATTCTCTTGAGAATATTATTGACTACCAAGTGATTTGGAAAATCGATAATATCCGAAAGATGGATTATAGACTCTGGGAACTTTGTAGAACCCGTTCGGCAGGTACAAATAAACCTCTAGTACATACCTTGGGAAGGGTAGACCACGGCTCCATGCTGTGAGCTTTCAAACCTAGGGCTCTTTGCCTGTGTGCTTTGCTTGTGTTTATGCATCCATCCATTCATGCATTAATGAATAACCATTCGGTTTCAAGAAACTCAATTGTTCTTTCATTTGCAAAATCAATAAAAAATCCTGGATTATAAAATGAAACTTTTTTCAGCCTTTCCGAAATGTTTGCAACCTACTCTTGAGTTTCTTGAAACCATTACATTACATTGCATATCATTTGCATCTTTGCAGGATTCATTGCATACATCCGTTTGTCCAACAACTCATTCCCAGCTGTCTCTATCTTCTAGTGTTTCCTGTGAGTTGTCAAGCTGATTCCTCGACATCGATATCAGACTAGAGCTAACTACAGACGCATAATGGCAGAGCAAGAAGCACACAATGCTGAGATGCGAATGGAGATCGACGACCTTAAGTCAAGCATGGCAAAGCTCACTGAAATGCTCTAAGTCTTGATTGCTAGAGGAGAGCAACCCCAAAGGACTGTCATCCAAGAAGTTTCAACTGTTGATCCTCAACCTGTTCAGATGCCACCTTCCACTTGGCCAGAGTTTGGTTTACCTCCCAACTACTCTCCACCTCTTGTATCTACTGCTATGACTGGTCAGACTTCCAGACCAGTGTTTCAAGCTCCAGTTTTCTCCGAGCCTAGACCCGTGGTTCATGCTATTGCCCAGACCACTCGACCTCCTTTTGAAAACCCTCTCTACGAGTACAATGCTGCCAGTGCTCAGGGTGAAAACCGTGAAGACTTTGTTGAACCTGAGGTTGTCCGTGAACAGTTTCAGACCATAGACAAGAGACTCAAAGCCGTAGAGGGTACTGATTTCTTCAACATTGATGCAAAAAACATGGGTTTGGTCTCTGACCTTGTTATGTCTGCTAAGTTCAAGGCTATCGATTTTGTGAAGTACAAAGGTGATTCTGGTCCAAGAGCTCATTTGGTCATGTATACTCGAAAGATGGCTGCTCATGCCAAGAATCAGAAGTTGCTTATCCATTTTTTTCAAGATAGTCTGAGTGGAGCTTCTCTCAAATGGTATATGAATCTTGAACAGAACAGCATTCACTGTTTCCAGGATCTTATTAATGCCTTCATGAAGCAATACAAGTACAACCTCGACATGGCTCCTGACTGCCATCAGCTGCAAAACATGTCTCAGAAGGATAAAGAGTCTTTCGAGGAATATGCTCAGCGCTGGAGAGAGTTGGCTTCTCAAGTTGAACCTCCTTTGGCAGAGAAAGAATTAACTGGATTGTTTATGGACACCTTGTCTCCATTCTACTGGGAGAAGATGATTGGTAGTGTTTCCTCCAGCTTCACTGATTTGGTTACTATTGGTCAGAGACTCGAGGAAGGACTTAAGAATGGTAAAGTATCCAAGGCTGCTGAATCTTCTAATGGTGCTAAGAAATTCTATGGGAATTTCCAGAAGAAGAGAGAAAATCAGACCAATGCTGTTATGTTTGAAACCAGAAGGCCTCGTCCTCGACCACTGTATGCTGACCACCCTGATATTGCTGCAGTTACTCCTGTTGTTACTGCTCCACGACCAGCTCAAGCTCCTGAATGTCCAGCTGTAGGACATAATCAGTACCGTAATAGGAATAATTTTGATCCTATCCCAATGACATACACTGAACTTTATCCTGGGCTGGTTCAAAAAGGTTTGATTACTACAAGGCCTTTGCCTCCTCCTCCTGATCCACTTCCACCTGGATTCAGATCTAATCTCCATTGTGCATTCCATGAAGGTGCCGCAGGCCACGACTTGGAACATTGCTTTGCATTGAAGGCTAGAGTACAAGAGCTGATCAGAATTGGTATTCTCTCCTTTCGTGACACCAATCTAAATGTCAAGAACAATCCTTTTCCAGAGCACGCTAAGTGAGGCTTCAGCTGACTTCAGTAGGCTTTAGTGTTTCAGACAGGACAACTCACTCTTGTTTCTGATTAGTCACTAGACCATGTTTCTTATTGTTTGCATTTTCCATATTTGTATTAGCTGTTTGCTTTCGATCATGTTTGTACTTTCATAATTAATAAAATGAGCATTGCGACTTTTGGATTCAATTCATTTGTGTTTGCTATTTACATCTTTATGCCTTCCTTTTCAAAAAGAAAAAGAAAAACAACAAAAACAAAAACACAATTATTAGCTCTTTTCCATTTTCTTTTCGATTATGCAAAGATTGGAGGGAGGATGATGAAAACGTAATACTCATAATTGTTGTCGGTATGCTTTCAAATCAAAACTTTGCTGAGGATGTAAGGCATTGTTTCAATTCCCAAACACTGGAGAAATAAGGAAGATAACCCCTCGTCAAGCCTTTTGAGCCTTGAAGTAGGAGTTTCTTTTCTTTACAAATAAAAACCCATAATCTTAACCTGGGGCAGGGTAGTTCTCAGTTAACTGGATTGTGCATTCAAATACAAGAGTTTCATGCAAGACATCTTTCAACAAAATGGTTGCATTCTCAATTTTTTCCTTCGCACGCAACAAGCAAGTGTCGAAGATGTCTTTCAAGTCAAAAGTCGATGATGGTTCGCCGTAATCATTAAGCCAAGTAGTCACTTTCTAAAAAAAAAAGGATAAAAAAAAATCAAAAAAGGAAAAAAGCCCGCTAAGTCGAAACCTATGAAGGAGACTTAGGCAGACAAAAAAAACTGGGGCATCCCGCTGACTGTAAGATTCACGAGAAACAGTTTAGGCAAAAGTTAGGGATAATAAAAAGGAGAAATCTTTAAATCCTTACCATGAAATCCTCAATGAAAAAAACAACCAAGAGTCATAAGGAAGTAGTGACTGTCACCTCAAAAGTCCCTTAACTTCTGAACCATCATCACTATCATCAATACAATCCCTAACCTATGGGAACCTGAGTGCAAAGTCTGAGTTAACTGAGTGTAGGACTGGAGATCATCACGAAGATTGGGTGGGTACAAATAAACTTTGAGCCTTTATCCTTTGTTTCTTAAACCGTGAACCAGGCCACGTTATAACCCTCAAAAGACCTAATTGAAGCAAGGTTATTTTGAAAGCACACTACAACGAGGTTGCGTAAACTAACTCCTAAAGATCTTTGCAGATCATTTTTTTTTGGCATCACGCCTTTTGCTTTATCTTTCACTTTTAAACGTCTTGAACCACCGTGTTCTGACCAGTGACCCTATTGTTTTACCTCTTTCCAAAAATGATTTTGATTTCAAAAGTTGCATGAACTTTGCAATTACTATGTTGGTATGAACACTTTTGTTTGCAATCTGGCTTCCGCTTAAGGAATTTTCAAACAGTTAAGAAACTTAGTCGGTGATCCAATCAGGGGCAAGTTCTTTTCAGATCCTGTTGAGAACCAGTTCAAGATTTGTTGTTCTGGGGCAAGTCCTTCCCAGAATTGGTTTACACAGAAGACTTTTTCAAGACTCATGATGGGGCAAATTTTCCAAGTGCACAGTAATTTAGTCATTTTCAACATCAATTCAAGCTGAAGCAATTATCAGTTCATATACAACAGTCAACTAATCTGGGGGCAGTTTACTTAAAGGATCCCCAAGCAGCTCATTATCCTTCCCACAAGGATCATCAAATTGATACATTTTACAAGTGTGATAACATCTGTAGTCCTAAAGCAGAATGGCAGTGATCTCCGTGTTGAGGAATCAGTCTTTTAGTCTTGTCTTTTCTCAAGAGTCGTGCTGTGTCGTCAGCATCGGCACCTGCATTTGCATTTGATCATATATCATCTGCATAATTCATATACATGTGCATAGCAAGAGTGTCTTTCTCATTTTGCATTCATTTGCATTCTCCATAGGCCATGTTGTCATCCGCGTCTTACCTTGTGGTCAAAGTCCAACTCACTTGGCACCTACCAAACATATATTGTCGCATCTATCCAATGCTTTCTTGTGTATCTCCTTGTTCACTATGATTCCTTCTATCCAATGCTTTCTTGGGTATCTGCTTGTTCATATTCGATCAATGCTTTCTTGGACGTTATGATTTCTTTACATCCAATGCCTTCTTGGATCTCTCTTTTTATCTCATTTGCGTCTGATGCATTCTCAGATTTTGAGTCATACCTTTCATTCAAAACTATTATTGGATGACTGGTTTCTTTGCATTCAGTGCCATTCTTGAATGTAGTCTCTGTTCACAGTCATCTAAAGCCATTATTAGATACTGTGATTATACCTTTCATTCAAAGCTATTATTGGATGACTGGTTTCTTTACCATCTGATGTTCTTCCGGATGTATCCCTCTTTCTGATGTTCTTCCAGATCGAGTCTTTGTCCACATTCATCTAAAGCCATTATTAGATATTGTGATTACACCTTTCATTCAAAGCTATTATTGGATGACTGGTTTCTTTACCATCTGATGTTCTTCCGGATGAGTCCCTCTTTCTGATCTTCTTCCAGATCGAGTCTTGTTCACTTTGTCTAAAGCCATTATTAGATATCGTGATTACACCTTTCATTCAAAGCCATTATTAAATGTCTGATTTCTTTACCATCTGACGGCCTTCCGGATGGGTCCCTCTTTCTGATGTTCTTCCAGATCGAGTCTTTGTTCACAGTCATCTAAAGACATTATTAGATATTGTGATTGTACCTTTCATTCAAAGCCATTATTGGATGTCTGGTTTCTTTACCTTGTTCACTTTCATCTAAAGCCATTATCAGATATTGTGAGTTTACCTTTCATTCAAAGCCATTATTGGATGTCTGGTTTCTTTACCTTGTTCACTTTCATCTGAAGCCATTATCAGATATTGTGAGTGTACCTTTCGTTCAAAGCCATTATTTGATGTTTGGCGTCTTTTTTTCATCCAATATCATTCTTGGATGATGTTTTCTAGATACTTTGCTTTGTTTCAATTCATTTCTAACATGACTGTAACACTTTCCCCCTGTGGCATCATTCCCGTCAGGATCTTTGTCTTGCATCCATTTCATATCATTTCATATCATATCATCTGCTTCTTGTGGCATCTTAGGGCCAAAAATTGTGCATGTTTATATTTAAGCCTCTCCTATCTCGTCGAGACGAAGATTTCAATCTCCATATCTCCGGATAGAAGAAACTTAAATAGGGGCATCTGTCATACCCTAATTTTTGACCATAAGATTTCATCTCTGTGTGCATCATCTCGCATATCTGCATGCTTTATCTACTAACGGGTTTGTGCGGGAATTTTAATTTCAAGTGGAGATGGCTCTCGTTTCTCAGTTATACTTCAAGATGTGACCGTTGGATTCTGATTCAAAAGTCCTAAAATTTCTACTGGTCATTTCCCTTAAAAGTTTAGCAGTCTGTCTCAAGGAGAATTAAGGTTTCCTGTTCATTGGTGTGGAGCATGATCATTTGAGGATTGATTATGGTTTCTGTGGTAATTTGCATCACAAGGTGTATCATTATTTTTGAAGATGTATCAAGGCATGGTTCACTTAAAATACAAGATGCGAGTGGCGAATTCATTGTTCAAGGATTTCATGTTACAAGCTGAATTTTATTAAAATCCCATGATTATTTCCTCTCATATTTTAAGTTTTCCTCCAAGTTTAAGTTTATGTTAGGATTCATCCAAGTTTCTAAGTTGCAAGTTTGTTCATCAAGAAAGATACAAATTCAAGGAAGTACAAGATTGCAAAAGGTCTTAAAATTTGAGCACAAAGTTCATACTTGAAGATTAATTTCAAGAATCAAATCGTGTTCATAAAGTTCAAGTTGAAAGTATCTAAGATTCATGTTCGAGTTGTGTTTTCAAAGGGATTTCATCAATACCAAAGTACACTATTTCATCTCGAGAATCATCCTTTTCATAAAATCCAAATTCGAGAAGACCAAAAGTTTGCAAAATGGATATTCAATTCCAAGTTCAAAGTATACAAAAAGTCAATACACTTTCCATGCTTCAAAAATCCAAAGTACATCAAGGTTCATAGTTACAAATTTAAAGAGATTGTGTGCAAAATAAATGCATATGCACAGCGTGTTTTTTTTACAAATTACATCACGTGCCACATCACAACAAGTCACAAGTGCTACCAAGACTTACAAGAGTTCTTAAAGAGTGTCATTGAATGACAAGTGGATGTTACGTTGACATTAATTCAAAAAGGAAGCTAAGGAAATGATCATTCAAAATTTTGTCTAAGCCAAAAATACAAAAAGTGTGATCAACCGTGGATATTTCTTTCCAAAACTGAGACTAATTGGTCTAGTCATGCTATTTTGTTTCTCCTTGATGGCGGTTGGTTAGAACCAAATGTGGCCTTCCATGATTTGACATTACTGCTACAACAGAGAATCAACAGTATCACATGAATTAAAATTGTTATTAAATCCTCATCATCAGTTTTGAATCACAAAAATCAGGAGCATTCATGGAAAAATTCTGTTTACAAGTCAGTCACGACATGTTCTATTCAGAAAGGAATAAATCTAGCACACAATCAGACAAGATGAATCAAAATTGGTAATTTTCATGATACCATAGCAAGTGTTTTGAACTTAAAGAAAGAAAATCAAGGAGCTTTATTTCCTCCTAAAACAGTTTCAGACATGATCGGGTAGAAAAGGAAAACATCAAGCACGATTATATATAAGAGCTGACAAAGCAAATTTTCAGATTTCATTTCAAGATCGCGAATTCAATGTTACTTGAGCCTATAAATAGAGTGGGACAGAAGGAAAAAAGGATCAGGGAGTTCACAAACACAATTCACCAGAAAAAACACAGGTTGAACAGAACACGCATCCACACCAGTTCACAACGAAACCCACCAGATTCACACACACATCAGCACACAGTTCTTTTTCACCCATACACACAATTGAAAGGGGAGGAACACATTAGACAGGGAAAAATCATACAGAGAGATATTCACACTAAAAAAACCACGCTACAGCCATCAAACAAAAAACCAAATTCAAAGAAGAGCTCCATCGAACCAATACAACACACAAAGAAAAAAAAAGAGCAGAATACACATTGAAAAAACCATGAGAGAACACATTACATAGAAACAGATCACACCAGTAAAATTCTGAGAAACAATCACACACATATATGCTTGAGAAAGCCACGAGGTTCAGAGAGTAGCAACAATTCGAATTAAAAAGAGAAGCAAGTACGAGTTACCTTCAAAATCGCTGATATTGTCGCAACCGCCGAGAATCAGTTTCGGAGCTACTCCACCGCAGCCGTGCGCATCGTCGAAACTCCGCTTCAAATCACTCCAAAGCGTCAGAGCTGCCGCGTATCAATACGACGACCTCCGTTCTGAACGGAAACACCACTTCCGCCGCAAGTCATCCGCCTCTTTCCACCCTCGCCGTCGCTGCAGGTTAGCCTTATTCTTCTTGGATGATATGCCATTAAACTATTGTTTGTTTGTTTAGCATGTGGTTTGTTGTATTTCTCCCTATTCTTTTGATTTCTTGCTAAAAAAAAATTTGGTTTATTGAGAGTGTGAATTGAGAAGCTGAGAGAAACAAGGAGAGGGAGAGTGGAAATAGAACGAGTGAGAGAGAGATAGAAGGAACGAGCTGAGAGAAATTAGGATTTAGGGTTCACTATGTGAACCTTGTTTTTCTATCCTTGAGAAAACCGGGTCGGGTCACCCTATCCTTTGGTCCCCCCCCCCCCTCTATGTTGGGTTTGGGCTTTAGTTCCTTTTGGAGAGAAGTCCACCTTTGCTTTTCTTTGTTTTTTTTTAAGGATTTAAGTTAATTACTAACATTTAGTTTTGTTTTAATTAAAATTTAGTTTTTTAGTTTAATTAAGTTAATTAGAATTTAATTTTAATCAAGATTAATTGGTTAATTATATTCATTTGGAATTTTATTTTATCTTATTTTTAATAAATTGTTCATATATTGTATTTTTGTTAGTTAATTTTAATTTAGGACTTAACTTCTCATTTAGTTTTATTTGTTAAAAAAAAAATTTGAAGAAAAATGTCAAAAAAAATATTTGCTTTTCTCTCTTGATATTTTGTTTAAAAAATCCAAAAATATTTTTTTGATTAGTTAAGAAGAAAATTTCCACTCTTATTTCGATCTTTGTTCTTCGCCTGTATATTCAAACCATTTTTTCAAAATAAACTCTCGATTCACATCGAGCCATTTTTTCCCTTGTAAGTCGATTGCTTTTTAAGCATCGCCACCAACCTTTATGTCCTTTCCCTTAGCAAGCAAGCAATAAATAACATAAATAATAACAAGAGGTTCCTGTAGAGTACTACAGACGTTTAGGATGCTAACACCTTCCCTAATCGTAACCAACCCCCGAACCTTAGATCTCTTATTAGGTTTTTCGATCTTTAACCTTTTCCTTTGGATAAAATAAAGACCGGTGGTGAACATTAAGAAATGTGATCCTAGTTAACATAATAGCTTGGTATCCGATTCTCACCGCGACAGAAATGGCGACTCTGCTGGGGAATTTTTGAGGGTTTCCCCTAACTTGTTTATATCTATGTTATTCATTTGCTTATTTGCCTATATATCTTTATATCTGTATATATACCTGTTTTGCTTGGTTTTTCTGTGTGCAGGGTACTATTTGTGTGGTGAGACAAAGTCCTACACCCGGACTAGAGTGAAATTAAGATAGGAAAACGGTGAGACTTTAATGATACTTTGAGGGAGTCGATTCCTGAAAAAGTAAATTGAGACTTCACCACTCAGTCTAGGCCCTCTCGAATAAAATATTTGTCCAACGAGTTCATTGCCAACGCGTCTGCCATCTGATTCTCCAATCGGGGTATATGATGGAAGTCGACTCTGTCAATAAATGGTAACAACCTTCTAGCATAGTTGTCATAAGGCGCCAGAGTTGCCTGACGAGTTTCCCATTCTCCCTTAATCTAATTGACTACCAACGCAGAATCACCATAAATATCGAGGTTCTTGATTCTCAAATCAATTGGTTCTTCTAATCCCATGATGCATGCTTCATACTTTGCCTTATTGTTGGTGCATATGAACGCTAACCGGGAAGTGAAGGGTATATGAGAACCCCTTGGAGTTGTAATGATTGCTCCAAATTCCGTTACCATATGAGTTGACGACCCCATCAAAAACCACTTTCCACTGAGATCCAATTTCGGGTCCTTCGTCATGCAAAGGCTCTTCACAGTCCTTCATCTTCAGAAACATGATATGCTTATCCGGAAATTCAAACTTCATCGGTTGATAATCCTCAATTGGTTGTTCGGCAAGGTACTCTGACAAAACACTTCCCTTGATGGCTCTCTGGGAAATATATTGAATATCGTATTCTATCAAAACCATCTGCCAACGGGCTATTCTTCCAGAAAGTGCCTGCTTCTCAAACACGTACTTAATCGGATCCATCTTTGAAATCAACATGGTTGTGTGGTTTAACATATACTGCCTCAAACCCTTAGCTGCCCAAGCGAGTGCACAACATATTTTTTCCAGCATAGAGTACCTTGACTCACAATCAGTGAACTTTTTACTCAGGTAGTAGATGGCATGCTCTTTCCTACCTGACTCGTCATGTTGACCGAGCACATATCCCATTGAGTTCTCAAGAACCGTAAGATACATAATCAATGGCCTTCCTGGTACTGGCGGCATAAGGACCAGAGGTTCCTGCAAATATTCCTTTATCTTTTCAAACGCCTTTTGACAATTTTCATTCCACCTGACCTCTTGATCTTTTCTTAACAATTTGAATATTGGTTCACACGTGGCTGTGAGATGAGAGATGAACCTAGCAATGTAGTTCAATCTCCCTAAGAAACCACAAACCTCTTTTTCTGTTCTCGGCTCAGGCATCTCTTGTATGGCTTTTACTTTAGCAGGATCGACCTCGATACCCTTTTCGCTAACAATAAACCCCAGTAATTTTCCAGATCTCACCCCAAAGGTGCACTTGTTCGGATTCAACCTTAGCTTGAAATTCCTTAACCTTTCAAATAACTTCTGAAGATTCACCAGATGTTCTTCCTCCGTTTGTGACTTCGTAATCATGTCATCAACATAGACTTCGATCTCTTTGTGAATCATATCATGAAAGAGAGTCACCATTGCCCGCTGATAGGTTGCCCCAGCATTTTTCAATCCAAAGGGCATCACCTTGTAGCAAAACGTTCCCCACGGTGTTATGAACATCATCTTCTCCATTTCCTCTGGGGCCATTTTGATTTGGTTATACCCAGAGAAGCCATCCATGAAGGAAAATACAGAGTATTGAGCAGTGTTGTCCACTAACACGTCAATGTGGGGGAGCGGGAAATCATCTTTTGGCCTTGTGTCATACCCCAAATTTTGACCACTAAGATTTCCCATCATTGTGCAAATCATCATCACAATATGGATGAACCATCATGCCTCACCAAATGCCTCAAGGGTTGTTGAGCATTCACTACAATCAAAATTAGGGTTTTAAGCCATCTCAGAGCCTTAGACAAAGGATCAATCAAGGAATGGCATGATCTTCAACTTGTCTAACCTCTCAAACATCCACAATGGATCAAAAGGACTCCCACTTCAAGGATTAAGCACAAGGTTGCTCCCTTCTAGGTGGATCAAGTCTCAAGATCGCCAGTATCACCAAATTAGGGTTTTGGTCGACCAGGGCCTCCAGATGAAAAATTTCATCTGGGCATAAGCCAAAGATCCAAAACACAACCTAATGCACTCCATGGAACCTCATGGACCCAAGCATCAAGTCAATTTTGCCTCAGGGATGCATACATCAAAAATCAGGAATTAGGGTTTCTTGACCTAATTCACCCCTAAGTTGACTTTTGGGACAAATCATGAACCAAGACCTCAAGAGATGATTTGAGGGTCTTTAATGAACTATATTGATCCATTTGGAACAATGGATTAATCCAAGAAGCTTGAGCAACAAGTCTCAATTTCATCTGCACCACAATTAGGGTTTTAAGGAAAAAGTCAACTGTAACTTTGACTTTTGACCAGGACATGCTCCCAAGCCCTAGGACATACCTAAATATACCCTATGACACCCATGGAACATGTCCATCAAGTTTGATTTAGGTCAAGGACATGATTTCCTGAAGAATTGCACAATTTGGAATTCATCTGATAAAAAGTCAACTGTGCACAAAAGTCAACTTTGACTTTTTGAGATTTTTCACCAAAATGGATTTTTAACCCTAAAATGATGTTAATGTATGATTTGAATCATCATTCATCAAGAAAAATCAAAGAATGTGGGATAACTTGTAAAAGGGGTAACCATAAAACTTAGAAATTTTTCTAAGTTATGGAAAAGTACCACTAATACACCAACTTTGGAGGACCATAACTCCTAAACCACAAGGCCATTGTGCCCCATCCAAAGCTTGATTTGTAGATCTCATTGCCCTCTACAAAAACTTCAACTAGGTCTAACTCCAATTCATTATGGATTTTGAGCTATGAGTGAGCCAAAGTGGCTGAAAACATGAAAGTATACCATTTTCCAACACTTAGAAAAATTCTGTCCAAGACAGATTTTGTTGAAACACCAAAACTTGTGAGATCTTTTCACATAGTTGCAAGCTGAATCAAGTCCAAATTTAAACATCAATATTGTTACATATGTTACTAAGAATTCAAAGAGCTCAACATCATGAATTGATTCAACTTAAGCCATGAGAAATCCATGCCCAAAGTCATGCTGCTGCAAGCTGTTTTGGAAAAATCAGTTTGCATGTTTGCTTGCCACACACGATTTTGAGCCAAAGACTAAGGATCACTATGCCACCTGTGTTCAAACCAATCACAATGCAACTGATCCAACTGATAAATCTGAGTCAAAAAGCCAAGGAATCTTCCAACTTGAAATTCATCCACTTTGGCACATTTTGCCTTGAATTCAAAGTGCATTAATGTGGAATAGTGCATTGTTAAGGTAGCTACCCTACTCAGTCAATTTCTCTGATTAAAAAACAATAAAAACATCTGAGGAATGTGATTTTGGTCAAGGCATAGCCCTGCTCTTGGGAATGGCTAGCTTGCCTTGCTTGAGAAGAAATCCTCCAAGCCAATCCATGCAAATGTGATCTGATCCAGCAGCCATTCACTATTCCTCCAAAACAAAAGTTGATCACCTATAAATAGAGGTCCCAATGGATCATTCAACTCACACCAAAGCCAGTTACAACACTGCTTTCTCTCATTCTTTCTTAAACCTCAAGTTTTCTTGTTTTTGAGTAACCACTATCGGGTTTTGAGTTGCAGCCATAAGCAATCAATTACAATTGCTCAAACACATCACATATGATGTATTTGAGGTGTCCAAACACTTAAACACTGACTGTAATACCTCAGGCTCAAAATCACTCTTCCACCAAGCCATTATGCTTCAATTTTGCAGGTAGAGGTCTCCAGCTTGATCCAAAGAGTTTCAAAGTGTTCCAAAGCTTGCAACACACTCCATAACATCCATTAAAGCTGTAGGGATCATCAATTCACGACTGGAACACCATCTGGGCAAAGTTCCATTTCAGCTTGCATCAAGGTGAGCTTCAAACTCAAAAACTCCATGATCCATGCATATTTCCTCGCATGATATTTTTTCCATTTGATTGCCATCATGTGTTGATTGTTTTGCCTCAAGAAATTGGATCATAGACCTTATAACCATGCCTACATGATTGCTTTTGCAAATTAGGGTTCATCTGTGTTCATCATGATTATTTTACTCCACACTGAAAATGAATAAAATTGGGTATTGCCATCTTATTCCTTGTGAAAAAAATGCACGAGTTTGGTGTTTGAATCATGTCCAATGGTGGAGAGATGAGGGAGATAGGGTGCTTCATGCACGAGCTCGAGGAGGAAGATGGCCATGGCGCCATTTTCAGAAAATCCAACAAGTTTTCTATATATTTTTCCCTTGCCATATTATATTTGAATTGGCATCGCGCCCCAGCGGTTCACCAGCTGGTTTTGTGTGTATTGGCAAGCGAGAGGTCTGGGGTTCGAATCCCCCTCGCCCCAGACTTCTTTTTATCACTTGTCTATTTTGGTATTTTTCATATTATTATTTTTTATAATTTGAAAAATTAATAACTCCTTCAATTTTTATCATTTTTTATTGGTTCTTTTTGCAATAATTCACAAAAATGTTTAAATATTTGATTCTACCAAAAAATACCAAAAATATTACTTATTTCCTATATTTGATATTTTTTAGAAGAATTAATGTTTTATGTGTTTTAGCATTTAAAATGTTTCTTTTCTTTTCATTTTCTAACCCTAATATGACTTCAATCATTTTGTAGGAAGAAACCTGATTTTTTGGAACATTGGTCCAAGATCATAATTTGTTTTCATGTATTTAACAAATATTAATCATTTTAATTGAATTTTTGTTCAATTAAAAATACATTTTGAAAACAAATTAGGGTTTTGAATCAATTCAACCCTCATCAAACTTTTCAAAACACTTTGGGCCTCTAATAGAGTGTAAGACCCAATCCTTTCTTGACCAAAACATTTTGGGCCTCAGTATATTGTATAAGTCCCGATACCGTCAAAAAACAAACGGCGCGATCGTCGCCCTTTTGAAAAATAACCTTGGGCCTCTCCTTGAGCTATAAGACCCATTCAAAACACTTTGGGCCTCTATTAGAGTGTAAGACCCAATCCCCTTTTAACCAAAATCACTTTGGGCCTCACTTATTGTATAAGTCCCTCCGCGTTAAAAGGAAACCTCGGCACGATCGCCATTTTTAAACGAAAAATCATCTGGGCCTACCCTCGTGTTATAAGCCCCACTCTTTTTCTTTAAAACTTTTTTGGGCCTCTTGAGAGAGTGTAAGACCCATCCCTGTGTACAGAAAACCTTTTGGGCCTCAGTCACTTGTATAAGTCCCTCTGTACAAATTCAAACAGTGCGCTCACTGATAAAACCCTGGGCCTCTCCTTGAGCTGTAAGCCCCAAATCTTTCTTTTTCAAAGCACTTTCTCCTTTGATTTTGAATATACTGTTGTTTTCAATCTTTCTTTGTTGAACAACTAACCAAACAGCATGGAAGCTCTACAACCGAGTAAGTGGTTATTGCTTTCATTTACCGCTTTCATATACATATAACTGTATTGTGGGGCTGTTTCACTGTAAGTCTTCTTTCATAAACTCATATCAACTGTGTAATAATAGTATAGATATTTAGAGTTTCCCCGGCAACTACGTCTAGAACTAGGTGACGCCGTTTCGTTTATTCATAGAAATAGACAACTAGATCCCCAATAGGATCACCAGATACAGTCTTCTCTTCGGCTGTCCTCATTAGGAATTGTCAAGAAACTCTACTCCCAGAGATGAATGTATTCTCCGTGAATGGCATCTTTGAGTTTCTTCCAAATTCTCGAACTTTCCTGACTTTGATCTATTCTCGGTGAATAGCATTGCCTTGAATTTCTCGGGGTTTGGGGACCCACGGGCTTCTTAAAAGTATCGGCCTTCTCTTGGGCATCGTACAAGGACCCACAGGCTTCCTAAAAGCAACCCCGCCTTCTCTTGGGCTTAGTACAAGGACCCTACGGCTTCTTAGAAGTATTCACCGCCTCCTCTTAGGCTTCGTATAATGATCTCTTCCTCCGGGAATGATAGCCTCCTCTTGGGCTTAGTACAAGGACCCGTCCGCTTCTTAAAAGATTCCAGCCTCCTCTTGGGCTTCATACAAATTGTCCCGACGACCTCCTAGAGGTATAGGAACAGAACTTAGTCATTCGCATAGAACAGTCATGTCGTAGAGTCTACTACTGTTTCTCAAAGCATAGTACAAAAGATGAAACTCCGGACTTGGACAGTCTAATCTCCTTGAGTCTCAAAGATATTCTCAAGCACCCTTCAAGAATAGGAAGTAAACCCGTAGACTCGGACAGTCTCAATACCCTTCGGATTTCCCGCTTCCTTAAAGAACAGGAATAACCCGGATCCTCAAATCAAATCCATGATCACAGTGTTGCTCATATAAGAACTGATTTTCTCTTTAAAATCAGTATATTGGATCTGTCACTCAACTGAAACAGTAACCCTAGCCTCCTCTTAGGCTTTGTATAATGATCCTCCCCAGCGGAGTCAAACAACGTTTAGCCTCTCTCTCGGGCTTTGTACGAGACACATACGAGACTCCCTCGTTGAGTCAATCACCCCTTTTCACCTCCGTCTCGGGCTTTATACGAGACACAAAAAGGTTCTTATTGAGCCAAATAAACAACAGCCTCCATCTCGGGCTTCGTACGAGATACAAAAACTCTCTAATTGAGTCAAATCGCCTCCATCTCGAGCTTTATACGAGATACCAAAAGACTCCATCGTCGAGTCAAAACCTTTTAGCCTCTTTCTCGGGCTTTGTACGAGACACATATTAGCCTCCTCTTAGGCTTTGTATAAGAAAACCACTGGTTAATCCAATTAACCTTTTAGCATCAAAGTTGTGCCTCGTTCACAGTACACAAACATCAACAACTCCTTTCTCTTCATCTAATCGTTGTAAGCGGCAAGCCTCTAGATCATCTACATCCATGCCACTGTCCCTCTTTTAGTATGAGAAATTCCTAAGGAAAGATGGCATTGCTCTAAACTGAGTTAAAGTCTTCTCCTTCAGGTTGAAATCCCCTATAAAGGAAAATTATGGCATTGCTAGGATCCGCGTATCCCGGTTAAAGTAATCCTCCCTTTATAGGCAGTTACCCAACAGTTGTGACATACAACCCCCTCTTTAGAGATGACAAATTCTCTCTAAAGTTGAGACCTTTCAGCTTCACATCTTGGGCTTTGAACAAGATACAAATAGACCTTTCAGCTTCACATCTTGGGCTTTGAACAAATACAAACCACCTTTCACTTCACGTCTTGGGCTTTGAACAAGACACCAAAACACCCATTTCCTCCCATAAAATAGGAGGAACTACGAACGCTTTGATTTCCTTGTTTCGGTAAACGGGAATACGTAGGCATAAGATCGAAAGAAAAGATCTTAGCGAGCACACTAAACAAAAACCCAAATCCCATATCTCCATCAATCAAAAGCAGTAATTCAAAAGCATCAGTCCTAACATCCTAATCCTTGTTCCCCGCCAGAAACCTTCTGTCTAGGAAAAAACCAGTATTGGCGAAAATACAAATAACCAGTACAAAGGCCCCCCACATTGATAGCATTCGTAACCTAACAGACCGCTGTTTAAACTCAGTATGCAAAGCAGGGTTAATTGGAGACATCTATTTCCCTTCCTTCATCAGCTTTAATAGGATAAAAAATGAATCGACCTGTAGTTTTAAGCTCAACCGCAGAGAGCGACCAGCGCTTAAGAACCGCGTCCAAAATCGCTCGCTACAACTTGCTCTATTCAAATCTCTGTAGTCAATGCACATCCTGACCTTTCCATCTTTCTTAGGTACAGGTACGATATTAGCAACCCACGGAGGATAATTTGTCACAGCAAGAAATCCGGCGTCCAACTGTTTCTGGACCTCTTCCTTGATTTTGACAACGATATCTGGTTTCTTCCTTCTCAATTTCTGCTTAGCCAGAGTACAACCTTCTTTGAGCGACAGCCAGTGTACCATAATATCAGTGTCAAGCCCGGGCATGTCTTGGTAAGACCAGGCGAAGATATCCACATACTCTCGAAGCATTTCAATCAATCTTCCCTTGACAGTGTCTTCCAAAGCAGCCCCAATCCTTACTTCCTTTCTTGCGTCCTCAGTTCCCAGATTATCTGTCTCAATTTCCTCCTGATGAGGTAGAATGACCCTTTCCTCCTGTTTCAGCAATCTGGCCATTTCTTCCGGTTAGTCACAATCTTCGTTAGTCTCTTCTTCAGCCTGATAGATAGGATTGTCGAAGTTATATCGAGCCATAGCTGAATCATTATTGGTGGCATCTGAACAAAGAAACCTGCATGATTGATGATATATGTCTGTTATGAATGCAACAAACAAGAAAACACATTGCCATTTTGATGTGAATTAATGCAAAAAGTAAAAATAGAAAGACAGGGATCAAAATATTTGAATGTGAAAACGTCCTTTATTGATGACAAAGTAAGCAAACAAAAACATCAAAGCCCTACAAATAAGCATCACTACGTCTTGGGCAGAACATAGGATTTAACACAAACAGAAAACAAAGGAAATTACTCTTGACAGGTCACTTGGATGACTTTCTCAGACGACCAATTGCAAAGACTTTGACTGGGAGTGCAGGGGCGGATCCACCCATCCATATCGTAATCACTATCCCCCTCATCATCAATGGAATTAACTCGATTAAAGAAAACACCAACACTTGTGAACTGGACTGGACCATAAAACTTGGGTTGCACTTGAGCTCGCCGGGGTGGCTTATACCCCAATCCATAAGTATTATGTTTCATCTGAACGTCAATGACCCGACCCCACTTCTGGGAGCTGCCAGCTTCAACTACAACGCGTGCATCTTTGAAAGAAGACATCGAAACTTTCGGCCGATTTACCACTTCGGGTTGATTTACCACCTCAGGCGCACTGACTACTCTTGGAGGTTCTTTAGGAATTTTCACATCCTCAAAGGCTTGGCACAGAGTCTCATGTATCTCACCATCTACCTCCACATACTTGAAGGTTGATAGGTGACTCACCATGATGTCTTCCTCACCACAGATTGTCACAACGTGGCCATCCACCATGTACTTCAGCTTTTGATGCAGCGTGGACGTCACTGCCCCAGCCCCATGGATCCACGGACGACCCAATAAACAACTATAGGCAGGCTGAATGTCCATGATATAAAAAGTGGCATCAAAAACTTCAGGACCAACTTTGATCGGCAATACAATTTCTCCAAAAAAAGACCTCTTAGAACCATCGAAAGCACGCACCACCAAGTAATTCGGCGTGCAAACCAGCCCACGGGTATCTAGTTTCATCAGAGCCTTCTTTGGCAGCACATTTAGGGATAAACCAGTATCAACTAGCACATGTGACATTAAGGAGCCTCGACATTCCACTGAAATATGTAGAGCGTTGTTGTGATTCCTCCCAGCTGGAGTCAAATCTAAATCATTGAAACCCAAACCATTCCTAGCATTCACGTGAGCCACAACCCCTTCTAGCTAATTAACAGATATTTCTTGAGGTACATAGGCTGTGTTCAAAACGTTCAGCAACGTATTCCGGTGCGCCTCGGAACATAACAGCAGAGATAAAATGGATATTTTGGACGGCGTCTGATGCAACTGTTCAATAATCTTGTAATCGCTCTTCCTGATTAATCTCATAAACTCTTCCACATTTTCTAATAAGGAAGTGTCAACTTGTTTCGTTGCGGAATCATTCACGACCTACTTCTGTACAGAATCGTCCATCACCTATTTCCCTTTATCCTGCTTGGAATTGCCAACCTGATTATCTGACAGAATGAAGACTCTACCACTTCTGGTTATAGCCCCATGCGTCAACAGTATTGCCAACCTCTGAGCTCACAGCCGAGGTTCCTACCAACTCTTGTTTCTTTCCATCAACAAATACCTCAGCCCCATAGTTCCACCGGACGGCTTTAGTACTTTCATACGGGATAGGCCCAGGAACTGTAATGATGACCGGCGCTGGCCTAGCCGGTGCTGATATAGTTACTGTCTTGAAAGGAATTGTAATAGTGGAAACATCATTCTCTTTGTCAGTCACTTCTCTCTGCTGATCACATCTGTCGAACTGTAACCGTCCTTCATCAATTAGTCTCTAAATACCTGATCTCAACAAATCACAACCGTTTGATTGCAGCCCACATTCAAAACAACCCTCATCACAACCAGGGAACACCCCTCCCTTCAACAACCTTTCTTTTACCACAACCAAGGGAGTCTTCAACTCGTTCACATCTAAAACCAAATTCAAGGATTCATCATCTTCAATAACGACATTAACCCTTGGCCCACCGTGATTCGGCATTGGGTTCTGAATGACATTTGGCACGTCATTAGAGAAGTTGATGGCTTTGGAGTCTACCAAATCTTGTACTTTATGATGGAACGCCCTACACCCTTCAATTGTATGCCCTGGAGCACCGGAGTGAAAATCACAGTGTGCGTTAGCATCATAGCCCGGCGGTAGCCTCCTAGTGGGTGGAGCCAGTGTGCGGAGCTCAACTAAACGTAGATGTAATAAGTGTAGCAACAATTGAGCATATGACATGGGCGGCTGATCAAAATGCCTTTCAGCATTCCTTTGCCAGTTTTGATACTGGCCGAGCTGCCTGTTTTGGTACTGATTAGGATTATTCCTCTGCTCCTGAGGTGCAGCAGGAATAGTTGCAGCTGGAATAGTTACAGAGGCAACTTGCTGATTGTAATTCTGTCGTGCTCTTCCCCTACCATTGTACGATGAAACAGAATTTGTGTCTCCTTCTTTCCTTTTGTAGTTTGCATACGGTTTCTTCCCTCCTCCAGATGAGGACCCTTCACTACCAGAGATCTTTCCAGCTTTGATCCCGCTTTCTACCATTTCTCTAACTAAGATCAAGTCGGCAAACTTTCTGGGCATACAAAGCACCAGCTTTTCATAATAGTGACCCTGCAGGGTAGCCATGAACATATTTATCATTTCCCGCTCTAACATGGGAGGCTGCACCCTTGCTGCCAATTCTCGCCACCTCTGGGCGTACTCCTTAAAGCTCTCATTGTTTTTCTGCGCCAGATTTTGCAACTGTGTCCTATTAGGAGCCATATCAGTATTATACTGATAGTGCTTAACAAAAGCCTCCACCAATTCCCTCCCGTTGCGAACATGTGACCTCTCCAACTGCATGTACCATTCCAAAGATGCCCCAGACAAACTATCTTGGAAGAAATGCATCAATAACTTTTCATCATTAGAATAGGCAGCCATTTTCCTAGCATAGGCCCGGACGTGAGTCTTTGGGCAAGTAACACCATTATACTTCTCGAAAGTAGGCACCTGAAACTTGTACGGAATTTTGACGTCGGGGACCAGTCCCAAATCCTCCATATCCAAACCCAGGGAATTCTAATTCACAACCCCTTTCAACTGCTCTTCAATCATCCTGATTCTCTGATCATTATCAAGTCGGGGGTCAGCATCCCCACCCGGCATAGAAAATATATCATCCTGTTGATCACCATAGCGCGACCGTGCACTGCGCAGACACTGTTTCCTCCTTCTACTATAGAAGGAATCACATTCTCTCCTCCGCCCAGAGGGATAACAACACCAGCAACGAGACCACCTTGAACATCATTACCAACAATACCTCCGCCTGGAGGAACAACATTGTTATGAAGGCCACCATGAAGAACACCGTCTTCGTCAACTCTTGCAACCAAAGGCTGGACCAGAGTCCTCAGCTGTTCTTGCCCTGGGTAACGCCTTGCATTAACTCCATAAACTGGGCCATGCGAGTCCGCATCTCAATCAACTCGGCTTGTACCTGATCCATGGCTTTTCGTTGATTCTGTCTGGTAGAGTAGCGGTGAATGCGTTGATCAGCAATCCTATCTGAAGAAAAGAACAAGATGAGAAAACCAGAGAGAAACACCTGCTATGCACAATGATTATGAATATGCAAATGCAAATGCAATCATATTTAAACATTTCTAGGATGTATCCACTTCGATTCCAGCCTCTGAAACTGGGCAAGGGATTAGACACAACACCGGAAAATAAATCCGGACACAAAGATTCTGCAGAGCCAAAACAAAGGAAGCAAACCCCTTTGAGAACAAGAACCGTTGAGACACAAATGATTGAACCAAGCATTTCAATATCATATCGCAAGAATGCATACAAACAGGTCTGATATAATCAAAGGCGATTCCATCAACAATCCTAATGGTAATCACAACAAAGGATAAACAGTAATATCACTACAAATCAATCCCAAACAAACTGGCCTCAACTTCCTCAAGAAGGTTTACAGAGTCAGGGTGTGTAGGTTACTATATCAGTTCTTTAATCATCCTGTTTATCCTTTCAATGTCCTGATTCAGTCTAACAATCTTCTCTTCAACGTCTTTGTCTCCTCGCTTTGGTCTTTTGACCTCGGCTTGCACTTTAAGTTCTTCAATTTCTTTCTGGGCCTCCTTCCACTTGTCAGAGAAATGCTTCTTTTCTGCTTTCACCCTTTGAAACTCTTCTTTCAATTCCCCATTCTCAATCTTGACCTCTTCCCACATCCCCTGATAGGTGGCAAGTTTGGCTTCCGTCTTGGTCAAGAGCTTCTTGGTTTCCCGGTGGGCTATGCTAGACGATTATGCGGCCATGCTGACTTTTCTACAGTGCTGAGCTCTGTCAACAAGGTCCTTCTCTTTCTCTTCCAGGCGCTTCGTCACATCTTGAACTTTCCATTTCAATTCCAAGTTATCATGTAGAGCACCTTGCAGCCGACTACTCATGTCAGAATTTTCTACCCTTAACTCATACACCAACTCCCGTTGCTTGTTAAACTCTTCGATGGGTACAGCGAGCCTTTCCTCCACAATCTCAGGATACAAGGGAGGTGCCCAGTCAAAGGGCAAATAGAAATCTTCTACTCTCTTCTTAATCCAGTCTACATATGGAGATAAAGCTTGATTGTTGTATTTGCCCAGAGCAACTTTTCCTTTCTTCTGCCTACTGAACCATGCTTCGGAAGCCTTTTGCGCCGTAGCCAAACCATCAGCTGCATGAAAATACAAAGATTCTGACAAGTTTTTCTCAGCCGGTGGATCCTTCAGAGCATATCCAAACTGCCTGATGGCCAAAGAAGGATTATAATTGATGCCTCCTTTTCTCCCAATCAACGAAACGTTAGGGAATTCATCACATCTATGCAAGATGTCTTTACCAAGTAAACCACGATCCACCCAGACAATATCTTTATCAGCTAGACCCATCAGCCATTGACTCCATTCCAATGAAGTTTTAGTATCCACGAAAGCACCTGACTGAGGTTGACGATTCACGAGCCACTTGTAAAAAAGAGGTGCACAATAATGAACCATCCCACCTCGTCTCTTCTCATTCCTGTTATACAAGGCATAATGAAGATCCCCTAACAAGGTCGGTATTGGATTCTGAGTCGTAAATATCCTGACAGCATCCATATCAACAAAATCAGGTTCCTTAGGGAACAGGACAATGCCATACACGCAGAGGGCCAGTACTGCGTTGAAAACTGTCCACTTCTTCTCTTTAGCCGCCTCTTGAGCCTTCTTCACCAAGTACGTCAAATGATAGCCACAGAATTTTCCTTTTCTAGAAATGTCGGCTTCCAATGTTGATTTGCTCAAATAAAGAGTGTCAGCCATAGCTTTGAAATCAGGATCTGCCTTGGAACCAAAGAATGGAGCACCTTCCTTGATGGAAATTCCCAAGATGCTGGAATATTCCTCCAGAGTAGGGACCAATAGATAATCTATCAACACAAAGCATCTCAAGGGAGGATCATAGAATTGCATCAAAGTATGCAGGCCCCTATATTCATAGTTACTGAGGTTACGAACAGGAGATAGGATCCAACCATATTTCTCCTTGAAAGCCCCTAACACTTCCGGACTGGCCATATCTCGTAGACTACTAAGCTGACCAAGAGTGAGTTTCGGGAACTTGTAAATAATGATGTTCTTCTTCTTCTTCTTCTTCTTCTCAGTGTCCATCCCGATGAATGCCCGTTGACTGGAATCAAAAGTCAAACACTACCTGGAAATGGAAAATAAAAATGTCAGAAAAAATGATAATGCAATGCAGGGCATGGGATCAAGGTTGCCACACAGACTGGACAACTGCTGCACTGAACTGACTGGAAAATCTCAAGGTTCGGTCCCAAATTCCCAGAATACCAGAATAACCACACTGATAAATACATACTGATATGAAAACCTGAATACCAGGTAGGTTGGAGATTACGGTTACCTGCAAACCTGCCAAAAAACCCGCCCCTCTCACATGTGGGTTCTAGAAAACGAAAGGTCCTCATCTTCTGGCACTGAGGTCGAGAAGAAATAGTACATTCATCCTTCTGGGTACAGTACTATCGCCAATCGAGGAGCGCCTCCACTGATTCCCTTTCAAAAAGGATATCCTATAGCAAGTTCCTAGCATTGGCTCCTCGGATCAAGAAGCGTAATGGGTTTTCCATTTCTGGTCTGCCATTATGACCTCTCGGGAGGAGTGCCGCAGCTGAGTCCTCGGGAATGGTCACCAGAGTCGACATCTCCCGATAGAACCTCGTCTGGCTGTGGGTCTCGCGAACACCCCAAGTGGTCAACACAACGAGAGCGACACGACTATCCACGCTAATACCTATGTGTATGCTCAAGCCTGGGTAGTGGGCTTATCTCTCGGAACCCCCCAACCTGCCAAACAGAAAATCCAGTACAGCACAGCACAGTCCAACATATGACAGTAACGAAATGCAATGCAATAAATGCGGTAAAAACAATAATATACAACAAATAAAGCACAATAGTAAACACCCAATGAAAACAAACAGACAAGCGCTAGGATTGACTCGCATAGGGGATGGACAAGCAAGAGGTCAACCTGTCCCCAGCAGAGTCGCCAGCTGTCGCAACCTGCGAAAAACAACCAGCGAGAAACACTAGAACAAAAGAGTCGCCACCGAACGTTATTTATCCCGACGCAGTGAAAGGAAACGATCGAAGAAAACCTAGAGAAAGGGAAAGACATGGTCATCACAACCATAGTCTGGGTTCGGGAGTCGATTACGCAAGGGGAAGGTATTAGCACCCCCATGCGTCCATCGTACTCAATGGGATCTACGGCTGAACAAAAAAACGGGGAGGGGGACCCTAAGACGGACTCGCAAGGATTTATTCGAAACCCAATGCCTACGTATCTTCGTGGATGAACGAAGAAACAGAGTCAACGTAGTTCGATGGACTACGCAAAATGGGGAAGGTTGCTCGCCAAGACATCATCATCTTGTGCCTAGGTATCCTCAATCGGACAAGAAAGAGGAAATCAGAGCAGTCGTAGTTCGACCTAACAAGGTCGGTAAGTGTTTTTTAAGTGAGCGACAAGCTCTTTTCTGAAAAAAAAAAGATTTGAAACTTAACAATCCCGAAGGATAAAAAGGGTTTGAATTTGTTTGTTTTCTTTTAGACAGAAGTGGATTAAAGTTAGTTCGTAACTTGCATTGCACCCAAGTCTATAACATAGGAACAAATGCGTCGCATATCGTCCCCAACAGGACGTGCAGTAAACACCCTAGAAGAACGAAGGGAGACCCCCCATTCCTCACTTCCCACATACAAGGCTCATGCGCAATACACGTTAACTTTATTAAGTGCTTTAGAATCGTTATGAGATGAGAAGAGAAGACTCAAGTCGAAAAGAAAAGACTACGGGGAAATCTATCCTAATGTTGTCATGCAAAAGTGGCCCTATGGTTGAGTTCAAAGGGGAAACATCTACCTAAGTTAGCATGCACGGATGAGACCCTAATGTCTATCCTACTCCAAGCTTAATTAAAGATTAAGTTGGACTAGGGAAGCCTAAGGGAGCAAGCAAAAGCAAGGAAAAAACCAAAGCAATAAATCAAAAATAGCGGCTACAACAGCGCTCCAGCACCTGCACAGCGGTAAATTCTAGCCAATACACCAAACAGCATTTAACAGCTCATGTTCAGCACACAAAACAGGTGTAAAAGGCAAACAGCAGCACATACAACAGCACATATACCCCAAGACAGCAGTGGACAACAGGGCATCACACCGTGCATTTGAAACGATGTAATCATGGCATAACAAACGTGCGTCAAGCATTACACATTAATCAATCAATCATGATCACCATCACACCACAAACCATGGTAAACAATTCTTGAAATCATCATGAAAGAATGCACATTATTTGTCATTTGATCAAATTAATTCAAGCATACACCTTATGAAATTAAATGCAAGCATGCACAACACAACAACTCTAGCAACACCAGCAATAATTCACAACTAACATGCTCAAGGAGTGTGTGCAAAGTGTTCATCATATCAAGAAAACACCAATGCAAACATGGACATCCATCAATGAAAACCAAGAATCGCGTGTCGAAGAATCGTGTTCATGCAATGGTGTGAGGTGAAATAGTTCATGAATAATCCACAAATCATCAACATATCAATCCATGAAGTTTAGACATGCAAAGGATCCCAAACAAACAAGAAAATGCAAGAAAATCACATTTTGCAGCAGTGGTAACCGGTTAAAGCATATCTGCTAACCGGTTACTTAGTTCAAAATAGCCAAAAATCATGCAGAAAACAACAGGGTAACCGGTTAGCAGATATGCTATAACCGGTTACTCTGCAACAGAATTAAAAAAAAACAGTTTCAAAAGCACTTTACAGCAGCTTATCACTTCTCCAAACATCCAAATGATCATGCAATCAATTAATCACGAAATTCACATCAAATATCAGTAATCAACATCAATTAGATCCAATAATCATCAACATCAAGAATCAAATTCAAGCAACATGGATCTAAATCAACAATCACCAAATATCTAAATTGAATAAGTTGAAATTAAGCTAAATCAAGTATAGATCTAAGAAAAACCAACCTACAAAGCTGAGAATTGCTTTGGTAAGTGTTACAAACAGAATTTGATGAATCCAAACAAGAAATTCCAAGATCTATGAGCTCCTTGCAAGCAAAAGCTGAAAATCCAAGCAATAAGCTACCAATACTCTAAAATCACTTCCAATAAGCACTTCTGAAATTTCAGATCTAGATCCAAACGAAAATCACCAATGGAAAGCAAAAATGAAGTGATGATGAAAGTCTTAAGATAAAGAATTAACAAGTTCCAATGAAGAGCTTGCTAATCTCTATGGAAGAGCTTTGAGTGTGGTTGAAAATGGAGGTTGAGAGAAAAAATGTGAGAAGGAATTGAGAGAGAATTCTGAAAATTGAGAGTGAAAAAAATGATCAAGGTTTTGTGAGGTTTGGAATGAATTGGTTTAAATAGAAGCTAGGTTAGGAATTTAAATGTTGTTTGGAGTGTGGGTTTAGTGGATGGAAATTGGGGTGAAAAATGAATTAGGAAAGGAAATGAGGAATTAGTGTGGAAAATGTTGGAAGGAATTTGAATTTTGGGTGGAAAATGATGAAAATAAATCAATTATAGATCCTTCCCACACACGCACAAGCCATGCACATGATCACAATGATGCAAACTTTTTTTTTAAGCTGCGCCCAGAGTAACCGGTTACAACATATCTGCTAAACGGTTACTCAGTTCAAAAACAACTGAAAATGTGCAGAAAACCCAGGAGTAACCGGTTATCAGATACGCTGTAACCGGTTACTCAGTTCAAATTTTGAATTTTGGCGCCTTTTGGAGGGAAACTTGGAAAAGTGGCCTCTGACAGCTGTTTTGAACCCCGTTAAGCCTCCGAAACTCAAAACTTGATATTGCTACTGAGTAACACCTGAAAAGAAACATAAATTCTTGCTGACACCTCAGAATATCCTGCTGAATTGATAATGTCTGATACCGGATCGCTTGATAAAAAATAACTGCCGGAGCTTCTGATTATCAAATCATCTAATGAGCAAAATAAATGCTAAAAAAGACTTTGAAAGCTATCTGCTTGGCTCTGAACACTATTGAAAATCAAATTGGACCTGATAACGCCATGAGCTGCTGATAGATACCTTGATCCCATGCCTAACAGAAACATGTCAATGCAAAATGACGATGCGAATGAAGTGAAGCATAAGCCAAAGAGGGTTAGAAACAAGAGGGAAAATTTTGAGGTGTTACACAAGTGTATTGTGGTTGATTGTATTGATGATGACTGTATGATTAGGGTTTTCAGAAATTGAAGAAAGTTTTGAGAAAACTTTGAATTTAAATTTGAGTTAAGAGATAATTGTTTGAAAGAAGAGAATGTCTGGGGCTTATAACTCAAGGAGAGGCCCGAGTGGTCTAAGAGCAGTTTCACTGGGAATAATGCTCCTCTTAGTACCAGTTTAAAATAGGCAGATGATTTTGAAAATAGAGGTATGGGGCTTACAAACTCAAGGAGAGGCCCGTGGAGGTTGTTTATTGTTTAAAACAAAGTTTTTTTACAAAAGATTGGGGCTTATACTCAAGGAGAGACCCAGATGACTTATTTTGAAAACGGGGATCGAATTGCGATACTGAAAGACGTTGTGGGACTTATACTATAGAAGAGGCCCAAAATTTATTCATGTACAAAAGGGTTTGGGTCTTACACTCTATTAGAGGCCCAAAAGTGTTTGTAAAGAAGAAAAATGAGGCTTATACTCAAGGAGAGGCCTAGATGAAAAATAATGAACGCGCCGTTATTTTAAAAATTGCACTGGGACTTATACTATGACAGAGGCCCAGGCATTATTTTTTTACAAAAGGGGTTGGGTTTTACACTCTATTAGAGGCCCAAAAGTATTTGAGAGTTTGAAGACTTTTAAAAAAAATAAAAGAAACCCTAATTTTAATTTTAAAATGTATTTTTCAAAGAAAAATCAAATAATTTGTTGAAAATTATCAAATATATTCAATAGACATGTTATGAACTTTGATAAATATTTGAAAATTGATGTTTTATTCACATGAATGCTTGAAATTCATTTGGTTTTGAAAAATCACGAGAAAGAACTCTTTTAAAATGTTTATAAACAATTAAAAAGAAATTCTTTACAAAAATTCAAAATATATTAAATAAATAATATTCTTTTGATTTTTTTGTGGAATAAAATATTTTAACATATTTGTGAATTTCGAAAACAAGAATCAATAAAAAATGATTAAAAATCAGAGAGAAATTAATTTTTGAAATCAATTAAAAAATAAAATAAAATTAAAAAATTTGAATATTTGAAAAAGGAGCCAAGAACAACTCATCTTCTTCGCGCGAGCTATGGTTTTCCAGATTTGCAAAACCCTCCATAACTCTCTCAATACGTAATGAAATGGAATGATTCAAACATCAATTTTGCTCGCTTTTAATCAAGGATTAAGATGGTACCATTTAATTTCATTTCTTTTAAGTGTGGAGAGAGTTATCATGTATAAACACAGAAACTCTAAAATTTGCAAAAACTATCATGAAATCTTAAACAGGAATGAAACATAGCAATTGATTGAGGGTTATCACTCTACGAACTACCAAAAACATATTGGTAACTTAAAAACAAATTTATGATACATGTAGTATAGAGTTTGAGAGCTTCAAGCTTACTTATGCAAGAGGAATTTGAATTTTGATGTAGAGGTGTTACAGATGTTGTGTGATGACCTGGACAGCTTCAATGGACCTTATGTAAGGTGTTTAGAAGCTTGGAATGGATTGGAAACACCTTGAACTCCTTATGGCACTTCAATTGCAATTAGGCCTAGGTTGGATTTTGAACTTTGTGATTCAGGTGTTCCAGATGATGGAGAAGTGTTTTGATAGCTTCTATATGATATATATGAGGTGTCTACACCATTAGTTTTGATAGAATTGCTTCCTATTGAAAAATTCAAAAGTTACTTGAAAAGGAAGCAAATTCTGGTTTTGGAGAGTGAAATGAAGGAAAACATGATTGGAGATGTTTTGGTGTGTGTTAATCAGTCACAAATAACCTCTATTTATAGTAGAGGAAGTTTGTTTTGCAAGGAATAGTGAATAGGGGCTGGATCACCCTATTATCCAATGGATTTTGTCATGTAGCCAAAGTCTCCTCTAGCCATTAACTTGAGTCAAACTTTGCAGGTTTAGGTCCTCTGACCCTTGGAGAAATCATGACTCATTTGGACTGGCATGTAACAGATTCATGTCACCTCTATGCATCACATAAATGCTTGATGCCAAATTTGAAATTCAAGGTTCATGTCATGATAATTTTGCACATGCCAAGTTGAAATTCTTGCCTCTTTGATCAAGTAACAAGTGAGTCATCAGAAGTTTTGTGTTTTTGGAAGATGACAAAGTTGGCAAAGTGATAAAATTTGAATGAGAAAATTGTGTGGCACAAGTCATACATCTATGCTGTTGTGTAGGCAGGGTGAAAATGCCATTTTGGAAGCTCATAACTTCTTGCTCAAGTTGAATCATGGGAGGCTCTTGTACTTTTTAGAAAGCCCATATATCATACTTTAACTTTGATGTTTAACTTTGGTCTTGATTCATCTTGGATCATGGTGAAAAATGCCTCCAAAGTTGGACAAAACATGAGACAGATTCTGTCTCAAATTTTTCTAAGTGTTTGAAAAATGTTCATTTCTTATTTTTTGTGATTTTGATCAATCCATAACTAATAACCCATGAAGATTTGGGATATGGTGTAGTTGACAATCTTGTAGTATGTAATGAGAGCTTTCATTTGAGCTTTGGATGGAAGAAAAATGTTATTTGGATCACAAGTTATGGTCTTGCAAAGTTGGGTAAAAATCACTTTCTTTCATAACTTAGTGAAATTTTAAGTTTCTTAAGGTTGCCCCTTTTGTAAGTAACCTAACTTTTATTGATTTTTCTTGATGGATGACGATCCAAACCATAAGTTGTCATACCCCAAATTTTGACCACCAAGATGTCCCATCATTGTGAGGATCATTGCCACAATATGGATGTACCTTCATGCCTCATCAATCTCCTCAAAGATAGTTGAGCTTTCACTACAACCAAGAATTAGGGTTTGAGCCCTCTCTGAGCACTTAGACAAAGGATCAATCAAGAAATGACATGATCTTCAACTTGTCTAACCTCTCAAACACCTATAAAGGATCAAGAGGACTCCCACATCAAGAATCAAGCACAAGGTTGCAACATTAGAAGTGGATCAAGCCTCAAGATCACTAGTGTCACCAAATTAGGGTTTTGATCGACCAAGGCCTCCAGATGGAAATTTTCCTCTGGGCATGAGCCAGTGCTTCAAAGCACAACCCAAGATACTCCAAGGGACCTCATGGACCTAATCATCAAGCCAATTTAGCCTCAGGGGATGCATTCATAAAAAAATCAGGAATTAGGGTTTCTTGACCTAATTCACCCCTAAGTTGACTTTTGAGGCAAGCATGCACCAAAACCTCAAGACCTGATTTGATGGCCTCAAATACACTACATTGATCCATTTACAACAATGGATTGAGCCAAGAAGCTTGGTCCACAAGTTTCAATTTCATCTGGACCACAATTAGGGTTTTGAAGGAAAAGTCAACTATACCTTTGACTTTTGACCAAAACATGCTCCCAAACCTTGGGACATGATTCAACATACCCTATAACACCTATGGAATCCATTCATTAGGTTTGATTTAGGTTAGGGACTTAATTTCACAAAGGATCGCACAGTTTGGATTTCATCCGATAAAAAGTCAATTGTGCACAAAATCAAGTTTGACTTTTTGGATTTTTTCATAAATATGGTTCCCTTGAGACAAAAATAATGTTAATGTATGGTATTGATCATCATTCATTAAGAAAAATTAAGAAAAGTGAAGTTTCTTGTAAAAGGGGCAACCATAAGAAACCAAAATTTTCTAAGTTATGGAACAAAAGTGATTTCGGTGTCAACTCCCAAGGATCATAACTTGAGATCCAAGCATCCATTTTGGGTGATCCAAAGTTGGATTTGTAGGTCTTGCTACACTCTATAAAAGCTTAAACTACCTCATACTCCAATTCTTCATGGATTTTGAGTTATGGATTGATCAAAATCACAAAAACATAAAAATGACACTTTTTCCAACACTTAGTGAAAATCTGCCTAAGTTACCAGCCTTGGACATCAATGTTCATGAGGATTTTTCAGTTGGATTCAAATAGTTGCAAGACAAACTATGATCACACATGTATTGTATCATATGAGGGCTCTTTAAAAAGCACAAGATCCTCCCATAACTCAACCTGAGCATGGGAGATATGAATCCCTCAAAATCACCATTTCCAACTGTCCTAAGCAAGGCATATTTTGGCATTTTGCTCGATTTGGCAAATTTGGACAACTCCAAGCCTTGTCATCCATTTGGACACATCAGAGGATGAAATCAAAGGGGAATGATCTGATCCCCAAGCCTCCAAAGTCCAAGAATCTACACATAGCCATAACAAACCTAAAAAGGCTAAAAAGGTGCCAAGGCTCTAATTTTGTTTCCAAGCATTCAATAGATGCACCAAGGTGGCATGAACTGACACATTCCTAACTGAATGAGTCAAGAATAAGCTCTGAATCAAAGGACCATAGGCATGTGCCCTAACCTCAAGTCAATGGCTAGAGGAGACTTAAGATTCCCTTGGATCAACATTGGCCAAAGGGCTGCTGCAGCTGCCATTCACTATTGATGCCAAAACAAACTTGACACACTATAAATAGAGCTCAATTGTGACCAGTTTGAGTACACCAAAGCACTACAACTGATGCTTTCCTAAAAATCTCTCTCTTTAGGCCAAAATGCCTTCTTTTGCAAGTCATCTCTGAGTTTATGAGTTAGAGAGCAATTATGATCCAAACACATCCAATATGTCATATCTAAGCTGTTCAAACACTCACTTGTGACCTGAAACACCAAAATCAGAAAATCCTCTTCCAAAACCTCAAAATTGGACTTTTCTGCATTTTTCAAGCCATGTCTTGATTCAGTCACTTCCAAAACCAAACCAGGCCTCAAACACACTTCAAATATCATCCTTAAACTGCCCCAATTGGTTTCCCTCATCTAGAACACCATTTGAGAGAGTTGTTATTTTGGTCACTTTGCCACTTTTGCAAGAAAGAGCCCAAAACTTGTTCCTGAGGATTCCAGCTGGTTCTGATCATCCTAAAAGCTTCTAAGGGATCAATCAAGAGTGTTTAATGCATTGGATCACTTCTGGCACAAGGAACTTGGCAGATAACACAAGGAGCTCCAAGAGGTAAGTGCATCATCACTTGAACTCTCTAAATTATGCATTGCTTTGAGGTCCATTAATCATGGACATCTCATACATATCATATGTGTTGTGTTTGAACCAATTTATCATGTTATTATTGCCTGTACCATGAGATAGCATATAACATGCAAATCTAGGCCTATTTTGAAATCACTATCGGATTTTGAGTTGGAGGAATTTTCTGAAAATTCCAAGGGCACCATTGGATTCCTTATGAAATTCTAGGTTAGATACACCTAAATTTTGTCCCAATCCATGGAGAAATGAGAAAGTTAGAGGCTTCATGCAAATTGCCAAAAATCAGGCCTTGCCTTGGGCAAGGGCAAGTGTCATACCCCAAATTTTGACCACTAAGATTTCCCATCATTGTGCACATCATCATCACAATATGGATGGACCATCATACCTCATTAGTCTTCCCAAAGATGAGTGAGCACCCACTACAATCAAACTTAGGGTTTCAAGCCCTCTCAGAGCTCTTAGACAAAGGATCAATCAAGGAATGACATGATCCTCAACTTGTCTAAACCTCTCAAACATCCACAATGGATCAAGAGGACTCCCACATCAAGAATCAAGCAAAAGGCTGCAACATTCCACGTGGATTAAGCCTCAAGATCGCCAGTGTCACCAAATTAGGGTTTTGGTCGACCAGGGCCTCCAGATGGATTTTTTTCTCTGGGAATGAGCCAATGCTTCAAAGCATAACCCAAAATACTCCAAGGGACATCATGAACCCCATCATCAAGTCAAGTTAGCCTCAGGGGAAGCATTCATCAAAAATCAGGAATTAGGGTTTCTTGACCTAATTCACCCATAAGTTAACTTTTGGGACAAAACATGAGCCAAGACCTCAAGAGTGGATTTGAGGGTCTCTAACAAACAACATTGATCCAATTGCAACAATGGATTGATCCAAGAAGCTTGATTCACAATTTTCAAGTTCATCAGAACCACAATTAGGGTTTTGCAGGAAAAAGTCAACTGTGCCTTTGACTTTTGACCAGGACATGCTCCCAAACCTTAGGGCATGATTCAATACACCCTATAACACCTACGAAATCAATCCATTAAGTTTGATTTGGGTCAAGGACTTGATTTCATAGAGGATCGCACAGTTTGGAATTCATCTGATAAAAAGTCAACTGTGCCCAAAAGTCAAAGTTTGACTTTTTTATTTTTTGATCAATTATGGTCCCCTAACCCTAAAATGATGTTAATGTGTGATTCGAATCATCATTCATCAAGAAAAACCAATAAAAGTGAGCTAACTTGTAAAAGGGGTAACCATAAAAAACTTAAAAATTTTCTAATTTATGGAACAAAGTGGCTAGGGTACCAACTTCCAAGGATCATAACTTGAGATCCAAGCAACCATTTGGGCTGATCCAAAGATGGATTTGTAGCTCTCATGGCACACTTTAAAAGTGTCAACTACACCTCATTCCAATTCATCATGGATTTTGAGTTATGGTTGGATCAAAATGGCTGAAAACATGAAATGTCACTTTTTCCAACACTTAGTGAAATTTTCACTAAGTCAGAATCTGTCTTGTGTTTTTTCAAAAAGTAGGGGGATTTTTCACTTTGATCCAAAAAGTATCAAGACAAACTATGATCACACATGTGTTGTATCATATAAGAGCTTTCCAAAATGGCCAAGAACACCATCAAACTCCATTTAAGCCATGAGATATGACAATGACAATATGCCTTGCTGCAAACTGTCATGGCAAGGCAGGTTTGTGCATTTTGCTCGATCTGAGGAAATTTTGCAAATGACAAACAAGTTTATCCATCTGAACACCTCAGGGAGGGACCAAGGAAGGACACACACTGATCCATAAGCCTCCCAAGTCTTTGGAACTAAAAATAGCATGCCAAACCTAGAAATGCCTAAAGAGGGGACAAGACTCCAATTTTGTTTTGGAGCATTCAATGGATGCACCAGGTTGGCATGAACTGAGCCATTTCCAACTGAATGAGTCAAGGATGATCTCTGAACTAGGGAACCAGCAGCCTGTGCTCTAACCTCTAGTCAATGGCTAGGGAGACTTGAGATTCCAAAATGCAACCATTGGCCAAACCTCTGCTACAGTTACCATTCACTATTGCTTGCAAAACAAACTTGCTATACTATAAATAGAGCTCATTTGTGCTCAGTTTAAGTACACCAAAGCCATCAAACAGATGCTTTCCTGAAAATACCTTCTCACTTCCAAAATTACCTTCCAAAGCAAGTCACTATCGGGTTTTGAGTTTGAGAGCTATTCCAACCAAACCAATCACACACACACCTCATAAACATCATATAGAAGTGATCCAAACACTTAAATAACAACTGAGATGCTCAAGGTTTTAACCAAGTTGCAGTTGAGATGCCATGAAGTAATCCAACCATTTCCAATCAAGTCCAAGCATTCAAACACACTCCATATGGTGTAGGGAAGCTGTTCAGATCATCACAACTCATCTGTAACACCTCCAACTCAAAAATCAAATTGCACTTGCTATCACGACGTTCAAGTAAGCCTAAACTTGGTCATCTCTTAATCTATGCATATTTCCTCGCACAATACTTTTGCCAAATGTTCATAATCATGCATAGAATGTTTCCCCTCAATTAATTTCTTTGTTTGAATCGTGTATCAAAATTCTCAGCCTTCATGCAGAATTTAGGGTTCTTGAGGTTTTGTCTTGATTTCTTATTCCATGCTTAAAATAAATGAAATTAAAGACCATAGACATGATTGTGAGTTAAAAACGAGCAGATTGATATGTGGATTGTGTGATTTCATCAAGTATTCGGTGAGATTGGATAGAAAATGCAAACCAGGCCAAACTCAGAACACGCGCGTGTTCTTGCCATGTTCTTGGCGCCTTTATTGAAAATTCAAATATTTGAATTTTGTGATTTTATTTAATTGATTCAAAAATTAATTTCTCTCTGAGTTTTAATGATTTTGAGTTAATTATTTTTTTAATAATTCACAAAAATGTTAAAATATTTTATTTTGCCAAAAATTCCCAAAAATATTGTTTATTTCATATATTTGATATTTTTGCAAAGAATTAATGTTTTATTTGTTTTTAACATTTGAAATATTTGTTCCTTCTTGATTTCCCAAACTTAATTGATTTTTCATCATTTTGCGGATATAAACATGATTTTTCAAACATTAATCCAAGATCACAACTTGTTTTTCACACATGTTTGATAATTTTGATCATTTTAATTAAACTATTATGTAATTAAAATACATTTTTGAAATTAATTTAGGGTTTTGATCTTAATCACCCTAAACAAATCATTTTCAAACTTTTTGGGCCTCTAATAGAGTGTAAGACCCAATCCCTCTTTGAAACCAAAATAGTTTGGGCCTCGGTCATTGTATCAGACCCACGGTGCTTTCAAAAATCTCGCAGCGATCGCCAGTCTAAAATAAAATCATTTGGGCCTACCCTCGTGTTATAAGTCCCATTTCTTTTCTTTAAAATACTTTTTTGGACCTCTAATAGAGTGTAAGACCCAACCCCTTTGTAAATAGAATAATTTTGGGCCTCAGTGTATTGTATAAGTCCTGATACCGTCAAAAAGTTTGGCACGACCGTCGCCTTTTTAACAAAAAATCTTTGGGTTTCTCATTGAGCTATAAGACTCATCTTTATTCATTTTCAAACCTTTGGGCCTCTAATAGAGTGTAAGACCCATCCCGTTGTACATAAAAACTTTGTAGGCCTCACATATTGTATAAGTCCCTTTGTACAGTTTTAAAACAACGGTGCGATCATCGTTAAAACTTGGGCCTCTCCTTGAGCTGTAAGCCCCAACAATCTTTTCAAAGCACTTTCTCCTTTGATTTTGAATGAAAATATATGTTGTTATCAAAATGTTCTTTAAATTCTTTGTTGAACAACTAACAAAACAACATGGAAGCTCTACAACGGGTAAGTGTTTATCCGCTTTCATTTATCGCTTTCATATGTATATAACTGTATTGTGGGGCTGTTTCACTGTAAGTCTTCCTTTACATCCTTTTATATACTTGTAACATATCCACTGTGTAATACTAGTATAGTTATTTAGAGTTTTTCCCGACAACTACATCTAGAACTAGGTAAAGCCCTGTTGGTCACTCTTAAATACAAGCAAAACTAGATCCCCATAGGATTTCCATATACAGTCTTCCCTTCTCTTGGGGTTAAACAATATGGAACAAAGAGATAGGCAGTATTCTCGGTGAACCTTTTCTCAGATTGTCACCCTTAGAAATTGTCAAAGAAACTCTAACTCCCCAGAGATGATCTTTTCTCCGTGAATGGCATCTCTTGAGTTTCTTCCCAGTTCTCGAACTTTCCTGGAATGATCTCTTCTTGGTGAATTGCATTTCTTGAACTTCTCTTGGTTTGGAGACCCACAGGCTTCCTAAAAGCATCCCCGCCTCCTCTTGGGCGTTGTACAAGGACCCGTCGGCATCGTAGAAGTTCCTATGCCTTCTCTTGGACTTAATACAAGGACCCTGACGACCTCTTAAAGGTATAAGACAGAACTTAGTCATCCTCTGCTAGAGCAGTCTTTCCAGCGTTAAAACTACGGCCGTTGTAGGGTTGATACTCATCCCTTAATGCCCGTGCCTCCTCTTGGGCATTGTGCAAAAGATAAAACTCTAGACTTGGACAGTCTAAGCCTCTTGAGTCTCAAAGACATTCTCAAATTCCTTTCAAACATAGGAAGAAACACCGATCACTCTGAAACCTGGTCTCTCTCATGAGAGTTCGCCACACTTGGACCCGCTTCAGGATCTCAATAATCTTCAGCAGTAAGTCAACCTCCTCTTGGGCTTTATACAAATGATTCTCCCCAGTGGAGCTAACCTTTTCAGACTCTCTTATTGAGTCAACAACTTTTAGCCTCCATCTTGGGCTTTGTACAAGACATATAAAACACTCTCTTATTGAGTATAAAAGACTCTCTTATTGAGTCAACCACCTTTAGCCTCCGTCTTGGGCTTTGTACAAGACACACATATAAAACACTCTCTCGTTAAGTATAAAAGACTCTCTTGTTGAGTCAAACTCTTTTAGCCTCCGTCTTGGGCTTTGTACAAGACACACAAAAGCACTCTCTTGTTGAGTCAATCTCATTTCAGCCTCCATCTTGGGCTTTGCACAAGTTACATAAAACTCCCCAACGGAATCAAAGATCCCTTCTAGCCTCAATCTTGGGCTTTGTACAAGACAGAAAGAACATTTCCCCTGAAAAAGTCAACTTCTAGCCTCCTTTTAGGCTTTGTATAAAGAAATCCCCGGTTGAGTCAATCAAACTTTTTAGCATCAAATTTGTGCTTTGCTCACAGCATACAAACATCAACAATCCCTCTTTAGAGATGACAAATTCTCTCTCAGTCAAAACCCTTAGCTTCATATCTTCAGCATTGAACAAAATACAAATAAACCTTCAGCTTCACATCTTGGGCTTTGAACGAGATACAAATCACCTTTAGCTTCAATCTTGGGTTTTGAACAAGACACCAAAACACCTTTTTCCTCCCTTAGAATAGGAGGAACTACGATCGCTCTGATTTCCCTGTTTCTTTACATGGGAATACGTAGGCATAAGATTGTAAAATATTAGCGAGCATACTAATCAAAAACCAAAAGCCGTACCAATAATCCAGACATTTGTGTTCTTAAGAAAATACCCTAAAGACTGGCCCCCCCTTTTGATAGCATCTGTAAACCAACAGTTTTGACTGTTTAACCTCAGTATGCAAGCATGGTTAATTGGAGACATCTATTTCCCTTCCTTAATCAGCTCAAAAGGATAAAAAAATGAATCGAATTGTAGTACCAAAGCGATAGTGATTCAAAATCACAAAAACCGCACTACAGAAGAATGGCGACCACAGTGGGAGGCATTCTTTCTTGCATTCCCAAGGGATGAAACCTTAAGTTCTCAAAATGTCATAGAAATGGCGACTATGCTGGGGAGTCATTGTCTGTATAGGATCATAAGACTAGAGGTCTAGGATATTAAGACAAATATATATACTGCTTTTCCTAATTGATATCCGTGTTTATTTTTCTGCTAATGGGAATGCGTGTGATGCCGCATGTGGAAAGATTGAGTATACACCTAAGATAGGGGATGGCATTATACAGGTAATCTTACGGGGAGTAAATGCCAGTTAAGAGTCATCGGTCGACCATCAAACTCAGTGGAGACTCCCTTTGCAGATGCATTACCTATATGACTTCTGTTGTTGAAAGTAGTGTGGTCGATTGGGTTATCTGAGAAGCTGAGGTTTTTAGTAGATTGAAACCATTTTTTAGTGCGGAAGCTATCGGGAATAGTTGTCACGCGATACTACCCTCATTTGAGATCACTCTAAGATACATCAACTTGCTGGCGATCTGCTTGTTGTTGTTATCCCAAGAGGGGTCAATGATTTTGCAGACAGGTGCAAAAAATCACTAGTATAAACCTTTGGGGATGGGTAGAGCCTTGACTTCATGACACCGACCCTTTGACCCCATGTTTTTTCTATGTTTTTGTGTGCTGCATACATACATTCATTAAAAAAAACATTAAAACAAAGAAAAAATCTTCTCTTCTAGTCTCTCTTTTTCAAACTAAACTAAGACAAGGATTGCAAATGTCAGAGAAAGAGATTGCGCTAATGGATTTCGGTAGAAGGAAAACTCACAAGTACACCTTCAAGGTTCCAAAACTAGAGGATTTAAGAGGCCTGGCGAGGATGATCACCAACCCTGAGGCTTTCAGAGCCAAGTATGGAGGACTGCTGTCTCTGTTAAGGGTCCATGTTATTGAAGGAGTCTTGTCCACACTAATCCAGTTCTACGATCCGGTTTATCACTGTTTCACCTTCCCGGATTATCAGCTGGCACTAACATTGGAAGAGTACTCTCACCTGACTGATCTACATATCACTGACCAAGCTCCCTTTTCTGGACTGGAAGAAATTCCAAAGGATCAAACTATTTCGAGAGCAATCTATTTGGACGAGTCAGAAGTCAGGACTCACATGACCACTAAGGGTGGAATTCAAGGTTTGCCAGCCCAGGTCTTGATAAAGAAAGCCCTGCACTTTGTCAGTATAGGGAATGTGCATGCTTTCAAAAGCATCTTTGTTTTGCTTACCTATGGGTTATTTTTGTTTCCCAACATCGATAACTTTGTAGATATCAACGCCATTAAGATTTTCTTGATTGGAAACCCTGTACCGACCTTGCTCGCAGATGCTTATCATTCTGTACACTTAAGGAATTTGTACAACGGAGGAATGATCACATGTTGTGTACCCCTGCTGTACAAATGGTTCACTTCCCACTTACCCAAGTCTGCTGCATTTTGGGATCCTAACAGTTCTTTATGTTGGTCGCAGAGAATCATGTCTCTTACCAACTCTGACATCGATTGGTACAATCGAATCTATGACGGGATCAGAATCATTGACCGTTGTGGAAATTTCCCCAATGTACCCCTTATGGGAACTAAATGAGGAATCAACTATCACCCAATTTTAGTTCTTCGTCAATTCGGATACCCGATGAGGCATGTCCCGCGTAATGCTCATCTGGAAGGTCTTTTCTTCAAGGAAGGAGAAATTTACAGGGCACTAAAGACAGAAATTGTGCATGCCTGGAAACACGTTCATAGGAAAGGAAGAGAGTCTCTAGGAAAACCAGATTGTGTCTCGGTGGAACCTTATCTCCACTGGGTACAAACTAGAGCTCTCAAGCTGAGGATGCCTTACCCTCGTCAAGAAGTTCTTCCATTAAGGGACCATGTCCTTTATTTTATGTCTGATACGGAAAAACTTCACGTTACTCTCAACAAAGTTCAACAGGAGAAGAGGTCTTGGAAGAACAAGTACCGTATTCTCAATGTGGAGTGCAAGAAAATACGGCAATTGTTACAAGAAAAAGATGATCTGATTGAGATTTTAGAGCAACATGCTGTAGAAAATTAGGATGACCAAAGGAATTTCCTCGCTCCTTTCACTTGGCAAATGAGTGACAACGCGACAATAGCTCAAGAGCCCCGGTCAAAGAAAAGGAAAGCACCAGCACCTGAGCTCTCCTCAGAGAGGACTCGGGACCCATGAGTTTAGATTTCCTTTTACATCATTTTGTAAATTACTGTATTTCCATTCCGCAATCTTTGAATTCAATAAAATGGGGTCTCCCCACTGTTTTATATTTGCAATCCAATTGTTGAAGTTTATGTTGATTAAACAAAAATTAATTGAAATATAATCATTGCATATCATTCATCATTCCCGCGTAACGCATTCTTCTTACCGACGAATCTCATGTTTGCGTCTCGATTTTAGAGTTAAACTGTCTCATTCGTACAATACTCGGGCCAATCGACAGAAAAAGAATGATGATCTCGAGAAAGAGAATAGAGAGTTGAGGGAAGAGATCGACACTCTGAAAGAGGATCTGAGAAAGCTTCATAATGACATGCAAGCTCTGGCAGAAGCTCAGGCGCAACAACAAAGGACTGTGATCTCAGAGATCACATCAACGCCCATAGTGGAAAAGTATGACCCTTGATATACCATGCCTAAAGATCGTCCCTGGGGCATGCCTATTAACTATATCCCGAAAGGATATGTTCCGCCGATCACTGGAGATCAGGGAACCGCAGCAGGAGCCGCTGGGCCTGAAGGTTACAAACTTCGGGAAAGCGAAGATTCCAGGGGCATGACAGCAACTCCGGAAGGTTACAAACTTCGGGAGGGACCTAGAGTCACTACCATGATGACTATACCACCACCCGTGGTACACACTGTCCCGGAAGGATAGATTCCACATATACCTTCTGGTGGAAATTAAAGTGTGTTCGACAGAATGAATGAGTTCCAGGAACAGTTCCTAGAGATGCAGAAAGATTTGCAAGCCCTCCATGGTCAGGATCTATTTGGAAAAGACGCCGCAGACCTTTGTTTGGTCCCCGATGTGAAAGTTCCGCACAAATTCAAAGTGCCAGAATTTGAAAAGTACAAGGGTAACTCTTGCCCTCAAAGTCACTTGGTGATGTACGCTCGGCGAATGTCAACTCAGACAAAGAACCAAGAGCTACTGATCCATTTTTTTCCAGAAAGTTTAACCGGTGCCGCACTCAAATGGTACATGGGTTTAAACCGTACTAAGATCGGCACTTTTAGAGATCTTGGCGCTGCCTTCGTTTAGCAATATAAGTATAACCTGGACATGGCACCGGACAGAGATCAACTCAGAGCCATGTCGCAGAAGGACAAGGAAACCTTTAAGGAATATGCTCAGAGATGGCGTGAAATTGCCGCACAGATTAGTCCACCTCTTGAAGAAAAAAAGATGACAAAGATCTTCTTGAAAACCTTAAGCTCATTTTACTACGACAGAATGGTCGTCAGTGCACCTAGTGACTTCACCGAGATGGTAGGCATGGGAGTTCGTCTTGAGGAAGCGGTCCGAGAAGGACGTTTAGTTAAAGACGCTGGATCATCAAGTAATACAAAACGATACGGTAGTGCTCTCCCTAAGAAAAAAGAGCAGGATATTGGGAATATCTCTCTTGGAAAGCAAAGGCGACGATATTAACCAGTAGCAGCTGTAACTCCTGCTATCAACTCTGCGCCTGTTCCTATGTATCAACCTCAGGTTGCTCAGAGTCAACCGAATCAGCAACAATATCAGTAAAGGACACAACAGCCTCTTCAGCAGGCTCGTCCTCCACATAACAACAACCGTACAACCCAACCTCCAGGGTTTGATCCTATACCAATGTTGTACGCAGAATTGTTTCCACTCTTACTGGTCAAGGGGCACGTTCAAACCAGGTCTCCTCTTACAGTACCGGAGAATCTGCCTTTTTGGTTTAAAGCGGATCAAACTTGCCCTTACCATTAAGGAGGACCAGGGCATAACATAGAAAACTGCCTCAGTTTCAAATTCGATGTACAAAAGCTTGTTAGGAGCGGGGTCTTATATTTCAAAGATACGAATCTGAATGTTCTCACAAACCTGCTGCCTCAACACGAGAAAGCTGCGGTAAATTTGATAGAAGGAGAGGCTAACAACAGCTATCAAATTCATGATGTACTTTTATTGAGGGCCAACTTGGTCAAGATGCATTGTAGACAGAGTGGATACGGGCATGTCCCACCTCATAACTATCACCAGTGTGATATCTGCTCTAAAAACAATCAAAGATGTTCCGTGGTGCAATAAGCTCTACAGGAATAGTTGGATCTCGGATGGATCCAGGAACACCGAATTCGTGGGGTCAACATGATTTAAACGGATTCCTACATCATTCAGAATCACGACATCCGTGCAATGAATGCCAACTTGGTGGCAATGCACTCAAGGCAAAGCCAACATCATAATCTGCCACGACATGATTACGATGCCTGTCTGGTCTGCTCAGTAAACAACTAGGGATGCTCTTTTATACAAGAGGCCCTCCAGCATCAGATGGATCTTGGATGGATCCAGGACTACCATGATAAAAATCCCTATCAGATCAACATGGTTCAAATCTTCAATATTCGTTTGATGAATACCAGCTTGGTGGAGTTGCACGCCAAGCTAGTCTAACTCGGTTTTCTCACTTCACATGATTATCTGAACTGTACAGTATACCGTGAGAGTAACCAAGGGTGCGCTCTCGTTCAGAGAACTTTACAACACTTGTTAAACCACTGGTGCCTTCCGATTTATATGGATGATGATACGCAACAAATCAGCATGACTAATGGGAACCCTACTCGGCATCAAAGTCGAGATGTTCAATCCACAGAAACAGACCTAGTGAAGTTATACTACATTCAAAGTGGACGTGGCCAGGTGCCACCACATAACTATGAACGATGTGAAGTCTGCTCGGAAAATAATCAAGGATGTTACCTCGTGCGAGCAGCCCTTCAGAGTTAGTTGGACCATAAAGAGATTCGACCGAGTCCAAGTTCTGGGTCAATCAACTGGACACCAGACTATTTCGCTGATCAAATCAAAGATGTTGTCATAATCTCTGATCACGAGAGGACCAAAGATGTTTGTACCATCATCCCTTTACTTGACGAATCAAAGGTTCTTAACCAAGAACTGATTGAAGTTACCTACGACATTCAGAAAGATCAGAAGGCTCTGTAGTTATTTATCTACCAGGACCAGTGTCGTACAAATCCGATAAGGCAATCCCTTACAAATACGGTGCAACATTTATTGAGAATGGAAAGCAAATTCCATTACCCTCAGTCATGAATATTGCAGACATCAGTCGAGTAACACGGAGCGGTCGAATCTTCAACCGAGGAGTTGGGGAACCTAACAAAGAAAAGGAACTTCAGACAGAAGCTCCCAATCCACCAGTCGGTCAATCCAGTAATCCCGACCTTTCAAAGAACGATGATGAAATGCTGAAGCTCATCCAAAGGAGTGAATACAACATTGTTGATTAGCTGTTACAAACTCCTTCAAAGATCTATGTGTTATCTCTTTTACTCAGTTCCGAAGCCCACAGAGAGGCTCTACAGAAAGTCTTAGAGCAGGCATTTATGGAACAGGATGTGTCAATACGACAGTTCGATAACATCGTCTCTAACATAACTTCCTGCAACAACTTGGGGTTTAGTGATGAGGAATTTCCAGAAGAAGGCAAAAGTCACAACATGGCGCTCAATATCACAGTCAACTGCCAGGACGATGCCTTAGCCAGCGTAGTGGTAGATACCGGATCGGATCTCAACGTTATGCCAAAATCCACTCTAATGTGACTATCATTCAAAGGATCTCTGATGAGAGGCAGTGAGGTCATCGTCAAAGCATTTGACGGGTCCAGAAAAACAGTTATCGGCGAAGTCGACCTTCCCATAACTATCGGTCCTCACACTTTCCAAGTCACTTTCCAGGTCATGGATATTCGGGCAACATACGGTTGCTTATTAGGAAGACCTTGGCTACACCAGGCTGGGCAGTCACTTCGACACTTCACCAGAAGCTAAAGTTTGTCAAGAATGACCAACTCGTCACAGTCTGTGGAGAACAAGCATTGATCGTGAGTAACCTGTCATTGTCCACTTGTGTAGAACCCGAGGAGGTTGTTGGAACTCAGTTCCAGGCACTTTCGGTAAGCAGTGAGAATCAATTAGAGAAGGAAACATCAATATCCTCGTACAAAGATGCTCTCGAGGTGATCAAAAGTAACAATGCAAAGGGATGGGGACAACTTGTCATTCCTACTGATAATAAAACAAAGAAGGGTCTTGATTTTTCTGCAACCTGTACCCAGACTGCCGCTAACGGTGAAAGTCTTCATCCCATTAAGAACTTCTTCCATAGTGGAGGTTTCCTTCACCCAGTGTCTCAAGAAGTACATACCATCAACGAGGCAGATTCCTCCGACACAGATGAGGAATGGAAGTCCTATCTTAACGAGGACGATTATATGTCTCAGGAAGAGGTGCCTACGCCATTTTGCTATCTCGCACAGAGTCCGAGATTTATACCAAGGTCAGATGTCGAAATGATATATGGAGATTGTGATCCAGAAGGATGTCGTGCTCCACCAAACTCATTGGAGGAAGACACTCCAATGAAATACAACTTCAACCACGACTATTATGGCCCGATGGATGGCCTGCCTATCTAGCAGCCGTACCCAGGAGACTCGGGGCAAGAAAGTCAGCCGAACAATGAAAATCAGCTGAGCATCATTGAAAAGAATACCTGCTTCCCCACCATGTCATGGGATCAACACTCAGGTCATTCGGAAAGTATCCAGCACGACGATGAATTCGCAAAGTTTGCAGGACTAGAATTCATTAACTATGCTTTTCCTGAAGTCAACGTCATCGAAAGAGATGACTCCTCCAGTTCCAAAGAAGTGTGGGACACCCTAGGACAACCGAGTGGAAAATACGACTTGGTCAAGTACACCGCTCCTGAAAGCTCTCGTATTAGGCTCGAAGACAACCAGCCTACTGGATGGGGAGATTTACCTGAGAGCACAAATACTATGCAAAATACAACTGAGGAATCCTCCAACGATAACTCTGCCTGGGAGACAGATTCCAACGATCCTGCTCCTCCAGAAGTTAGCGTTATTTCTAAAGACAAATCAAGGAAAGTACCAGACTTTGTGATTCAACGAGGAGTTCGCCGCCAATGGGTTGCTGTCAACGTTCCGAAGATTGTTCATAAGTCAAAGTAATTTCCGTCTTTAACCTTCCACCCTGCCTAGGTGAAACTGATGTTTTGATAGGGCTCACTTTTTGTAAATGTCTCTCTACGCTTCGCCCAAAGCGACAGAGTTTTGTTTTATAGGGCTGTAGTTTCAAGAATCGACAAAATCATAAATAAAATAACGTCGTTCTGTAATTTCCGCATTTATTGTTGTTTTCTCTTTTCTTTCTTCAGAAAATGGTAATCCTAAAAAAAAAATAATAAAAACAAGCAGAAAAAAAAATTTACATTGCACCCACTTTTGCATTCTCTCTATCTCTTCTAAAAACAAATCATCACGTCATGTAGATTGCTTGTTTTAAACCCCGTTGAAACATACGATCCGATGCCTTCTCCCAACTCTGAATTCCTGGTATTTGAGGCTGAAGAAGAAGATGACGAAGAAATTCTAGAAGAGATCTCCCAATTACTCAGACAAGACGAAAGGTCCATTAAACCTCACAAAGAGCCGTTGGAAACGGACAACTTGGGCTCAGAAGAAGAGAGAAAGGAAGTCAGGATTGGGGCACTGCTCCATTCAACTGTCAAAGAGAGTTTGACAAAGATTCTCAAAGAATTTCCCGATGTATTTGCTTGGTCCTACAAAAACATGCTAGGGTTGGATACCAGCATCGTGGAACATCATCTACCGTTAAGGTCAGAATGTCCGCCAGTATAACAAAGGTTGAGACGAACTCATCCGGACATGGCCGTCAAAATCAAAGAGGAGGTACAGAAACAGATTGACGCAGGTTTCCTCGCCACATCAGAATATCCTCAATTGTTAGCCAACATCGTACCAGTTCCGAAAAAGGACTGAAAGGTCAGAATGTGTGTGGATTGCAGAGATCTAAACAATGCTAGTACAAAGGATGACTTTCCCTTACCACACATTGACATGCTGGTTGACAGTACAGCAAAGTTCAAAATCTTCTCCTTCATGGATGGATTCTCGGGCTATAATCAGATTAAAATGGCGCCGAAAGACATGGAGAAAACTTCGTTCATCACTCCATGGGATACTTTTTGTTACAAGGTAATGTCGTTCGGTTTGAAGAACGCCGGGGCAACCTATCAAAGGGTCATGACTACTCTTTTTCATGACATGATACACAAAGAAATCGAAGTATATGTCGATGACATGATTGCCAAATCTAAGACAAAAGAGGAGCATGTGACCCACCTGTCAAAACTATTCGAGCGGTTGTGAAAATACAAACTCTGCTTGAATCCCAATAAGTGAACATTCGCTGTCCGTTCAGGGAAACTCTTAGGGTTCATCGTCAGCCAAAAAGGAATTGAGGTTGATCCTGACAAAGTCAAGGCCATTCAAGAAATGCCTTCTCCAAAGACTGAAAAACAAGTCAGGGGATTCCTGGGACGTTTGAATTACCTTTCCAGATTCATATTCCTCATGACCGCGACATGCGCGCCGATCTTCAAATTACACAAAAAGAATCAGGACTGTGTTTGGACAGAAGACTGTCAAAATGCCTTCAACAGTATCAAAGAATACTTGTTGAACCCACCGATTCTATCACCTCCAGTGGAAGGAAGACCACTGATCATCTACCTAATAGTCTTGGAAGACTCGATGGGTTGTGTACTTGGCCAACAAGACGAAACCAAAAGGAAAGAGTCTGCCATCTACTATTTAAGCAAGAAATTCACTGACTGCGAGACTCAGTACACTATGCTTGAGAAAACTTGCTGCGCTTTAGCTTGGGCAGCCAAACGTCTTCGCCAGTATATGATTCGTCACACTACTTGGTTAATCTCCAAAATGGATCCAATCAAGTATGTCTTTGAAAAGCCGGCTCTCACGGGAAGGATCGCCCATTGGCAGATGTTGTTATCAGAATATGATATCGAGTATCAAGCTCAGAAAGCCATTAAAGAAAGTATTTTAGCCGATCATTTGGCTCATCAACCGATTGACGATCAGGAATCAGTCGGATTTGACTTCCCAGACGAAGATGTCATGTACTTGAAAATGAAAGATTGCGATGAACCACTACCCAGTGAAGGGCCAGCACCAGGTTCCCAGTGGGGACTTATCTTTGACGGACCTGTCAATCATTATGGAAACGGAATTGGGGAAATCATCATAACACCTCAGGGTACCCACATTCCTTTCACCGCCAGACTGACATTCAAGTGCACAAATAACGAGGCCGAATACGAAGCTTGTGTCATGGGTCTCGAAGAAGCGATCAACTTAAGGATCAAGAACTTGGATGTATATGGCGACTCAGCCCTGGTTATCAATTAGATCAAAGGAGATTGGAACACATACCAATCAGGATTGATTCCTTACAAAGATTACGCGAGAAGGTTGTTACCCTTCTTCAACAGAATTGAGTTTCATCATATCCCTCGTGAAGAGAATCACATGGCTGATGTATTAGCCACTCTCTCTTCCATGATTAGTGTAGGTCAATGGAACGACATACCAGAGATTGACATAATGCGCCCTGAACGGCCCGCTTACATCTTCACGATTGAAGCAGTCATAGATGACAAACCTTGGTACCACTACATCAAATGCTTCCTTCAGAAACAAGAGTACCCACCTGGGGCATTAAGAAAAGATAGAAAGACCCTCAGAAGGCTAGCAGGCAAATTCTTTCTGAGCGGTGATACACTCTATAAGCGGAATTTTGACATGGTCTTGCTACGATGCGTAGACAGATCAGAAGCAGACAGGCTGATAAAAGAAATTCACGAAGGATCCCTTGGCACTCATGCCAACAGACACACAATGGCGAGAAAAATTCTAAGAGAAGGGTAATATTGGTTGACAATGGAATCCAACTGCTACAAGTACATGAGGAAGTGTCACAAGTGTTAGATATACTCAGACAAAATCCATGTACCGCCTACACATCTCAAAGTTATTTCTTCCTCATGGCCTTTTTTCCATATGGGGGATCGACATGATTGGCATGATCGAACCCAAGGCTTCGAATGGACATCGTTTCAACCTGGTAGCCATTGATTACTTCACCAAGTGGGTCGAAGCAACGTCATACGCCAATGTAACCCAACAAGTGGTGGTCCGATTTATCAAAAACAATATTATTTGCTGTTATGGTGTTCCAAGCTAGATCATTACGGATAATGGATCCAACTTGAACAACAAGATGATGAAAGAGTTGTGCGCTGAGTTCAAGATCGAACACCATAACTCATCTCCCTACCGACCTAAGATGATTGGAGCAGTAGAAGCGGCTAACAAGAACATCAAGAGGATCGTTCAGAAGATGGTTATAACCTACAAAGACTGGTATGAAATGCTACCCGTTGCTCTTCACGGTTATCGCACATCTGTCCGCACTTCAATAGGGGCAACCCCTTTCTCTCTAGTATATGGCATGGAAGCAGTGTTCCCCATAGAAGTAGAGATCCCATTAATCCGCGTATTGATGGAAGCCAAGCTAACAGAGGCTAAATGGTGTCAAAGTCGACACAACGAACTCAATATGATCGAAGAAAAATGGATAACGGCTCTATGCCATGGTCATTTGTATCAACAAAGGATGAAGAAGGCATTTGACAAAAAGGTCCGACCTCGCGTCTTCAGAAAAGGAGACCTTGTGCTCAAAAAGATACAATTATTCCTCACTGATTCCCGGGGAAAATGGACTCCGAATTACGACGGCCCCTATGTGGTCAAGAAAGCTTTCTCAGGCGGTGCCTTGAGACTCGCAACCATGGATGGAGAAGAATTTTCCAATCCCACAAATGTTGACGTAGTCAAGAAATACTTCGTCTAAATAAAAAAAACGTCTCGGTAGATTGAAAACCCGAAAGGGCGGTCCAGGCAAAAATTAGAGACATATCAAAAATCATCCCGGTGGATTGGAAATCTCAAAGTACAATCCAGGAAAAAGTTAGGGATAATTGCAAGTAACTACGTCTGACACAGGTAAATCCTCAGTAACAGTCATGCCATCCATCAGGAAAAACTCCAGTCAAGGTCATCTTCGATGGAAGCTCAGGATGTCCCGAATTCAAAGTTGGTAGAAGGGTAGCGGTCGTTATGTTTCAATGTAGCCCTTTTCCCTTAAATTACCATTTTCTAACTTTGTAAATACTCTATGGAATCACGCGCTTGGTTGATTTCCATCCTATCAATAAAATTTGAGCCCTAGTGCTTTTGTTTGCAATTCTCATTTGTTTTAGCTTTACAGAACGACATTTTAATATGATTAACGATTCTTGAAATAAAACAAAAATGAATTTTACTTGTCAACATTTTTCTGCTTTTAAAATAAATATGGCAATTTCTTTTGACTGTTGAACATCGAAAGAACATCGATCGCTTCTCCAGAAGTAATCGAACTTCAAAGGGAAGAAGTAAAGTACTCCTTCTAAAGCAGTGCACCTGAATAAAGGATCAACTGTGTCAGAGACCGTGTTTCATCTGACACACCCCCCGGCAGAGTTCTTACCTCCTAAGCCCGACCAACGGTTGTTGCCCACGGGGACTATCTCTCCTAAGCAAGGCAGAATTGCTACTTTTGGACCAGTGATACTTTTCATCCCCCGCTGTGGCCAAGTATCTCGTCGTGTCCATCCATTAGTCTGTATGTCGCATCAGTTTTGTCAGCATAAACATACATACATCATGCATTATTGATTCACATTCATACTCATATTGCATCACTATCACTCTAGTTGGTCTTATCTCCTAATGATAAAAGTCCTCTCAATCGAGTTGTCAGTTCTTTCCTTGTCAGGAAACGTCGTGTCTGAACAATCTCTCCTCCAGTTTATTTCTGGATTAAAGGTGGTTCTTTGACCACTTTGATAACTTGAACCTCTGAAAAGCCAGAGAGCTTTCGACAAACGTCACTCTTCGCCATCAAAGATGATGTCTTTGCTTTCCCGGATTAAGAAAAATCCCCAGAGAAAGCCTCTTAAGCAAATATTCGGCAATACAGCCGTTTTTCTCCAAAAAGTTCGGTGACAAAAAGGTCTTCAGTGCCTCCAAACTGGATTACATCATGTCATACCCCAAATTTTGACCACTAAGATTTTCCATCATTGTGCAAATCATCATCACAATATGGATGGACTATCTTGCCTCATTAGTCTCCCCAATGATGGGTGAACACTTACTATAATCAGAATTAGGGTTTCAGGCCCTCTCAGAGTTCTTAGACAAAGGACCAATCAAGAAATGACATGATCTTCAACTTGTCTAACCTCTCAAATATCTACAAGGGATCAAGAGGACTCCCACTTTAAGGATTAAGCTCAAGGATGCTCCCTTCCATGTGGATCAAGCCTCAAGATCGCCAGTGTCACCAAATTAGGGTTTGGTCTACCAGGACCTCCAGATGGAAATTTTCCTCTGGGCATGAGCCATTGCACCAAGGGACATCATAAACCCAATCATCAAGTCAATTTAGCCTCAGGGGGTGCATTCATAAAAAATCAGGAATTAGGGTTTCTTGACCTAATTCACCCCTAAGTTGACTTTTGGGACAAATCATGAGCCAAGACCTCAAGAGAGGATTTGAAGGTCTCCAACATACCACATTGATCCATTTGCAACAATGTATTGATCCAAGAAGCTTGAGCAACAAGTTTCAATTTCATCTGAACCACAGTTAGGGTTTCGCGAGAAAAGTCAACTGTAGCTTTGACTTTTAACCAGGACATGCTCCCAAGCCCTAGGACATGCTTCAATACACCCTATAACACCCATGGAACATGTCCATCAAGTTCGATTTAGGTCAAAGGCATGATTTCTTAGAGGATTGCACAGTTTGGAATTCATCTGATAAAAAGTCAACTGTGCACAAAAGTCAAACTTTGACTTTTTGAGAGTTTTCACTTTTATGGTTTTTTAACCCTAAAATGATGTTAATGTGTGATTTGAATCATCATTCATCAAGAAAAATCAAGAAAAGTTGGATAACTTGTAAAAGGGGTAACCATGAAAACTTAGAAAATTTTCTAAGTTAAGAAATAAAGTGGCAAGGGTACCAATTTTGGAGGATCATAACTCCTAAACCACAAAGCCATTTTTCCCATCCAAAGCTTGATTTGTTGATCACATGGCCCTCTACAAAAGCTAAAAACTGACCCCCCCTCCAAATTCATTATGGATTTTGAGTTATGGTTGGATCAAAATCACTAAAACCATGAAAGTACAACTTTTCCAACACTTAGAAAAATTCTGGGCAAGGCAGATTTTGTGTTGAAACACCAAAACTTGTGGGATTTTTTCACATAGATGCAAGCTGAATCAGTTCCAAAGATAAACATCAATGTTGTTGCAAATATTACCAAGAATCCAAAGAGCTCACTAGCATGAATTGATTCATCTTGAGCCAAGAGAAATCCATGCCCAAAGTCATGTTGCTGCAAGCTGTTTTGGAAAAATCAGTTTGCATGTTTGCTTGCCACACACGATTTTGAGCCAAAGACCAAGGATCACTATGCCACCTGTACTCAAACCAATCACAATGCAACTAATCCAACTGATAAAGCTGAGTCAAAAAGCCAAGGAATCTTCCAACTTGAAGTGCATGCATTTTGGCACATTTTGCCTTGAATTCAAAGGGCATTAATGTGGAATAGTGCATTGTCGAGGTAGCCACTCTGCTCAGTAAAGTTCTCTGATTAAACAACAATAAAAACATCTGAAGAATGTGAATTTGGTCAAGACATAGCCCTACTCTTGGGAAGGGCTAGTTTGCCTTGCATGAGAAGAAATCCTCCAAGCCAATCCATGTGAATGTGATCTGATCCAGCAGCCATTCACTATTCATCCAAGACAAGAGTTGATCCCCTATAAATAGAGGTTCCAATGGATCATTCAACTCATACCAAAGCCAGTTATAGCACTGCTTTCTCTCATTCTCTCTTAAGTGCCAAGTTTTCTTGTTTTTGAGCAACCACTATCGGGTTTTGAGTTGCAGCCATAAGCAATCCATTCTAATTGCCCAGACACATCACATATGATGTATTTGAGGTGTCCAAACACTTAAACACCAACTGTAACAACCCCAGCTCAAAATCACCCATCAACCTAGCCATTATGCTTCAATTATGCAGTTGGAGTGCTCTAGCTTGATCCAAAGACTTCCAAAGTGTTCCAAAGTTTGCAACACACTCCACAACATCCATTGAAGCTGTTCAGATCATTACAACCCATCTGTAACACCTCCAACTCAGAAATCAAATTGCTCTTGCTGCCACGACCTTCAAGTAAGCCTAAACTTGATCATCTCTTAATCTATGCATATTTCCACGCACAATACTTTTGCCAAATGTTCATAATCATGCATAGAATGTTTCCCCTCAATTAATTGCCTTGTTTGAATCGTGTATCAAAATTCTCAGCCTTAAGGCAGATTTTAGGGTTCTTGAGGTTTTGTCTTGATTTCTAATTCCATGTTAAAAATAAATGAAATTAAAGACCATAGACATGATCGTGAGGTTGAAACGAGTAGATTGATAGGTGGTTTGCATGATATAATCAAGTATTCAGGGAGATTAGAGAGAAAATGCAAATCTGGGCAAAACCCAGAACACGCGCGTGTTCTTGGGTGTTCTTGGCGCCTTTTTTTTTTAAATTCAAATATTTGAATTTTGTGATTTTATTTAATTGATTCAAAAATTAATTTCTCTCTGAGTTTTAATGATTTTTAGTTGATTCTTTTTTTAACAATTCACAAAAATGTTAAAATATTTTATTTTTTTATCAAAATATCCCAAAAAATATTATTTATTTCATATAATTGATATTTTTGCAAAGAATTAATATTTTAATTGTTTTTGGCATTTAAAATATTTTTTCCTTCTTGATTTTGTAAATTTTAATGACTTCTAATTATTTTGTAGGCCAAAACATGATTTTTGAAACATTAATCCAAGATCACAATTTGTTTTCCACATGTTAAACAATTTTGATCATTTTAATTGAATTTTTTATTCAATTAAAATGCATTTTGGAAAACAAATTAGGGTTTTGATTAATTCAACCCTCATCAAACTTTTCAAACACTTTTGGGCCTCTAATAGAGTGTAAGACCCAAGCCTTTTTGTACATAAACCTATTGTGGGCCTCACTTATTGTATAAGTCCCTCCGGGTATTTTCAAAAACCTCGGCGCGATCGTCGTTTTGTACACAAACAACTTTAGGCCTACCCTCGAGTAGTAAGACCCATTCCCTTTTTTAAACTCTTTGGGCCTCTAATAGAGTGTAAGACCCAACTCTTTTTGTAAATACACAAATTTTTGGGCCTCACTTATGGTATAAGTCCCGTTGTATTTCAAAAAGTTCGACGCGATCATAGTCTGTTGAAAAGCAAATCTTGGGCCTCTCCTAGAGCTATAAGACCCATTCAAAACTCTTTGGGCTTCTATTAGAGTGTAAGACCCAATCCCCTTATAACCAAAACAATTTTGGGCCTCAGATATTGTATAAGTCCCTTTGCGCGATCGCCATTTCAAAACAAAAATCTTCTGGGCCTACCCTCGTGTTATATGCCTCACTCTTTTTCTTTAAACCTTTTGGGCCTCTTGAGAGAGTGTAAGCCCCACCCCTTTGTACAGAAAAAACCTTTCTCGGGCCTCAGTCACTTGTATAAGTTCCTCTGTACAAAACGACAGTGCGATCACTGATAAACCTTGGGCCTCTCCTTGAGCTGTAAGCCCCAATTTTTCTTTTCAAAGCACTTTCTCCTTTGATTTTGAATATATTGTTGTTTTCAATCTTTCTTTGTTAAGCAACTAACCAAACAGCATGGAAGCTCTACAATCGAGTAAGTGGTTATATGCTTTCTTTATCCGCTTTCATATACATATAACTGTATTGTGGGGCTGTTTCACTGTAAGTCTTCTTTCATAAACTCATATTGACTGTGTAATAATAGTATAGATATTTAGAGTTTCCCCAGCAACTACGTCTAGCATTAAGCCCATTGATCACTCTTAGAAGTATACAAAACTAGATCCCCATAGGATTACCAGACACAGTCTTCCCTCCTAATTGGGTTAAATAATATGGAGACGTGAAAGGCAACATTCTCGGTGAACCCTTTCACAGACTGTCACCTTTAGCAATCGTCAAAGAAGCTCTACTCCCCATAGATGATCTTTTCTCCGTGAATGGCATCTCTTGAGTTTCTTCCAAATTCTAGAACTTTCCTGGCTTGATCTATTCTCTGTGAATAGCCTGTCTTGAATTTCTCGGGGTTTGGGGACCCACAGGCTTCCTAAAAGCATCCTCGCCTCCTCTTGGGCATTGTACACGGACCTGTCACCTTCTTACAAATTGTCCCTCGACTTCTTAAAAGTTTCCAGCCTCCTCTTGAGCTTCGTACAAATTGTCCCGAAGACCTCCTAGAGGTATAGGAACAGATATTAGTCATCCTAATAGAACAGTCTTTCAAAAAGTCTAGATCTTACTACTGTTGTTTCTTTGAGCATAGTACAAAAGATGAAACTCTAGACTCGGACAGTCTAATTCCCTTGAGTCTCAAAGACATTCTCAAGCTCCTTTCGAAACTAGGAGATGAAACCGTAGACTCGGACAGTATCAATACCCTTTGGATTTCCCATTTCCTTAAAGAACAGGAAATAACCCTGATCCTCGAATCAAATCCCTGAGCGCAAACAGTATTCATATAAGAACTGATTTTCTCTTTATCCAACATACTGGACCTGTCACTAAACTGAAACAGTAACCCTAGCCTCCTCTTGGGCTTTGTACAAATGATTCTCCCCAGTGGAGCTAACCTTTTCAGACTCTCTTGTTGAGTCATCCCTTTTAGCCTCCATCTCGGGCTTTGTACGAGATACAAAAACACTCTCTTGTTGAGTATAAAAGACTTTCTTGTTGAGTCAAAACCATTTTTAGCCTCCATCTCGGGTTTTGTACGAGATACAAAAACACTCTCTTGTTGAGTATAAAAGACTCTCTTGCGGAGTCACTTCCCTTTTAGCCTCCACCTCGAGCTTCGTACGAGATACAAAAGCACTCTCTTGTTGAGTCCAACCCCGTTAGCCTCTCTCTCTCGGGCTTCGTACGAGACACATACAAATTCCCTCTTGTTGGGCCAATAGCCTCCTCTTAGGCTTTGTATAAGAAAAACCCCGGTTGAGTCAATCAACCTTTTAGGATCAAAACTGTGCCTTGTTCACAGTAAACAAACATCAACAGCTCATTTTCCTTCATCTAATTGCTGTAAGCGGCAAGCCTCTAGATTATTTACATCCATGCCACTGTCCCTCTTTTAGCATGAGAAATTCCTAAGGAAAGATGGCATTGCTCTACACTGAGTTAAAGTCTTCTCCTTCAGGTTAAAACCCCTATAAAGGAAATTATGGCATTGCTAGGATTCACATATCCCGGTTAAAGTAATCCTCCTTTATAGTCAGTACCCCAATAATTGTGATAAACAGACCCCTTTAGAGATGACAAATTCTCTCTAAAGACAACACCCTTCAACTTCACATCTTGGGATTTGAACAAGATACAAACCACCTTTAGCTTCACATCTTGGGCTTTGAACAAGACACCAAAACATATTTTTCCTCCCATAGAATAGGAGGAACTACGATCGCTCTGATTTCCCTGTTTCGGTAAACGGGAATACGTACGCATAAGATTGAAAGAAAAATCTTAGCGAGCACACTCAACAAAAAAACCTAAAATCCCGTACCTTCACATATCAATAAAAAAACATCAGTCCTAAACTCCCACCAATCTCCCGGGCACTATTTTAACAAAATAAACTAAGAGAGACCCACAATATTTGTAGCATCTGTAAACCAACAGTCATCTGTTCAAACTCAGTTTGCAAGCAGAGTTAATTGGAGACATCTATTTCCCTTCCTTCATCAGCTTCAATAGGATAAAAATGAATCGAACTGTAGTACCAAAGCAATAGTGCTTCGTAACCACGTCCAAAATTGCTCGCTACAGAAAAAATGGCGACTTCACTGGGGAAGATATTTGATCTTGTTCTCTTCCCATCTCTTAGGTAGAAACCTTAACAAGTGGCGCCCACCGTGGGGCCGGATATCCTTTCTTTCTTTCCTAGGGACTTCATTGGGGTTAAGATTTGTTGACTTCACTAGGATCTTAGGTAAAAAACGTTTAAAGTTGGGAAGGTACCATAGAATGCTGACTCCGCCGGGGAGCCATTTTTGTCAGGAACATAGGATTCATAGCTCTTTAAAGTCTAGGACTTTAGGACAAATATATATACTACTTTTCCTAATTGATATACGTGTTTATTTTTCTGCTAATGGGAATGCGTGTGATGCCGCATGTGGAAAGATTGAGTATACACATAGGAAAATCACCTTTTTTGTAGTACGGAAGCTATCGGGAATATCTGTTAAGCGATAAACTACCCTCTTCTGAGATTTCTTTGATGGACATCACCTAGCACGGTTCCCGGCCCGCTAGTGTTCTCAGGAATCAATGATTTTGAGTGACAGGTACAAAAAATCACCCGTAGAAAACCTTGGGGGGGGGGGGGGTAGAGCTTTGACTTTATGACACCGACCCTTTGACCCCATGTTTTTTCTATGTTTTTGTGTGCTGCATTCATGCATTCATCTAAAAAACATTAAAACAAAAGAAAATTTTCTCTTCTAGTCTCTCTTTTTCAAATTAAACTAAGACAATGATTGCAAATGTCAGAGAGAAAAAGATTGCGCTGATGGATTTTGGTAGAAGGAGAACTCATAAGTATACCTTCAAGGTTCCAAAACTAGAGGATTTGAGAAGTTTAGCGAGGATGATCACTAACCCTAAAGTTTTCAGAGCCAAATACGGAGGTCTGCTACCTCTGTTAAGAGTCCATGTGATTAAAGGAATCATGGATGCACTCATTCAGTTTTACGATCCAGTTTATCAGTGTTTCACATTCCCGGATTACCAGCTCGCACCAACATTAGAGGAGTATTCTCACTTGACCGATCGACACATTACTGGTCGAGCTCTATTTTCTGGACTGGAAGAAATTCCAAAGGATCAGACCATTGCAAGAGCAATTTATTTGGATGAGTTGGAAGTCAAGACTCACCTGACCACTAAGGGTGACATCCAAGGTTTGCCAGCCCAATTCTTGATAAAGAAGGCCCTGTACTTTTCCAGTATAGGGAACGTGACTGCTTTTGAAAGCATCTTTGTTTTGCTCACCTACGGGTTATTTTTTGTTTCCCAACATTAATAACTTTGTAGATATCAACGCCGTTAAGGTTTTTCTCATTGGAAACCCTGTGCCAACTTTGCTCGCGGACGCGTATCATTCTGTACACTTAGGGAATTTGTACAGCGGAGGAATGATCACGTGTTATGTACCCCTGCTATATAAGTGGTTTATCTCCCACTTGCCCAAGTCTGTTGCATTTTGGGATCATAAGAGTGCCTTACGTTGGTCCCAGAAAATCATGTCTCTCACCAACTCTGACATAGATTGGTGCAATAGGATTTATGAGGGAATCAGGATCATTGACCATTGTGGAAACTTCCCCAACGTACCCCTCATAGGAACTAAAGGAGGAATCAACTACCATCCAGTATTGGTTCGTCGTCAATTCGGATACCCGATGAGGCATGTCCCACGTAATGCTCATCTGGAAGGTCTTTTCTTCAAAGAAGGAGAAAATGACAGAGCACTAAAGATGGAAATAGTGCACGCTTGGAAACATGTTCATAAGAAAGGACGAGAGTCTCTAGGAAAACCTGACTGTGTCTCGGTGGAGCCTTATCTCCACTGGGTACAAACTAGAGCTCTCGAGCTAAAGATGCCTTATCCTCATCACGGAGTCCTTCCACCGAAGGAATCTGTCATGTACTTCATGACTGAAACGGAAAAACTTCAGGTTACTCTCAACAAAGTTCAGCGGGAGAGGAGGTCTAGGAAGAACAAGTACCGCACCCTCAACGTAGAGTGTACCAAAATACAGCAACTACTGAAGGATAAGGATGCTCTGATCGAGATTTTAGAGCAACATGCTGTGGATAATCAGGATGACCAAAGGAATTTCCTCGTTCCTTTCACTTGGCAAAGGAATGACAACCCGACAACGGCCCAAGAGCCCCGGTCCAAGAAAAGGAAAGTACCAGAATCAACACCCGAATTCTCCTCAGAGAGGACTCAGGACCCCTTAGCTTAGGTTTCTGTTTCTAGACCTTGTAATCTACTATATTTCTATTTCCGCAATCCTTTGAAATCAATAAAACTGGGTTTCCCCCACTGTTTGATATTTGCAATCTAATTGTCGAAGTTTATTTTGATTAAACCAAAAAATAATTAATATAATCATTGCATTCATCATTCTCCCGTAACGTATTCTTCTTACCTACGAATCTCACGTTTGTGTCTCGATTCTAGAGTCAAACTATCTCATTCGTACAATACTCGGGCCAGTCGTCAGAAAAAGATCGATGATCTCGAGGAAGAGAACAGAGAGTTGAAAGAAGAGATCGACGCTCTAAGAGAGGATATGAGAAAGCTTCGTAACGACATGCTAGCCATGGCATAAGCTCAACAACAAATAACTGTGATCTCAGAGATCACCTCAACGCCCATAGTGGAAAAGTATGATCCTAGGTATCAAATGCCGAAATATCGTCCTTGGGGCATGCCTGTTAATTATATCCCGGAAGTATATGTTCCGCCGATCGCTGAAGATCAGGGAATCACAACAGAAGCCGTTGGGCCTGAAGGTTACAAACTTTGGGAAAGCGAAGATGCCAGAGGCATACTGAGGACTCCTGAATGTTACAATCTTCGGGAAACGCCAAGATTTGCTACCGTAGTCACGGTACCACCCCCTGTGGTGCACACTGTCCCGGAAGGACAGATTCCACAGGTACCTTCTGGTAAAAAGGAAACTATGTTTGATAGAATGGATGAGTTCCAGGAGCATTTCCTGGAAATGCAGAAGGAACTGCAAGCCATTCGCGATCAGGATTTATTCGGAAAGGACGCCGCAGACCTCTGCTTGGTCCCCAATGTGAAAGTTCCGCACAAGTTCCAAGTGCTCGAATTTGAAAAGTACAAGGGTAAATCTTGCCCTCAGAGTCACCTGGTGATGTATGCTCGGCGAATGTCGGCTCAGACAGAGAATCAGGACCTATTGATTCACTACTTTCAAGATAGTTTAACCGGTGTCGCGCTCAAATGGTACATGGGTTTAAACCGCGCCACGATCAGCACTTTCAGAGATCTTGGCACTGCCTTCCTCCAGCAATAGAAATACAATCTAGACATGGCACCAGACAGAGATTAACTCAGATCAATGTCACAAAAGGACAAGGAAACCTTTAAGGAATACGCTCAGAGATGGCGTGAAATTGCCACTCAAATTTGTCCACCTCTTGAGGAAAAAGAGATGACAAAGATTTTCTTAAAGACCTTGAGCTCATTTTACTACGACAGAATGGTTGCCAGTGCGCCCAATGATTTCACCGAAATGGTTGGTATGGGAGTTTGTCTTGAGGAAGCCGTCCGGGAAGGACGTTTAGTAAAAGACGTTGGATCATCGAGTAGTACAAAACGATATGGTAGTGCTCTCCCTAAGAAAAAAGAGCAAGATATTGGGAATATCTCTCTCGGAAAGCAAAGGCGACGTTATCAACCAGTAGCAGTTGTAACTCCTACTATCAACCCTGCGCCTGCTCCTACGTATCAGCCTTAGGTTGCGCAAAGCCAACCTAATCAGCAAAGGACACAACAGCCTCTTCAGCAGGCTTGTCCTCAATACAACAACAACCATACAATGCAGCCACCAGGATTTGATCCTATACCTGTATCGTACACAGAACTATTTCTGTTACTACTAGCCAAGGGGCACATCCAGACTAAGTCCCCTCTCACAGTACCGGAAAGTCTGCCTTTTTGGTTTAAGGTGGATCAGACTTACTCTTACCATCAAGGAGGACCAGGGCATAACATAGAAAACTGTCTCAATTTCAAATCTGACGTGCAAAAGCTTGTTAGGAGCGGGGTCTTATCTTTCAAATATACGAATCCAAATGTTCTCACAAACCCGCTGCCTCAACATGAGAAAGCTGCAGTCAACCTGATAGAAGGAGAGTCTCACAATGTCTATCAAATTCACGATGTACTCTTGTTAAGGGCCAACTTGGTCAAGATGCATTGTAGATAGAGTGGATATGGCCACGTGCCACCTCATAATTATCACCAGTGTGATATCTGCTCTAAAAGCAATCGAGGGTGTTCTGTGGTGCAATCAGCTCTACAAGAATAGATGGATCTAGGATGGATCCAAGAGCATCGAGTTCATGGGGTCAATATGGTCTATACGAATTCCAACGTTATTCAAAACCACGACATCCGTGCGTTGAATGTCAACCTGGTGGCAATGCACTCAAGGTAAAGCCAGTATCATAATCTGCCATGGCACGATTACCATTCTTGTCTAACTTGCTCGGTAAACAAACAGGGATGCTCTTTTCATACAAGAGGCCCTCCAGCGTCAGATGGATCTTGGATGGATCCAGGACTACCATGATAGGAATCCCTATCAGATCAACATGATTCAAATCTTTGATATTCGCTTAATGAATACCAACCTAGTAGAGTTACATGCTGAGTAGGTCCGACTCGGGTTCCTGATATCTCATGACTATCAAAGTTGTACGGCGGGTTGCAAAAACGATCAAGGTTGTGCCCTTGTCCATGAAGCACTTCAGCACTTGCTAAATCATTGGTGGTTTCCCATCTATATGGATGAAGACACTCAGCAGATTAGTATCGATGACAAGAACCCTACTCGGCGTCAAAGTCAGGATGTCTGATCTGTAGAAACTAATCTAGTAAGGTTACATTGCATTCAAAGCGGGCGTGGCTAGGTGCCACCACACAACTATGAACGTTATGGAGTCTGTTCAGAAAGTAACCAAGGATGCTACCTTGTGCGAGCGGCTCTTCAGGGTCAGGTGGATCGTAGAGAAATTCGTCCATATCCGGGTTCCAGACCAATCAACTGGACGCCAAACTACCTTGCCAATCAAATTGAGGATGTTGTCGTAATCTCTGATCATCAGAGGACTAGGGATGTTTTCGCCAACATCCCTCTACTTGACGAATCAAGAGTTCCTAACCAGGAACGGATCGAGATTACTTACGATGGTCAAAAAAATCAGAGGGCTCCCATAGTCATCTATCTACCAGGACCATTACCGTATGAATCAACTAAGGCTATCCCTTACAAATACGGTGCAAAAACAGTCGAGAATGGAAAGGAAATTCCATTACCCTCTGTCGTGAATATTGCAGACATCAGTCGTGTAACACAGAGTGGTAGAATCTTCAACAGAGGAGTTGGAGAGTCAAGCAAAGAAAAGGAACCTCCAACAGAAGTTCCCAATCCATCAGTCGGTCAATCCAGTAATCCCGACCTTTCAAAAAATGATGATGAGATGCTGAAGCTCATCCAAAGGAGTGAATACAACATTGTTGATCAGCTATTACAAACTCCTTCAAAGATCTCTGTGCTGTCACTTTTACTCAGTTCAGAAGCGCACAGGGAGGCTCTACAGAAAGTCTTGGAGCAAGCCTTTGTAGAACAGGATGTGACAATCAGACAGTTCGATAGCATTGTCTCTAACATCACTTCCTGCAATAATTTGGGATTTAGTGATGAGGAATTACCTGAGGAGGGTCGCCGTCATAACATGGCACTCAATATCACAGTCAACTACCAGGACGATGCTTTAGCCAGCGTACTGGTAGACACAGGGTTAGCCCTGAATGTTATGCCGAAGTCCACTTTGATGCAATTATCATTCAAAGGCCCTCCGATGAGAATCAACGAGGTTGTCATCAAAGCGTTTGACGGATTCAGAAAAACGGTTATCGGCGAAGTCGACCTTCCCATAACTATCGGTCCTCACACTTTCCAAGTCACTTTCCAGGTCATGGACATCCGGGCAACATACAGTTGTTTATTAGGAAGACCTTGGATACATCAGGTTGGGGCGGTCACTTCAACCCTCCACCAAAAGCTAAAGTTCGTCCAGAACAGTCAACTCATCACAGTCTGTGGGGAACAGGCTTTGCTCATAAGCAATTTATCGTTATCCACTTATGTGGAACCGGAAGGGATAATTGGAACTTAGTTCCAAACACTTTCGCTACACAGAGGCGATCAATCCGAAGGAGGAACCTCGATTTCCTCATACAAAGACGCTATCAAAGCGGTCGAGAGTACCAATACAACAGGATGGGGAAATCTTGTCATTCCTACTAACAATAAAGCAAAGAAGGGTCTTGGTTTTTCTGCAACCTGTACTCAGACAGTTGCCAGCGATGAAAATCTTTATCCCATTAAAAATTTCTTCCACAGTGGAGGTTTCCTTCAACCAGTGACTCAAGAAGTACACACTATCAATGCGGAGGATCCCTCTAACACAGATGTGGAATGGAAGTCATACCTCAACGAGGACGGTTATATGTCTCAGGAAGAGGTGCCTACGCCATTCTGCTATCCTGCACAGAGTCCGAGATTTATACCAAGGTGAGATGTCGAAATGATATACGGAGATTGTGATCCGGAAGGATGTCGTGCTCCACCAAACTCATTAGAGGAGGACACTCCGATGAAGGATAACTTTGACCACAACTACTATGGCTCGATGGATGGTCTGCCAATGTGGCAACCGTACCCAGGAGACTTGGGGCAAGAGAATCAGCCGAACAATGAAAATCAGTTGAGCATCATTGAAAAGAATGCATGCGTCCCCACCATGTCATGTGATCAACACCCAGGTCATTCAGAAAATACTTAACATGACGATGAATTCGCAACGTTTGCAGGACTAGAATTCATTAACTATGATTTTCCCGAGGTCAACGTCATCGAGAGAGATGACTCCTCAAGTTCCAAAGAAGTGTGGGACACCTTGGGACAACCGAGTGGTAAGTTCGACTACTTCGTCAAGTGCACCGCTCCCAAAAGCTCTCGTATCAGGCTCGAAGACATCCAGCCAACTGGATGGGGAGATATACCTGAGAGCACAAATATTCCGCAAAATACAACAGAGGAATCCTCCTACGACAACTCTGTCTGGGAGACAGATTCCAATGATCCTGCTCCACCAGAAATCAGCGTTATTTCTGAAGACAAATCAAGGAAGGTGCCAGACTTTGTGATTCACCAAGGAGTTCGCCGCCAATGGGTTGCTGTCGATGTTTCCAAGATTGTTCATAATTCAAAGTAATTGCCGTCTTTAACCTTTCACCATGCCCAGGTGAAACGGATGTTTTGATAGGGCTCACTTTCTGTAAATTTCCCTCTTCGCTTCGCCCAAAGCGACAAAGTTTTGTTTTATAGGGTTGTAGTTTCAAGAATCGACTTGTTCATTATTAAAATAACGTCGTTCTGTAATTTCCGCATTAATTGTTGTTTTCTCTTTTCGCTTTTTCAGAAAATGGTAATCCTAAAAAACAAATCAATAATAATAAACAAGTAGTTTTTCAAAGAAATACACTGCACACACTCTTGTATTCTCTCTATCTCTTCTAAACACAAATCATCACGTCATGCAGATTGCTTGTTTTAAACCCAGTTGAAACATACGATCTAATGCCTTCTCCCGACTTTGAGTTCCCGGTGTTTGGGACTGAAAAAGAAGATGACAACGAAATTCCAGAAGAGATCTCTCGACTACTCAGACAAGAGGAAAGGTCCATCGAGCCTCACAAAGAGCCGTTGGAAACGGTAAACTTGGGTTCAGAAAAAGAGAGAAAAGAAATCATGATTGGGGCACTACTCAGTCCAACTGCTAAAGAGAGTTTGACAAAGCTTCTCAAAGAGTTTCCCGATGTGTTTGCTTGGTCCTATCAGGACATGCCAAGGTTGGATACCAGCATCGTGGAACATCACTTATCGATGAAATCGGAATGTCCGCCAGTAAAACAAAGGTTGACACGAACTCACCCGGACATGGCCGTCAAAACCAAAGAGGAGGTACAGAAACTGATTGACGCGGGTTTCCTCGCCACATCAGAATATCCTCAATGGTTAGCCAACATCGTACCCGTTTTCAAACAGGACGGAAAAGTCAAAATATGTGTCGACTATAGAGACCTGAACAAGGCTAGTCCAAAGGATGACTTTCCTTTACCACACATTAACATGCTGGTAGACAGTACAACAAAGTTCAAAGTTTTCTCCTTCTTGGATGGATTCTCGGGCTATAACCAAATCAAAATGGCGCCGAGGGACATGGAGAAAACTTCGTTCATTACCCCATGGGGTACCTTTTGTTACAAGGTAATGCCGCTCGGTTTGAAGAACGCCGGGGCAACCAATCAACGGGCCATGACTACCCTCTTTCATGACATGATACACAAAGAAATCGAGGTATATATCGATGATATGATTGTAAAATCTAGAACAGAAGAGGAGCGTGTGACCCACCTGTCAAAGTTATTCGAGCGGTTGAGAAAGTACAAACTCCGCTTGAATCCCAACAAGTGCATCTTTGGTGTCCATTCAGGGAAACTCTTAGGGTTCATCGTCAGCCAGAAAGGAATAGAGGTTGATCCTGACAAGGTCAAGGCCATTCAAGAAATGCCTTCTCTGAAAACTGAAAAACAAGTCAGAAGATTCCTAGGACGTTTGAACTACATCTCCAGATTCATATTCCTCATGACCGCGACATGTGCGCCAATTTTCAAATTACTCAAAAAGAATCAGGACTGCGTTTAGACAGAAGATTGCCAAACCGCCTTCGACAGTATCAAGGAATACCTGTTGAACCCGCCGATTCTATCACCTCCAATGGAAGGAAGACCACTGATTATCTACCTCACAGTCCTAGAGGACTCAATGGGATGTGTACTTGGCCAACAAGACGAAACCAAAAGGAAAGAGTCTGCCATCTACTATTTGAGCAAGAAATTCACCGACTGCGAGACTCGGTACACTATGCTAGAGAAAACTTGTTGTGCTTTGGCTTGGGCAGCCAAACGTCTTTGCCAATACATGATTCGTCACACTACTTGGTTGGTCTCCGAGATGGATCCAATCAAGTATGTCTTTGAAAAACCTGCTCTCACGGGAAGAATCGCCCGTTGGCAGATGTTATCAGAATATGACATAGAGTACCATGCTCAAAAAGCCATTAAAGGAAGTGTTTTAGCCGATCATTTGGCTCATCAACGGATTGACGATCAAGAGTCTATCGGGTTTGAAAATGAAAGATTGCGATGAACCGCTACCTAGTGAAGGGCCAGAACCAGGTTCCCAATGGGGACTTATCTTTGACGGAGTAGTTAATCATTACGGAAACGGAATTGGGGCAATCATTGTTACCCCTCAGGGTATCCATATTCCTTTCACTACCAGACTTACATTCAAGTGTACAAACAACGAGGCTGAATACGAAGCTTGTATTATGGGTCTCGAGGAAGCAATTGATTTAAGGATCAAGAACTTGGATGTATATGGCGACTCAGCCCTGGTTATCAATCAGATCAAAGGAGATTGGAACACATACCAATCAGGACTGATTCCTTACAAAGATTATGCAAGAAGGTTGCTACTCTTCTTCAACAGAATTGAGTTTCATCACATCCCTCATGAGGAGAATCACATGGCTGATGCATTAGCCACTCTCTCTTCCATGATTAGTGTAGGTCAATGGAATGACATACCTAAGATCGACATAATGCGCCTTGAACGACCCGCTTACATCTTCATGATTGAAGCAGTCATAGACGACAAACCTTGGTATCACGATATCAAATGCTTCCTTCAGAAACAAGAGTACTCACCTGGGGCATCAAGGAAAGATAGAAAAACCCTCAGAAAGACTGGCTGGTAGCTTCTTCCTGAGCGGTGATACACTCTATAAAATAAATTTTGACATGGTCTTGCTCCAATCCATCGACAGACCAGAAGCAGACATGCTGATAAAAGAAATTCATGAAGGGTCCTTTGGCACTCATTCCAACGGACACACAATGGCGAGAAAAATTCTACGAGCAGGGTACTATTGGTTGACAATGGAATCCGACTGCTACAAGTACGTGAGGAAGTGTCACAAGTGTCAGATATACTCCGACAAAATTCATGTACCGCCAACGCATCTCAAAGTTCTTTCTTCCCCATGGCCTTTTTCCATATGGGGAATCGACATGATTGGCTTGATTGAGCCTAAGGCTTCAAACGGACATCGGTTCATCCTGGTAGCCATTGACTATTTCACCAAGTGGGTCAAAGCAGCATCATACGCCAATGTAACCTGACAAGTGGTGGTCCGATTTATCAAAAACAATATCATCTGTCGTTATGGTGTTCCGAGCCAGATCATTACTGATAATAGATCCAACTTGAACAATAAGATGATGAAAGAGTTATGTGCAGAATTCAAGATCGAACACCATAACTCATCTCCCTACCGACCAAAGATGAACGGAGCGGTAGAAGCGGCTAACAAGAACATCAAGAGGATTGTTCAGAAGATGGTTGTAACCTACAAAGATTGGCACGAGATGCTACCCTTTGCTCTTCATGGTTATCGTACATCTGTCCGCACTTCAACAGGGGCAACCCCTTTCTCTCAAGTATATGGCATGGAAGCAGTGCTCCCCATAGAATTAGAGATCCCATCAATCAGGGTATTGAGGGAAGCTAAGCATACAGAAGTTGAATGGTGTCAAAGTCGACACGGCGAACTGAATCTGATCGAAGAAAAGCAAATCACGGCTCTATGCCACGGCCAGTTGTATCAACAGAGAATAAAGAAGGCATTCGACAAAAAGGTTCGACCTTGCATCTTCAGGAAAGGAGACCTTGTGCTCAAAAAGATACAATCTTTTCTCACTGACTCTCGGGGCAAGTGGACTCCGAACTATGACGGCCCCTATGTGGTCACGAAAGCTTTCTCAGGCGGCGCCTTGAGACTTGCAACCATGGACGGAGAGGAATTTGCCTACCCCACAAATGTTGACGTAGTCAAGAAATACTTCTCCTAAATAAAAAAAAACGTCTCGGTGGATTGAAAACTCGAAAGGGGGGTCCAGGCAAAAATTAGAGACATGATCAAAAATCATCCCGGTGGATTAGAAACATCACAGTACAATCCAGGCAAAAGTTAGGGATAATGGCAAGTAACTATGTTCAACAAAGAGGCAAGTCCCTCAGCAGCAGTTACATCATCCGTCAGGAAAACTCCAGTCAAGGTCATCTTCGACAGAAGCTCAGGATGTCCCGAATTCAAAGTTGGTAGAAGGACAGTGGTCGTTATGTTTCAATGTAGCCCTTTTCCCTGTAAATTACCATTTTCTAACTTTGTAAATGCTCTATGGAATCACGCGTTTGGCTGATTTCCATCCTATCAATAAAATTTGAGCCCTTGTGCTTTTATTTGCAATTCATATTTGTTTTAGCTTTACAGAATGATGTTTTTAACATGATCAATGATTCTTGAAATAAAACACAAAACGAATTTACTTTTAAAACTTTTTCTGCTTTTAAAATAAAGTCGGCAATTTCTTTTGACTGTTGAGCATCAGAAGAACATCGGTCGCTTCTCCAAAGGTGTTCGAGCCTCAAAGTGCAGAATCAAAGTACTCATTCCAAACCAAAATGCCTGAATGAAGGATCAACTGTGTCAGAGACCTTGTTTCATTTGACACCCCCGGCAGAGTTCTTACCTCCTAAGCTCGATCAACATTGTTCCCCGTAGGGACCATCTCTCCTAAGCAAGGCAGAATTGCTATCTTGAACCAGCGGTACTTCTTCGCCCCGCGATGGCCGAGTATCTAGTCATGTTCATCTTTTAGTTTATATGTTGCGTCAGTTTTGTCAGCATAAACATACATACATCATGCATTATTGATTTACAATCGCATTCATATTGCATCACTATCACTCTAGTTGGTCTTGTCCCCTAGTTATTAAAGTCTTCTCAATCGAGTTGTCAGGTCTTTCCTCGTCGGGAAATGTTGCGTCTGAACAATCTCTCTCCTCCAGTTTATTTCTGGATTGAAGTTGGGTCCTTGACCACTTTGATAACTTGAACCTCTGAAAGACCAGAGAACCTTCAACCGATGTCACTCTTTGCCATTGAAGAGGATATTTTCGCTTTCCCGGATTAAGGAAAATCCCTAGAGGAAGCCTCTTAAGCATAGATTCGGCAATACAACAGTTTTTCTCTGAAAAACCACTGATGAAAAGGTCATCGGCACCTCAAAATTGGATCCCATCATATGGCATTTCTCCGAGAAGATCCCGAGAAAAGTATGATGTAAGACCCCAAGCAGGAGACAGTCTCTCAAGAGACTCGTTTCCCCGATAGAGTCGACAGATGGCGTCTCCAAATAGAGAAGTTTGTGCACCTCTACAACTCAGACGATTGGGTTACCCAGCGAGTCTGACATCATTCTTTTTCCATCAGATGGCATCTCCCCAGGAAAATTCGGCGAGAAGTTTGAGGAAAACCGCTACACATAGCGTCCCTTGTCAAGAAAGTTTATTGACAAAAGAAACTTAGACCAGTTCCTTGGTAAGAAACCCGGATCGAGGGGAAGTTTACTCCAGAAACTAAGAGCAGTTCCTTGGTAGGGAACCAGGATCGAGGGGAAGTTTACTTCAGAAACTTAGACCAGTTCCTTGGTAGGAAACCAGGATCGAGGGGAAGTTTACTTCAGAAACTAAGACCAGTTCCTTCGTAGGAAACTAGGATCGAGGGGAAGTTTAGTTCAAAAACCTAGACCAGTTCCTTGGTAGGAAACCAGGATCGAGGGGAAGTTTACCTTTTCTAAGCATCATTGCTTGGCAAAAGAAGATGAATGCGTAAGCTACCATTCATGGCCACCATCAAAATTTCGGGTATTCCGATATTTAATCCTCTTGCACCCTGAATGCCTGAACACCTTCGCCATTCGCACCTTCGGGTCCAAGAAGATTAAATAGGGGCATCTGTCATACCCCAAATTTTGACCACTAAGATTTCCCATCATTGTGAAAATCATCATCACAATATGGATGGACTATCTTGCCTCATCAGTCTCCCCAAAGATCGGTGAACACTTACTACAATCAGAATTAGGGTTTCAGGCCCTCTCAGAGTTCTTAGACAAAGGACCGATCAAGAAATGACATGATCTTCAACTTGTCTAACCTCTCAAATATCTACAAGGGATCAAGAGGACTCCCACTTTAAGGATTAAGCACAAGAATGCTCCCTTCCATGTGGATTAAGCCTCAAGATCGCCAGTGTCACCAAATTAGGGTTTGGTCGACCAGGACCTCCAGATGGAAAGTTTCCTCTGGGCATGAGCCATTGCTTCTAAGCATAACCTATGATGCTCCAAGGGACATCATAAACCCAATCATCAAGTCAATTTAGCCTCACTGGGTGCATTCATCACAAATCAGGAATTAGGGTTTCTTGACCTAATTCACCCCTAAGTTGACTTTTGGGACAAATAATGAGCCAAGACCTCAATAGAGGATTTGAAGGTCTCCAACATACCACATTGATCCATTTGCAACAATGGATTGATCCAAGAAGCTTGAGCAACACGTTTCAATTTCATCTGAACCACAGTTAGGGTTTCGCGAGAAAAGTCAACTGTAGCTTTGACATGCTCCCAAGCCCTAGGACATGCTTCAATACACCCTATAACACCCATGGAACATGTCCATCAAGTTTGATTTAGGTCAAAGGCATGATTTCCTAGAGGATTGCACAGTTTGGAATTCATCTGATAAAAAGTCAACTGTGCACAAAAGTCAAACTTTGACTTTTTGAGATTTTTCACTTTTATGGGTTTTTAACGCTAAAATGATGTTAATGTGTGATTTGAATCATCATTCATCAAGAAAAATCAAGAAAAGTTGGATAACTTGTAAAAGGGGTAACCATGAAAACTTAGAAAATTTTCTAAGTTAAGAAATAAAGTGGCAAGGGTACCAACTTTGGAGGATCATAACTCCTAAACCACAAAGCCATTTTTTACCATCCAAAGCTTGATTTGTAGATCTCATGGCCCTCTACAAAAGCTAAAAACTAACCTCCCTCCAAATTCATTATGGATTTTGAGTTATGGTTGGATCAAAATCACTAAAAACATGAAAGTACAACTTTTCCAACACTTAGAAAAATTCTGGGCAAGGCAGATTTTGTGTTGAAACACCAAAACTTGTGGGATTTTTTCACATAGATGCAAGCTGAATCAGTTCCAAAGATAAACATCAATGTTGTTGCAAATATTACTAAGAATCCAAAGAGCTCACTAGCATGAATTGATTCATCTTGAGCCAAGAGAAATCCATGCCCAAAGTCATGTTGCTGCAAGCTGTTTTGGAAAAATCAGTTTGCATGTTTGCTTGCCACACACGATTTTGAGCCAAAGACCAAGGATCACTATGCCACCTGTACTCAAACCAATCACAATGCAACTGATCCAACTGATAAAGCTTAGTCAAAAAGCCAAGCAATCTTCCAACTTGAAGTGCATGCATTTTGGCACATTTTGCCTTGAATTCAAAGGGCATTAATGTGGAATAGTGCATTGGCAAGGTAGCCACTCTAATCAGTCAAGTTCTCTGATTAAACAACAATAAAAACATCTGAAGAATGTGAATTTGGTCAAGACATAGCCTTGCTCTTGGGAAGGGCTAGTTTGCCTTGCATGAGAAGAAATCCTCCAAGCCAATCCATGCGAATGTGATCTGATCCAGCAACCATTCACTATTCATCCAAGACAAGAGTTGATCCCCTATAAATAGAGGTTCTAATGGATCATTCAACTCACACCAAAGCCAGTTATAGCACTGCTTTCTCTCATTCTCTTTTAAGTGCCAAGTTTTCTTATTTTTGAGCAACCACTATCGGGTTTTGAGTTGCAGCCATAAGCAATCCATTCCAATTGCCCAGACACATCATATATGATGTATTTGAGGTGTCCAAACACTTAAACACTAACTGTAACACCCCCAGCTCAAAATCACCCATCAACCTAGCCATTATGCTTCAATTATGCAGTTGGAGTGCTCCAGCTTGATCCAAAGACTTCCAAAGTGTTCCAAAGCTTGCAACACACTCCACAACATCCATTGAAGCTGTTCAGATCATCACAACCCATCTGTAACACCTCCAACTCAGAAATCAAATTGCTCTTGCTGCCACGACCTTCAAGTAAGCCTAAACTTGGTCATCTCTTAATCTATGCATATTTCCTCGCACAATACTTTTGCCAAATGTTTATAATCATGCATATAATGTTTACCCTCAATTAATTACTTTATTTGAATCGTGTATCAAAATTCTTAGCCTTCATGCAGATTTTAGGGTTCTTGAGGTTTTGTCTTGATTTCTTATTCCATGTTAAAAATAAATGAAATTAAAGACCATAGACATGATCGTGAGGTTGAAACGAGCAGATTGATAGGTGGTTTGCATGATATAATCAAGTATTCAGGGAGATTTGAGAGAAAATGCAAATCTGGGCAAAACCCAGAACACGCGCGTGTTCTTGGGTGTTCTTGGCGCCTTTTTTTTTTAAATTCAAATATTTGAATTTTGTGATTTTATTTAATTGATTCAAAAATTAATTTCTCTCTGAGTTTTAATGATTTTGAGTTGATTCTTTTTTTAACTATTCACAAAATTGTTAAAATATTTTATTTTATCAAAAAATCCCAAAAAATATTATTTATTTCATATAATTGATATTTTTGAAAAGAATTAATATTTTAATTGTTTTTGGCATTTAAAATATTTTTTCCTTCTTGATTTTGTAAATTTTAATGACTTCTAATCATTTTGTAGGTCAAAACATGATTTTTGAAACATTAATCCAAGATCACAATTTGTTTTCCACATGTTAAACAATTTTGATCATTTTAATTGAATTTTTTATTCAATTAAAATGCATTTTGGAAAACAAATTAGGGTTTTGATTAATTCAACCCTCATCAAACTTTTCAAACACTTTTGGGCCTCTAATAGAGTGTAAGACCCAAGCCTTTTTGTACATAAACCTATTGTGGGCCTCACTTATTGTATAAGTCCCTCCGGGTATTTTCAAAAACCTCGGCGCAATCGTCGTTTTGTACACAAACAACTTTGGGCCTACCCTCGAGTAGTAAGACCCATTCCCTTTTTTAAACTCTTTGGGCCTCTAATAGAGTGTAAGACCCAACCCTTTTTGTAAATACACAAATTTTTGGGCCTCACTTATGGTATAAGTCCCGTTGTATTTCAAAAAGTTCGACGCGATCATAGTCCATTGAAAGGCAAACCTTGGCCCTCTCCTAGAGCTATAAGACCCATTCAAAACTCTTTGGGCCTCTATTAGAGTGTAAGACCCAATCCCCTTATAACCAAAACAAATTTGGACCTCAGATATTGCATAAGTCCCTCTGTGTTAAAAGAAAATCTCGGCGCGATCTCCATTTCAAAACAAAAATCATCTGGGCCTACCCTCGTGTTATAAGCCTCACTCTTTTCCTTTAAACCTTTTGGGCCTCTTGAGAGAGTGTAAGCCCCACCCATTTGTACAGAAAAAAACCTTTCTCGGGCCTCAATCACTTGTATAAGTCCCTCTGTACAAAACGACAGTGCGATCACTGATAAACCTTGGGCCTCTTCTTGAGTTGTAAGCCCCAATTTTTCTTTTCGAAGCACTTTCTCCTTTGATTTTGAATATACTGTTGTTTTCATTCTTTCTTTGTTGAACAACTAACCAAACAACATGGAAGCTCTACAACCGAATAAGTGGTTATATGCTTTCTTTATCCGGTTTCATATACATATAACTGTATTGTGGGGCTGTTTCACTGTAAGTCTTCTTTCATAAACTCATATCGACTGTGTAATAATAGTATAGATATTTAGAGTTTCCCCGACAACTACGTCTAGCATTAAGCCCATTGATCACTCTTAGAAGTAGACAAAACTAGATCCCCATAGGATTACCAGACACAGTCTTCCCTCCTCTTGGGGTTAAACAATATGGAGATGTGAAAGGCAGCATTCTCGGTGAACCCTTTCACAGACTATCACCTTTAGCAATCGTCAAAGAAACTCTACTCCCCAGAGATGATCTTTTCTCCGTGAATGGCATCTCTTGAGTTTCTTCCAAATTCTCGAACTTTCCTGGCTTGATCTATTCTTTGTGAATAGCCTGTCTTGAATTTCTCAGGGTTTGGGGACCCACAGGCTTCCTAAAAGCATCATCGCCTCCTCTTGGGCGTTGTACAAGGACCCGTCGGCTTCTTAGAAGTATTCACAGCCTCCTCTTAGGCTTCGTATAAATGATTTCTTCCTCCGGGAATGATAGCCTCCTCTTGGGCTTCGTATAAATTGTCCCTTGGCTTCTTAAAAGTTTCCAGCCTCCTCTTGGGCTTCGTACAAATTGTCCCGACGATCTCCTAGAGGTATAGGAACATAAATTAGTCATCCTAATAGAACAGTCTTTCAAAAAGTCTAGACCTCGCTACTGTTGTTTCTTTGAGCATAGTACAAAAGATGAAACTCTAGACTCAGACAGTCTAATTCCCTTGAGTCTCAAAGACATTCTCAAGCTCCTTTCGAAACTAGGAGATGAAACCGTAGACTCGGACAGTCTCAATACCCTTTGGATTTCCCATTTCCTTAAATAACAGGAAATAACCCTGATCCTCGAATCAAATCCCTGAGCGCAAACAATATTCTTATAAGAACTGATTTTCTCTTTATCCAACATACTGGACCTGTCACTAAACTGAAACAGTAACCCTAGCCTCCTCTTGGGCTTTGTACAAATGATTCTCCCCAGTGGAGCTAACCTTTTCAGACTCTCTTGTTGAGTCATCCCTTTTAGCCTCCATCTCGGGCTTTGTACGAGATACAAAAACACTCTCTTGTTGAGTATAAAAGACTTTCTTATTCAGTCAAAACCCTTTTTAGCCTCCATCTCGGGCTTTGTACGAGATACAAAAATACTCTCTTGTTGAGTATAAAAAACTCTCTTGCGGAGTCACTTCCCTTTTAGCCTCCACCTCGAGCTTCGTACGAGATACAAAAGCACTCTCTTGTTGAGTCCAACCCCGTTAGCCCCTCTCTCGGGCTTCGTACGAGACACATAAAATTCCCTCTTGTTGGGCCAATAGCCTCCTCTTAGGCTTTGTATAAGAAAAACCCCGGTTGAGTCAATCAACCTTTTAGCATCAAAACTGTGCCTCGTTCACAGTAAACAAACATCAACAACTCCTTTTCCTTCATCTAATTGCTGTAAGCGGTAAGCCTCTAGATTATTTACATCCACGCCACTGTCCCTCTTTTAGCATGAGAAATTCCTAAGGAAAGATGACATTGCTCTACACTGAGTTAAAGTCTTCTCCTTCAGGTTAAAACCCCCTATAAAGGAAATTATGGCATTGCTAGGATTCACATATCCCGGTCAAAGTAATCCTCCTTTATAGTCAGTCACCCAACAATTGTGACAAACAAACCCCTTTAGAGATGACAAATTCTCTCTAAAGACAACACCCTTCAGCTTCACATCTTGGGCTTTGAACAAGATATAAACCACCTTTAGCTTCACGTCTTGGGCTTTGAACAAGACACCAAAACATCTTTTTCCTCCCATAGAATAGGAGGAACTACCATCGCTCTGATTTCCCTGTTTCGGTAAACGGGAATACGTAGGCATAAGATTGAAAGAAAAATCTTAGCGAGCACACTCAACAAAAAAACCTAAAATCCCGTACCTTCACATATCAATCGAAAAGCATCGGTCCTAAACTCCCACCAATCGCCCGGGCACTATTTTAACAAAATAACCTAAGAGAGACCCACAATCTTTGTAGCATCTGTAAACCAACAGTCATCTGTTCAAACTCAGTTTGCAAGCAGGGTTAATTGGAGACATCTATTTCCCTTCCTTCATCAGCTTCAATAGGATAAAAAATGAATCGAACTGTAGTACCAAAGCGATAGTGCTTCAAAACCATGTGCAAAATCGCTCGCTACGCATCACATGGCATTTCTTCAAGAAGATCTTGAGGAAAAGTATGATGTAATACCCCCAAGCAGAAAACAGTCTCTCAAGAGACTCATTTTTTCCAGTAGAGTCGACAAATGGCGTCTCCAGCAGAGAAGTCTGTGCACCTCTACAGCTCAGACAGATGGGTCCCCCAGCAAGTCTGACATCAAAACTTTTTCCATCAAATGGCATCTCTCCAGGAAAATTCGGCAAGAAGTTTGAGGAAGACCGCTGCAAACAGCATTCCTTGTCAAGAAAGTTTATTGACAAAAGAAACTGAGACCAGTTCCTTGGTAGGAAACCAGGATCGAGGGGAAGTTTATATCAGAAACTAAGACCAGTTCCTTGGTATGAAACCAGGATCAAGGGGAAGTTTTACCTTTTCTGAGTATCATCGCTTAGCAAAAGAAGATGAATGTGTAAGCTACCATTCATAACCACCATCAAAATTTTGGGTATTCCGATATTTAATCATCTTGCACCCCGAATGCCAGAATACCTTCGTCATTCACACCTTCGGGTCCAAGAAGATTAAATAGGGGCATCTGTCATACCCCAAATTTTGACCACTAAGATTTCCCATCATTGTGCACACCATCATCATAATATGGATGGACCATCATACCTCATTAGTCTTCCCAAAGATGGGTGAGCACCCACTACAATCAAACTTAAGGTTTCAAGCCCTCTCAGAGCTCTTAGACAAAGGATCAATCAAGGAATGACATGATCCTCAACTTTTCTAAACCTCTTAAACATCCACAATGGATCAAGAGGACTCCCACATCAAGAATCAAGCACAAGGCTGCAACATTCCAAGTGGATTAAGCCTCAAGATCGCCAATGACACCAAATTAGGGTTTTGGTCGACCAGGGCCTCCAGATGGAATTTTTCCTCTGGGCATGAGCCAATGCTTCAAAGCATAACCCAAAATACTCCAAGGGACATCATGAACCCCATCATAAAGTAAAGTTAGCCTCAGGGGAAGCATTCATAAAAAATTAGGAATTAGGGTTTCTTGACCTAATTCACCCATAAGTTGACTTTTGGGACAAAACATGAGCCAAGACCACAAGAGAGGATTTGAGGGTCTCTAACAAACTACATTGATCCATTTTCAATAATGGATTGATCCAAGAAGCTTGATTCACAAGTTTCAAGTTCATCAGAACCACAGTTAGGGTTTCGCGGGAAAAAGTCAACAATGCCTTTGACTTTTGACCAGGACATGCTCCCAAACCTTGGGACATGATTCAATACACCCTATAACACCTATGAAATTAATCCATCAAGTTTGATTTGGGTCAAGGACTTGATTTCATAGAGGATCACACAGTTTGGAATTCATCTGATAAAAAGTCAACTGTGCCCAAAAGTCAAAGTTTGACTTTTTGATTTTTTGATCAATTATGGTCCCCTAACCCTAAAATGATGTTAATGTGTGATTTGAATCATCATTCATCAAGAAAAACCAAGAAAAGTGAGATAACTTGTAAAAGGGGTAACCATAAAAAACTTAGAAATTTTCTAAGTTATGGAACAAAGTGGCTAGGGTACCAACTTCCAATGATCATAACTTGAGATCCAAGCAACCATTTGGGTTGATCCAAAGATGGATTTGAGCTCTCATGGCACACTTTAAAAGTGTCAACTACACCTCATTCCAATTCATCATGGATTTTGAGTTATGGTTGGATCAAAATGGTTATGGTTGGATCAAAATGGCTGAAAACATGAAATGTCACTTTTTCAACCACTTAGTGAAATTTTCACTAAGTCAGAATTTGTCTTGTGTTTTTTCCAAAAGTAGGGGGACTTTTCACTTGGATCCAAAAAGTATCAAGACAAACTATGATCGCACATGTGTTGTATCATATAAGAGCTTTCCAAAATGGCCAAGAACACCATTAAACTCCACCTAAGCCATGAGATATGACAATGACAACGTGCCTTGCTACAAACTGTCATGGCAAGAAGATTTGTGCATTTTGCTCGATTTGAGCAAATTTTGCAAATGACAAACAAGTTTATCCATCTGAACACCTCAGGGAGGGACCAAGGAGGGACAAACACTGATCCATAAGCCTCCCAAGTCTTTGGAACTAAAAATAGCATGCCAAACCTAGAAATGCCTAAAGAGGGGACAAGACTCCAATTTTGTTTTGTAGCATTCAATGGATGCCCCAAGGTGGAATGAACTGAGCCATTTCCAACTGAATGAGTCAAGGATGATCTCTGAACTAGGGAACCAGCAGCCTGTGCTCTAACCTCTAGTCAATGGCTAAAGGAGACTTGAGATTCCAAAATGCAACCATTGGCCAAACCTCTGCTGCAGTTGCCATTCACTATTGCTTGCAAAACAAACTTGCTCTACTATAAATAGAGCTCATTTGTGCTCAGTTTAAGTACACCAAAGCCATCAAACAGATGCTTTCCTCAAAATCACCTTCTCACTTCCAAAATTGCTTTCCAAAGCAAGTCACTATCGGGTTTTGAGTTTGAGAGCTATTCCAACCAAACCAATCACACACACACCTCATAAACATCATATAGAAGTGATCAAAACACTTAAACAAAAACTGTAACACTGATTTCTCAGAATCACCAGGAAGTTGCTCAAGGTTTTAACCAAGTTGCAGTTGAGATGCCATGAAGTGATCCAGCCATTTCCAATCAAGTCCAAGCATTCAAACACACTCCATATGGTGTAGGGAAGCTGTTCAGATTATAATAACTCATTTGTAACACCTCCAACTCAAAAATCAAATTGCACTTGCTGTCACGACCTTCAAGTAAGCCTAAACTTGGTCATCTCTTAATCTATGCATATTTCCTCGCACAATACTTTTGCCAAATGTTCATAATCATGCATAGAATGTTTCCCCTCAATTAATTGCTTTGTTTGAATCGTGTATCAAAATTCTCTGCCTTCATGCAAAATTTAGGGTTCTTGAGGTTTTGTCTTGATTTCTTATTCCATGCTTAAAATAAATGAAATTAAAGACCATAGACATGATCGTGAGGTAAAAACGAGCAGATTGATATGTGGATTGTGTGATTTCATCAAGTATTCAGTGAGATTGGATAGAAAATGCAAATCAGGCCAAATTCAGAACACGCGCGTGTTCTTGCCATGTTCTTGGCGCCTTTTTTGAAAATTCAAATATTTGAATTTTGTGATTTTATTTAATTGATTCAAAAATTAATTTCTCTCTGAGTTTTAATGATTTTGAGTTGATTATTTTTTTAATAATTCACAAAAATGTTAAAATATTTTATTTTACCAAAAATTCCCAAAAATATTATTTATTTCATATATTTGATATTTTTGCAAAGAATTAATGTTTTATTTGTTTTTAACATTTGAAATATTTGTTCCTTCTTGATTTCCCAAACTTAATTGATTTTCAATCATTTTGTGGATATAAACAAGATTTTTCAAACATTAATCCAAGATCACAACTTGTTTTTCACACATGTTTGATAATTTTGATAATTTTAATTAAATTTTTATTTAATTTAAATACATTATTGAAATTAATTAAGGGTTTTGATCTTAATCACCCTAAACAAATCATTTTCAAACTTTTTGGGCCTCTAATAGAGTGTAAGATCCAATCCCTCTTTGAAACCAAAATAGTTTGGGCCTCAGTCATTGTATAAGACCCACGGTGATTTCAAAAATCTCGGCGCGATCGCCAGTCTAAAATAAAATCATTTGGGCCTATCCTCGTGTTATAAGTCCCATTTCTTTTCTTTAAAATACTTTTTTGGGCCTCTAATAGTGTGTAAGATCCAACCCCTTTGTAAATAGAATAATTTTGGGCCTCAGTGTATTGTATAAGTCCTGATACCGTCAAAAAGTTTGGCACGATCGTCGCCTTTTGTACAAAAAATCTGTGGGCTTCTCCTTGAGCTATAAGACCCATCTTTATTCATTTTCAAACCTTTGGGCCTCTAATAGAGTGTAAGACCCATCCCCTTGTACATAAAAACTTTGTGGGCCTCACAAATTGTATAAGTCCCTCTGTACAATTTTAAAACAACGGTGCAATCATCGCTAAAACTTGGGCCTCTCCTTGAGCTGTAACCACCAACAATCTTTTCAAAGCACTTTCTCCTTTGATTTTGAATGCAAATATATGTTGTTATCAAAACTTTCTTTAAATTCTTTGTTGAACAACTAACAAAACAACATGGAAGCTCTACAACGGGTAAGTGTTTATCCGCTTTCATTTACCGCTTTCATATGTATATAATTGTATTGTGGGGCTGTTACACTGTAAGTCTTCCTTCACATCCTTTTATATACTTGTCACATATCCATTGTGTAATACTAGTATAGTTATTTAGAGTTTTCCCCGGCAACTACGTCTAGAACTAGGTAAAGCCTTGTTGGTCACTCTTAAATACAAGCAAAACTTGATCCCCATTGGATTTCCAAATACAGTCTTCCCTTCTCTTGGGGTTAAACAATATGGAACAAAGAGAATGGCAGTATTCTCGGTGAACCTTTTCTCAGACTGTCACCCTTAGAAATTGTCAAAGAAACTCTAACTCCCCAGAGAAGATCTTTTCTCCGTGAATGGCATCTCTTGAGTTTCTTCCAAATTCTCGAACTTTCCTGGAATGATCTCTTCTCGGTGAATTGCATTTCTTGAACTTCTCTTGGTTTGGGGACCCACAGGCTTCCTAAAAGCATCCCCTCCTCCTCTTGGGCATTGTACAAGGACCCATCTGCATCGTAGAAGTTTCTCTTGGGCTTAATACAAGGACCCTGACGACCTCTTAAAGGTATAAGACAGAACTTAGTCATCCTCTGCTAGAGCAGTCTTTCCAGCGTCAAAACTACGGTCGTTGTAGGGTTGATACTCATCCCTTAATGCCCGTGCCTCCTCTTGGGCATTGTACAAAAGATAAAACTCTAGACTTGGACAGTCTAAGCCTCTTGAGTCTTAAAGACATTCTCAAATTCCTTTCAAACATAGGAAGAAACACCGATCACTCTGAAACATGGTCTCTCTCATGAGAGTTCCCCACACTTGGACCCACTTCAGGATCTCAATAATCCTTAGCAATAAGTCAGCCTCCTCTTGGGCTTTATACAAATGATTCTCCCTAGTGGAGCTAACCTTTTCAGACTCTCTTGTTGAGTCAACAACCTTTAGCCTCCGTCTTGGGCTTTGTACAAGACATATAAAACACTCTCTTGTTGAGTATAAAAGACTCTCTTATTGAGTCAACCACCTTTAGCCTCCGTCTTGGGCTTTTTACAAGACACGCATATAAAACACTCTCTCGTTGAGTATAAAAGGCTCTCTTGTTGAGTCAAACTCTTTTAGCCTCCGTCTTGGGCTTTGTACAAGACACACAAAAGCACTCTCTTGTTGAGTCAAACTCATTTCAGCCTCCATCTTGGGCTTTGTACAAGATACATAAAACTCCCCAACGGAGTCAAAGATCCCTTCTAGCCTCAATCTTGGGCTTTGTACAAGACAGAAAGAACATTTCCCCCGGAAAAGTCAACTTCTAGCCTCCTCTTAGGCTTTGTATAAAGAAATCCCCGGTTGAGTCAATCAATCTTTATAGCATCAAATTTGTGTTTTACTCACAGCATACAAACATCAACAATCCCTCTTTAGAGATGACAAATTCTCTCTCAGTCAAAACCCATAGCTTCATATCTTGGGCTTTGAACAAGATACAAATAAACCTTAAGCTTCACATCTTGGGCTTTGAACAAGATACCAATCACCTTTAGCTTCAATCTTGGGCTTTGAACAAGACACCAAAACACCTTTTTCCTCCCTTAGAATAGGAGGAACTACGATCGCTCTATTTTCCCTGTTTCTTTACACGGGAATACGTAGGAATAAGATTGAAAAATCTTAGCGAGCATACTAATCAAAAACCAAAAGCCTCACCAATAATCTAGACATTTGTGTTCTTAAGAAAATAACCCAAAAGACAGACCCCTCTTTTGATAGCATCTGTAAACCAACAGTTTTGACTGTTTAACCTCAGTATGCAAGCAGGGTTAATTGGAGACATCTATTTCCCTTCCTTAATCAACTCAACAAGATAAAAAATGAATCGAACAGTAGTACCAAAGCGATAGTGATTCGAAACCACAAAATCCGCGCTACAATAAGGCATGGCGCCTTGGCCAGGCCTAAAACAAGGCACCCCTTATGTATTTATGGGGTGGTTTTGATACCCGGATGTATCACCACCCCAGTGGTAGCGCGCATGTGTGTTTGGCCATGAGGTCGTGGCTTCAAACCCCGCCCAGACCTTTTTTGCCATTTTCCATATTTTTGCTATTTTTGCTATTTTTATGGTTTTTGTTAATTAATTCCAAAATTAATTTCTCTCTCAATTTTAATTATTTTTTATTGGTTCTTTTTGCAAAAAATCACAAAAATGTTAAAATATTTTATTCCACAAAAAAATCAAATTTATGCTATTTATTTAATATAGTTGATATTTTTGTAAATAAATTCATTTTAATTGTTTTTAAACATTTCAAAAATGAATTTTCATCTTGAAAATCAAAACCAAATGAGTTTTAATTCATCTTATGATTAAAACATCATTTTTAAAACCTAAACCAAAAATTACAAGTTGTTTATTCAAACTTATTTGGTGTTTTTTTAATTATTTTTTTTATTAATTTTCTTTGAAAAATTACTTTAAAAAATGAAATTAAGGTTTCTTGGATTTTGATCTTTTTCAAAACATTTTTCAATAAACTTCTGGGCCTCTTGATAGAGTGTAAGTCCCATCCCTTGTAAATAAATAAAATTGGGCCTCAGTCATTGTATAAGTCCATTTGTGTTTTCAAAATCTTGGCGTGATCGCCAATTTTAAAACAATTTTCAACTGGGGCTACCCTTGTGTTGTAAGTCCCGTTTCTTTTCTTTTTCAAACAATTTGGGCCTCTCCTTGAGTTGTAAGACCCATTTCTTTCTACAAAAAACCTTTTTGGGCCTCAGTCATTGTATAAGCCCCAGTACAGTTTACAAAACTACGATACTATTACTGTTTTTCATCTGGGCCTCTCCTTAAGTATAAGCCCCAACAACCTTTTCTAAAACAACTTCCCTTTTGATTTAGGTTCAAATTCATATTTGTTATCAAAACTTTCTTTAATTTCTTAAGCAACTAACAATACAGCTGTTACTATGGAAGCTTGCTCGACTATAAGTTTTTATCAGCTTTCTTTACATGCTTTCATATATATATAACTGTATTGCTGGAAGCTTGCTCACCTGTAAGTCCTTCTTTCATATCCTTTTAAATACTTGTATATATCAACTGTATATATACTTGTATATCTGCTTAGAGTTTTCCCCGGCAATTAGGTCTAGAACTAGATAGAGCTAGTGGTCACTATTTCAATACGGTCAAAACTAGTTCCCCATAGGAATTCCAGATACAGTCTTGCCTTCTCTTGAGCTTAAACAATATGGAACAAGAGAAAGGCATTATTCTCGGTGAAACTTTTCTCAGACTGTCACTATTAGAAATTGTCAAAGAAATTCAGTTTCCCAGAGAGGATTAATTCTCGGTGAAACCTCTCTCGAATTTCTTCAAACCCTAGAACTGTTCACTAAAGGAATTATTCTCGGTGAAACCGTTCTTGAAATTTTCTTAGGTTTGGGACCCACAGGCTTCCTAAAAGCATCCCCGCCTCCTCTTGGGCTTTGTACAAGGACCCTCCGGCTTCTTAGAAGTTCTCATGCCTTCTTTTGGGCTTAGTACAAGGACCCTGAAGACCTCTTAAAGGTATAAGACAGAACTTAGTCATCCTTTGTTAGAGCTGTCTTTCTAAAGAGTCAAAACCTCAGACTAATGTTAGGGTTGATTCTCATCCCTTAAAACACCTACCTTCTCTTGGGCATCATACAAAGATAAACTCTTTCATACCAGTAGACTTGGACAGTCTAATTTCCTCTTGGATCTCAAAGACATTCTCAAGTTCCCTACAAACATAGGAGAAACACTGGTCATTTAATCAATTTCCAGTAGAGTTGAAACTCGTAGGTTCTAAAAACTCTGTCTTTTATCCTAAATTTCCCCAACCAGGGTCAGCTTATCATCAGAGCCTCAAGGCATCTGATACCTCAACTCTTCTATAAACCCTCAGCAAGAGTTGATTCCCCGCTTTGGACCTGCCTCTGGATCTCAATAATCCTCAGCAGAAGTCAGCCTCCTCTTAGGCTTTGTATAATGATTCTCCTCAGCAGATATAGCTTCAAAAAGCACTCTCTTATTGAGTCAACCTTTTTTAGCCTCAATCTTAGGCTTTGTACAAGACAGATAAAAACACTCTCTTGTTGAGTCGATCTTTTCCAGCCTCCTCTTAGGCTTTGTATAATGATTTCCCCTATCAGATACCATCCTCCTCTTAGGCTTTGTATACGGATTTAAAATACTCTCTTGTTGAGTTAATTACCTTAAGGCACTCTCTTGTTGAGTCGACCCCTTTTAGCCTCCTCTTAGGCTTTGTATAATGATTTCTCCAGCTTGTTCAGCCTCAATCTTGGGCTTTGTATAAGACACACAAAGACACTCTCTTGTTGAGCCAATCACCTTAAAAACACTCTCTTGTTAAGTTAATCACCTCCTAGCCTCCTCTTAGGCTTTGTATAATGATCCTTCTTTTCCTCAGTAAAAGTCAGCCTCAATCTTGGGCTTTGTATAAGACATCATAAATATCCTCGGTTGAGTCATTCCCTTTTAGCCTCAATCTTGGGCTTTGTACAAGACATATATAAACTTTCTCCAGAAAAAGTCAAAATCTTTATAAACTTTCTCTTAGGCTTTGGATAAATATTTTCCCAGCGGAGTCAATTCCTCCCAGCCTTCTTTTAGGTTTTAGGAATTAATCTCCCTAAGCAGAGTCAATACCCTTCTCAGCCACAATCTTGGGCTTTGTACAAGATAAATCGTACTCTCCCACAGAGTCAATCTTCTTTCAGCCACAATCTTAGGCTTTGTACAAGACAGATAAAACCTCTCACCAGTAGAGTCAGTTTCCCCTTTTAGCCTCAATCTTGGGCTTTGTACAAGACACCTACAAATATTTCCCAGTGGAATAAAAAAGCCCTTTTTAGCCTCAATCTTGGGCTTTGTACAAGACAGATAAAATATTTCCCTGAAAAAGTCAACCTTTAGCCTCCTCTTAGGCTTTGTATAATGATCTCCCCAAAAGAGTTAGTCTCTTTTTTGCCTCAATCTTGGGCTTTGTACAAGACTGAAAAACACTCCCTCATTGAGTTAGCCTTTTTTTAGCCTTCTCTTAGGTTTGGTATAAAGACTTCCCCAGTGGAGTCAATCAATCTCTTAGCTTCAACCTTGGGCTTTGATCAAGGCACACAAAAGTCAACATCCCTTCAGAGGAAATCAAAAACTCTCTGGAGGAAGACATTTCTCTGTATATCATCATATCAAAATAGATAAATCAAAACAAACCCTAATCCCAGATAACTGATATAAGTGGCACACTTGTTGATTCAAACATCCAAGTTGTCGTCTATCTTTTATCCTGGTAAAACTTCCTCTTTGATCTAATTGCTGTAAGTGGCAAGCCTCTGGATTATTTACATCCATGCCAATGTCCCTCTCTTAGCATGAAAGATTCCTAAGGAAAAATGACATTGCTCAACTGAGTTAAAGTTTTCTCCTTCAGGACAAATCCCTCATAAAGGAAATTATGGCATTACTGGATTCTAATATCCCAGTTAAAGTAATTCTCCTTTATAATCAGTCACCCAACAGTTGTGATAAACAGACGAGATGTCTCCCTTTAGAGATGACAAATTCTCTCTCAGTCAAACCTTTAGCTTCAATCTTGAGCTTTGAACAAGACACAAATACTCAACCTTTTAGCTTCAATCTTGGGCTTTGAACAAGACACCAATAATCTTTTTCCTCCCATAGAATAGGAGGAACTACGATTGCTCTGATTTCCCTATTTCTTTAAACGGGAATACGTAGGCATAAGATTGCGAAATATTAGCGAGCAGACGAATCAAAAACTCTAGGTCCAGTACCTTCACCAATCAAGACTGAGGTCCAATACCTAGCCAAAATCATCAAAAACTCACTCTCTCTCTCAAACTTTTCCCAACCCATTTACAGATAAACACCATCAAGTACAAAGCGGAACCTAATGCTAACAACCTGTGGATAACCACATATAGGATGGGTAATTGACAACTCCCCATTGTATAACCTGACCCCGAACTCCCCGAATCTCTTTAAGCCTTTGTTCAGTTAAACATTCGCGTGCAAGGTTAGTTTTAGATAGCTTCCCTTTCCTTTCCAGCTTCACGGGATAAATAAGAAATCAGAAAGTAGCACCCCGCTCCTACCATTGCGGTGAGGAGAAACCCATTTGCGATAAGGTGGTCGCGTCACCGACAAAAATCGCACGCTACAGTAAAAATGGCGACTCTGCTGGGGAACCAAATTAAGACTAGAATTCCTAAGAGGTCTAGGATGTTAGTTTTAGGAATCATACTATATACTATATATATCGCTTTTCCTACTTGATATCCGTGTTTATTTTTCTATCAATGGGAATGCGAGTGATGTCGCATGTGGAAAGTATGAGAGAACCCTATGATAGGTGTTGGCATAGACGGGTGGACTTACAGGGAGTGATTCCCAAATAAGTGATCCCGGTAGACCATCAAATCAATGGAGATACCCTTTGTGGATTCATTGCTTAACGACTCCGTTGTGAAGGCAGATTGACCCAATGTGGTATCCGTGAAACTGAGGATTTAGTAGACATTAACCATATGGCCATTTGGTAGTGCGGTAGCTATCGGAAATAGTTGACACACGATACTACACTCAATTGAGATTATCTTAGGATGCTACAGCTCGCTCGGGTGAACCAAGTTTTTGTTGTTATCCCTAGGGGGTCAATGATTTTGGGAACTTTTAACCCGTTCTACAGGTACAAAAATTCACCAGAATACAACCTTTGGGGATGGGTAGAGCCATGACTCCATGCTCGTGACGTTGAACCCTTGAACCTATGTTTTTTCAATGTTTTTGTGTGCTGCATTCATGCATTCATTTAAAATACTCTTAAACAAAAAAAAATCTTCTTTTCTCTTATCTCTTTTTCAAATTAAACTAAAACAATAATTGCAAATATCAGAGAAGGATTGCGTTATGGATTTCGGTAGAAGAAAGACGCACAAGTATACCTTTAAGGCTCCAAAACAAGAGGATTTAAGGGGGTTGACAAGGATGATCACCAACCCTGATGCTTTCAGAGCTAAGCATGGAGGACTGCTGTCTCTGTTAAGGGTCCACATAGTGGAAGGACTCCTGTCTACGTTAATTCAGTTCTACGATCTAGTTTATCACTGTTTCACATTCCCGGATTATCAACTAGCACTGACGCTAGAAGAGTACTCTCACCTGACTGATTTACCCATCACTGACCAAGCTCCCTTTTCTGGACTGGAAGAAATTCCAAAGGATCAAGGTTTATCGGCCAAGTTTTTGGTAGAGAAAGCCCTATACTTTGCAAGTGTAGGAAACGTTACTACTTTCGAAGATATCTTTGTCCTACTTACATACGGGCTTTTCCTCTTTCCCAACATAGACAACTTCGTTGATATCAATGCTGTTAAGATATTTCTGATTGGAAACCCCATACCAACCTTGCTCATAGACGCTTATCATTCTGTACACTTAAGGAATTTGTATAGAGGAGGAATGATCATATGCTATTTACCCTTACTCTACAAGTGGTTCACTTCCCATTTACCTAAGTCTGCTGCTTTTTGGGACCACAAGAGTACTCTACATTGGTCATAGAGAATCATGTATCTTACCAACTCTGACATAGATTAGTACAATCGGATCTACGATGGGATAAGGATCATTGGCAAATGTGGAAACTTCCTCAACGTACCCCTCATAGGAACTAAAGGAGGAATCAACTATCATCCGATTTTAGTTCGCCGTCAACTCGGATACCCGATGAAGCATATCCTGCATAATGTTCATCTGGAAGGTCTTTTCTTCAAGGAAGGAGAAAATGACAGGGCACTAAAGAAGGAAATCGTGCATGCCTAGCAACATGTTCACAAGAAAGGAAGAGAGTCTCTAGGAAGACCAGACGGTATCTCCGTGGAACCTTATCTCCATTGGGTACAAACTAGAGCTCTCAAACTAAGGATGCCTTACCCTCATCAAGAAGTTCTTCCGTTAAAGGAATATGTCCTTTATTTTATGTCTGATGTGGAAAAACTCCAGGTCGCTCTCAACAAAGATCAACGGGAAAAGAACTCTTGGAAGAACAAGTACTGCATTCTCAATGTGGAGTGTACCAAAATTCAGGAACTATTAAAAGAGAAGGATGCTCTGATTGAGACTCTAGAACAACATGCTATGGAAGATCAAAGGAACTTGCTCACTCCTTTTGCTTGGCAAAGGACTGACAGCCCGACAACAGCTGAAGAACCCCGGTCAAAGAAAAGGAAAGTACCGGAACCAGCATCTGAGCTCTCTTCAGAGAGGACTCAAGACCCATGAACTTAGACATTTCCTTTTACAGCACTTTATAAAATACGGTATTTAATTTCTGCAATCTTTCAAATTCAATAAAATGGGGTCTCCCCATTGTATGATATTTGCAATCTAATTGTTGAAGTTTCTTTTTGAAAACAAAAAAAAAATTAAAAATTTAATATATATCATTGCATATCATTCATCATTCTCACATAACACATTCTTCTTACCTTCGAATCTCACGTATACGTCGCGATTCTAGAGTCAAACTGTCTCACTCATACAATACTCGGGCCAATCCATAAAAGAAAATGAACGATCTCGAGGAAGAGAACAGAGAGCTGAGAGAAGAAGTCAACGCTCTAAAGGAAAGTTTGGAAAAAGTTCACAAGGACATGCAATCCCTGGCAGCAGATCAGAGGCAACAACAAAGGACTGTGATCTCAGAGATCACATCTACGCCCATAGTGGAGATGTATGATCCTCGGTACAACATGCCTAAAGATCGTCCCTAGGGTATGCCTATCAACTTCGTCCCTGAAGGATATATTCCTCCGGTCACTAAAGACCCAGAAACTGCAGTAGGAACCGCTGGGCCTGAAGGTTACAAACTTCGGGAAAGCGAAGATGCAAGAGTGATGGTAGCAACTCTTGAAGGTTACAAACTTCGGGGCATAGAAGAACCAAGAGTCATCGCCGTAATGACTACACCACAACCAGTGGTACACACTATCCCGGAAGGACAGATTCAACAAATAACCTCTGGTGGAAACGAAAAGATGTACGAAAGGATGAATGAGTTCCAGGAACAATTCTTGGAGATGCAGAAGGAACTACATGCCATTCGCGGCTAGGATTTATTTGGAAAGGACGTCGCAGACCTTTGTCTGGTCCCTAATGTGAAAATACCGCACAAATTCAAGGTGCCTGACTTTGAGAAATACAAGGGCAATTCTTGCCCTCAAAGTCATTTGGTGATGTACGCTCGAAAGATGTCAACTCAGACTGAAAATCAACAACTACTGATCCATTATTTCCAAGATAGTTTAACCGGTGCCGCACTCAAATGGTACATGGGTTTAAACCGCACCAAGATCGTTACTTTCAGAGATCTTAGCGCTGCCTTCGTTCAGTAGTATAAGTATAACCTGGACATGGCACCAGACAGATATCAGCTCCGAGCAATGTCGCAGAAGGACAAAGAAACTTTTAAAGAGTATGCTCAGAGATGGCGTGAAATTTCTGCCCAGATCTGTCCCCCTCTTAAGGAAAAAGAGATAACAAAGATCTTTTTGAAAACCTTAAGCTCATTCTATTACGACCAAATGGTTGCCAGTGCACCCAGCGACTTCACTGAAATGGTGAACATGGGGGTACGCCTTGAAGAAGTAGTCTGAGAAGGACGACTGATCAAAGGTACAGAACCATCAAGCAGTACCAAAAGATACGGTAGTACTTTCCCAAAGAAAAAAGAGCAAGATATTGGTAATATCTCTCTCGGAAAGCAAAGGCGAAGGTATCAACCAGTGGCAGCGGTAACTCCCGCTATCAAACCTGAGGTTGATACATCAACCCTGCGCCTGCTCTAACGTATCAACCTCAGGTTGCTCAAAGCCAACCGAATCAACAATAGTATCAGCAAAGGACACAACAGTCTCTTCAGCAAGCTCGTCCCAAATATAACAACAACGATCGTACGACACGACCACCAGGGTTTGACCCTATACCGATGTTGTACGCAGAACTATTTCCACTCTTACTGGCCAAGGGGCATGTCCAAACCAGGTCTCCTCTTACAGTACCAGAAAATCCACCTTTTTGGTTCAAAGCATATCAAACTTGCCCTTATCATAAAGGAGGAAGGGGCACAACATTGAGAACTGTCTCAGCTTCAAATCTGATGTACAGAAGCTTGTCAGGAACGAGGTCCTATCTTTCAAAGATACTAATCTAAATGTTCAGATGAACCCGTTGCCTCAACATGAAAATACTGCAGTAAATTTGATAGAGGAGGTCAGCCGCAGTTATTAAATTCACAATGTACTCCTATTAAGAACCAATCTGGTAAGGATGCATTGCAGACAGAGTGGGTACGGTCATGTACCGTCTCACAATTATCACCAGTGTGATATCTGCTCAAAAAAATATCAAGGATGTTCCGTAGTGCATTCAGCTCTACAAGAACAGATGGATCTTGGATGGATCCAAGATCATCGAATCCGTGAAGTCAATATGGCTCACGCAAATCCCAACATTGTCCAGAACCACAACATTCTGGCGATGAATGTCAACTTGGAGGCAATGCACTTAAGACAAAGTTAATACCATGATTTGCCATGGCACAATTACAATTCATGCCCAATCTACTAAATAAACAATCTGGGATGCTCTTTTGTATAAGAGGCCCTCCAGCATCAGATGGATCTCGGATGGATCTAGGATTACCATGATAGAAGTAGCCATCAAGTTAATATGATTCAAATCTTTGATATTCTCTTGATGAATACCAGTCTGGTAGAATTACACGCTAAGCAAGTCAGGCTCAGTTTTCTGGCTTCACATGGTTATCAGGACTGTAAAGTATGTCGTGAAGACGACCAAGGATGTGCACTAGTCCAAAAAACACTCCAACACTTGTTGGACAACTGGTGGCTTCCAATTTACTTGGATGAAGCTACACAATAGATCAGTATGGCCGACGGGAATCCTACTAGGCATCAGAGTCAGGATGTCCGCTCGATGGAAACAGATCTAGTAAGGTTGCACTGCATACAAAGAGGGCGTGGTCAGGTGCCACCACATAACTATGAGCGCTGTAGAGTTTGCTTAGAGAATAACCAAGGATGCTACCTTGTACAGTCAGCTCTTCAAAATCAGTTGGACCGAAAAGAGATTTGACCATGTTCAAGTTCTGGTTCAATCAACGTAATGCAAGATTATCTTCCTGATCAAAGAAAAGACGTTGTTATAATCTCTAATCATGAAATGACCAAGGACGTATGCGCCATAATCCCTTTACTCCATGAATCAAGAGTTCCACTTGATAGTAGAAAGATTCTCAACCTCGAACCAATTGAGGCTGCCTACGATGGTCAGAAAAATAAAAAAGCTCATATGGTTATCTACTTGCCAGGACCAATACCGTACAAATCCGATAAGGTTATCCCTTACAAGTACGGTGCCACAACAATCGAAAATGGAAAGGAAACTCTGTTACCCTCCGTCGTAAACATTGCCGACATCAGTCGAGTAACACGGACCGGTCGGATCTTCAACAGAGGAGTTGGAGAAGCCACCAAGGAAAAGGAACCTCAAACAGAAGTTCCCAATCAACCAGTCGGGCTATCCAGTAATCCCGACCTTTCAAAGAACAACAATGAGATGCTGAAGCTCATCCAGAAAAGCGAGTACAACATTGTAGACCAATTGTTGCAAACTCCTTCAAGAATCTCTGTGCTATCTCTATTACTCAGCTCCGAAGCTCACAGGGAAGCTTTATAGAAAGTCTTGGAGCAAGCTTTCGTAGAACAAGATGTGACGATAAGACAATTTGACAGCATCATCTCCAACATCAATTCCTACAACAATTTAAGATTCAGTGATGAGGAACTGCCGAAAGGAGGCAAAAATCACAACATGGCATTTAACCTTACAGTGAATTACCAGGACGATGCTCTAGCCAGCGTACTGGTAGATACAGGACCAACTTTAAATGTTATGCCAAAATCAACTCTAATGCGACTATCATTTCAAGGATCTCTGATGAGAGGCAGCGAGGTCATCGTCAAAGCCTTTGAAGGATCTCGACAAACAGTTATCGACGAAGTTGATCTTCCCATAACCATAGGTCCTCACACTTTCCAAGTCACTTTCCAGGTCATGGACATCCGGGCAGCATATAGCTGTTTATTAGGAAGACCTTGGATACACGAAGCTGGGGCAGTCACTTCGACACTTCACCAGAAGCTGAAGTTCATCAAGAATGACAAGCTAGTCACAGTCTGTGGAGAGTAGGCCTTAATCGTCAGCAACTTATCATCATTTTCCTATTTAGAACCCGAGGAGGTTGTTGGAACTCAGTTCCAAGCACTTTCGGTGAGCAATGAGAATCGATTAGAGAAAGGAACATCAATTTCCTCGTACAAAGATGCTCTCGAAGTGATCAAGAGTAACAACGCAAAAGGATAGGGACAGCTTGTCATTCCTACTGATAACAGGACAAAGAAAGGTCTTGGTTTCTCCTCAACCTGTACTCAGACTGCTACTAACGATGAAAGTTTTCATCCCATTCAGGACTTATTCCACAGTGGAGGCTTTCTCCACCCAATGTCTCAAGAAGTACATACCATCAACGAGGGTGACTCCTCCGATACAGATGAAGAGTGGAAGTCCTATCTCAACGAGAACGGTTATATGTCTCAGGAAGAAACACATATGCCATTTTGCTTTCCCGCGCAGAGCCGAGATATATACCAAGATCAGACGTCAAGATAATGTACAGAGATTGTGATCCTGAGGGATGTCGTGCTCCACCTAACTCATTAGAGGAAGACACTCTGATGAAAGACAACTTTGACTATGACTATTATGACCCAATGGATGACTTGCCGATCTGGCAGCCGTACCCAGGAGACTTGGGGCAAAAGAGTCAGCCAAATGATGCCTATCAGCTGAGCATCATTAAAAAGAATATCTGTGTCCCCACCAAGTCATGGGATCATTACTCAAGACATTCCGAAAATATCCAGCACAACGATGAATCTGCAAAGATTGCAGGACAAAAGTTCATCAACTATGCTTTTCCTGAGGTCAACATCATTGAGAAGGATGACTCCTCCAGTCCCACACAAATTTGGGACACCTTAGGACAGCCGAGTGGCAAGTACGACTTCTTGGTCAAGTACACCGCTCCTGAAAGCTCTCGTATCAGGCTCGAAGATATCCAATCAACTGGATAGAAAGATCCGCCTGAGAATGAAAACACTGTGCAAGATACAGCAGAGGGTTTGTCTATAACATCTCTGCATGGGAGGAAGACTCCAACGATCCTGCTCCGCCAGAAATCAGCGTCATTTCTGAGGACAAACCAAGAAAGAATGTACCAGATTTTGTGATTCACCGAGGAGTTCTTCGCCAATGGGTTGTTGTCGATGTCCCGAAAGTCGTTCATAAGTATAAGTAATTGCCATCTTTGTTTTAACCTTTCACCCCGCCCAGGTGAAACATATGTTTTCATAGGGCTCACTTTCTGTAAATGTCCCTCTTCGCTTCGTCCAAAGCGACATAGATTTGTTTTATAGGGATGTAGTTTCAAGAATCGACTAAATCATAAATAAACGTTATTATGTAATTTCTGCATTTATTGCAGTTTTTGCTTTTCGTTTTTTTCAAAAAAGGGTAATCCTAAAAACAACTCAAGAATAAAAACAAGCATTTTTCAGAAAATACACTGCACACACTCTTACATTTCTCTCTATCTCTTCTAAAAAAGAAATCATCATGTCATGCAGATTGCTTGTCTTAAACCCCGTTGAAACATACGATCCAATGCCTTCTCCCAACTTTGAATTCCTGGTATTTGAAGCTGAAGAAGAAGAAGACAAAGAAATTCATAAGAGATCTCCCGATTACTCAGATAAGAGGAAAGGTCCATTGAACCTCATAAAGAGCAGTTGGAAACGGTCAACTTGGGTTCAGAAGAAGAGAGGAAAGAAATCAAGATTGGGGCACTGCTCAGTCCGACTGTCAAAGAAAGCTTGATAGAACTTCTCAAAGAATTTCCCGATGTGTTTGCTTGGTCCTATCAGGACATGCCAGGGTTAGATACCAGTATCGTGGAACATCATCTACCGTTAAGATCAGAATGTCCACCAGTGAAACAAAGACTGAGACGGACTCACCCGGACATGGCCATCAAAATTAAAGAGGAAGTGCAGAAACAGATTGACGCAGGTTTCCTCGCCACCTCAGAATATCCTCAATGGTTGGCCAACATAGTGCCAGTTCCAAAAAAGGACGGAAAAGTCAGAATGTGTGTAGACTACAGGGATCTGAACAAAGCAAGTCCAAAGGACGACTTCCCTTTACCACACATTGACATGCTGGTAGACAATACAACAAAATTCAAAGTCTTCTCCTTCATGGATGGATTCTCGGGCTATAATCAAATCAAAATGGCACCGAAAGATATGGAGAAAACTTCAATCATCACCCCATGTGGCACCTTTTGTTACAAGGTAATGTCGTTCGGTCTAAAGATTGTCTGGGCAACCTATCAAAGGGCCATGACTACTCTGTTTCACGACATGATGCACAAAGAAATCGAAGTGTATGTCGACGATATGATTACCAAATCTAAAACAGAGGAGTAGCATGTGACCCACTTGTCAAAACTATTCGAGCGTCTGAGAAAGTACAAACTCCGCTTGAATCCCAACAAATGCACGTTCGATGTCCGCTCAAGGAAACTGCTAGGGTTCATCGTTAACTAAAAAGGAATTGAGGTTGATCCTGACAAGGTCAAGGCCATTCAAGAGATGCCTTCACCAAAGACTGAGAAACAAGTCAGAGGATTCCTGGGACGTCTGAATTATATTTCCAAATTTATATTCCTCATGACCGCGACATGCGCGCTAATCTTCAAATTACTCAAAAAGAATCAGGACTGTGTATGGACAGAAGACTGCCAAACTACCTTCGACAATATCAAAGAATATCTGTTGAATCCACCTATCCTGTCACCTCCAGTAGAGGGAATACCACTAATCATATACCTAACAGTCTTGGAAGACTCAATGGGTTGTGTACTTGGCCAACAGGACGAAACAAAAAGAAAAGAGTTTGCCATCTACTATTTGAGCAAGAAGTTTACCGAATGTGAAACTCGGTATACTATGCTCGAGAAAACTTGCTGTGCTCTAGCTTGGGCAGCCAAACATCTTCACCAGTACATGATTTGTCACACTACTTGGTTAATTTTCGAAATGGACCCAATCAAGTACATCTTTGAAAAGCCTGCTCTCACGGGAAGGATTGCCCGTTGGCAGATGTTGTTATCAGAATACGACATAGAGTACCATGCTCAAAAAGCCGTTAAATGAAGTATTTTAGCCGATCATTTGGCTCATCAACTGATTGACGATCAGGAATCAATTAGGTTTGACTTCCCAGACGAAGATGTCATGTACTTGAAAATGAAAGATTACAATGAACCGCTACCCAGTGAAGGGCCAGAACCAGGTTCCCAATGGGGACTAATCTTTGACGGAGCTGTCAACAATCATGGGAACGGAATTAGGGCAATCATCATAACACCTCAGGTTACCCATATTCCTTTCACTACCAGATTAACATTCAAGTGTACAAACAACGAGGCCGAATACGAAGTTGTATCATGGGTCTCGAAGAAGCAATTGACTTAAGGATTTAGAACTTGGATGTGTATGGAGACTCAACCCTGGTTATCAATCAAATCAAAGGAGATTGGAACACATACCAATCAGGGTTGATTCCTTACAAAGATTACGCGAGAAGGTTGTTACAATTCTTCAATAGAATTGAGTTTCATCATATCCCTCGTGAAGAGAATCACATGGCTAATGCATTGGCTACTCTCTCTTCCATGATTAGTGTAGGTCAATGGAATGACATACCTAAGATTGACATAATGCACCTTGAGAGGCCCGCTTACATCTTCATAATCGAAGCAGTCATAGACGACAAACCTTGGTATCACGATATCAAATGCTTCCTTCAAAAACAAGAGTACCCGCCTGGGGCATCCAGAAAAGACAGGAAGACTCTCCGAAGATTGGCTGGAAGCTTCTTCCTAAGTGGTGATACACTCTATAAGAGAAACTTCGACATGGTCTTGCTCCAATACGTAGACAGACCAGAAGCAAACATACTGATAAAAGAAATTCACGAAGGAACCTTTGGCACTCATGCCAACAGACACACAATGGCCAAAAAAAATTCTGAGAGCAGGATACTATTGGTTGACCATGGAATCCTATTGCTACAAGTACATGAGTAGATGTCACAAATGTCAGATATACGCTGACAAAATCCATGTACCGCCAACGCATCTCAAAGTTCTTTCTTCCCCATGGCCTTTTTCCATATGGGGAATCGACATGATTGGCATGATCGAACCCAAAGCTTCAAACGGACATCGGTTCATCCTGGTAGCCATTGACTACTTCACCAAGTGGGTTGAAGCAGCATCATACACCAATGTAACCCGACAAGTGGTGGTCCGATTTATCAAAAACAATATCATCTGCCGTTATGGTGTTCCAAGCCAGATCATTATGGATAATGGATCTAGCTTAAACAATAAGATGGTGAAAGAGTTGTGCGTTGAGTTCAAGATCGAACACCATAACTCATCTCCCTACCGACCCAAGATGAACGGCGCTGTAGAAGCGGCTAACAAGAACATCAAGAGGATTGTTCAGAAGATGGTTGTAACCTACAAAGACTGGCACGAGATGCTTTCTTTTGTTTTCATGGTTATCGCACATCTGTTCGCACTTCAACAGGGGAAACCCCTTTCTCTCTAGTATATGGCATGGAAGCAGTACTTCCCATAGAAGTAAAGATCCCATCAATCCGAGTATTGATGGAAGCTAAGCTAACAGAAGCTGAATGGTGTCAAAGTCGACACGATGAACTGAATCTGATCGAAGAAAAGCGAATAACAGCTCTATGCCACGGTCAGTTGTATCAACAAAGAATGAAGAAGGCGTTCGACAAAAAGGTTCGACCCCGTGTCTTCAGAAAATGAGACCTCGTGCTCAAGAAGATACAATCATTTCTGACTGATTCCCGGGGCAAATGGACTCCAAATTATGACGGCCCCTATGTGGTCAAAAAAGCCTTCTCAGGCGGTGCTCTGAGACTCGCAACCATGGATGGAGAAGAGTTTGCCTACCCCACGAATGTTGACGTAGTCAAGAAATACTTCGCCTAAATAAAATAAAAAACGTCTCGGTGGATTGAAAACCCGAAAGGGGGGTCCAGGCAAAAATTAGAGACATAAGCAAAAATCATCCTAGTGGATTGGAAATCTCAATGTACAATCCAGGAAAAAATTAGGGATTCATGGCAAGTAACTACATCTAACACTGGTAAATTCCCCAACGGTATTACTTCCCATCAGAAGAAAACTTCAGTCAAGGTCATCTTCGACAGAAGCTCAAGATGTCCAGAATTCAAAGTTGGTAGAAGGATAAGGGTTGTTATGTTTCAATGTAGCCCTTTTCCTTTAAATTACCATTTTCTAACTTTGTAAATACTCTATGGGATCACGCGCTTGGCTGATTTCCATCCTATCAATAAAATTGGGGCCCTAGTGCTTTTGTTTACAATTCTCATTTGTTTTAGCTTTACAGAATGACACATTAAACATGATCAACGATTCTTGAAATAAAACAAAAATGAATTTACTTGTCAAAATTTTTCTGCTTTTAAAATAAAGATGGCAATTTCTTTTGACTGTTGAACATCGAAAGAACATCGATCGCTTCTCCGAAGGTGATTGAACCTCAAAGTGTAGAATGCAAGTATTCCTTCTAAACCAGTACACCTGAATGAAGGATCAACTGTGTCAGATGCCATGTTCCATCTGACATCCCCGACAGAGTTCTTACCTCTTAAGATCGATTGAACGTTTCTCTCTCCCCACAGGGACTACCTCTCCTAAGCAAGGCAGAATTGCTATCTTGAACCAATGATACTTTTCATCCCCCGCCGTGGCCGAGTATCCAGTCGTGTTCATCTATTAGTCTGTATGTCGCGTCCGTTTTGTCAGCATAAACATACATACATCATGCATTATTGATTCACATTCATATTCATATTGCATTACTGTCACTCTGGTCATATTCATCTCCCAAGTGATAAAGTCCTCTTATCAATCGAGTTGTCAGTTCTTTCCTCGTCAGGAAATGTTTTGTCTGAAGAATCTCTCCCCAATTTATTTCTGGATTGGATCCGGTCCTCGACCACTTTGATAACTTGAACCTCTAAAAGGCAAGAAGGCATCCGACAAATGTCACTCTTCACCATTGAAGATGATGTTTTCGCTTTCCCGAATTAAGGAAAATCCCTAGAGAAAGCCTCTCAACCAAAGACTCTCAGCAATACAGTAGTTTCTCAACAAGGTCTTCAGCACCTCCAAATTGGATGACATCATATGGAATTTCTCCAAAAAGATCTCGAAGAAAAGTATGATGAAGTATCCCCAAACAGAAAAGCAGTCTCCCAAGAGACTCGTTTTTCCCCAGTAGAGTCAACAATTGGCGTCTCCAATAGAGAAGTTTATACACCTCTACAGCTCGGACAAATGGGTACCCCCAGCAAGTTTGACATCAAGTTTTTCAATCAAATGGAATCTCCCCAGTAAACTCGGTGAGAAGTTTGATGAAAACCGCTACCCATAGCATCCCTTGTCAAGGAAGAAACTTAGACCAGTTCCTTGGCTGAAGACCAGGATCGAGAGGAATTTTATTGAAAAAAGAAACTTAGACCAGTTCCTTGGCTGAAGACTAGGATCGAGGGGAAGTTTATTGACAAAAGAAACTTAGACCAATTCCTTGGCTGAAGACCAGGATCGAGGGGAGGTTTATTACAGAAGAAACCGAGACCAGTTCCGCGGCTGAAGACCCAGATCGAGGGGAAGTTTCACCCTTTTCTGAGTATCATTACTTAGCAAAAGAAGATGGATGAGCGAATTTCCATTCATAACCACCGTCAAAATTTTGGGTATTCCGATATTTCATCATCTTGCACTCTGAATGCCCGAATACCTTCGCCATTCACACCTTTGGGTCCAAGAAGATAAAATAGGGGCATCTGTCATACCCCAAATTTTGACCACCAAGATGTCCCATCGTTTTGAGGATCATTGCCACAATATGGATGTACCTTCATGCCTCATCAATCTCCTCAAAGATAGTTGAGCTTTCACTACAACCAAGAATTAGGGTTTGAGCCCTCTCTGAGCACTTAGACAAAGGATCAATCAAGAAATGACATGATCTTCAACTTTTCTAACCTCTCAAACACCTATAAAAGATCAAGAGGACTCCCACATCAAGAATCAAGCACAAGGTTGCAACATTCCAAGTGGATCAAGCCTCAAGATCGCCAGTGTCACCAAATTAGGGTTTTGATCGACCAAGGCCTCCAGATGGAAATTTTCCTCTGGGCATGAGCCAGTGCTTCAAAGCACAACCCAAGATACTCCAAGGTACCTCATGGACCTAATCATCAAGTCAATTTAGCCTCAGGGGATGCATTCATAAAAAAATCAGGAATTAGGGTTTCTTGACCTTTTTCACCCCTAAGTTGACTTTTGAGGCAAGACATGAACCAAAACCTCAAGACATGATTTGAGGGCCTCAAATACACTACATTGATCCATTTACAACAATGGATTGAGCCAAGAAGCTTGGTCCACAAGTTTCAATTTCATCTGGACCACAATTAGGGTTTTGAAGGAAAAGTCAACTGTACCTTTGACTTTTGATCAAAACATGCTCCCAAACCTTGGGACATGATTCAACACACCCTATAACACCTATGGAATCCATTCATTAGGTTTGATTTAGGTCAAGGACTTAATTTTACAAAGGATCACACAATTTGGATTTCATCCAATAAAAAGTCAACTGTGCACAAAATCAAGTTTGACTTTTTGGATTTTTTTCATAAATATGGTTCCCTTGTGTCAAAAATAATGTTAATGTATGGTATTGATCATCATTCATTAAGAAAAATAAGAAAAGTGAGGTTTCTTATAAAAGGGGCAACCATAAGAAACCAAAATTTTTCTAAGTTATGGAACAAAAGTGATTTTGTTGCCAACTTCCAAGGATCATAACTTGAGATCCAAGCAGCCATTTTGGATGATCCAAAGCTGGATTTGTAGGTCTTGCTACACTCTACAAAAGTTCAACTACCTTAAACTCCAATTCTTCATGGATTTTGAGTTATGGATTGATCAAAATCACAAAAACATAATGAAATTCTGGTATTAGATGTGTGATGTTAAGTGTGATGTCACAACAACACAATCTGCTATGGACAATGCAATAATAAGCAGTAAAGGGCACAATGAATTCTTCACCCAGTTCGGTCTAACTACCTACGTCTGGGGGCTACCAAGCTAGGGAGGAATTTCACTATTAGTAGTATTAATTTACAGACTCAACAATCCCAGTTGACATCTACTAAACTTACTCACTACCCAATGAACCTTCTACCTAAGAAACCACTTAGATATGAGAAACCACTCACTCCCTAAATCACCTCAGTGATACAATTCAACACCCCTTGATTCTGCTTCACAACTTTGATCAAGAACATAAACTCTCTTGCTTAACAGCTATAGAGATATCAATTACAACTCAAAAACAATAACACCAATTCAACATGAATGGTTTACAAAATACACACGAAGACACAAATGACACTCGGTCTTTAGCTCTCTTTCTTCGTTGTCTTCCAATAAGGGTTGAGGTTGCTTTTATACCCTTCTGACTTGGGCTTGGATCTCTTCCAAAAAATATCTGATATTAAAAACAAATTTGATCTTCAAATCTTTTTAAAATCTCTCCAAATCAGCCCTAATGTTGGTTACATAATCTGCTCCATAATCTGCAAATATATCCGATTGGAAATCTCTTCTCCAAGATATTCGCATCCAATCACTCTAACAGATCTCCTCAAAACTCACTAACACGCGCAGCCCTAAAAACATCACAACCTGATGTTTTAATGTTCTGCTATCTGATGTCAAGACACCGCATGTGACATCAGTCTTCAGAACTTTAACTCTTCAACAACTTATCATTCACTAATGTAATGAACCAATGTTAAGACATCAGACACAAGACATCAACATTGATCAACATTGTTTTACCAAAATTCTAGCTAATCCAAGAACTAACAATCTCCCCATTTGGCTAATTTTGGCTAAAACAATCTCTGCTAACATCAGATAACCCAGCAGCGGATAAAAATTGATAAATTTTCAAAACACCTAGCAGTACCTCTTCAACAAGCTGCAGAAACTCAAGTACCACTTCAACAAGCTGCAGAAATCGCCTTCACAGCAGCATAGGGCAAATTCCCAAACTCCCCCTCAAAACAAGAACCAGCATACCAGCTGTTCAAACATGCACACTCCCCCTCAACTTCTGCACCATATCAGAAAAAGGCATCAGAACCACACCTTGGCTAGGACAAACATCAACCTGTTAGTCCTACAAACTACTAGATAGTCCTAAGCTAGCTCTCATTGTCAGTCAAAAGCCAGCATTATGTGACAAGACAAATCACAGAACAAAAACCAGAAGTACTTAAAAGAAACAATATTCAGAATACATAGCAAGCACACTAAGTGCAGAAGCAAAAATAAACAACAAAAATATAAAATAGCTAAAGAAACAGTAATTTAATCTTCATCAGCATCAGAGCCATCAGAACTAGCTACAACATCTTCATCCTCAGTGCTAGGGTCACCTTCTTCAGAACCTGAACCTTCAATATTGTTATGGAAATCATCATCATTTTGGCTAGCATTGACTGCTTCAACTTCTTTTTCTGCCAATCTCAGAGTCATGAGAAGTTTTTCAAATTTTAGCTTTCTTTCAGTACTCACTCTGATGACTTCATCCAACTCCTTGCAAGCCTCCTGCAATTCTGAAATCAACCCAGTTTTAGAAGGTGGCTGTTGTGATGTTGAAGCTGATGTCTTGACAATGTCAGGAACATGCTTCCCTTCAAACAGCTTATAATGGATTGACAAGGCAGATTCCCTCTTACACACCACATCAGATTGATGAAGAATACCAGGATGTTGTGACAAGATGATCCCACAAATGAGGGAGGGAAAGGCAATAGGCATCTTCACTGCATTTGTAGCAGCATGCTTGATAGTCTGATCATATATATAAGCCCCGTAATCAAATAACCTCTTTATCCCAACATCATGAATCAATTTTCCCAATCCAACAGAGATAGTTGTCTTGTGATTGGTAGGGACCCAATTAGCTGCTCCTATTCTGTGCAGAATAACATATTTGACACTTAACAAACTGGCAGACAATTTTCCTTTCAGAGGCCAGACTTTCACTTGTCCTACTGTGATTTCCTTGCACACATCATTGTATGTTTCTTCTAACTCTCTATACTCTTTCTCATCCCTTCCTAGGTAAGTGTTAATGACCTCAGGAGAAAAATTAACACATTGACCTCTTACATAAACCTTCCTAAAATCCATATTTTCTACTGTCATTAATAGCCACAGGAATGTTTACAATAAATTCCTTGACTAATCCATCATAGCACTTGGACAGTCCACACACGGTCTTCATTAACCCAACAAATCTAATCAATTCAATGACTTCCTTAAGATTCAAAGCATCTTCACCAAGTTCTCTTTCCAGCGCTAGTCTTCTCTGACAGACAAATTTCCACATGGATGCACTACTAGCATAGTGGAATGAAATATTGTCAACAGGGATATCAAGAATCTTATCAGCAATTCTCTTCAATATAAACCTTCTCACAGGAGTGATGTCTTGAACATCATCCTCAACATCAAATTCAGACTCTGAATCCTCCCTCACCTTTCTCTTTTTGGAACTCACAGCAACTTTGCTCCAAGTCTTAGCAGGTCCCACCATAGTTGACTTCTTCTTTTTGTTCTCAGGTCTCTCCTTAGGTGAGTACTCTACTGACTTCCCTCTTCTAGACCTCATTCTTTTGGCCATACCAGGGACACCTTTTCCAATCACTTCATTATCAGAAAGATCAATCACATCCATCTTATCAGTATTCTTCTTTTCACTAGAGCTAGCTCCAACATCCCTATCAGGCGATGTTCTGACATTGGTTTCAACTTCTTCTTCAACATGAACACCTTCATCTTCAACTTCCACTTCCGCATCTTCAATGACTGAAATAGCCAATCTGTGAAGATTGGTATCCGCATTCTGCATGTCATCCTTTTTAGCTGACATTTGTCTAAGGGGAATAGAAATTCCTTTTACAGATAAACCCTTATCCAAAATTTTGGTGGCAATCTGATTAAGACTACGATCAACATCAACCCTCTCTTCAACAGCTTGAGGGGTGGAAGACCCAGATGCATATTTTTCTTTAAAAAGAATGCTAGTGACTAACCTCCTAGTTTCACTATCTTCAATTTTAGGTGTAGGCCTTTTGGGTTGAAGTTTGGAAGGTCTTGACTTACCAGATTCAGGAACCATCATGGAGATAGGTGCTATATTCAAGGCTTCTTCAGCAGAACCCTCTTTCGTCAAAACCCTAGCTTTTTCAAGAGATGAACTTTTTGAAGCAGACTTCTTTAAAGGGGATGATACTTATTTTTACATTGTTCCAGTGAAGCAATTGAGGATCAGGGAAGGATTGCTACTTCTGTTGATGGAGAAGGAGATGAACAGTCTAGGGGTATGGTGTTTGATGAAGCGTGTGATAGCTACAATAGGAACTGATAGCCTAAAGTATGGAGCCTGATTTTGTGGATCATTTAAAAGCCAATAAATGTATTTTCCCCACCAAAACACATTTCCTTTTAAATTTTTGAATTTTAATAAATTCACTCCATAAGCCAATAACTTTAATATGCTCAATTTTCTGCTTAAGTCTTCACAGCTAATGTTACAGTCTGATGTCACAACATCAACCTTAACATCACTTGATGAGCTGGACTCTTGAGGTACCCATAGATAACAGTTATCTATGGATCTAACTCCCTTCATAACACCCTCATTCTTCCCATTAGTCACTAAACACTCATCTTTAGTGTAGCTGACCTTGTATCCTTCATCACATAGCTGACTGATGCTAATCAAATTAGCAGTCAATCCTTTGACAAGAAGAACATTTTCCAAATTTGGTCCATCATGACACCTCAATTTTCCAACTCCTTTTACTCCCCCTTTCTCTCCATTACCAAAAGTAACATCATTTGTGGAGCAAGTCTTGATATCCACCAAATGATTTTTGAACCCTGTCATATGCTTTGAACAGCCACTGTCAAAGTACCAACCATCCTTAACAGAATGTCTATCAGATGTTTGGGCCAATAGACATGCAACAACAGCTTTAGGAATCCATTTTTTAACAACCTTAGACCTGTTCTGATTCTGTCTAGGTTGATGGACAGATTTGGGATAGCCATTCAGTTTAAAGCAAGAATATTGCATATGGCCAAAACTTCCACAATAGAAACACCTAACTCTTTTAACCTCTTCTCTAAAGTGATTAAACTTCCTGCCACCTTGATGATGAAACTACTGTGGCTGCCATCCAAAGTACTGGGGCTGTCTTCTTCCATAGTTAGCCTGTCTTCTGTAGTGATGATTCTGTCTCTTAGGCTGTCTTCTACCATGATGATATGGCTTTCTTCTACCATAATAATGAGGCACTGCATTATTAGGTCCAAAACCATACATATTCCCTTGATGTTGAGACATCTGATGGAACATGTTAAACCTAGAAGCCTGCATACTCCTATGGTATTGTGGAGGCATATACTGCCCAGCTCCAGAACCCTGTGCCTTCCCATGATAAGGACCATGAGCATACCCTTTCCCAACATTTTGAGGAAGTTGATGAATAACCTGCTTAGGTTTAGGATTATGTCTTCTTCTGTTATGTTGAGACATTGGTTGAGACATGTCCTTTTTGGTTCCAGAAGTACTAGCTTCACCAGAGACCTTCTCCTCAACAACAAATCCTAAGCCAGACTTGTCTCCTGCAACCTTTTCAGCCTGAAGAATCTTATCAAGAGTATCAGACCCACTGTTCAACATTCTGACAGACTTGGTCATTTGATCAAGTTGAGATTTAACTAACAAGACTTCATTTTGAAGATCAGCTTTAACAGTCTCAAGCTGGACTATTCTTTTCTTTTGTTTCTCACTTTCTTGACAAACCTCTGTACTCCTCAGACATAACTCTTGATAGGATGCTGCTAACTCCTCAACAGTCAATTCCTCATCACTAGATTCTCCATCAGAAATACATGTTCCTGTCAATGCCCTAACATGCTTGGCAGACTCTTCTTCACTTTCACTGTCAGTATCAGACCAGGAGACAGCCATGCCCTTTTTCTGCTTCTTAAAGAATGTAGGACATTCTTTCTTGACATGACCATAGCCTTCACACTCAAAGCATTGAACTCCTTTGTCTTGAACATTCTTCTCTTCATCTTTCTCTTTTGACTTGTTGATGTCAGAGGAGATGTTCTTAACATTAGGTTTGTAGTTTCTATTCATCCTCTTAAACACCTTGTTAAACTGTCTTCCCAACAGAACAATAGCCTGAGACTCAGCACCATTCCCTTTCTTCTCTTCTTGAGTATTAGATACCAAAGCTATACTCTTGGTCTTCTTTTCAGGTTCCTTCACTCAACCCTAACTCAAATGTTTGAAGAGATCCAATTAGCTCATCAACCCTCATTTTGCTGATGTCTTGAGCTTCTTCAATTGCAGTCACCTTCATCTTATATCTCTTGGGAAGGGATCTAAGAATTTTCCTCACCAGCTTTTCTTCAGTCATCTTCTCTCCAAGAGCACTAGATGCATTGGACAGCTCAAGAATATTCATGTGAAAATCATGAACAGTTTCATCTTCCTTCATCTTTAGTCTTTCAAACATTGATGTCAGAAGTTGAAGTCTTGACATCTTAACCTTTGAAGTTCCTTCATGAGTAGTCTTTAAAATGTCCCAAGCATCCTTTGCCACTTCATAAGTGTTTACCAACCTGAAGATGTTTTTATCAATCCCATTAAAGATGGCATTCAAGGCCTTAGAATTGCCAAGTGCTAGCTCATCCTCTTCCTTGGTCCACTCTTCTTCTGGTTTCAGCTTGGTGTTTCCTTCTTTATCAATAATAACCGGGTGCTTCCACTCTTTTAACACAGCCTTCCAAGCCCTGCTGTCCAAGGACTTCAAAAAGGTAACCATCGTTGGTTTCCAATTATCATAATTAGAGCCATCCAGAATAGGGGGTCTATTCACAAATCCACCAACTTCCTTGTCCATCTTACCAGAAAGTATCAGCCCTAGATCTCACCCAGATGCAGAGCAGGATGCCTGCTCTAATACCAATTGAAATTCTGGTATCAGATGTGTGATGTCACAATAACACAATCTGATATGGACAATGCAATAACAAGCAGTAAAGGGCACAATGAATTATTCACCCAGTTCGGTCTAACTACCTACGTCTGGGGGCTATCAAGCCAGGGAGGAATTTCACTATTAGTAGTATTAATTTACGGACTCAACAATCCCAGTTGACATCTACTAAACTTACTCACTACCCAATGAACCTTCTACCTAAGAAACCACTTAGATATGAGAAACCACTCACTCCCTAAATCATCCCAGTGATATAATTCAAACACCCCTTGATTCTGCTTCACAGCTTTGATCAAGAACAGAAACTCTCTTGCTTAACAGCTCTAGAGATATCAATTACAACTGAAAAACAATAACACCAATTCAACATAAATGGTTTACAAAATACACACGAAGACACAAATGACACTCAGTCTTTAGCTCTCTTTCTTCGTTGTCTTCTGTAGCGAGCGATTTTGGACGCGGTTCTTAAGCGCTGGTCGCTCTCTGCGGTTGAGCTTAAAACTACAGGTCGATTCATTTTTTATCCTATTAAAGCTGATGAAGGAAGGGAAATAGATGTCTCCAATTAACCCTGCTTTGCATACTGAGTTTAAACAGCGGTCTGTTAGGTTACAGATGCTATCAATGTGGAGGGGCCTTTGTACTGGTTATTTGTATTTTTGTCAATACTCTTTTCTTTCTTTTTATCTAGACAGAAGGTTTCTGGCGGGGAACAAGGATTAGGATGTTAGGACGGATGTTTTTGAATTGCTGCTTTTGATTGATGGAGATATGGGATTTGGGTTTTTTGTTTAGTGTGCTCGCTAAGATATTTTCTTTCGATCTTATGCCTACGTATTCCCATTTACCGAAACAGGGAAATCGGAGTGATCGTAGTTCCTCCTATTCTCTGGGAGGAAATGGGTGTTTTGGTGTCTTGTTCAAAGCCCAAGACGTGAAGCTGAAACTCTGTTTGTATCTTGTTCAAAGCCCAAGATGTGAAGCTGAAGGTGATTTGTATCTTGTTCAAAGCCCAAGATATGAAGCTAAAAGGGTGTTGACTTTAGAGAGAATTTGTCATCTCTAAAGAGGGGGGTTGTATGTCACAATTGTTTTATAAAGGAGAATTACTTTAACCAGGATTTGTGAATCCGGCAATGCCATAATTTCCTTTATAGGGGGTTTTAACCTGAAGGAGAAGACTTTAACTCAGTGTAGAGAAATGCTATCTTTCCTTAGGAATTTCTCATGCTAAAAGAGGGATAGTGGCATGGATGTAGATGATCCAGAGGCTTGCCGCTTATAGCGATTAGATGAAGAGGAAGGAGTTGTTGATGTTTGTGTACTGTGAACGAGGTACGACTTTGATGGTAAAAGGTTGATTGGATCAACCAGTGGTTTTCTTATACAAAGCCTAAGAGGAGGCTAATATGTGTCTCGTACAAAGCCCGAGAGAGAGGCTGAAAGGTTTTGACTCAACGAGGGAATCTTTTGGTATCTCGTATAAAGCCTGAGATGGAGGCTATTTGACTCAACAAGGGAGTTTTTTTTTGTATCTCGTATGAAGCCCGAGATGGAGGCTGTTGTTTGTCTGGCTCAATAAGAACCTTTTTGTATCTCGTATAAAGCCTGAGATGGAGGCAAAAGGGGTGATTGACTCAACGAGGGAGTCTCTTATGTGTCTCGTACAAAGCCCGAGAGAGAGGCTAAATGACTTTTGACTCCGATGGGGAGAATCATTGTACAAAGCCCAAGAGGAGGCTATTGTAACTGGAGAAGGATCATTATACAAAGCCTAAGAGGAGGCTATGGTGACTGTTTCATTTAAGTGTCAGGTCTAGTCTACTGATTTTGAAAGAGAAAATCAGTTCTTATATGAGCCACACTGTACTCATGGATTTGATTCAAGGATCCGGGTTATTCCTGTTCTTTAAGGAAGCGGGAAATTCGAAGGGCATTGAGACTGTCCGAGTCTGCGGGTTTCCTTCCTATTTAACGAAGGGGTCACTTGAGAATGTCTTTGAGACTCAAGGAAGTTAGACTGTCCAAGTCTAGGGTTTTATCTTTTATACTGTGCTTTGAGGAACAGTAGTAGACTATATGAAAGGACGGTTCTATGCAGATGACTAAGTTCTGTTCCTATACCTCTAGGAGGTCGTCGGGACAATTTGTATGAAGCCCAAGAGGAGGCTGGAAACTTTTAAGAAGCCGACGGGTCCTTGTACTAAGCCCAAGAGAAGGCTATCATTCTCGGAGGAAGAGATCATTATACGAAGCCTAAGAGGAGGCTGTGAATACTTATAAGAAGCCGTAGGGTCCTTGTACTAAGCCCAAGAGGAGGCGGGGTTGCTTTTAGGAAGCCTGTGGGTCCTTGTACGATGCCCAAGAGGAGGCCGATGCTTTTAAGAAGCCCGTGGGTCCCCAAACCCCGAGAAATTCAAGGAAATTCTATTCACCGAGAATAGATCAAAGTCAGGAAAGTTCGAGAATTTGGAAGAAACTCAAGAGATGCCATTCACGGAGAAAAGATCATCTCTGGGGAGTAGAGTTTCTTTGACAACTTCTATGAGTGACAATCTATGAAAGGGTTCACAGGGAATGCTGCCTTTCATATCTCCATATTGTTTAACCCCAAGAGGAGGGGAGACTGTGTTTGGTAATCCTATGGGGATCTAGTTTTGACTATTTAAGAGTGATTGAAACGACTTTACCTAGTGCTAGACGTAGTTGCCGGGGAAACTCTAAATATCTATACAATTATTACACAGTTGATATGAGTTTATGAAAGAAGACTTACAATGAAACAGCCCCACAATACAGTTATATGTATATGAAAGCGGTAAATGAAAGCAATAACCACTTACTCGGTTGTAGAGCTTCCATGTTGTTTGGTTAGTTGTTCAACAAAGAAAGATTGAAAACAACAGTATATTCAAAATCAAAGGAGAAAGTGCTTTGAAAAAGAAAGATTTGGGACTTACAGCTCAAGGAGAGGCCCAGGGTTTTATCAGTGAGCGCACTGTTTGAATTTATACAGAGGGACTTATACAAGTGACTGAGGCCAAAAAAGGTTTTCTGTACAAAGGGATGGGTCTTACACTCTTTCAAGAGGCCCAAAGGGTTTAAAGAAAAAGAGTGGGGCTTATAACACGAGGGTAGGCCCAGATGATTTTTCCGTTTGAAATGGCGATCGTGCCGAGGTTTTCTTTTAACGCGGAGGGACTTATACAATAAGTGAGGCCCAAAATGTTTTGGTTAAAAGGGGATTGGGTCTTACACTCTATTAGAGGCCCAGAGTGTTTTTGAATGGGTCTTATAGCTCAAGGAGAGGCCCAAGGTTATTTTTCAAAAGACGATGATCGTGTCGTTTATTTGAAAATGTACAGAGGGACTTATACAACGAATGAGGCCCAAAATATTTCTGTACAAGTGGGTTGGGTCTTACACTCTCTCAAGAGGCCCAAAGTGATTTGAAAATGATTTATGAGGGTTGAATTAATCCAAAAACCCTAATTTGTTTTCAAAAATGTATTTAATTGAATAAAAATTCAATTAAAAATGATCAAAATTGTTTAACATATGAAAAACAAATTGTGATTTTGGATTAATGCTTCAAAAATTAAGTATTGACCTACAAAATAATTAGAAAGCATTAAAAGTTGCAAAATCAATGTAGAGAAAATATTTAAAATGTCAAAAACAATTAAAATAATAATTCTTTGCAAAAATATCAATTATATGAAATAAATAATATTTTTGGGATTTTTTGATAAAATAAAATATTCTAACATTTTTGTGAATTATTAAAAAAAGAATCAACTCAAAATCATTAAAACTCAGAGAGAAATTAATTTTTGAATCAATTAAATAAAAATCACAAAATTCAAATATTTGAATTTGAAAGAAATGGCGCCAAGAACAGCTGGAGAACACGCGCGTGTTCTGGGTTTGGCTGATTTGCATTTTCTATCCAATCCCCCTGAATACTTGATTATAACATGCAATCCACATATCATTATGCTTGTCTCAACCTCACGATCATGTCTATGTCCATTAATTTCATTTAAATTAAACATATAACAAGAAATCATGAAAAATCCTCAAGAACCCTAATTTCTGCATGAAGGCTAGGATTTTTGATACACGATTCAAACAATGCAATTAATTGAGGGAAAACATTCCATGCATGATTATGAACATATGGCCAAATTATTGTGCAGCAAAAATTGCATGGATCATAGAGTTAGAAGAGCTCATGCTTACCACTTGCAGCTGGTGATCGTGATTTGTGTTGGAGGTGTTACAACTAGGTTCCAATGATGTGGATAGCTTCCCTAGGTACCAAGTGATGTGTCTGAGTGCTTGGAATGGATTGAAATGGTTTGGAGTTGAAGATGGCACCTCAACTGCAAAACTGTCAAGAACTTGAGCAATTGGTTGGTGATTTTGTGAAATCAGTGTTCCAGATGTTATGTGAGTGTTTGGATCACTTCTATATGATGTATGTGAGGTGTGTGAGTGATTGGTTTGATTGGAAAAGCTCTCAAACTCAAAACCCGATAGCTACCTTGCTAAGAAAGGCATTTTTGCCAAGAGAAAGAGATTTTGAGGAAAGCATCTATTAGATGGCTTTGGTGTACTCAAATTGATCACAATTGAGCTCTATTTATAGTAGAGCAAGTTTGTTTTGCAAGGAATAGTGAATGGCAACTTGTAAGTAGGTTTGGCCAATGTTGTCCAATGGAAATCCAAGCAGAGCTGTGGTTCCCTTGGTCTTGGATAAGTCTTGACTGATTTCAGATGAGAATGGCTCAGTCCATGCCACCTTGATGCTTCCATTGAATGCTTCAATCCAAATTTGGAGTCTTGTCCCTATTTTGGCCATTCTAGGTTCAACATGTTATTTCTTGTTCTATGGACTTTGGAGGCTTGGCTCAGTGATTGTCCCCTTTAGATTCAATCCTCAGATGTGTCCAAGTGGATAGGAGCATTTGAATTTGGCTGATTTTGGCAAATCGAGCAAAGTTGCAAATTCTGCCTTGCCTTTGACAGATTTCAGCAAGGCAACTTTCCAATGTCATATCTCATGACTCAAATGGAATTTGGCAATGTTCTTGGCCATTTTGGAAAGCCCTTACATGATATAACAACTGTTTGAACATATTTGGTTTTGATCTCTTTTGAATCCAAGTGAAAAATCCCTCTACATTTGGCAAAAAGTGAAGGCAGATTCTGACTTAGTGAAAATTTCACTAAGTGTTGGAAAAAGTGACATTTTCACTTTTCAGCCATTTTGATCACTCCATAACTCAAAATCCTTAATGAATTGGACTTAGGTCTAGTTGAAGTTTTTGTAGAGGGTAATGAGGGCTACAAATCCATCTTTGGATGAGAAAAAATGGCTTTGTGGTTTAGGAGTTATGATCCTTCAAAGTTGGTACCCTTGTCACTTTATTTTTAACTTAGAAAATTTTCTAAGTTTTTATGGTTACCCCTTTTACAAGTTATCCCACTTTTCTTGATTTTTCTTTGTGAATGATGATTCAAATCATACATTAACATCATTTTAGGGTTAAAAATCCATTTTGGTGAAAAATCTCAAAAAGTCAAAGTTGGCTTTTGTGCACAGTTGACTTTTTATCAGATGAATTCCAAACTGTGCAATTCTTCAGGAAATCATGTCCTTGTCCTAAATCAAACTTGATGGACATGTTCCATGGGTGTCATAGGGTATATTGGGGCATGTCCTAGGGCTTGGGAACATGTCCTGGTCAAAAGTCAAAGTTACAGTTGACTTTTTCCTTAAAACCCTAATTGTGGTGCAGATGAAATTGAGACTTGTTGCTCAAGCTTCTTGGATTAATCCATTGTTACAAATGGATCAATATAGCTCATTAGAGACCCTCAAACCCTCTCTTGAGGTCTTGGCTCTTGATTTGCCCTAAAAGTCAACTTAGGGGTGAATTAGGTCAAGAAACCCTAATTCTTGATTTTTGATGTATGCATCCCCTGAGGCAAAATTGACTTGATGAATGGGTCCATGAGGTTCCATGGAGTACATTAGGTTGTGTTTTGGATCTTTGGCTTGTGTCCAGATGAAATTTTTCACCTGGAGGCCCTCGTCGACCAAAACCCTAATTTGGTGATACTGGCGATCTTGAAGCTTGATCCACCTAGAAGGGAGCAACCTTGTGCTTAATCCTTGAAGTGGGAGTCCTCTTGATACATTGTGGATGTTTGAGAGGTTAGACAAGTTGAAGATCATGTTATTCCTTGATTGATCCTTTGTCTAAGGCTCTGAGAGGGCTTAAAACCCTAATTTTGATTGTAGTGAATGCTCAACAACCCTTGAGGCATTTGATAAGGCATGATGGTTCATCCACATTGTGATGATGATTTTCACAATGATGGGAAATCTTAGTGGTCAAAATTTGGGGTATGACAGATGCCCCTATTTAATCTTCTTGGACCTGAAGGTGTGAATGACGAAGGTATTCGGGCATTCGGGGTGCAAGAGGATTAAATATCGGAATACCCAAAATTTTGATGGTGGTTATGAATGGTAGCTTGCGCATTCATCTTCTTTTGCTAAGCAATGATGCTTAGAAAAGATAAACTTCCCCTCGATCTTGGTCTTCAGCCAAGGAACTGGTCTTAGTTGCGGAAACAAACTTCCCCTCGATCCTGGTTTCCTACCAAGGAACTGGTCTCAGTTTCTGCTGTAAACTTCCCCTCGATCCCGGTTTCCTACCAAGGAACTGGTCTCAGTTGCTTATGTAAACTTCCCCTCGATCCTGGTTTCCTACCAAGGAACTGGTCTTAGTTTCCAATTTAAACTTCCCCTCGATCCCGGTTTCCTACCAAGGAACTGGTCTTAGTTTCTGATTTAAACTTCCCCTCGATCCTGGTTTCCTACCAAGGAACTGGTCTTAGTTTCTTTTGTCAATAAACTTTATCGACAAGGGACGCTATTTGTAGCGGTTTCCCTCAAACTTCTCGCCGAATTTTCCTGGGGAGATGCCATCTAACGGAAAAAGTTTTGACGTCAGACTTGCTGGGGAACCCAATCGTCTGAATTGTAGAGGTACACAAACTTCTCTATTTGGAGACGCCATTTGTCGATTCTACTGGGGGAAAGCGAGTCTCTTGAGAGACGGTTTCCACTTGGGATCTTACATCATACTTTTCTCAGGATCTTCCCGGAGAAATGCCATGTGATGGGGTCCAATTTTGAGGTGCCGATGACCTTTTCATCAGCGATCTTTTTGGAGAATGGCAGCTGTACTGCCAAATCTCTGCTTAGGAGGCTTTCTCTGGGGGATTTTTCTTTAATCCTGAAAGCAAAGATATCATCTTCAATGGCGAAGAGTGATGCTGACTGAAGGTTCCTCTGGTCTTTCAGAGGTTCAAGTTATCAAAGGGGTCGAGGAGCCAACTTCATTCCAGAAATAAACTGGAGGAGAGAGATTGTTCAGACGCCGCACTTCCTGACCAGGAAAAAACTTGACAACTCGATTGAGAGGACTTTTTATCACCAGGGGACAAGACCGACTAGAGTGATATTGATGCAATATGAATGCGAATGCAAATCAATAATGCATGTATGCCTATGCTGACAAAACTGACGCGACACACAAACTAAAAGATGAACATGACTGGATACTCGGCCATCGCGGGGCGTGTAGAGATATCGCTGGTTCAAGATAGCAATTCCACCTTGCTTAGGAGAGATAGTCCCTGCGGGGAATACCGTTGATCGGGCTTAGGAGATAAGAACTCGGCCGAGGGGTGTCAGACGAAACAAGGTCTCTGACACAGTTGGTCCCTTCATTCAGGTGTACTGGGTTAGAAGGAGCACTTTGATTCTGCACTTTGAAGTTTGCTTACTTATGGAGAAGTGATTGATGTTCTTTTGATGTTCAATAGTCAAAAGAAATTGCCATCTTTATTTTAAAAGCAGAAAAAGTTTTACCAAGTAAATTCATTTTTGTTTTATTTCAAGAGTCGTTAGTCATGTTAACAACGTCGTTCTGTAAAGCTAAAACAAATAAGAACTGCAAACAAAAGCACAAGGGCTCAAATTTTATTGATAGGATGGAGATCAGCCAAACGCGTGATTCCAAAGAGTATATACAAAGTTTGAAAATGGTAATTTACAGGGAAAAGGACTACGTTGAAACATAACGACCACTATCCTTCTACCAACTTTGAATTCGGGGGCATCCTGAGCTTCTGTCGAAGATGACCTTGACTGGAGTTTTCCTCTGATGGATGATGTAACTGCTGTTGCTGAGGGACTTGCCTCTGTTGAACATAGTTACTTGCCATTATCCCTAGTTTTTGCCTGGATTGTACTATGATGTTTCTAATCCATCGGGATGATTTTTTTTTATATCTCTCTAACTTTTGCCTGAACCGCCCTTTTGGGTTTTCAATCCTCCGAGACGTTTTTTTTTAGTTTAGGCGAAGTATTTCTTGACTACATCAACATTCGTGGGGTAGGCAAATTCCTCTCCGTCCATGGTTGCAAGTCTCAAGGCGTCGCCTGAGAAAGCTTTTGTGACCACATAGGGGCCATCATAATTTGGAGTCCACTTGCCCCGGGAATCAGTGAGAAAAGATTGTATCTTCTTGAGCACGAGGTCCCCTTTTCTGAAGACACGAGGTTGGACCTTTTTGCCGAACGCCTTCTTTATTCTCTGCTGATACAACTGACCATGGCATAGTGCCGTGATTCGTTTCTCTTCGATCAGGTTTAATTCGTCGTGTCGGCTTTGACACCATTCAGCTTCGGTGAGCTTAGCTTCCATCAGTACACGGATTGATGGGATCTCTACTTCTATGGGGAGCACTGCTTCCATGCCATACACTAGAGAGAAAGGGGTAGCCCTTGTTGAAGTGCGAACAGATGTGCGATAACCATAAAGAGCAAAGGGCAACATCTCGTGCCAGTCTTTGTAGGTTACGACCATCTTTTGAACGATCTTCTTGATGTTCTTGTTATCCGCTTCTACCGCCCCGTTCATCTTGGGTTGGTAGGGAGATGAATTATGATGTTCAATCTTGAACTCTGCGCACAACTCCTTCATCATCTTATTGTTCAAGTTAGATCCATTATCAGTAATTATCTCGCTTGGAACACCATAACGGCAGATGATATTGTTTTTGATAAATCGGACCACCACTTGTCGGGTTACATTAGCGTATGATGCTGCTTCGACCCACTTGGTGAAGTAATCAATGGCTACTAGGATGAACCGATGTCCGTTTGAAGCCTTAGGTTCGATCAAGCCGATCATGTCGATTCCCCATATGGAAAAAGGCCACGGGGAAGAGAGAACTTTGAGATGTGATGGCAGTACATGAATTTTGTCGGAGTATATCTGACACTTGTGACACCTCCTCATGTACTTGTAGCAGTCGGATTCCATGGTCAACCAATAGTACCCTACTCTTAGAATTTTTCTCGCCATTGTGTGTCCGTTGGCATGAGTGCCAAAGGATCCTTCATGAATTTCTTTCATCAGCATTTCTGCTTCTGGTCTGTCTACGCATCGGAGCAAGACCATGTCAAAATTTCTCTTATAGAGAGTGTCACCGCTCAGGAAGAAGTTTCCAGCCAATCTTCTGAGGGTTTTTCTATCCTTCCTTAGTGCCCCAGGTGGGTACTCTTGTTTCTAAAGGAAGCATTTGATATCGTGATACCAAGGTTTGTCGTCTATGACTGCTTCAATCGTGAAGACGTAAGCGAGCCGTTCAAGGCGCATTATGTCGATCTTAGGTATGTCATTCCATTGACCTACACTAATCATAGAAGAGAGAGTGGCTAATGCATCAGCCATGTGATTCTCATCACGAGGGATGTGATGAAACTCGATTCTGTTGAAGAAGGGTAACAACCTTCTTGCATAGTCTTTATAAGGAATCAATCCTGATTGGTATGTGTTCCAATCTCCTTTTATCTGATTGATGACCAAGGCTGAGTCGCCATATACGTCCAAGTTTTTGATCCTTAAATCAATCGCTTCCTCGAGACCCATAATACAAGCTTCGTATTCGGCCTCGTTGTTCGTACACTTGAACGTAAGTCGAGCGGTGAAAGGAATGTGGGTACCCTGAGGGGTAACGATGATTGTCCCAATTCCGTTTCCGTAGTGATTAACTGCTCCGTCAAAGATAAGTCCCCATTGGGAACCTGGTTCTGGCCCTTCACTGGGTAGCGGTTCATCGCAATATTTCATTTTTAGGTACATGACATCTTCATCTGGGAAGTCAAACCCGATTGATTCTTGATCGTCAATCGGTTGATGAGCCAAATGATCGGCTAAAATACTTCCCTTAACGGATTTCTGAGCGTGGTACTCTATGTCATATTCTGATAACAACATCTGCCAACGGGCAAATCTTCCCGTAAGAGCAGGTTTTTCGAAGACATACTTGATTGGATCCATTTCTGAGATCAACTAAGTAGTGTGACGAATCATGTATTGGCGAAGACGTTTGGCTGCCCAAGCCAAAGTGCAACAAGTTTTCTCAAGCATCGTGTACCGAGTCTCGCAGTCGGTGAATTTCTTGCTCAAATAGTAGATGGCAGACTCTTTTTCTTTTAGTTTCATCTTGTTGGCCAAGCACACATCCCATGGAGTCCTCTAGGACTATGAGGTAAATGATCAGTGGTCTTCCTTCCACTAGAGGTGATAGAATTGGAGGATTCAACAGATATTCCTTAATACTGTTGAAGGCGGTTTGGCAATCTTCTGAGCAAACGCAATCCTGGTTCTTTTTGAGTAACTTGAAAATCGGCGCACATGTGGCGGTCATAAGGAATATGAATCTGGAGATGTAGTTCAAACGTCCCAGGAATCCTCTGACTTGTTTTCCAGTTTTCGGCGAAGGCATTTCTTGAATGGCCTTGACCTTGTCAGGATCAACCTCAATTCCTTTCTGGCTGACGATGAACCCTAGTAGTTTCCCTGAACGGACACCAAAGGTGTACTTGTTGGGATTCAAGTGGAGCTTGAATTTTCTTAGACGTTCGAACAATTTTGACAGATGTTCAACGTGCTCACTCTCTGTTTTTGATTTTGCAATCGTATCATCGACATATACCTCGATTTCCTTATGTATCATGTCATGAAACAGAGTAGTCATGGCCCTTTGATAGGTTGCCCCGACGTTCTTCAAACTGAACGACATTACCTTGTAACAAAAGGTACCCCATGGGGTAATGAACGAAGTTTTCTCAATGTCTTTCGGCGCCATTTTGATCTGGTTATAGCCCGAGAATCCATCCATGAAGGAGAAAATTTTGAACTTTGTTGTGCTGTCTACCAGCATGTCAATGTGTGGTAAAGGAAAGTCGTCCTTTGGACTTGCCTTGTTCAGATCTCGGTAGTCGACACACATTCTGACTTTTCCGTCCTTTTTCGGAACAGGTACGATGTTGGCTCACCATTGAGGATATTCAGACGTAGCGAGGAAACCCGCATTAATCTGTTTCTATACCTCCTCTTTGATTTTGATGGCCATGTCTGGGTGAGTGCATCTCAGCCTTTGCTTTACTGGAGGACATTCCGATCTCAACGGTAAGTGATGTTCCACGATGCTAGTATCCAACCCTGGCATATCCTGATAGGACCAAGCGAATACATCGGGAAATTCTTTGAGAAGCTTTATCAAACCCTCTCTGGCAGTTAGACTGAGCAGTGCCCCAATCCTGATTTCTTTTCTCTCTTGCTCTGAACCCAAGTTTACCGTTTCTAACGGCTCTTTGTGAGGTTCAATGGACCTTTCCTCTTGTCTGAGTAGTCGGGAGATCTCTTCTGGAATTTCGTTGTCAACTTCTTCTTCAGCCTCGAATACCGGGAACTCAAAGTTGGGAGAAGGCATCGGATCGTATGTTTCAACTGAGTTTAAAACAAGCAATCTGCATGACGTGATGATTCGTGTTTAGAAGAGATAGAGAAAATGCAAGTGTGTGCAGTGTATTTATTTTACTGCTTGTTTTTATTTGAATTGTTTTTTAGGATTACCATTTTCTGAAAAAGCAAAAAGAGAAAACAGCAATTAATGCGGAAATTACAGAACGACGTTATTTTATTAATGAACAAGTCGATCCTTGAAACTACAGCCCTATAAAACAAAACTCTGTCGCTTTGGGCAAAGTGAAGAGGGAAATTTACAAAAAGCGAGCCCTATCAAAACATCCGTTTCACCTGGGCAGGGTGAAAGGTTAAAGATGACAATTACTTTGACTGATGAACGACCTTCAGAACCTCGACGGCAACCCATTAGCGGCGAACTCCTCGGTGAATCACAAAGTCTGGCACCTTCCTTGATTTGTCTTCAAAAACGACGCTGATTTCTGGTGGAGCAGGATCATTGGAATCTGTTTCCCAGGCAGAGTTATCATAGGAGAATTCCTCTGTTGCATTTTGCATAGCATTTGTGCTCTCAGCTGTATCTCCCCATCCAGTTGGCTGGATGTCTTCGATCCTGATACGAGAGCTTCCGGGAGCGGTGTACTTGACCATATAGTCGTATTTTCCACTCGGTTGTCCCAAGGTGTCCCACACTTCTTTCGAACTGGAGGAGTCATTTCTCTCGATGACGTTGACCTCGAGAAAAGCATAGTTGATGAATTCAAGTCCTGCAAACGTTGCAAATTCATGTTCATGTTGAGTAGTTTCTGAATGACCTGAGTGTTGATCCCATGACATGGTGGGGACACAGGTATTATGTTTAATGACGGTCAGCAGATTTTCATTGTTCGGCTGACCCTCTAGCCCCAAGTTTCCTGGGTAAGGCTGCCACATTGGCAGACCATCCATTGGGCCATAGTAATCGTGGTCAAAGTTGTCTTTCATCAGAGTGTCCTCCTCTAATGAATTTGGTGGAGCACGGCACCCTTCCGGATCACAATCCCTGTATGTCATTTTGACATCTGACCGTGGTATAAATCTCGGACTCTGTGCGGGATAGCAAAATGGTATAGGCACCTCTTCCTGAGACATATAACCGTCCTCATTCAAATAGGACTTCCATTCTTCATCCGTGTCAGAGGGATCTTCCTCATTGATAGCATGTACTGCTTGAGACACTGGGTGAAGGAAACCTCCACTGTGGAAGAAATTTTGAAGGGGATGAAGACTTTCATCGCTGGCAGCTGTCTGGGTACATGTTGCAGAAAAACCAAGACCTTTCTTTGTTTTATTGTCAGTAGGAATGACAAGCTGTCCCCATCATGTTGTATCGGTACTCTCGACCGCTTTGATAGCATCTTTGTATGAGGAAATCGAGGTTCCTCCTCTGAACTGATTGTTCTCGCTCACCGACAGTGCTTGGAACTACGTCCCAATAACCTCCTCGGGTTCTATACCAGTAGATGATGACAAGTTGCTTACAAGCAAGACCTGTTCCCCACAGACTGTGACAAGTTGGCCGTTCTTGACGAACTTTAGCTTTTGGTGGAGGGTTGAAGTAACCGCTCCAGCCTGATGTATCCAAGGTCTTCCTAATAAACAACTTTATGTTGCCCGGATGTCCATGACCTGGAAAGTGACTTGGAAAGTGTGAGGACCGATAGTTATGGGAAGATCAACTTCTCCGATAACTGTTTTCCTGGATCCGTCGAACGCTTTGACGACGACCTCGTTAATTCTCATCGGAGGCCCTTTGAATGATAATTGCATCAAAGTGGACTTCGGCATAACATTCAGGGCTGACCCTGTGTCTACCAGTACGCTGGCTAAAGCATCGTCCTGGCAGTTAACTGTAATGTTGAGCGCCATGTTATGACGGCGACCCTCTTCGGGTAATTCCTCATCACTAAATCCCAAATTACTACAGGAAGTGATGTTAGAGACAATGTTATTGAACTGTCTGATTGTTACATCCTGTTCCATAAAGGCCTGCTCCAAGACTTTCTGTAGAGCCTCCTTATGCGCTTCTGAACTGAGTAACAGTGATAACACCGAGATCTTTGAAGGAGTCTGTAACAACTGATCCACAATGTTATATTCACTCCTTTGGATGAGCTTCAGCATCTCATCATTATTTTTTGAAATATCGGGATTACTGGATTGACCGACTGATGGATTGGGAGCTTCTGTCTGAATTTCCTTTTCTTTGTTAAGTTCTCCAACTCCTCGGTTGAAGATTCGACCGCTCTGTGTTACACGACTGGTGTCTGCAATATTCATGACGGAGGGTAATGGAATTTCCTTTCCATTTTCAACTGTCGTTGCACCGTATTTGTAAGGGATAGCCTTAGCTGATTCATACGGTAGTGGTCCCGGTAGATAGATGACTATGGGAACCTTCTAATTTTTTTGACCATCATAAGTGATCTCGATTCGTTCCCGGTTGGGAACTTTAGATTCGTCAAGTAGAGGAATAATGGAAAAAACATCCCTGGTCCTGTGATGACCAGAGATTGTGACAACATCCTCAACTTGCTCGGCAAGGTAGTTCGGTGTCTAGTCGATGGGTCCAGAATCCGGATATGGATGAATTTCTCCACGATCGACCTGACCCTGAAGAGCTGCTCTCACAAGGTAACACCCTTGGTTACTTTCCGAACAGATTCTACAACTGTCATAGTTGTGTGGTGGCACCTGGCCACGCCCACTTTGAATACAATGTAACCTTACTAGGTTAGCTTCCACTGATCGGACATCTTGACTTTGACGCTGAGTGGGGTTTCTATTACTGATACTAATTTGCTGAGTATCTTCATCCATGTAGATTGGCATCCACCAATGATTTAACTAGTGCTAAAGTGCCTCCTGGACAAGGGTACAACCTCGATCGTTTTCGCAACCCACTTTACAGCTTTGATAGTCATGTGATATTAAGAATCCGAGCCGGACCTGCTCAGCATGTAACTCTACCAGGTTGGTATTCATCATGCGAATATCGAAGATCTGAACCATGTTGATTTGATAGGAATTCCTATCATGGTAGTCTTGGATCCATCCAAGATCCATCTGACGCTGGAGGGCCTCTTGTATGAAAGAGCATCCCTGCTTGTTTACTGAGCAAGTCAGACAGGAATTGTAATCGTGCCGCGGCAGATTATGATACAGGCTTTGCCTTGAGTGCATTGCCACCAAGTTGACATTCATTGCATGGATATCGTGGTTCTGAATGACGTTGGAATTCGTGTAAACCATGTTGACTCCACGATCCATCCGAGATTCATCTGTTCCTGCAGAGCTGCTTGCACTACAGAACATCCTTGATTGTCTTTAGAGCAGATATCACACTGATGATAGTTATGAGGTGGCACATGGCCATATCCATTCTGTCTACAATGCATCTTGACCAGATTGGTTTTCAACAAGAGTACATCGTGAATTTGATAGACATTGTTAGTCTCTCCTTCTATCAGATTGACGACAGCCTTCTCGTGTTGAGGCAGCGGATTCGTGAGAACATTAGGATTTGTATCCTTGAAGGATAAGACCCCGGTCCTAACAAGTTTTTGCACGTCGGACTTGAAATTGAGACAAGTCTCTATGTTATGCCCTGAACCTCCTTGATGATAAGGGCATGTTTGATCCACCTTAAACCAAAAAGGCGGATTTTCCGGTACTGTAAGAGGAGATTTAGTCTGAATGTGCCCCTTAGCCAGTAGTAATGGAAACAGTTCTGCGTACGTCACGGGTATAGGATCAAATCCTGGTGGCCGCGTTGTACGGTTGTTGTTGTATGGAGGACGAGCCTGCTGAAGAGACTGTTGTGTCCTTTGTTGATCAGGCTGGCTCTTCGAAACCTGAGGTTGATACGTAGGAATAGACCCAGGGTTGATAGCAGGAGTCACAACCGCTACCGGTTGATAACATTGCCTTTGCTTTCTGAGAGAGATATTCCCAATATCTTGCTCTTTTTTCTTAGGGAGAGCACTACCATATTTTTTAGTACCGCTCGTCGATCCAGTGTCTTTTGCCAAACGTCCTTCTCGGACGGCTTCCTCAAGACGTACGCCCATGCCGACCATTTCGGTGAAATCACTGGGCGCACTGGCAACCATTCGGTCATAGTAAAATGAGCTTAAGGTCTTTAAGAAGATCTTTGTCATCTCTTTTTCCTCAAGAGGTGGAAAAATTTGAGCGGAAATTTCACGCCACCTTTGAGCATACTCCTTAAAGGTTTCCTTGTCCTTTTGCGACATCGATCTGAGTTGATCTCTGTCGGGTGCCATGTCCAAATTGTATTTGTATTGTTGGACGAAGGCAGTGCCAAGATCTCTGAAAGTGCTGATCGTGGCACAGTTTAAACCCATGTACCATTTGAGTGCGCCACCGGTTAAACTATCCTGGAAGTAGTGAATTAGTAGGTCCTGATTCTCCATCTGGGCTGACATCCGCCGAGCGTACATCACCAGATGGCTCTGAGGGCAAGAGTTACCCTTGTATTTTTCAAAGTCGGGCACTTGAAATTTGTGCGGAACTTTCACATTGGGGACCAAGCAGAGGTCTGCGGCGTCCTTTCCAAATAGATCCTGACCGCGAATGGCTTGCAGTTCCTTCTGAATTTCCAAGAACTGCTCCTGGAATTCCTCCATTCTATCAAACATAGTTTCCTTCTTACCAGAAGGTGTCTATGGAATCTGTCCTTCCGGGACAGTGTGCACCACAGGGGGTGGGACCGTGACTACGGCAGTGAGTCTTGGCGTCTCCCGAAGTTTGTAACCTTCAGGAGTCTTCAGTATGCCCCTGGCATCTTCGCTTTCCCGAAGTTTGTAACCTTTAGGCCCAGCGGCTTCTGTTGCGATTCCCTGATCTTCAGTGATCGGCGGAACATATCCTTCCGGGATATAGTTAACAGGCATGTCCCAAGGATGATCTTTCGGTATTTGATACCTAGGATCATACCTCTCCACTATGGGCGTTGAGGTGATCTCTGAGATCACAGTTCTTTGTAGCTGAGCTTCTACCATGGCTTGCATGTCGTTACAAAGCTTTCTCATATCCTCTCTCAGAGCGTCGATCTCTTCTTTCAACTCTCTATTTTCTTCCTCAAGATCATCCATCCTTTTCTGACGATTGGCCCGAGTATTGTACGAATGAGACAGTTTAACTCTAGAACCGAGACACAAATGTGAGATTCGTAGGTAAGAAGAATACGCGATGTGAGAATGATGAATGCAATGATTATATTAATTGTTTTAGGTTTAATTAAAATAAACTTCGACAATTAGATTGCAAATATCAAATAGTGGGGAAACCCCTTTTTATTGAATTCAAAGGATTACAGAAATGGAAATACAGTAGATTACAAGGTGCAGAAACAGAAACCTAAGCTAATGGGTCCCGAGTCCTCTCTAAAGAGAAATCAGGTGCTGATTCTGGTATCTTCCTTTTCTTTGACCGGGGCTCTTGGGCCGTTGTTGGGTTGTCATTCCTTTGCCAAGTGAAAGGAGCGAGCAAATTCCTTTGGTCATCCTGATTATCTACAGCATGTTGCTCCAAAATTTCAATCAGAGCATCTTTTTCTTTCAGTAATTGCTGTATTTTGATGCACTCTACGTCGAGGGTGCGGTACTTGTTCTTCCAAGACCTTCTCTCCCGTTGAACTTTGTTGAGAGTAACCTGAAGTTTTTCTGTTTCCGTCATGAAGTACATGACAAATTCCCTTGGCGGAAGAATTCCGTAACGAGGATAAGGCATTTTTAGCTTGAGAGCTCTAGTTTGTACGCAATGGAGATAAGGCTCCACCGAGACACAGTCTGGTTTTCCCAGAGACTCTCGTCCTTTCTTATGAACGTGTTTCCAAGCGTGCACTATTTCTGTCTTTAGTGCTCTGTCACTTTCTCCTTCCTTGAAGAAAAGACCTTTCAGATGAACACCCATTGGGATGTGCCTCATCGGGTATCCAAATTGACGAAGAACCAATACCGAATGGTAGTTGATTCATCCCTTAGTTCCTATAAGGGGTACGTTGGGGAAGTTTCCACAACGATCAATGATCCTGATTCCATCATAAATCCTATTACACCAATCTATATTAGAGTTGGTAAGAGACATGATCTTCTGCGACCAGCCTAGGGCACTCTTACAATCCCAAAAAGCAGCAGACTTGGGAAAGTGAGAGATAAGCCATTTCTAAAGCAAAGGTACACAGCATGTGATCTCCCCTCCGCTGTACAAATTTCCCAAGTGTACAGAATGATACGCATCTGCGAGCACAGTCGGCATAGGATTTCCAATGAGAAAAACCTTAATAGAGTTAATATCAGCGAAGTTATTAATGTTGGGAAATAAAAATAACCCGTAGGTGAGCAAGACAAAGATGCTTTCAAAAGCAGTCACGTTTCCTATACTGGCAAAATACAGGGCCTTCTTTGTCAAGAACTGGGCTGGCAAACCTTGGATGCCACCCTTAGTGATTAGGTGAGTCCTGACCTCAGACTCGTCCAAATGAATTGCTCTTGCAATGGTCTGATTCTTTGGAATTTCTTCCAGTCCAGAAAATGGAGCTCGATCTGTGATATGTAAATCAATCAGATGAGAATACTCCTCCAGTGTTGGTGCGAGCTGGTAATCCGGGAATGTGAAACAGTGATAAACCAGATCATAAAACTGAATGAGCGCATCCATGATTCCCTCAATCACATGGACTCTTAACAGTGGTAGTAAACCTCCGTGCTTGGCTCTGAAAGCCTCTTGGTTAGTGATCATCCTCGCTAACCTTCTCAAATCCTCTAACTTTGGAACCTTGAAGGTATACTGGTGAGTTCTCCTTCTACCGAAATCCATTAGTGCAATCCTTTTCTCTGATATTTGCAATCACAGTCTTAGTTTATTTTGAAAAAACAGAGAGACTAGAAGAGAAGATTTTTTTTTAATGTTTTTTAAATGAATGCATGAATGCAGCACACAAAAACATAGAAAAAACATGGGGTCAAAGGGTCATTGTCATGAAGTCAAGGCTCTACCCATCCCCAAAGGTTTATACTAAGGTGATTTTTGTACTTGTACTCATTATCATCAGCTCCTCCCAGGAAAGCAAAACAGCAAGCGGATCGCCAGCGAGTTGTAGTGCAATCTTAGAGTAAGTGCCATTCATCAAGAATAGATCACCAGCCTCAAATGAGGGTAGTATCGCGTAACAACTATTTCCGAAAGTTTCCGCACTACGAAAGGGTTTGGCTCCTCAGCTTCTCAGACTTAACAACCGGCCCATTGTCTAGGTGAGAGAATGGGTTGCGTTGGTCAGCCTCCACTGAGGTTGATGGTCGACCCCGTCGCCATCACTTATCTTAAGTGTATACTCAATCTTTCCACATACGGCATCACCCGCATTCCCATTAGCAGAAAAATAAACACGTATAGCAATTAGGAAAAGCGGTATATATATTTGTCCTAAACATCCTAGACCTTTAAAAGCTATGAATCCTAGGTTCCTGACAGAAAATAGGTTCCCCGGCGGAAGCCCCAATCTGTGGTATTCACACAAGAGATGAAAAGGAAAAAGGAGAGACTGGCCCCACAGTGGGCGCCATTTTTCTGTAGCGAGCGATTTTGGACGCGGTTCTTAAGCGCTGGTCGCTCTCTGCGGTTGAGCTTAAAACTACAGGTCGATTCATTTTTTATCCTATTAAAGCTGATGAAGGAAGGGAAATAGATGTCTCCAATTAACCCTGCTTTGCATACAGAGTTTAAACAGCGGTCTGTTAGGTTACAGATGCTATCAATGTGGGGGGCCTTTGTACTGGTTATTTGTATTTTCGCCAATACTGTTTTCTTTCTTTTTATCTAGACAGAAGGTTTCTGGCGGGGAACAAGGATTAGGATGTTAGGACGGATGTTTTTGAATTACTGCTTTTGATTGATGGAGATATGGGATTTGGGTTTTTTGTTTAGTGTGCTCGCTAAGATCTTTTCTTTCGATCTTATGCCTACGTATTCCCGTTTACCGAAACAGGGAAATCGGAGCGTTCGTAGTTCCTCCTATTCTATGGGAGGAAATGGTTGTTTTGGTGTCTTGTTCAAAGCCCAAGACGTGAAGCTGAAAGTCTGTTTGTATCTTGTTCAAAGCCCAAGATGTGAAGCTGAAGGTGATTTGTATCTTGTTCAAAGCCCAAGATATGAAGCTAAAAGGGTGTTGACTTTAGAGAGAATTTGTCATCTCTAAAGAGGGGGGTTGTATGTCACAACTGTTTTATAAAGGAGAATTAATTTAACCAGGATTTGTGAATCAGGCAATGCCATAATTTCCTTTATAAGGGGTTTTAACCTGAAGGAGAAGACTTTAAGTCAGTGTAGAGCAATGCTATCTTTCCTTAGGAATTTCTCATGCTAAAAGAGGGACATTGGCATGGATGTAGATGATCCAAAGGCTTGCCGCTTACAGCGATTAGATGAAGAGGAAGGAGTTGTTGATGTTTGTGTACTGTGAACGAGGCACAACTTTGATGCTAAAAGGTTGATTGGATCAACTAGTGGTTTTCTTATACAAAGCCTAAGAGGAGGCTAATATGTGTCTCGTACAAAGCCCGAGAGAGAGGCTGAAAGGTTTTGACTCAACGAGGGAATCTTTTGGTATCTCGTATAAAGCCCGAGATGGAGGCTATTTAACTCAACAAGGGAGTTTTTTTTGTATCTCGTATGAAGCCCGAGATTGAGGCTGTTGTTTGTCTGGCTCAATAAGAACCTTTTTGTATCTCGTATAAAGCCCGAGATGGAGTCGAAAGGGGTGATTGACTCAACGAGGGAGTCTCTTATGTGTCTTGTACAAAGCCCGAGAGAGAGGCTAAATGACTTTTGACTCCACTGGGGAGAATCATTATACAAAGCCCAAGAGGAGGCTATTGTAACTGGAGAAGGATCATTATACAAAGCCTAAGAGGAGGCTATGGTGACTGTTTCAGTTAAGTGACAGGTCCAGTATACTGATTTTGAAAGAGAAAATCAGTTCTTATATGAGCCACACTGTACTCATGGATTTGATTCAAGGATCCGGGTTATTCCTGTTCTTTAAGGAAGCGGGAAATCCGAAGGGTATTGAGACTGTCCGAGTCTGCGGGTTTCCTTCCTATTTAACGAAGGGGTCACTTGAGAATGTCTTTGAGACTCAAGGAAGTTAGACTGTCCAAGTCTAGGGTTTTATCTTTTGTACTGTGCTTTGAGGAACAGTAGTAGACTATATGAAAGGACGGTTCTATGCAGATGACTAAGTTCTGTTCCTATACCTCTAGGAGGTCGTCGGGACAATTTGTATGAAGCCCAAGAGGAGGCTGGAAACTTTTAAGAAGCCGACGGGTCCTTGTACTAAGCCCAAGAGAAGGCTATCATTCCCGGAGGAAGGGATCATTATACGAAGCCTAAGAGGAGGCTGTGAATACTTCTAAGAAGCCGTAGGGTCCTTGTACTAAGCCCAAGAGGAGGCGGGGTTGCTTTTAGGAAGCCTGTGGGTCCTTGTACGATGCCTAAGAGGAGGCCGATGCTTTTAAGAAGCCCATGGGTCCCCAAACCCCGAGAAATTCAAGGCAATGCTATTCACCGAGAATAGATCAAAGTCAGGAAAGTTCGAGAATTTGGAAGAAACTCAAGAGATGCCATTCATGGAGAAAAGATCATCTCTGGGGAGTAGAGTTTCTTTGACAACTTCTATGAGTGACAGTCTATGAAAGGGTTCACAGGGAATGCTTCCTTTCATATCTCCATATTGTTTAACCCCAAGAGGAGGGGAGACTGTGTCTGGTAATCCTATGGGGATCTAGTTTTGACTATTTAAGAGTGATTGAAACGGCTTTACCTAGTGCTAGACGTAGTTGCCGGGGAAACTCTAAATATCTATACTATTATTACACAGTTGATATCAGTTTATGAAAGAAGACTTACAGTGAAACAACCCCACAATACAGTTATATGTATATGAAAGCGGTAAATGAAAGCAATAACCACTTACTCGGTTGTAGAGCTTCCATGTTGTTTGGTTAGTTGTTCAACAAAGAAAGATTGAAAACAACAGTATATTCAAAATCAAAGGAGAAAGTGCTTTGAAAAAGAAAGATTTGGGACTTACAGCTCAAGGAGAGGCCCAGGGTTTTATCAGTGAGCGCACTGTTTGAATTTGTACAGAGGGACTTATACAAGTGACTGAGGCCAAAAAAGGTTTTCTGTACAAAGGGATGGGTCTTACACTCTTTCAAGAGGCCCAAAGGGTTTAAAGAAAAAGAGTGGGGATTATAACACGAGGGTAGGCCCAGATGATTTTTCCGTTTGAAATGGCGATCGCGCCGAGGTTTTCTTTTAACGCGGAGGGACTTATACAATAAGTGAGGCCCAAAATGTTTTGGTTAAAAGGGGATTGGGTCTTACACTCTATTAGAGGCCCAGAGTGTTTTTGAATGGGTCTTATAGCTCAAGGAGAGACCCAAGGTTATTTTTCAAAAGGCGATGATCGTGTCGTTTATTTGAAAATGTACAGAGGGACTTATACAACGAATGAGGCCCAAAATATTTCTGTACAAGTGGGTTGGGTCTTACACTCTCTCAAGAGGCCCAAAGTGATTTGAAAATGATTTATGAGGGTTGAATTAATCCAAAAACCCTAATTTGTTTTCAAAAATGTATTTAATTGAATAAAAATTCAATTAAAAATGATCAAAATTGTTTAACATATGAAAAACAAATTGTGATTTTGGATTAATGCTTCAAAAATTCAGTATTGACCTACAAAATAATTAGAAAGCATTAAAAGTTGCAAAATCAATGTAGAAAAAATATTTAAAATGTCAAAAGCAATTAAAATATTAATTCTTTGCAAAAATATCAATTATATGAAATAAATAATATTTTTGGGATTTTTTGATAAAATAAAATATTTTAACATTTTTGTGAATTATTAAAAAAAGAATCAACTCAAAATCATTAAAACTCAGAGGGAAATTAATTTTTGAATCAATTAAATAAAAATCACAAAATTCAAATATTTGAATTTGAAAGAAATGGCGCCAAGAACAGCTGAAGAACACGCGTGTGTTCTGGGTTTGGCTGATTTGCATTTTCTATCCAATCTCCCTGAATACTTGATTATAACATGCAATCCACATATCATTATGCTCGTCTCAACCTCACGATCATGTCTATGTCCATTAATTTCATTTAAATTAAACATATAACAATAAATCATGAAAAATCCTCAAGAACCCTAATTTCTGCATGAAGGCTAAGATTTTTGATACACGATTCAAACAATGCAATTAATTGAGGGAAAACATTCCATGCATGATTATGAACATATGGCCAAATTATTGTGCAGCAAAAATTGCATGAATCATAGAGTTAGAAGAGCTCATGCTTACCACTTGCAGCTGGTGATCGTGATTTGTGTCCGAGGCGTTACAGCTAGGTTCCAATGATGTGGATAGCTTCCCTAGTTACCAAGTGATGTGTCTGAGTGCTTGGAATGGATTGAAATGGTTTGGAGTTGAAGATGGCACCTCAACTGCAAAACTGTCAAGAACTTGAGCAATTGGCTGGTGATTTTGTGAAATCAGTGTTCCAGATGTTATGTGAGTGTCTGGATCACTTCTATATGATGTATGTGAGGTGTGTGAGTGATTGGTTTGATTGGAAAAGCTCTCAAACTCAAAACCCGATAGCTACCTTGCTAAGAAAGACATATTTGCCAAGAGAAAGAGATTTTGAGGAAAGCATCTGTTAGATGGCTTTGGTGTACTCAAACTGATCACAATTGATCTCTATCTATAGTAGAGCAAGTTTGTTTTGCAAGGAATAGTGAATGGCAACTGGTAAGTAGCTTTGGCCAATGTTGTCCAATGGAAATCCAAGTCTCCTCTAGCCATTGACTAGAGGTTAGGGCACAGAGCTTTGGTTCCCTTGGTCTTGGATAAGTCTTGACTGATTTCAGATGAGAATGGCTCAGTCCATGCCACCTTGATGCTTCCATTGAATGCTTCAATCCAAATTTGGAGTCTTGTCCCTATTTTGGCCATTCTAGGTTCAACATGCTATTTCTTGTTCCATGGACTTTGGAGGCTTGGCTCAGTGATTGTCCCCTTTAGATTCAATCCTCAGATGTGTCCAAGTGGATAGTAGCATTTGAATTTGGCTGATTTTGGCAAATCGAGCAAAGTTGCAAATTCTGCCATGCCTTTGACAAATTTCAGCAAGGCAACTTTCCAATGTCATATCTCATGACTCAAATGGAATTTGGCAATGTTCTTGGCCATTTTGGAAAGCCCTTACATGATATAACAACTGTTTGAACATATTTGGTTTTGATCTCTTTTGAATCCAAGGGAAAAATCCCTCTACATTTGGCAAAAAGTGAAGGCAGATTCTGACTTAGTGAAAATTTCACAAAGTGTTGGAAAAAGTGACATTTTCACTTTTCAGCCATTTTGATCACTCCATAACTCAAAATCCTTAATGAATTGGACTTAGGTCTAGTTGAAGTTTTTGTAGAGGGTAATGAGGGCTACAAATCCATCTTTGGATGAGAAAAAATGGCTTTGTGGTTTAGGAGTTATGATCCTTCAAAGTTGGTACCCTTGTCACTTTATTTTTAACTTAGAAAATTTTCTAAGTTTTTATGGTTACCCCTTTTACAAGTTATCCCACTTTTCTTGATTTTTCTTGGTGAATGATGATTCAAATCATACATTAACATCATTTTAGGGTTAAAAATCCATTTTGGTGAAAAATCTCAAAAAGTCAAAGTTGGCTTTTGTGCACAGTTGACTTTTTATCAGATGAATTCTAAACTGTGCAATTCTTCAGGAAATCATGTCCTTGTCCTAAATCAAACTTGATGGACATGTTCCATGGGTGTCATAGGGTATATTGGGGCATGTCCTAGGGCTTGGGAGCATGTCCTGGTCAAAAGTCAAAGTTACAGTTGACTTTTTCCTTAAAACCCTAATTGTGGTGCAGATGAAATTGAGACTTGTTGCTCAAGCTTCTTGGATTAATCCATTGTTACAAATGGATCAATATAGCTCATTAGAGACCCTCAAACCCTCTCTTGAGGTCTTGGCTCTTGATTTGCCCTAAAAGTCAACTTAGGGGTGAATTAGGTCAAGAAACCCTAATTCTTGATTTTTGATGTATGCATCCCCTGAGGCAAAATTGACTTGATGAATGGGTCCATGAGGTTCCATGGAGTACATTAGGTTGTGTTTTGGATCTTTGGCTTGTGTCCAGATGAAATTTTTCATCTGGAGGCCCTGGTCGACCAAAACCCTAATTTGGTGATACTGGCGATCTTGAAGCTTGATCCACCTAGAAGGGAGCAACCTTGTGCTTAATCCTTGAAGTGGGAGTCCTCTTGATCCATTGTGGATGTTTGAGAGGTTAGACAAGTTGAAGATCATGTCATTCCTTGATTGATCCTTTGTCTAAGGCTCTGAGAGGGCTTAAAACCCTAATTTTGATTGTAGTGAATGCTCAACAACCCTTGAGGCATTTGATGAGGCATGATGGTTCATCCACATTGTGATGATGATTTGCACAATGATGGGAAATCTTAGTGGTCAAAATTTGGGGTATGACATCTTCCAATAAGGGTTGAGGCTGCTTTTATACCCTTCTGACTTGGGCTTGGATATCTTCCAAAAAATATCTGATATTAAAAACAAATTTGATCTTCAAATCTTTTTAAAATCTCTCCAAATCAGCCCTAATGTTGGTTACAGAATCTGCTCCATAATCTGCAAATATATCTGATTGGAAATCTCTTCTCCAAGATATTCGCATCCAATCACTCTAACAGATCTCCTCAAAACTCACTAACACGCGCAGCCCTAAAAACATCACAACCTGATGTTTTAATGTTCTGCTATCTGATGTCAAGACACCGCATGTGACATCAGTCTTCAGAACTTTAACTTTTCAACAACTTATCATTCACTAATGTAATGACCCAATGTTAAGACATCAGACACAAGACATCAATATTGATCAACATTGTTTTACCAAAATTCTAGCCAATCCAAGAACTAACACATAAAAATGACACTTTTTCCAACACTTAGTGAAAATCTGCCTAAGTTACCAACCTTGGACATCAATGTTCATAAGGATTTTTCAGTTGGATTCAAATAGTTGCAAGACAAACTATGATCACACATGTATTGTATCATATGAGGGCTCTTTAAAAAGCACAAGAGCCTCCCATAACTCAACCTGAGCAGGGAGATATGAATCCCTCAAAATCACCATTTCCAACTGTCCTAAGCAAGGCAGATTTTGGCATTTGGCTCGATTTGGCAAATTTGGACAACTCCAAGTCTTGTCATCCATTTAGACACATCAAAGGATGAAATCAAAGGGGAATGATCTGATCCCCAAGCCTCGAAAGTCCAAGAATCTACACATAGCCATAACAAACCTAAAAAGGCTAAAAAGGTGCCAAGACTCCAATTTTGTTTCCAAGCATTCCATAGATGTACCAAGGTGGCATGGACTAACACATTCCTAACTGAATGAGTCAAGAATAAGCTTTGAATCAAAGGACCATAGGCCTGTGCCCTAACCTCAAGTCAATGGCTAGAGGAAACTTAAGATTCCCTTGGATCAACATTGGCCAAAGGCCTGCTGCAGCTGCCATTCACTATTGATGCCAAAACAAACTTGACACACCATAAATAGAGCTCAATTGTGATCAGTATGAGTACACCAAAGCACTACAACTGAAACTTTCCTAAAAATCTCTCTCTTTAGGCCAAAATGCCTTATTTTGCAAGTCATCTATGAGTTTTTGAGTTAGAGAGCAATTCCACCACAGCTCATGATCCAAACACATCCAATATGTCATATATAAGCTGTTCAAACACTCACTTGTGACCTGAAACACCAAAATCATAAAATCCTCTTCCAAAACCTCAAAATTGGACTTTTTTACATTTTTCAAGCCATGTCTTGATTCAGTCACTTCCAAAACCAAACCAGGCCTCAAACACACTCCAAATATCATCATTAAACTGTCCCAATTGGTTTTCCTCGTCTGGAACACCATCTAAGAGAGTTGCTATTTTGGTCACTTTGCCACTTTTGCAAGAAAGAGCCCAACACTTGTTCCTGAGGATTCCAACTGGTTCTGATCATCCTAAAAGCTTCTAAGGGATCAATCAAGAGTGTTCGAAGCATTGGATCACTTCTGGCACAAGGAACTTGGCAGATAGCACAAGGAGCTATAAGAGGTAAGTGCATCATCACTTGAACTCTCTAAATTGTGCATTGGTTTGAGGTCCATTGATCATGGACCTCTCATACATATCATATGTGTTGTGTTTGAACCAATTTATCATGCTATTATTACCGGTACCATGAGATAGCATAAAACATGCAAATCTAGGCCTATTTTGAAATCACTATCGGATTTTGAGTTGGAGGCATTCTTTGAAAATTCTTAGGGCACCATTGGATTCCTCATGAAATTCTAGGTCAGATACACCTAAATTTTGTCCCAATCCATGTAGAAATGAGAAAGTTAGAGGCTTCACGCAAATTGCCAAAAATCAGGTAGGCAAGGCATGGCGCCTTTGCCAGGCCTAAAACAAGGCACCCCTTATGTATTTATGGGATGGTTTTGATACACGGATGTATCACCACCCCAGTGGTAGCGCGCATGTGTGTTTGGCCATGAGGTCGTGGGTTCAAACCCCACCCAGACCTTTTTTGCCATTTTCCATATTTTTGCTATTTTTATGGTTTTTGTTAATTAATTCCAAAATTAATTTCTCTCTCAATTTTAATTATTTTTTATTGGTTATTTTTGAAAAAAATCACAAAAATGTTAAAATATTTTATTCCACAAAAAATCAAATTTATGTTATTTATTTAATATAGTTGATATTTTTGTAAATAAATTCATTTTAATTATTTTTAAACATTTCAAAAAATGAATTTTCATCTTGAAAATCAAAACCAAATGAGTTTTAATTCATCTTGTGATTAAAACATCATTTTTCAAACCTAAACCAAAAATCACAAGTTGTTTATTCAAACTTATTTGGTGTTTTTTATCATTTTTTTATTAATTTTCTTTGAAAAATTACTTTAAAAAATGAAATTAGGGTTTCTAGAATTTTGATCTTTTTCAAAACATTTTTAAATAAACTTTTGGGCCTCTTGATAGAGTGCAAGTCCCATCCCTTGTAAATAAATAAAATTGGGCCTCAGTCATTGTATAAGTCCCACTGTGTTTTCAAAATCTCGTCGCGATCGCCAATTTTAAAACAATTTTCAACTGGGCCTACCCTTGTGTTATAAGTCCCATTATTTTTCTTTTTCAAACACTTTGGGCCTTTCCTTGAGTTTTAAGACCCATCTCCTTGTACAAAAAATCTTTTTGGGCCTCAGTCATTGTATAAGCCCCAGTACAGTTTACAAAACAACGGTACGATTACTATATTTCATCTGGGCCTCTCCTTGAGTATAAGCCCCAACAACCTTTTTAAAAACAACTTCCCTTTTGATTTAGGTTCAAATTCATAGTTGTTATCAAAACTTTATTTAATTTCTTGAACAACTAACCATACAGCTGTTACTATGGAAGCTTGCTCGCCTGTAAGTTTTTATCAGCTTTCTTTACATGCTTTCATATATATATATATATATATATATATATATATATATAACTGTATTGCTGGAAGCTTGCTCACCTGTAAGTCCTTCTTTCATATCCTTTTAAATACTTGTCATATATCAACTGTATATATACTTATATATCTGCTTAGAGTTTTCCCCGACAATTAGGTCTAGAACTAGATAGAGCCAGTGGTCACTCTTTCAACACAGTCAAAACTAGTTCCCCATAGGAATTCCAGATACAGTCTTGCCTTCTCTTGGGCTTAAACAATATGGAACAAAGAGAAAGGCATTATTCTCGGTGAAACTTTTCTCAGTCTGTCACTATTAGAAATTGTCAAAGAAATTCAGTTCCCCAGAGAGGATTAATTCTCGGTGAAACCTCTCTTGAATTTCTTCAAACCCTAGAACTGTTCACTAAAGGAATTATTCTCGGTGAAACCTTTCTTGTACTTTTCTTAGGTTTGGGACCCACAGGCTTCCTAAAAGCATCCCCGCCTCCTCTTGGGCTTTGTACAAGGACCCTCCGGCTTCTTAGAAGTTCTCATGCCTTCTCTCGGGCTTAGTACAAGGACCATGAAGACCTCTTAAAGGTATAAGACAGAACTTAGTCATCCTTTGTTAAAGATGTCTTTCTAAAGAGTCAAAACCTCAAACCAATGTTAGGGTTGATTATCATCCCTTAAAACACCTGCCTCCTCTTGGGCATCATACAAAGATAAACTCTTCCATACCAGTAGACTTGGACAATCGAATTTCCTCTTGGATCTCAAAGACATTCTCAAGTTCCCTACAAACACAGGAGAAACATTGGTCATTCAATCAATCCCCAGTAGAGTTGAAACCCGTAGGTTCTAAAAACTCAGTCTTTTAATTCTAAATTTCCCCAACTAGGGTCAGCTTATCATCAGAGCCTCAAGGCATCTGATACCTCAACTCTTCTGTAAACCCTCAGCAAGAGTTAATTCCCCGCTTTGGACCTGCCTCTAGATCTCAATAATCCTCAGCAGAAGTCAGCCTCCTCTTAGACTTTGTATAATGATTTTCCTCAACAGATCTAGCTTCGAAAAGCACTCTCTTGTTGAGTCAACCCTTTTTTAGCCTCAATCTTGGGCTTTGTACAAGACAGATAAAAGCACTCTCTTATTGAGTCAATCTTTTCCAGCCTCCTCTTAGGCTTTGTATAATGATTTCCCCTATCAGATACCAGCCTCCTCTTAGGCTTTGTATAAGGATTTAAAATACTCTCTTGTTGAGTTAATTACCTCAAGGCACTCTCTTGTTGAGTCGACCCCTTTTAGCCTCCTCTTAGGCTTTGTATAATAATTTCTCCAGCTTGTTCAACCTCAATCTTGGGCTTTGTACAAGACACACAAAGACACTCTCTTGTTGAGTCAATCACCTTAAAAACACTGTTAATCACCTCCTAGCCTCCTCTTAGGCTTTGTATAATGATCCTTCTTTTCCTCAGCAAAAGTCAGCCCCAATCTTGGGCTTTGTACAAGACATCATAAATATCCTCAGTTGAGTCATTCCCTTTTAGCCTCAATCTTGAGCTTTGTACAGGACATATAAAACTTTCTCCAGAAAAAGTCAAAATCATTATAAACTTTCTCTTAAGCTCTGGATAAATATTTTCCCAGCGGAGTCAATTCCTTTCAGCCTTCTTTTAGGTTTTAGGAATTAATCTCCCTGAGCAGAGTCAATACCCTTCTCAGCCACAATCTTGGGCTTTGTATAAGACAAATCTTACTCTCCCGTAGAGTCAATCTTCTTTCAGCCACAATCTTGGCTTTGTACAAGACAGATAAAACCTCTCACCAGTAGAGTCAGTTTCCCCTTTTAGCCTCAATCTTGGGCTTTGTACAAGACCCCTACAAATATTCCCCAGTGGAATAAAAAAACCTTTTTAGCCTCAATCTTGGGCTTTGTACAAGACAGACAAAATATTTCCTCGAAAAAGTCAACCTTTAGCCTCCTCTTAGGCTTTGTATAATGATCTCCCCCAAAAGAGTTAGTCTTTTTTTTTTCCTCAATCTTGGGCTTTGTACAAGACGAAAAAATACTCCCTCGTTGAGTCAGCCTTTTCTAAGCCTCCTCTTAGGCTTGGTATAAAGACTTCCCCAGTGGAGTCAATCAATCTCTTAGCTTCAACCTTGGGCTTTAATCAAGGCACACAAAAGTCAACATCCCTTCAGAGGAAATCAAAAACTCTCTGGAGGAAGACATTTCTCTGTATATCATCATATCAAAACAGATAAATCAAAACAAACACTAATCCCAGATAACTGTTATAAGTGGCACACTTGTTGATTCAAACATCATAGCTGTCGTCCATCTTTTATCCTGGTAAAACTTCCACTTTCATCTAATTGCTGTAAGTGGCAAGCCTCTGGATTATTTAAATCCATGCCAATGTCCCTCTCTTAGCATGAAAGATTCCTAAGGAAATATGGCATTGCTCAACTGAGTTAAAGTTTTCTCCTTCAGCACAAATCCCTTATAAAGGAAATTTTGGCATTGTTGGATTCTCATATCCCAGTTAAAGTAATTATCCTTTATAATCAGTCACCCAACAGTTGTGATAAATAGACGAGATGTCTCCCTATAGAAATGACAATTTCTCTCTCAGTCAAACCTTTACCTTCAATCTTGGGCTTTGAACAAGACACATATACTCAACCTTTTAGCTTCAATCTTGGGCTTTGAACAAGACACCAAAACATCTTTTCCCTCCCGTAGAATAGGAGGAACTATGATTGCTCTGATTTCCCTGTTTCTTTAAACGGGAATACGTAGGCATAAGATTGTGAAATCTTAGCGAGCATACCAATAAAAGACTCTAGGTCCAGTACCTTCACCAATCAAGAGTGAGGTCCAATACCTTGCCAAAATCATCAAAAACTCTCTTTTTCTCTCTCAAACTTTTCTCAACCCATTTACAGATAAACACCATCAAGTACAAAGCGGAACCTAATGCTAACAACCTGTGGATAACCACATATAGGATGGGTAATTAACAACTCCCCATTGTATAACATGATCCCGAACTCCCCGAATCTCTTTAAGAATTTGTTCAGTTAAACATTCGCGTGCAAGATTAGTTTTAGATAGCTTTCCTTTCCCTTCCAGCTTCACGGGATAAATAAGAAATTAGAAAGTAGCACCCCGCTCCTACCATTGCGGTAAGGAGAAACCCATTTGCAATAAGGTGGTCGCGTCACCGAAAAAAATCGCACGCTACATAAGTTAACATTGTTTTTAACTTGAAGAAGCCATGTTTGTCAAGAAATCTCAAAAGTTAAACTTGGTTTTGGGGTACAGTTGACTTTTTATTAGATGAATTTCAAATTTTGTGATCCTTTATGAAATCAAGTTCTTGGCCTAATTCAAACCTAATGGATGGATTCCATAGGTGTTTTAGAGTGTCTTGAATCATGTCTCAAAGTTTGAGATCATGTCTTGGTCAAAAGTCAAAGGCATGGTTGACTTTTTCTCAAAAACCCTAGTTTGTGGTCCAGATGAATTTGAATCCTTGAATTGTTTGTAAACCAAGTTCTTTGTGTCAATTTGAATTTGTAAGAGGATCAATATGAGATATTTGAGTTCTTCAAAACATTCCTTGAGATTTTCGCTCATGCCTTGCTCCAAAAGTCAACTTAGGGGTGATTTAGGTCAAGAAACCCTAATTCTTGATTTTTGTTTAATGCATCTCCTGAGGCTATTTTGAACTTATGATTGGATCAATGAGGTCCCTTTAAGCTTCTTGGATCATGTTTTGAAGTATTAGCTCATGCCCAGATGAAAATTTCTCTCTGGAGGCCTTGGTCGACCAAAACCCTAATTTGGTGACACTGATGATCTTGAGGATTGATCAATTTGAAATGTTGCACTCTTGTGCTTGATTCTTGATATGGGAGACCTCTTGATCCTTCATGGATGTTTGAGAGGTTTGCCATGTTGAGAATCATGTCCATTCTTGATTGATCCTTTGTCTAAGTACCCTGAGAGGGTCCAAAACCCTAATTCTTGATTGAGGTGAATGTTTAACAATCTTTGAGACGGTTGATGAGGCATTAAGGTACATCCTGTAGCGAGCGATTTTGGACGCGGTTCTTAAGCGCTGGTCGCTCTCTGCGGTTGAGCTTAAAACTGCAGGCCGATTCATTTTTTATCCTATTAAAGCTGATGAAGGAAGGGAAATAGATGTCTCCAATTAACCATGCTTTGCATACTGAGTTTAAACAGCGGTCTGTTAGGTTACGGATGCTATCAATGTGGGGGGGCCTTTGTACTGGTTATTTGTATTTTCGCCAATACTGGTTTTTATCTAGACAGATGGTTTCTGGCGGGGAACAAGGATTAGGATGTTAGGACGGATGTTTTTGAATTACTGCTTTTGATTGATGGAGATATGGGATTTAGGTTTTTTGTTTAGTGTGCTCGCTAAGATCTTTTATTTCGATCTTATGCCTACGTATTCCCGTTTACCGAAACAGGGAAATCAGAGCGTTCGTAGTTCCTCCTATTCTATGGGAGGAAATGGTTGTTTTGGTGTCTTGTTCAAAGCCCAAGACGTGAAGCGAAAGGTGATTTGTATCTTGTTTAAAGCCCAAGATGTGAAGCTGAAAGGTCTATTTGTATCTTGTTCAAAGCCCAAGATGTGAAGCTGAAGGTCCCAACCTTAGAGAGAATTTGTCATCTCTAAAGAGGGGGGTTGTATGTCACAACTGTTTTATAAAGGAGAATTACTTTAACCAGGATGTGTGAATCCGGCAATGCCATAATTTCCTTTATAGGGGATTTTACCCTGAAGGCGAAGACTTTAACTCAATGTAGAGCAATGCTATATTTCCTTAGGAATTGCTCATGCTAAAAGAGGGACAGTGGCATGGATATAGATGATCCAGAGGCTTGCCGCTTACAGCAATTAGATGAAGGGGAAGGAGTTGTTGATGTTTGTGTACTGTGAACGAGGCACAGCTTTGATGCTAAAAGGTTGATTGGATCAACCAGTGGTTTTCTTATACTAAGCCTAAAAGGAGGCTATTATGTGTCTCGTACAAAGCCCGAGAGAGAGGCTAAAAGGTTTTGACTCAACGATGGAATCTTTTGGTATCTCGTATAAAGCCCGAGATAGAGGCTATTTGACTCAACAAGGGAGTTTTTTTGTATCTCGTATGAAGCCCGAGATGGAGGTTGTTGTTTGTCTGGCTCAATAAGAACCTTTTTGTATCTCATATAAAGCCCGAGATGGAGGCGAAAGGGGTGATTGACTCAACGAGGGAGTCTCTTATGTGTCTCGTACAAAGCCCGAGAGAGAGGCTAAATGACTTTTGACTCCGCTGGGGAGAATCATTGTACAAAGCCCAAGAGGAGGCTATTGTAACTGGAGAAGGATCATTATACAAAGCCTAAGAGGAGGCTATGGTGACTGTTTCAGTTAAGTGACAGGTCCAGTATACTGATTTTGAAAGAGAAAATCAGTTCTTATATGAGCAACACTGTACTCAGGGATTTGATTCAAGGATCCGGGTTATTCTTGTTCTTTAAGGAAGCGGGAAATCCGAAGGGTATTGAGACTGTCCGAGTCTGCGGGTTTCCTTCCTATTTAACGAAGGGGTCACTTGATAATGTCTTTGAGACTCAAGGAAGTTAGACTGTCCAAGTCTAGGGTTTTATCTTTTGTACTATGCTTTGAGAAACAGTAGTAGACTCTTTGAAAGGACTGTTCTATGCAGATGACTAAGTTATGTTCCTATACCTCTAGGAGGTCGTTGGGACAATTTGTATGAAGCCCAAGAGGAGGCTGGAATCTTTTAAGAAGTCGACGGGTCCTTGTGCTAAGCCCAAGAGGAGGGTATCATTCCCGGAGGAAGAGATCATTATACGAAGCCTAAGAGGAGGCTGTGAATACTTCTAAGAAGCCGTAGGGTCCTTGTACTAAGCCCAAGAGGAGGCGGGGTTGTTTTTAGGAAGCCTGTGGGTCCTTGTACGATGCCCAAGAGGAGGCCGATGCTTTTAAGAAGCCCGTGGGTCCCCAAACCCCGAGAAATTCAAGGCAATGCTATTCACCAAGAATAGATCAAAGTCAGGAAAGTTTGAGAATTTGGAAGAAACTCAAGAGATGCCATTCACGGATAAAAGATCATCTCTGGGGAGTAGAGTTTCTTTGACAACTTCTATGAGTGACAGTCTATGAAAGGGTTCACAGGGAATGCTGCCTTTCATATCTCCATATTGTTTAACCCCAAGAGGAGGGAAGACTGTGTCTGGTAATCCTGTGGGGATCTAGTTTTGACTCTTTAAGAGTGATTGAAACGGCTTTACCTAGTGCTAGACGTAGTTGCCGGGGAAACTCTAAATATCTATACTATTATTACACAGTTGATATGAGTTTATGAAAGAAGACTTACAGTGAAACAGCCCCACAATACAATTATATGTATATGAAAGCGGTAAATGAAAGCAATAACCACTTACTCGGTAGTAGAGCTTCCATGCTGTTTGGTTAGTTGTTCAACAAAGAAAGATTGAAAACAACAGTATATTCAAAATCAAAGGAGAAAGTGCTTTGAAAAAGAAAGATTTGGGACTTACAGCTCAAGGAGAGGCCCAGGGTTTTATCAGTGAGCGCACTGTTTGAATTTGTACAGAGGGACTTATACAAGTGACTGAGGCCAAAAAAGGTTTTCTGTACAAAGGGATGGGTCTTACACTCTTTCAAGAGGCCCAAAGGGTTTAAAGAAAAAGAGTGGGGCTTATAACACGAGGGTAGGCCCAGATGATTTTTCCGTTTGAAATGGCGATCGCGCCGAGGTTTTCTTTTAACGCGGAGGGACTTATACAATAAGTAAGGCCCAAAATGTTTTGGTTAAAAGGGGATTGGGTCTTACACTCTATTAGAGGCCCAAAGTGTTTTTGAATGGGTCTTATAGCTCAAGGAGAGGCCCAAGGTTATTTTTCAAAAGGCGATGATCGTGCCGTTTATTTGAAAATGTACAGAGGGACTTATACAACGAATGAGGCCCAAAATATTTCTGTACAAGTGGGTTGGGTCTTACACTCTCTCAAGAGGCCCAAAGTGATTTGAAAATGATTTATGAGGGTTGAATTAAACCAAAAACCCTAATTTGTTTTCAAAAATGTATTTAATTGAATAAAAATTCAATTAAAAATGATCAAAATTGTTTAACATATGAAAAACAAATTGTGATTTTGGATTAATGCTTCAAAAATTAAGTATTGACCTACAAAATAATTAGAAAGCATTAAAAGTTGCAAAATCAATGTAGAAAAAAATTTTAAAATGTCAAAAACAATTAAAATATTAATTCTTTGAAGAAATATCAATTATATGAAATAAATAATATTTTTGGGATTTTTTGATAAAATAAAATATTTTAACATTTTTGTGAATTATTAAAAAAAGAATCAACTCAAAATCATTAAAACTCAGAGAGAAATTAATTTTTGAATCAATTAAATAAAAATCACAAAATTCAAATATTCAAATTTTGAAAAAAGGCGCCAAGAACAGCAGAAGAACACGCGCGTGTTCTGGGTTTGGCTGATTTGCATTTTCTATCCAATCTCCCTGAATACTTGATTATAACATGCAATCCACATATCATTATGCTCGTCTCAACCTCACGATCATGTCTATGTCCATTAATTTCATTTAAATTAAACATATAACAAGAAATCATGAAAAATCCTCAAGAAACCTAATTTCTGCATGAAGGCTGGGATTTTTGATACACGATTCAAACAATGCAATTAATTGAGGGAAAACATTCCATGCATGATTATGAACATATGGCCAAATTATTGTGCAGCAAAAATTGCATGGATCATAGAGTTAGAAGAGCTCATGCTTACCACTTGCAGCTGGTGATCGTGATTTGTGTTGGAGGTGTTACAGGTAGGTTCCAATGATGTGGATAGCTTCCCTAGGTACCAAGTGATGTGTCTGAGTGCTTGGAATGGATTGAAATGGTTTGGAGTTGAAGATGGGACCTCAACTGCAAAACTGTCAAGAACTTGAGCAATTGGCTGGTGATTTTGTGAAATCAGTGTTCCAGATATTATGTGAGTGTTTGGATCACTTCTATATGATGTATGTGAGGTGTGTGAGTGATTGGTTTGATTGGAAAAGCTCTCAAACTCAAAACCCGATAGCTACCTTGCTAAGAAAGGCATTTTTGCCAAGCGAAAGAGATTTTGTGGAAAGCATCTGTTAGATGGTTTTGGTGTACTCAAACTGATCACAATTGAGCTCTATTTATAGTAGAGCAATTTTGTTTTGCAAGGAATAGTGAATGGCAACTGGTAAGTAGCTTTGGCCAATGTTGTCCAATGGAAATCCAAGTCTCCTCTAGCCATTGACTAGAGGTTAGGGCACAGAGTTGTGGTTCCCTTGGTCTTGGATAAGTCTTGACAAATTTCAGATGAGAATGGCTCAGTCCATGCCACCTTGATGCTTCCATTGAATGCTTCAATCCAAATTTGGAGTCTTGTCCCTATTTTGGCCATTCTAGGTTCAACATGCTATTTCTTGTTCCATAGACTTTGGAGGCTTGGCTCAGTGATTGTCCCCTTTAGATTCAATCCTCAGATGTGTCCAAGTGGATAGGAGCATTTGAATTTGGCTGATTTTGGAAAATCGAGCAAAGTTGCAAATTCTGCCTTGCCTTTGACAGATTTCAGCAAGGCAACTTTCCAATGTCATATCTCATGACTCATATGGAATTTGGCAATGTTCTTGGCCATTTTGGAAAGCCCTTACATGATACAACAACTGTTTGAACATGTTTGTTTTTTATCTATTTTGAATCCAAGTGAAAAATCCCCCTACATTTGGCAAAAAGTGAAGACAGATTTGGACTTAGTGAAAATTTCACTAAGTGTTGGAAAAAGTGATATTTTCACTTTTCAGCCACTTTGATCACTTCATAATTCAAAATCCTTAATGAATTGGACTTAGGTCTAGTTGAAGTTTTTGTAGAGGGTAATGAGGGCTACAAATCCATCTTTGGATGAGGAAAAATGGCTTTGTGGTTTAGAAGTTATGATCCTTCAAAGTTGGTACCCTTGTCACTTTATTTTTAACTTAGAAAATTTTCTAAGTTTTTATGGTTACCCCTTTTACAAGTTATCCCACTTTTCTTGATTTTTCTTGGTGAATGATGATTCAAATCATACATTAACATCATTTTAGGGTTAAAAATCCATTTTGGCGAAAAATCTCAAAAAGTCAAAGTTGGCTTTTGTGCACAGTTGACTTTTTATCAGATGAATTCCAAACTGTGCAATTCTTCAGGAAATCATGTCCTTGACCTAAATAAAACTTGATGGACATGTTCCATGGGTGTCATAGGGTATATTGAGGCATGTCCTAGGGTTTGGGAGCATGTCCGGGTCAAAAGTCAAAGTTACAGTTGACTTTCCTCGCGAAACCCTAATTGTGGTGCAGATGAAATTGAGACTTGTTGCTCAAGCTTCATAGATCAATCCATTGTCCCAAATGGATCAATATAATTCATTAGAGACCCTCAAATCCTCTCTTGAGGTCTTGGTTCATGATTTGTCCCAAAAGTCAACTTAGGGGTGAATTAGGTCAAGAAACCCTAATTCCTGATTTTTGATGTATGCATCCCCTGAGGCAAAATTGACTTGATGAATGGGTCCATGAGGTTCCATGGAGTACATTAGGTTGTGTTTTGGATCTTTGTCTTATGTCCAGATGAAATTTTTCATCTGGAGGCCCTGGTCGACCAAAACCCTAATTTGGTGATACTGGCGATCTTGAGACTTGATCCACCTAGAAGGGAGCAACCTTGTGCTTAATCCTCGAAGTGGGAGTCCTCTTGATCCATTATGGATGTTTGAGAGGTTAGACAAGTTGAAGATCACGTCATTCCTTGATTGATCCTTTGTCTAAGGCTCTGAGAGGGCTTGAAACCCTAATTTTGATTGTAGTGGATGATCACCCATCTTTGGGGAAACTGATGAAGTATGATGGTTCATCCACATTGTGATGATGATTTGCACAATGATGGGAAATCTTAGTGGTCAAAATTTGGGGTATGACACATCCATATTGTGGTGATGATTTGCACAATGATGGGAAATCTTATGGTCAAAATTTAGGGTATGACAAGAAGCATTTGAAATTGACGAAAGTCATCCTGTAAAACCAAAACCTCTCTATGATCATTTTGTGTCTTCTGGCACTGAGCTTATTTATTCTGAACTTGCACAGAAACCCTCACTGACACGGAAGTCTATTTCTAAAGCTAAATATCATGCACAAATTCCATTTGATTATCCTGTTGCACATAAGCCTAAATTTTTCAAACGCTCTGGGAAAACTAACAAAAGAGGACCCAGAAAGTGGGTACCTAAGGACAAGATAATCTATTTTGCAGATATCCTTAGCAGCTTAGTTAAAACACCAATCATGGTACCTGGACAGTGGTTGCTCGTGACACATGATGGGAAGAAGGCATATGTTCCAAAGTCTGGAACTTAAGCCTGGAGGCTTCGTTGGTTTCGGAGGAAACCAGAAAGGAAAAATCATTGGCTCTGGAACTGTTGGTAATGGCAACCTTCCTTCTATTACTAATGTTCTTTCTGTTGATGGTTTGATGCATAACTTGTTGTCAATTAGTCAACTTAGTGACAATGGTTATGATATCATCTTTAATCAAAAGTCTTGTAAGGCTGTTGTAACACCCCAAAATTTTCCCTCCTATTTATAGCTAATAAGTGGCTTATGCTTCACATTTCATATGCATTTAGGTCATAAGCATTACACATGCATCATTGGTCTTCACCAGGCATGGTATCAAGGGTTCCTTCATCATTGATTGATCAAAGCAAATAGAATGGGATATGCTTAATCGCTCATGCCATAATGGCTCTTCAAGACTCAAGACACTTTATTTGGTTCACCATTTCATCAAGAGATTGAGATACACAAGAAACTTAAAGAGAATCACCTCCTCTTATCTCTTGATCATCTAACTAGGGTTTTGGTCATATGAGTATATGACAACTCCATTGAGAAATAATCTTGAAGCTTTGATACCATCTCATCACCTACAACATCTTGGTTTAAGAGGATCTTCATTCACTCCAGAGGAATTAGGGTTTTGACCATCAGTCAACACCTCTTAACCTTCAAGGCCAAAACTAGGGTTTTGCCTAAAATCAGTTTATTTCTGATTTTTTGGGCAAGACTTGATTCCATGGCTTTCTATGTGTTCTCAAGTATCTAGGAGTGGGTTATGGACCATTTATTTCAGTCACAAGGATTTCAATTGGCCAGATGATTGAGAATCAGACAAATTGGGAATAAAGTCAACTGATCAAGGAAAAAGTCAACTCTTAACTTTTTTAGGTCAAACTCATGTTCATCATGTCAAATATGGTCAATGGGTGGGATTTGATCAAGAAATATTAAAGGGATCATGAAAAAATCAAGAGTTGTGGAAAGTTACCCAATTTGGAAAATTAGGGTTTTAGAAACTTTCCATTTTGGGAAAGTTTTGCATGGTTTGCTGCCAACTTCATGGCCAGTTTTCAGCATGAAGCAAGCTCCATTTCAACTTTTGTTAAACATGAAAGTTGTAGTATGGATTCCAAGCTTTCCAACCATATAAAGAATGCTTCATTTGGATTTCTAGATCAAAAGATACGATTAATTGAAGTTAGGATCATCAAGTTGTTCAAATGAAAGAACTTAGAGTTTTTTATAAGTCCCCAAACCCACTTTTGTGGCCATGACTTCAATGACATTTTTCATCATGGTTTAGACCTCCATTCAACTTGATTTTTACATGAAAGTTGTAGTATCAAATGAGACCTTTAATTTGGTACCTAAAGCATTCCATTTGATCCAATATTCATAGAGTTATGCTCCTCCAAAATCATGATCTCCAAGTTGTGAAACATGAAAAATAATTAGAATTTTCTAAGTGTAAAAGCCAGATGGTGTCATGCAATATTCATGATCATTTTTCATGAGGTTCAAGGCTTCTAATCCATTTTCCACAAACACCAAACTTGTTGTACCAAGTGAGATCTTTCCAAAGACACCAAGTTTGTGAAATTTGGCCCAAGATCCATCAAGATACAATGCTTCAAACTCCATAACCAAACTTGTGTACCAAACCAATGTTATTGCTGCAACCTGACCTCATGCGCATAATGTCATTAAGTTACCCCATTTGCCCATGCAAAACCTTACAAACCATGTACATACATGAATCTTACCTCTTATGCCATGAAAAACAAAATAAAAATTTAGGGAACAAGAATTAGAAATTCTGACCTGTATTAACATCAACACACATCATCATCATGTATGCCCCATTATATACACCATAACAACATTACACACTCACAAAAACCACACCAACCCATGCCAACATTTTTTCCTCTCAAGTTGCCAACTTTCACTAACCATGCATTTAGCACAAACTTTAACCCTGATCAACTCATTAACCATGTATAAACCATAGATATAAAAGCTCAAAGCCCTTAACAGAATTCAGTTACATCTCATTCTCTCCTAAAATAGATCAAAAACTCCATTGGAGCTCTCAACTTCAGAGCTTCAAATCCACCAATTTGTGAGCACTCTTCAAGGTTTCTCTCCACAATCATCATCACCAAGCTTCCCTCTAACTTCTGTATGCATTTGTTTCCACCTGGAGCAACTATATCATCGTGTGTGAATTCATCATCCTCATCATTAAACTTGGAATTTCATGCAAGAATCAAAGAAGTTTTTAGCATTTATTTTGCTCACAAGGATGATCAGAAGATAGCAGGATGTTTCATAGGGTTTCTTGTACGTGGAAAGTGAAGCTCAAACAAGTGAGTTTATTGAACTTTTGCATCATCATAGAGCCCGTATATGGCTTATAACCATGTAGTTAGGATTGCATCTGAAGTCCTCTCCATGGAGGCAATGTTTTTGGTTAGAAATTAGGGCATTTTGTGATGTTTTGAATTTCTCAGATCTAAGTTATTCTCGTCATATCTCACCATAGATTGGTCTTTTGAAAAAAAACTAAACTTAGATTTGTATTCTATGAGGAAAACTGAGCCAGATGATGGTGGTCCTTCCCATTTTTGAGATTTTTGGCTGTCAGCAACGGTGGTTTCCAACCGGAGAAGACGACCGGAAGTCTTTTCCGGCCACCAGCTTGTCAAACAATAATCACATGTGTCTGGTCAACACGTGGATGTCGTTCACTGATTTGGCCATGTATTCAAGGCTTGCCAGCATGTATTAAGTTTTTTCCCGCGTGTGAGTGTATTTGAATCCCTCCAATGGCGTTGCAACAACGCATTAATGAACCTGACGTGTTTTCCCCCACGTAACCAATTTCTTTTCCTTGATTTTAATTTTCTAAATTAAATAATTATATTGATATAATCAGATGAAAATAAAGTGGTTTTTTTGTGACATGGGCCATGCGCATTTTCTTTCTCCACCCCCACTTGCTGGCCCATGGTGATTATGAACTGAGAATTACTTCTGGTACACCCCCTGGCTCATTGTGAGGTTTCTTTTTCTCCTTTTTTGATACACGTTCAAGATTAGAATTCTAAAAATAGCTTCTTTCATATAAATATTCCAAATAAATTCATGTGTGATCTTGAGGACTTTAATTAATTTTTGATGATTTTTATTTTCATTTTTGGAGATATTTGATATTTTTATCAATTTTTGATTAGTGAGTGTTCATATTGACATACCTTATGAATCAAGCCTTGAAAAAGGATCTTCCCTTAATATTTTTGATCCTAATTTTTGTGTGCACTTTGCCACTTAATAATAGGAACCTTACATGTTCAATTGGGGTTTTAGTCATGATTTTTGATTCACTTTTTAAATGCTTTTTTGTGACTTGTGTTGAGGGATCCCTAATTTTGACTTGCCTAATATTTGCAATTGTTTGAACACCTTTGGTGTATGTATTTGAGCCAATATTTTGAAAATGATCAGTCTCTGACCTTGCCATTACATGAATATAATTCTATAAATTTCCAAATATTTTAACCATTTTTCATGAATATTACATTTCATGATTAACATCTTGATGCATGCTAGAGCTAGGGTTAACTTAATGCCTATATGTGAGCACTTTAGGCCAACTTTAAGGACATGTTTGAGCATATTCATGATGTCATTTTGTTTTCCTTTTTAATCTTTGGATGTTGCTTTTTGATCATGACTCACATGATTCCTTTGAACCCTAAATTGCTTACCCGATCTTACTCGATGCTTGCTTAGGTGCTTTGGTTTGATGGTGCATTTATGCAACCCTCTTTGGGATATTTTTGTGCATAATTTCACATGTGGTTTAGCATGAATTAGAGCCTAATCATATTATTTTATAGGTCATTTCACATGCTCCTAATGGATGTTATGCTTTCACAAGTTTGAACATGAATAAGCATTCAACTTTGTTGCCTTGCACTTGAACTCTGGGGTGTCTTATTTGGCCAATGCTTTTGATATTCATATGTGAAATTTCACATGTCATTTACCACTGCCCTATATGTGTGAATACTTGATTCACTTGACCTTGGCTTTGCTTTTACATGCTTGAACTTATTTTGATTCTAGTGGAAGATTAAGTGGATTTTGACCACTACTTGTGATAGCTTTTAAGAACATGTAGTCATGATGATCTTGTAGAATCTAAATACTCATTTTGAATGTGGATAACATGCGTACATTGACATTAGGATGGGGTGGAACTTTCTCATCCCATTCATTAGTTCTTTGGTGTGCTTTAAGTAAGACTACCTTTGTGTGAATGTGAACATGATTTGTGCATCAACTTTGACCACTTCCTTAACATCATTTGTGTACTATCTTTTCTCATTTATTTTGGGATTAAAATAGTGATTACTATAGGTCTTTTACCTCTAATGTGTATGCTTTGAAATTGCCTTACCATGTTCTTTCATTTCTCTTGCTTGAGTGACAAGTTACATGCTAATGTTTAAGCTTTGTTTTGTTCCTCATTTGCTTTAACTTTTGAGAAGATGTTTAACATGAATTTTGTGACAACTTGGGACATTTGTGGACATTCATTATATTCTTTAACTTCTTACCTAGTTCATATGCAAATCCATTTCATGTTTGTTTTCTCATTGTTTGTCCATAATTGATTTATGCCATCCAAAAGTGACATGTTTGTGTATAACTTTCAAAACTCTTCAACATAACTTGATGTGAATTTAGTGATCATTCCTTGACATTTCAAACATCAATTTGCATTGATTATGACATGAAATGCTACTGCCCCTTGAGGTTTCCATCCTTTGAGTTAACTTGTTTGAGCTTTTAAAGTGCAACTTACATGAATTTTGTAATGACTTTTGTTTGAGTTAGGATGTAGGACATAATTTGATTTCTTTTGACACCTTTTTGGACAATACCATAGATGTGATATAGTAGGTTTAACTATTGACCCTCTTAGGTTCACACACCTTTAGGATTCATTTCTCTTTGCTTATTGTTTAACATTAATCCTAGATTGGAATTAGGACATTTGCATAGGTATAGGTGCATAGTTTTGCATTTTTCTTTCAACTATTTAATAGTTGAGCTTGGCTTGGAGTTGGTAAGTACTTGTGCTACTTTAACTTGATGTTTACACTTACATGACTTCTCTTTCATCTCACTTCTTCTTTACTTCTATCTTTTGTGATTGAATTATCTAATGTTTACTTGTGTATGATCACATGTTCCCTTAGGATTCCTAGCTTGAATCTAATTTTGGATTAGGTTCAAAGTAGGAAAGTGTCATACCCCAAATTTTGACCACTAAGATTTCCCATCATTGTGCAAATCATTATCACAATATGGATTAACCATCTTGCCTCATCAGTCTCCCCAAGGATGGGTGAACACTTACTACAGTCAAAATTAGGGTTTCAAGCCCTCTCAGAGTTCTTAGACAAAGGATCAATCAAGAAATGACATGATCTTCAACTTGTCAACCTCCCAAACATCTAAAATGGATCAAGAGGACTCCCACTTTAAGGATTAAGCACAAGGCTGCTCCCTTCCAAGTGGATCAAGCCCCAAGATCGCCAGTGTCACCAAATTAGGGTTTGGTCGACCAGGGCCTCCAGATGGAAATTTTCCTCTGGGCATGAGCCAATGCTTCAAAGCGTATCCTAAAATACTCCATGGAACCTCATGGGCCCGGGCATCAAGTCAATTTGACCTCAGGGGATGCATACATCAAAAATCAGGAATTAGGGTTTCTTGACCTAATTCACCCCTAAGTTGACTTTTGGGACAAATCATGAGCAAAGAGATCAAGACATGATTTGAGGGTCTCCAACATACCACATTGATCCATTTGTAACAATGGATTGATCCAGGAAGCTTGAGCAGCAAGTCTCAATTTCATCAGTACCACAATTAGGGTTTCACGAGAAAAGTCAACTGTAGCTTTGACTTTTGACCAGGACATGCTCCCAAACCCTAGGACATGATTCAATACGCCCTATAACACCTATGAAATCAATCCATCAAGTTTGATTTAGGTCAAGGACTTGATGTCATAGAGGATCGCACAGTTTGGAATTCATCAGAGAAAAAGTCAACTGTGCACAAAAGTCAACTTTGACTTTTTTTTTATTTTTCACCAAAATGGGTTTTTAACCCTAAAATGATGTTAATGTATGATTTGAGTCATCATTCATCAAGAAAAATCAAGAAAAGTGTAATAGCTTGTAAAAGGGGTAACCATAAAAACTTAGAAAATTTTCTAAGTTATGAACAAAGTGGCAAGGGTACCAACTTTGGAGGATCATAACTCCTAAACCACAAGGCCATTTTCCCCATCCAAAGCTAGATTTGTAGCTCTCACTACCCTCTACAAAAGCTTAGAACTTACCTCCTTCCAAATTCATCATGGATTTTGAGTTATGGAATGATCAAAATCACAAAAAGTGAAAATGTCACTTTTTTCCAACACTTAGTGAAATTTTCACTAAGTCAGAATCTGCCTTCACTTTTTTCCAAATGTAGGGGGATTTTTCACTTGGATCCAAAAGGTATCAAAACCAAATATGATCAAACAGTTGTTATATCATATGAGGGCTTTCCAAAATGGCCAAGAACATCACCAAATTCCACTTGGGCCATGAGATATGATAATGGCAATATGCCTTGTTGAAAACTGCCAAGGCTAGGCAAAATTTTGCATTTTTTCTCGATTTGGCAAAATCAGATAATTCCAAGCCTTGTCATCACTTTGGACACATCTGAGGATCAAATTTAAAGGGGACAAACACTGAGCCAAGCCTCCAAAGTCCTTGGAACAAGAAGTAGCATGCCAAACATAGAATTGCCTAAAAGAGGGACAAGACTCCAATTTTGGATTGGAGCATTCAATACATACACCAAGGTGGCATGGACTAACACATTTGCAACTGAATTCAGTCAAGACTTATCCAAGACCAAGGGAACCACAACCCTGTGCCCTAAGCTCTAGTCAATGGCTAGAGGAGACTTGGATTCCAAAATGCAACTATTGGCCAAACCTCTGCTGCAGTTGCCATTCACTATTGATCCCAAAACAAACTTGCTCTACTATAAATAGAGCTCATTAATGCTCAGTTTGAGTACACCAAAGCCATCAAACAGATGCTTTCCTCAAAATCCCTCTCTTTTGGCCAAAATGCCTTCTTTAGCAAGGTAACTCTGAGTTTTTGAGTTAGAGAGCATTTCCATCACAACTCATGATCCTAACACCTCATAAACATCATATGTAGGTGATCCAAACTATCAAAAGTGACCTGTAACACCAAAATCACAAAGTCACATCTCAAAACCTCAAAATAGGCCTTTTGTACATTTTTCAAGCCATGTCTTGATTCAGTCACTTTCCAAACCATATAAAACCTCAAACACACTCCAAATAACATCCTTGAATTGTCCCAAATGGTTCCCCCATTTGGAACACCATTTGCGAGAGTTGTTATTTTGGTCATTTTAACCCCTTTTGCAAGAAAGGGCCAGTTTGTGTTTTTGCAGGTTCCAGCTGATTCCAACCATCCTTAAAGCTTCTAAGGGATCATTTAAGAGTGTCCAAAGCATCAAACCATTTATGGAACAAGAAGTTTGGCAAAGTGCACAGAAAACTCCAAAAGCTCAAAAAGAGGTAAGCATCATGACTTGAACTTTCCAAAATATGCATTGCTTTGAAGTCCACTGATCTTACACACCTCATACATGTTATATATGTTGTGTTTGAACCAATTCATCATGTAATTCATGCCTGTATCAAAGTGTAGCATAGAAAATGCAATTATAGCCCTTTTTCAAAACCACTATCGGATTTTGAGGAGGGAGTATGATCTGAAAAAAATACCACCACCATTGGATTCCTTGTAAAATTCTAGGCCAGATGCATATAAATTTTGTCCCCGACCATGCAGAAATGAGAAAGTTATGGACCTTCCCGTTTCATGGCAAAACTTGCCTTGCCTTGCCTTGGCCAGGCCTAGAAAACAAGACAAGCCTTGTATATTTGTGGTTTCACTTCAAGCAGTGGATGTATCACCACCCCAGTGGTAAGGCGCGCGCCCTATAACCTTGAGGTCGTGGGTTCAAACCCCACCCATGCCATTTTGTGTTTTCTCAAATTTTTGCTATTTTTTCCAATATTTTCATGTTTTATTAATTAATTGGAAAATTAGTAACTCCTTCAATTTTAATTATTTTTAATTGGTTCTTTTTGCAAAAAATCACAAAAATGTTGAAATATTTTATTCTACAAAAAAATTAAGTTTATATTATTTATTTAATATAATTAGTATTTTTGTGAATAAATTCCTTTTTAATGTTTTTATACATTTTAAAAGTGAATATTTACTTTGAAAATCAAAACCAAGTGAGTTTTAATTCACCTTGTGATTAATCCCTCATTTCTCAAACCTTAAAAAAAATCACAAATGGTTTATTCAAACTTATTTGGTATTTTATTTGATTTTCTTTAAATATTTACTTTTAAAGAATAACAAATTAGGGTTTCTTTGATTTTCACCCTCATCAAACAATTTCAAACACTTTTGGGCCTCTAATAGAGTGTAAGAACCAATCCTTTGTAAATACAAACCTATTTTTGGGCCTCACTTATTGTATAAGTCCCGTTGTATTTCAAAAAGTTCGACGCGACCATCGTCCGTTGAAAAACAAACCTTGGGCCTCTCCTCGAGCTATAAGACCCATTCAAAATCATTGGGCCTCTATTGGAGTGTAAGACCCAACCCCCTTTGAAAACTAAACCATTTTGGGCCTCAATGCATTGTATAAGACCCACCGCGTTATCAAAAATCTCGGCGCGATCGCCATTTTCAAACAAATGACCCCGGGCTTCTCCTTGAGCTGTAAGCCCCACCACTTGTACAAAAATAAATATCTTGGGCCTCTATTAGAGTGTAAGACCCAATCCCCTTTTAACCAAAACTTTTTGGGCCTCAGACATTGTATAAGTCCCCCTGCGTTAAAAGAAAACCTCGGTGCGATCGCCAATAAAAAAACCAATCATCTGGGCCTACCCTCGTGTTGTAAGCCCCATTCTTTTTCTTTAAACACTTGGGCCTCTTGAGAGAGCGTAAGACCCATCCCCTTGTATAGAAAACCTTTCTTGGGCCTCAGTCACTTGTATAAGTCCCTCTGTACAAAACGACAGTGCGATCACTGATAAACCTTGGGCCTCTCTTTGAGCTGTAAGCCCCAACATCTTTTCAAAATACTTTCTCCTTTAATTTTGAATATACTGTTGTTTTCAATCTTTCTTTGTTGAACAACAAACCAAACAGCATAGAAGCTCTATAGCCGAGTAAGTGTTTATATGCTTTCTTTATCCGCTTTCATATACATATAACTGTATTGTGGGGCTGTTTCACTGTAAGTCTTCTTTCATAAACTCATATCAACTATGTAATACTAGTATAGATATTTAGATTTTCCCCGGCAACTACGTCTAGTACTAAGCCCTGTTGATCACTCTTAAATAAACAAAACTAGATCCCCCATAGGATCACCAGATACAGTTTTCTCTTAGGCTGTCGCCCTTAATTGTCAAAGAAACTATACTCCCCAGAGATGATCTTTTCTCCGTGAATGACATCTCTTGAGTTTCTTCCAAATTCTCGGACTTTCCTGTCTTGATCTACTATCTGTGAATAGCCTGTCTTGAATTTCTAGGGGTTTGGGGACCCACAGGCTTCCTAAAAGCATCCCCGCCTCCTCTTGGGCGTTGTACAAGGACCCTACGGCTTCTTAGAAGTATTCACAACCTCCTCTTAGGCTTCGTATAAGGATTCTTCCTTCGGGAAGAGAGCCTCCTCTTAGGCTTCGTACAAATTGTCCCTCGGCTTCTTAAAAGTTTCCAGCCTCCTCTTGGGCTTCTTACAAATAGTCCCGACGACCTCCTAGAGGTATAGGAACAGAAATTAGTCATCTTAATAGAACAGTCTTTCAAAGAGTCTAGATCTTTCTACCGTGAACGTACTACTACTGTTTCTTTAAGCATAGTACAAAAGATAAAACTCTAAACTCGGACAGTCTAATCTCCTTGAGTCTCGAAGGCATTCTCAAGTAGGGAAAAACACCAGTAGACTCGGACAGTCTCCAATACCCTCTGGATTCCCCATTTCCTTAAAGAACAGGAAATAACCCTGATCCTCTGATCAATCCCAAAGCATAGCCTTACCTTTAATCAGTCTCTTTATAAGAACTGATTTTCTCTTTTAACCAACCTACTGGACCTGTCACTCAACTGAAACAGCAATCCTTTTAACCTCTATCTCGGGCTTCGTACGAGATATAAAATCACTCTCTTGTTGAGTATAAAAGACTCTCTTGTTGAGTCAATCTCTCTTTTAGCCTCTATCTCGGGCTTCGTACGAGATACAAAAAGACTCTCTTGTTGAGTCAATAATCCTTTTAGCCTCTATCTCGGGCTTCGTACGAGATACAAAATCACTCTCTTGTTGAGTATAAAAGACTCTCTTGTTGAGTCAATCTCTCTTTTAGCCTCTATCTCGGGCTTCGTACGAGATACAAAACACTCTCTTGTTGAGTATAAAAGACTCTCTTATTGAGTCAACCTTTAGCCTCCGTCTTGGGCTTCGTACAAGACACATCTAAAAGCACTCTCTTGTTGATTCAACTCCTTTTAGCCTCCATCTCGTGCTTCGTACGAGACACAAAAGCATCCTCTTGTTGGGTCAATAGCCTCCTCTTAGGCTTTGTATACGAAAAATCCCGGTTGAGTCAATCAACGTTTTAGCATTAAAACCATGCCTCGTTCACAGGATACAAACATTAACAACTCCTTTCATCTAATTGCTGTAAGCGGCAAGGCTCTGGATTATTTACATCCACGCCACTGTCCCTCTTTTAACATGAGAAATTCCTAAGGAAAGATAACATTGCTCTACACTGAGTTAAAGTCTTCTCCTTCAGGTTAAAACCCCCTATAAAGGAGATTATGGCATTGCTAGGATTCACATATCCCGGTTAAAGCAATCCTCCTTTATAGTCAGTCACCCAACAGTTGTGACAAACAGACCCCCTCTAGAGATGACAAATTCTCTCTGAAGACAACACCTTTTTAGCTTCACATCTTGGGCTTCGAACAAGATATAAATAGACCCTTCAGCTTCACATCTTGGGCTTTGAACAAGATATAAACCACCTTTTCAGCTTCACGTCTTGGGCTTTGAACAAGACACCAAATCACCATTTCCTCCCATAGAATAGGAGGAACTACGATCACTCTGATTTCCCTGTTTCGGTAAACGGGAATACGTAGGCATAAGATTGAAAGAAAAATCTTAGCGAGCACACTAATCCAAAGCCCCAAATCCCGTACCTTCACATATCAATCAAAAAGCATCAGTCCTAGCATCCTAACAAAATTCCCCATTAACATTCCTGGTGTTTCGTTCTAAACAAAGTAAGAAGAAAGAGGCCCCATTACCATATAGCATCTGTAACCTAACAAACCGCTGTTTAAACTCAGTATGCATGCAGGGTTAATTAGAGACATCTATTTCCCTTCCTTAGTCAGCTCAATAGGATAAAAAATGAATCGACCTGTAGTAACCCCAGAGCGACAGTGCTTAAGAACCACGTCCAAAATCGCTCGCTACAGAAAAGTGGCGCCCACCGTGGGCCCCTTTTCTTTCTTTCTTTCCTTTTTTGGGGGATTTCACTAGGATAGGACTTTTTTTGACTTCTAGGATCTTAGGTCAAAAACTTTAAAGTTGGGAAGGTACCACATAATGGAAACTCCGTCAGGGAGCCATTTTTGTCAGGAACATAGGATTCATAGCTCTTTAAACTCTAGGACTTTAGGACAAATATATATACTGCTTTTCCTAATTGATATCTATGTTTATTTTTCTGCTAATGGGAATGCGTGTGATGCCGCATGTAGAAAGATTGAGTATACACCTAGGAAAAACCTCTTTTAGTAGTGCGGAAATTATTGGAAATGGTTGTCACGCGATACTACCCTCTTCTGATGGTTCTTCGAAAAACATCACCTAGCACGGTTCCTAGCCCGCTGGTGTTTTCTCGACAAGAACTGATGATTTTGAGAGACAGGTACAAAAATCACTAGTATAAACCTTTGGGGGGGTAGAGCCTTGACTTCATGACACCGACCCTTTGACCCCATGTTTTTTCTATGTTTTTGTGTGATGCATTCATGCATTCATCTAAAAAACATTACATCAAAGAAAAACTTCTCTTCTAGTCTCTCTTTTTCAAACTAAACTAAGACAATGATTGCAAATATCAGAGAAAAAGATTGCGCTCATGGACTTCGGTAGAAGGAGAACTCATAAGCATACCTTCAGGGTTCCAAAACTAGAGGATTTGAGAGGAATAACGAGGATGATCACTAACCCTAAAGCTTTCAGAGCCAAGTATGGAGGTCAGCTACCTCTGTTAAGAGTCCATGTGATTGAAGGAATCATGGAGGCACTCATTCAGTTTTACGATCCGGTCTATCACTGTTTCACATTCCTGGATTACCAGCTCGCACCAACGCTGGAGGAGTATTCTCACCTAACAGATTTACACATTACTGATCGAGCTCCTTTTTCTGGACTGGAAGAAATTCCAAAAGATCAAACCATTGCAAGAGCAATCTATTTGGATGAGTCAGAAATCAAGACTCACATGACCACCAAGGGTGGGCTCCCAGGTTTGCCAGCCCAGTTCCTGACAAAGAGGGCTCTATACTTTGTTAGTGTAGGGAACATGACTGCTTTTGAAAGCATCTTTGTCTTACTCACCTACGGGTTATTTCTGTTTCCCAACATTAATAGTTTCGTTGATATCAACGCCATTAAGGTTTTTCTCATTGGAAACCCTGTGCCAACTTTGGTCGCGGACACGTATCATTATGTACACTTAGGGAATTTGTACAGCGTAGGGATGATCACATGTTGTGTACCCCTGTTATATAAATGGTTTATCTCCCATTTGCCCAAGTCTGCTACGTTTTGGGATCATAAGAGTGCCTTGCGTTGGTCGCAGAAAATCATGTCTCTTACGAACTCTGATATAGATTGGTGCAATAGGATTTATGACGGGATCAGGATCATTGACCGTTGTGGAACGTCCCGACTTTGATGCCGAGTAGGGTTCCCGTTGGTAATCACATGTTGTGAGGTTACATTGTATTCAAAGCGGGCGTGGCCAGGTGCCACCACACAACTATGAACGTTGTAGAGTCTGTTCGGAAAGTAACCAAGGATGTTACCTTGTGCGAGCAGCTCTTCAGGGTCAGATGGATTGTAGAGAGATTTGCCCATATCCGTGTTCCGGACCAATCAACTGGGCGCCAGACTACATCGTTGATCAAATTGAGGATGTTGTTGTAATTTGTGATCATCAGAGGGCTAGGGATGTTTGTACCATCATCCCTCTACTTGACGAATCGAGAGTTCCCAACCGGAAACGGATCGAAATTGCTTACGATGGTCAGAAAAATCAAAAGGATTGCATAGTCATCTATCTACCGGGACCATTACCGTATGAATCAACTAAGGTTATCCCTTAAAAATACGGTGCAACAACAGTCGAGAATGGAAAGGAAATTCCAATACCCTCCGTCGTGAATATTGCAGACATCAGTCGAGTAACACGGAGTGGTCGAATCTTCAACCGAGGAGTTAGAGAACTTAACAAAGAAAAGGAACCTCAGACAGAAGTTCCCAATCCACCAGTCGGCCAATCCAGTAATCCCGACCTTTCGAAAAACGATGATGAGATGCTAAAGCTCATCCGAAGGAGTGAATATAACATTGTTGATCAACTGTTACAAACTCCTTCAAAGATCTCTGTGCTGTCACTTTTACTCAGTTCAGAAGCGCACTGGGAGGCTCTACAGAAAGTCTTGGAGCAAGCCTTTGTGGAACTAGATGTAACAATCAGACAGTTCGATAGCATTGTCTCTAACATCACTTCCTGCAATAACTTGGGATTTAGTGATGAGGAATTACCTGAAGAGGGTCGCCGTCATAACATGGCGCTCAATATCACGGTCAGCTGCCAGGGCGATGCTTTAGCCAGCGTACTGGTAGACACAGGGTCAGCCCTGAATGTTATGCCGAAGTCCACTTTGATGCAATTATCCTTCAAAGGACCCCCTATGAGAACCAGTGAGGTCGTCGTCAAAGTATTCGACGGGTCCAGAAAAACGGTTATCGACGAAGTCGACCTTCCCATAACTATTGGTCCTCACACTTTCCAAGTCGCTTTCTAGGTCATGGACATCCGGGAAACGTACAGTTGTTTATTAGGAAGACCTTGGATACATCAGGCTGGGGCGGTCACCTCGACCCTCCACCAAAAGTTAAAGTTCGTCCAGAACAACCAGCTCGTCACGGTCTGTGGAGAACAAGCCTTGCTCGTGAGTAACTTATCATCATCTACTGGTGTAGAACCCGAGGAGGTTATTGGAATTCAGTTCCAAGCACTGTCGGTGAGCAAGGACCATCAATCCGAAGACGGAACTTCCATTTCCTCATACAAAGATGCTATCAAAGCAGTCGAGAGTACCAATACAATAGGATGGGGACAGCTAGTCATTCCTACTGACAATAAAACAAAGAAGGGTCTTGGTTTTTCTGCAACCTGTACCCAGACAGCTACTACCAGCAATGAAAGTCTTCATCTCATTCAAGACTTCTTCCACAGTGGGGGTTTCCTTCACCCAGTGCCTCAAGAAGTGCATACCATCAATAAAGATGATTCCTCTGATATGGAGGAAGAATTGGAGTCCTATCTTAACAAGGACGATTATATGTCTCAGGACGAAACGCAGACTCCCTTTTGCTTTCCTACACAGAGTTCGAGATTTATACCCATGTCAGATGTCGAAATGATATACAGAGATTGTGATCCGGAAGGATGTCGTTATCCACCAAACTCATTAGTGGAGGACACTCTGATGAAGGACAACTTTGACCACAACTATTATGGCCCAATGGATGGCCTACCAATGTGGCAGCCGTATCCAGGAGACTCGGGGCAAGGAAATTAGCCGAACAATGAAAATCAGCTGAGCATCATTGAAAAGAATACCTGCGTCCCCACCCTGTCATGGGATCAACAATCAGGTCATTCAGAAAACATCCAGTACGACAATGAATTTGCAACGTTTGCAGGACTTGAATTCATCAACTATGCTTTTCCAGAGGTCAACGTCATCGAGAAGGATGACTCATCCAGTTCCAAAGAAGTGTGGGACACCTTGGGACAACCTGGTGGAAAATACGACTATATGGTAAAGTACATTGCTCCCGAAAGCTCTCGTATCAGGCTCGAAGACATCCAGCCAACTGGATGGGGAGATCTACTTGAGAGCACAAATGCTATGCAAAATGTAACAGAGGAATTCTCCTATGACAATTCTGCCTGGGAGACAGATTCCAATGATCCTGCTCCACCAGAAATCAGCGTTATTTCTGAAGACAAATCAAGGAAGGTGCCAGACTTTGTGATTCACCGAGGAGTTCACCGCCAATTGGTTGATGTCGATGTTTCGAAGATTGTTCATAAGTCAAAGTAATTGTCGTCTTTAACCTTTCACCCTGTCCAGGTGAAACAGATGTTTTGATAGGGCTCACTTTCAGTAAATTTCCCCCTTCGCTTCGCCCAAAACGACAAAGCTTTGTTTTATAGGGTTGTAGTTTCAAGAATCGACTTGTTCATTAATAAAATAACGTCGTTCTGTAATTTCCTCATTATGTTGTTGTTTTCTCTTTTTGCTTTTCTCAGAAAATGGTAATCCTAAAGAACAAATCAATAATAAAAAACAAGCAGTTTTCCAAAGAAATACACTGCACACACTCTTGCATTTCCTCTATCTCTTCTAAACACAAATCATACCGTCATGCAGATTGCTTGTTTTAAACCCCGTTGAGACATACGATCCGATGCCTTCTCCCAACTTTGAGTTCCTAGTATTTGGGGTTGAAGAAGAAAATGACGACGAAATTCCAGAAGAGATCTCCCGATTACTCAGACAGGAGGAAAGGTCCATTGAACCTCATAAAGAGCCGTTGGAAACGGTAAACTTAGGTTCGGAAAAAGAGAGAAAAGAAATCAGGATTGGGGCACTGCTCAGTCCAACTGCCAGAGAGGGTTTAGTAAAGCTTCTCAAAGAATTCCCCGATGTATTCGCTTGGTCCTATCAAGATATGCCAGGGTTGGATACCAGCATCATGGAACATCATTTACCATTGAGATCGGAATGTCCGCCAGTAAAACAGAGGTTGAGACGGACTCACCCGGACATGGCCATCAAAATGAAAGAGGAGGTACAAAAACAGATTGACGCGGGTTTCCTCGCCACATCAGAATATCCTCAATGGTTAGCCAACATCGTACCGGTTCCGAAAAAGGACGGAAAAGTCAGAATGTGTGTCGACTATCAAGATCTGAACAAGGCAAGTCCAAAGGACGACTTTCCTTTACCACACATCGACATGCTGGTAGACAGTACAACAAAGTTCAAAGTTTTCTCCTTCATGGATGGATTCTCGGGCTATAATCAAATTAAAATTGCGCTGAAAGACATGGAGAAAACTTCGTTCATTACCCCATGGGGTACCTTTTGTTACAAGGTGATATCGTTCGGTTTGAAGAACACCGGGGCAACCTATTAAAGGGCCATGACTACTCTATTTCATGACATGATACACAAGGAAATCGAGGTATATGTCGATGATATGATTGCAAAATCTAAGACAGAAGAGGAGCATGTGACCCATCTGTCAAAATTATTCGAGCGATTGAGAAAGTACAAACTCCGCTTGAATCCCAACAAGTGCACCTTCGGTGTCCGTTCAGGGAAACTGCTAGGGTTCATCGTCAGCCAAAAAGGAATTGAGGTTGATCCTGACAAGGTCAAGGCCATTCAAGAAATGCCTTCTCCAAAAACTGAAAAACAAGTCAGAGGATTCCTGGGACGTTTGAACTACATCTCCAGATTCATATTCCTCATGACCGCGACATGTGCGCCGATTTTCAAATTACTTAAAAAGAACCAGGACTGCGTTTGGACAGAAGATTGCCAAACTGCCTTCGACAGTATTAAGGAATACCTGTTGAACTCTCCGATTTTATCACCTCCAGTGGAAGGAAGACCACTGATTATCTACCTCAACATCCTAGAGGACTCAATGGGATGTGTACTTGGCCAACAAGATGAAACCAAAAGGAAGGAGTCTGCCATCTACTATTTGAGCAAGAAATTCACCGACTGCGAGACTCGGTACACTATGCTCGAGAAAACTTACTGCATTTTGGCTTGGCCAGCCAAACGTCTTTACAGTACATGATTCGTCCCACTACTTGGTTGGTCTCCGAGATGGATCCAATCAAGTATGTCTTTAAAAAGCCTGCTCTCACGGGAAGGATTGCCCGTTGGCAAATGTTGCTATCAGAATATGACATAGAGTACCATGCTCAAAAAGCTGTTAAGGGGAGTATTTTAGCCGATCACTTGGCTCATCAATCGATTGACGATTGGGAATCAATCGGGTTTGACTTCCCAGACGAAGATGTCATGTATCTAAAAATGAAAAACTGCAATGAACCGCTACCCAGTGAAGGGCCGGAACCAGGTTTCCAATGGGGACTTATCTTTGACGGAGTTGTCAATCATTACGGAAATGGAATTGGGGCAATCATCATAACACCTCAGGGTACCCACATTCCTATCACTGCCCGACTTACATTCAAGTGTACGAACAACGAGGCCGAATACGAAGCTTGTATTATGGGTCTCGAGGAAGCGATTGATTTGAGGATCAAAAACTTGGACGTATATGGCGACTCAGCCCTGGTTATCAATCACATTAAAGGAGATTGGAACACATACCAATCAGGATTGATTCCTTACAAAGACTACGCGAGAAGGTTGCTACCCTTCTTCAACAGAATTGAGTTTCATCACATCCCAGGTGAGGAGAATCACATGGTTGATGTATTAGCCACTCTCTCTTCCATGATTAGTGTAGGTCAATGGAATGACATACCTAAGATCGACATAATACGCCTTGAATGGCCCGCTTACATCTTCACGATTGAAGCAGTCATAGACGACAAACCTTGGTATCACGATATCAAATGCTTCCTTCAGAAACAAGAGTACCCACTTGGGGCACTAAGGAAGGATAGGAAAACCCTCAGAAGATTTGCAGGAAACTTCTTCCTGAGCGGTGATACACTTTATAAGAGAAACTTTGACATGGTCTTGCTCAGATGCGTAGACAGACCAGAAGTAGACATGCTGATGAAAGAAATTCATGAAGGATCCTTTGGCACTCATGCCAACGGACACACAATGGCGAGAAAAATTCTAAGAGCAGGGTACTATTGGTTGACCATGGAATCCGACTGCTACAAGTACATGAGGAAGTGTCATAAGTTTCAGATATACTCCGACAAAATTCATGTACCGCCAACGCATCTCAAAGTTCTTTCTTCCCCATGGCCTTTTTCCATACGGGGAATCGACATGATTGGCTTGATTGAGCCTAAGGCTTCAAACGGGCATTGGTTCATCCTAGTAGCCATTGATTACTTCACCAAGTGGGTCGAAGCAGCGTCGTACGCTAATGTAACCCGACAAGAGGTGGTCCGATTTATCAAAAACAATATCATCTGTCGTTATGGTGTTCCGAGCCAGATCATTACTGATAATGGATCTAACTTGAACAATAAGATGATGAAAGAGTTGTGCGCAGAGTTCAAGATCGAACACCATAACTCATCTCCCTACCGACCAAAGGTGAACGGAGCGGTAGAAGCGGCTAACAAGAACATCAAGAAGATCGTTCAAAAGATAGTTGTAACCTACAAAGATTGGCACGAGATGCTACCCTTTGCTCTTCACGGTTATCGCACATCTGTCTGCACTTTAACAAGGGCAACCCCTTTCTCTCTAGTATATGGCATGGAGACAGTGCTCCCCATAGAAGTAGAGATCCAATCAATCCGGGTATTGATGGAACCTAAGCTTACAGAAGCTGAATGGTGTCAAAACAGACACGACGAACTGAATCTGATCGAAGAAAAGAGAATAACGGCATTATGCCACGGTCAGTTGTATCAACAAAGAATGAAGAGGGCGTTTGACAAAAAGGTCCGACCTCGCGTCCTCAGGAAAGGAGACCTTGTGTTCAAAAAGATACAATCTTTTCTCACTGATTCTCGGGGCAAATGGACTCCGAATTATGACAGCCCCTATGTGGTCAAGAAAGCTTTCTCAGGCGGTGCCGTGAGACTTGCAACCATGGACGGAGAGGAATTTCCCTACCCCACAAATGTTGATGTAGTCAAGGAATACTTCGCCTAAACTAAAAAAAACGTCTCGGTGGATTGAAAACCCGAAAGGACGGTCCAGGAAAAAATTAGAGACAAAGTCAAAAAATCATCCCGGTGGATTGGAAATCTCAAAGTCCAATCCAGGAAAAAGTTAGGGATAATGGCAAGTAACTACGTCTGATCAGTTCAACTCCTCAGCAGTCATGCCATCCATCAGAAACTCCAGTCACAATCATCTTCGACAGAAGCTCAGGACGCCCCGAATTCAAAGTTGGTAGAAGGATAGTGGTCCTTATGTTTCAACATAGCCCTTTTCCCTGTAAATTACCATTTGCTAAACTTTGTAAATACTCTATGGAATCACGCGTTTGGCTGATCTCCATCCTATCAATAAAAGTTGAGCCCTTGTGCTTTTATTTGCAATTCATATTTGTTTTAGCTTTACAGAATGATGTTTTAACATGATCAACGATTCTTGAAATGAAACAAAAATGAATTTACTTGTTAAAATTGTTCTGCTTTTAAAAATAAAGATGGCAATTTCTTTTGACGGTTGAACATCGAAAGAACATCGATCGCTTCTCCAAAGGTGTTCGAGCCTCAAAGTGCAGAATCAAAGTACTCCTTCTAAACCAATATTCCTGAATGAAGGATCAGCTATGCTAGATGCGAATGCTCCATCTGACCTCTTCGGCCGAGTTCCCATCTCCTAAGCCCGATCAGCGTCGCTCCCAATAGGGGTTTCTCCTAAGCAAGGCAGAATTTCTATCTTGAACCAGCGGTACTTCTTCGCCCCACGATAGCCGAGTATCTAGTCATGTTCATCTATTAGTTTGTATGTCGCGTCAGTTTTGTCAGCATATACATACATACATCATGCATTATTGATTTGCATTCACATTCATATTGCATCACTATCACTCCAGTCGGTCTTGTCCCATAGTGGTGACAGTCTTCTCAATCAAGTTGTCAAGTTCTTTCCTCGTCAGGAAAGGTTGCGTCTGAACAATCTCTCTCCTCCAGTTTATTTCTGGATCAGAATTGGCCCTTGACCACTTTGATAACTTGAACCTCTGAAAGACCAGAGAACCTTCAATCGATGTCACTCTTCACCATTGAAGATGATATTTTTGCTTTCCCAGATTAAGGAAAATCCCTAGAGGAAGCCTCTTAAGCAAAGATTCGGCAATAAAGCAGTTTTTCTCTGAAAAAAAACCGCTGATGAAAAGGTCATCACCACCTCAAAATTGGATCACATCATATGGTGTTTCTCCGGGAAGATCCTGAGAAAAGTATGATGTAATATCCCCAAGCGTGAAAGCAGTCTTTTAAGAGACTCATTTTCCCTAGTAGAGTCGGAAAATGGCGTCTCCAAATAGAGAAGTTTGTACACCTCTACAACTCAGGCGAATGGGTTCCCCAACGAGTCTAACATCAAAATTTTTCTATCAAATGGCATCTCCCCAGGAAAATTCGGCGAGAAGTTTGAGGAAAACCGCTACGAATAGCGTCCCTTATCAAGAAAGTTTATTAACAAAAGAAACTTAGACCAGTTCCTTGTTAGGAAACCAGGATCGAGGGGAAGTTTACATCAGAAACTAAGACCAGTTCCTTGGTAGGAAACCAGGATCGAGGGGAAGTTTACATCAGAAACTAAGACTAGTTCCTTGGTAGGAAACCAGGATCGAGGGGAAGTTTACATCAGAAACTAAGACCAGTTCCTTGGTAGGAAACCAGGATCAAGGGGAAGTTTTTACCTTTTCTAAGCATCATTGCTTAACAAAAGAGGATGAATGTGTAAGCTACCATTCATAATCACCATCAAAATTTTGGGTATTCTGATATTTAATCCTCTTGCACCCTGAATGCCCGAATATGTTCGCCATTCACACCTTCGGGTCCAAGAAGATTAAATAGGGGCATCTGTCATACCCCAAATTTTGACCACTAAGATTTCCCATCATTGTGCAAATCATTATCACAATATGGATGAACCATCTACCTCATCAGTCTCCCCAAGGATGGGTGAACACTTACTACAATCAAAATTAGGGTTTTAAGCCCTCTCAGAGTTCTTAAACAAAGGATCAATCAATAAATGACATGATCTTCAAGTTGTCTAACCTCCCAAACATCTAAAATAGATCAAGAGGACTCCCACTTTAAGGATTAAGCACAAGGCTGCTCCCTTCCAGGTGGATCAAGCCTCAAGATCTCCAGTGTCACCAAATTAGGGTTTGGTCGACCAGGGCCTCCAGATGGAAATTTTCCTCTGGGCATGAGCCAATGCTTCAAAGAATATCCTAAAATACTCCATGGAACCTCATGGGCTCAGGCATCAAGTCAATTTGACCTCAGGGGATGCATACATTAAAAATCAGGATTCACCCCTAAGTTGACTTTTGGGACAAATCATGAGCCAAGACCTCAAGACATGATTTGAGGGTCTCCAACATACCACATTGATCCATTTGTAACAATGGATTGATCCAGGAAGCTTGAGCAGCAAGTCTCAATTTCATCAGTACCACAATTAGGGTTTCGCGAGAAAAGTCAACTGTAGCTTTGACTTTTGACCAGGACATGCTCCCAAACCCTAGGACATGATTCAATACACCCTATAACACCTATGAAATCAATCCATCAAGTTTGATTTAGGTCAAGGACTTGATTTCATAGAGGATCGTACAATTTGGAATTCATCTGATAAAAAGTCAACTGTGCATAAAAGTCAACTTTGAATTTTTTTTATTTTTCACAAAAATGGTTTTTTAACCCTAAAATGATGTTAATGTATGATTTGAATCATCATTTATCAAGAAAAATCAAGAAAAATGGGATAGCTTGTAAAAGGGGTAACCATAAAAACATAGAAAATTTTCTAAGTTATGAACAAAGTGGCAAGAGTACCAACTTTGGAGGATCATAACTCCTAAACCACAAGGTCATTTTTCCCCATCCAAAGCTAGATTTGTAGCTCTCATTACCCTCTACAAAGCTTATAACTGACCTCCTTCCAAATTCATCATGGATTTTTAGTTATGGAATGATCAAAATCACAAAAAGTGAAAATGTCACTCTTTTCCAACACTTAGTGAAATTTTCACTAAGTCAGAATCTGCCTTCACTTTTTTCCAAATGTAGGGAGATTTTTCACATGGATCCAAAAGGTATCAAAACCAAATATGATCAAACAGTTGTTGTATGATATGAGGGCTTTCCACAATGGCCAAGAACATCACCAAATTCCACTTGGGCCATGAGATATGATAATGGCAATATGCCTTGCTGAAAATTGCCAAGGCTAGGCAGAATTTTGCATTTTTGCTCGATTTGGCAAAATTAGATAATTCCAAGCCTTGTCATCACTTTGGACACATCTGAGGATCAAATTTAAAGGGGACAAACACTGAGCCAAGCCTCCAAAGTCCTTGGAACAAGAAGTAGCATGCCAAACCTAGAATTTCCTAAAAGAGGGACAAGACTCCAATTTTGGATTGGAGCATTCAATAGATACACCAAGGTGGCATGGACAGACACATTTGCAACTGAATTCAGTCAAGACTTATCCAAGATCAAGGGAACCACAGCCCTGTGCCCTAACCTCTAGTCAATGGCTAGAGGAGACTTGGATTCCAAAGTGCAACCATTGGCCAAACCTCTGCTGCAGTTTCCATTCACTATTGATCCCAAAATAAACTTTCTCTACTATAAATAGAGCTCATTTATGCTCAGTTTGAGTACACCAAAGCCATCAAACATATGCTTTCCTCAAAATCCCTCTCTTTAGGCCAAAATGCCTTCTTTAGCAAGGCAACTCTGAGTTTTTGAGTTAGAGAGCATTTCCATCACAACTCATGATCCTAACACCTCATAAACATCATATATAGGTGATCCAAACTATCAAAAGTGACCTGTAACACCAAAATCACAAAGTCACCTCTCAAAACCTCAAAATAGGCCTTTTGTGCATTTTTCAAGCCGTGTCTAGATTCAGTCACTTTCCAAACCAGATAAAACCTCAAACACACTCCAAATAACATCCTTCAATTGTCCCAAATGGTTCCCCCCATCTGGAACACCATTTAAGAGAGTTGCTATTTTTGTCATTTTAACCCCTTTTGCAAGAAAGGGCCAGTTTGTGTTTTGGCAGGTTCCAGCAGATTCCAACCATCCTCAAAGCTTCTAAGGGATCATTTGAGAGTGTCCAAAGCATCAAACCATTTCTGGAACAAGAAGTTTGGCAGATTGCACAGAAAACTCCAAAAGCTCAAAAAGAGGTAAGCATCATGACTTGAACTTTCCAAAATATGCATTGCTTTGAAGTCCACTGATCATACACACCTCATACATGTTATATATGTTGTGTTTGAACTAATTCATCATGTAATTCATGCCTGTATCAAAGTGTAGCATAGAAAATGCAATTATAGGCCTTTTTCAAAACCACTATCGAATTTTGAGGAGGGAGTATGATCTAAAAAAATACCATCACCATTGGATTCCTTGTGAAATTCTAGGCCAGATGCATATAAATTTTGTCCCCAACCATGGAGAAATGAGAAAGTTATGGACCTTCCCGTTTCTTGGCAAAACTTGCCTTGCCTTGCCTTGGCTAGGCCTAGAAAACAAGGCAAGCCTTGTATATTTGTGGTTTCACTTCAAGCAATGGATGTATCACCACCCCAGTGGTAAGGCGCGCACCCTATAACCTTGACGTCATGGGTTCAAACCCCACCCATGCCATTTTGTGTGTTTCTCACATTTTTGCTATTTTTTCCAATATTTTCATGTTTTATTAATTAATTGGAAAATTAGTAACTCCTTCAATTTTAATTATTTTTAATTGGTTCTTTTTGCAAAAGATCACAAAAATGTCGAAATATTTTATTCCACAAAAAAATTAAGTTTATATTATTTATTTAATATAATTAGTATTTTTGTGAATAAATTCCTTTTTAATGTTTTTGAACATTTTAAAAGTGAATATTTACTTTGAAAATCAAAACCAAGTGAGTTTTAATTCACCTTGTGATTAATACCTCATTTCTCAAACCTTAAACAAAAATCAAAAATGGTTTATTCAAACTTATTTGGTATTTTATTTGATTTTCTTTAAATATTTACTTTTAAAGAATAACAAATTAGGGTTTCTTTGATTTTCACCCTCAGCAAACAATTTCAAACAGTTTTGGGCCTCTGATAGAGTGTAAGGCCCAATCCTTTGTAAATACAAACCTATTTTTGGGCCTCACTTATTGTATAAGTCCCGTTGTATTTCAAAAAGTTCGACGCGACCATCGTCCTTTGAAAAACAAACCTTGGGCCTCTCCTTGAGCTATAAGACCCATTCAAAATCATTGGGCCTCTATTAGAGTGTAAGACCCAACCCCCTTTGAAAACCAAACCATTTTGGGCCTCAATGCATTGTATAAGACCCACCGCGTTTTCAAAAATCTCGGCGCGATCGCCATTTTCAAACAAATGACCCTGGGCCTCTCCTTGAGCTGTAAACCCCACCACTTGTACAAAAATAAATCTCTTGGGCCTCTATTAGAGTGTAAGACCCAATCCCCTTTTAACCTAAACTTTTTGGGCCTCAGACATTGTATAAGTCCCCCTACGTTAAAAGAAAACCTCGGCGCGATCGCCAATAAAAAAAACCAATCATCTGGGCCTACCCTCGTGTTGTAAGCCCCATTCTTTTTCTTTAAACACTTGGGCCTCTTGATAGAGTGTAAGACCCATCCCCTTGTACAGAAAACCTTTCTTGGGCCTCAGTCACTTGTATAAGTCCCTCTGTACAAAACGACAGTGCGATCAATGATAAACCTTGGGCCTCTCCTTGAGCTGTAAGCCCCAACATCTTTTCAAAATACTTTCTCCTTTAATTTTGAATATACTGTTGTTTTCAATCTTTCTTTGTTGAACAACTAACCAAACAGCATGGAAGCTCTACAACCGAGTAAGTGTTTATATGCTTTCTTTATCCGCTTTCGTATACATATAACTGTATTGTGGGGCTGTTTCACTGTAAGTCTTCTTTCATAAACTCATATCAACTGTGTAATACTAGTAGAGATATTTAGAGTTTCCCCGGCAACTACGTCTAGTACTAAGCCCTGTTAATCACTCTTAAATAGACAAAACTAGATCCCCCATAGGATCACTAGATACAGTCTTCACTTCGGCTGTCACCCTTAATTATCAAAGAAACTCTACTCCCCAGAGATGATCTTTTCTCCGTGAATGGCATGTCTTGAGTTTCTTCCAAATTCTCAGACTTTCCTGGCTTGATCTATTCTCTGTGAATAGCCTGTCTTGAATTTCTCGGGGTTTGGGGACCCTCAGGCTTCCTAAAAGCATCCTCGCCTCCTCTTGGGCGTTGTACAAGGACCCTACGGCTTCTTAGAAGTATTCACGGCCTCCTCTTAGGATTCGTATAAGGATTATTCCTTCGGGAAGAGAGCTTCCTCTTGGGCTTCGTACAAATTGTCCCTCGGCTTCTTAAAAGTTTCCAGCCTCCTCTTGGGCTTCGCATAAATTGTCCCGACGACCTCCTAGAGTTATAGGAACAGAAATTAGTCATCTTAATAGAACAGTCTTTCAAAGAGTCTAGATCTTTCTACCGTGAACATACTACTACTGTTTCTTTAAGCATAATACAAAAGATAAAACTCTAGACTCAGACACTTTAATCTCCTTGAGTCTCAAAGGCATTCTCAAGTAGGGAAAAACACCAGTAGACTCGGACAGTCTCCAATACCCTCTGGATTCCCCATTTCCTTAAAGAACAGGAAATAACCCTGATCCTCTAATCAATCCCAAAGCTTAGTCTTACCTTTAATCAGTCTCTTTATAAGAACTAATTTTCTCTTTTAACCAACCTACTGGACCTATCACTCAACTAAAACAGCAATCCTTTTAGCCTCTATCTCGGGCTTCGTACGAGATACAAATTCACTCTCTTGTTGAGTATAAAAGACTCTCTTGTTGAGTCAATCTCTCTTTTAGCCTCTATCTCGGGCTTCGTACGAGATACAAAAAGACTCTCTTGTTGAGTCAATAATCCTTTTAGCCTCTATCTTGGGCTTCGTACGAGATACAAAATCACTCTCTTGTTGAGTATAAAAGACTCTCTTGTTGAGTTAATCTCTCTTTTAGCCTCTATCTCGGGCTTCGTACGAGATACAAAACACTCTTTTATTGAGTATAAAAGACTCTCCTATTGAGTCAACCTTTAGCCTCTGTCTTAGGCTTCGTACAAGACACATCTAAAAGCACTCTCTTGTTGAGTCAACTCCTTTTAGCCTCCCTCTCGGGCTTCGTACGAGACACAAAAGCATCCTCTTGTTGGGTCAATAGCCTCCTCTTAGGCTTTGTATAAGTAAAACCCCAGTTGATTCAATCAACCTTTTAGCATCAAAACTGTGCCTCGTTCACAGGATACAAACATCAACAACTCCTTTCATCTAATTGCTGTAAGCGGCAAGCCTCTGGATTATTTACATCCACGCCACTGTCCCTCTTTTAGCATGAGAAATTCCTAAGGAAAGATAACATTGCTCTACACTGAGTTAAAGTCTTCTCCTTTAGGTTAAAACCCCCTATAAGGGAAATTATGGCATTGTTAGGATTCACATATCCTGGTTAAAGTAATCCTCCTTTATAGTCAGTCACCCAACAGTTGTGACAAACAGACCCCCTCTAGAGATGACAAATTCTCTCTGAAGTCAACACCTTTTTAGCTTCACATATTGGGCTTCGAACAAGATACAAATAGACCCTTCAGCTTCACATCTTGGGCTTTGAACAAGATATAAACCACCTTTTCAGCTTCACGTCTTGGGCTTTGAACAAGACACCAAAACACCATTTCCTCCCATAGAATAAGAGGAACTACGATCGCTCTGATTTTCCTGTTTTGGTAAACGGGAATACGTAGGCATAAGATTGAAAGAAAAATCTTAGCGAGCACACTAATCCAAAGCCCCAAATCTCGTACCTTCACATATCAATTGAAAAGCATCAGTCCTAGCATCCTAACAAAATTCCCCATCAACATTCCCGGTGTTTTGTTCTAAACAAAGTAAGAAGAAAGAGGCCCCATTACCATATAGCATCTGTAACCTAACAGACCGCTGTTTAAACTCAGTATGCAAGCAGGATTAATTAGAGACATCTATTTCCCTTCCTTAGTCAGCTCAATAAGATAAAAAGTGAATCGACCTGTAGTAACCCCAGAGCGACAGTGCTTAAGAACCACGTCCAAAATCGCTCGTGAAATTCTGGTATCAGACGTGTGATGTTAAGGTGTGATGTCACAACAACACACTCTGCACAATGGACAGCAATAACAGTAAAATAACACCAAGAATTGTTGACCCAGTTCGGTTACAACCAACCTACTCTGGGGGCTAACAAGCCAGGGATGGAATTCACTACTTGTAGATATAATTTACAGACTCAACAACCCGTTGACAATCTCCTAAACTTATACTCTACTAATGACTTCCTACCTAAGAAACCACTTAGGTATGAGAACACCACTCAATCCCTTACAAACACTCAAAGAAACCACTTTGAGTACCCTTGATCTTACTTCACAGCTTCGATCAATCAACCACTCTCTATTGCTTCACAGCTTCTAGAGAGGACAGAAACTCAACACCTATTCAAACCCTAGAATAGTGTAAATACAAGCACTCTAAACAAACTCTAGACACTAAGCCTCCAGCTCTTGATCTTCTGAATGTTTTCTGTCGCTTTTTCCTTTGGTCTTGTGCGCTTTATATAGCTCCTTGAATTGGTCTTGGACTTGCTACAATATCTCCCAGATTTGTTATTTAAAACTGAATATTAAAACAGATTTTCTCCTAAAATCTTTTTAAATCTTCAACCTTTTAAATCTCCTACAAATCTGCAACAGATCTCCTATGCAACAGCAAATATCTATCCCAAGATATTCGCATCCAATGAGACAGCTTGCTCTCCACAATTCCAGCTAATACGCAACCCTAACAACATCACAGCCTGCTGTTGTTAATTCTGCAGATCTGATGTTACAACATCACCTGTGTGACATTAGACATCCAACTTCAGCAATTAAATACTTAACACAGCCTAGTGTTAAGACTTCAATGTTGCAACATCAGCACCTTGACATCAACATTGAATATACTTTGTTTTACCAAAATTCCAGCCAATCCAGTAACTAACAATCTCCCCCTTTGGCTAATTTTGGATAAAACAACCTCTGCACTCTGCACCTTCAGCGATTTCAGGAGCAGAATAATCTTCAGAAATTTGAAACTCATTAGCAGCAGTTTGACACTTTGACACTTTGCATGGTCTTCATCACTTGATCTGCTGCAGCACCCTCTTCATTATTGACAACAGCCAATTGGTGCTCCCCTTCTAAAACATGAACCAGTATCACAGCTGTTCAATAGCTCACAATGTGCAGCACTTTTCTCCCCCTTGATGTCTGCTTGGCTTTGCTCTTCAAATGATATCTTCAAAACTCCCCCTCAATAACTGCATTACCACTTTTCAACTAAACACCTTTTAGCAGCATCAATTTATCTCCCCCTTAATATCTGCATCACATTAGCAGCATATGGCAATAATACTCTTGACTATCTTGGCTATTTTCTCCCCCTTTTTAGCCACAATTAGGCAAACTTCAGTTAGAAGCCCTATTAACTATAGTCAGTACACCCTAGCTCTAATTGTTAGCCTCTCAGTTAGTAAACAGGCAAAACAAATCATAGAAGGAAACTAAAAACATAAATAGTGCATAACACAGCACAATATTCAAATTACAAAACCAAGCACATTAAGTGCTAAAACAAATACAGAAAATAAGGCTACCCCTACTAAAATAGAAGGCAATCATTAAAAGCTTGAATCTTCTGAGCTGAGATCATCATTATCGTCTTCATCAACAACATCCTTCCTTGTGTTAACAGTTTCTCCTTCCTTTGTTGCCAATCTCAGAGCCATGACAAGTCTTTCAAATTTTTGTTTCCTTTCAGTACTAACTCTTATGACTTCATCTAACTCCTTGCAAGCCTCCTCTAGTTCTGTAATCAACCCAGTATTGGCTGGTGACTGTTGTGATGTTGAGGCAGATGTCTTGACACTGTAAGGAACAGGTTTCAACTTGTGATGGAGTGACAAGGCAGGCTTCCTTTTGCAAGCAACATCTGAATGCTGTAGAATTCCAGGATGTTGAGACAAGACAATCCCACAAATGAGAGAGGGAAAAGCAATGGGCATCTTTACAGCATTTGTAGCAGCATGCTTAATAGTATGATCATAGATGTAGGAGCCATAGTCAATTATTTGCTTTGTCCCAACTGCATAAATTATCTTCCCTAATTCAACAGAAATTGTGGTCTTGTGACTAGTAGGAACCCAGTTGGCAATACCTATTATGTGCAGAAAAGCATATTTGACACTCAACAAACTGGCTAACAGCTTTCCTTCTACAGGCCAAACATCTACCTGCCCAGCAGTGATTTCTTTGCATATAACATTGTTGGAGGCTTTTAATTCCCCATAATCTTCCTCATTTCTTCCTAAGTAGGCATTGATCATTTCAGGGGAGAACCAAACACACTTACCCCTGATGGTAACTCTTCTGAAAGTTCGACTCTTGCTGTCATTTATTGATTCAGGTATATTAACTATGAATTCCCTGGCCAGTCTATCATAGCAATCAGCCAACCCTGACACAGTCCTTATGAGACCAGCAAGCTTAATTAGGTCAATAATTTCAGTAGATTTTAAGTCTTTTGCTACTAGCTCTCTTTCCAGAGCTACCTTTCTTAGGCTCACACACTTCCACAAGGATGCACTTCTGGCACTGTGAGATGAGATGTTATCAGACACTTGATTTGTAGCAGGGTTGATGTCTTGAGCATCACACTCAGAATCTGACTCTTCCCTGATTCTCCTCTTCTTGCCAGACTTGGCACCTTTGCTCCACGACTTGGGAGAGTCTATAACTGAAGTCCTTTTCTTATCCTTCCTTTTTCCAATTCTATCATCATCAGATGAGTCCTCAATCTCTATAACCTCAACCTGTTCCTTTCCTTTACCCCTGTGGCTTTCATTCCTAGGGGACGATGTTCTGACATCAAGACTGACATCAGTGTCATCAGGATCTTCACCTTCAGCTTCCTGACTAAGGGCCTGTCTTTGAAGATTTTTGTCCTCTCCTTGAGAGTCAACTTGTTCAGCAGGCATTTGCCTTAGAGGGACAGAAATCCCTTTCACCCGTATCCCCTTCTCAAGGATTTTGGTGGCAAGCTGTTCCAAATGCATGTCTACATCAAACTTCTCCTCAACAGCTTGAGAGGATGATGACCTAACTTCAGGTTTGTTTACCGTGGTTGAGGGTTTTGGGTTACTTGACTCGGGAAGAGCAATAGAAATGAGTTCTTCGGAAGAAACCCTAGTTCGTACCTGCTCAGATTTCTTGGAAGGGACAGACATCGTTCCTTTGTGACATACTAGGTTTGAAGGAGAACTTTCTATTCTGTTGAGATTTAGGGAGATGAAGCGGTGCGATGAGAATGCTTTGGTAAGTCTTGATGTAGTATCAACATAGTAAGGCGCCTGATTTTGAATACTCTTTAAAGACCAATTACTAATTTTCTCCCTCCATAAAGACTTTCCTTTTAAAACATTCACATCTGAACTTGTTAACTCTGAGTGACCTTTCAGCATCCTGATCTCATAGTTTGATGTTATAACATCAACTAGAACGTCACTAGTTGAATCTCCTTCAAGAGAGGTCCACTGATAGCAGTTGTCTTTTGTTCTGGCACCCTTCATAACAACCTGATTATGCTCATCAGAAACCACACACTCATGCTTAGTGTAGTTTAACTTGTAACCTTCATCACATAACTGGCTTATGCTGATCAAATTTGCACTTAAGCCACTGACAAACAGAACATTGTCAAGTTCAGGTCTACCATTACCTTGCACTTTCCCAACTCCTGCAACCACACCTTTTTCTCCATTGCCAAATATGACCTCATGAGAGGGGCAAGGTCTAAGATCATCAAACATGGATCTACATCCAGACATGTGCTTGGAACACCCACTGTCAAAGTACCATGTTCCTTCTTTATCACCCATGTGAGCCAATAAGCACTTCACCTTCTCCTTAGGTACCCATTGTTTAACAACTTTGGGCCTGTGCTCTCTCCATCTGTTTTGAGGTTGAGGGTATCCATGCAGCTTGTAGCAAGAGTACTACATATGTCCAAATCTTCCACAATAATAGCATCTCACCCTTTCATCTCTGAATCTTCTGCCATGATGAGATTGCTTATGCTGCCATCCATAATGTGGTCTCCTACTGCGCTGCCATCTATTATGCTGGTATCTTCTCCCATAAGACGGCTGAGAATGTTGTTTCCTTGATTGTCTCCCATGATGGTGTGGCTTTCTTCTTCCATAGATATAAGGAACATCATTGGTGTATCCATATCCATACCCATGCCAGTTGCTCTGATGTTGAGACACCTGATGAGACATGTGCTGTTTGAACTGAGAAGCTTGCATGCTCTCGTGGTATTGTGGGGGCATATACTGACTAGCTCCTTGTGGCTGCTTTCTCTTCTGATAGGGACCAGTCTTCTTCTCAATCTTCTTAGGTTGGGAAACATCAGTTTTGTTAGGGGTAGGATCCTGCTTCTTTGGCTGATGTTGAGATGAAGGTTGTGACACTTCCTTCTTTGAACCTGAAGTGCTTCCTTCAGAAGTTCCCTTATCCTCAGCCACATAACCTATCCCAGCTTTGTCTCCAGCAGCTTTTTCTGACTGAAGGATCTTGTCGAGTGTGTCTGTACCACAGCTCAGCATCCTAATCGACTTGGTCATTTGATCAAGGTGAGCTCTAACTAGCACCACTTCATTTTCAAGATCAGTCTTTTCATTCTCTAGTTGAGTGATTTGTGGCTTGTGGCACTTGTTTTCTTGACAAATCTCAGCACTCTTTAAACACAGCTCTTGATAGGTAGATGCTAACTCCTCATAAGTTACTTCTCCATCACTAGAATCATCATCAGAAACCACAGCTCCTGTTAACGCTCTCACATGCTTTGCTGACTCACTTTCACTTTCACTATCTGAGTCAGACCAGGAAACTGTCATGCCCTTCTTCTGCTTTTTCAAGAAGGTGGGACATTCTTTCTTGACATGTCCATACCCTTCACACTCAAAGCACTGTACTCCTTTATCTTGGGCAGTTTTCTCTTCATCCTTCTTGCTGGTGTCAGAAGTCATGTTCTTGACATTAGGCCTGGAGTTATTATTCATTCTCTTGAATACTTTGGTGAACTGTCTTCCCAACATCCCTATGGCCTGAGATAGATCCTCCTGGGATTCAGATTTCTTCCCTTTCTCTTCTTCACCATTTGTCACCAGGGCTATACTCTTTGGCTTCTTTTCTAGTTCTTCCTCATTCAACCCAAGCTCAAAGGTTTGAAGAGATCCAATGAGCTCATTAACTCTCATCTTGCTGATGTCTTGTGATTCTTCAATGGCAGTAACCTTCATCTTATACTTCTTAGGTAGGGACCTAAGGATCTTCCTCACAAGCTTTTCATCTGACATCTTCTCACCAAGAGCACTAGATGCATTGGCCAGCTCAAGAACACTCATGTGGAAATCATGAATAGTCTCATCTTCCTTCATCTTCAGGCTTTCAAATTTTGATGTTAAAATCTGAAGTCTTGACATCTTGACTCTAGATGTTCCTTCATGAGTAGCCTGCAAGATATCCCATGCTTGCTTAGCAACTTCACAGGTATTAATTAACCTGAAGATATTCTTATCCACTCCATTGAAAATTGCATTCAGAGCTTTGGAATTTCCAAGGGCAAGCTCATCTTCCTCCTTGGTCCACTCTTCTTCAGGCTTTGGCTTAGAGGTGCCTTCTTTATCTTTGCCAGCATCATCCTTCTCACACATGACAAGAGCTTTCCATTCTTTAATAACAGCCTTCCAAGCCCTACTATCCAAGGATTTTAAGAAGGTGGTCATCCTTGGCTTCCAATAGTCATAATTGGATCCATCCAAAATAGGGGGTGTGTTGACGAATCCTCCAACTTCTTTGTCCATCTTTTCACCAGAAAGTAACTTCCCTATATCTAACCCAGAGACAGACAGGATGCCTGCTCTGATACCAATTGAAATTCTGGTATCAGACGTGTGATGTCACAACAACACACTCTGCACAATGGACAACAATAACAGTAAAATAACACCAAGAATTGTTGACCCAGTTCTGTTACAACCAACCTACTCTGGGGGCTACCAAGCCAGGGATGGAATTCACTACTTGTAGATATAATTTACAGACTCAACAACCCATTGACAATCTCCTAAACTTATACTCTACTAATGACTTCCTACCTAAGAAACCACTTAGGTATGAGAACACCACTCAATCCCTTACAAACACTCAAAGAACCCACTTTGAGTACCCTTGATCTTACTTCACAGCTTCGATCAATCAACCACTCTCTATTGCTTCACAGCTTCTAGAGAGGACAGAAACTCAACACCTATTCAAACCCTAGAATAGTGTAAATACAAGCACTCTAAACAAACTCTAGACACTAAGCCTCCAGCTCTTGATCTTCTGAATGTTTTCTGTCGCTTTTTCCTTTGGTCTTGTGCGCTTTATATAGCTCCTTGAATTGGTCTTGGACTTGCTACAATATCTCCCAGATTTGTTATTTAAAACTGAATATTAAAACAGATTTTCTCCTAAAATCTTTTTAAATCTTCAACCTTTTAAATCTCCTACAAATCTGCAGCAGATCTCCTATGCAGCAGCAAATATCTATCCCAAGATATTCGCATCCAATGAGACAGCTTGCTCTCCACAATTCCAGCTAATACGCAACCCTAACAACATCACATCCTGCTATTGTTAATTCTGCAGATCTGATGTTACAACATCACCTGTGTGACATCAGACATCCAACTTCACCAATTAAATACTTAACACAGCCCAGTGTTAAGACTTCAATGTTGCAACATCAGCACCTTGACATCAACATTGAATATACTTTGTTTTACCAAAATTCCAGCCAATCCAGGAACTAACAGCTCGTTATCAATCCAAGTATGCTAACATATATAGCAACTCCCCTCTAACCTCAACCATAGGGCCACAATGCATGACAACTTATAGGATGAAGTTTCCCTTAGAATTTTCTTTCAACTTTGAGTCTCTCTTCTCTCTCTAAAAAGAAAAGAAAAAACACTTAATAAATATTGTATGTGGAGTGAGCCATGAGTCTTAAGCACGTGGGAAATGATTATTGTAGGTCTCCTTTACTCTTCTAGGATACTTTGCAAACGTTCCGTTGGGAGTAACCTTGTAAAGTATTCGCTTCTATGTCATAGTCTTTAGCACGAAACATATCACAAACAAAACCAATCAAAATACTTTCTTATAAAAAACAAAAACAAACTAATTGCCTTCCTTCGGGATTCTCTTCTCACCTCATTCACTCTAATCATAAAGGATACGTTATTTCTGTTCTACCACAAACAAGTAAACGCGTAAGTCTCCACGCAACGAGCGGCAACACCTAAACTGCTAGAACGCGAATGTTAACGTTATCCACTTAAAAAATACAAAGCAAACAAAGACCCTGTAGGTCGAACTACAACTACTCTGACTTCCTCTCTCTTGTACGATTAAGGATACGTAGGCACAAGACGGTGATGTCTTGGCAAGCAACCTTCCCCCACAATCTCGTAGTCCTCCGAACTATGTTGTCTCTGACTTTAACATTCCCGAGGGAATACGTAGGCCTAGGACAGTGATGTCCTATCGAGTCACCTTTTGTTTTCTTTCTCCATTTCTCGTTCTACTCCTTTCCGTTAGCAGTTGAGCTTCAGATACCTACACCCTTTAATCAAAACAACAAGCGTGGATCCCATCGAGTACGATGGACGCGAGGGGGTGCTAATACCTTCCTCTCGCATAACCGACTCCCGAACTCAGAATATGGTTGCGATGACCACGTATTTCCCTACTTCAGTTTTTTTCGATCGTTCCCTCTCCCTGCGTTGGGATAAATAATGTTCGGTGGCGACTCTTCTGTGTTTTCCGCCGGTTGATTTTTTACAGTTGCGACAGGTGGAGACTCTGCTGGGGACTCTGGCTCCCTAAGCGAGTCAATCCTAGCGCTTGTTTGTTTTGGTTATTGGGTGTTTATCTATATGTCTTACCTGCTTTATTTATGGCTTTTATCGCATGTTTACCGCTTTTATCGCATTTACTTGCTTTACATTCATTATTGCCATATATACTGGACTGTGCTGGACTGTTGTTTTCTTTGGTGGGATGGGTGTTCTGAGAGATAAGCCTACTACCCAGACTTGACTGTAAACACAGGATTTAGAGTGGATAGTCGTGTCGCTCGCGTGGTGGAGACCACGTGTAGTGTTTACGAGACCCACAGCCAGACGAGGTTCCTCTATGAGATATCCGATACTGCATGTTGATGCAGGTCATCGGATGTTCCCATGGTGAGCTATCGACTCTGGTGACCATTCCCGAGGACTCAGTTGAGGCATTCCTCCTAAGGGGCGATAATGTTAAACTAGAAATGGAAAACACATTACGCTTCTTGACCCGAGGACCCAAAACTGGGAACTTGCTATAGGATCACCTTTTTTTAGGGTAATCAGTTGAGGCCTCCTCGATTGATGATGATACCAAACTAGAAATGGTGAACATATCATCATTTCTCGACCTGAGAGTCCGTGACACTGAGGATCTTTGGTTTTTTAGAACCCGCATGTGAGAGGGGCTGGGTGTTTACAGGTTTGCAGGTAACCCTGACTTCCAACATACCCGGTTTTCTGGTATTTTTACAGAAGTGGACATTTAATCTTATTATATTCAATAGTTATTATTCACTCAGTTATGCACAAATACAATTCACACAGTCCAGCACAGACACGTCCAGTTATATGTGGCACCTCTGATACCATGCCTTTGGATTGCATCAGTTCATACCCTAACATTCATGTTTTTTCATTTCTAGGTTTATATCTTACTTTTGATTCCGGACAGTGGGCTTCTATAGGGATGGATACTGAGAAGAAGAAGAACATCATCATCTACAAGTTTCCAAATCCAAGTCTAGGCCCTCTTAAAAGTCTGAAGGCTATGGCTAATCCGGATGTGTTGGGAGCTTTCAAGGAAAAGTACGGGTGGATTCTGTCCTTTGTTCATAACATCAGTGATTATGAATACAGAGGTTTTCACACTTTGATGCAATTTTATGACCCTCCCCTGAGATGTTTCGTATTTCCAGACTATTTGTTGGTCACTACCCTGGAGGAGTATTCAAACATCCTAGGGATTTCTATCAAGGAAGGTGCTCCGTTCTTCGGTTCCAAGAAAGACCCTGAATTCGAGGAGGTCACTAAGGCTCTTTATTTGAGCAAATCAACCTTGGAAGCGAACATCACCAGTAAAGGAGGTTTTCGGGGTTATCATCTGGGGTGTTTAACGAAGAAACCTCAAGAAGCTGCTGGAGACAAAAGATGGACTATTTTCAATGCAATATTGGTTCTCGGCATATACGGTATCGTTCTGTTTTCGAATGTGCCTGACTTTGTTGATGTTGACGCCATCAGAATATTTACAATGCAGAATCTAGGGCCAACCTTATTGGGGGATCTTTATCACTCAGTCCATAATAGAAATGAGAAGATAAGAGGTGGATTTGTTCACTGCTGTGCACCTCTCTTTTACAAATGGTTCGCGAACCGCCTGCCTCGTTCAGGTGCTTTTGTGAATTCTAAGGATTCTCTAGAATGGTGTCAGCGACTGATGGGTTTTTCTGCCAAAGATATTGTTTAGTTAGATCATGGGTTGCTCTGCAAGGACATTATTCACAGTTGTGGTGAGTTCCCCAATGTTTCGTTGATAGGAAGAAAAGGGGGAATCAACTATAATCCCTCTTTGGCCATCAGAGAGTTCAGATACGCTCCGACAGGTCCACCCGTTAAGAGGGATGTGGAGGAGTCCTTATATTTCCAAGCAACTGATGGTTTGGCAATAGCGGATAAAGCTTCTGAGGCTTGGTTCAGTGTACAGAAAAAAGGTAAAACTGTTCTGGGAAAAGGCAACAACCGAACCTATCCTCCATATGAAGACTAGATAAAGAAGAGGGTTGAAGATTTCTACTTGCCTTTTAAGCTGATACGTCCTTTGTATCCTGAGATTTTGGAAGAAAGGACCACCATTGCCATTGAAGAATTCAATAAGCTGCAAGCTCTGGTGAACGAGCTTCATGTAGAGAACTTCGACTTGAGTAGCCATCTTAAAGATGCGTTACATATCAACATGGGATTGGAATGTAAGGCTCAAGATGCAACGAAGCTGCTAGCAGAGAAGGAGAAAGACTTTGTAGACAGAGCTCAGTTTTATCGGAAAGCTGACTTGGCTGTCGAATCCTCCGCTAAAGTTCACAAGCAAACTAAGCAACTCTTGTCCAAGGCAAATGTCAAGCTTGCTGACTCTCGAAAATGTGGGACGAAGTCAGGGTTGAAAATAAGGAACTAAAGGAGGAGCTCCAAAAGGCAAAAAGAGGCAAGAAACACTTCTCCGACAAGCTGAAGAAAGCTCGAAAGGAAATTGAAGAGCTCAAGATTCAAGCTGGGATCAAGAAGGCGAAGCTCAGAGATGACTTTGGAGACGACGATAGCGCAGAGCATATTGTCATGCTGAATTAAGATATTGGGAAGAGAAACAAGCTGATCAAATGGCTGATAGAACGACCAACTCATCCTGACACCGAAGCCCTCCTCGAAGAAGTCAAGACCAGTGTGTATGGGCTAGGGGTTTGGATTGATTTTTCTATGTATTTTTGTATGTTGTCTATTGTGATTACCATCAGGCTTGTTGATGGACTCACCCTTGGTTGTATCAGACATATTTGTATCGCTTTCCAAAATGTTATACGATGAGATATTTGTTTCAGCTATATGTGTTTCAGTGGTATTCTCAACAATGTTTGTTCCAGCTGTATTTTCTCTGCAATGTCTATCTATTTCTGTGATATCTTCCTTGCAACGTATCTGATCCCTTACCCCTATTAATACTGGAATCAAGGTAGATATACCTTGGAAATGATTAAACATGGCATATGCATGCATTCATACATTTCATTTTGCATAACAGGTGCTTATTTTATGGAACAACTACAGGCAGAAATGGCTGAAATGAGGGCCCGTATGAAACAGTTTATGAACCTAATGTAAGGGGTGGCTCAGGGCCAACAAGATCTGAGGGCAATGGTTCAAAGGCCCGAAGTTGAAATTCCAAACGCTGACAATCAGGTTGACCCTTCGGTTGGAGGTGGTGTTCCCGCTGGTTGGGTTAATGGTGGTATTCCTGTCGCTGGAGTTAATGGTGGTATTCCTGTTACTGGAGCTGCTGGGGGTGTTATCCCCATTCATATTCCTGTTTCTCCTATCCTCATTCATATTCCTGTTCCTCATCTGAAGGATAATCACGAGGATCAGTTTTCTCTGATGAATGCAGATTTGGGCAGTAACAATGGTGACAGAGATCGGAGGTATCAATTGCTTGCTGAAAGGCTCAAGGCCGTGGAATTTCAAAATACTATGGGCATTGATGTAGCAGACATGGGGCTGGTTTAGGGAGTGGGGATTCCTCCCAAATTCAAGGCTCCATCTTTTGACAAATACAACGGCAACTCTTGCCCAAAAACTCATTTGCAAGCCTTCTTCAGGAAGATTTCTGCTTACTCCAATGATGAAAAGGTGTAGATGTATTTCTTCCAAGATAGCCTGTCTGGGGCATCTCTAGAGTGGTATATAAAGCTTGAAATATCTCACGTCAGGAACTGGAAGGAGTTGGCAGAGGCGTTTCTAAAACAGTCTCAGTATAACATCGATATGGCGCCTAATCAGACTCAACTGCAGATCCAGACTCAGAAAATTAAGGAAAGTTTTAAAGAATACGCCCAGCGGTGGCGTGAGTTGGCTGCACGGGTGCAACCACCGTTGCTTGAGAGAGAAATGGATGATATGTTCATGGGCACATTGCAAGATCCATTCCTGGGACGCCTGGCGGGGTGTCCGTCAACTGGTTTTTCTGATATTGTAATTGCTGGAGAGATAATTAAGAATCTGAATAAGCTGGGTAAGATTCAAGACAGTGTTGGGTCGTCTTCCGGAGTGAGGAAACCTTTTGCGAGAGCAAGTAAAAAGTGTGAGGGAGAAATTAGTGTTGCGTCTTCTTAGAAGAACATAAATAGAGGGTATCAGGCCCCATATCATCAGACTACTGCTGTAATCATCCCCGTTGCTGTACAATAACAAAATCCTCAACAACAACAGGCTCTGAGACAAGCCTACCAACAAAGACAGAGAACGACTTACCGGCACTTGGATCCATTGCCAATGTCTTACTCTATGCTGCTTCAACAACTGCTTAAGTTGAATCTGGTAGAACTCCGTACACTGTGTCCCCCTTCTGCAAAGCTCCCACCGGGATATGATGCCAACGCGCATTGTTACTTCCATTCAGGTGCCCCTGGGCATACTGTTGAGAGATGTCGAGCCTTTCAGCATAAGGTTCAGGATTTGATAGATTCCAAAGCTATCAATTTTGCTCCTCCTGCAGCTCCAAACGTTATCCAGAATCCGATGCCTACCCACGGTGGGGCAACTGTCAATGCTGTCGAGGAAGACAATGGTCAGAAGTTGGTACCTAATGTTAGGGCTGTCAAGACGTCGTTGTTGGCCGTGAAAGATCGTCTGTTGAAAGGGGGCGTGTTCCCTGGTTATGGTGTGGACTGTTCAGATTGTTTGAGTCGAGTAAATGGTTGTGATAAGCTGAGAAGTGTTATTCAGAATTTGATGAACGATGGGTGTTTGCAATTTAATCAAGTTTCCAATATTGATAATGATGTTTCAAGCATTACCATCCCTTTCACATCGGTACAGATTCCAGTGCCATTGAGGCGGGCTCCTGTAACCATTACAGTGCCTGGACTGATTCTGTTTGAAAGTGAGAAGGCGATCCCGTGGCACTACGGTGTTGAGGTATACTATAATGGTCAGAAGCAAGAAGCTGAGACTCCGACTGTGATTGATTCGAAGATCGACAAAGTAGGGGTTGGTGGTTTCACTAGAAGGGGCAGGCTGTTTGCGCCACAAACTCTTCAAAGTAATAATGCAGATGCTTTGGCAAAGGAAAAAGGCAAGCAAGTGATGAATGAAGAGCCTGTACAGAGGGCAGATCCCGGTACATCTTTTGAGAATGATGTTGAGGAATTTATGATGATCATCAAGAAAAGTGACTACAAGATTGTAGATCACCTTCATCAGACTTCGTCGAAGATATCCATTTTGTCTCTGTTATTGTGTTCTAAAGCGCATCGTAATGCTTTGTTGAAAATTCTGAATGCGACATATGTGCCTCAAGAGATCTCCGTCAACCAACTGGAAGGTGTAATATCCAATGTTAATGCCAGCCGTGGGCAGGGTTTTACCAACTTTGATTTGACATCGGAGGGCCGAAATCACAATAAAGCGCTTCATATTTCTATGGAATGCAAAGGGGATGTTCTGTCTCACGTGTTAGTAGATACTGGTTCCTCGCTTAATGTGCTTCCCAAGAAGGCATTGATTAAGCTAGACATTGAAGGAGTGGTGCTCAGACCAAGTGACCTGGTAGTTCGAGCGTTTGACGGATTAGAGATCAGTTTTTGGGGAAGTTGAATTACCTATTAAGGTGGGACCCCAAATTTTCAACACTACTTTTTACGTAATGAATATTCAACCCGCATACAATTTCTTGCTAGGGCGACCTTGGATTCATGGCGATGGGCCTGTATCATCAACTCTCCATCAAAGGGTTAAGTTCGTTGTGGATGGACAACTAGTCACTGTCTGTGGTGAAGGAGACATCTTTGTAAGCCATATGTCTTCCTTCAAGTATGTTGAGATGGACAGCGAAATCCATGAGAAGTTGTGTCAGGCATTTGAAACTGTGAATGTGCAAGAAGTCTCTCTTTCAGTAGAGAAGAAGCAGGAAGTCTCCATTGCATCTTACAAACAGACCCAAGCTGTGGTACAGTCAGGCAACGCAGGAGGTTGGGGTCGAGTAACTGAAGCGCCCGTCAAGGAAAACAGGTTTGGAATTGGTTATCGAGGACCGAAGGTTCAAGGCCGTCAAGGACCCATTACTTTCTCCAGTGCTGGAATTATTGATCCTGTCAGATTTTTGCACTGAGCGATGAAGACAGAGACAGTGACTGTGACATCAGAATCTGGATATGCCCATCTGTCCTGGGTCAAGAGCTCCACAACTGGTCTTCTGAAGATTTCATCCAAGTCACTCTTCGCGAAGAGTAATTTTCTTTGTTTTCATGTTAAATCCTACGCTCTGCCCAAGGCGTAGAGATTCATTGTAGGGCTTGCATTGTTACATATTCAATTTTATCATTAATAAAGGACGTTTTTTGCATTCAAATATTGTGCTCCCTGTCTTTCTTTTTTACTTTTAATAATAAATGGCAATGTTTGGTTATTTTTTGCACTCATAAAGCGTGAATAATCATTCATGCATATGCATTTCACCGGATTTCATTGATAACGATTATGTTATAGCTTATTATGACTTTGACAATCCGATTTACCAAGCCGAAGAGGATAGTGAGGAAGATTGTGAACTTCCTGAGGAATTAGCCAGGTTGTTGAAACAGGAGGAAATGGCCATTCAGGCACATGAAGAGTCATTGGAAGTTATTAATCTAGGAACCGAGGATGCTAAGAAAGAAGTCAAGATCGGGGCTGCCCTAGATGAGAATGTGAAAAAGGGGTTAATTGAAATGCTGTATGAATACGTTGACATCTTCGCTTGGTCGTATCAGGATATGCCAAGGCTTGACACCGATATTATTATGCACAGATTGCCTCTCAAAGAGGATTATCCTCCAGTCAAGCAGAAGCTTAGAAGAACGAAACCAGACATGGCAATCAAGATCAAGGAAGAAGTCCAGAAGCAGTTAGATGCAGGTTTCTTGGCTGTTACCAGCTATCCACCATGGGTCGCAAATATTGTGCTGGTACCTAAGAAGGATGGTCAGGTCCGGATGTGCGTTGACTACCGTGATCTGAACAGAGCGAGTCCGAAAGATGACTTCCCATTACCTCACATTGACGTATTGGTTGACAATACAACTCAGTTCTCAGTATTTTCTTTCATGGATGGCTTCTCTGGCTACAATCAGATTAAGATGGCACCAGAGGACATGGAGAAAACAACATTCATTACCCCATGGGGAACATTCTGTTATAAAGTGATGCCTTTCGGTCTAAAGAACGCGGGGACAACCTATCAATGCGCAATGGTGACTCCCTTTCATGATATGATTCATAAGGAGATCGAAGTCTATGTTGATGACATGATTGCGAAGTCACAGACCGAAGAGGAGCATTTGGTGAATTTGCAGAAACTCTTTGAACGGTTAAGAAAATTCAAGTTGAGGTTGAATCCGAATAAGTCCACTTTCGGGGTGCGGTCTGGAAAATTGTTAGGCTTTATCGTTAGTGAAAAAGGGATCGAGGTTGATCTAGCCAAAGTAAAAGCAATTCAAGAGATTCCTGAGCCTAGAACGGAGAAACAGGTTCGTGGTTTCCTAGGGAGGTTGAACTACATTGCTAGATTCATCTCTCATCTTATGGCCACTTGTGAACCGATATTCTAGCTGCTGAGAAAAGATCAGGCTATCAGGTGGAATGATGACTGCCAAAAGGCATTCGAAAAAATAAAAGAGTATTTTCAACAACCTCTGATCCTTATACCCCCAGTTCCAGGGAGACCATTGATAATGTATTTGACAGTACTTGAAAACTCAATGGGTTGTGTACTCGGTCAACACGACGAGACAGGTAGGAAGGAGCACGTCATCTACTACCTGAGCAAGAAATTCAATGATTGCGAGTCAAGATACTCAATGCTTGAGAAGACATGTTGTCCACTCGCATGGGCTTCTAAGCGTTTGAGACAATACATGCTGACTCACACAACTCTGTTAATATCCAAGATGGATCTAGTCAAGTACATATTTGAGAAGCCAGCTCTCACCAGAAGGGTTGCTCGTTGGAAAATGGTACTGACAGAATATGACATTCAATATACTTCCCAGAAAGCCATAAAGGGTAGTGTTATTTCCGACTATCTTGCTCAACAACCACTTGATGATTATCAGTCGATGAAATTTGAATTCCCTGATGAAGACATCATGTATTTGAAAATGAAGGACTGTGAAGAACCGTTAGTTGACGAAGGACCAGATCTTGATTCTAAGTGGTGTTTGATGTTTGATGGGGCTGTTAATGTAAATGGTAATGGAGTAGGGGCATTTATTGTCACTCCGAAGGGTTCTGATATACCTTTCACCGCCAGATTGACTTTTGAATGCACCAACAATGAAGCTGAGTATGAAGCTTGCATTATGGGTATCGAAGAGGCTATTGATCTGAGGATTAAAATGCTTGACATATTCGGGGATTCCGCTTTAGTGATCAATCAGGCCAACAGAGATTGGAATACTCATTAGCCCAATTTGATTCCGTTCGGAGATTACACGAGAAGACTATTGACTTTCTTTAATACAGTGAAGCTTTACCATATACCTCGTGACGAAAATCAGATGGCAGACGCTCTGGCAACATTATCCTCCATGATTAATGTGAATTGGTGGAATCAAGTGCCTAAAATTGACATGACGTGCCTTGATATGCCCGCTTATGTGTTTGCAGCCGAGACAGTTGTAGAGAGTAAACCTTGGTATCATGATATCAAGTGTTTTCTGAAAAGGCAAGAGTACCCAGCTGGGGCATCCAATAATGATAAGAAAACTCTGAGGAGATTGGCTGGTAGCTTCTTCCTAAACGAGGATGACATATTGTATAAGCGGAACTTCGACATGGTCTTACTCAGATGCATGGATAGACACGAAGCAGACATGTTGATGCAAGAAGTGCACGAGGGTTCTTTTGGTACCCATGCCAACGGACATGCTATGGCGAAGAAGTTGTTGAGAGTCAGTTATTACTGGATGACCATGGAATCAGATTGTTTCAAGTATGCTCAAAAGTGCCATAAATACCAGATTTATGCTGACAAAGTGCATGTGCCTTCGAATCCTTTGAATGTTATGACTTCTCCGTGGCCCTTTGCTATGTGGGGAATTGATATGATCGGAAAGATCGAGCCCACTGCTTCCAATAGGCACTGTTTCATTCTAGTCGCCATCGATTATTTCATTAAGTGGGTGGAGGCAGCTTCCTTTGTAAATGTCACCAAACAAGTGGTTGCCCGGTTTATTAAGAAAGAGATCATTTGTCGTTATGGGGTTCCTGAAAGATTCATCATTGATAATGGTTCCAATCTCAATAACAAGATGATGAAAGAGTTGTGCCAGAGCTTCAAGATCGAACATCACAATTCTTCTCCGTATCGTCCAAATATGAACGGTGTTGTTGACGCAGCCAATAAGAACATTAAGAAGATTGTGTAGAAAATGGTTGTGGCATACAAGGATTGGCATGAGATGTTTCCTTTCGCTTTACCTAGGTACCGTACTTTAGTGTGTACGTCAACCGGTGCAACTCCGTTCTCGCTCGTGTATGGTATGGAAGTCGTCCTGCCAGTTGAGGTTGAGATCCCTTCTCTAAGGGTTATGATGGATGTGAAGCTAGACGAAGCTGGATGGGTCCGAACAAGATTCAACGAGCTGAGCCTCATAAAATGGAACCCAAATTATGAAGGCCCATACATTGTTAAGAAGGCTTTCTCTGGCGGAGCCTTGATGCTTTCAACTATGGACGGTAAAGATTTTACGTCCCCTGTGAACTCAGACGCAGTTAAAAAATACTTTGCATAAAAGAGACCCGCTGGACAGCAAATAGAATAAGTTCAGCCAAGAAGGGGCATCCCGGCGAACCATAAAAGAAAAGGTTAGGGCAAAAATTAGGGATATAAAAAAGAAAAAAATGAGTAAACCCGCTAAGTTGAAAACCTGAAAAGGCAACTTAGGAAAAAATGGGTGTCCCGGTGGATTGAAAACCCGTAAAGGGCGATCCAGGAAAAAGTTAGGGATTTAAGTGAAAGGCTGTGATCTGAGTAGTATGTACCTCATCTCTTTTCAACATCTGGGAATATCGAAGGATAGGAATCAGTCCAATCACCCTTCTCAGAAAGCAGAGTAATCGGAGCGTTTTGAAGACATACAAGTCATAGCAGAATTGAAACTTAATGGAAATTTGGTTTTTGCATTGACACTACTGTAGTTTCTTTTCTTTTTATGCAATTACCTCTTTCTAGGAATTGCTTCCCAATGTAAATACCTATTTACAGGCCAATTCAATCAATAAAATTCATATTCATTCAAATAGCTTTCTCTCTCGTTTTCATTTTACTGTTTTGTTTGCAAAGACGTCCGAATTTTTTATAAACGTTGCATTTGAAAATGATAAAGCTCTACAAGAACATGCATGAAAACATTTAAAATTGCTTTGAATGTTGAGTGTCCTTGGGCGGTAAATTCCGACCATATAATACCCCGGGGTACGTATGTGTATCCTTTTGTGTTTGCAGGCACAGGTATTCATACTCCATGGTCAGTGTGTAAGTCAGAGACCATTTTCCTCTCGCGGTAATGGTGGCATCATTTAGATATGAGAATGAATGTCTCCCCGACAGAAATAGCTAAGGTGATATCGTCCTCGGCAGAGTGTTATTATTCTCCCCAGAGAGACTCCAGAGGTTTGGTTTCCCTAACCAGAATTGGGTTTGTCTTTTCTCCAGTAAGAATTCAAGCCCCAGACAGGGTAAAGGTGATTTGTTTACTCTCCAAGCAGGTTGGCATCCACAGCAAATGGCTCATTTGACCTCCCTCTCCGGTAGATTTTCTCTCCCCACAGAGTACTGGTATATAATCTCTATCCTCCAACAAGCATTTCCTTCCTCAGCAAAGGTTTATTTGATCTCAGTTTCCCCAGCAGCCAGGTCAGGAGGTTGTTATTCCCCCAACACAGTCATATGGTTATCCACTTAAAAAATACAAAGCAAACAAAGACCATGTAGGTCGAACTACGACTGCTCTGACTTCCTCTCTCCTGTACGATTGAGGATACGTAGGCACAAGACGACGATGTCTTGGCGAGCAACCTTCCCCCACAATCCCGTAGTCCTCTGAACTACATTGACTCTAACTTTCCCATTCCCGAGGGAATACGTAAGCCTGGGACGACGATGTTCTACCAAGTCACCTTTTGTTTTCTTTCCCTGTTTCTCGTTCTACTCATTTCCGTTAGCAGTTGAGCTTCAGATACCTACACCCTTTGATCAAAACAACAAGCATGGATCCCATCGAGTACGATACCTTCCTCTCGCGTAACCAACTCCCGAACTCAGACTATGGTTGCGATGACCGTGTCTTTCCCTTCTTCAGGTATTTTTTATTGTTCCCTCTCCCTGCATTTGGATAAATAACGTTCGGTGGTGTTGCGGTGAGAAACAGATATCAAGCTATGGATTAACTTGAGTCACAAATCACGAAGTTCACCACCGAGCTTTGATTTATCTAAAGGAAAGGGTAAAGAACGAAAATCCTTAAATGAGAATCTATGTTCGGGGGTTGGTTATACTAAGGGAAGGTATTAGCACCCTAAGTATCTGTAGTACTCTATAGGAACCTCTTGTTTATGTTTGTGTTAAATTATGTTGCTTGCTAAGGGAAATGTGCTAAAGGGAAGACCTAGGGTTAGTATCTAAGTATGCTCGCCAAGACATCGCATCCCGTGCCTACTTATCCTGACGGGATTGGAATCAGAGCATTCGTAGTTCCCCTCAATGGGGTGAGGAACTCTTGACTGTGGTCAAGGTTCCAAGGGAAAGGCAGGGTGAAAAGCTTGAAAGCAAAGCTTGTGAGGATTGATTGTTTAGGAAAAGAGATTAATGGCTATATCTTGTGAAAGGATTTGTGAAGGTTTAGACCGTCGTAAAGGAGAAGAGATTAATGGCTATCTATTGTGAAGGTCAAAGAAAGGTTTAAGAGTTGTAAGAGATTAATGGCTATCTCTTGGGAAGGTTAGGTTAAAAGGGAATGAAGTGTTCACAGGAAAGTAGGGTCTGACAGCAAGACACCTACGTGGAGTGCGGTGACTCCAAACCTAAGGCTAGTTTAAAAGGGTAATGAGCTATCTATGACCTTATGGTCAATAGAGAGACTTCCCTTTGGAAGGAATGATAATAACTTGTAAACAAGAGTCGAAAGGGATTGAAATTAAATGAACAACACGAGTACGACAAAGAGACCATTCAAAGTTTTGAAATCGGAAACATGTTAAGTTATGAAAAATTAGCAACAGAAAGCCAATGCATACAAACAACAGAAGTGATATTATCCAAGTCAGGAACAAATAAACACACCATAGAAAAATTCTCAAAAGTCCTCGGGAAACAGCTGATGATTTTCCATGAAAAAGAATCTGAGAACTGAACATATAGTAACACATATTTTTTTTGTATTTGTTTTGAAATTCTTTTTGAAAGAAAATAACAAAATGATGATTAAAATACAAAAAAATATATAAAAAACAAGGTTGAAATGGCAGTCACCACTAAAAGTGCCACAATGCATGGCAAGTGCCATAACATTGTGGCACTCGCCACCTATTCCTCTATATAATAGTGGCAGGCGCCACTAGTGGGTGTGTATAGTGCCAGACGCCACTTTAAGTAATGGTGGAAGGTGCCACCTTACTTCTTTTCCCTTTTTTTTAATTTAAGTAATATTCATAAGACAAAATGATACCAAAAAAACACACACAATTAGCATGAATATAATAGTAACATAAAACAAAACATTATAATATTATGAACACAAAATATTTTCAGAATCAAAATATTAACATGCTAATGAACCTGATAACAACATAGATTAATGATCATGCCATTTTGAAAATGGGGAAATAAAAGAAGTGAATGTTACCTAGTGGAGACGGTCCACTGCCTCTTCACAGGTACGTACTCTGGAAAGTAAACCGGACGAACTTCTTGAAGAAATATGAGGGAGAAAATGAGAAGGGTATTCAGCCTATTTTTGGGGTGAATCCGGTGTGTTTGAAACTGAAATACAATGTCCTATTTATAGGAGAAAGTCTAGTCTGATTTTTCATATTGTCCACAATACCCTTTTTCAAGCTTCTCGTGCAAGCTGGCTGAGATTTGAAAAGATTTCAATAGTCTTCACTGATCAGAGGTTAGGTGGTGTTTGTGTGCTGACGAGATGTGAAGTCGTGCCTTTTACTGAAAAGATGTTTTTATTTCATGATGAATTCCAAACCACTTGCCTTTGCATTGTGTAAAATGTATTATTTTTCTTAAAGTGCAGAAAATATGGTAGTATGGAAAATGCCACATTAATTCATGGCAGGTGCCACAAATTAATGTGGCAGGCACTATTCCTTTTGGTGGTGGGCGCCATACCCTTGAAAGGCATAGTGTGGCAGGCGCCACACTTAGAGAATGGTGGCAGGCACCACCTTCTCTCTTTCTCCTTTTTTTTATTTTCTTTTTCTTTTCTTTTCTCTTTTCTTTTTTTTTCTTTTTCTTTCTTTTTCTTTCTTTTCTTTTGCTTTTCTTCAAATAAAATTCAATGAATGCCTTGGTGATTTCTTGTGTTCCAACTTCATTTCAGTCCCAAAATATCAAAGTCAGAAGCTCGACTTTTTTCGGCCTAAATCCTAATTTTTTCAGGAATTCCAACTGGATGGTTCTTGAGGGTTTTGCTTCTTCACTCTCCTCCAAGGTCCATAGATAGCCTCTAGGGATGTCCAATATCATGTAGAATCAAGTTCCAAAGCTTAGGAATATGTCCTGATCAAAATCAAAGGCAATGGTTGACCTTCGCTGAGAAAACTCTAGTTTGAGGCATGGTGAATCCTGTGGCTCATGGCACTTGTAATAAGAACCGAACACACTTGATTTCTTATTGAATAAAACCTCTTGAATGTAGGTGAGCTTAAATGGTTGCATTTGGAGCCACAGACCTTGAAACATGGGAGAGTCTGGCTTATTGACTTTTGTTCTCTTTCCTGTGCAAACCCTGGCTTTCACAAAAAGAAACAAGCTAGCAAGATGGTTAGTTAACAATGCAAAGACGAATGAACCCTAAATGTAGATGCAAAATGTTATGACATCTAAGGGGGGAAAATTGGGGTACAACAGTAGCCCCTATTTAAATAACTTTACTGGATGCCGCAAGGAATGGAAATCCTTGGGACATCAAGGTGAAAGGTGTTTAAATATAGCAAACCGAAAACTTTTCCCTTAGATGGAATGCAGATGCTAAGGACAGGAAATAGACACGCAAATGCTGACTTGCCATGCACTTCTAGTATGATGATATGATGTCATGATAGTGCAAAGATGCAGACAAACAAGACACCAGAGCAAACAACTATAAGTGAGCTTTACTGGGGAAGGATGAAGGTTAATATCCACGAGGGAGATTCACTGGGGATACAGACCGACCAACAAAAGAGACCCACTGGGGAGACTCTGAGGAAACACTGCGGATAGAAAAATAAAACTGAGGGAAAACCTCACAGATCCTCACTGGATATAGGAGCCAGAGAGGAGTTCTCCACTGGGGAAAGATCCAGGGAGATGGACGACAGGTTTATAGGTGACCGGACGACACTGGGGAAATAAAACACATTCTTACTGGGCATGAAACCAGAAAGAAGACATGATCTCCAATAGGGATCAACTTGAAGTAAAAGGATAGACATCAACAAAAGATTTTCTGGGATTTTCTTATACTGAAGAGTTCAAACGGGATCTTCAAGAAAAGCCAGAAAAGACAGAGAAAGGCACATTCGGAAAAACATCAGATGGTAAAATAAACCAGACATCCAATAATGGCTTTGAATGAAAGGTACAAATCACAATATCTAATAATGGCTTTAGATAAAAGTGAACAAAGCAGGGATCCAAGAAGGCATTGGATAAAAGGACATCAGTCATCCAATAATGGCTTTGAATGAAGGGTACAATTACAATATCTGAGAATGGCATCAGATGACAATGAGCAAACAAGGGTAATCCAAGAAGGCATTGGATGGAAAGAAATCAGTCATCCAATAATGGCTTTGAATGAAAGGTACAAGTCACGATATCTGAGAATGCATCAGATGAAAATGAACAAAACAGGGATCCAAGACAGCATTGGATATAAGAAATCAAAGGTACAAATTACCATATCTGAGAAGGCATCAGATGAAAGTGAACAAAGCAGGGATCCAAGACAGCATTGGATGCAAAGAAACCAGTCATCCAATAATGGCTTTGAATGAAAGGTAAAAATCACAATATCTAATAATGGCTTTAGATGAATGTGAGAAAGGTAGAGATCTAAGAAAGCATTGGATAAAAGGACACCAGACATTCAATAATGGCTTTGAATGAAAGGTAAACTCTTAATATATGAGAAGGCATCAGTTGCAAATGAGACAAAAGGTGAAATCCAAGAGGGCATTGGATGCAAAGAAACCACAACGTCCAAGAAAGCATTGAACGAATATGAACTAGGAGATACCCAAGAAAGCATTAGATAAAAGGAATCACAATATCCAAGAAAACATTAGATGAGTGTGAACAAAGGTGAAATCCAAGAAAGCATTGGATAAAGGAATCACCGTATCCAAGACATCATTGAATGACTGTGAACTTTCAGGAATGGTACTAAAAGTAAAGGCAAATTACTATATTAAGGAATGGCACTGAATGATAGTGAGAAAGACATCCAATAATGGCTTTGGATGAAAGGTAAACTCATCTAGGAATGACACTGAATGAACAAGGAGAAATGCATCCAATAATGGCTTAGGATGAAAGGTAAACTCATTCAAGAATGGCACTGAATGCAAAGGAAAACAATCATCCAATAATGGCTTTGCATGAAAAGGAGAAAACTCATCCAGGAATGGAACTGAATGAACAGATAAGACTTTCATAAATGGCACTGAAAGCTATCCTAGCAAATTTGATGCGGTTACAGGAGATAGGCAAAACTTCCAGGAATGGCACTGGGAGAAACAAGAGGAATAAGATATCCAGGAATGGAACTGGAGATCACCAGAGACGGACATCCAGGAATGGCACTGGAGTGAGAGAATATACAGATCTAGGACTGGAACTGGAATGAGAGAAACATCCAACAACAGGACTAGATGCTCAAGGAAACGACGATATTCAGGAATGGTACTGAATGACGGGACGGATAATGTTTTGGCCGTTTGGACAAGTAAATTGGACTTTGACCACAAGGTAAGACGTGGATAACGACACGACCTCGGACGAAATGTAAATGAGGATGAAACACTCATGATATGAATATGGTATATGAATTATGCCATGAAAATGCAGATGCTGACGACACAACTCGACTCTTTTGGTGAGAAGACAAGGCTGGAAGACTGATTCCTTAACACGGGGATCACTGCCATTTTACTTGGGGACTAAAGATGTCATTGAACACAATCTCTGCCACACTGGTAAATTGTATCAAGTGATGATCCTTGTAGGAAGGATGAAGTGTTGCTTGGGGATTCTTCAAATAAACTGCCCCAGATTAGCTGACTGTTGTAGATAAACTGATAATTGATTCAGTTTGTCTGATTCTGTAATGACTGCTTTTACTGTGCTCTAGGAAAGCTTGCCCCAGTATAAGTCTTGAAAAACCTTCTATATAAACCAATTCTGAGAAGAACTTGCACTGTAACCATTCTTGAACTGATTCTCAACAGGATTTGGAAGGAACTGCTCCTGATAGGATCACCGACCAAATTTCTTAATTGTTTGAAAATTCCTTGAGAGGAAAGCCAGATTGCTAACAAAAGTATTTGTACAAACATGGTAATTTTAAAGTTCATGCAACTTTTGAAATCAAATCATTTTTTTGGAAGATGCAAAACAAAATGAGTCATTGGCCTGAACACGGTGATTCAAGACATTTAAAAGTGAAAGGTGAAGCACAAGTGTGGTGACCTGCAAAGATCTTTGGGAGTCAGTTTACGCAACCTTGCTGTAGTATGCTTTCGAAATAACCTTGCTTCAGTTAGGTCTTTTGAGGGTTGTAACGTGGCCTGGTTCACGTTTTATGAAACAAAGGATAAAGGCTCAAATTTATTTATGACCCACCCAATCTACGTGATGAACTTCAGTCCTATGCTCAGTTAACTCAAACTATGCACTCAGGTTCCCATAGGTTAGGAATTGCACTGATGATGATAATGATGATGGTTCAGAAGTCAAGGGATTTAAGATGGCAGTCACCGCTTCTTACAACATTTTGTTATTTTTGATGAGGACCTCAGTCAACTCGCTTTGTCTTTGAGGATTTTGGTAACCTCTTGATTGATTTTTGTTATCCCTAACTTTTGCTTGAACTGTGTCATTCGAGCTTACAGCCAACGGGATGCCCCAATTTTTGCCTAAGTCTCCTTCATAAGTTTTGACTTAGCGGGCTTTTATTTTGATTTTTTTTACTCTCCTATTTATTTAGTGACTGCCTGGCTTAATGATTACAGTGAACCATCATTTACGTTTGACTTAAAAGACATCTTCGACACTTGGTTGCTGTGTGCAAAAGAAAATTTGTGAATGCAACCTTTTGTTGAAAGGCGTCTTGCATGAAACTCTTGTATTTGAATGCACAATCCAGTTAATTGAGAACTACCCCGCCCCAGGTTAAGATTTAAGGGTTTTTTTGTAAAGAAAGAAAACTCCTACTTCTAGGCTCGAAGGGTTTGACAAGGGATTAGCTTCCTTATTTCTCCAGTGTTTGGGGGAAAGAAACAATGCCTTACATCGTCAACAAAGTTTGGATTTAAAAGCCAACCAACAACAGTTATGAGTATTTTGTTTCCATCATCCTCCCTCCAATCTTTGCATAATCAAAAGAAAGTGGACAAGAGAATTCTTTTTTTCTTCTTGAAAGAAGAAGCATTAAAAAGTAAATAGCAAACACAAATGAATTGAATCAAAAGTTGCAATGCTCATTTCATTAATTTTGAAAGTACAAACATCATTTGAAGGCAAACAGCCATTACAAAATAAAGAAACAAGGCATAGTGACTAATCAAACACAAGGATGAGTTGTCTTGTCTTTAAGAAGTAGCTGGCCTGAAGTCGACTGAAGCTTCACTTGGCGTGCCCTGGCAGAGGATTGCTCTGAACATTGGGATTGTCCTTAAAGGAGATGATTTTCTTTCTCATCAATTCTTGTACTTTAGCCTTCAATGTAAAGCAACCTTCCAAATTATGGCCTGCACCACCTTGATGGTATTCACAATGAAGATCAGCCCTATATCCGGCTGGAAGAGGATTTGGAGGAGGAGGCAAAGGCCTTGTGGTAATCAAACCTTGTTGAAGCAAACCAGGATAAATCTCGGTGTATGTCATGGGAATAGGATCAAATTGATTCCTATTACGGTAGTGGTTCTGTCCTGTAGTTGGACGTTCGGAAGCTTGAGCTGGTCGTGGAGTAGTAACAACGGGAGTGACAGCAGGAACAGTAGGGTGAATAGCATACTGAGGTTGGGGACGAGGCCTTCTCACTTCAACCATTACAGCGTTAGTCTAATCTTCCCTTTTCCTCTGAAGGTTCCCATAGGATTTCTTCACAACATTTGAGGATTCAGCAGCTTTTGACACTTTTCCTTTCTTAAGACCTTCCTCGAGTCTTTGGCCGATAGTAACCAAATCAGTGAAGTTGGAGGAAACACTTCCAATCATCTTTTCCCAATAGAACGGGGACAGGGTATCCATGAACATTCAAGTCAACTCTTTCTCAGCCAAAGGAGGTTCAACTTGGAAAGCTAACTCTCTCCAGCGCTGAGCATACTCCTTAAAAGATTCCTTCTCATGCTGAGTCATATTTTGCAGCTGGCGGTGATCAGGGGCCATGTCAAGGTTATACTTATACTGCTTCATGAAGGCATTTACAAGATCTTGGAAGCAGTGGATAGAGTTTTGCTCGAGACCCATATACTATTTGAGTGATGCTCCACTCAAGCTATCCTGAAAACAGTGGATAAGCAGCTTCTGATTTTTGGTATAAGCAACCATCTTGCGACAATACATGACCAAATGAGCTCTTGGGCAAGAGTGGCCCTTATACTTCACAAATTCTGGAGTTTTGAACTTGGCTGGCATAACAAGGTCAGACATTAAGCACATGTTGTCTGCATCCACATTGAAGAAGTCATTACCCTCAACGGCTTTAAGTCTATTGTCTATGATCTGAAACTGCTCTCGGACAACTTCAGGTTCAACAAAGTCTTCACAGTCTTCACCCTAAGCACTGGAAGCATTGTACTCAAAGAGGGGATTCTCAAAGGGAGCTCGAACAGTCTTTAGAATGGCATGGACTGTAGGTCTGGGCTCGGCGAAAATATGAGCTTGAAATATAGGCATAGCAGTCTGACCAGCCATAGCAGTAGATACAATCGGTGAAGAATAGTTGTGTGGCAAACCAAACTCGGGCCAAGTTGAAGGTGGCATTTGAACCGGTGGAGGTTTAGCACTTGAAACTTCCTGGATGACAGTTCTTTAGGGAGGTTCTCCTCTAGCAATCAAAACTTTAAGCATCTCAGTGAGTTTAGTCATGCTCGACTTAAGGTCATCGATCTCCATTCAGACCTCAGCATTATGTGCCTCTTGCTTTGACATCTTGCGTCTGTAGTTAGCTCTAGTCCGGTATTTGTGTCGAGGAATCAGCTTGATGACTCACAGACAGACTCTGGAATATAGAGACAGCTGGAGATGAGTAACTGGACAGACAGACATATGCAATGAATCATGCAAATATGCAAATGATATGCAATGCGATGCAAACAGGATGCAAAACACATGCAACAGGATCAAGGGTTCGAGATCACAGCATGGAGTGTGGGTAAAGAACCAATCACATTGTGTGTACTAGGGTTCTTGTATCCGTTGAACAGGGTTCTAAGAAGTTCCCAGAGTCAACAACCCATCTTTCGGATATTATCGATTTCCCAATTACTTGGTAGTCAATAATATTCTCAAGAGAGTCTCGTCTGAGTGTAGTATCACGTGACAACTATTTTGAGATTACTCCCTCATAGTCACCGTACTACATCCTAAGAGGCCAAGTGGAGGTAACAGGGTAACTAAAGTTCATCAGTGTCACTAGCACCCAGGTCGAAAGTGGCAATGAATTCACGATTGCTCATTCAAAATATGCCACCCTCAAGAGGCCTCAACTGAGTGTGGAATCTCCAGTCAACTCCTTTAGGATTACTCCCTCGAAGTCTCCTTGACTATATCCACTATCCTATCATAAGTGTACGCTCAAGTCCGGGTTAGGACTTATCCTCACCACTCAAGGTAGCTACCCTGCACATAGAAAAACCCAAGCACAACAGGTATATACAGATATATAAATATGTACAGATATACAAGTAAGCAAACATATAAATAACACAAATATAAACAAGGAAGGCTTAACCCTCTTAGGGGAAGTTTTCCCCAGTGAAGTCGCCATTTTTCTGTTGCGGTGAGAATCGGATATCAAGCTATGGACTAACTTGAATCACAAATCATGAAATTCACCATCGAGCTTTGATTTATCCAAAGGAAAGGGTAAAGAACGAAAATCCTAAAAAGAGAATCTAGGTTCGGGGGTTAGTTATACTAAGGGAAGGTATTAGCACCCTAAGTATCTGTAGTACTCTACAGGAACCTCTTGTTTATGTTTGTGTTAAATTATGTTACTTGCTAAGGGAAATGTGCTAAAGGGGAGACCTAGGGTTAGTATCTAAGTATGCTCGCCAAGACATCGCATCCCGTGCCTACGTATCCTGACGGGAATGGAATCAGAGCATTCGTAGTTCCCCTCAATGGGGTGAGGAACTCTTGACTGTGGTCAAGGTTCCAAGGGAAAGGCAGGGTGAAAAGCTTGAAAGCAAAGCTTGTGAGGATTGATTGTTTAGGAAAAGAGATTAATGGCTATCTCTTGTGAAAGGATTTGTGAAGGGTTAGACCGTTGTGAAGGAGAAGAGATTAATGGCTATCTCTTGTGAAGGTTAAAGAAAGGTTTAAGAGTTGTAAGAGATTAATGGCTATCTCTTGGGAAGGTTAGGTTAAAAGGGAATGAAGTGTTCACAGGAAAGTAGGGTCTGACAGCAAGACACCTATATGGAGTGCGAAGACTCCAAACCTAAGGCTAGTTTAAAAGAGTAATGAGCTATCTATGACCTTGCGGTCAATAGAGAGACTTCCCTTTGGAAGGGATGATAATAACTTGTAAACAAGAGTCGAAAAGGATTGAAATTAAATGAACAACATGAGTACGAAAAAGAGAACATTCAAAGTTTTGAAATCGGAAACATGTTAAGTTATGAAAAATTAGCAACAGAAAGCCAATGCATACAAACAACAGAAGTGATATTATCCAAGTCAGGAACAAATAAACACACCACAGAAAAATTCTCAAAAGTCCTCGGGAAACAGCTGATGATTTTCCATGAAAAAGAATATGAGAACTAAATATAAAGTAAAGCATATTTTTTTGTATTTGTTTTGAAATTCTTTTAGAAAAAAATAACAAAATGATGATTGAAATACAAAAAAAAATATAAAAAACAAGGTTGAAATGGTAGTCGCCACTAAAAGTGCCACAATGCATAGCATGTGCAATAACATTGTGGCACTCGCCACCTATTCCTCTCTATGATAGTGGCAGGCGCCACTCCTCTATTCTAAGTTGGTGGCAGGTGCCACTAGTGGGTGTGTATAGTGGCAGGCGCCACCTTACTTCTTTTCTCTTTTCTTATTTTTTATTTAAGTAATATTCATAAGACAAAATGATACCAAAAAAACACACACAATTAGAATGAATATAATGGTAACAAGAAACAAAACATTATGATATTATGAACATAAAATACTTTTCAGAATCAAAATATTAACATGCTAATGAACCTGATAACAACATAGATAAATGATCATGGCACTTTGAAAACGGGGAAATAAAAGAAGTGAATGTTACCTAGTGGAGACGGTCCACTGCCTCTTCACAGGTACGTACTCTGGAAAGTAAATCGGACGAGCTTCTTGAAGAAATACGAGGGAGAAAATGAGAAGGGTATTCAGCCTATTTTTGGGGTGAATCCAGTGTGTTTGAAACTGAAATGCAATGTCCTATTTATAGGAGAAAGTGAGAGTGTAGTCTGATTTTTCATATTGTCCACAATACCTTTTTTCAAGCTTCTCGTGCAAGCTGGCTGAGATTTGAAAAGTCTTCACTGATCAGAGGTTAGTTGGTGTTTGTGTGCTGAGGAGACGTGAAGTCGTGCCTTTTACTGACAAGCTGTTTTTATTTCGTAATGAATTCCAAACCACTTGCCTTTGCATTGTGTAAAATGTATTATTTTTCTTTAAGTGCAGAAAATATGGTAGTATGGAAAATGCCACATTAATTCATGGAAGTTGCCACAAATTAATGTGGCAGGCACTATTCCTTTTGGTGGTGGACGCCATGCCCTTGAAAGCCATAGTGTGGCATGCGCCAAACTTAGAGAATGGTGGCAGGAGCCACCTTCTCTCTTTCTCCTTTTTTTTCTTTTCTTTTTCTTTTCTTTTCTCTTTTCTTTTCTTTTTTTTTTCTTTTTCTTTCTTTTTCTTTCTTTTCTTTATCTTTTCTTCAAATAAAATTCAATGAATGCCTTGGTGATTTCTCGTGTTCCAACTTCATTTCGGTCCCAAAATATCAAAGTCAGAAGCTCGACTTTTTTCGGCCAAAATCCTAATTTTCTCAGGAATTCCAACTAGATGGTTCTTGAGGGTTTTTCTTCTTCACTCTCCTCCAAGGTCCATAGATGGCCGCTAGGGATGTCCAGTATCATGTAGAATCAAGTTCCAAAGCTTAGGAATATATCCTGATAAAAATCAAAGGCAATGGTTGACTGTCGCTGAGAAAACTCTAGTTTGAGGCATGGTGAATCCTGTGGCTCATGGCACTTGTAATAAGAACCGAACACACTTGATTTCTTGTTGAATAAAACCTCTTGAATGTAGGTGAGCTCAAATGGTTGCATTTGGGGCCACAGACCTTGAAACATGGGAGAGTCTGGCTTATTGACTTTTGTTCTCTTTCATGTGCAAACCCTGGCTTTCACAAAAAGAAACAAGCTAGCAAGATGGTTAGTTAACAATGAAAAGACGAATGAACCCTAAATGTAGATGCAAAATGTTATGACATCTAAGGGGGAAAATTTGGGGTATAATAGGTGACAACTCTTCTGTCTTTTTCGCCAGTTGATTTTCGCAGTTGCGACAGCTGTCAGTCAGAAAGATGCCTCAATCCTTTTTGTCAAAAAGAGGAAAAACAACATTTACAAGATTAGACTTTCTGATCTATGTGAACAGAATGTCAAATGCTTATTGTCTATTAATGAGGAGCAATGGGTATGGCATAGACATTTAGGTCATATTAGCATGAGGAGGATTTCTCAGCTAAATAACCTTTAACTTGTCAGAGGCTTACCCAATCTGAAGTATTCTTCAGATGCTCTTTGTGAAGCATGTCATAAAGGAAGGTTCTCTAAAACTTCCTTCAAAGCAAAAAAATGTTGTGTCCACCTCTAGATCGTTAGAACTTCTACACATTGATTTGTTTGGACCAGTGAAAACTGCTTCAATCATTGGAAAGAACTATGGATTAGTTATCGTTGATTACTATAGTCGTCGGACATGGGTAAAATTCTGAAACACAAGGATGAGTCACATTTCGTGTTCTCTACCTTTTGCTCACAAGTGCAAATAGAGAAGAATTGCAAAATAGTCAGAGTCAGAAGTGATCATGGCGGAGAATTTGAGAACAAATACTTTGAGAATCTTTTTTATTCTCATGGCATTTCCCATGATTTTTCCTATCCCAGAACTCCACAACAGAATGAAGTAGTGGAAAGGAAGAATAAGACTTTTCAAGAAATGGCTCGTACCATGATCTAAGAAACTGACATGGCTAAGCACTTCTGGGCAGAGGCAGTAAATATAGCATGTTATATTCTAAACAGGATTTCTATCAGACCTATTCTGGGTAAGACTCCTTATAAATTGTAGAAGAATAGAAAACCCAACATCTCGTATTTTCATCCTTTTGGTTGTATTTGTTTTATGTTGAACACTAAAGAGAATCTTGGCAAGTTTGACTCCAAAGCTCAAAAGTGTTTACTGTTAGGATACTCTGAACACTCTAAAGGCTACAGAATCTATAACACAGAAACACGGATTGTTGAGGAATCAATTCATGTCAGATTCAATGATAAGCTTGACCCTGAAAAGTCAAAGCTAGTTGGAGAGTTTGCAGATTTGAAGATCACTTTATCAGAATCTAAGGAGGAAGATTCTGAAGAAGGAGACAAAGATGCAGATTCTCCAGAATCAGATACAACCTTACCAGAAATAGAAAATTTTCCATCTCATCAGAAGAAGAATAGACTAAAGACTTCTCATTCTGAAGAATTGATTCTGGGAGACAAAGCTGATACAGTCAGAACTCGTTCATCGTTCAAACCTTCTGAAGAAACTCTTATGGGTTTGGTGTCTCTGATAGAGCCAACATCAATTTATGAAACTCATAGGGAGAATGAGTGGATTCTGGCCATGCAAGAAGAGCTGAATCAATTCACCAGAAATGATGTCTGGGATCTCTTTCAGAAACCCAAAGGTGTCCACGTCATTGGAACATAGTGGGTATTCATAAACAAGTTAGACGAGAAAGGTGAGGTCGTAAGAAACAAAGCACGACCGGTAGCACAAGGTTATAGTCAGCAAGAAGGGATAGACTATACAGAAACCTTTGCACCAGTTGCCAGGTTAGAATCTATTCGTCTTTTAATTTCCTTTATTGTGAATCATGACATTACTTTATATCAGATGGATGTAAAGAGTGCATTTTAAAATGGATATATTTCTGAAGAAGTGTATGTGCACCAACCTCCTGGTTTTGAAAGTTCTAAAAACCCATATTTCGTTTTCAAACTTAAAATATCATTATATGGTCTGAAACAGGCTCCCAGAGCTTAGTATGAAAGGCTAAGTAACTTTATTTTGGAAAATGACTTTACTAGAGGAAAAGTGGATACAACACTCTTTTGTAAAACCTTTAATAGTGACATTTTGGTTGTTCAAATCTACGTTGATGATATTATAGTTGGTTCTGCTAATACTTCCTTGTGCAAGGAATTTTCTAAGTTAATGTAGGCTGAATTTGAAATGAGTGATGGGAGAACTCAGATTCTTTCTGGGAATTCAGATTGATCAACGTCCAGAAGGAACGTACATTCATCAGAGCAAGTATGAAAGAGAACTTCTGAAGAAGTTCAATATGTCAGAAAGTAAACCTGCTAAGACTCCTATGCATCCGAAATGCATTCTGGAGAAAGAAAAAGTAAGTAAAAAGGTTTTTCAGAAGCTTTATCGTGGTATGATAGGCTCTCTTCTGTATTTGACTACTTCTCGTCCAGATATTTTGTTCAGCGTATGTCTTTGTGCTCGTTTCCAATCAGATCCAAGGGAAACTCACTTAACTTCTGTTAAGAGAATCCTAAGGAATCTAAAAGGAACAACTAACCTTGGCTTAATGTATAAGAAAACATCAGAGTACAAGCTTTCTAGTTATTGCGATGCAGATTATGCTGGAGACAGATTGGAAAGGAAAAGTACTTCTGGAAACTATCAGTTTCTGGGGAACAACCTCGTCTCTTGGCAAGCAAAAAACAATCAACAATTGCACTATCAACTGCAGAAGCAGAATATATCTTAGCATCATTGTGCAGTACTCAGATACTCTGGATGAAGAATCAACTTGAAGATTATCAAATACACGAGAGTAACATTCCTATCTTCTGTGATAATACTTCTGATATCTGTTTATCTAAGAATCCTATTTTGCATTCTAGGGAAAAACATATTGAAATAAAACATCACTTTTTACGTGACTATGTTCAGAAGGATACTATTCAGCTAAAATTTGTGGATACAGACCACTAGTGGGCTGATATTTTCACAAAAACCCTTGCTGAGGATAGATTCGTATTCATTCTAGAAAATCTATTTATTAAACCTTGTCCAGAATGAGAAGATGATATTTTGATGTGTCAAGTCACCAGAACTTATGAAATAAGATTCTGATGTTAAGCAGATTGTTTCATTTTTCTGTCTTTTTGATTAACGATACTTCTACATGTTAGAAGATATCCTGATCAGAAACTCGTCCAGTCAGATACCTCTTGGTATTCTTGACATTGGGAATATCAAACGTGCTCTCTTGAAAACAAACGGTTATGATTATTTGTAACACTTGTCCAAAATCAAATCATACCTTTCTGTTGAAGAGACACCTCGAGCGTTGTGATTTCGTGAGACTAGGTTTCAAGTAATTATTTCCTATTACTCCCACCTTTTTATCATCATCAATATTTTTGTTATAAATACTCACTCTCTCACTATCACACACAACACTACTTTCACTTCCCACACTTTTTCTTAGAAATCCTAAAACCCTTTTTGTGCTCCGTATCTCCATCATCTTCATCAATGGCTGAATCATCTCAAACTCTCTCTAAAGCTCAACTACTTGGATATCAGTTCACTATTCCATAAAAATGTCCTATCACTCTCGACACGCCGGTAGCTGATCTTCGTGTTCTTTGTGAAACCATGGTGGACTTCAAAAATCTAAAGGATAATGGATGTGATCTTACTTAAACACTTGATTTCCAAGGCTGGAATGGTTTCTTTAAAAGATTGCAAGGATCCACGTTTCCTATCTTGGTTAAATATTTCTGGATTCATGCAACTACTAGTAGGAATGTCATCGTTTCCACTGTGTTTGGAAGACGAATCATCATTACAGAAAAGACTATCTGTGATTTAATCTCTCATGATAGAAAAGGGCTAAGAATCTTCAATGTTCAAGCAGATAAGCAAAGGGAAGCCAAAGTCAGCGCTTCCATTTTTAAAGAAGGAACTGTTCTAGATTCTAAGAAGGACCCTTCCTCATCGTTCTTAAAAGACCCTCTCAGAGTTTAGTTCAAAATCATGTTGGGAAGTATTTACCACTGTCATCCTACTCATTCGTCTGATTACATTAATCTGTCTCAGAAGTATGTTCTATACTTCCTGTTGAAAGGAAAGAAAATACATCTCCCATTTATCCTGTTCAGTTTTCTAATAGAATCTATAGTAAACTCAAGGACTGGCTCTACCAAAAAGGGAAATCACATCCCTTACGGTAGACTCATCTCTGATATTCTTATTGAGTTTGGTTTAGTTAAGGATCTGTTAGTTGTTGGGTTCACTAAAGAACTAGAAAAGGATTCTGGACACATTTTCTAGGCTAAGAACTTGAAGAATATGATGCTTATTAAAAAGATCACTCATCGAACTGCTATTCCAACATAACATGTACTTAACTTTGTTAGGTTTCCAATTTATGGATTTCCATTCTTGTCAAAGACTTATAATTCAGATGAGCTTACAAACTACCTTGCTGGATGCAAAGATGAAGCACTGGATGTGTGGATTGACATGGGTAATCTGTCAGATGCTCTTACTGAGATCTTCCAGAAAAAGGGGAAAGGCAAGAAAAATAAAAGTGATGATGATGACGGACCATCATCAAAGAAGATGAAGATGGCATCTACATCTGCTTCTCCTACTGGCGAACAAAGTAAGTCTTCTGAATTGGTATCTCCTTCTGTAACTGCACCTGTTGTTATTGACATAAATTTATCTTCATCTCTTCTTACACCATCTCCAACTCCTTCAACACAACCAATATTCTCTACTCCACCACCACTATTTTCAATTGTTGTCACCACCTCTCCCATATCCATCTCTGAACCACCAACTGAATTAATTCCATCCTCTGCACCATCTATACAATTTACACCACAAATACTCGAAATCACATCAACTCAACCATCTTCCACCATATCCATACAACCAAACCCCATCATCACTGAACAACCATTTCCAACCATCTCCCTATCATTAACCACTCAATCTTTTTCTGAAGAATTTCCCACTGAACTTCTTCAAACAACCAACTCTCCATCAACCACTCCATTAACCGCTCCACAAATAATACCATAACCTATACCAGATAATCCTGAACCTTCTTCAAATAATGATACCACTAATTTGGGTGATTTTATTGAATAAAATCAACCATTCCCTGAGAATCAACCCTCTGACCTTCCTCCTAACCTAGATGAAGTTATTTCTCCTTTTAAGGATGGTGTGGTTATGAGATTCAAGACACTCTCTGATGAATCAAGTTCTAGCGAAGACCCTTCTGCATTGGGTGCTTTGTGGGATCAATTCAATCAGTGGATGTCTGAAGAATTTCAGAAGATTCAAAATCTCTCTGTTCAGACAAAAGACTAATTTGTACAGCAAGCTGAAAAGAGGTTGAAAGATAAGAAGGAAGCTGAAGCTATGCTAGCTGCTGAAAGGGAATTGGCTAAGAGGTTAGCCAAGGAAGCTCTAGAAAGAGAAGCTGAAAGGTTGGCTAAGGAAACTCAAGATCAAGCTGAGAGAGAGGCTGTTGAAAACTCTAACTCTGATCCAGTGTTGAAGACTCTGGCTAGCATTCAGAAAGAGCAAGAGTTGTTCAGAACAAGGATGGACAAGCAAGATGAAGTCACTTCCATCATTCAGAATGAACTTGCTTAGATCCTTTAGAGGCTTCCTCCTCCTTCTCAACCTTAGGCATCTTTTTTAGGCTACCCAGTAGTTTTCTTTGTATGTTCGTTTATCTTATTTTGTACTATGGATTATCCTTTTGTTTACCCTTTTTGATTATGACAAAAAGGAGGAGTATTTTAATGGAAAGTTATTTTGATAAATATCTTATCTCTGAATCATAGCTCTAACATTCTAACACTTTAATTGCAAATTTTCTAAGAATTCTTTTCAGGAACAATATTTATATTGGCAATCTGGCTCTGATTTAATCAGGCTCTGATCTAACCAATCAGGCTCTGTTATCAGATTCCATTACCACTATAATCAAGCTCTGATATTCTGGATCTGACTAGATCCTTGTAATCAGGCTCTGGTAACCCTAATTTGATAAGATTTTTTTAAGTCTTAGATTCAGGGGGAGCTTGATAAAGGGAAGTTAACTCTAAACTTATCTTTGTCATTTCCTATTAATTATCTTCGTACAAAATTGTTTTATCAAAATACATTGTTTTGTCATTATCAAAAAGGGGGAGATTGTTAGAACAAGATTTGGTTTTGCAAGATATCTCTAAGTTTTGATAATAACAAAGTAGTATTTGTATGAGAACAATTTTGGTACTCTAACGTTTGCTTTCTGAATAATTAACAAACAGGATCTGACTCTGATAAAGAAAGCTCTGACTCTGATAGAGATCATGTGGAACGTCACTCTCATTTGACTAAAAGTCGCTTCTGTGTCAAAGAAGCAAGTTTGCTTCTGATCTGCTCACTTTCAGAAAGATTCTAAGAAGACAATATGTTGCTGCTGCAATGTTCTCTTGGATTCTGCCTCTGAATAGGACTCTGATTATTATCTTCTGAAGACTAAGTGCTGAAGACTCTGAGGACAAGGTTCTACTGAACAACATTCTGAAGACTTAAGTTTCTGAAGACTAAGTGCTAAAGACTCTGAAGACAAGGTTCTGCTGAACAACATTCTGAAGACTCTCAAGACTTAAGTTTCTGATAACCAAGGGTTCTGAAGACCGAGTGCTAAAGACTCTGAAGACAAGGTTATGTTGAACAACGTTCTGAAGTCTCTGATGACTCAAAGACTCTGAAGACCCAGTGATTAACTCTTTTATTCATGCTTCAACCATATCTACTCAGAAGCCTCCGATGAACAGAAGAAGATGAAATGTTTGAGAGGGAAAATAGTACATAGTACATATCAAACACGTTCTTTTTCGCTACCATTCCACTACCCTAATTTGGTGGTACAAAGGACAAATTTTGTGTACGCTTTTCATCCCAGCATAACGACATTATTTCAAGTTTCCAGCAATCTTAATGATATTCCTGATCTGCCCTCCAACGGATCTCTTTCTAGCTATATAAAGACTTGATCACTTGAAGAAAAAGTGATAGAATTATACATAGAAGAGAGACACATGCGTGAACAGTAAAGCACCACAATACAAAGCAAAATACATTGTTCATACTGTATAGGTTTTATTTGAGCTACTCATAGTGTTTATATCAGCTTGTGTAGAAGCAATTCATTGTAAACATTAATTTTGTTCAAACAGTTGTTTGTATTCCTTAAGGGACCAGTTGGGTCAGAATCCTTAAGAAGAGACGGTTAGTCTTAGTTTTTTAGTCACCAGCAGTTGCTAGTGCTGTGTAATCAGTTGATTATAGTGGATCAAGTCCTTGTGTATAAGGAAAAATCACCATGGCGGGTGGACTGGATTAACTTGATAGTTTTCAAGTGAACCAGGATATATCGTGTGTCTTTCTCTCTTGCTAGTTTATTTGTGATCTTTGTTTGAGTTTCATAAAAAGCTTTCATTTTGAAAACCCAATTCAACTCCCCCCCCCCCTTTCTTGTGTTTTTTCACACCTTCAATGATGCCTCGGGAGAGGTAACTATCTTCATGAGAATTCCTGGAATCTTCTCTTCCTGACTTGCTCGCATCGGATTTATCCTTTGTTCAAAATCTCCCTGAGGGGAAAAAGATGGAACTCATCTCTGAAATTACTCTTAGTATATTCAAGGTTGTTTCTCTATTTTCCCTTGTTTCTGTTGGTAGGAGAGACGTCTTGCCTCAAGGAAATCCCACCAAGGAAAGAGACACTTGCAAAGGGAAATTTGAAGTTATGGAACTGAGGTGTTTTACTCTCTAGGAGGAGCTTTTTGCACTATAGGAGAATGTCAAGGTTGCTAACTTTTTGCAAGAGGAGTAGAAAATCCACAACTCTCCTTCTACTCTGGCCGCCTGGATAACTAAAATGGAAAGTGCCCTCCAAGTGACAGATATCAAGGTTCTTCTTATGCTATTAAGAGAAGACTCGTCGGATGGAGGAGCATGATAAAACTCTTCTTCAAGAAGCCAAGGCTCATACTGAGACCTTGAAAGCTCTGAAAGACGAGGTGGTCGCTCTGAGGCAAGAACTTCATGATTCCTATTAGTGTACTATGAAAGTTGTATTTGGGGTTTATGATCAATTCGTGGAGCACACGAGGGAGTTATGTCCTATTACCATAATTTCGGCCAAGGCACTAAACCCATTTAAGTATGCTCTTGGGGTGACTCAAAAGGGTGATCAAAGTACCTCAGCTTCAGAGGCTTCAACTTGATTTTATTTTTTTCTTTGTATTATTTTATTTCCTACAATGTTTCCCAGACTTTTCACCCTGGGTGTAATAATTATTGATATTTATCATAATGCTTTTACCTCGATGATTTGGATATTCTTTAGCCCGAAGCTCTGCATTCAGCTCCATTTCATTATTGTTGTTATGATTCACCTCTGGTTGTTTGTGAATTATTATAACTTCAGGGTTCGCTCTCTTACCCTGCAATACAAAGTTATTTCACCTCCAATAATGCTCGATGCTAACGTATCGCCTGCTCTAGGGGTGAGAACCATAATTGCCTGCTTTACGAGGGAGAAGGTGTGTTTTATTGCAATGAAGTGATCAATATGCTCCCCCTTTGCCATTGTGATTGGTGACTTAGCGCGTTGAATGATGTTAGCTACTGCTTTTAGTTTCTACATTTGTTTGTTGTTTTTAGCAAATTGCTTGTGTTCCCAGAGGTGACCTTTCGGTACGGCATGACCAGGATGTTGTGGTCATATATTTGTACTACGGTCCACATCATAGAAGACCATTCCCTGTAACACGCTAAAAACCCCGATTCTTTAATTTAAAAAGATAAATAATATTATTCTCAAAATTTAAAAGAGAACAACGAATATACATGAATAAACATAACCATTATGGTGTCACATGTTCACAATATGCATACTCTTTTAAGTTAATTAAAACCTCGCAGCAGAACTCAACATAAACATATACTTTAAATTATCTCTTCAAAATAAAGTACTCGATATAATTAAAAAAAATTTAAAACAATCAATTCAAACAACAATAACGACCTGTTCCTAGTGTTACAGATCAGATCAATCAAAAACTAAATAATGGAAAACAATATCAAAGGTAACATATTAGACACATTCATCAATCACACACTCTATTCACAACAATCAAACAATCACAATGCATTTATGTATGAAATGTAAACAACACATTAACTCAAATGCATGTGGTACTAATTTGGACATCAGAGGTATGTTACTGATCTCGTCCACTCAACGATGGCTCCCCTTCGAACCAGGTTCCACTTCAAACCTCACTCGTCACTAATCCCCACTTCTGAATCTGCAACCCGTGACTAATCCCACTTCTGAATGTGCAACTTATGACTTCTTAACACTGGCACATATGATGCATGACATATAACAATAACATACATGTGCAACAACACCACTAGTTCCACTTTAAACCATACACAACAGCACATAAGGCAATCACAATAGTTCTCACTCCAAACCACACATCTTAACATCAACAACATATATAATTATAACTCATCGATTATGCACACATTTCAACAACTTACGCTCATACATTGGATAAAGTATTCACATAACACTTAAGGCATATCAATTCCATTCACCATCTCACCAAACACGATAAAATAGCAACAAACAATCATTGGAATCAGATATAGACATGGATTCGAGTCAAAAAACAACTTTGCATTATCATGCTCGCTGAGTGACCTACAACTCGCTAAGCAAGACCCATAAACCAAAAAAAGTCACCCTCTGCACATGCTCGCTAAGAGAGACCCTCCTTCGCTAAGAGAGGCTTGATCCTCCCTCATGCCCAGAACATCAAAAACCAGAAACGAAATTCCAGCATTGGAGCCCTATCAAAGCTCCAATTTTGACCCCAAATCGCCCAATTCAAATAGAAGACAACATATACATATCATACCATGATTAATACATCATATATTCACGGATTAAACACCTAATCCACCTATTATCATGAATATAAGGTTATGTTCATAATGCCAAAATCATACAAATGTGAATGTGAGGAAAATACACAAGGGGGGTTGAATTGTATACACCAAAAATATTTCTGCTTCTAAATAGAGTTCAGATTCTAAACATTGGTTCAGAATCTGATCATAAGTTCCGCGTGTCGTATCTCAAAAAAACTTGATCTTTGTGATGCACAAAATAAGGGTTGCACGATCACGGATGGACTTATGGAAGTCGCCATCGAACTTTATTTATTCCCATGAAGGGAAAGGGAAAACATCGAGAAAACCCACAGGTGAAAGGATAGGGTATGGTCATTGCAACCATGTTGGGTTCGAAAGTTAGTTATGTAAGGAGAAGGTTCTAGGACCCCCTACATCCATCGTACCCGATGGGAACCATCTAAGTTGTCTAAGCATGAAAGGGTATCTGATATCTCTAAGCTTGCTAAGGGAAAATGGATGATTACTTGAGGGAAAACAAAAGATTTTTTATTATTTAGTTCATCTGGATTTATAATCCAGTGCCTACGTATCCTAGAGGGAATCAGAACCCCGTAGTTCTTGTTGAAAAAGTTTGGTTTGTTTTGTATTTTTTATAGACGATGCTAAGTAGCATGCCTTTTTTGAAAAGGTTTTAAAGGGAAAATCCTAAAGGCAAAAAGGTTTGGATTTGTGAGGTGTTTTATTAGGATTTGAAAAATGGTTAGAGATACGTATCACACTAAAGTCTATGACAATAGTGTCATACCTCAAAATTTGACCACTAAGATTTCCCATCATTGTGCAAATCATCATCACAATATGGATGTACCTATGTGTCTCCTCAATCTCAAGTATTGTTGAGCATTCACTACAATCAAGGATTAGGGTTTTAAGCCCTCTCAAAACACTTAGACAAAGGATCAATCAAGAAATGACATGATATTCAACTTTTCTAACCTCTCAAACACACATAAATGATCAAGATGACTTCCACATCAAGAATCAGGCACAAGGTTGCAGCATTGCAAGTGGATTAAGCCTCAAGATCGCCAGTGTCACCAAATTAGGGTTTTGGTCGACCAGGGCCTCCAGATGAAAATCTTCATCTGGGCATGAGCCAATGCTTCACAATATAACTCAAGATACTCCAAGGGACCTCATGGACCCAATCATCAAGTCAATTTAGTCACAGGGGATGCATTTACAAAAAATCAGGAATTAGGGTTTCTTGACCTAATTCACCCCTAAGTTGACTTTTGGGACAAAACATGAGCCAAGACCTCAAGACATGATTTTATGGTCTCTAATAAACCACATTGATCCATTTGCAACAATGGATTGATCCAAGAAGCTTGATCCACAAGTTTCAATTTCCTTAGGACCACAATTAGGGTTTCGGGAAAAAAGTCAACTGAACCTTTGACTTTTGACCTGGACATGCTCCCAAACCCTGGGACGTGATTCAATACACCCTATAACACCTATGGAATATATCCATCAAGTTTGATTTAGATCAAGGACTTGATTTCACAAAGGATCGCACAGTTTGGAATTCATATGATAAAAAGTCAACTGTGCACAAAAGTCAAGTTTGACTTTTTAAAATTTTTCGCAATTATGGTTCCTTAACCCTAAAACAATGTTAATATGTGATTTGAATCATCATTCATCAAGAAAAATCAAAGAAAGTGAGTTAACTTGTAAAAGGGGTAACCATAAAAAAACTTAGAATTTTTCTAAGTTATGAAACAAAGTGGCTAGGGTACCAACTTCCAAGGATCATAACTTGAGATCCAAGCAACCATTTTGGATGATCCAAAGATGGATTTGTAGCTCTCATGGCATATTTTAAAAGTGTCAACTACACCTCATTCCAATTCCTCATGGATTTCAAGTTATGATTGGATTAAAATCACTAAAAACACGAAAATGCATCTTTTTCCAACACTTAGAAAAATTCTGCCCAAGGCAGATTTCAAGTGAAACACCAAAAATTGGGGCACTTTTTCACACAGTTGCAAGATGAATCAATTCAAGGTGTAAACACCAAAGTTGTTGTGCATATTTGTCGTAACCCGAAATTTGACCTCCCTCTTTTGCCTTTTGCATGAGCATAAGCATTTGCATCGCTGGCAAACGCACTCGCAGTTTTCTATGTGTATTTCTTATTGCAGGATCTGCAGGTTTTCCAAGCCCGATTAATCGCATCCTCTCAAGATTATTTCATCACCAAAACAAGCTCAAAATAAAGATTTCCATGTTTATTTATCAAGACAAGAGTTGGAAAATCAATAACGGGACTTCAGCATCATTTTCCAAGCAAATTTGGGGAAGCTTAGCTGAAGTAACCGGTTACAGCATAACTGATAACCGGTTACACAGTGTATTTTTCACCAAAAAACTACAATTTTCAAGCAAGTAACCGGTTAGCAGATATGCTGTAACCGGTTACTCTGTAAAAAGTTGCAGATTCTGTTGCATTTTTGGGACAACAGCTATGCACTCTCTTTGGTCTTTGTTTCTACATTATTCTAGCAGCATGTGGAACATTCTAGACAATTCAAGTCCATTCAAGACATTTCCCTTTCATTTATTCAATGCATCACTTTAAATTAACTGCACCATGTTCCTTGTTTTACAAGCATGTCAACCTTTGGATGTGGAAGCTTGCATTGGGATTGTTACTGAGTTGATCCTAACTAACCGAGTTAACCGCCTTGACTCAGTGAGTCAAGTGTAACTAACTCCAACCCTAACTCCAAACCTCCCAAAGCTAAGTCCAAACCAAAGTCCAAAGCTCTCACACTCCATACCTAAACTGTATATAAACAAAGCTTCACCATTTTGCAATTCCTCCACAATCATTCACACAATTTCACACTTTCTTCACTCTCAATTCTCTCATTCTACTCTGCATTTTTCTGCAACTTCTACACATTCCTCTTCATCTTCTCCATCAAACCTCACCAAAAGCTCTTATTCTTGAAGGATAATCACTTTTCACATTGAAAGTGATTAATTCTTGAGCTTAACCTTCATCATTTGGCATCCTTTGGTTGGATTTCTGGAATTACATCTCATTCTACTTCAATCCAAGGGTTTCACACCACTTATTTTTGTGCAAGTTTGATTTCGGTGCATTTTCGTGTTTTTGATCGGTTTCGACGCGTCTCGTCTACAATTCAAGGATCCTCTGGTTTTCTTTAATCTTCTGCACCAAGAATCATTTGCAACAATTACCAAGGCACATCTCAGCCTTGTAGGTTGGTGGTTCTCTTTCATTTTTCTGTTTCGATCATTTTCGCATCATTCGTGATATAGTCGATAATTGTGTGTGTGAATTAATTTTTGCATTATGTGATCCATGATCTTGATGTGTAAATTGATTCTATCACTGCTTATTTGCTGTTTTCAAGTTTAATTTTCGTGCACAAATTCATGCCCTAGCATGTGGTGTTTGACATAAGTGATTATGTGCTGAAAACTACTTTTGAAAAGTTGTTTTTACTGTTATTTTTGCCTCTGTTACAGTGGTAACCGATTAGCAGATATGCTGTAACCGGTTACACAGTGCAATTTTCTCCAAAAACACGCATTTTCAAGCATGTAACCGGTTAGCACATATGCTGTAACCGGTTACCACTGTACAGAATGCCATTTTCTTGCATTTTCAAGTGTGTTTGCCATGCTTTCTTCATTTTAACTTCCATTGATTGTCATGCTTGATTTTATGGATGTTTTTAATGTCATTTCACTTCTGGTTGAAGCATGTTCATGGACTTTCGATGCACATTATCGATTATTCATTTGTTTCATGTTCTTAGCATTGTATGAACATAGCAATTCTTGCACTATCTTTGTTCACATGATGCATGATTTTGTGTGGCATTTTGATGATCATTTGGCACTGTTTTGTACCTTCCATTTCAGATTTGCATTAAGTTTATTCTTCATGGATAAACTTAATCTTGTATAATCAATAATTCACTCCTTTTTGCTTTAATGACTTTTCGTCCTCTTTGGAAACTTGTTAGCATGTTTATCCCTTGATTAATTGATCAAAACTTTGTTTCTATTAATCGATCTTCCCTTTTCCTCTCTTTAGGCCTCCTTTAGAGCTTTCTCTCTCATTCCCCCCCGTGGAGTTGGAGTTTCGCGCTGCGCCTTGCATCGGAGCACTGTACAAATTGACGCCGTTATGCTGTCCATTTCTCTATGCAGGAGCACTGTACAACATTGGAGCGGTTGCGCTGTCCGTTTCACTTTCCACACTATATTTTGGGTGCAAGAGAAAGAATAAGGATGGAGTTTTTCTACCCTCATTCTGGCTATTTCTTTGGTAAGGGCGTCTTGTCCTCTCCTCGAGAATAGTCACCTCTATCCTCCAGCTATAGTGTTTCTCATTCCCTTATCGAGTCGATCCTTGATCACTTTTCTCTCTTTGCAATCTCTTTCATCCTTGATCACACTCATATCTCTTTCAATCTCTCCTTTTGATCAATCACCATCCTTCTTGGTTGAGATCATTATTCTTGTGCTAGCAATCTCTCTTTGTTCCATTACTCCTTTCTTCTTGTAATCAATCATTGCTTTTTGATTCCCCTGAAGAGTTTCAATTCTCTATCTTTGGTCCAACACAGTTTTCCTGTCACGACCATTTTTCCCCAGGAGTTCGCAACCTTCTCTTGGTTCTTCTCCTTTCTTGGGTTAATCACCTTCTCTTGTTTAATCACCTTTTTCTTCAGTTAATCACAGTCATCTGTTAAACACTAAGTCCCTCTTGGGTTAATCACCTTCTCTTGGTTAATCACCCTTTTCCTCAGTTAATCACAGTTTATCTGTTAAACACTGAGTCCCTCTTGGGTTAATCACCTCTTCTTGGTTAATCACCCTTTTCCTCAGTTAACCACAGTCCGTCTGTTAAAATATTGAACCCTTTCGAGTTAATCACCTTCTCTTGGTTAATCACTCGCTGTTCTCTTCAGTTAACACAGTCCGTCTGTAAACACTGAATCCCCCGCAGTTGGCAACCTCCTCTTGGTTCGAATACTTGCACCCTTGGGTTAGTAACTTTTCTTTGGTTCAATACCCTTTCTTCCGTTGGGTACTGTTTATTCAGTCAGTTTATCGAACCCCTTTGGATCACGACCTTTGCTCTATCCTACACCCGTCCTTTGGGTCACGACCTTTGATCGGTCCTACACCCGTGCTTCTGGTTAATCACAGTTTCCTCTGTTAAAACCAATGCTTCTCTATTCCCAAAGAGTTGCAGTCCTTTCTTTCCTCGGTTAACCACTATTCACCAGTTAATATACTGAGGCCCCTTCAGAGTCAAACACCTTCTCTCGGTTCAGCACTCTCTCTCTTGGTTTAAGACAGTCCGTCTGTTGACACCACTTTCTTTTCCCCGCCAGGGTCCTACTCTCTTTCTTCGGTTAACCACTGCCAGCCAGTTAATGTACCGAGTCTCCTTTTTCTCTTGGTTTTGACCCATCCCTCTTATTCGGATCCCCAACGGAGTCCTTTCTATTCCCCTTGTTCTTACTTTCTTGGTTTCGACACCAATTCTATTTGTTATCCCCAGCGGAGTTTCTTTCATTTCTTGGTTTTGACACCATTCTTTTCCTATTCTTTTGTGCAAACGCTCTCACTGCGGGGTCTTTCCCAGTAAAATTTTTCTTTCACTCTTGCTCTTGGTTTCGACCCCACTTCTTTTGTCTCCTTGTTTCTTTCTTGTTTTCCTTTTCCGTTCAGTTCCCCGAACTACGGAAGCTCTGATTCTGTATTCTTTTGAATGTATGATACGTAGGCATGAGATCGCAATGATCTCAGCGAGCACACTTCCACCTTTCTTCCATCTTCCTCCTTTCTTTCTTCCTTCTTCGTCCCCTGGTTCCATGAACTACGACGCTCTGACTTCCTCATTGCACTATGAGGGTACGTAGGCATGAGGACCTTGTTCCTCCGCGAGCACTTTCTTTTTCCTCTTCCTTCTCTCTCTTCCTTCTTTTAGCTAGAAGCCTTTAGATAGATTATGTAACACCCCCAATCTATACCCCCAAGCTATTAAAGCGATAAATAAAATTCAAAATTTCATCAGAGTATATTTAAAACATGCACGGCATAGACCGAGGGGTCACATCAATTTGAAACAAAATACAATAACCCTGCTCATACAGATATGCAACAATTTCAGGTAGCACAACCAAGGAACTAAGTTCCTAACACCCACAATCCTATTACAGAATAAAAGCGAAAAATCCGTAACTGAATCTCATATATATATATATATATATATATATATCATGAAAGTGTATGTGTCATATACAACCATACATGTACAATCCAAAAGATACATATACATAATACAAAATAATCACACTCGGTCACCCCGACTACCTGGTGTCACATATCAGAGCCGACCGACAAAAGAATGAAGACCTAAGCTTCACAAAAAGACCTCCAGAAACTCTAATTTGCAATGCCTCATAGAGCATTATAAAACAGCAGAAGGGTGAGAAACATAATCATAATACAGTTGCATATAATTATATATTAACAAAGAAATGCACAAGTAAAATATTCTCACCACAAATGCACCCCAATCAAATACAACACAACACGGTACAATTCTCAGGTATCCAATACCAATGCACATCAGTCATACACCATACACTCATCATCAATACAATTATACATATTCCATCTCATCAATCACATTCACAATTCCATACACAATTAATTCATGATTTATGCAAATGCACAGAGACCGACACAACGACTCTATGCAATGCATATGCGGTACCGACTTCCAACATTTCTCATCACTAGTTCACTTAGGAACTCTGCTGGAACCATCGCTCGTTACTTAGTGTAACTCCCCGTCGGGCATACGATGTTCCCCGTCGCTCACACCCCACACGGGCACACGACGTTTATGGATCGCTCACACCCCACACGGGCACACGACCCGATCGCTCACACCCCACATGGGCACACGATCGTCTATAATCATCGCTTTCGGTCCTCTTATTTTTAAGGCGCACGATCCGATCAGATCGCTTTCAGTCCTCTTATTTTTAAGGCGCACGATGTTATAGCGGATTCCCTCTGGAATCAATTTGTCGCTCACGACGTCACAAGAATGCATATCATGATGCTTGGCATACAATGACTCATGACATTTAAAATGCACACATATACACCTCCATAATCATGCGTATATCATCAATTACCACACATTGCATTTTCTTGCCCTAAGGCCACCAATCATCATCACAATATGTATTTCATGCAATTTCATCACACAACAGTACACATGTCATACAATATCCACACCAACAGCATATTGCATATACACATCAAGTTCACACAATTAAAACGGCAAAAGTCGACAAAACAACATATTTTCTAATTCCCGACCTAATTTAATCGGCCAACAATCTCAAAACCATCATCATAAGCAAGAACATTTTATAAGCTTTCTAACGCATCAAACCACGCCTCAAACCGAACCACAGATCAAAAGTTAGTAAGAAAAGAAAATTACACAAACAGCCATGTTCGCTAGGCGAACCCTCTAGCGAGCATTCACTACCACCTTCGCTAGGCGAATGTCCAGCGAACCCACTATCAGCTAAAAATAGACACAAAGTTCGTTAGGCGAACCCCTTGGCGAACCAAGGCAGAACCAACCAAAACCAAAAACATACAAAGTTCGTTAGGCGAACCCTCTAGCGAGCATTCGCTACCACCTTCGCTAGGCGAACAACGTAACGAACCTTCGCTGACCTTCGCTAACTGGTTCGCTAGGCGAACCTGCAAAAACTCAGAAATTATGCAGCGCTGTTACATAACCCAAAATGATATTTTTTTCAACCAAAACATTTCCAAATCAACATATATCAATCAGAACCTAATCTAATCGTGGCAACAGGCATTCTACCACATTTACGTCGATTTCCAACCGCGAAAACATCAATTTCTCAACATATTTCTCATTTCCAACCTAGAATTCAAAAGCTATGTAAAGACAAGAAAACATACAAGCACACACATACATAATCATACACAAACATAGTATAATCGAGTTCCGCACCCTTACCCGATTTAATCGTGTTTGATAAAGTCGGGAGATTGATTTCCTCTTTTCCAAGTTTCTCTCTTTTTCTTCTCTTCTTCTTTCTCTCTACTTTTCTTCTTCTCTTTTTCTTTCCTTTCTATTTTTCTCTCTTTCTATTTCTATTTTATTCTTAACTTAACAAAATAAAGCAAAATGTCCAAAATATCCCTACACTCAAATATCTCGCAAATGCTCCCAAAACGCAATAAAATATAATCACGATGAAAAGTAACATATTTTCACATAAAAGTCAGAAATAAAATAATATAATAATAAAATACTCAAAACGACTCAATTAATTAAAAAGACAAAACTGACAAAACTGACTGGGGTGTTACAGATTACCCATCCAAGCCTAGAAGCAAGCAAAATGGTTCCCGTCGAGTACGACGGATGAGTTAGGTGCTAGTACCTTCCTTTCGCATAACTGACCCCCCGTTCCCGTTTCTCTTCCCCTTGGGTTTTATCGATATTTTCCCTGTCCTTTGGGACTAAATAAAGTTCGGTGGCGACTCTGTTGTATCTTTGAGTGTGAAATTCACTCAGGTAGAAACCAGCCATCTTCAGCTGGCGACTCTGCTGGGGACAGATTGACCTATTGCTGGTCCATCCCTTGAGGGGTCTCGCCTAGTTTCGTTTGCTTTTCTTGCTTGTTTGGGTGTTTATCTTTAGCGCTTTACTTGATTTATTTTTCATGCTTTAGCTTTATGTTTATTTATCGCATTTCTTTACTGCTTTGAATATTCATATGCTGCATATTCTGGACATCTGCTATTTTCTCTGCTGTTGCCGGTTGGGGTTGTTACTTGAGAGATAAGCCCAATACACAGGCTTGAGTATACACCTAGGATTAGAGTGGAAAGTACTAGGACCTACGTGCCATCTTGGTGCGTTTGGTGTTCACGAAATTCACATCCAGACGAGGTTTTCTTGGGAGATGCTCTGACGTGCGTGTCTTGCGTATTTCGGGGTGTTGATCTAGAGAGCTGTCGACTCTGGTGACCATTCCCGAGGATTCAGTTGTGGCACTCCTCCCAAGGAGCGATAATGGCAGACCAGAAATGGCAAACCCATTAAGCTTCTTGATCCGAGGACCCAAAGCTGGGAACTCACCATAGGGTGATCTTTTTGGGGGAATCAGTGGACGGCCTCTTTGTTTGGCGATAGTATTGTACCCTGAGGGATGACTGTACTATTGCTTCTCAAATCGAGAATCCAAAACTGAGAATCCCGCTTTCTACATCATACCTGTGAGGGGGATATTGGGTTTTTCTGCAGGGAACCAAGACTCTTCCAACCTTTGTTCTCTCATTGTGTCAGATCTCGCACCCGCACAACACTACCTTTGTGGATGTTCAGATTTGATTACTCAGACTATACTAGCTTGTTGATTCTGATGTTCTATATCATCTCATCATGTCAAATTAATTTTTGCATAAACATTTTAAAACTTTATTTTTGCATGAATTGCATTCATTCATGCCCACATATGTACGTCCCTTCATCCGAACTATTGCTCATCCTTGTCCGCATTCCTTGTAGCAAGACGACGACTCGACATCAGTATTTTACTCGCTCAAACAAATCCAGAATCATGGCTGACTTTGAAGCTGAGAACGCTGCTTACAAGGAAACTCTGGCACAATTCCAAGGTCGGATGGATCAGTTTCAGACGAACATGGATGTCATTATGGAGCTCCTTCGTGCTCAGAAGGATACTATTGTTGCTGCCACTATTGTTGCAACCACTACTGATGCAACTGTTGCCACTCCCGTTGTGACTGTTCCTCCTGTTGTTATGGCTACTCCTGCTATTGTTGTTCCTTCTCCTGCTAGAGGTAAAGTACCAGTTGAGCCTGTAAACCAGCCTGCTGTTCAACCCAGTTTAAACCAGATGCCCGCTGGTTTCCCTTGGGGCATGCCTCCGAATTACACTCCTCAGCTTGCAAATAATGGCAGTGTCTTCATGCCATATTAGCCTTTTGTTGCACCCATGCCTAATGGGAATGCTGCCGCCTATCCATGGGTCATGCCTACTCCAGTCCCGCCTCCAGTGGTGAATGATGATCCTGAGAATCTTCAGGCTCAAACTCATCAAACTGCCAGATTGGTTGATACTGAAACTCCTGATGAAGAAGAGCATGTGTATAGGGGTCCTCCTATTCATGTTCCTGTTTCGTCTCAAGTTGCTCAAAATGTTGTTCCGAATATTCATCCTGGGATGTTCTATCCTGGGGCATCTTCCTCAACTGCTGGGGTACCTCCTCCGAATTATCTGTATAGTGTTCCGATGGGTCAGAATGCAGGTCAGATGGTCAATCCTGGTTTGGTTTATCCTTCTCAGTTTGCTACTCCGCAGGTGAATGCTCCGGCCGCTTCTCAGCTGCTAAATCCTCAGATTCTTGTCAGGCCCAATAATCAGAGTAGATCTGTTGACTACAAGTTGTTGGAGGACCGTATCAGGGCTATTGAAGGGTTTTCTGCTTTTGGCATGGAGGCCAAAGATTTGTGTTTGGTTCCAAATGTTGTGCTGCCACAGAAATTTAAGATACCTGATTTGCCAAAGTATAAAGGCTTGAGCTACCCGCGTAGTCACATCACTATGTACTGCAGGAAGATGGCATCCCATATTGATAATGATGAATTGCTGATTCATTGTTTTCAAGATAGTTTGTCTGGTGCTTCATTGGATTGGTACATGGGCCTTGAGTGCAGCAAAATCCGTACTTGGAGAGATTTGTCTGAAGCGTTCGTGAGGCAATACAAGTATAACCTTGATCTGGCGCCAACTAGGTTGCAATTGCAGAATCAGTCTCAGCGCTCAGTTGAAAGATTCAAGGAGTATGCACAAAGATGGCGTGAGATGGCATCTCGTGTGCGACCTGTTCTCTCTGACAATGAGTTGGTTGACATCTTTATGGGTACCTTACAAGGGTCCTACTACGAGAAAATGGTGGGTAGTTCTTCATCAAACTTTGCTGATGTGGTAACGATTGGCGAACGGATTGAAAATGGTTTGAAAACTGGAAATATTTCTGGAGCTGCTTCCCAGCAGCTGGCCACTCGGAAATCTCAGAACAGTCATTCCCAGAAAAAGGAAGGTGAAGCCAACGCTGTGACAGCTCAAGTTTCTCCTTAGTATCAAGCTCCCTTGGCTCCTATGCCATACTATCTGTATTCGTACATTGCTGCTGCACAGTATCAACAATCTCCATATCAGTATCATCCGTAACAACCAGTTCAGAATGCTCAGAATCAGCAACCGAATCAACAGAACAAAAATCAGCAGAATCAAAACAACAACAGTGAAGGCAACCGTAGGCGTCCGAATTTTGATAGAATTCCGGTGTCATACGCGGAACTATTTCCTTACTTGGTTCACCAACGGGCAATTGTCCCCAAGCAGATTGCACCTGCAATTCCTCCATTTGGCCCAAAGCATAACCCAAATGCATCTTGTGCCTATCATGCTGGATACATAAGACATACAATAGAGGATTGCTTTGTTTTTAAAACCAAGGTTCAGGAACTCATTGATAAGAAGCTTCTGACTTTTGCTGAGGAAGGAGCCAACATTCAGAGTAATCCGTTGCGGAATCACGGTGGGCCTGCGGTTAACATGATTGAGGATAATTCCAGGGATGATTGATCATGGATGTCGACGAAGTAAAGACCCCGATGGCTGTGGTTTTCAAGAGGTTGAACGAACATGGGCTGTTGAAAGGGTTGCATGGTAAGTGTCAGATTTGTGACGATAATCCCAACCAGTGTCGAAGGCTGAAGGGTTGTGTCCAGATTTTGATGAACTGAGGTGAAGTGCAATTTGCCAGATCTAAACCTGTTGAGGAAGTTGCTGCCATCGAGTCGTTCACCATCGTCTATAGGAAGGTTCCTATGGAATCCCCTAAACAGAAGAAGGTGCAACCCATCGTTGTTTGCCCGCCGAAGCCGTTTCCGTATCAGAATTCTAAGGAGGTACCATGGAAGTATGGCTCTTCTGTGTTTTTTGGAGGTCAAGAGATAAGGTTCGCCGAATCAGAGATCGTGAATATTACAGCTGGTGGAGGTATGACTCGTAGTGGACGAGTGTTCGCCCCGAAGGTCACTACGAAGCCCGTGCAAATTCCAATTGTTGTTTCTCCCAAGGAGACACCTGCATTCGCAACCCCTGTGGTTCAACAAGGGGCATCTACTGCCGTTCCAGTACCGATTATTCCATATGAGAATGTTTCAAAGAGCAAATAGACACTTGATGATCAAGAGTTCCTTAAGCTGATCAAGAAAAGTGACTTTAAAATTATGGATCAGCTGGGTCAGACTCCCTCGAGGATCTCAATTTTGTCCTTACTTATGAGTTCGCCTACGCACAGATCAGCTTTGTTGAAAGTGTTGAACAGCGCCCACGTTATGCAAGATATATCCGTCGTTGAATTCGATGATGTAGTGGCCAACATAACTGCAAGTCGGTATTTGGGCTTTAATGAATCGGAATTGCCTCCTAAATGAACTACCCAGAATAAAGCGTTGCACATATCTGTAACCTGCACAGACATCTTGTTATCTCGTGTTCTAGTGGATACCGGTTCTTCTCTCAATGTGATGCCTAAGGGCACATTGAGTCAACTACCAGTGGAAGGAATCGAAATGAGACCAAGTGCCTTAGTTGTCAGAGCCTTTGACGGTTCTCGAAGACAGGTCATTGGAGAAGTGGGTTTACCCATCAATATTGGGCCGCATTTGTTTACCATTACCTTCCAAGTGATGGATATTAATCTAGCGTACAGTTGCCTATTGGGTCGTCCATGTATCCACGCGGCAGGGGTAGTTACCTCCACTTTACATCAGAAGTTGAAATTCATGTTTGGCGATCAGCTTGTCATTGTCTGTGGTGAAGAGGATCTGATTGTGAGCGAGTTATCATCTTTCCGATATGTCGAGACCGAAGAAGGTATAACTGAGGTGCCGTTGCAGTGTCTCGAGTTTGAAGATGTCAGCTCTGCTTCAACTAGTCAAAGTAGATCACCACAATTGACTTTAGCATATGCTAAGAGTGCTAAGGAGACTATCCAAAAAAGGTTCCTTGCCCGGCTGGGGGCATGTGATTGATGTGGTTGAGAAGCATAATTGTTTTGGATTGGGTTATCATCCTGGTCGTCAATCTGGGTCCTCTGGTCAGGAGCGATGCAACTTAATCAAGTTCCACCGCGCGGGTCTCCAGCAGGGTGACATCATGGCAGCTGCTGATGATGCTAGTCCTAGTAATCAGATTTCAAGCTTTGTGCGCAAATGTCCGCCAGGTTTCAAGCTCAACAATTGGACATCTACCGTGATTCCTATGGTTTTCCCGTATAACATGTAATGCATTTTCCTTTTTCATTCCCTCGTCCTCGCCCGAGACGAGTGGATAGCTTGTAAAGGGCCTCACACTTTTGCAATATTATGCGATCGATAAATGAAAGTTTTTTGCATTCAAAATCATGCTCTATTTTCTTTCTTTATTTTACTTTTCACAAAAACAAATGGCAAAAGTTTCTTTTCTTTACACTTTTTAAATAGCTCATTCTATTCATAAACATGCAGAACTAATAAAAGCATTGATAACAACATGGCAAACGTCCATTGTAATTCTGGAATTCCAATTAACCAAGCCGAAGAAGATGGTGAGGAAGATTGTGAATTACCGGCTGAACTGGCAAGGCTCCTTGAGCACGAGCATAGAGAGATTCAGCCACACAAGGAGCCAGTAGAAGTTGTCAATCTTGGTACTGATGAGGTCAGAAGAGAAGTCAAGGTTGGCGCATCCCTCGCAAAGCATGTACACTCCGAGTTGGTCAAGTTGTTGAAAGAGTATGTTGATATCTTTGCCTGGTCCTATCAAGATATGCCTGGGTTGGATACCAACATCGTTGAGCATCACTTGCCACTCAAGCCCGGATGTCCTCTGGTCAAGCAAAAACTCAGGAGGACTAGACCTGATATGGCACTCAAAATCAGAGAAGAGGTAAAGAAGCAGCTTGACGCTGGGTTCCTAGCCACTTCTGAATATCCTGAATGGATTGCCAACATAGTCCCGGTTCCTAAGAAGGACGACAAAGTCAGAATGTGTGTGGATTATCGAGATCTCAACAAGGCAAGCCCGAAGGATGATTTTCCTTTGCCTCATATTGATGTCTTGGTAGACAACACTGCGCAGTTCTCTGTCTTTTCCTTCATGGACGGTTTTTCAGGATATAATCAGATCAAGATGTCCCCAACTGATATGGAGAAGACTACTTTTATCACGCCATGGGGTACATATTGCTACAAAGTCATGCCATTCGGTCTAAAGAATGCAGGGGCAACATACCAGCATGCCATGACAACCCTCTTTCACGATATGATTCATAAAGAAATTGAGGTTTACGTGGACGATATGATTGCCAAGTCCAAAACTGAGGATGATCACTTGGTTCATCTGAAGAAACTGTTTGACAGACTCCGGAAGTTTAGATTGCGGTTGAATCCTGCGAAGTTCACCTTCGGAGTTTGATCTGGTAAACTGTTGGGCTTTATTGTGAGTCAGAAGGGCATTGAAGTTGATCCTGATAAGGTTCGGGCAATTCAGAACATGCCGCCTCCCAAAACAGAAAAAGAAGTTCATGGCTTTCTGGGCGGACTTAATTACATCTCAAGATTCATTTCTCATTTGCGGCTACCTGTGAACCAATGTTCAAATTACTAAGAAAAAATCAATCGGTTGAATGGAATAATGATTGTCAGGATGCATTTGACAAAATAAAACAATACTTGCAAGAACCACCGATCTTAGTACCACCGGTTCCTGGTAGGCCTTTAATCATGTATCTCACCGTTCTCGATGAATCGATGGGATATGTATTGGGTCAACATGATGACACTGGCAGAAAAGAACATGCAATTTACTATCTGAGCAAGAAGTTCACTGATTGTGAGACCAGATACTCACTCTTGGAGAAAACTTGTTGTGCTCTGGTCTGGGCTGCTCGACGCCTACGACAATACATGATTTGCCATACTAATTTATTGATATCCAAAATGGATCCAATAAAGTACATATTTGAAAAGCATGCTATCTCTGGAAGGATTGCTCGGTGGCAGATGCTATTAACTGAGTATGATATCCAGCATGTTACCCAGAAAGCAATAAAAGGGAGCGTCTTGTTTGACTACCTTGCTCATCAACCTGTAGAGGGTTATCAACATATGAAGTTTGACTTTCCCGATGAGGATGTTCTGTTTATCAGAGATTATGAAACTCCAGACCCTGATATAGGACCCGAACCAGGGGCGCGATGGACGCTCGTGTTCGACGGTGCCTCTAATTCTAAAGGTCGTGGAATCAGTGCTATCCTCATCTCTCCAACAGGTTTTCACCTTCCCTTCACTGCCAGATTATGCTTTGCATGCACCAACAATATGGCTGAATACGAAGCATGTATCTACGGTATTAAAGCGGCTATTGATATGAAAATCAAGATTCTTGAGGTCTATGGAGATCCTGCCTTGGTCATCGGTCAAGTCAGAGGGAATTTTGTGACTCGGGATTCCAAGCTGGTTTCGTACCAACGACACATAGCGAAGTTGATTCCTTACTTTGATGAGATCACTTTTCATCATATTCCCAGAGAGGAAAATCAACTAGCTGATGCTCTTGCCACTCTAGCATCCATGTTCAAGGTCAAGTGGAAGAATGAAGCTCCTCATATCCGCATTGATCACTTGAACGAACCAGCACACTGTTTAGTAATCGAGGATGAGTCTGATGACAAGCCTTGGTTCTACGACATCAAAAGATATCTGGAAAAACAGGAATATCCCGAGGGTATCACTATCACTTACAAGAAGGCTCTTAGACGGCTTTGCGCCAAATTCTTCTTAAGTGGTGGTATACTGTACAAGAGGAATTATGATTTCGTGTTGCTCAGATGCGTGGATAGACACGAAGCAAACATGATCATAAGGTCCATACACGAGGGCTGGAGGGTGTACATGCTAAAGGTCCTGCTATGGCTAAGAAGATCCTTCGGGCTGGGTATTACTGGACTACAATGGAAGTAGATTGTTACAACTTTGCCAAAAGGTGTCACAAATGCCAAATCTACGGAGACAAGATCCATGTGCCTCCAACTCCATTGAATGTCTTGACGGCACCTTGGCCATTCTCCATGTGGGGTATAGATATGATTGGAATGATCGAGCCGAAGGCTTCCAATGGTCATCGATTCATTCTAGTTGCTATCGACTACTTCACCAAGTGGGTTGAAGCTGCTTCTTATGCAAACGTTACACGACAAGTGGTTGCTAGATTCATCAAGAAAGAGATAATCTGTCGTTATGGCATTCCTAGCAGCATTATCACGGACAATGCAAGCAACCTGAACAACAATATGATGAAGGAGTTGTGTCAAGAATTTAATATCGAGCACCACAACTCTTCACCATATCGGCCCAAGATGAATGGTGCCGTTGAAGTAGCAAACAAAAACATCAAGAGGATTGTACAGAAAATGGTCAAAACTTACAAAGATTGGCATGAAATGCTTCCCTTTGCACTGCATGGCTACAGAACTTCAGTTCGCACTTCTACTGGGGCAACTCCGTACTCACTTGTGTATGGTATAGAGGTTGTTCTACCCATCGAAGCCGAAATCCCTTCGCTCAGAGTCATCATGGAAACAGGTCTTGATGAAGCTGAATGGGTTCAATCCAGATACGACCAGCTGAATCTCATCGAAGAGAAGCGCCTTACAGCCATTTGTCATGGTCAATTGTATCAGAGACGCCTCAAGCGAGCTTTTGACAAGAAAGTTTTTCCTCGAATATTCTGTGAAGGCGAACTCGTGCTCAAGAAATATTCACCTGTTCACTCGGATCCACGAGGCAAATAGTATCCCAATTACAAAGGATCTTTTGTTGTCAAGAAAGCCTTCTCAGGCAGAGCCCTGATCCTCACCACAATGGATGGGGAGGAGTTACCATCACCCGTGAACTCCGATACAGTCAAAAAATATTATACCTGAAAAAAAAATGGATAAGAGTCCGCTAGATTGACATCTGCAAGGACAATCTAGGCAAAAATGGACGTCCCGATGGACCAAAAAAAGAGATGTCCATACAAAAGTTAGGGACAATGAAAAAACAATAAACAACCCGCTAAGTTGAAAACCCGAAAGGGCGACTTAGGCAAAAATGGGCATCCCGGTGGACGAAAAAAAATGTGTGAAAACATGTCCAGGAAAAAATGAGGGATAAAGGCATTGACTGTGAACACTTGAGCCTCTCTTCATCACAGCTAGACCTCAGACGGTAACAGAGCAGTCCAATCATCATCAACTAGGGCAAGGCGTTGGAACCTAGACTTACAGTGGAGGGTGGCCAATGTTGTAATCAATGCAATGCATGATTTCCCTTTGCCATTTACACTTGTTTTTCAATTTTATTGCAAATTTCCTCATCAAGGATTTTGCATCCTTGTACACACTTTATGTACAAAAGTTTTACATTCAATTAAATGCATTCTTTGTTATCTCAATTTGTTTTCATTCCAGTATTTTGTTTGCAAAATAAACAATTATTTGTGATCACATAATACTAAAAAACATTGAGAACAATAAAAAGCTAAATCCACCGAGAAAGCATTATGCATTGCATGTGTTACTGGTAACTCCTGCAGGGTGTTCGGTGATATCCATTGGTAAGCCTAACGCCTGGCCGGCAATGTTTTGATTCAGTGAAGAAGTTGTTGTTTCCTCAGCAGAGTCATCATTCTCCCAGCAGGTTGTCAAGGTGTTCCCCAGCAAAGATGCTTCGTTCTTTCTTCCCCAGCAAGGGTTGTGCATCCTCTCTTATGATTAGGAACTATCTGTCACCAGTAGTAGTGGTTTCTCCTCAGCTGAGTCAACATGATTCGGGAATCTCTTTTCCCCACGCAGAGCCAATCTTGGTAGGAAGGATTGATTTAATTCTTTCATCCCCAACAGAGACAGCCATGGTGATTTAGAAACATGAGATGTTCTAAGTTTCATTCCTCAGCGGGATCGTCATCCTTTGTGAACTCTCTTCTCCAGCAGAGTTTGTCTTTATCTGTAGGTCCTTTCCCCGATCGAGGATGTTGAAGTCGTTTTGCTACGATTTCTGCCTAACCGCTTCACACTGTGCCTTATCTTGAGCCTTTGCATTGTATGATATCAAGCATCATGTAGAAACGCATACATAGCATATACATCGATCATACTCCCTCTCTTTTTGCCTGCCTTATCTCCCGGCAGATTTTCAGCAATCCTTGCACTTACCTATTCTACCTTGCACCGCTCTGTTTGTCTTCGTCGGCCAAATTCTCGAGCTACTATTTTATTTAATCCCCTTTTACCTCGAATCATCGAAAGGCTGGCGCAATTCGTACATTCAGGTCCAAGCGGATTAAATAGGGGCAACTGTCGTAACCCGAAATTTGACCTCCCTCTTTTGCCTTTTGCATGAGCATAAGCATTCGCATCGCTGGCATACGCACTCGCACTTTTCTTTGTGTGTTTCTTGTTGCAGGATCTGTAGGTTTTCCAAGCCCAATTAATCGCATCCTCTCAAGATTATTTCATCACCAAAACAAGCTCAAAATAAAGGTTTCCATGTTTATTTATCAAGACAAGAGTTGGAAAATCAATAACGGAACTTCAGCATCATTTTCCAAGCAAATTTAGGGAAGTTTAGCTGAAGTAACCGGTTACAGCATAACTGATAACCGGTTACACAGTGTATTTTTCACCAAAAAACTACAATTTTCAAGCAAGTAACCGGTTAGCAGATATACTGTAACCGGTTACTCTGTACAAAGTTGCAGATTCTGCTGCATTTTTGGGACAGCAGCTATGCACTCTCTTTGGTCTTTGTTTCTACATTATTCTAGCAGCATGTGGAACATTCTAGATAATTCAAGACCATTCAAGACATTTCCCTTTCATTTATTCAATGCATCACTTTAAATTAAGTGCACCATGTTCCTTGTTTTACAAGCATGCCAACCTTTGGATGTGGAAGCTTGCATTGGGATTGTTACCGAGTTGATCCTAACTAACCGAGTTAACCGCCTTGACTCAGTGAGTCAAGTGTAACTAACTCCAACCCTAACTCTAAACCTCCCAAAGCTAAGTCCAAACCAAAGTCCAAAGCTCTCACACTCCATACCTAAACTCTATATAAATAAAGCTTCACCATTTTGCAATTCCTCCACAATCATTCACACAATTTCACACTTTCTTCACTCTCAATTCTCTCATTCTACTCTGCATTTTTCTGCAACTTCTACACATTCCTCTTCATCTTCTCCATCAAGCCTCACCAAAAGCTCTTATTCTTGAAGGATAATCACTTTTCACATTGAAAGTGATTAATTCTTGAGCTGAACCTTCATCATTTGGCATCCTTTGGTTGGATTTCTGGAATTACATCTCATTCTACTTCAATCCAAGGGTTTTACACCATTTATTTTAGTGCACGTTCGATTTCGGTGCATTTTCGCGTTTTTTATCGGTTTCAACGCGTCTCGTCTACAATTCAAGGATCCTCTGGTTTTCTTTAATCTTCTGCACCAAGAATCATTTGCAACAATTACCAAGGCACATCTCAGCCTTGTAGGTTGGTGTTTCTCTTTCATTTTTCTGTTTCGATCATTTTCGCATCATTCGCGATGTAGTCGATAATTGTGCGTGTGAATTAATTTTTGTATTATGTGATCCATGATCTTGATGTGTTAATTGATTCTATCACTGCTTATTTGCTGTTTTCAAGTTCAATTTTCGTGCACAAATTCATGCCCTAGCATGTGGTGTTTGACATAAGTGATTATGTGCTGAAAACTACTTTTGAAAAGCTGTTTTTACTGTTATTTTTGCCTCTGTTACAGTGGTAACCGGTTAGCAGATATGCTGTAACCGGTTACACAGTGCAATTTTCTCCAAAAACACGCATTTTCAAGCATGTAACCGGTTAACACATATGTTGTAACCGGTTACCACTGTACAGAATGCCATTTTCTTGCATTTTCAAGTGTGTTTGCCATGCTTTCTTCATTTTAACTTCCATTGATTGTCTTGCTTGATTTTAAGGATGTTTTTAATGTCATTTCACTTCTGGTTGAAGCATGTTCATGAACTTTCTATGCATATTTTCGATTATTCATTTGTTTCATGTTCTTAGCATTGTATGAACATAGCAATTCTTGCACTATCTTTGTTCATGTGATGCATGATTTTGTGTGGCATTTTGATGATCATTTGGCACTGTTTTGCACCTTCCATTTCAGATTTGCATTAAGTTTATTCTTCATGGATAAACTTAATCTTGTATAATCAATAATTCACTCCTTTTTGCTTTAAAGACTTTTCATCCTCTTTGGAAAGTTGTTAGCATGTTTATCCCTTGATTAATTGATCGAAACTTTGTTTCGATTAATCGATCTTCCCTTTTCCTCTCTTTAGGCATCCTTTAGAGCTTTCTCTCTCATTCCCCCCCGTGGAGTTGGAGTTTCGCGCTGCGCCTTGCATCGGAGCACTGTACAAATTGACGCCGTTATGCTGGCGGTTTCTCTACGCAGGAGCACTGTACAACATTGGAGCAGCTGTGCTGTCCGTTTCACTTTCCACACTATATTTTAGGTGCTAGAGAAAGAATGAGGATGGAGTTTTTCTACCCTCATTCTGGTTATTTCTTTAGTAAGGGCGTCTTGTCCTCTCCTCGAGAATAGTCACCTCTATCCTCCAGCTATAGTGTTTCTCATTCCCTTATCGAGTCGATCCTTGATCACTTTTCTCTCTTTGCAATCTCTTTCATCCTTGATCACACTCCTATCTCTTTCAATCTCTCCTTTTGATCAATCACCATCCTACTTGGTTGATATCATTCTTCTTGCGCTAGCAATCTCTCTTTGTTCCATCACTCCTTTCTTCTTGTAATCAATCATTGCTTTTTGATTCCCCTGAAGAGTTTTAATTCTCTCTCTTTGGTCCAACACAGTTTTCCTGTCACGACCATTTTTCCCCAGGAGTTCGCAACATTCTCTTGGTTCTTCTCCTTTCTTGGGTTAATCACCTTCTCTTGGTTAATCACCCTTTTCTTCAGTTAATCACAGCCTATCTGGTAAACACTGAGTCCCTCTTGGGTTAATCACCTTCTCTTGGTTAATCACCCTTTTCCTCAGTTAATCACAGTCTATCTGTTAAACACTGAGTCCCTCTTGGGTTAATCACCTCTTCTTGGTTAATCACCCTTTTCCTCAGTTAACCACAGTCCGTCTGTTAAAATACTGAACCTTTTCGAGTTAATCACCTTCTCTTGGTTAATCACTCGTTGTTCTCTTCGGTTAATCATAGTCCATCTGTAAACACCGAATCCTCCGCAGTTGGCAACCTCCTCTTGGTTCGAATACTTGCACCCTTGGGTTAGTAACTTTTCTTTGGTTCAAATACCCTTTCTCAGTTAGGTACTGTTTGTTTAGTCAGTTTACCGAACCCCTTTGGGTCACGACCTTTGCTCGGTCCTACACCCGTCCTTTGGGTCACGACCTTTGATCGGTCCTACACCCGTGCTTCTGGTTAATCATAGTTTCCTCTGTTAAAACCAATGCTTCTCTATTCCCATAGAGTTGCAGTCCTTTCTTTCCTCGGTTAACCACTATTCATCATTTAATATACCGAGGCCCCTTCAGAGTCAAACACCTTCTCTCGGTTCACCACTCTCTCTCTTGGTTTATCACAGTCCGTCTGTTGACCACACATTCTTTTCCCCGCTAGGGTCCTACTCTCTTTCTTCGGTTAACCACTGCCAGCCAGTTAATGTACCGAGTCTCCTTTTTCTCTTGGTTTTGACACCATCCCCCTTATTCGGATCCCCAGCGGAGTCCTTTATATTCCCCTTGCTCTTACTTTCTTGGTTTCGACACCAATTCTATTTGTTATCCCCAGCGCAGTTTCTTTCATTCTTGGTTTTGACACCATTCTTCTCCTATTCTTTTGTACAAACGCTCGCACTGCGGGGTCTTTCCCAGTAAAGTTTTTCTTTCACTCTTGCCTTTGATTTCGACCCCACTTCTTTTGTCTCCTTGTTTCTTTCTTGTTTTCCTTTTCCGTTCAGTTCCCCGAACTACGGAAGCTCTAATTCTGCATTCTTTTGAATGTATGATACGTAGGCATGAGATCGCAATTATCTCGGCGAGCACACTTCCACCTTTCTTCCGTCTTTCTCCTTTCTTTCTTCCTTCTTCGTCCCCTGGTTCCATGAACTACAACGCTCTGACTTCCTCATTGCACTATGAGGGTACGTAGGCACGAGGACCTTGTTCCTCCGCGAGCACTTTCTTTCCTTCCTTTCTTTTTCCTTTTCCTTCTCTCTCTTCCTTCTTTTAGCTAGAAGCCTTTAGATAGATTACCCATCCAAGCCTAGAAGCAAGCGAAATGGTTCCCGTGGAGTATGACGGGTGCATTAGGTGCTAGTACCTTCCTTTCGCATAACTGACCCCCATTCCCGTTTCTCTTCCCCTTGGGTTTTATCGATATTTTCCCTGTTCTTTGGGACTAAATAAAGTTCGGTGGTGACTCTGTTGTATCTTTGAGTGTGCGATTCACTCAGGTAGAAACCAACCATCTTTAATATTACTAGCAATTCAAAGGGTCCATCAGCATGAAAAAACTCAATGGATATCAAGAGATATAGCAGCTCAAAGTCATGCTGCTGCAACTGTTTTGGAAAAACCAGTTTGCATGTTTGCTTGCTCTCCATGATTTCTGATTCAAAGCCAAGGATCACTATGCCAAACTCATCCAATCTGATCGCAACGCATCTGATCCAACCAACAAACTTGGACTGAAATGCCAAGAGCTTATCCTTGAGAATTGATGAGTTTTTGGCATATATGCCTTGAATTCAAAGGGAATTAATGTGGAATAGTGCACTTTCAAGATTCTCACTCTCCTCAGTCAAGTTCTCTGATTAAACAACAATTAAAATGACTAAAGAATGTGGAATCAGTCAATACATAGCTGATCTATTTTTGGCAGCTGTTACACCTAGTGCAAGAGGCATTTATGCCAAGCCAAATCCATTTGAATGTAATCTGATCTTGCAGCCATTCACTATTCCTCCAAGACAAGAGTTGATCACCTATAAATAGAGATCCTAACTGATCATTCAGACGACCCCAAAGCAGCTTACAACATTGCTTTCTCTCATTCTCTCCTTAAGCGCCAAATTTATTTGTTCTTAAGCAAGTGCAATCGGGTTTTGTGTTGCAGAGCCAAGCAACTCAAACCATCACTTCTAACACATCACATACGATGTATAGAAGCTGTCCAAAAACCTAAACCACTTCTGAAACACCTCCATCAAAATTTCACTCTTCAACCTAGCCATTATGCAATTGGGATACCGTAATTTGATCTAAGGAGTTTCAAAAAGTTCCAAGGCTTGCAATCCACCCCATACCATCCAGTGAAGCTGTAGAGATCATCATCCACCTTCTGGAACACACTTTATGCAGAGCTCTATTTCTTCTTGCAGCAAGGTAAGCCTAAAACTCAATCTCCATACACCATGCATATTTCCTCGCACAATAATTTTGCCAATTGATTACCATCATATGTTCAGTATTTTCCCTCAAAAAATTTGAGCATAACACTCACAAACATGTCTGCACGATTACTTTTGCAAAGTTGGGGTTCATACATTCATGTTAATGAAACTTGCTGCACACTAAAAATAAATGAAATCAAATATTGCCATCATGTTCCTTGTTAAAAAACGCATGAATTTGGTGTTTGAATCATGTCAAATGGTTGAGAAACGAGTGAGATAGAGAGCTTCACGCATCTGGCCCAAGGAAGAAGATGGCCATGGCGCCATTCTTCAGGTTTTAAAACCAAGTTCTCTATATATTTTTCATTTTCCATACTATATTTGAATTGGCATTGCGCCCCAGTGGTTGATCAGCTGGTTTGTGTGTATTGAGCGAGTGGAAGGTCTGGGGTTTGAATCCCCCTCTCCCCAGACCTCTTTTTTATCACTTTTTCCATTTTTATTATTTTTCATATTATTTTTGTTAATGATTTGAAAAATTAATTTCTCATTCAATTTTAATCATTTTTTGATTGGTTTTTTTCTGAAAAATCACAAAAATATTAAAATATTTTATTTCACGAAAAATAAGATTTATTTTATTTATTTAATATAGTTGGTATTTTTGTGAATAAATTCATTTTTCATTATTTTTAAACATTTTAAAAGTGAATTTTTATCTTGAAAATCAAAATCAAATGAGTTCTAAAGCATCTTGTGATTAAAACCTCATTTTTCAAACCTTAACCAAAAATCACAAGTAGTTTATTTAAACTTATTTGGTATTTTTATCATTTTCATTGATTTTCTTTTAAGAATTACTTTTAAAAAATGAAAATTAGGGTTTTCTTTGATTTTTGATCCTTATCAATCTTTTTCAAAACTCTTTGGGCCTCTAATAGAGTGTAAGACCCAACCCCTTTGTAAATAATACCTTTTTGGGCCTCACACATTGTATAAGTCCCTTTGTATATTTTCAAAAGTTCGGCGCGATCGTCTCCTTTTTAACAAAATCAACTGGGCTTCTCCTTGAGCTATAAGACCCATCTTTATTCATTTTCAAAGCTTTTGGGCCTCTAATAGAGTGTAAGACCCAATCCCTCTTTGAAACCAAAATAGTTTAGGCCTCAGTCATTGTATAAGACCCACGGTGTTTTTAAAAATCTCGGCGCGATCGCCAGTTTAAAATAAAAATCATCTGGGCCTACCCTCGTGTTATAAGTCTCATTTATTTTCTTTAAATACTCTTTGGGCCTCTATTAGAGGGTAAGACCCAACCCTTGTTGTACATAAACCTTTTTGGGCCTCAGTCGTTGTATAAGTCCCGGTATAATATTCAAAACAACGGTGCGATCACTGTTAAACCTTGGGCCTCTCCTTGAGTATAAGCCCCACCAATCTTTTCAAAATAATTCCCTTTTGAATTAGATTCAAATATATGTATTGTTATCAAAACTTTCTTTAATTTCTTTGAAAAACTAACAATACAGCATGGAAGCTTGCTCACCTGTAAGTTTTATCCGTTTTCATTTACTTGCTTTAATATATATATATATATCTGTATTGTGGGAAGCTGCACACTGTGAGTCTTCTTTCATTATTTTAAATACATGTCAAATATATATAACTGTATTGTGGGAAGCTGCACACGGTTAGTCTTCTTTCATACCCTTTTAAATACTTGTCATATATCAACTATATATATATACTAGTATAGTTATTTAGAGTTTTTCCCCGGCAACTAGGTCTAGAACTAGGTAAAGCCCTGTTGGTCACTCTTAAATACAAACAAAAATAGATCCCCATTGGATTTTCCGATACAGTCTTGCCTTCTCTTGGGCTTAAACAATATGGAACAAAGAGAAAGGCAGTATTCCTCGTGAACCTTTTCTCACACTGTCGCCCCTAGAAATTGTCAAAGAAATTCTACTCCCCAGAGTTGATCTATTCTCGGTGAATAGCATCTCTTAAATTTCTTAAAATCACAGAACTTTCATTAAATGATCTATTCTCGGTGAATAGCATTTCTGAACTTTTCTTGGTTTGAAACCCATAGGCTTCCTAAAAGCATCCCCGCCTCCTCTTGGGCTTTGTACAAGGACCCTCCGGCTTCTTAGAAGTTCCCATGCCTTCTCTTGGGCTTAATACAAGGACCTTGATGACCTCTTAAAGGTATAAGACAGAACTTAGTCATCCTTTGCTAGAGCAGTCTTTCCAGTGTCAGACCTCAGGCCACTTTAGGGTTGATTCTCATCCCTTAATGCCCTTGCCTCCTCTTGGGCATCATACAACAGATAAAACTCTTCCACACCCGTAGACTTGGACAGTATAATCCCCTTGAGTCTCAAAGACATTCTCAAGTCCCTTACAACTATAGGAAAAACCCCGGCATTCTAGATCAAACTCCAGCAGAAACCCAGTCTCTCTCATGAGATTTCCCCGACCAAGGTCAACACTACCTTAAATCAGAACCTCAAGGTACCTGACATCTCAACTCTTCTGTAATCCTCAGCAAGAGTTTATTCCCCCACTTGGACCTGCCTGGGGATCCTAATTATCCCCAGTAAAAGATAGCCTCCTCTTAGTCTTTGTATAAGGACCTTTCCTCAGCAGAAAGCTAGCCACCTCTTAGGCTTTGTATAACGATCCTTCCTCAGCGACGTCAGCCTCCTCTTGGGCCTTACACAAATGATTCTCCCCAGTGGAGCTAACGTTTTCAGACTCTCTTGTTGAGTCAATCCCTTTTCAGACTCTCTTGTTAAGTCAATCACTTTTTAGACTCTCTTGTTGAGTCAATCACCTTTCCGGACTCTCTTGTTGAGTCAACCTTTTTTAGCCTCAATCTTGGGCTTTGTATAAGACAGATAAAAATACTCTCTCGTTAAGTCGATCTTTGTCCAAACTTGGTATAAAGATTTCCCCTAGCAGGAGCTAGCCTCTTCTCAAGTTGTGTAGAATAATTTCTCAAGCTTGTCCAGCCTCCATCCTGGCCTTGGTACAGGACAGATAAAAACCCTCTCTTGCTGAGTCAAACCCCTTTAGCCTCAATATTGGGCTTTGTACAAGACATAAATCTCCCTCTCTTAAGATTAGGACAGATATCTTCTCCAATGGAGTCATTTCCTCCCAGCCTTCGTTTAGGCTTTGGGGAATGATTTTCCCCAAGAAGAGTCAAACTCATTTCAGCCTCCTCTTAGGCTTTGTATAATGATTTTCCCAGTAAGGTCAACCTCAATCTTGGGCTTTATACAAGACACATAAAAATATCCTCACCAGTTAAATTTCTCATTTTAGCCTCAATCTTAGGCTTTGTGCAAGACAGATAGAACATTTTCCCCCGGAAAATTCAAACTTCCAGCCTCATCTTATGCTTTGTATAAAGAAATCCCCTAGCCGAGTCAATTAACCTTTTAGCATCAACCTTGTGCTTTGATCAAGGCACACAAAAATCAACAATCCTTCTTTAGAGATGACAAATTCTCTCTCAGTCAAAACCATGTAGCTTCAATCTTGGGCTTTGAACAAGACACCAAACATCTTTCTCGTCCCTTAGAATAGGAGGAACACGATTGCTCTGATTTCCCTGTTTCGTTTAAAACGGGAATACGTAGGCATAAGATTGTGAAATCTTAGCGAGCATGCCAATAAAAAACCCTAGGTCCAGTACCTTCATATTAATCAAAACTTAGGTCTAGTACCTTACCAAAAACACCCAAACATCAACAAAATCTCACTCACTCACTCATACTTCCCAAGAAACTTTCCCAACCCATTAAAAGATAAACACCGTCAATTATAAAGCGAAACCTAAAGCTAATATCCTATGGATAACCACATATAGGATAGGTAATTGACAAATCCCCATTGTATAACCTGACCCCGAACTCCCCGAATCTCTTTTAAGCGTTTGTTCCGTTAAACATTCGCGTGCAAGGTTAGTTTTAGATAGCTTTCCTTTCCCTTTCAACTTCATGGGATAAATAAGAAATTAGAAAGTAGCACCCCCTCCTACCATTGTGGTGAGGAAAACCCAACGATAAGGTGGTCGCATCACCGACAAAAATCGCTCGCTACAAATAGGAGCGAGTATTTCGTACAAATGATCCAAATGTCTCACGTACGAAATACCCTAAGAAGAGGTAAGAAAAACTCCTGCTCATCTTTTCCTATGTACTTAAGGCTCATGGCGCACAATATGTATCGTATTAGTTAAGTATTTTTGAATTTTTTTATTAAGAAAAGATTTTATGAAAGAAAAAGATGACCTAAAAGGAACTTCTATTCTAATTATATCATGCAGAAGTAGACCCAACGTCTAAAACCTATATTGATTCAATTTATCGAAGATAAGATTAAATCAAGAACTCTTAAACGAATATGGGAATCAAAACAAACGACCAGTAGCAACAAGTATAAAGAGCAGTCATCAAGCATGCATATCAAAATCATGGTATAAATCAACAGCAGGTACACATCAAGAAACTTATAATAAACTACTCATATCTTCATGATTCTAACACGAGGATTCAATCGCAAACTTAAACCGTGAATTAGCCACTGATTTAAATTGTAAATTAATCACACTTTTAATCAAACATTAATCACGAATTTAACCACACATTTCAATTAAAAATTAGTCACGAAATTAACATAAAAAATGATATCAATATCAAAGTTGTAAACAAGATTAAAATCGATATTAACATTACTATTTTAATTAATCACTAATATTAAAATTAAACTTAACATTAAAATAAACAACTAGTTAAAATAAAAATAAAACAAAGGGTGCAACATAAGAAAAAGAAAAGATTATAAAAAAACAACCTGGGCCATTTTGATGAGCCCAAGGGAGGTGAAACAAAAAAATATGGTGGGTGTCAAAAACAAAACCATATGGGTTGATGTTTCCAAGCCCAATAACTCATATCAACTGAAAGCTCTGCTGATTTGAGCAAATTTTTGGGAAAAACAGAATGTCAAAAGATATGTTTAAACATGAAGAAGTTTGATCAGAGATGATGTCCTAACAAATGTCTCAACATCTTTATCTGACATTGTAGAGTGTTTTAATATGTTGCAACAATCAAAGAAGCAATCAGAATGTGGATCAAGGAATCAGAAGACCAGAAGATTGAAGCCCAAGGAAGCAGAAGAATCTATAAATAGAAGACTTAGACCTAGGTTTTCGTATGCCTTTTGTAACCTAGTTCTCTTGCGTAAGAAACAAGGGTTTAGGGTTTTGAGAGTGGTTGGCTCTCTAGGTTGTAAGTCTCCCTTTGTATCAGTTGATGCATTATGGCAGATATAGGTGTCACACTGATCCATAAGTCTTGAGGTATTGAATTGTGTATTGTTCTTGGATGAAGCTTTTAAGCAAATCCGAGTTAGCTTGTTTGTCAAGAAAGCTTGACAGATTTCTGTATTGACAGGGATGATGTAGAAATCACAATTGGTGATTAAGGGAAGTGAGTGGGGTATCTCATATCAGAGTTGTAAACATTAGAGTTTAGCTTTGGTAAAGATGTTCATTGGGTATATGTTAGGATAAAGTTGTAAACGGGGGAGTTTAGCTTTGTAACAGGTCTACAGATAGTGAAGTCTTCTTCCTGGATTGGTATCCCCTAGATGTAGGTGAATTACACCAAACTGGGTTAACAATTGCTGTGTTCTTTATCATTATGCAGATTTACGTTTTCTGTTAGGGTTCATGATAAACATGTTGGATCAGATGTCATGACATCTGTGATTCTGCAGTTCTGATATTCAAGGTATCAGTATGTTGTTGCGCCTCTCAATTTAAATGATTATGTAGCACAATGTCTTAACATGTGTTAGGACATCTGATGTCTGCATATGCCAGAATTTCAATTGGTATCAGAGCAGGCATCCCGTCTGGTTCTGGATGAGATCTTTGGGAGATACTTTCTGGCGTTTAAACAATGAGGAGTTTTGAAGATCAGATCAATCAACTCAGACATACTCAAGGGTATTAATGGATGAGATGGATGTTCTGGATCGAAGGTAACAACCCAGAGGTTGTTCATGTTGCTGAGGAGATTCTACAACAACTGCAGGAGAAGTGGCTAGTTCTCTTGTTGGGGTGTCTTATAAGATGTTTTGACATCTTATTAGGGCAAGCAGGATCTGTTCCTTGTTGGTTCTGCTACATATGTTTCTGATGGAAGAACTCTAGAATTATGGGATTCTGGAGTTGTTACTGAAGACAAATGGTGGAAGGTCTCAATCGTCGGCCTCTATATGTGAAGATATCTACATTATTTTATTCCAAAGTTGGGAGCGAAGGAATAAAGGGAGTTGTTGGAAGATGCCTGTTATGGTGACTTGGTACTTGGAAACTTGGTTCCATGGTATAGTTTGAAGTCAGTTGAAGAGGGGAGGAGTTGAGTTTAAGTTTATCAAGTTCTTGCTCTGGGAGTTTGATAGATTTTTGATCGGCTAGGTTGTTAAAGATACTTGAGAATTCTTTCAAGTTCACTCATAAAGACGTCTCAGTCATGCATCTGGAGTCTTCTAGTTATTCTTCTGACTAAAAGGTGTTTCTTTGAAACACAATCTGAAGAAAGTCGAGGTGATTTATTTTCACCATCCAAAACAGCATGGAAGGATTCATCTCTCTTAACCCTAAGGGTGGATCTAATCTAATTGGAACTTTCAGAATTGTTGAGGTAAATAAGGTTCGTTCAGAGAGAATCTTAGTTACTTGAGTCAAGGGTGGCAGCCTTGGTATCTCAACACTGTTTGTCAAAGAAGATACTTGCAAAAGATTGAATACTTGATAAGTGTTCATGAAGTGATCTGGTGGAGCTTAGCTACAACAGTGAAGAAGGGTGATTGGACAAGGATTTAAGATCAATTGCTATTTGTGGAATTCACAAGTATTTAATTGATTATCCTTGAAAGTCAAGATTGCTGATGTTCAACAAGATGTTGGAACTTCTCATCATCAGAGTTTGTACAAAATCATGGGAGTGGTACTGCATACGCTTTAGCATCTGTTTTGATCTTAGGTGGTGACCTAAGAAGTTGCTTCAGTCGGGTGTGACAGAAGCATATGTTTTCTTGAGAGTTTCCTGGCAAGAAACTGGTCTGGACTTTGATGCTGTTGAAGATGAAGATGAAGACATCATAATCTTGATGGTTACTGCTTGGATCAGTTTATTTCTGATCTAGGTACTTGGGAGCATGGATCTTGCTCATTGTGAAGGTCAAGGTTAAGTGGCAGTTATCTCTGGATTTCTACAGTCTGCTCTACTAAGGAAAGTGGCATTTTTTTGGTATGGCTATGGTGTAGTCTAGGACTACTTATCTTTTGAAGATTCAGACATGGTAGGTGTGAAGTCTTTGGAGTTTTAAAGCAGGATGGAGGTTTTCTACTCAAACTTGGTTGTTGAATCAAGTCTATGAGAGCATGGAACTCTTGTTCTGTAAAGAGAGGAGGTTCTTCTAAGTGGCAGAAGGAGGAGCTGAATTCAACAGCTGGATGTCGTATCAGAATGTTCTAACATCTAGCTTAACATCAGAATATCAGATGGTGATGTGGCACATCAACTTAAGATAAGGTGATCTACAGGAGAATGGAAGTTATGGATGCTTCAAAAAGGTCTATCTCATGTAGTTTGCGGGAGCTGTGGATGGGAAGATGTTACATGTCTAGAGGCTTGGTGGATCCAAGATGTCTTGCTATGGAGTAAGTAGTTCATGTGACTTGAAGATCTGATTTCATTGGTGGATCAGTGTATCTTGTGGGAGTTCTGAAGAGGAGTGAGATCAATCAAAAAGTGGCATTTGGTTGGTTTCATAGTGTGCATTCAAGCAGGATGCTTGAAACTGATTGGTCTTGTGCAAAAGAGTAGTTAGTTGAAAACGTAAGGAGGTCCTGGTTCTCTTGGAGCTTGTGGTAGAAGTTCTAGGTTGAGGATGGAAGTATACCTTCTTTTGGTGGATGAGAGTTTATTTCTCTCTGGATTTCTAAAGTTCTTTTGTTCAAGCTGGTGGCGTAGTGTTGTGTGAAGATCTTCAGTTTGGATTACTATGCTGATAGTAAGTCCAGTGGTGGAGCATATCAAGAACCATGGTGTGTGGTGTCTATGATGTGTGAAGGATGTCCTAACTGATGTTAGAATATTTTTTGGGTTGGTTATCCTCGGAGGAGGATTTTAAGTTATGGTCTAGGAACTTGTTTGCTTATATCATGTCTAAGGAGTATCTATCTTGTCATACGGGAGAATGATGAAGTAGAAGAACTTCCTTGGAAGGATGGTGTAGAGAAGACTGGAGTGGATCATGTGTTGATTGCATGAAGGTCTGGATTCTGATGCGTTCAGAAGTGGATATTCACCATTGATCAGACGTATTCCAGGTTATCTTACGGGAGAATGATGAAAGAATGATTGTCTTGGATTATGGGGTATCTATCTCAGTTGTTGACCTTGGTAAGGTCAGTTGAAAATCTTGTGAAGGGGATACTGCCCCTAGCTACAAGTCATGCTAGTAGTGGATCAGCTTGGTAGCTGTGAAGTTCTGGAGCATGTATATGATATTTGACATTGTTATAACAAACTAAGGGGCCCCGTGCATCTCTTTGAGGAATGTGAAGCATTCTGATTCAATTGGGTTGTGTCTCAGGGAACAAGGAGGTTTATACATGAGAATTGAGAAGGAATTCGTGTGGTGTATGGATAGTTTCTGAACGAGAGGGATCAATGGAGTTTTGATCTTAATCCAAGAGTTTGTTATGGTAGGATGGTGATCCTTTTATTTCCTCACGGGTAGCATGATGGTGTTCATGTGTGAGTGATTATTGGTTCTTGTCAGAAGAAGCAATAAGAGGGTTGATGATTGTGTTCAGCAGGTAGTTTGGACTGAGGGTGCGCTCTTGAAAACATGAATATGCGTATTATGTTTTCCATTCATCAACTTAGTGTTCTATGGAGGAGCACTGGTTATCTTATATAAGGGGAGTTGCTCCTTGATCTAAGATGTATTACTATGAGGGTGCAGTTGATGTTCCAGTTTGTATTGTGCGTCAAGCAAGCTATGATTATGTTTCCATCCTGGGAGGATGTGTGTCAAGAAGGATGTCTTGACATTTGTATTGTTACAAGTTGGGGGAGACTTGGTAGTGCAAGTTACATGGCTCTTAATGGATGCTTAAGAATCATTTGTTGAGTCTGGGGGAATTTGTTTTTCTCTGCAGACTGTGATTTTAAGACTGTGAAGTTATTGATCAATATATAAGTATCTTGGGTTTTTACTGGGAGATGCTTGAAGAAATGTCTTAACATCTTGGCCTATTCTATTTTTCTTCTGGTTAATAGGATTATCCTTGGGACTCATTAACAAGATGGTGACTATGATTCAGATGGACTGAACAAGTCTGACAAAATGTCAGGATTTTATTTAAGACCTGAGGGTGGGTCCTAACTGGCTGTCTTGAACGGTGGGGAGTGCTTCCTAAGAGAAGGCATGGGTAACATGTGTATTCCTTTTTGGACGGTTACTCTTAAAAGTTTGAACAGTCTTATCCTAGTTGGGCAGTGCACGGTTATTAATGTTGAATTTACCTACCAAAATTTATTTCTCCTTTGCATTGTTCAACGGTAACTTCTTTGGACCATGGATATCTAGAGAAAACGTTTAGGTATTTAAAGAGTGCACCTGGTTGAGGTATTCCAGATTGTGGGTTGATTCATAATGTCGTTCATTCGTGTTTGGATTAGTAACATATAGATATGGAACTGCATTGGCTTCTTTTGTCAATTTTTGGCTAAAAAGGGGGAGAATGACTGTGTGAGTGGGTCTCTCAAATACATCTCTGGTGCTGGTTTTGCAAGGATGTTGGAGAGGATGTTCTAATAGTCTATCAGAATCTTTCCTTTTGTGCCTTGTGATCTGAGTTAGGAAGTAGGTTATGTCTTATGACCTGAGTTACATGGTCTATGGACTCAGTGTTACGCATGATACAACTGAACTTTCTTGTGGGTTCTCTTATGCCCCTCAAGAGGAAGATTTATCCCTCCGTAGCAAGTACTGGTTTGAGGGGGAGAGAGTTGTATACTCTTCCTCATGTACACCAACATACAGCTAGGAATTTCATGGGTAAGAAGCAGTCTCAGAAGTGTTCCAATCATATCTACCAAACGCCGGACTTTCTTTTTCTACCTAAGGAGTTTTAACCAAAAATTTGTCAAAAGGGGGAGATTGAAAGCTCTGCTGATTTGAGCAAATTTTTGGGAAAATCAGAATTTCAAAAGATATGTTTAAACATGAAGAAGTCTGGTCAGAGATGATGTCCTAACAGATGTCTCGACATCTTTATCTAACATTGTAGAATGTTTTAATTTGTTGTAACAATCAAGGAAGCAATCAGAACGTGGATCAAGGAATCAGAAGACTAGAAGATTGAATCCCAAGGAAGCAGAAGACTCTATAAATAGAAGACTTAGACCTAGGTTTTCGTATGCCTTTTGTAACCTAGTTCTCTTGCGTAAGAAACAAGGATTTAGGGTTTTGAGAGTGGTTGGCTCTCTAGGTTGTAAGTCTCCCTTTGTATCAGTTGATGCATTGTGGCAGATATAGGCGTCACACTGATCCATAAGCCTTGAGGTATTGGATTGTGTATTGTTCTTAGATAAAGCTTTTAAGCAAATCCGAGTTAGCTTGTTTGTCAAGAAAGCTTGACAGATTTCTGTATAGACAGGGATGATGTAGAAATCATAGTTGGTGATTAAGGGAAGTGAGTGGGGTATCTCATATCATAGTTGTAAACGTTAGAGTTTAGCTTTGGTAAAGATGAGTGAAGTCTTCTTCCTGGATTGGTATCCCCCAGATGTAGGTGAATTGCCCCGAACTGGGTTAATAATTGTTGTGTTCTTTATCATTCTGCAGATTTATGTTTTCTATTAGGGTTCATGATAAATATGTTGGATCAGATGTCATGACATATGTGATTCTGCAGTTCTGATATTTAAGCTATCAGTCTACTGTTGCGCCTCTGTGTTTAAATGATTATGTAGCACAATGTCTTGACATGTGTTAGGACATCTGCTGTCTGCATATGCCAGAATTTCATCAACAAAACTAAAACATAAAAAATGAAAATGGGAAAAAAATTAGCAGATCAAGTATCTCTTCTGCCTCTTGACTTCATCTGTCACACTCTCTCTCTCTCTCTCTCTTTCTCTTTCTCTCTCTCTCTCTCTCTTCCTCTCACAATGTCTACGCGCGATTCAAGGCTAACGGTCTTGCTCCGCCGCTCCCAGATGACCTCGCTTCTCTCTCTATCTACTTCAATCCTCAATTCAAGTTTTCGACACAAACGATGACGACACGACAAATTTGCGGAATCAAAAAGAAAATACTTACAGCATTGAGATTCAATCAGGTACGAGCTCGCGATCAATTGTGTATTGTTACTGCTGTAATTTTGTTGTTGTTGTTGTCCAATTCGCTTTGCACATGCGCATCCTTCAATTTGTCTATGTGCTTGTTGTAGCAAGCGATTTTGGTCGCGGTTCTTAAGCGCTGGTCGCTCTCTGCGGTTGAGCTTAAAACTACAGGTCGATTCATTTTTTATCCTATTAAAGCTAATGAAGGAAGGGAAATAGATGTCTCCAATTAACCCTGCTTTGCATACTGAGTTTAAACAGCGGTCTGTTAGGTTACGGATGCTATCAATGTGGGGGGGCCTTTGTACTGGTTATTTGTATTTTTTCCAATACTGGTTTTTTTCTAGACAGAAGGTTTCTGGCGGGGAACAAGGATTAGGATGTTAGGACGGATGTTTTTGAATTACTGCTTTTGATTGATAGAGATATGGGATTTGGGGTTTTTGTTTAGTGTGCTCGCTAAGATCTTTTCTTTCGATCTTATGCCTACGTATTCCCATTTACCGAAACAGGGAAATCAGAGCGTTCGTAGTTCCTCCTATTCTATGGGAGGAAATGTGTGTTTTGGTGTCTTGTTCAAAGCCCAAGACGTGAAGCGAAAAGGTGGTTTGTATCTTGTTCAAAGCCCAAGATGTGAAGCTGAAAGGTCTATTTGTATCTTGTTCAAAGCCCAAGATGTGAAGCTGAAGGTCCCAACTTTAGAGAGAATTTGTCATCTCTAAAGAGGGGGTTGTATGTCACAACTGTTTTATAAAGGAGAATTACTTTAACCAGGATTTGTGAATCCGGAAATGCCATAATTTCCTTTATAGGGGGTTTTAACCTGAAGGAGGAGACTTTAACTCAGTGTAGAGCAATGCTATCTTTGCTTAGGAATTGCTCATGCTAAAAGAGGGACAGTGGCATGGATATAGATGATCCAGAGGCTTGCCGCTTACAGCGATTAGATGAAGAAGAAGGAGTTGTTGATGTTTGTGTACTGTGAACGAGGCACAGCTTTGATGCTAGAAGGTTAATTGGATTAACCAGTGGTTTTCTTATACAAAGCCTAAGAGGAGGCTATTATGTGTCTCGTATAAAGCCCGAGAGAGAGGCTAAAAGGTTTTGACTCAACGATGGAATCTTTTGGTATCTCGTATAAAGCCCGAGATGGAGGCTATTTGACTCAACAAGGGAGTTTTTTGTACCTCGTACAAAGCCCGAGATGAAGGCTGTTGTTTATTTGGCTCAATAAGAACCTTTTTGTATCTCGTATAAAGCCCGAGATGGAGGCGAAAGGGGTGATTGACTCAACGAGGGAGTCTCTTATGTGTCTCGTACAAAGCCCGAGAGAGAGGCTAAATGTTGTCTTAGTTAAGTGACAGGTCCAGTATACTGATTTTGAAAGAGAAAATCAGTTCTTATATGAGCAACACTGTACTCAGGGATTTGATTCAAGGATCTGGGTTATTCCTGTTCTTTAAGGAAGCGGGAAATCCAAAGGGTATTGAGACTGTCCGAGTCTGCGGGTTTCCTGCCTATTTAATGAAGGGGTCACTTGAGAATGTCTTTGAGACTCAAGGAAGTTAGACTGTCCAAGTCTAGAGTTTCATCTTTTGTACTATGCTTTGAGAAACAGTAGTAGACTCTTTAAAAGGACTGTTCTATGCGGATGACTAAGTTCTGTTCCTATACCTCTAGGAGGTCATCGGGACAATTTGTATGAAGCCCAAGAGGAGGCTGGAATCTTTTAAGAAGTCGGCGGGTCCTTGTACTAAGCCCAAGAGAAGGCTATCATTCCCGGTGGAAGAGATCATTATACGAAGCCTAAGAGGAGGTTGTGAATACTTCTAAGAAGTCGTAGGGTCCTTGTACTAAGCCCAAGAGGAGGCGGGGTTGCTTTTAGGAATCCTGTGGGTCCTTGTACGATGCCCAAGAGGAGGCCGATGCTTTTAAGAAGCCCGTGGGTCCCCAAACCCCGAGAAATTCAAGGCAATGCTATTCACCGAGAATAGATCAAAGTCAGGAAAGTTCGAGAATTTGGAAGAAACTCAAAGATGCCATTCACGGAGAATACATTCATCTCTGGGAGTAGAGTTTCTTGACAATTCCTAATGAGGACAGCCTAAGAGAAGACTGTGTCTGGTGATCCTATTGGGGGATCTAGTTGTCTATTTCTACAAATAAACGAAACGGCGTCACCTAGTTCTAGACGTAGTTGCCGGGAAAACTCTAAATATCTATACTATTATTACACAGTTGATATGAGTTTATGAAAGAAGACTTACAGTGAAGCAGCCCCACAATACAATTATATGTATATGAAAGCGGTAAATGAAAGCGATAATCACTTACTCGGTTGTAGAGCTTCCATGCTGTTTGGTTAGTTGTTCAACAAAGAAAGATTGAAAACAATAGTATATTCAAAATCAAAGGAGAAAGTGCTTTAAAAAAGAAAGATTTTGGGTTTACAGCTCAAGGAGAGGCCCAGGGTTTTATCAGTGAGCGCACTGTTTGACTTTGTACAGAGGGACTTATACAAGTGACTGAGGCCCAAAAAAGGTTTTCTGTACAAAGGGATGGGTCTTACACTCTCTCAAGAGGCCCAAAAAGGTTTAAAGAAAAAGAGTGGGGCTTATAACACGAGGGTAGACCCAATTTATTTTTCCGTTAAAAATGGCGATCGCGCCGAGATTTTCTTTTAACGCAGAGGGACTTATACAATAAGTGAGGCCCAAAATGTTTTGGTTAAAAGGGGATTGGGTCTTACACTCTATTAGAGGCCCAAAGTGTTTTTGAATGGGTCTTATAGCTCAAGGAGAGGCCCAGGGTTATTTTTCAAAAGGCGATGATCGTGCCGTTTATTTGAAATTATACAGAGGGACTTATACAACGAATGAGGCCCAAAATATTTCTGTACAAGTGGGTTGGGTCTTACACTCTCTCAAGAGGCCCAAAAAGTTTTGAAATTGATTTATGAGGGTTGAATTAATCCAAAAACCCTAATTTGTTTTCAAAAATGTATTTAATTGAATAAAAATTCAATTAAAAATGATCAAAATTGTTTAACATATGAAAAACAAATTGTGATTTTGGATTAATGCTTCAAAAATTAAGTATTGACCTACAAAATAATTAGAAAGCATTAAAAGTTGCAAAATCAATGTAGAAAAAAAATTTAAAATGTCAAAAACAATTAAAATATTAATTCTTTGGAAAAATATCAATTATATGAAATAAATAATATTTTTGGGATTTTTTTATAAAATAAAATATTTTAACATTTTTGTGAATTATTAAAAAAAAGAAACAACTCAAAATCATTAAAACTCAGAGAGAAATTAATTTTTGAATCAATTAAATAAAATCACAAAATTCAAATATTTGAATATGAAAGAAATGGCGCCAAGAACAGCTGAAGAACACGCGCGTGTTCTGGGTTTGGCTGATTTGCATTTTCTATCCAATCTCCCTGAATACTTGATTATAACATGCAATCCACATATCATTATGCTCGTCTCAACCTCACGATCATGTCTATGTCCATTAATTTCATTTAAATTAAACATATAACAAGAAATCATGAAAAATCCTCAAGAACCCTAATTTCTGCATGAAGTCTAGGATTTTTGATACACGATTCAAACAATGCAATTAATTGAGGGAAAACATTCCATGCATGATTATGAACATATGGCCAAATTATTGTGCAGCAAAAATTGCATGGATCATAGAGTTAGAAGAGCTCATGCTTACCACTTGCAGCTGGTGATCGTGATTTGTGTTGGAGGTGTTACAGCTAGGTTCCAATGATGTGGATAGCTTCCCTAGGTACCAAGTGATGTGTCTGAGTGCTTGGAATGGATTGAAATGGTTTAGAGTTGAAGATGGCATCTCAACTGCAAAACTGTCAAGAACTTGAGCAATTGGCTGGTGATTTTGTGAAATCAGTGTTCCAGATGTTATGTGAGTGTTTGGATCACTTCTATATGATGTATGTGAGGTGTGTGAGTGATTGGTTTGATTGGAAAAGCTCTCAAACTCAAAACCCGATAGCTACCTTGCTAAGAAAGGCATTTTTTCCAAGAGAAAGAGATTTTGAGGAAAGCATCTGTTAGATGGCTTTGGTGTACTCAAACTGATCACAATTGAGCTCTATTTATAGTAGAGCAAGTTTGTTTTGCAAGGAATAGTGAATGGCAACTGGTAAGTAGGTTTGGCCAATGTTGTCCAATGGAAATCCAAGTCTCCTCTAGCCATTGACTAGAGGTTAGGGCACAGAGCTGTGGTTCCCTTGGTCTTGGATAAGTCTTGACTGATTTCAGATGAGAATGGCTCAGTCCATGCCACCTTGATGCTTCCATTGAATGCTTTAATCCAAATTTGGAGTCTTGTCCCTATTTTGGCCATTCTAGGTTCAACATGCTATTTCTTATTCCCTGGACTTTGGAGGCTTGGCTCAGTGATTGTCCCCTTTAGATTCAATCCTATGATGTGTCCAAGTGGATAGGAGCATTTGAATTTGGCTGATTTTGGCAAATCGAGCAAAGTTGCAAATTCTGCCTTGCCTTTGACAGATTTCAGCAAGGCAACTTTCCAATGTCATATCTCATGACTCAAATGGAATTTGGCAATGTTCTTGGCCATTTTGGAAAGCCCTTACATGATATAACAACTGTTTGAACATATTTGGTTTTGATCTCTTTTGAATCCAAGTGAAAAATCCCTCTACATTTGGCAAAAAGTGAAGGCAGATTCTGACTTAGTGAAAATTTCACTAAGTGTTGGAAAAAGTGACATTTTCACTTTTCAGCCATTTTGATCACTCCATAACTCAAAATCCTTAATGAATTGGACTTAGGTCTAGTTGAGGTTTTTGTAGAGGGTAATGAGGGCTACAAATCCATCTTTGGATGAGAAAAAATGGCTTTGTGGTTTAGGAGTTATGATCTTTCAAAGTTGGTACCCTTGTCACTTTATTTTTAACTTAGAAAATTTTCTAAGTTTTTATGGTTACCCCTTTTACAAGTTATCCCACTTTTCTTGATTTTTATTGATGAATGATGATTCAAATCATACATTAACATCATTTTAGGGTTAAAAATCCATTTTGGTGAAAAATCTCAAAAAGTCAAAGTTGACTTTTGTGCACAGTTGACTTTTTATCAGATGAATTCCAAACTGTGCAATTCTTCAGGAAATCATGTCCTTGACTTAAATCAAACTTGATGGACACGTTCCATGGGTGTCATAGGGTATATTGAATCATGTCTTAGGGCTTGGGAGCATGTCTTGGTCAAAAGTCAAAGTTACGGTTGACTTTTTCCTTAAAACCCTAATTGTGGTGCAGATGAAATTGAGACTTGTTGCTCAAGTTTCTTGGATTAATCCATTGTTACAAATGGATCGATATAGCTCATTAGAGACCCTAAAACCCTCTCTTGAGGTCTTAGCTCTTGATTTGCCCTAAAAGTCAACTTAGGGGTGAATTAGGTCAAGAAACCCTAATTCCTGATTTTTGATGTATGCATCCCCTGAGGCAAAATTGACTTGATGAATGGGTCCATGAGGTTCCATGGAGTACATTAGGTTGTGTTTTGGATCTTTGGCTTGTGTCCAGATGAAATTTTTCATCTGGAGGCCCTGGTCGACCAAAACCCTAATTTGGTGATACTGGCGATCTTGAGACTTGATCCACCTAGAAGGGAGCAACCTTGTGCTTAATCCTTGAAGTGGGAGTCCTTTTGATCCATTGTGGATATTTTAGAGGCTAGACAAGTTGAAGATCAAGTCATTCCTTGATTGATCCTTTGTCTAAGGCTCTGAGAGGGCTTAAAACCCTAATTTTGATTGTAGTGAATGCTCAACAACCCTTGAGGCATTTGATGAGGCATGATGGTTCATCCACATTGTGATGATGATTAGCATAATGATGGGAAATCTTAGTGGTCAAAATTTGGGGTATGACAGATGCCCCTATTTAATCTTCTTGGACCCGAAGGTGTGAATGACGAAGGTATTCGGGCATTCGGGGTGCAAGAGGATTAAATATCGGAATACCCGAAATTTTGATGGTGGTTATGAATGGTAGCTTGCGCATTCATCTTCTTTTGCTAAGCAATGATGCTTAGAAAAGGTAAACTTCCCCTCGATCTTGGTCTTCAGCCAAGGAGCTGGTCTTAGTTGCGGAAACAAACTTCCCCTCGATCCTGGTTTCCTACCAAGGAACTGGTCTCAATTTCTGTTAAAAACTTCCCCTCGATCCCGGTTTCCTACCAAGGAACTGGTCTCAGTTGCTGAAATAAACTTCCCCTCGATCTTGGTTTCCTACCAAGGAACTGGTCTCAGTTGCTTATGTAAACTTCCCCTCGATCCTGGTTTTCTACCAAGGAACTGGTCTTAGTTTCTGATTTAAACTTCCCCTCGATCCTGGTTTCCTACCAAGGAACTGGTCTTAGTTTCTTTTGTTAATAAACTTTTTGACAAGGAACTCTATTTGTAGCGGATTTCCCTCAAACTTCTCGCCGAATTTTCCTGGGGAGATGCCATCTGACGGAAAAAGTTTTGACGTCAGACTTGCTGGGGAACCCAATCGTCTGAATTGTAGAGGTACACAAACTTCTCTGTTTGGAGACGCCATTTGTCGATTCTACTGGGGGAAAGCGAGTCTCTTGAGAGACTGTTTCCACTTGGGATCTTACATCATACTTTTCTCGGGATCTTCCCGGAGAAATGCCATGTGATGGGGTCCAATTTTGAGGTGCCGATGACCTTTTCATCAGCGATCTTTTTGGAGAATGGCAGCTATACTGCCAAATCTCTGCTTAGGAGGCTTTCTCTGGGGATTTTCCTTTAATCCGGGAAAGCAAGGATATCATCTTCAATGGCGAAGAGTAATGCTGACTGAAGGTTCCTCTGGTCTTTCAGAGGTTCAAGTTATCAAAGTGGTCGAGGACCCAACTTTAATCCAGAAATAAAACTGGAGGAGAGAGGATGTTCAGACGCAGCGTTTCCTGACGAGGAAAGGGTTGACAACTCGATTGAGAGAACTTTTATCGCTAGGGGACAAGACTGACTAGAGTGATAGTGATGCAATATGAAATGCAAATTGATAATGCATGATGTATGTATGTATATGCTGACAAAACTGACGCGACATACAAACTGACAGGTGAACACGACTGGATACTCGGCCATCGCGGGGCGAAGAAGTACCGTTGGTTCAGAATAGCAATTCCACCTTGCTTAGGAGAGATAATCCCTGTTGGGAGCTATGTTGGTCAGGCTTAGGAGATAAGAACTCGGCCGAAGATGTCAGATGGAATAGTTGCATCCGACATTGTTGATCCTTCATTCAGGTGCACTGGCGTAGAAGGAGCACTTTGATTCTGCACTTTGAAGTTCGCTTACTTCTGGAGAAGCGGTTGATGCTCTTCTGATGTTCAACAGTCAAAAGAAATTGCCGACTTTATTTTAAAAGCAGAAAAATTTTTAACAAGTAAATTCATTTTTTTTTATTTCAAGAATTGTTAATCATGTTAACAACGTCGTTCTGTAAAGCTAAAACAAATAAGAACTGCAAACAAAAGCACAAGGGCTCAAATTTTATTGATAGGATGGAGATCAGCCAAACGCGTGATTCCAAAGAGTATATACAAAGTTTGAAAATGGTAATTTACAGGGAAAAGGACTACGTTGAAACATAACGACCACTATCCTTCTACCAACTTTGAATTCGGGGGCATCCTGAGCTTCTGTCGAAGATGACCTTGACTGGATTTTTCCTCTGATGGATGATGTAACTGCTGCTGCTGAGGGACTTGCCTCTGTTGAACATAGTTACTTGCCATTATCCCTAATTTTTGCCTGGATTGTACTATGATGTTTCCAATCCATCGGGATGATTTTTTTATATGTCTCTAACTTTTGCCTGGACCGCCCTTTCGGGTTTTCAATCCACCGAGACGTTTTTTTTTTTTAGTTTAGGCGAAGTATTTCTTGACTACATCAACATTCGTGGGGTAGGAAAATTCCTCTCCGTCCATGGTTGCAAGTCTCAAGGCGCCGCCTGAGAAAGCTTTCGTGACCACATAGGGGCCATCATAATTCGGAGTCCATTTACCTCACGAATCAGTGAGAAATGATTGTATCTTCTTGAGCACGAGGTCTCCTTTTCTGAAGACACGAGGTCGAACCTTTTTGTCGAACGCCCTCTTCATTCTCTGTTGATACAACTGACCGTGGCATAATGCCGTGATTCGCTTTTCTTCGATCAGATTCAGTTCGTCGTGACGACTTTGACACCATTCAGCTTCGGTGAGCTTAGCTTCCATCAATACTCGAATTGACGGGATCTCTACTTCTATGGGGAGCACTGCTTCCATGCCATATACTAGAGAGAAAGGGGTTGCCCCTGTTGAATTCCTTGTCGTTTTCACTCTGACATGTTTTTGGATTGCTTTGGAAAGAATTGAATTGACTTTGATGATTCAAGACTTGATGAGCTTTTCCCTTTTGATTTGTCATGAATTCATGTTTCTCCTCATTGCAACAACGCATTCTTCTCATCAAGATGAATCAACTCTAACAAGAAACCTTGTGAGAATTATTTGGATGAAATTGTTCTCATTCTCAGAAGCGGTAGTCTTCTTAAAATAGTGTCTCAACAAATAAGATTCTCTTAATTACACCAAGCAGTACCTTATAGATTAAGGCTCTTTGGGAATAATAGAGCAGTATCTTGACAAAGGTATGAGACTTTCCGATCATGTGAAACAGTGCCTTATTAATTAAGGCTCTCCATGAGATTCTCAACCAAAACATGAGATTCTTTGGGCCAAGTGAAGCAGTACCTTATGAGTTAAGGCTCTCCAAGGATGCCAAAGCAGTATCTCGAAGAAAAATGAGATTCTCTAAATCACACAAAGAAGTACCTTATAGATTAAGGCTCTTTGGGAATGATAAAGTCGTACCTCAAATGCTAAACGTGAGACTTTCTAATTCACATGAAGCAATACCTTGTGGACCAAGGCTCTTTAAGAATACTAGAACAATATCTCAACAAAAAGGGCATGAGACTTCCTAGACCATGCAAAGCAGTACCTTATGAATTAGGGCTTTCCGAGGACAATAGGACAACATCTCACCAAAGATATGAGACTCTCTAGATCGCGCAAAGCAGTACCTTATGGATTAAGGCTCTTTGGAGATCTCTAGGGCAGCATCTTAGGCATTAAACATGTTGGTGGAAAAAATTTACATAAGATTCGTTTTGAATGAAGAGGGTCAACAAAACTCTACAGGGGCAAGTTCACAAGAAACTTTCAGGATGACCTCTGCTTGGGGAGCAACAAGAGCAAGAATGCTAGGGATCATCATTATCCACTGTAAGGCTGAAGAATGAATTATAAAGGGATGGAAATTACATGAGCAGGTGCGGGATGTCAACTCTTTTCAGAGGAATGCATCTGACTTTGAAGGAGGACTGGCCGGGATGCTTGATGATTGATCCTGGATTTTGTTATGATATGATGTTCCACTTTAAGTGGAATTCCATGCATTGCATAATGCATTGAGATGTACACTAGGATGAAACTGTTAGGTATTCTTATGCATGTAAGAATGCAAAAGACTTGTTGGTAAAGCTTCTTGATAGAAAGGCCATGCATATATATGTTAATGATTGATATGATTATGTTTGATGCCATTCCTGCTTGGCAGAAATGTTATGCATGAGGTATGTCATGCACGTAACCATGCAAATGATCGGTTACAATAGGATAGGTCTCCTCTTTGACGGTGAAAGCCTTTCGAGTATCACTGGGAGTTGGATTTAAGAATTTCCAAGTGAAATTGGGCTTTAGGTTTTATGAAGATGCCAACAAAGGGTGGACTTTTAGTGGGTGCCAATGAAAATTGGACCTTTGGTTATGCACCAAATGAGCTTGGCTTTTGGGGATTATGAAGCTCCCAACAAGGGTAGACTTTTAGTAGTTTCCAATGAAGACTGGATTTTAAATGGTAAATTTGAAGGTGCCAACAAGGGTGGACTTTAAGGGTGAACTTTCAAGCGAGAACTAGATTTGTAGGGTAAATTACCAGACGAGAACTGGTGTTTAAATTTTTATTTGTCAGACGGGAACTGAATTTTGGATAATCTACCAGACAAAAATTGGCGAGGAAACGTATTCGCCATATGAGAACTGAACTTTGAGAGGATTTGCCAGACGGAAACTGGACTTTGAAATGATTTTCCAGACGAGAACTGGACTTTGGGTTGATTTGCCAAACGGGAACTAGACTTTGAAATGGTTTGCCAGATGAGGATTGGACTTTGAATTGCCAAGCAATGTTGGACTTGGGTGTCAAATCTTGTGTTACAAGGCTTTTGAGATATCAAATTCATGTCGTATGGGCTAGGCCCAATTAATGATATGATATGCATGGCTCTATGCTTGAGCGAAGCGAAATGACTAATGCATGCGAATGATCTATGCAATGATATGAAGGTTTCCAAAAATGCCCCAACAGAGGGTAATGGAAGGAAATGGTTCCTGTTCAGCAGGGCTTCTTATCTGTTAGAAGGAAAAAGGTTATTGGATGGGGGTGATAGCACGATTCCCCAACACTCGTCTTGAACTCAAAGGTTGTTGATGAAATCTACTTGCTTAAAAGCATGGAGAGGAGTTGTCCCTCTGTGGCTCATCTTGCCCCAGTCTGGGTCTATGAAGAAATTTTCCTTGAAAGGAAGTTTGTAAGCAGTTGTACCATGAGATGAACTCAAGATGGCTTGCTACAAAATTATGAGTCATGACAGGATTTGTCCTAAAAAGGAAATTCGGAAGCAGTCGTACCATGAGATGACCTTGCGATGGCTTGCCCCAGAACTTCAAGTCATGAAAGGATTGTTCCTTTAAATGAAGTTGGAAACAGCTGTACCATGAGATGAACTCAAGATGTTTTGCACCAGAATTTTGAGTTATGAAAGGATTAGTCCTTGATTAACTAGTTCTTAGAGTGATTGGCTTCGATGTACTTTTTAGGTAGCTTGCCCCAGAATGAACGTTGAAGCGACTTAAGTTATGTTGATTGAGCATTGGATGGATTTGCTCTTAATCAAAAGATCCTCTAGTTAGCCTGCCCCTGATGGGTAGAGTCTTAAGATGATTCACTCCTGATCAACCGATTCTTGGATGATTTGCCCCATAATCAAATGCTACTCGGGGACTTGCTTTAGATTGAATAATTCTATAATCATTGGATGTCAATGCCTCTTATCCATGAGGATCTTGACTCTGATCGATTTTGATGAATGACCAAGTCCTATTTGATTGCTCCTTTGTTGGAATTTATTTGATGTTAAGTGTTGGCAGTTAAAACAAGATTTGTTCATGACATATTCTGTTTTTAGTTTTGATGATAACAAAAGTATTAAAAGAACAATGGTTTATTTGATGTGTGTTTTATTTATGAAGGTTCTTATTCTTGTACATAAATAATTAGAATCTGTTTTACTTAGACACACTTGAGAATTGCTTCATTGCTAGCTTCTGATGGCAGAGTCTGAAGAAAAATTGATAGTGTGGCTTGATGCAGACTCTGAGCTGAAGGCCTCAGCATTCATACGAGTTACTACACTTGGTAATTGTATATCAGCATCTGGTACCATTCAGAGTTGGTGATAAAGTTGTGGCTGTCCGTATTGCACAAAGCAGGTTGTATTGTCTTATCAGCTTGTCAGCTAGAGTCTACAAGATTGCAAGGCTCAAGAAAGGTTGGTATGCTCTACGGATATTTGCTCTCAACGGCTCTATCAGTACAGAACCTCTTAAAGACTCAAAGGTTAAACACATTACACACTGGATTCAGAATCTGTTGTGTATCAATATTCAACGACTCTTGTACTATGGAGCAAAGGCAAAGACACTTGATCAAGTTACCTCTTTCAACGACTAGTTTCTGCAAAGGCTATAAATATGGCTGAAGATTCAAGTTTGAATCTTAACAAGGATTCTCCAGACAAAGGAGTAGCAAGATCAAGCAATTATCAACTCTAATGTAATATGCAGATTTTCTGTTATAGGTTCTAATTGTAAAAGCCTTAAGATTTCTTACCATTGAATATCTTAGAAATCTTAAGAGCTTTAGGTCTTTGTTATGGTGATTTCTCGTACCTCCGATGCTTGTATCATGTACACCTTGTTCTCCATTCTGCTGAGCCTTCAGTAGTTTAGATCAAGTCTCTTGCTATGTGCTTGAGCAGAAGTCTTGTCTCATTGGGATTCAAGCAACAAGTCTTGAGCCAAGATGCTTAAGCCTCATAAGTCTCATTGCTTAAGTGCTTGAGCTGTGAAAGTCTTATTCAGCTAGTCTGATTGAGAAAAGGAAGTCTCCGTCTGAGGGGCGTGAGCAGGAAGTCTCAAGTGTTGCTTGAGCAAGGAAGTCACAGTCTGGATGGGCAGAAGAGTAGGTGGCTCGGTCAGAGGGCGCGAGCAAGAAGTCTTAGACATGTGCTCTAAGCAAGGGTAAGTCTCAACCAGAAGACCTTTGGAGCAGGTTGCTCGATCTGAAGGTGTGAGAAAGGAAAGTCTTAGACATGTGCTCTAAGCAAGGAAGTCTCAAGGGAGTGGTTCAGACAGGAAGACTACCCCAGAACTCGCTTGAAATAACATTCACCTTGTTTTTCTTTTTCATGAATGTCGGTGACCTTTTGAATTTAAACACGGTGGTCACTGAATCTTGTTTTGGGTTATCGAGGATGTCTAAGACACGGTGAATGTTGGTGACCTTTGGGGTAGTCTTCCTGTCTGAACCACTCCCTTGAAGTCTTTAAACTCACTCAGGTGAGAAGTTGACGTGCACAACCAAATTTCCTTCTGGAAAGGATATGTACTTCTTGTTAGTCAACTATTGCACTTTGGCTTGGAAAGCTTTGCAGACTTTAGTTGAATGCCCCATTGATACAACATGATATCCACATTGCTCATCGGGATCGTACCCAGGCGAGTATGGTTTTGGAATTGGCTTGAGAGACTTGGGCTCTACCAATGAGTTCCGGATCAAATGTGGCAGAAGTTGAGTGTATGACATAGGAATCGGATCGAGAGGAGCATTCCTTCTTTCTAGACTGTTTCGAGGAATGTGCTTACTCTGAGGTTGATTCTGATGTCCTCGGCCATGAGCTCGTTGATTTACACGAGGATCAGTCCAAGATTTCTGGTACAGAGCTCTAGGCAATGTTGGCTACCTATAAGGATGGCATGGCATAGAAGATGGTTAATGCTGAGAAGATGAGGGACCAAAATGTCTTGTCGGTGCACCATGAGAATACTCAACATTTGCCACGACTACATTGATTTCGTCCTCATCTTCCTCTTTGGAATTGCTGAGGGATTCAGTTTCACTAGCTTGGCTGCTTAAAGTGCCTTAGATTCTTCCATTTTTAGGCCATTCTCGATGCGTTCTCCAATTGTCACTAGGTGGGAAAATTCTGATAACACACTGTTTACCAACCTTTCGAAGTATGGGTTCTGCAAGGTATTCATGAACAAACCAACCAATTCCTTCTCTAAGAGTGGGGGTTGCACTTGGGCTTCCAATTTTCTCCATCGTTGTGCATATCCTCTGAAGAATTCATTGCTTTTTTGAGATAGGCTTTGCAATTGCATGCGATCTGGAGCCATGTCCAAATTAAACTTGTACTGCTTCAAAAAGGTGTTGGATAGGTCCCTCCATGACTGGATACAACTTCTTTCTAGATCCATGTATGAATTCGAAGATGCTCCACTCAAACTGTCTTGAAAATAGTGAATCATCAAATTATCATTATGGATGTAGGAGGTCATCTTTTGGAAGAATATCACCAAATGACACTTTGGGCAACTGAGACCAGTGTACTTCTCGAAGTTGGGTATTTTAAATTTTGGAGGGATCACCAAGTCAGGTACTAAGCACATATCAGCAGCATCGACCACAGGCGCATCATGCACTTTCAAAGCTCGGACTTCCTTCTCAAGGGCAAAAAACCTTTCCTTCATAGAATCCGTCAATGGAATCATATGAGACTGAGTAGAAATGCTCACTTTTGGAAAATCATCATCAAACAGAAGATCATACAGTGGGTTGGTTGACACAATAAAACCTGATGAGGAGTCAAGATTCTCCACCTTAACATGTTGAAAGTTATTCTCTAACATAGCTACCACGGCTTCCAATTTGGTTTATCTGACCAGCCTTTCAAGTTTTCTATATTCCTCTTATCTATGATTAGACTTGCTTCAAATGCTTTTCAGCTACCACAAGTTCAGTATGAGTGTCGTGAAATCAACTGGAGTGATGGGTAAAAGATGGAATGAGTTTCTGTTGGAAGAATGACATACAATGCAAATGAGATGAATGCAAAGGCAATGATATGCAGATGAATGCAATGTATTTTTAGGTTATTCCCAGATACTGAATCCAAGGTACGAATGGAGGATAAAGGCTGATTGCTCAAACACAGGGTTCTTATCATGTAGTATCTAAAGTTTAAAGGAACCCCAAAGTCACAGATTCATACGCCTGTTCATACGCCACGCCATAAACATGACGGCTGATGACTCCATCATATGAATCTATTTTGGGTGAGTTCTTCGTACCGAACTACATAAGGAGAACTCATCGGTGCCTCATACTACGTGACCATCGACATAGGGTTCTAGATAAGGGTCTCAGAGTCATGGACTTCCTTAACTGTCTGTTGCGTATGTCAGTGATTTCCAGGCAAACGACTCCATCAAGAAAATATCTTCTGAGTGAGATCTTCGTATCGAACTACGCGAGAAGTACACCTTGATGCCCCACACTATGTGACCATCAGTCTTAGTTTTTGGTCAAATGGTCCAAGGTTCTAAAAGGTCCTTAGATTCATGGATCCCAATGAAAACGTTGGTTGTCCACGTCAAAAACTTGACAGTCGCCAACATCCTCATAAGAATCTACTCAAAGCGAGGTTCGTGTATTGAACTACACGAGGAGGATTCCTCGGTGCCCCATACTACTCAAACTCTCCTATCTTATATTTTCACTCTAGACTCAGGTATAGAGATTTTCCCTCAAGGTTTGTAATCAAAGTCAACACCCAACGTGTCAAGGAACCACAAATATATAATATGGAAAGCAATAAAGGCGAAAGAATATAAGCAAGCCAAGAAGATAAACAAACACCCAAACATGTGAAGGAAGTAACCTAGACTAGGCTTGACTTGCTTACGGGTGAACCATTCCCCAGCAGAGTCGCTGTCTGTCGTGCCCCAAAAAATATGATCTTCGCGATGCGCAAAGTAAGGGTTGCATGATCACGGATGGTCTTATGAGAGTCGCCACCGAACTTTATTTATTCCCATGAAGAGAAAGGGAAAACATCGAGAAAACCCACGGGTGAAAGGGTAGGGTATGGTCATTGCAACCATGTTGGGTTCAGAAGTCGGTTATATAAGGGGAAGGTACTAGCACCCCCTACATATATCGTACCCGATGGGAACCATCTAAGTTGTCTAAGCATGAAAGGGTATATGATATCTCTAAGCTTGCTAAGGGAAAATGGATGATTACTTAAGGGAAAACAAAAGATTTTTTATTATTGAGTCTGTCGGAATTTCCGATCCAGTGCCTACGTATCCCAGAGGGAATGCCTTTTTTGTGTGTTGAAAAAGTTTGGTTTGTTGTGTGTTTTTTATGGACGATGCTAAGTAGCATGCCTTTTTTAAAAAGGTTTTAAAGGGAAAAGCCCGAAGGCAAAAAGGTTTGGATTTGTGAGGTCTTTTATTAGGATTTAAAAAAGGTTAGAGATATGTATCACACTAAAGTCTATGACAATAGGAGCGAGTATTTCGTACAAATGATCCAAACGTCTCACGTACGAAATATCCTAAGAAGAGGTAAGGAAAACTCCCGCTCATATTTTCCCATGTACTTAAGGCTCATGGCGCGCAATACATATCGCATTAGTTAAGTATTTTTGAATTTTTTCGATTAAGAAAAGATTTTATGAAAGAAAAAGATGACCTAAAGGGAACTTCTGTCCTAATGTTATCATGAAAAAGTAGGCCCAAAGTCTAAAACCTATATTGATTCAGTTTATCGAAGATATGATTAAATCAAGAACTCTTAAGGGAATATAGGAATCAAAGCAAACAACTAGTAGCAACAAGTATCAAGAGTAGTCATCAAGCACACATAATAAAATCATGGTATAAATTAACAGCAGGTACGCATCAGCAAACTTAAACCTTGAATTAGCCACTAATTTAAATTGCAAATTAATTACACTTTTAATCAAACATTAATCACGAATATAACCACACATTTCAATTAAAAATTAGTCACGAAATTAACATCAAAATAGATATTAAGATCAAAGTTTTAAACAAATTCAAAATCGATATTAACATCACTATTTTAATTAATCACTAATATTAAAGTTAAACTTACCATTAAAATTAACAACTAATTAAAATAAAAATAAAACAAAGGGTGCAACATAAGAAGAAGAAAAAAAATTATATAAAAACAACATGGGCCATATGGGTTGATGTTTCCAAGCCCAATAACTCATATCAACAAAACCAAAACATAAAAAATGGAACAGGTATGCTATCTTGACACCATTTCCTACACTACACCGTATGCACTGTTCATCCGTACATGAACAGTGCCCGGTGAACAGTAAATCCGTACATGTACAGTTACCGTGAACAGTAAAACCGTACATGAATGGTGCCGTGAACAGTACTGTGAACTGTATCTGTGAACAGTGACTTTTAATAGTAAATCAAACTTGGTTAATGAAATGTAAAAACTTGGTTAATATAGAGATGAAGTTGGTTAATAAAGGTCCAGATATTAAAAATAATTTTTACTAGTAAAATAAAGTTGGTTAATACAATGTAAAAAGTTGGTTAATAAAGTTATGAACTTGGTTAATAAACGTCCAGATGTAAAAATAATTTTTAGTAGTAAAATAAAGTTGGTTAATGCAATGTAAAAAGTTGGTTAATGGAGTGATGAACTTGGTTAATAAACGTCCAGATGTAAAAAATAATTTTTAGTTGTGAAATTTTTTTTTTAAAATTAAAAAAAAAATTATTATAATATTTCACTGTTCACCGTATTGGTGAACAGTGAAATACGGTGTAGGTGTAGGGGAGTGGTGTAAGAATAACATTTCTCAAAATGGAAAGGGGAAAAAATTAGCAGATCAAGTCTCTCTTCTCCCTCTTAACTTCGTCTCTCTCTATCTCTCTCTGTCTCTCTCTCTCTCTCTCTCTCTCTCTCATGAAGTTCTCTTATTCTTCTTCTCACTCACGTCTCGTTGACTTCCTATCACCATGTGTATGTGTGATATAAAGCGAACAGTTTTGTTCCGCCACTCTCAAATGACCTCGCTTCTCTCTCTATCTACTTCAATATTCAATTCAAGTTTTCGATGCAAACAACGGCGACGCGATAAATTTGCGGAATCGAAAAGAAAATACTTACAACAATGAGATTCAATCAGGTACGAGCTCGCGATCAATTATGTGTTGTTACTGCTATAATTTTATTGTTGTTGTCCAATTTTCTTTGCGCGTGCGTATCCTTTAATTTGTCTTTGTGCTTGTGTGTTACTGCTGCCTTGTCTTTTCGTGATTTCGTATGTGACCTCTTCGTCTGCTACCTCCGTGTTGGTTTTGTGCCTATGTATATGCTTTGATATTGTGTGTATCCTCTTCGTGTGTGTTGTTGAGTTACGTGTGTATGTGATTTTTTCTTGTATGTACAGGATGTTATGGCTGCGTGTATATTTCCCTCGTGTATTTCTATCGTTACCTTGTGTATATATTTTCCTTACGGGTACTGCTATGCTTCTTGTACCCCTTCATCTCTTTCCTACTTTGTGCGTGTCTTTCTATTTTTATAGGCATTTGTGCATTGATTTTGAATTGATAATCGAGATTATGATGTTGCTTCTTACTTTGGAAAGAAAACATGGTTATTATGAGCAGTGATTCTTTGCCCTGAATGTGTTATTCCTGTCATGAATTACTTGCCGTTTTCACTCTGACATGTTTTTGGATTGCTTTGGAAAGAATTGAATTAACTTTGATGATTCATGATTTGATGAGATTTTTCCTTTTGATTTGTCATGAATTCATGTTTCTCCTCATTGCAGCAACACATTCTTCTCATCAAGATGAATCAACTCTAACAAGTAACCTTGTGCGAATTATTTGGATGAAATTGTTCTCATTCTCAGAAGCGGTAGTCTTCTCAAAACTCGGTGAAGATGACTGTATAACATTAGCTAATGTGTATCTGCAGTTTTTTAATGAGATTCAGTTCATCAGAAAGCAGCCTGAGTTCAACTCATTCTTCCAGAAGTATTTTCCTCGGATGCAAACCACTTCATTTTTTTTAACAAGTGCTTATCCTGGATGGAATTATCTACACCGCTGTAGCCAGGTAGTTCGTCAACTTGAAATCTTCTAAGCATTAGATATGCGTCTTGAAAAAAAATTCTGCTTCAACCTTAATGTCAGGTAATTTTTCATTTGTGGGCAACATAACTATTTTAGGAGGAGCTCTAACTGCGGGGTCTCTCCCTTCAGTTTGATTTAGAGGACTTTCCTTTGTCTCCCTATCTACGGCTATAGGATCACAAATGGTTGCTTTAAGAGGCTTGGTAACAACAGCTTCACTCTCAGAAGCATCCACATGGTCATTATCTTTTCTAAGCATCTTGTACGCTTGTGATATGGAATTTGGACAACTCTTTTTTTACTAGAGTTTACTCTTTGTAACATGGATTTTGGTAGGATTGTAATAACACAAAACTCATGTGTATATTCATCTTTGCATTTTATTTTGAACAACAATCTCCTTGAATTTGTAACATTGAATGGTGATGAATGATATGAACCTTGGTACACTTTGAATCTTGGAATTCAATCTTGTAAATCTTCAAAATTTGAACTTTCATGATAACTTGAGTTTTTTATTTCGGAATGAGCTTGGTTTGTAATGAATTCTTGAACACTTTAAATCTTGAAATTTTTTTAGAACATTTGAAGTCCTTGACATGAACTTATGATAACTTGAATTTTTAGCTTAATTTTGTCATTCTCGCACTTGTAAGGAGACCTTTGAATCTTGCACTTGAATTCTTGAATTTTTTATTGGATATGTGTCATGGCATTAAGTTAAAGTCCTTGTAACCTTGACAAAAAGAAAAATGATTATGGAACTTGAACCAAACATGAATTTTGGAAAATTTGAATTGGATTTTTTTAGACAAATGGTTTATGGTTTAAGGAAATGGATATGGATTTAGGATTTTGAAAAAAGATTCAAGAAGGGATTTGGTTTAGAAATGGATATAGGTTCGGGAAATGGATTGAAATTTTGATATTGGTCTGAATTTAGATGAAAATTGGATTTTTGAGAAATAGACATGGAAAATGGACCTTGAATTTGAAATGGATATGAACTACTTGGTAAGTGGATTTGGATAATGGGTAAAATATGGTTTATGGATGGTTGGATATTTGGAAAAGTGGTTATGGAAATTTGGATAATGGAGAATTGGTTTATGGATGAACTTGAATAATCCCTTTTTGTTACTTGAATCCCAAGAAATCCACTTAGAACATAAATCAAGTTCTAGGGCAAAAACAAATGCTCAAGATACTTGATGTCATTTGAACAAACTTGAATCAATGAATCCACTAGCCTTCCATACCATGTTTTATGAATCCTGATCTTTGATTTAATCACAAATTCAATAAGTAACCACATTCCTTCTGATGGAATCTTAATCCTTAGTAATGAGGGCACATTTCATCTTCTCTTGAAACCAAAACAACAAAACAAAAGCTTGCCAACACCATAAACACAACAAAACCTCATGACCTAAACCCTAGGGGATTATGGCCAAAGGCCAAATGATCGTCTAAAGGAAGGTCAAGAAGCAACACAAAGCTAAGTATAAAGAAATACACAAGGTAGGACAAATTTGGGGTATGACAGATGCCCCTATCTAATTTCCTTGAACCCAAGAAAATGAGCTACTGCATGGAGTTCGTTTTTAGGGTAAAAGTCAATTAGATACAAGAAAACCCCAAAATTTGTCTACCAAGAAAAAAATGCAAAGTAATGGTAGAAAGAAAATGCATGATGTGAGAAGAATAAAACAACAAGAGATTCTTTGGATTGCCAAAGCAGTATCCCAGACACAAATGAAATCTCTAAGTCACACGAAGCAGTAACTTATAACCTAAGGCTCTTCGAGTACCTTTAGAGTAGTTTAATAGAGATAAGGATATTCTCTATATCACATGAAGCAATACCTTATTGGTTAAGGCTCTTCAGCGATATTCAAAGAAAAATGTTTGCAAGAGGGGGAAATAAGATTCTCTAAACCAATGAAGCAGCATTTTATCGATGAAGATATTCCAACTAGGGGGAACATTCTTAATCTAAGACTCTCCACGGGTACTAGAGCATATCTCAAACAAGAGCATGAGATTTACTAGACCTTATGAAGTAGTACCTTATTAATTAAGGCTCTCCAAAAACGCTAGGACAGTATCTCGACAAAAGGCATGAGACTCTCTGGGTCATGCGAAGCAGCACCTTATGAATTAAGGCTCTTCGAGGAAACCAAAGCAGTGTCTCAACAAATGAGATTCTCTTAATTACACAAAATAGTACCTTATAGATTAAGACTCTTTAGGAATAATAGAGCAGTATCTCGACAAAAGTATGAGACTTTCCGATCATGTGAAGTAATACCTTATTAATTAAGGTTCTCCAGGGATACAGGAACAGTATCTCAACCAAAACATGAGATTCTTTGGACAAAGTGAAGCAGTACCTTATGAGTTAAGGCTCTCCAAGGATGACAAAGCAGTATCTCGAAGACAAATGAGATTCTATGAATCACACAAAGCAGTACCTTATAGATTAAGGCTCTTTGGGAATAATAGAGCAGTACCTTAAATGCTAAATGTGAGACTTTCTAATTCACATGAAGCAATACTTTGTGGACTAAGGCTCTTCAAGAATACTAGAATAGTATCTCAACAAAAAGGGCATGAGACTTCCTAGACCATGCGAAGAAGTACCTTATGAATTAGGGCTTTCCGAGGGCATTTGGACAACATCTCAGCAAAGATATGAGACTCTCTGGATCGCACAAAGCAGTACCTTATGGATTAAGGCTCTTTGGGGATCTCTAGGGCAGCATCTCAGGCATTAAATATGTTGGTGGAAACAATTTTACATAAGATTCTTTTTGAAGGAAAAGGGTCAACAAAACTCTCCAGGGGCAAGTTCACAAGAAACTTTCAGGATGACCTCTGCTTGGGGAGCAATAAGAGCAAGAATGTTGGGGGTCATCATTATCCACTGTAAGGCTGAAGAAAGAATTGCTGGGGGATAGAAATTCCATGAGCAGGTGCAGGATATCAACTCTTTTCAGAGGAATATAGCCGACTTTGAAGGAGGACTGGCCGGGATGCTTGATGATTGATCCTAGATCCTGTTATGATACGATGTTCCACTTTAAGTGGAAATGCCATGCATTTCAAAATGCATGGAGATGCATACTAGGATGCAACTGTTGGGTATTCTTATGCATGTAAGAATGCAAAAGACTGATTGGTAAAGCTTCTTGACTGAGACTCCATGCATAAATATGCTAATGATTGATATGATTGTGTTTGATGCCATTCCTGCTTGGCAGAAATGTTATGCATGATGTATGTCGAGCACGTAACCATGCAAATGATCGCGTATAATGGGATAGGTCTCCTCTTTGACAGTGAAAGCCTTTCGAGTACCACTGGGGGTTGGATTTCAGAATTCCCAAGTGAAATTGGGCTTTAGGTTTTATGAAGATGCCATCACTCCTCTTGAACTCAAAGGTTGTTGACGAAATCTACTTGCTTGAAAGCATGGAGAGGACTTGCCCCTCTGTGGCTCATCTTGCCCCAGTCTAGGTCTTTGAAGAAATTTTCCTCGAAAGGAAGTTTGGAAGCAGCTGTACCATGAGATGAACTTGAGATGGATTTTCCCAAAATTCTGAGTCATGACGGGATTTGTCCTTAAAAGGAAATTCAGAAGCAGTCGTACCATGAGATGACCTCGTGATGGCTTGTCCCATAACTTTAAGTCATGAAAGGATTGTTCCTTGAAAGGAAGTTGGAAACAGTTGTACCATGAGATGAACTCGAGATGGTTTGCCCCAAAATTTTGAGTAATGAAAGGATTAGTCCTTGATTAACTGTCTCTTGGAGTGATTGGCTTCGATGTACTCTTTAGGTAGCCTACCTCAGAATGAGCGTTAAAGCGACTTAACTTATGCTGATTGAGCATTGGAGGGATTTACTCTTAATCAAAAGATCCTCTAGGTAGCCTGCCCCTGATGGGTAGAGTCTTAAGATGATTCACTCCTGATCAACTGATTCTCTGATGATTTTCCCCATAATCAACTGCTACTTAGGGATTTGCTTTTGACTGACTAATTCCATAATCATTGGATGTCAATGCCTCTTATCCACGAGGATCTTAACTCTGATTGAGTTTGACGAATGATCAAGTCCTCTTTGATTGCTCCTTTGTTGGAATTTCCTTGATGTCAAGTGCTGACTTGCAATTAAAACTATTTATTCGCAAATGGAAATTTTAATGCAATGCTCATGAAAGTTTTGAAGAAAAAATATCATTATTGGAATGATGTGTTGTGTGTGATGAATGAACCATTAGTCCAAACGTAGTGCTGATTCAGCTAATGTGTGAAAGGTACAGCAAGAAGAAGATTAGCAAATCTGTAGGAGTCAGTTTACGCAACCTTGCTGCATTATGCTTTCAGAATAAACCTCTCCTCAATTAGGTTTTTTGAGGTCTATAACGTGGTCTGGTTCACAGTTATAGAAATAAAGGATATAAGGCTCAAAGTTTGATTTTAACCCACCCTTTCTTCGTGATGTTCTCCAGTCCTACGTTCAGTTAAATTGACACACACATCCATCTCTAAAGAAAGCTTGACAGTGTAAGAGCGAAGATGAGGATCCAAGACTCGCTTGAAATAGGAGTCACCTTGTTTTGCTTTGTCATGGATGTCGGTGACCTTTTGAATTTAAATACGGTGGTCACTAAATCTTGTTTTGTGTTATTGAGGATTTGAGAACCTCTGTTGATTTTGATTTTTTTTAATCCCTAACTTTTGCCTGAACTTATTTTGTTTTACAATTCCACCAGGATTGCCCTAATTTTTTCCTAAGTCACCTATTTTGGGTGTTTGACTTAGCGGGCTTTTCTTCTTTCATTATTTTTTTGTTTGATTTTTTCGGAAAGACTTGTAACTTCCAAGTCATTGATCATTGAAGAACAACCATCATAACTTTTGAATTTTGCATGGTTCCTTCGACATGTCAGGATGTGTGCGACGAATAGCATATGGCTGATCCACGGATGGGATGTATCATCTTGAAATCAAATGTGTAGTCAGATTAACTAAACACTACCCATGCCCCAGGTTAAGTATAAGGGTTTATAAATTCGAAGGAAACTCCTACTTTTAGGCTCGAAGTGGTTAACTAGGTACTAACTCCTTATTTCTCCAATGTTTGGGGATTTGAAACAATGTTTATACATCATCAGCAGGATTTTATCTGGAAGCATACCAACAACAATTATGGGTATTTCGTTTTCATCATCCTCTCTCTAATCTTTGCTAAAATAGCAGTTTGATAAAGAAAATGGATGAGAGGTATATGGATGTATTTTTTGTTTTTTGATATAAGTGAAGAAAAATGAGCGAATGTGACATGATTAATTTAGAAAATGCATGATCACATCATTAATATTACAATTCAAAACAACAATGTTCAAAAACAAGTAGTATTTAACAGGAAAGAAACTACAATTGATAAAAGCGATCCAATGATTTCCAGTTTTGGGGATGTTTTCCTGTCTGCACCAATCCCTTGAAGTATTCAAACTCACTCGGGCGAGAAGTTGACGTGCACACCCAAATTTCTTTCTGGAAAGGATATGTACTTCTTGTCAGTTAACTGTCGCACTTTGGCTTGGAAAACTTTGCAGTCTTCAGTTGAATGCCCCATTGATCCAGCATGATATCCACATTGCTCATCGGGATCGTACCCAGGCGGGTTGGTTCTGGCAATGTCTTGAGAGGCTTGGGCTCTACCAATGAGTTTCGAACCAGATGTGGCAAAAGTTGAGTTTATGACATAGGAATTAGAGTGAGAGGAGCATTCCTTCTTTCCAGATTATTTCGAGGCCTATGCTGACTTTGGGGTTGATTCTAATGTCTTAGGCCATGAGCTCGTTGATTTGCATGAGGAGCAGTCCAAGGTTTCTGGTACAAAGCACTAGGCATTGTTGGCTGCCTATAAGGATGGCATGGCACAGAAGATGGTGATTGCTGAGAAGATGAGGGACCAAAATGTCTTATCGGTGCATCATGAGAATACTCAACATTTGCCGTCAATGCATTGATTTCATCCTCATCTTCGTCTTGGGAATTAATGAAGGATCAAGTTTTACTAGCTTGGCTGCTTGAAGTGCCTTGGATTCTTCCATTTTTAGGCCATTCTCGATGCGTTCTCCAATTGTCACTAGGTGGGCAAAGTCTAATAATGCATTGTTTACCAACCTTTCAAAGTATGAGTTCTGCAAGGTATTCATGAACAAACCGACCAATTCCTTCTCTAAGAGTGGCGGTTGCACTTGGGTGCCAATTATCTCCATCGATGTGCATATCCTTTGAAGAATTTGTTGCTTTTTCTGAGGTAGGCTTTGCAATAGCATGCGATCTGGAGCCATGTCCAAATTAAACTTGTACTACTTTAAAAAGGCGTTTGATACGTATCACACTAAATTCTATGACAATAGAAACGAGTATTTCATACAAATGATCCAAACACCTCACGTATGAAATACCCTAAGAAGGGGTAAGGAAAACTCTCGCTCATCTTTTCCCAAGTACTTAAGGCTCATGACACGCAATACGTATCGTATTAGTTAAGTATTTTTGAATTTTTTGATTAAGAAATGATTTTATGAAAGAAAAAGATGACCTAAAGAGAACTTATATCCTAATGTTATCATACAAAAGTAGACCCAAAGTCTAAAACCTATATTGATACATTTTATAGAAGATAAGATTAAATCAAGAAATCTTAAAGGAGTATGGGAATCAAAGCAAGCAACCAGTAGTAACAAGTATCAGGAGCAGTCATCAAGCACGCATATCAAAATCATGGTATAAATTAACAGTAGGTACGCATCAAGAAATTATAATAAACTATTCATATCTTCGTGATTCAAACACGAGGATTCAATCGAAAACTTAAACCGTGAATTAGCCACTAATTTAAATTGAAAATTAATCACACTTTTAATCAAACATTAGTCACGAATTTAACCACACATTTCAATTAAAAATTAGTCACGAAATTAACATCAAAATCGATATCAAGATCAAAGTTTTAAACAAGATCAAAATCGATATTAACATTACTATTTTAATTAATCACTAATATTAAAATTAAAAACTAATTAAAATAGAAATAAAACAAAGGGTACAACATAAGAAAAAAAATTATAAAAAAACAACATGGGCCATTTTGATGAGCCCGAGGGAGGTGAAACAAAAAACGATGCAAAGTGTCAAAAACAAAACCATATGGGCTGATGTTTCCAAGCCCAATAACTCAAATAAAAAAAAACCAAAACATAAAAAATGGAAAGGGGAAAAAATCAGAAGATCAAGTCTCTGTTCTCCCTCTTGACTTCGTCTGCCACTCTCTCTCTCTCTCTCTCTCTCTCTCTCTCTCTCTCTCGTGAAGTTCTCTCATTCTTCTCCTATCTCGCATCTCACCGGCTTCCTCTCACCATGTCTACGCGCGATTTAAAGCAGACGATATTGTTCCGCCGCTCAATCTACTTCAATCTTCAATTCATGTTTTAGACGTGAACGATGACGACGCGACAAATTTGCAGAATTGAAAAGAAAATACTTACTGCAATGAGATTCAATCAGGTATGAGCTCGCGATCAATTCTGTGTTATTACTACTTTAATTTTGTTGTTGTTGTCCAATTTGCTTTGTGCGTGCATATCCTTCAATTTGTTTCAATTTGTTTCTATGCTTGTGTGTTATTGTTGCCTTGTCTTTTTGGAACGCAAGAATACCCAGGATAATTTAGCCTTTACCGAATCTGCGAAAGATCGATGAAAACTCGATTATGTAGCGAAGAGTGTCTGAAATTTTGTACAAGAGGGTATTTGGTTTGTGATGTGATTTTCTGAATTCCAAATGAGGTATTTATAAGCCATTAATGTGTTGTTTCACAAGGTTGCGACCCTTGATGAAACAACACCTTTTAACCAACGGTTGTCATGTTTCCAACCATTGCCTATGTTCATTCTACAGCAACCCTTCACGAAATGTTGCTTCTTTTTGAATTCAAAAAATTAATATCCACTTGAAATTTTTTTTGTCATTTTAGAACACACCCATAATAAAAATAATAGTAATTATTATTATTATTATTATTATTATTATTATTAATTTATAACAATCCCCCACTTGTTCTAATAATGGCAAGATCAATTCCAAAAATAAAAGGAAACAAAAGAATGTTAATACAGTTAAGTATCTTTCGATTTGAACTTAACCTTAGTAAAAACAACGCAAAGCCTAATCGGAACGTTAGGTAGATATGCTTTGAACTGTTATCCCATGTGATTAGACCGGCATTACCATACACACACTCTTTAATGGTTCTTCGCCTACATCTCTCTATAGCGTGATTTTTGTGATCTTGAAGCACGATCGCTTGGGTACTACAGTTCGATTCATTTTTTATCCTATTGAGCTGATTAAGGAAGGGAAATAGATGTCTCCAATTAACCCTGCTTGCATACTGAGTTTGAACAGCGGTCTGTTAGGTTACATATGCTATGTGGATGTGGGGCCCAATCTTTGGTTATTTTTCTGAGAACACAATATTTGGATTATTTGTGAGGTTTTTGGTAATGTGTTTAGATTTGCTGCTTTTGGGTTGATTCGGTGGAGATACTATGTAACACCCCCAATCTATACCCCCAAATAAATAAAGCAGTAAAAGAAAATTCAAAATTTCATCAGAGTGTTTAAATTAACATGGCATAGACCGGGAGAATCACATTATATTGAAACAATTCATACAACACCTGCTCATAAAGATATGCAACAGTGGGGAAGCAATCAACAGAGGAACTCAGTTCCTTACACCCACATTTCAGATTTTAGAATAAAAGCGAAAAAATCTAAAACTGAATAACATATATATATGTATATATCACATGAAAAGTTTGCCATACTTCAAGTTATACATGCACAAGCCAAAAGATATACATATACCTAATACACAATAATCACAAACGGTCTCCCTAACTACCCGGTGTCACATATCAGAGCCGACCGACAAAAGAATGAAGACGCAAAGCTTCACAAAAATACCTCCAGCAACTCTAATCTGCAATGCCTCATAGAGCATTATAAAACAGCAGAAGGGTGAGAAAAACAATCATAATACAGTTGCATATAATTATATATTAACACAGAAATGAACATATAGATTTCTCACCACAACATACAACTGAATCCAAATACCACACAACATCCTACATATTTCATTTATCTAACACCAATGCATATTAATCGTACACTATGCAATTATCACCAAGAATATTAATTCATCAATTACGCACACGATTAATCCATTCACAATCCTCACACATAGTCAATCATATCTATGATTTATGCAAATGCACAGAGACCGACACAATGACTCTATGCACATGCAATGCGGTACCGACTCCCAATATTTCTCATCACCAGTTCACTCAGGAACTATTGGAACCATCACTCGTTACTTAGTGTAACTCCCCGTCGGGCATACGATGTTCCCCGTCGCTTTCGGCCCTCTTTGTATAAGGCTCACGACGTTTATGGATCGCTTTCGGTCCTCTTTGTATAAGGCTCACGATCCGATCACTCACACCCCACATGGGCACATGATCGTCTATAACCATCGCTTTCGGTCCTCTTATTTTTAAGGCTCACGATATATCAAATCGCTTTCGGTCCTCTTATTTTTAAGGCTCACGATGTTATAGCAGATTCCCTCTGGAATCAATCCGTCACTCAGGACGTCACAACAATGCATATCATGATGCTTGGCATACAATGACTCATGACATTTAATATGCACACATACATGCATTCATCTACATCAACAAAATCACACTTGCACTTAAACCCAAAACAATGCATTTAATTGCCATACGGCCTAAATCGTCACAACACCATTTAAACACATGCATTTACATCGTACAACAACACCTTGCATGATACACCTCAATTACGCACGATTACAACGAGAAAAATCGACAAAACGACACTATTCCAATTTCCGACATAATTAAATCGGCTAACAATTTCCAAATCATCATAATAAGAAAGTACAGCTCAACAGATTTCCAACGATACCAAGAATGTAAAAATCAGATGAACGGAACCCAAGTTACGAAAGAAAACGAAAACGATATGGGCAGAGACTCAACAGCTCTCCTGGCCATACGCGTATTGCCCTGAGCCATACGCGTATGGGCAGAGACTCATTTTTCCCAAAGTTCATGTGTAAAAGTCCATACGCGTAATGCCCAACACCGTACTCGTATGCCCTAAGATGTTACGCGTACCATACGTAAATGGGCAGATGGCCGAGAAAATAGAAGATCCATACGCGTATTGGCCTATGCCTCGCCCATGTTACGCGTAATGCCAAGGTCCATACGCGTATGAACATGCCCCATACGCGTATCACCTGGAAAAACCAGAAAAATTTCTGCATGTTCTTGCTGTTACGGGTTTAACCTAAAATTCCCCAAATCATCATCCAATACTCAGAAAAATACCAATTTGAGGTATAACAATACATACCCAACATGTATAAGCATCAAGGAACACAATCCACATAAGTTTAGACACATTTGGATCAATTTTTACCAATTTCTAAACATTATGATTTTCACTATATTTATCATTTCAATCCAATAACAATCACAAACACACATACATAATCATACACAAGCATATAATAATCGAGTTTCGTACCCTTACCCGATTAAATCGATTCTAGAAGTTGTTTTCTTTGATTTCCAAGTTTTTCTCACTATTTCTCTTCTTCTTCTCTTTTCTCCTCTTTTTCTTTCTTCTCCTTTTCTTTCTCTCTATTTTTCTCTCTTTCTATTTTCTATTCTTCTACTTAATGAAAATATCATGAAATGACCAAAATACCCCCACACTCAAATATCTCGCAAACGTTTCCAAAACCCGATAAAATATCACAACATTGAAAAATAACATATTTTCAGATAAAAGTCGAAAATAAAATAAAATAATAATAAAATAATCAAACGACTCAATTAAATAAAACTCACACAAAACTGGGGCGTTACAACTCTCCCCCACTTAGAAATTTTCGTCCTCGAAAATATACCTGAGACGAACAACTCTGGATACGACTCCCGCATCCGACTCTCCAACTCCCAAGTCAAATTGCCCTCAGCAGCGCCTCCCCACGCCACTTTCACAAGTGCAATATCCTTGCCTCTCAACCGCTTCACCTCGCGATCCAAATTTTAACTGGTAACGCCTCAACCGTAAGGTTCTCCCTTACCTCAACCTCATCCATCGGGATCACATGCGACAGATCCGGAACATACTTCCGAAGCTGTGAAACATGGAACACATCGTGAAAATTCGACAGATTCGGCGGCAACGTCACCTTATAAGCCACAACACCCACTCTCGCAGATATCTGGTAAGGACCAATAAATTGAGAAGTAAGCTTCTTAGATTTCAATGCACGACCCACACCCGTTACCGATGTAACTCTCAGAAATACATGATCGCCCTCTTGAAACTCAAGATCTTTCTGCCTCCGATCATGATATCTCTTTTGCCTACTCTGAGAAGCCTTCATTTTCTCACGAATAAACTTCACTTTTTCTGTCGTCTGTTGCACCAACTCTGGTCCAACCACCGAACTCTCACCAGATTCGTGCCAACACAAAGGTGTTCGACACCTTCGTCCATATAATGCTTCAAACGGTGCCATTCCAATACTAGAATAGAAACTGTTATTATACGTGAATTCAATCAATGCAAGATAACTGTCCCACGCACCACCTTGTTCCAAAACACAAGCCCTCAACAAATCTTCCAATGACTGAATCGTTCTCTCCGTCTGACCATCCGTCTACGGATGATAAGCCGAACTCAATCTCAATTTAGAACCCAAAGCCTTCTGTAAACTTTCCCAAAATCTCGAAGTAAATCTAGGATCTCGATCAGAGACAATACTCAATGGAACCCCATGCAACTTCACAACCACACTGATGTAAATCTCAGCTAACCGCTCCAAAGTAAAACTGATGTCAATCGGAATGAAATGGGCCGATTTAGTCAGTTTATCAACAACTACCCAAATAGCATTATGCCCTCGCAGAGTATTCGGTAACCCTGTCACAAAATCCATGGAAATGCTATCTCACTTCCACTCAGGAATATCCAACGGTTGCAACAAACCACTAGGCCTCAGATGTTCCACCTTCGATTTCTGACAAGTCAAACATGCATAAATAAACTGAGCCACATCTCTTTTCAATCCAGACCACCAGAAAATCTTCTTCAAATCCTGATACGTCTTATTCGCTCCCGGATGTATACTCAAATTACTCTGGTGTCCTTCCTCCAAAATCATCCTTTTCAACTCCGCATCATCCGGAATACAAATTCTACCTCGGAATCTCAAAACACCATTAACATCCACTTGAAAATCACTATTCGCATCTTTTTCTCCCACCAACATCAAATCCACAAATTTCACATCCAGCTTTTGTTTCTCACTAACCGTCATCAGAAAATCATTAGTAATCGTTAGCATACCAAGCCTCACGTTATCCGACGTCACTTCACAAACCAAACTCAAATCTCTAAACTATTCCAAAAGTTCCCACTCTTTAACCATTAAAGCGGACATATGTAACGATTTCCGGCTCAACGCATCAGCTACTACATTAGCTTTACCAGGATGATAATTCAAGCCAAAGTCGTAGTCCTTCAAGAATTCCAACCATCTACGCTGCCTCATATTTAGCTCCTTCTGATCAAACAAATATTTCAAACTTTTATGATCACTAAAGATTTCAAACCTTGCACCGTAGAGATAATGCCTCCAGATCTTCAACACAAAAACCACAGCCGCTAATTCAAGATCATGAGTAGGATAATTTTTCTCATGCACTCTCAACTGCCTTGAAGCATAACCACGACCTTACCTTCTTGCATCAGAACACCACCTAGACCAATCAAAGAAGCATCACAATAAACCACAAATGGTTCATTAGGATTTGGCAAAATCAAAATCGGAGCTGTCGTCAATCTTCTCTTCAGCTCATTAAAACTTTCCTCGCACCGAATATCCCAAATGAACGCTTGCCCTTTACAAGTCAACTGGGTCAAAGGAAGGGCTAGCTTAGAAAATCCTTCAATAAACCTTCGATAATAACCAGCCAAACCCAAAAAGCTTCGAATTTCAGTAACAGATCTCAGAGCCTCCCATTGTAGAACTGCTTTTACTTTAGATGGATCCACATCAATACCATTACCTAAAATTACGTGCCCAAGAAAACTCACTTCTGATAACCAGAACTCACACTTGGACAATTTGGCAAAAAGCTTCCTCTCCTTCAAAACCTGCAAAACAATACGTAAATGTTCCGCATGCTCCTCCCGAGACTTAGAATAAATTAAGATATCATCAATAAACACCACCACAAAATGATCCAACTGCTCGTGGAAAATACGATTCATGTACTCCATAAACACACCTGGCGCATTAGAAACCCCGAACGGCATCACAGAATATTCATAATGATCGTATCGTGTCCTAAAAGCCGTCTTCTGGATATCTTCCTCTTTCACCCTTATCTGATGATACCCTGACCTCAAGTCAATCTTACTGAACACACAAGCATCAACCAACTGATCCATCAGATCATCAATTCTTGGAAGAGGATACTTATTCTTAATCGTCACCTTATTCAACTGGCGATAATCAATACACAATCGCATACTTCCATCTTTCTTTTTCACCAATAAAACTGGAGCACCCCAAGGAGAAACACTAGGTCTTACAAACCTCTTTTCCAACAACTCATTCAACTGTTTCTTTAACTCAACCAACTCAGATGCTGACATACGATAAGGTGCCATAGATACAGGTCTAGTACCAGGAACTAGATCTATAGAAAACTCCACCTCTCTCTCTGGCGGCAAGTCTGAAATATCCTTAGGAAACACTTCCGGAAATTCACACACAACAGGAAACACATCAAACGAAACTTGACTATCCACAGTCAAAGATCCAAACAAACCAAACAACTGAGCTTCGTCCGCCAAAAGTCTCTTCAACTCTTTGGTAGATAAGAAACTCGAGTCTTCGTCTTCCTCAAGAAAAGGAAACCTTACCAGCTTATGATAGCAATCAATGTGAACCCGATTGAATTGCAACCAATTCATTCCCAGAACCACATCTAAACCCTCCAACGGCAAACACACTAAATCCATCTCAAAGTCTTTACCATAAATGGTCAAAGGACAACTCAAACAAACCAAAGAAGTAGTTACTGACCCCATTGCTGGAGTATCAATAACCATCTCACCAACCATCAAAGACAACACAAGATTCAAACGCTTCGCGCACTCAGACGAAATAAACGAATGAGTCACTCCAGTATCAATAATAGCAACTAAAGGCGTACTATTAATAAAATAAGTACCTCTGATCAGACGATCTGCACTTGAAGTCTGAGTTCCTGCCAAAGAAAATACCTTTCCACTAGGTGGAGCTTGCTTCGGTTTCTGACACTTCGTACTAATATGACCAGGTTCACCACAATTGAAACACTTAACCACATTCTTCCTGGCACAATCAGCAACAACATGTCCTACACCTCCACAATTAGAACACTTCCTCAAATCTTTCTTACATTCGGACTGACGATGTCCCACATCACCACATCTAAAACATCTCAGAGGACCAGACATTCCTCCTCCACCTGACCTTCAATCAAAAGTACCCCTTTGTTTACCTTTATTAGCTGGTGTCACATACGGACCACCACGGAACTGTTGCTTCCCTTTCCTGTCACTTACACTCTTGTAATAAGTAGAACGAGCCTTACTATCCTCTTCATAAATCCTACAACATTCCACCAAATCAGCAAACCTCCTTATCCTCTGATAACCGATTGCCTGTTTAATCTCAGGACGCAATCCACTTTCAAACTTCGCACACTTAGAAAATTTCGCAGTCGCTTCAGCATAATGAGGATAAAACTGCACAAGTTCCACAAACTTAGCCGTATAATCAATTACAGACATATTACCTTGTTTCAGTTCCAAGAACTCAATTTCCTTCTTTCCTCTTACATCCTCGGGGAAATACTTCCTCATAAACTCCTGACTAAACAATTCCCAAGTTACCTCTTCATCACCAGCTTCTAACACAGGACGAGTACTAACCCACCAGTCATCTGCTTCTTCCTGTAACATGTGAGTTCCCAGTCTCACCTTACTGTCCTCAGCACAATCCATAACTCTGAAAATTCTCTCAATCTCTTTCAGCCAAATCTGTGCACCATCAGGATTATGTCTCCCTTTGAAGACAGGAGGTCTATTCTTTCTAAACTCATCATTCTCTCCAGCATTAGGTGCACCCTGCACAGCCCGAGCCATAGCTTGCATAGCAGCAGCCAAAGCAGCATCGTTCCTACCAGCCATATTATGTTCATTTCTAATAACAGAAACAATGGTTAAAAAAACAGCTCGCCCAAACACAACGACCAACAAGGACTGACACAACTGACACGGACTGGCTCTGATACCACTTAATGTAACACCCCAAATCTATACCCCCAAATAAATAAAGCAGTAAAAAAAAATTCAAAATTTCATCAGAGTGTGTTTAAATTAACATGGCATAGACCGGGAGAATCACATTATATTGAAACAATTCATACAACACCTGCTCATAAAGATATGCAATAGTGGGGTAGCAATCAACAGAGGAACTCAGTTCCTTACACCCACATTTCAGATTTTAGAATAAAAGCGGAAAAATATAAAACTGAATAACATATATATATATATATATATATATATATATATATATATATATATATATATGTATATATCACATGAAAAGTTTGCCATACTTCAAGTTATACATGCACAAGCCAAAAGATATACATATACCTAATACACAATAATCACAAACGATCTCCCTAACTACCCGGTGTCACATATCAGAGCCGAACGACAAAAGAATGAAGACGCAAAGCTTCACAAAAATACCTCCAGCAACTCTAATCTGCAATGCCTCATAGAGCATTATAAAACAGCAGGAGGGTGAGAAAAATAATCATAATACAGTTGCATATAATTATATATTAACACAGAAATGCACATATATATTTCTCACCACAACATACAACCGAATCTAAATACCACACAACATCCTACATATTTCATTTATCTAACACCAATGCATATTAATCGTACACTATGCAATTATCACCAAGAATATCAATTCATCAATTACGCACACGATTAATCCATTCACAATCCTCACACATAGTCAATCATATCTATGATTTATGCAAACGCACAGAGACCGACACAACGACTCTATGCACATGCCATGCGGTACCGACTCCCAATATTTCTCATCACCAGTTCACTCAGGAACTATTGGAACCATCACTCGTTACTTAGTGTAACTCCCCGTCGGGCATACGATGTTCCCCGTCGCTTTCGGTCCTCTTTGTATCAGGCTCACGACGTTTATGGATCGCTTTCGATCCTCTTTGTATAAGGCTCACGATCTGATCGCTCACACCCCACATGGTCACACGATCGTCTATAACCATCGCTTTCGGTCCTCTTATTTTTAAGGCTCACGATATATCAAATCGCTTTCGGTCCTCTTATTTTTAAGGCTCACAATGTTATAGCAGATTCCCTCTAGAATCAATCCGTCACTCAGGACGTCACAACAATGCATATCATGATGTTGGGCATACAATGACTCATGACATTTAATATGCACACATACATGCATTCATCTACATCAACAAAATCACACTTGCACTTAAACCCAAAATAATGCATTTAATTGCCATACGGCTACAAATCGTCACAACACCATTTAAACACATGCATTTACATCGTACAACAACACCTTGCATGATACACCTCAATTACGCATGATTACAACGATAAAAATCGACAAAACAACACTATTCTAATTTCCGACATAATTAAATCGGCTAAGAATTTCCAAATCATCATAATAAGAAAGTACAGCTCAACAGCTTTCCAACGATACCAAGAATGTAAAAATCGGATGAACGGAACCCAAGTTACGAAAGAAAACGAAAACGATATTTTGAAAAAGTCCCATTTTACCATTCTCCTGGCCATACGCGTATTGCCCTGAGCCATACGCGTATAGGCAGAGACTCATTTTTCCCAAAGTTCACGTGTAAAAGTCCATACGCGTAATGCCCAACACCGTACGCATATGCCCTAAGATGTTACGCGTACCATACGCAAATGGGCAGATGGCCGAGAAAATAGAAGATCCATACACGTATTGGCCCATGCCTCGCCCATGTTACGTGTAATGTCAAGGTCCATACGCGTATGAACATGCCCCATACGCGTATCACTTGGAAAAACCAGAAAAATTTCTGCATGTTCTTGCTGTTACGGGTTCAACCTAAAATTCCCCAAATCATCATCCAATACTCAGGAAAACACCAATTTGAGGTATAACAATACATACCCAACATGTATAAGCAACAAGGAACACAATCCACATAAGTTTAGACACATTTGGATCAATTTTTACCAATTTCTAAACATTATGATTTTCACTATATTTATCATTTCAATCCAATAACAATCACAAACACACATACATAATCATACACAAGCATATAATAATCTAGTTTCGCACCCTTACCCGATTAAATCGGTTCTAGAAGTTGTTTTCTTTGATTTCCAAGTTTTTCTCACGATTTCTCTTCTTCTTCTCTTTTCTCCTCTTTTTCTTTCTTCTCCTTTTCTTTCTCTCTATTTTTCTCTCTTTCTATTTTCTATTCTTCTACTTAATGAAAATATCATGAAATGACCAAAATACCCCCACACGCAAATATCTCGCAAACGTTTCCAAAACCCGATAAAATATCACAACATTGAAAAATAACATATTTTCAGATAAAAGTCAAAAATAAAATAGAATGATAATAAAATAATCAAACGACTCGATTAAATAAAACTCACACAAAACTGGGGCGTTACATACTAGGTTTTGGGTTTTTGATTAGTATGCTCGCTAAGGTTTTTTTTTCAATCTTATGCCTACGTATTCCCTTTTGATGAAACAGGGAAATCAGAGCGATCATAGTTCCTCCTATTCTGTGGGAGGAAAAGAGGTTGTTTTGGTGTCTTGTTCAAAGCCCAAGACATGAAGCTTAAAGGTGATTTGTATCTTGTTCAAAGCCCAAGATGTGAAGCTAAAGGGTTTTTGGATGAGAGAGAATTTGTCATCTCTAAAAGGGGATATTTGGTCTGTTCATCACAACTGTTGGGTGATTGATTATAAAGGAGAATTACTTTAACTGGGATATGTGAATCCAGCAATGCCATAATTTCTTTTATAGGGGATTTTTAACCTGAAGGAGAAGACTTTAACTCAGTTTAGAGCAATGCCATCTTTCCTTAGGAATTTCTCATGCTAAAAGAGGGACAGTGGCGTGGATGTAAATAATCCAGAGGCTTACTGCTTACAGCAATTAGATGGGGGGAAAGGAGTTGTTGATGTTTGTATGCTGTGAGCAAGACACAAATTTGATGCCAAAAGTTTAATTGACTCAACTGAGGTTTTCTTTATACAAAGCCTAAGAGGATGCGATTGACCTAACCAGAAGGTGCTAACAAGTGACCGACTCAACAAGAGAGTGCCTTTATATGTTGTCTCGTACGAAGCCCGAGATAGAGGCTGAAAGGAGATTGACTCAACAAGAGAGTCTTTTATACTCAACAAAAGAGTGATTTCTATCTCATACGAAGCCCGAGATGGAGGCTAAAAGTGGTTGACTCAACAAGAGAGTCTTTTATACTTAACAAGAGAGTGTTTTATATCTCGTACGAAGCCCGAGATGGAGGCTAAAGGTGTTTGACTCAACAAGAGAGTCTTTTATACTCAATAAAAGAGTGTTTTATATCTCGTACGAAGCCCGAGATGGAGGCTAAAGGTGTTTGACTCAACAAGAGAGTCTTTTATACTTAACAAGAGAGTGTGAAAAGGTTAGCTTCGCTGGGGAGAATCATTGTACAAAGCCCAAGAGGAGGCTATTTATGCTGGTGACTGTTTCAGTTTAGTGACAGGTCCAGTATGTTGGATAAAAGAGAAAATCAGTTCTTATAAAGGGAAAGATTAAAGGTATGGTTGTGCCTTGGCACTGATCAGAGGATCAGGGTTATTTCCTGTTCTTTAAGGAAATGGGAAATCCAAAGGGTATTAAGACTGTTCAAGTCTACTGGTGGTTTGAGAAATCGATTCTCAGGTAGTAAATGATCTTTGTATGATGCCCAAGAGAAGGCTGGTATGTTAAGGGATGAAGGTCAACCCATTAACAGGTCTGAAACTTAACTCAGAAAGACAACTCTAGCAAATTGATGACTAGGTTCTATTCCTATACCTGTAAAGGTCTCTGGGTCCTTGTACTAAGCCCAAGAGAAGGCATGAGAGCTTTTAAGAAGCCGAATGGTCCTTGTACAACGCCCAAGAGAAGGCGGGGATACTTTTAAGAAGCTCGTGGGTCCCCAAACCTCGAGAATTTCAAGACATGCCATTCACCGAGAATAGATCAAGCCAGGAAAGTCCGAGAATTTGGAAGAAACTCAAGAGATGCCATTCAAGGAGAAAAGATCATCTCTGGGGAGTTAGAGTTTCTTTGACAATGTCTAAGGGTGACAGTCTGAGAAAGGGTTCACCGAGAATGCTGCCTTTCACGTCTCCATATTGTTTAACCCCAAGAGGAGGGAAGACTATGTCTGGTAATCCTATGGGGATCTAGTTTTGTTTGTATTTAAGAGTGACCAACAGGGCTTTACCTAGTTCTAGACGTAGTTGCCGGGGAAAACTCTAAATAACTATACTAGTATTACACAGTTGATATTTGACAAGTATATAAAAGGATGTGAAAGAAGACTTACAGTGAGCAGCCCCACAATACAGTTATATATACATGAAAGCGGATAAAGAAAGCGGGTAAACACTTACTTGGTTGTAGAGCTTCCATGCTGTTTTGTTAGTTGTTCAACAAAGACAGCTTTGATAACAATATTATATTCTAAATCAAAGGAAAAAGTACTTTGAAAAGATTGTTGGGGCTTACAGCTCAAGGAGAGGCCCAAGGTTTTATCAGTGATTGCACTGTTGTTTTGAAATTATACAGGGACTTATACAAGTGACTGAGGCCCAAAAAGGGTTTCTGTACAAAGGGATGGGTCTTACACTCTCTCAAGAGGCCCAAAGGGTTTAAAGAAAAGGAATGTGGCTTATAACACGAGGGTAGGCCCGAAGGGTTTTGTTTGAAAAATGACGATCGCGTCAAGATTTCTTTAACGTATTGGGACTTATACAATGCACTGAGGCCCAAAAAGGTTTTATCTACAAGGGATGGGTCTTACACTCTATTAGAGGCCCAAAGGTTTATTTTTGTACAAGTGGTGGGGCTTACAGCTCAAGGAGAGGCCCGAAGGTTTTTGTTAAAAAGGCGACGATCGCGCCGAACTTTTTGATGGTGTCGGGACTTATACAATACACTGAGGCCCAAAAAGGTTTGTATTTACAAAGGATTTAGTCTTACACTCTACCAAGAGGCCGAAAGAGTTTTGAAAATGATTGATGAGGTTTGAAATCAAAGAAACCCTAATTTTATTTTCCTTTAAAAGTAAATATTTAAAGAAAATCAATAAAAATGATAAAAAATACCAAATGAGTTTGAATAAAACACTTGTGATTTTTGTTTAAGGTTTGAAAAATGAGGTTTTAATCACAAGATGAATTAAAACTCATTTGGTTTTGATTTTCAAGGTAAATATTCACTTTTAAAATGTTTAAAAACAATTAAAAAGGAATTTATTCATAAAAATACTAATTATATTAAATAAATAATATAAACTTGATTTTTTTGTGGAATAAAATATTTCAACATTTTTGTGATTTTTTGCAAAAATAACCAATCAAAAATAATTAAAATTGAGAGAGTTATTAATTTTCCAAACTATTAAAAATAATATGAAAAAAAGTAGAAAAGTGGAAAAAATAGCAAAAAGAGGGTCTGGGGTGAGGGGGATTCGAACCCCAGACCTCTTGTGTATAGGGCGCGTGCCTTACCACTGGGGTGGTGATACATCCGTTGATTGAAACACAACCACAAATATACAAGGCTTGCCTTGTTTTTGGCCTGGCCCAAGGCAAGGCAAGGCAAGATTTTGGTTAGAAACGTGAAGGCCATAACTTTCTCATTTCTCTATGGATTGGGACAAAATTTAGGTCTATCCTGCCTAGAATTTCATAAGGAATCCAATGGTGGTGGTATTTTTTTCAGATCATTCTCCTATTGAAAAACCCGATAATGGTTTTGAAATAGGCCATGATTTGCATTTTCTGTGCTATCTCTTGGTACAGACATGAATTACATGATGAATTGGTACAAACACAACACATATAACATGTACAAGATGTGCATGATCAGTGGACCTCAAAGCAATGCATATTTCAAAGAGTTCAAGTTGAGATGCTTACCTCTTTTTGGAGCTTTGGTGCAATCTGCCAAGTGCTTTGTTCCAGAAATGATTTGATGCTTTGGACACCCTCAAATGATCTCTTAGAAGCTTTTAGGATGGTTGGAATCAGCTGGAAACCTCAGGAACAAGTTTGAGCTCTTTCTTGCAAAAGGGGCAAAAGTGGCCAAAATAGCAACTCTCTCAAATGGTATTCCAGATGGGGGAACCATTTGGGACAGTTCAAGGATGATATTTGGAGTGTGTTTGAGGTTTTATCTAGTTTGGAAAGTGACTGAATCAAGACATGGCTTGAAAAATGCACAAAAGTCCAAATTCGAGATTTTTAGAGGTGACTTTGAGATTTTGGTGTTACAGGTCACTTGTGAGTGTTTGGATCACCTCTATATTATATTTATGAGGTGTGTGTGTGATTGGTTTGGTTGGAATTGCTCTCAAACTCAAAACCTGATGGTGACTTGCTTTGGAAGGCAAATTTGGAAGTGAGAAGGTGATTTTGAGGAAAGCATCTGTTTGATGGCTTTGGTGTACTCAAACTGATCACAAATGAGCTCTATTTATAGTAGAGCAAGTGTGTTTTGGGAGCAATAGTGAATGGCAACTGCAACAGAGGTTTGGCCAATGTTGATCAATGAGAATCCAAGTCTCCTCTAGCCATTGACTAGAGGTTAGGGCACAGGCTGCTGGTTCCCTTGGTCTTGGATATGTCTTGACTGAATTCAGTTGGAAATGGCTCAGTCCATGCCACCTTGGCGCGTCCATTAAATGATCCAAACCAAAATTGGAGTATTGCCCCTCTTTTAGGCATTTCTAGGTTTGGCATGCTACTTTTGGTTCCAAAGACTTGGGAGGCTTATGGATCAGTGTTTGTCCCTTCTTGGTCTCCCCCTGAGGTGTTCAGATGGATAAGTGTGTTTGTCATTTCCACAAATTTTATAAATCGAGCAAAATGCACAAATCTACCTTGCTTTGACAGTTTTCAGCAAGGCATGTTGCCATTGTCATATCTCATGGCTCAAGTGGACTTTGATGGAGTTCTTGGCCATTTTGGAAAGCCCTCATACGATACAACAACTATTTGATCATAGTTGCTTTTGATACCTTTTGGATTCAAGTGAAAAATGCCCCTACATTTGGAAAAAAGTGAAGGCAGATTCTGACTTAGTGAAAATTTCACTAAGTGTTTGGAAAAAAGTGACATTTTCACTTTTTGTGATTTTGATCATTCCATAACTTAAAATCCATGAGGAATTGGAATTAGTTGTGTTTGAAGCTTTTGTAGAGGGCCATGAGAGCTACAAATCCAGCTTTGAATGGGGAAAATGGCCTTGTGGTTTAGGAGATATGATCCTCCAAAGTTGGTAACCTAGCCACTTTGTTCCATAACTTAGAAAAATTTCTAAGTTTTTATGGTTACCCCCTTTTACAAGTTATCCCACTTTTCTTGATTTTTCTTGATGAATGATGATTCCAACCACACATTAACATCATTTTAGGGTCAAAGAACCAAAATTGTGAAAAATCTCAAAAAGTCAAAGTTGACTTTTGTGCACAGTTGACTTTTTGTCAGATGAACCCCAAACTGTGTGGTCCTCTATGAAATCAAGACCTTGACCTAAATCAAACTTGATGGATGGATTTCATAGGTGTTATAGGGTGTATTGAATCATGTCCTGAGGTTTGGGAGCATGCCTGGGTCAAAAGTCAAAGGCACAGTTGACTTTTCCCGCGAAACCCTAATTGTGGTTCTGATGATATTGAAACTTGTTACTCAAGCTTCTTAGACCAATCCATTGTTGCAAATGGATCAATGTGGTGTATTAGAGACCCTCAAATCCTCCCTTTAGGTCTTGGCTCATGTTTTATCCCAAAAGTCAACTTAGGGGTGAATTAGGTCAAGAAACCCTAATTCCTGATTTTTTTTATGAATGCATTCCCTGAGGCAAAATTGACTTGATGATTGGGTTCACGATGTCCCTTAGAGAATCATAGGTTATGCTTTGAATCATTGGCTCATGCCCAGAGGAAAATTTCCATCTATAGGCCCTGGTCGACCAAAACCCTAATTTGGTGACACCGTTGATTTTGAGGCTTGATCCACTAGGACTGTTGCAGCCTTGTGCCTAATCCTTGATGCGGGAGTCCTCTTGATCCATTGGGGATGTTTGAGAGGTTTAGACAAGTTGAAAATCATGTCATTCCTTGATTGATCCTTTGTCCAAGAGCTCTGAGAGGGCTTGAAACCCTAAGCTTGATTGTAGTGAATGTTCACCCATCTTTAGGGAGACTAATGAAGTACAATGGTCCATCCATATTGTGATGATGATTTGTACAATGATGGGAAATCTTGGTGGTCAAAATTTGGGGTATGACTGATGCCCCTATTTAATCTTCTTGGACCCGAAGGTGTGAATGGCGAAGGTATTCGGGCATTCGGGGTGCAAGAGGATTAAATATAGGAATACCCGAAATTTTGATGGTGGTTATGAATGGTAGTTTGTGCATCCTTCTTCTTTTGCTAAGCAATGATGCTTAGAAAAGGTAAATTTCCCTTCGATCCTGGTCTTTGTACCAAGGAACTGGTCTCAGTTTCTGAAACAAACTTCCCCTCGATCCTGGTTTCCTACCAAGGAACTGGTATAAGTTTCTGATATAAACTTCCCCTCGATCCTGGTTTCCTACCAAAGAACTGGTCTAAGTTTCTGAAACAAACTTCCCCTCGATCCTGGTTTCCTACCAAGGAACTAGTCTAAGTTTCTGATATAAACTTCCCCTCGATCCTGGTTTCCTACCAAGGAACTGGTCTTAGTTTCTTTTGTCAATAAACTTCCTTGACAAGGGACGCTATGTGTACCGGTTTTCCTCAAACTTCTCGCCGAATTTTTCTGGGGAGATGCCATTTGATAGAAAAAATTTGATGTCAAAGTTGCTGGGGAACCCAGTCGTCTGAGTTGTAGAGGTGTATAAACTTCTTTGTTGGAGACGCCATTTGTCGACCCTACTGGGGAGAACGGGTCTCTTGAGAGGCTACTTCCAGCTTGGGGATATTACATCATACTTTTCTCGGAGATCTTCTCGAAGAAATGCCCTATGATGTGATCCAATTTTGAGGTGCAGATGACCTTTTCGTCAGTGGATCTTTTGGAGAAAAACTGTTGTATTGCCAAATCTTTGATTAAGAGGCTTTCTTTGGGGATTTTCCTTAATCTGGGAAAGCAAGGATATCATCTTCAATGGCGAAGAGTGATGTTTGTTGAAAGTTCTCTGGTTTTTCAGAGGTTCAAGTTATCAAAGTGGTCAAGGGCCAACTTCAATCCAGAAATAAACTGGAGGAGAGAGATAGTGCAGACGCAACATTTCCTAACAAGGAAAGAACTGACAACTCGATTGAGAGGACTTTTATCACTAGGGGATAAGACCGACTAAAGTGATAGTGATGCAATATGAATGCGAATGTAAATCAACTATGCATGATGTATGTATGTTTACGCTGACAAAACTGACGCGACATACAGACCAGTAGATGAACACGACTGGATACTCGGCCACAGTGGGAGATGAAAAGTATCACTAGTTCACGATAGTAATTCTGCCTTGCTTAGGAGATATAGTTCTTGCGGGGTGTAACACCCCAATTCCCATCGCGAATAAATAATACATAAATAAATCAGAGAAAATAAAAATTTATTTTTCCGACAGAAACAAGGATGCCACAAATAAGGAAAGAAAATATAATCCCTGCTCATAAATTTGATACATAACACAAAAGGGAATAAACGTAAAAGGGAAACTTTTTCCATATAAAAGGAGAGGTCAATTATGGAATAAAGCGAAAAGATCCATAACTGACTTGTTTTACAAAATGAATTGTTTTATAACATCAAAACATTCCTACAAGGTAATAAAAAATAGATCCAATAAATGTATACATATATAACAAAAGTGTTCCCCGACTCCCGTGTTACGTATCAGAGTAGACAGACTGACAAACGGATGGAGAACTAATCTTCACAAAAGCCTCCAAGACTACTAGTCTGCAATTGCCTTATAGAGCAACAAACCACAACAGAAGGGTGAGAAATAACAACTAAATCAAGATTGCATAATAATATGCAACACATATTATTCACATACGTAGTTATTCTCACCACAAGCATCACATATTAATACACATAACATATACCAATTATACTAACATAATCACATATTCACACATAAGGCACACCATATTCATAACATATGGAAACACACCACCACATCACATAGCATATGCCTATGCATAAAACATATTATCCACCGCCAATGCATTTATCACATATGCACATCAATTCACCAATTCACTCATAATTCTCAACACATACTCAATCAATTCACAATTTCCATACACAATCAATCCATTCAAGATTTTCCACATATAATGCATCCATTCACAATTCCCACACATAATGAATCCATTCATGATTTTCCACATATAATGCATCCATTCACAATTCTCACACATAATCAATCCATTCATGATTTATGCAAATGCACAGAGACCGACACAACGACTCTATGCAATGCATATGCGGCACCATCCATCCATCATTTCTCAACATTAGTTCACTCAGGAACTATTGGAATCATTGCTTGTTACTCAACGTAACTCCCCATCGGGCAAACGATGTTCCCCGTCGCTTTAAGTCCTCTTGGTATAAGGCGCCCGACGTTTATGGATCGCTTTAAGTCCTCTTTGTATAAGGCGCCCGATCCAATCGCTTTAATTCCTCTTTGTATAAGGCGCACGATCGTCTATAATCATCGCTTTAAGTCCTCTTTATATAAGGCGCACGATGTTATAGCGGATTCCCTCTGGAACCGTTTCGTCGCTCACACCCACTAGGGCACACGACATCACAAGATGCATATCATGATGCTTGACATACAAGGACTCATGACAATCAAATGCATCTTCACACATATATGCAACCATAATCATGCATATATTTCAACTCATCAATTCCATACATTCACAATTCAACAATATGAATTATCTCATCATCAATATTCATGCATTGGAAACCAATTCAAACAATGCATTTCAAACCATAAAGGCCACCAAACCACATATATTGAATTTCACACAAACAATACATTTCATCATAATCCACAACCCACAACAATTAGAATTTTAGCATATACACTCATATCAATTCATATCAAGAATTACTCACCATCAACCACAACAATCCCACAAAACATCATAACAACATACATTGATATTCAATCAAACAATGTATTTTACCACACAACAACATCATTAATACCATACATTTGTATTCAATTCAACAAAGTATTTTGCCATAAGGCCACAATAATTACAACAACATATCACATGCTTCAACATCATATAAACCACATAAAAGCCCCACGTCATATAACAATAGCACAACCCACTGTAAAACACCGACTGCACGCATTTAACGCGATACAAACCCAACCACCCAACACTTTTACACAATCACGACTTAAATAAATCATATACTTCACTCCAAACCATTTTTAATAGAAAGAATATTTCATTAGCTTGCCAACACTTCGAACGGGGGTCAAAACGGACTTACAGTTCAAAAGTTATGAAGAAAACAAAATCGGACATTTTGGAAAATTCTGCGATCATGCGTCGACGCATGAGGCTGGGGGTCAGCGCATGATCCTGGAAATTTCACCCGGGTTAGCGCATAAACCTGGGGGTTAGCGCATGAATGCGCAGAGTTTGCTAAAAATTCAGTTTTCGACCGTTAAATGCCTTCCGGACCTCCGATTTCGATTTCGTAAAAAGCCCCGGTCTCAGAATTCAACATACTACAATATTTTCACCATTAAAAATCCATCCAACACATTTTCCATTTTTGAAACATAATTTTATCAATACATTCTTACCCCAAAACTCAATCAACACCTATGGAAACATACCAACAAGTTTACCCGAGTAAATCATATCATCACCCGACTATACTACGTAATTTATTCCCCATTCCAACCGTGAAAACATCGATTTCTCACCATTTCATCATTATTGCCCTAACTCTCACAAACTATGTAACTCACTCCAAAACTCCCTAAATCATACCAACGAGTATTCCCGATTAAACCCAAACATTACTCGGCTATTCTACACAATTTATTCCAAATTCTAACCGTTAAAACATCGATTCTACACATTTGTTCTACAATCCAACCAATAAGGAAAAGTATATATTTCAACCTAACAAACACAAACAACACATACATATACATATATAATCGAAATATAATCGAAATATAATCGAAACTTCTCACCCTTACCCGATTAATCGAAGATCAAGCTTTGTTTTGATGATTTTCTCTTCTTCCCCTTCTTCTCTCTTTTCTTCTCTTCTTTCTCTTCTTTCCTTCTCTTCTCTACTATCTTTTCTCTCTTTTTCTCTCAAATCTCTATTTCTTTTATAAAGAAAAATATCTTACCATGCAAAAAGACCAAAATACCCGTACACTCAAATATCTCGCAAACGCTCTCAAAATGCGATAAAACATAATAACGATGCAAAATAATATATTGTCAAATAAAAGTCCAAAATAAAATAATATAAAAACAAAAATAATTAAATCGACTCGATTAAATAAATCGGACAAAACGGGACGTTACAATTCTCCCCCACTTAGACATTTTCGTCCTCGAAAATACACTGAGACGAACAACTCCGGACACGACTCTCGCATCCGACCAACAAACTAACATGCCAACAAAAGCACACCACGAATAACACAAACTGACAAACCACCTCGCTAACAGCAACTACTGCAACGACACGACACGACGACAACTACAACGACAAGATGCAAAGCCTATACAATGCACTTGACGACCAACTCACAACTCAAAGAATACCCAAGTTACGAACACACAGGTTCCCTCTAGAACCAGAGCACAACAAGATCGTTACCCTCACCATAGGTAACACTCCCCTAATTCCCCACAAGGAATTAGCTACCTGCACTCGAACCATCACCATGGAAACGAGGCAACAACAAAGACAAGAACCTAAAGTTCCATGACCCAACAGCGTTTCAACAACCTCGACTAAACCAGGATACCAAACATCCTTGTCACCCAACAATATTACAGCAATGCTACGATTCACCAATCAAACATACAACCAAAACATCCATCTACATAGTAGCCCATGAATAATATTTAAACCTTCCACCTATCACTTCTATTCTGAAACGTCCAATGGTCTCATCACTCCTACATGTTCCCAATATTCAACTTATGAATTCTTACAAGTCCCACACACAAATACGAATTGTGCCACATCACGCTTCTGCTACGCACTCTGATTACTCGAAACCATCAAGCCTACCAATCTCACACTCTCCTGTGTTATCCCACACACCAGACACAAGTCTCTGAACTGCTCAAACAATCTTAATTCTCTGACTATCAAAACAGACATGCATAACAACTTTCGACTTAACTTTTCAGGCACAACATCAACTTTTCCCCGAAGGATAATCCAAGCCAAATTCATAACTAGTCCCAAATTCTAACCATTCTTGTTGTCTCCTACTCTATTCCTTCAGACCAAACAAGTACTCAATATCCTTGTGATTACCAAATGCTTCGAACCTAGAACCATAAAGATAATACCTCCAAATTTTCCAACACAATACAACTGCAACCAATTCCAAATCCATAATATTACAGATCCTTTTATGAATCCTCAATTATCGTAAAGCATAAGCTACGACTTTACCCTCTCGCCTTAACACACGGACTAAACTCATCAAAGAAGCATCCCAATACCTCACAAACAGTTTATCAGGATCACGCAGTATCAAAACTGGAGTCGTAGACAACTTTTACTTCAGCTCACCAAAACTTACTCACAATGAACATCCAAAACAAACGACTCACTCTTTGCAAGTCAACTGAGATAACAGAAGTACGAACTTAGCAAAGTCTTCCATAGCCTGCAGTAACAACCAACTGAGCCCAAAAGTTTCTAATCTCCTTAACCAACTTCGGAGTCTCTCAACGTAGAACTACATCTACTTCCGATGGATTCATAACCATACCCTCATCTAAAATAACATATCCCCGAAAACTAACCTCTTGCAATCAAAATTCTCACTCAATAATTTAGCAGAAAGCTCCCTCTCTTTCAACCCTTGTAACTCAATCATCAAATACTCTACATACTCATCCTTTGATTTAAAATGAATCAGAACATCATCCAATAAACACCACTATAAACTTATCCAAACAAGTATGGAAGATACAATTCATATACTCCACAACTATAACATATACAACCTTCAAAATTCATTCTGAGCTCGAAACAATTTATCCAAAATAGCTTAACAATCTCTGGTTACCACATTCCATATCAATTCTTCTTACGGGGTTCCAACTCACTCAAGGTTTCTGCTGACATGAGATCTCAATCCATAACCAAAAGTAATACCATCAAGGAACTTCAAATCGTTCGCGATTCGTCCCAATTCAAAACTCAAGCTATCCAGAACACAACTGCAAGTTTCCATACTACTCACTGATTAACACGCAACCCCATGCTATCATCCTTTTCCTTACCAACCATGCTGGACCTCTTCAAGTCGACACACTAATGTTCCATCCAAAAACACATCTAAAACCATGCACAACTGACGGCCCATCACTGTGGCTTTCCTGCCAATTTCCAAGACACTATCATCACAAACATAACAAACATCTAAGTTTCACTTCCTAAAAGTTCTTCTACTTACTTAGCAGATCCAAACCTCAAATCTTCACCTTCGTCAAATTTGAGTTCACACTCTACTCTCTGAGAACAACCATTAACAATACCCAATCGTTCTCTCTCAATGACTTCCCAACTGGACCAACATACCAAAACCTCTAATCCGTCTCATCTTCCGATATTAGAATCTTCATCGACTCACCAAAACAATCCGTAATCATTTTCTTAATTCCAAATAATTCATTCACACACTATCAAAACCGGAAAGACATGTTAATTACATCCAACATAATTCCGTCTACTATCAACAAGAGATTAAGGGTGATCAGTTCTTCAATTTGTCAATAGACAGCCGACAATCATGATGGGGTATAAACCTTCTTTACCAAACTATAATAGCATTTCTTACACCTTGTGCACCAACTACCTAAGGCACAAATCCTTAGTTGACATAAACCTTACCTCCGCATTCCCTCTGGAATCGGGAACAACACTGTCCAAACAACACTTACAATCTTGCAACCAACGGCACCCTGAGCCAATGCTCCACACCTGAAGCAACTTGGAGAAGCACCAGCTTCTCCCCCACTTAACTCATTCTAAATCCTGCAGACAAGGAATTAGAAAAACCAGAAAGCACTAACAGTGTTTCACACACATATCACGTACTAAGGGACAAACAACATCGACAGTATTCAACTGTCACACCAACTGACTCAACAACTTGGCCGGACGGACCGGCCTGCTCTGATACCACTATTGTAACACCCCAATTCCCATCGCGAATAAATAATACATAAATAAATCAGAGTAAATAAAAATTTATTTTTCTGACAGAAACAAGGATGCCACAAATAAGGAAAGAAAATATAATCCCTGCTCATAAATTTGATACATAACACAAAAGGGAATAAACGTAAAAGGGAAACTTTTTCCATATAAAAGGAGAGGTCAATTATGGAATAAAGCGGAAAGATCCATAACTGACTTGTTTTACAAAATAAATTGTTTTATAACATCAAAACATTCCTACGAGGTAATAAAAAATAGATCCAATAAATGTATACATATATAACAAAAGCGTTCCCCGACTCCCGTGTTACGTATCAGAGTAGACAAACTGACAAACGGATGGAGAACTAATCTTCACAAAAGCCTCCAAGACTACTAATCTGCAATTGCCTCATAGAGCAAAAAACCACAGTATAAGGGTGAGAAATAACAACTAAATCAAGATTGCATAATAATATGCAACACATATAATTCACATACGTAGTTATTCTCACCACAAGCATCACATATTAATACACATAACATATACCAATTATACTAACATAATCACATATTCACACATAAGGCACACCATAGTCATAACATATGGAAACACATCACCATATGACATAGCATATGTCTATGCATAAAATATATTATCCATCACCAATGCATTTATCACATATGCACATCAATTCACCAATTCACTCATAATTCTCAACACATACTCAATCAATTCACAATTTCCACACACAATCAATCCATTCATGATTTTCCACATATAATGCATCCATTCACAATTCCCACACATAATCAATCCATCCATGATTTTCCACATATAATGCATCCATTCACAATTCTCACACATAATCAATCCATTCATGATTTATGCAAATGCACAGAGACTGACACAACGACTCTATGCAATGCATATGCGGTACCATCCATCCATCATTTCTCAACATTAGTTCACTCAGGAACTATTGGAATCATCGCTTGTTACTCAACGTAACTCCCCGTCGGGCAAACGATGTTCCCCGTCGCTTTAAGTCCTCTTGGTATAAGGCGCACGACGTTTATGGATCGCTTTAAGTCCTCTTTGTATAAGGCGCACGATCCGATCGCTTTAAGTCCTCTTTGTATAAGGCGCACGATCGTCTATAATCATCGCTTTAAGTCCTCTTTGTATAAGGCGCACAATGTTATAGAGGATTCCCTCTGGAACCGTTTCGTCGCTCACACCCACTAGGGCACACGACATCACAAGATGCATATCATGATGCTTGACATACAAGGACTCCTGACAATCAAATGCATCTTCACACATATATGCAACCATAATCATGCATATATTTCAACTCATCAATTCCATGCATTCACAATTCAACAATATGAATTATCTCATCATCAATATTCATGCATTGGAAACCAATTCAAACAATGCATTTCAAACCATAAAGGCCACCAAACCACATATATTGAATTTCACACAAACAATACATTTCATCATAATCCACAATCCACAACAATTAGAATTTTAGCATATACACTCATATCAATTCATATCAAGAATTACTCACCATCAACCACAACAATCCCACAAAACATCATAACAACATACATTGATATTCAATCAAACAATGTATTTTACCACACAACAACATCATTAATACCATACATTTTTATTCAATTCAACAAAGTATTTTGCCATAAGGCCATAACAATTACAACAACTTATCACATGCTTCAACATCATATAAACCACATAAAAGCTCCACGTCATATAACAATAGCACAACCCACTGTAAAACACCAACTGCACGCATTTAACGCGATACAAACCCAACCACCCAACACTTTTACACAATCACGACTTAAATAAATCATCTACTTCCCTCCAAACCATTTTTAATAGAAAGAATATTTCATTAGCTTTCCAACTCTTCGAACGGGGGTCAAAACGGACTTACGGTTCAAAAGTTATGAAGAAAACAAAATCGGACATTTTGGAAAATTCTGTGATCATGCGTCGACGCATGAGGCTGGGGGTCAGCGCATGATCCTGGGAATTTCGCCCGGGTTAGCGCATAAACCTGGGGGTTAGCGCATGAATGCGCAGAGTTTGCTAAAATTCAGTTTTCGACCGTTAAATGCCTTCCGGACCTCCGATTTCGATTCCATAAAAAGCCCCGGTCTCAGAATTCAACATACTACAATATTTTCACCATTAAAAATCCATCCAACACATTTTCCATTTTTGAAACATAATTTTATCAATACATTCACACCCCAAAACTCAATCAACACCTATGGAAACATACCAATAAGTTTACCCGAGTAAATCATATCATCATCCGACTATACTACGCAATTTATTCCCCATTCCAACCGTGAAAACATCGATTTCTTACCATTTCGTCATTATTGCCCTAACTCTCACAAACTATGTAACTCACTCCAAAACTCCCTAAATCATACCAACGAGTATTCCCGATTAAACCCAAATATTACTCGGCTATTCTACACAATTTATTCCAAATTCTAACCGTTAAAACATCGATTCTACACATTTGTTCTTCAATCCAACCAATAAGGAAAAGTATATATTTCAACCTAACAAACACAAACAACACATACATATACATATACAATCGAAATATAATCGAAACTTCTCACCCTTACCTGATTAATCGAAGATCAAGCTTTGTTTTGATGATTTTCTCTTCTTCCCCTTCTTCTCTCTTTTCTTCTCTTCTTTCTCTTCTTTCCTTCTCTTCTCTACTATCTTTTCTCTCTTTTTCTCTCAAATCTCTATTTCTTTTATAAAGAAAAATATCTTACCATGCAAAAAGACCAAAATACCCGTACACTCAAATATCTCGCAATCGCTCTCAAAATGCGATAAAACATAATAACGATGCAAAATAATGTATTGTCAAATAAAAGTCCAGAATAAAATAATATAAAAACAAAAATAATTAAATCGACTCGATTAAATAAATCGGACAAAATGGGGCGTTACACGGGGAACAACCGTTGGTCGGGCTTAGGAGGTAAGAACTCTGCTTGGGGGTGTCAGATGAAACATGGTCTCTGACATAATTGATCCTTCATTCAGGCGCACTGGTTTAGAAGGAGTACTTTGATTCTGCACTTTGAAGTTCGCTTACTTCTAGAGAAGCGATCGATGTTCTTTCGATGTTCAACAGTCGAAAGAAATTGTCATCTTTATTTTAAAAGCTGAAAAATTTTATCAAGTAAATTCATTTTTGTTTTATTTCAAGAATCGTTGATCATGTTAAAATGTCGTTCTGTAAAGCTAAAACAAATAAGAATTGCAAACAAATGCACAAGGGCTCAAATTTTATTGATAGGATGGAAATTAGCCAAACGCGTGATTCCATAGAGTATTTACAAAGTTTAGAAAATGGTAATTTAAGGGAACAGGACTACATTGAAACATGGCGACCGCTATCCTTCTACCAACTTTGAATTCTAGGCATCCTGAGCTTCTGTAGAAGATGACCTTGACTGGAGTTTTCTTTCGGATGGCATGACTGCTGCTGAGGAATTACCTGTGTCAAACGTAGTTACTTGCCATGAATCCCTAACTTTTCCTGGATTGTACTTTGAGATTTCCAATCCACCGGGATGATTTTGGATTATGTCTCTAATTTTTGCCTGGACCGCCCTTTCGGGTTTTCAATCCACCGAGATGTTTTTTTTCTTTTTTTTTAGGCGAAGTATTTCTTGACTACGTCAACATTTGTGGGGTAGGAAAATTCTTCTCCGTCCATGGTTGCGAGTCTCAAGGCGCCGCCTGAGAAAGCTTTCTTGACCACATAGGGGCCGTCATAATTTGGGGTCCATTTGCCCCGAGAATCAGTGAGAAATGGTTGTATCTTCTTGAGCACAAGGTCTCCTTTCCTGAAGACGCGAGGTCGAACCTTTTTATCAAACGCCTTCTTCATTCTCTATTAATACAACTGACCATGGCATAGAGCCGTAATTTGCTTTTCTTCGATCAGATTTAGTTCATCGTGTCGACTTTGACACCATTCAGCTTTCGTAAGCTTAGCTTCCATCAATACCCGGATTGATGGGATCTCTACTTCGATGGGGAGCACTGCTTCCATGCCATATACTAGAGAGAAAGGGGTTGCCCATGTTGAAGTGCAGACAGATGTGCGATAACCGTGAAGAGAAAAGGGTAGCATCTCGTGCTAATCTCTATAGGTTACAACCATTTTTTGAACAATCTTCTTGATGTTCTTGTTAGCCGCTTCTACCGCTCCGTTCATCTTGGGTCGGTAAGGAGATGAGTTATGGTGTTCGATCTTGAACTCTGCGCACAACTCTTTCATCATCTTATTGTTCAAGCTAGATCCATCATCTGTAATGATCTGGCTCGAAACACCATAACGACAGATGATATTGTTTTTGATAAATCGGACCACCACTTGTCAGGTTACATTGGTGTATGACGCTGCTTCGACCCACTTGGTGAAGTAATCAATGGCTACCTGGATGAACCGATGTCTGTTCGAAGCCATAGGTTCAATCATGCCAATCATGTTGATTCCCCATATAGAAAAAGGCCATGGGGAAGAAAGAACTTTGAGATGCGTTGGGGGTACATGGATTTTGTCGGAGTATATCTGACACTTGTGACACTTCCTCGTGTACTTGTAGCAGTCGGATTCCATGGTCAACTAGTAGTACCCTGCTCTCATAATTTTTCTCGCCATTGTGTGTCCGTTGGCATGAGTGCCAAAGGATCCTTCGTGAATTTCGTTTATCAGCATGTCTGCTTCTGGTCTGTCTACGCATCTGAGCAAGACCATGTCAAAATTTCTCTTATAGAGTGTATCACCGCTTAGGAAGAAGCTACCTGCCAACCTTCTGAGGGTTTTCTTGTCCTTCCTTAGTGCCCCAAGTGTGTACTCTTGTTTCTGAAGGAAGCATTTGATATCGTGATACCAAGGTTTGTCGTCTATGACTGCTTCAATCGTGAAGATGTAAGCGGGCCTTTCAAGGCGCATTATGTCGATCTTAGGTAGGTCGTTCCATTGACCTACACTAATCATAGAAGAGAGGGTGGCTAATGCATCAGCCATGTGATTCTCATCACGAGGGATGTGATGAAACTCGATTTTGTTGAAGAAAGGTAACAAACTTCTTGCATAATATTTGTAAGGAATCAGTCCTGATTGGTATGTGTTCCAATCTCCTTTGATCTGATTGATAACCAGGGCTGAGTCGCCATATACATCCAAGTTTTTGATCCTCAAATCAATTGCTTCCTCGAGACCCATAATACAAGCTTCGTATTCGGCCTCGTTGTTTGTACACTTAAATGTAAGTCTGGCGGTGAAAGGAATGTGGGTACCCTGAGGTGTTATGATGATTTCCACAATTACGTTTCCATAATAATTGACAGCTCCATCAAAAATTAGTCCCCATTGGGAACCTGGTTCTGGCCCTTCACTAGGTAGCGGTTCATCGCAACCTTTCATTTTCAAGTACATGACATCTTCATCTGGGAAGTCAAACTCGATCGATTCTTAATCGTCAATCGGCTGTGTCATACCCCAAATTTTTACCACTAATATTTCCCATCATTGTATAAATCATCATCACAATATGGATGTACCATCATACCTCATCAGTCTCCCCAAAGATGGGTGAGCATCCACTACAATCAGACTTAGGGTTTCAAGCCCTCTTAGAGCTCTTAGACAAAGGATCAATCAAGGAATGACATGATCTTCAAATTGTCTAACCTCTCAAACATTCAAAAAGGATCAAGAGGACTCCCACCTCAGGAATCAAGCACAATGTTGCAGCATTCCAGATGGATCAAGCCTCAAGATCGCCAGTGTCACCAAATTAGGGTTTTGGTCGACCAGGGCCTCCAGATGGGAATTTTCCTCCGGGCATGAGCCAATGCTTCAAAGCATAACCTAAAATACTCCATGGAACCTCATGGACCCAATCATCAAGTCAATTTAACCTCAGGGGATGCATTCATAAAAAATCAGGAATTAGGGTTTCTTGACCTAATTCACCCCAAAGTTGACTTTTGGGACAAAACATGAGCCAAGACCTCAAGACAGGATTTGAGGGTCTCTAATAAACCACATTGATCCATTTGCAACAATGGATTGATCCTAGAAGCTTGATTCCCAAGTTTCAGGTTCATCAGAACCACAGTTAGGGTTTCGCGGAAAAAGTCAATTGTACCTTTGACTTTTGACCAGGACATGATTCAATACACCCTATAACACCTATGAAATCAATCCATCAAGTTTGATTTAGGTCAAGGACTTGATTTCATAGAGGATCGCGCAGTTTGGAGTTCATCTGACAAAAACTCAACTGTGCACAAAAGTCAACTTTGACTTTTTGAGATTTTTCACAATTATGGTTCCTTAACCCTAAAATGATGTTAATGTGTGATTGGAATCATCATACATCAAGAAAAATCAAGAAAAGTGGGATAACTTGTAAAAGGGGTAACCATAAAAACTTAGAAATTTTTCTAAGTTATGGAACAAAGTGGCTAGGGTACCAACTTTGGAGGATCATAACTCCTAAACCACAAGGCCATTTTTCCCCATTCAAAACTGGATTTGTAGCTCTCATGGCCCTCTACAAAAGCTTCAAACACAACTTATTCCAATTCCTCATGGATTTTAAGTTATGGAATGATCAAAATCACAAAAAGTGAAATTTTCACTAAGTCAGAATCTGCCTTCACTTTTTTCCAAATGTAGGGGCATTTTTCACTTGATTCCAAAAGGTATCAAAACCAAATATAATCAAACAGTTGTTGTATCATATGAGGGCTTTCCAAAATGGCCAATAACTCCATCAAAGTCCACTTGAGCCATGAGATATGACCATGCCAATATGCCTTGCTGAAAACTGTCATGGCAAGGCAGATTTGGGAGTTTTGCTCGATTTGCTCAAATTTTTCAAAGGGCAAGTAAATCTATCCATTTGAACACCTCAAGGGGGGACCAAGGAGGGACAAACACTGATCCATAAGCCTCCCAAGTCTTTGGAACCAAAAGTAGCATGCCAAACCTAGAAATGCCTATAAGAGGGATAAGACTCCAATTTTGGTTTGGAGCATTTAATGGATGCACCAAGGTGGCATGGACTGAGCCATTTCCAACTGAATTTAGTCAAGACTTATCCAAGACCAAGGGAACCAGCAGCCTGTGCCCTAACCTCTAGTCAATGGCTAGAGGAGACTTGGATTCTTATTGATCAACATTGGCTAAACCTATGCAGCAGTTGCCAATCACTATTGCTCCCAAAACAAACTTCCTCTACTATAAATAGAGCTCAATTGTGTTCAGTTTGAGTACACCAAAGCCATCAAACAGATGCTTTCCTCAAAATCTCCTTCTTCACTCCAAAATTTCCTTCCAAAGCAAGTTACTATCGGGTTTTGAGTTTGAGAGCTATTCCAACCAAACCAATCACACACACACTTCATAAACATCATATAGAAGTGATCTAAACACTTAAACAACATCTGGAACACTGATTTCACAAAATCACCATCCAACTGCTCAAGGTTTTAACCAAGTTGCAGTTGGGATACCATCTTCAGTTCCAGCTTATTTCAAACCATTCCAAGCACTCTGGCACATCATTCCAGCTTACTGTAACACCTCTAACACAAAACACGATCACCAGCTGCAAGAGGTAAGCATGAGCTCTTCTAACTCTATGATCCATGCATTTTTTGCTGCACAATAATTTGGCCATATGTTTATAATCATGCATAGAGTGTTTTCCCTCAATCAATTGCTTTGTTTGAATCGTGTATGGAATTTTTGAGCCTTCATGTAAATTTTAGTGTTCTTGAGGTTTCTCTTTGATTTCTTATTCCATGTTTAAAATAAATGAAATTAAGGACCATAGACATGATCGTGAGGTGAAAACGAGTAGATTGATATGTAGATTGCATGATATCATCAAGTATTCAGTGAGATTGGATAGAAACGCAAATCTGCAGAAACAGAGGGTGGCGCGTGTTCTTGCCATGTTCTTGGCGCCATTTTTTAACATTTGAATATTTGGATTTTGTGATTTTATTTAATTGATTCAAAAATTAATTTCTCTCTGAGTTTTAATGATTTTGAGTTGATTCTTTTTTTAATAATTCACAAAAATGTTAAAATATTTTATTTTACCAAAAAATCCCAAAAATATTATTTATTTCATATATTTGATATTTTTGCAAAGAATTAATGTTTTATTTGTTTTTAACATTTATAATATTTTTTCCTCCATGATTTTCTAAACCTAATTGATTTCCAATCATTTTGTGGATAGAAACATGATCTTTGAAACATTGATCCAAGATCACAATTTGTTTTCACACATGTTTAACAATTTTGATCATTTTAATTGAATTTGTATTCAATTAAAATATATATTTTGAAAACAAATTAGGGTTTTGATTAATTCAACCCTCGTCAAACTTTTTCAAACACTTTTGGGCCTCTAATAGAGTGTAAGACCCAACCCACTTTGAAAACCAAAACTTTTTGGGCCTCAGTCATTGTATTAGACCCACTTCGTTTTCAAAAACCTCGACACAATCACCATTTTCAAACAAACCAAATGGGCCTCTCCTTGAGCTATAAGACCCATTCCTTAAACTTTTGGGCCTCTATTAGAGTGTAAGACCCATCCCCATTTTAAATACACCACTTTTTGGGCCTCAGTCATTGTATAAGTCCCACTGTATTTTCAAAAACAACGGCGCAATCGTCGCCTTTTTTAGCAAAATCATCTGGGCCTCTCCTTGAGCTGTAAGCCCCACCACTTGTACAAAAATTAATCATTGGGCCTCTAATAGAGTGTAAGACCCAACCCCCTTTTAACCAAAACTTTTTGGGCCTCAATGCATTGTATAAGACCCAATATGTTAAAAGAAATCTCAGCGCGATCGCCAATTCAAAAACAAATCATCTGGGCCTATCCTCGTGTTATAAGCCCCATTCTTTTTCTTTAAACACCTTTGGGCCTCTTGAGAGGGTGTAAGACCCATCCCTTTGTACAGAAAACCTTTTTGGGCCTCAGTCACTTGTATAAGTTCCTGTACAATTTCAAAACAACAGTGCAATCACTGTTAAAACCTTGGGCCTCTCCTTGAGCTGTAAGCCACAACAATCCTTTCAAATCACTTTCTCCTTTGATTTTGAATATAATATTGTTATCAAAGCTTTCTTTGTTGAACAACTAAACAAACAGCATGGAAGCTCTACAACCGAGTAAGTGTTTACCCGCTTTCTTTATCCGCTTTCATATATATATATATAACTGTATTGTGGGGCTGCTCACTGTAAGTCTTATTTCACAAATTCTTATATACTTGTCAAAAATCAACTGTGTAATACTAGTATAGTTATTTAGAGTTTTCCCCGGCAACTACGTCTAGCACTAGGTAAAGCCCTGTTGGTCACTCTTAAATACAAACAAAACTAGATCCCCATAGGATTGCCAGATACAGTCTTCCCTCCTCTTGGGGTTAAACAATATGGAGACGTGAAAGGCAGCATTCACGGTGAACCCTTTCTCAGACTGTCAGTCTTAGAAATCGTAAAAGAAACTATACTCCCCAGAGATGATCTTTTCTCCGTGAATGGCATCTCTTGAGTTTCTTCCAAATTCTCGGACTTTCCTGGCTTGATCTATTCTCGGTGAATGGCATGTCTTTAACTTCTCGGGGTTTAGGGACCCACAGGCTTCTTAAAAGCATCCCCGCTTCCTCATGGGCGTTGTACAAGGACCCTTCGGCTTCTTAAAAGCTCTCATGCCTTCTCTTGGGCTTAGTACAAGGATTCAGAGACCTCTACATGTATAGGAAGAGAACCTAGTCATGAATTTGCTAGAGCTGTCTTTCTGAGTCAAGTGTCAGACCAGTTAACGGGTTAACCTTCATCCCTTAACATACCAGCCTTCTCTTGGGCATCATACAAAGATCATTCACTACCTGAGAATCGATTTCTCAAAACACCAGTAGACTTGGACAGTCTCAATACCCTTTGGATTTTCCATTTCCTTAAAGAACATGAAATAAACCCGATCCTCTGATGAATCCCAAAGCACAACAATACCTTTAATCGTTCCCTTCATAAGAACTAATTTTCTCTTTTATTACTAAACTGAAATAGTCACTAGCACAATATCCTCCTCTTGGGCATTGTACAATGATTCTCCCCAAGGGAGCTAACCTTTTAGCCTCTCTCTCGGGCTTCGTACGAGACACATAAAAGCACCCTCTTGTTGGGTCAATAGCCTCCTCTTAGGCTTTATATAAGGAAACCCCGGTTGATTCAATCAACCTTTTAGCATCAAAATCTGTGCCTTGCTCACAACATACAAACATCAATAACTCCTTTTCCCCCATCTAATTGCTGTAAGCGGCAAGCCTCTGGATTATTTACATCCACGCCATTGTCCCTCTTTTAGCATGAGGAATTCCTAAGGAAAGATGGCATTACTCTACACTGAGTTGAAGTCTTCTCCTTCAGGTTAAAAATCTCCTATAAAGGAAATTATGGCATTGCTGGATTCACATATCCCAGTTAAAGTAATCCTCCTTTATAACCAGTCACGCAACAATTGTGATAAACAGACCAAATACCCCCTTTAGAGATGACAAATTCTCTCTAAAGTCAGAACCCTTTAGCTTCACATCTTGGACTTCAAACAAGATACAAATAGACCCTTCAACTTCACATATTGGGTTTAGAACAAGATACAAACCACATTTAGCTTCACGTCTTGGGCTTTGAACAAGACACCAAAACAACCTTTTTCCTCCCATAGAATAGGAGGAACTACAATCGCTCTGATTTCCCTGTTTCATCAAACGGGAATACGTAGGCATAAAATTGAAAAAAATCTTAGCGAGCACACTAATCAAAAACCCAAAACCCAGTATCTCCACCAAATCAACCGAAAAGCATCAAATCTAAACACATTAACATCTTACCTCACAAATAGCCCAGACACTCTATTTATTAACAAAATAACCTAAGAGAGACCCACAATCTTAATAGCATCTGTAAACCAACCGTCACCTGTTTAAACTCAGTATGCAAGCAGGGTTAATTGGAGACATCTATTTCCCTTCCTTAATCAGCTCAACAGGATAAAAAATGAATTGAACTGTAGTACCAAAGCGATAGTGATTCTAAACCACAAAAACCGCGCTACAGAAAGAATGGCGACCACAGTGGGAGACACGAGATCTTGTTCTCTTCCCATCTCTTAGGTAGAAACCTTAAAAAAGTGCCACAGGAAGAAAATGGCGCCCACCGTGGGGCCCGTTTTCTCTTTCCTACGATCCTTACGGTGGAAATCTTAAGTTCTCAAAATGTCACAGAAATGGCGACTCTGCTGGGGAGTCATTGTCTGTATAGGATCATAAGACTAGAGGTCTAGGATGATTAAGACAAATATATATACTTCTTTTCCTAATTGATATCTGTGTTTATTTTTCTGCTAATGGGAATGTGTGTGATGCCGCATGTGGAAAGATTGAGTATACACCTAAGATAGTTGATGGCAATACGGGTAATCTTGCGGGGAGTGAATCCCAGTTAAGAGCCCCCAATCGACCATCAAACTCAGTGGAGACTCCCTTTGCAGATACATTGCCTATACGACTTCGGTTGTTGAAAGTAGTGTGGTCGACTGGGTTATCTGAGAAGCAGAGGTTTTTAGTAGACTTAAGCCATTTTGTAGTGCGGATGCAATCGGAAATAGTTATCACGCGATACTACCCTCATCTGAGATCGCTCCAGGATACATTAGCTCGTTGGCGATCCACTTGCTGTTGTTATCCCAGAGGGGTCAATGATTTTGCGGACAGGTACAAAAAATCACCAGTATAAACCTTTGGGGGGGGGGGGGGGGTAGAGCCTTGACTTCATGACACCGACCCTTTGACCCCATGTTTTTTCTATGTTTTTGTGTGCTGCATTCATACATTCATTTAAAAAACATAAAAACATTCAAAAAAACTTCTCTTCTAATCTCTCTTTTTCAAATTAAACTGAGACAATGATTGCAAATGTCAGAGAAAGGAGATTGGGCTAATGGATTTCGGTAGAAGGAAGACTCATAAGTACACCTTCAAGGTTCCAAAGTTAGAGGATTTGAGAGGTTTGGCGAGAATGATCACCAACCATGAGGCTTTCAGAGCCAAATATGGAGGACTGCTGTCTCTATTAAGGGTCCATGTAATCGAAGGAATCCTGTCCACACTCATTCAGTTCTATAATCCGGTTTATCACTGTTTCACATTCCTGGATTATCAGCTAGCACCAACGCTGGAGGAGTATTCTCACCTGACTGATTTACATATTAGTGATCAAGCTCCCTTTTCTGGACTGGAAGAAATTCCAAAGGATCAAACCATTGTAAGAGCAATTTATTTGGACGAGTCAGAAGTCAGGGCTCACATGACTACTAAGGGTGGCATCCAGGGTTTTCCAGCCCAATTCTTGATAAAGAAATCCCTATACTTTGCTAGTATAGGGAATGTGGCTGCTTTCGAGAGCATCTTTGTCTTGCTCACCTACGGGTTATTTTTGTTTCCCAACATTGATAACTTTGTAGATATCAACGCCATTAAGATTTTTCTGATTGGAAACTCTGTACCAACCTTACTCACAGATGCGTATCATTCGGTACACTTAAGGAATTTATACAACGGAGGAATGATCACGTGTTGTGTACCCTTGCTTTACAAATGGTTCACTTCCCATTTGCCCAAGTCTGCTGCATTTTAGGATCAAAATAATACTTTACGTTGGTCGCAGATAATCATGTCTCTTACCAACTCTGATATCGATTGGTACAATCGAATCTACGACGGGATCAGAATCATTGACCGTTGTGGAAATTTCCCAAATGTACCCCTTATAGGAACTAAGGGAGGAATCAACTATCATTCGGTGTTAGTTCATCATCAATTTGGATACCCAATGAGGCATGTCATGCGGAATGCTCATCTGGAAGGTCTTTTCTTCAAGGAAGGAGAAAATGACAGGGCACTAAAGACAGAAATAGTGCATGCTTGGAAACAAGTTCACAGGAAAGGACGAGAGTCTCTAGGAAAACCAGACTGTGTCTCGGTGGAGCCTTATCTCCACTGGGTACAAACTAGAGCTCTCAAGCTCAGGATGCCTTACCCTCGCCAGGAAGTTCTTCCATTAAGGGACTCTGCCCTTTATTTTATGTCTGAGACGGAAAAACTTCAAGTTACTCTCAGCAAAGTTCAGCATGAGAAGAGGTCGTGGAGGAACAAGTATCGTATTCTCAATGTGGAGTGTAAGAAAATACAGCAGCTATTAAAAGAAAAGGATGCTCTGATTGAGATTTTAGAGCAACATGTTGTAGAGAATCAAGAAGACCAAAGGAATTTGCTCGCTCCTTTCACTTGGCAAAGAAATGACAACCCGACAACGGCCCAAGAGCCCCGGTCAAAGAAAAGGAAAGTACCAGAACCTGCACCTGAGCTCTCCTCAGAGAGGACTCCGGATCCATTAGTTTAGGTTTCCTTTTTCAGCACTTTGTAAATCTACTGTATTTCCATTTTCGCAATCCTTTGAATTCAATAAAACGGGGTTTCCCCACTGTTTGATATTTGCAATCTAATTGTCGAAGTTTACTTTAAATAAACAAAAATAATTAATAATCATTGCATTCATCATTCTCACTAAACGCATTCTTCTTACCTACGAATCTCACGTTTGCATCTCGATTCTAGAGTCAAACTGTCTCATTCGTACAATACTCGGGCGAATCGTCAGAAAAAGATGGATGATCTCGAGGAAGAGAACAGAGAGTTGAGAGAAGAGATCGACACTCTGAAAGAGGATATGAGAAAGCTTCATAACGACATGCAAGCTCTAGCAGAAGCTCAAATGCAACAACAAAGAACTGTGATCTCGGAGATTACATCTACGCCCATAGTGGAGAAGTATGATCCTAGGTACAAAATGCCGAAAGATCTTCCCTGGGGCATGCCTATTAACTATATCCCGGAAGGATATGTTCCGCCGATCGCTGAGGATCAGGGAACCACAGCAGGAACCGCTGGGCCTGAAGGTTACAAACTTTGGGAAAGCGAAGATGCCAGGGGCATGACAGCAACTCCTGAAGGTTACAAACTTCGGGAGGCACCGAGAGTCTCGGCCATAATGAATATACCGCCACCCGTGGTACACACTGTCCCGGAAGGACAGATTCCCCATATACCTTCTAGTGGAAATGACAGCATGTTCAACAGAATGAATGAATTCCAGGAACAATTCCTGGAGATGCAGAAAGAACTGCAGGCCCTTCGCGGTCAGGATCTATTTGGAAAGGATGCCGCGGACCTTTGTTTGGTCCCTAATGTGAAAGTTTCGCACAAGTTCCAGGTACCCGACTTTGAAAAGTACAAGGGTAACTCTTGCCCTCAGAGCCATTTGGTGATGTACGCTCGGCGAATGTCAGCTCAGACAAAGAACCAGGAGCTACTGATTCCCTACTTTCAGGATAGTTTAATCGGTGCCGCATTAAAATGGTACATGGGTTTAAACCGCGCTATGATCGGCACGTTCATAGATCTTGGCGCTGCTTTCGTTCAACAATATAAATACAATTTGGACATGGCACCAGACAGAGATCAACTCAGATCGATGTCACAAAAGGACAAGGAAACCTTTAAACAATACGCTCAGAGATGGCGTGAAATTGCCGCTCAGATTTGTCCACCTCTTGAGGAAAAAGAGATGACAAAGATCTTCTTAAAGACCTTGAGCTCATTTTACTACGATAGAATGGTTGCCAGTCGCCCAGTGACTTCACCGAGATGGTGGGCATGGGAGTTCGTCTTGAGCAAGCAGTCCGAGAAGGACGTTTAGTTAAAGACGCTGGATCATCAAGTAGTACAAAACGATAGGGTAGTGCTCTCCCTAAGAAAAAAAAGCAGGATATTGGGAATATCTCTCTTGGAAAGCAAAGGCGACGATACCAACCAGTAGAAGTTGTAACTCCTGCTATCAATCCCACGCCTGTTCCTACATATCAACCTCAGGTTGCGGAGAGCCAACCTAATCAACAGCACTATCAGCAAAGGACACAATAACCTTTTCAGCATGCTCGTCCTCCATACAACAACAACCGTACAACACGACCACCGGGGTTCGACCCTGTACCAATGTTGTACGCAGAACTTCTTCCATTATTACTGGTCAAAGGGCATGTCCAACTAAGTCTCCTCTTACAGTACCGAAAAATCCACCTTTTTGGTTCAAAATGGATCAGACTTGTCCTTACCATCAAGGAGGACTAGGGCATATCATAGAAAACTATCTCAGTTTCAAATCCGACATACAAAAGCTTGTTAGGAGCGGGGACTTATCTTTCAAGGATACAAATCCTAATGTTCTCATAAACCCGTTGCCGCAACATGAGAAAGTTGCAGTCAATTTGATAGAGGGAGAGTCTAACAACACCTATCAAATTCATGATGTACTCTTGCTAAGGGCCAACTTGGTCAAGATGCATTATAGACAGAGCGGATATGGCCATGTGCCACCTCATAATTATCACCAGTGTGATATCTGCTCTAAAAACAATCAGGGATGTTCTGTGGTGCAAACAGCTCTACAGGAATAATTGGATCTCGGGTGGATCCAAGAGCACCGAGTTCGTGGAGTCAACATGACTTATACGAATTCCAACATCATTCAAAACCAAGACATCCGTGCAATAAATGTCAACTTGGTGGCAATGCACTCAAGGCAAGGCCAGCATCATAATCTGCCACGACATGATTACGATTCCTGTCTGACTTGCTCGATAAACTAACAGGGATGCTCTTTTGTACAAGAGGCCCTTCAGCGTCAGATGGATCTTGGATGGATCCAGGACTACCATGATAAAAATCTTTATCAGATCAACATGATTCAAATCTTTGATATTCGTCTGATGAATACCAACTTGGTGGAGTTACATGCCAGGCAGGTCCAACTCGGTTTTCTCACTTCACATAATTATTAGAACTGTAAAGGATGTTGTGAGAGTAACTAAGGGTGCGCTCTCGTTCAAAGAACTTTACAACACTTGTTAAACCACTGGTGGCTTCCAATCTATCTGGATAAAGACACACAACAAATCAGTGTGCTTAATGGAAACCCTACTCGGCGTCAAAATCAGGATGTTCGATCTATGGAAACAAACCTGGTAAGGTTGCACTGCATTCAAAGCGGGCGTGGCCAGGTGCCACCACACAACTATGAACGTTGTAGAGTCTGCTCGGAGAATAACCAAGGATGCTACCTTGTGCGGGCAGCCCTTCAAGGTCGGTTGGATCGTAAAGAGATTCACCCTTGTCAGAGTCCCGAGCCAATCAATTGGACGCCGGGCTACTTCGCCGATCAAATCAGAGACGTTGTCATAATCTCTGATCATCAACAAAACAAGGATGTTTGTACCATCATCCCTCTACTGGACGAATCAAAGGTTCTTAGCCAAGAACTGATTGAAGTTACTTACGATAGTCAGAAAAATCAGAAGGCTCCTGTAGTTATTTATTTGCTGGGACCATTACCGTATGAATCAGCTAAGGCGATCCCTTACAAATACGGTGTAACAATAATTGAGAGTGGAAAGGAAATTCCATTACCCTCCGTCGTGAATATTGCAGACATCAGTCGAGTAACACAGAGCGGTCGAATCTTCAACCGGGGAGTTGGAGAACCTAACAAAGAAAAGGAACTTCCGGCCGAAGCTCCTGATCCACCAGTCGGTCAGTCTAGTAATCCCGACCTTTCAAAGAACAATGATGAGATGCTGAAGCTCATCCAAAGGAGTGAATACAACATTGTTGACCAACTGTTACAAATTCCTTCAAAGATCTCTGTGCTATCACTTTTACTCAGTTCCGAAGCCCACAGAGAGACTCTACAGAAAGTATTAGAGCAGGCCTTTGTGGAACAGGATGTGTCAATACGACAGTACGATAGCATCATCTCTAACATCACTTCCTGCAACAACTTAGGATTCAGTGATGAGGATTTGCCAGAGGGGGGCAAAAGTCACAACATGGCGCTCAATATCACAGTTAACTATCAGGACGATGCTTTAGCCAGCGTACTGGTAGACATGGGATTGGCCATCAACGTTATGCTGAAGACCACTCTAATGCGACTATCATTCAAAGGGTCCCCGATGAGGGGCAGTGAGGCCATCATCAAAGCCTTTGACAGATCTTGGAAAGCAGTTATCGGTGAAGTCGACCTTCCCATAACTATCGGTCCTCACACTTTCCTAATCACTTTCCAGGTTATGGACGTCCGGGCAACATACAGTTGCTTATTAGGAAGACCTTGGATACACCAAGCTAGGGCAGTCACTTCGACCCTGCACCAGAAACTGAAGTTCGTCAAGAACGATCAACTCATCACGGTCTGTGGAGAGCAAGCCTTACTCATGAGTAACTTGTCATTATCTACTTGTGTAGAACCCGAGGAGGTTGTTGGAACGCAGTTCCAGGAACTTTCGGTAAGCAATGAGAATCAGTCAGAAAAATGAACCTCGATTTCCTCATGCAGAGATGCTCTCGAAGTGATCAAAAATAACAATGCAAAAGGATGGGGACAGCTTGTCATCCTACTGACAATAAAACAAAGAAGGGTCTTGGTTTTTCTGCGACCTGTACCCAGACAGCTGCTAACGATGAAAAGCTTCATCCCATTCAGGATTTCTTCCACAGTGGAGGTTTCCGTCACCCTGTGCCTCAAGCAGTCCATACCATCAACAAGGGAGATCCCTCCGATACAGATGAGGAGTGGAAATCCTATCTTAACGAGGACGGTTATATCTCTCAGGAAGAGGTGCATATGCCATTTTGCTATCCCGCATAGAGTCCGAGATTTATACCCAGGTCAGACGTCAAAATGATATATGGAGATTGTGATCCGAAAGGATGTCGTGCTCCACCAAACTCATTAGAGGAGGACACTCTGATGAAGGACAACTTTGACCACGACTATTATGGCCCAATGGATGGCCTGCCTATCTGGAAGCCGTATCCAGGAGACTTGGGGCAAGAAAATCAGCTAAACAATGAAAATCAGCCGAACAATGAAAATCAGTTGAGCATCATTGAACAGAATACCTGCGTCCCCACCATATCATGGGATCAACACTCGGGTCATTCAGAAAATATCCAGCACGACGATGAATTCGCAAAGTTTGCAGGACTAGAATTCATTAACTATGCTTTTCCAGTGGTCAACGTCATCGAGAGAGATGACTCCTCCAGTTCCAAAGAAGTGTGGGACACCTTAGGACAACCAAGTGGAAAATACGACTATATGGTCAAATACACCGCTCCCGAAAGCTCTCGTATCAGGCTCGAAGACATCCAGCCAACTGGATGGGGATATTTTCCTGAGAGCACAAATACTATGCAAAATACAACAGAGGAATCCTCCTACCACAACTCTGTCTGGGAGACAGATTCAAATGATCCTGCTCTGCTAGAAATCAGCGTTATTTCTGAAGACAAATCAAGGAAAGTACCAGACTTTGTGATTCATCGAGGAGTTCGCCACCAATGGGTTGCAGTTGATGTTCCGAAGATTGTTCATAAGTCAAAGTAATTGCCGTATTTACTTTAACCTTTCACCCTACCCAGGTGAAATGGATGTTTTGATAGGGCTCGCTTTCTGTAAATTTCCCTCTTCGCTTTGCCCAAAGCGACAGAGTTTTGTTTTATAGGGTTGTAGTTTCAAGAATCGACTTGTTCATAAATAAAATAACGTCGTTCTGTGATCTCCGAATTAATTGCTGTTTTCTCTTTTCGCTTTTTCAGAAAATGATAATCCTAAAAAATAATTCAAAATAAACAAGCAGTTTTTCAAAACAAATACACTGCACACACTTGCATTTTCTCTATCTCTTCTAAACACAAATCATACCGTCATGCAGATTGCTTGTTTTAAACCCCGTTGAAACATACGATCCAATGCCTTCTCCCAACTTTGAGTTCCCGGTATTTGGGGCTGAAGAAGAAGTTGACGACGAAATTCCAAAAGAGATCTCTCGACTACTCAAACAGGAGGAAAGGTCCATTGAACCTTACAAAGAGCCGTTGGAAACGGTCAACTTGGGTTCAAAAGAAGAGAGAAAAGAAATCAGGATTGGGGCATTGCTCAGTCCAACTGCCAAAGAGAGTTTGACAAAGGTTCTCAAAGAATTCCCCGATGTATTTGCCTGGTCCTATTAGGACATGCCAGGGTTGGATACCACCATCGTGGAACATCACTTACCGTTGAGGTCAGAATATCCGCCAGTAAAACAAAGGTTGAGATGGACTCATCCGGACATGGCCATCAAAATCAAGGAGGAAGTACAGAAACAGATTGACGCGGTTTTCCTCGCTACGTTTGAATATCCTCAATGGTTAGCCAACATCGTACCCGTTCCAAAAAAAGGACGGAAAAGTCAGAATGTGTGTCGGCTACAGGGATCTGAACAAGGCTAGTCCAAAGGACGACTTTCCTTTACCACACATTGACATGCTGGTTGACAGTACAACAAAGTTCAAAGTCTTCTCCATCATGGATGGATTCTCGGGCTATAATTAGATAAAAATGCACCGAAAGACATGGAGAAAACTTCCTTTATCACCCCATGGGGTACCTTTTGTTATAAGGTAATGCCGTTCAGTTTGAAGAACGCTGGGGCAACCTATCAAAGGGCCATGACTACTCTGTTTCATGACATGATACATAAGGAAATCGAGGTATATGTCGATGACATGATTCCCAAATCAAAAACAGAAGAGGAGCCTGTGACCCACCTTTCAAAGCTATTCGAGCGGTTGATAAAGTACAAACTCCGCTTGAATCCCAATAAATGCACCTTCGGTGTCCGTTCAGGGAAACTTTTAGAGTTCATCGTCAGCCAGAAAGGAATTGAGGTTGATCCTGACAAGGTCAAGGCCATTCAAGAGATGCCTTCTCCGAAAACCGAAAAACAAGTCAGAGGATTCTTGGGACGTTTGAACTACATCTCCAGATTTATATTCCTCATGACCGCGACATGTGCGTCGATCTTCAAATTACTCAAAAAAAAATCAGGACTGCGTTTGGACAGAGGACTGCCGAACCGCCTTTGATAGTATCAAGGAATACCTGTTGAACCCACCGATTCTATCACCTCCAGTGGAAGGAAGACCACTGACCATCTACCTCACAGTCTTGGAGGACTCAATGGGTTGTGTACTTGGCCAACAAGACGAAACCAAACGGAAAGAGTCTGCCATCTACTATCTGAGCAAGAAATTCACCGACTACGAGACTCGGTACACTATGCTTGAGAAAACTTGTTGCGTTTTGGCTTGGGCAGCCAAACGTCTTTGCCAGTATATGATTCGTCACACTACTTGGTTAATCTCCGAAATGGATCCAATCAAGTACGTATTTGAAAAACCTGCTCTCACGGGAAGAATTGCCCATTGGCAGATGTTGCTATCAGAAATCAAGGGAAGTATTTTAGCCGATCATTTGGCTCATCAACTGATTTACAATCAGGAATCAATCGGGTTCGACTTCCCAGACGAAGATGTCATGTATCTAAAAATGAAAGACTGCGATGAACCGCTACCCAGTGAAGGGCCAGAACCAGGTTCCCAATGGGGACTAATCTTTGACGGAGCCATCAATCATTATGGAAATGGAATTGGGGCAATCATCATAACACCTCATTGTACCCACATTCCTTTCACTGCCAGACTTACATTCAAGTGCACAAACAACGAGGTCGAATACGAAGCTTGTATTATGGGTCTCGAGGAAGCGATTGACTTTAGGATCAAGAACTTGAATGTATATGGCGACTCAGCTCTGTTTATTAATCAGATCAAAGGAGATTGGAACATATACCAATCAGGATTGATTCCTTACAAAGATTACGCAAGAAGGTTGTTACCTTTCTTTAACAGAATCGAGTTTCATCACATCCCTCGTGATGAGAATCACATGGCTAATGCATTAGCCACTCTCTCTTCAATGATTAGTGTAGTTCAATGGAATGACTTACCTAAGATTGACATAATGCGCCTTGAACGGCCCGCTTACATATTCACGATTGAAGCAGTCATAGACGACAAACCCTGGTATCATGATATCAAATGCTTCCTTCAGAAACAAGAGTACCCACCTGGGGCGATAAGAAAGGAAAGAAAGACCCTCAGAAGGTTGGCAGGCAACTTCTTTCTGAGCGGCGATACACTCTATAAGAGAAACTTTGACATGGTCTTGCTTCGATGCGTAGACAGACCAGAGGCAGACATATTGATAAAAGAAATTCACGAAGGATCCTTTGGCACTCATGCCAACGGACACATAATGGCGAGAAAAATTCTAAGAGCAGGGTACTATTGGTTGACCATGGAATCCAACTGCTACAAGTACATGAGGAGATGTCACAAGTGTCAGATATACTCCGATAAAATCCATGTACCGCCAACGCATCTCAAAGTTCTTTCTTCCCCATGGCCTTTTTCCATATGGGGAATCGACATGATTGGCATGATTGAACCTAAAGCTTCGAACGGACATCGGTTCATTCTGGTATCCATTGATTACTTCACCAAGTGGGTCGAAGCAGTGTCATATGCCAATGTAACCCGTCAAGTGGTGGTCCGATTTATCATAAACAAGCTCATCTGTCGTTATGGTGTTCCTAGCCAGATCATTACAGATAATGGATCTAACTTGAATAATAAGATGATGAAAGAGTTGTGTGCTGAGTTCAATATCGAACACCATAACTCATCTCCCTACCGAGCCAGGATGAACGGAACAGTAGAAGCGGCTAACAAGAACATCAAGAAGTTCGTTCAAAAGATGGTTGTAACCTACAAAGACTGGCACGAGATGTTGCCCTTTGCGCTTCACGGTTATCGCGCATCTGTCCGCACTTCAACAGGGGCAACCCCTTTCTCTCTAGTGTATGGCATGGAAGCAGTGCTCCCCATAGAAGTAGAGATCCCATCGATCTGGGTATTGATGGAAGCTAAGCTAACAGAGGCTGAATGGTGTCAAAGTCGACACGATGAACTGAATCTGATCGAATAGAAGTGAATCACGGCACTATGCCACGGTTAGTTGTATCAACAGAGAATGAAGAAGGCCTTCGACAAAAAGGTCCGACCTCGCGTCTTCAGGAATGGAGACCTTGTGCTCAAAAAGATACAATCATTCCTCAGTGATTCTCGGGGCAAATGGACTCCAAATTATAACGGCCCCTATGTGGTCAAGAAACTTTCTCAGGCGGTGCCTTGAGACTTGCAACCATGGACGGAGAGGAATTTGCCTACCCCACAAATGTTGATGTAGTCAAGAAATACTTCGCCTAAATATAAAAAATAATAAAAAAAAGACGTCTCGGTGGATTGAAAACCCGAAAGGGCGGTCCAAGCAAAAATTAGAGACATAATCAAAAATCATCCCGGTGGATTGGAAATCTCAAAGTACAATCCAGGCAAAAGTTAGGGATAATGGCAAGTAACTACGTCTGACACGGGTAAATCCCTCAGCAGCGGTTACACCATCCATTATAAAATCTCGATCAAGGTCATCTTTGACAGAAGCTCAGGATGTCCTGAATTCAAAGTTGGTAGAAGGATAGCGGTCGTTATGTTTCAATGCAGCCCTTTCCCTTAAAATGACCATTTTCTAACTTTGTAAATACTCTATGGAATCACGCGCTTGGCTGATTTCCATCCTGTCAATAAAATTTGAGCCCTAGTGCATTTGTTTGCAATTCTTATCTATTTTAGCTTTATAGAACGACGTTTTAACATGATCAACGATTCTTGAAATAAAATAAAAATGAATTTACTTGTCAAACTTTTTCTGCTTTTATAATAAAGATGGCAATTTCTTTTGACTGTTGAACATCGAAAGAACATCGATCGCTTCGCCAGAAGTAATCGAGCTTTAAAGTGCATAATCAAAGTGCTCCTTCTAAACCAGTACGTCTGAACGAAGGATCAACTGTGTCAGAGACCGTGTTTCATCCGACACCCCCTGGCAGAGTTCTCATCTCCTAAGTCCGACCAACGTAGCTCCCAACAGGGATTATCCCTCCTAAGTAAGGCAGAATTGCTATCTTGAACCAGTGATACTTTTTATCTCCCACTGTGGGCGAGTATCCCTTCATGTTCATCTACTAGTCTGTATGTCGCGTCAGTTTTGTCAGCATATACATACATACATCATGCATTTTGATTCATTCATATTCATATTGCATCACTATCACTAGAGTCAGTCTTATCCCCAAGTGATAACAGTCCTCTTGTCAATCGAGTTGTCAGTTCTTTCCTCGTCAGGAAACGAATCATCTAAACGGTCTCTCCTCTAGTTTATTTCTGGATTGAAGGTGGTTCTTTGACCACTTTGATAACTTGAACCTCTGAAAGGCCAGAGAACCTTCAGCCAACGTCACTCTTCGCCATCGAAGATTATATAATCGCTTTCCCAGATTAAAGAAAATCCCCAGAGAAAGCCTATTAATCAGAGATCCGGCAATACAGCAGTTCTTCTTCGGAAAGTTCGCTGACGAAAAGGTCATCGGCACCTCAAAATTGGATCACAACATATGGCATTTATCCGAGAAGATCCCGAGAAAAGTATGATGTAATATCCCCAAGCCGAAAGCAGTCTCTCAAGAGACTCGTTTTCCCCAGTAGAGTCGACAAATGGCATCTCCGACAGAGAATTTTGTACCCCTCTACAATTCAGACAGATGGGTTCCCCAGTAAGTCTGACATCAAAAGTTTTTCCCATCAAATGGCATTTCCCCGGCTGAAGACCAGGATCGAGGGGAAGTTTACAAAATAAACTAAGACCATTTCCGTGGCTGAAGACCAGGAACGAGGGGAAGTTTATTTCAGAAATTGAGACCAGTTACTTGGTAGGAAACCAGGATCGAGGGGAAGTTTATTTCAGCAACTGAGACCAGTTCCTTGGTAGGAAACCAGGATCGAGGGGAAGTTTATTTTAGAAACTGAGACCAATTCCTTGGTAGGAAACAAGGATCGAGGGGAAGTTTATTTCAGCAACTGAGACCAGTTCCTTGGTAGAAAACCAGGATCGAGGGGAAGTTTATTTCAGAAACTGAGACCAGTTCCTTGGCTGAAGACCAGGATCGAGGGGAAGTTTTTACCTTTTCTAAGCATCAATGCTTAGCAAAAGAAGATGGATTGGAAAACTACCATTCATAACCACCGTCAAAATTTCGGGTATTCCGATATTTAATCCTCTTGCACCCCGAATGCCCGAATACCTTCGCCATTCACACCTTCGGGTCCAAGAAGATTAAATAGGGGCATCTGTCATACCCCAAATTTTGACCACTAAGATTTCCCATCATTGTGCAAATCATCATCACAATACGAATGTACCACCATACCTCATCAGTCTCCCCAAAGATGGGTGAACATCCACTACAATCAGACTTAGGGTTTCAAGCCCTCTCAGAGCTCTTAGACAAAGGATCAATCAAGGAATGACATGATCTTCAACTTGTCTAACCTCTCAAACATTCACAAAGGATCAAGAGTACTCCCACCTCAGGAATCAAGCACAATGTTGCAGCATTCCTGGTGGATCAAGCCTCAAGATCGCCAGTGTCACCAAATTAGGGTTTTGGTCGACCAGGGCCTCCAGATGGGAATTTTCCTCTAGGCATGAGCCAATGCTTCAAAGCATAACCTAAAATACTCCATGGAACCTCATGGACCCAATCATCAAGTCAATTTAACCTCAGGGGATGCATTCATAAAAAATCAGGAATTAGGGTTTGTTGACCTAATTCACCCCTAAGTTGACTTTTGGGGCAAAACATGAGCCAAGACCTCAAGAGAGGATTTGAGGGTCTCTAATAAACCACATCGATCCATTTACAACAATGAATTGATCCAAGAAGCTTGATTCCCAAGTTTCAGGTTCATCAGAACCACGGTTAGGGTTTTGCGGAAAAAGTCAACTGTACCTTTGACTTTTGACCATGACATGCTCCAAAACCCTAGGACATGATTCAATACACCCTATAACACCTATGAAATCAATCCATCAAGTTTGATTTAGGTCAAGGACTTGCTTTCATAGAGGATCGCACAGTTTGGAGTTCATCTAACAAAAAGTCAACTGTGCACAAAAGTCAACTTTGACTTTTTGAGATTTTTCACAATTATGGTTCCTTAACCATAAAATGAATTTAATGTGTGATTGGAATCATCATGCATCAAGAAAAATCAAGAAAAGTGGGATAACTTGTAAAAGGGGTAACTATAAAAACTTAGAAATTTTTCTAAGTTATGGAACAAAGTACCAACTTTGGAGGATCATAACTCCTAAACCACAAGGCCATTTTCCGCCATTCAAAGCTGGATTTGTAGCTCTCATGGAACTCTACAAAAGATTCAAACAAAACTCATTCCAATTCCTCATGGATTTTAAGTTATGGAATGATCAAAATCACAAAAAGTGAAAATGACACTTTTTTCCCACACATAGTGAAATTTTCACTAAGTCAGAATCAGCCTTCACTTTTTTCCAAATGTAGGGGCATTTTTCACTTGGATCCAAAAAGTTCCAAAACCAATTATGATCAAACAATTGTTGTATCATATGAGGGCTTTCCAAAATGGCCAAGAACTCCATCAAATTCCACTTGAGCCATGAGATATGACCATGCCAATATGCCTTGCTGAAAACTGTCATGGCAAGGGAGATTTGGGAGTTTTGCTCGATTTGCTCAAATTTTGCAAAGGGCAAGTAAATATATCCATATAAACACCTCAAAAGGTGACCAAGGAGGGACAAACACTGATCCATAAGCCTCCCAAGTCTTTGGAACCAAAAGTAGCATGGCAAACCTAGAAATGCCTAAAAGAGGGACAAGACTCCAATTTTGGTTTGGAGCATTTAATGGATGCACCAAGGTGGCATGGACTGAGCCATTTCCAACTGAATTCAGTCAAGACTTATCCAAGACCAAAGGAACCAGCAGCCTGTGCTCTAACCTCTAGTCAATGGCTAGAGGAGACTTGGATTCTCATTGATCAACATTGGCCAAACCTATGCAGCAGTTTCCAATCACTATTGCTCCCAAAACAAACTTGCTCTACTATAAATAGAGCTCAATTTTGTTCAGTTTGAGTACACCAAAGTCATCAAACAGATGCTTTCCTCAAAATTTCCTTCTTCACTCCAAAATTGCCTTCCAAAGCAAGTCACTATCGGGTTTTGAGTTTGAGAGTTATTCCAACCAAACCAATCACACACACACACTTCATAAACATCATATAGAAGTGATTCAAACACTTAAACAACATCTAGAACACTGATTTCACAAAATCACCAGCCAACTGCTCAAGGTTTTAACCAAGTTGCAGTTGGGATACCATCTTTAGTTCCAGCTTGTTTCAAACCATTCCAAGCACTCAGGCACATCACTTGGCACCTAGGGAAGCTATCCACGTCATTGGAACCTAGTTGTAACACCTCTAACACAAAACACGATCACCAGCTGCAAGAGGTAAGCATGAGCTTTTCTAACTCTATGATCCATGCATTTTTTGCTGCACAATAATTTGGCCATATGTTCATAATCATGCATATAGTGTTTTCCCTCAATCAATTGCTTTGTTTGAATCATGTATGGAATTTTTGAGCCTTCATGCAAATTTTAGGGTTCTTGAGGTTTCTCTTTGATTTCTTATTCCATGTTTAAAATAAATGAAATTAAGGACCATAGACATGATCGTGAAGTGAAAACGAGTGGATTAGATTGCATGATATCATCAAGTATTCAGTGAGATTGGATAGAAAACGTAAATCTGCAGAAACAGAGGGTGGCGCGTGTTCTTGCCATGTTCTTGGCGCCATTTTTGAACATTTGAATATTTGAATTTTGTGATTTTATTTAATTGATTCAAAAATTTATTTCTCTCTGAGTTTTAATGATTTTGAGTTGATTCTTTTTTAATAATTCACAAAAATGTTAAAATATTTTATTTTACCAAAAAATCCGAAAAATATTATTTATTTCGTATATTTGATATTTTTGCAAAGAATTAATGTTTTGTTTGTCTTTAACATTTAAAATATTTTTTCCTCCATGATTTTCTAAACTTAATTGATTTCCAATCATTTTGTGGATAGAAACGTGATTTTTGAAACATTGATCCAAGATCACAATTTGTTTTCACACATGTTTAACAATTTTGATCATTTTAATTGAATTTTTATTCAATTAAAATATATATTTTGAAAACAAATTAGGGTTTTGATTAATTCAACCCTCGTCAAACTTTTTCAAACACTTTTGGGCCTCTAATAGGTTGTAAGACCCAACCCACTTTGAAAACCAAAACTTTTTGGGCCTCAGTCATTGTATAAGACCCACTGCGTTTTCAAAAACCTCGGCACAATCACCATTTTCAAACAAACCAAATGGGCCTCCCCTTGAGCTATAAGACCCATTCCTTAAACTTTTGGGCCTCTATTAGAGTGTAAGACCCATCCCCATTGTAAATATACCACTTTTTGGGCCTCAGTCATTGTATAAGTCCCACTGTATTTTCAAAAACAACGGCGCGATCGTCGACTTTTTTAGCAAAATCATCTGGGCCTCTCCTTGAGCTGTAAGCCCCACCACTTGTATAAAAATAAATCATTGGGCCTCTAATAGAGTGTAAGACCCAACCCCCTTTTAACCAAAACTTTTTGGGCCTCAATGCATCGTATAAGACCCAGTATGTTAAAAGAAATCTCGGCGTGATCGCCAATTCAAAAACAAATCATCTGGGCCTACCCTCATGTTATAAGCCCCATTCTTTTTCTTTAAACACCTTTGGGCCTCTTGAGAGAGTGTAAGACCCATCCTTTTGTACAGAAAAATTTTTGGGCCTCAGTCACTTGTATAAGTCCCTGTACAATTTCAAAACAACAGTGCAATCACTGATAAAACCTTGGGCCTCTCCTTGAGCTGTAAGCCCCAACAATCCTTTCAAAGCACTTTCTCCTTTGATTTTGAATATAATATTGTTATCAAAGCTTTCTTTGTTGAACAACTAACAAACAACATGGAAGCTCTACACCCGAGTAAGTGTTTTCCCGCTTTCTTTATCTGCTTTCATATATATATATATATATATATATATATATATATATATATATATATATATATATATATATATATATATATATATATATATATATATATATATATATATATAATTGTATTGTGGAGCTGCTCACTGTAAGTCTTCTTTCACTAAATTTTATATACTTGTCAAAAATCAACTGTGAAATACTAGTATAGTTATTTAGAGTTTTCCCCGGCAACTACGTCTAGCACTAGGTAAAGCCCTATTGGTCACTCTTAAATACAAACAAAACTAGATCCCCATAGGATTACTAGATACAGTCTTCCCTCCTGTTGGGATTAAACAATATGGAGACGTGAAAGGCAGCATTCTCGGTGAACCCTTTCTCAGACTGTCACTCTTAGAAATCATCAAAGAAACTATACTCCCCAGAGATGATCTTTTCTCCGTGAATGGCATCTCTTGAGTTTCTTCCAAATTCTCAGACTTTCCTGGCTTGATCTATTCTCGGTGAATGGCATGTCTTGAACGTCTCGGGGTTTGGGGACCCACGGGCTTCTTAAAAGCATCCCCGCCTCCTCTTGGGCGTTGTACAAGGACCCTTCGGCTTCTTAAAAGCTCTCATGCCTTCTCTTGGGCTTAGTACAAGGACCCAGAGACCCCTACAGGTGTAGGAACAGAACCTAGTCATCAATTTGCTAGAGCTGTCTTTCTGAGTCAAGTGTCAGACCAGTTAACGGGTTGACCTTCATCCTTTAACATACCAGCCTTCTCTTAGGCATCATATAAAGATCATTCACTACCTGAGAATCGATTTCTCAAAACACCAGTAGACTTGGACAGTCTCAATACCCTTTGGATTTTCCATTTCCTTAAAGAACAGGAAATAACCCTGACCCTCTTATGAATCCCAAAGCACAACAATACCTTTAATCGTTCCCTTCATAAGAACTGATTTTCTCTTTTATCCAACATACTGGACCTGTCACTAAACTTAAATAGTCACTAGCACAATAGCCTCCTCTTGGGCTTTGTACAATGATTCTCCCCAAGGGAGCTAACCTTTTCAGACTCTCTTGTTGTGTCACTTGCCTTTTAGCCTCCATCTCGGGCTTCGTACGAGATACAAAAACTCACTTGTTGAGTATAAAAGACTCTCTTGTTGAGTCACTTCCCAGCTAGCCTCCTCTTGGGCTTTGTACAATGATTCTCCCCAAGGGAGCTAACCTTTTTAGACTCTCTTGTTGAGTCACTTCCCTTTTAGCCTCCATCTCGGGCTTCGTACGAGATACAAAAACTCTCTTGTTGAGTATAAAAGACTCTCTTGTTGAGTCACTTCCCAGCTAGCCTCCTCTTGGGCTTTGTACAATGATTCTCCCCAAGGGAGCTAACCTTTTCAGACTCTCCTATTGGGTAACTTTCCTTTTAGCCTCCATCTTGGGCTTCGTACGAGATACAAAAAACACTCTCTTGTTGAGTATAAAAGACTCTTGTTGAGTCACACCATTTAGCCTCCATCTCGGGCTTCGTACGAGATACAAAAAACACTCTCTTGTTGAGTATAAAAGACTCTCTTATTGAGTCACACCTTTTAGCCTCCATCTCGGGCTTCGTACAAGATACAAAAAACACTCTCTTGTTGAGTATAAAAGACTCTCTTGTTGAGTCACACCTTTTAGCCTCCATCTCGGGCTTCGTACGAGATACAAAAAACACTCTCTTCTTGAGTATAAAAGACTCTCTTGTTGAGTCACACCTTTTAGCCTCCATCTCGGGCTTCGTACGAGATACAAAAACACTCTCTTGTTGAGTCAATCCACCTTTTAGCCTCCCTCTTGGGCTTCGTACAAGACACGTATAAAATCACTCTCTTGTTGAGTCAGTCACTTGTTAGCACTCTCTTGTTGAGTCAACCCTTTTAGCCTCTCTCTCGGGCTTCGTACGAGACACATAAAAGCACCCTCTTGTTGGGTCAATAGCCTCCTCTTAGGCTTTGTATAAGGAAACCCCGGTTGATTCAATCAACCTTTTGGCATCAAAATCTGTGCCTTGCTCACAGCATACAAACATCAACAACTCATTTTCCCCCCATCTAATTGCTGTAAGCGGCAAGCCTCTGGATTATTTACATCCACGCCACTGTTCCTCTTTTAGCATGAGGAATTCCTAAGGAAAGATGGCATTACTCTACACTGAGTTAAAGTCTTCTCCTTCAAGTTAAAAATCCCCTATAAAGGAAATTATGGCATTGTTGGATTCACATATCCCAGTTAAAGTAATCCTCCTTTATAACCAGCCACGCAACAGTTGTGATAAAGAGACCAAATACCCCCTTTAGAGATGACAAATTCTCTCTAAAGTCAGAACCTTTTAGCTTCACATTTTGGGCTTCGAACAAGATACAAATAGACCCTTCAGCTACACATCTTGGGCTTCGAACAAGATACAAACCACATTTAGCCTCACGTCTTAGGCTTTGAACAAGACACCAAAACAACCATAGAATAGGAGGAACTGTGATCGCTCTGATTTCCCTGTTTCATCAAACGGGAATACGTAAGCATAAGATTGAAAAAATCTTAGTGAGCACACTAATCAAAAACCCAAAACCCAGTATCTCCACCAAATCAACCCAAAAGCATCAAATCTAAACACATTAACATCTTACCTCACAAATAGCCCAGGCACTCTATTTTTTAACAAAATAACCTAAGAGAGACCCACAATCTTAATAGCACCTGTAAACCAACCGTCACCTATTTAAACTCGGTATGCAAGCAGGGTTAATTGGAGACGCCTATTTCCCTTCCTTAATCAGCTTAACAGGATAAAAAATGAATCAAACTATAGTACCAAAGTGATAGTGACTCGAAACCACAAAATCCGCGCTACAGGCTGATGAGCCAAATGATCGGCTAAAATACTCCCCTTAACGGCTTTTTGAGCGTGGTATTCGATGTTGTATTCTGATAACAACATCTGCCAACGGGCAATTCTTCCCGTAAGAGCAGGTTTTTCAAAGACGTACTTGATTGGATCCATTTCAGAGATTAACCAAGTAGTGTGACGAATCATGTACTGGCAAAGAAGTTTGGCTGCCCAAGCCAGAGCACAACAAGTTTTCTCAAGCATAGTGTAACGAGTTTCACAGTCTGTAAACTTCTTGCTCAAATAGTAAATGGCATACTCTTTCCTTTTTGTTTCATCTTGTTGGCCAAGTACACATCCCATTGAGTCCTTTAGGACTGTTAAGTAAATGATCAGTGGTCTTTCTTCCACTGGAGGTGATAGAATCGGTGGGTTCAACAGATATTCCTTGATACTGTCGAAGCGGTTTGGCAGTCTTCTATCCAAACGCAGTCCTGATTCTTTTAGAGTAATTTGAAAATTGGCGCGCATGTCGCGGTCATGAGGAATATGAATCTGGAGATGTAGTTCAAACGTCCCAGGAATCCTCTGACTTGTTTTTCAGTTTTCAGAGAAGGCATTTCTTGAATGGCCTTGACCTTGTCAGGATCAACCTCAATTCCTTTCTGGTTAACGATGAACCCTAAAAGTTTCCCTGAACGGACACCGAAGGTGCATTTATTGGGATTCAAGCAGAGTTTGTACATTCTCAACCGCTCAAATAGTTTTGACAGGTGGGTCACATGCTCCTCCTCTGTTTTAGATTTTGCAATCATATCATCGACATATACCTCGATTTCCTTGTGTATCATGTCATGAAACAGAGTAGTCATGGCCCTTTGATAGGTTTCCCAAGCATTCTTCAAACCGAACAACATTACCTTGTAACAAAAGGTACCCCATGGGGTAATGAACGAAGTTTTCTTAATGTCTTTCGGCGCCATTTTGATCTGATTATAGCCCGAGAATCCATCCATGAAAGAGAAGACCTTGAACTTTGTTGTACTGTCTACCAGCATGTCAATGTGTGGTAAAGGGAAGTCGTCCTTTGGACTATCCTTATTTAGATTTCTATAATCGACACACATTCTGATCTTTCCGTCCTTTTTCGGAACGGGTACGATATTGGCTAACCATTGAGGATATTCTGATGTGGCGAGGAAACCCGCGTCAATCTGTTTCTGTACTTCCTCCTTAATTTGTTGGCCATGTCCGGATGAGTTCGTCTCAACCTCTGTTTTACTAGAGGACATTCCTATTTCAACGGTAGATGATTTTCCACGATGCTGGTATCCAACCCTGCCATATCCTGATAGGACCAAGCAAATACATCGGGAAATTCGTTGAGAAGCTTTGTCAAATTCTCTTTGGCAGTTGGACTGAGCAGTGCCCCAATCCCGATCTCTTTTCTTTCTTCTCTTGAACCCAAGTTGACCGTTTCCAATGGCTCTTTGTGAGGTTCAATGGACCTTTCCTCTTGTCGGAGTAATCGGGAGATCTCTTCTAGAATTTCGTCGTCATCTTCTTCTTCAGCCCCAAATACCGGGAACTCAAAGTTGGGAGAAGGCATTGGATCGTATGTTTCAACGGGGGTTTAAAACAAACAATCTGCATGACGTGATGATTTGTGTTTAGAAGAGATAGAGAGAATGCAAGAGTGTGTGCAGTGTATTTTCTGATAACTGCTTGTTTTTATTATTGAGTTGTTTTTTAGGATTACCATTTTCTGAAAAAAATGACAAAGAAAATAGCAATAAATGCGGAAATTACAGAACAACATTATTTTATTTATGAACAAGTCGATTCTTGATACTACCGCCCTATAAAACAAAACTCTGTCACTTTGGGCGAAGCGAAGAGGGATATTTACAGAAAGCGAGCCCTATCAAAACATCTGTTTCACCTGGGCAGGGTGAAAGGTTAAAGACGGCAATTACTTTGACTTATGTACGATCTTCGAAACATCGACAGCAACCCATTGGCGGCGAACTCCTCGGTGAATCACAAAGTCTGGTACCTTCCTTGATTTGTCTTCAGAAATAACGTTGATTTCTGGTGGAGCAGGATCATTGGAATCTGTCTCCTAGGCAGAATTTTCGTAGGAGGATTCCTCAGTTGTATTTTGCAGAGTATTTGTGCTCTCAGGTGGATCTCCTCACCCAGTTGACTGAATGTCTTCGAGCTTGATGCGAGAGCTCTCAGGAGCAGTGTACTTGACCATATAGTCGTATTTTCCACTTGGTTGTCCCAAGGTGTCCCACACTTCTTTGGAACTGGAGGAGTCATCTCTTTCGATGACGTTGACCTCTGGAAAAGCATAGTTGATGAATTCTAGTCCTGTAAACTTTGCAAATTCATCGTCGTGCTGGATATTTTGTGAATAACCTGAGTGTTGATCCCATGACATGGTGGGGACGCAGGTATTATTTTCAATGATGCTCAGTTGATTTTCATTGTTCGGCTGATTTTCTTGCCCCAAGTCTCTGGGGTACGGCTGCCAGATAGGCAGGCCATCCATTGGGCCATAATAGTCATGGTCAAAGTTGTCTTTCATCAGAGTGTCCTCCTCTAATGAGTTTGGTGGAGCACGGCATCCTTCCGGATCACAATCTTTGTATATTGTTCTGACATCTGACCTGGGTATAAATCTCAGACTCTGTGTGAGATAGCAAAAATGGCGTAGGCACTTCTTCCTGAGACGTATAACCGTCCTCGTTAAGATAGGACTTCCATTCTTTCTCTGTATTAGAGGGATCCTCCTCGTTGATGGTATGGACTGTTTGAGGCACTGGGTGAAGGAAACCTCCATTGTGGAAGAAATCCTGAATGGGATGAAGACTTTCATCGTTAGCAGCTGTCTGGGTATAGGTTGAGGAAAAACAAAGACCTTTCTTTATTTTGTTATCAGTAGGAATGACAAGTTGTCCCCATCCCTTTGTATTGTTACTTTTGATCACTTCAAGGGCATTTTGTACAAGGAAATCGAGGTTCCTTTCTCTGACTGATTTTCATTGCTCACCGAAAGTGCCTGGAACTGCATTCCAACAACCTCCCTGGGTTTTACACAAGTAGATAATGATAAGTTACTCACGAGCAAGGCTTGCTCTCCACAGACCGTGACAAGTTGATCGTTCTTGATGAACTTCAGCTTCAGGTGCAGTGTCGAAGTGACTGCCCCAACCTGGTGTATCCAAGGTCTTCCTAATAAACAGTTGTATGCTACCCGGATGTCCATGACCTGGAAAGTGATTAGGAAAGTGTGAGGACCAATAGTTATGGGAAGGTCGACTTCGCCGATAACTGCTTTCTGAGATCCGTCAAAGGCTTTGACGATAACCTCACTGCCCCTCATCGGGGATCCTTTGAATGATAGCCACATTAAAGTGGACTTTAGCATAACGTTGATGGTTGATCCTGTGTCTACAAGTACGCTGGCTAAAGCATCGTCCTGGCAGTTAACTATGATATTGAGCGCCAAGTTATGGCTTTTGCCACCCTCTGGCAAATGCTCATCACTGAATCCTATATTGTTGCAGGAAGTGATGTTAGAGATGATGCTATCGAACTGTCGTATTGACACATCCTGTTCCACAAAGGCCTGCTCTAAGACTTTCTATAGAGCCTCTCTGTGGGCTTCGGAACTGAGTAAAAGTGATACAACAGAGATCTTTGAAGGAGTTTGTAACAGTTAATCAACAATGTTATATTCACTCCTTTGGATGAGCTTCAGCATCTCATCATTTTTATTTGAAAGGTCGGGATCACTGGATTGACCGACTGGTGGATTGGGAGCTTCTATCTAAAGTTCCTTTTCTCTGTTAGGTTCTCCAAGTCCTCTGTTGAAGATTCGACCACTCCGTGTTACTCGACTGATGTCTGTAATATTCACGACGGAGGGTAATGGAATTTCCTTTCCATTCTCAATTACTGTTGCACCATATTTGTAAGAGATAGCCTTAGCTGATTCATATGGTAACGGTCCCAGTAGATAGATAACTACAGGAGCCTTCTGATTTTTCTGACTGTTGTAAGTAACTTCAATCAGTTCCTGGCTAAGAACCTTTGATTCGTCCAGTAGAGGGATGATGGCACAAACATCCTTGGTCCTCTCATGATCGGAGATCACAACAACATCCTTAATCTGATCAGCGAAATAGTCGGGCGTCCAGTTGATAGACCTTGAAACTGAATATTGTTGGATTTCTTTACGGTCCAGCTGACTCTGAAGGGCTGCTCGCACGAGGTAACATCCTTGATTATTTTTCGAGCAGACTCTACAACGCTCGTAATTGTGTGGTGGCACCTGGCCACGCCCGCTTTAAATGTAGTGTAACCTCACTAGATCTGTTTCCGTAGATCGGACATCCTGACTTTGACGTCGAGTATGGTTTCCATTAAACACAATGATTTGTTGTGTGTCTTCATCCATATAGATCGAAAGCCACCAGTGGTTTAACAAGTGTTGTAAAGTTCTTTGAACGAGAGCGCCCCCTTGGTTACTCTCACAACATCCTTTACAGCTCGGATAATCGTGAGAAGTGAGAAAACCGAGTTGGACTTGCCTAGCGTGTAACTCCACCAAGCTGGTATTCATCAAACGAATATCAAAGATTTGAATCATGTTGATTTGATAAGGATTTCTATCATGGTAGTCCTGGATCCACCCAGGATCCATCTGACGCTGGAGGGCCTCCTGTATGAAAGAGCATCCCTGTTTGTTTACTGAGCAAGTCACACAAGAATTGTAATCATGTCGTGGCAGATTATGATACTGGCTTTGCCTTGAGTGCATTTCCACCAGGTTGGCATTCATTGCACGGATGTCGTGGTTCTGAATGATGTTGGAATTCGTATAGGTCATGTTGACTCCTCGAACTCAATGCTCTTGGATCCATCCGAGACCCAATTGTTCCTATAGAGCTGCTTGCACCACAGAACATCCCTGATTGTTTTTAGAGCAGATATCACACTGGTGATAATTATGAGGTGGCACATGGCCATACCCGCTCTATCTACAATGCATCTTGACCAAGTTGGCCCTTAGCAAGAGTACATCATGAATTTGATAGGTGTTGTTAGTCTCTCCCTCTATCAAATTTACTGCGGCTTTCTCGTGTTGAGGCAGCGGGTTTGTGAGAACATTAGGATTCATATCTTTGAAAGATAAGACCCCACTCCTAACAAGCTTTTGTACGTCGGATTTCAAACTGAGACAATTTTATATGTTATGCCCTGGTCCTCCTTGATGGTAAGGACAAGTCTAATCCGTTTTGAACCAAAAAGGCAGATTTTCTGGTACTGTAAGAGGTGACTTAGTTTAGACGTGCCCCTTAACCAGTAGTAATGGAAGCAGTTCTGCGTATAACATGGGTATAGGGTCAAACCCTAGCGGCCGCGTTGTACGATTGTTGTTGTACTGAGGACGAGCCTGCTGAAGAGGCTGTTGTGTCCTTTGTTGATATTGCTGTTGATTAGGTTGGCTCTACGCAACCTGAGGTTGATACGTAGGAACAGGCGCGAGATTGATAGCAGGAGTTACAGCTGCTACTGGTTGATATCGTCGCCTTTGCTTTCCGAGAGATATATTCCCGATATCTTGCTCTTTTTTCTTAGGGAGAGCACTACCGTATCGTTTTGTACTACTTGATGATCCAGCGTCTTTAACTAAACGTCCTTCTCGGACTGCTTCCTCAAGACGAACTCCTATGCCCACCATCTCGGTGAAGTCACTGGGCGCACTGGAAACCATTCTATCATAGTAAAATGAGCTCAAGGTTTTTAAGAAGATCTTTGTCATCTCTTATTCCTCCAGAGGTGGACAAATCTGAGCGGCAATTTCACGCCATCTCTGAGCATACTCCTTAAAGGTTTCCTTGTCCTTTTGTGACATCGATCTGAGTTGATCTCTATCCGGTGCCATGTCCAAATTGTATTTATATTGTTGAACGAAAGTAGCGCCAAGATCTCTGAATGTGCCGATCGTAGCGTGGTTTAAACCCATGTACCATTTTAATGCGGCACCGGTTAAACTATCCTGAAAGAAATTAATTAGTAGCTCCTGGTTCTTTGTCTGAGCTGACATTCGCCGAGCGTACATTACCAAATGGCTTTGAGGGCAAGAGTTACCCTTGTACTTTTCAAAGTCGGATACTTGGAACTTGTGCGGAACTTTCACATTGGGGACCAAGCAAAGGTCTGCGGCGTCCTTTCCAAATAAATACTGACCGCGAAGGGCTTGTAGTTCTTTTTGCATCTCCAAGAATTGTTCCTGGAATTCATTCATTCTGTCGAACATGCTGTCGTTTCCACCAGAATGTATCTGTGGAATATGTCCTTCCGGGGTAGTGTGTACCACGGGTGGTGGTATAGTCATCATGGCCGAGACTTTCGGTGCCTCCCGAAGTTTGTAACCTTCAGGAGTTGCTGTCATGCCCCTGGCATCTTCGCTTTCCCGAAGTTTGTAACCTTCAGGCCCACCGGCTCCTACTGCGGTTCCTTGATCCTCATTGATCAGCGGTACGTATCCTTCCGGGATATAGTTGATAGGCATGCCCCAGGAAGAATATTTCGGCATTTTATACCTAGGATCAAACTTCTCCACTGTGGGCGTAGATGTGATCTCCGAGATCACAGTCCTTTGTTGTTGCATCTGAGCTTCTGCTAGAGCTTGCATGTCGTTATGAAGCTTACTCAGATCCTCTTTCAGAGTGTCGATCTCTTCCCTCAACTCTCTGTTCTCTTCCTCAAGATCATCCATCTTTTTCTGATGATTGGCCCGAGTATTGTACGAATGAGACAGTTTGACTCTAGAATCGAGACAAACGTGAGATTCGTAGGTAAGAAGAATGCGTTATGCAAGAATGATGAATGATATGCAATGATTATATTAATTATATGTTTTTTCAGAGTAAAATTTGAAAATTAGATTGTAAATATCAAACAGTGGGGAAGTTCCCGCTTTATTGAATTCAAAGATTGCAGAAATGGAAATACAGTCATTTACATAGTGCGGTAAAAGGAAATCTAAGCTAATGGATCCTGAGTCCTCTCTGAGGAGAGCTCAGGTGCTGGATCTGGTATTTTCCTTTTCTTTGACCGGGGCTCTTGGGCCGTTGCCGGGTTGTCATTCCTTTGCCAAGTGAAAGGAGCGAGCAAATTCCTTTGGTCAACCTGATTTTCTACAGCATGTTGCTCTAAAATCTCAATCAGAGCATCTTTTTCATTTAATAGCTACTGTATTTTCTTACACTCCACATTGAGAATGCGGTACTTGTTCCTCCAAGAACTCTTCTCCTGCTGAACTTTGCTGAGAGTAACCTGAAGTTTTTCCGTCTCAGACATAAAATAAAGGGCAGAGTCCCTTAATGGAAGAACTTCCTGATGAGGGTAAGGCATTCTCAGCTTGAGAGCTCTAGTTTGTACCCAGTGGAGATAAGGGTCCACCGAGACACAGTCTGGTTTTCCTAGAGACTCTTTTCCTTTCTTGTGAACATGTTTCCAAGCATGCACTATTTCCATCTTTAGTGCCCTGTCATTTTCTCCTTCCTTGAAGAAAAGACCTTCCAGATAAGCATTACGCATGACATGCCTCATTGGGTATAATTGACGATGAACTAAAATTGGATAATAATTGATTCCTCCCTTAGTTCCTATAAGGGGTACATTTGGGAAATTTCCACAACAGTCAATGATTCTGATCCCGTCATAGATTCGATTGTACCAATCGATGTCAGAGTTGGTAAAAGACATGATTCTCTGCGACCAACGTAAAGTATTCTTTTGATCCCAAAATGCAGCAGACTTGGGCAAATGGGAAGTGAACCATTTGTAAAGCAAGGGTACATAGCATGTGATCATTCCTCCACTATACAAATTCCTTAAGTGTACCGAATGATATGCATCGACGAGTAAGGTCGGTACAGGGTTTCCAATCAGAAAAATCTTAATGGCGTTGATATCTACAAAGTTATCGATGTTGGGAAACAAAAATAACCCGTAGGTGAGCAAAACAAAGATGCTCTCGAAAGCGGCCACGTTCCCTATACTGGCAAAGTACATGGCTTTCTTTATCAAGAATTGGGCTAGCAAACCTTGGATGCCACCCTTAGTGGTCATGTGAGTCCTGACTTCTAACTCGTCCAAATAAATTGCTCTTGCAATGGTCTAATTCTTTGGAATCTCTTCCAGTCCAGAAAATGGAGCTTGATCAGTGATATGCAGATCAGTCAAGTGAGAATACTCCTCGAGTGTTGGTGCTAGTTGATAATCCGGGAATGTGAAACAGTGATAAATCGGATCGTAGAACTGGATTAACGTGGACAGGATTCCTTCAATTACATGAACCCTTAACAAGGACAGCAATCCTCCATACTTAGCTCTGAAAGCCTCGTGGTTTGTGATCATTCTCGCCAAACTTCTCAAATCCTCTAACTTTGGAACCTTGAAGATGTACTTATGAGTCTTCCTTCTACCGAAATCCATTAGCGCAATCTTTTTTCTTTGACATTTGCAATCATTGTCTTAGTTTAATTTGAAAAAGAGAAACTAGAAAAGAATATTTTTTTTTAATGTTTTTTAGATGAATGTATGAATGAAGCACACAAAAACATAGAAAAAACATGGGGTCAAAGGGTCGGTGTCATGAAGTCAAGGCTCTACCCCCTTCCCCCTAAAGGTTTATACTGGTGATTTTTTGTACCTGTCCGCAAAATCATTAACCCCTCTTGGGATAACAACAGCAAGTGGATCGCCAGCGAGCTGATGTATCCTAGAGCGATCTCAGATAGGGTAGTATCACGTGACAACTATTTCCGATAGCTTCTGCACTACAAAATAGCTTAAGTTTACTAAAAACCTCAGCTTCTTAGATAACCCAATCGACCACACTACTTTCAACAACCGAAGTCGTATAGGCAATGTATCTGCAAAGGGAGTCTCCACTGAGTTTGATGGTCGATCGGGGACTCTTAACTGGGATTCACTCCACCCATTAGCAGAAAAATAAACACAGATATCAATTAGGAAAAGCAGTATATATATTTGTCTTAATCATCCTAGACCTCTAGTCTTATGATCCTATACAGACAATGACTCCCCAACAGAGTCGCCATTTCTGTGACATTTCGGGAACTCAGGGTTTTTTACCTAAGATTGTAAGAAAAAGAATCGGTCCCCACGGTGGGCACCATTTTTTCTGTAGCGCGACTTTTGTGGTCTTGAAGCACGATTGCTTGGGTACTACAGTTTGATTCTTTTTTTATCTTATTGAGCTGATTAAGGAAGGGAAATAGATGTCTCCAATTAACCCTGCTTGCATACTGAGTTTGAACAGCGGTCTGTTAGGTTACAGATGCTATGTGGATGTGGGGTCCAATCTTTGGTTATTTTGCTGAGAACATAATATCTGGATTATTTGTGAGGTTTTTGGTAATGTGCTTAGATTTGCTGCTTTTGGGTTGATTCGGTGGAGATACTAGGTTTTGGGTTTTTGATTAGTATGCTCGCTAAGATTTTTTTTTCAATCTTATGCCTACGTCTTCCCGTTTGATGAAACAAGGAAATCAGAACGATCATAGTTTCTCCTATTCTATGGGAGGAAAAGAGGTTGTTTTGGTGTCTTGTTCAAAGCCCAAGATGTGAAGATAAAGGGTTTATGGATGAGAGAGAATTTGTCATCTCTAAAGGGGGATATTTGGTCTGTTCATCACAACTGTTGGGTGACTGATTATAAAGGAGAATTACTTTAACTGGGATTTGTGAATCCAGCAATGCCATAATTTCCTTTATAGGGGATTTTAAACCTGAAGGAGAAGACTCTAACTCAGTTTAGAGCAATACCATCTTTCCTTAGGAATTTCTCACGCTAAAAGAGGGACAGTGGCGTGGATGTAAATAATCCAGAGGCTTGCCGCTTACAGCAATTAGATAGGGGGAAAGGAGTTGTTGATGTTTGTATGCTGTGAGCAAGGCACAGATTTGATGCCAAAAGTTTAATTGACTCAACCGAGGTTTTCCTTATACAAAGCTTAAGAGGAGGCGATTGACCCAACAAGAGGGTGCTAATAAGTGACTGACTCAACAAGAGAGTGCTTTTATGTCTTGTCTCGTACGAAGCCCGAGATAGAGGCTGAAAGGAGATTGACTCAACAAGAGAGTCTTTTATACTCAACAAAAGAGTGATTTCTATCTTGTACGAAGCCCGAGATGGAGGCTAAAAGTGGTTAACTCAACAAGAGAGTCTTTTATACTTAACAAGAGAGTGTTTTATATCTTGTATGAAGCCCGAGATGGAGGCTAAAGGTGTTTGACTCAACAAGAAAGTCTTTTATACTCAACAAGAGAGTGTTTTATATCTCGTATGAAGCCCGAGATGGAGGCTAAAGGTGTTTGACTCAACAAGAGAGTCTTTTATACTCAACAAGAGAGTGTGAAAAGGTTAGCTTCGCTGGGGAGAATCATTGTACAAAGCCCAAGAGGAGGCTATTTATGCTGGTGACTGTTTCTATTTAGTGACAGGTCCAGTATGTTGGATAAAAGAGAAAATCAGTTCTTATAAAGGAAAAGATTAAAGTTATGGTTGTGCCTTGGCACTGATCAGAGGATTAGGGTTATTTCCTGTTCTTTAAGGAAATGGGAAATCCAAAGGGTATTGAGACTGTTCAAGTCTACTGGTGATTTGAGAAATCGATTCTCAGGTAGTAAATGATCTTTGTATGATGCCCAAGAGAAGGCTGGTATGTTAAGGGATGAAGGTCAACCCATTAACAGGTCTGACACTTGACTCAGAAAGACAGCTCTAGCAAATTGATGACTAGGTTCTGTTCCTATACCTGTAGAGTCTTTAGGTCCTTGTACTAAGCCCAAGAGAAGGCATGAGAGCTTTTAAGAAGATGAATGGTCCTTGTACAATGCCCAAGAGAAGGCGGGGATGCTTTTAAGAAGCCCGTGGGTCCCCAAACCCCGAGAAGTTCAAGACATGCCATTCACCGAGAATAGATCAAGCCATGAAAGTCTGAGAATTTGGAAGAAACTCAAGAGATGCCATTCAAGGAGAAAAGATCATCTCTGGGGAGTTAGAGTTTCTTTGGCAATGTCTAATGGTGACAGTATGAGAAAGGGTTCACCGAGAATGCTGCCTTTCACGTCTCCATATTGTTTAACCCCAAGAGGAGGGAAAACTGTGTCTGGTATTCCTATAGGGATCTAGTTTTGTTTGTATTTAAGAGTGACCAACAGGACTTTACTTAGTTCTAGACGTAGTTGTCGGGGAAAACTCTAAATAACTATACTAGTATTACACAGTTGATATTTGACAAGTATATAAAAGGATGTGAAAGAAGACTTACAGTGAGCAGCCCCACAATACAGTTATATATATACATGAAAGCGGATAAAGAAAGCAGGTAAACACTTACTCGGTTGTAGAGCTTCCATGCTGTTTTGTTAGTTGTTCAACAAAGACAGCTTTGATAACAATATTATATTCTAAATCAAAGGAAAAAGTATTTTGAAAAGATTGTTGGGGCTTATAGCTCAAGGAGAGGCCCAAGGTTTTATCAGTGATTGCACTGTTGTTTTCAAATTGTACAGGGACTTATACAAGTGACTGAGGCCCAAAAAGGTTTTTTGTACAAAGGGATGGGTCTTACACTCTCTCAAGAGGCCCAAAGGTTTTAAAGAAAAGGAATGGGGCTTATAACACGAGGGTAGGCCCAAAGGGTTTTGTTTGAAAAATGACGATCGCGCCGAGATTTCTTTAACGTATTGGGACTTATACAATGCACTGAGGCCCAAAAAGGTTTTATCTACAAGGGATGGGTCTTACACTCTATTAGAGTCCCAAAGGTTTATTTTTGTACAAGTGGTGGGGCTTACAGCTCAAGGAGAGGCTCAAAGGTTTTTGTTAAAAAGGCGACGATCGCGCCGAACTTTTTGATGGTCTCGGGACTTATACAATACACTGAGGCCCAAAAAGGTTTGTATTTACAAAGGATTGGGTCTTACACTCTACCAAGAGGCCCAAAGAGTTTTGAAAATGATTGATGAGGTTTGAAATCAAAGAAACCCTAATTTTATTTTCCTTTAAAAGTAAATATTTAAAGAAAATCAATAAAAATGATAAAAATACCAAATGAGTTTGAATAAACCACTTGTTATTTTTGTTTAAGGTTTGAAAAATGAGGTTTTAATCACAAGATGAATTAAAAACTCATTTGGTTTTGATTTTCAAGGTAAATATTCACTTTTAAAATGTTTAAAAATAATTAAAAAGGAATTTATTCACAAAAATACTAATTATATTAAATAAATAATATAAACTTGATTTTTTTGTGGAATAAAATATTTCAACATTTTTGTGATTTTTTTCAAAAAGAACCAATAAAAAATAATTAAAATTGAGAGAGTTATTAATTTTCCAAACTATTAAAAATAATATGAAAAATAGTAGAAAAGTGGAAAAAATAGCAAAAAGAGGGTCTGGGGCGAGGGGGATTCGAACCCTAGACCTCTTGTGTATAGGGCGCGCGCCTTACCACTGGGGTGGTGATACACCCGTTGATTGAAACACAACCACAAATATACAAGGCTTGCCTTGTTTTTGGCCTGGCCCAAGGCAAGGCAAGGCAAGATTTTGGTTAGAAACGTAAAGGTCATAACTTTCTCATTTCTCCATGGATTGGGACAAAATTTAGGTCTATCCTGCCTAGAATTTCACAAGGAATCCAATGGTGGTGGTATTTTTTTCAGATCATGCTCCTATTGAAAAACACGATAGTGGTTTTGAAATAGGCCATGATTTGCATTTTCTGTGCTATCTCTTGGTACAGACATGAATTACATGATGAATTGGTTCAAACACAACACATATAACATGTACAAGATGTGCATGATCAGTGAACCTCAAAGCAATGCATATTTCAAAAAGTTCAAGTTGAGATGCTTACCTCTTTTTGGAGCTTTTGTGCATTCTGCCAAGTGCTTTGTTCCAGAAATGATTTAATGCTTTGGACATCGTCAAATGATCTCTTAGAAGTTTTTAGGATGGTTGGAATCAGCTGGAAACCTCAGGAACAAGTTTGAGCTCTTTCTTGCAAAAGGGGCAAAAGTGGCCAAAATAGCAAGTCTCTCAAATGGTGTTCCAGATGGGGGGAACCATTTGGGACAGTTCAAGGATGATATTTGGAGTGTGCTTGAGGTTTTATCTGGTTTGGAAAGTGACTAAATCAAGACATGGCTTGAAAAATGCACAAAAGTCCAATTTTGAGGTTTTGAGAGGTGACTTTAAGATTTTGGTGTTACAGGTCACTTGTGAGTGTTTGGATCACCTCTATATGATATTTATGAGGTGTGTGTGTGTGATTGGTTTGGTTGGAATTGCTCTCAAACTCAAAACCCGATGGTGACTTGCTTTGGAAGGCAATTTTGGAAGTGAGAAGGTGATTTTGAGGAAAGCATCTGTTTGATGGCTTTGGTGTACTCAAACTGATCACAAATGAGCTCTATTTATAGTAGAGCAAGTTTGTTTTGGGAGCAATAGTGATTGGCAACTGCAGCAGAGGTTTGGCCAATGTTGATCAATGAGAATCCAAGTCTCCTCTAGCCATTAACTAGAGGTTAGGGCACAAGCCGCTGGTTCCCTTGGTCTTGGATATGTCTTGACTGAATTCAGTTGGAAATGGCTCAGTCCATGCCACCTTAGTGCATCCATTAAATGCTCCAAGCTAAAATTGGAGTCTTGTCCCTCTTTTAGGCATTTCTAGGTTTGGCATGCTACTTTTGGTTCCAAAGACTTAGGAGGCTTATGGATCAGTGTTTGTCCCTCCTTGGTCTCCCCCTGAGGTGTTCATATGGATAAGTGTGTTTGTCATTTGCACAAATTTGGAAAATCGAGCAAAATGCACAAATCTGCCTTGCTTTGACAGTTTTCAGCAAGGCATGTTGCCATTGTCATATCTCATGGCTCAAGTGGACTTTGATGGAGTTCTTGGCCATTTTGGAAAGCCCTCATATGATACAACAACTGTTTGATCATATTTGGTTTTGATACCTTTTGGATCCAAGTAAAAAATGCCCCTACATTTGGAAAAAAAGTGAAGGCAGATTCTGACTTAGTGAAAATTTCACTAAGTGTTGGAAAAAAGTGATATTTTCACTTTTTGTGATTTTGATCATTCCATAACTTAAAATCCATGAGGAATTGGAATGAGTTGTGTTTGAAGCTTTTGTGGAGGGCCATGAGAGCTATAAATCCAGATTTGAATGGGTAAAAATGGTTTTGTGGTTTAGGAGATATGATCCTCCAAAGTTGGTACCCTAGCCACTTTGTTCCATAACTTAGAAAAATTTCTAAGTTTTTATGGTTACCCCGTTTACAAGTTATCCCACTTTTCTTGATTTTTCTTGATGAATGATGATTCCAACCACACATTAACATCATTTTAGGGTCAAAGAACCAAAATTGTGAAAAATCTTAAAAAGTCAAAGTTGACTTTTGTGCACAGTTGACTTTTTGTCAGATGAACCCCAAACTGTGTGGTCCTCTATGAAATCAAGTCCTTGACCTAAATCAAACTTGATGGATGGATTTCATAGGTGTTATAGGGTGTATTGAATCATGTCCCAAGGTTTGGGAGCATGCCTGGGTCAAAAGTCAAAGGCACAGTTGACTTTTCCCGCGAAACCCTAATTGTAGTTATGATGAAATTGAAACTTGTTGCTCAAGCTTCTTAGACCAATCCATTGTTGCAAATGGATCAATGTGGTGTATTAGAGACCCTAAAATCCTCCCTTGAGGTCTTGGCTCATGTTTTGTCCCAAAAGTCAACTTAGGGGTGAATTAGGTCAAGAAACCCTAATTCCTGTTTTTTTTATGAATGCATCCCCTGAGGCAAAATTGACTTGATGATTGGGTTCATGATGTCCCTTGGAGCATAATAGGTTATGCTTTGAAGCATTGGCTCATACCTAGAGTAAAATTTCCATCTGGAGGCCCTGGTCGACCAAAAACCTAATTTGGTGACACTGTTGATTTTGAGGCTTGATCCACTGGGACTGTTGCAGCCTTGTGCTTAATCCTTGATGTGGGAGTCCTCTTGATCCATTGGGGATGTTTGAGAGGTTTAGACAAGTTGAAAATCATGTCATTCCTTGATTGATCCTTTGTCCAAGATCTCTGAGAGGGCTTGAAATCCTAAGCTTGATTGTAGTGAATGCTCACCCATCTTTGGGGAGACTAATGAAGTACAATGGTCCATCCATATTGTGATGATGATTTTCACAATGATGGGAAATCTTGGTGGTCAAAATTTGGGGTATGACACTCTCACCTAGCACTATTTATGGCCATGTTCTTTTCCTGTTTTCATGAATTTTTCATGAGAGAAACTCCAACTCTCACTTTGAGACGGCACCATCTTGAAATTCACATAGGTGAAGTTCATATTGTATCTTTTTGACACATACCCTCGGTATTGAACCTCATTAAGAGTTTAAATAAGAAACTCAACCCTCATTTTAAAGGTCAACATTATCACAAAATGTTTGACAAACATCCAAATCAACGACTTGTTGTTACCCATTAAATCTTGAGGTTAATGTTTTATCAACATAAGATTGGGTTGCTGCCGTTGTCGGAACTCTTACACAAGGAGTTTCAACCCCATGCCTCTCGAGGTTGTTTTTACTAAGTCTCTGGCTAGTGGCTTAGTAAATGGATCAGCCAAATTATAACTTGTCCATATATAGGTGAGTAAAATGATTCCATCTTTAATAAATTTCCTCACAAAAGTATGTCTAAGACCAATATGCCTAGACTTTCCATTGTATACTTCTTTGAATGCTCTTGCTAGAGTGGCTTGGCTATCACAATGTATCAACACTTTTGAAACATTTTCTTTAGCTAATGGGACTTCCAGCAGAAGGTCTCTTAACCATTCTGCTTCTTGACCAGCGGAAGCAAGAGCCACAAACTCTGATTCCATGGTCGAATGAGTAATGCATGTTTGTTTCTTGCTCTTCCAAGAAATCGCACCTCCAGCTAGTGTAAATATCCACCCAGTTATAGATTTATGATCTCCAACACTCGATATCTAACTTGCATCGGTATATCCTTCTAGTATAGCAGGAAACCTACCATAATGAAGGCCAAGATCTTTTGTCTTTAAGATGTAACCGAAAATTCTGGTTATTGCCTTCCAATGTTCACCATTTGGATTACTAGTAAATCTACTCGTTTTACTAACTGCAAATGCTATGTCTGGTCTGGTGCATTGAATTAAATATATTAGACATCCAATTGCACTTGCATATTCCAATTGGGCTATTGTTCTCCCATTGTTCTTTTGAAGTTTGACACTAGGATCAAATGGAGTATTTTCTGCCTTAAAATGCAGGTGTTTGAACTTATCCAACATTTTCTCAATATAATGTGTTTGACTAAGTTCATAACCCCCACTATTTTGTTTTACTTTGATCCCTAAAATAGTGTCAACTAGTCCAAGATCTTTCATCTTGAATGTGGAAGTTAGAAATTTCTTTGTTTCTAAGATTCCATTCATCTCATTGCTAATGATCAACATATCATCAACATATAGACACAAAAATATTACAATGTTTCCACACACACCTTTGCGTACAAGCATTTGTCACATGAATTTGGAGTAAATCCATTTGAAAGTATGATAGAGTCAAACTTTTGATGCCTGTTTTAAACCATATAAGGATTTGACAAGTTTGCATACTTTGTGTTCATTTCCAGGAAGCATGTAACCTTCTGGTTGTTCCATGTAGATTTCCTCATCGAGATCTCTGTTTAAGAATGTTGTTTTAACATCCATTTGATGAACTATAAGATCATTCAAAGAGGCTAAGGCGAATAATACTCTAATTGTTGTTGTTTTTGCCACTGGTGCATATGTGTCAAATTAATCAACATCCTCTTTTTGTCTAAATCCTTTTGCTACAAATCTTGCCTTATACATTTTTAATGTACCGTCACTGTGATACTTCCTTTTAAACACCCATTTACATCTAATGGGCCTTGAACCCTTTGGAAGGTCAACAATTTCCCAAGTGTGGTTTGAAATAATTGAATCCATTTCGTCTTGGATAGCATCTTTCCAAAAGGAAGAGTCTCTTGAAGCCACTGCTTCTTTATAGGTTTTTGGTTCATCTTCTAATTGGAGAATAATTGGGATCTTATGGACATTATCATTACGATTTCCTTCAACTAGATAAAAGGAAATGAGTTGAGAATCGATTTCATCTGGACCTAGAACTTTAGCTTTTTGGGCTCTTTTGCTTACCATATGCTCAGGTTCTGTTTCAATAATCTGCGAGATACTTTTGGGTTTTATTTCAACCATTCGTGGAGAGTTTTCATCACGAGATTCTTCACTCGTGGGAATCTCATATTCCTTATCCTTCGTGATAAGATTTTCAAAAAACTCCACATCTCGGGATTCAACAATTACATTTGACTCCAGATTTAAAAGTCTATATGCTTTACTATTGGACGCATATCCTATTAAAGCACATTTGATCCCTCGAGGACCCAATTTAGTTCTTTTAGGATCCATATTCTTATAATATGCTACACACCCCCATACTCTAAAATAACTTAGATTTGGTGATCTACCTTTCCATATTTCATATGGAGAAATACCAGTTAATTTTAAAGCAATCCTATTCATTATATGACATGCAGATAATAATGCTTCACCCCATAAATTAAAAGGCAATTTAGAGTGCATTAACATAGCATTCATCATCTCTTGATATGTTCGATTCTTTCTTTCGGCTAGACCATTTTGTTGTAGTGTACGAGGTGCAGAACATTCTTGTATAATGCCATATTCTTCACAATATGCATCAAATTCCGTAGAGAAGTATTCACCGCCTCTATCACTTCTAAGTACTTTAATACGTCTACCTAGTTGATTTTCAACTTCTGCTTTGTAAATTTTAAAGGCATTAAAAGCATCATCTTTATGCTTCAAAAGGTATACTTGTGTGAATCTAGAACAATCATCAATAAAGGTTATGAAATACCAGTTTCCTCCACGGGTTAACATGCCATTAAATTCACACAAATCAGAGTGCACAAGATCAAGCAGATTTGATTTTCTTTCAACACTTTTGAAAGGTTTCTTGATCATCTTTGATTTGACATATATTTCACATTTATCGAAATCATGCGTATTGCATGAGATCAATCCAGATTTTATTAGTCTTTTCATAGTACTAATACCAATATGTGCTAATCTAGAATGCCATAAAGAAATAGATTCAAGCATATAAGCAGAATTAGAAATTTCATTAATAATATTTTCGGTAGTACAAAGTTTGATCATTCCCTCAGCGGAATATCCTTTTCCTATAAATACACCATTACGGGTCATATACAGATTTAATTCCTGGTTTACCCAACAAATCCCCACTAACAAGATTCCTAGACATGTCTGGGACATGAAGTACATTGACAAGAGTGACTTTCTTTCCGGAAGTGAAGTTGAGTTCGACAGATCCAGTTCCAACAACTTTATATTGTACTTCATTTCCCATTTGTACTTCCTGTCCATCAGCCACCTCAGAATAGGTTTTAAAAGCGGCTTTGTCATAAGAGACATGCACTGTAGCACATGTGTCATACCATCATCCTTGCACTTTGCCTTTGATTGCCATTATTTCGCTCACCGTAGCGATTATATCATCATTTGCATGAATTGCATTGATCTCATTTTTGGACTTGTTATGCCTGCAATCTCGAGCATAGTGTCCGGGTTTTCCACATACAAAACAACCGTTTTTTGGACCTTTCGAACCGCCAAAATTTTTAAATTTGTTATGTTCCTTTTTAGGTCCAAGATGACTCTTCATGCCATCATTTTTCTTTTTCCGTTTTCCAGTCACGGCATTGGCTTTGGAAAAACCGGCAGATTCTGATTTCTCCCTTTCCTTCGATTCCTCCTCGATTCGAAGATGTTTCTGGATTTTCTCTAGAGAGAAGTCCTCAGAACTGTGCAACAACTTCTTTCTATAGCTTTTCCATGAAGGTGGTAATTTTGCAATAATTGCAGCAACTTGAAAGGTCTCAGGAATGTCTATTTTCACAGCCTTTATTTTGTTAACGAGAACCTGTAACTCGTGCACTTGGGGAAGAATGGGCTTGGAATCTATGAATTTAAAATCAAAGTATTTAGAAATTAAAAACTTCTTCGTACCTTCCTCTTCAGCCTTGAATTTAAATTCGAGTGCTTTCCAGATTTCTGTTGCAGATTGAGTATTCGTATAAAGGCCGTAGAGACGATCAGATAGTGTATTCAGGATATGTCCACGACATAGCAATTCGTCCTCTTTACGTTTTTTCGCTCCTTCTTGAGTTCATCAGAATCATCTTCAGTTGGTTCAGGAATTGGTGGTAAGTTAGGATCTAGAACATAGTGAACTTTAAGAGCGGTCAATAGGAATGTCATCTTATCTTGCCATCGAGTGTAGTTGGTTCCATCAAAGTGATCTAACTTGACAAGGTCCCGGTTCATAACTTTGATGCTTGAAACTGCAGCGTCAGAAGCCATTTGAATACTTTTAAGACTGTTGGAAAATTCTCTAAAGTCGAATGAATCCAGGACTGAATCGTGAATTATGTCACTTTCCTTAAAAGTATTTCGAGCACTCTCTTTATGTCTTAGAGTTGGAACGCAAGAATACCCAGGATAATTCAGCCTTTATCGAATCTGCGCAAGACCGACAAAAACTCGATTATGTAGCGAAGAGTGTCTGAAATTTTGTACAAGAGGATATTTGGTTTGTGATGTGATTTTCTGAATTCCAAATGAGGTATTTATAAGCCATTAATGTGTTGTTTCACAAGGTTGCGACCCTTGATGAAACAACACCTTTTAACCAAAGGTTGTCATGTTTCCAACCTTTACCTATGTTCATTCTGCAGCAACCCTTCACGAAATGTTGCTTCTTTTCGAATTCAAAAAATTAATATCCACTTGAATATTTTCTTGTCATTTTAGAACACATCCATAATAATAATAATAATAATAATAATTATTATTATTATTATTATTATTATTATTATTATTATTAATTTATAACAATTATGTTGTTGCCTTGTGTATGTATTTTCCTTACGGGTACTGCTATGCTTCTTGAACCCCTTCATCTCTTTCCTACTTTGTGCGTGTCTTTCTATTTTTATAGGCACTTGTGTATTGATTTTGACTTGATAATTGAGATTACACTGTTGCTTCTTACTTTGGAAAGAAAACATGGCTATTGTGAGCAGTGATTCTTTGCCCTGAATGTGTTATTCCTGTCACGAATTCCTTGTCGTTTTCACTCTGACATGTTTTTGGATTGCTTTGGAAAGAATTGAATTGACTTTGATTATTCATGATTTGATGAGCTTTTCCCTTTTGATTTGTCATGAATTCATGTTTCTCCTCATTGCAGCAACACATTCTTCTCATCAAGATGAATCAACTCTAACAAGTAACCTTGTGAGAATTATTTGGATGAAATTTTTCTCATTCTCAGAAGCGGTAGTCTTCTCAAAACTCGGTGAAGACGACTATATAGCATTAGCCAATGTGTATCTACAGTTTTTCAATGAGAGTTAGTTCATCCGAAAGCAGCCTGAGTTTAACTCATTCTTCCCGAAGCATTTTCCTCAGATGCAAACCACTTCATTTGGTTTTAACAAGTGCTTGACCTGGACGAAATCATGTACACCGCTGTAGCCAGGTAGTTCGTCAACTTGAAATCTTCTAAACATTAGATATATGTCCTGAAAAAAATTTGTTGCTTCAACCTTAATGTCAGGTACTTTTTCATTTGTGGGCAACACAACTATTTCAGGAGGAGCTCTAGCTGCGGAGTCTCTCCCTTCAGTTTGATTTAGAGGACTTTCCTTTGTCTCCCTATCTCTGGCTATAGGATCACAAATGGTTGCTTTAAGAGATTTGGTAACAACAGTTTCACTCTCAGAAGCATCCACATGGTCATTATCTTTTCTAAGCGTCTTGTAAGCTTGTGAAATGGGATTTGGACAACTCTTTTTTTACTAGAGTTTACTCTTTGTAACATTTATTTTGGTAGGATTGTAATAACATAAAACTCATGTGTATATTCATCTTTGCATTTTATTTTGAACAACAATCTCCTTTAATTTTTAACATTGAATGGTGATGAATGATATGATCCTTGGTACACTTTGAATCTTGGAATTCAATCTTGTAAATCTTCAAAATTGGAACTTTCATGATAACTTGAGTTTTGTATTTTTGAATGAGCTTGAATTGTAATGAATTCTTGAACACTTCAAATCTTGAAAAAATATTTAGAACATGTGAAGTCATTGACATGAACCTATGATAACTTGAATTTTTAGCTTGATTTTGTCATTCTCTTACTTGTAAGGAGACCTTTGAATCTTGCACTTGAATTCTTGAATTTGTACTTGGATATGTGTCATGGCATTAAGTAAAAGTCCTTGTAACCTTGACAAAAAGAAAAATGATCATGGAACTTGAACTAAACATGGAATTTTGGAAATTTGAATTGGATTTTTTTTAGACAAATGGTTTATGGTTTAAGGAAATGGATATGGATGTATGATTTTGAAAAAAAAAAGATTCAAGAAGGGATTTGGTTTAGAAATGGATATAGGTTCAGGAAATGGATTGAAAATTGGATATTGGTCGGAATTTAGATGAAAAGTGGATTTTTGAGAAATAGACTTGGAAAATGGACCGTGAATTTGAAATGGATATGAACTACTTGGTAAGTGGATTTGGATAATGGGTAAAATATGGTTTATGGATGGTTGAATATTTGGAAAAGTGGTTATGGAAATTTGGATAATGGATAATTGGTTTATGGATGAACTTGAATAATCCCCTTTTGTTACTTGAATCCCAAGAAATCCACTTGGAACATAAATCAAGTTCTAGGGAAAAAAGAAATGCTCAAGATACTTGATGGCATTTGAACAAACTTGAATCAATGAATCCACTAGCCTTCCATACCATGTTTTATGACTCCTGCTCTTTGATTTTCTCACAAATTCAAGAAGCAACCACATTCCTTCTGACGAAATCTTAATACATAGTAATGAGGGCATATTTCATCTTCTCTTGAAACTAAAGCAAAAAAACAAAAGCTTGCCAACACCACAAACACAACAAAAACTCATAACCTAAACCCTAGGGGATCATGGCCAAAGGCTAAATGATCGTCTAAAGGAAGGTCGATAAGTAACACAAAGCTAAGAATAAGGAAATACATAAGGTAGGACAAATTTGGGGTATGTCACAACAGAACAACATATTAGAAGTAGAGTAAATAGAACAATGAACACCACAGATTTATCCTAGTTCCCTTCCCAACTGAGAGTACTCCATTCCCTTTGCTTCGCAAGAGATTTTCCACTATAATCAAAACATGATTACAACTGTTTATTCACTTAAGCATAAGACTTTCATTACTCAGACCTACAGACTACGACTTCCCTGCTCAATCAGCACCTGATCGAGACTTCCCGCTTAGATCCTCAGATCCTAAGACTTCTCATGCTTAAACCCTCCTAGTTCAAGACTTTCCTGCTCAGACACACTGCTTAAGACTTCCCTTGCTCAGATCCTCGATCCAATACTTCCCTGCTCAAACACACTGTCTAAGACTTATCTGCTCAGACTTTCTGTATAATACTTCCTTTGCTTAGATTCATAATCCAAGACTTTGCTACTTAATCAAAACAGATCAAGACTTTCAATGCTCAAGCACACAGCAAGAGACTTACTTGGATCAAGCTTTTCAACTGGAGACTTTGATGCTCAAACACATAGCATGAGAGTTTGATCTTAACTACTGAACAACATGTTTAGCAGAAAAGAGAACAAGGTGTACTTGATTATGAATCAGAGGTACATGGTAATAACCTTAACAAATATGTTAAGCACTCAAGATTTCCAGAATATTCAATGTTTAGGAAACCTTAAGGCTATTTACAATTTACAGCAATTAACAAAAGATTCTACATATTCAATAGTGTTGCTCATTGTTGATCTTGTTATTTCTTCATTGAGATAGAGGCGTTGAACACCTCTATCCTCTTTGGCATTCCTTCTTCTTCTTATTCCTCGTTAAAGATTCAAGTATAACGCAACTTCACTCAAGTGTGCCTCCATGTTAGATTCTGAATATATCTTTTAAGTATAAGAACCTGCATACTTGAACACACATTAAATAACACCATTGTTATTTTAATACTTTTGTTATCAAATCTTGTTCTATTAATCTCCCCCTTTTTTATGCTGACAAACATAAGTATTTAAAGGACAATGTTTGGGCTATTTTAATTTTTCTTAGACAACATCAGAGCATGAGGTTTGTAAGCTCTCTCTGAGTCTTGATAGATCAAAGGTTGAGTTTTGTAAGCTCCCCTAAGTTCTACTTCTAAGAAATCCTAAAATATCTTTATTTTTCTCAGCAACATCAGGGTATGAGGTTTGTAAGCTCCCCCTGAGTCTAATAGTGCAAAGTTGAGTTCTGAGAACCCAACATAAGTACCATTTTCAAGAAAACTATAATTTTAACTTTCTTAGCAACATCAGAATACGAGGTTTGTAAGCTTCTTCTGAGTCTAATAGGCTAAGGTTGATATTTGTAAGCTCCCCCTTAGTTCTATATACAAGTAGAGTTAAAATTATTTACCCGGACAAGATAACCATAATAACAAAATATAGAAAAATTAAATGAACAGAATTAATAATAATATTAATGTTGGAAGCATTTAATCTGAAGGGGTATAAATTCATATTTAAATACTTCTATATTTCTCCCCCTTTTGTCACATCAAAAAGGTTTAAACACACAAGAGAGGATAATTAAAGCAAGCAAGATTCAGAAATGCAAAGTCCCAATATGGTCAAGGATGCTTTATAGGTTTTATAGCATTCAGAATCAAGTAAATGGAGTGTTCCAAGATGGTAAAAAATGATTAAATATTGGTTTACTGGTGTACTTGACTGAATACATAAAGCACACTATAAAAGTAGATCAACCTTGCGTCCTCAAAAGTTCATCCAGTTCTTCAGAAATACTTTAAGCAAGAGATAGCAATGAAGAGAAAATCTCATAACCGCATACTTCACAAGAGTGAGAGACGCGATATTGCAAGAGAATTTAATTTGTTGAAGAAGGCTGAAGCAGCAAAAGAAAGACGTTTGGCAAACAAGGAACGTTTTGCACAACTTCTTGCAGATGTAGCAATAGAGAGTCAGAAACTGAAGGAAGAGAATGGCATTCAAACCAGATTGGCTACCTATAGAGCTCAAACTTCAGGATCAAAGGAGCACAAAAATGCTTCTGAGGATCCTTCAGCTGAAGATGAGGAAGCAGGACAATATTGGAGGGAGTATGCAAGTAACACATAGAAAGATGACTGAAGCAACAAAGAAGACTAGGAATAAACTAGTTAATTGTACTGTCATATCTTTTCTCATGTAAATTTTAAATTCCAATGAAGTTTTTCCCTTTAATTAGTTTATAAATCAATTTTGTCACCAAATGCAAGTCTCAATTTACTTTAAATAAGGCACAACAAATATGAACTATGACCATTAAACACAAAAAAATATGATAGATATATAAGCATACAGATTCATAACCATAAAACATTATAAAGATTCACAAACAAGATAAATCCACATAATAAATTTTCACAACCAAAACAAAAGAGCACACAAAAGGGTTCTACATCCTAGACCTAAGGTTTCTTCAACAATTCCTTGATCGCCTTAAGGTCAGAACAAATTTCTTTTTTCCTCTCAACCAAAAACTTAAGTTGATCATCCACTGAGAGTTAGTTGCTAGCCATCTAAATTTTCATAACCTCTTGACATTCAGCAACTACAGTGACTTTAGCTTCAAGATTAAGCAGTTGCTTCTAGCTAGTTACAACAACTTCCTTTGATGAAGAATTCTTCAGATCTTCAATAACCGTGTTGACAGATCTTCTGAATCATTCCCATTTAGCATTGTAAACCATAAGATCAGTGGATGTGAGTCCTTCTTCCACAAGTATTTTTTCCTCATTAAACAACCCAGTCCTAAAGACTTCTAACTGAGAAAGTATATGATTGGGTAGAGGCTGGTGATTGGTTATGTGCTGAGATGGTTTGGATGTGTTTGTTTCATTTTTCTGGGTTTCATGAACATATTCAGTTGAGATATCATTTCCTAAGCCATGGTTTGATGGAGATTTGTGTTGGTCAGTTTGATGAATTGATGGTAATGGTTGATTTTGGCCATTGTTTTTTGAATGTTGTTCAGACTGAGCATACCCAGGTCCATCATTAAGAAAGTCCTGAATAGGTTGATCTGACATAGTTTTGGTGGAGCTAAGGGTGATGCAATATTGAAAGGCTTAGCATCCAAACCACTTCTAGTTTCACCAGGAATTGGTGAAGTTAGATCAGTTTGGATGTAAGCACCAATGTCTCAAATGGTTTGGTCAAGAGATGGATCATCAATGTTAGGTGCTATGAGTGGAGATGTTTTTATTAATGATAAATCAGTGTTCAGAGGGATGATTAATAGTACAGAGGTTCGGTTGGGTTTAGTAGGTGAAGGTGTGAGAGACTTTCTTAGTGATGTATTAAGATTGAAGTCATGAATGGGTTCAACCTCATTACCTGATCTTGCTGCTAATGAGACAAGCTCTTAGCAGCTTCTGTTTCATTGACATTATCATTTGGATTCTCATTCAACCAGTTTCTAGACTCATCATCCTTCTCTGCAGATTCCTCTTCATCTTCTCCCTCTGAAGCAACTTCTTCTACTGCCTTAGGACTATATTCAAGACTAGCAACATCCTTTTTGCACTTCTCAATAAACTCTTAAGTCATCTGAATAACTTCATAAGAGTTTATAATAGATTCTCCCAGATGTTTTCTTAAGATCTCCCTGCCTTCCTTTAAGAGTTTTGTTGATTCCTGAATACAATTCTCCTTAACCATTTCTTCAGAAACCACATCCATACCAGTCAAAATAAAGGCGGTGAAGAGCTTTTTGACTCCCTTTAAAACCTGAGCCCTTTTTGCTTCCCTTTCTTCTTCTTCTATTTGGCTCAAACTAGACAGTTTTCTTTTCTTGGATGCAGTAGTTTCCATGTCTAAATTGCAGTTAGATCCTCCTCGTCTTGTCTTAGTAGGAAGGATTTCAGTGGTTTCCTTGAGTTCTTCAACTTCTTGTTGTAAAGCCTCCTTGAAGCTATGAAGATCTCTTTTCTTTCCACTCTTATGAACAAATCTTTCTTCCTCCTTATGTACTTCTTTCTGAGCATCTCCCATAAGTTTCTTTTTAACAAGTGCACGAGCTTCAGTTTCTTCATCAGACTCTTCATGATTATCATAAGTGATTACCATCCTTTTTCTTTTTCTCCTAGAGTTATACTCATTCTGAGACCTAACAGGAAGATGATCAAGATGATCCTGAGAAATCCACACTCCTTCTTAGCTTTTTCAATAAGCATTTTGATTACTTCTGGAGAATCTTCTTTGGTTATCATAGGAAAGTCATCCAAAAACTTTCTTCCCTTATCTCTTGTGATTCTGATAGGATTTTCAATCATTACGGTATCCTTTTTAACCCTATCTTTCATGTAAGCCACAACAGATGAAGATAGCACATTTCCATAGACATTATCTAAGTCTTGAGTGGCTCCACATTCTATCAGTAAGTTGATCAGTTTGCCTTGATAGAAAAGTTCAGAAAGTAACCTTGCATAAGGTACTGTTCTTTTGAGTTTCTTGGAGGAGTCTTTGATGGATTCACACAAATGATGAAAGATGTAACCAAGAAGGTTTAACCTTTGATCAAATGTTAGATACCAGAGAAACATCTTATGATCCCAAGAAATTTGATCAGAACTACCATCGCGGGGGATCAAACATCCAATGAGAATTTTGAACAGTAGTTTTTGTTCCAGATGCATGTTCTTTACTTTACTAAAATCATCTTTCTTTTTTAAGAGAATTTTCTTAATTTCCTTGGCATAAATTCTTCCATCCTTTGAGTTGAGAATTAATATTCCTTTATTCTTAGCCCCAATTAACTGAGCAAAATTATCCTGAGTTATTGCAACCTCTAGACCCATTACAGTAGATCTTATTTCAACGCATGTGAATTCCTTCAGACCCATTTCTGCTCTTGATTTTCCTTTCAAACTTCTGTCATTTTCTACAGCAATTCTTTCTTCATTCTGAGCAGAGAACTCGTCATACACTTCTACTCTGACCTAGAATTTTTTTACCAAAGTTGGGTAAGTTGGTCCATTTAGCATGTCGAAGAATATCATCCATCCTTGAAACTCAAAGTACTTCTTCAAATGACAACCATTTGCAGCAAAACTTTTGAAATTAACCACTTGCTCAATAGGAAGCTTTAAATCATTTTGATTGAGCGAAGTAGTCTTTGGTTTGATCTTATGGTCTTGCATGGAATTTATGTTTAAAGGATTGACAGAAGATGCCATAGAGAAGGTAGAAAGGTTTTTCTAGGGTTTATAATTAGAGCACGAAAACGACAATGATAAAATCTGTGTGTATTGAAAATGTGTTAAGAGAATTAAATGACATTAAAAGGATTTTAAACATACAAATATTTAAAACAAATTCAATTCCCTTCAAATTTAAGTCACCAATAATTTCAAGCGTGCTGAAGACATTTCAGACAGGTGTAAAGAGTGATACAAGTGTCAAAATAGATTTCCACTCTTTGTGCATGTGAGAAATAAATATTTCTTTATGCAAGATTCTGAATCAGAAAATTTTCAGAGATTATCTTAGATCAAAATTTTTTCTACCAAATACTTTGATTAAGACAATTCCTGACAATTATTAGATTCAGATTCTTCACTTGGAATCAAGCTTAAACTACTAAGTTCAGAATTCTTTTTCCACTAAATAACTCTTGAGAGAATTATTAGTTGAATCAGTTAAGTGCAGAACACAATATATATTAACTTGTTCTGAATAATAGTAATAGATCTTTCTTCAAAAGTATTAAAAAGAATTCTCTATTTTAACATGACATAGATATTGTTACAAATGGTGAGAATATCCACTACACCAGTTCTGAAGGTTCTTAAGTTAATTTCTTCCAAGATATCTGAGCGTGAAGATTACTAATGCTAAAATGTCTTGAGCAGAAGGCTACACTTGAAATAATAAATAATAGAACTTACCTAGATAGAGTTTCTGATTCTGGATCTGAATTTGTTTTGATGAAGTATTTCTGACTTGTTCAGGAGTCAGCATCTTGAACTATCTTCTTCACAAGGATAACACCATTGAGAAAGAGACAAGTTGCTTTCGGTAGATTCCTTCATCTTGTAACCACCCTTATTTTCATACTAAAATGAAAATATACTTTCCACACAAGATCTTTGTCTGCATCACTGTAAATTGTTATGCACAAACCAGACGCTGATGCCAATTGAAGGTGAGGAAAATACACAAGAAGGGGGTTGAATTGTGCTCACCAAAAACATTTCTGCTTCTAAACAGAGTTCTGATTCTAAACATTGGTTCAGAATATGATCATAAGTGCACCGGAACAATATATCAGAAGTAGAGTAAACAGAACAATGAACACATCAGATTTATCCTGGTTCCTCTTCCAACTAAGAGTAGTCTAGTCCCCTTGACTCGCAAGATGTTTTCCACTATAATCAACTCATGATTACAACTGCTTATGTACGTAAGCATAAGACTTTCACTGCTCATACCTACAGTCTAAGACTTCCTTGCTCAATCAGCACCTGATCGAGACTTCTCTAGATGACAAGCTGATTTGACATTACAACTTACTTTCTGCAGTACAAATAGCTTCAGCTTCGCTACAACTTCTGAACAATCACCAAAAGCCAATATAATTACCAATTGTAGAAACAATGTGTTGCTTCTTCTAATGCTGGGGCCTTCAGCTTCATAGTCTACGCCAGACATCACTTAGCAAGTGTTCTTCAGATTTTGTATCATCAGAAGCACGTAACTCAGCTTCACTCAAGTGTGCCTTAATATCAGATTCTGAATATATATTTTAAGTATAAGAACCTGCATACTTGAACACACATTAGATAACACCATTGTTCTTTTAATACTTTTGTTATCATCAAAACTAAGGATATATGTCATGAAAAAATCTTGTTCTAACAAAATGAACAACAACTCAATCAATTAGCGCATACAAAGAGATACGAAAATCAATAATAAAATAATGTACGAATTTCATATCATTCACAACAATTACAATATGTTTTACACAAAACTTTCCAAAAGAACACATAAGTATCAACAATGGTGAAAGTAGGAGAAAAACCTAGAGGATGGTGATGATCTCTCTCTACCCTTCATGCATTTGACACCAACATTAGAGTAATCCCCCTTACCTTAATTTTCCAACAAAGAATTCAAGCTTTAGTTATGGCTCCTCCTTCTTAGAGCAATCTTTAGGATTCCTTGCCGCTTTCTCCCTTTTCTAAATTTTCACGTATCAAACAAAAACTCCCTACTCCCCTCACTTTTCTATTTATTTAACCTTATTGTAATTATGATAATTTTACATTTTCCCCTTCACTTTTCCTTATTCCACCCTTACACTCTAATTTTCTCATTAATTCAATTTTCACCCCAAAAATCCTCGTTCCTTATTTTCTTTTATTTTAATTAAATAAAATCTAATATATCCCAATAAATCCCACAATTATTAAACAAATCATATAAATTCACCAACACTAAAAAACAAATAGATAAAGGCAATTAAAAATTCAATTAAATAATTTATTAAAATTTTAGGGCATTACATTCCCCGGCCAAGGGTAAGATCCTCGTCCCTGCCCCCGAGGCTTAGCTCGGATCAAGGTGGACCTCTCCAGGCTCCACCGCCTACGCCCTTGGATTACTTAGATCCGAATGGGGTGTGACAAGTAATTAGAAATGCTTGTAATTTATCTCAAATGAGAAGTCGTGTGAGGGATGCATATAAGCCGTATCAGAAGCACATAAATGCATTTAGTCGGTATCATATACACAATCCCGCAAGAAATGCATTTAAGTCGTATCAAAAGTGTAAAAAATGTAGTTAGTCTGCATTAGACACACAATCATTCAAGGAATGCGTATAAACTGTTCCATAAGCGCAAAAATGCATTTAGTTTGTATCGGATACACATTCGTGCAAAGAATGCATTTAAATCATGCCAAAAGCGTAAAAATATGTTTAGTTTGTCTCGGATACACAATCATCCAAGGAATGTGTTTAAGCCATATCACAAGTGCATAAATGCATTTAGTCTGTATCGAATACGCAATCATACATCTTTTTTATCCATATCTTGAGCACTCTAAAAGAAAGAGAGACAAGGAAGCATACAACAGTGGAAGAAAGAAAGTAAATACAAATATTTATATTAATAATGAATTGAATTCGTTACAAAGAAACAATGAAATGATTAGATAGATATACCTTAAATGGTAACTCTATTGTGGGCGGACATTGTCCAGAGTCTTTGGTATTTTTTCTCCTTCTGGGCTCCGAAGTGAACCTCCATTCTCTAAGGTATCTCCTTCAGTTGGACGAATTGTCAAAACACCTTGTTTTATATTCGCCCACTGGTATATTGTTGGGTGGTCGGCTTCATTGGGGACGTAGCTTGAGGAAGACCATTGAAGCCTTAGGACTGTTGGACGACGACGACTTGTCTAGAGGGGGTATAGATCGACAAAAATGAGTGCACGCAGAAGGTTTTGGTATGGATCAAAAAAAGTCGTCTATACAAACCTAGTTATTGGAACATGGATATGCAAAGCCAAATATGGAATGACAAACACAATAATCAAAATTAACCTTTAATCGAGTATCACGTTATTACTCGTTTAAACTAATTGACTTAGTAATGCTATTTCCAATGATAGTAAGCAAAAAATACTGAACTCTGCAATTTATCAAACACGTGGTGTGCGAACGAATTTTCAGAATTTCCTTTATGCAGTTGTTGATATGAAAACCACTTATAATCAAAAGTGATTATAAGCTAATCAACAATCAAGTTAAAAATAAAAAGATCACAAGAAAATTTTTACGAGTCGGTCGATTAATCAATGCTATTTGACGAATTGCGTAATGAAAAATAAAGCGAGTAAAGAGATAATAGAGAGATCGACACGAGGATTTGTTCACGCAGTTCCTAACTTTCTTCCTCGCATGTGGGTACGTCTGCGCCTAATTTCCAATGTGGAATTAAGATACTTTCTTACTATGCAAGAAGTCGATATACAAGAAAAGTGTTCAGAGCAACCATACAAACACTACTGGTTCTGATGTTGATTCAACCCCTTTTCTTCTTTTGATCTTGAGTAAGACCAAGACAACAATGGATGCCAATTGACTCGTAGATATTGCTACTCCTTTGTGTTCTTTATTTCCAAAGCTTTTGCGCACGATCAACTGCACCTATTGTTCCACAAGACTTCAATTCGATTCGATGTTCTCCGCTACTTTCTTTGCGTTCTTTATCTCCAAAAGGTTCGTTGTGTACTTTATCTCCAAAGGATTTCACAATGTCGCAATCCACTCTTGAACGTCTTGCACGCAAAAAAACCCAAATCTATACACGATCTTGGAGGACAAACCCGCGGTTTTTCCAGATGAAGACCCCTACAAATCTCAAACCAATATCTCGGCTACACAAGAACCCAATTGGACCTTATCAGGCCTTCTCCTAGCTGTCACCCCAACAAAATATTATTATGTGTGATTTGTCAGTGTATAGACATAGGACGAAGGTTGAAGATGATGAGCAAATGCAGGCTAATTTTATAGTATCACCAGTTTGGAATGAAGCATGAATGATGTATTTATAGTTTTAGAAGATTGGTGGCAAAGAGGTAATTTTCGGAGTAAAAAAAAAGAGCAAAATTCACTAGTGCAAAGTGACGAATATAATTTTAAAATGTACACCTATTATACAGAAAATGGGTGTAAATAAGAAACACGGTGGCAAATTTGTAAATAAAATGTCATTTTAAGTATTAACGCGTGACATTAGACACCCTATTTTAAAAAAAAGGGTGTGATATAAAAATATTATTATAATCAAATCTATATTACTCCTATTAAAAGTAAAACGGGTGTAAATTTAAATTTCCTGAAAAAAATAGTTTATTATATAACTCTAATTTTTAAATCTTAAACACATTAATAAATCACACTATACTTTATTAAGTGTTAATTGGATAAGTAAGTGAATTAATGAGGGTAAATTTATTAATTTAATATTGTTTAAATAAAATATTAGAAAAACACATAACAAATGACCACATTGTATTTGCATCGATCAAAACCCATTTATCTGAAACCCATTTCTCTGCACAATCGAAATCGTAATCAAGATCAAGAATTTGATTTCGCTTTCTCTCTCTATTTCTTCGATTCAAGGTTTTTCTTCAATTTCAATGTCGTCGAATTCCTTAAGAGATGGATCCTTTTGGGGCGATGTCGATCCTTATCGATCAACGTAACATCATTCCTCTCTCTCTCTCTCTCTCTCTCTCTCTCTCTCCCCCAATTTCTTGATATTAACATGTTTGAATTGCAGAGACGGACTCACCACCAGAATTGCCGCTGCTCCCTCCGATGAAATTCAGTTGCGTATTGACCGTGATATGGAATTCGACAATGAGATCACCGGTCTTCATGGTCAAGTTAGAAGATTGAGAAATGTAATGTATCTATCTATCTTCCCCAATTTTACCTACTTTTTCTTTCTAATTATGTACCTGTTTATACACAATATAAAAATTGTTCTTTTTTGAAATTATGATTTTTAGGTTTCACTATGTTGGAAAAGAGGGGAAATTAGCAGAACCATATAGTTAAACTCATCTTGTATGTGTTTATGCATGTGGAGTTTAATCACTATACACTTGATAATTGAATCGGTTGACCGCTTTTCAGCCATTCTTTGAATAATATGAATCATATGATATTTGATAACTAATGCTTGCATGCCTGCTGCTTCCAGTTGAGTTTATAGAATCTTATCAGCTTGACTTGTTGTTCAATTATGTGTTGGTTACTTGCTAAGTATTTTATTAGTATTATAATTAGTTTGATGAAACTGTATTAGGTGTAGAGATTCTTTCCTTTTTTCTTCCTAATGTTATACATTTATGTTGCAGGTTGCTGAAGAGATAGGGACAGAAGTCAAGACTCATAAAGATTTGGACCACTTGGTCGTCATTCTGTTCATTTGATCAAGTATTTCGAGGTAGGGTCCCACTTTAGTTTAAAATTTATTCAAGTGAATGTCTCTGTTTCTTGATTGTAATTAGTTACTAAAGTTTTCAAATAACTTTCTTTGTCCAGAGTAATAATGGTGTGAGTAAAATCAAAGACGAATATAACCCAGCAACATGGATGTTGGTGTTACAAGTACAACACAAGAATTTAATCTGGGTGTTGATTTTACCGACTTGTACAAAAATTCAGATCTATATAGGTACACTAGTGCATTTGGATATGAATCTATTAACTATAGTAGTTATTCCTATCATGTTTACAACATGCTTAAACTATTCTATATGGCTCTTCAGGAGAAACAAACAACTTATAAAAGAACTTGGCCAACCTGCTCCTGGTTCAAATGATCTTCATTTCTCTACACAATTCTCGCAGTCATTCTTGGTCCAATGTCAGGCCTGCTTATGGAAGCAACGTTGGTCATATTGGCGTAATCCACCATACACAATTGTGAGGTTTTTCTTCACCACATTCATAGCCTTGATGTTCGAAACAATGTTTTGGGACCTCGGTGGCAAACAGTAAGTCAAACTATTTTTAATTAAAAAATAATTCTATATTGTTCACCATACATTATACTATCTCTGTTTATTTACATTCAAGTTCTAATACTTTTTGGTGTCTTGTAGCGCAAGTAGACAAAACCTGTTGAATTTTGTGGGTTCTATGTATATTGTTGTTCTCTTCCTTGGAATACAAAATTCTTCTTCTGTGCAGCATGTGGTTGTAGTTGAAAGAACTGTTTTTTATCGAGAAAAAGCTGCTGGAATGTATTTTGCCTTACCTATGCAATTTCACAGATCACTATAATCATTGTTTAATCTACTGACTTATTTAATGCTTAATTTAGTATGTAAACTAGAATTTCTCATACTAATACCTCCCTTTCCATTACAGATTTTGGTAGAGATACCTTATATATTTGCTCAAATTGTGATATATGGAGTTATAGTGTATGCCATGATCGAATTTGACTGGACCGCAGAGAAAATCTTTTGGTATTTATTATTTATGTTCTTCACATTGCTCTACTTTACCTTCTATGGTATGATGGTTGTGGCAGTGACACCAAATCACCATGTTGCTGCTATCGTGGCTGCTGTATTTTATGCAATTTGGAACCTTTTTTCAGGTTTTGTCGTCCCGAGACCTGTAAGTGCTAACATTCAGAAAGACTGTTAGAATATATTTATGTTATATCTATGCTAACTATTGTGTTTTTGTTCTTCTTACCTTTTGATAACAGAGCATTCCAGTATGGTGGAGATGCTACTACTGGGCATGTCCAGTTGCATGGACCATCTACGGATTTTTCAAGAACGCTGAACAAGGTTTAAACTGGTAATCACTTTACTCTTTCGATGTCTCTGTCTCTGTCTCTCACTTTACTGAGTAGTTGAATTTATTTGAATGAGTCGTTGAAAATTGTGATTTTGTGATTGTGATTTTTATTGTGGAGAGTGAGTGAGTTATTTTTCTATTTTTTAGAATTTTTAGAATTATTATTATTATTATTATTATTATTATTATTATTATTTATGTTTGCATGTAGAGATGTTTATCCACACACTCTTGACCTGTTGTCCTCAATATAGCGAATTCTTGAACATAATTTCATACTAACTCTGTCATATATGTGGTACAGGTCTGCTTTAAAACACCTGAAGTTGGATAGATTAAAAAAATACGAGTACTGCTTGCCTTGTAAGTTTTCTGGCGTTAAGAGTATTATAGTTTTCTACCTACTAGTGAATAAAGTTTATAAAATTTGAATAAGTAGTTCAAATAAAGTGAGAATGATGAACTGTTGTTAACCCTAGTATTATTTGGTTGATCAATTATTAATGCTTCTTTTGTAAGCATACTAGTTCGTCATCAGTTACTTATGAGTGCTATTTTTTCCACAAATTTCTATCAGCCATTTAAGGAAGATGAGTTTGAACAGAGCATTGGGGTTCCAATAATTTATCCAGTTGAGCCAAAACTGGTAATTATGATTTAAATATTATCCTATAGGTTTGACAGGCTTTGGATTGTTTGGGATATTTTATTTTCTTACAGCACGGCTATGTAAATGTTTTTTTTTAATATTTAAATTACCCTTTGTTCTATATGCAACTTATGTAGTATATATTGCTTGTTGCAGGTCTTCTGTGAGTTTGATTGGGAATTAGACAAACTCGAGATGATGAATTACCCGTTCTATTTTTCTTAGTATTGGTATTATTCTGCAGGAAGATATATACTGGCTGTTATTTTTATAATCATTGTTGTTTACTCTAAATGGCTGCATGCTACTTAGTCATTGAGTTCTAGGAAATTTTAACTTAACTGTGGTGTGCAAATGGGATTGTTAGACATATGATTAAAGTGGTTATCTTATTTATCATTGATGTGTTTCATTGGTTCTCCACCTTCTTGCATTTGAAATTAAGATGACTATAGGAATCTTACACTCGTTTGTTTAATTTTCTGCAGGAATTCATCGATAAGCTTATCGAGGCGGAAGAGTTATCAGCAGACCAAAAGGACGCCTTCAAGGTAGAAAAAAGAAGATATTTTGTCGATTCATTATTCATATTGTCACATCTTTCATGTAACAAGTTTGTTTGATCCCTTTCTTTCTTTTTAGGAATTTGTCAAAGAAAAGGTTCGAGAAGTAAAGAAAGCCAACAGAGAGGTACTTTTCGGTTATTACTGCACATATTAGGCCTTTTTTTGCTTTGTTTAACCTTCCTTTTCTCTTGTAGGCAAGGGAGGTACGGAAGAAAGCCATCGTAGAAATGAGCGAGGAAGCTAAAGCTGCATTTGATGCCATCAGATTTTATAAGTTCTACCCTGTTCAATCTCGAGATGCACCTGATGTGTCTAGTGTTAAGGTACGATATTAAGTTTATTACACTCCCTGAATTTCTGTTGATTGTGTCTGGAATGAATTTTACTTGCACCTAAAATTTAATGATAATATACTTGTTTGTTTTTGCAGTCACCGTTCATAAACAGGTATTACGGAAAGGCTCACGAGGTTCTCTGAATGGCTCCAAGTCAATTATGGCAATTTTCTTGGCTTGTTTTGCCGGTATTTTATATGACGATTACAAGGCAACACCTTGGTCCCCCCTAAAAAATTTCTTTACCAAAGTAATTGTCCAAAGGGTTCATAGAATGTGAAATTGTAAGCTCAGAAATCCTAGAAAAGCGAACTATGTGGTGAGGGTAATTTAGACATGTTTCTGGATTTCATTTTGTAGAGATTTTCTGATCAGCTTGAGCTCCAATTCGCATTGCTCTTAGCATGTCTTTGTATTCTCTTATGAGTATTTTATTTCTCAAACTTTCTCAATGGAAAATTAGCATGTTTTTATCCAACTTGAACTTGCTTTTCCAGCCGCAAATGTTGGATTATGCATGTAAAAATGTTCATATTCTCCTAATTTAGAAGTCTAGAAAGTGTTGAATTTGTCATGAAGCTCTATGCATTTAAACACGTTTCAAGGTGTGGATTTGTCTTTTGCGATGCAGGTTCCTGGCTAGGGAAAGTCCTTGGTATCCTACAAAAAGGTTACCAAGGTTCATAGAAGTGCAGTTCTGCCCAGAGCATGTTTCCAAATGGCGGAAGCTATCGAGATATTGATTGTAACAGTAATGGTGATGTTAACAGACATCCTAAGATGGTGTTTAAGCAGAGGAGAATCATGCGATGCAGGAGTTTACTAAGATAGTTTCTGAGTTCCGACTAGAGCTATGCATGCGTTTACTGCCTCATGATCATAACTATGGAGCCTTCTTTATAGCTGTATTGCAAAAAGTTTCTCCTCAGCCAAGTTATTTCTTAACTTTACTGTAGATGAATCCAATAATGAATCAAACAAATTGTGGATGATGCAAAAGTTATTAATGATCTAATAGTCAAATTAGAGAGGTACCAAACAAATTTGATCCCAACATTCAGGATGAATACAATTCAGTTTGAGAAGAGCTATTTTTTCTCCATTACAATTGCAACTAGCTAAATAGCCTCTTACTAGTTAATTGTTTGTATTCTTGAAATTTATGTTCATAACATTTAAAAGGATGTAATGTATCATATGAAATAAGGTGTAATGTATCATATGAAATAGGGTGTAAATAGAATTAAATATAATATAATAATTATATTTCACACCCGTGATAATTAAAATAGAGTGTAATATACCATATTTTTACACCATATTTAAAGAAATAAGGTGTAAATTTGTTGACATTCATAGTAAGCATTATTTATTTTATACCCTATTTTTATCAAATACGGTGTAAATTTGTTTGATTTAAATGTATATATGTAACAATTTACACCCATTTTCTATTAAAAGGGGTGTAATTTAACATGTATTTACACCCGATTTTTATCAAATAAGGTGTAGATTTGTTTGATTGTAACAATTTACACCCTTTTTTATTAAAAAAAGGGTGTAACTTAGTATGTATTTACACCCAATTTTATCAAATGAGGTGTAAATTTGTTTGATTTAAATGTATATATATATAACAATTTACACCTGTTTTCTATTAAAAAATGGTGTAATTTATCATGTATTTACACCCGTTTTTAAACGGGTGTAAATTCGTTAGACATTTCTCACCCATTGAATTTACACCCTCTAATAATAGGTGTAAATTGTATAAAAAACGGGTGTAAATTTATATTTTTGTACTAGTGATTGATCAACTTAAGCAGCATGTGCCGGCCTGAACGTTGGATGTGCCGGCACATACTGTCAACAATAACAGCATGTGCCAATCTGAAAGGACCTATGTGCCGACCCAAATGAAACAGAACCTACATCCTTATTTAGGACAATAAATGTTCCGGCCTAAAGCACGTATGTGCCGACCCAAATGAAACAAAAGCTACAACCTTATTTAGGACAGTAGATGTGTTGGCCTGAAGCACGTATGTGCCGACCCAAATGAAACAGAGACTACAACCTTATTTAGGACAGTAGATGTGTTGGCCTGAAGCATGTATGTGCCGACACATAATGTTGAAACTTACAATATGTGCCGACCGAGACAGCCATGTGTCGACCCAACCAAGTCAGAGCCTACAGGCTTTAATATTGAGTTACATGTGTCGGCCTGAAATGTGTATGTGCCAACACATGTAGTGCATTTTTGTGCAGAAATCTGTTTTTCATGATTGTGAACAATTTTGAAGTGGTTTTTGATGATTCTTAAGACCTCTAATGCAAGGGTGCCACATAAACTCAGAGTTACTGTCTAATATACCAAAATGCGAAGTAGTTTCAATGTTTTGACATCATGCAAAACATCTGATGGTGAAGTTACACTCACATACTCCCCCTTTTTGATGATGGCAAAACTTGCGACGATGCATGTTGTTATTGAAGGCTCCCCCTGACGACGTGCTTCCCAACTTCATCTCGCATATGCTTCCCCCCTTTTACAAAATCAAAAAGAAAGATAGCTAATCGTGAGAAGTATCATATTCCAAATACAAATTCAAATATATCATTCAGAGGCAATTTTTCATAGAAGAGCAACGATCACATATCCCCATATATATGTAATGATGCAGAGTTGATAAATAACCAGCATTACGGATCAAGTAACACAAAGTAGAATTCAATAAGTAAAGCAATGCAAGAGCAAACTCATCAAGTTACTACAATTGTGTCACGTATATCAAACATATCATAAAGGAACTCCCGATGCCGCACACGTATGTGCCGAGCATAGAGAACAAGAGCATGTCACTACTCAATCCAAGATGAAAAATGTTATCAAAACACGAGACACGCAACAACAATAACAATTTATGCAATTAGCAAGTGTTGCGGTGTGAATCGGATATCAATCTATTAATTAACTTGAATCACATATCTTTGAAATTCACCACCGAGCTTTGATTTATCCAAAGGAAAGGGTAAAGATCGATGAAAACCCTAATTGTGCTATGTTAAGACATAGCTAAGAGATCTAAGGTTCGGGGGTTGGTTATACCTATGGAAGGTGTTAGCATCCTAGATATCTGTAGTACTCTACAGGAACCTCTTGTTTGTATTTGTGTTATGTTATGTTTGCTTGCTAAGGAAATCTGCTAAGGGTGAGATAAAGACCTATAGGTATATACACTAGGTAAGCTAGCCAAGACGTCGCATCTCGTGCCTACGTATCCTAATAAGGATGGAATCAGAGCATTCGTAGTTCACCTCAATAAGGGTGAGGAACCATTGACTATGGTCAAAGTTCCAAAGGGAATGAGTACTCATGATCATGATACTCACATAGAGTTAAAGAACTCTCTAATGTCTAATTTGTAAGGCAAATTGGCTCGACAAGACATCGCATCTTGTGCCTACGTATCCTGATTAGGAAAGAGGAATCAGAGCCTCCGTAGTTCGCCTATCTAGGGACGAGGAACTCTTGTAATGATTAAGGTTCCAAAGGGGATGAGTCACTACACCAAAAATGACTTTTACTAGCGCACTTAGACAGCGCTTTTATGTAAAAGCACTGCTATAAGTTAAATAAAAAATAAAACACGGAAACTGTATACGAAAAAGAGTAAAAGCGCTGCTAAAAGGCCTACCTTAGACAGCGCTTTTTTAAAAGCGCTGGTAAAGGACCACATTAGCCAGCGCTTTTTGTAAAGTGTTGTCTAAGGTCTTATTAATTAAAATAAAAAATTGCATAGTATCAGTATTCTATTTTTCATATCTCTATTCTTTCCCTCTCAGCTGCGAACTGTGAACGACGAGAACGAACGAAGAACAGCTCTCGCCACCGTCCTCCACCGTCTCGGTTACAATCTCGCCGTCGTCCTTCCTCCATTGTCCTCCACCGTCCTCCACCGTACTCCATTGTTCTCCACCGTTTCGGTAAGATTTCTTCTTTTCTGTTAAGGTTAACATTAGAGATGATAAATAGTGGTTCTACTCATGAATGTAGCTTGGTACTGACTTTGGGATAGATGGTTAGGGTCATAACAAGACTCCATTACTTTAATCATTACAAGTTTTTTCTCAGTCATCCAACAACTGTTCCATGGATTTGTAAGGTCCATTTTCTGATATGAACATTTCTGGAATGGCTTATTCCAAGGATTTGTTAGGTACTAAGTGTTTTGTTGTTCTCTTATGGATATTAATATCTTGGTTTTATGCTATTAAATTCAAAACTATACAATTATAAACGATTCAATTTTGGAATTCTTCAAGGGCTTATTCCTGCTTTAATCTCTCTTATGTTACTAACATCTTCATGGTTTTAGTTTTGAAGTTGATGTTGATTGCATTCAATTGTGATTGTTCTTTTCAGATTGTTGTTTGAGGAGAATTTGTTTTGAACCAAGTGCTACTACGAGAAAGGTATTTTATTCTTCTTTATTTTTCAATAAATTTTCAATAAATTTATATGCTCTTCTTTATTTTTCATTTTATATATCATTTGGTAATTTATAGCTTAGACAAGTACTTTCATCATAATTTATATTTGATATCCTTGTTTTCTTTGTTACAGGTTAGATGGCTACTAATGAGGATCACCCACATGATGATTCTATTCATGATGGAGGTAATAACGTAGCTAATGCGGAAGAGGAAATTAAAAGAGGAATAACAGTTATGAAGAAAGTGATTCGTGATAGAGATCGAGGCATCATATTAGATATGCATTGGAGCCCACAAGGCCTTCTTATTGAGCCTAACGGTTATACGTTGACAAGTTTTATTGGTGCACTTGTAAGGAATGAGGTTCCAATTACTTGTGATGATTGGAGAAATAAACAGTTGAACGAAGCTAAAGGAAAAATTTCGAGTGAGATAAAGGTACCGTAATTATGTCTTTAATTATGCCAACTAATTATGTCTTTTAAATTATTTGTACTAACGCACAATGTGTATGTTTTTCTTAGAGGTGTTTCAACATTGATGATGATAGAAGACCTTTTTGTCTCAAATTGCCCGAAAAACTACTAAAAGGGTTTAGAACATTTTTATCAACCAAGTTTCTTAGGGATGCAGAAGGTAATTTTGTTGATGCAGAGCTTCCATCTAAATATGGATGTTTGATTTCACAAAAAGAATGGGACACGTTTAAAGCCAAACGAAAAACCCCAGAATTTCAAAGTGTAAGTGAAACAAATCGGGAAAGAGCATCAAGTCCCGCGTATCCATACAGAAAAGGACGTGTTGGATATGGACGCTTAGAACAATCTATAGTAAGTATCTATAAATTGCAATGATATACTTGTTCATCATGAGTTATATTTGATCATATTATTTGGCTTAATGTGTAGTTACAAAAGGAGAATAGTTCTGAAACATCTCTTCCGGCACATGTTTTGTGGAAGGAAGCCCGTGTGGGCAAGGATGGAGTTGTTAAAGAAGATGTTCAACAAGTATTTAAGAAATGTGTAAGTATAACATTATTTCTTTAATTAAATCAAAACTTTATTAACAAATATTTGACAAATATTCGATATTCATCTGATTTTCAGGAGACTCTATTTCAGTCTTTATCTCCAGATGAAGCCAATGATTCCAGGAGCATACTTAGTCAGGCATTAGATGTCCGTGAGTATTCTGGTCGGGTGAGGGGTAAGGGATTTGGGATCACTCCGACATCCTTGAATATTAAAAAATAAAAGGCTCCTAGTAATAAAGAACTTCAGCAAACATTGGAAGCACTGCAAGCTGAAGTTCGTGAATTAAGAAAGGAAAAAGAAAGAGATAGCGCTTCAGGTTTTAAAGATACTTCGGACAAAGATAGTATCAACTGTAACTTTCAACCGAATATTCCAGAGGTAATTATATATATTTTTATGAAATTAAATTATTAGGTTAAATTATTTAATTGACATATATACACATTAACAATGTCATATTTATTATTGGTTTTAGGGCATTTCCCCTTGTCACCTCTACTTATCGTCACCAACTTATCGGATGGTTGGCAAGGGAAAAGTGTATAACACTTTGGGAGAATTACCTCACACTAAACCGCTCCCTACTGGATGTTTTAAAGTCTCGGTTGATATTGCTTTAGAGATGGATGCATTATTACCATATCCTGACGATGTTTCGGATGCAACATTGGTGGGAGATGCAATAGGTTCGTTTGTTGCATGGCCGTCAGGCCTCATTAGCGTAGGATATGAGGTATGCTTAAAACCATTATGAACCTTTGAGTATTCAAAGTTTTTACGCGCATTTTACGTACATTTTTTACATGGTAATGTTAATTAGACTCCAACAAAATCCAAAGCAACAGATAAGGGGATTCCGCAGCATACCGAGTCCGTTGTTTCAAAAAAAGAGGTACATCACAATTATATGATATTTATGCATGGAAAATGTTAAATTCGTGATCTTATACTTCATCTATCTAATTATATGATATATAGCTTCATGGTAAAGAGATTAGCAACGTTTCCACACAAAAAAAGGTTGTTGCTAAGAAGACTGCGCCTAGAAAAAAACCTACTTCCAAGTATAGGTCGTGCCTTCAGACATTTCTAGAAATGACAAATATTCCGAACGGAGGTACTCGTCTTGTACCTATGGAGGAAGGTATTTATGGCTTCAATATGAACAATCAATTGGTAATGAGGAATTTGAGCAAGTTTTTCGTCATGAAGAATTAGGCATCAGTGTTATCAATACATACGCGAGGTATATCCGATCTACTTTGTTATATTAATTGAACAACTTATTTACTTTATGTTTCAAATGAATAGTCTAATGTTAATGATGTTTTTATTTAAGGTTTCAGTATGACAAATTGATGCGCCCACGTGGATTGGAGCAAAGATTCGCATTCTTAAGTCCCGCGTGTACCAACTTAGGGTTAATCATAAATAAACCAGATGATGTCATGGTGTATGTACTCAACCGCTTTATGGCCGACAAAGATACAGAAAAGTTGTTCTTTTTACCGTTTAATACTGGGTTAGATTTTCATTCTAAATTCATCTATTATAATTTTTTTGTATTTTGACGTCGTGTAGAAAGTTTCCATCTAACATTTGTTTAATCTTACAGTGGACATTGGTTGTTGATTGCGATTAATCCTATCAGAGAAGTTGTGTATTATCTGGATTCGTTAGGAAATGATTGGACAACATACCCGGATATGAAGAATATGATTGATACGTAAGTTAGATTGTTCTAAATATTCATGTGTATATTTATTTATTTATTTATGTGAATGGTTCTAAATATTCATTTATATTTTATTAGCATTATACAAGCTTTTCGAGCACAAAGAGATATCCAAGTACCAAAGAGGAGAGCCAACAACATTACATGGATTGGAGTGAAGGTATATTAATTATCAAATTTTTTATTATATTAGTGATGATACTTGATAAAACTTAGGATTTATCCATATTTTCTTTTCATGTGTAGTGTCCTCGGCAACGTAATGATATAGATTGCGGTTATTTCATGTTGAGGTTTATGAGAGAAACTCTTTTTTTGGATCGAATAGAGATTCCATCCGATGTATGTATTTCTAACTTATGAGTTATTTTAATATTTAACACATAATTCTGATATTACTCAAGAGATCATTTGGATGAAATTAAAGAGGATTGGTGTCAATTCATTATTGAGCTCAGAGTTTTATAAGGTATATTGTACTCTTACTTTAATTGATGAGAATTTTGAGTATGTATAACTTTGTAACTATAGACATTGTTTCTGTCTTGTTTTAATTGAATTACAATCTTTTTGTGTTGTTTCAGGTTATATGTGCAAAGTTGAAGATAGAGTTATATTGATGTGCATTGCTTTTTGCTTAGCATTTCTACAAGTAATATGTAGATTTGAAGCAAAATGTTTTGTTAGATGAAATGATTTGTATCATCAATTGTTTTGTATATATAAATTGTTGGATGAAAATTGTATATATAAATAGGCAAAATTGGTGCGTATAATTGGTTTGAAGCTCCAATTTATGATATTTTGGTGCAAAATGTGGTTGAAAAACAGGTGCAAATTGTGGTTGAAAACCTGGTGCAACTTGTGGTTTAAAAACAGGTGCATATAAACTGTATAAAACAAACAGCGCTTTTTTTAAGTAATTTATATAAAAACTTTCGTATACCTTAGACAGCGCTTTACACCAAAAGTGCTGTCTAAGGTGAGGTTTAGACAGCGCTTTCACAAAAAGCGCTGGTTAAAGTGGGGTTTAGACAGCGCTTTGACTAAAAAGCGCCGCCTAAAAAAAGGCAAAAAGCGTTGTCTAATGTTAGTCTAAAAAAACAAAAAGCACTGTCTAAAGCATAATTTAGACAGCGCTTTTACAATAAAAGCGCTGTCTAAAATATAAGCAAAAGCGTTGTCTATTGTAAAAGCGCTGTCTAAAGCGGTGCTTCGACAGCGCTTTTTCAGTCAAAGCACCCCTTTAGACAGCGCTTTTGACATTAACCAAAGCGCTGTCTAATCTTTTAGCAACGCCAGTTTAGACAGCGCTTTTAAGCGCTGTGTAATGCCAAAAAAAGCATTGTCTAAAGGCTTTTATGGCATAGTGAGTATTCATAATCATGATACTCACATAGAGTTAAAGAACTCTCTAGGTCTAAGTTAAAACTAACCTAAGGTTGACTTTAAACAAAGTCAAAAGGGGGAAGTGAGTACACATCATGATGGTACCCACATAGAGTTTAAAAACTCCAAACTTAACTCTAAGTTATAAAGCAAAATGGCTCTAATGAGGCCATAGGGGAAATGATCTTAAAAAGGTCATGGAAGTGAAACGAGAAAGGTCTAACCAGCATGAAGATGTATTGTGAGTCCACAATGAATCTTTCCTTTGGAATTGTATTGAAGAATTGTCAAATGAAGCAAGCGACAAAAATCATAACTGGAACAGGAGGGTCATCCACAAGATTTTATTGGGAAATATTTACAAGTCTCACCAAGGAGAGAAATGAAAGGTTAGTAGTCAAGAAAATTAGTGGAAATTAATTAGAAAAATTCTAGATAATTAAAACTCCTAAATAATCATTCTAAGAACAAAATAAAAATTAAGAGGATTAACTTACAAAATTAACTGAAAAAATGTTTTTGAGATTTTTAATTACTTGAAAAACACCTAAACCTAGTAATAATCCTAAAAGGTTAACTCCTAAATCATATATATAAATCAAAAGTTAAAAAGATTAATTCAAAAAAGAAGCTAATTGAAATGATCTTTTTTGAAATTTTTCTTTTAGTTTAATAATAAGCTAAAATAACTTATTTGAAATAATTAATTAAAAGTCCTAAATAATAATTAAAATTGAAAACGATGATTATCTTAAATAATAATTACAAGCTTAAATAAACAATTAATGAAATAAAAAACTAGGCAAAGGAGAGGGTAAATGTGAGAACCAGGGGGTCTAAAACCAAGAAGTTATTATGGGCTCAAAGTCAGAAAAATAAAATAACAAAACAACAAAAGGAAAACAGCAAACTAATTTCACGTGTGACTGAAAACTTTCACCCTTACCCTGCGGCGGTTCTCCATCCTTATCTCCAAATTGAATCATTATTTCGCAGCTCTCGTGACTTTTCTTTCAAATCATGATAGCTTCTGGTTCTCGTTGTTTTATGTCTTCTTCGCGGCTGCTCTGTTCTTCTTCAATTCGATTTATTTATCTCGTCTCCGATCTCACTCTATCTCACCTATCCGCGGATTTTTGTTGTTATTGGTTGAACGTCGCCGACGTGAGTTCGTAAGCGGCAAAAGAGGTGTGGTGAATGATGTGTGTGTGATGGAGAAGGGTTTGTGGATGAAGTGTTTTGTGGGAAGAGAATTACTCGTTGGAAAAGGAGGAATTGGGTGATGATGCAAGGAAGCTTATTGAAGGTGAGTTGAAGGCTGGATTTAAGTTTATGCTGAGATGGGTTAAGAGCGGGTGCTTTTAAGGATCAACAGGGGAAGTCTGATGATGAACGCTTTTGAAGGAGGTTTTATGGCGAAAGAGTGTTTGGTTCGTGTACTTGGCCAAAATGAAGAAGATCGGGTGATGATTTCAAAACGTTTTTTGTTCTTCTTCTTATTTGAATGATGCTCCCCCCCTCCGTTTTTTCTTTTTCTGTTCTTCTCCTCATTTAAGACCAACTTCTTTTGAATTTTGTTTCTGACGTGTTTGTATAGTCCCTTTCAAAACAGGATTTTTAGAGTCTTGTAATAATGCCCATTGTGTTGTTGTTGTTTTGGCAGGGTTATGCAGGGTCAAAGTCTTGTAATAGGTAGCGTGCTGTTGTGGTTTTGTGTTGTGAGTTTGGATTATGGCAGGTGTCATACCCCAAATTTTGACCACTAAGATTTCCCATCATTGTGTACCTTTATGCCTCATCAATCTCCTCAAGAATTATTGAGCATTCACTACTATCAAAGATTAGGGTTTCAAGCCCTCTCAGAGCTCTTAGACAAAGGATCAATCAAGGAATGACATGATCTTCAACTTGTCTAGCCTCTCAAACATCCACAATGAATCAAGAGGACTCCCACAACAAGAATCAAGCACAAGGTTGCAGCATTCTGAGTGGATCAAGCCTCACGATCGACAGTGTCACCAAATTAGGGTTTTGGTCGACCAGGGCCTCCAGATGGAGATTTTCCTCTGGGCATGAGCCAATGCTTCAAAGAATAACCTATGATGCTCCAAGGGACATCATGAACCCAATCATCAAGTCAATTTGGCTTTAGGGGATGCATTCATAAAAAATCAGGAATTAGGGTTTCTTGACCTATTTCACCTCTAAGTTGACTTTTGGGACAAATCATGAGCCAAGACCTCAAGAGGGGATTTAAGGGTCTCAAATACATCACATTGATCCATTTTCAACAATGGATTGATCCAAGAAGCTTGAGCAACAAGTTTCAAATTCATCTGAACCACAGTTAGGGTTTCGCGAGAAAAGTTAACTGTATCTTTGACTTTTGACCAGGACATGCTCCCAAACCCTAGGACATGATTCAATACACCCTATGACACCTATGAAATCAATCCATCAAGTTTGATTTAGGTCAAGGACTTGATTTCATAGAGGATCGCACAGTTTGGAATTCATCTGACAAAAAGTCAACTGTGCCCAAAAGTCAAACTTTGACTTTTTGAGATTTTTCACAATTATGGTTTTTTAACCCTAAAATGATGTTAATGTGTGATTAGAATCAACATTCATTAAGAAAAATAAAGAAAAGTTGGATAACTTGTAAAAGGGGTAACCATAAAAAACTTAGAAATTTTTCTAAGTTATGGAACAAAGTGGCTAGGGTACCAAGGTGGCATGGACTGACACATTTGCAACTGAATTCAGTCAAGAATGATCCAACAACTAGGGAACCACAGCTCTGTGCTCTAACCTCTAGTTAATGGCTAGAGGAGACTTGAGATTCCAAAGTGCAACCATTGGCCAAACCTCTGCAGCAGTTGCCATTCACTATTGCTTGCAAAACAAACTTGCTCTACTATAAATAGAGCTCATTTGTGCTTAGTTTGAGTACACCAAAGCCATCAAACAGATGCTTTCCTCAAAATCTCCTTCTTCACTCCAATTTTGCCTTCTAAGGCAAGTCACTATCGGGTTTTGAGTTTGAGAGCAATTCCAATCAAACCAATCACACACACACACCTCACATACATCATATAGAAGTGATCCAAACACTAACATAACATCTGGAACACCAAAATCACAAAATCACCAGCCAACTGCCCAAGCCTTTGACAGATTTGCAGTTGAGGTGCCAAATCAAGTTCTAGCTCAAATCAATCCACTCCAAGCATCCAGACACACTCCATGGCACCTAGGGAAGCTATCCAGATCATTGGAACCTAGCTGTAACACCTCTAACCCAAAACACGATCACCATCTGCAAGTGGTAAGCATGAGCTCTTCTAACTCTATGATCCATGCAATTTTTGCTGCACAATAATTTGGCCATATGTTCATAATCATGCATAGAGTGTTTACCCTTAATCAATTGCTTTGTATGAATCGTGTATGGAATTTCTGAACCATCATGCAGAATTTAGGGTTCTTGAGGTTTCTCTTTGATTTCTTATTCCATGCTTAAAATAAATGAAATTAAAGACCATAGACATGATCGTGAGGTTGAAACGAGTAGATTGATATGTAGATTGCATGATATAATCAAGTATTCAGTGAGATTGGATAGAAAACGCAAATCTGCAGAAACAGAGGAAGGGCGCGTGTTCTTGCCATGTTCTTGGCGCCCTTTTTCAAATATTTGAATATTTGAATTTTGTGATTTTATTTAATTGATTCAAAAATTAATTTCTCTCTGAGTTTTAATGATTTTGAGTTGATTCTTTTTTTAATAATTCACAAAAATGTTAAAATATTTTATTTTACCAAAAAATCCCAAAAATATTATTTATTTCATATAATTGATATTTTTGCCAAGAATTAATATTTTAATTGTTTTTGACATTTAAAATATTTTTTCCTTCTTGATTTTGCAAGTTTTAATGATTTCCAATCATTTTGTAGGTCAAAACATGATTTTTGAAACATTAATCCAAGATCACAATTTGTTTTCCACATGTTAAACAACTTTGATCATTTTAATTGAATTTTTTATTCAATTAGGGTTTTGATTAATTCAACCCTCATCAAACCTTTTAAAAACCATCTGGGCCTCTAATAGAGTGTAAGACCCAATCCTTCGTAAATACACCACCTTTTGGGCCTCAAATGTTGTATAAGTCCCGTTGTATTTCAAAAGTTCGGCGCGATCATCGCCCGTTTAAAACAAACCATCTGGGCCTCTCCTCGAGCTATAAGACCCATTTAAAATCATTTTGGGCCTCTATTAGAGTGTAAGACCCAACCCCTTTGAAAACCAAAACTTTTGGGCCTCAGTTGTTGTATAAGTCCCACTGTGTTTTCAAAATCTCGGCGTGATCGTCGCTTTTCAAAAACATTTTCATTTGGGCCTACCCTCGTGTTATAAGCCCCATTCTTTTTCTTTAAACACCTTTGGGCCTCTAATAGAGTGTAAGACCCAATCCCCTTTTAACCAAAACAATCTTTGGGCCTCAGATATTGTATAAGTCCCTCTACGTTAAAAGAAAATCTCGACGCGATCGCCAGTTCAAAAAATAAATCATATGGGCCTACCCTCGTGTTATAAGCCCCATTCTTTTTCTTTCAATTATTTTTGGGCCTCTTGAGAGGGTGTAAGACTCATCCCCTTGTACAGAAAACCTTTTTTGGGCCTCAGTCACTTGTATTAGTCCCTATACAAAATGACAGTGCGATTACTGATAAAACCCTGGGCCTCTCCTTGAGCTGTAAGCCCCAACAATCTTTTCAAAAGCACTTTCTCCTTTGGTTTTGAATATAATATTGTTATCAAACCTTTCTTTGTTGAACAAACTAACAAAACAGCATGGAAGCTCTACAACCGAGTAAGTGTTTACCCACTTTCATTTACCGCTTTCATATGTATATAACTGTATTGTGGGACTGTTTCACTGTAAGTCTTCTTTCATAAACTCATATCGACTGTGTAATACTAGTATAAATATTTAGAGTTTTCCCGGCAACTACGTCTAGAAATAGACAAAACCTCGTCTCCTTACCTCCGACGTTCTCCCGGATATTTCAACATAACCTAAAACTATGAGAATTTTCTTTTACAACAATTTTAGATAACTAGATCTAAGAAATCTCCCCCTTGAATAGTTCATATATAGAAGGCCAATGTTCCAAGTGAAACCCCTTCTGGAACTGTTCATCAGCCTCCTCTTGGGCTTAGTGCAAGGACCCACAAGCTTCTGAAAAGCATCCCCGCCTCCTCTTGGGCGTTGTACAAGGACCCGTCGGCTTCTTAGAAGTTTTCACAGCCTCCTCTTAGGCTTCGTATAATGATTCTTCCTCCGGGAAGATAGCCTCATCTTGGGCTTCGTACAAATTGTCCCTACCGCTTCTTAAAAGTTTTTCTCGCCTTCTCTTGGGCTTCGTACAAATTGTCCCGACGACCTCTATAGGAACAGAAATTAGTCATCTTAATAGAACAGTCTTTCAAAGAGTCTAGATCTTTCTACCGCGAACGTACTATCTCTTGATCTCTCTTAAGTATAGTACAAAAGATAAAACTCTAGACTTGGGCAGTCTAATCTCCTTGAGTCTCGAAGACATTCTCAAGTTCCTTTCAAAAATAGGAAAAAACATCTGTAGACTTGAGCAATCTCAATACCCTTCGGATTCCCCGTTTCCTTAAAGAACAGGAAATAATCCCGGTCCTTAGATCAAATCCATGAGTACAACATTACCCATGTAAGAACTGATTTTCTCTTTTAACCAACATACTGGACCTATCACTCAACTGAAACAGTAACCATAGCCTCCTCTTGGGCTTTGTACAATGATTCTCCCCAGCAAAGTTAACCTTTGCAGCCTCCATCTCGGGCTTTATACGAGATACAAAATCACTCTCTTGGTGAGTATAAAAGACTCTCTTGTTGAGTCAACCCTCTTTTAGCCTCTATCTCGGGCTTTGTACGAGATACAAAACACTCTCTTGTTGAGTATAAAAAGACTCTCTTGTTGAGTCGATCACCTTTAGCCTCCATCTCGGGCTTCGTACGAGATACAAATCACTCTCTTGTTGAGTATAAAAGACTCTCTTGTTGAGTCAAACATTTTTTAGCCTCTATCTCGAGCTTCGTTCGAGATACAAAATCACTCTCTTGTTGAGTATAAAAGACTCTCTTGTTGAGCCAAACATTTTTTTAGCCTTCATCTCGGGCTTTGTACGAGATACAAAACACTCTCTTGTTGAGTATAAAAAGACTCTCTTGTTGAGTCGAACATCTTTTAGCCTCCATCTCGGGCTTCGTACGAGATACAAATCACTCTCTTGGTGAGTATAAAAGACTCTCTTGTTGAGTCAAACTTTTTTAGCCTCCGTCTTGGGCTTCGTACAAGACACATATAAAAACACTCTCTTGTTGAGTCAACCCTTTTATCCTCTATCTCGGGCTTCGAACGAGACACAAAAGCATCCTCTTGTTGGATCAATAGCCTCCTCTTAGGCTTTGTATAAAGAAATCCCTGTTTGATTCAATCAACCTTTTAGCATCAAATCATGCTTTGGTCACAGCATACAAACATCAACAACTCCTTTCCCCCATCTAATTGTTGTAAGCGGCAAGCCTCTGGATTATTTACATCCACGCCACTGTCCCTCTTTTAGCATGAGAAATTCCTAAGGAAAGATGGCCTTGCTCTAAACTGAGTTAAAGTCTTCCCCTTCAGGTTAAAAATCCCCTATAAAGGAAATTATGGCATTGCTAGCTTCACATATCCCAGTTAAAGTAATTCTCCTTTATAATCAGTCACCCAACAGTTGTGACAAACAGACCCCCTTTAGAGATGACAAATTCTCTCTAAAGTCAATACCCTTTTAGCTTCACATCTTGGGCTTCGAACAAGATACAAATAGACCCTTCAGCTTCACATCTTGGGCTTTGAACAAGATATAAACCACCTTTACCTTCATGTCTTGGGCTTTGAACAAGACACCAAAACACAATTTCCTCCCATAGAATAGGAGGAACTACGATCGCTCTGATTTCCCTATCCCGGGAATACGTAGGCATAAGATTGAAAAACAATCTTAGCGAGCACACTAATCAAAAAACCCCAAAGTCCCCTACCTCCAGCCAATCTAGCACAGTATCCCAACAAATTCCCCATGAACAATCCCGGTATTTTGTTCTGAACAAAATAAGCAAAGAGAGACCCACGAACTAGAGTCGCATCTATAAACCAACAGTTTTGACTATTTAACCTCAGTTTGGAAGCAGGGTTAATTGGAGACATCTATTTCCCTTCCTTCATCACCTTCAATAGGATAAAAAATGAATCGAACTGTAGTACCAAAGCGATAGTGATTCGAAACCACAAAAACCGCGCTACAGAAAATGGCGACCACAGTGGGAGTGACTTGGTAAGATCTTGTCGTCCCCATTTTCCACAGAAAAATGGCGACCACAGTGGGAGAGACTTGGTAAGATCTTGTCGTCCCCATTTTCCACAGAAAAATGGCGACCACAGTGGGAGGTGCCATGGTAAGATCTTGTCGTCCCCATTTTCCACAGAAAATGGCGACCACAGTGGGAGCTGACTTGTTATTCTCCCGTCTCTTAGGAGGAAACCTTAAGTTTAGACAATTTCACAGGGAAAATGGCACCCCACCGTGGGGCCAAACAAAGGAATCTTGTCTCTCTTATCTCTCTGGTTGAAACCTTCTCTTGGGACGAGTCCTTGGGTTCATAAGGTATCACTGAATGACGGTTCCATCGGGGAATGTCATTATTGCTAGAATCGGCCCTCACTAGGATCTTAGGTCAAAAACCTTTAAGTTGGGCAAGTACCACAGAATGGAGACTCCGCCGGGGAGCCATTTTGTATTAGGATCATAGGATTCATAGCTCTTAAAAAGTCTAGGATATTAGGACAAATATATATACTGCTTTTCCTAATTGATATCTGTGTTTATTTTTCTGCTAATGGGAATGCGTGTGATGCCGCATGTGGAAAGATTGAGTATACACCTAGGAAAAACCTCTTTCAGTAGTGCGGAAGCTATCGGAAATAGTTGTCACGCGATACTACCCTCTTCTGAGATTCTTCGAAATACATCACCTAGCACGGTTCCCGGCCCGCTGATGTTATCTCGAAAAGAATCAATGATTTTGAGAGACAGGTACAAAAATCACTAGTATAAACCTTTGGGATGGGTAGAGCCTTGACTTCATGACACCGACCCTTTGCCCCATGTTTTTTCTATGTTTTTGTGTGCTGCATTCATGCATTCATTTAAAAAACATTAAGCAAAGAAAAATTTTCTCTTCTAGTCTCTCTTTTTCAAATTAAACTAAGACAATGATTGCAAATGTCAGAGAGAAAAGGATTGCGCTAATGGATTTTGGTAGAAGAAAAACTCACAAGTATACCTTCAAGGTTCCAAAACTAGAGGATTTGAGAGGATTAGCAAGGATGATCACTAACCCTGACGCTTTTAGAGCCAAGTACGAAGGTCTGCTACCTCTATTAAGGGTCCATGTAATTGAGGGAATCCTGGAGGCACTCATTCAGTTTTACGATCCGGTCTATCACTGTTTCACATTCCCGGATTACCAGCTCGCACCAACGCTGGAGGAGTATTCTCATCTGGTTGATATACCCATTACTGATCAAGCTCCCTTTTCTGGACTGGAAGAAATTCCAAAGGATCAAATCATTGCAAGAGCAATCTATTTGGATGAGTCGGAAGTCAAGACTCACATGGCCACCAAGGGAGGAATCCCAGGTTTACCAGCCAAGTTTCTGGTAAAGAAGGCTTTGTGATAGTTCCTGGATTGGCTGGAATTTTGGTAAAACAAAGGTTATTCAATGTTGATGTCAAGGTGCTGATGTTGTAACATTGAAGTCTTAACACTGGGCTGTGTTAAGTAGTTAAGTGCTGAAATTGGATGTCTGATGTCACATAGGTGATGTTGTAACATCAGACCTGCAGAATTAATAACAGCAGGATATGTTATTAGGGCACGCGTATTAGCTGGAATTGTGGAGAGTGGTTAACTCATTGGATGAGAATATCTTGGGATAGATATTTTCTGTTACATGGGAGATTTGATTGCAGATCTGTTGGAGAATTAAAAGGTTGAAGATTTAAAAAGATTTTGGGGATAAAATCTGTTTTGAAGATTCAGTTTTAATTAACAAATCTGATCAAATATTGTGACAAGTCCAAGCCCAATTCAGGAGCTATATAAAGCGCACAAGACCAAAGGAAAAAGTACAGATTGAAGATCAAGAGCAGAGGCTGAGTGTCTTAGATATTTGTACGAATCGTGAGTAAACCATTCAAGGGTGAATTGGTGATCTGTCCTCTCTAAAGCCGTGAAGCAAAGAGAGTTGTTTGAATTGATCAAAACTGTGAAGTAAGATCAAGGGTACTCAAAGTGGGTTCTTTGAGTGTTTGTAAGGGATTGAGTGGTGTTCTCATACCTAAGTGGTTTCTTAGGTAGGAAGTCATTAGTAGAGTATAAGTTTAGGAGATTGTCAACGGGTCGTTGAGTCTGTAAATTATATCTACAAGTAGTGAATTCCATCCCTGGCTTGGTAGCCCCCAGAGTAGGTTGGTTGTAACCGAACTGGGTCAACAATTCTTGGTGTTATTTTACTGTTATTGCTGTCCATATTGCAGAGTGTGTTGTTGTGACATCACACCTTAACATCACATGTCTGATATCAGAATTTTAATTGGTATCAGAGCAGGCATCCTGTCTGTCTCTGGGTGAGATTTAGGGAAGTTACTTTCTGGTGATAAGATGGACAAAGAAGTTGGAGGATTCGTCAACAGACCCCCTATTTTGGATGGATCCTATTATGACTATTGGAAGCCAAGGATGACCACCTTCTTAAAATCCTTGGACAGTAGGGCTTGGAAGGCTGTTATTAAAGAATGGAAAGCTCCTGTTATGTGTGAGAAGGATGATGCTGGCAAAGATAAAGAAGGCACCTCTAAGCCAAAGCCTGAAGAAGAGTGGACCAAGGAGGAAGATGAGCTTGCCCTTGGAAATTCCAAAGCTCTGAATGTTATCTTCAATGGAGTGGATAAGAACATCTTCAGGTTAATCAATACCTGTGAAGTTGCTAAAGAAGCATGGGACATCTTTCAGGCTACTCATGAAGGAACATCTAGAGTCAAGATGTCAAGACTTCAGATTTTAACATCAAAATTTGAAAGCCTGAAGATGAAGGAAGATGAGACTATTCATGATTTCCACATGAGTATTCTAGAGCTGGCCAATGCATCTAGTGCTCTTGGAGAGAAGATGTCAGATGAAAAGCTTGTGAGGAAGATCCTTAGGTCCCTACCTAAGAAGTATAAGATGAAGGTTACTGCCATTGAAGAATCACAAGACATCAGCAAGATAAGAGTAGATGAGCTCATTGGATCTCTTTAAACCTTTGAGCTTGGGTTGAATGAGGAAGAACAAGAAAAGAAGCCAAAGAGTATAGCCCTGGTGACAAATGGTGAAGAGGAGAAAGGGAAGAAATCTGAATCCTAAGAGGATCTGTCTCAGGCCATAGTGATGTTGGGAAGACAGTTCACCAAAGTGTTCAAGAGAATGAATAATAACTCCAGGCCTAATGTCAAGAACATGACTTCTGACATCAGCAAGAAGGATGAAGAGAAAACTGCCCAAGATAAAGGAGTGCAGTGCTTTGAGTGTGAAGGGTATGGACATGTCAAGAAAGAATGTCCCACCTTCTTGAAAAAGCAGAAGAAGGGCATGACAATTTCCTGGTCTGACTTTGATAGTGAGAGTGAAGGCGAGTCAGCAAAGCATGTGAGAGCTTTAACAGGAGCTGTTGTTTCTGATGATGATTCTAGTGATGGAGAAGTAACTTATGAGGAGTTGGCTTCCACCTATCAAGAGCTGTGTTTAAAAAGTGCTGAGATTTGTCAAGAAAACAAGTGCCATAAGCAACAGATTACTCAGCTAGAGAATGATAACACTGATCTTGAAAATGAAGTGGTGCTAGTTAGAGCTCATCTTGATCAAATGACCAAGTCTGTTAGGATGCTGAGCTGTGGTACAGACACACTTGACAAGATACTTCAGTCAGAAAAAGCTGCTGGAGATAAAGCTGGGATAGGTTATATGGCTGAGGACAAGGGAACTTCAGAAGGAAGCACTTCAGGTTCAAAGAAGGAAGTGTCACAACTTTCATCTCAACATCAGCCAAAGAAGCAGGATCCTACCCCTAAGAAAGCTGATGTTTCCCAACCTAAGAAGATTGAGAAGAAGACTGGTCCCTATCAGAAGAGAAAGCATCCACAGGGAGCTAGTCAGTATATGCCCCCACAATACCATGAGAGCATGCAAGCTGCTCAGATCAAACAGCACATGTCTCATCAGATGTCTCAACATCAGGACAACTGGTATGGTTATGGGTATGGATACACTAATGTTGTTCCTTATGTATATAGAAGAAGAAAGCCACACCATCATGGGAGACAATCAAGGAAACTGCATTCTCAGCCGTCTTATGGGAGAAGATATCAATAGAATAGATGGCAGGGCAGTTATGGTAGGAGGAGACCACATCATGGATGGCAGCATAGGCAATCTCATCATGGCAGAAGATTCAGAGATGAAAGGGTGAGATGCTATTATTGTGGAAGATTTGGACATATGCAGTACTCTTGCTACAAGCTGCATGGATACCCTCAGCCTCAAAACAGATGGAGAGAGCACAGGCCCAAAGTTGTTAAACAATGGGTACCTAAGGAGAAGGTGAAGTGCTTATTGGCTCATTTGGATGACAAAGAGGCTAAAGAAGGAACATGGTATTTTGACAGTGGGTGTTCCAAGCACATGTCTGGATGTAGATCCATGTTTGATGATCTTAGACCCTGTCCCTCTCATGAAGTCATATTTGGCAATGGAGGAAGAGGTGTTGTTGCAGGAGTTGGGAAAGTGCAAGGTAATGGTAGACCTGATCTTGACAATGTTATGTTTGTCAATGGTTTAAGTGCAAATTTGATCAGCATAAGCCAGTTGTGTGATGAAGGTTACGAGGTAAACTACACTAAGCATGAGTGTGTGGTGTCTAATGAGCATAATCAGATTGTTATGAAGAGTGCCAGAACCAAAGACAACTGTTATCAGTGGACCTCTCTTGAAGGAGATTCAACTAGTGATGTACAAGTTGATGTTATAACATCAGACTATGACATCAGGATGCTGAAAGGTCACTCAAAGTTAACAAGTTCTGATGTGAGTGTTTTAAAAGGAAAGTTTTTATGGAGGGAAAAAGTCATTGACACTCCAAATCAAGCTCCTAGCCTCAGAACCCCCTTTCCCGGTACTACAACATCACGCGTCTTCAAAGCTCTGCTCTCGCTACGAATCAACTCCTTCGACTTCAAGAATCAACTCTCACTGAAAAGAGTCATGGCGTCTCCATCCAAGAAATCTGAGTGTCAGAGTTCCACAAAAGAAAGAGCTAGGGTTTCCCCTGACGAAGGTTCAGCATTCAATCCCATGGACATTGAGCCCCTCTCAACCATTCTTCCTGAATCAGGTAAATCTAGACCTTCCAAACTTGTTCCAAAAAGGGCTGGGACTATTTTTAGAGATAATGAAACAAAAAAGCTTGTTACGAGTGTGCTATTTAGTAATAAAACAGCACCTAGGTTATCCACTTCTCAAACTGTTGAGGAAAGGGTAGACGTGGATAAAAGCTTAGGTATATCTAGACCACTGAGACAAATGCCTGCGGAACATTCTGAAAGGGAAAAGAGCGACATGCAAAGTGCAGCTACAAATCTTCATAGACTTGCTATGTCTGTTGTTGAAGATTCTGAAGAAGATGATGTACAGGAGGAAGCTAATGTTAAGGAAGATGTTGGAACTTCACCTGCTGGGGAAGAAAAGGATGAGGATGTAATCAATGTAGTTGACTTATCCGATGATGAAATCATTGGAAAAGCTGTCCCAATAATTTCTAAGAGACTGAAGACAAGGAAAGGAAAGACCGTTGATCCCTCTCCAAAGAAGTCTGAAGGCAAGAAGAACATTGTTGTTGGTCCAACCAAGCCATGGAGCAAAGTGGCTGTGAAATCCAAAAAGAGGAAAATAAGGGAAGACTCTTATTCTGACCGTGATGGTGAGGATGATGTTCATAACATCACACCTATCAGAATGACAATTTTGAAGAGAATCTCTGACAAAGTTCCTGAAGTTCCAGTCGACAACATTTCCTTTCATTATGCCAGCAGTGCATCATTATGGAAATATGTTTGTCAGAGAAGACTGGCCCTAGAGAGAGAGCTTGGGAAAGAAGCTTTGGAAATGAAAGATATCATGGAGCTGATTAAGGAGGCTGGATTGGTAAAGACTGTGACCAAGTTTCCTAAGTGCTATGAAAGTCTTGTTAAAGAATTTGTTGTCAACATTTCTGGAAATATTACTGATAAGAAGAGCACTGATTTCATGAAAGTTTATGTGAGAGGAAAGTGCATTAATTTCTCTCCTAGTACTATCAATAAGTATCTAGGAAGAGATGATGAAGAGTATAGTGAACTTGAGATGACTGATAATGATATATGTAAAGAGATTACAGCTGGTCAGATAAGGGTTTGGCCATTGAAAAAGAAGTTGCCAGCCAGTAAACTTAGCATCAAGTATGCAATTCTTCACAGAATTGGTGCTGCCAACTGGGTGCCAACAAACCACAAGACAACAATCGTTGTTGGATTGGGCAAGTTTATATGTGCTATTGGGAAGAAGATTAAGTTTGACTATGGCAGCTACATCTTTGAGCAAGTGGTGAAACATGCTGGAACAAACGCTATCAAGTTACCCATAGCATTCCCATCTCTTGTGTGTGGTATCATCTTGGAGCAACATCTTGAAACTTTAACAAGCTCAAACATAGCGTGCCAGAGGAAGACAGCTTTGTCCCTACACCCTAAACTATTTTCAGGATATCATGTTCCAGACATTGTTCTAACATCAACTGCAGAAGTCAAGAAGAAGACTACAAAGGCTGAACTGATCGAAGAATTGAAGACCATGTGCAAAGACCTTGATGAAGTAATCAGTACCTGTTTGGTTAGAAAAGAGAGACTTGAAAAGCTGATCCAGCAGTTAGAACTGAACAGTGGTGATGATGTTGATGACTCTGAAGTTGATGCCAGAGGGGATAACTTTGAGGAGGAGGAAGAGAATCCTGGAGGACAATCTAGTTCAGAAGAAGACTAGCTTATCTCCTCTTGCCTTCTATAGTCTTGTTATTAGTTTAGTGTTTTTTGTTGGTTTTGTAATTTGAATATTGTGCTGGTTTATGCACTGTTTATGTTTTTAGTTTCCTTCTATGATTTGTTTTGCCTGTTTACTAACTGAGAGGCTAACAATGAGAGCTAGGGTATACTGACTATAGTTAATAGGGCTTCATATAGAAGCTTGCCTAATTATGGCTAAAAAGGGGGAGAACATAGCCAAGATAGTCAAGAGGATTATTGCCATATGCTGCTGATGTGATGCAGAGATTAAGGGGGAGATAGATTGATGCTGCTAAAAGGTGTTTAGTTGAAAAGTGGTGATGCAGTTATTAAGGGGGAGTATTGAAGATATCATGACATGTGAAGAGTGCAGCCAAGCAGACATCTAGGGGGAGTAAACTGCTGCACATTATGAGCTACTGAACAGCTGTGATACTGGTTCATGTTTTCAAGGAGGAGCACCAATTGGCTGTTGTCAATAATGAAGATGGTGCTGCAGCAGATCTAGTGATGAAGACTATGCAAAGTGTCAAACTGCTGCTAATGAGGTTCAAATTAATTGAAGATTATTCCGCTGCTGAAATCTCTGAAGGTGCAGAGTGCAGAAGTTGATTGCAGAGTGCAGAGATTGTTTTAGCCAAAATTAGCCAAAGGGGGAGATTGATAGTTCCTGGATTGGCTGGAATTTTGGTAAAACAAAGGTTATTCAATGTTGATGTCAAGGTGCTGATGTTGTAACATTGAAGTCTTAACACTGGGTTGTGTTAAGTAGTTAAGTGCTGAAATTGGATGTCTGATGTCACACAGGTGATCTTGTAACATCAGACCTGCAGAATTAATAACAGCAGGATATGTTATTAGGGCACGCGTATTAGATGGAATTGTGGAGAGTGGTTAACTCATTGGATGAGAATATCTTGGGATAGATATTTTCTGTTACATGGGAGATTTGATTGCAGATCTGTTGGAGAATTAAAAGGTTGAAGATTTAAAAAGATTTTGGGGATTAAATCTGTTTTGAAGATTCAGTTTTAATTAACAAATCTGATCAAATATTGTGACAAGTCCAAGCCCAATTCAGGAGCTATATAAAGCGCACAAGACCAAAGGAAAAAGTACAGATTGAAGATCAAGAGCAGAGGCTGAGTGTCTTAGATATTTGTACGAATCGTGAGTAAACCATTCAAGGGTGAATTGGTGATCTGTCCTCTCTAAAGCTGTGAAGCAAAGAGAGTTGTTTGAATTGATCAAAACTGTGAAGTAAGATCAAGGGTACTCAAAGTGGGTTCTTTGAGTGTTTGTAAGGGATTGAGTGGTGTTCTCATACCTAAGTGGTTTCTTAGGTAGGAAGTCATTAGTAGAGTATAAGTTTAGGAGATTGTCAACGGGTCGTTGAGTCTGTAAATTATATCTACAAGTAGTGAATTCCATCCCTGGCTTGGTAGCCCCCAGAGTAGGTTGGTTGTAACCGAACTGGGTCAACAATTCTTGGTGTTATTTTACTGTTATTGCTGTCCATAGTGCAGAGTGTGTTGTTGTGACATCACACCTTAACATCACACGTCTGATACCAGAATTTTACTTTGTACTTTACTAGTATAGGGAACGTGACTGCTTTTGAAAGTATATTTGTTTTGCTCACCTACGGGTTATTTTTGTTTCCCAACATTGATAACTTCGTCGATATCAACGCCATTAAGGTTTTTCTCATTGGAAACGCCGTACCGACTTTGCTCGCAGATGCGTATCATTCTGTACACTTAAGGAATTTATACAGCGGAGGAATAATCACATGTTGTGTACCCCTGCTATATAAGTGGTTTATCTCCCATTTTCCTAAGTCTGCTGCTTTTTTGGACCATAAGAGTGCCTTATGTTGGTCGCAGAAAATCATGTATCTTACCAACTCTGATATAGATTGGTACAATAAGATTTATGACGGGATCAGAATCATTGACCATTGTGGAAACTTCCCCAACATACCCCTCATAGGAACTAAGGGAGGAATCAATTACCATCCAGTTTTAGTTCGTCGTCAATTTGGATACCCGATGAGGCATGTCCCGCGTAATGCTCATCTGGAAGGTCTTTTCTTCAAGGAAGGAGAAAATGACTGGGCACTAAAGATGGAAATAGTGCACGCTTGGAAACATGTTCATAAGAAAGGACAAGAGTCTCTAGGAAAAACGGACTGTGTCTCGGTGGAGCCTTATCTACACTGGGTCCAAACTAGAGCTCTCAAGCTAAGGATGCCTTATCCTCGTCACAGAGTTCTTCAGCCAAGGGAATCTGTCATGTACTTCATGACTGAAATGGAAAAACTTCAGGTTACGCTCAACAAAGTTCAACAGGAGAGGAGGTCTTGGAAGAACAAGTACCGCATTCTCAATGTGGAGTTTACCAAAATATAGCAACTGCTGAAAGATAAGGATGCTCTAATTGAGATTTTGGAGCAACATGCTGTAGAAAATCAGGATGACCAAAGGAATTTGCTCGCTCCTTTCACTTGGTAAAGGAATGACAACTAGACACGGCCCAAGAGCCCCGGTCCAAGAAAATGAAAATACCAGAATCAGCACCCGAGTTCTCCTCAGAGACCCATTAGCTTAGGTTTCTATTTCCGCACCTTGTAATTTACAGTATTTCCATGTCCGCAATCCTTTGAATTCAATAAAACGGGGGCTTCCCCACTGTTTGATATTTGCAATCCAATTGTCAAAGTTTATTTTGATTAAACAAAAAAACAATTAAATCATTGCATTCATCATTCTCAAGTCACGTATTCTTCTTACCTACGAATCTCATGTTTGTATCTCGGTTCTAGAGTCAAACTGTCTCATTCGTATAATACTCGGGCCAATCGTCAGAAAAAGATGGATGATCTCGAGGAAGAGGACAGAGAGTTGAAAGAAGAGATCGACGCTCTGAGAGAGGATATGAGAAAGCTTTGTAACGACATGCAAGCCATGGCAGAAGCTCAGCTACAAAGAACTGTGATCTCAGAGATCACCTCAACGCCCATAGTGGAGAAGTATGATCCTACGTATCAAATGGCGAAAGATTGTCCCTGGGGCATGCCTGTTAACTATATCCCGGAAGGATATGTTCCGCCAATCACTGAAGATCAGGGAATCATAGCAGAAGCCGCTGGGCCTGAAGGTTACAAACTTCGGGAAAGCGAGGATTCCAGAGGCATAATCAGGACTCCTGAAGGTTACAAACTTCAGGAAGAGCCAAGATTCACTGCCGTAGTATCAGTACCACCCCCTGTGGTGCACACCGTCCCGGAAGGACAGATTCCACAGATACCTTCTGGTAGAAAGAAAAGTATGTTCGATAGAATGGATGAATTCTAGGAGCAGTTCCTGGAAATGCAGAAGGAACTGCAGGCTATTCGCGGTCAGGATTTATTTGGAAAGGACGCCGCAGACCTTTCCTTGGTCCCCAATGTGAAAGTCCCGCACAAGTTCCAAGTACCCGATTTTGAAAAGTACAAGGGTAATTCTTGCCCTTAGAGTCATTTGGTGATGTACGCTCGGCGAATGTCAGCTCAGACAGAGAACTAGGATCTACTGATTCACTACTTTCAGGATAGTTTAACCGGTGCCGCATTAAAATGGTACATGGGTTTAAATCGCACTACGATTAGCACTTTCAGAGATCTTGGTACTGCCTTCGTCCAACAATATAAATACAATTTGGACATGGCACCAGACAGAGATCGACTCAGATCAATGTCGCAAAAATACAAGGAAACCTTTAAGAAGTACGCTCAGAGATGGCGTGAAATTGCCGCTCAGATTTGTCCACCTCTTGAGGAAAAAGAGATGACAAAGATTTTCTTAAAGACCTTGAGCTCATTTTACTACAACAGAATGGTTGCCAGTGCGCCCAACGACTTCACCGAAATGGTCGGCATAGGAGTAGGTCTTGAAGAAGCAGTCCGAGAAGGACGTTTAGTTAAAGACGCTGGATCATCAAGCAATACCAAAAGATACGGTAGTGCTTTCCCTAAGAAAAAAGAGCAGGATATTGGCAATATCTCTCTTGGAAAGCAAAGGCGACGTTACCAACCAGTAGCAGCTATAACTCCTGCTATCAACCCTACGCCTGTTCCTACGTATCAACCTCAGGTTGCTCAGAGCCAACTGAGTCAACAACAATATCAGCAAAGGACACAACAACCTCTTCAGCAGGCTCGTCCTCAATACAACAACAACCGTACAACGCGGCCACCAGGATTTGATCCTATACCCGTATCGTACGCAGAATTATTTCCGTTACTACTGGCCAAGGGGCATGTCCAGACTAAGTCTCCTCTTACGGTACCGGAAAATCTGCCTTTTTGGTTTAAGGTGGATCAGACTTGCCCTTACCATCAAGGAGGACCAGGGCATAACATAGAAAACTGTCTCAGTTTCAAATCCGACGTGCAAAAGCTAGTTAGGAGCGGGGTCTTATCTTTCAAAGATACGAATTCGAATGTTCTCACAAACCCGCTGCCTCAACACGAGAAGGCTATAGTTAATTTGATAGAGGGAAAGTCTAACAACACCTATAAAATTCGCGATGTACTCTTATTGAGGGCCAACTTGGTCAAGATTCATTGTAGACAGAGTGGATATGGCCATGTGCCACCTCATAATTATCACCAGTGTGATATCTGCTCTAAAAGCAATCAAGGATGTTATGTGGTGCAATCAGCTATACAGGAACAGATGGATCTTGGATGGATCCAAGAGCACCGAGTCCGTGGAGTTAACATGGTTTATACGAATTCCAACATCATACAAAACCACGATATCCGTGCGATGAATGTCAATTTAGTGGCAATGCACTCAAGGCAAAGACAGTATCATAATCTGCCACGACACGATTACAATTCTTGTCTGACTTGCTCGGTAAACAAACAGGGTTGCTCTTTCATACAAGAGGCCCTCCAGTGTCAAATGGATCTTGGATGAATTCAATAATACCATGATAGGAATCATTATCAAATCAACATGATTCAAGTCTTCAATATTCGCTTGTGAATACCAACCTGGTGGAGTTACATGCTAAACATGTTCGGCTCGGGTTCCTGGTATCACATGATTATCAGGGTTGTAAAGCGGGTTGTGAAGACGATCAGGGTTGTTCCCTTGTCCAAGAAACACTTCAGCACTTGTTGAACCACTGGTGGCTTCCAATCTATATGGATGAAGACACACAACAAATCAGTGTGGTTGACGGGAATCCTACTAGATATCAAAGTCAGGATGTTCGGTCGATGGAAACAGACCTAGTAAGGTTACACTGTATTCAAAGTGGACGTGGCCAGGTGCCACTACACAACTATGAGCGGTGCGGAGTTTGCTCAGTGGATAATCAAGGATGCTACCTCGTGCGAGCAGGCCTTCAAAGTCAATTGGACCGCAAAGAGATTCAACCATGGTCAAGTTTTGGATCAGTCAACTATTTCGCTGATCAAATCGAGGACGTTGTCATAATCTATGATCATCGGAGGGCTAGGGATGTTTGTACCATTATCCCTCTACTTGACGAATCGAGAGTTCCCAGCCGGGAACAGATCAAAATTACTTATGATGGTTAGAAAAATCATAAGGCTCCCATAGTCATCTATCTATTGGGACCACTACCGTATGAATCAACTAAGGATATCCCTTACAAATACGGTGCAACAACCATTGAAAATGGAAAGGAAACTCCATTACCCTCCGTCGTAAACATTGCCGACATCAGTCGCGTCACACGGAGTGGTCGAATCTTCAACAGAGGAGTTGGAGAACCTGCCAAAGAAAAGGAACCTCAGACAGAAGTTCCCAATCCACCAGTCGGTCAATCCAGTAATCCCGACCTTTTGAAAAACAATGATGAGATGCTGAAGCTCATCCAAAGGAGTGAATACAACATTGTTGATCAGCTATTACAAACTCCTTCAAAGATCTCGGTATTATCACTGTTACTTAGTTCAGAAGCGCACAGGGAAGCTCTACAGAAAGTCTTGGAGCAAGCCTTTGTAGAACAGGATGTAACAATCAGGCAGTTCGATAGCATTATCTCTAACATCACTTCCTGCAATAACTTGGGATTTAGTGATGAGGAATTACCTGAAGAAGGTCGCCATCATAACATGGCGCTCAACATTACAGTCAACTGCCAGGACGATACTTTAGCCAGTGTACTGGTAGACATAGGGTCAGCCCTGAATGTTATGCCTAAGTCCACTTTGATGCAATTATCATTCAAAGGACCTCCAATGAGAACCAGTGAGGTCGTCGTCAAAGCATTTGACGGATCCAGAAAAACGGTTATCGGCGAAGTCGACCTTCCCATAACTATTGGTCCTCATACTTTCCGAGTCACTTTTCAGGTCATGGACATCTGTGCAACATACAGTTGTTTATTAGGAAGACCTTGGATACATCAGGCTGGGGCGGTTACTTCAACCCTCCACCAAAAGCTAAAGTTTGTCCAGAACGGCCAACTCGTCACGGTTTGTGGAGAACAGGCCTTGCTCGTAAGCAACTTATCATCATCTACTTGTGTAGAACCTGAGGAGGTTGTTGGGACTCAGTTCCAAGCGCTTACGGTGAGCAATGAGAATCAATCAGAGAAAGGAACCTCGATTTCCTCATACAGAGATGCTCTCGAAGTGATTGAAAATAACAATGCAAAAGGACGGGGACAGCTTGTCATTCCCACTGATAACAAAACAAAGAAGGGTCTTGGTTTTTCTGCAACCTGCACCCAGACAGCTGCTAACAATGAAAGTCTTCATCCCATTCAGAACTTCTTCCACAGTGGAGGCTTCCTTCAACCAGTGACTCAAGAAGTGAATACTATCAACGAGGGAGATTCCTCCGACACAGATGAGGAATGGAAGTCTTATCTTAACGAGGACGGTTATATGTCTCAGGAAGAGGTGCCTATGCCATTTTTCTATCCCGCACAGAGTCTGAGATTTATACCAAGGTCAGATGTCGAAATGATATACGGAGATTGTGATCCTGAAGGATGCCGTGCTCCGCCAAATTCATTAGAGGAAGACACTTCGATGAAATATAACTTTGACCACGACTATTATGGCCCAATGGATGGCCTGCCAATGTGGCAGCCTTACCCAGGAGACTTGGGGCAAGAAAGTCAGCCGAACAATGAAAATCAGCTGAGCATCATTGAAAAGAATACCTGCGTCCCCACCATGTCATGGGATCAACACCCAGGTTATCCTGAATATACCCAGCACGACGATGAATTCGCAACGTTTGCAGGACTAGAATTCATCAACTATGCTTTTCCCGAGGTCAACGTCATCGAGAGAGATGACTCCTCCAGTTCCAAAGAAGTGTGGGACACCCTGGGATAACCAAGCGGAAAATTTGACTTCATGTTCAAGTACACCGCTCCTGAAAGCTCTCGTCTCGGGTTTGAAGACATCCAGCCAACTGGATGGGGAGATACAGCTGATAGTACAAATACTACGCAAAATACAACAGAGGAATCCTCCTACGACAACTCTGTCTGGGAGACAGATTCCAATGATCCTGCTCCGCCAGAAATCAGCGTCATTTCTAAAGACAAATCAAGGAAGGTACCAGACTTTGTGATTCACCGAGGAGTTCGCCGCCAATGGGTCGCTGTCGATGTTCCGAAGATCGTTCATAAGTCTAAGTAATTGTCGTCTTTAACCTTTCACCCTGCCCAGGTGAAACGGATGTTTTGATAGGGCTCACTTTCTGTAAATGTCTCTCTTCGCTTCTCCCAAATCGATTGAGTTTTGTTTTATAGGGCTGCAGTTTCAAGAATCGACAAGTTCATAAATAAAATAACGTCGTTTTGTAATTTCCGCATTAATTGTTGTTTTCTCTTTTCGCTTTTCTCAGAAAATGGTAATCCTAAAAAACAACACAATAATAAAAACAAGCAGTAAAAAGAAATACACTGCACACACTTTTGCATTCCCTCTATCTTTTCTAAACACAAATCATCACGTCATGCAGATTACTTGTTTTAAACCCTGTTGAAACATACGATCCAATGCATTCTCCCAACTTTGAATTCCCGGTATTTGAGGCTGAAGAAGAAGGTGATGAAGAGATTCCAGAAGAGATCTCCCGACTACTCAGACAAGAGGAAAGGCCATTGAGCCTCACAAAGAGTTGCTGGAAACAGTCAACTTGGGCTCAGAAGAAGAGAGAAAAGAAGTCAAGATTGGGGCACTGCTCAGTCCAACTGTTAAAGAAAGTTTGACAAAACTTCTTAGAGAATTTCCCGATGTCTTCGCTTGGTCCTATCAGGACATGCCAAGGTTGGATACCAGCATCGTGGAACATCATCTACCGTTAAGATTAGAATGTCCACCGGTAAAACAAAGGTTGAGACGGACTCATCCAGACATGGCTGTCAAAATCAAAGAGGAGGTACAGAAACAGATTGACGCGGGTTTCCTTGCTACGTCAGAATATCCTCAATGGTTAGCCAACATAGTACCAGTTCCGAAAAAGGACGGAAAAGTCAGAATGTGTGTCGACTACCGAGATCTGAACAAGGCAAGTCCAAAGGACGACTTTCCCTTACCACACATTGACATGCTGGTAGACAGTACAACAAAGTTCAAAGTTTTCTCCTTCATGGATGGATTCTCGGGCTATAATCAAATCAAAATGGCGCCGAAAGACATGGAGAAAACTTCGTTCATTACCCCATGGGGTACTTTTTGTTACAAGGTAATGTCGTTCAGCTTGAAGAACGATGGGGCAACCTATCAGAGGGCCATGACTACTCTGTTTCATGACATGATACACAAAGAAATCGAAGTATATGTCGATGATATGATTGCCAAATCTAAAACAGAGGAGGAGCATGTGACCCACCTGTCAAAACTATTCGAGCGGTTGAGAAAGTACAAACTCCACTTGAATCCCAATAAGTGCACATTCGGTGTCTGTTCAGGGAAACTCTTAGGATTCATCGTCAGCCAGAAAGGAATTGAGGTTGATCCTGACAAGGTCAAGGCCATTCAAGAAATGCCTTCTCCGAAAACTGAAAAACAAGTCAGGGGATTCCTGGGACGTTTGAACAACATCTCCAGAGTCATATTCCTCATGACCGCGACATGTGCACCGATTTTCAAATTACTCAAAAAGAATCAGGACTGCGTTTGGACAGAAGACTACCAAACCGCCTTCGACAGTATCAAGGAATACCTGTTGAACCTGCCAAGTCTATCACCTCCAGTGGAAGGAAGACCACTGATCATCTACCTCACAGTCCTAGAGGACTCAACGGGTTGTGTACTTGGCCAACAAGACGAAACAAAAAGGAAAGAGTCTGTCATCTACTATTTGAGCAAGAAGTTTACAGACTGTGAGACTCGGTACACTATGCTCGAGAAAACTTGCTGCGCTCTGGCTTGTGCAGCCAGACGTCTTCGCCAGTACATGATTTGCCACACTACTTGGTTAATCTCTGAAATGGATCCAATCAAGTATGTCTTTGAAAAGCCTGCTCTCACGGGAAGGATTGCCCGTTGGCAGATGTTTTTATTAGAATATGACATAGAGTACCACGCTCAGAAAGCCGCTAAAGGGAGTATTTTAGCCGATCATTTGGCTCATCAACCGATTGATGATCAGGAATCAGTCGGATTTGACTTCCCAGACGAAGATGTCATGTATCTAAAAATGAAAGACTGCGATGAACCGCTACCCAGTGAAGGGCCAGAACCAGATTCCCAATGGGGACTTATCTTTGACGGAGCTGTCAATCATTACGGCAACGGAATTGGGGCAATTATCATAACACCTCAGGGTACCCACATTCCTTTCACCGCCAGACTTACATTCAAGTGCATAAACAACGAGGCCAAATACAAAGCTTGTATTATGGGTCTCGAAGAAGCGATCGACTTAAGGATTAAGAACTTGGATGTATACGGCGACTCAGCTTTGGTTATCAATCAGATCAAAGGAGATTGGAACACATATCAATCAGGATTGATTTCTTACAAAGATTACACAAGAAGGTTGTTACCCTTCTTCAATAGAGTCGAGTTTCATCATATCCCTCGTGAGGAGAATCACATGGCTGATGCATTAGCCATTCTCTCTTCCATGATTAGTGTAGGTCAATGGAACGACTTACCTAAGGTTGACATAATGCGCCTTGAACGGCCTGCTTACATCTTCACGATTGAAGCAGTCATAGACGATAAACCTTGGTATCACGATATCAAATGCTTCCTTCAGAAACAAGAGTACCCACCTGGGGCATCGAGGAAAGATAGAAAAACCCTCAGAAGGCTGGCAGGCAGTTTCTTCCTGAGCGATGATACACTCTATAAGAGGAACTTTGACATGGTCTTGCTTCGATGCATCAACAGACCAGAAGCAAACATGCTGATAAAAGAAATTCATGAAGGATCCTTTGGCACTCATGCCAACAGACACACAATGGCGAGAAAAATTCTAAGAGCAGGGTACTATTGGTTGACAATGGAATCTGACTGCTACAAGTACATGAGGAGGTGTCACAAGTGTCAGATATACCCCAACAAAATCCATGTACCGCCAACGCATCTCAAAGTTCTTTCTTCCCCATAGCCTTTTTCCATATGGGGAATTGACATGATTGGCGTGATTGACCCCAAAGCTTCAAACAGACATCGGTTTATCCTGGTAGCCATTAATTACTTCACCAAGTGGGTTGAAGCAGCGTCATACGCCAATGTAACCCGACAAGTGGTGGTCCGATTTATCAAAAACTATCATATGTTGTTATGGTGTTCCAAGCCAGATCATTACGGATAATGGATCTAACTTGAACAATAAGATGATGAAAGAGTTGTGTGCTGAGTTTAAGATCGAACACCATAACTCATCTCTCTACCGACCCAAGATGAATGTCGCGGTAGAAGCGGCTAACAAGAATATCAAAAAGATTGTTCAAAAGATGGTTGTAACCTACAAATATTGGCACGAGATGCTACCCTTTGCTCTTCACGGTTATCGCACATCTGTCTGCATTTCAACAGGGGCAACCCCTTTCTCTCTAGTATATGGCTTGGAAACAGTGCTCCCCATCGAAGTAGAGATCCCATCAATCCGGGTATTGATGGAAGCTAAGCTTACAAAAGCTGAATGGTACCAAAGTCGGCACAATGAACTGAATCTAATCGAAGAAAAGAGAATCATGGCACTATGCCATGGTCAGTTGTATCAGCAAAAGATGAAGAAGGCGTTCGACAAAAAGGTCCGACCTCGCGTCTTCAGAAAAGGAGACCTCGTGCTTAAAAAGATACATTCATTTCTCACTGATTCCCGGGGCAAGTGGACTCTGAATTATGACGGCCCCTATGTGGTCAAGAACGCTTTCTCAGGCGGTGCCTTGAGACTCGCAACCATGGATGGAGAGGAATTTTCCTACCCCACAAATGTTGACATAATCAAGAAATACTTCGCCTAAATAAAAAAAATGTCTCGGTGGATTGAAAACCCGAAAGGGCGGTCCAGGCAAAAATTAGAGACATGATCAAAAATCATCCCGGTGGATTGGAAACCTCAAAGTACAATCCAGGCAAAAATTAGGGATAATGACAAGTAACTACATTCGACAAAGGGGCAAGTCCCTCGGCAGCAGTTACATCATCCGTCAGGAAAGCTCCGGTCAAGGTCATCTTTGACAGAAGCTCAGGATGTGCCAAAGTCAAATTTGGTAGAAGGATATTGGTCGTTATGTTTCAATGTAGCCCTTTTCCCTTAAAATTACCATTTTCTAACTTTGTAAATACTCTGTGGAATCACGCGTTTGGCTGATTTCCATCCTATCAATAAAATTTGAGCCCTTGTGCTTATGTTTGCAATTCTCATTTGTTTTAGCTTTACGGAACGACATTTTAGCATGAATAACGATTCTTGAAACGAAACAAAAATGAATTTACTTGGAAAACTTTTTCTGCTTTTAAAATAAAGATGGCAATTTCTTTTGACTGTTGAACATCGAAAGAACATCGATCGCTTCGCCAAAAGTAATCGAGCTTCAAAGTGCATAATCAAAGTACTCCTTCTAAGCCAGTGCGCCTGAATGAAGGATCAGCTATATCAGATGCGACTTTCCCATCTGATACCCTCGGCAGAGTTCTTATCTCCTAAGCCCGACCAACATAGCTCCCGACGAGGACTATCTCTCCTAAGCAAGGCATAATTGCTATCGTGAACTAGTGATACTTTTCACCCCCCACTGTGGCCGAGTATCCAGTCGTGTTCATCTACTAGTTTGTATGTCGTGTTAGTTTTGTCAACATATACATACATACATCATGCATTACTACTTTGCGTTCATATTCATGTTGCATCACTATCACTTTAGTCGGTCTTGTACCCTAGTGATAAGAGTCCTCTCAATCGAGTCGTCAGTTCTTTCCTCGTCAGGAAATGAATCATCTAAGCGATCTCTCCTCCAGTTTATTTCTAGATTGAAGGTGGTTCTTTGACCACTTTGATAACTTGAACCTCTGAAAAACCAGAGAACCCTCAGCCAGCATCACTCTTCGCCATGGAAGATGATATCTTCGCTTTCTCAGATTAAGGAAAATCCCTAGAGAAAGCCTCACAACTAAAGACTTTCAGCAACACATTGGTCCTTCTCTCCAGAATGTCAATGTCAACAAAGTCATCGGCACCTCAAAATTGGATCACGTCATATGGCATTTCTCCGAGAAGATCTCCGAGAAAAGTATGATGTAATATCCCTAAGCAAGAAACAGTCTCTCAAAGAGACTCATTTTCCCCAGTAGAGTCGACAAATGGCGTCTCCAAACAGAGAAGTTTGTGCCTCTCTACAATCAAAACTTTTTCTATCAAATGGCATCTCCCTAGGAAAATTCGGCGAGAAGTTTGAGGAGAATCGCTACAAATAGCGTCCCTTGTTAATAAAGTTTATTGACAAAAGAAACTGAGACCAGTTCCTTGGTAGGAAACCAGGATCGAGGGGAAGTTTATATCAGAAACTTAGACTAGTTCCTTGGTAGGAAACCAGGATCGAGGGGAAGTTTATTTCAGAAACTAAGACCAGTTCCTTGGTAGGAAACCGGGATCGAGGGGAAGTTTACAAAAGAAACTTAGACCAGTTCCTTGGTAAGAAACCAGGATCGAGGGGAAGTTTACAAAAGAAACTTAGACCAGTTCTTTGGTAGGAAACCAGGATCGAGGGGAAGTTTACCTTTTATAAGCATCATTGCTTAGCAAAAGAGGAAGGATGCGCAAACTGCCATTCATAACCACCATCAAAATTTCGGGTATTCAAATATTTAATCCTCTTGCACCCCGAATGCCCGAATACCTTCTCCATTCACACCTTCGGGTACAAGAAGATTAAATAGGGGCATCTGTCATACCCCAAATTTTGAACACTAAGATTTCCCATCATTGTGTACCTTTATGCCTCATCAATCTCCTCAAGAATTGTTGAGCATTCACTACTATCAAAGATTAGGGTTTTAAGCCCTCTCAGAGCTCTTAGACAAAAAACCAATCAAGGAATGACATGATCTTCAACTTGTCTAGCCTCTCAAACATCCACAATGAATCAAGAGGACTCCCACAGCAATAATCAAGCACAAGGTTGCAGCATTCTGAGTGGATCAAGCCTCACGATCGACAATGTCACCAAATTAGGGTTTTGGTCAACTAGGGCCTCCAGATGGAGATTTTCCTCTGGGCATGAGCCAATGCTTCAAAGCATAACCTATGATGCTCCAAGGGACATCATGAACCCAATCATCAAGTCAATTTGGCTTTAGGGGATGCATTCATAAAAAATCAGGAATTAGGGTTTCTTGACCTAATTCACCTCTAAGTTGACTTTTGGGACAAATCATGAGCCAAGACCTCAATAGGGGATTTGAGGGTCTCAAATACATCACATTGATCCATTTGCAACAATGTATTGATCCAAGAAGCTTGAGCAACAAGTTTCAAATTCATCTGAACCACAGTTGGGGTTTCGCGAGAAAAGTCAACTGTATCTTTGACTTTTGACCAGGACATGCTCCCAAACCCTAGGACATGATTCAATACACCCTATGACACCTATGAAATCAATCCATCAAGTTTTATTTAGGTCAAGGACTTGATTTCATAAAGGATCGCACAGTTTGGAATTCATCTGACAAAAAGTCAACTGTGCCCAAAAGTCAAACTTTGACTTTTTGAGATTTTTCACAATTATGGTTTTTTAACACTAAAATGATGTTAATGTGTGATTAGAATCAACATTCATCAAGAAAAATAAAGAAAAGTTGGATAACTTGTAAAAGGGGTAACCATAAAAAACTTAGAAATTTTTCTAAGTTATGGAACAAAGTGGCTAGGGTACCAACTTTGGAGGATCATAACTCCTAAACCACAAGGCCATTTTCTCCCATCCAAAGCTGGATTTGTAGCCCTCATGGCACTCTACAAAAGCTTCAACTACACCTCATTCCAATTCATCATGGATTTTGAGTTATGGAATGATCAAAATCACAAAAAGTGAAAATGTAACTTTTTTCCAACACTTAGTGAAATTTTCACTAAGTCAGAATCTGCCTTCACTTTTTTCCAAATGTAGGGCATTTTTCACTTGGATCTAAAAAGTATCAAAACCAATTATGATCAAACAGTTATTGTATCATATGAGGGCTTTCCAAAATAGCCAAGAACGCCATCAAGTTCCACTTGGGCCATGAGATATGACAATGGCAATATGCCTTGTTGAAAACTGCCAAAGCAAGGCAGATTTTGGAGTTTTGCTCGATTTGCCCAAATTTTACAAAGGGCAAGCAACTCTATCCATTTGAACACCTCAAGGGGGACCAAGGAGGAACCAACTCTGATCCCAAGCCTCCCAAGTCTTTGGAACCAAAAGTAGCATGCCAAACATAGAAATCCCTAAAAGAGGAACAAGACATCAATTTTGGATTGGAGCATTTAATGGATGCACCAAGGTGGCATGGACTGACACATTTGCAACTGAATTCAGTCAAGAATGATCCAACAACTAGGGAACCACAGCTCTGTGCTCTAACCTCTAGTCAATGGCTAGAGGAGACTTGAGATTCCAAAGTGCAACCATTGGCCAAACCTCTGCAGCAGTTGCCATTCACTATTGCTTGCAAAACAAACTTGCTCTACTATAAATAGAGCTCATTTGTGCTCAGTTTGAGTACACCAAAGCCATCAAATAGATGCTTTCCTCAAAATCTCCTTCTTCACTCCAATTTTGCCTTCTAAGGCAAGTCACCATTGGGTTTTGAGTTTGAGAGCAATTCCAATCAAACCAATCACACACACACCTCACATACATCATATAGAAGTGATCCAAACACTCACATAACATCTGTAACACCAAAATCACAAAATACCAGCCAACTGCTCAAGCCTTTGACAGATTTGCAGTTGAGGTGCCAAATCAAGTTCCAACTCAAATCAATCCACTCCAAACATCCAGACACACTCCATGGCACCTAGGGAAGCTATCCAGATCATTGAAACCTAGATGTGACACCTCTAACCCAAAACACGATCACCAGCTGCAAGTGGTAAGCATGAGCCCCTCTAACTCTATGATCCATGCAATTTTTGCTGCACAATAATTTGACCATATGTTCATAATCATGCATAGAGTGTTTACCCTCAATCAATTGCTTTGTATGAATCGTGTATGGAATTTCTGAACCATCATGCAGAATTTAGGGTTCTTGAGGTTTCTCTTTGATTTCTTATTCCATGCTTAAAATAAATGAGAAATTAAAGACCATAGACATGATCGTGAGGTTGAAACGAGTAGATTGATATGTAGATTGCATGATATAATCAAGTATTCAGTGAGATTGGATAGAAAATGCAAATCTACAGAAACAGAGGAAGGGCGCGTGTTCTTGCCATGTTATTGGCGCCCTTTTTCAAATATTTGAATATTTGAATTTTGTGATTTTATTTAATTGATTCAAAAATTAATTTCTCTTTGAGTTTTAATGATTTTGAGTTGATTCTTTTTTTAATAATTCACAAAAATGTTAAAATATTTTATTTTACCAAAAAATCCCAAAAATATTATTTATTTCATATAATTGATATTTTTGCCAAGAATTAATATTTTAATTATTTTTGACATTTAAAATATTTTTTCCTTCTTGATTTTGCAAGTTTTAATGATTTCCATTCATTTTGTAGGTCAAAACATGATTTTTGAAACATTAATCCAAGATCACAATTTGTTTTCCACATGTTAAACAATTTTGATCATTTTAATTGAATTTTTTATTCAATTAAAATACATTTTGGAAACAAATTAGGGTTTTGATTAATTCAACCCTCATCAAACCTTTTAAAAACCATCTCGGCCTCTAATAGAGTGTAAGACCCAATCCTTTGTAAATACACCACCTTTTGGGCCTCAAATGTTGTATAAGTCCCGTTGTATTTCAAAAGTTCGGCGCGATCATCGCTCGTTTAAAACAAACCATCTGGGCCACTCCTCGAGCTATAAGACTCATTCAAAATCATTTTGGGCCTCTATTAGAGTGTAAGACCCAACCCCTTTGAAAACCAAAACTTTTCGGCCTCAGTTTTTGTATAAGTCCCACTGTGTTTTCAAAATCTCGGCGCGATCGTCGCTTTTCAAAAACATTTTCATCAGGGCCTACCCTCGTGTTATAAGCCCCATTCTTTTTCTTTAAACACCTTTGGGCCTCTAATAGAGTGTAAGACCCAATCCCCTTTTAACCAAAACAATCTTTGGGCCTCAAATATTGTATAAGTCCCTCTACGTTAAAAGAAAATCTCGGCGCGATCGCCATTTCAAAAAACAAATCATATGGGCCTACCCTCGTGTTATAAGCCCCATTCTTTTTCTTTCAATCATTTTTGGGCCTCTTGATAGAGTGTAAGACCCATTCCCTTGTACAGAAAACCTTTTTTGGACCTTAGTCACTTGTATAAGTCCCTGTACAAAACGACAGTGTGATCACTAATAAAACCTTGGGCCTCTCCTTGAGCTGTAAGCCCCAACAATCTTTTCAAAAGCACTTTCTCCTTTGGTTTTGAATATAATATTGTTATCAAAGCTTTCTTTGTTGAACAAATTGCATGGAAGCTCTACAACCGAGTAAGTGTTTACCCGCTTTCATTTACCGCTTTCATATGTATATAACTGTATTGTGGGGCTGTTTCACTGTAAGTCTTCTTTCATAAACTCATATCGACTGTGTAATACTAGTATAGATATTTAGAGTTTTCCCGGCAACTACGTCTAGAAATAGACAAAACCTCGTCTCCTTACCTCCGACGTTCTCCCGGATATTTCAACATAACCTAAAACCATGAGAATTTTCTTTTACAACAATTTTAGATAACTAGATCTAAGAAATCTCCCCCTTGAACAGTTCATATACAGAAGGCCAGTGTTCCAAGTGAAACCCCTTCTGGAACTGTTCATCAGCATCCTCTTGGGCTTAGTGCAAGGACCCACAGGCTTCTTAAAAGTATCCATGCCTCCTCTTGGGCGTTGTACAAGGACCCGTCGGCTTCTTAGAAGTTTTCACAGCCTCCTCTTAGGCTTCGTATAATGATTCTTCCTCCGGGAAGATAGCCTCCTCTTGGGCTTCGTACAAATTGTCCCTACGGCTTCTTAAAAGTTTTTCTCGCCTCCTCTTGGGCTTCGTACAAATTGTCCCGACGACCTCTTAAAGGTATAGGAACAGAAATTAGTCATCTTAATAGAACAGTCTTTCAAAGAGTCTAGATTTTTCTACCGCAAACGTACTATCTCTTGATCTCTCTTAAGCATAGTACAAAAGATAAAACTCTAGACTTGGGCAGTCTAATCTCCTTGAGTCTCGAAAACATTCTCAAGTTCCTTTCAAAAATAGGAAAAAACATCCGTAGACTTGAGCAGTCTCAATACCCTTCGGATTCCCCGTTTCCTTAAACAACATGAAATAATCCAGGTCCTCAGATCAAATCCATGAGTACAACATTACCCATGTAAGAACTGATTTTCCCTTTTAACCAACACACTGGACCTGCCACTCAACTGAAACAGTAACCATAGCCTCCTCTTGGGCTTTGTACAATGATTCTCCCCAACAGAGTTAACCTTTTCAGCCTCCATCTCGGGTTTTGTACGAGATACAAAATCACTCTCTTGGTGAGTATAAAAGACTCTCTTGTTGAGTCAATCCTCTTTTAGCGTCTATCTCGGGCTTTGTACGAGATACAAAACACTCTCTTATTGAGTATGAAAAGACTCTCTTGTTGAGTCGATCACCTTTAGCCTCCATCTCGGGCTTCGTACGAGATACAAATCACTCTCTTGTTGAGTATAAAAGACTCTCTTGTTAGTCAAACATTTTTTAGCCTCTATCTCGGGCTTCGTACGAGATACAAAATCACTCTCTTGTTAAGTATAAAAGACTCTCTTGTTGAGTCAAAAAATTTTTTAGCCTTCATCTCGGGCTTTGTACGAGATACAAAACACTCTCTTGTTGAGTATAAAAAGACTCTCTTGTTGAGTCGAACATCTTTTAGCCTCCATCTCGGGCTTCGTACGAGATACAAATCACTCTCTTGGTGAGTATAAAAGACTCTCTTGTTGAGTCAAACTCTTTTAGCCTCCATCTTGGGCTTCGTACAAGACACATATAAAAACACTCTCTTGTTAAGTCAACCCTTTTAGCCTCTATCTCGGGCTTCATACGAGACACAAAAGCATCCTCTTGTTGGGTCAATAGCCTCCTCTTAGGCTTTGTATAAAGAAATTCCCATTTGATTTAATCAACCTTTTAGCATCAAATCATGCTTTGGTCACAACATACAAACATCAACAACTCCTTTCCCCCCATCTAATTGTTGTAAGCGGCAAGCCTCTGGATTATTTACATCCACACCACTGTCCCTCTTTTAGCATGAGAAATTCCTAAGGAAAGATGACATTGCTCTAACTGAGTTATAGTCTTCCCCTTCAGGTTAAAAATCCCCTATAAAGGAAATTATGGCATTGCTGGATTCACATATCCCAGTTAAAGTAATTCTCCTTTATAATCAGTCACCCAACAGTTGTGACAAACAGACCCCCTTTAGAGATGACAAATTCTCTCTAAAGTCAATACCCTTTTAGCTTCACGTCTTGGGCTTCGAACAAGATACAAATAGACCCTTCAGCTTCACATCTTTGGCTTTGAATAAGATATAAACCACCTTTAGCTTCATGTCTTGGGCTTTGAACAAGACACCAAAACACCATTTCCTCCCATAGAATAGGAGGAACTACGATCGCTCTGATTTCCCTATCCCGGGAATACGTAGGCATAAGATTGAAAAAGAATCTTAGCGAGCACACTAATCAAAAAACCCCAAAGTCCCCTACCTTCATCCAATCTAGCACAGTATCCCAACAAATTCCCCATGAACAATCCTGGTATTTGGTTCTGAACAAAATAAGCAGAGAGAGACCCACGAACTAGAGCCGCATCTGTAAACCAATAGTTTTGACTATTTAACCTCAGTTTGGAAGCAGGGTTAATTGGAGACATCTATTTCCCTTCCTTCATCAACTTCAATAGGATAAAAAATGAATCGAACGGTAGTACCAAAGCGATAGTGATTCGAAACCACAAAAACCGCGCTACAGCAGGTTTTGGTGTGTTTGCAGCGTGGAAGTACATTTTGGGGCAGTGTGTAGCAGGGTGATAGCAGAGATAGAGTAGTTTGATGAGGTTTTGCAGTTGTCTTGTGTAATGGTGGTCATAGTTTATATGTTCCTTTTGTACGATGCACACGTCCTTGTTGGCTTTGTTGGTAGGATATTTGGCTGGTGTAGTGAGGTGTAGCTATAGTGTTTGACACAAAGGTTTTGTTTTGGTTGTATGGTTTTGAAATGAAAGAAGGAGAGGCTTTGGGTGACAAAAAACTTGTAAAAAAAACAAATAATAGTAATAGTAATAATAATAATAATAATAATAATAATAATAATAGTAGTAATAAAATAAATAAATAATGATGATAATGATAATAAATAAAATAATAATAATAAATGAATAAATGAATAAAAATAGTGATAGTAACTAATAACTAAAATAATAATAAATGGATAATAAAATAATAATAATAACTAAAATAGTAACAAATATAAAAAAATATAATACTAATAATAATAATAATAATAATAATAATAATAATAATAATAATAATAATAATAATAATAATAATAATTACAATTAAAAATAAACTTATAACGAAATAATAATAATAAAAATAAACATAGTGATAAAGATAATAAATAATAAAAATAATAATATATTAACAAAAGGAGAATTAAACTAATGATAAAAATAAGAAAAGATTCTAAATTTAAAATAAAGTTCTAAAACTTCATAAAAATAATTGAATTAAAAAAAAAAAGAGAATGAGTGACAAAAATCAGATGAAAATTGCACGATTATGATCGATGGACTACACAACTGCAAATGCACAAATGACTGGCTTAAAATGACATGAAAAAATGATCAGAGGATCTGAGGGTAAAATTTGGGGTATGACAGTTGCCCCTATTTAAATATCTTCACCAGATGACATGAGTGATGATATTTCTCGTGAAATCATGGTGAAAGATATTTAAATATAGATAACCAAAAATTTTGCCCTTAGATACAATGATATGCAATGCTATGGACAAAACTAATCTATAATGCTGACATGCCATGAACACTACCATGATGTGAATGATAGAATGCTAAATGCAAAAATATAGACGAAAATGAAAGCAAACAGGGATAAATGCAATGAGTAGACACTCACAGGATTGACAGCAACACTGGGGAGGCTGAAACAAACCGGGAAAATCTAAAATGATCGAGCAATTGGTTCAAATATGACCAGTTGACGCTTAAAATTCAGACAGGTGATCTCCACTGGGGAAAGATCCAGGGAGATGAACAGCAGGTTCAGATATGACCGGGCGACTTTGGGGCCTGCAGGAGTCAGACAAACTCTTCACTAGGGATAAAACCATAAAGAAGTATGATCTCCATCGGGGATCAACTTGAAACAAAGGGATATACATCCAACAAACAGATTTCCTAGGGATTTCTTATATTGAAGAGTTCAAACGGGATCCTCAAGAAAAACAAGAAAATACAGAGAAAAACACAAACTCTGCATGCGCCAAACAAATTGGACTTAAACCAAAGCAAAGATAATGATAAGCTCTGATAGATCCAAATAAGGGTAGACACATAGACTTTCAAGGGATATTGGTAATGACCAGTCTTAAGATGACAATGATGATTGGACTTAGAAAACACGCCAGTAATCACTGGACTCAGGATACTGATAATGATCAGACCTTCAACAGATGCCAGTAAACACTGGACTTTTGCAGGGATATTGGTAATGACCAAACCTCTGCTGGGAATAAGATTATAAGATGCCAATAATCATTGGACTTAGAAAAAAAATGCCCGCCAGTAATCACTGGACTTGAATACCAATAACAATTGGATGAAAAACATGCCAGTGAACACTGGACTTACATGATACCGATAATGATCAATATTTGAAACAGTTCCAGTAATTACTGGACTTGAGATACCAATAATGATTGGTCATCAAGTTCAAATGTGACTGGATGACATTCTGGAACCAAAAGATCCTCAATGAAGTTTGAGCCGGAAGGATGATCTCCACTGGGGAATATCCAAAGCAGTGGATCAATAAGTTCAAGTATGATTGGCTGACACCCTGAAAAGAATAAAGCAACCTGTTTGGAAGTTGAACCAAAAGATGGGCTCCAACAGATGTATCTAGAATGATTGATCATCAAGTTCAAATGTGACAGGATGACGCCCTAGAACAAAAGATCCTTAATGAAGGTTGAACCGGAAATACGGTCTCCACTAGGGAAAGAAAAGCTTCACAAACGAGTGGCATTGTCAAAAGGGTTGACAGAAAGATACATAAACCTGAGATTCACCACTAAAGGGTTAATGGTAGGGTAGTAAATCACCAGACATTATCATCGTTAAAAGGTTGACGGATACGATCCAATTCGGAACATATTCACTAAAGAGTGGCATCATCAAACGATTGATGGAACAAAACCAAATGACATCGTCAATGGGTTGACAGAAAGAAAAACCAATTCACCAAAAAGTGAGATCATCGAAGGGTTGATGGCAATGAAACAATTTGCTCAAGAGTGACATCGTCAAAGGGTTGACGGAAAGGCAAACCAATTCACCAAAAAGTGACATCATCGAAGGGTTGATGGAACGAACAATTCACTAAAGAGTGACATCGTCAAAGGGTTGACAGAAAGGCAAACCGATTCACCAAAAAGTGACATCATCAAAGGATTGACGGAGAGAAGACCTCAAGTAAGAAACTTATCAAGGGGTTGATGGAAATGACTGATCGAGAGTAACAATAATTGTAATCACAAAAATATTGAACAACACCAAGGACGGATAAGCTTCTCAGGGGAGATTGCCCTTTATCGCCATAGAAAACAAACTTCTCAAAGAGATTGCCACTTGTTACACAAAAAGAATTTAGGTAAACGCCAAAGACAGATAAGCTTCTCAGGAGAGATTGCCACTTATCGTCGCAAAATACTAATGATAAAACAAGCTTCTCAAGGAGACTGCCACTTGTTGAGTATAAATTCCAAGGAGATATTATTATGACAACACTATTGAAGAAAATATTTTGTCTTCAATGAGGATCTGTAAAAGATTCTTTCTGCAAGACACAGTACAAAATAAATGCAATCTCAAACTAGGTTCAAAAGCAACACTTGCCTGGGACCAAAGTTTAATCTAGGAACAAACTAGAAAGAAACGGTCAAACAAGACTCCACCCATTGGGGAATGAGCTCAAATGGGATTTATCTTATCCAAGCTTGGAAAAGATAACTGAACCAACCATCATCCACAAGGATCAAACTCTGTGGGGAATTCTAGAAAGGATGGGCACTTTATGCCTAAAGGTGACGACCCTATTAGAAAGAATAGACAAACCCTGTCACTTGGGAAATAAACACCGTGAACAAAACAGGTAAACACCAGGATGGTAGCAGAAATGCTAAGATGTTATGCACGTGTATGAATGCGTGTATGCCATGTTTATGCTTATGCTTATGCTGACAAAACAGACAAGAAGAAGTACACTGGAGATGAAATAAACATCTCGACAAGGATACCCAGCCAATCTCATCAGATTGGACCATCACTAGGGATGAACATGAAGAATCAGCAGCTCTACTTCAAGGTTACAACCTTCTCTGGGGAGAAAAAAGAAAACTCCACTCGAGGTATAACATCATAACTTCACTAGGATTGCCATCATGAGCATGATTTCTTTACTGGAGAGAAAGATCTGTGGAGAATGGCCAAGATCAACTGAAGTAACAACTTACTAGGGAGTTGGCAAAAGATGTCACAAGAACAATGTAGTTCTGCATTCTAACTTGTATGATGATTATCACAACGAGCAAAGGCTCTTGTCACAAATAATCCTCAAATCTTCTTAGCCCCAGATTACATGGTCTATCAGAAGAAAATACCAAGAGGATTTTACAGAAGAATTAGCATACAAGATGCTTCAATATCTTCAAATTCTTGGAGAGATTCATGAATCTCGACGTAACTGCCCCAGTTTAACTGCACTTGCAAAACAAAGTCCTCAGACTTATCCTTCAAACTGTGGGAGTAACAACTGGGGAACAAACTTGCCCCTGCTGGCGAGTCTTCGGAGTCCTTGTCTTGAAAGGAGTTGGGAAACAACTTGCCATAAATGACCTCAAGACAACTTGCCCCAATATCCTGAACTTCGACGAGTTCTGCCCCTGATTCACCAAATCCTGGAATGGTCAATTAACAAATCTTTCGAATTGGTTGCCCCTGACTGAGCTTCTTTTACCAAATCAAATTCCCTAGCTGGCTGCATTTGTTGGGATTCCTTTGGTATTGAATTGTCTTGCAAACCATATTGTTTATTTAAAATTGACAATTTCAATGCAACATTCATGCAAGCTTTTAAAATCAAAGTTTATTGATGAAAACACACACAGTGGAGTGATTAAATAACCAAAACACAACATGGATCTAGTTATTTACGGAATGACAGACGAAGTGATCAACACAAACAATTAGCAAAGATCATTAGGAGTCAGGTTACCTAACCTTGCGGTAGCATGCTTTCAAAACAACCTTACCTCAATTAGGTCTTTTAAAGGTTGTAACGTGGCTTGGTTCACGGCTAATGAAACAAAGGATAAAGGCTCAAAGTTTGTTTGTCCCCACCCAATCTTCATGATGAATTTCAATCCTACGCTCAATTGACTCATGCTATACATTCAGGTTCCTATAGGCTAGGAATTGAATTGATGATAGTTGGTGATGGTTCAGAAACCTAAGACAATCACTACTCCCCTCCAAAATTTGGTTGTTTTTACCCATTGAGGATTTTTAGAGTGTAACCTTTAGAGAATTCCTCTTTTATTATCCCTAACTTTTGCCTGAACTGCTCCTATTGGATTTACAGTCAGCGGGATGCCCCAGTTTTTTGCCTAAGTCTCCTTAATAGGTTTTGACTTAGCGGGTTTTCTTTTTTTATTTCATTTTCCCTTTTTGGGAAAGAAGGCGACTACCTAGTTTAATGGTTATGGCGAACCATCATTGGCCTTTAGGCTCAAAAAATACATTCGACACTTGCTTGTTGTGTGCGAAGAAACCTGTGAGCACAACCTTTATATGAAAGGTGTCTTGTATGCATATATCGCCAAGTTAACTGAGAACTACCCACCCCAAGGTTGAGATTACGGGTTTTTTTGTAAGGAAAGAAAACTCATACTTCTAGGCTCGAAGGGGTTAACAAGGGATTATCTTCCTTATCTCTCCAGTGTTTGGGAATTGAAACAATGCCCTACATCGTCGGCAAAGTTTAATTGAAAGCATACCAACAACAGTTATGGGTATAATGTTTTCATCATCCTCCTCAATCTTTGCTTAAACAACAGTGGTAAAGATAAATGGATGAAAAGTAAATAGTTTTGCCCTTTTTTTCTTTTATTTTTATTTTTTAATAAAAGAAAATGAGTGAATACAAATGGACTTAATCAAAAGATGCATAAACATTTCATTAATCTTGCCAATTTGAAAAGAACGATAGCTTACAAGCAAATACAAATTCAACATGCAAAGAAAATACAACAAAAAAAGATGAAACAGCCAAAGGATTGCCAGCTTCGGGGAACAGACTTTCCTTTCTTGATTTGCCAACTGAGATAACCATCTTCAGAGTTGATTGTCGGGATCAGTCTGAGAATCATCTTCATATATACTCTCGGAAATTTCTTACATCTCAGAGTCTGATGAATCTGCCCGATTAGGTGAAGGATTGTTGATTTGAATGTCTTGAGGCGTGAATGAGAACATATTGGAGTCAAGAAATGTCTGAACCTTGCTTCTGAGCACCTTACAGTCCTCAGCTGAGTGTCCCTGTGCCCCAGCATGGTAGTCACATCGGGCGTCGGTGTCAAAGCCTGGTGGGTATGGAGGAATCACATGATCTATATCCTTCGGCACTATTAATCCACCTTTGATCAAATCTGGCAGTATCTGACTATATGACATTAGTAACGGGGTGAAATGCCTCTCGGGCTTCCTTGGTCTTTGTCGGGCGTGTTGACGCAACTGACGGCGGTAGGACCGTTGATTCTGAGGAATTCTTCGATTGGGAGAAGAACATTGCCCCTGAGGAGAGAATGTGTCTGACGCGGGGACCCAAAAGATTGCTGACTTTGATCAGTTGAGACGCATGAGCGCTGAGGTGTCGGAGATTCCCAAGTGGAATTACTTTTTTCCTCCCATTCTTCTTAAGAACTGCCAACTGATTCAATCTCACTAGCTGGGATGTTCAAGGTGCCTTGGATTTTTCCACTCTTAAGACCGCTCTCGATGCGCTATCCAGCTATAACTAAGTCAGAGAAGTTTGATGTCACAATGCTAAATAGCTTTTCTCGGTACGGGCCTTGTAAAGTATCCACGAACCAGTCAACCAATTCCTTATCCAAGAGTGGTGGTTGGACACGAGCAGCTATTTCTCTCCATCTCTGAGCATACCTTCTAAAGGATTCATTGTCTTCTTGAGATAAGTCTAGCAAATGCAGGTGGCTGGGAGCCAAGTCAAGATTGTAGTTGTATTGCTTCACAAAGGCATTGGCTAGGTCCGACCATGATTAGATGTTGCTACTCTCTAGTTGCATGTACCAATTCAGTGATGCCCCACTTAGATTGTCTTGGAAAACATCACCAAATGTTGCTTGTCATTACGGACATTACGGACATGTGAAGTCATTTTTCTGCAAAACATCACCAAATGCTGCTTTGGACAGCTATCCCCTTTGTACTTCTCAAATTTTGGTGTCTTGAACTTTGGTGGCATTACAAGGTCGGGTACCAAACACATGTTCAAAGCATTCAGATCAGCAGCGTCACGACCCTTAATCGCATCAAGCTTCTCTTCCAATGCACGACATTTTTCCATGATCTCAATGTCTCGTGGATCCTTGGTTTCCACCACAGGGACTACCTCTTGGGAATCTAGCTCAGAGAATGCGAAGCTACGATATTCCACAACATCGACCGAAGAGGAACATCCATCTCGAACAATGGTACGTTCTTGTATAACCTGGTTCTCAACAGGAATCTGCACAGGTTGAGCTTGAGCAACATTGTTCACAGCAGTCCTCTGAATATTGTCATCTCTCTTTGCCAAGGCTGTCATAGCTTCCACAATCTGATCCAACTGATTTTTCAACAAGTCAAAATCCGCTTTTCTCACAAATTGGTTGTGCTCTTCTGAGTTCATGATCCTTTAAAAGCTACTTCAAATCCAATGCTGGCTTCGGGAAGTCAACTGTTGGGTTATGGACAGAGGATGGATGAGACTCAGGGATGAGAAGTGCAAATGTAAATGCAAATGTGATGTCATGCGTATGCAATGCAAATGCAAGCCAAATGGTTTCAAGGAACTCAACAGCAAGTTGCAAACTTTTTGGAAAAACTAGAAACTTTAGCTTTAAAATCCATGATCTCTATTGATTTTTGCAAAGGAATGAACATCTGAATTCCTTGAAACCAAAGGGCTACTCATGAATGCATGATTGTATGCACAAACACACATATACAAATATTCACAAATATGTACATATATACAGGCAAACAAAATGAGGGCCTGGGTTTGAAGATCACGAGCATGGAGCCATGGCCTACCCATTCCAAAAGGGGTGTACTATGGGTTTATGATCGGCAGAACAGAGTTCTAAAAATTTCTCAGAGTCATCGATAAATCTTTCGGATATTATCGGCCTACACGACTACTCGTGCGGGTTAATAATATTCTCAAGATAAACTCATCTGAGTGTAGTATCGCATGACAACCATCACAGGTCTACACCTAGATGATCACTGCACTACGTCCTAAAAAGGCCAAGTGGGGTAAAGGGTAACTAAAGGTCCTCAGTATCACAGACTCTCGGGTCGAAAAGAGTGACATCAATACGACTACTCGCATCAGACATCAACAATCCCAAAGGGGCCTCCACTGAGCATGGTCATCATATGCCAAACATGTTAGGACTACTCCCAATAGCCAACTATTGATTACACCAGAATCTTATCCTATGTGTATGCTCAGGTCCGGGTTAGGACTTATCTCACCACTCAAATGTAATAACCCTGCCAAACAGAAAAACCCAAGCAGATACAGATATATACACAGATGTAAATATGTATAGATACATAAGCAAGCAAACAAATAGCAAACACAAATTCAAACAAGTTGGGCTTAACCTCTTTAGAATTGTTCCCTAGTGAAGTTACCATTTCTGTTACGGTGAAAATCGGATATCAAGCTACTAATTAACTTGAATCACACATTTTTGAATTTCACCACCGAGCTTTGATTTATCCAAAGGAAAGGGTAACGATCGAATAAAGCCCTAATTGTGCTATGTTAAGACACAGCTAAGAGATCTAAGGTTCAGGGGTTAGTTATACCTAGGGAAGGTATTAGCATCCTAGATATTTGTAGTACTCTATAGGAACCTCTTGTTTGTATTTGTGTTATGTTATGTTTGCTTGCTAAGGGAATCTGTTAAGGGTACGATAAAAACCTATGGGTATATACACTAGGTATGCTCGCCAAGACGTCGCATCTCGTGCCTATGTATCCTAATAAGGATGGAATCAGAGCATTCGTAGTTTACCTCAATAAGGGTGAGGAACCATTGACTATGGTCAAAGTTCCAAAGGGAATGAGTACTCATGATCATGATACTCACATAAAGTTAAAGAACTCTCTAAGTCTAATTTGTAAGGCAAATTGGCTCGACAAGACATCGCATCTTGTGCCTACGTATCCTGATTAGGAAAGAGGAATCAGAGCCTCCGTAGTTCGCCTAACTAGGGACGAGGAACTCTTGATAATGATTAAGGTTCCAAAAGGGATGAGTATTCATAATCATGATACTCACATAGAGTTAAAGAACTCTCTAGGTCTAAGTTAAAACTAACCTAAGGTTGACTTTAAACAAAGTCCAAAGGGGGAAGTGAGTACACATCATGATGGTACCCACATAGAGTTTAAAAACTCCAAACTTAACTCTAAGTTATAAAGCAAAATGGCTCTAATGATGCCATAGGGGAAATGATCCTAAAAAGGTCATGGAAGTGAAACGAGAAAGGTCTAACCAGCACGAAGATGACTTGTGAGTCCACAATGAATCTTTCCTTTGGAATTGTATTGAAGAATTGTCAAATGAAGCAGCGACAAAAATCATAACAGGAACAGGAGGGTCATCCACAAGATTTTATCGGGAAATATTTACAAGTCTCACCAAGGAGAGAAATGAAAGGTTACTAGTCAAGAAAATTAGTGGAAATTAGTTAGCAAAATTCTAGATAATTAAAAATCCTAAATAATCATTCTAAGAACAAAATAAAAATTAAGAGGATTAACTTACAAAATTAACTGAGAAATGTTTTTGAGATTTTTAATTACTTGAAAAACAACTAAACCTAATAATAATCCTAAAAGGTTAACTCCTAAATCATAGATATAAATCAAAAGTTAAAAATATTAATTCAAAAAAGAAGCTAATTGAAATGATCTTTTTTGAAATTTTTCTTTTAGTTTAATAATAAGCTAAAATAACTTATTTGAAATAATTAATTAAAAGTCCTAAATAATAATTAAAATTGAAAACGATGATTATCTTAAATAATAATTACAAGCTTAAATAAACAATTAATGAAATAAAAAACTAGGCAAAGGAGAGGGTAAATGTGAGAACCAGGGGGTCTAAAACCAAGAAGTTATTATGGGCTCAAAGTCAGAAAAATAAAATAACAAAACAACAAAAGGGAAACAGCAAACTAATTTCACGTGTGACTGAAAGCTATCACCCTTACCCTACGGCGGTTCTCCATCCTCATCTAAAAATTGAATCTTTATTTCGCAGCTCTCATGACTTTTCTTTTAAATCGTGATAGCTTCTGGTTCTCGTCGTTTCCTGTCTTCTCCGCGGCCGCTCTGTTCTTCTTCGATTCGATCTAATTTCTCTCGTCCCCGATCTCACTCTATCTCAGCTATCCGCGGATTTTTGTTGTTGTTGGTTGAACGTCGCCGACGTGAGTTTGTAAGCAGTGAAAGATGTGTGGTGCATGACGTGTGCGTGATGGAGAAGGGTTTGTGGATGAAGTGTTATTGTTAGAAGAGAATTACTCGTTGGAAAAGGAGGAATTGGGTGATGATGCAAGGAAGCTTATTGAAGGTGAGTTGAAGGGTGGATTCAAGTTTATGCTGAGATGAGTTAATAGCGGGCGCTTTTAAGGATCAACAGGGTAAGTTCGATGATGAACGCTTTTGAAGGAGGTTTTATGGCGAAAGAGTGCTTGGTTCGTGTACTTGGCCAAAATGAAGAGAATCAGGTGATGATTTCAAAACATTTTTTGTTCTTCTTCTTATTTGAACGATGCTCTCCCCCCTCCGTTTTTTCCAACTTCTTTTGAATTTTGTTTTTGACATGTTTGTATAGTCCCTTTCAAAACAGGATTTTTAGAGTCTTGTAATAAAGCCCATTGTGTTGTTGTTGTTTTGGCAGGGTTATGCAGGGTCGAAGTCTTGTAACAGGTCGCGTGCTGTTGTGGTTTTGTGTTGTGTGTAACACCCTTTTTCTACCCAACAAACATCACGGATAAAATGACAAATAAATCAGAGTAAAGTCCCAAAAAGGGCATCACATATCGTCACAAAACATCATAATAACCACCTGTCCCGTAACACGGGTTTTTCCATCACAATATAGTTAAACACCACGCAGCGGAAATCAAAATTTAAAGAACACTTCTAAAATTCAAAACTTTACAAATAAAACTCATGAAAAACATCATGTCCACAAAACAAAAGAACGTAATCGTTCGACTCAAACGTCCTGACCCGATGTTACATATCAGAGAAAGACCCTCTAATCGACGGAGAAATCAAATACTTCAAAACTAAATCTTCATGCGCCAAGAAAACTATGCCTGGTCACCTGCACGTTACCCACGAGGAGGCAACATTCAAACAGGCAGGGTGAGTAATCACAAAATCAATGCATAAGATATAAGTAAAAGATAAAGTACGAGCACAACATCATCAAGTCATTCACACGTCAAGAATACATCAAAATCACCTCAATATAAAGCAATGCCACACAGCATGCAATGCAACATCATGGACTCATACATGTGGTACCAACTCATCATAATCGATGGACACTAGGGCATCACCCTCCAAAGATCCCCACCAATAGGATCGATTTTACACAAGAACCGGAGCACGTCATAAAACACTCAAATCCACACAATGGGATTGAAGCCACCAAATGGACCTAAGTCCCAACTATGCCATGAATGCATGATGCAAATCTTCGTAATAAACATCGTCATAAAATCGTCATAATTACATCATCATTCATGAATCATCAAACAAACATCATTATATATCACCAATACGTACTCGTCAAAGCTCGTCATTAGACTTCACAATTCGTCATATTAGGTCCATCACATAAAATCCCCGATTTTAATCCCGTTCATCATTATTACTAGATTACTAATGTCTTATTACCTCATCATAGCCCTACGTCTCAAAGAAACCACGTCACAAGCAAAATCGGGATAGAAATCGCAAAAACGGAAAAATCTTCCCACCTCATTGTCCATACGCGTAAGGACCGCCCTGTTACGCGTATAGCTCAATTTTTACACCACCACTTACGCGTACCATACGCGTATCACCAGAGAGGGTTTTCCTCTCAATTCTCCTTCAGATTCCCCCTTACGCGTAATGGCTAGCCCATACGCGTAAGGCATTCTTCCCCAAAACCCATACGCGTATTGCCCCCTATTACGCGTATCCCCCTTTCTCTCAGCTTCCCATTACGCGTATTGCCTTCTCTTACGCGTATTGCCCACAATCCCATATGTGTATGCTACGCGTACCAGCAGAGGGTCGTGGCAGCCCTTGGGGATGGGTGTGTACGCTACGCGTAACACCCTGGGAGTGTCCCCCATTACGCGTAACACTTCCCTTGTTACACGTATCACCAGAAACTACCCAAAACCTCAGATCTCGCACCTGAACGCAAATTTCCTCATTCCAGCACCTTCGATCTACCAAAATCGGACTCAAACTAGCTTCGATTCATCACAGATCCATGTTTTCATCCTACTTCATTTTCTACATCAATTTCTTCCTATTTCTTAAGTCCTAGTTACTTATTATCAGTTCAATTTTTAGATCTTGTTTACCCCCATGTTCATCACAACAGCATCAAACATTCATATGAAATTTACAGCAAATATAGCAAATCACACAGAATTCATCACAAAAATCGTACATATACACAAGTATGAAATTTCACCACAGATTCGTCGCAGATCATCATGAAATCATCAGAAACGCAAACACAGAATTACCTCTACCTTAAACCCATATCAAACGCATTAACCCGGATTACCCCATACCTCAAATTTCCAGCAGAGATTCTTCATTTTTCGGGGTTCTACGGTCGTTTCCTCGTTCTGGCCTCCTATCCTCAGCTCTCTCTTCACTCCTTAGGATTGCACAAAACTAATTCTCATAATCCCTATTTTTCTTTTGTTAATCCTATGTTTTGGGCCCTAATCACAGTTTACCGTATTATCCTCCATTAATCCCCTCAACATTACCGTCTTACCCTTAATGGTCTCCTAATTATTTAATTAACAATAATAATAATAATCTAATAAATATTCAAATTACTCAAATTCTTCTAATATTATTATTAATAAAGTAATCTGATTAATTATTACTTCTAAGAGACCTCACCGTTTCCTTAACCCAAGACTACCCCACAGCACCACACAAAGTCATCAACGTCACAAAATCATCACAAAGCACCAAAACACCGAATAATCATAATAATTTAATTAAATAAATATTATAATTATTTTGGGCGTTACATGTAACACCCCACTTTCCCATTTTATAAAAATAAAAGTAATACGGATAAAATCAGAGTTTTCTACTTTTACAAGTAGGATGCTACACCAAATAAAATCAACAATAAAACTCCTCTGTATTAAATGAAGTAAAACAGCAGAATAATCATTTTGTAAGTTCACGACACACTTGCCAACATACTCCAAAATTCCACATAAACTCGTGGTCCTCAAAATATTGAATTGAGAAGAGATACGTAACAAAATTCAATACAAATAACAATTAATAAAATCCCAAAAAATTCCTGTGTTACGTATCAGAGCGACTCCTACGACTCAAACAGGCAACACACACTCCAAGCAACTCAAGTACCTGGATCATCTGTACTTCTGAAGAAGCATAGACACAACAACAACAAAGGGATGAGAACTACATTCAATAATAAACGGTGAATAACACATATTAAGGGTAGTTACTCACACCCAATCATACAATCACATAATCACGACCTACTTGTCACTCGCAACCATAAATCAATCAACATATAATAATAATGCAATGCGACTCAACAACAGACACAATACGTGTGGTACCAAAATCACCATGGTTCATTCAATCGAACCCGGATAAATCACATACACCCCTACTTGGCAATGATTTATCCCACCACACTCCACATTGGAGTTCGGATGAATCACATACACTCCTCCTGAGCAATGATTCATCACCACCGACACCATGAAATGCACAATAACGAATATGCACACAACACACCTGTATAATAAAATTACACATTCTCACGATCCTCCTGATCACACATAAAATAGTCATTCACTACAACACAATTTACACACAAAACACCTGTATAATAATCAGCTATACATTTACACGATCCTCCTGATCACACGTAAGCCATACGCTTTTTGTAATTCTCACCGGAATTACCTCACCTACAACACAACATCATCACACATAAATTATGCACAAGAGACTATCATCAAGTAAGATACACGATCCTCATTGATCCCAAGTGAGTCATACACTCACAGTAATTCACCAAGAATTACCTTTGCTACGCCAAGACCGCTCGGACCTCACACAAACAGTGCCACACAACCACATTCTACGCGCCTCACAAGGCACTCATCCACTAATTAGCTAATTACTAATTAATTCACCAAAACTACTATATAAATTATTTTTATCACCAATCCTGCATTTCTCAAGTCTGACATCTATCCCCAAACTCTCAAACCAAAAGGAACTACTTCGGACGCGAAAACGGGAAATAAATCGCGAAACGGCAAAATTCTGCAACCTCGCTGGCCATACACGTATTGCCTTGTGCCATACGTGTATTGCCCATCTCGCTCGCCCATCCCTACGCGTATCTTACGCGTACAGCCTCTCCTCCCGCCCTGCCATACGCGTATTGCCCTACCTATTACGCGTATGGGCAGAGACCTGTTTTCCATCAAAATCCCATTCTCAGATTTAATACGCGTATCCCCTTCTCATACGTGTAATGCCTCCCCCTTACGCGTACTGCCCAAGCTCCATACGCGTACCATTACGCGTACGGGCAGAGGGTCGTGCCAATCCTCCTTTTGTCCCTCCCATACGCGTATTGACCATAGTCGTACGCGTATTGCCTTACCTGATACGCGTATGGCCAGATCTATTACGCAAACTCAGTTTCCCCACACCAGTCTGGGTTATGCTATGGGATTCTCACTTTTCCACTCCAATTCAGTCCTAAACTTGTTTCTACACCAGTTTTAGGTCCTATTCTTCATCTTACTTCTTTTACCTAATCATTACTATTCAAATTTACGGTTCTTGGATCTAATTTCGTCCACTCAACATGCACCAAAACTCAGACCTGAAACATTCATATTCATACCGTGGCAACAACATCAAGAGATTAAATAATTCAGAAACACAACCATTCAATTCATACATTTTTCATCACAGATTTACCAATGCACAAACAATTCATAAAACAGCATGTATTCATACGAATCCCTACGGGGTTAAGGACTCCCCACTACCCTCTCATGATTATATCACCAATATTAAACTCGTTCTCCCCCCTTACCTCGATTTCTTGATCAGATTCCTGCGAAAATGGATGAAGATGGGTGCCCTAGCTCTCCCTTGTTCTTCCCTTCTCCTTAGCCTTTCTTCTTCTCTCTCTCTCCAAAATTCTGATTATGGCAAATTTCCCCCTAACCTTCACTAATCCTAGCTTAATGACTAAACTGCCCTTACTAGCCCATTGTCCATTAATTAAATCAGATTTTTAATTAATAAAATAATAATATTAATAGTAATGCTAATAATTAATAATAATAATTCTAGTAACACACCAATAATATTAATAATAATAGTAATAATAATATTAATAATCTTCACCATATTAATAATAATATTCACCTTACTATTGTTATTAACTATGCCCACAAATAATCCAACATTACATTATCGTTATCCGGACATCTCCATTTACCGGTTCTGCTAAGGACACTACGCCTACGCGCTCAATCACATACACCCTTAACAAGGCCAAACAAACAAAATAGCACCGACGACCAAATAATTTAAAATGGGGTGTTACAACTCTCCCCCACTTAAATTATTTTCGTCCTCGAAAATATATCTGAGACGAACAACTCTGGATACGACTCTCACATCCGACTAACCAACCATCATGCCAACAAAAGGCACACCATGGATAACACACTGACAAGATGCAATGCCCATACAATGCACTTGACGACTAACTCACGACTCAAAGAATACCCAAGTTACGAACACATAGGTTCACTCTAGAACCAGAACACAACAAGATCGTTACCCTCACCATAGGTAACACTCCCCTAATTCCCCACATTGGAATTAGCTCCACGCACTCGGACCATCACGATGGAACCGAGGTAACAACAAAACAAGAACCCAAAGTCCCACGACACAACATCGTTTCAACAACCTCTACATAATCATAATACCAACCTCCCTGCCACACAACATTATTACAACAATGTTACGCTTCACCAATCGAACATATACCCCAAAACATCCATCTACATAGTAGCCCATGAATAGTATTTAAACCTTTCACCTAACACTCCTATTCTGAAACGTCCAATGGTCTCATCATTCCCACTTGTTTCCAATGTTCAACCTATGAACTCTCACAAGTCACACACGTATACGCAAAGTGTACCGCATCACGCTTTCGATGCGCACTCTGATTACCCGCAACAATCAACTCTACCAATTTCATATCCAACCTCTGACTCTCTTTACTATTCACCAAAAAGATCATAGTTCATTTCTAATATACCCAACTGTTGTACCCCAAATTTTACCCTCCGATATTCTGATCGTTTGCATATCCTTTTCATTGGTCTCTGTTTTCGCATTTTAGTAAACATATCAATAATCATGCATTTTTTGTTAGAATTTAAATTGTTTTATTTCTTTTTTTTACTAACTATTTTCAATTATCTTTTTTATTATTTTTAGTTTTATTATTATTTCTTTTTTATTATTATTATTATTATTAATTTTATTATTATTAGTTTTATTATCATTATTAGTTTTATTATTATTAGTTTTATTATTACTAAGCTTTATTATTATTATTATTATTATTACTTTTATTTTGTTTATCTTCATGGTAAGTGGGGACCACTCAATCATTCTTACACTTCACTTATCAATGGCCAAAAATCATTCTCATAAAGTCACATGGATTGCTAACTTGGATTTATCAATGGCCAAAAAGTATTTTTACACTTCACTTATCAATGGCCAAGAATCATTCTCATAAAGTCACATGGATTGCCACTTCAACACTCCCATTTTATTCACACTATAAATAAGATCTCTCTTTCTCTCATTTGACACACCAGATTCACCCCACACAAAGGCTGAATACTCTCTTAATTTTCTCCCTAAATTATTCTTGCAAATTTTCTGGAGAGAAGGCTCGTCTTCATTTTTTCATAACTCGTGTCATTGAAGAGGCAGTGGACTGTCTCCACTAGGTAACATTCACCTCTTTTATTTCTCCGTTTTCAAAGTACCATGATCATTTATCTATGCTGTTATCAAGTTCATTAGCATGTTAATATTTTTCTGGAAAAAGTATTGTAATATCCTATAATTTTTGTTTGGTTTTATTATGAATGATGTTTAAAAGATAAGATAAAAATTCAAAAAGACAAAAAACATGCTTCATCACCACCCTTTTATTATTTCATACTATTTTTATTTTATTTTCCATTTATTTCTTAATTTTGTTTCTCTAGTTTTTATTTTAGGAGCACTTTGAATTTTTAGTTTCAATTTATCATGTTATTTCTTGAATTCATAACTTTTTCTTTCGAATTTTGTTTTGATTTTTATTTTTCGCTTACGATCTTTATTTCGATTTTTAGGGCCAATGATATTACAAAATCATGACTTAGTTGATTTATGCAAAATGACTAAAAAGTCTTGATATGTATGAGGCTCATTTCTTTATTTTTGTTGGTCAATGAAAGTCGAATATCAAAAGATTATCGATCCTCCGATTAAATCTTGATCAAGACGAGACTAACTTTATTCTTCATTTCGAGTCCATTTTCTTTACTTTAGGCCGATGACATTGCACAAATCTTGACTTTGATTATTTCAAATCAATAAAGTCTTGATAAATATGAGGCCACTTTTTACTTATTTTTATTGGTCGATGAAAGTCAAAAATCTAAGATTATCGATTTATCGATTTAAATCTTGATTAAGACGAGACCAACCTTATTTTTTCATTCCGGTTTCATTATCTTTATTTTGGTCGATGACATAACAAACTTCATGGTTTGGTTAACTTCATTGAATCAACAAAACTTTGACCAATATGAGACCACTTTCTCTTTATTTCAGTTTCATTCACTTTTTAGTCAACGAAAGTCATGAATCATTGATTATCGATTCCTCGATTAAATCATGATTAGGACGAGATTAATTCTATTTCGTGTTCTTAGCAAGCAAATATAACATAACACAAACTTAGCAAGAGGTTCATGTAGAGTACTACAGATACTTAGGATGCTAATACCTTCCCTTTGTATAACCAACCCCCGAACCTTAGATCTCCCCCCTTTAGGTTTTTTAACGATCTTGAACCTTTCCTTTGGATAAATCAAAGTCGGTTGTAAAAGAAAATGATGCAAGTTTAGTAATAGCTTGTTATCCGATTCTCACCGCAACAGAAATGGCGACTTCACTGGGATCACTCCCCTAAGAGGGTTAAGCCTATCTTGTTTGTATTTGTGTTATTTATATGTTTGCTTTCTTGTACATTTGTATATTCATATCTGTATATATATATCTGCTTGTGCTTGGGTTTTTCTGTGTGCAAGCTTGCTACCTTGAGTGGTGAGGATAAGTCCTAACCCGGACTTGAGAGAACACATATGTTTAGGAACCGTGGACATAGTCAAGGGAACTTGGAGGGAGAAATCCCAAAGGAGGGAACTTGAAGTCCACACTCAGTTGAGGCCCTCTTGGAGGTGGTAAATGTTGAACGAGCAATCGTGAATGCGTTACTACTTTCGACCTAGGAGCCAGAGATACTGGTGACCTTTAGTTATCCCTTTTCCCCACCTGGCCTATTTAGGATGTAGTGCGATGATTATGAGGGAGTAATCCTAAATGATTGATACGCGATACTACGCTCAGACGAGACTCTCTTGAGGGTTTTATTGATCACTGAGCAATTGGGAAGTTGATAAAATCCGAAAGATGGGTTGTTGACTCTGGGAACTCTTTAGAACCTTGATCTGCAGATACAAGAACCCTAGTACACACTCTGTGGTTGGTTCTTTACCCAGACTTCATGTTGTGATCTCGAACCCTTGGTCCTGTTGCATGTGTTTTTGCATCCTGTTTGCATTGCATTGCATTTGATTTGCACTTTGCATGTCTCATTGCATACGTCTGTCTGCCCAGCTACTCATTTCCATTGGTCTCTATCTTCCAGTGTCATCTGTGAGTCGTCAAGCTGATTCCTCGACACCAATACCGAACTAGAGCTAACTACAAACGAAGGATTTCAGAGCAAGAGGTACACAACGCTGAGTTCCGAATGGAAATCGATGACCTTAAGTCAAGCGTGACCAAACTCACTGAGATGATTCAAGTCTTGATTGCTAGGGGAGAGCCACCCCAAAGGACTGTCATCCAGGAAGTTTCAAGTGCTAATCCTCCACCGGTTCAAGTGCCACCTTCAACTTGGCCCGAGTTTGGTTTGCCACGCAACTATTCTCCACCTTTTGCATCTACTGCTATGGTTGGTCAGAATGCTATGCCAGTGTTTCAAGCTCCTATTTTTGCCGAACCTCAACCTATAGTTCAGACTATTCGAGCTCCCTTTGAGGATCCCCGCTATGAGTACAATGCTGCCAGTACTCAAGGTGAAGACCGTGAAGACTTTGTTGAACCTGAAGTTGTTCGAGATCAGTTTCAGAGCATAGAGAAGAGACTCAAAGCCGTTGAGGGTAATGATTTCTTTAATGTGGATGCAGACAACATGTGCTTAGTGTCTGACCTTGTTATACCTGCTAAGTTCACAACTCCAGATTTTGTGAAGTACAAGGGTCACTCTTGCCCAAGAGCTCATTTGGTCATGTATCTTCGCAGGATGACTGCTCATGCCAAAAATCAGAAGCTGCTTATCCACTGTTTTCAAGACAGCTTGAGTGGAGCATCACTCAAATGGTACATGGGTCTCGAGCAAAACTCTATCCATAGCTTCCAAGACCTCACAAATGCCTTCATAAAGCAGTATAAGTATAACCTCGACATGGCTCCTGATCGCCGTCAACTGCAAAACATGTCTCAGAATGATAAAGAGTCTTTCAATGAGTATGTTCAACGCTGGAGAGAGTTGGCTTCCCAGGTTGAACCTCCTTTGGCTGAGAAAGAGTTAACCGGAATGTTCATGGATACCCTGTCCCCATTCTATTGGGAGAAGATGGTTGGAAGTGTTTCCTCCAATTTCACTGATTTGGTTACTATTGGCCAAAGATTAGAGGAAGGTCTTAAGAAAGGAAAAGTATCCAAGGCTGTTGAATCTTCTAATGCTGTGAAGAAATCCTACGGGAACTTTCAGAAGAAGAAGGAAGATCAGACTAATGCTGTCATGGTTAAAGCAAGAAGGCCTCGTCCCCGACCTCAGTATGTTATTCACCCTGTTGTTGCTGCTGTTACTCATGTGGTTGCTGCACCACGACCAGCTCAAGCTCTCCAACGTCCGGCTTTTGGACAAAACCAGTACCGCAACAGGGGTCAATTTGATCCCATTCCCATTACTTACACTAAACTTTATCCTGGTTTGGTTCAACAAGGTTTGATTACCACAAGGCCTCTGCCTCCTCCTCCAAATCCTCTTCCAACCGGCTATAGGACTGATCTTCATTGTGAATACCATCAAGGTGGTGCAGGCCATAACTTGGAAAGTTGCTTTGCGTTAAAGGCTAGAGTACAAGAGCTGATGAGGAACAAAATCCTCTCCTTTAAGGACAATCCCAATGTTCAGAACAACCCTCTGCCAGGGCACGCCAAGTGAAGCTTCAGTCGACTTCAGCATGCTATCCTCTTAAAAGCCAGTGTTTCAGACAGGACAACTCATCCTTGTGTTGATTAGTCACTAGGCCTTTGTTTCTTGTTGTTTTCACTTTCTTTATTTTGTAATGGGTGTTTGCTTTCAAATTATGTTTGTACTTTCATAATTAATGAAATGAGCACTGCAACTTTTGATTCAATTCATTTGTGTTTGCTATTTACTTCTTATTGCTTCCTCTTTCATGAAAAATAAAATATAAAAAAATTTTGTCCACTTTCTGTTGATTATGCAAAGATTGGATGGAGGATGATGAAAACGTTATACCCATAATTGCTGTTGGTATGCTTTTAAATCAAAACTTTGCTGACGATGTAAGGCATTGTTTGAGTTCCCTAAACACTGGAGAAATAAGGAAGTTAACCCCTCTTTAACCCCTTCGAGCCTAGAAGTAGGAGTTTCTTTCTTTACAAATAAAAACCCGCAATTTTAACCTGGGGCAGGGTAGTTCTCAGTTAACTGGGTTGTCCATTCAATTACAAGAGTAGCATTCAAGACACCTTTCGACAAAGTTCACAAATGTTCCTTCGTACACAGCAGGCAAGTGTCGAAGATGTCTTTCAAGTCAAACACCAATGATGGTTCGTTGTAATCCTTAAGCCAGGCAGTCACTAAAAAAAAAGTTTGTATGACAACCAAAGGTGGAAATCTTAAAATCCTTTATCCTGAAAGTCCTCAATGGCAAACAGTTTAGTAAGAAAGCAGTGACCGCCATCTCAAGTCCATTGAATTTTGGACCATCATCATCATCAGTGCAATTTCTAACCCTTGGGAACCCGAGTGCATAGTTTGAGTTAACTGAGCATAGGACTGGAGTTCATCACGTAGATTGGGTGGGTCACAAATAAACTTTGAGCCTTTATCCTTTATTTCTTAAACCGTGAACCAGGCCACATTATAACCCTCAAAAGACCTAATTGAAGCGAGGTTATTTCGAAATCATACTACAGCAAGGTTGCGTAAACTGGCTCCAAAAGATCTTTGCAGATCATCTGTTTTGGCATCACATCCTTTGCTTAAACTTTTCACTTTAATGTCTTTAACCACCGTGTTCTGACCAGCATCCCATATACTTTGCACCTCTTTCAAAATGATTTTGATTTCAAAAGTTGCATGAACTTTGCATTTACCATGTTTGTACAAATACTTTTGTTTGCAAACTAGTTTTCTTCTTAAGGAATTTTCAAACATTTGAGAAACTTGGTCGGTGATCCAATCAGGGGCAAGTTCCTTCCATATCCTGTTGAGAATCAGTTCAAGATTTGTGGTTTAATGGCGACTTCTTAGAATTGGTTTATACAGAAGATTTTTCAAGACTCGGACTGGGGCAAGCCTTCCCAGTGTACAGTAAAACAATCGTCTTTCAAGACTCAGACTGGGGCAAGCTTTCCAAGAGCACCATGAAACAGTCATTTCCAGAATCAATCAAGCTAAAGCAATGATCAGCTCATCTACAATAATCAGCTAATCTGGGGCAGTTTACTTGAAGAATCCCCAAGCAGCTCTCCATCTTTCTTTACAAGGATCATCACTAGATACAGTTTATTAGTGAGGCAAAGATGTGTTCAACAGAAGCATCTCTAATCCGTGTAGAGGAATCAGTCTTCCAGTCTTGTCTTCCCAGAGAGTCGAGCCATGTCGTTGACATCTGCATTTGCATTTGATCATATATCATCTACATAATTTATACCATATGCATAACATGAGTGTTTTATCCTCATTTGCATTTCTCCCGAGGTCGTGTCGTTATCCACGTCTTACCAAAACGTTACCTGTCCTTTTTATTCAGTGTCATTCCTGAATGTTGTCATTCTCTTGCGCATCTAATTTTGTTGATAGATGTTGGTCTTCTCTCATTCCAATGCTATTCCTGGATCTTTATATCCTATCACTCCAGTGCCATTCCTGGATCTCTGTCTCTTGTGATCTCCAGTGCCATTCCTGGATATCTTGTTCCCCTTGTTTCTCCCAGTGCTATTCCTGGAAGTTTTGCCTCTCTTTTGTAATCCTCATCAAATTTGCTTGGATATCTTTCAGTGCCATTCCTGAAAGTCTTTTTTGTCCATTCAGTGCCATTCCTGGATGAGTTTTCTCCTTTGCATTCAGTGTCATTCCTGGATGTCTTTCTCACTATCATTCGATACCATTCCTGAATATAGTGATCTACCTTTACTTTCAGTGCCATTCCTGAAAGTTCATAGTCATCCAATGATTTCTTGGATTTCACCTTTGTTCACATTCATTCAATGATGTCTTGAATACTGTGGTTCCTTTTGTCCAATGCTTTCTTGGATTTCTATCTTGTTCACTTTCATCTGATGCCTTCTCAGATATTATGAGTTATACCTTTCATCTAAAGCCATTACTGGATGACTGGTTTTTTTTACATTCAATGTCATTCTTGAATGTAATCTTTGTTCACTCATCTAAAGCCATTATTAGATATTATGATTTACACCTTTCATTCAAAGCCATTATTGGGTGGCTGGTTTCTTTGCATTCAATGCCATTCTTGAATGTAATCTTTGTCCACTTTTATCTAAAGTCGTTATTAGATATTGTGATTTATACCTTTTGTTCAAAGCCATTATTGGATGACTGGTTTCTTTGCATTCAAAGCCATTCTTGAATGTAGTCTCTGTTCACATTCATCTAAAGTCATTATTAGATGTCGTGATTTGTACCTTTCATTCAAAGCCACTATTGGATGTCTGGTTTCTTTACCATTTGATGCCTATCCGGATGTGTCTCTCTTTCTGATATTTTTCAAATAGAGTCTTCGTTCACTTTATCTAAAGTCGTTATTAGATATTGTGATTTATACCTTTCGTTCAAAGCCATTATTGGATGTCCGGTTTCTCTACCATCTGATGCCTATCCAGATGTATCTCTCTTTCTGATGTTTTTCAGATCGAGTCTTTGTTCACATTCGTCTAAAGCCATTATTAGATATTGTGATTTGTGCCTTTTGTTCAAAGCCGTTATTGGATGACTGGTTCCTTTGCATTCAATTCCATTCTTGAATGTAGTCTCTGTTCACAATCATCTAAAGCCATTATTAGATATTATGATTTGTACCCTTCATTCACAGCCATTATTGGATGACTGGTTTTTTTTGCCATCTGATGTTTTTCCGGATGTGTCTTTCTCTGTCTTTTCTGGTTTTTCTTGAAGATCTCGTTTGAACTCTTCAGTATAAGAAAATCCCAGAAAATCTTTTGTTGATGTCTACCCTTTTATTTCAAATTGATCCCCAGTGGAGATCATGTCTTCTTTCTGGTTCCATGCCCGGTAAAGAGTGTACTTTCATTCCCCCAGTGTCGTCCGGTCACCTATAAACTTGTCGTCCATCTCCTTGGATTTTTCCCTAGTGGAGAGCACCTCTCTGGCCCCCATTCCCAGTGAGGACCTGTAGGATTTCCTCTTTATTTTTCCTATCCCCGGTGCATCCTTAGAGTCTCCCCAGTGAGTCTATCGTTGGACAGTCTGTATCCCCAGTGAGTCTTTCTCGTGAATGCTAACCTTATCCTTCCCCAGTAAGCTCACCTGTGGTGGATTGCCCTTCATCCTTGGTGTTTTGTTTGTCTGCCCCTTTGCATTTAGCATTCCATCATTTTCATCATATTAGAGTTCATTGCATGTCAGTATTTTTGTCCATAGCATTGCATGTCAGTGCGTCTGAGGGCAAAATTTTCGGTTATCTATATTTAAATACCTTCCACCATGATTTCATGAAGACTATCATCACTCATGTCATCCGGTGAAGATATTTAAATAGGGGCAACTGTTGTACCCCAAATTTTACCCTCCGATATTCTGATTGTTTGCATATCCTTTTCATTGGTCTCTGTTTTCGCATTTTAGTAAACATATCAATAATCATGCATTTTTTGTTAGAATTTAATTTGTTTTATTTCTTTTTTTTACTAACTATTTTCAATTATCTTTTTTATTATTTTTAGTTTTATTATTATTATTTCTTTTTTATTATTATTATTATTAATTTTATTATTATTAGTTTTATTATCATTATTAGTTTTATTATTATTAGTTTTATTATTACTAAGCTTTATTATTATTATTATTATTACTTTTATTTTGTTTATCTTCATGGTAAGTGGGGACCACTCAATCATTCTTACACTTCACTTATCAATGGCCAAGAATCATTCTCATAAAGTCACATGGATTGCCAACTTGGATTTATCAATGGCCAAAAAGCATTCTTACACTTCACTTATCAATGGCCAAGAATCATTCTCATACAGTCACATGGATTGCCACATCAACACTCCCACTTTATTCACACTATAAATAGGATCTCTCTTTCTCTCATTTGACACACCAGATTCACCCCACACAAAGGCTGAATACTCTCTTAATTTTCTCCCTCAATTATTCTTGCAAATTTTCTGGAGAGAAGGCTCGTCTTCATTTTTTCATAACTCGTGTCATTGAAGAGGCAGTGGACTGTCTCCACTAGGTAACATTCACCTCTTTTATTTCTCCGTTTTCAAAGTACCATGATCATTTATCTATGCTGTTATCAAGTTCATTAGCATGTTAATATTTTTTCTGGAAAAAGTATTGTAATATCCTATAATTTTTGTTTGGTTTTATTATGAATGATGTTTAAAAGATAAGATAAAAATTCAAAAAGAAAAAAAACATGCTTCATCACCACCCTTTTATTATTTCATACTATTTTTATTTTATTTTCCATTTATTTCTTAATTTTGTTTCTCTAGTTTTTATTTTAGGAGCACTTTGAATTTTTAGTTTCAATTTATCATGTTATTTCTTGAATTCATAACTTTTTCTTTCGAATTTTGTTTTGATTTTTATTTTTCGCTTACGATCTTTATTTCGATTTTTAGGGCCAATGATATTACAAAATCATGACTTAGTTGATTTATGCAAAATGACTAAAAAGTCTTGATATGTATGAGGCTCATTTCTTTATTTTTGTTGGTCAATGAAAGTCGAATATCAAAAGATTATCAATCCTCCGATTAAATCTTGATCAAGACGAGACTAACTTTATTCTTCATTTCGAGTCCATTTTCTTTACTTTAGGCCGATGACATTGCACAAATCTTGACTTTGATTATTTCAAATCAATAAAGTCTTGATAAATATGAGGCCACTTTTTACTTATTTTTATTGGTCGATGAAAGTCAAAAATCTAAGATTATCGATTTATCGATTTAAATCTTGATTAAGACGAGACCAACCTTATTTTTTCATTCCGGTTTCATTATCTTTATTTTGGTCGATGACTTAACAAACTTCATGGTTTGGTTAACTTCATTGAATCAACAAAACTTTGACCAATATGAGACCACTTTCTCTTTATTTCAGTTTCATTCACTTTTTAGTCAACGAAAGTCAAGAATCATTGATTATCGATTCCTCGATTAAATCATGATTAGGACGAGATTAATTCTATTTCGTGTTCTTAGCAAGCAAATATAACATAACACAAACTTAGCAAGAGGTTCCTGTAGAGTACTACAGATACTTAGGATGCTAATACCTTCCCTTTGTATAACCAACCCCCGAACCTTAGATCTCCCCCCTTAAGGTTTTTTAACGATCTTGAACCTTTCCTTTGGATAAATCAAAGTCGGTTGTAAAAGAAAATGATGCAAGTTAAGTAATAGCTTGTTATCCGATTCTCACCGCAACAGAAATGGCGACTTCACTGGGGATCACTCCCCTAAGAGGGTTAAGCCTATCTTGTTTGTATTTGTGTTATTTATATGTTTGCTTTCTTGTACATTTGTATATTCATATTTGTATATATATCTGCTTGTGCTTGGGTTTTTCTGTGTGCAAGCTTGCTACCTTGAGTGGTGAGGATAAGTCCTAACCCGGACTTGAGAGAACACATATGTTTAGGAACCATGGACATAGTCAAGGAAACTTTGAGGGAGAAATCCCAAAGGAGGGAACTTGAAGTCCACACTCAGTTGAGGCCCTCTTGGAGGTGGTAAATGTTGAACGACCAATCGTGAATGCGTTACTACTTTCGACCTAGGAGCCAGAGATACTGGTGACCTTTAGTTATCCCTTTTCCCCACCTGGCCTATTTAGGATGTAGTGCGATGATTATGAGGGAGTAATCCTAAATGATTGATACGCGATACTACGCTCAGACGAGACTCTCTTGAGGGTTTTATTGATCACCGAGCAATTGGGAAGTTGATAAAATCCGAAAGATGGGTTGTTGACACTTGGAACTCTTTAGAACCTTGATCTGCAGATACAAGAACCCTAGTACACACTCTGTGGTTGGTTCTTTACCCAGACTTCATGTTGTGATCTCGAACCCTTGGTCCTGTTGCATGTGTTTTTGCATCCTGTTTGCATTGCATTGCATTTGATTTGCACTTTGCATGTCTCATTGCATACGTCTGTCTGCCCAGCTGCTCATTTCCATTGGTCTCTATCTTCCAGTGTCATCTGTGAGTCGTCAAGCTGATTCCTCGACACCAATACCGGACTAGAACTAACTACAAACGAAGGATTTCAGAGCAAGAGGTACACAACGCTGAGGTCCGAATAGAAATCGATGACCTTAAGTCAAGCGTGACCAAACTCACTGAGATGATTCAAGTCTTGATTGCTAGGGGAGAGCCACCCCAAAGGACTGTCATCCAGGAAGTTTCAAGTGCTAATCCTCCACCGGTTCAAGTGCCACCTTCAACTTGGCCCGAGTTTGGTTTGCCACGCAACTATTCTCCACCTTTTGCATCTACTGCTATGGTTGGTCAGAATGCTATGCCAGTGTTTCAAGCTCCTATTTTTGCCGAACCTCAACCTATAGTTCAGACTATTCGAGCTCCCTTTGAGGATCCCCGCTATGAGTACAATGCTGCCAGTACTCAAGGTGAAGACCGTGAAGACTTTGTTGAACCTGAAGTTGTTCGAGATCAGTTTCAGAGCATAGAGAAGAGACTCAAAGCCGTTGAGGGTAATGATTTCTTTAATGTGGATGCAGACAACATGTGCTTAGTGTCTGACCTTGTTATACCTGCTAAGTTCACAACTCCAGATTTTGTGAAGTACAAGGGTCACTCTTGCCCAAGAGCTCATTTGGTCATGTATCTTCGCAGGATGACTGCTCATGCCAAAAATCAGAAGCTGCTTATCCACTATTTTCAAGACAACTTGAGTGGAGCATCACTCAAATGGTACATGGGTCTCGAGCAAAACTCTATCCATAACTTCCAAGACCTCACAAATGCCTTCATGAAGCAGTATAAGTATAACCTCGACATGGCTCCTGATCGCCGTCAACTGCAAAACATGTCTCAGAATGATAAAGAGTCTTTCAATGAGTATGTTCAACGCTGGAGAGAGTTGGCTTCCCAGGTTGAACCTCCTTTGGCTGAGAAAGAGTTAACCGGAATGTTCATGGATACCCTGTCCCCATTCTATTGGGAGAAGATGGTTGGAAGTGTTTCCTCCAATTTCACTGATTTGGTTACTATTGGCCAAAGATTAGAGGAAGGTCTTAAGAAAGGAAAAGTATCCAAGGCTGTTGAATCTTCTAATGCTGTGAAGAAATCCTACGGGAACTTTCAGAAGAAGAAGGAAGATTAGACTAATGCTGTCATGGTTGAAGCAAGAAGGCCTCGTCCCCGACCTCAGTATGTTATTCACCCTGTTGTTGCTGCTGTTACTCCTGTGGTTGCTGCACCACAACCAGCTCAAGCTCTCCAACGTCCGGCTGTTGGACAAAACCAGTACCGCAACAGGGGTCAATTTGATCCCATTCCCATGACTTACACTGAACTTTATCCTGGTTTGGTTCAACAAGGTTTGATTACCACAAGGCCTCTGCCTCCTCCTCCAAATCCTCTTCCAGCCGGCTATAGGACTGATCTTCATTGTGAATACCATCTAGGTGGTGCAGGCCATAACTTGGAAAGTTGCTTTGCGTTAAAGGCTAGAGTACAAGAGCTGATGAGGAACAAAATCCTCTCCTTTAAGGACAATCCCAATGTTCAGAACAACCCTCTGCCAGGGCATGCCAAGTGAAGCTTCAGTCGACTTCATCATGATATCCTCCTAAAAGCCAGTGTTTCAGACAGGACAACGCATCCTTGTGTTGATTAGTCACTAGGCCTTTGTTTCTTGTTGTTTTCACTTTCTTTATTTGTAATGGGTGTTTGCTTTCAAATTATGTTTGTACTTTCACAATTAATGAAATGAGCACTGCAACTTTTGATTCATTTCATTTGTGTTTGCTATTTACTTCTTATTGCTTCCTCTTTCATGAAAAATAAAATAAAAAAAATTTTTGTCCACTTTCTATTGATTATGCAAAGATTGGATGGAGGATGATGAAAACGTTATACCCATAATTGCTGTTGGTATGCTTTTAAATCAAAACTTTGCTGATGATGTAAGGCATTGTTTCAGTTCCCCAAACACTGAAGAAATAAGGAAGTTAACCCCTCTTTAACCCCTTCGAGCCTAGAAGTAGGAGTTTCTTTCTTTACAAATAAAAACCCGCAATTTTAACCTGGGGCAGGGTAGTTCTCAGTTAACTGGGTTGTGCATTCAATTACAAGAGTAGCATTCAAGACACCTTTCGACAAAGTTCACAAATGTTCCTTTGTACACAGCAGGCAAGTGTCGAAGATGTCTTTCAAGTCAAACACCAATGATGGTTCGTTGTAATCCTTAAGCCAGGCAGTCACTAAAAAAAAAGTTTGTATGACAACCAAAGGTGGAAATCTTAAAATCTTTTATCCTGAAAGTCCTCAATGTTAAACAGTTTAGTAAGAAAGCAGTGACCGCCGTCTCAAGTCCATTGAATTTTGGACCATCATCATCATCAGTGCAATTTCCAACCCTTGGGAACCCGAGTGCATAGTTTGAGTTAACTAAGCATAGGACTGGAGTTCATCACGTAGATTGGGTGGGTCACAAATAAACTTTGAGCCTTTATCCTTTATTTCTTAAACCGTGAACCAGGCCACATTATAACCCTCAAAAGACCTAATTGAAGCGAGGTTATTTCGAAAGCATACTACAGCAAGGTTGCGTAAACTGACTCCAAAAGATCTTTGCAGATAATTTGTTTTGGTATCACATCCTTTGCTTAAACTTTTCACTTTAATGTCTTTAACCACCGTGTTCTGACCAGCATCCCATATACTTTGCACCTCTTTCAAAATGATTTTGATTTCAAAAGTTGCATGAACTTTGCATTTACCATGTTTGTACAAATACTTTTGTTTGCAAACTAGTTTTCTTCTTAAGGAATTTTCAAACATTTGAGAAACTTGGTCGGTGATCCAATCAGGGGCAAGTTCCTTCCATATCCTGTTGAGAATCAGTTCAAGATTTGTGGTTTAATGGCGACTTCTTAGAATTGGTTTATACAGAAGATTTTTCAAGACTCGGACTGGGGCAAGCCTTCCCGGTGTACAGTAAAACAATCGTCTTTCAAGACTCAGACTGGGGCAAGCTTTCCAAGAGCACCATGAAACAGTCATTTCCAGAATCAATCAAGCTAAAGCAATGATCAGCTCATCTACAATAATCAGCTAATCTGGGGCAGTTTACTTGAAGAATCCCCAAGCAGCTCTCCATCTTTCTTTACAAGGATCATCACTAGATACAGTTTATTAGTGAGGCAAAGATGTGTTCAACAGAAGCATCTCTAATCCGTGTAGAGGAATCAGTCTTCCAGTCTTGTCTTCCCAGAGAGTCGAGCCATGTCGTTGACATCTGCATTCGCATTTGATCATATATCATCTGCATAATTTATACTATATGCATAACATGAGTGTTTTATCCTCATTTGCATTTCTCCCGAGGTCGTGTCGTTATCCACGTCTTACCAAAACGTTACCTGTCCTTTTCATTCAGTGTCATTCCTGAATGTTGTCATTCTCTTGCGCATCTAATTTTGTTAATGGATGTTGGTCTTCTCTCATTCCAATGTTATTCCTGGATCTTTATATCCTCTCACTCCAGTGCCATTCCTGGATGTCTGTCTCTTGTGGTCTCCAGTGCCATTCCTGGATATCTTGTTCCCCTTATTTCTCCCAGTGTTATTCCTGGAAGTTTTGCCTCTCTTTTGTAATCCTCATCAAATTTGCTTGGATATCTTTCAGTGCCATTCCTGAAAGTCTTTTTTGTCCATTCAGTGCCATTCCTGGATGAGTTTTCTCCTTTGCATTCAGTGTCATTCCTGGATGTCTTTCTCACTATCATTCGATACCATTCCTGAATATAGTGATCTACCTTTACTTTCAGTGCCATTCCTGAAAGTTCATAGTCATCCAATGATTTCTTGGATTTCACCTTTGTTCACATTCATTCAATGATGTCTTGAATACTGTGGTTCCTTTTGTCCAATGCTTTCTTGGATTTCTATCTTGTTCACTTTCATCTGATGCCTTCTCAGATATTATGAGTTATACCTTTCATCTAAAGCCATTATTGGATGACTGGTTTTTTTTACATTCAATGTCATTCTTGAATGTAATCTTTGTTCACTCATCTAAAGCCATTATTAGATATTATGATTTACACCTTTCATTCAAAGCCATTATTGGGTGGCTGGTTTCTTTGCATTCAATGCCATTCTTGAATGTAATCTTTGTCCACTTTTATCTAAAGTCGTTATTAGATATTGTGATTTATACCTTTTGTTCAAAGCCATTATTGGATGACTGGTTTCTTTGAATTCAAAGCCATTCTTGAATGTAGTCTCTGTTCACATTCATCTAAAGTCATTATTAGATGTCGTGATTTGTACCTTTCATTCAAAGCCAGTATTGGATGTCTGGTTTCTTTACCATTTGATGCCTATCCGGATGTGTCTCTCTTTCTAATATTTTTCAAATAGAGTCTTCGTTCACTTTATCTAAAGTCGTTATTAGATATTGTGATTTATACCTTTCATTCAAAGCCATTATTGGATGTTCGGTTTCTCTACCATCTGATGCCTATCCAGATGTATCTCTCTTTCTGATGTTTTTCAGATCGAGTCTTTGTTCACATTCGTCTAAAGCCATTATTAGATATTGTGATTTGTACCTTTTGTTCAAATCCGTTATTGGATGACTGGTTCCTTTGCATTCAATTCCATTCTTGAATGTAGTCTCTGTTCACAATCATCTAAAGCCATTATTAGATATTATGATTTGTACCCTTCATTCACAGCCATTATTGGATGACTGGTTTTTTTATCCATCTGATGTTTTTCCGGATGTGTCTTTCTCTGTCTTTTCTGGTTTTTCTTGAAGATCTCGTTTGAACTCTTCAGTATAAGAAAATCCCAGAAAATCTTTTGTTGATGTCTACCCTTTTATTTCAAATTGATCCCCAGTGGAGATCATGTCTTCTTTCTGGTTCCATGCCCGGTAAAGAGTGTACTTTCATTCCCCCAGTGTCGTCCGGTCACCTATAAACTTGTCGTCCATCTCCTTGGACTTTTCCCTAGTGGAGAGCACCTCTCTGGCCCCCATTCCCAGTGAGGACCTGTAGGATTTCCTCTTTATTATTCCTATCCCCGTGCATCCTTAGAGTCTCCCCAGTGAGTCTATCGTTGGACAGTCTGTATCCCCAGTGAGTCTTTCTCGTGAATGCTAACCTTATCCTTCCCCAGTAAGCTCACCTGTGGTGGATTGCCCTTCATCCTTGGTGTTTTGTTTGTCTGCCCCTTTGCATTTAGCATTCCATCATTTTCATCATATTAGAGTTCATTGCATGTCAGCATTTTTGTCCATAGCATTGCATGTCAGTGCGTCTGAGGGCAAAATTTTCGGTTATCTATATTTAAATACCTTCCACCATGATTTCATGAAGACTATCATCACTCATGTCATCCGGTGAAGATATTTAAATAGGGACAACTGTTGTACCCCAAATTTTACCCTCCGATATTCTGATTGTTTGCATATCCTTTTCATTGGTCTCTGTTTTCGCATTTTAGTAAACATATCAATAATCATGCATTTTTTGTTAGAATTTAATTTGTTTTATTTCTTTTTTTTACTAACTATTTTCAATTATCTTTTTTATTATTTTTAGTTTTATTATTATTATTTCTTTTTTATTATTATTATTATTAATTTTATTATGATTAGTTTTATTATCATTATTAGTTTTATTATTATTAGTTTTATTATTACTAAGCTTTATTATTATTATTATTATTACTTTTATTTTGTTTATCTTCATGGTAAGTGGGGACCACTCAATCATTCTTACACTTCACTTATCCATGGCCAAGAATCATTCTCATAAAGTCACATGGATTGCCAACTTGGATTTATCAATGGCCAAAAAGCATTCTTATATTTCACTTATCAATGGCCAAGAATCATTCTCATACAGTCACATGGATTGCCACATCAACACTCCCACTTTATTCACACTATAAATAAGATCTCTCTTTCTCTCATTTGACACACCAGATTCACCCCACACAAAGGTTGAATACTCTCTTAATTTTCTCCCTCAATTATTCTTGCAAATTTTCTAGAGAGAAGGCTCGTCTTCATTTTTTCATAACTCGTGTCATTGAAGAGGCAGTGGACTGTCTCCACTAGGTAACATTCACCTCTTTTATTTCTCCGTTTTCAAAGTACCATGATCATTTATCTATGCTGTTATCAAGTTCATTAGCATGTTAATATTTTTCTGGAAAAAGTATTGTAATATCCTATAATTTTTGTTTGGTTTTATTATGAATGATGTTTAAAAGATAAGATAAAAATTCAAAAAGACAAAAAACATGCTTCATCACCACCCTTTTATTATTTCATACTATTTTTATTTTATTTTCCATTTATTTCTTAATTTTTTTTCTCTAGTTTTTATTTTAGGAGCACTTTGAATTTTTAGTTTCAATTTATCATGTTATTTCTTGAATTCATAACTTTTTCTTTCGAATTTTGTTTTGATTTTTATTTTTCGCTTACGATCTTTATTTTGATTTTTAGGGCCAATGATATTACAAAATCATGACTTAGTTGATTTATGCAAAATGACTAAATAGTTTTGATATGTATGAGGCTCATTTCTTTATTTTTGTTGGTCAATGAAAGTCGAATATCAAAAGATTATCGATCCTCCGATTAAATCTTGATCAAGACAAGACTAACTTTATTCTTCATTTCGAGTCCATTTTCTTTACTTTAGGCCGATGACATTGCACAAATCTTGACTTTGATTATTTCAAATCAATAAAGTCTTGATAAATATGAGGCCACTTTTTACTTATTTTTATTGGTCGATGAAAGTCAAAAATCTAAGATTATCGATTTATCGATTTAAATCTTGATTAAGACGAGACCAACCTTATTTTTTCATTCCGGTTTCATTATCTTGATTTTGGTCGATGACATAACGAACTTCATGGTTTGGTTAACTTCATTGAATCAACAAAACTTTGACCAATATGAGACCACTTTCTCTTTATTTCAGTTTCATTCACTTTTTAGTCGACGAAAGTCAAGAATCATTGATTATCGATTCCTCGATTAAATCATGATTAGGACGAGATTAATTCTATTTCGTGTTCTTAGCAAGCAAACATAACATGACACAAACTTAGCAAGAGGTTCCTATAGAGTACTACAGATACTTAGATCTCTCCCCTTTAGATTTTTTAACGATCTTGAACCTTTCCTTTGGATAAATCAAAGTCGGTTGTAAAAGAAAATGATGCAAGTTAAGTAATAGCTTGTTATCCGATTCTCACCGCAACACCAACCTCACACTCTACTGTGTTCTCACACACCAGACACAAGTCTCTGAACTACTCAAACAATTCTAATCCGCTGACCATCAAAACAGACATGCATAAAACTTTCGACTTACCTCATCAGGCACGACATTAATTTCACCAATAGGATAATTCCAACTAAAGTCATAACTCATCAGGAATCCCAACCATCCTCGTTGTCTCATACTCTATTATTTGCTACTAAACAGGTATTCAATATCCTTGTAATTACTAAACACTTCGAACTCAAAACCATAAAAATAATACCTCCAGATCCTCAACACAAAAGTAACCACAGCCATCTTGAAATCACGAATCCTCAATTGTCGTAAAGCATAAGCCACGACCTTACCATCTTGCATCACCACACGGATTAAACTCATCATAGACGCATCCTAATACCTCACAACCGGTTTATTAGGATCACGCAGAATCAAAATTGGAGCCGTAGACAAATTCTACTTTAGCCCTCTCAAACTTTCCTCACAATGGACATCCAAAGTAAACGACTTACCCTTTGCAAGTCAACTGAAGTAACGAAAATGCTAACTTGGAAAATCCATACATAACCTCCGGTAATAACCAACTAAAGTCCAAAAAGTTTCTAATCACCTTAACCGACTTCGGAGCCTCTCATCGTAGAACTGCATCTACCTCCGGTGGATCCATAACAATACCATCATCAGAATTAACATATCCAAGAAAACTAACCTTTTTCAACCAAAATTCTCACTTGAATAATTTAGCATAAAAATTTCTTTCTTTTCAACACTTGCAACTCGATTCTTAAACACCCTACATAGTCTCCCTCTGACTTTATAATAGATCTGAATATCCCTGATGAACATCACTCCGAACTCATCCAATCTTGTCCAGGCTCACATACAAGCTTAATCGAGTAAATAGCAACCTATCCCGATGATAACAAACATAACCAGTCACATGAAATCGATCCAAGCCTCAACTCACATAAATTCACCACTCTTATTAAACGTTCCAAACAATTGTAATTCCAATCAAACTCAACCAAACCATTCCAATCATCATTTCTTGAAAGTGGACACTTATTCTCAATCGTTACCTTATTCAACTGTCAGTAATCCATGCACAATTTCATTCTCTAGACACTCCAAATTCCACAAATTCCGACATGTATCAGCAATCAACCAAAAAGAACTCTCAATCTCAATATTACATCCACACCCAAGGGCTTTCTCAAAATTTCCATTAATGCCCTAAAACTCTAAGAACTCCAAAACTCATCAAAACTCTAAGTTTTGCTTTCCATAGCCTTCATACCCTTATACACATCATGTTTGTTATTCCATCCGGAAACACATCTGAAAATCATGCACAACTGGCAGCCCTTCACTGTGGCTTTCCTGTCAATTCCAGTACACTATTAACGCAGACATAACAAATATCTTAGTCTCATCTCCTAATAGTTCTTCCACTTACTTAGCAGATAAAAACCTCAACTATTCACCTTCGTCCAATTTAAGTTCACTTTCTGTACGGAGTCATTGACATCAGACTCGTATCAAGTGCTGAATCAATAGCCACCTCTACCTCATTAATACGCCTGTGATCCACTTATTTCGCCTGAAAATAAATTCAAAAAATTCACAAACAACAGGTAACTCAACACATGTAACTTCACTACTACCTCGCCACAACGCAAACGTCAATACATCGAGGCTTCGCCCAATAGATGTCCACCCATTCGCTTAGTACACAACGATACCAATTCTCTACCATTACCCAACTCGGATCCACCCTCAGAAAGACATCAGGGATTACCCAACACTGACATATCTCTAGCCATCACTTGTCCTCTACTCACTGAAAAGCGATCACCAACAATACCTGATTGTCCTCCCTCGGAGACATCCTTCAACTTGATCGACCGACAAGTACTTCTCTTCTACATCTTCTTCAGATAATAAAGATCTATACCGATCCAACACAACCATCTTCCACATCACATGCTATCTTGACTGTCAAGGCGCATCTATCCATTCATCTTGATTTCTGACTACTATCAACAAGAGATTGAGGGTGATCAGTTCCCTAATTTGTTCATAGACAGCCGATTATCCTGATGAAGTATAGAACCTTCCTTACCAACTATGATAGCACTCTATTACTCACCAACCCATCCTTCCATAGTGGAAGCATCCTGGAGAAGCACCAGCTTCTCCCCCACTTATCTCATCCTCAACTCCTATAAACAAACGGTTAGAAAACAAACACGTACCGAATGTGTTCTGTAACACCCCAATTCCCATCTCGAATAAATAATACATAAATAAATCAGAGTAGATAAAAATTTATTTTTCCGACAGAAACAAGGATGCCACATTTAAATAAATAAAACACAATCCCTGCTCATAAATTTGATACATAGCATAAAATGGAATACCCTCAAAGGGAAAACTTTTTCCATATAAAATTAAGGTTCAATTATGGAATAAAGCGGAAGGATCCATAACTGACTTGTTTTACAAATAAATGGTTTTATAACGTCAAAATATACATACAAAAGTAATACCAAATATATTCAACAAATGTATACTTATATAACTAAAGCGTTCCCCGACTCCCGTGCTACGTATCAGAGCAGACAGACCAACAAAAGGGATAGAGGACTAATCTTCATAAAAGCCTCCAAGACACTAATCTGCAATTGCCTCATAGAGCAACAAACCACAGCAGAAGGGTGAGAAATAACAACTAAATCAAGATTGCATAATAATATGCAAAACATAAAAATTCACATACACAGTTATTCTCACCACAAGCATCACATATTAATACACATAACATATACCAATTATACTAACATAATCACATATTCACACATAAGGCACACCAAGTCATAACATACGGAAACCCACCACCACATCACATATTTTCATACATAGCATATCGTCCATAAACAATGCATTTATCACGTATGCACATCAATTCACCAATCCAATCATAAATCTCAACATATAACAAATCAATGCACAATTTACCACACATAATCAATCCAATCATAATTTATGCAAATGCACAGAGACCGACACAACGACTCTATGCAATGCATATGCGGTACCGACTTCCATCAATTCTCAACACCAGTTCACTCAAGAACTATTGGAACCATCGCTTGTTACTTAGGATTACTCATGTAACACCCCGTCGGGAAAACGACGTTCCCCGTCGCTTTAGGTCCTCTTATTTTTTTAAGGCACACGACGTTTATGGATCGCTTTAGGTCCTCTTTGTATAAGGCACACAATCTGATCGCTTTAGGTCCTCTTTGTATAAGGCACACGATCGTCTATAATCATCGCTTTAGGTCCTCTTATTTTTAAGGCACACGATCCGATCCGATCGCTTTAGGTCCTCTTATTTTTAAGGCACACGATGTTATAGCGGATTCCCTCTGGAATCGATTTGTTGCTCATACCCACTAGGGCAGACAGCATCACAAGATGCATATCATGATGCTTGACACACAAGAACTCATGACAATCAAATGCATCTTCACACATATATGCAACCATAATTATGCATATATTTCAACTCATCAATTCCATACATTCACAATTCAACAATATGAATTATCTCATCATCAATATTCATGCATTGGAAAACAATTCAAACAATGCATTTCATCACAAACCACAACAATCATGAAATCACAATTACTTCCACAAGGAATTCACACCACAAAGGATACCCACAACACATCATAACAACATACATTGATATTCAATCCAACAATGCATTTTACCACACAACCACATCATTATCTTACATTGAAATCAAACCCAAAACAACACATTTATTTCTCCATAAGACCACAAACCATCATCACGTCATTCAATCACATGCATTCATATCACATATCAGCACACAAGTCATACGATGTATATCAAAAGCATATTGTATGATAACACATTAAATACACACAGTTACGATGGTAAAAGTCGACCAAACGACACATTTCCAAATTCTCGACATAATTTAATCAGCCAACAATCTCAAAACCTTTTTTATAAGAAAGAACATGTCAAAAGCTTTCCAACGCACCAAACCGCGCCTCAAACCGACTTACGGATCAAAAGTTATGAATTTTCAAAGAAAAGAATTTATTGAGAAACAGCCAGATTTGCCTGGCGACTTAGAATTTCGCCTGGCGGATCCCCCTTCGCCAGCACTTCGCCTGGCGAACTACTGGCGAACCACAAATTTAGAAAAACCCCAAAATCCCCATTTTTCACCCCAAATCAATTCCAACAGCAAAAACAAGTATCAGCAAATGTTCATATGCATAGAGGGATCATACAACGCAACTTATAACGATTTCCGACCGTGGAAACATCAATTTCTATCAATTGTTCGTCAATTTATCAAATGAGTAAAAGTCGTGAAATAACCAAAACAATTACAACAAACAACACATATACACACACAAGAAAGACATAATTGAAACTTCTCACCCTTACCCGATTAATCGCGCTCGAAACGGAGTTTTCCCGATTTTTCCTCTTTCTCCTCTTCTCTCTTTCTTTCTTCTCCTTTTCTTTCTCTTCTTTTTATTTCACTTTCTTTTCTCTCTTTTTCTTTCCACTTTCTATTTATTCAAAATATCTAATCTCCTAAAAAGACTATTTTACCCCTCAACTCAAATATCTCGCAAACGCTTTCAAAATGCGATAAAACATAAACAACGATGAAAAATAATATATTGTCAAATAAAAGTCAAAAATAAAATAATATAATAATAAAAATAATTAAAGCGACTCAATTAAATAAAACTAACAAAACAGGGGCGTTACAACTCTCCCCCACTTAGACATTTTCGTCCTCGAAAATATACTGAGACGAACAACTCCAGACACGACTCTCGCATCCAACTAACCAACTAACTTGCCAACAAAAGGCACACCACGGATAACACAACTGCAAACCACCTCTCTAACAGCAACTACAACAACGACACGACAATGACGACAACTACAACGACAAGATGCAAAGCCCATACAATGCACTTGACGTCCAACTCACGACTCAAAGAATAACCAAGTCACAAACACATATGTTCACTCTTGAACCAGAACACAACAAGATCGTTACCATCACCTTAGAAACAAGGCAACCATACAAACAAGAACATAAAGTTCCACAACCCAACATCGTTTCAACAACCTATACATAACCATGTTACCAACATCCTTGTCACACAACAATATTACAACAATGCTACGCTTCACCAATCGAACATACGACCAAAACATCCATCTACATAGTAGCCCATGAATAATAGTTAAACCTTTCACCTAACACTTCCATTCTGAAACATCCAATGGTCTCATCACTCCTACATGTTCCCAATGTTCAACCTATGAACTCGTACAAGTCACACACACAAATATACGAATTGTGCCGTATCACGCTTCCGTTGCACACTCTGATTACTCGTAACCATCAAAACTACCAATCTCACGTCCAAAGTCTAACTCTTTCTCATATTCACCAAAAAATCACTATTCACTTTTAATATACCCAACCTCACACTCTCCTGTGTTATCTCACACACCAGACACAAGCCTCTGAGCTGCTCAAATCATTTCAATTCTCTGACCATCAAAACAGTCATGCATAACAACTTTCGACTTAACTTTTCAGGCACAGCCTTAACTTTTCCCGAAGGATAATCCAAGCCAAATTCATAACTCGTCACGAATTCCAACCCTCCTCGTTGTCTCATACTCTGTTCCTTCATACCAAACAAGCACTCTAAACTCTTGTGATTACCAAACACTTCGAATCTAGAACCATAAAGATAATACCTCCAAATATTCCAACACAATACAACCGCGACCAAATCCAAATCCAAAATAGTATAGATCCTTTTATAAATCCTCAATTGTCGTAAAGCATAAGAAATGACTTTACCCTCTTGCATTAGCACACTAGCTACACTCATCATAAACGCATCCCAATATCCTCACAAATAGTTTATCAGGATCACGCAGAATCAAAACTGAAGCCGTAGACAACTTCTACGTCAGCTCACCAAAACTTACTCACAACAAACATCCAAAACAAACGACTCACCCTTTGCAAGTCAACTGAGATAACCGAAGTACGAACTTAGCAAAGTCTCCAATAACCAGCGGTAATAACCAACTAAAGTCCAAAAAGCTTTTAAGCACTTTAACCGACTTTGGAGTCCCTCAACATAGAACTGCATCTAGTTCCGATGGATCCATAACCATACCCTCATCTACAATAACATATCCAAGAAAACTAACCTTTTTCAACCAAATTCTCACTTGAATAAATTAGCATCAAACTTCGTCTCTTTTCAACACTTGTAATTCAAATCTCAAACACTCGACCTGTTCCTCCTCTGAGTTTACAATAGATCTGAATATCCTCAATCAAAGCCACTACGAACTTATCCAATTAAATATAGAAGATACAATTCCTCTACTCCACAAACATTCCAGACGCATTACTAGCACCAAATAATATCACTGTACGTAGTAATGCCCAACCAACTTCCAAAAGATATAAATTCTTAAAGCTTTTGCAAAACTTTTCACTGGGTAACTGGCTACTCACACACAAGCTTAACCAAGTAAATTACAGCCTATCCCGATAACAAACATAACCAGTCACATCAAATCAATCAAAGCCTTAACTCACACAATTCACCACTCTTATCAAACATTCCATACACTTGCAACTCCACTCAAACTCAACCAAACCATTCCAGTCATCTGTTCATGAAAGTGGACACTTGTTCTCAATCGTTACCTTATTCAACTGCCAGTAATCCATACACAATTTCTTCGCTTAACAGTCCAAATTCCATAAATTCCAACATGTAGCAACAACCATCCCAAAGGAACTCTCAAATACTACATCCACACTTAAGGTTTTCTCAACATTTCCATTAATGCTCTAAAATTCCAAAACTCCAAACCTCTCCAGGACTCTAAGTTTTGCTTTCCATAGTCTTAATACCATCATACACATCATGCTCGTTATTCCATCTAATCATCATTCCTTTTTGTTACTAACAAAGCTGGAGCTCTCTAAGACCACACCTTAATGTTCCATCCAAAAACACATCCGATAACCATGCACAACTGACGGCCCATCACTGTGACTTCCTGCCAATTTCCAGAACACTATCATCACAAACATTACCAACATCTGCGTCTCACTTCCCAAAAAAAATTCTTCTACTTACTTAGCAGATCCAAACCTCAAATTTTTACCTTTGCCAAATTTGAGTTCACACTCTACTCCCTGAGAACAACCTTTAACAATACCCACTCGTTCTCTCTCGACGACTTCCCAACTGGACCAACATACCCAAGCCTCTAATCCGTCTCATCTTCCAGTATAAGAATCTTCATCGACTCAACAAAATAATCTGTAAGCACTTTCTTAATTCCAAACAAATCATTGCACACACTATCACAGCCAGAAAGACACGTCTATTCCATCCAACATAATTTTCGTCTACTATCAACAAGAGATTAAGGGTGATCAGTTCCTCAATTTGTCAATAGACAGCCGACAATCATGATGGGGCATAAACCCTCTTTACCAAACTATAATAGCATTCCTTATATCTCATTCACAAAAATACCTAAGGAACAAATCCTTAGTTGACATAAACCTTACCTCCGCATTCCCTCCGGAACCGGGAACCACACTGTCCAAAGAGCACTTACAATCTTGCAATTCACAACACACTGAGCCAACACTCCACACCTGAAGCAACTTGGAGAAGTACCAGCTTCTCCCCCACTTATCTCATTCTAACACCTGAAGACAAAAGATTAGGAAACCAGAGGGTACTGACAGTGCTCCACACATATATCACGTACTAAGGAACAACCAACAACGACAGTATTCAACTGTCACACCAACTTACTCAACAACTTGGCCGGACGGACCGACCTGCTCTGATACCACTAAATGTAACACCCCAATTCCCATCTCGAATAAATAATACATAAATAAATCAGAGTAGATAAAAATTTATTTTTCCGACAGAAACAAGGATGCCACATTTAAATAAATAAAACACAATCCCTGCTCATAAATTTGATACATAGCATAAAATGGAATACCCTCAAAGGGGAAACTTTTTCCATATAAAATTAAGGTTCAATTATGGAATAAAGCGGAAAGATCCATAACTGACTTGTTTTACAAATAAATGGTTTTATAACATCAAAATATACATACAAAAGTAATACCAAATATATTCAACAAATGTATACTTATATAACTAAAGCGTTCCCCGACTCCCGTGCTACGTATCAGAGCAGACAGACCAACAAAAGGGATGGAGGACTAATCTTCACAAAAGCCTCCAAGACACTAATCTGCAATTGCCTCATAGAGCAACAAACCACAGCAGAAGGGTGAGAAATAACAACTAAATCAAGATTGCATAATAATATGCAAAACATAAAAATTCACATACACAGTTATTCTCACCACAAGCATCACATATTAATACACATAACATATACCAATTATACTAACATAATCACATATTCACACATAAGGCACACCAAGTCATAACATACGGAAACCCACCACCACATCACATATTTTCATACATAGCATATCGTCCATAAACAATGCATTTATCACGTATGCACATCAATTCACCAATCCAATCATAAATCTCAACATATAACAAATCAATGCACAATTTACCACACATAATCAATCTAATCATAATTTATGCAAATGCACAGAGACCGACACAACGAATCTATGCAATGCATATGCGGTACCTACTTCCATCAATTCTCAACACCAGTTCACTCAGGAACTATTGGAACCATCGCTTGTTACTTAGGATTACTCATGTAACACCCCGTCGGGCAAACGACGTTCCCCGTCGCTTTAGGTCCTCTTATTTTTTTAAGGCACACGACGTTTATGGATCGCTTTAGGTCCTCTTTGTATAAGGCACGCGATCTGATCACTTTAGGTCCTCTTTGTATAAGGCACACGATCGTCTATAATCATCGCTTTAGGTCCTCTTATTTTTAAGGCACACGATCCGATCTGATCGCTTTAGGTCCTTTTATTTTTAAGGCACACGATGTTATAGCGGATTCCCTCTGGAATCGATTCGTTGCTCACACCCACTAGGGCACACAGCATCACAAGATGCATATCATGATGCTTGACACATAAGAACTCATGACAATCAAATGCATCTTCACACATATATGCAACCATAATTATGCATATATTTCAACTCATTAATTCCATACATTCACAATTCAACAATATGAATTATCTCATCATCAATATTCATGCATTGGAAACCAATTCAAACAATGCATTTCATCACAAACCACAACAATCATGCAATCACAATTACTTCCACAAGGAATTCACACCACAAAGGATACCCACAACACATCATAACAATATACATTGATATTCAATCCAACAATCCATTTTACCACACATTTATTTCTCCATAAGACCACAAACCATCATCACGTCATTCAATCACATGAATTCATATCACATATCAGCACACAAGACATACGATGTATATCAAAAGCATATTGTATGATAACACATCAAATACACACAGTTACGACGGTAAAAGTCGACCAAACGACACATTTCCAAATTCCCGACATAATTTAATCGGCCAACAATCTCAAAACCATTTTTATAAGAAAGAACATGTCAAAAGCTTTCCAACGCACCAAACCGCGCCTCAAACCGACTTACGGATCAAAAGTTATGAATTTTCAAAGAAAAGAATTTATTGAGAAACAGCCAGATTTGCCTGGCGACTTAGAATTTCGCCTGGCGGATCCCCCTTCGCCAGCACTTCGCCTGGCGAACTAGTGACGAACCACAAATTTAGAAAAACCACAAAATCCCCATTTTTCACCCCAAATCAATTCCAACAGCAAAAACAAGTATCAACAAATGTTCATATGCATAGAGGGATCATACAATGCAACTTATAACGATTTCCGACCGTGGAAACATCAATTTCTATCAATTGTTAGCCAATTTATCAAATGAGTAAAAGTCGTGAAATAACCAAAACAATTACAACAAACAACACATATACATACACAAGCAAGACATAATTGAAACTTCTCACCCTTACCCGATTAATCGCGCTCGAAACGGAGTTTTCCCGATTTTTCCTCTTTCTCCTCTTCTCTCTTTCTTTCCTCTCCTTTTCTTTCTCTTCTTTTTCTTTCACTTTCTTTCTCTCTTTTTCTCTCCACTTTCTATTTATTCAAAATATCTAATCTCCTAAAAAGACTATTTTACCCCTCAACTCAAATATCTCGCAAACGCTTTCAAAATGCGATAAAACATAAACAACGATGAAAAATAATATATTGTCAAATAAAAGTCAAAAATAAAATAATATAATAATAAAAATAATTAAAGCGACTCAATTAAATAAAACTAACAAAACTGTGGCGTTACATGTTCTACACATGTGTCGTATACCAAGACACAACTCATACTAGACAACTTGGCCGGACGGACCGACCTGCTCTGATACCAATTGTAACACCTCACTTTCCCATTTTATAAAAATGAAAGTAATACAGATAAAATCAGAGTTTTCAACTTTTACAAGTAGGATGCTACACCAAATAAAATCAACAATAAAACTCCTCTATATTAAATGAAGTAAAACAGCGGAATAATCCTTTCGTAAGTTCACGGCACAGTTGCCAACATACTCCAAAATTCCACATAAACTCGTGGTCCTCAAAATATTCAATTGAGAAGAGATACGTAACAAAATTAAATACAAAATAACAATTAATAAAATCCCCAAAAATTCCCGTGTTACGTATCAGAGCGACTCCTACGACTCGAACAGGCAACACGCACTCCAAGCAACTCAAGTACCTGGATTATCTGTACTTCCGAAGAAGCACAGACACAACAACAACAAAGGGGTGAGAACTACATTCAATAATAAACGGTGAATAACACATATTAAGGTAGTTACTCACACCCAATCATACAATCACATACTCACGACCTACTTGTCACTCGCAACCATAAATCAATCAACATATAATAATAATGCAATGCAACTCAACAACAGACACAATGCATGTCGTACCAAAATCACCATAGTTCATTCAATTGAACTCGGATAAATCACATACACCCCTACTTGGCAATGATTTATCCCACCACACTCCATATTGGAGTTCGGATGAATCACATACACTCCTCCTGAGCAATGATTCATCACCACCGACACCATAAAATGCACAATAATGAATAAGCACACAACACACCTGTATAATAAAATTACACATTCTCACGATCCTCCTGATCACACATAAAATAGTCATTCACCACAACACAGTTTACACACAAAACACATGTATAATAATCAGCTATACATTTACACGATCCTCCTGATCACACGTAAGCCATACGCTTACCGTAATTCTCACCGGAATTACCTCACCTACAACACAACATCATCACACATAAATTATGCACAAGAGACTATCATCAAGTAAGATACACGATCCTCATTGATCCCAAGTGAGTCATACATTCACAGTAATTCACCAAGAATTACCTCTGTTATCCCAAGACCGCTCGCACCCACACAAACAGTGCCACACAACCACATTCTACACGCCTCACAAGGCACTCATCCACTAATTAGCTAATTACTAATTAATTCACCAAAACTACTAAATAAATTATTTTTATCACCAATCCTGCATTTCTCAAGGTCTGACATCTATCCCCAACCTCTCAAACCAAAAGGAACTACTTCGGACGCGAAAACGGGAAAGAAATCGCGAAACGACAAAATTCTGCAACCTCGCTGGCCATACACGTATTGCCTTGTGCCATACGCGTATTGCCCATCTCGCTCGCCCATCCATACGCGTATCCTACGCGTACATCCTCTCCTCCTGCCCTACCATACGCGTATTGCCCTACCAATTACGCGTATGGGCAGAGACCTGTTTTCCATCAAAATCCCATTCTCAGATCTAATACGCGTATCCCCTTCTCATACGCGTAATGCCTCCCCCTTACGCATACTGCCCAAGCTCCATACGCGTACCATTACGCGTACGGGCAGAGGGTCGTACCAATCCTCCTTTTGTCCCTCCCATACGCGTATTGACCATAGCCGTACGCGTATTGCCTTACCTGATACGCGTATGGGCAGATCTATTACGCAAACTCAGTTTCCCCACACCAGTCTGGGTTCTGCTACGGGATTCTCACTTTTCCACTCCAATTCAGTCCTAAACTTGTTTCTACACCAGTTTTAGGTCCTATTCTTCATCTTACTTCTTTTTCCTAATCATTACTAGTCAAATTTACGGTTCTTGGATCTAATTTCGTCCACTCAACATGCACCAAAACTCAGACCTGCAACATTCATATTCATACCGTAGCAACAACATCAAGAGATTAAATAATTCAGAAACACAACCATTTAATTCATACATTTTTCATCACAGATTTACCAATGCACAAACAATTCACAAAACAGCATGTATTCATACGAATCCCTACGGGGTTAAGGACTCCCCACTACCCTCTCATGATTATATCACCAATATTAAACTCGATCTCCCCCCTTACCTCGAATTCTTGATCAGATTCCTGCGAAAATGGATGAAGATGGGTGCCCTAGCTCTCCCTTGTTCTTCCCTTCTCCTTAGCCTTTCTCCTTCTCTCTCTCTCCAAAATTCTGATTATGGCTAATTTCCTCTAATCTTCACTAATCCTAGCTTAATGACTAAACTGCCCTTACTAGCCCATTGTCCATTAATTAAATCAGATTTTGAATTAATAAAATAATAATATTAATAGTGATGCTAATAATTAATAATAATAATTCTAATAACACACCAATAATATTAATAATAATATTAATAATCTTCACCATATTAATAATAATATTCACTTTACTATTGTTATTAACTATGCCCACAAATAATCCAACATTACATTATCGTTATCCCGACATCTCCATTTACCGGTTCCGCTAAGGACACTACGCCTACGCGCTCAACCACACACACCCTTAACAAGGCCAAACAAACAAAATAGCACCGACGACCAAATAATTTAAAATGGGCTGTTACAACTCTCCCCCACTTAAATTATTTTCGTCCTCGAAAATATATCTGAGACGAACAACTCCGGATACGACTCTCGCATCCGACAAACCAACCATCATGCCAACAAAAGGCACACCATGGATAACACACTGACAAGATGCAATGCCCATACAATGCACTTGACGACTAACTCACGACTCAAAGAATACCCAAGTTACGAACACATAGGTTCACTCTAGAACCAGAACACAACAAGATCGTTACCCTCACCATAGGTAACACTCCCCTAATTCCCCATATTGGAATTAGCTCCACGCACTCGGACAATCACGATGGAACCGAGGTAACAACAAAACAAGAACCCAAAGTCCCACGACACAACATCGTTTCAACAACCTCTACATAATCATAATACCAACCTCCCTGCCACACAACATTATTACAACAATGTTACGCTTCACCAATCGAACATATACCCCAAAACATCCATCTATATAGTAGCCCATGAATAGTATTTAAACCTTTCACCTAACATTCCCATTCTGAAATGTCCAATGGTCTCATCATTCCCACTTGTTTCCAATGTTCAACCTATGAACTCTCACAAGTCACACACGCATACGCAAAGTGCACCGCATCACGCTTTCGATGCGCACTCTGATTACCCGCAACAATCAACTCTACCAATTTCATATCCAACCTCTGAATCTCTTTACTATTCACCAAAAAGATCATAGTTCATTTCTAATATACCCAACCTAACACTCTACTGTGTTCTCACACACCAGACACAAGTCTCTGAACTACTCAAATAATTCTAATCCGCAGACCATCAAAACAAACATGTATAAAACTTCCGACTTACCTCATCAGGCACGACATTAATTTCACCAATAGGATAATTCCAACTAAAGTCATAACTCATCAAGAATCCCAACCATCCTCGTTGTCTCATACTCTATTATTTTCTACTAAACAGGTATTTAATATCCTTGTAATTACTAAACACTTCGAACTCAAAACCATAAAAATAATACCTCCAGATCCTCAACACAAAAGTAACCGCAGCCATCTTGAAATCACGAATCCTCAATTGTCGTAAAGCATAAGCCACGACCTTACCATCATGTATCACCACACAGATTAAACTCATCATAGACGCATCCCAATACCTCACAACCGGTTTATTAGGATCACGCAGAATCAAAACTGGAGCCGTAGACAAATTCTATTTTAGCCCTCTCAAACTTTCCTCACAATGGACATCCAAAGTAAACGACTTACCCTTTGCAAGTCAACTGAAGAAACGAAAATACTAACTTGGAAAATCCGTCCATAACCTCCAGTAATAACCAACTAAAGTCTAAAAAGTTTCTAATCACCTTAACCGAATAGGAGCCTCTCATCGTAGAACTGCATCTACCTCCGGTGGATCCATAACAATACCATCATCAGAATTAACATATCCAAGAAAACTAACATTTTTCAACCAAAATTCTCACTTGAATAATTTAGCATAAAAAATTCTTTCTTTTCAACACTTGCAACTCGATTCTTAAACACCCTACATAGTCTCCCTCTGACTTTATAATAGATCTGAATATCCCTGATGAACACCACTCCGAACTCATCCAATCTTGTCCAGGCTCATATACAAGCTTAATCGAGTAAATAGCAACCTATCCCGATGATAACAAACATAACCAGTCACATGAAATCGATCCAAGCCTCAACTCACATAAATTCACCACTCTTATCAAACGTTCCAAACAATTGTAATTCCAATCAAACTCAACCAAACCATTCCAATCATCTTTTCTTGAAAGTGGACACTTATTCTCAATCGTTACCGTATTCAACTGTCAGTAATCCATGCACAATTTCATTCTCTAGACACTCCAAATTCCACAAATTCCGACATGTATCAACAATCAACCAAAAAGAACTCTCAATCTCAATATTACATCCACACCCAAGGGCTTTCTCAAAATTTCCATTAATGCCCTAAAACTCTAAGAACTCCAAAACTCATCAAAACTCTAAGTTTTGCTTTCCATAGCCTCCATACCCTTATACACATCATGTTTATTATTCCATCCGGAAACACATCTGGAAATCATGCACAACTGGCAGCCCTTCACTATGGCTTTCCTGTCAATTCCAGTACACTATTAACGCAGACATAACAAATATCTTAATCTCATATCCTAATAGTTCTTCCACTTACTTAGCAGATAAAAACCTCAACTATTCACCTTCGTCCAATTTAAGTTCACTTTCTGTACGGAGTCATTGACATCAGACTCGTATCAAGTGCTCAATCAATAGCCACCTCTACCTCATTAATACGCTTGTGATCCACTTATCTCGCTTGAAAATAAATTCAAAAAATTCGCAAACAACAGGTAACTCAACACATGTAACTTCACTACTAACTCGCCACAACGCAAACGTCAATACATCGAGGCTTCGCCCAATAGATGTCCACCCATTCGCTCAGCACACAACGATACCAGTTCTCTACCATTACCCAACTCGAATCCACCCTCAGAAAGACATCAGGGATTACCCAACACTGGCATATCTCTAGCCATCACTTATCCTCTACTCACTGAAAAGCGATCACCAATAATGCCTGATTGTCCTCCCTCGGAGACATCCTTCAACTTGATCGACCGACAAGTACTTCTCTTCTACATCTTCTTCAGATAATAAAGATCTATACCAATCCAACACAACCATCTTCCACATGACATGCTATCTTGACTGTCAAGGCGCATCTATCCATTCATCTTGATTTCCGACTACTATCAACAAGAGATTGAGGGTGATCAGTTCCCCAATTTGTTCATAGACAGCCAATCATCCTGATGAAGTATAGACCCTTCCTTACCAACTATGATAGCGCTCCATTACTCACCAACCCATCCTTCCATAGTGGAAGCATCCTGGAGAAGCACCAGCTTCTCCCCTACTTATCTCATCCTCAACTCCTGTAAACAAACGGTTAGAAAACAAACACGTACCAACCGTGTTCTACACACGTGTCGTATACCAAGACATAACTCATACTAGACAACTTGGCAGGACGGACCGACCTGCTCTGATACCAATTGTAACGCCTCACTTTCCCATTTTATAAAAATGAAAGTAATACGGATAAAATCATAGTTTTCAACTTTTACAAGTAGGATGCTACACCAAATAAAATCAACAATAAAACTCCTCTGTATTAAATGAAGTAAAACAGCGGAATAATCATTTCGTAAGTTCACGGCACACTTGCCAACATACTCCAAAATTCCACATAAACTCGTGGTCCTCAAAATATTGAATTGAGAAGAGATACGTAACAAAATTCAATACAAAATAACAATTAATAAAATCCCCAAAAATTCCCATGTTACGTATCAGAGCGACTCCTACGACTCGAACAGGCAACACGCACTCCAAGCAACTCAAGTACCTGGATTATCTGTACTTCCGAAGAAGCACAGACACAACAACAACAAAGGGGTGAGAACTACATTCAATAATAAACGGTGAATAACACATATTAAGGGTAGTTACTCACACCCAATCATACAATCACATAATCACGACCTACTTGTCACTCGCAACCATAAATCAATCAACATATAATAATAATGCAATGCAACTCAACAATAGACACAATGCATGTGGTACCAAAATCACCATGGTTCATTCAATTGAACCCGGATAAATCACATACACCCCTACTTGGAAATGATTTATCCCACCACACTCCACATTGGAGTTCGGATGAATCACATACACTCCTCCTGAGCAATGATTCATCACCACCGACACCATGAAATGCACAATAATGAATAAGCACACAACACACTTGTATAATAAAATTACAGATTCTCACGATCCTCCTGATCACACATAAAATAATCATTCACCACAACACAATTTACACACAAAACACATGTATAATAATCAGCTATACATTTACACGATCCTCCAGATCACACGTAAGCCATACGCTTACCGTAATTCTCACCGGAATTACCTCACCTACAACACAACATCATCACACATAAATTATGCACAAGAGACTATCATCAAGTAAGATACATGATCCTCATTGATCCCAAGTGAGTCATACACTCACAGTAATTCACCAAGAATTACCTCTGCTACCCCAAGACCGCTCGCACCCACACAAACAGTGCCACACAACCACATTCTACACGCCTCACAAGGTACTTCTCCACTAATTAGCTAATTACTAATTAAATCACCAAAACTACTAAATAAATTATTTTTATCACCAATCCTGCATTTCTCAAGGTCTGACATCTATCCCCAACCTCTCAAACCAAAAGGAACGACTTCGGACGCGAAAACAGGAAAGAAATCGCGAAACGGCAAAATTCTGCAACCTCGCTGGCCATACACGTATTGTCTTGTGCCATACGCGTATTGCCTATCTCGCTCGCCCATCCCTACGCGTATCTTACGCGTACAGCCTCTCCTCCCGCCCTGCCATACGCGTATTGCCCTACCTATTACGCGTATGGGCAGAGACCTGTTTTCCATCAAAATCCCATTCTCAGATCTAATACGCGTATCCCCTTCTCATACGCGTAATGCCTCCCCCTTACACACGTATTTCCCAAGCTCCATACGTGTACCATTACGCGTACGGGCAGAGGGCAGTGCCAATCCTCCTTTTTTTCCCTCCCATACGCGTATTGACCATAGTCGTACGCGTATTGCCTTACCTGATACGCGTATGGCCAGATCTATTACGCAAACTCAGTTTCCCCACACCAGTCTGGGTTCTGCTACGGGATTCTCACTTTTCCACTCTAATTCAGTCCTAAAGTTGTTTCTACACCAGTTTTAGGTCCTATTATTCATCTTACTTATTTTACCTAATCATTACTAGTCAAATTTACGGTTCTTGGATCTAATTTCGTCCACTCAACATGCATCAAAAATCAGACCTGCAACATTCATATTTATACCGTAGCAACAACATCAAGAGATTAAATAATTCAGAAACACAACCGTTCAATTCATACATTTTTCATCACAGATTTACCAATGCACAAACAATTCACAAAACAACATGTATTCATACGAATCCCTACGGGGTTAAGGACTCCCCACTACCCTCTCATGATTATATCACCAATATTAAACTCGTTCTCCCCCCCTTACCTCGAATTCTTGATCATATTCCTGCGAAAATGGATGAAGATGGGTGCCCTAGCTCTCCCTTGTTCTTCCCTTCTCCTTAGCCTTTCTCCTTCTCTCTCTCTCCAAAATTCTGATTATGGCTAATTTCCCCCTAACCTTCACTAATCCTAGCTTAATGACTAAACTGCCCTTACTAGCCCATTGTCCATAATTAAATCAGATTTTTAATTAATAAAATAATAATATTAATAGTGATGCTAATAATTAATAATAATAATTCTAATAACACACCAATAATATTAATAATAATAGTAATAATAATATTAATAATCTTCACCATATTAATAATAATATTCGCCTTACTATTGTTATTAACTATGCCCACAAATAATCCAACATTACATTATCGTTATCCCAACATCTCCATTTACCGGTTCCGCTAAGGACACTATGCCTACGCACTCAACCACACACACCCTTAACAAGGCCAAACAAACAAAATAGCACCGACGACCAAATAATTTAAAATGGGGTGTTACAACTCTCCCCCACTTAAATTATTTTCGTCCTCGAAAATATATCTGAGACGAACAACTCTGGATACGACTCTCGCATCCGACTAACCAACCATCATGCCAACAAAAGGCACACCACGGATAACACACTGACAATATGCAATGCCCATACAATGTGTAACGCCCCAGTTTTTGTATTTTTATTTAATTGAGTCATTTTTGATTATTTTATTATTATATTATTTTATTTCTGACTTTTATTTGAAAATATGTTATTTTTCATCGAGATTATATTTTATCGCGTTTTGGGAACATTTGCGAGATATTTGAGTGTGGGGATATTTTGGTCATTTCACTTTATTTTTGTTAAGTTAGTATAATAGAAAGAAAAAGAAAGAAAAGTAGTAAGAAAAGAAAAGAGAAGAAAAAGAGAAAGAAGAAAAGAGAGAAAACTTGGAAAATCTAAGTATCGATCAACCGACTTTTCTACACGCTATTAAATCGGGTAAGGGTGCGAAACTCGATTATGCTATGCTTGTGTATGATTATGTATGTGTGTATTGGATTGTTTGTTGTGTTTTCATAGTTTTCTATTCTAGGTCGATAGAGAGAAATCGATGTTTTCACGGTTGGAAATTGATGTAAATGCGGTAGAATACTTGTTACCATGATTAGACTAGGTTCTGGTTGTCATAGGTTGGTTTGGAAATGTTTTGTTTGAGAAAATATCATTTTTGGGTGATCTGGTGCGCTGCTGGGTTTTGCTGAAATCGCAGGTTCGCACTGCGAATGGCCAGCGAATGGGTGGCGAGAGTTCGCGTGAGGTTCGCACTGCGAACGTTGTATTATTTTTCATTCTGCCACTGTTCGCTGGAGGATTTGTATTGCGAATGGGGTAGAGAGCATTCGCTGGGGGTTCGCACTGCGAACGTTGGGAATTTTCTAGGCTATTTTGCTTCTGCCACTGTTGGCTGGTACATTCGCACTGCGAATGAAGAAGCGAATGACTCGCTAGGAGCTTCGCACTGCGAACATGACAGCTTTTCCCAATTTGTTTTCTCTGTAACTTTTGATCCGAGAGTCGGTTTGAGGCGTGGTTTGATGCGTTAGAAAGCTTGTAGCATGTACTTTCTTATAATATTGGTTCTGAGATTGTTGGCTGATTAAATTATGTCGGGGAATTGGAGTGGTGTTGTTTTGTAAACTTGTACCATTCTAATTGTGTGTAATTGATGTATATCATGCAATGTGTTGTTGGTATGGATATGGTATGACTTGTGTGCTGTTGTGAAATGAAAATGCATGTGATATGTGTTGTATTTGATGATATATGCATTATTATGGATGTGTATATGTGTGCATATGAATGTCATGAGTCATTGTATGTCAAGCATCATGATATGCATGTTGGTGATTTCGTGTGCCCTAATGGGTGTGAGCGACAGATCGATTCCAATGGGAATCCGCTATAACATCGTGGTCCTTAAAAATAAGAGGACTGAAAGCGATCTGATTGGATCTTGAGCCTTAAAAATAAGAGGACCGAAAGCGATGATTATAGAAGATCGTGAGCCTTATACAAAGAGGACCGAAAGCGATCGGATTGTGAGCCTTATACAAAGAGGACCGAAAGCAATCCATAAACATCGTGAGCCTTAAAAAAATAAGAGGACCGAAAGCGACGGGGAACATCGTATGCCCGACGGGGAGTTACATTAAGTAACGAGCGATGGTTCCAATAGTTCCTGAGTGAACTGGTGTTGAGAATTGATGGAAGTCTGTACCGCATGTGCATATGCATAGAGTCGTTGTGTCGGTCTCTTGCATTTGCATAAATCATGAATGGTTTGATTATGTGTGGAATTATGAATGAAAGTGGTGAGTTGATATATGAATATACAAGTGGGTGATAATTGAATTGTGTACAATTGATATGCTTTTGTGACCGGTGTGTGAGAAAATTCATCGTGTTGGTTTGTACCTGATTTATAGCGTATAGTGTGGTGAGAATATTATGTTTGTGCAATTGTGTGTTATTATATAATTATATACAATTATGTTATGATTGTGTTTCTCACCCTTCTGCTGTTTTATAATGCTCTATGAGGCATTGTAGATTAGATTGCTGGAGGTCTTTTTGTGAAGCTTAGGTCTTCACCCTTTTGTCGGTCGGCTCTAATATGTATCACCGGGTAGTCGGGGTGATCGAGTGTGATTAAATTGTATTATGTATACCTGTATCTTTTGGATTGTACATGTATGATGTTGTATATGGCAGACAAACTTCTTATGATATATATATACTTGATATTCAGTTACGGATTTTCCGCTTTTATTCTGTAATTGAATTGTGGGTTGTAGGAACTCAGTTCCTTTGTTATGTGCTACCTGATTGTTGCATATCTTTATGAGCAGGGTGTTGTATGTTTGTTTTATATTGATGTGACGTCTCCAGTCTATGCCGTGAATTGTAATTATACTCTGATTAATTGTTATCGCTTTAATAGCTTGGGGGTATAGATTGGGGGTGTTACATTAAGTGGTATCAGAGCCAGTCCGTGTCAGTTTATGTCAGTCCTTGGTGGTCGTTGTGTTTGGGTGAGCTGTTTGTTTAACCATAGTGCTGTTATTGGAAATGAACAGAATATGGCTGAAAGGAACGACGCTGCTTTAGCTGCTGCGAGGCAAGCTATGGCTCGGGCTGTGCAGGATGCACCTAATGCTGCTGGTAATGACGAGTTCAGGAAGAATAAACTGCCGTCTTCAAAGGAAGATATGATCCTGATGGTGCACAAATTTGGCTGAAAGAGATTGAAAGGATCTTCCGAGTGATGGATTGTGCGGAGGATCAGAAGGTGAGACTGGGTACTCACATGTTGCTGGAAGAAGCTGATGATTGGTGGGTTGGTACACGTCATGTGTTGGAAGCTGCAGAGGAAGAGATTACTTGGGTTGTGTTTAGCATTGAGTTTCTAAGGAAGTATTTTCCCGAGGATGTCAGAGGAAAGAAAGAGATAGAGTTCTTAGAATTGAAACAAGGTAGTATATCGGTTGTCGATTATACTGCTAAGTTTGTGGAGCTGGTACAGTTTTACCCACATTATGCGGAAGCGACTGCGGAGTTTTCAAAGTGTGTTAAGTTTGAGAATGGGTTGCGTCCGGAGATTAAACAGGCTATTGGTTATCAGAGGATTCGAAGGTTTTCAGATTTAGTGGACTGTTGTAGGATTTATGAGGAGGATAGTAAGGCTCGTTCTACTCACTATAAGAGTATGACCGAGAGGAAAGGGAAGCAACAGATTCGTGGTGGTCCTTATGTGACACCAGCCGATAAGGGTAGACAAAGGGGTACTTTTGATCAAAGGCCCAGTGGGGGAGGAATGTCTAGTCCTCTGAGATGTTATAAGTGTGATGAAGTGGGACATCGTCAGTTCGAATGTAGGAAGGATTTGAGGAAGTGTTCTAATTATGGAGGTGTAGGACATGTCGCAGTGGAGTGTGCACGGAAGAATGTGGTGACATGTTTCAACTGTGGTGAACCTGGTCACATTAGTACAAAGTGTCCGAAACCGAAGAGAGCTCCAGCTGGTGGGAAAGTTTTTGCGTTGGCAGGGACTCAGACTTCAAGTGCAGACCGTCTGATTCGAGGTACTTGTTTTATTAATAGTATGCCTTTAGTTGCTATTATTGACACTAGAGCGACTCATTTGTTTATTTCGTCTGAGTGCGCGAAGCGTTTGAATCTTGTGTTGTCTTTGATGGATGGAGAGATGGTTATTGATACTCCAGCAATGGGTTCATTAACTACTTCTTTGGTTTGTTTAAGTTGTCCTTTGACCATTTATGGTAAAGACTTTGAGATGGATTTGGTGTGTTTGCCGTTGGAGGGTTTAGATGTGGTTTTGGGAATGAACTGGTTACAGTTTAATCGGGTTCATATTGATTGTCATCATAAGCTGGTAAGGTTTCCTTCTCTTGAAGAAGATGAAGACTCGAGTTTCTTATCTACCAAAGAGTTGAAGAAACTTTTGGCGGATGAAGCGCAGTTGTTTGGATTGTTTGCATCGTTGACTGTGGATAGTCAAGTTGCACTGGATGTGTTTCCTGTTGTGTGTGATTTTTCGGAAGTGTTTCCTGAGGATATTTCAGATGTGCCGCCAGAGAGAGAGGTGGAGTTTTCTATAGATCTAGTTCCTGGTACTAGACCTGTTTCTATGGCACCTTATCCTATGTCGGCATCTGAGTTGGTTGAGTTAAAAAAATAGTTGAATGAATTGTTCGATAAGAGGTTTGTGAGACCAAGCGTTTCTCCTTGGGGTGCTCCAGTTTTATTGGTGAAAAAGAAAGATGGAAGTATGCGATTGTGTATTGATTATCGCCAGTTGAATAAGGTGACGATTAAGAATAAGTATCCTCTTCCGAGAATTGATGATCTGATGGATCAGTTGGTTGGTGCGTGTGTGTTTAGTAAGACTGATTTGAGGTCGGGGTATCATCAGATAAGGGTGAAAGAGGAAGATATTCAGAAGACGGCTTTTAGGACACGTTACGGTCATTATGAATATTCTGTGATGCCGTTCGGGGTTTCTAATGCGCCAGGTGTGTTTATGGAGTACATGAATCGTATTTTCCACGAGCATTTGGATCATTTTTTCGTTGTGTTTATTGATGATATCTTAATTTATTCTAAGTCTCGTGAGGAGCACGCGGAGCATTTGCGTATTGTTTTGCAGGTTTTGAAGGAAAGGAAACTTTTTGCCAAATTGTCCAAGTGTGAATTCTGGTTGTCGGAAGTGAGTTTTCTTGGTCACGTAATTTCAGGTAACGGTATTGCTGTGGATCCATCTAAAGTAGATACAGTTCTACAATGGGATGCTCCGAGATCTGTTACTAAAATTAGAAGCTTTTTGGGTCTGGCCGGATATTATCGAAGGTTTATTGAAGGTTTTTCTAAGCTAGCACTTCCTTTGACCCAGTTGACTTGTAAAGGTCAAGCGTTCATTTGGGATATTCGGTGTGAGGAAAGTTTTAATGAGCTGAAGAGAAGATTGACGACAGCTCCGATTTTGATTTTACCGGATCCTAATGAACCGTTTGTGGTTTATTATGATGCGTCTTTGGTTGGTCTAGGTGGTGTGCTGATGCAGAAAGGTAAGGTCGTGGCTTATGCTTCAAGACAGTTGAGAGTGCATGAGAAAAATTATCCTACTCACGATCTTGAATTAGCGGCTGTGGTTTTTGTGTTAAAGATTTGGAGGCATTATCTCTACGGTGCAAGATTCGAAGTCTTTAGTGATCATAAGAGTCTGAAATACTTGTTTGATCAGAAAGAGCTTAATATGAGGCAACGTAGATGGTTGGAATTCTTGAAGGACTACGACTTTGGCTTGAATTACCATCCTGGTAAAGCTAATGTGGTATCCGATGCGTTGAGTCGGAAATCGTTGCATATGTCGGCCTTGATGGTTAAGGAGTGGGAACTTTTGGAATCATTTAGAGATTTGAGTTTGGTATGTGAATTGACGTCGGACAGTGTAAGGCTTGGAATGTTGAAGGTTACTAATGATTTTCTGTTGACCGTTAGCGAGAAACAGAAATTGGACGTGAAATTTGTGGATTTGATGACGGTTGGGGATCTAAGTGAAAATGAGGACTTTAAAGTGGATGATCAGGGTGTTTTGAGATTTCGTGGTAGGATTTGCATTCTTGATGATTCGGAGTTGAAAAGAATGATTTTGGAGGAAGGACACCGGAGTAATTTGAGTATACATCCGAGAGCGAATAAGATGTACCAAGATTTGAAGAAGATTTTCTGGTGGTCTGGATTGAAAAGAGATGTGGCTCAGTTTGTTTATGCATGTTTGACTTGTCAGAAATCAAAGGTAGAACATCTGTAGCCTAGTGGTTTGTTGTAACCGTTGGATATTCTTGAGTGGAAGTGGGACAGCATTTCCATGGATTTTGTGACAGGGTTGCCGAATACACAGCGAGGGCATAATGCTATTTGGGTGATTGTGGATAGGCTGACTAAATCGGCGCATTTCATTCCGACTGACATCAGTTTTTCTTTGGAGAGGTTGGCCGAGATTTACATAAGTGTGATTGTGAAGTTGCATGGGGTTCCGTTAAGTATTGTGTCTGATCGAGATCTGAGGTTTACTTCGAGATTTTGGGAAAGTTTACAAAAGGCGTTGGGATCTAAATTGAGATTGAGTTCGGCTTATCATCCGCAGACAGATGGACAGACGGAGAGAACGATTCAGTCGTTGGAAGATTTATTGAGAACGTGTGTTCTTGAACAAGGTGGTGCGTGGGATAGTTATCTTGCATTGATTGAATTCACATATAACAACAGTTTCCATTCGAGTATTGGAATGGCACCTTTTGAAGCGTTGTATGGACGAAGATGTCGAATACCGTTGTGTTGGCACGAATCTGGTGAGAGTTCGGTGGTTGGACCGGAATTGGTACAACAGACTACGGAAAAAGTGAAGTTTATTCGCGAGAAAATAAAGGCTTCTCAGAATAGGCAGAAGAGTTATCATGATCGAAGAAGGAAGGATCTTGAGTTCCAAGAGGGTGATCATGTATTTTTTAGAGTTACACCGGTAACGGGTGTTGGTCGTGCATTGAAGTCGAAGAAACTTACTTCTCGGTTTATTGGTCCTTACCAGATATCCGCGAGAGTGGGTGTTGTGGCTTATAGGGTGGCGTTGCCGCCGAATCTGTCGAATTTGCACGATGTGTTCCATGTTTCACAGCTTCGGAAGTATGTTCCGGATCCGTCGCATGTGATTCCGATGGATGAGGTTGAGGTAAGGGAAAACCTTGCGGTTGAGGCATTACCCGTTAGGATATTGGATCGCGAGGTGAAGCGGTTGAGAGGCAAGGATATTGCACTTGTGAAAGTGGCGTGGGGAGGCACTGCTGAGGGCAATTTGACTTAGGAGTTAGAGAGTCGGATGCGGGAGTCGTATCCAGAGTTGTTCGTCTCAGGTATATTTTCGAGGACGAAAATTTCTAAGTGGGGGAGAGTTGTAACGCCCCAGTTTTAGTATTTTTATTTAATTGAGTCGTTTTTTATTATTTTATTATTATATTATTTTATTTCTGACTTTTATTTAAAAATATGTTATTTTTCATCGAGATTATATTTTATCGCGTTTTGGGAACATTTGCGAGATATTTGAGTGTGGGGGTATTTTGGTCATTTCACTTTATTTTTGTTAAGTTAGTATAATAGAAAGAAAAAGAGAGAAAAGTAGTAAGAAAAGAAAAGAGAAGAAAAAGAGAAAGAAGAAAAGAGAGAAAACTTGGAAAATCTAAGTATCAATCAACCGACTTTTCTACACGCTATTAAATCGGGTAAGGGTGCGAAACTCGATTATGCTATGCTTGTGTATGATTATGTATGTGTGTATTGGATTGTTTGTTGTGTTTTCATAATTTTTTATTCTAGGTCAATAGAGAGAAATCGATGTTTTCGCGGTTGGAAATCGATGTAAATGCGGTAGAATACTTGTTACCATGATTAGACTAGGTTCTGGTTGTCATAGGTTGGTTTGGAAATGTTTTGTTTGAGAAAATACCATTTTTGGGTGATCTGGTGTGCTGCTGGGTTTTGCTGAAATCGCAGGTTCGCACTGCGAATGGGTGGCGAGCGTTCGCGTGAGGTTCGCACTGCGAATGTTGTATTATTTTCCATTCTGCCACTGTTCGCTGGAGGATTCGCATTGCGAATGGGGTAGCGAGCATTCGCTGGGGGTTCGCACTGCGAACATTGGGAATTTTCTAGGCTATTTTGCTTCTGCCACTGTTCGCTGGTACATTCGCACTGCGAATGAAGAAGCGAAGAACTCGCTAGGAGCTTCGCACTGCGAACATGACAGCTTTTCCCAATTTATTTTCTCTGTAACTTTTGATCCGAGAGTCGGTTTGAAGCGTGGTTTGATGCGTTAGAAAGCTTGTAGCATGTACTTTCTTATAGTATTGGTTCTGAGATTGTTGGCCGATTAAATTATGTCGGGGAATTGGAGTGGTGTTGTTTTGTTAACTTGTACCATTCTAATTGTGTGTAATTGATGTATATCATGCAATGTGTTATTGGTATGAATATGGTATGACTTGTGTGCTGTTGTGAAATGAAAATGCACGTGATATGTCTTGTATTTGATGATATATGCATGATTATGGATGTGTATATGTGTGCATATGAATGTCATGAGTCATTGTATGCCAAGCATCATGATATGCATGTTGGTGATGTCATGTGCCCTAATGGGTGTGAGCGACAGATCGATTCCAATGGGAATCCACTATAACATCGTGAGCCTTAAAAATAAGAGGACTGAAAGCGATCTGATTGGATCATGAGCCTTAAAAATAAGAGGACCGAAAGCGATGATTATAGACGATCGTGAGCCTTATACAAAGAGGACCGAAAGCGATCGGATTGTGAGCCTTATACAAAGAGGACCGAAAGCAATTCATAAACGTCGTGAGCCTTAAAAAAATAAGAGGACCGAAAGCGACGGGGAACATCGTATGCCCGACAGGGAGTTACATTAAGTAACGAGTGATGGTTCCAATAGTTCCTGAGTGAACTGGTGTTGAGAATTGATGGAAGTCGGTACCGCGTGTGCATATGCATAGAGTCGTTGTGTCGGTCTCTTGCATTTGCATAAATCATGAATGGTTTGATTATGTGTGGAATTATGAATGAAAGTGGTGAGTTGATATATGAATATACATGTGGGTGATAATTGAATTGTGTATAATTGATATGCTTTTGTGACCGGTATGTGAGAAAATTCATAGTGTTGGTTTGTACCTGATTTATAGCGTATAGTGTGGTGAGAATATTATGTTTGTGCAATCGTGTGTTATTATATAATTATATACAATTATGTTATGATTGGGTTTCTCACCCTTCTACTGTTTTATAATGCTCTATGAGGCATTGTAGATTAGATTGCTGGAGGTCTTTTTGTGAAGCTTAGGTCTTCATCCTTTTGTCGGTCGACTCTGATATGTAGCACCGGGTAGTCGGGGTGATCGAGTGTGATTAAATTGTATTATGTATACCTGTATCTTTTGGATTATACATGTATGATGTTGTATATGGCAGACAAACTTCTTATGATATATATATATATACTTGATATTCAGTTACGGATTTTCCGCTTTTATTCTGTAAATGAATTGTGGGTTATAGGAACTCAATTCCTTTGTTATGTGCTACCTGATTGTTGCATATCTTTATGAGCAGGGTGTTGTATGTTTGTTTTATATTGATGTGACGTCTCCAGTCTATGCCGTAAATTGTAATTATACTCTGATTAATTGTTATCGCTTTAATAGCTTGGGGGTATAGATTAGGGGTGTTACACAATGCACTTGACGACTAACTCACGACTCAAAGAATACCCAAGTTACGAACACATAGGTTCACTCTAGAACCAGAACACAACAAGATCGTTACCCTCACCATAGGTAACACTCCCCTAATTCCCCACAATGGAATCAGCTCCACGCACTCGGACCATCACGATGGAACCGAGGTAACAACAAAACAAGAACCCAAAGCCCCACGACACAACATCGTTTCAACAACCTCTACATAATCATAATACCAACCTCCCTGCCACACAACATTATTACAATAATGTTACGCTTCACCAATCGAACATATACCCCAAAACATCCATCTACATAGTAGCCCATGAATAGTATTTAAACCTTTCACCTAACACTCCCATTCTGAAACGTCCAATGGTCTCATCATTCCCACTTGTTTCCAATGTTCGACCTATGAACTCTCACAAGTCACACACGCATACGCAAAGTGTACCGCATCACGCTTTCGATGCGCACTCTGATTACCCGCAACAATCAACTCTACCAATTTCATATCCAACCTCTGACTCTCTTTACTATTCACCAAAAAGATCATAGTTCATTTCTAATATCCAACCTCACACTCTACTGTGTTCTCACACACCAGACACAAGTCTCTGAACTACTCAAATAATTCTAATCTGCTGACCATCAAAACAGACATGTATAAAACTTCCAACTTACCTCATCATAAGCCACAAGATTTGGGTACAACAATTATCAGCGGCCACATATTCCGCTTTGGCAGTTGACAAAGCTACATATACTTGATTTTTACTATGCCAGCTAACCAAAGATTTTGAAAACATGTTACAAGTGCCACTAGTGCTTTTCCTATCCAATTTGCAACCAGCAAAGTCAGAATCGGAATAACCAACCAAACTACAATCGTTTCCCTTGGAATACCAAAGCCCAAACTTAGAAGTACCAATAAGGTATCTAAGAATACGCTTAACTGCTTTAAAGTGTGATTTCTTGGGAGCCGATTGATATTGATCACACATGCAAACGCTAAACATAATATTGGGCCTAGACGCTGTAAGATATAGAAGTGATCTGATCATACCTCTATACTTCTTCACATCAACATCCTTACCATTTTCATCTCTATCCAAGCTTCCATTTGTTGCCATAGGTGTGTCAATATCCTTTGCACTGTCCATTCTGAATATTTTTAGTAGCTCGAGACAATACTTGGTTTGACAAACGAATGTTCCATTCGAGAGTTGTTTAATTTGAAGTCCAAGGAAGTAGTTTAGCTCCCCCATAAGACTCATTTCAAACTCTCCCTGCATAAGCTTAGAGAACTCCTTGACAAGATGCATGTTAGTTGAGCCAAAAATAATATCATCAACATATATTTGAACAAGTAAATTATGTTTTCCTTGACGTTTAATAAAGAGAGTGGTGTCCACCTTTCCTCTTGAATATCCTTGCTCAAGCAAGAACTTGCTAAGACGGTCATACCATGCCCGGGGGGCTTGCTTAAGACCATACAACGCACATTTTAGCTTAAAAACATGATTAGGATACTCAAAATTTTCAAACCCGGGAGGTTGTGAGACATACACCTCTTCATTTATGTGGCCATTAAGGAACGCACTTTTTATGTCCATTTGATATAGTTTGAAGTTCTTAGCACAAGCATAGGCGAGTAGTAGCCGGATAGCCTCGAGTCGGGCTACAGGAGCATAAGTTTCCCCGTAGTCGATCCCTTCCTCTTAGTTATACGCTTGAGCTACTAGTTGGGCTTTATTTCGTGTTATCACACCATGCTCGTCAAGTTTGTTCCTAAATACCCATTGTGTGCCAATGACTTGATGATGTTGTGGACGTGGGACAAGGTCCCAAACATCATTTCTTTCAAATTGATTCAATTCTTCTTGCATTGCTAAAAGCCAATGCTCATCAAGTAAGGCATCCTTAACGTTTTTAGGTTCAATTTGTGAAACTAAAGCATGGTGACAACAGAAATTACTTATCTTAGAGTGCGTTGTTACCCCTTTTGTGATGTCACCAATAATGTTGTCAATAGGATGATCCTTGGAGGTTCTCCACTCCAATGGAAGACCATCATTTTCTTGTTGAATTTCATCATCGTCCTTTTCATGGTTGTCATCTTCCTCTTTCTCAATGTCCACCATTTTAGGTTGATCATTCCCTTTTTCGGTTTCATTGAGCATGTCTTTCGTAGATGCACCTACATCAAGAAAAGAAATACCTTTCCCAACACTATTTGGGAAAGTCTCATCAAATGTAACATGAACGGACTCCTCAACACTAAGTAATCTCTTATTATAGACTCTATATGCTTTACTTGATTGTGAGTATCCAAGAAAGATACCTTCATCGGCTTCGCGTCAAATTTTCCAAGATTATCTTTTCCATTATTCAAAACAAAACACTTACATCTGAATACATGAAGGTGTGACAAATTTGGTTTTCTACCCTTTAATAATTCATATGGGGTTTTGTCAAGAATAGGACGGATAAGTATCATATTCAACACATAACATGTCGTGCTCATGACATTCGTCCAAAAGTATTTTGGTAGACCACAATCATTGAGCATCTTGCCAACTCCCCTGAAACGCGATTTTTGTGCTCCACAACCCCATTTTGTTGTGGAGTTCGGGGAGCTGAAAAGTTATGTTCAATACCAAGTTTATCACAATATTTTTCAAAGAGATGATTTTCAAATTCACTTCCATGATCACTTCGAATGGAAACTATTTTGGAATTCAATTTATTCTGAGATAAATTGGCAAAATGTACGGAAGCCGAGAACGTTTCATCTTTGATACTTAAGAAAAAAGTTCAGCAAAATCTTGAGTAATCGTCTACAATTACCAAACCGTAATAATTCCCACCTAGGCTTTTGGTCCGTGAAGGGCCAAATAAATCCATGTGAAGAAGCTCAAGGGGTCTCGATGTTGAAACAATGTTTTTAGATTTAAACGAGATCCTTGATTATTTGCCTTTTTGACATGGATCACATAGGTGATCTTTTGAAAACTTTATCTTTGGTAGACCAATTACTAAATTTTTTGCAACTATTTTATTAAGTAGATCAAAGTTAACGTGTGTTAAACGTCTATGCCATAACCATGAATCTTCACTCACGGTAACAAGACATTTGGCATTATTCACTGATACGCTTCTTAAGTCTAGCATATAGATATTGTCTACCCTCACACCATTAAACATACAATCCTTCTTTTCATTATGTGCAATTATACAACAATCTTTGGTAAAAGTTACCTTGTACCCATTGTTACATAATTGACTAATGCCAAGAAGGCTATGTCTAAGGCCTTCTACTAACATAACATTTGAGATAGTAATAGTTGAGAGATTACCTATACTACCTCTTCCAAGTATGGCACCTTTGTTGTTATCACCGTAAGACACATATCCTTTCTTCTTTGCCACAAAGTCAGAGAATAGAGAAATGTCTCCCGTCATGTGTCTTGAGCATCCACTATCGAGAATCCATTTTCCCGTGATAGAGTCAAGACACTCAACCTACATAAAATCAAACAAAGGTGGTAGGTACCCAATTCTCATTGGGTTCTTGGGAGTAAGTGAAATAATTGTTGCATTTGGACAACCATTGAAAAGTTCCATTTGGTACTAGAAAGCACCTAAATTTGCATTTTTCTATGGTATGGCCTTTCTTGCAGCAATAGTGGCAAATCAATCTATGATGAGCTTTACTTTTTCCATTTGAATCCTTCTTAATTAAATTGTAAGTTCTATGAGGCTTTTCAACCTTTGAGGAACAAATAGCAAGAGTATCACATGGTTGTGAAGCCTTGTGCACTTTGGTTTCAAGAGAACTAACTTCTTGTTGCCAAATTTGACAAGTTTCACAACCGAACCGACATGGTTCCTCATCCCCATTTTTATATTTTTGACCATCTACAATAGATCGCTTTAATGCTTCAAATTTCTTTTCGGTTTCTTCAACCTTTGCTTCCAAGCATGTAATTTTTTTTCATTGGAACCTAATTTCTTATAAGCATGAATCACTTCCTTTTATAGATTTTCAAAAACATTTTTCAAATCAATAAAAGACAACTTGTCAATGTTAGAGTATTTAGAATGATTTACATTTTTTTCTTGCCTTGTCGTTGATTAGCCATGAAACAATAATTTGCTTCTTCATTGCTCTCACTTGAGATTTTCTCGCTTGAGGCATCGCTTTCACTATCCCAAGCAATATAAGCCTTTATAGGCTTCCTAGAATTGTTTTGTTGGTTTTTTCCTTTACTAACATGAGATGGGCATTCCGGTCTAAAATGACCCGGCTTTCTGCATTCATAGCACATACATTTTCCCTTGTCCCTTTTGTTGTCTTTATCTTTGGAGGATGTAGATTGTCGTTTGAATCTCACAAGATTTTTGTCAGAGTTTTTGACACCATTCTTTCGAATGTATCGATTGTATCTCCTAACAAAAAGTCTCATTTGCTCATCATCCGAGTTTTCTTCATCACACGAGTCACTATCATTATCGTGCTCGGCCTTTGAGGGTCTAATATTTGAAGCCCTAAGAGCTTTAGACTTCATTCCTTCCTCCTTATTGGTTTCCTTCTCCTTTTTCATCTTTTTCTCAATCTTCTTTTCATGTGAATCCAAGCAATTTAGTTATTGCTCGTGTTCTTCTAACTTTTCGAACAAGGTGGTGAGATCAAGTGTTGTAAGATCGTTGGCTTCTTTGATGGCCGTAACCTTCGGTTGCCAATTCTTAGTTAGACATCTCAAAACCTTGTTAGTAGCAATAGCATTGGAAATAGGATTACCCAACAAGTTTAAACGATTAATAAGATGTGAGAACCGCTTTTGCATTTGAGCAATGGTTTCACCATGCTTCATGCGAAAGAGTTTGAATTCTTGATTTAGTGTGTTAATTCGGGCTTGTTTGACCTCATTAGTTCCCTCATGGGCAACTTGTAGAGCATCCCACATAGCCTTTGCGTTCGCACAATGTGAAACTCGATAAAACTCATCGACACCGAGAGCGGATATCAAGATGTTTTTCGCTTTCCAATCGTGTGACCACTTCTTATTATCTTCCTTATTCCATAGTGCTTCAGGCTTAGGTAAGGTAACACCATCTACAACATGTGTGATTGGTGTAGGTCCATTTTGAATGACCTCCCAAACAACTTTATCATAAGAGTTCACATGAATTTGCATACAAGCTTTCCAATAACCATAGTTTTCTCCCGTAAATATTGGAGCTCTCTTATAACCCCCTTTAAGTTCGTGAGCCATTTTCTAATAAGTGTTTCGAAGCACGGAATGAACCAGGATCTTGATGCCACTTGTTAGACGACAACGACTTGTCTAGAGGGGGTGAATAGATACCCAAGCCAAAATCACCAAATAAAATTTGGGTTTTAAAAATATTTGAAAAAGAGTGTACGCGGAAGGTTTTGGTATGGATCGACAAAAGTCGTCTATACGAACCTAGTTATTGGAAATCAGATATGCAAATCCAAATATGGAATGACAAACACAATAACCGAAATTAACCTTTAATCGAGTATCACGTTATTACTCGTTTAAACTAATTGACTTAGTAATGCTATTTCCAATTATAGTAAGCAAACAATACTGAACTATGCAATTTATCAAACACTTGGTGTGCGAACGAATTTTCAGACTTTCCTTGGTGTTGTTGTTGATATGAAAACCACTTATAATCAAAAGTGATTATAAGCTAATCAACAATCAAGTTAAAAACAAAAAGATCACAGGAAAATTCTTACGAGTCAATTGATTAATCAATGCTATTTGACTAATTGCGTAATGATAAATAAAGCGAGTAAAGAGATAATAGAGAGATCGACACATGGATTTGTTCACGTAGTTCCCCACTTTCGTCCTCGCGTGTGGGTACGTCTGCGCCCAATTTCAAATGTGGAATTAGGATACTTTCTTAATATGAAAAAAGTTGACATACAAGAAAAGTGTTCAGAGCAACCATACAAACACTACTGGTTCTGATGTTGATTCAACCCCTTTTCTTCTTTTGATCTTGAGTAAGACCAAGACAACAATGGATGCCAATTGACTTGTCGATATTGCTACTCCTTTGCGTTTTTTATCTCCAAAGCTTTCGCGCATGATCAATTGCACTGATTATTCCACAAGACTTCAATTCGATTCGCCGTTCTCCGCTATTTCCTTTGCGTTCTTTATCTCTAAAAGGTTTTTTGTGTACTTTATCGCCAAAGGCTTTCACAATGTCGCAATCCTCTCTTGAACATCTTGCACGAAAACCCCAAATCTATACACGATCTTGGAGGACAAACCAGCGGTTTTTTTAGATGAAGACCCCTACAAATCTCAACCCAATATCTCGGCTACACAAGAACCCAATTGGACCTTATCAGGCCTTCGCCTAGCTGGCACCCCAACAAAAGATTATATGTGTGATTTGTCAGTGTGTGGACATAGGACGGAGGTTGGAGATGATGAGCAAATGCAGGTTAATTTTATGGTATCACCAGTTTGGAATGAAGCATGAATGATGTATTTATAGTTTTAGAAGATTTGTGGCAAAGAGGTAATTTTCAGAGTAAAAAAATGAACAAAATTGACTAACTTAAACAGCATGTGTCGGCCTGAACGTTGGATGTGCCGGCACAAACTGTCAATAATAACAGCATGTGCCAACCTGAAAGGACCTATGTGCCGACCCAAATGAAACAGAACCTATAGCCTTACTTAGGATAGTAAATGTGTCGGCCTGAAGCACGTATATACCAACCCAAATGAAACATAAGCTACAGCCTTATTTAGGACAGTAGATGTGCCGGTCTGAAGCACGTATGTGCCAACCCAAATGAAATAGAGACTACAGCCTTATTTAGGACAGTAGATGTCCTGGCCTGAAGCACGTATGTGCCGACACATAATGTTGAAACTTACAGTATGTGTCGACCGAGACATCCATGTGTCGACCTAACCAAGTCAGAGCCTACAGGCTTTAATATTGAGTTACATGTGCCGGCCTGAAATGTGTATGTGCTGACACATGTAGTGCATTTTCGTGCAGAAATCTGTTTTTCATGATTATGGACAATTTTGAAGTGATTTTTGATGATTCCTAAGACCTCTAATGCAAGGGTGCCACACAAACTCAGAGTTGTTGTCCAATATACCAAAATGCGATGTAGTTTCAATGTTTTGACATCATGCAAAACATCTCATGGTGAAGTTGTACTCACAAGGACCCTAGAGTTACCTTTGTCTAACATTCCGATTAGGCGCTTTCTGATCACCGAGAGTGGAACCTCTCGGCTTCTTTCATACTCCAAAGTGGATATCTACCTCAAGTAGTCTACATATGGCTGACGGTTTTCCTATGGGCAATCCGGCCTGGTGGTCGACTTTTTTTGGACCTAGTATGATAGTCGAACGCAAACGATGCTCGTTGGGAAACCTGTTTCTTTGACCTCGAACTATGTTCTTCCCATCTAGTCTTTCTTTTGGAGCGACGATCAAAAATAATTGCTAACCAATTTCCATGCCGCTAGAATCTAGGGTACATTTTCCCCAAGCTTATAATCAATGAGTCTCATTCACCCTTCATGATCTGGCCACGGGGATATTATGGCCAGCTTATCCCGATTGGGCGATGTTACTCGAAGGATGTTGTTTACGAACAACCTCGTATAGACCCCGACCCCGCGCGGGGCAACCGCACTTACCAGACAAACTATATTTGCGCCTGGATATCCTTGTTTCCTATGTGATGCCCCCAGCCGGACCTCCTGGAAATGACTAGACCAAGCGATAAGGATAACACCGAATTCGACATGAGGAAAGTCTGCCCACCGATTAGATATCCTTTGGTACCTACAGAAGGTGCCCCAATACTTGATTTGCGCTCGGTGTTAACTATGAACTCGTGGTATCTTTGACGCTGCCATGATGAACATCTTGTTAGCAATAGGAAGTACCAGCGACGTTTGATTGGAAGATGGATCGTGAACCTTGTGCATGATCTTCAAGCAAATTGCCTTCGGTCTCTAGTGTAGACCTAGATCTAATTCTTCCTTCTACTACTTTTGCAGAGTTTTTGGGGGAATTAAAGATTTGAGAATCCAATGAATCGTAGTTGAGATGATGATTAATTGAATCGATTGCAACAAATCTCTGTGTTCGCTTCTGAACGCTCTTGATTCTGAGATCCGAAGAGGTTGTGAACTTGTAAATCAGAGTTTGGATCTGAAATCATAGGAATCAGAAGTTGTTTCCCACAAACGACGCTACTGTTCCGTTCACAAACCATAAATTTATGCAGTTTGAGACCTGATAATCTTGAATGATGGTGTTGATCTCCTTCACATCAGCGCAGGGGTGGATCTTCATGGTTAACACTCCAAAATCCAAGGTAGTTCAAGATTCAAGATAATTATAATAAAAAATGGAGATCAAAGAATGTACCTTGCTTTTTGCACGCGAATTGATGTTATACTTTGAATCAAGTGGAATGAATTTGAGATGAATTGAGTTTTAGTTATTTGCGCTTTTGGCTAACCCAAAACAGATTTAATTAATATAAGTGAAGAATCAAAGACATTAATTTTAATTAAAATATTTAAAATTATTCTAATTATATAAAAATAAATGAATGTCAAATATATGCATCAGTTTTTGTGTCTTATATTTTTTTTTAAGATATCTATAATATCTATTTCATCTCCCGATGTCTGCGTTAGAGTATGTGCTTCATAGTTTATATGTATATGCAAGTTAAACGCATGTTCATTTTGAAAAATGGGTTGAGTAAATTGGACTTGAATCCTCTCATTCCTTTTTTGATTCAATCTTCCCTCCTTTTTTTAAATTTAACGGTTGATCATCACACTAAAAAAATACTATTACAAAAGAGAGAGAAAATAATTAATCTAATAATCGGTAATAGAACATGAGAGAAATGACAGGAGAGGGAGAGGATTCAAAGTGTCGCCCATTACAATTATGCAATGTGCATCTATCCAAATCTTATGGGAAAAAAAGAATTTCTTAAAGTACTCTATATATTTCTAATATACCACACGAATTTTTAAAAATACTGTGTTTTTGAAAATGTATCTCCAGACACACTTTAATACACATATTTTATTTGTTTTTGAATTACACTTCAATTTTATGAATAAATTTATTTTGAAAATACATCTCTGAAAAATTTTCAAAAATATATTTCCGAAAACTTAAAAAAACAAAAATATAGCCAACAGAAACTTTTCTGGAATAAACTGTTTTTTTAGATCCATCATGTTTTGTCGGCCATTTTCTTTAATCATGTTATAACTTTTCCAAATTAGCCAAATCTGAATCTCCATTCTTTGTTTATGTTTTCTTCACAAAGTTTATGCTTCAATATTTTGGCATTGGCAGCAAATAACACACTGGGTTTACTTGTCTCATTTTTTTCACATTTTTCTCTTCATTACGAGAATTGAACAATTCAACAGCTAAGAGTAAAAATATTGTTTTGAAGAGTCATTTTTACTATTCATGATTTTTGTTATAAAGAAAATGGCCGACAAAACATGATGGATCTAGATACCTTCACTTACATTTTTACTATTTATGATTTTTGTTATAAATATATTACACTTTTTATGGAGCCTCTTTCTGATTTTACAAATTTTAAAACAATTCTTTAAAAAAAAATTCAGAAATACATTTCCGAAAAAAAAATTATTCATTAAATTATGGTATAATTCAAAAACAAATGAATTGTGTGTATTGGATTCGTCCGAAAATACATCTCCAAAAATTAAAGACATTTTTAAATTTTCGCATAATGTCTAAGAAATATACAGTATTAAGAAATTCTCAGGAAAAATTGGAGTTGGGTCAAACACCACACCTTTTCACCTTTTTTGTCCCCATATCTTAAAGTTGTGTTTGTAAAGTTATTTGAGTTAGAGTTATGAGGCTATTCCTCCTGAAATATACTGCTATTCCTCCTGAAATATACTTGGATTGGTAATGTTGGGATAGTGTAAATTCTGCCAAAATACATAATTGAAAGTAAACTTCTAGCACAACAATGAATTGAGAAACTCTCATAATATATGGATTGTTGGGTGATAGAAAGGGTGCAAGTATGACTTAGTTACTATATACATTGGCTACTATACTCGTATTTAATAAAACATGCCAGCGGTGTATGAAACCATATGGGGGAAGGTAGGAAAATATTCTGTAATCAAGACTAATGCAAAATTGTAGCCTAGCAGATAGTTTGGGTGGGTCTGCTAAGTTTGTGTTTGGCTGTTGCAAGCTTGAAGTAGTTCTGGCTGCGTCTGGTTTGGGTTCATGTGCAGGATGAGATTTTTTTTTTCTTTCTGAGTTGTTGGCTCAGGTCTCTGCTGATCTGCTTAGGCCGCTGATTTGTGCCGTTTGTTGGCTTGGTGTTGTTCATTTCTCTGTTGGGTAGTATTTTGTATTTTGGTGTTGGATGTGGGGTTGTTTTGCTTGTTCTGCTGTTGTTGGATAGGTTGTATCTTTTGTGGCATTCCTTATGCTTTTTTTATTAATAGAATGTTTATTTGGCCTTTAAAAAAAGACTAACGCAAAATGGTGAAAATTACCAGGGATTTCGTGTCCCCGGGTAGAAGAAGCCCAAAAATAGTGGTTTACGATGTTCATGCACAAATAAGTGAATTGATTGCAATATCTGAATTATGCAGGATTCCAAATAGGCATCAGATCAGGTAGCAAGTAGGTTTGCACATGAAATCCAATGTCTAAAGCAGTAAAAGTTTGATCTCAAGTACCTAAACCAACTCTTTTAAATGGTGAAGTGGTCTTCAACCTTCTGAATTGAAATTACCACCACAGCAATGTTTTCAAACCATACTAAAATGCATAGCTTAATTGTTAACCTTGTTACCATCTGGCGACAAGAAAAGGAATGGGTTGAGAAAAAGGGCAAGTTAGTTTGAGTATCAACAAATAAAAAGGACACAAGAAAACAACATTCTAAACCTTTTATTAGACATTTTAGAGATTGAAAGACACACACCCAACTCAAGTATTGGAATAGAGTGTTCAGACACAACATAATTCCGAAATACATAATAAAGGGGAACAGAAGAACCCTAAACACTATTTTATGTGGCATATCATCAATCAGAAAGGAACAATCGAATATGATCAAGGAAAGTCAAATGTTGAGGTCTATCTTTCCGCTTAACATACCCAATTGTTTCTTTCTCCGTATAACACTTCAACCCTTGTTTTCCATTCTTGTTCCACATCTCCATCGCGTAGCTGCCATGCGCGTAATATGCCTCTGCGCAAGTTTTCTTTGCCTCCATCTCCTCGCCGGAAGGAACCACATTGATGGGGAGACGCTCGTAGTGACCGCGTGAGGTTCCTTCCAGTTCGTCCATTCTGGAAAGCCCCTCAGCAGAGACGGAGTAGAGTTCTCCGTACACAGATTGACCCGACCCAGGAATGTTGAGAAGGAAGGGTACGCGATAGGGGCCACAAACAAGAGGGTAATTTTGGACGGTGCGGTAGGTTCCGATGAAAGATGCGTCGCCGCTAAGGATTAGGTCTTCGAGAAGGGGGTGGTTGGAGAAGTTTCGTTTTAACGTTCCGTACGTGAATATCAAGGCGGCGGCTTCTTTGCCGGAAACGGTAGCTGCAACGTCTGCCTTCGCTACCATATTTTTAGAATTGGGGGTTTTGGGAAATGGAATGGAATAGAATGGATTGTGCTGTTCATTCCATTCGGAGGAACCACATACATTCAATATAGTGTGGGAAGAGAAACATCCGTCCAATCATAAGTGATCTATTTAGAAGAAAGCAGTGTTTTAAAATATATGATCCATTAATATAATTTTTTTATTTTATTCTTTAATTAAAATTATTTTTATTATTTCTAATACTTTATAAGGATATTTTAGTAAAAATATTATTTTTTCTCTTTTTATTTATTTCTTTTTTTTTAATATATGTGAAAAGTTAACTAATCACGCATTGTGGGACGGAGGAAATATCTCTTTTCTCCTTTGTATTATATATTACTAATATAATACTCCTATTTTCTTTTTCCAAAAAAATATATTTTATTTATTTTTTTATTCTAATTAGTTTTTTCTTTAATTGCAATTTTCATTCTTTTATTTATTTATTTTTTAAATATTGATTTTTATTTTAAATTTTGATTTATTTATCGTACCATTTCTAGTTTTTTTTTTATTATTTTAGTTTGAGTTTGAATCTCAATTTTTAGTTTTATTTATTGTAAATACTCTAACATTCAAGCTTTCAAGAAGGTTTTTTAGGATTATTATGTTATTTCAGGTCAAACTTTCAATTTATCCAAATTTTTTATTTATTCGGGTTCTATCTTTAATTTATAGTTGGATGGAATAATTTCCAGCACTAGTTTTAGAAAAGGGCCTCTTCCTTTCAATTATTTAGGGATTCCGATTTTCAAAGGTTGTCAAAGTCCTTCCACTTGTCTCCTATTTCTGACAGAATCATTGACACACTTTCAACTTGGAAAGGCGTTTTGCTTTCAATGGCAAGGAGGTTAACCCTTGTTAAATCCATAGTTCACATCATGATTTCCTACCCATATTAATATTTACCCTTGGTCGGTATCTTTACTTAGAAAAATTAATCAAGCTTGCGGGAATTTTATTTGGACATGAGATATTCATAATAGAAAACTTTTCATGGTCACATGGAAGAAGACTTGCAAGCCCTTTGTTCATGGTGGTCTCGGTATTCGACCTTTGGTGAGATTGAATAAGGCTACTAACCTTCGGCTCTTGTGGCATTTGAGATCAAGCAAGGAGGAATGGGTGATTCTTTTTAGGAATCAGGTTTTGAAGAGTAAAGGTGTCATTAAATATCATATCTTTTCGTCGATTTTGACAGTATTAAAGCTGAAGCGACTGTTCTTGATAATAATTCTAGGTGGTCGTTGGGCAATGGTCAGAATATTCAGTTTTGGACTGATACTTGGTGTGATCATCCTCTCCATCTCGGTACCTCCTTTGAATTCTCACGTTCTAATGGTATCATGCCTAACTCTTTGGTTGTTGAATTTATTGTTGATGGTCAATGGTTGTTCTTACTGATTGGGATTGTTGGTTCCCTTTTCTGTCTGTTATACTTCCTATTGTTCCTTATAATTACCCTTTTTTGCATGATCAATTAGTGTGGGATCATAATGTGATGGGGCTGTTATCCTGCGAAGATGCTTACCTCTTTAAGGAAGGTCATTTTGCCGGGTGTATGTGGGCTCGAAATTTATGGTGTCGTGATATTCCACCTAGTAAGTCTTTGTTGGTATGGATGCTAGCTCATGACAAAATCCCTACTAAGGTTATGGTTTGGTCGAGAGGCATCCCTTTAGCTTTTACCTGCTGTTTGTGCAATGCTGGTGAAAAAAGTACTAAACACTTGTTTTTCCATTGCTCATTTGCGAAATCTCGTTGTAATCGACTCTTACGAAATACCGGGATTCATTCTAGTCCTATTAATTTGGACGTTTGGTTCAATATTTGCTAGACTAATTCTTCCAACCAATCCAGTCTTATGGTGAAAGTTGTCTTCATCTTTACGGTAAATTAAATTTGGGCTGCTAGGAATATACTCAAGCATGATAACTTGAGGCCGAACAAAAGAAATTTTATCATAATCATTCAGAATCAAACTATGCTTTCCGGTAACAATGCTTCTAATCTTTCTTCCATTTTGATTGCGGATTTTTCCTTGATCAAAGCTTTTCGTGTCATTATTCTGCTTCTCGTGCTCCAAATATAGCTGAACTTCTTTGGTGGCCTCCTAACTTGGGGTGGGTTAAAGGTAATTGTGAAGGTGCTTACTGTTTGAGTAATAATGTCAGTGGTTATGGCAGTATATTTAGGAACAATAATGGGGATTTTCTGCTTGCTTTTGTTGAGAATTTACAAACTCATTTGTCGGTGTCTGCTGAGTTCCTGGTTGTTCTGAGAGCGATTGACATTGCCAAGTTTCGTGGTTGGTGAAAGCTTTGGATTGTAACAGATTGTTTATTGGTTGTCAAAGCTTGCTCCAACCATGGATTGATTCCTGGTGGTCTCCAGAATAGATGGTTGAAGAGTACTAGTCCCTCTAACTTTTTCAATCTCATCATCACGCACATATTTAGAGAAAATAATTTTTGTGCTTATTATTTTGCTACTTTATATCTCACCGCAAATTTCTTGATTACTTTTGCTTCTATCCATATTGAAACTAGAATGGATTTTATAAAGAATATGTTAGGTATACCTTTCTTTAGGTCTTCTCATTTTTTATGGGACTTTTTTATTCATCTTTTTGTAGTCCTTTGGTTGTAACACCTTTTTCATTTATATTATATGGCTTTATTAAAAAAAATCTCAATTTTTATGACATGTTAATTGTATTAATGAGGTGGAAGAAGTTATATGACATAATTGAAATAATACCTTATTTATATTTATTTTTTTTATTAATAATACAATTATTATTTATTAAAATATAATAAAACAAAACTTAAATTAAATCATAAAAAATATTTATTTTTTTAGAAAAATAAATTATTTAAATTATTATATACAAACTTTTTAAAATAATTAAATTATTATATATAAATTTTTATGTAAAATTATTGAACTATAATTTACAAAATGAAATTTTGACCATAAGGGTTTCAAACCTCTATGAGCTACAAGTATTATAAAAATTTAAAGTGTTGTCAAAGAAAATAGAGTCAGTTTATTATTCCATGTTTAACGATCCGTTAAAAGCATAAAGTCTAATCGAAATAACATAATCGAATTGTGGATAATCGGTTTATTTTATTTAATTATTTTTATAAAAATACTTACACACCTGTAATGTTGTTTATTTTTTAAATATACAAGATTGTTTTTTAAGAAATATATCAACTCATTTGTTTTTTTGAGATCAAGAAAGATTATTTAGTTCAAAATAAAATTTTCAAAGAATTATAGTATAGTTTTATTTTGTTTAATTTTTTTAATGAAATATATAATGCTTGTATTTATATTTGTAAATATTTAGAGATTTTATGACATAAATGCACCATATATTCACTCATTCCATTGGTTCACTTGACAGGCCCGACTCTAGGGTAACGCATGAGAGGCCTTTGCCTAGAGCCTCTAGTTTTTCTTTTGTTAGAGGCCTATGATAATAAAAGAGGATTTTTTAATGCATCCCATATATTTATTAGCCTCCATGCGAAATTATTTAAATATACATAGTTTTCTGAGATGCATCACTGAACGCACCAAAAAGTCAGTTAACATTAAAATATTTCGGAGATGCATCTCCATAATATTTTGGAGGTTAAATCATGTTAGACCCTTCTCCTTCCTCATTTCTCATTTTCTTCAAAACTATTCTTCAAACTCTCTCAAATTTTTCTCTGCACAAACTCAGAACTTAATCATCAAGGCTTGACGGAACTTCAATCATCATCTCTAACCAATCTCAAAACTTAATCATCATTGCATGCATTGAGAGCATGTCTGCTTTATTTGGCACTGCGATTTTTGTGGACAGGAGTGTCACTAATACAGACGTCGTCTACCTACGGTACTCCGTGGATTTCAAGCAGATCCATAAGTAAAACTGGGGGCAGCTTGTTTGGTTTACTTATATTCGAAGTTAAGAGAGGGCTATATGTGGAAGACGAAGCAGGTCACAGGCAGTGTCACACTATTGACAGTAATAATTATTGGTCTTTGAATTTTTTTTTTGTCATCTTCATTTCATCTTTTCAAAGCCATTACTGATGATTTGTGTGTTCCAAACTTTTCATTTCAGGCTTGGATCCTCCGGCACTTCCCGTGCATCTTCGGCTGGGTGAGTGTACCAACTTACACTAAGGATATGTCGTGTGCTACTGCTTTTATCCTGATCAGAGGGAACTAGGCGACCGAGCCTTACAGAGCCTATCTTGACTGTTTGATTGCTGAGGACATGCACTTCAATAGCTATGTTAATCACCGTGAGACCCAACCATTTGACGAGATAGTGCTATACTTTGGATGGTTGGGCTACAGATCACGTATCACTGCTCTTCATCTACCCGAGTGCGTCATGCGGTAGTTCAGCTACACTCAGACAATTCTCAGATACCCCGCTGTCTCTGCTCTTCCTGCCTTGACACGTAGATGAATAGAGGAAATGTTTGATGATTATGAGATTCATCTGGTACCGGAGGAGGCGCGAGCTACCATAGCTGAGAGCGATTGGAGTTACGTCAAAGGGTACATCAAATGGTTCTTCATGGTGTCACATCTGTACATGGTGCATTCTGCTCCAGGAGATCCGCCGAGATCAGTTCATCATGAGATACTAGAGGAGGATCTGACAGAGCTATATCATATTGAGGATGTCTTACCTAGGTGTCGTCTCATAGTGGAGATTGCGCAGGTAGACATTGACACATGTATCTTCTTTGATGGGTGTGATGTGAGGCGAGTCCTAGATTCCATCATTATAGGGGCACATGGGGCATTGTTGTACCGAAGACATTGTCGGATGACAGGGGGATTGATGGATGAGGAGGTAGACGAGGAAGAGGAGGCATAAGAGGTAAATTAAAGGTAGTCAGACACACACAGTGATCTCTTAGTATATAGTAGTAATACTATGGTTTGTATTTTGTTTTGACGGTCTTGCTACTGTGATAATCTCTATTGTATTGCATTTTCGGTATTTATTGGTATTTTATTTTTATATTGCATTTTTGGACTATCTGGAATTACATACGTATATTTTTTATTTTCGATTGTATGATATACTTTAAATCTTCATCTGAACACAAATAAACAAAATATAACATGAAAGATCTAGTTCTGATGCGTTACGGCGATGTATCTCCGAAATATTCACGGAGATGTATCTCTAGTCCAATTCAAATGTATAATGGCCTTTGAGTGGGATGTATTTTGTTACGGTGATGTATCTCCGGAATATTTCAACGTTCATTTAGAATTTGGTGTGTGCGGAAATGCATCTCCAGAATTTATGGGCATTTAAATAATTTTGTGTAGTGGCTAAGAAACATATAGGGTGTATTAAGAAATCTTCTAAAAAGAATAGATGTTTCCATTTCATAAGTGTCAAGAGTATTCTCTTTGTCTGTTTGTATTATTGTAGCTTAAACATACATTTTCGATTATTATGCAATTGTTCCTATTTATGTGTCAGTTGTTTAATTGTTTTTCATTTCCAATTTGGTTTCTTAACTTGAATAGAAAACGACTAATAAATGTGCTTACAAATCCATTTAATTTGTTTTAATGTTTTATATTAAATATAGTACTCCCGCTGTCCCAAATTATAAGTCACTTTGCCAAAAAAATTTGTCACAAATTATAAGTCACCTTACATTCCCAATGCAATATAAATGACATCTTCCCCAATATACCCTCAAATATTTATTATTATTTATTCTTTCAACTCTTTTAATTTCTCTCTCCTATATAATTATGAGGGGCATTACTGTAAAGTTATACGTAATTTGTCTTTCCCATAAAGTAATAATTAAGTTTCTTAATTTGTGTGAAAAGTCCAAAACGTCTTATAATTTGGGACGGAGGGAGTATTTCATTTTGTGTTTAGTAAATAATTAAATTTAAAAATATATTATTTTCTAATTTATATTTTAAATATTTTATTTCAATCAACAATTTTATTTTGGAAGAGTAGATGTTGAATAATATATTAACAAATAAGTTATATTTTTTTGATATTTTTTTTATTTAATCTTAATTTACAATTAGTTTACTATGTTTCTATTTCTTTTGGTTTTAAAGTAGTTTTAACTTAAAATTTTGAATTGGAAAATTAAAATTAAAAAAAAAAAGAATGGTTGGAATTTTTATATTAATTTTAAAAAAATGAATTAAATTTATTATTGTTTTAGAAAATAATAAATGAAAACAATTACTATTATATAATAAACACTTTCATATTAAAAAAATTAAATAAAAATATAGTAATAATTTTAATTAAGTATTATATAAATATTTCATTTGCCTCTGGCCTTAAGATGTGTTGACCGTCACTTGATTTTTATCACTAACATAAATATAATATTTTTAAGGCTTAAATGCACTTTTGGTCCCCCTAGTTTGGGGTTTTTATACTTTTGATCCTCCTATTACAAAACCTGTGTTTTTGGTCCCTTTAGTTTGGTGCGCTTTGCATTTTATTGGTCCCCCTCCATTTTTGCATAGGTGGCAATGATGACTAGGATTTAAAAATTATTTTTAATTATGTGGAATCAATGACTAGGATAATTTATTTTTTAATACTTTTTTACATAATTATTAATTTTATAAATTGTTATTTAATAAATTTATTAATTAAAAAGCACTAAAAGCCTGCAGCCCACTTAATTGCAACACATGTCTATTCTCAATTGCCCACTTTCATCTCAACACACTTATCCAATTACCTCCACATGTTCAAGCTTTATAAACTCTAACATAACTTGCAAATAAATCAATGTGGGACTCAATTACAAGCTTCTTCCATTTACACTACACTATATCACAACTGCAAATTTACAATGGAATTATTGCAGTAACTTTCACTATACGTACCAATAGTATACAACACCATTCAAAACACTAAGACTACTTTTTACAAACATATGAAACATTAATTAAACAAATGAAAAACAATTAACTGAAAACACTAGTTATTAACTGAAAACACTAGTTTCAGAGCTGGCAACGACAAGAACCTGCATCATGATGATCCAGAGTTTAAAGAAATGTAAATATTCCAGAAAATGCATAAAGACAGAAACATGCTTCTATAAATATGAAGAAAAAAACTAGTTATTTTCTGTAAAGAAAAGAAACAGATTTCAATAGAATGGAATCAGAATGACTTCACCATACACGATCCAAACCAGGTGGAACCTATCAATCAACGTGCAAGCTTTAAATGCAAGCTTATTTAAGTGAAATTTCCACCTCTATCTCATGGATTGTACAAATTCATTCAAACCCAAAATCTCTTCTTGATTAGCATTAAAAAGTGTACAATCAGTACAGCCAATAGTAATATATTAACTTTGGGTTTATCACCATCACATGAAGCACGGACACTGGACACATAAATAGAAGCCTGGGACTTACAAATAGAAACAATTTTTGTCATCACATCTTTCCTCTCCATGCCTTCTTTTCTAGGGAACCCACCAACCATTACAGCAATATTGACTCCAGTGCATGCCTCAACCACATCAGTTGTAGCAACAACTCCTGAAACAATTAATTTTCATCAATACATTTAGCCTTTAAAGCATTCAAACAACCAACACAAACCAACGTCAGTACCAAAATTCATGAGATTTAGCAAAAAGGGAAACTCAAACCTTTAAGAAGAGGGAAAGGGAAAGTTACTGCAATAATTCCATTGTAAATTTGCAGTTGTGATATAGTGTAGTGTAAATGAAAGAAGCTTGTAATTGAGTCCCACATTGATTTATTTGCAAGTTATGTTAGAGTTTATAAAGCTTGAACATGTGGAGGTAATTGGATAAGTGTGTTGAGATGAAAGTGGGCCATTGAGAATAGACATGTGTTGCAATTAAGTGGGCTGCAGGCTCTTAGTGCTTTTTAATTAATAAATTTATTAAATAACAATTTATAAAATTAATAATTATGTAAAAAAGTATTAAAAAATAAATTATCCTAGTCATTGATTCCACATAATTAAAAATAATTTTTAAATCCTAGTCATCATTGCCACCTATGCAAAAATGGAGGGGGGCCAACAAAATGCAAAGCGCACCAAACAAAAGGGACCAAAAACGCAGGTTTTGTAATAGGGGGATCAAAAGTATAAAAACCCCAAACTAGGGGGACCAAAAGTGCATTTAAGCCTATTTTTAACTAATTTTTATATTTCATAAATTATTATCTACAAATAAACTCTATTGACATTTAATTTTTAAATCAAATAGTGTGAATATTTGTCTCAACTTAAAATTTAATTATTTAACTAAAATATTTTATTTATAGAATATTTTATCTTAAATGCTATGTATATAGTTGAGTTATTTTTATTTTTATTAACCAATATTCATATAGATTTTAGTTATTAATTGATGATATTATTTTATCTCTTAAAAATATATAGGTTTAATTGTAATTTTGGTCCCTTTATTTTCATTTTTTTTAGTTTTGATCCGTCTATTTTAAAATCCGAAATTTCCGTCCCTCTATTTTCAGTATTTTTGAGTTTTGGTCCATTTATTATAAAATCCGAAAATTTGTCCCTCCATTTTCATTTTTTTATAGTTTTGATCCCCTTATTTTCATTTTTTTAAACTTTTGGTCCCCCTATTAAATTAGTTTCAAATTGAAAGGGGGACTAAAACCCAAAACAAAACTTAAAATAGAGGACCAAAACTAAACAAAAATGAAAATAGAGGGACCAAAATTCTGAATTTTAAAATAGGGGGACTAAAACTCAAAAAAATTAAAAATGGAGGGACAAAAATTCCGGATTTTAAAATAGGGGGATCAAAACTCAAAAAGAATGAAAACAGAGGGACCAAAATTGCAATTAAGTCAAATATATATTAACTATAAGTCGAGATCATCCAAATAACTTTAGTGTGCAAATGACTAAATTTGAATAATAAAAGAGAATTGCTAATCACACCATAAATGGATGAAAAACACTTTATGAAAAATCGAAAATGTCCATCTAATTTTCAAAATTCATTTTCAGACGTAACCCTGTGTGTAACACCCACATATAATATAATCTTGAAATACATTATATATAGTGTAAATTGTAACACTCTGACTTAATTACTCTTTAATTTATTTATTTAATTTAATTGATTAAATTATTGAAATAATTATTTTATGTGATTTATGACGTGTTTGGCCGGTGTCAGTGTGACGCCCTACTCTACCCATTTGTATAATAAGTAAAAATACGAAAATAGTTTGCGAAAATTAATCAGAGTTGCACACGTAGGATGCTACATCAACAAAAATACCATCATGAAGTATCAAATCACTTCATATCTTATTACTCATGAAAAATTAAATTAAACAGCGGAATAAATCAATTAGTTCGGCACTAAGGCTCCAAGTACATCAACCTCCACAAAATATGTGGTTTAACAACAATTAAATAAATCATGATACATAACAAATAACATGAAGAAAATAATGAAATCCCTATCCTTCCCGTGTTACGTATCAGAGCGACTCCTAAGACTCGATCAAATAGCAAAACATGTTCCAAGAACTACTCAGGTACCTGATCATCTGTACTCCCCAAGGAGCACAGGCACAACAACAGAAAAGGGGTAAAAATTACATTCAATAATACACGGTGAAAATCACATGCTAAGGAGTAGTTATCACCCAATCACATCAATCATATAATCACAACGCACGTACAAGTGCCACATCAATACTCGACATATTCAATCCATATTCAATCATATACTTATGCAATGCGACTCAATTGCCACGACACAATGCATGTGGTACCATCACAATCACATACGGTTCATCCTAGAACCTGATTCCCATCGGAATCCGGATAAGTCGTATACGTTCCTCTGAACTATAACTTATCTCCACTCGACTCCCACATGGAGTCCGGGCGAGACTAGGCACCCATCATGGACTCCCACCTAGCTCATCTCCACACAACATGACATGAATGCATGACACACAATTATGCATAATATAATGATCATTCATGCATAATTCACGATCCTCAATGATCACCTGTGAGCCACATACTCACCGTAAGTCCCTCCGGAATTACCACCACAACCCAAGACCGTACACATGGCTATAGTCTAGGCGCACAAGCATCAAACACATCTCATAAAGACAATCACGTAAAATCCAATGTTTTGTCATATTTACTATCATTACCGGTTCCTCTATGTCCCATTATATCATTTTAGTCGTACGGATCAAGAGAATTTGCATCGCACGCGAAATCGAGATAAAAATCGCGAAAATGGGAAAATTGCACTACAGCCCTGCCCATACGTGTATGACCATGCCCATACGCGTATGGACCTGTTTCCCTCGCCCCAGGCCTGCGTATCATATGCGTAGGGCTTAAATGCCCAGGCCTTCATACGCTTATTGCCTTAGGCCTTATGCGTATGACCAGAGGGGATTTCCTTTCAAAACCCTTCCCAGAACATCCCGTACGCGTAATGGCCTCGCCATACGCGTAATGCCGAACTCGCCTATGCGTACTGTAATCATACGAGCAACGGGCCGTGCTGCCAAGGGGACAGGACGCGTACCATACGCGTAGTGCCCCTGGGACGTCCCCTCATATGCGTATTGCCCCCTTGCATACGTGTATGGGCAGTCAGCAACTGAAAATCCCATATTTCGCATCATTGCGAATTTTCACCCATTGTAGCACCTTCAAGCTCCAATTTCTGACCAAAATGCATTCATACCAGTATATTCCTAAAGTCTTTACTCTACTCCATTAATTCAACATTTTATCCAAGTTGTCTACCATTTGAAACCCATTTTCGTTAATCCCAAAACCCCAAAAATTTCCAGATCTGATTTCATGGTAACCATAGTAACAGCATACATTTTCACGAATTTCACATCAACATCAGCATACAACATGAATTCACATCAGACATTACACAAATACGAATTTACAATACTCGTCACACAATCATGCAATAAATCAAGAAGAAGAAGGAAATTGCACATAAATCCTAAGAGGGAAAAGAACCCTCACTACCCTCTCATGTTCAGACCACCATTAAAGAATCTCATTCTCCCCCTTACCCGAATTTCAAGTTTTCTCTCTTCAACAATGGTGGAAAAATCTCTTGCTCCTCTCTTGCCCTAGATCTCCTTCTTTCTCTTTTCTGTTCTCTTTTCACGTACTGAAAGTATTTGATCCTTTTTTCCCCACTTTCCTCTAATTATGTTTTAATTTTCCTTAATTTTAGTAATAATAATAATAATCCTGATAATAATCCTAATAATAATAATAATAATAATATTAGCAATCATAATAATAACACTAACAATAATATTAATAATGATAATAATAATAATAATAATAATAATAATAATAATAATAATAATAATAATAATAATAATAATAATAGTTTAATTTCTCCTTATTCATATAATTATTATTACCATATTATCCTAATACATAATTTCACTCTCCTAAACTCTCACACCCACCCTTACACACATACCCTTAACCAATTCAATGCCAAAATAATCACACAGAATAATCACAAAACGGCTAAATAATTAAATGGGGTGTTACAACTCTCCCCCACTTAAAATATTTTCGTCCTCGAAAATGTACCTGGCGAGACCAATTCCGGCTACGAATCTCGCATCTTGCTCTCCAATTCCCAAGTCACACTTCCTCCAGCAGCTCCTCCCCAAGCTACCCTCACTTAAGGAATGTCTTTGCCCCTTAACTGTTTCATCTTGCGGTCCTCGATCCTTATCGGCATCGCCTCCACAGTAAGATTATCCTAAACTTGTACTTCATCCCTCTGAAGAACATGGGATGATCAACAATGTACTTTTGAAGTTACGACACATGAAACACATCATGCAAATTCGAAAGTCCAGGTGACAACGCCACTCTATACGCAACAACTCCAACTCTCTGGAAAATCTGATACGGTTCGATGAACTTAGGATCCAACTTCTTCGATTTCAGCGCACGACCAACACCGGTCATAGGGTTGACCCTTAGAAACACATGGCCGCCTTCGCTGAATTCCAAGTCTTTCCTCCTATTATCATGATAACTTTTTTGCCTACTCTAGGATGCTTTCATCTTTTCTCTGATCATCTGGATTATCTCAGTAGTCTGTTGTACAACCTCGGGTCCAAGTACCACGCTCTCGCCCGACTTATACCAACATAAAGGTGTCCTACACCTCCTACCATACAATGCTTCAAAAGGCGCCATTCCAATAATAGAATGGTAACTGTTATTGTAAGTAAATTCAATCAACGGTAAATGAGTATCCCAAGCACCTCCCTGCTCGAGTATACAAGCTCTCAACAAGTCTTCTAGTGACTGAATTGTCCTCTCAGATTGTCCATCTGTCAGCGGATGATAAGCAGAACTTAACTTCAAATTAGAACCCAAAGCTTCCTGCAAACTCTTCCAAAATCCGAAAGTAAACCTCGGGTCTCTGTCAAACACAATGCTCGACAGAACCCCGTGCAACTTCACTATTATTCTGATATAAATCTCTGCTAACTTAGACAAAGAAAAACTGATGTTAATCGGTATAAAATATGCCAATTTCGTTAGTCTATCCACAATCACCCAAATAGCATCAAAGCCTCTCGCCGTACTCGGTAACCCATTCACAAAATCTATCGCGATACTATCCCACTTCCACTCTGGTATTTCCATTGGTTGCATCAAACTGGAAGGTTTTTGATGTTCCACTTTTGACTTCTGACAGCTCAAACAAGAATACACAAACCGAGCTACATCTTTCTTCATACCTAGCCACCAAAACAATTTCTTAAGATCTTGATACATTTTCGTAGCTCCTGGATGAATACTCAAGCTACTCTTGTGGCTCTCCTACAAGATCATTTTTCTCAATTGGGGATTATCCATCACACAAATTCTGCCTCGAAATCTCAACACACCAAAATCGTCTACCTTAAAGTCACCTTCTGTATTCAACCCTCAAGCGGTCATCAAATCCACTAACTTTAAATCGAGTTTCTAACTCTCTTTAACCTCATTAAGGAACTCATTATTAACCTTCAGCATACCCAACATCACACTCTCAGGAGTCAGTTCAAAAACCATGCTCAAGTCTCTAAACTGTTTAATTAAGTCCAACTCCTTAATCATTAATGTCGACATGTGAACTATCTTCCGACTTAAAGCATCCGCTATGACGTTAGCTTTACCGGGATGGTAACTCAAACTAAGATCATATTTCTTCAAGAACTCCAACCATCTTCTCTGTCTCATATTCAACTCTTTCTGATCAAATAAATATTTCAAACTTTTATGATCACTGAACACCTCAAACCTCGACCCGTACAAGTAATGTCTCCAAATTTTCAACACAAAAACCACTGCAGCTAACTCAAGATCATGAGTAGGATAATTCCTTTCATGTACCCTCAATTGCTGTGAGGTATAAGCTACGACCTTACCGTCCTGCATCAATACTCCACCTAATCTCATTTTAGACGCATCACAATATACCACGAAAGGTTCATCTGGCTTTGGTAGAATCAATATTGGCGATGTAGTCAACCTCTACTTCAATTCCCAGAAACTCTCTTCACACAAGATATCCCACACAAAAGCCTGACCTTTCCTAGTCAGCTGAGTCAGAGGAAGGGCCAAATTGGAAAACCCTTCGATAAACCTGCGGTAATAGCCTGCTAAACCCAAGAAACTTCTAATCTCCGTCACTGACTTCGGAGGTTCCCACTGAAGTACATCACTCATTTTGGATGGATCCACTGCTATGCCATCACCAGAAATAACATGTCCCAGAAAACTCACTTCATGCAGCCATAACTCACATTTTGAAAGTTTCACAAACAATTTATTATCTTTCAACACCTGCAATGCAATCCTCAGATATTATGTATGATCTCTTTCCGACCTAGAGTAAATCAAAATGTCGTCAATAAAAACTATAACAAACTGATCTAAGTAGGCATGAAAGATACGATTCATGTACTCCATGAATACGCCCAGCGCATTGGACACTCCGAACGGCATCACAGCATATTCGTAATGTCCATACCAAGTCCTGGAATTCGTCTTCTGAATATCATCCTCTTTCACCCAAATCTGATGATAACCTGATCTCAAATCAATTTTACTAAAAACACGGGCTCCCACGAGTTGATCCATTTGATCATCAATTCTTGGAAGCGGATATTTGTTCTTGATGGTAACCTTATTTAGCTGACGATAATCAATGCACAATCTCATACTACCGTCCTTCTTCTTAACCAACGACACTGGAGCTCCCCACGGCGACACACTGGGTCTAATAAACTTCTTATCAAGTAATTCTCTGAGTTGAGATTTCAACTCCGCCAATTCTGATGCAGACATTCTGTATGGTTCCATAGATATAGGTCTGGTACCAGGAACAAGATCAATTGCAAATTCCACCTTTCGCTTCGGAGGTAACTCTGAAATATCATCTGAAAACACTTCTAGAAACTCTTTCACTACCGGTAATTCATTAATCAACGTTTTGCCCTCAACAGACAATGAGGAAAATACTACGAACATTTTAGCTTCATCTTCCAACAAGGTTCTCAATTCCTTGTGTAGCGCGGTTTTCGTGACCGCCCACATCCGTCTGCGGATGGGATTGGGTGCTACTTTCTGATTTCTTATTTATCCTATGAAGCTGGAAAGGAAAGGGAAGTTATCTCAAACTAACCTTGCACGCAAATGTTTTCTTTAACAAATGCTAAGAGATTGGGGAGTTCGGGGTCAGGTTATACAATGGGGAATTGTCAATTACCCATCCTATACATGATTATCCATGGGTTGTTAGCAATTTTTCTTACTACTTTCTACTTACTGGTGTTTATCTGTTGTAAATGGGAAAGTTTCTCCTTTGGGAAGGTTGAGAGATGTTGAAAAGATATTTTTTTAGGGGTGTTCATTGGTTCGGGCAAATCCGAACCAAACCGAAATCCAAACCAAACCATGGTGTTTGGGTCGGATTTTTTTTAGTTCGGGCATTAACCGAACCAAACCAATGAAACCCGATGTTAATTGGTTTGGGCAACGGATTTTCAAAATTCTACCCGCAAGCCCGTCTACCCGAACCAACCATATTAATTCATATAATTTATATCATTATAATGGAAACTAGTATAAGATATTCAACTTTAAAAAGAAAGAAAAAGGAAATATATTTGTGACATTCACAATCCATATTAAAATACGAAAATACATAAAAAAACTATATTATTATAGAAAATTAGTTGATATAAATTAAAAAATTTTAAAAATATTTTCACATATTTGTTTCTAATATATCCGATCAATCCAACCCAAACCAACCCGTTATTTTTCGGTTTGGTTCGCTTTGGGTTTTATAAAAAAAAGTGAAAATCCAATCCAAACCGATCCATATATTTTTGATCGGTTTGGGTATCGGATTCACTCAAAACCGAACCAAACCGGCCCGTGAACACCCCTATATTTTTTTGTTGTTTTCAGGTTTTTCGATGTTTTTGGTAAGGTACTGGACCTAAGGTTTTTGTTTAGTGTGCTCGCTAAGATTTCTCAATCTTATGCCTACATATTCCCGTTAAAGAACACAGGGAAATCAGAGCAATCGTAGTTCCTCATATTATATGGGAGGAAAGATGTCTGGTGTCTTGTTCAAAGCCTAAGATTGAAGCTAAAGGTTGTATTTGTGTCTTGTTCAAAGCCCAAGATTGAAGCTAACGGGGTGTTGGTGGGAATTAATTGAAAGAGTGAAAAGATTAAAGATTGAGATATGAATATCCGGGAAAAACATCGGATAAAAATAGAAGGAATATCCGGGAAAGCGTTGGATGTAAAGAAAAGTAATATTCAGGAAAGCGTCGGATGTTAACAAAAAAGAGGAAAGGGTTTTTCCCGTGTTTAAGGAGATAAAAAAGGTTCTTTGAAATCCAAGAGGAAATAAGACTGTCCAAGTCTACTGGTTTTATCTGTGTACAATGCCCAAGAAGAGGCCGGTGTTTTAAGGGATGAGGGTTAACCCTTAAAAGGTCTGAGGTTTAGACTCATTAGAAAGACTGCTCTAACAAAGGATGACTAGGTTCTATTCCTATACCTTTAAGAGGTCGTCGGGTCCTTGTACTAAGCCCAAGAGGAGGCATGAGAACCTTTAAGAGGCCTGAGGGTCCTTGTACAACGCCCAAGAGGAGGCGGGGAATGCTCTTAAGAAGCCCGTGGGTCCCAAACCAAAGAGAAGTTCAAGAAATGCTATTCACTAAGAATAGATAATTTAGTGAACAGTTCGGAGGTTTGAAGAAATTCAAAAGATGCTATTCACCGAGAATAGATCACCTCTGGGGGGTAGAATTTCTTTGACAGTTTTCTAGGGGTGACAGTCTGAGAAAAATTTCACAAAGAATAATGCCTTTCTCTTTGTTCCATATTGTTTAAGCCCAAGAGAAGGCAAGACTATATCTGGAAATCCTATGGGGATCTAGTTTTGACTGTTGAAAGAGCAAACATTGGCTTTACCTAGTTCTATACCTAGTTGCCGGGGAAAACTCTAAGTAGATATACAAGTATATATATAGTTGATATATGACAAGTATTTAAAAGGATATGAAAGAAGGACTTACAGGTGAGCAGCTTCCCACAATACAGTTATATATATTTGACATGTATTTAAAAGAATAAAAGAAGGACTTACAGGTGAGCAAGCTTCCCACAATACAATTATATATATAAAAGCAGATAAAAGAAAGTTGATAAAAACTTACAGGTGAGCAAACTTCCATAGCTGTATTGTTAGTTGTTCAAGAAATTGAAGAAAGTTTTGATAACAAATATGAATTTGAATTTAAATCACAAGGAAAGTTGTTTTGAAAAGAAACGGTATGAATATCCAGGAAAACATCGGATTGCAATAGACGATGAAAAAAGGAAAAGGTTGCAGATATTCGGGAAAATTTCGGATTGAAAGAGATAAAAAAAATAAGAGGTTGAAAATACAAATATCCGGGAAAATGTCGGATGTAAAGAGAAGATGGAAAAAAGAAAAGGTTGCTCGCTAAGACTTTACAGTCTTATGCCTATGTATTCTCAACGATATCTTGAGAAATCGGAGCAGTCGTAGTTCGCCCCTAAGGGGCACGAACTACAAAAGATAAAGTTTAAATCGCACGACGACGAGAGGGGAAATCTACCCTAATGTTATCATGCTTGGTTAAATATCCTAATGTCTATCTTATTTCAAACCTAATCGAAAATTAAATTTGAACTAAGAGATCCTAAGGGAGCATGCATACGTGGCAAAACATCACGGAATAAATGAATACACAGCAAAGCATTGTGACAGATAAAATATACCCGGAAGAACATCGTGTGTGAAACTGAATACATGAAAAAACATCATGTGATAAAATATACACGGAAAAACATCGTGAGATAAAAACATATACACGGCAAAACATCGTGGAGAAACATAAAGAAAATACACGGCAAAACATCGTGGGGCACAAAGAAAAATACAATCACGAAAAAACATCGTGATAAAATAACAGACATTCACGGCAAAACATCATGACAGATAAAATATACAATCACGAAAAAACATCGTGATAAAATCGAATCAGAGAGAGGGAGAGCTTAAGACATGGAAGCAAGAAAGTCTTAAATAAAATCAGGTGGCAAGAAATTATTAATTAATTTAAATATAAATATTTAATAAGATTAACTAATAATTTAATTAATCAAATTAAAAAATATTTAAATTAATTAATAATCACAACACAATTTTTATTTTTTCAAATATTTGACAAATAAATAAACTTATAAGAAAAGAGCTAAACATAATAATAATAAAAAAATGTTTTGGTATTTTAAATATCATATAAATTAAAAATTAGAACAATTAAAACAAATATTTAAAAAAGGAGTAATTAAAACATATTACTAATAATAACCGTAACTAACAAAAATAATAAAAAATAGAAAGTTAACACCCTGGGTGTTATAAACACAAAACGGAGGGTGCAATACCCAGACCCAACTTACACATTATTATCAAACACCATTATTAAAATAAAATAAAAAAGAAAACAAATTAAAAGAGAAAAAACCTAAACTTTAGCAAATTCTACGTATGAAAATCCTAAGTTAAAGCTTAAACCAAATTTATACTAACAATTTTTATTTTTTCAAATATTTGACAAATAAATAAACTTATAAGAAAAGAGCTAAACATAATAATAATAATAATAAAATGTTTTGGTATTTTAAATATCATATAAATTAAAAATTAGAACAATTAAAACAAATATTTAAAAAAGGAGTAATTAAAACATATTACTGATAATAACCGTAACTAACAAAAATAATAAAAAATAGAAAGTTAACACCCTGGGTGTTATAAACACAAAACGGAGGGTGCAATACCCAGACCCAACTTACACATTATTATCAAACACCATTATTAAAATAAAATAAAAAAGAAAACAAATTAAAAGAGAAAAAACCTAAACTTTAGCAAATTCTACGTATGAAAATCCTAAGTTAAAGCTTAAACCAAATTTATACTAATAATTAAAGTTTAATTATCTTAAGTAGTAAAAAAAATTAAATTAAAGGTTTAAAGACTAAATAGAATGTAATTAATTAAAAAAAAGTAGAAATAGAAATGGGCCTAAATTCAATCCACCACAATTTAATCTAATTTCTCATAATAGCAAATAATATATATATATATATATATATATATATATATATATATATATATATATATATATATATATATATATATATATATATAAATATTAAATGAACAAAATAAAAATAAATAAATAAATAAATTGAAATAAAGGGTAATTAAGAAGAGAGAACCTGTGATTTTTACACGCTTCAAATGGTCTTTCTTTTTCTCTCGTATTCAAACTCCCTCCGCCTGCGTGTTTCTCACCCTTTTTCCAGCGATGTTTTTCTTCTCGACCACGGCCATCCTCCGCGATTCTCTTCCGACGCAACGACCTTCCTCTGTCTCAGGTTCTGCTGGCGCGATTTCTGGCGTCGCTCCCTTCGTTCCGGCTCCTTTCCGGCGTTTCCACTTTTGCTCGATTCAGTGTTTGGTGGCGGTAACGAGCTGTGTTCTGTGTGTTTGCGATTTGATTGTTGTGTCGAATTGCTTCTTCTTGTTTTGCTTCGCTGCGGTAAGTTCCTTACTTCTTCCCCTATTCTGATTTGCTGGGATTTGATTTAGATTGTTGGAATTGTTGGATTACGGTTTCGTCGGTAATTGCGGAATTTATAGGTGTAATTGTTGGTTTGTTTCTGCTGTAATTTGTTGACGCTGAATTGACTTAATTGTTTGTAGGTCTCAGCTTCGTTCGTCTTCGGCGCGGCATTTTCGGTGGATGCGTGCGGCTGGGATTTGCAGCTACGTTGCGTTCTTGTTCTGCTTCATGCTGCAGTTGTTAGAGAAATTGTTTTGTATGTTGAATGAAATTGTAGCTGAATTATTGAAAAAGTGTTGATGTTGTAGGTGATTGAAATTATTGTTGTTGTGTTTTTTTACAGAGAAAACAAGAGGGGTATAATATGTATGTGTGTGAGTGATTATTTGTGAACAAAATTCTGCAGAAAAAATATAAAGTGTAGTATATGTGAGTGAGAAGAGAGAAAACAAACTTAGAGAAATTGTTTCTGGTGTGAATTGAATGAACTTAGGGTGCCTCTATTTATAGTAGAAAAATGCTTGGAGAAGAAGTAAAAGACATAAGCATGATGTATGGTGAATGATGTATGCTTGTGAAAAAAAAAAGTGACGTATAACAAGCATCTTGCAAGCATCTTTGAAGTTCCTACAAGCATCTTTGAATTCTTTGCAAGCATCTTTGAAGGAATATATTTGTTGCTTTTGTTCTACGCAGAGAGAGTACATGAAGTAATGCATATAAATACAATTATAATAGTACTAGCTTACCTTGACAAAACTTAATAAACAAATTTTAGAAACACAAATACCTTTATATACTATAAAAAATAAAATAAAAAGATATAAATAATTAGTTAAAATAAAAATTAAATTAAATAAACTCAAAATCTAAATTGAATTAAATGACTATAAAAATAAAATGACAACAAAATGGATATACAGTCGAGTATCGAAGTGCTTAAAAAAAATGAAAATGAACGCACCAAAATAATTAGTGTAAAATATACGTATTGAAAAAAAACAGTGTTTTGTCAAATTTTGAAATTGATTTTACCCGCTAAAAAGGCTCAGACGGATCAGAAATATGATGATCGAAAAGTCAAAAAATTAAAATAAGCACACCGGGTTAAAGTACGCGAAAAATAAATAAAAAATAATGTCTGAAAGTGCGATTTTAAAAATTGCCCGGATACCGACTTTTTTGCACTGTTGACTTTTGAGTTTGACCAAAAATACCTGAAAATTTAACATGCCAATTCTGGCTGATAATTCAAAAAATATTCATGAAAAAAATATATGATATTATATACAAACGACACAGCATGAAAATATAGACAGATGAAATGACAAAAAATAAAAATGCCTGGTCAAAATAGGGTATGACACCTTGGTAGATATAAAATTAGTCAACTATTCCTCCTCCGGGGTAAGAAATAGCAACCTCTTCCTATAACAGTCAATGTAGACATAATTGCTCTCTAGCCAATTTATCCCTAAAATAACATCCAGAACACTGAGTGGTAAGCAAATTAAATCCACTCCGAAATCTTTACCAAAGATCGACACAAAACAGTTCAAGCACACTAACAATGTAGTTATCGACCTAATAGATGGAGTATCAATCACCATCCCTTTACTCAAAGTAGACGACACAAGTCCTGGTTTCTTCACACAATCAACAGAAATAAACGAGTGGGTCGCACTCGTATCAATGATAGCAATCAAAGGAGTGTTATGAATGTAACAAGTACCTCTGACCAAAAGATCCTCACTGGTTGGCTGAGCTCCCACCAGTGCAAATACCTTCCCATCGGTCTGTGACTTCTTTGGCTTCTGGCAGTGGATGCTGATGTGACCCTGTTCACCACAGTTGTAACAGGTAGGTATATTAGTCCTACAATCTTCCACCACATGACCTGGCTTCTTGCATTTGAAACATTTCTTCACCTCATTCTGACATTCATTAGCACGGTGACCCGCGCCACCACATATGAAACACTTGATAGGTTTGGAAGAATTTCCTCCCCCACTTGGCTTCTTACCAACAATAGCTTTCTGCTTCCCTTTATCAGCCTGAGCACTGTAGGGTGTACTCCCGAGTCCCTGTTTCCCTCTTTTATCACTCAGGGCCTTGTAGTGAGCAACCCGAGCCCTGTTATCCTCATCATAAATTCGACACTTGTTCACCAACTCAGGGAAGTATTTGATCTTCTAATAATCGATACCTTGTTTGATCTCGGGACGCAACCCATTCTCAAACTTGATACACTTCGAACCCATAGCAGCATCAGTATTGTAATGAGGACAATACTTCACCAATTCCTCGAATTTGGCAGCATATTCTGCAACCGTCGAGTTTCCCTGCTTCAATTCTAGGAATTCAATCTCTTTCTTGCCACGAACATCTTCTGGAAAATAACGCTCCAGAAACTCATCCTTGAACACCGTCAAAGTAATAGGACAAATTGCAACTTCTAACCTTTGACGAGTATTATCCCACCAATCTTCAACTTCCTCAGTCAATATATGAGTGCCAAACTGCACCTTCCGAGCCTCGGTGCATCCCATGACTCTGAAGATCTTCTCAATGTCCTTCAGCCACTTTTGCGCCGCATCTGGTTCGTGCCTACCCTCGAAATTAGGTGACTTGTTGTTCTAGAACTTTTCCAAATTGCAGAACTCAACATCCCCAACATTCTGATTGGTATTCTACACCGCCTACACAATAGCTTGTAACGTAGCAGCAATCGCAACATCATTCCTACCAGCCATACTGCTCAACACCAAAGAAAATACAGGTTAGAAGAACACACGACTATATGCACTCTATAGTCAGACTCTACTAAGAAACTGGCCGAACGGACCGACCTGCTCTGACACCAATTGTAACGCCCTACTCTACCCATTCGTATAATAAGTAAAAATACGAAAATAGTTTGCGAAAATTAATCAGAGTTGTACACGTAGGATGCTACATCAACAAAAATACCATCATGAAGTATCAAATCACTTCATATCTTATTACTCATGAAAAATTAAATTAAACAGCAGAATAAATCAATTAGTTCGGCACTAAGGCTCAAAGTACATCAACCTCCACAAAATCTATGGTTTAACAACAATTAACAAAATCATGATATGTAACAAATAACAAATAACATGAAGAAAATAATGAAATCCCCATCCTTCCTTTGTTACGTATCAGAGCGACTCTTAAGACTCGATCAAATAAGAACACATGCTCCAAGAACTACTCAGGTACATGATCATCTCTACTCCCCAAGGAGCACATGCACAACAACAGAAAAGGGGTGAGAATTACATTCAATAATACACGGTGAAAATCACATGCTAAGGAGTAGTTATCACCCAATCACATCAATCATACAATCACAACACACGTACAAGTGCCACATCAATACTCGGCATATTCAGCCCACATTCAATCATATACTTAGGCAATGCGACTCAACTGACACGACACAATGCATGTGGTACCATCACAATCACATACGGTTCACCCTAGAACCCGATTCCCGTCGGAATCTGGATAAGTCGTATACGTTTCTCTGAACTACAACCTATCTCCACACGACTCCCACATGGAGTCCGGACGAAACTAGGCACCCATCATGGATTCCCACCTACCTCATCTCCACACAACATGACATGAATGCATGACACACAATTATGCACAATATAATGATCATTCATGCATAATTCACAATCCTCAATGATCACCCGTGAGCCACATACTCACCGCAATTCCCTCTGTAATTACCACCACAGCCCAAGACCGTCCACATGGCTACAGTCCAGACGCACAAGCATCAAACACATCTCATAAAGACAATAATGTAAAATCCAATGTTTTATCATATTTATTATCATTACCGGTTCCCCTACATCCCATTATATCATTTTAGTCGTACGGATTAAGAGAATTTGCATCGCACGCGAAATCGGGACAGAAACCGCGAAAACGGGAAAATTGCACTACAGCCCTGCCCATACGCGTATGACCATGCCCATACGCGTATGGACCTGTTTCCCTCGCCCAGGCCTGCGTATCATACACGTAGGGCTCAAATGCCCTGGCCTCCATACACGTATTACCTTAGGCCTTACGCGTATGACCAGAGGGGATTTCCTTTCAAAACCTTTCCCAAAATGCCCCGTACGCGTAATGGCCTCGCCATACGCGTACCGTACGCATACGAGCAGAGGGTCGTGCTGCCAAGGGGGCAGTGTGCGTACCATATGCATAGTGCCCCCGGGACATCCCCTCATACACGTATTGCCCCCTGTATACGCGTATGGGCAGTCAGCAACTGAAAATCCCAGATTTCGCATCATTGCGAATTTTCACCAATTGTAGCACCTTCAAGCTCCTATTTCTGACCAAAAATGCATTCATACCAGTATATTCCTAAAGTCTTTACTCTACTCCATTAATTCAACATTTTATCCAAGTTGTCTACCATTTGAAACCCATTTTCGTTAATCCCAAAACCCCCAAAATTTCCAGATCTGATTTCATGGAAACCACAGTAACAACATACATTTTTCACAAATTTCACATCAACATCAGCATACAACATGAATTCACATCAGACATTACACAAACACGAATTTACAATACTCATCACACAATCATGCAATAAATCAAGAAGAAGAAGGAAATTGCACATAAATCCTAAGAAGGAAAGGAACCCTCACTACCCTCTCATGTTCAGACCACCATTAAAGAATCTCATTCTCCCCCTTACCTGAATTTCAAGCTTTCTCTCTTAAACAATGGTGGAAAATTCTCTTGCTCCTCTCTTGCCATAGGTCTCCTTCTTTCTCTTTTATGTTCTATTTTCACATACTGACAGTTTTTGATCCCTTTTTTCCCCACTTTCCTCTAATTATGTTTTAATTTTCCTTAATTTTAGTAATAATAATAATAATCCTGATAATAATCCTAATGATAATAATACTATTAGCAATCATAATAATAACACTAACAATAATATTAATAATGATAATAATAATAATAATAGTTGAATTTCTCCTTATTCATATCATTATTATTACCATATTATCCTAATACTTAATTTCACTCCCCTAAACTCTCACACCCACCCTTACACACATACCCTTAACCAAGTCAATGCCAAAATAATCACACAGAATAATCACAAAATGACTAAATAATTAAATGGGGTGTTACAATCAGCATTTGTGGTGAATTATGCTTAATTAATTAGTTTTTGGTGGGATTTAATTAACTACTTAATATAAATCAGGAGAATAGTAAAGGTTGGGGGTAAAAAGTGAAATAATGGAAAATAGGTGGTTAGTAATGAAGAGCTTATGTTTAGTTCTACCAAGAGTTTAATTAAAAGGAATTTAATTAGGTTAGTATATATTTGAAGAGAAATAGAAAATAAGGGGTTTTTAGAGCATTTGTCAGTAAACGTGAAAGAGAGAAGAAGAAGGGAAAGGCATTGGAAAGATAGGGCTTTGGGATAGGAGACCTTAGAAATGTTTGATTATGCTTTTGCTAATTTTACAAGGTAAAGGGGGACCATTCATCTAAGGGCGCCTTAATCAAGAAAGGGTAGAGTGGTTTCCCTTAACCTCCAATAGGATTTTCTTCTTTCTCTTTCGATTGGTTATTTGACGAATTACATGAATGTGATATTGTTTTATGAAATGAATTGATTGAAATTGGTGCTCTGTAAATATGGTGATTATTATTTATGTTAATTTGTTCATAAGTGTGATGTATGTTATGATATTAAGGGTTTTACAACATGAATGTAATTCTGAATTTTGGTGATTAATCAATGAAATAAAATGTTAAATTAATGGTAAATAACATGTTAATATGTGTTAATTATGTATGTATCAATTCTGGATTATTTGGGGATGATTGGAATTGAATTGGAAGTGTTTTGAAGGTTCTGCATTGGCAGAATGCATTTTTGCTTCTGTCAAATATGGGGTTTCACCTGCATGACGACCTGGGCGTCATGTGCTTTGAGACGCTGACAGACATCACTATCTGATGGGGAGACCTTCATGGTCTCTAGGCAAGCGTAGGGCCTTGTCGGTCATCACAGGGGTGACGATCAAGGGAAATGGGTGATGACGAGCGTCACTATGGTGATGGGCTACCCGTCATCGTGTTAGTGGGTACATTTTAGCCCACTGAGTTGGACTTTTGGATTAGTTTTATCATGTAGTCAATGTTTGGCTGCTATTGGGTGTGTTTTGACGAATATTAGTTGGTTAATTAAATTATGTAATTAATCAATCGTTGTTAGTTGATATTATGCATAAATTAGTGTTAGGTGTAATTGTGGATATATGTTCAATGTGTGAATATATGTGGTGAAAATGCAAGTATAATATTGTGTGAATTATTGTACATGCTTATTAATGAAGTGATAGATGAGTAGTTCGGGGGGAGAACTGTTGGTGATACATTGAATGCATGTTTGGTTACAGTCGTAGTGCGACTTTATTCATTACTATGTTGATGTATGATTGTTTATAGTCGGGGTGGGACTATATTCATTTGTTGTGTTGTTGTCATTGCATTGTTATGTGTCTTGCATCATATGTTGTCATGTTGTGAAAGAGGCCAGTCACGAGTTCAGAGAGGGGACTAGTGACTTGTCCCAAGCTCAAAGTGGGAGCTTGGGGTTCAAAGAGGGGACCTGGTTTGTATGAAGAACCAAATGTTGAGTCGATACCACATGCATGAGTTGAGTCGATGTTGCATTGCATTACATAAAGGTTGTGCAAATGAGATGTTTGAGCCTTGTTGAATACTCTTGTGTGAAATAATGTGAGTTTGATTGTGACGTGGGTGAAATATGGATATGTGTTATCAGGGTGCATGTTTAATATGTGTATAATTTGTGATGTGTGAATCTACCCCTAATTGTTTTGTGCACCATTTATTATTTGAATGTATTCTCACCCCTTTTTATGCAGTTGGAAGAGTTTATTTTACATGAAGTGGTTGATAAACCAGATTTGTTGAAGAGGATTAACAGAGCCTGGAGAGAGATTCACCATCAAGGAAGGGCTGAACTGGGTAAGAAAAACTATATAGCAAAAGAGGTCTACACACAATGGGTTAGAGAAAGATTCAAGGAAGTCCTGCTACCTTTTTAATTTGAACCTTCCATGAATGCACGACCTACTGAAACAACTCAAGTTCCTATAGAGAAGTTTAATGAACTCAAGATGATCATCCAAGAGCTGAGAAAAGAAAATGAAGAGTTACGAATAAGCCTTAATCAAGTCACTCGTCAGAAGAATGACATGGACATCGACCTTAGTCAAAAGGCAGAGCAACTCAACAAGAAAGCCAAGATGAATCAAGTCGAGAACAAAAAATGAAAGCGAATAGGAGATAATTTGAGAGATGTGGTAGTAGTTTCATTACAAAGAATTAGGAGTTGGAGAAAGCACATCGTCAGATTCAGAAGTTGGATGAGTAGTGGAAACAAGTCACGAAAGACAAGAAGGAAATGAGGGAAAAGCTTGAGGCTCAAGTGAAGAGTCTCCAAGTTGAATTCAAAGACGCCCAAAACTATCTGAAGAGTAAGCAATGCATGAAATACAAATTCAAGGACCTGCTTGCTAGACGTCAGATTGAGTTGGATAATGCCTTTGAAGACATCCGCAAGCTCAGAGACAAAGATCACCAACATAAGGTTACTTTTGGAAAGCTAGGTGAAGAATGCTCTTATTGGGAAGGTTGAGGACGTCACCTAGAGGTTCTTGTTAGTGCTTGTATTGGCTGGAATTTTGGTAAAACAAAGTTGAACAATGTTGATGTCGTATGTCTGATGTCATAACATTGGTTCCTAACATTAGTTGTTGCAGGGTTGAAGTTTTATATGCTGATGTTATACTTGATGTCTTGACATCAATTATCAGAACATCAGAACATCAGGTTGTGATGTGTTAGGGCTGCGCGTGTTAGTTTGTTTTGAGGAGATCTATTAGAGAGATTGGATGCGAATATCTTGGAGAAGATATTTTCAATCAGATAATTTGCAGATCTTGGAGCAGATCATGTAACTAACATTAGGGCTGATTTAAAAAGATTTGAAGATCAAATCTGTTTTAAATTCTGGTTTTAAAACAAATCAAATCAGATATTTGGAAGTGGTCGAAGCCCAAGTCAGAATTCTATAAAAGCAGCCTCAACCCTTGTTGGTAAAAAAAAAATGAAGAAAGAGAGCTAAAGACTGAGTGTCATTTGTGTCTTCGTGTGTGTTTTGTAAACCATTCGTGTTTGAATTGGTGTTACTATTTTTGTGTTGTTAGTTGTTCTTGATTAAAGCTGTTAAGCAGAATCAAGGTGGGTTTTAAAGTGTAATCATTAGATTGTATCACTGAGGTGATTTAGGGAGTGAGTGGTTTCTCATACCTAAGTGGTTTCTTAGGTAGAAGTGTCATTGGGTAGTGATTAAGATTAGTAGATGTCAACTGGGATTGTTGAGTCTGTAATTTAATACTACTTATAGTGAATTTCCTCCCTGGCTTGGTAGCCCCCAGACGTAGGTAGTTAGACTAAACTGGGTGAATAATTCATTGTGCTGATTTACTGTTGTTATTACCTTGTTCATATAGCAGATTGTGTTGTTGTGACATCACACTTAACATCACACATCTGATACCAGAATTTCAATTGGTATCAGAGCAGGCATCCTGCTCTGCATCTGGGTGAGATCTAGGCTGATACTTTCTGGTACAATGGACAAGGAGACTGGTGGATTTGTAAATAGACCCCCTATTCTAGATGGCTCAAATTATGACTATTGGAAACCTCGTATGGTTACATTCTTGAAGTCATTAGACAGCAAAGCCTGGAAGGCTATTTTGAAAGAATGGAAACATCCTGTTATTGTGGAAAAGGATGAGAATGGAAAGGAAGTAGAGGGTAGCTCAAAACTGAAACCTGAAGAAGAATGGACCAAGGAAGAAGATGAGCTTGCCCTTGGGAATTCTAAAGCCTTGAATGCCATATTCAATGGTGTTGATAAGAACATCTTCAGGTTGGTCAACACTTGTGAAGTAGCTAAGGAAGCATGGGATATCTTGAAGACTACTCATGAAGGAACCTCCAAAGTCAAGATGTCAAGACTTCAACTTTTGACAACAAAGTTTGAAAATCTGAAGATGAAGGATGATGAGACTATCCATGATTTCCACATGAACATCCTTGAGCTGTCAAATGCTTCTAGTGTCCTAGGAGAGAGGATGACTGAAGAGAAGTTGGTGAGGAAAATTCTTAGATCTCTTCCCAAGAAATATAAAATGAAGGTGACAGCTATAGAAGAAGCCCAAGACATCAGCAAGATGAGGGTTGATGAGTTGATAGGTTCTCTTCAAACCTTTGAATTAGGAATGGAAGAGGAACCTAAAAAGAAAACCAAAAGTATAGCTTTGGTATCTAGTTCTGAAGATTCTAAGAAAGAGAATGGTGAGTCTCAAGAGGAGCCGTCTCATGCCATTGTTTTGCTGGGAAGACAGTTTAATAAGGTTATGAAGAAGATAAATAGGAGTTATAATCCTAATGTCACGAACATCACATCTGACACCAACAGATCAGGAGATCAGGGGAAGAAAACTAGAGATGAAGAAAAGTCCAATAATGACAAAGGAGTCCAATGCTATGAGGAATGTCCCACTTATCTCAAAAAGCAGAAAAAGGGTTATATGCTTCCTGGTATGATAGTGAGAGTGAATCTGAAGAGGAATCAACTAAGCTTGTTAGAGCTATGATTGGGGTTTGTGAGTCAGATGATGATTCTTGTGATGATGAGGTTACCTATGAAGAGCTTGCTGCATCTTATAAAGATCTGTGCATGAGAAGTGAACAAGTGTGTCTTGAAGGAGAGGAGCTGAAGAAAACCATAGTGCAGTTAGAAGCTGAAAAGACTGAACTTGAAAATGAAGTCAGTATGCTTAACTCTAAACTGGATTCTATGACCAAAACTGTCAGATTGTTGAACAATGGTACTGATGCTCTAGACAACATTCTTAGTATTGGGAAAATTGTTGGAGACAAAAGTGGTTTGGGATTCAACAATGTTGCAGCTTCTAATGATGGTATTACCAGTTCCAAACCAGTGATGTTAAAACATATGTTTAAACTTCCTGACAGGATTCCTTCTAGGAAGAAGTTCAGGCGCTGGAGATGTCATCACTGTGGACGTTTTGGACACATAAAGGCCTACTGTTATAAGCTACATGGGTATCCTCAGAAGGCACATCAGTTTGTTCCCAGACAGAACTTTCACAGAGGTAGTCAGGTCACCAAGTCTAAGAAGCAATGGGTTCCAAAAGGTAAAATTACCAGCTTAATAGCTCACACGTCTCTTAGGGTTTCTACCAAAGAAGACTGGTACTTTGATAGTGGGTGTTCAAGAAACATGACAGGAGTTAAGAATTTGTTGGTAGATGTTAAGCTTCAGTCTTCAGGTCATGTAACATTTGGTGATGGTGTCAAAGGAGAAATCAAGGGGATGGGAAAGCTGAATTGTGCTGGTGCTCCTAGACTGAATGATGTTCTACTTGTCAAAGGGTTGACAACAAATTTGATCAGTATTAGTCAAATTTGTGATCAAGGATTCAAAGTAGACTTTACAAAATATGAGTGCAATGTCACCAATGAGAAAGGAGAAGTCATCATGAAGGGTGTTAGGTCTAAGGACAACTGTTATCTATGGGTGCAACAAGACTCAAGTACCTCAACATGTGTGTTTGCTAGAGATGATGAAGTCAAAATCTGGCATCAAAAGTTGGGACATCTTCATCTGAAGGGAATGAAGAGAATAATATCTTCAGAAGCTGTCAGAGGAATTCCTAAACTCAATATTGAAGAAGGAAGAGTTTGTGGAGATTGTCAAATAGGGAAGCAGACCAAGATGTCACATCAGAAGCTTCAACATAACACCACATCCAAAGTTTTGGAACTTCTTCATATGGACTTGATGGGACCTATGCAGGTAGAAAGTCTAGGTAGGAAGAAGTATGCGTATGTTATTGTAGATGACTATTCTAGGTACACCTGGGTGAGCTTCATTAAAGACAAATCAGAGGTGTTTGATGTGTTTAAAGATCTTTGTCAAAGACTCCAAAGGGAAAATGAGAGTAATGTTATTAGAATAAGGAGTGATCATGGAAGAGAGTTTGAAAATAGCAAGTTTGCTGAATATTGTTCTGCTGAAGGCATAAGTCATGAGTTTTCGTCTCCAATCACTCCTCAGAAAAATGGAGTTGTTGAAAAGAAGAATAGAACTATTCAAGAGTCTGCTAGGGCAATGATTCACGCCAAAAAGCTTCCTTACCATTTCTGGGATGAAGCCATTAACACTGCTTGCTATATTCACAACAGAGTTACTTTGAGAAGGGGTACTTCAGCTACTCTGTATGAACTGTGGAAAGGAAGAAAGCCAACTGTGAAGTACTTTCATGTTTTTGGAAGTAAATGTTACATTTTGTCAGATTGTGAACAGAGGAGAAAATTGGATCCTAAAAGTGATGAGGGAATCTTTCTAGGATACTCTACAAATAGCAGAGCTTACAGGGTTTTCAACTCCAGAACAAAGGTTATGATGGAGTCTATAAGTGTGGTGATTGATGACATTGATAAGCAGGAAGATGCTGATGTCCTGGATGATGTTGAAACATCAGTTGAAGAAGTCACAGCAGAAACTGAAGACAGAAGTAGGTCACCCAGTCCTGATGATGATGAACCTGAATAATCTAATAAAGGACCATCTATTAGAGTGCAAAAGGACCATCCAAAGGAGCTTATCATAGGTGATCCTAATTCAGGGGTTAGCACTAGATCAAGAGAGGTTGTGTCAAATTCTTGTTTTGTTTCCAAAATTGAGCCCAAGAATGTCAAAGAAGCTCTAACTGATGAATTTTGGATTAATCCCTTTAATCTTCAATTAGGATTGAGTCTTAGTCCACATAGGTTTTACCTTTTCTCCTCTCTTGAGTCTTTCTTCTTCTCATCTCAAAGAAAATCCAAAATATCTAATAAAGGTAGGCATTTATTGCATTTAGGCCTTTTATATCAAGAAAAGATTATAAGGGGTCTTCTCTTATAATCTTAAAATGTGTAGCATATAGCCCATCTTGGGTCAATGTGTTAAACATTTGATCTTGTATGAGGGACCTAAATGCAATACTTGTTGAAGGTACAAATAATAAAAAACACTTCTTCATTTCATAATCAACAAAAACACTTAATAAATACAAGTATGCTAGTGTGTTTGAACCTTGATAATTGGAACTAAGTGTGGGGGTCTTCTTCACTCTTAGTGTGCTTTCTTACCCATTCCATCTTGGAATGTGAGAATGTACACATTCCAATGACTAAGATTCAGATACACTATCATATGCGAACAAATAAAAAACTCTTAAAAGACAAAAACAAACAATAACGTCTTTTCCTTCGGGAATTCTTTTCTCATCTCATTCGTTCTCAACGCACGAACGCGCTTCTACTCATTCTCTTGCAAGATGGTAACGCACTCGGACCAGCGAGCCTGCAACACCTGAGCTAGAACGTAAGCCGTTCTCTAAAAAACACAAACAATCCATCCCTAGTGAGGGGAACTACGTCGCTCTGATTCTCATGCTCCCGATGAGATACGTAGGCAGTGGGGTAGGGCCCATGCGAGCACTTCTTTTATTTTCCCTACATTTGTTTCTCTTTCTCTTTCCATTCTTTCTCCTTTCGTTCTTTCAGTTCCTTTTTCCAGTATCTTTTCTATCACCCTTTGATCGAGACAAGCAAGCGCGGATCCCATCGGGTACGATGGACGCGTGGGGGTGCTAATACCTTCCCTACGCGTAACCGACTCCCGAACCCAGATCTTTTGGTCGTAAGACCATGCTTTTTTCCTTCCTTCAGGTTTATGCGGTGTTTCCTTTCCCTCTCTTGGGATAAATACACATTGCTGGCGACTCTGTTCGGTGCCACTTTCGCGTTTGTACTAGGATGAAAATCCCGGGAGCGACAGCTGGCGACTCTGCTGGGGATAATGCCCAGAATCTCTGGTTTCCTTAGCGAGTCAATCCTAGCGCTTGTCTGTTTTTCTTTCATTGGGTGTTTACTGTTGTGCTATATTTATTGTTTTATTGTATGGTTATTTACTGCTTTACTGTACATTACTGTATTTATCGCATTTACTGCATTACATATCATTATTGTGCTGGACTGTGCTGTTATTTTCTGTTTGGCGGGCGGGGTGTTCTGAGAGATAAGCTCACTACACAGGCTTGAGTACACACATAGGTATTAGAGTGGATAGTCATGACGCTTGCGTGGTGGTGACCACGTATTGTTGTTCATGAGACCCACAACCAGACGAGGTTCTATCAGGAGCTTTCTGCTACTGCATGTTATGCAGGCCAGTGGTTATTCTCTTGAGGAACTGTCGACTCTGGTGACCATTCCCGAGGACTCAGTTGAGGTACTCCTCCCGAGATGTGACAGTGGCAGACCACATTCCGTGGCAAACCCATTGCACATTCTCGATCCGAGGACCCAATGCTGGGAACTTGCTATAGGACATCCCTTTTTGAAAGAGAATCAGCGGAGGCACTCCTCGATTGGCGATAGTACTGTACCCTGAGGGATGAATGTACTATTGCTTCTCGACCTCAGTGCCAGAAGCTGAGGACCTTTTTGTTTTGGAGAATCAGTTGAGGCCTCCTCGATTGATGATGATGCCAAACCAGAAATGGTGAACGTATCATCATTTCTCGACCTGAGAGCCCGGGATACTGAACATCCTAGTACCCACATGTGAGAAGGGCGGGTTGTTTACAGGTTTGCAGGTAACCATGACCTCCTACATACCCGTTTTTCTATCATCATTGCACAAAAAGGAAGTTTCATCCTATTGTATTCAGATGGTTCTTATCTATGGTTCTATATTAGTCTCAGAGCTACACTGACACCGTGCACGGTCCAGCACAGACACCTGATTACCTGATCACATTGCCCTTTGCATTGCATTATCATATCCTAACATACATGTTTATTCATTTCCAGGTGCATATATTACCCTTGATTCCAGTCATCAGGTCCCTGCAAAGATGAACACTAAAGAGAGGAAGAATATCATCAGCTATAAGTTCCTTACGCCTACTTTAGGCCCTATTGTTATGCTGAAGGGAATGGCGAGCCCTGCAGCACGAGAAGCTTTTGAAGAGAAATATGGGTGGATTTTATCTATGGTCCGTAATGTCAGTGATTATGAAGCCAGAGGTCTCCATACGTTGATGCAGTTCTATGATCCGCCTCTGAGGTGTTTTGTATTTCCAGACTATGTGTTGGTTCCTACCCTGGAGGAGTATTCCAACATGTTGGGGATTGCTATCAAGGAGGAGCCCCCTTTCTTTGGATCGGTGGGGGATCTTGACTTTGGGAAGGTGGCTGGTGCTCTTTATTTGAGCAAATCAGAGTTAGACGCCAATGTCTCCAACAAAGGAAAGATTCGTGGTTACAAACTGGAATATCTGATTAAGAAGGCCCAGGAAGCAGCTAAAGGCGAGAATTGGCTTGTTTTTAATGCTTTGCTAGCCCTTTGTATATACGGCATAGTGTTGTTTCCCAACGAGCCAGATTTCATTGATACGGACGCTATACGAATATTCATGATGAAGAACCCGGTGCCAACGCTACTGGGAGATCTTCACTACTCGTTGTACAACCGAAACGAAAAGAAAAGAGGAGGGATAATTCGTTGTTGTGCACCCTTGTTCTATAAGTGGTTTGCAGGCCGTTTACCACAATCAGGGGCTTTTGTGGATTCCAAAGATTCTCTAGAGTGGAAACAACGTTTAATGGGATTGGTGGCCAAGGACATCGTATGGGTAGATCATGGGATGATTGGCAAGAATATTATCCACAACTGTGGTAAGTTCCCTAACGTTCCACTGATAGGAAGAATGGGTGGGATTGACTACAATCCTTCTTTGGCCATTCGACAATTTGGGTATGCCCTGACAGGTCCGCCTATTAAGAGAGATGTGGAGGAGTCCCTCTATTTTCATACATCAGATGGTTGGGAAGCAGCACAGAAAGCTTCTGAAAGCTGGGGTAGCATACTGAAAAAGGGGAAGGTTACTCTAGGCAAGCCTAACAACCGGGTTTATCCAGCATATGAAGAGTGGGTGAAGAAAAGAGTTGAAGATTTTCTCTTGCCTTTTGGTAAGGCACCCCTTTTGTATCCGGAGAATGAGAAAGCAAGAAGCACTGCTACTGTGGAAGAAGTTGACAAGTTGCAAGCCTTGGTGAAAAAGCTCCAAGGAGAGAATTCCGAGTTGAGTAGCCGTCTTCGGAATGCTCTACATGCCAACAAAGAGCTGGAGCGGAAAGCCCAAGATGCTGAACAAATCCTAACTGCAAAAGAAAAAGACTTTGCTGGAAGAGCCCAACATTTCCGGAAGATTAGTAAAGGTGCTGATGATGCTACTCAAGCCCACAAGCAAACCAAACAGGCGTTAGCACAGACCAAAGAAAAGTTAACAAAGTTTCAGCACGCTTGGGACGAAGTTAGGATAGAGAATGCTGAATTACAGGAACAGTTGCAGATTAAGGACGAAGAGCTTGAAAAGGCGCATGAGCAGAGGAGAAAGTATCGGGAAAGCCTCGGTAAGAGTCAAGAACAGCTAGAAGAAGCTAGAGGTGAGCTGAGGAATATCAAGAAAGAGCTTGAAGAAGTCATGATAGAAAGGGAGATACTCAAGACGCAAGCTGGCATAAAGAGACACAAAGGAGTGTGTGATGACGAGGCTCTGATGCTGCATATGGGTTCTTTAAATGAAGCTCTTGAGAAAAGGGATGTCTTGATCAAAGAAATGATTGAAAAGCCGAATCACCAGCGTACCCGTATACTTTTTGAGGAGATCAAATACTCAAGTGATAAGCTGAAGGATGTGGAATTGTCAGACTGATGTTCTTTTCCTTATATTTTGTTATTAATGGTTACCATCAGGCTAGTTGATGGATCCATTTTTCCTTGTATTGCATTTGCGGTTGAACCTTTCTTAAATGTACTTGAATACTTCGTTGAATGAGTATGAACAGTTTTTATTCAGAATTATTCCTTATCAGATAGCTGCACACAAGCACATGACCACGACAGGTCTCTTTATATCACGATTTCTGGTCTTCAGATTTCTGTGGTTGGATTGGAATCAGGGTATAAAGCACCTCGGAAATGACAAACATGGCATTGCATGGCATTGCCTATCATTTTGCATTTTTGTTACTTGCTTTTCAGGTACTCGTTGCAGGGTCTCTAACCTTTATTTGGTTTCAGGCAGTATAGCTGAGAATCATATTCACCGATATTCGACGCGAAGAAATCAAGTAAGAATCATGGATCAAGTGCAAAGTGATTTGGCTGAAATGAGGGCGCGTATGGACCAGTTCATGACCCTCATGACTGGCATGGCGCAAAATCAGGAGAGATTGAGGCTTCTGGTCGAGCGTCCAGACAATGGGCCCGAAGGTGATCAGCATGACAATTCACAGGGACATGGCATTCCTCCTCCCAGTGGCAACCCTCCTCCTGGTGGTAACAATCGGGGTAATGGAAATGGTAGGCATGCTGGTGTTACTCTTGAAGATACCCTGGAAGACCAATTTACTCTGCTGGATGCTGATGTGGGTAATCAAGGTGATCGAAGGTATGATGAGTTAGCAGAAAAGATTAGGGCCATAGAATGCAAGAACTCTATGGGTATTGATGTTACTAGCTTGGGGCTGGTCCCAGGAGTCAGAATTCCTCCTAAATTCAAGCCTCCCACTTTTGATAAGTATCACAGCAATGCGTGTCCCCAAACGCATCTTCAAGCTTACTTTGGGAAGATTTCAGCCCATACGGATGACGAGAAGCTATGGATGCACTATTTTCAGGACAGTTTGGCTGGGGCATCCTTGACCTGGTACATGAAGTTGAATAGAGCTGCTGTGAAGAGTTGGAAAGATCTGGCAGAAGCGTTCCTGAAGCAATACCAGTATAATATTGACATGGCGCCCAACCGCACTCAATTGCAGGGGTTGTCACAAAATGCCAAGGAGAGTTTCAAAGAATATGCACAGAGGTGGAGGGAAATGGCTGCCCAGGTTCAACCTCCCTTGTCAGACAGAGAAATGGCAGATATGTTTATGGGCACCTTGCAAGGGGCCTATCTTGATAGATTAGCTGCTTGTCCGTCAACTGGATTTGCTGATATTGTGATTGCGGGAGAAAGAATAGAAAGTCTGTTAAAGCTTGGAAAGATCCAGGATGTGAGTGGGGCTGGCTCCTCGGGGACGAAGAAACCGTTTGCTAGTAACCAGAAAAGAAGAGAAGGTGATACGAATGCTGTGTTTAGAGGACGAGGCAGAGGGCGTTCTCAAGCTTATTATCAGGTAGATGCTGTAACAATCCCCACATCGTCTGTTCAGAAACAACAACCCCAACAACAAGTTCAACAGCAATAACCTTTTTTCCAGCAAAGGTCTAGGCAGAGGGATCGTAAGATGGATCCTCTCCCTATGACTTATGTCGCGCTGTTGCCCCAGCTACTCGAGTTAAAGTTGGTAGAACTCCGTACTATGAAAGCTCCGGTTGCTGGAAACCTGCCACCTAACTTCGATGCTAATGCTCGTTGTGAGTTCCACTCAGGTGCTCAGGGGCACTCCATTGAAAAATGCTGGGCTTTCCACCATAAAGTACAAGACTTGATTGATGCTAAAGCCATCAATTTCTCTCCCGCTCCTAATATTACCCAGCATCCCATGCCTGATCATAGTGCGGCAAATGTATACGCTATTGAAGAGGGGAGGAGATTGAATCTAGTGACAGACATCCATCAAGTGAAAACTTCTTTGTTGGTTGTAAAAGATCGTTTATTGAAGGGACAGGTGTTCCCGGGCTGTAATCAAGATTGTTCTGAGTGTATGAATCAGGAGAATGGCTGTGATAAGTTGAAGATGGGTCTACAGAATCTGATCGATGAAGGATGTCTACAGTTCGACAGAGTCGTGAAAGACACTGATGAGGTATCAACCGTGACCATCTATTATACTCCCGCTGAGATTCAAATGCCGGTCAATGCAGTTCCCGTGGCGAACGTTGCGCAAGATAGGCCCAGTCCTGTCACTATCACGGTGCCAGGACCAATTCCGTTCACATCTACAAAGGCTATCCCATGGCACTATGGGGCAGATGTGTATTGCGAAGGTAAAAAGCAGGAATTTGAGTCGTCAGTTAGCCCAAATATTGATAATGTAGGAGGTGTAGGTGGATTCACAAGAAGCGGAAGGTTGTTCGCTCCCCAAACCTTGAGAAGTGATAAAGAGGCAGAAGCTGCAGCAAAGGCTAAAGGTAAACAGGTGGTTGAAAATGCGCCTACACCTGAAGCAGAGACAAAGATTACTTTTGATAAGGAAATGGAAGAATTTATGAAGATAATCAAGAAAAGCGATTATAAGATTGTGGACCAACTGAATTAGACCCCTTCAAAGATTTCAATCTTGTCACTATTGATGTGCTCTGATGCGCATCGGCAGGCGTTGTTGAAAGTATTGAAGAGTGCATACGTGCCACAGGAAATTACTGTTAATCAGCTCGAGGGCGTAATCTCCAATGTTAATGTTAGCCATGGCTTGGGCTTTACAAGTAGAGATCTGACTGTTGAAGGAAGAAACCACAATAAGGCTTTGCATATCACGATGGAGTGTAAGGGCGCAGTGTTATCTCATGTACTGGTAGACACTGGTTCATCACTTAATGTCTTGCCCAAGAAGGCATTAATGAAGCTGGAGGTTGATGGTTTGATCTTAAGGCCTAGTGAATTGGTGGTCAGAGCATTCGATGGGACCAGACGATCTGTGTTTGGTGAGGTGGAATTGCCCGTACAAATTGGACCACAGGTATTCAAATCCACGTTCCATGTAATGGACATACAACCTGCATATAGCTGCCTATTGGGACACCCTTGGATTCACGGAGCCGGGGCTGTTACTTCCACTTTACACCAAAAGTTGAAATATGAGTTTGAAGGGCAGGTTGTGACGGTGTGCGGGGAAGAAGACATCTTTGTCAGTCACTTATCCACGTTCAAGTACGTTGAAATGGATGGAGAAATTCATGAGATGCTGTGCCAATCATTTGAAGCGGTCAATATTGACGATGCACCTGAGTCTTCTTCTGTACCAGTTGGGGCCGATACCTCTATTTCATCTTACGAACAAGCTGTCGAAGTCGTCAGGGCAGGCAACGCCCAAGGTTGGGGCAGGTTGATAGAGACCCCAATGAAGGAAGACAAATTTGGTATTGGTTATCATCCCTCTACAACTTCAGATGCGGGGAGCAGGGGACCCATTACTTTCAATAGTGGGGGAATTATCTACACGGACCAGTCTTGTGCAGCCACAGAGGATAGTGTTGACAATGATTGTGACCTGGACGACTGGGTACGCCCTCATGCTCCGGGACAACAAGTGCAGAACTGGTTCGTTGAAGAAGTCATTCGGGTTACTCTTCAGATAGAGTAATTTTTCTTTGTTTTTTTCTAACCATAATGCATGTCAAAATCTTGCGCTCTGCCCAAGGCGTATAGATTCATTTGTAGGGCCACCATGGTTGCATTTGCAATGTTTAATCATTAATAAAGGACGTTTTGCAATCAAATTTTGTTCTCTGTCTTTCAGTTTTTATTTTTGCACAAAAAAAATAAAATGGCAATGTTTCATTTTCTTTTGTTTTGCTTAAAAATAAATTCTAAAATAAGGCATGAACCCGTTCATGCAGACTTGATCCTCCGGATACCACTGATAACGATTTTGATATGGCTATGTGTGACTTTGACAATCCGATTTATCAAGCCGAAGAAGGGGATGAGAAAGATTGTGAACTCCCTGAAGAACTGGCCAGATTGTTGAAACAAGAGGAAAGGGTCATCCATCCTCATCAGGAGACTATAGAAATCATCAATATTGGTACCAAGGACGCCAAGAAAGAGACCAGGATTGGTGCCAGCTTGCAAGCAGATGTGAAGAAAACTTTGACTGAAATGTTGCGCGAGTATGTTGACATCTTCGCCTGGTCGTATCAAGACATGCCGGGGTTGGATACGGATATTGTCGTGCACAGGCTGCCATTAAGAGAAGAATGTCCGCCAGTCAAGCAGAAACTTCGTCGGACTCACCCCGACATGGCTTTAAAGATTAAGGAGGAAGTCCAGAAGCAGTGGGATGCTGGGTTTCTTGCTGTGACAAAGTATCCTCCGTGGGTAGCCAACATCGTGCCAGTACCGAAGAAAGATGGAAAAGTGAGAATGTGTGTGGATTATCGAGATCTTAATAAAGCTAGCCCGAAAGATGATTTTCCACTACCTCATATTGATGTGCTGGTCGATAATACAGCTCAGTTTTCAGTGTTCTCATTTATGGACGGTTTCTCCGGGTACAACCAGATCAAGATGGCACCTGAAGATATGGAGAATACCACGTTCATTACTCCGTGGGGTACATATTGTTATAAAGTAATGCCTTTTGGGTTGAAAAACGCAGGGGCAACGTACCAGCGGGCGATGGTGACATTGTTTCATGACTTGATTCATAAGGAGATCGAATGTTATGTAGATGATATGATTGCCAAGTCGAGAACAGAAGAGGAACATCTGGTTAACCTGAAAAAGCTGTTTGAAAGGTTGAGAAAGTTCCGTCTGAGATTAAATCCAAACAAGTGCACGTTTGGGGTGCGTTCTGGAAAGTTACTGGGTTTCATTGTGAGCGAAAGAGGAATCGAGGTTGATCCTGCCAAGGTGAAAGCAATCCAAGAAATGCCTGAACTGAGAACAGAAAAAGAGGTTCGTGGTTTCTTGGGTAGATTGAACTACATTGCAAGGTTCATATCTCACCTAACAGCCACGTGTGAACCAATATTTAAACTACTAAGAAAGGATCAAACGGTCAGGTGGAATGACGATTGCCAATTGGCATTCGATAAGATAAAAGAATATTTGCAGGAACCTCCGATTCTAATGCCTCCAGTTGAAGGGAGACCGCTGATAATGTATCTGACAGTGCTTGAAGGTTCCATGGGTTGTGTTCTCGGTCAACATGACGAGACAGGTAGGAAGGAGCATGCTATCTACTACCTGAGCAAAAAGTTCAATGATTGTGAGTCCCGGTACTCCATGCTTTAAAAGACATGTTGTGCGCTTGCATGGGCCGCTAAGCGATTGAGGAAATATATGGTTAGGCACACAACCTTGTTGATTTCAAAAATGGATCCTATCAAGTACATTTTCAAGAAACCAGCACTGACAGGCAGAGTTGCACGGTGGCAAATGGTCTTGACAGAGTATGACATTCAGTACACTTCACAAAAGGCCATCAAAGGAAGTATCCTGTCCGACTATCTTGCGCAACAGCCGATTGATGATTACCAACCCATGAAATTTGACTTCCCTGACGAGGACATCATGTTTCTCAAAGCTAAAGACTGCGAGGAACCACTTCCGGAGGAGGGGCCAGACCCTGAATCCAAATGGAGTCTGATGTTTGATGGGGCTGTCAATATGAATGGGTGCGGAGTTGGAGCAGTTCTTATCACGCCGGAAGGTATTCATATGCCTTTCACTGCCCGAATAACTTTCGGATGCACCAAAATGAAGTAGAGTACGAAGCTTGTATAATGGGGATCGAGGAGGCGGTTAATCTATGGATTAAAACCCTTGATATATTCGGTGATTCAGCTTTGGTAATCAATCAAGTGAAAGGGAGTTGGTACACGCACCAAGCAAATCTAGTACCGTATAGAGATTATACAAGGAGATTGCTGACATTTTTCACAACAGTGAAACTGTACCATATTCCTCGAGATGAGAATAGGTTCACTGATGCCTTGGCCACTTTGTCTTCCATGATCAAAGTGCAAGGATGGAACCATGTACCTAAGATTGAGGTATCCCGCCTTGACAGACCAGCATTTGTGTTTGCGGTCGATGCAACGTCTGATGACAAGCCATGGTTTCATGACATTAAGTGTTTCTTGAAAAGTCAAGAGTACCCGCCCGGGGCATCGTCCAAAGACAGGAAAACGTTGAGAAGGTTAGTTGGTAGTTTCTTCTTGAACAAAGATGGCGTGATGTATAAAAGAAATTTTGACACGGTCCTGCTTAGATGTGTGGATAAACATGAAGCAGACTTGTTGATGATTGAAGTGCACGAAGGCTCTTTCGGTACCCATGCCGGAGGACATGCAATGGCTAAAAAGTTGTTAAGATCGGGATATTATTGGTTGACTATGGAGTCAGATTGTTGCAAATATGCCCGCAAATGCCATAAATGCCAGATCTATGCAGACAAAGTGCATGTGCCTCCAAATCCGTTGAGTATCATGGCGTCGCCCTGGCCGTTTGCCATGTGGGGAATTGATATGATCGGAAAGATTGAGCCTACAGCTTCTAATGGTCATCGTTTCATCTTGGTGGCAATTGATTATTTCACCAAATGGGTTGAAGCTGCATCCTATGCCAATGTTACAAAACAAGTGGTAGCTCGTTTCTTAAAACGGGATATCATTTGCCGATATGGAGTTCCCGAAAGAATCATTACTGATAATGGTTCTAATTTGAATAACAAGATGATGGCTGAGTTATGCCGGGACTTCAAAATCGAACATCACAATTCTTCTCCGTACCGCCCAAAGATGAATGGCGCGGTCGAAGCGGCCAACAAAAATATCAAGAAGATTGTGCAGAAGATGGTTGTCACGTACAAAGATTGGCATGAGATGTTACCATTTGCTTTGCATGGGTATCAAACGTCGGTATGCACGTCCACTGGGGCAACCCCATTCTCACTTGTATATGGTATAGAGGCAGTACTACCGGTTGAAGTGGAGATTCCGTCCCTCAGAGTCATGATGGATGTTAAGCTAGATGAGGCTGAATGGGTACGAGCCAGATTTGATCAGCTGAGCCTTATTGAGGAAAAGCGATTGGCGGCTGTATGTCATGGGCAATTATACCAGCACAGAATGAAGCAGGCATTTGACCAAAAGGTGCGTCCTCGAGTTTACAAAGTCGGAGATGTGGTGCTCAAAAGGATCCTTCCTCCCAATACAGATCACAGGGGCAAATGGACTCCTAACTATGAAGGTCCATTCGTGGTTAAAAAGGTCTTTTCGGGCGGAGCCTTATTGCTTACAACCATGGATGGCGAAGACTTTTCATCCCCTGTCAGCTCGGACGTAGTCAAAAAATACTTCGCATGAATAGACCCGCTGGATAATAAAAATAAAAAAAATCCAGGCAAAAAAGGGCATCCCGGCGAACCAAAAATAGAATAAGGTTCGGGCAAAAATTAGGGATATAATTGAAAAAAATTGTACACCCGGTAAGTTGAAAACCCGAAAGGGCAACTTAGGCAAAAGAGGGTATCCTGGTGGATCGAAAACCTGAAAGGGCGGTCCACGCAAAAGAGGGATTTAAGCGAATGACTACGGTCTGAGTTATCTGTACCCCATTACCGTTTGAACAACTGACGTTCTGAAAGATAGGAATCGGTCTGATCATTCCTCAGAAGGCAAGGTCGGGGAGTTTTGAAGACATACTGGTCATAACAGAATGGAAACTCAGTGGAAGTCCTTTTTCACATTGCCATTAGGATAGTTTCTTTTCTCAATTTTCAGCGATCAGCTCTTTCCAGGGATTGCTTCCTGATGTAATTGCCTATTCTGGGCTCTCAGTCAATAAATTGAATTTCAATAAAAAGCTTCCTATTTTTGTTTTATTGCTTTGTTTGCAAAAACGTCCTAATTTTTGATAAAACATTGCATTTGAAAACATGGCGGCCTTGCAATAACATGCGCGGAAAAAACATTTGAAATTACTTTGAATGTTGAATATTCCCGGATGGTGGATTCTAGCCACGCAATATTCGGGGCATGTGTGCATATTCTTTTGTTGCAGGTAGTAGGTGCAGATGGTTTTAAGCACAAGACCAGTAATCAATTACCCCACGCAAAAGACTGGGGCAATTACGGGTAAGGAGGTCTGCGTTCATCGCTCGGTCGACGGTCGTTCATAACGGTTCGATATCAGTGAATTAAGTTCAACTGGGTACTGTTGTATCTTATTAAGTCGATTCTCTCATACAGTACTTCCAACAGCTACAAGCTTTTCTGTGTCGATAACGGTCACAGGTTCCCCAAAAGAGTGGTCTCGTCGACACCGAAACTGATGGTCATTATCCCCAGCGAAGTCGTAGGAGTTTGAAGAGGCTAAATCTTCTGTAAAATCCTCTTATGACATCTTCTTCGGGGACAAATTGTTGGTTTGTCCAAGCATGGGGCATGTTTGTTTCCCCATCATGAAATGTTGATCATCCCTAGTAGAGTTTGAAGATAGTTGGTCTTCTGTAAAATCCTCTCAAAAGGCATTCCCCAGCACGAGACGTTTTAAAGCAGTTTCCTCCAGCAGAGTTTGTTATAAACTCGTCATCCCTAACGGAATTGTCTAAAGGGAAGCTCGCCTAACATGGGGCATTGTGGTACTTATCCTAAGCTTGACAGTCATATTCTTCAGCAGACTACTGTGGATTTGCTTTGGGTTTCCCCAACAGATCTCTAAGGACTCCTTCCTAGCAAGTTGCAGTGGAATGTTCTAACCAGGATTTGCATATCCCTGGCAGAGTAGCCCTGATCCCCAGCAAGATTGTGTCTCTGGTAATGGTATCCCCACATAGGTCAGCATCGAATCTTGTCAGCAATACTCCCCAGCTGAGTTGTTGTTCTCCCCGCAGAGGTTTATAAGATCGGCAGAATCTATTCCTCAACAAGGATGGTACAGTCTTTCCCCAGCCGGGTCAGAAGGTTGATAACCCCTACAAAGGGTCTTGGATCGGATAGATCCCCAAGCAGAGTTTTTTATGACTTTTCTTCCCTAGCAAGACACCATGCAAAGAAATTCTCATCCCCAGCGGGATCGCTGTGACCAGAATTCATTCCCCCAGCAGATGAAGTGATTACTGGCAGATTTATTATTCTACAAGTCCAATTTATTTTTGGCAAACTTGACAATTCGAAGCAGACGGAATGTTCATTCATTCTCCAGCAGAGATACTATCCTCTCAGGAACCTCTAAAAGTCAAGTCATTGATCATTGTTCCTCAGCAAGGTCGACAGAGATGTCTGACACGGATGCAGAGTGTAATCCAGTATTGGAATTTTGCGAAAGTCCACCCGTAGTGTGGCAAGCCAGTAGTCGTCTGGCATTGTTAAAAGACGTTAGCAAAGTCCAACAGTGGATTGGCAAAAGTCCATCTAAGGGTGGCAAATTCTTAAAGTCCAACAGTGGATTGGCAAAAGTCCGTCTTCAGGTGGCAAAAGTCCAATAGTGGATTGGCGAAAGGTCCATCTAAGGGTGGCAAATTCTAAAAGTCCAACAGTGGATTGGCAAAAGTCCGTCTTTGGGTGGCAAATTTTAAAAGTCTAACAGTGGATTGGCAAAAGTCCGTCTTCGGGTGGCAAAAGTCCAACAGTGGATTGGAAAAAGTCCATCTTCGGGTGGCAAAGCAGCTAAAAGTCCAACAGTGGATTGGCAAAAGTCCGTCTTCGGGTGGCAAAAGTCCAACAGTGGATTGGCAAAAGTCCGTCTTCGGGTGGCAAAAGTCCAACAGTGGATTGGTAAAAGTCCGTCTTCGGGTGGCAAAAGTCCAACAGTGGATTGGCAAAAGTCCGTCTTCGGGTGGCAAAAGTCCAACAGTGGATTGGCGAAAGGTCCATCTAAGGGTGGCAAATTCTAAAAGTCCAACAGTGGATTGGCAAAAGTCCGTCTTCGGGTGGCACGAAGCTGCAAAGTCCACCAGTAGTGTGGCAAGCCAGTAGTCGTCTGGCGTCGTTCAAAAAGACATTATTAAAGTCCACCAGCAGTGTGGCAAGCCAGTAGTCGTCTGGCGTCGTTCAAAAAGACATTTCTAAAGTCCACCAGTAGCGTGGCAGGCCAGTAGTCGTCTGGAATTGCATAAAAGACATTATTAAAGTCCACCAGCAGTGTGGCAAGCCAGTAGTCATCTGGTGTCGTTCAAAAAGACATTTCTAAAGTCCACCAGTAGCGTGGCAGGCCAGTAGTCGTCTGGAGTTGCATAAAAGACATTATTAAAGTCCACCAGCAGTGTGGCAAGCCAGTAGTCGTCTGGCGTCGTTCAAAAAGACATTTCTAAAGTCCACCAGTAGCGTGGCAGGCCAGTAGTCATCTGGAATTGCATAAAAGACATTGTTAAAGTTTACCAGTAATGCGGCGAGCCAGTAGGTGTCTGGTGTCGTTCAAAAGACAGTTTTCTCCGACAATGTTTCATTGAAGATTCAAGCCAGCAATGTCGGGGGAGTTTCTTCCTCATCATCCAGAGCAAATTTTTGGTTATATTTGGTATTCAATCACTATATACCGTGAAAGTCCGAAAGCAATTGCTTTCAGGCATTCAGGTCTACAGTGATTGAATAGGGGCAGCTGTAATACCCCAAAATTTGCTCTCCCTCTTTGTCATCATAGCATGGCAATATCATTTATCATATCATATCCACCTCATTAACATTACATTGCATTTAACATAGAAAAATGAAGCATGGCATCCTTCTTACCATCAGGGCATGTGATCAGGTGGAAGGTGGTCAATCGAGGGATCATTCAAAGCACAAAAAGGTCAATCAAGTTTCCTCAAGGCAAGCCAAGAGGCCTTTCATGTCTCATACTATCTCAATGGAACATCCACAACCTCAAGGATGAGAGATTCAATGGGAGATTGAAGCACTACATCTTTCACTATGCAAGAGGTTCAAAAACTGAAGGAAAACCCTCAAAAGAGATAGCTCATTGATCCAAAGTCATCCTTAAATGGTATATCTCATCATCCTTTAAGAGGATACATAACATACTCTGAGGAATTTGAAATTGAAGACTGCACATTTTCTCCTAGGAGGTGGGCACCAAAACTAGGGTTTCCCATTAAATCAGGGAATCTTTGATTTCTTGGACAAAACTTGATGTCATGGTGTCCTACATGTTCTTAAGTGTATGTGTATGGAAAATTGCCTCTCAATTGGTTTTAGAAGTGGTTCAATTGGAAGAAAGATCAGAAATCAAGAAAATTGGGGCCAAGCCAAATAATCAGAGGAAAAAGTCAACTCTTGACTTTTTGAGCCCAAAATCATGAAATTCATGTTACATATGTCCAATGTACAAAATTTGGTCAAGAAACTCCAAAGGAATCATGAAAAAATCAAGATGTGGAAAGTTGCCATTTTTGGATGAAGAAGGGTTACTAAATATAGCAAGTTTTGGCCATTTTGCATCAGAGTTTGAGCCAAGGCCATTTAAAATTGAAGCACCAAATGAAAATTCCACCAGGCCACAACAAAAGATCTTGTTTTAAGCTTCACATCCATATGTGGAACATCTCCATTGGATAAAAATTGAGTGAGATATGATTGATCAAAGTTTGAGCAAAGTAGGTTCAAAACTAGGTCATGACCAAGAACTTTCAGGTCACGCGAGCATCATTTCCTCAAACAGTTGGTGGGCCAAATGTACACCTATTTTTCTCAATGATAAAGGCTTCATTTGCAAAATTTGTCAACATCAAAAATGTTCCTTGTAATGTCCTCTTCAAGTTTCATGTTGGGCAAAGTTTGGTTTGATCAAGCTATGAGGTAGATATAATGGTCTCAAGATATGGTGATCTTGCTGAAAACTTCGTGCCAAGATGCGTTGCAGTCAACCTCATTTCCTTGCCCCTAACCAGTTTTCAAACTTGTGTGTTATGAGTCATTTTGCAACCTCTTCCAAGCATCATTTCAACTCAAATTTCAAACCAAACTTGTATCATTACATCCCCTCTTTCAAATGAATCCAAAAACTCATCCAACCATTCACTAAGTAGAGAGATTTCCACTTGCAAATCACCATGAGTGACATTGATGCATTAACAGTGGTGCACGATTTTTGGTTCACACACACCACAAACACTTCATCACATCAGCTTTCCACATTAAACCAAACACACATGACTTACACCTTGCACACTTGCCTTGGCATACATGAGAATGGAAAGAAACAAACTTGCTGAGCAAGTTTCTGCTACAACCAGCCGTGCCTTCATTTTCTTTTCACCTCCACCATAGCATATCATGAGTTGCCATCACCATATCATTGCTCTCCCTAACTAACTTGACTCAGTTAGTTAGGGATGACTCACCCAAACCACCATGACTCAGCTGACTCACTCAGTTTAACTATGGTTAGCTCACACTATAAATAAAAACTTCACTCTCGAATTTCATTCCTAACTTCATTTTCTCACATTCAACTCAGAAACTCTCTCGATTCTCTCTCAATTCCTCCACATTGCAACTGATTTTCAAGCTCCATTTCATTCATCTTCCTCATCTTCATCTCAGAATCTCTCTGATTCTATCTCCATTTTCATCACATTGCAACTGTTTTGAAGCTTGGATATCAACTCTCCTCCACTGAAGCATCATCCATTCTTTGCATCTAAGCCTTTATTTGGCCAAAAGAAGCTAAAAGAAGAAGCAACATCTCTGGTTTTTCTGAAGAACACATCAAGATCATAAATCTTCAGGTACGAATTTCTTCCCTTATAGACCTAATGTGAAGATGTTATCAGGTTCTTGATGCTTCATATAAGCTCAAGAACTTGTCTGGCTAGTTGATAGGCCTTTAGAGGCATAGTTGAAGTGTTAGGGCAAATCTTCATCTGCTCGATTCTCCCATTTCATGAACTTTTTGTATGTTTTGTCACTGGATTCATGCTCTACATTACTTCCTCTTCATTTTGGTGTACTGTTTGTAAGATTCTGGGAAAATTGAAGTTGCAGACGGTGGCGTGTGACCGGAGAAGGTGACCGGAGGTCCCTCTCCGGCCGGTGGCTTTTGGTTAGGGTTTTGTTTGCAGTTTAAATCATAGCCGTTGATGTGTTCTAATCGTGTGGTGAGGAGCGTGCCAACACATTAAAATGCACATGCACCTCACGTGCCTTATTTCTGAATTCAATTAATCAACGTGTGGTGCAGTGCATGGTAGTGTGCGTGGACATTCATGTGAGTTCGTTGGATCCAAATACTTTGACTTGTTGGTTGACTTGACCTGATCCAATGGTGATCTTTTGTTTGACTCATGTTGACTGAGTGTACATGTTAATTAGAGTGGATTACGCAGACTTGGACCTAGACCAATTTGATATTCGCACCTCCCTTTTCCAAAGCCCAATGATTTTTGAACTGATTAATTACTATGCATGCACCCCATTCATTTTGCATTTCTTTTTTTATTTTCATTTTTCTACACGTTTGCTTTTTAATCTTTAAAAATACTAAATAGCATCATAAAATTCCACAAAAATTCATGAGTATCATTAAAACATTTAGGAAATTTTTCATGATTTTATTTTCTTATTTTATGACCTTTTTACCCCTGCTCCATAATTTTATTTGAATTTCTTTGGTGTGCATTCTTAATGTGGTACATGATCTTGTTTAATTTTGTTCTTGATCATTAAAAATTGTTTTGATGCTCTTCTTTTTGCATTGAGTCATTATCATCTTGAGGTATGTTAAGTGTTTTTTATTTTATTTTTTAGGTTAGTTTATGGCATGTTTGGTGTTCATTTTTGTGCTACTTTGTATGATATGTCCATTTGACCTAAATGCATTGTTTGACATCTTTTTGCCTTGATTTCTTGTATGCTACTTTGGTATATGCTTCAATTCTGACCTGTGTATCTTTAAACCATGCTTGCTTAATTTTCCTAAGGCCATTTGATTTTTGTTTGAGGCATTTCATTTAAAGCATTATAACATGTCACATCATTGTAATCTTTTGTGCATGTTTACATGTTTTCTTTTGTACATACTTGCATGATCATTTGCATACTTTAGTGAACTATTCACTTGACATTATAGGTCATTGGTACATATTATATGTTATCCTTGCATGTTGACTTTCCTTTGAACCTTGTGCACCTTTAACATGTGGTGTTTGTACTTGTGTTTTCTTTTGAACTTCCATTTCAATTCTATTTCTTCTATCACTTCCTAAATGTTTGGATGTGTCATGCATGAATACTTGTGAGATGTTTGTGAATCATTTTTCATTTCATTTCAATTCTGATCCATGGATTACATGTTCCATTTATGCATATTTCTTCTTTTTCCTTTCATCTTTCATTCTCCCTTTTCTTATGGTGGCATGTTCTAATGCCATGGATGATGTTTGTTGCCTATCCACTTGGACTTGCATGATAATAATCATTTGTTTTCCATGTGATGAACATTCTGGTTGTGATTAATAGAATTTGATTTCTCATCTAATTCTCTTGAGCTTTATAGTGCATTAAATGTTCTTTTATTTCTTACACTTCTTGTACATGTTTACTAACCATGCAGGGGCTTTGGTAAGTTTCAATTGAGTGTGGATAAGGAATCCACATTCAAATTTATTTCCTTTCATCTCTTTTACAATTCCATTTTGTGTTTTGTTAAGCACTTATGTGCTTTCTTTTAATAACTCATCACTTCCCCTTTTTGAATTACAATTCATCTTCTACTTTAGAAGTGAATTGTTTAATTCTTTCTTTCCTTAGACTTTAGGTTGAAACCTCACAAACCATTAGGATCACTCCCTTTAATCTTCAATTAGGATTGAGTCTTAGTCCACATAGGTTTTACCTTTTCTCCTCTCTTGAGTCTTTCTTCTTCTCATCTCAAAGAAAATCCAAAATATCTAATAAAGGTAGGCATTTATTGCATTTAGGCCTTTTATATCAAGAAAAGATTATAAGGGGTCTTCTCTTATAATCTTAAAATATGTAGCATATAGCCCATCTTGGGTCAATGTGTTAAACATTTGATCTTATATGAGGGACCTAAATGCAATACTTGTTGAAGGTACAAATAATAAAAAACACTTCTTCATTTCATAATCAACAAAAACACTTAATAAATACAAGTATGCTAGTGTGTTTGAACCTTGATAATTGGAACTAAGTGTGGGGGTCTTCTTCACTCTTAGTGTGCTTTCTTACCCATTCCATCTTGGAATGTGAGAATGTACACATTCCAATGACTAAGATTCAGATACACTATCATATGCGAACAAATAAAAAACTCTTAAAAGACAAAAACAAACAATAACGTCTTTTCCTTCGGGAATTCTTTTCTCATCTCATTCGTTCTCAACGCACGAACGCGCTTCTACTCGTTCTCTTGCAAGATGGTAACACACTCGGACCAGCGAGCCTGCAACACCTGAGCTAGAACGTAAGCCGTTCTCTAAAAAACACAAACAATCCATCCCTAGTGAGGGGAACTACGTCGCTCTGATTCTCATGCTCCCGATGAGATACGTAGGCAGTGGGGTAGGGCCCATGCGAGCACTTCTTTTATTTTCCCTACATTTGTTTCTCTTTCTCTTTCCATTCTTTCTCCTTTCTTTCTTTCAGTTCCTTTTTCCAGTATCTTTTCTATCACCCTTTGATCGAGACAAGCAAGCGCGGATCCCATCGGGTATGATGGACGCGTGAGGGTGCTAATACCTTCCCTACGCGTAACCGACTCCCGAACCCAGATCTTTTGGTCGTAAGACCATGCTTTTTTCCTTCCTTCAGGTTTATGCGGTGTTTCCTTTCCCTCTCTTGGGATAAATACACATTGCTAGCGACTCTGTTCGGTGCCACTTTCGCGTTTGTACTAGGATGAAAATCCCGGGAGCGACAGCTGGCGACTCTGCTGGGGATAATGCCCAGAATCTCTGGTTTCCTTAGCGAGTCAATCCTAGCGCTTGTCTGTTTTTCTTTCATTGGGTGTTTACTGTTGTGCTATATTTACTGTTTTATTGTATGGTTATTTACTGCTTTACTGTACATTACTGTATTTATCGCATTTACTGCATTACATATCATTATTGTGCTGGACTGTGCTGTTATTTTCTGTTTGGCGGGCGGGGTGTTCTGAGAGATAAGCTCACTACACAGGCTTGAGTACACACATAGGTATTAGAGTGGATAGTCATGACGCTTGCGTGGTGGTGACCACGTATTGTTGTTCATGAGACCCACAACCAGACGAGGTTCTATCAGGAGCTTTCTGCTACTGCATGTTATGCAGGCCAGTGGTTATTCTCTTGAGGAACTGTCGACTCTGGTGACCATTCCCGAGGACTCAGTTGCGGAACTCCTCCCGAGATGTGACAGTGGCAGACCACATTCCGTGGCAAACCCATTGCACATTCTCGATCCGAGGACCCAATGCTGGGAACTTGCTATAGGACATCCCTTTTTGAAAGAGAATCAGCGGAGGCACTCCTCGATTGGCGATAGTACTGTACCCTGAGGGATGAATGTACTATTGCTTCTCGACCTCAGTGCCAGAAGCTGAGGACCTTTTTGTTTTGGAGAATCAGTTGAGGCCTCCTCGATTGATGATGATGCCAAACCAGAAATGGTGAACGTATCATCATTTCTCGACCTGAGAGCCCGGGATACTGAACATCCTAGTACCCACATGTGAGAAGGGCGGGTTGTTTACAGGTTTGCAGGTAACCATGACCTCCTACATACCCGTTTTTCTATCATCATTGCACAAAAAGGAAGTTTCATCCTATTGTATTCAGATGGTTCTTATCTATGGTTCTATATTAGTCTCAGAGCTACACTGACACCGTGCACGGTCCAGCACAGACACCTGATTACCTGATCACATTGCCCTTTGCATTGCATTATCATATCCTAACATACATGTTTATTCATTTCCAGGTGCATATATTACCCTTGATTCCAGTCATCAGGTCCCTGCAAAGATGAACACTAAAGAGAGGAAGAATATCACCAGCTATAAGTTCCTTACGCCTACTTTAGGCCCTATTGTTATGCTGAAGGGAATGGCGAGCCCTGCAGCACGAGAAGCTTTTGAAGAGAAATATGGGTGGATTTTATCTATGGTCCGTAATGTCAGTGATTATGAAGCCAGAGGTCTCCATACATTGATGCAGTTCTATGATCCGCCTCTGAGGTGTTTTGTATTTCCAGACTATGTGTTGGTTCCTACCCTGGAGGAGTATTCCAACATGTTGGGGATTGCTATCAAGGAGGAGCCCCCTTTCTTTGGATCGGTGGGGGATCTTGACTTTGGGAAGGTGGCTGGTGCTCTTTATTTGAGCAAATCAGAGTTAGACGCCAATGTCTCCAACAAAGGAAAGATTCGTGGTTACAAGCTGGAATATCTGATTAAGAAGGCCCAGGAAGCAGCTAAAGGCGAGAATTGGCTTGTTTTTAATGCTTTGCTAGCCCTTTGTATATACGGCATAGTGTTGTTTCCCAACGAGCCGGATTTCATTGATACGGACGCTATACGAATATTCATGATGAAGAACCCGGTGCCAACGCTACTGGGAGATCTTCACTACTCGTTGTACAACCGAAACAAAAAGAAAAGAGGAGGGATAATTCGTTGCTGTGCACCCTTGTTCTATAAGTGGTTTGCAGGCCGTTTACCACAATCAGGGGCTTTTGTGGATTCCAAAGATTCTCTAGAGTGGAAACAGCGTTTAATGGGATTGGTGGCCAAGGACATCGTATGGGTAGATCATGGGCTGATTGGCAAGAATATTATCCACAGCTGTGGTAAGTTCCCTAACATTCCACTGATAGGAAGAATGGGTGGGATTAACTACAATCCTTCTTTGGCCATTCGACAATTTGGGTATGCCCTGACAGGTCCGCCTATTAAGAGAGATGTGGAGGAGTCCCTCTATTTTCATACATCAGATGGTTGGGAAGCAGCACAGAAAGCTTCTGAAAGCTGGGGTAGCATACTGAAAAAGGGGAAGGTTACTCTAGGCAAGCCTAACAACCGGGTTTATCCAGCATATGAAGAGTGGGTGAAGAAAAGAGTTGAAGATTTTCTCTTGCCTTTTGGTAAGGCACCCCTTTTGTATCCGGAGAATGAGAAAGCAAGAAGCACTGCTACTGTGGAAGAAGTTGACAAGTTGCAAGCCTTGGTGAAAAAGCTCCAAGGAGAGAATTCCGAGTTGAGTAGTCGTCTTCGGAATGCTCTACATGCCAACAAAGAGCTGGAGCGGAAAGCCCAAGATGCTGAACAAATCCTAACTGCAAAAGAAAAAGACTTTGCTGGAAGAGCCCAACATTTCCGGAAGATTAGTAAAGGTGCTGATGATGCTACTCAAGCCCACAAGCAAACCAAACAGGCGTTAGCACAGACCAAAGAAAAGTTAACAAAGTTTCAGCACGCTTGGGACGAAGTTAGGATAGAGAATGCTGAATTACAGGAACAGTTGCAGATTAAGGACGAAGAACTTGAAAAGGCGCATGAGCAGAGGAGAAAGTATCGGGAAAGCCTCGGTAAGAGTCAAGAACAGCTAGAAGAAGCTAGAGGTGAGCTGAGGAATATCAAGAAAGAGCTTGAAGAAGTCATGATAGAAAGGGAGATACTCAAGACGCAAGCTGGCATAAAGAGACACAAAGGAGTGTGTGATGACGAGGCTCTGATGCTGCATATGGGTTCTTTAAATGAAGCTCTTGAGAAAAGGGATGTCTTGATCAAAGAAATGATTGAAAAGCCGAATCACCAGCGTACCCGTATACTTTTTGAGGAGATCAAATACTCAAGTGATAAGCTGAAGGATGTGGAATTGTCAGACTGATGTTCTTTTCCTTATATTTTGTTATTAATGGTTACCATCAGGCTAGTTGATGGATCCATTTTTCCTTGTATTGCATTTGCGGTTGAACCTTTCTTAAATGTACTTGAATACTTCGTTGAATGAGTATGAGCAGTTTTTATTCAGAATTATTCCTTATCAGATAGCTGCACACAAGCACATGACCACGACACGTCTCTTTATATCACGATTTCTGGTCTTCAGATTTCTGTGGTTGGATTGGAATCAGGGTATAAAGCACCTCGGAAATGACAAACATGGCATTGCATATCATTTTGCATTTTTGTTACTTGCTTTTCAGGTACTCGTTGCAGGGTCTCTAACCTTTATTTGGTTTCAGGCAGTATAGCTGAGAATCATATTCACCGATATTCGACGCGAAGAAATCAAGTAAGAATCATGGATCAAGTGCAAAGTGATTTGGCTGAAATGAGGGCGCGTATGGACCAGTTCATGACCCTCATGACTGGCATGGCGCAAAATCAGGAGAGATTGAGGCTTCTGGTCGAGCGTCCAGACAATGGGCCCGAAGGTGATCAGCATGACAATTCACAGGGACATGGCATTCCTCCTCCCGGTGGCAACCCTCCTCTTGGTGGTAACAATCGGGGTAATGGAAATGGTAGGCATGCTGGTGTTACTCTTGAAGATACCCTGGAAGACCAATTTACTCTGCTGGATGCTGATGTGGGTAATCAAGGTGATGAAGGTATGATGAGTTAGCAGAAAAGATCAGGGCCATAGAATGCAAGAACTCTATGGGTATTGATGTTACTAGCTTGGGGCTGGTCCCAGGAGTCAGAATTCCTCCTAAATTCAAGCCTCCCACTTTTGATAAGTATCACGGCAATGCGTGTCCCCAAACGCATCTTCAAGCTTACTTTGGGAAGATTTCAGCCCATACGGATGACGAGAAGCTATGGATGCACTATTTTCAGGACAGTTTGGCTGGGGCGTCCTTGACCTGGTACATGAAGTTGAATAGAGCTGCTGTGAAGAGTTGGAAAGATCTGGCAGAAGCGTTCCTGAAGCAATACTAGTATAATATTGACATGGCGCCCAACCGCACTCAATTGCAGGGGTTGTCACAAAATGCCAAGGAGAGTTTCAAAGAATATGCACAGAGGTGGAGGGAAATGGCTGACCAGGTTCAACCTCCCTTGTCAGACAGAGAAATGGCAGATATGTTTATGGGCACCTTGCAAGGGGCCTATCTTGATAGATTAGCTGCTTGTTCGTCAACTGGATTTGCTGATATTGTGATTGCGGGAGAAAGAATAGAAAGTCTGTTAAAGCTTGGAAAGATCCAGGATGTGAGTGGGGCTGGCTCCTCGGGGACGAAGAAACCGTTTGCTAGTAACCAGAAAAGAAGAGAAGGTGATACGAATGCTGTGTTTAGAGGATGAGGCAGAGGGCGTTCTCAAGCTTATTATCAGGTAGATGCTGTAACAATCCCCACACCGTCTGTTCAGAAACAACAACCCCAACAACAAGTTCAACAGCAACAACCTTTTTTCCAGCAAAGGTCTAGGCAGAGGGATCGTAAGATGGATCCTCTCCCTATGACTTATGCCGCGCTGTTGCCCCAGCTACTCGAGTTAAAGTTGGTAGAACTCCGTACTATGAAAGCTCCGGTTGCTGGAAACCTGCCACCTAACTTCGATGCTAATGCTCGTTGTGAGTTCCACTCAGGTGCTCAGGGGCACTCCATTGAAAAATGCTGGGCTTTCCACCATAAAGTACAAGACTTGATTGATGCTAAAGCCATCAATTTCTCTCCCGCTCCTAATATTACCCAGCATCCCATGCCTGATCATAGTGCGGAAAATGTATACGCTATTGAAGAGGGGAGGAGATTGAATCTGGTGACAGACATCCATCAAGTGAAAACTTCTTTGTTGGTTGTAAAAGATTGTTTATTGAAGGGACAGGTGTTCCCGGGCTGTAATCAAGATTGTTCTGAGTGTATGAATCAGGAGAATGGCTGTGATAAGTTGAAGATGGGTTTACAGAATCTGATCGATGAAGGATGTCTACAGTTCGACAGAGTCGTGAAAGACACTGATGAGGTATCAACCGTGACCATCTATTATACTCCCGCTGAGATTCAAATGCCGGTCAATGCAGTTCCCGTGGCGAACGTTGCGCAAGATAGGCCCAGTCCTGTCACTATCACGGTGCCAGGACCAATTCCGTTCACATCTACAAAGGCTATCCCATGGCACTATGGGGCAGATGTGTATTGCGAAGGTAAAAAGCAGGAATTTGAGTCGTCAGTTAGCCCAAATATTGATAATGTAGGAGGTGTAGGTGGATTCACAAGAAGCGGAAGGTTGTTCGCTCCCCAAACCTTGAGAAGTGATAAAGAGGCAGAAGCTGCAGCAAAGGCTAAAGGTAAACAGGTGGTTGAAAATGCGCCTACACCTGAAGCAGAGACAAAGATTACTTTTGATAAGGAAATGGAAGAATTTATGAAGATAATCAAGAAAAGCGATTATAAGATTGTGGACCAACTGAATCAGACCCCTTCAAAGATTTCAATCTTGTCACTATTGATGTGCTCTGATGCGCATCGGCAGGCGTTGTTGAAAGTATTGAAGAGTGCATACGTGCCACAGGAAATTACTGTTAATCAGCTCGAGGGCGTAATCTCCAATGTTAATGTTAGCCATGGCTTGGGCTTTACAAGTAGAGATCTGACTGTTGAAGGAAGAAACCACAATAAGGCTTTGCATATCACGATGGAGTGTAAGGGCGCAGTGTTATCTCATGTACTGGTAGACACTGGTTCATCACTTAATGTCTTGCCCAAGAAGGCATTAATGAAGCTGGAGGTTGATGGTTTGATCTTAAGGCCTAGTGAATTGGTGGTCAGAGCATTCGATGGGACCAGACGATCTGTGTTTGGTGAGGTGGAATTGCCCGTACAAATTGGACCACAGGTATTCAAATCCACGTTCCATGTAATGGACATACAACCTGCATATAGCTGCCTATTGGGACGCCCTTGGATTCACGGAGCCGGGGCTGTTACTTCCACTTTACACCAAAAGTTGAAATATGAGTTTGAAGGGCAGGTTGTGACGGTGTGCGGGGAAGAAGACATCTTTGTCAGTCACTTATCCACGTTCAAGTACGTTGAAATGGATGGAGAAATTCATGAGATGCTGTGCCAATCATTTGAAGCGGTCAATATTGACGATGCACCTGAGTCTTCTTCTGTACCAGTTGGGGCCGGTACCTCCATTTCATCTTACAAACAAGCTGTCGAAGTCGTCAGGGCAGGCAACGCCCAAGGTTGGGGCAGGTTGATAGAGACCCCAATGAAGGAAGACAAATTTGGTATTGGTTATCATCCCTCTACAACTTCAGATGCGGGGAGCAGGGGACCCATTACTTTCAATAGTGGGGGAATTATCTACACGGACCAGTCTTGTGCAGCCACAGAGGATAGTGTTGACAGTGATTGTGACCTGGATGACTGGGTACGCCCTCATGCTCCGGGACAACAAGTGCAGAACTGGTTCGTTGAAGAAGTTATCCGGGTTACTCTTCAGACAGAGTAATTTTTCTTTGTTTTTTTCTAACCATAATGCATGTCAAAATCTTGCGCTCTGCCCAAGGCGTATAGATTCATTTGTAGGGCCACCATGGTTGCATTTGCAATGTTTAATCATTAATAAAGGACGTTTTGCAATCAAATTTTGTTCTCTGTCTTTCAGTTTTTATATTTGCACAAAAAAAATAAAATGGCAATGTTTCATTTTCTTTTGTTTTGCTTAAAAATAAATTCTAAAATAAGGCATGAACCCGTTCATGCAGACTTGATCCTCCGGATACCACTGATAACGATTTTGATATGGCTATGTGTGACTTTGACAATCCGATTTATCAAGCCGAAGAAGGGGATGAGAAAGATTGTGAACTCCCTGAAGAACTGGCCAGATTGTTGAAACAAGAGGAAAGGGTCATCCATCCTCATCAGGAGACTATAGAAATCATCAATATTGGTACCAAGGACGCCAAGAAAGAGACCAGGATTGGTGCCAGCTTGCAAGCAGATGTGAAGAAAACTTTGACTGAAATGTTGCGCGAGTATGTTGACATCTTCGCCTGGTCGTATCAAGACATGCCGGGGTTGGATACGGATATTGTCGTGCACAGGCTGCCATTAAGAGAAGAATGTCCGCCAGTCAAGCAGAAACTTCGTCGGACTCACCCCGACATGGCTTTAAAGATTAAGGAGGAAGTCCAGAAGCAGTGGGATGCTGGGTTTCTTGCTGTGACAAAGTATCCTCCGTGGGTAGCCAACATCGTGCCAGTACCGAAGAAAGATGGAAAAGTGAGAATGTGTGTGGATTATCGAGATCTTAATAAAGCTAGCCCGAAAGATGATTTTCCACTACCTCATATTGATGTGCTGGTCAATAATACAGCTCAGTTTTCAGTGTTCTCATTTATGGACGGTTTCTCCGGGTACAACCAGATCAAGATGGCACCTGAAGATATGGAGAAGACCACGTTCATTACTCTGTGGGGTACATATTGTTATAAAGTAATGCCTTTTGGGTTGAAAAACGCAGGGGCAACGTACCAGTGGGCGATGGTGACATTGTTTCATGACTTGATTCATAAGGAGATCGAATGTTATGTAGATGATATGATTGCCAAGTCGAGAACAGAAGAGGATCATCTGGTTAACCTGAAAAAGCTGTTTGAAAGGTTGAGAAAGTTCCGTCTGAGATTAAATCCAAACAAGTGCACGTTTGGGGTGCGTTCTGGAAAGTTACTGGGTTTCATTGTGAGCGAAAGAGGAATCGAGGTTGATCCTGCCAAGGTGAAAGCAATACAAGAAATGCCTGAACCGAGAACAGAAAAAGAGGTTCGTGGTTTCTTGGGTAGATTGAACTACATTGCAAGGTTCATATCTCACCTAACAGCCACGTGTGAACCAATATTTAAACTGCTAAGAAAGGATCAAACGGTCAGGTGGAATGACAATTGCCAATTGGCATTCGATAAGATAAAAGAATATTTGCAGGAACCTCCGATTCTAATGCCTCCAGTTGAAGGGAGACCGCTGATAATGTATCTGACAGTGCTTGAAGGTTCCATGGGTTGTGTTCTCGGTCAACATGACGAGACAGGTAGGAAGGAGCATGCTATCTACTACCTGAGCAAAAAGTTCAATGATTGTGAGTCCCGGTACTCCATGCTTGAAAAGACATGCTGTGCGCTTGCATGGGCCGCTAAGCGATTGAGGCAATATATGGTTAGGCACACAACCTTGTTGATTTCAAAAATGGATCCTATCAAGTACATTTTCGAGAAACCAGCACTGACAGGCAGAGTTGCACGGTGGCAAATGGTCTTGACAGAGTATGACATTCAGTACACTTCACAAAAGGCCATCAAAGGAAGTATCCTGTCCGACTATCTTGCGCAACAGCCGATTGATGATTACCAACCCATGAAATTTGACTTCCCTGACGAGGACATCATGTTTCTCAAAGCTAAAGACTGCGAGGAACCACTTCCGGAGGAGGGGCCAGACCCTGAATCCAAATGGAGTCTGATGTTTGATGGGGCTGTCAATATGAATGGGTGCGGAGTTGGAGCAGTTCTTATCACGCCGGAAGGTATTCATATGCCTTTCACTGCCCGAATAACTTTCGGATGCACCAACAATGAAGCAGAGTACGAAGCTTGTATAATGGGGATCGAGGAGGCGGTTAATCTACGGATTAAAACCCTTGATATATTCGGTGATTCAGCTTTGGTAATCAATCAAGTGAAAGGGAGTTGGTACACGCACCAAGCAAATTTAGTGCCGTATAGAGATTATACAAGGAGATTGCTGACATTTTTCACAACAGTGAAACTGTACCATATTCCTCGAGATGAGAATAGGTTCGCTGATGCCTTGGCCACTTTGTCTTCCATGATCAAAGTGCAAGGATGGAACCATGTACCTAAGATTGAGGTATCCCACCTTGACAGACCAGCATTTGTGTTTGCGGTCGATGCAACGTCTGATGACAAGCCATGGTTTCATGACATTAAGTGTTTCTTGAAAAGTCAAGAGTACCCGCCCGGGGCATCGTCCAAAGACAGGAAAACGTTGAGAAGGTTAGCTGGTAGTTTCTTCTTGAACAAAGATGGCGTGATGTATAAAAGAAATTTTGACACGGTCCTGCTTAGATGTGTGGATAAACATGAAGCAGACTTGTTGATGATTGAAGTGCACGAAGGCTCTTTCGGTACCCACGCCGGAGGACATGCAATGGCTAAAAAGTTGTTAAGATCGGGATATTATTGGTTGACTATGGAGTCAGATTGTTGCAAATATGCCCGCAAATGCCATAAATGCCAGATCTATGCAGACAAAGTGCATGTGCCTCCAAATCCGTTGAGTATCATGGCGTCGCCCTGGCCGTTTTCCATGTGGGGCATTGATATGATCGGAAAGATTGAGCCTACAGCTTCTAATGGTCATCGTTTCATCTTGGTGGCAATTGATTATTTCACCAAATGGGTTGAAGCTGCATCCTATGCCAATGTTACAAAACAAGTGGTAGCTCGTTTCTTAAAACGGGATATCATTTGCCGATATGGAGTTCCCGAAAGAATCATTACTGATAATGGTTCTAATTTGAATAACAAGATGATGGCTGAGTTATGCCGGGACTTCAAAATCGAACATCACAATTCTTCTCCGTACCGCCCAAAGATGAATGGCGCGGTCGAAGCGGCCAACAAAAATATCAAGAAGATTATGCAGAAGATGGTTGTCACGTACAAAGATTGGCATGAGATGTTACCATTTGCTTTGCATGGGTATCGAACGTCGGTACGCACGTCCACTGGGGCAACCCCATTCTCACTTGTATATGGTATGGAGGTAGTACTACCGGTTGAAGTGGAGATTCCGTCCCTCAGAGTCATGATGGATGTTAAGCTAGATGAGGCTGAATGGGTACGAGCCAGATTTGATCAGCTGAGCCTTATTGAGGAAAAGCGATTGGCGGCTGTATGTCATGGGCAATTATACCAGCACAGAATGAAGCAGGCATTTGACCAAAAGGTGCGTCCTCGGGTTTACAAAGTCGGAGATGTGGTGCTCAAAAGGATCCTTCCTCCCAATACAGATCACAGGGGCAAATGGACTCCTAACTATGAAGGTCCATTCGTGGTTAAAAAGGTCTTTTCGGGCGGAGCCTTATTGCTTACAACCATGGATGGCGAAGACTTTTCATCCCCTGTCAGCTCGGACGTAGTCAAAAAATACTTCGCATGAATAGACCCGCTGGATAATAAAAATAAAAAAAATCCAGGCAAAAAAGGGCATCCCGGCGAACCAAAAATAGAATAAGGTTCGGGCAAAAATTAGGGATATAATTGAAAAAAATTGTACACCCGGTAAGTTGAAAACCCGAAAGGGCAACTTAGGCAAAAGAGGGTATCCTGGTGGATCGAAAACCTGAAAGGGCGGTCCACGCAAAAGAGGGATTTAAGCGAATGACTACGGTCTGAGTTATCTGTACCCCATTACCGTTTGAACAACTGACGTTCTGAAAGATAGGAATTGGTCTGATCATTCCTCAGAAGGCAAGGTCGGGGAGTTTTGAAGACATACTGGTCATAACAGAATGGAAACTCAGTGGAAGTCCGTTTTCACATTGCCATTAGGATAGTTTCTTTTCTCAATTTTCAGCGATCACCTCTTTCCAGGGATTGCTTCCTGATGTAATTGCCTATTCTGGGCTCTCAGTCAATAAATTGAATTTCAATAAAAAGCTTCCTATTTTTGTTTTATTGCTTTGTTTGCAAAAACGTCCTAATTTTTGATAAAACATTGCATTTGAAAACATGGCGGCCTTGCAATAACATGCGCGGAAAAAACATTTGAAATTACTTTGAATGTTGAATATTCCCGGATGGTGGATTCTAGCCACGCAATATTCGGGGCATGTGTGCATATTCTTTTGTTGCAGGTAGTAGGTGCAGATGGTTTTAAGCACAAGACCAGTAATCAATTACCCCACGCAAAAGACTGGGGCAATTACGGGTAAGGAGGTCTGCGTTCATCGCTCGGTCGACGGTCGTTCATAATGGTTCGATATCAGTGAATTAAGTTCAACTGGGTACTGTTGTATCTTATTAAGTCGATTCTCTCATACAGTACTTCCAACAGCTACAAGCTTTTCTGTGTCGATAACGGTCACAGGTTCCCCAAAAGAGTGGTCTCGTCGACACCGAAACTGATGGTCATTATCCCCAGCGAAGTCGTAGGAGTTTGAAGAGGCTAAATCTTCTGTAAAATCCTCTTATGACATCTTCTTCGGGGACAAATTGTTGGTTTGTCCAAGCATGGGGCATGTTTGTTTCCCCATCATGAAATGTTGATCATCCCTAGTAGAGTTTGAAGACAGTTGGTCTTCTGTAAAATCCTCTCAAAAGGCATTCCCCAGCACGAGACGTTTTAAAGCAGTTTCCTCCAGCAGAGTTTGTTATAAACTCGTCATCCCTAACGGAATTGTCTAAAGGGAAGCTCGCCTAACATGGGGCATTGTGGTACTTATCCTAAGCTTGACAGTCATATTCTTCAGCAGACTACTGTGGATTTGCTTTGGGTTTCCCCAACAGATCTCTAAGGACTCCTTCCTAGCAAGTTGCAGTGGAATGTTCTAACCAGGATTTGCATATCCCTGGCAGAGTAGCCCTGATCCCCAGCAAGATTGTGTCTCTGGTAATGGTATCCCCACAGAGGTCAGCATCGAATCTTGTCAGCAATACTCCCCAGCTGAGTTGTTGTTCTCCCCGCAGAGGTTTATAAGATCGGCAGAATCTATTCCTCAACAAGGATGGTACAGTCTTTCCCCAGCCGGGTCAGAAGGTTGATAACCCCTACAAAGGGTCTTGGATCGGATAGATCCCCAAGCAGAGTTTTTTATGACTTTTCTTCCCTAGCAAGACGCCATGCAAAGAAATTCTCATCCCCAGCGGGATCGCTGTGACCAGAATTCATTCCCCCAGCAGATGAAGTGATTACTGGCAGATTTATTATTCTACAAGTCCAATTTATTTTTGGCAAACTTGACAATTCGAAGCAGACGGATTGTTCATTCATTCTCCAGCAGAGATACTATCCTCTCAGGAACCTCTAAAAGTCAAGTCATTGATCATTGTTCCTCAGCAAGGTCGACAGAGATGTCTGACACGGATGCAGAGTGTAATCCAGTATTGGAATTTTGCGAAAGTCCACCCGTAGTGTGGCAAGCCAGTAGTCGTCTGGCATTGTTAAAAGACGTTAGCAAAGTCCAACAGTGGATTGGCAAAAGTCCATCTAAGGGTGGCAAATTCTTAAAGTCCAACAGTGGATTGGCAAAAGTCCGTCTTCGGGTGGCAAAAGTCCAACAGTGGATTGGCGAAAGGTCCATCTAAGGGTGGCAAATTCTAAAAGTCCAACAGTGGATTGGCAAAAGTCCGTCTTCGGGTGGCAAATTTTAAAAGTCTAACAGTGGATTGGCAAAAGTCCGTCTTCGGGTGGCAAAAGTCCAACAGTGGATTGGCAAAAGTCTATCTTCGGGTGGCAAAGCAGCTAAAAGTCCAACAGTGGATTGGCAAAAGTCCGTCTTCGGGTGGCAAAAGTCCAACAGTGGATTGGCGAAAGGTCCATCTAAGGGTGGCAAATTCTAAAAGTCCAACAGTGGATTGGCAAAAGTCTGTCTTCGGGTGGCACGAAGCTGCAAAGTCCACCAGTAGTGTGGCAAGCCAGTAGTCGTCTGGCGTCGTTCAAAAAGACATTATTAAAGTCCACCAGCAGTGTGGCAAGCCAGTAGTCGTCTGGCATCGTTCAAAAAGATATTTCTAAAGTCCACCAGTAGCGTGGCAGGCCAGTAGTCGTCTGGAATTGCATAAAAGACATTATTAAAGTCCACCAGCAGTGTGGCAAGCCAGTAGTCATCTGGTGTCGTTCAAAAAGACATTTCTAAAGTCCACCAGTAGCGTGGCAGGCCAGTAGTCGTCTGGAGTTGCATAAAAGACATTATTAAAGTCCACCAGCAGTGTGGCAAGCCAGTAGTCGTCTGGCGTCGTTCAAAAAGACATTTCTAAAGTCCACCAGTAGCGTGGCAGGCCAGTAGTCGTCTGGAATTGCATAAAAGACATTGTTAAAGTTTACCAGTAATGCGGCGAGCCAGTAGGTGTCTGGTGTCGTTCAAAAGACAGTTTTCTCCGACAATGTTTCATTGAAGATTCAAGCCAGCAATGTCGGGGGAGTTTCTTCCTCATCATCCAGAGCAAATTTTTGGTTATATTTGGTATTCAATCACTATATACCGTGAAAGTCCGAAAGCAATTGCTTTCAGGCATTCAGGTCTACAGTGATTGAATAGGGGCAGCTGTAATACCCCAAAATTTGCTCTCCCTCTTTGTCATCATAGCATGGCATTATCATTTATCATATCATATCCACCTCATTAACATTACATTGCATTTAACATAGAAAAATGAAGCATGGCATCCTTCTTACCATCAGGGCATGTGATCAGGTGGAAGGTGGTCAATCGAGGGATCATTCAAAGCACAAAAAGGTCAATCAAGTTTCCTCAAGGCAAGCCAAGAGGCCTTTCATGTCTCATACTATCTCAATGGAACATCCACAACCTCAAGGATGAGAGATTCAATGGGAGATTGAAGCACTACATCTTTCACTATGCAAGAGGTTCAAAAACTGAAGGAAAACCCTCAAAAGAGATAGCTCATTGATCCAAAGTCATCCTCAAATGGTATATCTCATCATCCTTTAAGAGGATACATAACATACTCTGAGGAATTTGAAATTGAAGACTGCACATTTTTCTCCTAGGAGGTGGGCACCAAAACTAGGGTTTCCCATTAAATCAGGGAATCTTTGATTTCTTGGACAAAACTTGATGTCATGGTGTCCTACATGTTCTTAAGTGTATGTGTATGGAAAATTGCCTCTCAATTGGTTTTAGAAGTGGTTCAATTGGAAGAAAGATCAGAAATCAGGAAAATTGGGGCCAAGCCAAATAATCAGAGGAAAAAGTCAACTCTTGACTTTTTGAGCCCAAAATCATGAAATTCATGTTACATATGTCCAATGTACAAAATTTGGTCAAGAAACTCCAAAGGAATCATGAAAAAATCAAGATGTGGAAAGTTGCCATTTTTGGATGAAGAAGGGTTACTAAATATAGCAAGTTTTGGCCATTTTGCATCAGAGTTTGAGCCAAGGCCATTTAAAATTGAAGCACCAAATGAAAATTCCACCAGGCCACAACAAAAGATCTTGTTTTAAGCTTCACATCCATATGTGGAACATCTCCATTGGATAAAAATTGAGTGAGATATGATTGATCAAAGTTTGAGCAAAGTAGGTTCAAAACTAGGTCATGACCAAGAACTTTCAGGTCACGCGCGCATCATTTCCTCAAACAGTTGGTGGGCCAAATGTACACCTATTTTTCTCAATGATAAAGGCTTCATTTGCAAAATTTGTCAACATCAAAAATGTTCCTTGTAATGTCCTCTTCAAGTTTCATGTTGGGCAAAGTTTGGTTTGATCAAGCTATGAGGTAGATATAATGGTCTCAAGATATGGTGATCTTGCTGAAAACTTCGTGCCAAGATGCGTTGCCAGTCAACCTCATTTCCTTGCCCCTAACCAGTTTTCAAACTTGTGTGTTATGAGTCATTTTGCAACCTCTTCCAAGCATCATTTCAACTCAAATTTCAAACCAAACTTGTATCATTACATCCCCTCTTTCAAATGAATCCAAAAACTCATCCAACCATTCACTAAGTAGAGAGATTTCCACTTGCAAATCACCATGAGTGACATTGATGCATTAACAGTGGTGCACGATTTTTGGTTCACACACACCACAAACACTTCATCACATCAGCTTTCCACATTAAACCAAACACACATGACTTACACCTTGCACACTTGCCTTGGCATACATGAGAATGGAAAGAAACAAACTTGCTGAGCAAGTTTCTGCTACAACCAGCCGTGCCTTCATTTTCTTTTCACCTCCACCATAGCATATCATGAGTTGCCATCACCATATCATTGCTCTCCCTAACTAACTTGACTCAGTTAGTTAGGGATGACTCACCCAAACCACCATGACTCAGCTGACTCACTCAGTTTAACTATGGTTAGCTCACACTATAAATAAAAACTTCACTCTCGAATTTCATTCCTAACTTCATTTTCTCACATTCAACTCAGAAACTCTCTCGATTCTCTCTCAATTCCTCCACATTGCAACTGATTTTCAAGCTCCATTTCATTCATCTTCCTCATCTTCATCTCAGAATCTCTCTGATTCTATCTCCATTTTCATCACATTGCAACTGTTTTGAAGCTTGGATATCAACTCTCCTCCACTGAAGCATCATCCATTCTTTGCATCTAAGCCTTTATTTGGCCAAAAGAAGCTCAAAGAAGAAGCAACATCTCTGGTTTTTCTGAAGAACACATCAAGATCATAAATCTTCAGGTACGAATTTCTTCCGTTATAGACCTAATGTGAAGATGTTATCAGGTTCTTGATGCTTCATATAAGCTCAAGAACTTGTCTGGCTAGTTGATAGGCCTTTAGAGGCATAGTTGAAGTGTTAGGGCAAATCTTCATCTGCTCGATTCTCCCATTTCATGAACTTTTTGTATGTTTTGTCACTGGATTCATGCTCTACATTACTTCCTCTTCATTTTGGTATACTGTTTGTAAGATTCTGGGAAAATTGAAGTTGCAGACGGTGGCGTGTGACCGGAGAAGGTGACCGGAGGTCCCTCTCCGGCCGGTGGTTTTTGGTTAGGGTTTTGTTTGCAGTTTAAATCATAGCCGTTGATGTGTTCTAATCGTGTGGTGAGGAGCGTGCCAACACATTAAAATGCACATGCACCTCACGTGCCTTATTTCTGAATTCAATTAATCAACGTGTGGTGCAGTGCATGGTAGTGTGCGTGGACATTCATGTGAGTTCGTTGGATCCAAATACTTTGACTTGTTGGTTGACTTGACCTGATCCAATGGTGATCTTTTGTTTGACTCATGTTGACTGAGTGTACATGTTAATTAGTGTGGATTACACAGACTTGGACCTAGACCAATTTGATATTCGCACCTCCCTTTTCCAAAGCCCAATGATTTTTGAACTGATTAATTACTATGCATGCACCCCATTCATTTTGCATTTCTTTTTTTATTTTCATTTTTCTACACGTTTGCTTTTTAATCTTTAAAAATACTAAATAGCATCATAAAATTCCACAAAAATTCATGAGTATCATTAAAACATTTAGGAAATTTTTCATGATTTTATTTTCTTATTTTATGACCTTTTTACCCCTGCTCCATAATTTTATTTGAATTTCTTTGGTGTGCATTCTTAATGTGGTACATGATCTTGTTTAATTTTGTTCTTGATCATTAAAAATTGTTTTGATGCTCTTCTTTTTGCATTGAGTCATTATCATCTTGAGGTATGTTAAGTGTTTTTTATTTTATTTTTTAGGTTAGTTTATGGCATGTTTGGTGTTCATTTTTGTGCTACTTTGTATGATATGTCCATTTGACCTAAATGCATTGTTTGACATCTTTTTGCCTTGATTTCTTGTATGCTACTTTGGTATATGCTTCAATTCTGACCTGTGTATCTTTAAACCATGCTTGCTTAATTTTCCTAAGGCCATTTGATTTTTGTTTGAGGCATTTCATTTAAAGCATTATAACATGTCACATCATTGTAATCTTTTGTGCATGTTTACATGTTTTCTTTTGTACATACTTGCATGATCATTTGCATACTTTAGTGAACTATTCACTTGACATTATAGGTCATTGGTACATATTATATGTTATCCTTGCATGTTGACTTTCCTTTGAACCTTGTGCACCTTTAACATGTGGTGTTTGTACTTGTGTTTTCTTTTGAACTTCCATTTCAATTCTATTTCTTCTATCACTTCCTAAATGTTTTGATGTGTCATGCATGAATACTTGTGAGATGTTTGTGAATCATTTTTCATTTCATTTCAATTCTGATCCATGGATTACATGTTCCATTTATGCACATTTCTTCTTTTTCCTTTCATCTTTCATTCTCCCTTTTCTTATGGTGGCATGTTCTAATGCCATGGATGATGTTTGTTGCCTATCCACTTGGACTTGCATGATAATAATAATTTGTTTTCCATGTGATGAACATTCTGGTTGTGATTAATAGAATTTGATTTCTCATCTAATTCTCTTGAGCTTTATAGTGCATTAAATGTTCTTTTATTTCTTACACTTCTTGTACATGTTTACTAACCATGCAGGGGCTTTGGTAAGTTTCAATTGAGTGTGGATAAGGAATCCACATTCAAATTTCTTTCCTTTCATCTCTTTTACAATTCCATTTTGTGTTTTGTTAAGCACTTATGTGCTTTCTTTTAATAACTCATCACCTCCCCTTTTTGAATTACAATTCATCTTCTACTTTAGAAGTGAATTGTTTAATTCTTTCTTTCCTTAGACTTTAGGTTGAAACCTCACAAACCATTAGGATCACTCCCTTTAATCTTCAATTAGGATTGAGTCTTAGTCCACATAGGTTTTACCTTTTCTCCTCTCTTGAGTCTTTCTTCTTCTCATCTCAAAGAAAATCCAAAATATCTAATAAAGGTAGGCATTTATTGCATTTAGGCCTTTTATATCAAGAAAAGATTATAAGGGGTCTTCTCTTATAATCTTAAAATGTGTAGCATATAGCCCATCTTGGGTCAATGTGTTAAACATTTGATCTTGTATGAGGGACCTAAATGCAATACTTGTTGAAGGTACAAATAATAAAAAACACTTCTTCATTTCATAATCAACAAAAACACTTAATAAATACAAGTATGCTAGTGTGTTTGAACCTTGATAATTGGAACTAAGTGTGGGGGTCTTCTTCACTCTTAGTGTGCTTTCTTACCCATTCCATCTTGGAATGTGAGAATGTACACATTCCAATGACTAAGATTCAGATACACTATCATATGCGAACAAATAAAAAACTCTTAAAAGACAAAAACAAACAATAACGTCTTTTCCTTCGGGAATTCTTTTCTCATCTCATTCGTTCTCAACGCACGAACGCGCTTCTACTCGTTCTCTTGCAAGATGGTAACGCACTCGGACCAGCGAGCCTGCAACACCTGAGCTAGAACGTAAGCCGTTCTCTAAAAAACACAAACAATCCATCCCTAGTGAGGGGAACTACGTCGCTCTGATTCTCATGCTCCCGATGAGATACGTAGGCAGTGGGGTAGGGCCCATGCGAGCACTTCTTTTATTTTCCCTACATTTGTTTCTCTTTCTCTTTCCATTCTTTCTCCTTTCTTTCTTTCAGTTCCTTTTTCCAGTATCTTTTCTATCACCCTTTGATCGAGACAAGCAAGCGCGGATCCCATCGGGTACGATGGACGCGTGGGGGTGCTAATACCTTCCCTACGCGTAACCGACTCCCGAACCCAGATCTTTTGGTCGTAAGACCATGCTTTTTTCCTTCCTTCAGGTTTATGCGGTGTTTCCTTTCCCTCTCTTGGGATAAATACACATTGCTGGCGACTCTGTTCGGTGCCACTTTCGCGTTTGTACTAGGATGAAAATCCCGGGAGCGACACATTGTACTGTGATAATCTGAGTGCTATCAATATCTCTAAGAATCCTATTCAACATAGCCGAACTAAGCATATTGATATAAGGCATCATTTTATAAGAGATTTGGTTGAAGACAAAGTAGTTGCTTTGGAACATGTTGCTACAGATAAACAATTAGCTGACATTTTTACTAAAGCCTTAGATGCAAATCAATTTGAAAGTTTAAGAAGCAAACTGGGAATTTGCATTTATGAAGATTAGGTGTGCTGGAAGGAGTATTTGTGCAGTTGTGATTTTGCATTTGTTTAAAGGAAACTACATTTTATTCAACTGCTGAAAGCATACAAGATTGGATTTTAGTACATCAAAAGCAACATATAAAGGGTCTATAGATTATCCCAACCCCCTGCATCAAGAAAAGTTTTCCAATCTTCACCCATTCATCATCAGAAGCATGATGTTGCACTGGAGGTTTTTTGATGTTTGTCATCCTTGTCTCTGATGTTTTTCTTGTTCTTGTTGCTCCTGAAGAAGTCCCAGCTGCTGTCATTGTTTTGTTCTTATTCTTCAGTGGATCTGGTTTCTTGACCTCCTGCATGTGTTTCTTCCCTGCATCTTTGTTAGACTGACTCATACTTATTTGGTGTCTGGTGCTGTTAGAAGGAAGAAGGCTTGGATTTTATAGTTCTATAAGAATCCATTGGTTGTATCGCCTGACCAGTCAAAGTTTTTGGATATTGTGTTCCTTGGGAAGCTTGCTTTTGACCATGTCTTAATGGATGTCAGATCTTTGTGTTTGATGTAGATGTTGTCCAATTGTGGCTAAAAAGGGGGAGAGTTAGCCTATGTGTTGCCTAGTTGTTAGCCTATGTGTTGCCTAGTTGTCTGATGTGGCATGTTTGGTTCTTGTTTTGAGGGGGAGTTTAACTTTGTGCAATTTGTTTTGTGATTGCTGTTGGTATGAAGTTTTTCCGCTGCAGGTACCTCTGATGTTGGCAGAGATTGTTTTAGCCAAAATTAGCCAAAGGGGGAGATTGTTAGTGCTTGTATTGGCTGAAATTTTGGTAAAACAAATTTGAACAATGTTGATGTCGTATGTCTGATGTCATAACATTGGTTCCTAACTTTTGTTGTTGCAGGGTTGAAGTTTTATATGCTGATGTTATACGTGATGCCTTGACATCAGTTATCAGAACATCAGGTTGTGATGTGTTAGGGCTGCGCGTGTTAGTTTGTTTTGAGGAGATCTGTTAGAGAGATTAGATGCGAATATCTTGGAGAAGATATTTTCAATCAGATAATTTGCAGTTCTTGGAGCAGATCGTGTAACTAACATTAGGGCAGATTTGAAAAGATTTAAAAAGATTTGAAGATCAAATCTGTTTTAAATTCTGGTTTTAAAACAAATCAAATCAGATATTTGGAAGTGGTCGAAGCCCAAGTCAGAATTCTATAAAAGCAGCCTCAACCCTTGTTGGTAAAAAAAATGAAGAAAGAGAGCTAAAAACTGAGTGTCATTTGTGTCTGAGTGTGTGTTTTGTAAACCATTCGTGTTTGAATTGGTGTTACTATTTTTGTGTTGTTAGTTGTTCTTGATCAAAGCTGTTAAGCAGAATCAAGGTGGGTTTTAAAGTGTAATCATTGGATTGTATCACTGAGGTGATTTAGGGAGTGAGTGGTTTCTCATACCTAAGTGGTTTCTTAGGTAGAAGTGTCATTGGGTAGTGATTAAGATTAGTAGATGTCAACTGGGATTGTTGAGTCTGTAATTTAATACTACTTATAGTGAATTTCCTCCCTGGCTTGGTAGCCCCCAGACGTAGGTAGTTAGACCGAACTGGGTGAACAATTCATTGTGTTGATTTACTATTGTTATTACCTTGTTCATATAGCATATTGTGTTGTTGTGACATCACACTTAACATCACACATCTGATACCAGAATTTCAGTTCTTATAGACCAAAGGGAAGCATTCATTTAAGACCTTATCCATGGACGAAATCAGAAGTTGATTCAAAACCTTCTCCAAAATGCTCAAAATTGGAGAGAGAAGCATCTTCATCTAGCAGAATTTACCGATCGAGTCATCGAAGATATTCTTGAGAAGTTGAAGATGGATTTTGCAGTAATGATTCCCCAAAACACTACTAGGGAAGTTTACAATTTTGTTGCCTCTTATAAGGTCATGTTGACCAGTTTTAGGGCAGAACGTAAGAGGGTCAGATTGGACAATTGATTGTAATTTGTTACCTGTAATCACTTTCTACAAATGAATAAAATGATTATATTTGGCTTATGCACAACTTTTGGTCTTATATTCTGTCTTTATTTTCATACTTTACAATTACTCATAACAATAGACAAAATCTCAAGATTCTATGGAAACTAAAAATGCCTTTTTTTTTCATGCATTCACACATTCATGCATTTCACTAAAAAAACTCACATACCATCTCTTTTATACCATCCAAAAAAGACAACGACTCTCCGACGAAGATATCTCACACGAGCCAATCATCAGAAGATAATGGCAGAAATTGAACAAGAGAAAGTCACCTACAAGGAGAGCTTGGACTAATTCCAAGGGAAGATGAATACAATTGTGGAACTCCTTTGCACTCAGAAGGACAATATTACAATTGCTGTTGGGACTCCAGCTGAAATTAAAATGGTTGCTCAGCATGTACCCAACTAGTCAGGCTCTCTTCCTGGACCTAGTGGGCATGCCGTTGTTTATCCCTAAAGAATGCCACAGAACATCACCCCATAAATTGCTAATGGTGGATCTTTCATTCCTTATCAGCTAGTGCCTTTGCATCTGGTTAATGGAAACATTGTCACTCATACTTGGGGAATGACTCCTCATTTCTCTCCCCTGGTGATTGATCTCAATAACAACGAAGTTCCTCAAGATCAGCCTCGGCAGAATTTTGTACTTGTGGTCGTTGAAGCACCTGTTGAAACAGAAAACAAGTATAGGGGTCCTCCCATCAACTTGCAGATTCCTCTATCAATCATTCAACTTGATACACAATATCCTCATCAAGGCGTTCATCCTTCTAATCCTGGAATGCCACTTGTTCACCCCGGGGTACCATATGCCAATACTGCTCCTCAATATGTTCATCTTGGGGCACCATATGCGCCATATGTTCACTCTGGGGCACAATATGCTCAAGTTTCCAATCTTGGGACACAATTTACTAATCCTGGTATGATGTATACTCCTCAAGGTCCTCAGTATGCTCCTCAAGGTCCTCAGTATGATCCTCAAGGTCCTCAGTGTCGCTACGCAAAAAATTACATAGTCGCCATCGAACTTTATTTATCCCATAAGGAAGGGGAAACATCGAGAAAACCTCAAGAGGAAGGATAAAATGGTCTCGCAACTAAGATATGGGTTCAGAAGCCGGTTATGCAAGGGCAGGGTATTAGCACCCTTCACATCCATTGTACTAAATGGGAACCATTTATTTGTCTTATGTGTAAGGATGTTTCTAAGGGTTTATGCTTTCTATAAATGCTTTATTAAAGGGAAAAAAAAGGTTTTTAAATTAGAGTGCTCGCGGAGGATTAGGGCCCTCGTGCCTACATACCCTCATGGTGCAATGAGGAAGTCAGAGCATCGTAGTTCGTGGGAAGTAGGGGAAAAGAAAGAAGGTTGCTCACCAATATCTCGTAATCTCGTGCCTACGTATCCTCTTGTGCAATGAGGAAATCATAGCTCCGTAGTTCTTGGAACTAAGGATGAAAAAGAAAGAAGGTTGTGAAAAAAGGTAGCTCGCCAAGATCTCGCAATCTTATGCATACGTATCCTCTCGTTCAATAAGGAAGTCAAAGCTCTGTAGTTCTTGGAACTAAGTATGTGTTGGTTGATTTTAGTGGGCGATGTTAACGTTCTTATTCTAGCATTAGGTTTTGTCACTTGCAGGTAAGGAGACTGATGCTTTAGCATGTGTTGCGATAGAATGGAAATAACATGCCCTTTCACAAAAAAAGGTTATGATTTGTGCCTCAAGGCAAGATTTTACATTTGATTGGTAATATTGATTTTAGGGGAGAGATGAGTCCTCGGATAGGAACCCCTACGGATAATACCCAATTCTTTATCTCAAAAAGATTTGCTTGAAAAAAATGTGTGGCGAGTATAGTCATGTCTTCTTATTAAAAGACGAGTATCATGACCACACACTCTAAAGTGAGCATCTTAATACGGAGAAGAAGAAATATTCACTCAATCTCCTCTTTTTAGTCCAATACGAGGAGGACATTGCTCGCTTTATTTAAGAAGTATTTTACTTTGGAAGGTAAGTGTTTAAACAGGGAACCCTAAAGGTAATGTCAAACACTTAGGATAGGACAAGACCTTCTCCTAACCACTCCATAACCATTCCAAGTTTGATTAGAAAAGAATTTGAAAATGCACTTGGTACAAAGACCAGAGTTTTAGTTTTATGAAGAAATGAGATGATAATGAAGGAAGTGGAATAAAGTGAAAGGGTGGTAGATATAGCAAGGGTAGGTTGATGGTGATGCCTAAGCGATCGACTTACGGACATGAAGATATACAAGGCGTGTTTGTGGTTAAGTAATGGGGTGAATTGGATGGAGGTAGATGAGATATGTGAAACCCCTAAGGAGAGGTTGTATAAGCAATCCAATTAATTAGCTTGAAAATGGCTTGACGTTGAATCAAGCTTTATTTTTATCTTTGTTTTGAAAATGTTTTCTAATTGCTTTTATCATTTTAACATACAACCATACAAGCATAAAGCAATAAAGAAAATAAAGTCCTAAAATATTACACGTTCATGGGAATGGGGAACATATTACCCACAATGGGGGATGAATCACCTAACTAATACAACTTTAAAGGGAAGAACTTAAAAGTGATAAATAAAGTGGCAAGCTATCATTACTACACCATTTGCTTAATGTCCAAAGTGTACCAAAGGCTTCCATTAATACCTCACAATAAAGCAAAACGTTAGTGGAATGTAAGTATGAATGAATGCATAAGAATCATGTACAAAATATGAATCAAAATGTGGCATAAGGTCAATCAAGAAATAACACAAAAAATTCAACATCATAAGGGCCTAAAAATCCAACAAAAATAATATCGAAAAGAATCTTACAAAAGCTCAACAAAATATTATCACAAAAGTTTTATCAACATGTAACATAAGAACTCAACAAAGATATCACAAGAATAAAAAACCTAAACGAGTATAGCATCAAAAAATTCTACAAGAATATCACAGAAGTTCTACTAGAAATTATCACAAAAAAAATCCACCATCATAATAGCAAAATAATCTACTAAAATAATAGCACAAAATGCAACAAGAATGATAGCATGAGATTCAACGAAAATATGACAAAAATTTCTAATCAAGAATAGCAACCTAATATTCAACAAATATCATGCAAAAATTTGAATCAAAATTATCACAAAAATTTCAACAAATATCATGCAAAAATTCTAATAAAAAAATGGCATGAAATTCAACCAAAATATGGAAAAAAAATTCTAATAAAAAATGGCATAAAATTCTAGTAAAATATGAATATAAAATTAAACAAAAATGAATGTAAAATCTAACCAAGATAGCCACAAAAATCTACAATTAGCATTCAAAAATTTAATCAAGATAACAACAAAATCCACAAATATCATGCAAAAAATTTAATCAAGATAGCATGTGCACATATCATACAAAAAAACTTAATCAAGATAACATGATATTCTAGAAAAAATAAAAATAAAATTCCAGCAAAAAAAAACTAAAATTAAAAAGAAAATAAAAAGAAAAAGGAAACAGAAGGTTGCAGTCTAGAAATGATGGTGCTGAAAAAAAAAGAAGCACATACCCATGTTCTTAGAGGGCAATGTAGCTTGGTAAAAAAACATATAGTAAAAAAAAAATGGGGGTCAATGCATGAGCAAATCTCCACTGTGTGATCAGAGGGAGCACACTAAGCCTGTTGCACTTGCCTGCGTAGGATTCTGCTGTTTCGTCTTTTAGTGCTTTTTGTCTTTTTAGCAGTGACACGCGTCAAGCAACTGCGTAGTCTGAATTTTATCAATTGTTCATTAATTATTTTACACAATCTTTAATTTTGATCTACTAAAAATTATTAAATCAAAAATTATATATGCAAATTATAAATCACTGGACTCAATTTTTCGCTAGGAATCCAAATATGTGACCGGTTTTTGCAAATGAGCCACGAATTTTGAAGAATCGGGAAAAAAAGGTGAAAAACAAAGTGTGTGAAGAATCGATTAATTCACATTCGTTACAATGATTCGTAAAAAGGAAATCACATATTCAAAATCGCGACAAAAAACCGATTCTAATGATATATCCACACAATTAACGATTGCGAATTAAGAAATCACTATTTTCAAGATTATGTGTTTTATGCAAAAATAAGTGATTATCCAATAAGAAATTCCAAAACAGTAGCTTAAGTTAAATCAACCATCAAGCATCCAACAACTCATGGCAAGAATATGGAAGAGATAAAGGATTACCGACAGAGCGGAGGTTTGCTCCGGTTAATGTTAAAATTCGGTGTGTCGAAGTGTTATACAGAAAACTTCAAGAATAATCTCCAATTTACTTCCAAGAATTGGTGATTATTTTTTATGATGAATGGACATAGAAGATGAGTCTTGATAAATTTGATGAACTTTGGATGATGATGCTTGAATTGTTAAAGCTTGATTATTGTTGAATGCTTATGGTTGAGTTCCACCAAATATAGAATTTCATTGTGAAATTCTAGATCGTGATGACGATGAACTTTGGTGAAGGTTAGGGAATGAAGAGAATGATGAGAGATGGTGAGATAAATGGAAAAATGGTGTGGTTAACCAAAAAAATTGGGAAAAAAGAAATTTTATATAGATTTTTTAGTTAATTGTGGTTCGTTGGATTGTGATCCAAGTCATTACTTTATCAATGATAAGCAATTAATCTAAATGTTAGTTGCGGATCACGAATTTTAGCCGTTAGATTAATTGCTATTAATGGTTGAAGTTTGATGAAAAAGTGGTTTGGTTTTGTGTTAGTTTGTGAGCTTTAAGGAACTTAAAAGTTAGTTAGGGGGTTTAAGAGAAAATAGTTAAATGCATGGGTTTTGTGTTAAAATAGGTAGTTAAGGGTAGTTAGAAGCAAGACATGTTTGAGTTTAGCATAAGTACCAAGTTTAGGGGTAAGGTGAATGGTTACTAGTAATTAACTTGAATTTGAATGTTTTTGCCTTGATTTTTCTACCATTTTGCCTTGAATTTTAGCGAATCATCCCTTGATTTTAAGTGCCTTTTAGAAGTGATTTTATGTTGGAAATAAGCACTTTTGAATTAAGTGACAATCATTCAAATCTTCCAACTAACCATGAATCTCAAATAAAGAGATGATCCGCACCAATATGGTAAATAAACCCGAATAATTACCAAATAATATCCGCCTTGAATATCCCTTTAAACCGATTAAATCCACTATTATCGAACCTTGACCTAATGATTGTGATATGCAAAATGCGATGAATGGTATGTCAAATGCATGACCTAATGAAGGGTATGTACATGAGGAATATGAAATGAATAAGCCATAATATTTGAGTGAAGGGTAGGACACATTTGGGGTATGACAGCTGCCCATATTTAATCGTCTTAAACCTGAAGGTGCGATTGGTGCTAGCCTTTTAGACATTTGAGGTAGAAAAGATTAAATATCAAGACCTGAAATTTGTCCTGGAGAGAAGGTGTAAGTGTTTGCGATATATCCTGGGTATTTTTCATTTTCTGGTGAAAAGGTTTGTGATGAGCAGGTGTAGTTGAACGATGATAGCTTGTAATGGGGTAATGGTGCCAATACAAGGTTCTCGAGGGAGACAGTAGTTATCGAGATAATGACTGGAAATGTGGTTGATAATATGGTGACTGAAGGATAAGTAAGATTAACAGAAGGTAAGATAGAGAGAGGGCAAGATCTACGTGCGATCTATGACCTAAAATAAAGGTAAAGAAAGGGTAAGATCTATGGACGATATACGACCCAAAAGAAGGTAAACAAAGGGTAAGATCTACTGGCAATCTATGACCTAAGAAAAGGTAAACAAAGGGTAATATCAATGATCTACGGCCCAAGAAAAGGTAAAGAGAAGGTGACTCCACTAGGGAAACACAGGTAAATAATGGGTAAGATCGACGTATGATCTACGATCTTGGGGAAAAAGATAAACAAAGGGTAAGATTGGCGTATGATCTATGACCCTGGGGAAAAAGGTAAACAAAAGGGTAAGATCGACGGATCTACGACTCAAAAAGATTGATAACCGAGGGTAATTTTGACCTTTCTTTGTGCGAAAGGCAACGGGACGTCTGGAAAAAGGCAAGTATGACCTGATAAGGGAACAAAGTTTCTCGTGCGAAAGACAACGGTGAACACTATAAGAATTAAAAGGCTAGTCGTCAGCACTACGGCTAGGGTAGTGAATTATACGACATCTGGATTGTGGCCGGAATGTTAGCTTGATTAACTGGGTGTTTGGAAATAACAATATGACATTAACTCTGAGGTTGGGGATAAGAAGGTAGACATCAACTCTGAGTTGGAAAAAATTTGGATAAACATCAACTTTGAAGTTGAGGAAAAAGATAGACATCAACTACATGGTTAAGAAAAATTCTGATAAACATAAACTTTGAAGTTGAGGAAAAATGATAGACATCAACTCAAGGGTTAAGAAAAATTCAAATAAACATCAACTTTGAAGTTGAGGAAAAAGATAGATAACAACTCTAGGGTTGAGAAAAAATCGGATAAACATCAACTTTGAAGTTGAGGAAAAAGATAAATATCAAATCTAGGGTTGAGAAAAAATTGGATAAACTCAACTTTGAAGTTGAGTTAAAAAGATAGACATCAACTCTAGGGTTGAGAAAAATTTGGATAAACATCAACTCTGATGTTGAGGAAAAATAGGGTAAACGTCGTCAACTTTGAGGTTGAGGGAAAAATGTTGACATCAACTCTGAGGTTGAGGAAAAAGGTAGACAGAGGGAAAGATCGGAGTATGATCTATGACCCAAAATAATTGACAGAAGGTAAGATCGATGACAACGCGATGACATATCATGTGGGATCTACTGCGGTGTGAGATGGTAAGCCTTTTCCTAGGTCCATCTGCTGGGGATTGATCGAAATATCTGCAGAGGAATGAATCAATCGTAAGATAATAAAAGATAATAAAGAGATTCTGGACGTACTAGGGATTTAAAGTGTTGTTGTCAAGCGAGAACTAGGCTTTAAGAGAGTTAGCCATACGAGAATTGGACTTCGAATTAACTGTCAGACAGGACCTGACTACCAGACGCGAATTGGATTTTGAAAGGGTTTTGTCATACCCCAAATTTTGACCACTAAGATTGCCCATCATTATGCAAATCATCATCACCATATGGATGGGCCATTAGTCTCCCCAAAGATGGATGAGCATCCACTACAATCAAAAGTTAGGGTTTCAAGCCCTCTCAGAGCTCTTAGACAAAGGATCAATCAAGAAATGACATGATTTTCAACTTGTCTAACCTTCAAACATCCACAAAGGATCAAAAGGACTCCCACTTCAAGAATCAAGCACAAGGCTGCAGCATTCCAAGTGGATTAAGCCTCAAGATCGCCAGTGTCACCAAACTAGGGTTTTGGTCGACCAGGGCCTCCAGTTGGAAATTTTCCTCTGGGCATGAGCCAATGCTTCAAAGAATAACCTATGATTCTCTAAGGGACATCATAAACCCAATCATCAAGTCAATTTAGCCTCAGGGGATGCATTCACCAAAGATCAGGAATTAGGGTTTCTTGACCTAATTCACCCCTAAGTTGACTTTTGGGGCAAAGCATGAGCCAAGACCTCAAGACATGATTTGAGGGTCTCAAATACACCACATTGATCCATTTGCAACAATGGATTGATCCAAGAAGCTTGATCAACAAGTTTCAATTTCATCTGAACCACATTTAGGGTTTCGCGAGAAAAGTCAACTGTATCTTTGACTTTTGACCAGGACATGCTCCCAAACCCTAAGACATGATTCAATACACCCTATAGAACCTATTAAATCAATCCATCAAGTTTGATTTAGGTCAAGGACTTGATTTCATAGAGGATCGCGCAATTTGGAATTCATCTGACAAAAAGTCAACTATGCACAAAAGTCAACTTTGACTTTTTGAGATTTTTCACAATTATGGTTTTTTAACCCTAAAATGATGTTAATGTGTGATTTAAATCATCATTCATCAAGAAAAATCAAGAAAAGTGAGATAACTTGTAAAAGGGGTAACCATAAAAACTTAGAAAATTTTCTAAGTTATGGAACAAAGTGGCTAGGGTACCAACTTTGGAGGACCATAACTCCTAAACCACAAGGCCATTTTCCCCATCCAAAGCTGGATTTGTAGCTGTCATTACCCTCTACAAAAGCTTCAACTACACCTCATTCCAATTCATTTTGGATTTTGAGTTATGGAATGATCAAAGTGGCTGAAAACATGAAATGCCACTTTTTCCAACACTTAGTGAAATTTTCACTAAGTCAGAATCTGCCTTCACTTTTTTCCAAATGTAGGGGCATTTTTCACTTAGATCCAAAAAGTATCAAAATCAATTATGATCAAACAGTTATTGTATCATATGAGGGCTTTCCAAAATGGCCAAGAACTCCATCAAATTCCACTTGAGCCATGAGATATGACAATGGCAATATGCCTTGCTGAAAACTGCCAAAGCAAGATAGATTTTGGAGTTTTGCTCGATTTTCCCAAATTTTGCAAAGGGCAAGCAACTCTATCCATCTGAACACCTCAAGGGGGGACCAAAGAGGAACTAACTCTGATCCCAAGCCTCCAAATTCTTTGGAACAAAAAGTAGCATGCCAAACCTAGAAATCCCTAAAAGAGGGACAAGACTCCAATTTTGGATTGGAGCATTTAATGGATGCACCAAGGTGGCATGGACTGAGCCATTTGCAACTGAATTCAGTCAAGAATGATCCAACAACTAGGGAACCACAACTCTGTGCTCTAACCTCTAGTCAATGGCTAGAGGAGACTTGTATTCTCATTTGCCAACATTGGCCAAACCTCTGCAGTAGTTGTCATTCACTATTGCTTGCAAAACAAACTTGCTCTACTATAAATAGAGCTCATTTGTGCTCAGTTTGAGTACACCAAAGCCATCAAACAGATGCTTTCCTCAAAATCACCTTCTCACTTCCAATTTTGCCTTCTAAGGCAAGTCACCATCGGGTTTTGAGTTTGAGAGAAATTCTAACCAAACCAATCACACACACCTTATAAACATCATATAGAAGTGATCCAAACACTCACATAACATTTGGAACACCAAAATCACAAAATCACCAGCCAATTGCTCAAACCTTTGACAGATTTGCAGTTGGGGTACCATCTCAAGTTCCAGATCATTTCAATCCATTCCAAGCATCCAGACACACTCCATGGCACCTAGGGAAGCTATCCAGATCATTGGAACCTAGATGTAACACCTCTAACCCAAAACACGATCACCAGCTGCAAGAGGTGAGCATGAGCTCTTCTAACTCTATGATCCATGCATTTTTTGCTGCATAATAATTTGGCCATATGTTTATAATCATGCATAGAGTGTTTACCCTCAATCAGTTGCTTTGTATGAATTGTGTATGGAATTTCTGAACCTTCATGCAGAATTTAGGGTTCTTGAGGTTTCTCTTTGATTTCTTATTCCATGCTTAAAATAAATGAAATTAAAGACCATAGACATGATCGTGAGGTTGAAACGAGTAGATTGATATGTAGATTGCATGATATAATCAAGTATTCAGTGAGATTGGATAGAAAACACAAATCTGCAGAAACAGAGGGTGGCGCGTGTTCTTGCCCTTGTTCTTGGCGCCCTTTTTGAAAATTCAAATATTTGAATTTTGTGATTTTATTTAATTGATTCAAAAATTAATTTCTCTTTGAGTTTTAATGATTTTGAGTTGATTCTTTTTTTAATAATTCACAAAAATGTTAAAATATTTTATTTTACCAAAAAATCCCAAAAATATTATTTATTTCATATAATTGATATTTTTGCCAAGAATTAATATTTTAATTGTTTTTGACATTTAAAATATTTTTTCCTTCTTGATTTTGCAAATTTTTATAATTTCTAATCATTTTGTAGGTCAAAAAATGATTTTTGAAACATTAATCTAAGATCACAATTTGTTTTCCACATGTTAAACAATTTTGATCATTTTAATTGAATTTTTTATTCAATTAAAATACATTTTGGAAGCAAATTAGGGTTTTGATTAATCCAACCCTCATCAAACCTTTTAAAAACAGTTTGGGCCTCTAATAGAGTGTAAGACCCAATCCTTTGTAAATACAAACCTATTTTGGGCCTCAATTGTTGTATAAGTCCCGCTGTATTTCAAAAGTTCGGCGCGATCATCGCCTGTTTAAAACAAACCATCTGGGCCTCTCCTCGAGCTATAAGACCCATTCAAAACCATTTTCGGCCTCTAATAGAGTGTAAGAACCAATCCCTCTTTGAAACCAAAATAGTTTGGGCCTCAGTCGTTGTATAAGACCCACGGTGTTTTCAAAACCTCGGCGTGATCGTCGCCGTTTTCAAAATTAACCATTGGGCTTCTCCTTGAGCTATAAGACCCATATTTGTTCACTTTCAATCATTTTGGGCCTCTTAATAGTGTGTAAGACCCATCCCCTTGTACAGAAAACCTTTCTTGGGCCTCCGTCACTTGTATAAGTCCCTGTACAAAATGACAGTGCAATCACTGATAAAACCCTGGGCCTCTCCTTGAGCTGTAAGCCCCAATTTTCCTTTCAAAAGCACTTTCTCCTTTGATTTTGAATATAATATTGTTATCAAAGCTTTCTTTGTTGAACAAACTAACCAAACAGCATGGAAGCTCTACAACCGAGTAAGTGTTTACCCGCTTTCATTTACCGCTTTCATATATATATATATATATATATATATATATATATATAACTGTACTGTGGGGCTGTTTCACTGTAACTCTTCTTTCATAAACTCATATCGACTGTGTAATACTAGTATAGATATTTAGAGTTTCCCCGGCAACTACGTCTAGAACTAGACAAAACCTCGTCTCCTTACACCCGACGTTCTCCTGGATATTTCAACATAACCTAAACCATGAGGATTTTCTTTTACAACAATTTTAGATAACTAGATCTAGAAAATCTCCCCCTTGAACAATTCATATACAGAAGGCCAATGTTCCATGGGAAACCCCTTCTGGAACTGTTCATCAGCCTCCTCTTGGGCTTAGTGCAAGGACCCACAGGCTTCCTAAAAGCATCCCCGCCTCCTCTTGGGCATTGTACAAGACTCGTCGGCTTCTTAGAAGTTTTCACAGCCTCCTCTTAGGCTTCGTATAATGATTCTTCCTCCGGGAAGATAGCCTCCTCTTGGGCTTCGTACAAATTGTCCCTTCGGGTTCTTAAAAGTTTTTCTCGCCTCCTCTTGGGCTTCGTACAAATTGTCCCGACGACCTCTTAAATGTATAGGAACATAAATTAGTTATCTTGATAGAACAGTCTTTCAAAGAGTCTAGATCTTTCTACCACGAACATATTGTCTCTTGATCTCTCTTAAGCATAGTACAAAAGATAAAACTCTAGACTTGGACAGTCTAATCTCCTTGAGTCTCGAAGACATTCTCAAGTTCCTTTCAAAAATAGGAAAAAACACCTGTAGACTTGGGCAGTCTCAATACCCTTCGGATTCCCCATTTCCTTAAAGAACAGGAAATAATCCCGGTCCTCAGATCAAATCCATGAGTACAACATTACCCATACAAGAACTGATTTTCTCTTTTAACCAACATACTGGACCTGTCACTCAACTGAAACAGTAACCCTAGCCTCCTCTTGGGCTTTGTACAATGATTCTCCGCAGCAGAGTTAACCTTTGCAGCCTCCATCTTGGGCTTCGTACGAGATACAAAATCACTCTCTTGTTGAGTATAAAAGACTCTCTTGTTGAGTCCAACACTTTTAGCCTCCATCTCGGGCTTTGTACGAGATACAAAACACTCTCTTGTTGAGTATAATAGACTCTCTTTTTGATTCAAACATTTGCAGCCTCCATCTCGGGCTTCATACGAGATACAAAATCACTCTCTTGTTGAGTATAAAAGACTCTCTTGTTGAGTCGAACATTTTTTTAGCCTTCATCTCGGGCTTTGTACGAGATATAAAAACACTCTCTTGTTGAGTATAAAAGACTCTCTTGTTGAGTCAATCCTCCTTTAGCCTCTATCTCGGGCTTCGTACGAGATACAAATCACTCTCTTGGTGAGTATAAAAGACTCTCTTGTTGAGTCAAACCCTTTTAGCCTCCGTCTTGGGCTTCGTACAAGACACATATAAAAACACTCTCTTGTTGAGTCAGCCCTTTTAGCCTCTATCTCGGGCTTCGTACGAGACACAAAAGCATCCTCTTGTTGGGTCAATAGCCTTCTCTTAGGCTTTGTATAAGGAAACCCCGATTGAGTCAATCAATCTTTTAGCATCAAAATCTGTGCCTCGTTCACAGTATACAAACCTCAACAACTCCTTTTCCCCCCATCTAATTGCTGTAAGCGGCAAGCCTCTGGATTATTTACATCCACGCCACTGTCCCTCTTTTAGCATGAGAAATTCCTAAGGAAAGATGGCATTGCTCTAAACTGAGTTAAAGTCTTCTCCTTCAGGTTAAAATTCCCCTATAAAGGAAATTATGGCATTGCTGGATTCACATATCCCAGTTAAAGTAATTTTCCTTTATAAGCAGTCACCCAACAGTTGTGACAAACAGACCCCCTTTAGAGATGACAAATTCTCTCTAAAGTCAACACCCTTTTAGCTTCACATCTTGGGCTTCGAACAAGATACAAATAGACCCTTCAGCTTCACATCTTGGGCTTTGAACAAGATATAAACCACCTTTACCTTCATGTCTTGGGCTCTGAACAAGACACCAAAACACCATTTCCTCCCATAGAATAGGAGGAACTACGATCACTCTGATTTCCCTATCCCGGGAATACGTAGGCATAAGATTGAAAAATAATCTTAGCGAGCACACTAATCAAAAAACCCCAAAGTCCCCTACATCCGGCCAATCTAGCACAGTATTCCAACAAATTCCCCATGAACAGTCCCGGTATTTCGTTCTGAACAAAATAAGCAGAGAGAGGCCCACGAACTAAAACCGCATCTGTAAACCAACCGTTTTGGCTGTTTAACCTCAGTTTGCAAGCAGGGTTAGTTGGAGACATCTATTTCCATTCCTTCATCAGCTTCAATAGGATAAAAAATGGATCGACCTCTAGTACCCCAGAGCGACAGTGCTTAAGAACCACGTCCAAAAATTGCTCGCTACAGAAAAATGGCGCCCACAGTGGGGCTCTTCTTTCTTTCTTACAATTTAGGGTGAAAACCTTAGACAAGTCATTTTCATGGCGGTGGCTGCCACAGAAAAATGGTGCCCACCGTGGGGGCAAACAAAGGAATCTTGTCTCTCTTATCTCTCTGGTTGAAACCTTCTCTTGGGACGAGTCCTTGGGTTTACAAGGTATCACCGAATGACGGTTCCATCGGGGAATGTCATTATTGCTAGAATTGGCCCTCACTAGGATCTTAGGTAAAAAAACCTTTAAGTTGGGAAGGTATCACAGAATGGCGCCTCCGCCGGGGAGCCATTTTCTGTTAGGATCATATGATTCATAGCTCTTAAAAAGTCTAGGACATTAGGACAAATATATATACTGCTTTTCCTAATTGATATCTGTGTTTATTTTTTTGCTAATGGGAATGCGTGTGATGCCGCGTGTGGAAAGATTGAGTATACACCTAGGAAAAACCTCTTTCAGTAGTGCGGAAGCTATCGAAAATAGTTGTCACGCGATACTACCCTCTTCTGAGATTCTTCGAAATACATCACCTAGCACGGTTCCCGGCCCGCTGATGTTATCTCGACAAGAATCAATGATTTTGAGAGACAGGTACAAAAATCACTAGTATAAACCTTTGGGATGGTTAGAGCCTTGATTTCATGACACCGACCCTTTGACCCCATATTTTTTCTATATTTTTGTGTGCTGCATTCATGCATTTATTTTAAAACATTAAGCAAAGAAAAACTTTCTCTTCTAGTCTCTCTTTTTCAAATTAAACTAAAACAATGATTACAAATGTCAGAGAGAAAAGGATTGCGCTAATGGATTTCGGTAGAAGAAAAACTCACAAGTATACCTTCAAGGTTCCAAAACTAGGGGATTTGAGAGGATTAGCAAGGATAATCACTAATCCTAACGCTTTCAGAGCCAAGTACGGAGGTCTGCTACCTCTGTTAAGGGTTCATGTAATTGAGGGAAACCTGGAGGCACTCATTCAGTTTTACAATCCGGTCTATCACTGTTTCACATTCCCGGATTACCAGCTCGCACCAACGCTGGAGGAGTATTCTCATCTGATTGATCTACCCATTACTGATCAAGCTCCCTTTTTTGGACTGGAAGAAATTCCAAAGGATCAAATCATTGCTTGAAGGAGCTAATAATTTGCAGGCATAAGGTGGACCTTGCTTTAACTCAGCAACGTCAACCTCATTTCCGTCGAAATAAGATGTTTCATCATACAAATTCTCCATATCTTTATTACATTCGACAAAGGCTACTTTTTTACCCCTGTTGAATTTAGCCTTTTTCCTCTTTTAGCCTTTCTAGTTGTCAAACTCTATCAACTAACTGGGCCATATCTCTAAGATATTGGGTATCTAATTTCTTCCTAATGGAATAATCAAGACCCCCAGCAGCCATTTCAACCAACTCATGTTCTGGTACTTGTGTAAAGCACCTGGCTTTAAGAAGTCGAAACCTATTCAGGTAATCATCAATTGGCTCAGTAACTTTGCGTTTGATGCTAGCCAATTCTTTCAAACTAATCTTAGTTTGCCCCATGTAGAACTGTTCATGCAACAAACGCTCTAACTGGGTCCAATTGTATATGGAATTTGGAGGCAAAGTAGTGAACCATGTGAAGGCATTCTTGGTAAGGGAACTTGGGAAGTATTTGATCCTAAGGCTTTCATCAGCTGCAATTTCGCCTGCTTCAATCAAATACCTAGCCACATGTTCGACAGTAGATTCAGTAGTATCTCCTGAAAACTTGCTGAACTTTGGAACCTTCGTCCTAGGGGGTAATTCTGCTTGGAGAATATAATCCACTATAGGCGAAGTATAATTTGGCCTTGTGAAGCCAAGATTCACACCATTTCTGGTCATTATCCTTTCAACCATGGCTGCAAGATTATTTTCCTCTGCTTTATTTTGATGTCGAACCTGTCTATGGAACTGATCAGCATTTTGGTTCCTGTTCACCATCACTACTGGCTCTTCCTCCATCTGGATTGGCATCTGTTTTCTTGGTGGTTCGACTCTAAAATGATCAATCATCTCTTGATCTTCCAAGTTCACCTCAGGTAGACGACGTCTTGGGATATCTTCGACAACAGTTGTTCTTCGATCCACCGCTGGTACTCCCATGAAATCAGCCATGCGTGCCAATTGTGTAGCCAATTGTTGGTTAGTTTGAGTTGTATTCTGAATCAAGGGTTGAAAAACTTCTCCCATTGTCTGAGACAACGTATGCACCATTTGCATGTTACTTTCATCCATCTGCTGTCTCAAACAATTTATGGATGTATTTGTAAGACTAGGCGCTTGCACGGAGTAACCAACACCTATACTCTGATTGTTTCGACCCCCTGATCCTGATCCTTGTAATGGCGAAGACACTACATTCCCTGAAAATACAGGTGGAGCATTCTGTAGATTTTGCATCATTGATGTAGGCATACCATAGGGTTGACTCCTTGACCCTGGATGTGGAAAACCTGGAGGAGGGAAATGCCGGTACATGGAATTTCCTCCTGGGGTGTTGGTGAATTAGGACTTTGTGGTCCTATGTATTCTATCACAAGTTGAGTATATGATTTTGTGCATGTTGATCCTGGTTCAGACACTACTAATGAAGGTGACGTCTGTCCTCCTGTCGAAGACACTGGTGATGGTGTGCTTTGAGACCCCATACTGCTACTTGACTGAGTGTTTGAAATACTCCCTTGAGGATCAACTTGTTGATTAGCATTAGTTGCCATTCTCTTAGTGTATCTTCTCTTTGGTATTCCTTCGTTTCTTGTGGCTAACTTCCCACTTCTCAATAACATACAACGAAAGTATTTCTTCACCAAGAAACATAAGGTTAACAAAAAGTATAAAACTTAGCACTAGGTCCCACTGGGCGTGCCAATTTGTTTACTGTGAATTTTGGTAAACAACCTCTGGTCTATCAATTTTAAATAAAACTGACTAACTTGCAGGATCGACCACACAAATCCTAGGACATGTGCTAAATTTTAAGAGAGAGTGAATATAACTTGAAATAAAGGAAATGTAAACTGAACTCCACGTTCGACAATGCTGAAAAAAGAAACCTAAGTGAACTCCACGTTCGACTACTTGCAGTAAAGTAAAAGCTTGGAAGTTAAAAGGCTGTAAATAAAGATGCAGAATTTAAAGGCGTCGAAAGTAACAGACAAGAAGTAAAAAGCTTTGAAAATAAGGCTTGAAGATAAAGACTTGAATTGATAAAAATGCAGGAAGATAAATTACTGTTGAAGATAAATGACAAAAATGTAAAAGTGCTTGAACTCCACGTTCTTGAATGTAAAAGATGCAGAAGAATAAATGACTGTCGAAAGTAAATGACGAAGAAATAAATGACTTTAAAAGTAAATGCTTGAAGATAAAAGACTTTGAAGATAAAATGCAATGAACTCCACGTTCTTGAAAATAAAGACTGGAATTGATAAAAGTGCAGTCGAAAGTAAATGCGGAAAGATAAATGACTTTAAAAATAAATGACTTGAAGATAAAAGACTTTGAAAGTAAATGCTTGAAGATTAAATGCTTGAATGTAAAGATGCGAGAAGATAAATGTCGAAAGCTTTTAAATGAAAGTAAAAACAAGGTTTAAAATAAACTTGACTGAAAATAAAGATTCAAGGAAATGTTAAGACATGAAAGGTAAAGTTCACGAAAATGTAAAGTGCTGAAACATAAATATGATGAAGATAAATTGCATTGATGAAAGAAAGTGGTGTTACATTGCGTACATTCTCACGAACTCGTTTCTCTACACGCGGGTACTTTGAGTTTCTTTGAGTAACTTGTACAAAAATACGAACACCCTTATTACATAGAACTAACTCCTATTTATAGTGCTAAGAAATAACTACTAAGTGGTGGTTATTGCTTCAAACGTGTCCCTTTGGCGCCTTCCCCTTGGCCTCAACTGTTCCCACATTCACAACTGATCCTTTTGAAATTCAAACATTTGAGATTTTCCCTCCAGCCTTAATGTGATAACTGCAACGCGCATTTCCACATTCTCACGGTCGAAGCATCTCCCAACACTTAGCCATTTTTTAGGCTTCCAAAACCCCTATTCGACTCAGGCTTCACCAAAACTGGGTCGAAGCCTTCTTTATGTTAAAAATAATTTTTTAACTTAAAATAGCTTTGATTCCTTCTAGCGTCAAAAGTGAGGGTTAACACCCGTAGGTCGAACTACGACTGCTCTGATTTCCTCTTTTTTGTCCGATTGAGGATACGTAGGCACAAGACGGCGATGTCTTGGCGAGCAACCTCCCCCCGTAGTTTTTTGAAATACGTTGACTCTGACTTTCCCATTGCACGAGGGAATACATAGGCCTAGGACGGCGATGTCCTATCGAGTCTCTTTTTCCCCTTTTCGTTTTCCGTTTCCATTTAGCTTAGACTTTTGACTCACCCTTTGATTAGACAACAAGCGTGGATCCCATCGAGTACGATGGACGCGTGGGGGTGCTAACACCTTCCCCTCGCATAACCGACTCCCGAACTCGGAATATGGTTGCGATGATCATGTCTTTCCTTCTTTCAGGTTTTCTTCGATCGTTTCCTTTCCCTGCGTCGGGATAAATAACGTTCGGTGGCGACTCTTCTATTCCAGTTTTTCTCGCTGGTTATTTTTTCGCAGGTTGCGACAATGGAAAGATACTTACATAAAGTGTGGCGACTCTAAATATAAGGCTAGGTTAAACGGGTAAGGAAACGTCCATGGCAGGACACTCACGTAGAGTACGCAACTCTAATCCTAAGGCTAAGATGAAAGAGAAAAGATAAGTAAGTGTCCTTGGCCGGAACTTACATAGATTACGGCGACTCTAATCCTAAGGCTAGGATAAACAGGGAAATAAGTGTTCATGGCAGAACACTCACATAGAGTACGGCGACTCTAATCCTAAGGCTAGGATAAAAGATAAATAAGTGAGTAAGTGTCTATGGCAGGAACTTACATAAAGTACGGCGAATCTAATCCTAACGCTATGATAAAAGGGAAGGACCTAAAGTCTCAAGGGAAAGGTGGACAAGGCTATCCTAAATGTGACATGGCAATCAACAAGTGTGATCCTTTCCTTTGGAATAAGATAATAGTTTGATCCTACTGCCTACTTCAACACTAAGTGATCAAGATGGAATCTAATCACCTAATGGAACACCCTAAAGGGAACATATGAACTAACAACCTACATCAGTCATAGTTTACTACCAAGACTTAATCGAAACTTCTAGTTAAGAAACAAGAAACAATCTAATCAAAATTATCAAGAAATTCCGATCAAAATGACACAAGATGTTTATCAACAATTAATCAACATCTAAAACCAAACTTTTATTCAAATCAAGATCAAAATTAACCTCAAAAATCAATATTTAATCAAAACTTAATCAAGATCAAGCAAGCTTACTAACATCAAGGTTTAGTGTCAAATAACTAGCTCCAAAATTAAAATCTAATAAAACTCGCAATCAAAAGATCAACATTTGAAAATTTGTTATATATAAAAAAACAAGAAAAATAAAAGGAAGAAAACATAAAAAATCTAATTAACTTCCTAATGCTAAATCAACATTTAAACTAAATTAATTTAAATTAATAAAAAGGAAAGAAAAAAAATGAAAAAAGAAATTTAGTTTTTATTTATCATTATTTTTATAAAAAAAAAAGAAAAGGGTTGGCTTTAAGGTTCAAAACGAGATTACCGGCGAAGCTGAACAAAAGAGAAATCGTGGATGTCTTAAGGTACAGAATTTCTATGATGTCGCACTCTTTTCTCCTTTGCTTTTTATCATCCAAGTCAGCCGCTATTCTTCGTCTCGTATTTCTTCCCTTTCTTGTTGTGGAAATCTTCTCCTCACTTCCTTGCTTTCGTTTCTGCCTCAGCAACTTCTTCAATTTCCGGCGACGAGACTGTTATGGATCGATGAAAGTGGTGGTTTACGGTGATGATGAGGTTGAAGAAGGTGGTGCGAAGGAGGTTTAATGGTGATGATGATGATGAAGTTGAAGAAGGTGGTGTGACACTCTTATACAGGCCTTAAACAAATGAATGCTTTGAAAACATGCTTTGATTTTCTTTCCTCTTTCGGTTTAGCATGTTTGGGGCATGTTTGGATTGTATTCATGATTTCTGTTCCCTTGTAATTCATGAGGATTGATGCTAATTATTTTGTTTGAAACATGTTTTGCTTTCTTTCATTGTTCTTGATTCCTTCCCTTTTTAGCTCAACAAGTCTGATTGTGTCTGAGACATATTCTTGTATGTTTGGAAAGAATACAAATTTGCCTTGAACACGTGATTTTTTTTGTATTTTGTGGACTTTGTAATAATAGTAATAATAATAATAAAAAATAAAAAAATATATAAAAATTAAAAATTAAAAATTAAAAATAAAAATAAAAATAAAAATAAAATAAAATAATAATAATAATAATAAATAAAAATAAAAATAAATAAAAACAAAAATAATAATGAAATAATAATAATAAATAAAAATAATAATAATAATAAATAAATATATAATAATAATAAATAAAAATAATAATAAAAATAATAATGATAAATAACTAATAATAAAATAAAATAATAAATAAATAACTAACAATAATAATAAATACAAATATATTAACAAAAAGAAGAAATAAATTTTAAACTAAATTAGTGATTTAAAAGTCATAAATAAAAACAAAACTCTAAATTAAAAATGAAGGAATAAAGTTCTAAGACTCCAACATAAAGATTAAACTTGAAGATTATGCATGAAAATAATTGAATTAAAAAAATGAGAATAGGTGACAAAAATTAAACGAAAAAAATGCATGACTATTGATTAATGGACTAAATGACTGTAAACGCATAAATGGTTGACTTAAAATGATATGCAAAAATCAGAGTATATGTGGGTAAAATTTAGGGTATGACAGTTGCCCATATTTAAATATCTTCACCGGATGACATGAGTGATGATAATCCTCATGAAACCATGGTGAAAGGTATTTAAATATAGATAACCGAAAATTTTGCCCTTAGATGCAATGACATGCTATGTTATGGACAAAAGAAAACCAATCTATAATGTTGACATGCAATGAACTCTAAAATGATGGAATGATAATGCAAAATGCAGACAGAACGAAAGCGAACAAGGGGAAGAGTCAACACAATGAGTAACCACTCACTGGGGATGACAAAACACTGGGGAGTCTAAAGTGATTGATCAACAGGTCTGAGCATGACCATGTGACACTTTAGAAGGAAGAGATCCTCACTGGAGACAGAACCAAGAGATGGTCTCCACTAGGGAAAGAAAATACAACAAGACATCTAAAGTGATGGAACAACAGGTCTAAGCCATGACCGGTTGGCACTTTAGAAGAAAAGATCCTCACTGGAGGTTGAACCAGAAAAACGGTCTCCACTAGGGATTATCTAGAGCAGTTTATCAACAAGTTCAAGCAATGATTGATTGAAACTCTGAACAAAAAGATCCTCAATGAAGGTTGAACCAGAAAGACGGTCTCCACTGGGGAAAGAAAAGCTTCACAAATGAGTGGCATCGTCAAAAGGTTAACGGAAAGATACATAAACTTGAGAGTCATCATTAAAGGGTTCATGGTAAGGTAGCAAATCACCAAACATTATCATCGTCAACGGGTTGACGGATACGATCCAATTCGGAGAATATTCACCAAAGAGTGGCATCATCAAAGGATTGATGGAACAAAGCCAATTGACATTGTCAAGGGGTTGACTGAAAGAAAAAATGACTTCATCGAAGAGACACCTCATCAAAGAGTTGACGGAAAGAACACCTATCCGAAGGAACACGTCGTCAAAGGATTGACAGAATGAAAACCTGATCTCGGACTATATCGTCAAATGGTTAACGGAAAAATAACTGAGGTAAACAATCACATCATCAAAGGGTTGATGGAAGGAAGGCTGACATCGTCAAAGGGTTGACGGAAAGAACATCTCAAGTAAGAATCTCATCAAGGGGTTGATGGAAAAGAATGTATTTGAAAATCGTCATCAAAGAGTTGATGGTAAATAGCTAAACAGGTGAAACAACAATTGTAACCATAAAAGGTTGAATAATACCAAGGACGGATAAGCTTCTCAGGGGAGACTGCCACTTATCGCCCTAGAAAACAAGCTTCTCAAAGAGATTGCTACTTGTTGTAGACAACAAATTGAGGAAAACACCAAAGACGGATAAGCTTCTCTGGAGAGATTGCTACTTATCATTTTAAAAAGCTGAAGGAAACACCAAAGGCAGATAAGCTTCTCAGGGGAGACTTTCACTTATCGTTGCAAAATACCAATGACAAAACAAGCTTCTCAAGGAGATTGCCACTTGTTGTTTGGGTATAAATACAACACTGCTGGAGAATAGATTTTGTCTTCAATGAGGATCTGTAAAAGATTCATCCTGCGAGACACAGTGCAAAATAAATGCACGCTCAAACTAGGTTCGGCGACCTAATCAGGTTCAAAAGTAGCACTTGCCAGGGACCAAAGTTCAATCTAGGAACAAGCTAGAATGAAACGGTCAAGCAAGACTCCACCCATTGAGGAATGAACTCAAATGGGGATTTATCTTATCCAAAAATGGAAAAGATAACTGAAGCAACCATCATCCACGAGAATCAAACTCCGTGGGGAATTTAGAAAGGATGGGCACTTTATGCCTAAAGGCTGATAACTCTATTTGAGAGAAGAGACAAACCCAGTCACTTGGGGAGATAAACGCCAAAGTGAACAAAACAGGTAAACACCAGGATGGTAGCACAAATGCTCAAATCCCATGCTTATGTATGAATGCATGTATGTCATGTTTATGCTTATGCTGACAAGCAGACATAGAGGAAACAAAACTTGAGATGAAATAAACATCTCGACAAGGATAGCCAGCCAACTTCACCGGATAGGAACATCACTAGGGATGAACATGTAGAATTAGCAATTCCAATCCAAGGTTACAACCTTCTCTGGGGAAAAAGAGTATTTCACTCGGGGTATAACATCATGCCTTCACCTGAGGGATTGCCATCATGAGCCTGATTTCCTTGTTGGAAGAGAAAGATCCATATGGAATCGCCGAGATCAACCAAAGTAACAACTTACTGGGGAGCTAGCAAAGGATATCACGAGAAATGTAGTCCTGCATTTTAAATGCATAATGATCATCGCAATGAGCAATGGCTCTTGCAATAAATAAACTTCAAATCTCTTCTGCCCCATATTACATGGTCTGTTTGGAAGAAAATACCAAGAGGATTTTACAGAAGAATTGGCATGTAAGATGCTTCAATATCTTCAAACTCTTGGAGAGATTTACAAATCACGACGTAATTGCCCCAATTTAAGTGCATTTGCACGACAAAGTCCTCGGATTTGTCCTTCAGACTGTGGGAGTAACAACTGGGAAACAAACTTGCCCCTACTAGCTGGTTGATCTGTGAAGGAGTTGCCCCAGACTGAGCTTTCTATACCAAGTCAAATTCTTTAGTTGGTTGCATTTGTGAAGGAGTTGCCCCAGACTAATTAACTTTCGAGAGATTTGTCTAATCTCGGCCTGATTGCTTCTGATTAACTGGTCTTTGAGAGATTTGCCTAATCTCGACCTGATTGCCCCTGATTGGCTGAATCTCGTAGCGGCTTGCCTTCCCGCTCAACGAAGTCTTCACGAGTTTTGCATCTTAGCTTGATCAATCCTTTCATTGCAGAAACCTTCTTGGGGTAAAGTGTTTACTCGCAAGTAAAACTGTTGTTTTTGAAAATGATAATTTTAATGCAATGTGTATGACAGTTTTGAAATCCGAGTCTATTCACTGGAATTATGTTGCAACATATAGTGAATGGATCACTCATCAGAATGTCACATGAATGGTAAGCAAATCCCTTTAGGAGTCAGTTTTGACGTGATCTTACCGAAGTATGCTTTCGAAACAACTCTGCTTTAATTAGGTCTTTCGAGGGTTGTAACGTGACCTGGTTCATGGTTTGAGAAAGAAAGGATATAAGGCTCAAAGTTTTGTCTTAACCCACCCATTCTCCTTGATATTCTCCAGTCCTACGTTCAGCTAATTTTGACACACGCATCTAGAGTTTGGCGGTGTAAGAGTGAAGATGACGATTCAAGATTTTGAAATGACAGTCACTTTATTTTGTCTTTGGCCATGGATGTCAGTGACCCTTGATTTTTGACATGGTGCTCACTGAATCTTATTTTTGCCTGAGGATTTGAGGACTTCCTTTGATTTTCTTATTATCCCTAATTTTGCATGGACTAATTATGTTTTTTAAGTCCATTGGGATGCCCCAGTTTTTCCTAAGTCTCCTTCATAGATTTTGACTTAGCGGGATTTTCTTTTTCTATTTCTTTTAGAAAGGTTTGTGACTGCCAAGTCATTCGTCCTTTGAAGAACAAACGACACATCTGCATGATCAGATTACTGAACACTACCCTGCCCCAGGTTAGGTGTAAGGGTTTAGAAATCCGAAGGAAACTCCTACTTCTAGGCTCAAAGTGGTTAACTAGAGACTAACTCCTTATCTCTCCAGTGTTCGAGGGATTTGAAACAATGCATGTACATCATCAGCAAGGTGTTATTCGAAAGCATACTATTAGAGGTTGTACGTCTTTCAATTTCATTATCCTCCCTCGGATTTTGCTTACAAACATTTGATATTAAAAAAAATATGAGTGAACACGAATGAACTTAATCAAAACATGCATATTCATTTCATTAATAAAACCATTTTTAACAACAGTGTTTTACAGCAAAGTAGCACTTAACAAAGAAACTACAAAATACAAAAGTAAAGACATAATCAAAAAGATTGTCAGCATCGGGGACTGGGCTATCCTTTCTCGATTGACCATTAAGCTAACCATCTTCAAAGTTGACTGTCGAGATCAGTCTGAGAATCATCTTCACATCCACTCTTGGTAATTTCTTCCATAACCAGAACTGATGAACCCGCCTGATTGGGTGAAGGATTGTTTATTTGAATGCCTAGAGGCGTGAATGAGAACATATTGGAGTTAAGCAGAGTCTGAACCTTGCTCCTGAGCACCTTACAATCTTCAGTTGAATGCCCCTGTGCCCCAGCATGGTAGGCACATCGCGCATTAGCATCAAAACCCGGTGGGTATGGAGGGATCACTGGATCTATCTCCTTTGGCACTATCGATCCACCTTTGATTAAATCTGGCAATATCTGATTGCATGACATTGGTAACAGAGTGAAATGCCTCTCCGGCTTCTTTGGCCTTTGTCTGGCGTTCTGACGCGGTGACGGCGGTAGGATCATTGATATTGAGAAGGTCTTCGATTTGGAGAAGAATATTGCTCCTGTGGAGAGAATGGTGTCTGACGCGGAGACCCAAAAGATTAATGACTCTGATTAGTTGAGACGCATGAGCATTGAGGCTGAGGTATAGGAGATTCCCATATGGAATTACTTTCTTCCTCCCATCCTTCTTGAGAACTGACAACAGATTCACTCTCGCTAGCTGAGATGTTCGAGGTGCCCTGGATTTTTCCGTTCTTAAGACCGTTCTCGATACGCTCTCCAGCTATTACTAAGTCAGATAAGTTTGATGTCACAATGCTAAATAGATTCTCTCGGTACGGGCCTTGCAAAGTATCCAAGAACCAGTCAACCAATTCCTTATCCAAGAGTGGTGGTTGAACGCGAGAAGCTACTTCTCTCCACCTCTAAGCATAACCTCTGAAGGATTCATTATCTTCTTGAGATAAGCCTAGCAAATGCAGGCGGCTGGGAGCCAAGTCAAGATTGTAGTTGTATTTCTTTACAAAGGCACTGGCAAGGTCTGACTATGATTGGATCTAACCACTCTCTAACTGCATGTACCAATTCAGTGATGCCCCACTCAGACTGTCCTGGAAACAGTGAATCATAAGCTTGTCGTTATGGACATGTGAAGTCATTCTTCTACAATAAATCACCAAATACTGCCTCGGACAACTATCTCCTTTGTACTTCTCGAACTTCGGTGTCTTGAACTTTGGAGACATTACAAGGTCAGGTACCAAACACATGTTTAAAGCATTCAGATCAGCAGCGTGACGACCCTTAATGGCATCAAGCCTTTCTCCCAAGGCACGACATTTTTTAATTATCTTAACGTATCGTGGATCCTCAATTTTCATCACAGGGACTACCTCTTGGGATCTGGCTCAGAGAATGCAAAACTAAGGTATTCCACGGCATCAACAGAAGATAAACGTCTATCTCGGACGATGGTACGCTCTTGTATAACCTGGTTCTCGACAGGAATCTGTACCGGTTGAGCTTGGGCAACATTGTTCACTGAAGTCCTCTGAATATTGTCATCTTTCTTTGCCAAAGCTGTCATAGCTTCCATGATCTGATCCAACTGATCTTTCAATAATTCAAAATCCACTGTGGTCACAAACTGGCTCTGCTCTCCTGAGTTCATGATCCTTCAAAAGTTACTCCAATTCCAATGCTGGCTTCGGGAAGTCAACTGCTGGGTTATGGACAAAGAATGGATGAGATTCAAGACTGAGAAATGCAAATGCAAATGTGATGACATGCGCATGAAAATTCAAGCCAAATGGTTTCAAGGAACTCAAAGGCAAGTTGCAATCATTTTTGGAAAATCTGAAAAGTTTCACTTTAAAATCCATGATCTCTATTGATTTTTGCAAAGGAATGACGATCTGAATTCCTTGAAACCAAAGGGCTACTCATGAATGCATGAATGTATGCATAAACACAAGTATACAGATATTCACATATTCACATGCAAACAAACAAGGGCCTAGGTTTGAAGATCACGAGCATGGAGCCATGGTCTACCCATCCCAAAAGGTGTGCACTAAGGGTTCATGATCTACAGAACAAGGGTTCTAAATAGTTCCCAGAGTCATCGATAAATCTTTTGGATATTATCGTCTTGCACGACTACTCATGCGAACTAATAATATTCTCAAGATAAACTCGTCTGAGTGTAGTATCGCATGACAATCATCACAGGTCTACACCTAGATAATCACTGCACTACATCCTAAAAGGCTTAGAGGGGTGAAGGGATACTAAAGGTCCTCAGCTTCACGGACTCCCAGGTCAGAAAAAGTAATGTCAATACGACTACTCGCATGACATCAGTAATCCCAAAGGGGGCTCCACTGAGCATGGTTATATCATATGTTAATCATGTTAGGACTACTCCCAACAGTTAACTATTGATTATACCACAATCCTATCATAAGTGTACACTCAAGCCCGGGTTAGGACTTATCTCACCACAAAAAGGTAACAAAACAACAAGCAAGCAAATTAATATCATAAATAAGCAAGTTAGGTTTAACCCTCTGCTGAAGGATCCCTAGTGAAGTCTCCATTTTTGTTGCGGTGAGAATCAAATATCAAGCTATTAATTAACTTGAATCACAAATCTTGAAGTTCACCACCGAGCTCTGATTTATCCAAAGGAAAGGGTAAAGATCGAAAGAAAACCCTAATTGCAATGTAAAAACAAAGCAAGGAGATATAAGATTCAGGGGTTGGTTATACTTAGGGAATGTGTTAGCATCCTAAGTATCTGTAGTAATCTACAGGAACCTCTTGTTTTATTTGTGTTATATTATTATTTGATTGCTAAGGGAATGTGCTAAGATAAAGGCATAGGGGTTTTATTTCTAAGTATGCTCGCCAAGACATCGCATCTCGTGCCTACGTATCCTGACGGGAATGGAATCAGAGTATTCGTAGTTCTCTTTAATGAGGGTGTGGAACTTTTGGCTGTGGACAAGGTTCCAAAGGGAAAAGGTAAGTATCCATGGCAAGATACTTATATAGACTGCGGCGACTCTAAACATAAGGTAGGGTAAACGGGTAAGGAAACGTCCATAGCAGGACACTCACGTAGAGTACGGCGACTCTAATCCTAAGACTAGGATGAAAGAGAAAAGATAAGTAAGTGTCCATGGCAGAAACTTACATAGATTACAGTGACTCTAATCCTAAGGCTAGGATAAACAAGGAAAGAAGTGTTCATGGCAGAACACTCACATAGAGTATGGCGACTCTAATCCTAAGGCTAGGATAAAACAGAAATAAGTGAGTAAGTGTCTATGGTAGGAACTTACATAGAGTATGACGAATCTAATCTTAAGGCTAGGATAAAAGGGAAGAACCTAAAGTCTCAAGGGAAATGTGGACAAGGTTATCCTAAATGTGACATGGCAGTCAACAAGTGTGATCATTTCCTTTGGAATGAGATAATAGTTTGATCCTACAGCCTACTTCAACACTAAGTGATCAAAATGGAATCTAATCACCTAGTGGAACACCCTAAAGGGAACATATGAAGTAACAACCTACATCAGTCAGAGTTTACTACCGAGACTTAATCGAAACTTCTAGTTAAGAAACAAGAAACAATCTAATCAAAATTATCAAGAAATTCTGATCAAAATGACACAAAAGGTTTATCAACAATTAATCAACATCTAAAACCAAAATTTTATTCAAATCAAGATCAAAATTAACCTCAAAAATCAACATTTAATCAAAACTTAATCAAGAGCAAGCAAGCTTACTAACATCAAGGTTTAGTGTCAAATAATTTGATCCAAAATTAAAATCTAATAAAACGTACAATCAAAAGATCAACATTTGAAAATGTGTTATATATAAAAAAAAACAAGAAAAATAAAAGGAAGAAAATATAAAAAATCTAATTAACTTCCTAATGCTAAATAAACATTTAAACAAAATTAATTTAAATTAATAAAAAGGAAAGAAAAAAAAATGAAAAAAGAAATTTAGTTTTTATTTATCATTATTTTAAAAAAAAAAAAAAAAAGGGTGGGCTTTAAGGTTCAAAACGAGATTACCGGCGATGCTGAACAAAAGAGAAACCGTGGATGTCTTCAGGTACAGAATTTCTATGATGTCGCACTCTTTTCTCCTTTGCTTCTTATCATCCAAATATGCCGCTACTCTTCGTCTTGTATCTCTTCCCTTTCTTATTGTGGAAATCTTCTCCTCACTTCCTTGCTTTCGTTTCTGCCTCAGCAACTTCTTCAATTTTCGGCGACGGGGCTGTTATGGATCGATGAAAGTGGTGGATTACGGTGATGATGAGGTTGAAGAAGGTGGTGCGAAGGAGGTTTAATGGTGGTGGTGATGATGATGAGGTTGAAAAAGGTGGTGTGACACTCTTATATAGGCCTTAAATAAATGAATGCTTTGAAAACATGCTTTGATTTTCTTTCCTTTTTCGGTTTAGCATGTTTGGATTGTATTCATGATTTATGTTCCCTTGTAATTCATGAGGATTGATGCTAATTATTTTATTTGAAACATGTTTTGCTTTCTTTCATTGTTCTTGATTCCTTCCCTTTTTAGCTCAACAAGTTTGATTGTGTCTGAGACATATTCTTGTATGTTTGGAAAGAACACAAGTTTGCCTTGAACACATGATTTTTTTGTATTTTGTGGACTTTGTAATAATAGTAATAATAAAAAATAATAAAAATAATAAAAATAAATATAGATATAAAAATAATAATAATAATAAATATAAATATAAATATAAATATAAATATAAATAAATAAAAATATTAATGAAATAATAATAATAAATAATAATAATAATAAATAAAAATAAAAATAAAAAAATAATAATGATAAATAACTAATAATAAAATAAAATAATAAATAAATAACTAATAAAAATTATAATAAACAAAAATATATTAACAAAAAGAAGAAATAAATTTTAAACTAAATTAGTGATTTAAAAGTCATAAATAAAAACAAAACTCTAAATTAAAAATGAAGGCATAAAGTTCTAAGACTCCAACATAAAGATTAAACTTGAAGATTATGCATGAAAATAATTGAATTAAAAAAATAAGAATATGTGACAAAAATTAAACGAAAAAAATGCATGACTATTGATTAATGGACTAAATGACTGTAAACGCAGAAATGGTTGACTTAAAATGATATGCAAAAGATCAGAGTATCTGAGGGTAAAATTTGGGGTATGACACCTAGCATGTATGATTAGGTTGTCACCTATTTGTTCTAGTATGTCCAAACTTGTACCATGCGCAGTTGTTTAAATGGTATCTTAACTTTGTTCATATGATGTATGACTTTTAAGGCATGATATCCTTGGTATACATAAATGCTTATGTGAATCTTTGTGATATTCTCCTCTTGCTCAATATCATGTTGAAACCCTAATGCATGCTTTTGAACTCAACTCATATCCATGATGTTTTAGTCTTGTTAGAACTTTACTTCTTGGGTGTTTAGATGTTGTAACATCTCTGTTCATGTTGGTTGTCACCATATGAGTTTGAAACTTCTTTGAACTTTGAGTATGTTTGATTGTTTCCTTACTTCTTTTTTTACTTTGTCAAGTCTTTGCCTTGAATGTTGTTACATTTATTCTCATGTTTTGGGTTGTTACCATATGCCTCTATCTTTGTCATGTTGTAATTAACATCATGTTTGAATCATGCTTACTTGTTCATATTATACTTTCTTCAAACCTTGTTAGGTCATCCCTAAGTGATGTTAGCTTGTTAGCTTCCATCCTTAAGGTCCCTTTTATTTCCCCAAATCCAAAGAAAAGTCTCTCTATTGACCCATAATCATATATAGCTCATTTTTACCTTTCCCTCTTGACATTGTTAGAGTCATTAGGCCTTTCAACTTAGACTTGAGTTAGAACCTACAATCCCGTTTGATTTTGTCGAGTCATGATCTTTGATACCTACCTTACTAGGACCCAATCTTTAGTTAACACTTCAGCTTAGATTTAAGTTTAGAGTTTGTGAACTCTATGTGAGTGCCATTGTAATGTGTACTCACTTCCCCTTTGACTTTGTTTAAAGTCAACCTTAGTTTAGTATTTCAACTTAGACTTAGAGAGTTTGTTAACTCTATGTGAGTACCATAGTTATGTGTACTCATTTCCCTTTGGAACCTCGGCCACAGTCAAGAGTTCTTCACTCCTAGTTAGGCGAACTACGACTGCTCTGATTCCATCAAAGTTAGGATACGTAGGCACGAGATGCGATGTCTTGGCGAGCATACTTTGTATATACCCTTAGGTCTTTACCTTAGCACATTTCCCTTAGCAAGCAAACATTAACTTAACACAAATACTAACAAGAGGTTCCTATAGAGTACTACAGATACTTAGGATGCTAACACCTTCCCTAGATATAACCGACCCCCGAACCTTAGATTCTATTAGTTGTGTTGTTACATAGTGCACTTATGGTTTTCTTCGATCTTTACCCTTTTCCTTTGGATAAATCAAAGCTCGGTGGTGAATTTCATGATTTGCGATTCAAGTTAATTAATAGCTTGATATCCGATTTTCACCGCAACACATAGTCAACCACAACAAGTATAATTTTTTTTTCTGAATAAAGATGGGAAGGGACCCATAAAATCAATACCCCACACATCGAAGCCTTCCACTTCTAAGATATTTTTCCATGGAATCTCGTCGCGTCTAGAAATGTTTCGAGTGTGTTGGCACCGGTCTGCATTTGATAACTGTGGTGTGGACATATTTCCATTGGCTAGGCCAATGAGACCAGATTGTAGGATCTTTGCACAAGTCTTGGACGTGCTTGTGTGCCCTCCATAAGGTGCAACATGGCAATGGGTTATGATATTATCTACCTCTGCTTCGGGGATACAGTGACAGAAGATACCACCGACGCCTCTTCTGAATAGAATGGGCTCATCCCAATAATATGTTTTAAGTCATGGAAAAACTTTTTCTTTTATTGGTAAGTTAATTCAGGCGGAAGCACTCTGGCCGCTAGGTATTTAACAAAGTCAACATACTACAGGACTATGGATAGAGCAAGTGTTACTTCCGCGGTCTATTTATTTACTATTCAAGAGTTTTCTTTTTCAGAAAGTTCATCATTTTGAGAGTATTCAGATGTGTTATTTTCTAACTGGGCGATAAGTATGTCATATGGGAAATCATCATTGATGGGCACTTGTTCATCTTTTATATCATCGAGTCTGGAGAGGTGATCCGCTACAACATTTTTAGTTCCTTTTTTATCTTTGATTTCCAATTCAAACTCTTGTAGCAGTAGAATCTATCTCAACAACCTTGGCTTGGCATCCTTCTTGCTTAATAAGTACCTAATAGCGGTGTGGTCTGTATAGATAATTATTTTAGCTCCTGCTAAGTAAAAGTGAAATTTATCTAATGCAAACACTACAGCTAAGAGTTCCTTTTATGTGTTTCATCCAAAGTTCGGCTTGCATAATAAATGACGTGAAGCTTCTTATCTTTTCATTGTCCTAAGACAGTGCCTACAGCTTAATTGCTCGCATCACACATTATTTAAAAGGGTTCATTCCATTATGGAGGCTGCATAATGAGTGCAGAGATCAAAGCTTGTTTGGGTAGTTGGAATTCATCTACGCATTTGTTATCAAAGATGAATTCTGCATCTTTCATCAACAGACCAGTTAGGGGTTTAGTTATTTTAGAGAAATCTTTGATGAAACGTCGGTATAAACTGGTGTGTCCTAAGAAACTATGTATCTCTCTAACGTTTTTGGGCGGTCGAAGGTTTTCTATTACTTCTATCTTGGCCTTATCCACTTTAATCCCCTTGTCTGACACTATGTGTCCAAGTACGATGCCCTCTCAAACCATGAAATGTCATTTCTGCCAATTGAGTATAAGGTTGACTTTTACATACCTTTCTAGTACCATTTCCAAGTTCGCAAGACATCCTTCAAAACTCTGCCCACAAGCCAAGAAGTCATCCATAAATACTTCCATGATGTCATCAAAGAAATCTGCAAAGATTGCCATCATGCATCGTTGGAAGGTCGCGGAAGCGTTACATAATCCAAACAACATTCATCGGTAGGCGAATGTACCATAGGGACATGTGAAGGTGGTATTTTCTTGGTCATCATGGCGAATTGGGATTTAGAAGAATCCTGAGCAGCCGTCCAAATAACAGAAGTGAGAGTGCCTAGCCATTCGTTCAAGCATCTGGTCGATAAAGGGTAAAGGAAAATTATATTTTTGGGTGACTTTGTTTAATTTCCTATAGTCTATGCGAAATTCAAATGGGAGCATTACATAATCCAAACGGCATTCGTCGGTAGGAGAATGTACCATAGGGACATGTGAATATGGTATTTTCTTGGTCGTCAGGGTGAATTGGGATTTGGAGGAATCCTGAGTAGACGTCCAAATAACAAAAGCGAGGGTACGTAGCCAGTTGTTCAAGCATCTGGTTGATAAAGGGTAATGGAAAATGATCTTTTCGGGTGGCTTTGTTTAATTTCCTATAGTCTATGCACATTCTCCATCATGTTTCAACACACTTTGCTACAGCTTCGCCTTTCACATTTTTTACTTTTATAACACCTCCCTTCTTAGGTATGACATGTATTGGGCTAACCCATTTACTGTCGGATATCGGGTATATGATTCCTACCTCTAGTAGCTTTAGTACCTCCCTCTTAACCGCATCACTCATGATGGGGTTGATTCTTCTCTCGTGTTCTCTAGAGGTTTTCGAATCTTCCTCTAGCATAATTCTATGCATGCACAGTGAGGGACTTATTCCTTTTAGATATGAAATGTTATACCCTAGAGCTGTAGGATACTTCCTTAAATGATTCAAAAGCCACTCAATTTGTTCCATACTTAAGTCTGCGTTGACTATTACTGGGCGTTCAAATTCTTGATCTAGGAATTCATACCTTAAATTTTTAGGTAGTGTCTTAATTTCTACAGAAGGTTTCTTTGGGCAAGGAATAGGATTGGGAGTTAGTGCGAGACACTCTCTCAAACTGTCATCCACGTATGGTTCACGCCATTCATCATCTTCTAAAAAGGAGGTGATTGAATTTTAAGGACTTCAGTATCCTGAGGTGGTTCCATCTCCATTTCCTTTACGCATTCGTCGACGACGTCTATGAAACAATAGGTATCATCTATAGCAGGCGCTTTTAGGAATTGTGAAAGAATGAATTCGATTTTCTCCTCACCAACCTCGAAGGTTAGCTTTCCTTGTTTCACATCAATAATGGCACTAGCAGTGGCCAAAAAGGGTCTCCCTAATATGATTGGAATGTTGGGATCTTCTTTTATGTTCATTATTATGAAGTCTGTGGGAACGTAAAATTGACCAATTCGTACGGGGACGTTTTCTAGCATACCTACAGGAAATTTAACAGAGCGATCAGCTAGTTGGAGGGACATTCTCGTGGGCCTTAGATCGCCTAATTTGAGTCTTTCACATATTGAAAGGGGCATTAAACTGACACTAGCTACTAAATCACAGAGAGCTTTGCTTATGACAAATTTTCCGATTACACAAGGTATGGAAAAACTACTTGGGTCCTTTAAGTTAGTGGGCATGTTGTTTAAATGAGGGCGTTACACTCTGCAGTAAGCATCATCGTCTCATTATCCTCAGGTTTCTTCTTATTGGATAAAATTTCTTTAAGGAACTTGGCATAGGAAGGCATTTGTGTAATAGCTTCTATAAAGGGTATTGTAATTTTTAGCTGTTTCAGAAGCTCTACAAATTTCTTAAACCGGCCTTCGGTTTTATACTTATCAAGTCTTTAAGGATAAGGAATGGTGGCTTATATGGTGGTGAAGGCACGTATGGTTTCTCTTTCTCCACTGCCTCTTTGGTTTTATTTTCCCGCCCATTGTTAGTTGGTTCTTCTGGTTGGTCATCATTTGTTACCTTTTCGACTTTTTTTTCCAGTTTTATGATACATAAGCAGATTTTGAATTCTTGGATCCACTGGCCTATCTAATTTTGTCCCACTTTGCACTGTGATAGCATTAGCATGGCGTTTTGGGTTAGGTTGTGGTTAGCCAGGAAACACTCCAGTTGGATCTGATGTTGTTGCTTGTTGTTGGGCTACTTGAGAAATTTGGGTTTCCAGCATTTTATTATGAGTAGCCATAGAGTCAGCCTTAGTTGCCAATTGCTTAATCAACTCATTCTTGTGAATGTTAAGGTTTATAAACTCTTTGTTTTGTTGGCTTTGGGTTGCAATAAAGTTTTCTATCATTAGTTCCAGGTTTGACTTTTAGGTGCTTAAGGAGCAGCAAGGGCTCCTTTTTTCTAACCAAGAGGGATAGCAGGTGCTTGGTTTGGAGCAAACAACGCATTGTTGTTCTTATAGGAAAAGTTAGGATGGTTTCTCCAGCCAGGGTTATAAGTGTTGGAGTATGGGTTTCCTTGGGCATAGTTTACTTGATCGGATGGAATTCAAGCCAATAGGTGGCATTCGAGAGTGTTGTGCCCAGGGGTTTCACATAGCTCGCAGTTAGGTGTAACAACAGCTACGATAGTTGGTGGAGTTATGGTAAAACTCCCAATCTTTTGAGTAAGGGCGTCCACTTTAGTATTTTCACGGTATATGCCATTAATCTCTTACATTCCGCCTCTCGTCTGGGATTTCTCTACAGAAGTTCTCTCACCTCCCCACTAATAGTGGTTTTGCGCCATATTTTCTATGAAGTTGATAGGCGTCTTGGTAGGTTTTATCCATTAGAGTGCCACCAGCTGCAATGTCTATGGTTAATTTGGTGTTGTACAAGAGACCATTGTAAAATGTATGGATAATCAGCCATTGTTCAAGTCCATGATGTGGACAGAGCCTTAGCATATCCTTGTATCTCTCCCATGCTTCGAAAAGAGATTCTCCATCCTTTTGTTTAAATCTGTTGATTTGGCTTCTTAGCATAGTCGTTTTGCTAGGTGGGAAATATCGTGCTAAGAAAACTTTCTTCAATTCGTTCCATGTAGTGATGGAATTAGATGGTAGAGACTGGAGCCAAGCTCTAGCTCTATCTCTTAACGAAAAGGGGAAAAGATGTAATTGTATGGCTTCTAGATTAACACCATTAACTTTCAACGTGTCTGCGTATTGCACAAACACTGATAGATGAAGTTTAGGTTCTTCTGTAGGGCTACCGGAGACTGGTTTTGTTGCACGACTTGCAACAGTGAAGGTTTCAACTCGAAATTTTGCGCCTCGGTGTTGGGGGTGCGATACACAAGTGTGGCTCCTCTTGAGATGAAGCAGCATATTCCTTAAGAGGATAGTTTTGATTATCACCCATATCTGATGATTCTGGGATATTAGGATCAAGGATGTTGTATTTTAATCTATATTCTTTGATTCGGCGTCTTAGAATTACAAAACGCTCGATTTTGTCAATTAGTTGCTCTAACTCTTCTCCTTGCGAGCGAGTGTTTGGCATACAATCGACGAATTAAAGGAAAAATGGTTGCCTTAGTCTATACGACGCAACAACAGAGTTACGATATCGACTAAATTGGTCCCCGGCAACGGAGCCAAAAACTTGATCGCGACTCTGCGAGTCTATCGTATTAACTGCAAGTGCATAGTGAATCGCGTAGTTTTAAAAGATATCGAGCCCACCGGAACCAATAATCAATCTTACCGATCTTTATTGGTGTTATATAAATCTAAGGCTATAAATCTTTTGATTATGGGGAAATTAAAACTAAAACTAAAATAAAGCTTAAGATATCAGAAAGAAAAGACCGGAATGTGGATCCCAATGCACCTCAGGGACTCAATAATTCATTGGCGCTTGTTATGTATTAAATCACTTCTCAGTAGAAAATATTAGTTTAAAAACCTTTATCTCATATTGTCGTGCTATTGACTCTAGATGTACTTCTAGACCATAATGTTTTGCCGTCGCTCACCCATTTGAATCAAGAAATACTTTTTGAAAACCAATAAGTTCTAATTAATCTTAAAGCATTGTCGCTGTGTTTAGGATTAATGTCCAATTTTTACTATTTGGTTTGAGCCTCACACTGTCGTGCTATTGACTCAAAACCTTAATGTTTTCACTATCGTGCAAAACCTTTTGGATTTAAAATTAAAAACTGAAATCAGAAAAATAATTTAGAAAAAGGTTACGCCAATTCATTACCGAGTCCCGTCGGAACGCCGGTCCTCACATACCGGACTCAAAACAATTTAGCCGGACATGGTTTTAAACATAAACAAATAATTCATGACATTTGAAGTTAACAACAACATAGCAATTAATGATAATTGAATTAATGCAAACAAGTAAAAACAACTTAAAATCATTAATATAAAGAACCTGAAAATAAGAACCGAAATTAACTCTGAAATAAATCTTCGTGTACAATGAATGGAATGGAAAATAACTTCTAATGCCAGAACGCTTAATCTGATCCAAGCTTACAATAAAATTCCTAAAAGCTATGTGTAGCCGTCGGTTTTTTCCTAGTGACGCGACCACCTTACCGCATAATTAGTGCTACTTTCTGATTTCTGTATGTATCCTATGAAACTAGAAAGGTAGGGGAAGATATCTTAAACTAACCCTGAACGCAAATGTTTTCTTTAACAAATGCTAAGAGATCAAGGATCGGGGTCTGGTTATACAAAGGGAAGCTATTAATACCCAGTGTATCTATAATAATATATAGGAACCTTCTTTTGCATGTATTTCAGCTATTTTGAAATGATTTCTTGTGTTTATCTGTTGTGATTTGGGGAAAGTTTCTCCTTTGGGAGGGTTGAGAGAATGTTTTTGTTGTTTTTGGAATTTTTGTTGTTTTGATTTGTGTGCTCGCTAAGATTTCGCAATCTTACGCCTACGTATTCCCGTAAAGAGATTTGGGAAATCAGAGCAATCGTAGTTCCTCATATTCTATGGGAGGAAATATATTTGGTGTCTTGTTCAAAGCCCAAGATTGAAGCTAGCAGAGTATTTGTGTCTTGTTCAAAGCCCAAGATTGAAGCTAAAGGGTGACTGAGAGAGAGAATTTTGTCATCTCTAAAGGGAGATATCTCACCTATTCATCACAAATGTTGAGAAATTGGTTATAAGGGAAATTACTTTAACTGGGATATGTAGAACCCAGCAATGCCATGATTTTCTTTATAAGAGGGATGTCATGAAGGAAGAAGCTTTAACTCAGTGTAGAGCAATGCCACTTTTCCTTATGAATCTTTCATGATAAGAGAGGGACATTGCCTTGGATGTATGGAATCCAGAGGCTTGCCACTTATAGATGTTAGATGAAAGAGAAGTTTTAGCCAGGATAAGGGAAGGACTCCAGCTTGGATTTTGAATCAACAAGTGTGCCACTTATAGCAATTATCTGGAGAAAGGTTTTAATTGTTTGTTTTGACATGTGATGTATAGAGGGTGTATCTTTCTGCAGAGAGAACTCATGATTTCATCTGAGGGGATGTTGATTTTTGTGTGCCTTGTTCAAAGCCCAAGGTTGAAGCTAAAGGAAACTGACTCCACTGGGGAGGGTTTTATCTGTCTTATACAAAGCCCAAGATTGAGGCTAAAAAGGAAAATCATTATATGAATCCTAAGAGGAGGCTGACTCTTGCTGAGGATTGTTAAAATCCAAGAGAAGGTCTAAATTGTATTGGGGAATCCAAAAAGGATCTAACTCTTGCTGGGGAATTAGGGAAGAGTTGAAGTATCAGATGGCATAAGGCTCTGATTCTGTTAGGGTTTTGTTGAGGTCAGAGAAGTTTAAAGGTGAGTTTGAAAAACCTTAGAAGTTTTTAACTCAGCTGGAGACTGATGTATTGGTAAAATGATCAGGGTTTACCCCATGCCTTTAGGAAACCTGAGGGTCTTAGTGTGAAGTCCAAAGGGAGAGTATGATAAGTTTCAAATTTACTTGAATGAAGCCCAAGAGGAGGCTGAGACTATCTAAGTCTCTTAAGAAGTGGTAGACTCTAGTGTAAAGAGATATTTGTATGATGCCCAAGAGGAAGTTGAGGGTTCTAGAGATGGAGAACAACTCCTGACTTACTGAATGTTCTGGAAATTTGACTCTCCTGGGGATTGAACTAGTAGAGATGACTAAATTCTATCCTATGCTTTTAGGAAGCTTGTGGGTCCTTGTACTAAGCCCAATAGGAGGCTGGGGAACTTCTAAGAAGCATGTTGGTCCTTGTACTAAGCCTAAGAGGAGGCTGGGGATACTTCTAGGAAGCCTGAGGGTCCAAGCCTAAGAAGAGTTCAAGAAAGGTTTCACCGGGAATAAGTCCTTTCTTTGTTGAACAGTTCTACGGTTTGAAGAAATTCAAAGGAGGTTTCACTGGGAATTAATCCTTTCTAGGGAAATGAATTTCTTGTATATGTTTCTAAGTTTTGACAGTCTTGAGAAAAGTTTCACCGAGAATAATGTCTTTCTCTGTTCCATATTGAATAAGCCCAAGAGGAGGCAGACTGTATCTAGGGGAATTTCCTATGAGGGAACTAGTTATGACAAAGTTAGAAGTAACTTCTGGTTTGACCTAAGTGTTGACCTAACTGCTGGGGAAAACTCTAGACAGATATGCACAAGTATATACAGATAAGTGTATTGACAGGTATATAAACAAGTATGTATTAAAAAGAAAGATGATGGGTCTTACACTCTGAGAAGAGGCCCAAGTGTATTGTGATTTGTTGTGTTGACCACAACTATATGATTAGGGTTTTAAGAAATTGAAGAAAGTTTTGAGCAAACTTTGAATTTGAATTTGAATTAAAATAAAGTTGTTTGAAAATAAAAGAATGTTTGGGGCTTATAACTCAAAGAAAGGCCCAAGTGGTCTAAGAGCAGTTTCACCGGGAATAATGCTCCTCTTAGTATCAATTCAAAACAGACAGATGATTTTGAAAACAGGGGGATGGGGCTTACAACTCAAGGAGAGGCCCATGGAGTTTGTTTATTGTTTAAAACAAATTTTATATAGAAAAGGTTGGGGCTTATACTCAAGGAAATGCCCAGATGACTTGTTTGAAAATAGTGATCGCACTGCGATACTGAAAGACGTTGTGGGACTTATACTACAGCAGAGGCCCAAAATTGTTTATGCACAAAAAGGGTTTGGGTCTTATATTCTATTAAAGGCCCAAAAGTTTTTATAAAGAAGAAAAATGGGGTTTACACTCAAGGAGAAACCCAAAATTTTTTATTTGAAAGGCAATGATCGCGCCGCGATTTTGAAAATCACAGTGGGACTTATACAATGACTGAGGCCCAAAATTTTTATGTACAAAATGGGTTGGGTCTTACACTCTATTAGAGGCCCAAAAGTGTTTCAAATGAAGTTTGAAAATTTAAAATCAAGGGAAAACCCTAATTTTAATTAAAAATACAATTTTTCAAAGAAAATTAAATAAAAAATGACATAAAATATCAAATATATTTAAAAAAAATGTGTTTTGAACTTTGAAAAATGTTTGAAAATAGATGTTATAATCCACAAAATGATTTGAATTCAATTGGTTTTGAAAAATCAAGAAAAAGAATTTATTTAAAATGTTTAAAACAATTAAAAAAGAAATTCTTTGAAAAATTCAAAAATATATCAAAAATAAAATATTTTTTTGATTTTTTTTTTGTGGAATTAAATATTAAAATGTGTAAGTGATTTATGTTTAAAAAATCATTTAAAAAAGATTAAAAATGAGAGAGATGTGAATTTTTGAAATTAATTGGAAAAAAAATCAAAATATTTAAAAATTCAAACATTTGAATTATGGCGCGGAGAACTTCATCTTCTTCCTCGCGCGTGCCATAATTCTCAGATTTGCAAAATCTCTCATATCTCATTGAATACGTAATGAAATTGACTTTTGTAAACATGAAAGTTGCTCGTTTTTAACAAGGATTCCAATGGTACCAATTAATTGCATTTATTTTAAGTGTGGAGTGAGAAATCAATTGAAGAACAGATGAAACCTAATTTTTGCAAGAACATCATAAAACTCTATACACGATAGATACAATGCAATTAATTGAGGGGAAACACTATATAAGTGCAGAAACATGTTGGTAACTGGAAAAAACATTTATGATGCATGGATCATAGAGTTTGAGAGTGTCAGGCTTAATTGTGCAAGAGGAATTTGAATTTTGATGTAGAGGTGTTACATATGTTGTGTGATGATCTGGAGAGCTTCAATGGAGCTTATGTAAGGTGTTTAGAAGCTTGGAATGGATTGAAAACACCTGGATCTTGTTGTGGCGCCTCAACTGCAATTAGGCCTAAGCTGGATTTTGAGCTTTGTGATTCTGGTGTTACAGATGATGGAGAAGTGTTTGGATAGCTTCTATATGATGTATGTGTGGTGTTAAGATCATTGGTTGTGGTGGAATCCTTCTCTATTTGAAAATTCGCATGTTACTTGCCAAAGAAGGAAATTCTGATTTTGAAGGGTGATTTGGAGGAAAACATGAGTTCTGATGTTTTGGGGTGTTTAAATCAGTCACAAATGACCTCTATTTATAGTAGAGGAAGTTTGTTTTGCAAGGAATAGTGATTGGGGGCTGGATCACCCTATTATCCATTAAATCTTGACATGTAGCCAAAGTCTCCTCTATCCATTGACTTGAGATCAGCTTTGCAGGTTTAGGTCTTCTGAACTTTGGATATGTCTTGACTCATTTGGATAACAATGCCTTAGTTCATGTCACCTCTATCCACCCATTGAATGCCTCATGACAAAATTGAAAGTTTTAGAAATGAATCTTGAATCCCACATCCCTAAGGGATAGGATTTTTGACTTGGTGGTTTTATGCTCAGATTCCTCATCATTCATGTTGATATTGGACAGAAATAAAATGATGCAAGTGTCCAAAATTGGCTCAAGAAATCGTGGGATACAAGTCATGAACTAATGCTGTAAAAAAAAGTTTGTGTCAAGGCATATTGGTCACTCCATATCTCTTTGCTCAAATGGAGTTTGATGATGTTCTTGTACTCTTTGGAAAGCTTGCATAATGTTATACCCTAAATTTTACCCTTAGATTCCTTGTCTGGCATATCATTTTTAGGTCAATCATCCATGCATAGCTAACCAATTTATTAGACTTTGTTTGTTTGTTTTTTTTTGTGAAATTAGGGCTGCTGCAAGAGGTTCAAGGGTAATGGAAGCTGTGTGTGTGCGCATTGTGATTCTGGTCCCTTGCAAGTTGTGTTGAATTCCCGTGGAGATAAAGGAAGGACCGATTAGGGTTTCATGGCAAGCAGTATTACAAGTCATATCCTTATAGTTCTGGCATCAAGTTTCATCATCGTCTAAATCTTTGGTTGTGTGAGCAATAGATGACAAGCAGGATTGGTTTTTCATTCATGGAGTTGGATTATCATGTAAAATTCTTTCGATCCTAAGAGAAAAGTTGGAATTGTCTTGTTGATAGTTTTGATCAATGAGCTTGAAGTGATAAAGTTTGGATTTTCTTGTTGATGTTCCCAAGTGGCGAAGTTTGGATAAAGATTTGAATTGAGTTTAGGCGAGAATTTTTCAAGGGAAGTTTAAGATTCATGTCCTTTATCAAGATTTAAATTGATTCATTATCTTTTTACAAAGTTCAAGTCTAAATTCAAGATTTACATCCAAGCTTTAATTTCAAAGGGATTTTATGTGTCCTTACAAATTGAGGTCCAATTGAGATTATGCCATAAAATCATCATGAGAAGAATTTTATTCAAGTTTAATCCAATAAGTGCAAGTTTTATCAAACTCAAGGTACAATGCAAAATCAAAAGAGTTTGAAGGTTCAAAAGCCAATATGAAAGAGGAGACTATTTTGAATATTTAGAATTTGGTGCGCATTGTTATTTACAAAGCTCAAAGTTAATTCAAAGTGTTCAAGAAATTTTACAAATAAAATTGAAATTCATTGTTGTACAAGTTCAAGCACCAGATTCATGCTTCAATATCAAATTCAAAATTACAAACTTATTTCATTCTAGAGGGATCCAAGTGCAAAATTCTAAATTTCATCATTTCAAGAAGTATAAAGTGTCAAAGTCAATTCCAATGCTACAAGTTAGCAAGTGTTGATGAGCAATTGCAGAAGTTTTGGTTTCAAATAAAGATGAAGTTGATGCTAGAAGACTAACTCGTGAAGCCTTTAAGGATATTCAGCTTAATCGTGTAAGACACCATGTGATGGATTAGGAACGAAAGAATCTTATGAGGTGAACTCAAGAGGGATAGAGATCTTTTGGAAAAGCTAGATTCCTAAAGAATTTAAACCAAAAGCAACGGTTTTGTTTTCTGTCATGGATATGCAGACACTTGCATTTTTTTCTTTGAAGGAATAGCTCGAAAATTCGCATCATTTGAATATGGATTTTTCACTATGGATTACACTGGATTCGGTCTTTTAGAAAGTCTTCATGGATACATTCCAAGTTTCGATAAGCTTGTTGATGATGTCATTGGGCAGTACTCCAGAATCAAAGAAAATACAAGTCCAAATCGAAAGAAATTAATTCAAAGTGCATTACATTTATATATTGGTAAAAACTAGAATACATGTCAGCTGCACTTGTCTTGAAGCCACCTAAAAGGCATTTAATGACCCCTGAAGACAACTATGCAAGCTCACAGGACAAGCTGGTTAAGCGCCTACCTTCATCAAGGTCATCGAAATTTGACATTCCAAGGAAAAATGAAAATGATGCTAGCAGCTTGTCAGCTCATGAGGACGGTTGTGATATCCTACCAGAAACAGCAAGGAAATTAAAAGAATTATACTACCTTCGTCCCACAATGAGTGACCCAGTTGACTTTTCACACAAATTAAGAAAAAGAGAATAAACAAAGGAGAGAGAATCATATTTTTACTAAAGTACCCTTGTAAAGTATTGGGAATGATGAAAGTAATATTAATTAGAGGGTAAAATAGGAAAAGTTACATTGGAAACTGAAATGGGTCATACATTTTGGGACACTATTTTATTCCAAATGGGTCACTCATTGTGGGACGGAGGGAGTAATCAGTAATCATGTTTCCAAAACCATCTCCAAAGCATGTTCGAAACATATGCAAACATGTCGAAGCGGAAAAGGAATTTTAGTCATGAAGTCTCAGCAGCAAATCAAACATATTCAATTCTTTCCAAAACAGTCGGTAAACATGGTTGCGACATGTCTCAAATCATCATCAATCGTATGGGAGCAAGGATCACAGTTCCTAATATGTTTCCAAAACAGAATTTGACAAAGTTTTAACTGGAATTGAAAACTCATTTTGAAGCTTACATATAAAAGAGCAACACGCATAGCTTAAGAAAGGAGAAAAAAATTCACAAAAAGAAAAACAACAACAATCACAGTTCCACACAGAAAATCCACAACACTTCCACCAGGAAAAAAAAAGGTCTCTGAAAGAAGAGATGTTTCCAAAAACTAACCTTCAGAACGCCATCGCGTGAACAACTTCAATCGCCATAACCACCCTCATCCGTTTCAAACCTCATAACCCCAAATGACCTCCACCCTTCCGTGAACAACCTCTCCACTGAGATCAAACCATCATCTGTCGTTTTCCATCTTTGAACAATCAACAACTCATCAGAAGCACCACAACAACAACGCCGCCACCGTCACGGATCCGCCGTTGCCGAGACGAAGACGGAGGAGCAGAGATCACGAGAGACAAAATCAAAAGAGAAGGATGGAGGATTGAACGCGTTTGGTCGTGTTTAGAGGAGAAGAGCGGAGTAAGTCGAGCGAATATGATGCTGACGTTGTTAGCCTTTCACCCTTGCCCTGCGTATTGTTCTTGAGGGAGTTTCTGAAGCTTTGTGTTTTTGTTGTTGAAAAGGAAACCCTTCATTCTTGTTTTGGGCTCAGAAGTTGGCCATTATCTTTTACTAACACACACACTCCCCGGGCTTTGTTCTCTTGATTTTTGGCCCATCAATACATGTTGCACCCTGTAGCTAGGGGTGGCAAACGGGCATGCCCGCCCCGCAAATGCCCGCAAAAAGTGAGGACGGGGCGGAGAAAGTCCGCGGACACTGTACTTTTTAAGTCTAAAAATGCAAAATTTTATGTAAATGCTTGTGCCTGCAAAAGCCCGCAAAGAAAACGGGGCGGGGCGGGGCGGACACATTAGAGGGTGAGGGCCTAAACCCTTGGCTCATCTCGCACTAAAGTGCGGGTAAAACGAGCATGTCCGACGGGTCAGACCCGTTTTGCCACCCTACCAGTAGCACTATGCAGCTCCCTTTTGCTTCTCAATTTGTTTTAATTTCATTTTTTACTTTTTGTTTTGTTTTGTTATTAATTTAGAAATTTTTTTTAATTAATAAGCAAAATACTTTTTATTATGTTTTGGTCTAAATTAATTATATTTATTTAAATTAATTAGTCCATTTGTTTTTTTGATTTAATAATGAAAAACTTAAAAAATATTTTTCTATTAGTTTTGATTAATTCCCTTAGTTTTGATTCATATTTGATTATTTAGGCTCCTAATCTTTGATCATATAGATTTTATTTAAGTAATCTCCTTAGTCAATTCGACTCTCGGTTTCGCAGAGTTGTAGCTTAGTTCCGTATGTTTTTGGCTCTTCCTATTTGAATTTATGATTCTTGTTCTGAGCATTATTCTATTCATATATTACGTACATGATTTTACTTCCATGCTTGAGGCTTATCCCAATGCCACCTCGTTATGTTTTGCCTATTCCCGATTCCAAAGGAAAGGATTCCATTCCCGTTGACTGCCATGTCACAGCTTAGCCTAACTTTAGGTCCCTTCTTTTATCTTAGCCTTAGGACTAGAGCCGCCGTGCTCTATGTCTTGCTATAGACAGTTCTTTCCCTTTCATGCTAGCTTTAGGATCGGAGTTGCCGCACTCCGTGTAAGTGTTCTATCATGAACACTTACCTACTTTTAACTTAGCCTTAAGTTTAGAGTCGTCGTACTCTATGTAAGTGTTTTGCCACATACGCTTACCGCCCCCTTGGAACCTTGACCATAGTCAAGAGTTCCTCACCCTTATTTGAGGGGAACTACTAATGCTCTGATTCTTTCAGTCAAGATACGTAGGCACGAGGTGCGATGTCTTGGCGAGCATACTTTGTTAAAAAACCCTAGGTCTTTACCTTAACATAACCCTTAGCAAACAATAATATAACACAATACTAACAAGAGGTTCCTGTAGAATACTACATATACTTAGGATGCTAACACCTTCCCTAGGTATAACCAACCCTTGAACCTAGATCTCTTATTAGGGTTTTCTTCGATCTTTACCCATTCCTTTGGATAAATCAAAGCTCGGTGGTGAATTTCAAAGATTTGTGATTCAAGTTAATTAATAGCTTGATATTCGATGCTCACCGCAATAGAAATGGCGATTTCACTGGGGATATTTCCTGCAAGAGGGTTAAGCCCACCTTGTTTATATTTGTGTGCTTGTTTGTCTGTATATTTGTATATATGTATCTGTATATCTGTATCTGCTTGGGTTGTTACTTTGAGTGGTGAGATAAGTCCTAACCCGGACTTGAGTGCACTTATGATAGGATGATGGTATATTCAAGGAGACTTTGAGGGAGTTGATTCCCGAAAAAGTTAACTTGAGAAACCATCGCTCAGTGGAGGCCCTCTTGGGAGTAGTTGTGTTGAACGCGTTATTCGTGAAAACATTGCTACTTTCGACCTAGGAGCCCGTGACACTGAGGACCTTTAGTCACCTTTTACCCCACCTTGGCCTCCTAGGATGTAGTCGATGACTATGAGGGAGTAGTCCCGAAATAGTTGATACGGGATACTACACTCGGACGAGACTCTCTTGAGAATATTATTGACTACCGAGTTAGTTGAGAAATTGATAATTTTTGAAAGATGGGTTGTTGACTCTGGGAACCTCTTAAAATCCTTGTTCTGCAGATACAAGAACCCTTAGTACACACCTCTTGGGATGGGTAGACCATGGCTCCATGCCCGTGATCTTCGAACTTAGGCCCTTGTTTGTTTGCCTGTATATATGTGTATATGTGTATCTGTGCATACATTCATCCATACATTCATGCATCCATGAATAACTCTTTGGTTTCAAGGAAATCAATTGTTCATTCCATTGCAAAATCAATAGAGATTATGGATTTTAAAATGAAAATTTTTCAGTCTTTCCGAAATGTTTGCAACTGCTTTTGAGTTCCTTGAAACCATTGCATTGCATTGCATTCATTGCATGTGCATTTTCTTTTTGCATTCTGCTCATTCTGTTGTCTCGTCTTCAGTTCTTTCAACCTGAGTCCTCTGCACTGATACAACACCAGAGCTCAAGCTCGTAGAAGGATGGCGGAACATAGTCAAGAGCTTGATTGTGTCAACAATGAATTAGAAGACCTACGAGGGAACGTATAGCAGATTATGGAGATTCTACAGGTTATACGCACGAATATGGATACTGCCCATTGTTGTTTCTGAGATTGTCAACACCGTTGTGGAACCTCAGCCAGCAATTGTTACTACAGCAAGTGTACCTCCATACGGTCTTTCACCAGGGTTTGTGCCTGAACCTGCTGTAATTCCCATTGTTCAACAAGTCCAACAAGATGTTCCTTTGGTTACTGAAGCTCCTAAGGTGATTCTAACTTTTGCACCAGCTGCTGTGCATACCCGTGTACAACCATACTTCAATGAGCATCAACCAGTATATGATGTCCCTGACATGCCAGAAGATGGGGATGAACGTCATGAAAGACTCAGGGAAAATGTGGAAACTATTGATAAAAGGTTAAGAGCGATGGAAGGAGGTCAAGTCTTTGGTGTTGCTGCCAGAGAAGTGTGTCTTGTATCTGGTCTGGTTATCCCTCCAAAGTTCAAAACTCCTAGATTTGATCACTATGAAGGAGCTACGTGCACAAAGAGTCATCTGATCATGTATTATCGAAAAATGGCCGCTCATGTTGATAATGATAAGCTGATGATTCACTGTTTCCAAGACAATTTGAAGGGTGCTTCGTCAAAGTGGTATTTAAGTCTGGATCAGTCCCACATTAAGAGTTTCCAAGATCTATCTGATGCTTTTATCAAGCATTATAAATACAACATGGACTTGGCTCCCGATCGAAGACAACTGCTAAGTATGTCCCAGAAGAATTCTGAGTCGTTCAAAGAATACACTCAGAGATGGAGAGGGACTGCTTCACAAGTGGAACCTCCTTTGACTGAAAAAGAGTTGGCCGATTGGTTTGTCGATACTATTCGTCCTGAGTTTTATGAAAGAATGGTTGGAAGTGTGACTGCCAATTTTTTTGATATTGTTGTTGTAGGTGTGAAGGTAGAATTGGGTTTGAAAAGTGGGAAAATGTCAAGTACCGCTGGTAGTTCAAGCTCCAATAAATACCATGATAAGAAGCCTTCCAATAGTTTCAACAAGAAAAAAGAAGGTGAAACTAATGCCGTAATGTCCAGCAGAAGAAGAAATCAGCCCTGGAAACACCAACAGAACTATGCTCAGCAACAAGGTTACCCTGTCCAGTTTGCTCGACAATCGTATGTGGCTGCTGTTACACACGTTTTTAATCAACAAGTTCTTGCATAGCAGCATGTGCAACCGGCTCCTATTTATCAACCAGTTGTTGTACAACCACCTCCTGTTTATCAGCCTGTCCAAGCTCCATCCAATTATAAACGAGCGCCCAACGCTCCTTCCTATCAACAATAGAAGGTTCAAGCACCTCGCCAGAATGCTCCTAACAGAAGACAATATAAGCCTCCAGTTCCTCCTATTCCGATGACTTATACTAAGTTGTACCCTTCATTGGTACAACAAGGTTTGATAACTACAAGGGCTTTGGGTCTACCTCCTAATCCATTTCCACCTAATTATAATCCAAATGCTCATTGTTTGTTTCATGAAGGTGCACTTGGACATGATCTAGAAAGTTGTTATGCTCTCAAGCACATGGTAAGGGAATTGATGGAAAAGAAGATTTTGTCTTTTGGTGATTCTCAACCTAATGTTAAGAACAATCCTTTGCCCACCCATGGGTCTGTTAATGTTGTTGATGAGGTATCGGACGAGAGTTTAATTCTTGATGTTTCCGAGATTAAAACTCCTCTCCAAGTCTTCCATTTAAAGCTGTTTGAGGCCGGTTTAGTGAATGTTTTCCATAATGATTGTAAAGAGTGTGATGCTAGTACTAAAGGATGTATGTTGGTTCAGGATGATATTCAGAATTTGATCAATGATGGTTTTCTACAAGTGAGTAGTAAATTGAAGAAGGATGAAGTTACTGTGATTGATCTTGCCCACAGGTTCCTCGACTTCCAACAGGACAGCATGAAAGGAGGTGTACCTGAAGGTTGGGGAGAAGTGATAGATGTCAAGACAAAGAGGAATCTCCATGGGTTGGGTTACAAACCAATTAAAGATGGAGCATCGACATCCGCCAAAGGTCGCCCAAAGAGCTTTCAAGAAGTCTTTGTCAGCGGAGGTTTCCAGATTAATGTTGTTGAAGATGATAATGAGGACGAAGACTCGAGCAATCTGGTGTTCAAGTGTGATGTTGCTTTGGACAACTGGGAAGCAATAGAGATCCAAGTGATTTTTCCTTCGTCAAAGTAATTTATTGTCCTTTGTTTGTTGTTTTCAAAATTCCATAGCTATGCCCAAAGCTATTGGATTATTTTGTAGGGCCCCCCTTTTTACTTTCAATGATTATCAATGAATACATTTTGTTAAATTCTTGTTATTTCATTTACTGTTTTTCACTTTTACTTTCAAAAGAAATTGGCAATCTTTCAAAACCACTAAAAAGAAGAACCTTTTCCTCTTGCATTTTTCTTTGTGCCTTTAATAAAATAAGTCATTTCAAACATGTAGAATAATCCCAAACCACGTTGAATCCGATGATCCTACTTTCACTCCTAACTTTGATTCGCCCATTTATCAAGCTGAGGATGAGGGTGAAGAAGACCTCGAAGTTCCTGCTGAACTGGAAAAATTGGTTGAGTATGAGTACATTGAACTTCAACCGCACAAAGAGCAAGTGGATTTGATTAATCTTGGCACTGATGAGGAAAATAAAGAGGTCAAGATTGGTACAACACTTGGGGCTGATGTCAAACAAAGGTTGGTCAAGCTTCTAGAGGAATATGTTGATGTGTTTGCATAGTCGTATCAAGACATGCCCGGTCTAGACACTTATATTGTTGTTCACAAGTTGCCGCTTAAACCAGAGTGCCCACCTGTAATGCAGAAACTTCGAAGAACTAGACCTGACATGGCTTTGAAGATTCGAGATGAGGTTAAAAGATAACTTGACGCAGGTTTCCTAACAGTTGTGAAGTACCCTGAATGGGTAGCCAACATTGTTCCAGTGCCCAAAAAGGACTGTAAAGTCAGAATGTGTGTAGACTATAGGGATTTAAACAAAGCAAACCCAAAGGATGATTTACCTCTACCGCATATTGATACACTTATGGATAATACAGCTCGTTTCGCAGTCTTCTCTTTTATGGATGGCTTCTCCGGTTATAATCAGATTAAGATGGACCCTGCTGATAGGGAAAAGACTACATTCATTACTCCTTGGGGAACTTATTGTTATAAGGTTATGCCCTTTGGTCTGAAGAATGCAGGGGCAACATATCAAAGAGCAATGGTCACTCTCTTTCATGACATGATGCATAAAGAGATCGAGGTGTACGTCGACGATATGATTGCCAAGTCCCAAAGTGAGGAGGACCATTTGGATCATTTGCTGAAGCTGTTTGAACGACTCAGGAAATACCAGTAGAAATTGAATCCTGCTAAGTGTACCTTTGGTGTTAGATCTGGAAAGTTACTTGGATTTATCGTAACCCAATAAGGAATCAAAGTAGATCCTGATAAAGTCCGAGCCATTCAAGAAATGTCCGCTCCACAAACTGAAACACAAGTCAGAGGTTTTCTTGGACGCCTGAATTATATTTCCAGATTCATTTCCAATATGACTGCTACTTGTGAACCAATATTCAAGTTACTCCGCAAGGATCAAATTATTGACTGGAATTATGATTGTCAGCAAGTGTTTGAGAAGATCAAGGGTTATTTGCAAGAGCCTCCTATCTTGATTCCTTCTGTTCCTGGAAGACCTTGATTCATGTATCTGACTGTTCTCGAGAAGTCTATGGGTTGCGTATTTGGCCAACATGATGAGACTGGATGAGAAGAGCACGTCATCTACTATTTGAGCAAGAAGTTTACTGATTGTGAAAGCCAGTATTCACTTTTGGAAAAGACTTGTTGTGTTTTAGCATGGGTTGCTAAGCGTCTCAGGCAATACATGATCTGTCACACTACTTTGTTAATCTCGAAAATGGATCCAATAAAGTATATTTTTGAGAAGCCTGCTCAGACTGGAAGACTTGCCCATTGGCATATGTTGTTATCCGAATACGACATTCAATACGTGACTCAAAAGGCTATTAAAGGAAGTATCTTATCAGATTACCTTGCAGATCAACCGGTTGAAGATTATGAGCCTCTAAAGTTTGACTTTCCTGATGAAGACATTATGTTGGTAAAGAAAGATTGTGAAGAGCCAGGTCCTGATGAAGGCCCTGAGCCAGGTTCCCGCTGGAAGATGATGTTTGACGGTTCTTCTAATTACATTGGGCATGGCATAGGCGTCGTTTTGATGAATCCAAATGGCGGGTATACCCCATTCACGGCAAGGTTAGATTTAGAATGTACAAATAATGTTGCTGAGTATGAGGCATGCATTCTAGGCCTCGAAGCCGCTATTGACCTCCGTATCAAAATTCTGGAAGTGAGTGGGGATTCAGCTTTGGTGATCTACCAAGTCATTGGTGAATGGGAGACCCGAGATGAAAAAGTAATCCCGTATCGTGCTTATACTGTGGAGATGATCCAATACTTTGACGAGGTCACTTTCCGACATGTCCCGAGGACTGAAAACCATATTGTCGATGCTTTGGCCATGCTAGCCTCGATGTGGAAGGTCAGATTTGTTAATGAAGCACCACTCATTCGAATTGAGCGCAAGACCGAGCCCGCCTACTGTCAACTAGTTGAAGAGGAAGCTGATGACAAGCCATGGTTCCACGACATTAAGAATTATCTGCAAAACCAGGAATATTTCGCCGATGCTACTGCTCTTGACAAAAAGACTCTGAGAAGATTGGCATCCAAATTCTTCCTCAGCAATGATGTGTTGTACAAAAGAAACTACGACATGGTTCTGCTTAGATGTGTTGATAGACGTGAAGCAGACATGTTACTTCAAGAAATTCATGAGGGATCGTTTGGAACTTACGCCAATGGTTATGCTATGTCAAAGAAAATTTTGAGAGTCGGGTATTACTGGTTAACCATGGAATCTGATTGCATCCAATATGCCAGAAAATGTCATAAGTGTCAAATTTATGCTGATAAGGTGCACGTGCCTCCAACACTGTTGAATGGTTTATCATCACCGTGGCCTTTCTCAATGTGGGGCATTGACATGATTGGGGAAATCAAGCCTAAAGCTTCCAACGGTCATCGATTCATTCTGGTTGCCATTGACTATTTCACAAAATGGGTAGAAGTTGTTTCTTATGCCAATGTAACCAAGCAAGTGGTTGCCCGCTTCATTAAGAAATGGATTATCTGCCGTTATGGAATTCCAAGCCGAATCATAACACATAATGGGACTAATTTGAACAATAAAACCATGAAGGAGTTGTGAGAAATTTTCAAGATCATGCACCACAATTATTTTCCTTATCGTCCTAAAATGAATGGAGATGTTGAAGCCGCGAATAAAAACATCAAGAAAATCTTGCAAAAGATGGTAAAGACATACAAAGATTGGCATGGAATGCTACCATTTGCTTTGCATGGATACAAAACTTCAGTGCGAACTTCGACAGGGGCAACCCCTTTTTCCTTGGTGTATGGAATGGATGCGGTCCTTCCTATTGAAGTAGAGATACCGTCCTTGAGGGTATTGATGAAAACCAAGCTTGATGAAGCAGAATGGGTCCAAGAAAGATTTGACCAGCTTAAAATTATACACGAGAAGCACATGACCGCAATATGCCACGATCAGTTGTACTAGAGGTGGATGAAGAAGGCATTTGATAAGAAAGTCTGTATCTGAGAATTCCGAGAAGGAGAGCTTGTACTCAAGAATATCTTGCCAGTTCATAAAGACATGCATGGGAAATGGACTCCCAACTATGAAGGCCCGTTTGTTGTGAAGATAGTCTTCTCAGGAGGATCGCTAATCCTCACAATAATGAATGGTGAAGAGCTTGCACATCCTGTGAACTCTGATGCAGTCCGAAAATATTATGCCTAAAAAACCCACTAAGTCGAATACCTAAAAAGGCGACTTATGCAACAATGGGTATCCCGGTGGATCAAAACCTATGAAGGAGATCTAGGCAAAAGTTAGGGATGAAAATAAAAAAAATAGAGCTCGCTAAGCTGAAAACCCGAAAGGGCGGTTTAGGCAAAAATGAGTGCCCCGGTGGATTGAAAACCCGAAAGGGTGATCCAGGCAAAAGTTAGGGACAAAAGGCATTTCACTGCATCAGATGACATTCATCATTGCATAAGATCAAAGCATGAGTCCAATCCAACCGCTCTCGTCAGAAGCAGGATTTTGGGAAGTCTTAGTTGTTAGGGTTAGTAGGTCTCGTTGGATTCAATGTAACCTTTCCCTATTGCCAATTTCAATCGTAATACTCCATGGAGCTTTGCCATTTGCAAGCTACCATTCTTCAATAAAATCATACTTTTGCCTTTCAATTCTTTCCATTTTACGCTTTCTCTGCTTTTCCTTGTTATGCAAAATGTTATTCGTTAATAATAATTTTGAAAGTGAAAAGTTTTGAATTTAAAACCATTTTTGAAAACACAATGAAAAGAATATAAAGTTGCTCTGACCTGTGGAAGGATCTGAAGGAAATCATTGTTCCCTAGGAAGTCTTAATGTTGCAGAAGCACTTTTAGACCATTCAACAAAAATTCCCACTGAAGCATAAACTGACAACACTCTTGGACCGATCCTGTGATCGTAAGTAATTTTCAAGACTGCCAGGAATCTCCCCAGTGTCCTCCATGTGATACTTGTCTATTGATGTTGAGGACTTTCTCCCCAGTGGAGTCATCTTTGTTCCCCACTGAAGTTACTCTATTTTCCCCAATAAGCTGCCTTGGCTCTATACTTCCCCGATGAAGTGGATATTTATTTATCCCATATGAAGTTTCAAATCATGAATGACTCTTTTCGGTGGACATTTTCTTCTTTGACAAAGAAATCAGACTCATGATGGCAATCCCTCAGGTGAAGTCATGACGTTATATCCCCAAGTGGAATACTTTCCCCAGAGAAGTTTGAAACCTTGAAGTAGGACTTTGGTTCCATCTCTGGCTTTCTATCCATCTCTTGATAGATGTATCATTTTTGCAGAGGTTGGCTGAGTATCCTCATCAAGACGTTTATTTCATCTCCGGTTTACTTCTCATCGTTTGTCTTGTCAGCATGAGCATAAGCATGGCATACATTCATTCATACATAGCACATGAGCATGTTTGCTACCTTGTTGTCTTTTTGTCGTTCATTTTGGCATTTGTTCCACCAAGTGACCGGGTTTGTCTCTTCTCTCCAAGTAGAGTGTCGCTCCCGGGATTTTCATCCAAGTACAAACGCAAAAGTGGCACCGAAACAGAGTCGCCAGCAATGTGTATTTATCCCACGAGAGGGAAAGGAAACACTGCGTAAACCTGAAGGAAGGAAAGAGCATGGTCTTACGACCAAGAGAAATGGGTTCGGGAGTCGGTTACGCGAAGGGAAGGTATTAGCACCCCCACGCGTCCATCGTACCCGATGGGATCCACGCTTGCTGTTTCGATCAAAGGGTTTAAAGGAAAGGATACTGGAAAAAAAGAACCGAAAAAAGAAAAGAGAGAACAAGAAACAAATGTAGGGAAAATAAAAGAAGTGCTCGAATGGGCCCTACCTCACTGCCTACGTATCTCATCGGGAACATGAGAATCAGAGCGACGTAGTTCCCCTCACTAGGGAGGGATTGTTTGTGTTTTTTAGTGGAATACGTCAACGTTCGCGTCCTAGCAGTTTAGGTGTTGCAGCTCGCTGTAGGGAGACTTAGGCGTTACCTATTTGTGGTAGAACGGAAATGACGCATCCTTAAGGAATGAGTGAATGAGATGAGGAAAGAAATTCCCGAAGGAAAGACGTTATTGTTTGTTTTTGTCTTTTAAGAGTTTTTTATTTGTTTGCATATGATAGTGTATCTGAACCTTAGTCATTGGAATGTGTACATTCTCACATTCCAAGATGGAATGAGTAAGAAAGTACACTAAGTGTGAAGAAGACCCCCACACTTAGTTCCAATTGTTAAGGTTCAAACACACTAGCATACTTGTGTTTATTAAGTGTTTTTGTTGATTATGAAATGAAGAAGTGTTTTTTATTTGTACCTTCAACAAGTATTGCATTTAAGTCCCTCATACAAGATCGAATGTTTCACACATTGACCCAAGATGGGCTATATGCTACACATTCTAAGATTATAAGAGAAGACCCCTTTATAATCTTTTCTTTATATGAAAGGCCTAAATGCAACAAATGCCTACCTTTATTATATGTTTTGAATTTTCTTTGAGATGAGAAGATGAAAGACTCAAGAGAGGATAAAGGTAAAATCTATGTGAACTAAGACTCAATCCTAATCAATTAATTAAAGGAGTGACCCTAAGGGTTTGTGAGGTTTAAACCTAAAGTCTAAAGAAAGAATGAATTAAACAATTCACTTCTAAATTAGAAGATGAATTGTAATTCAAAAAGGGGAAGTGATGAGTTATTAAGAAAAAGTACATAAGTGCTTAACAAAACACAAGATGGAATTGTAAAAGAGAAAGGATAGAAGTTGAATGTAGATTCCTTGTCCACACTCATTTGTAACTTACCAAAGCCCCTACATGGTTAGTCAACATGTATAAGAAGTATAAGAAGCAAAAGAACATTTAATGCATCATAAAGATCAAAAAAATAAGATGAAAGATCAAATCCTATTAATCACAACCAGAATGTGTATCATATGGAAAACAAATGATTATCATCAAGCAAGTTCAAGTGAACAACCAACAATCATCATCCATGGCATTAGAACATGCTATCATAAGAAAAGGGAGATGAAAGATGAAAAGAAAGAGAAGAAACATGTATAAATGAAACATGTAATTCAAGGATCAGAATTGAAATGAAATGGAAAATGGCTTACAAACATCTCACAAGTATTCATGAAGCAACTAAGACATGCAAGAAGTTATACAAGGAAAAGAATTGAAATGGAGGTTCAAAAGAAAACACAAGTACTTCATGTTAATGATACACAAAGTTCAAATGAAAATGAACATGCAATGATGACATATAATGTGTACAAATGACCTATAATGTCACATGAATAGCTCATTGAAATAGGCAAATGATCATGCAAATATGTACAAAAGAAAACATGTAAACATGCACAAATATTAAGATGATATGACATGTTATTATGCTTCAAAGGTAATGCATTAAACAAAAACTAAATGGACTCATGAAAATTAAACAAGCATGGTATTAAGATACACAAATCATAGGTGGATCATATATCAAAGTAGCATGCAAGAAACCAAGGCAAAAAGGCTTTATACAATGCACTTAGGTCAAGTATACACATCATACAAAGTAACACAAAAATGAACATCAAACATGCCATAAACTGACCAAAAAAAATCAAATAAAAATCACTCAAAATGCCTCAAGATGCTAATGACTTAATCCAAAAAGAAGAGCATCAAAACAATTTTTAATGATCAAGAACAAAAATGCACAAATCTATGTATCACATTAAGCATGCACACAAATGAAAAATCAAAGAAAATAATGGAACAGGGGTAAAAGGGTCATAAAATCAAGAAATAAAATCATGAAAAATTTTCTAAATGTCTTAATAAATCTCATGAATTTTTTTGGAATTTTATGATGAAGTTTAGTATTTTTAAGAATTAAAAAGAAAACTTGTAGAAAAATGAAGAAATAAAATGAAATGGAAAAAGAATGGGGGTGCAGACATAGCAATTACGCAGTTCAAATTAATTGGGCCTTGAAAACATGGGGTGTGGATATCAATCTGGCTTAAGTCCAACACACGCGCAGTGCATATTAACAAACATGGAATCTCAGTCAACAAAGTTGACTCCCTCATGGCCATTGGATCAAGTCATAGTCAAACCATAGTCAAGGTAATCATCATCAACGCACACACTTGAAAGAGCACACACACTATCATGTACCATTTCACACAATGTTTAAAAATAAAATCAGAAAATTCACGTGACATGCACACTGATTTTAATGTGCTGTCATCACACAAGCCACACGATGGTGAACATCCGATGGTCCACGTTCAAACTGAGAACAAAACCCTAACACAAGAACACCGGCCGGAGAGGGACCTCCGGTCACCTTCTCCGGCGAACTACCACCATCTACAACCTCAAATTCTCCAGAATTTCACAATCAATATGCCAAAATAAAGAGGAAGTAACACACACCATGATTCCACCAATGAAATTGTCAAACCATTCACATACAGCAAGAAACAAGCATGAACATGTTGCCCTAAGTTTTTGGATCTAAGCTTCTAAGAAGCTCTATCAACTAGCCGGAGTTTAAATGCTTCTATTAAGCTCAAATCATCATGAAAACAACAAAATAATCAAGTAATCGTGAGAAAAGAGTTTGTGAGATTTGGAACCTGATCTTGCAGTTCTTGTATAGTTTGAGAAAACCAGAGGAAATACTTGTTCTACAACCTTGGAGCTTCAAAACTAAGCAAAATAAATGCTATATCTTGAGAACAAGGAGATTCAAAGCTTGCTGAAGTGTACTTGAGAAAATCGTGTGGATTCAATCATGCCCCATTGATGATGATAAAGATGAAGCCAATGAGAATCTCGTGAAAGGGAAGAAGTATTGGTGAAAAAGAGTGAGAGAATCAGAGAGAAAAGTAGAGAGTGTTTTGGAATGAAATGAGAAGAATGAAGTTGAAAATGAAATTGTGAGGTGAGATTTCTATTTATAGTATGGGTTAACTATGGTTTAATGAGTGAGTCAAGTGAGTCACAATTGAGTTAAGTGAGTCATCCCTAACTAACTGAGTCAAGTTAGTTAGGGAGAGCAAAGCTATGGTGATGATAACCCATGATAAACTATGGTGGAGGTGAAGAGAAGTGAAATGGCACGGCTTGTGTAGGTGAAACTTGCTCAGCAAGTTTGTCTTTTCTATTTCCATGCAAAGCACGTGCTAGTGTATGAGATTTATGACATGTGTGTTTGGTTTAATATGGAAAGCTGAAGTTATGAAGTGTTTGTGGTGTGTGTGAACCAAATCGTGTGTCAAGCTGCTAATGTATCAGTGCCAACATAGGGTGGTTTGCAAATGTTTTTCTCCCTATTCAATGAATGGTTTGGTGTGTTTTTGGAGTCAATTGAAAGAGGAGATATTGGAGAATAGGTTTGGTGTGAAGAATGAGTTGAAATGATGTTTGGAAGAGGTTGCAAAATGACTCATAACACACAAGTTTGAAAACTGGTTAAGGGAAAGGAAATGAGGTTGACTGGCAATGCATCTTGGCACGAAATTTTCAGCAAGATCACCATAACTTGAGACCATTATATCTACCTCATAGCTTGATCAAACCAAATTTTGCCCAACATGAAACTTGAAGAGGACATTACAAGGAACATTTTTGATGTTGACAAGTTTTGCAAATGAAGCCTTTATCATTGAGAAAAATAGGTGTACATTTGGCCCACCAACTGTTTGAGGAAATGATGCGCGCGTGACCTGAAAATTCTTGGTCATGACCTAGTTTTGCCCAAGTTTGTCTCAACTTTGATCAATCATATCTCACTCAATATTTATCCAATGAAGATGTTCTACACATGAATTTGAAGCTTAAAGCAAGACCTTTTGTTGTGACCTGGTGGAATTTTTATTTGTTGCTTCAATTTTAAATGGCCTTGGTTCAAACTCTGATGCAAAATGGCCAAAACTTGCCCTTTTTAGTAACCCTACTTCATCCAAAAATGGCAACTTTCCACACCTTGATTTTTTCATGATTCCTTTGGATTTTCTTGATCAAATTTTGTACATTGGACACCTATAACATGAATTCCATGAATTTGGCCTCAAAAAGTCAAGAGTTGACTTTTTCTTCTGATTATTTGACTTGGCCCCAATTTCTCTGATTTTGATCTTTCTTCCAATTGAACCACTTCTAAAACCAATTGAGAGGAAATTTTTCACATCCATACACTTAAGGACATATAGAATACCATGACATCAAGTTTTGTCAAAAAAATCAGAGATTCCCTGATTTAATTGGAAACCCTAATTTTAGCCCCCTCCTCCTAGGAGAAAAATGTGCAGTCTTCAATTTCAAATTCCTCAGAATATGTTGTGTATCCCTTTAAAGGATGATGAGATATGCCATTTGAGATTGACTTTGGATCAATGAACTATCTCTTTTGAGGGTTTTCCTTCAGTTTTTTGAACCTCTTGCATGATGAAGTATGTATTGTTTCAATCTCCTATTGGATCTCACTTCCTTGAGATTGTGGATGATCAATTGAGATGGTATGAGACATGAGAGACTCTTGGCTTGCCTTGAGGCAACTTGATTGACCTTTTTGTGCTTTAAATGATCCCTTGATTGTCCACCTTCCACCTGATCACATGCCTTGATGGTAAGAGAGATGCTATGCTTCATTTTTCTATGTTAAAGATGCAATGCAATGCTAATGAGATGGATATGATATGATAAATGATAATGCTATGCTATGATGCCAAAAAGGGAGAGAAAATTTTGGGGTATTACAGCTGCCCCTATTCAAACGTTGTAGACCTGAATGCCTGAAAGCGATTGCTTTCAGACTTTCAAGGTATATAGTGATTGAATACCAAATATAACCAAAAATTTGCTCTGGATGATGAAGAAGAAAAGGGATATAAACCCAACGCGATTGTTGGATTGAATCTTCGAGTGAAACGTTGTCGGAGAAATCTGTCTTTTGAACGACGCCAGGCGACTACTGGCTTGCCATACTGCTGGTGGACTTTGATAATGTCTTTTGTACGACGCCAGGCGACTACTGGCTTGCCACACTGTTGGTGGACTTTGATAATGTCTTTTGTATGACGCCAGGCGACTACTGGCTTGCCACACTGCTGGTGGACTTTAGCTGCTCTGCCATCCTAAACAATGGACTTTTACCAGTTCGTGCTGGATTTTTGCCAATCTGTCGTTGAACTTCAATGATTACCAAATAGGCTTTGGAATCTCAAAATTGCCATCCTCGGATGGACTTTTGCAGCTTTGCCAAACTAATATTGGACTTTGATGCTTACCAAACTGGCTTTGGAAGCTTTGCCAAATGATCATCCCACCTGCTGGAACAACCACCTGCAATATTATCCCACATGCTGGAATAATATGAACAAACTGTATATAATGATCATCCCACTGGCTGGAACAACCATCTGCTATACTATCCCACCGGCTGGAATAATATGAACAAACTGTATATAATGATCATCCCACTGGCTGGAACAACCATTTGCCATACTATCCCACCGGCTGGAATAATATGAACAAACCGTATATAATGATCATCCCACTGGCTGGAACAACCATCTGCCATACTATCCCACCGGCTAGAATAATATGAACAAACTGTATATAATGATCATCCCACTGGCTGGAACAACCATCTGCGATATTATCCCACAGGCTGGAATAATATGAACAACTGTATATGTGCCAAAAATAAATTGGACTTTGAGTTGTAAATGGGCAATGCCAAGAATTACACCACCGACTGGGTAATATCATATGCTGACACCTTGCTGAAGAAGAGATTCCCTTGATCCATTTAGACCTTGCTGGGGAGAACCACAACTCCGCTGGGGAGTATAGCTGACGAAATTCAATGCTGAACTCTGTGGGGACTTCGCTGGGGAGAGAACAATTCAGCTGGGAATTATTCTTTGGCAAATTTCACATGCTGAAGCCTGCGGGAAATATACCTTGTTGACACTACCACCTGCTGGTAAATCCTACAGAGAATAAACTCCACAGGGGATGTTCAAATCCTGGTTGGAAGACAATCTGTTGCAACATGCTGAGAAAGAGTCCCTAGAAATCTACTGGGGAAACCCAAAGCAATTCCCTGGTAGCCTGCTGAGGAAAATGACTGTCGAGCTTAGGATAAATGTCACAATGCCCCGTGTTGGGAGAACTTTCCCTTTGACGACCCCGCTGGGGATAATGAGTTTACGACACACCCCGCTAGAGAAAACTGCTTTAAAGCATCTCGTGTTGGGGCTGCCTTTCGAGAGGATTTTACAGAAGACCAAATGTCCTCAAACTCTACTGGGGATTATAGATCGGGAATATCCTTTGCTGGGGAGATAACATGCCCCATGCATGGGATGGTCAATAACTCCGCTGGGGGTCAATCTTTGACAAATTTCACATGCTGAGACCTGCGGGGGCGATGATACCATCACTTGCTGATACATCCTACCAAGAGTAAACCTCACAAGGGATGTTAGTACTAAAGTTTCGTCTCTTAAGAGGATTTTATAGAAAACCAAACGTTTTCAAACTCTTAGACAAACACTCTGCCTTGAACCACTCTTCACATCGTCTGCAAGGTACCGGAGGGTTGGCACTTGTTATTGACCGGGAGCGTTCACTGCATTAATAACCGTTATCAACACAGAAAAAATCCATCTTCGACCACCATTGCCGTCACGAACTCGGTGGGAACTCTTGAATGGAAGAATCGACTTAATAAGATACAATAGTATCAAGTCATAGCAAATATCTGCTCGTAGTCACGATCATGCTATTTGGATCGATCGTGCTCATTACCTGCAACAGAAAAAGAATATGCACATGCCCCGGGATATTGTGCTGTCTTTTGAGTCCACCATCCAAGGTTGTCCAACAAGCAAAGTAATTTCAATTGTCTTTGTGCATATTTTTGCAAGGCCAAGATATTTTCAAAGTAACATTTTATTATCAAAAATCGGACGTTTTTGCAAATAAAATAGTAAAATGAAAATAAAAGCCCGTGACTGAATATTCAACTTTATTGATGAAATGCCAAAAATTGGCGAATTTACAATCAGAAGCAAACCCCTGAAAGAGGCGATTGCCATAAAATTGAGAAAAGAAATCTATCCTAATAATAATGCAGAAATTGGATTCCAACTGATTTCTGATTCTGTTATAGCCAGTATGTATTCCAACTCTCCTAATTATCTTCGCCTTCAGAAACTCGTGGTCGGACCAATTCCTCCTTTGGAATTTTGCCAGTTCGTTGAAGAGTAGAAAACGTACAGATTAATTTAGACTGCAGTCATTCGCTTTAATCCCTCTTTTGCGTGGATCGCCTTTTCAGGTTTTCAATCCACCGGGATACCCTTTTTTGCCTAAGTTGCCCTTTCGGGTTTTCAACTTACCGGGTGTACAATTTTTTTAATTATATCCCTAATTTTTGCCCGAACCTTTATTCTGTTTTTGGTTCGCCGGGATGCCCTTTTTTTCATGGATTCCTTTTTCTTTTATCCAGCGGGTCTCTTTATACGAAGTATTTTTTAACTGCATCTGAATTAACAGGGGACGAAAAGTCTTCACCATCCACGGTTGTCAGCAATAGGGCTCCACCTGAGAAAACCTTTTTAACCATGAATGGACCTTCATAATTAGGAGTCCATTTGCCCCTGTGATCTGTACTCGGAGGAAGTATTCTCTTGATTACCACATCCCCGACCTTGTAGACTTGAGGTCGAACCTTTTGATCGAATGCCCTCTTCATTCTGCGCTGGTATAGCGGGCCATGACATACTGCTACTAGTCGCTTCTCGTCAATAAGGCTCAGCTGATCAAATCTGGCTCGTACCCATTCAGCTTCATCTAACTTAACATCCATCAATACTCGGAGAGAGGGAATCTCAACTTCTACCGGCAGAACTGCCTCCATACCGTATACAAGTGAGTATGGTGTTGCCCCAGTGGACGTGCGGACTGATGTTCGATACCCATGCAAAGCCAGTGGTAACATCTCATGCCAATCTTTGTACGTGACAACCATCTTCTGCACAATCTTCTTGATATTTTTGTTGGCCGCTTCGACCGCGCCATTCATCTTCGGGCGATACGGAGAATAATTGTGGTGCTCGATTTTGAAGTCCCGACATAGCTCAGCCATCATCTTGTTGTTCAAATTAGAACCATTATCAGTAACGATTCTTTCGGGCACTCCATATCGACAAATGATATCTCGCTTCAAGAAACGAGCCACTACTTGCTTAGTGACATTGGCGTAGGATGCTGCTTCAACCCATTTAGTGAAGTAATCAATGGCGACCAAGATGAAACGATGGCCGTTTGAAGCAGTAGGCTCAATTTTCCCGATCATATCAATGCCCCACATTGCAAATGACCACGGAGAGGACATGATACTCAACGGATTGGGAGGAACGTGCACTTTGTCTGCATAGATCTGGCATTTGTGACACTTGCGAGCATACTTGCAGCAATCTGACTCCATTGTCAACCAATAATACCCCAATCTCAACAATTTCTTAGCCATCGCATGTCCTCTAGCATGGGTACCGAAAGAGCCTTCGTGCACTTCGATCATCAACAGGTCTGCTTCGTGTCTATCCACACATCTGAGCAGAACCGTGTCAAAATTCCTTTTATACAGCACGCCATCTTTGTTCAAGAAGAAACTACCAGCTAGCCTTCTTAATGTCTTCTTGTCATTGGAAGATGCCCTAGGTGGGTATTCTTGATTTTTCAAGAAGCATTTGATGTCATGGTACCATGGCTTATCGTCAAACACTGCATCAACATCAAACACAAAAGCAGGCCTATCAAGACGAGATACATCAATCCTGGGTACAAAGTTCCAACCATGCACTTTGATCATCGAAGATATAGTGGCCAAGGCGTCTGCAAACTTATTCTCATCTCGGGGAACATGGTACAACTTGACAGTTGTAAAGAATGTCAGCAATCTCCTCGTATAATCTCTATACGGAATCAAATTCTGCTGATGTGTGTGCCAAGTTCCCTTTACTTGATTGATTACCAGTGCTGAATCACCAAAGATATCGAGGGTCTTGATTCGTAAATCGATATCCTCCTCAATCCCTAGTATGCAAGCTTCATACTCTGCTTCATTGTTGGTACACCCGAAAGTTACTCGGGCAGTGAAGGGCATGTGAACACCTTCTGGCGTAATGAGGACTGCACCAACTCCGCACCCATTCATATTAACTGCCCCATCAAACATCAAACTCCATTTGGATTCAGGGTCGGGCCCCTCCTCCAGAAGTGGTTCCTCGCAGTCTTTCGCTTTGAGAAACATGATGTCCTCATCAGGGAAATCAAATCTCATGGGCTGGTAATCATTAAGGGGTTGTTGCGCAAGATAATCTGACAGTATACTTCCTTTGATTGCCTTTTGCGAAGTAAATTGAATATCGTACTCTGTCAGCACCATCTGCCACCTTGCAACTCTGCCTGTAAGTGATGGTTTCTCAAAAATATACTTGACCGGATCCAATTTTGAGATCAACAGGGTTATATGTGTGAGCATGTATTGTCTCAATCGCTTGGCGGCCCATGCGAGTGCACAGCATGTCTTCTCAAGCATTGAATAACGCGATTCATAATCTGTAAACTTCTTGCTCAGGTAGTAAATAGCATGTTCTTTCCTACCTGTCTCGTCGTGTTGACCGAGAACACAGCCCATGGATCCTTCGAGCACTGTCAAGTACATAATCAGCGGTCTCCCTTGAACTGGAGGTATCAGAATCGGAGGTTCCTGCAAATATCTTTTTATTTTATCGAATGCATTTTGACAATCATCATTCCACTTGACCGTTTGATCTTTTCTTAGCATTTTGAATATCGGTTCGCAAGTGGCAGTTAGGTGAGATATGAACCTTGAAATGTAGTTCAATCTTCCTAGAAAGCCGCAAACTTCTTTTTCAGTTCTCGGTACAGGCATATCTTGTATAGCTTTCACTTTAGCAGGATCAACCTCTATCCCTTTTTCACTGACAATGAAACCAAGCAATTTTCTGGACCGCACGCCGAAAGTACACTTGTTAGGATTCAGTCTCAACCTGAATTTTCTTAACCTCTCAAAAATCTTCTTCAAGTTGATCAGATGTTCCTCTTCTGTCTTTGATTTAGCAATCATGTCATCCACATAGCACTCGATCTCTTTATGAATTAGATCGTGGAATAACGTCACCATTGCTCTTTGATAAGTTGCCCCTGCGTTTTTCAACCCAAAAGGCATTACTTTGTAACAGAAGGTACCCCACGGGGTAATGAATGTCGTCTTCTCCATGTCTTCAGGCGCCATCTTTATCTGATTGTACCCGGAGAATCCATCCATAAATGAGAACACTGAAAACTGAGCGGTATTATCAACCAGCACATCAATATGAGGGAGTGGAAAGTCATCTTTGGGGCTCGCCCTGTTGAGATCTCTGTAATCCACGCACATTCTGACTTTGCCATCTTTCTTCGGCACCGGTACTATGTTGGCCACCCAAGGAGGATAGTTGGTCACCGCCAGAAAACCTGCATCCAACTGTTTCTGTACTTCTTCCTTGATCTTCAAAGCCATTTCTGGTTTTGTCCTGCGCAGCTTCTGCTTGACCGGTGGACAATCCTCTTTCAACGGTAGTCTATGCACGACTATGCCTGTATCTAGACCTGGCATATCTTGGTATGACCAAGCAAAGATGTCAACGTATTCCCGTAGCATGACTATCAGCTCTTGCTTTACATCAGCCCGCAGATTTGCGCCGATCTTGATCTCTTTCTTGTTTTCCTCCGAACCAATATTGATAACCTCGAGAGCTTCCTGATGAGGCTGAATGGCTTTTTCTTCCTGTTTCAACAATCTAGCCAATTCTTCCGGGAGTTCATAGTCTTCATCACTTTCTTCCTTGGCTTGATAGATCGGATTGTCGAAATCATGCGTGGGCATAACAGAATCATTTTCAGAGGAATTCACAGAATCAAGTCTGCATGATTGGATTTATGCTTTATTTTAGATTATTTTGCTTGAAAACAAAAGAAAAGAAAGTGCATTATCATTTTTATTTTCTTTGTGCAAAATAAAAATAAAGAAAGAATAAAGGAACACAAATTTGTAAACAAAAACGTCCTTTTATTGATATTTGAACATTATTTGAGAAAATATGGTGGCCCTACAAATGAATCCTCACACCTTGGGCAGAGTGTGGGACTTTATGCAGTATGAAAGACAAGAATTATTACTCTGAATGGTGCACAACATGAACGATTTCTTCACTAGACCAATTTTTCAACGCCTCGCCCGGAGCCCGTGCATATACCCATCTGTCCAGATAATCTGAGCTTTCAGCGTCATCCTCTATTGCTGAGCAAGACTGATTGGGATTAATAATTCCTCCACTGTTGAAACTGATTGGTCCACGGAATCGGGGAACTGGCGTCCGGCCCGGCTGGTATCCAATGCCAAACTTATCTTCTTTCACAAACACGTCAATAGCTTTACCCCAACCCTGGGCATTCCCGCTTTCGACCACTTCTCTGGCCTGCTTGTATGACGCAATTGATGCACTCGGCCCACCTGGCACATTCGACACCACTGCTGCTGAAGTAGACTCTGGTAAGTTATTGATATTCAGGGCTTCAAAAGATTGGCACAAAGTTTCATGAATTTCTCCATCCATTTCCACATATTTGAAAGTGGATAGATGACTCACGAATATATCTTCCTCGCCGCAAACAGTAACCACCTGACCCTCGAACACATATTTGAGCTTCTGATGAAGTGTTGAGGTAACTGCGCCCGCCGCGTGAATCCATGGTCGGCCCAACAAACAGCTATAAGCAGGCTGAATGTCCATAACATGAAAGATCGTCTTGAATATCTGTGGACCAACCTGTATTGGTAGTTCAACCTCCCCAAACACCGATCTTTGGGATCCATCGAAAGCTCTCACAATCAGATCGCTGGGCCTCAGAACCAATCCATCTACTTCAATTTTCATGAGGGCTTTTTTGGGTAACACATTTAAGGAAGAACCTATGTCAACCAGCACGTGCGACAAAACAGCTCCTTTGCATTCAAGTGTGATGTGCAGCGCTTTGTTGTGATTACGTCCATCTGGTGTCAAATCCCTGTTCGTAAACCCCCAACCCGTGGCTCACATTCACATTCGAAATTACTCCCTCCAGCTGATTCACTGTAATCTCGTGGGGAACGTATGCCATATTCAGAACCTTCAACAAAGCAGCCCGGTGTGCATCTGAACTCATTAGCAGGGATAATATCGAAATTTTAGAGGGTGTCTGATTAAGCTGGTCAATGATCTTGTAATCACTCTTTTTGATGACCCTCATAAATTCCTCGACATCATTATCAAAATTGACTTTAGGGTCCTCTTCCTGAGCAGGCACCTTGTCATCAACAACCTGTTTTCCTTTCGCTCTTGCAGCAACTTCTGCTTCCTTATCATTCCTTAGAGTCTGGGGAGCAAACAGTCGACCACTTCTGGTGAAACCACTCGGTCCACTGACATTCTCAACACTAGTACCAACAACAACCCTTGCTTCCTGAGTATTAGTCCCATACTGCCATGGAACTGCCCTATTGGACACATAAGCAGCCGATTCAGGAACTATAATCGTAACTGGTCTTGGCCTCTCGGGCACGATGATAGCAACAGGCTCCTCAACAGGGAACTGTATCTCAACTGGATTATAGTAAATGGTAATGGCAGAAACATCCTGTTCTTTCTCTACTTTATCAAACTGAAGACTTCCCTCGTCCATAAGATCCTGCAGTCCAGCTTTCAACTTACGACAACCATTAACCTGTCTCAAACAATCCTCGCAATCAGAGGTACATCCAGGAAATACCTTTCCTTTTAACAAACGTTCTTTTATAATCAACAGCGGAGTCTTTACCAAATTAACATCAGTAATCAAATTCAACTTCTCGCCATCGAAAATAGCATTCGTGCCTGCACCTCCATGATGAGGCATGGGATTGTCACGAACATTCGGCGGCCTAGAGAAGTTAATAGCTTTTGCGTCGATCAGATCTTGAACCTTATGTTGAAAGGCCCAGCACTTTTCTATTGAATGACCTGGCGCACCAGAATGAAATTCACATCGAGCGTTGGCATCATAACCCTGAGGCAATTTTCCGGAATCCAGCGGCTTCATAGTCCGAAGTTCAACCAACTTCTCTTTGAGCAGTTGTGGTAACAAAGCAGCATATGTCATAGGCAAGGGATCAAACTTACGGTCCCTTTGTCTATTGTTCTGGAATCGGGGTCTACCTTGCTGATCTGGAGTTTGCTGTCCAGCTGGAACCGGAATGGTTACCGCATCCACCTGGTGATAGGACTGATTCCTTCCTCTGCCCCCTCCTCTATACACAGCGCTGGACTCCCCTTCTCTTTTCCTTGGTCCATTGGCAAAGGGTTTCTTCGAACTTGAAGCAACATCTTGAATCTTACCTAATTTCAGCAGACTTTCTATTCGTTCCCCTGCAACGACGATATCGGCAAACCCCGTGGAGGGACATGCAGCCAGTCTATCCAAATACGTCCCTTGAAGTGTGCTTATGAACATATCAGCCATCTCACGATCACCCAAAGGTGGTTGAACTCGAGCAGCCAATTCTCTCCATCTTTGTGCGTACTGTTTAAAGCCCTCCTTGTTATCCTGAGTCATACTCTGCAATTGGGTACGATTAGGTACCATGTCCAGATTATATTGATACTGCTTTAGAAACGCAGTGCACAAATCTTTCCAATTCCTTATATGAACCCTGTCCAGCTTAATGTACCATTCCAGGGAGGCGCTTGACAGGCTATCCTGGAAAAAATACATCCAGAGCTTTTGGTCCTCGGTGTAAGCGGTAATCTTGCGATTGTAAGCTTGCAAATGTGTTTTGGGACAGGTGCTGCCATTGTACTTATCCAAAACAGGAAGCTTAAACTTGGGAGGGATTCGCACACCCTGTACGAGACCCATGTCTTCTACATCAATTCCCAGAGGATTTTGGCTCTCAATAGCCTTGAGTCTTTCATCCAGCCCTTCATACTTTCGGTCGTCATTGTAGAAACCCATGTCATTGTTGAATGCAGTGAACTGGTCCTCTTGACCATCCTCATTATTATCAAATCCCAGATGTGCCCCACCAGCAGGGATTGTGCCAACAGGAGGAGTGTGCATGTTGCGATTTGGGATTTCAGTTTCCAGCCTCTGGATAGTGGTTCTCATAGCTTCTTGTCCAATCCTCATGTTTTCTTGACCTGTCCTCAGCTCCTGCTGACCTGAGCAATCCCCTGCATGAGGTTCATGAACTGTTCCATCCTTCCCCTCAAATCAGCTAACTCTGTCTGAACTTGCTCCATGACTCTTGCTTGATTGCGTCGGGTAGAATATCGGTGAACTGGGGTATCAGCTATCGTGCCTGAAAACCAAATAAAGGTTAGCAGGCGCCTGCAAAAGGAAAACCTGCGATGCAAAAATGATATGCAAATGCAAATGCAAAGTTATGTTTGTCATTTCAAGATACTTTTCATATCCTGATTCCAATCGTAACCAAGAATTCCTGAAGACCAGGAGTCATGATTACTGAGTTTTGCCATGAAGAGATATTCATATACATCTATCACAAATGTCTGAAGACCAGAAATAGTGATTTTGTAGTGTGTCGGTGTGCAGATATCATCACATATATCTGAAGAGCAGAAATTGTGAACAGAAATAGCTTATTTCGTACAAATTCCCAAAAGTCTTTAAGCACATTTGTCCTAGTTTTAGCAACAAAAAAGGAAACAAGCTGTCAATTGGATCCATCAACAATTCTGATGGTAACCATTACAAATTACAGAGAAATGAAAAAAATCATTAGTCTGATAACTCTACATCCTTCAACTTCTGGCTGGAATACTTAATCTCTTCAAACAGGATGCGGGTACGCTGATGATGTGGCTTCTCAATCAGCTCTTTGATTACAACGTCTCTTTTGTCCAATGCATCCTCTAATGAACCCATGTGCATCAGCAAGGCTTCATCTTCACCGGTTCCTTTGCGTCTCTTAATTCCAGCTTGAATTTTGACCAGCTTCAGATCTGCCGTGACCTCTTCAAGCTCCTGGTTGGCAATTTTCAGCTTATTTTCAGCGCTTCGTACCTGCTCTTGACTCTTGCTAAGGTCCTCTCGATATTTTCTCCTCTCTATGTGTGCTTTCTTCAGCTCTTGATCTTTATCTTTTAACCGTGCCTGCAATTCAGAGTTTTCAAGTCTAACCTCATCCCAAGCTTGGCGCAAGTTAGCCAATGAATCCTGGCTTCGGGCTAATGCCTGCTTCGTAGCCTTGTGAGCCTGACTGGTATCATCTGCTCCTAAAGTGAGTTTCCGAAAGTACCGAGCTCTATCATCAAAATCTTCTTCTTTGTCCGCCAGGGTTTTTTCCGCTTTCAATGCCCTCTTCTCCAATTCTTTGTTGTCAGCCAAAGCTTTCTGAAGGCACCTACTCATCCCAGAGTTCTCTATCTGTAGGTCTTTAACCATTTTCTTCCATTTCTCGCACTCTTCAATAGCTACCATGGCGGGCTGCTCTGGCTGTACTGAACATAAAAGAGGTTCCCTTGAAAAGGGTAAAAGCAAATCCTGTACTTTCATCTCGATCCATTTGTCATATTCAGGATAAGACCTACAGTCTCCTTTCCCAAAGACCGCTTTTCCAACTTTATGCTTATCTTTCCAAGCGTTCACTACCCCTACCACCTTTTCATCTTGAGTTCCTGTAAAGAACAAAGATTCTTCAATATCTTGCTCTGTAGGAGGATTCCTGGAAGCATACCCGAACTGTCGGATGGCCAAAACTGGGTTATAATTGATCCCTCCTTTTCTGCCAATCAAAGGTACATTTGGAAAATTTCCGCACCTTGTGATAAGCTCTACTCTCAACAACCGGTGGTCAAACCAGACAAGATTATCAGCAGTTAAACCCATCATTCGCTTGGACCATTTCGCCACATCTTTGGTTTCCACAAAGGCACCTGTCTGAGGCAAATGCTTGAAGAGCCAATGGCACAGCAGTGGAGTACAACAACTAACAGGTCCTCCCCTTCTTTTCTCATTCTTGTAATGTACAGAATGATAAAAATCTCCTAACAAAGTAGGGACTGGATTTTTAAGAATGAAAACCCTTGTCGCTTGCATATCCACAAAGTCCTGCTGATTAGGAAAGAGAACTAGGCCATATATGCAGAGAGCCAAAATGGAATTGTAGATCATCCAGTTTTTAGCATTAGCAGCCTCTTGAGCTTGTCCAGACAGAAACTCTAGATGAAATCCTTCAACTCCATTTTTACTACCCACACCACTCTTTATCACTGCTTGATCCATTTGCAACGCAACAGCAATTTCTTTTATGCTAGGAGGACTACCAGAGAAGAATGGTATTACCGGCGTGACCGGAATTCCCAAAATAAATGAGAATTCTTCCAGTGTTGGCATCAAAATGTAATCTGGGAAGAGGAAGCATCTCAACGAAGGCTCGTAGAATTGCAGCAAAGTGTGAAGAGCATCATGTTCATACTTCGTGATTGTACGGACCATCTCAACCAAACTCCCATACTTCTTTTGAAACTTGTCAAGAACACCCTGGCCAGCCATATCTATAACTTTGAGCAATGAATCCAAGGTAGGCTCTGGGAACTTGTAAGAAACATTATTCTTCCTTTTGACCTCCACTTCTTGGGAACTCATGATTGGAATCAGACAATATGGTATGTACCTGTAAATGACAAACACAACTGTTATGATATGATAATGCAATGCAAAGGCATGTGATCAAGTATCCAGGTGTCTGTGTCTGTGTGAAACTGTGTGCACTGTGTTTCTGTACTGAATCTGGCAATATCTGAGATGAACACCCAAACCACAATCATAGGATACAATGTCTGTAATAATCATAGAATCACAAGTAAGGTATGTAGGAGGTTGGGTTACCTGCAAACCTGTAAACATCCCACCCATACTCACATGTGGTTCCTAGAAAATAAGGCTTGTCAGCTTCGGAGGTTTGAGAAGCGATAGCACATTCAGCCCGAAGGATACAATGTTATGCCAATCAAAGAGGTCGTCCACTGACTTACCTTAGAAAATAAAGGTCATCCTATGCAAGTTCCAAAGTGGGCCCTCGGGTGCGAATGGGTTTGCCACAGAATGTGGTCTGCCACTGTCACCACTAAAGAGGGATGTTTCCACTAAGGTCCTCATGATCGGTCACTAGAGTCGACAGCTCTCTAGATCGACATCGTGGAATACGCAAGATGCGCATGCCATGATGGGTCCCAAGATAGCCTCGTCTAGCTGTGAATTTCGTGAACACCCAACGCACTCCAAACGGCACGTAGGTCCCACTACTCTCCACTCTAATTCTAAGTGCATACTCAAGCCTGTGTAATGGGCTTATCTCTCAGAAATCCCATCCCGCCAAACAGACAAAATAGTGCAACACAGTATAATATATGAAATGTAATGCTAAAGTGCAATAAATACAGTAAAGTAAATAAACAGCAAAATAAAGCACAATAGTAAACATCCAATGAAAGGAAAGCAAACAAGCGCTAGGATTGACCCACTTAGGATGGACCAGCAATAGGTCAACCTGTCCCCAGCAGAGTCGCCAGCTGTCGCTCCCGGGATTTTCATCCAAGTACAAACGCGAAAGTGGCACCGAAACAGAGTCACTAGCAATGTGTATTTATCCCACGAGAGGGAAAGGAAACACTGCGTAAACCTGAAGGAAGGAAAGAGCATGGTCTTACGACCGAGAGAAATGGGTTCGGGAGTCGGTTACGCGAAGGGAAGATATTAGCACCCCCACGCGTCCATCGTACCCGATGGGATCCACGCTTGCTGTTTCGATCAAAGGGTTTAAAGGAAAGGATACTGGAAAAAAAGAACCGAAAAAAGAAAAGAGAGAACAAGAAACAAATGTAGGGAAAATAAAAGAAGTGCTCGAATGGGCCCTACCCCACTGCCTACGTATCTCATCGGGAACATGAGAATCAGAGCGACGTAGTTCCCCTCACTAGGGAGGGATTGTTTGTGTTTTTTAGTGGAATACGTCAACGTTCGCGTCCTAGCAGTTTAGGTGTTGCAGCTCGCTGTAGGGAGACTTAGGCGTTACCTATTTGCGGTAGAACAGAAATGACGCATCCTTAAGGAATGAGTGAATGAGATGAGGAAAGAAATTCCCGAAGGAAAGACGTTATTGTTTGTTTTTGTCTTTTAAGAGTTTTTTATTTGTTTGCATATGATAGTGTATCTGAACCTTAGTCATTGGAATGTGTACATTCTCACATTCCAAGATAGAATGAGTAAGAAAGTACACTAAGTGTGAAGAAGACCCCCACACTTAGTTCCAATTGTTAAGGTTCAAACACACTAGCATACTTGTGTTTATTAAGTGTTTTTGTTGATTATGAAATGAAGAAGTGTTTTTTATTTGTACCTTCAACAAGTATTGCATTTAAGTCCTTCATACAAGATCGAATGTTTAACACATTGACCCAAGATGGGCTATATGCTACACATTCTAAGATTATAAGAGAAGACCCCTTTATAATCTTTTCTTTATATGAAAGGCCTAAATGCAACAAATGCCTACCTTTATTATATGTTTTGAATTTTCTTTGAGATGAGAAGATGAAAGACTCAAGAGAGGATAAAGGTAAAATCTATGTGAACTAAGACTCAATCCTAATCAATTAATTAAAGGAGTGACCCTAAGGGTTTTTAAGGTTTAAACCTAAAGTCTAAAGAAAGAATGAATTAAACAATTCACTTCTAAATTAGAAGATGAATTGTAATTCAAAAAGGGGAAGTGATGAGTTATTAAGAAAAAGCACATAAGTGCTTAACAAAACACAAGATGGAATTGTAAAAGAGAAAGGATAGAAGTTGAATGTGGATTCCTTGTCCACACTCATTTGTAACTTACCAAAGCCCCTACATGGTTAGTAAACATGTATAAGAAGTATAAGAAGCAAAAGAACATTTAATGCATCATAAAGATCAAAAGAATAAGATGAAAGATCAAATCCTATTAATCACAACCAGAATGTGTATCATATGGAAAACAAATTATTATCATCAAGCAAGTTCAAGTGAACAACCAACAATCATCATCCATGGCATTAGAACATGCTATCATAAGAAAAGGGAGATGAAAGATGAAAAGAAAGAGAAGAAACATGTATAAATGAAACATGTAATTCAAGGATCAGAATTGAAATGAAATGGAAAATGGCTTACAAACATCTCACAAGTATTCATGAAGCAACTAAGACATGCAAGAAGTTATACAAGGAAAAGAATTGAAATGGAAGTTCAAAAGAAAACACAAGTACTTCATGTTAAGGATACACAAAGTTCAAATGAAAATGAACATGCAATGATGACATATAATGTGTACAAATGACCTATAATGTCACATGAATAGCTCATTGAAATAGGCAAATGATCATGCAAATATGTACAAAAGAAAACATGTAAACATGCACAAATATTAAGATGATATGACATGTTATTATGCTTCAAAGGTAATGCATTAAACAAAAACTAAATGGACTCATGAAAATTAAGCAAGCATGGTATTAAGATACACAAATCATAGGTGGATCATATATCAAAGTAGCATGCAAGAAACCAAGGCAAAAAGGCTTTATACAATGCACTTAGGTCAAGTATACACATCATACAAAGTAACACAAAAATGAACATCAAACATGTCATAAACTGACCAAAAAAAATCAAATAAAAATCACTCAACATGCCTCAAGATGCTAATGACTTAATGCAAAAAGAAGAGCATTAAAACAATTTTTAATGATCAAGAACAAAAATGCACAAATCTATGTATCACATTAAGCATGCACACAAATGAAAAATCAAAGAAAATAATGGAACAGGGGCAAAAGGGTCATAAAATCAAGAAATAAAATCATGAAAAAATTTCTAAATGTCTTAATAAATCTCATGAATTTTTTTTGGAATTTTATGATGAAGTTTAGTATTTTTAAGAATTAAAAAGAAAACATGTAGAAAAATGAAGAAATAAAATGAAATGGAAAAAGAACGGGGGTGCAGACATAGCAATTACGCAGTTCAAATTAATTGGGCCTTGAAAACATGGGGTGTGGATATCAATCTGGCTTAAGTCCAACACACGCGCAGTGCATATTAACAAACATGGAATCTCAGTCAACAAAGTTGTCTCCCTCATGGCCATTGGATCAAGTCATAGTCAAACCATAGTCAAGGTAATCATCATCAACGCACACACTTGAAAGAGCACACACACTATCATGTACCATGTCACACAATGTTTAAAAATAAAATCAGAAAATTCACGTGACATGCACACTGATTTTAATGTGCTATCATCACACAAGCCACACGATGGTGAACATCCGATGGTCCACGTTCAAACTGAGAACAAAACCCTAACACAAGAACACCGGCCGGAGTGGGACCTCCGGTCACCTTCTCCGGCGAACTACCACCGTCTACAACCTCAAATTCTCCAGAATTTCACAATCAATATGCCAAAATGAAGAGGAAGTAACACACATCATGATTCCACCAATGAAATTGTCAAACCATTCACATACAGCAAGAAACAAGCATGAACATGTTGCCCTAAGTTTTTGGATCTAAGCTTCTAAGAAGCTCTATCAACTAGCCGGAGTTCAAATGCTTCTATTAAGCTCAAATCATCATGAAAACAACAAAATAATCAAGTAATCATGAGAAAAGAGTTTGTGAGATTTGGAACCTGATCTTGCAGTTCTTGTATAGTTTGAGAAAACCAGAGGAAATACTTGTTCTGCAACCTTGGAGCTTCAAAACTAAGCAAAATAAATGCTATATCTTGAGAACAAGGAGATTCAAAGCTTGCTGAAGTGTACTTGAGAAAATCGTGTGGATTCAATCATGCTCCATTGATGATGATAAAGATGAAGCCAATGAGAATCTCGTGAAAGGGAAGAAGTGTTGGTGAAAAAGAGTGAGAGAATCAGAGAGAAAAGTAGAGAGTGTTTTGGAATGAAATGAGAAGAATGAAGTTGAAAATGAAATTGTGAGGTGAGATTTCTATTTATAGTGTGGGTTAACTATGTTTTAATGAGTGAGTCAAGTGAGTCACAATTGAGTTAAGTGAGTCATCCCTAACTAACTGAGTCAAGTTAGTTAGGGAGAGCAAAGCTATGGTGATGATAACCCGTGATAAACTATGGTGGAGGTGAAGAGAAGTGAAATGGCACGACTTGTGTAGGTGAAACTTGCTCAGTAAGTTTGTCTTTTCTATTTCCATGCAAAGCACGTGTTAGTGTATGAGATTTATGTTATGTGTGTTTGGTTTAATATGGAAAGCTGAAGTTATGAAGTGTTTGTGGTGTGTGTGAACCAAATCGTGTGTCAAGCTGCTAATGTATCAGTGCCAACATAGGGTGGTTTGCAAATGTTTTTCTCCCTATTCAATGAATGGTTTGGTGTGTTTTTGGAGTCAATTGAAAGAGGAGATATTGGAGAATAGGTTTGGTGTGAAGAATGAGTTGAAATGATGTTTGGAAGAGGTTGCAAAATGACTCATAACACACAAGTTTGAAAACTGGTTAAGGGCAAGGAAATGAGATTGACTGGCAATGCATCTTGGCACGAAATTTTCAGCAAGATCACCATAACTTGAGACCATTATATCTACCTCATAGCTTGATCAAACCAAATTTTGCCCAACATGAAACTTGAAGAGGACATTACAAAGAACATTTTTTATGTTGACAAGTTTTGCAAATGAAGCCTTTATCATTGAGAAAAATAGGTGTACATTTGGCCCACCAACTGTTTGAGGAAATGATGCGCGCGTGACCTGAAAATTCTTGGTCATGACCTAGTTTTGCCCAAGTTTGTCTCAACTTTGATCAATCATATCTCACTCAATATTTATCCAATGGAGATGTTCTACACATGAATTTGAAGCTTAAAGCAAGACCTTTTGTTGTGGCCTGGTGGAATTTTCATTTGTTGCTTCAATTTTAAATGGCCTTGGTTCAAACTCTGATGCAAAATGGCCAAAACTTGCCCTTTTTAGTAACCCTACTTCATCCAAAAATGGCAACTTTCCACACCTTGATTTTTTCATGATTCCTTTGGATTTTCTTGATCAAATTTTGTACATTGGACACATACAACATGAATTCCATGAATTTGGCCTCAAAAGGTCAAGAGTTGACTTTTTCTTCTGATTATTTGACTTGGCCCCAATTTCTCTGATTTTGATCTTTCTTCCAATTGAACCACTTCTAAAACCAATTGAGAGGCAATTTTTCACATCCATACACTTAAGGACATATAGAATACCATGACATCAAGTTTTGTCAAAAAAATCAGAGATTCCCTGATTTAATTGGAAACCCTAATTTTAGCCCCCTCCTCCTAGGAGAAAAATGTGCAGTCTTCAATTTCAAATTCCTCAGAATATATTGTGTATCCCTTTAAAGGATGATGAGATATGCCATTTGAGATTGACTTTGGATCAATGAACTATCTCTTTTGAGGGTTTTCCTTCAGTTTTTTGAACCTCTTGCATGATGAAGTATGTATTGTTTCAATCTCCTATTGGATCTCACTTCCTTGAGATTGTGGATGATCAATTGAGATGGTATGAGACATGAGAGACTCTTGGCTTACCTTGAGGCAACTTGATTGACCTTTTTGTGCTTTGAATGATCCCTTGATTGTCCACCTTCCACCTGATCACATGCCTTGATGGTAAGAGAGATGCTATGCTTCATTTTTCTATGTTAAAGATGCAATGCAATGCTAATGAGATGGATATGATATGATAAATGATAATGCTATGCTATGATGCCAAAAAGGGAGAGCAAATTTTGGGGTATTACATAGAGTCGTCAACCTTAGGCAGAAAGTCCACATCCTTCCTAATTTCCCCACAGAGCTTGACCCTCGTGGATGATGGTTGCTTCAGTTATCTTTTTCAGGATTGGATAAGATAAATCCCCATTTGAGTTCATTCCTCAATGGTTGGAGTCTTGTTTGGTCGTTTCTTTCTAGCTTGTTCCTAGATTGAACTTTGGTCCTTAGAGATATTGCCTTTTAAACTTAATTAGGTCACCGAACCTAGTTTGAGTATGCGTTTATTTTGCACTGTGTCTCCCAAGAAGAATCTTTTACAAATCCTCATTGCGGATAAGTGGCAGTCTCTCCTAAAAAGCTTATCCAGTTTTGCTATTTCTAATAACAAGTGGCAGTCTCCCTTGAGAAGCTTGTTTCCTTTTGCCTTTTCCAGATAAGTGGCTGTCTCACCTGAGAAGCTTATCATGTTTACTGCTTTCATAGATAAGTGGCAGTCTCTCCGGAGAAGCTTATCATTGTTACCCTTTGTCAGATAAGTGGCAGTCTCACCTGAGAAGCTTATCATTCTATCCTTTATTTCCTCTTTTGATAAGTGGCAGTCTCCCCTGAGAAGCTTATGCTTTTTGCTATGTCTACCTTTATAGTAACAAGTGGCAGTAGGGATGTAAATGGATATCCATGTGGACGGATATTATGATATCCGTATCCGCCCCGTTGGATAAATATGATATCCATATCCGCCCCATATCCATGTGGATATCCGTTAAGCGGGTAATCCGCGGGTTTTACGGTGTCCGTGGATATTTACAGATATCCATGGATACTATTTTTTATGAAAATTATTTTTTTAAAATATACTTTTAACTTCTTATAAAGACACAAAAATCTATTATAATATAACATCCATACAATTCGCTCTTATTTTAACCATAAAACTTCATCACATTAATTTTCTACTTATTCACCAAAATATAATTAGATCCAAAGATAATATCCATACATTTCATTTTAACCAAACAAATAAAAGATATTGTGATTGTGAGTTATGAAATGGCTAATAGAATTTGTATGAAATGTGAAAGGTTTTCTTCAAAGAAAATTAAAAAAAAAAAAGAAATATAGTAAGACTATTTATTTTAGAAGATGAAAAGATAAGGTATAATAAACTAATGATATTTAAATGATTTTTATAATTTATTAACGGATATGGATATCCGCGGGTACGTATATCATTAAACCCATATCCATATCCATTAACAAACGGATATTTAAATATCCATTTATTTTATCCGTGGATATCCATTAAGTTATCCGCCCCATATCCGTGACGGATTTTATCCACAGATATTCGTGGGTACGGATATTTTTGCCATCCCTAAGTGGCAGTCTCCCTTGAGAAGCTTGTTTCCTTTTATCCTTTGAAGATAAGTGGCAGTCTCTTTGAAAAGCTTATCCTTTCTTGGTGGTGTGTAAGTCCCTTACGACGATAAGTGGCAATCTCTTTGAAAAGCTTATCCTTTCTTGGTGGTGTGTAAGTCCCTTACGACGATAAGTGGCAGTCTCTTTTGAGAAGCTTATCAGGGCACTTCCCCGTGAAGTCCAATTATTTTGGCATACAGAAGAGTTTAATTACCCTGTATTTTTCCTGATGTTTCCTGAAGATCCCGTTTGATCTCTTCGTTTAAGGAATTTCCAGAGGCTTGGATGTTCTTTCTTGTTTAAAAACTCCAGCATTTGTTTGCATGATCCTACTACCATGTGGATCTTGTTTTATCTTTTGTCCTAGAGTGTCAGTCGGTCATTCTTGAACCTGTTGGTCAACTACTCTGGATATTCCCCAGTGGAGGCCATCTTTCCAGTTCTAACTCCAATGAGGGTCTTTTGTCGTCTTTCTTTCTAAAGTGTCAACCGGTCATGCCTGAACCTGTTGGTCCATCACTTTAGATTTCCCATTTATTTTCCCCAGTGTTGGTCATCCCCAGTGAGTTTGTTACTCATTGTGTGGACTTTATCCCTAATGCTTTCGTTTTTGTCTGCATTTTGCACTTATCATTCCATCATTTTCATCATGCTAGAGTTCATGACATGTCAGCATTTGTAGGATAGTCTCTTTTGTCCATAGCATTGCATATCATTGCATCTAAGGGCAAAATTTTCGGTTATCTATATTTAAATACCTTTCACCATGATTTCATAAAGATTTTCATCGTTCATGTCATCCGGTGAAGATATTTAAATAGGGGCAACTGTTATACCCCAAATTTTACCCTTAGATTCCTTAATCTAACATATCATTTTTAGGTCAATCATCCATGCATAGCTAACCAATTTATTCAACTTTGTTTATTTGTTTTCTTTTGTGATAGGTTCAAGTGTCATGGAAGCTGTGTGTGTGCTCATTGTGATTCTGGTCCTTTGCAAGTTGTGTTGAATTCCTGTGGAGATATAGGAAGGACCGGTTAGGGTTTCATGGCAAGCGGTATTACAAGTCATGTCCTTATGGTTTGAGCATCAAGTTTCATCATCGTCTAAATCTTTGGTTGTGCGAGCAATAGATGTCAAGCAGGATTGGTTTTTCATTCATGGAGTTAGATTATCATGTAAAATTCTTTCGATCTTAAGAGAATAGTTGGAATTGTCTTGTTAATAGTTTTGATCAATGAGCTTGAAGTGATAAAGTTTGGATTTCCTTGTTGATGTTCCCAAGTGGCGAAGTTTGGATAAAGATTTGAATTGAGTTTAGGCGAGAATTTTTCAAAGTGAAGTTTAAGATTCATGTCTTTTATCAAGATTTAAATTGATTCATTACCTTTTTGCAAAGTTCAAGTCTAAATTCAAGATTTACATCCAAGCTTTAATTTCAAAGGGATTTTATGTGTCCTTACAAATTGAGGTCCAATTGAGATTATGCCATAAAATCATCATGAGAAGAATTTTATTCAAGTTTAATCCAATAAGTGCAAGTTTTATCAAACTCAAGGTACAATGCAAAATCAAAAGAGTTTGAAGGTTCAAAAGCCAATATGAAAAAGAAGACTATTTTGAATATTTAGAATTTGGTGTGCATTGTTATTTACAAAGCTCAAAGTTAATTCAAAGTGTTCAAGAAATTTTACAAATAAAATCGAAATTCATTGTTGTACAAGTTCAAGCACCAGATTCATGCTTCAATATCAAATTCAAAATTACAAACTTATTACACTCAAGAGGGATCCAAGTGCAAAAAGCCAAATTTCATCATTTCAAGAAGTATAAAGTGTCAAAAACTTATTACATTCAAGAGGGATCCAAGTGCAAAAAGCCAAATTTCATCATTTCAAGAAGTATAAAGTGTCAAAGTCAATTCCAAGGCTACAAGTTAGCAGGTGTTGATGAGAAATCGCAGAAGTTTTGGTTTCAAATAAAGATGAAGTTGATGCTAGAAGACAAACTCGTGAAGCCTTTAAGGATATTCAGCTTAATCGTGTAAGACACCATGTGATGGATTAGAAACGAAAGAATTTAAACCAAAAGTAACAGTTTTGTTTTCTGTCATGGATATGCAGACACTTGCGTTTTTTTAAGGAATAACTCGAAAATTCGCATCATTTGAATATGGATTTTTCGCTATGGATTACACTGGATTCGGTCTTTCAGAAGGTATTCATGGATACATTCCAAGTTTCGATAAGCTTGTTGATGAGGTCATTGGGCAGTACTCCAGAATCAAAGAAAATACAAGTCCAAATCGATAGAAATTAATTCAAAGTGCATTACATTTATATATTGGTAAAAACTAGAATACATGTCAGCTACACTTGTCTTGAAGCCACCTAAAAGGCATTTAATGACCCCTGAAGACAACTCTGCAAGCTCACAGGACAAGCTGGTTAGGCGCCTACCTTCATCAAGGTCATCGAAATTTGACATTCCAAGGAAAAATGAAAATGAAGCTAGCAGCTTGTCAGCTCATGAGGACGGTTGTGATATCCTACCAGAAACAAGAAGGAAATTAAAAGAATTATAATCAGTAATCATGTTTCCAAAACCATCTCCAAAACATGTTCGAAACATATGCAAACATGTCGAAGCGGAAAAGGAATTTTAGTCATGAAGTCTCAGCAGCAAATCAAACATATTCAATTCTTTCCAAAACAGTTGGTAAACACGGTTGCGACATGTCTCAAATCATCAACAATCGTATGGGAGCAAGGATCACAGTTCCTAATATGTTTCCAAAACAGAATTTGACAAAGTTTTAATTGAAAACTCATTTTGAAGCTTACATATAAAAGAGCAACACGCATAGCTTTAGAAAGGAGAAAAAAATTCACAGAAAGAAAAACAACAACAATCACAGTTCCACACAGAAAATCCACAACACTTCCACCAGAAAAAAAAAAGGGACTCTGAAAGAAGAGATGTTTCCAAAAACTAACCTTCAGAACGCCATCGCGTGAACAACTTCAATCGCCATTACCACCTCCATCCGTTTCAAACCTCATAACCCCAAATGACATCCACCCTTCCGTGAACAACCTCTCCACTGAGATCAAACCATCATCCGTCGTTTTCCATCCTTGAACAATCAACAACTCATCGGAAGCACCACAACAACAACGTCGCTGCCGTCACGGATCCGCCGTTGCCGAGAAGAAGACGGAGGAGCAGAGATCGCGAGAGACAAAATCAAAAGAGAAGGCTGGCGGATTGAACGCGTTTGGTCGTGTTTAGAGGAGAAGAGCGGAGTAAGTCGAGCGAATATGATGCTGACGTTGTTGGCCTTTCACCCTTGCCCTGCGTATTGTTCTTGAGGGAGTTTCTGAAGCTTTGTGTTTTTGTTGTTGAAAAGGAAACCCTTCATTCTTGTTTTGGGCTCAGACGTTGGCCATTATCTTTTACTAACATACACACACTCCCTGCATACGCGTTGCACCCTCCCTGGGCTTTGTTCTCTTGATTTTTGGCCCATCAATACACGTTGCACCCTCTAGCACTATGCAGCTCCCTTTTGCTTCTCAATTTGTTTTAATTTCATTTTTTATTTTTTGTTTTGTTTTGATATTAATTTAGATTTTTTTTAATTAATGTGCAAAACACATTTTATTATGTTTTGGGTTAAATTAATTATATTTATTTAAATTAATTAGTCCATTTGTTTTTTTTATTTAATAATGAAAAACTTCAAAAATATTTTTCTATTAGTTTTGATTAATTCCCTTAGTTTTGATTCATATTTGATTATTTAGGCTCCTAATCTTTGATCATTTAGATTTTATTTAAGTAATCTCCTTAGTCAATTCGACTCCCGGTTTCGCAGAGTTGTAACTTGATTCCGTATGTTTTTGGCTCTTCCTATTTGAATTTATGATTCTTATTTTGAGCATTATTATATTCATATATTACGTACATGATTTTACTTCCATGCTTGAGGCTTATCGCAATGCCACCTCGTTATGTTTTGCCTATTCCCGATTCCAAAGGAAAGGATTTCATTCCCGTTGACTGCCATGTCACAGCTTAGCCTACCTTTAGGTCCATTATTTTATCCTAGCCTTAGGATTAGAGCCTTCGTGCTCTATGTATTGTTATAGACAGTTCTTTCCCTTTTATCCTAGATATAGTATCGGAGTCGCCGCACTCCATGTAAGTGTTCTGCCATGAACACTTACCTACTTTTAACTTAGCCTTAAGTTTAGAGTCGTCGTACTCTATGTAAGTGTTTTTTCACATACTTAGAGTCACGAGATGCGATGTCTTGGCGAGCATACTTAGTAAAAAAACCCTAGGTCTTTACCTTAATATAACCCTTAGCAAACAATAATATAACACAATACTAACAAGAGGTTCCTGTAGAATACTACAGATACTTAGGATGCTAACTCCTTCCCTAGGTATAACCAACCCCCGAACCTAGATCTCTAATTAGGGTTTTCTTTGATCTTTACCCTTTCCTTTGGATAAATCAAAGCTCGGTGGTGAATTTCAAAGATTTGTGATTCAAGTTAGTTAATAGCTTGATATCCGATTCTCACCGCAACACATACCATACTTCAACTTTGATGTTTAACTTTGGTCTTGATTCATCTTGGATCATAATGTAAAATGGGATCAAAGTTGGTAAAAATACAAGACAGATTCTATCGAAAAATTTCACTAAGTGTCTAAGTTCAAAAGTTTTGAAACCCTGACTTCATGGCTCTATAACTCAAAATCCAAGCTTTTTTGGCTCATGGAGCACTGTGACACTTTTGTAGTATGTAATGAGAGCTTTCATTTGAGCTTTGGATGGAAGAAAATGGCTGTGTGGTTTGGGAGTTTTGACCTTGCAAAGTTGGGAAAAATCATCCTTTTTTCATAACTTAGAGAAATTTTAAGTTTCTTAAGATTACCCCTTTTGCAAGTAACCTCACTTTTCTTGATTTTTCTTGATGGATGATGATCCAAACCATGAGTTAACATTGTTTTTTACTTAAGGGAGCCATGTTTGTCAAAAAATCTCAAAAGTCAAACTTGGTCTTAGGCACAGTTGACTTTTTATCAGATGAATTTCAAACTTTGTGATCCTTGATGAAATTAAGTCCTTGGGCTAAATTGAATGTAATGGATGGATTCCATAGGTGTTTTAGAGTGTCTTGAACTATGCCCCAAGGTTTGAGACCATGTTTTGGTCAAAAGTCAAAGGTATGGTTGACTTTTTCTCATAAACCCTAGTTTGTGGTCCAGATGAATTTGCATCTTTATATTGCTTATGGACCAAGTTCTTTATGTCCATTTGAACTTGTAAAAGGATCAATATAAGACATTTGAGGTATTCAAAACATTCCTTGAAGTTTTGGCTCATGCCTTACTCCAAAAGTCAACTTAGGGGTGAATTAGGTCAAGAAACCATAATTCCTGATTTTTGATGAATGCATCCCCTGAGGCTATTTTGAACTTATAATTTGATCCATGAGGTCCCATTGAGCTTCTTGGGTCATTTTTTGAAGTATGGGTTCATGCCCAGATGAAAATTTCCCTCTGGAGGCCTTGGTCGACCAACACTCTAATTTGGTGACACTGATGATCTTGAGGATTGATCCACTTGAAATATTGCACTCTTGTGCTTGATTCTTGATGTGGGAGACCTCTTGACCCTATATGGATGTTTAAGAGACTTTACAAGTTGAAGATCATGACAATTCTTGATTGATCCTTTGTCTGTGTACTCTGAGAGAGTCAAAAATCCTAATTTGTGATTGAGGTGAATGCTCAATAATCTTTGAGAGGATTGATGAGGCATGAAGGTACATCCATACTATGGTGATGTTTTGGACAATGATGGGAAATCACGTGGTCAAGATTTGGGGTATGACAGATGCCCCTATTTAATCTTCTTGGACCTGAAGGTGTGAATGGCAAAGACGTTCGGACATTCAAGGTAAAAGAGGATTAAATATCGGAATACTCAAAATTTTGATTGTGGTTGTGAATGGTAGCTTTTTTTTGCTCATCCATCTTCTTTTGCTAAGTAATGTTACTTAGAAAAGGGTAAAACTTCCCCTCGATCCTGGTCTTCAGCCACGGAACTGGTCTCAGTTTCTTTTTTTCGTAAGCTTCCCCTCGATCCTGGTCTTCAGCCACGAAACTGGTCTCAGTTTCTTTTGAAATAAACTTCCCCTCGATCCTGATCTTCAGCCACGGAACTGGTCTCAGTTTCTTTTGAAATAAACCTCCCCTCGATCCTGGTCTTCAGCCACAAAACTGGTCTCAATTTCTTTTGAAATAAACCTCCCCTCGATCCTGGTCTTCAGTCATGGAACTGGTCTCAGTTTTTTTTTGAAATAAACCTCCCCTCGATCCTGGTCTTCAGCCACAGAACTGGTCTCAGTTTCTTTTGAAATAAACCTCCTGTTAGTTCTTGTATTGGCTGAAATTTTGGTAAAATAATGTTGTTGTTGAAGATGTCATTTGTCTGATGTCTTAACATGAGTTCTTAACATTCAGTTTATGTTAAGTTATTTAGGGTTGCAGTTTTGTGTGCTGGTGTTAAACATGATGTCTTGACATCAGTTGACAGAACATCAGAACATCAGTCTGTTGTGTTTTATTAGGGTTGCGTGTATCAGTTTGTTTTGAGAGATCTGGTGGAGAGATTGCAGGCGAACATCTTGGTAAAGATATATTCAGTTGCAATCAGATATGGAGCAGATCTTGTTGCTGATTTAAAGGTCTGGAAGATTCAAGATAGAATCAAGAGAAGATTGAGTATTTAAATATGGAGATATTTTAGGAAGATTTGATTGAAGATCTAATTTGTAGGAGAATCTTTTGCAGATTTGGAGCAGCTGATATGTTGTGATTTGAAGCCCAAATCCAGTTGGGTTTAGGTTATAAATAGAAGCATTGTAACCTAGAAAATCAAGCCAGCCATCATGTAGATTATAAGTGCGGTGTTGGTTGATGAACCACCCGGTTTGTGGGATGGTCATCGTGTTTATCTCGAAGCCTGTAGGTAAGAGATGTATTATTCTTGGAGGAAGCTGTTAAGCAACTCTAAGTATTGTTCTTAGTCATGTGTGTCATGTCTAGGTATTGTCATTGAAGTGTGTCTTCTACTTTTCTGTGGTTGAAGAGTTGTTGGAAATCAAGCTGTTGATGCAGTGGCTGAGGTGTTGACTGCTAGACATCATTGCGATGATTGGAAGTGAGATGAAGTCTCTTATCTAGGGTGGACTTAGGTAAAAGGGTCATCGGGTAGTGATTAAGTGAGTAGATCATCAACAGGTGTGTTGATTGTAGGGTCTATGAATTGATACTGCTGATAGTGAACTTCTTTTCTGGCTTGGTATGCCCCCAGATGTAGGTTGTTAGACCAAACTGGGTGAAAAAATTTTGTGTGTTGTTTATGCTTTTTAGTACTATTATTATTTGTACCTTGCCTTGTTATCTGTAACAGACCAGATGTCTCGACATCCTGTAGGACATCTGGGATCTGTCATAGCAGAATTTCAATTGGTATCAGAGCTGTCATCCTGTCTGTTTCTGGATGAGATCTAGGGAAGATACTTTCTGGTTCATGTGCAAGGAAGATAGTTTTGCTGAGTTATGGACTTGGTCAATTCATATAGTTGTTTATATGATCCCTTGATGTGGAGGATGGACTATTGGTGACAGGGTATATATTGGCTCTGTTTGAAGTTGTCAGGCATGTGGTGAGCTGCTTTGTAGGGTGATTTATTTTCAACCTATGCTGACCTGCTGCACCTGGAGTGTGGTGTTTGTGCAATAGTTATTAAGGTTTGCCTGAAGGTTGTTGAGGGGTTTTCTTTATCTGTGTTCCGCTGCATATGTATGTGTCAGAAAACTCCTGGTGGTTTTGTGTGTTGAGGCCACAACACTCTGAAGATGTATCACATGGTATTGTGATACTTGAGGATAATATTAACTGACTTATTAAAGTGACCAAAGATACTTGTGGTTTGACCCAAGTCCACTCATAAAGGCATTTTCAATAAGTTTATTGATGAGAGATCAGAAGGATGCAATTTATTTTTGCTCCCTTCTCTGAAAGACCGTCCACAGGTATATATTGAAGGATCCTTTGGTACTGTTCTTGAATGATGTTCTGCCAGTTGTTGGGATATCAAACCAGCAGAGTGTTGACATTGCAGTTGCTTAGGGGCTAAACAAATGTATATTGATCACATCAGTCTGGAACCTACTCCTGGCTTGCATAGAAGAGGTGTAATAACCTAACTGGTTGACTGGTGTTGGAATGTCATCCAAACCATCTAGGATGAGCAGTTGTGTTTGGATCAAGGAGGAGTTGGTGGGACCAAAAGATTATGGTATCTGCATGAGAAGCTGGATAGTTATGTGGTGTCCTCACATAATGGAACATCCTTTTGTAAGGATTGAAGAGCATCCTTGTAGGTTGAAGTGTTGGGAGAAGCATATTTGTCTATGCTGTTTGTGATGACCAGTCAATGGTTTCTCTTCTTTAGGTGCAGAAGGATGGCATCCAACATCTCAAAGACAGACAGGAGGTCTGAACATTAGAAGTTTGAGAAGAAGATTCTTGAGATGTAGAGTATGCAGGTTCCTGCTTATGTGTATGTTCTGGGTTTGAAGGTTGATCAGCTAGTGATTACTATGGTTGTTGTCTCCAAAGCCAGAATAGATGTTTAATGTGATTTACTATGGTTGCTGATGTCGGAACTGATGTTGAAACATCATTTCAGTTCTTTGCTCAGGGTAGAGTGAAAGGTCAAGACACTGACCTAACTTGGAATGTTTTTGTGGTATGAATGGTTGTCATGATGGTTTGTCATGAAGAAGATTCAGAAGATGCTGGAATCTGAAGAAGGGTTAAACCACAGGGATTTAAGATCAATTGCTATTTGTTAAATTCACAAGTATTTAATTGATTATCCTTGAAAGACAAGATTAAGGATGTTCTGTCAATTATTTTAACATCTTTTCATCAGAGGTTTGGAGAATCATGGGAGGGGTTCTACATTCGCTCACAAGTCGCTTAGGTGTTGACTTGGGATTATTGCTTAGCATATGTTCCTAGAAAGTATTGTGGATGACTTGTCCTGATGGTGGTGCTGTTGAAGATGAAGATAGAAGACTATGAAGACATTATAATCTTGATGGTTACAGCTTGGATCAGGTTATTTCTGAACTAAGTGGTTTGGAGCATGGTGTTTGCTCTGGTTGTGAAGGTCGAGGATAAGTGGCAGTTATCTCTGGCTTTCTACTGACGGCTCTACTAAGGGAAGTGACATTCTTTAGTATGGCTATGGGGTAGTCTTGGACTACTTATTTTCTGAAGATTCAGATGTGGTAGGTTTGAAGTCTTTGGAGTTTCTAAGCAGAATGAAGGTTGTCTACTCAAACTTGATTGTTGAATCAAGTCTATGAGAGCATGGAAATCTGTTTCTGCAAAGGGAGGAGGTTCTTCTGAGTGGCAGAAAGAAGAGTTGAATTCAACAGTTGGATGTCATAATGTTCTGACATCTAGCTTAACATCAGATGTCTCAGCTGGTGATGTGGCACATCAGCTTATGATAGGGTGATCTACAGGAATAAACGATAGGATGTTTCAAAAAGATCGTTCTCATGGCAGTTTGCGGGAGCTGCAGGAAGGAGAAGATGTTACATGACCATGGCTTAGGGAGTCTAAGTGTGTTTGCTATTGAGCAATTGGAACATGTGACTTGAAGATCAAGTTTCCTTGGTGGATCAGGATATCTTTGTGAGAGTTCTGACAAATGTGAAAAAGGTCAAAAGGTGGCATTTGGTTGTTTTCATATGAGGATTCATGAATGAGGTGATCAAACTGTGGCTTTTGGTGGATTCGAAGAATCAAGATAATCAGAGTGTGGCAGCTGGTTATTATTGAGGATTGTCTTGGAACAAGTTACTCTTGGGCAGAAGGGTGATGAGTTGAAGACTCAAGGAGATTATTCTTCTTGAAGGTGGATGAGAGTTTATTTCTCTAGTTCTTTGGATTACTATGCTATAGTAAGTCCAGTTGGTGGAGCATATCAAGAATCATGGTGATGATGTCTTGGTGTGTGGCAGATGTTCTAACTTGTGTTGGGACATTATCTGGTTGGATATCCTTGGTGAAGGATGATTATGCTCTGGTTCAGAAGCGTGGTGCCTACATTATGCCTAAGGAGCGTCTACATAGTCATACGGGAGAATGATGAAGTAGAAGGTCTGCCTTGGATGGAGAATGTAGAAAAGACTGAAGTAGGTCAGGTATTGATTGATTGGAAGTCTGAAGATGAAGAGTATGATAGGGAATGACTGCCTTTGGAGAGTTGGGGGATCTATGTGACTTTGATCCTTATCTAACAGTTCGTTTAAAGGAGGATGGTGATTCTTATGTTCCTCACAAATAACCTAATTGTAACTTCATGTGGAGTTGGATGCTCAAGCATTATTGTCAGAAGAGGTGTTTTCTGACTTTGTGGATTAGAATGTGGGGATTCTGAGCTTGTTTTTAGTAGTATGTTCTGGCAAAGCATGCCTACTAATTTTGAAGACTATACTAGTATCAACAACTACAAGTGAATGTAATGGCAGAGGAATTGTGTCATATGATGTGATCTGATCAGAAAGTTTTTTTAAGAGTTATTCTTTCGTCTGCTGCAAGTATCTCTTGAAGAGATTGGGTCTCAGTAAAGCTTTTAAGTAAGCTGAGAATTCGTGGGGTCTGTATGAGCATGAAGATGTTCATGTGCTTGAACTGAGGATTAGTGTTTTTGTTTCCGTTGTGTGCCTCAGGGGGAGTAAAGTGGTGTTTTGTTTGATGTTTATGATGTCAAATCAGATGTCATGACTTTATGTCATGTGTGTACTACTGCTTAGGAATAGTAGTTACATTTTTGTTGCTGAACTTGTGCAACTATTTAGGGGGAGCATGATAGTCTATCATGCGTGATTGCTCTGCTGAATAGATGTGGAAATCCTTACTGTGTCTGGGAGAATTTATTTTTTTATGCAGTTTTTTTTGGAAGAACTCTGTAGGAGTCTTGGTTGATGGGAGATGTCACACTTGTCTTGGTGTGTGTTATTAATTCAAAGTAAGAGGACTTTACGTAGAGTGTAGTGGAAGGCAGCGTGTTTGTGCTTCAGAACTTGTGGGTGATTTGGTGGTGGTTCTTGTTAAATGTACTAGTGTTGTTTGAGGATTAAGCATTATGTGAATGCGTTCATCAGGTGTGTTGAACAGAGGGTGCGCTCTTGAAGACATGAAGATGAGTCTTATGTTTTCCATTCATTTAAGGTGTTCATCTTGCAAAGGAGCACTGGTTATCTTAGATAGGGGGGTTGAATTTTTGTTGTTGAAGTAGTGCAGTTGTTTGTGGCTCTGGTGAGGGTGTTATGTTAGACAAGATGTTGTAACATTGTGTTACTGGTGAAGTTCATGGTGGACATGACAGTTTAGACCTGATGTGTCAATGGATTTAACCAGAAGTTTAGACATGACAATTTACCCCAATGCTTGTCAATGTTTGGCCAAAAAGGGGGAGAGAAGAAGGTTTGTTTAGCTATTGTGAGATGTAGAATAGTCTGTTCTAGTCTGAGTATGTTGCTTGGATGATTCAGAGTTTGCCTTTGGAATTTTTTTGTGCTTGCTGCTATGTTCAGTGTTTGGCCAATTGTGGCTAAAAAGGGGGAGAGTTACCTAGCTGTTTGCTGTGGTTCTTGTTTTGAGGGGGAGTTTTGTGTTGTGCAGCTTTGGAAGTTGTTGTTGCTGTTTGTATTGTTTTTTCCGCTGCTGGTATCTCTGGTGTAGGCTGAGATTGTTTTAGCCAAAATTAGTCAAAGGGGGAGATTGTTAGTTCTTGTATTGGCTGCAATTTTGGTAAAACAATGTTGTTGTTGAAGATGTCATTTGTCTGATGTCTTAACATGAGTTCTTAATATTCAGTTTATGTTAAGTTATTTAGGGTTGCAGTTTTGTGTGCTGATGTTAAACATGATGTCTTGACATCAGTTGACAGAACATCAGAACATCAGTCTGTTGTGTTTTGTTAGGGCTGCGTGTATTAGTTTGTTTTGAGAGATCTGGTGGAGAGATTGCAGGCGAACATCTTGGTAAAGATATATTCAGTTGCAATCAGATATGGAGTAGATCTTGTTGCTAATTTAAAGGTCTGGAAGATTCAAGATAAAATCAAGAGAAGATTGAGTATTTAAATATGGAGATATTTTAGGAAGATTTGATTGAAGATCTAATTTGTAGGAGAATCTTTTGCAGATTTGGAGCAGCTGATATGTTGTGATTTGAAGCCCAAATCCAGTTGGGTTTAAGTTATAAATAGAAGCATTGTAACCTAGAAAAACAAGCCAGCCATCATGTAGATTATAAGGGCGGTGTTGGTTGATGAACCACCCGATTTGTGGGATGGTCATCGTGTTTATCTCGAAGCCTGTAGGTAAGAGATGTATTGTTCTTGGAGGAAGCTGTTAAGCAACTTTAAGTATTGTTCTTAGTCATGTGTGTCATGTCTAGGTATTGTCATTGAAGTGTGTCTTCTACTTTTCTGTGATTGAAGAGTTGTTGGAAATCAAGCTGTTGATGCAGTGGCTGAGGCGTTGACTGCTAGACATCATTGCGATGATTGGAAGTGAGATGGAGTCTCTTATCTAGGGTGGACTTAGGTAGAAGGGTCATTGGGTAGTGATTAAGTGAGTAGATCATCAACGGGTGTGTTAATTGTAGGGTCTATGAATTGATACTGCTGATAGTGAACTTCCTTCTTGGCTTGGTATGCCTCCAGATGTAGGTTGTTAGACTGAACTGGGTGAACAAATTCTGTGTGTTGTTTATGCTTTTTAGTACTGTTATTGTTTATACCTTGCCATGTTATCTGTAACAGACCAGATGTCTCGACATCCTGTAGGACATCTGGGATCTGTCATACCAGAATTTCACCTTCCCTCGATCCTGGTCTTCGGCCACGGAATTAGTCTCAGTTTCTTCTTGTCGAGTTTTTTTCTTGACAAGCAATGCTATCTGTGAGGGTTTTTTTATCAAACTTCTCGCCGAGATTTTATGGGGAGATGTTATTTGATAGAAAAAGCTTTGATGTCAGACTTGCTGGGGATAACCCTTTGTCTGAACTACAGAGTTGTGCAAACTTCTCAGTCGGAGATGCCATTTGCTTGGAGAGATTACATCATACTTCCCTTCGATACCTTTTTTCGGAGAGACTCCATGTGATGTAATCCAATTTTGAGGTGCAGATGACTCCATTGAAAACAAAAGTTTTTAGAAAGAAACTACCGTATTGCCAAGTGTCATTTGTAGAGAGGCTTTCTCTAGGGATTTTTCCTTAATCCGAGAAAGCAAAATATCATCTTATTGGTGAAAAGGGAACTTCCAAAGGTGTGTAACCAAATGGCTTCTTGTCGTTCAGAGGTTCAAGGACAGACTCCAATCGAGGAATAAACTGCAGAGAGATTGTTTAGACAATATATTTTCCTGACGAGGAAAGAACTTAAACTGGAATTTTGTCCTATCGGACGTGGTAAGGAAGAATGACAACTCTATCGGAGAGAGGACGCTTATCACTTGAGGATGAATATGACCAGAGTGATATTAATGCAATATTAGTATGAATATGAATCAATTATGCATGATGTATGCATGAAATATTTATGCTGACAAAACAGACACGACATACAGACTGGTGATTGTTCAACTGGATACTCGACCACTCTAGGAGATGGGGGTATCACTGGAGATTCTGAAAGTTGTACGTTCGTTTGGGCACGGGGACCCCTGCGTTTGTTCTTGCTCCTGGAGATATAAACCTACGGGGGTGTCAGATGGGATATTCCGTTTGAAATAGTCGGTCCCCCATTCAGGGTGTACTGGTTAAAAGGAGTATTTTGAATCTGCATTTTTAAGTTTGATCACTTCCAGAGAAGCCGTCGATATTCCTTTTTGTGTTCAGTAACTAAAAGAAATTGTCATCCTTATTTTAAAAACAGAAGTAAACCTTGAACTTTCCATTTTGAAAACAAAAGTAAATTTATATTTTTTTTTGTTTCAAGAATCGTTGATCATATTAAAATGTCATTTTGCAAAGCAGAATAAATAAGAATTGCAAATAAAAGGCACACAGGCTCAAATTTTATTGATAGAATGGTAATTAACCAAGCGCGGCATCCTGTGGAGCATTACAAAGTTTAGAAAATGGTAATTTAAAGGAAAAGGGGCTACATTAAAACATAACGACCGCTATCCTTCCACCAACATTGAATTCTGGACATTCTAAGCTTCTGTCGAAGGTGACCTTGACTGAAGTTTTCATGACGGATGATGTTACCGCGGAGGTGTCAATCTTGTCGGGTATAATTACTTGCCATAAATCCCTAACTTTTGCCTAGATTGCCCTCTCGGGTTTTCAATCCATCGGGATGATCATTGCTTATGTCTCTAATTTTTGCCTGGACCGCCCTTTCGGGTTTTCAATCCACCGAGACGTTTTTCTTCATTTAGGCGAAGTATTTCTTGACTACATCAACATTTGTGAGGTAGGTAAATTCCTCTCCATCCATAGTTGCGAGTCTCAAGGCACCGCCTGAGAAGGCTTTCTTAACAACATAGGGGCCATCATAATTTGGAGTCCATTTGCCCCTTGAATTAGTGAGAAAGGATTGTATCTTCTTGAGCACAAGGTCTCCTTTTCTGAAGACACGGGGTCAGACCTTTTTATCAAACGTCTTCTTCATTCTTTGCTGATATAACTGACCATGGCATAAAGCCGTCATTCTCTTTTCTTCGATTAGGTTCAGTTCATCGTGTCTACTTTGACACCATTCAACTTCCGTTAGCTTGGCTTCCATCAATACTCTTATTGACAGGATTTCTACTTCTATGGGGAGCACTGCTTCCATGCCATATACTAGGGAGAAAGGGGTTGCCCCTGTAGAAGTTCGAACAAATGTGCGATAACCGTGAAGAGCAAAGGGTAACATCTCATGCCAATCCTTGTAGGTTACAACCATCTTTTGAATGATCTTCTTGATATTCTTGTTAGCTGCTTCTACCGCTCCATTCATTTTAGATCGGTAGGGAGATGAGATATGATGTTCAATTTTGAACTCAATACATAACTCTTTCATCATCTTGTTGTTCAGGTTGGATCCATTATCAGTAATGATCTGGCTTGGAACACCATAACGGCAGATGAGATTGTTCTTGATAAATCGGACCATCACTTGTTAGGTCACATTGGTGTACGATACCGCTTCGACCCACTGGTGAAGTAGTCAATGGCTACAAGGATGAACCGATGTCTGTTTGAAGTTTTGGGTTTAATCATGCCAATCATGTTGATTCCCCATATAGAAAAAGGCCATGGATAAGAAAGGACTTTGAGGTGCATTGGTGGTACATGGATTTTGTTGGTGTATATCTGACACTTGTGACATTTCCTCATGTACTTATAGCAATCGGATTCCATTGTCAGCCAATAATATCCTGCTCTCAGAATTTTCCTTGCCATTGTGTGTCCATTGGCATGAGTGCCAAAGGATCCTCCGTGAATCTATTTCATTAACATGTTTGCTTCTTGTCGGTCAACCCATCTGAGCAAAACCATGTCGAAGTTTCTCTTATAGAGTGTATCATTGTTCAGGAAGAAGTTGCCAGCTAATCTTCTGAGAGTTTTCCTATCTTTTCTTGATGCCCCAGGCGGGTATTCCTGTCATTGAAGGAAGCATTTGATATCGTGATACCAGGGTTTGTCATCTATGACTGCTTCAACTGCAAATGTGTAAGCAGGCCTATCAAGGCGCATTATGTCAATCTTGGGTATGTCATTCCAACGAATCACACTAATCATGGAGGATAGAGTAGCTAGTGCATCAGCCATGTGGTTTTCTTCACGAGGAATGTGATGAAAATTAACTTTGTTGGAGAAGGGTAACAACCTTCTTGCGTAGTCTTTGTAAGGAATTAATCATGATTGATATGTGTTCCACTCTCCTTTGATCTGATTTATAACCAGAGCTGAGTCGCCACACACATCCAAGTTCTTTATCCTTAAGTCGATAGCCTCTTCGAGACCCATGATACAAGCTTCGTATTCAGCCTCATTGTTTGTGCATTTGAATGTCAATCTGGCAGTGAAAGGAATATGGGTACCCTGAGGTGTTACTATGATTGCCCCAATTCCATTTCCATAAGCGTTGACGGCTCCGTCGAATATTAGTCCCCATTGGGATCTTGGCTCGGGCCCTTCGCTTGGTAGCGGTTCATCGCAATCTTTCATTTTTAGGTACATGACATCCTCATTTGGGAAGTCAAATTTGATCGATTCAGATCTTCAATTGGTTGATGAGCCAAATGATCAGCTAAAATACTTCCTTTGACGGCTTTCTGAGCATGGTACTCAATGTCGTATTCCGATAACAACATCTGCCACCGGGCAATCCTTCCTGTTAAGGCACGCTTTTCAAAGACGTACTTGATCGGATCCATTTCGGAGATTAACCAAGTAGTGTGACAAATCATGTACTAGCGAAGACATTTGGCTGCCCAAGCCAGAGCGCAGCAAGTTTTCTCGAGCATAGTGTATCGAGTTTCACAGTCCGTGAACTTCTTGCTTAAGTAATAAATGGCAGATTATTTTCTTTGTATTTCGTCTTGTTGGCCAAGCACACAACCCATGGAGTCTTCTAAGACTGTTAGGTAGATGATCAATGGTCTTTCTTCCACTGGAGGAGACAGAATCAGTGGATTCAACAAATATTCTTTGAGGCTGTCGAAAGCCTTTTGGAAGTCTTCTATCCATATACAACTTTGATTCTTTTTTAGTAGTTTGAAGATCGGCGCGCATGTCGCGATCATGATGGATATGAATCTTGAGATGTAATTCAGACGTCCCAAAAATCCCCTTACTTGTTTTTCAGTCTTTGGTGAAGGCATTTCTTGAATGGCCTTAACTTTGTCGGGATCAACCTCAATTCCTTTCTGGCTGACGATGAATCCTAAAAGCTTCCCTGAGAGAACACCGAATGTACATTTGTTGGGATTTAGGCAGAGTTTGTATTTTCTCAGACGCTCGAATAACTTAGATAGGTGTTTCATATGTTCTTCTTCTATTTTAGATTTGGCAATCATGTCATCGACGTACAGTTCAATCTCTTTGTGCATCATGTCATGAAACAGAGTTGTCATGGCCCTTTGATAAGTTGCCCCTGCGTTCTTCAAACCGAACGAAATTACCTTGTAACAAAAGGTGCCCCATGGGGTGATGAATGACGTTTTCACCATGTCTACTGGTGCCATTCTAATTTGATTATAGCCCGAGAATCCATCCACGAAGGAGAAGACTTTGAATTTTGCTGTGCTATCTACCAGCATGTCAATGTGTGGTAGGGTAAAATCATCTTTTGGACTTGCTTTGTTTAAATCCCTGTAATCTACACACATTCTGATTTTTCCGTCTTTCTTGGGAGCTGGCACTATGTTGGCTAGCCATTGAGGATACTCTGAAGTGGTAAGGAAACTTGCGTCGATCTACTTTTGCACTTCCTCCTTAATTTTGATGGCCATATATGGATGAGTCCTTCTCAACTTTTGTTTAACCAGAGGACATTCTGTTTTCAGTGGTAAATGATGTTCCACGATGCTGGTATCCAACCCTGGCATATCTTGGTAGGACCAAGCAAATACATTTGGAAATTCTTTGAGAAGTTTTATTAAGCCTTCTCTGACAGTTGGACTGAGCAGTGCTCCAATCTTAACTTCTTTCCTTTCTTCTTCTGAACCCAAATTGACCGTTTCCAACGGCTCTTTGTATGGTTCAATGGACCTTTCCTCTTTCCCGAGTAGTCGGGAGATCTCTTCTGGAATTTCTTCGTCTTCTTCTTCTTCAGCTTTAAATACCGGGAATTCAAAGTCGAGAGAAGGCATTGGATTGTATGTTTCAATGGGGTTTAAAACAAGTAATCTGCACGATGTGATGATTCCTTTTTAGAGAAGGCAAAGAGAATGCAAAAGTGTGTGCAGTGTATTTTTTTCGAAAACGTTTGTTTTTATCTTGGTTTTTTTTTTTAGGATTACCATTTTCTGAAAGAAACGAAAAGTGAAAATAGCAATAAATACAAGAATTCAGAATGACATTATTTATTTATTATTTGTCGATTCTTGAAACACAACCCTATAAAACAAAACTCTGTCGCTTTGGTTGAAGCGAAGAGGGACATTTACAGAAAAGTAAGCCCTATAAAAACATCCATTTCACCTGGGCAAGGTGAAAGGTTAAAATAAAGATGTGTCAATTACTTCGATTTATGAACGACTTTCGGGACATTGACTGCAACCCAATGGCGATGAACTCCTCTGTGGATCACAAAGTCAGGTATTTTCCTTCTTGGCTTATCTTCAATAATGACACTGATTTCTGGCGGAGTGGAATCATTGGAGTCTTCTTCCCATGCAGAGTTATCATAAGAGGACTCTTCTGTCGCATCTTCCATAGTATTTTCACTCTCAAGAGGATCTCCCCACCCAGTTGGCTGGATGTCCTCATATCTGATGCGAGAGCTTTCAGGAGCAGTGTATTTGACTAGAAAGTCGTACTTGCCACTTGGCTGCCCCAAGGTATCCCAGGTTTCTGTGGGAATAGATGAGTCGTCTTCTTTAATGACGTTGACCTCAGGAAATGCATAGTTAATAAATTCTTGTCATGCGATCTTTTCAAATTCATCAACGTGGCGTTGGACACTTTCAGAATGTTCTGGGTAAGGATTCCATGACTCAGGGGGAACAGGCGTATTCTTTTTAAGATTATTCAGCTGATAGGCATTATCCGGCTGACTCTTTTACCCCGAGTATTCCATGTATGGCTTCCAAATAGGCAAATCATCCAAGGGATCATAATAATCATAGTCAAAGTTGTCTTTCATCAGAGTGTCTTCCTCTAATGAGTTGGGTGGAGCACGACATCCTTCGGGATCACAATCTCCATAGATCATTCTGACATCTGAGCTCGGTATATATATCTAGGACTTTGCTTTGGAGAGCAGAATGGCATGTGCGTTTCTCCCTGAGATATATAACCTTCATCGTTGAGATAGGACTTCCACTCCTCATCCATATCAGAAGAGTTGTTCCCATCGATGGTGTGGACTTCTTGAGATACTGGGTGGAGGAAGCCTCCGCTGTGGAAGAAATCCTAAATGGGACTAAAAATTGCATCCTTCTTTGTAGTCTGGGTACAGTTCGGAGAGAAACCAAGACCTTTCCTCGTCTTGTTATCAGTAGGAATTATAACCTATCCCCATCCTTTTATGTCACTACTCCTTATTACTTTGAGAGCATCTTTGTATGAGGAAATCGATGTTCCTTTTCCTTGGTGATTCTCATTGCTCATCGAGAGTGCTTGAAATTGAGTTCCAACGACCTCCTCTGGTTCTACACAGGAGAATGATGATAAGTTGCTCACGATTAAAGCTTGTTCTCCGCATACTGTGACTAATTTATTGTTCTTGACAAACTTCAGCTTCTGGTGAAGTGTCGAAGTGATTACCCTGACTTCGTGTATCCAAGGTCTTCCTAATAAACACATGTATGTTGTTCGGATGTCCATGACTTGGAAAGTGACTTGAAAAGTGTGAGGACCAATGGTTATGGGAAGATCGACTTCGCCGATAACTGTTTTTCTGGATCCTCAAAGGCTTTGAGGATGATCTCACTGCCTCTCATGGGAGTGTAGCGGCAAAATCGTGAGTGTAAGCTATTGATTAACTTAACACGAAAAGCAAGAGTCGCCACCGCACTTTTATTTTATCCAGAAAAGGAAAGGAAAAAGAGCGAACAAAACCTACACAAGCTCTATAGCAAGAACAAGTGAAGAGAGTCCGGGTTCGGGGGGTTGGTTACGCAATGGAAAGGTGTTAGCACCCAAAACGTCTATAGTACTCTATAGGAGCCCTTTGAAATATCTACCGCTTTTGGTCTGAAAAGGTTTGCTTGAAAAGAGATTGAGGAGATGAGAAGAGAAATTGTTTTTTAATATTTTTGTGTTTGGAGAGACTTGTCGTCTCATGCCTACGTACCCACGATGTGCAATGTAGGATCAAAACCCCGTAGTTCGTGGTACAAAGAATGAAAATTGTTTGTTTTGGTTATTTTAAAATGTAAAGACAAGTCGTCATTTCCAAGCGAATAATTCCGCTTGAAGAAATGAATCATGTCTAAACTTATGAAAAAGTTAAAGGAAAAAGTGCGCTAGGGCACAAAAAGAGAGTGATGAGTTTGATGTTTTTTTTTAAGTCTTTTGAAAAATGTCTCAATATGCTTATGTAGTTTAGCATTTGATTAAGGAATGAAAAGAAAAGAGTAAAGTCACTTGACAAAGTCAAGGTTTGTTTATGAAAGCAGTGAAAGTTTGAAATCAAGAAGGTTTTGAAAAAGAGAGAGAGTTTTGAAAATTAAAGAATGGGGAGGAGAAGAAGAGACTATCCTAAAGCATAAAGTAAAAGCTAAGGAAGAGAATAGCCTAACCACACAAGTATGCTTCCAAGTCTTCGAACCATAATTCCAAAGCAAAGGAAGGAATGTCCTAAGTTCTAAGTCCAAGGTTCCAAGAATTGCATTGGATGTCCAAGGTCTATGTCCAAAACTCCAAGTCCATTTGCATAGGATAGTAACCATAGTCCAAGATTAGAATCACAAGTTTTTTAGAGGTTTTGGCCTTTATTAATGTTTTAGGTCCAAGTGGACAAAATGAAAAAGGCATAAGCATAAACATACGTCCAACGGACAAAAGAAAAATTGCGGAAGCATAAACATATGTCCAACGGACAAAGGAAAAATTACGGAAGCATAAACATATGTCCAACGGACAAAGGAAAAATTGCGGAAGCATAAACATGAAATGAAATGATAAAATGAAGCATAAAAGTAAAAGAGATAGGGTGCGAGAAGTAATTGTAAAGAAGTTAGTACAAGAGTAAATGTTAGTAAGTTAGTAATTAGTAGTTAAAGTTAGTGATCAATTATAATTGGATACTTGCACTTAGGTCAAGATTAATGAGAACTCATTAGAGGATTGATAAGACCAAAGCCTCCTAACAACAAGTTCCATAAGTTTTGAACCAAAAGACGAATAATCAACTATTTTTGATAGTTTTCCGAGACGGGACAAATTTTGGTCTATGTTAAGCGCACGCCGAGTAATTTGTTCGAGCAATTACCCTACGAATGAGGCCGGCCATGAGATGTATGTGTTAATGCACGCGAGATAAACGATATAGGGATCGTTATCCTAAAGCGGTGCCACACGAAAAGAAAAGGTGGAAATGATCTCGTCTCGATCGAAATTCCATAAAGAAATTTCACGATCACTTCGACTTTCATCGATCAAAAAGAAAAAAAAGATGAAGAAAAGTGGATCTAAAAAAAATATGATCCACACAACCAATTAAAATGAAAAGTTAAAAGAAAATAAAATGAAGGAAAGAAAAAACAAAATATTTTTTCCAAATGATATTTTTTAAAAGACATTTGAACTAAAGAAAAAGAGAAAATCTAGTGTTTAAGAAAAAAGATTACTAAAAAAAAAATAGTAAAGAAAAAAATGAATTAAAAGACAAATTATAAAAGAAAAAGAAAACTAAAAGAAGAGATGGGAGGTGATGAAACGAAAATGGAGGTGGTTGAGATAGTAACTAATTGGGACGGGCCCGACCCAAAAACACCAAACGGAAAGACTTAAAGAAAAGGAAAATAGAATGAAATGAAGCATGTTCATCTTCTTCCTCAATAAGAACAACCGACGGCCACTGTAGCACGGTATTGGGAGGCTCGCGGCGGAGCTAACGGAGGAGCGACGGTGAATTTTTTTTATGCGATTATGACCGAAACTCAACATAGATTCCAAATTTATTCTCAATTTCGATCGAAAATGCCTTTATCAACCAAATCTGAACCGCGAGAAATTCGATGAGAAACTCCAAATTACCTTCAACAATGGTGAGTTATCCGATTCTTTCTCTCTTTTCTTCTTTTTGATTCGCGCGTGAGGTGTTGTTGCTGATTGATGCGAAGAATCGTGGAACGAAATGGTTGTTGAAGCGTTGCGATTGAGATGTGAAGTTGTTGTTGATTACGGTTTCACTTGCGAGAAATTGATTGAAGAATTGAATTATTTGAAGTTTGGAAATGAAGGTTGAATTGAGAAAGAGTTTTGAGGAATGGAATTGGTTCTCGGTGAATTTTCTGCAGGTTTGTGAAGTTTTAAAATGAAAATGAATTCGAAGCTTGAATTTGGTTGAGTTTGAATTTTTGCAGAGATTTGAGAGGCTCTCCAAGCTTGGATTTGAAGAAGGTGGATGCTGTTATTTATAGATGGATTGGAGAGTTTTTGAAATGAAATTGATGTGAATTTTTCTTCGATGTCGTTTTCAATTTTTTTTCTGCGTTTTGGTTCTGAATTTGCTGCGTTTTGCGGTTGTTGTAGCTGTGATGCTCACGTGGAGCTTATTCGCAGCTGGCTTGCGTTTGCTTTGAAGTTGTGTACTGATAAGAGGCTTACACGGCTTGGTATTGGACTGCAGTGGCGTCATGGCTTGTGTAGTGCAGCTGAAACTTGCGCATGTTATTTGGCACGGCTAGCTTGTTTCGTACGGTTTCGTGGCAGTGAGTTTTGGGATCGTGTGAAGTTTGCTTCATGTAGAAGCTTGTAGCTTGCAACGGCTGGGATTTATGTGGAGATGTCTTCACGTAATGACTTGCTTTAAGTCTTGGAAAGTAGCGTGTGGCTTGGTTCATGGGCGTGTGGGCTTTTATTGGTTCCAAATTGTGAACTTTTTTTTTTTTTTTGTTTGGTAAAAACAAGGAAATGGGCCCTGATGTGGATTATAAGGAATGAAAATGGGCTTAAGATAACAAGTTTTTTTTTTGTAATATGGATAAAAGAAATTAGTATAAATGGAAAATGGATTTGGATGGATTTTTATGGATAATGGATATGGATTTGGATAATTGTTTATAAGATATGGAAATGAAAAATGGATATGGAGAATTTGGATATATGAATAGTGTAAAATGGGTTATGAAAATATGGATTTTTGGATTGTGATGGATAAAAATAGTTTAATGGATATTTGAAAAATGGGAGAAATATGGATATGGTAAAAAAATGATAGAACCAAGTTGGGTATTAAAATGGACTTTTAGGAATTGGAATTAAATGGTAAATTGGAATAGAATTGGATATGAAAAAAATGGTTTAGAGAATGGACATGGAAAATTTGGTTTAGAAAATGGGTTATAAAAAAAATGGTTTAAATAGCAAAAAGTGGAATATGTGAAAAATGGTTAAAATGTGAATAGTGTTTGGAATGAAAAATGGTCTATGAAATGGATCATGGATAGCGAGTCTTTATTTTTAGCCCAAAACCAAACTTGACTTTTTTCACAAGCCTCTGATAATGTGCCCACAGCTACCACTGAACAAGCCACCACTGAACAATAGCCATTTGAATCTGACTTTCGGAACCCAAAACTCATACGAACCACTGCTTGATAAACTGAAGGATCTCAGCACAAGACATCTTGCTTTTGAACAAACACCTATGATTTGAAACCACTTCATTGTCTTTGACAAACCTGCACCACACACAGAGAGAGAAACAAGCAAACGGCAGCATATTTTTTTTGTATTTTTGGTTAGAGGTTAGATAAACAGAAACAAGTAAGAAACAGAGAATCACATAGGTGCTCAGGAGAAACACAGATTGTGATCTTGTTTGTGGTATGAGATGCAAATGAAAAGAGCGAAATCTTAGGGGTAAAAATTAGGGTCTTACAGCTGCCCCTATTTAAGTTTCTTCAATCAGGAGATATGAAGGTTAAAAACTTCGTCTCGACAAGATTGAAGATACTTAAATACAGAAAACCAAATTTTTAGTCGTAAGATGTCACAAGATGATATGAATGCAAAGAATGAAACAGACCGCGAGGAAACTTGAAACAAGGGATACGGTAAATTGAGAGATGACGTGACAAGACACGCAGGGGAACACAAGCTATTTCTGGATATCTGTCAAGGTGACAAGAAGTATCCATCAATAGTTGGAAAGAGAGGGACAAGACCCTGAAAGACGAGTAGTAACATCCAAGAATAGCATTGGGTGGAAACTACAAACAAGACAAAAGGTAAGTCAAGGACGTCCAAGAATAGCATTGGACAGCAACAAGAAAGTTTCTGGTAAAAACAGCAGCGTCATCCAAGAATAGCATTGGATGGAGGTGAAAAACACTCTGTTGGGTAAGATATCCAAGAATGGCATTGGATAAAGGCACTGCAACATTCAAGAATGGCATTGAATGAGGCAACAACAAGCATCAGAGACATCCAAGAATAACATTGGATTCAGCTGAGGAAAAGATATCCAAGAATGGCATTGGACTTAGCTGGGGAAAAGGTGTCCAAGAATGGCATTGGACTCTGTCGAGGAAATCATATCCAAGAATGGCATTGGACAAAAGAAATCACAACATCCAAGAATGGCATTGAATGTAGTGAGAAAAGTTCTGGAAAATATATCAGAATTATCCAAGAATGGCATTGGATAAAAGGTTCACAATATCCAAGAATGGCATTGAATAAAGTGAGCAAGGACCTTCAGAAATGGCACTGAAAGGTAAAGATAAACTCATTCAGGAATGGCACTGAATGAACAGATACAACTTTCAGGAATGGCACTGAAAGGTAAAGGTAAATCACTTCATTCAAGAATGGCATTGAATGACAGTGAAAAAGACATCCAGGAATAGCACTGAATGCAAAGGAGAAAACTCATTCAGGAATGGCACTGAATGAACAGGTAAAACTTTCAGGAATGGCACTAAAAGTAAAGGTAAAAACTCATCCCGGAATGACACTGAATGAACAGGTAAAACTTTCAGGAATGGCACTGAAAGATAAAGGTGAATCACTACATTCAAGAATGGCATTGAATGACAGTGAAAAAGACATCCAGGAATAGCACTGAATGCAAAGGAGAAAACTCATTCAGGAATGGCACTGAATGAACAGGTAAAACTTTCAGGAATGGCACTGAAAGTAAAGGTAAAAACTCATCTAGGAATGACACTGAATGAACAGGTAAAACTTTCAGGAATGGCACTGAAAGATAAAGGTGAATCACTACATTCAAGAATGGCATTGAATGGCAGTGAAAAAGACATCCAGGAATAGCACTGAATGCAAAGGAGAAAACTCATTCAGGAATGGCACTGAATGAACAAATAAAACTTTCAGGAATGGCACTGAAAGTAAAGGTAAAATCTCATCCAGGAATGGCACTGAATGAACAGGTAAAACTTTCAGGAATGGCACTGAAAGATAAAGGTGAATCACTATATTCAATAATGGCATTGAATGACAGTGAAAAAGACATCCAGGAATAGCACTGAATGCAAAGGAGAAAACTCATCCAGGAATGGCACTGAATGAACAGGTAAAACTTTCAGGAATGGCACTGAAAGTAAAGGTAAAAACTCATCCAGGAATGGCACTGAATGAACAGGTAAAACTTTCAGGAATGGCACTGAAAAATAAAGGTAAAATCTCATCCAGGAATGGCACTGAATGAACAGGTAAAACTTTCAAGAATGGCACTGAAAGATATCCAAGCAGATCTGTTGGGGATTATAGAGGAGAGAAAAGACTTCCAGGAATAGCACTGGGAGAAACAAGAGGAACAAGGTATCCAGGAATGGCACTGGAGATCAAAAGAGACAGACATCCAGGAATGGCACTGGAGAAACAAGAGGCATACATCCAGGAATGGCACTGGAGTGAAAGAATATAAGGATCCAGGAAAGCAAGACATCCAGGAATAGCACTGGAAAGAAAGAAGATAGGACAAGACATCCAGGAATAGCACTGGGAGATAAGCAAGACATCTAACAACAGCAAAAGAGGCACAGGGAAATGACAACATCCAGGAATAGCAATGGAAAGAAAGAAGGCAGGACAGGACATCCAGGAATAGCACTGGGTGAGAAGACAGGTAAACGATAACATTCAGGAATGTCACTGAATGAAAAGGCAGGTAAAAGTTTTGGTAGGTGCCAAGTAAGTTGGACTTTAGTCACAAGGTAAGATGTTGAAAGCAACAGGACCTCGGAAAAATGCATATGAGCACGAAGCACACTTCATACTATGAAAATGTTTCTATGCAATGATATGTAAATGATTTATGTATGCGATGCAGATGATAGAGACAACTGAGATAAACTCTTTTGTGAGGGTAGAATGGAACTCTGATTCCTCAACACAGGGAACACTGCCCACTCTGCTTGGCGAGAAGATGTTGAACACATCTCTGTCACACTTTGAATTGTATCAGGCTGATGGTCTTTTGAGGAAAGACATCTTGAGGGTTCTTGAAGAAGATTGCCCCAAATTGATTGACTGATGAGGATAAACTAATCATAGCTTCAGTTTGACTGCTGCAGGGATATAATGAACTGATCATGGCTTCAATTCTTGAGATGATTGCTGAGGGTAAACTGATCATGGCTTCAGTTGCTGGGGCTGAACGAACTGATCATGGCTTCAGTTCTCAAAATGACTGTTGAGAAGGCTAAACTCAGTATGAACCTTGAAAGAGATCTTTTGGTTAACCAAATCTGAGAATACCTTGCACTGAGCAACAAATCTGATTCACAACAGGATCTGGATGTAATGTGCCCCTGATAAGATCACTGACCAAGTTTCTCAACTGTTTGAAAATTCCTTAATGAGGAAAGTTTGCCTGTAAATAAGATTATTCAAACAAACATGGTAATTTTAATGCAAAGCTCATGCAATTTTTGAAATCAAAAATCATTTTTGGAATGATATTATTGATGTAAAGCAAAATGAAACACTCGTCAAAACACGGCGGTTAATACATGCAAAGATGAAAGATAAGGCAAAGGTAAGACATCAAAGCAAATGATTGGCAACAAACATAGGAGTCAGTTTACGCAACCTTGCTGTAGTATGCTTTCAAAAGAAACCTGGCTTCAATTAGGTCTTTTGAATGTTGTAACGTGGTCTGGTTCACGGTTTTTGAAACAAAGGATATAGGCTCAAAGTTTATTGGTACCCAACCCATTCTTCGTGATGATCTCCAGTCCTATGCTCAGTTAATTCAAACTATGCATTCAGGTTCCAAGAGATTTTGGAATTGCAACACTGTTATGATGATGGTTCAAGGACCAAGGTATTTTGAGATGACAGTCACTCTTTCTTACAACCTTTTGTTGTTTTTGATGAGGACCTTAGTCAACTCGTTTTGTCTTTGAGGATTTTGGCAACCTCTTGATTTTTCTTTTGTTATCCCTAACTTTTGCCTGAACTGTGTCATTTGAACTTACAGTCAGCGGGATGCCCCAATTTTTGCCTAAGTCTCCTTCATAGGTTTTGACTTAGCGGGCTCTTTTTTCCATCTCTTTTTTTTTTTGAAATATAGTGACTGTCTGGCTTAATGATTTCGGTGAACCATCATTGGCTTTTGATTTGAAAGACATCTTCGACACTTCTTTGGTGTGTACGAAGGAAAACTTGTGATTGCAACCTTTATTGAAAGTGTTTTGCATGCACAGTCAAATTAACTGAGAACTACCCATCCCCAGGTTAAGATGCGGGTTTTTTCGTACAGAAAGAAACTCCAACTTCTAGGCTCAAAGGGGTTGACAAGGGATTAACTTCCTTATTTCTCCAGTGTTTAGGAGTTGAAACAATGCCTGTACATCCTCAGCCAAGTTTAAATTGAAAGCATACAGTTTAGCAATTTTAGGTATTTCGTTTTCATCATCCTCCCTCCAATCTTTGCATAAACAAAAGCTTAATAAATAAAGTGAACAGGAGATATATTTTTTGTGAAAAAGAAAGCATAAAGATGCACACAGTGGATATAAATGAATTGAATCAAAAGTTGCAATGCTCATTTCATTGAAATTACCATGAAAGTACAAATAAAGTTCGAAAGCAAACAATCAATACAATCAAAGGAAAATGCAAACAGAAAGAAACAAGGCCTAGTGACTAATCAGCAACAAGGATGAGCTGTCCTGTCTGAAACACTGGCTTTTTGGAGATGATCCGTCTGAACTCACTCAAACTTTACTTGGCATGCTCTGGTAAAGGGTTGTTGACAACATTGGGATTATTATCAATAAAGTCCAGAATCTTTAAGTTCACCAACTCTTGTACTCTAGCTTTTAGTGCGAAACAACCTTCTAAGTTATGACCTGCCCCACCTTGATGGAACTCACAGTGAAGATCAGCCCTGTAGCCGGCTGGGAGAGGATTTGGAGGAGGAGGTAGAGTCCTTGTTGTAATCAATCCTTTCTTTACAAGACAAGGATACAACTCAGTGTAGGACATCGGGATAGGATCAAAGTTAACCCTATTGCGATTCTGATTCTGTCTAGCAGGTTGACGAGGAGCTTGAGCTGGTTGAGCATTGACAACAGGAGCGACTGCAGCTACATATTGTTGTTGTCTGCGATGAGGTTTACCTTCAACCGAAACAGCATGGGTATCACCATCCTTTTTCTTTTGAAAATTCCCAGCATACTTTTTAGCACCACTAAAGGCTTCAGCATTAGCAATCCTCCCTTTCTTGATACCTTCTTCTAGTCTTTCTCCAATAGTGACTAGGTCAGCAAAACCAGATGATACACTGCCTATCATCTTTTCCCAATAGAGTGGTTGAAGAGTGTCCATGAACAGACCAGTTAATTCTTTTTCAGCTAATGGTGGCTCCACTTGAGCAGCTAGCTCTCTCCAGCGCTGAGCGTACTCTTTGAAGGATTCTTTTTCTTTCTGAGACATGTTCTGCAATTGACGGCGGTCAGGTGCCATGTCCAGGTTGTACTTATATTGCTTTAAGAAAGCATCAGACAAGTCCATCCAGCTTTGGATACGGTTCTTCTCAAGTCCCATATACCATTTCATTGAAGCCCCACTCAAGCTGTCTTGGAAATAATGAATGAGCAGTTTGTCATCTTTTGCATGAGCGGCCATCTTGCGGCAGTACATCACCAAGTGGGTTCTGGGACAAGTGTGCCCCTGGTATTTCTCAAAATTAGGAGTTTTGAATTTTGGAGGAATAACCAAGTCGGAAACCAAGCACATGTCCATTGCAGCAGCATTAAAGACATCGCTTCCTTCCACAGCTCTTATCCTTTTGTCAAGAGTTTTCCATTGCTCTCTGACTTCCTCAATGTATCCAGGTTCTCCCTGACTTTCAGATTGTGGACCAGCAGCATGGTACACGAAAGGATTCTCAGGAATAGCTTGAGCAACAGAGTGCACAACAGGCTGAGGTTCAGTGAACAATGGAGCTGAAGATACTGGCGAGACAAACACAGGAGTAGTTGCAAAGGGTGGCGAGTAATTCGGAGGTAACCCAAATTCTGGCCAAGTAGAAGCTGGTTGCTGAGTCAGTGGAGGGTCAACAACAGCAGTTGAAGTTTCAACAATCACAGTCCTCTGAGGTGGTTCACCTCTAGCAATCAGAACTTGCAGCATTTCTGTGAGCTTGGTCATACCGGCCTTCAGCTCATCAATTTCCATTCTAACTTCGGCGTTGTGTTGTTCTTGATTTTCCATTCTCAATCTGACAGCAGCTCTAGTTCCGTAGTTGTGTTGAGGAAACAGCTTGACGGCGAACAGATAACTGGAGAAGGAGACAGCTGAAATGAGTTTCTGAGACAACCTGGAGGAAATGCATATGTATGCTCATGGATGCAAGAGTGCATGGATGCAACAACCACAAACAAGATCACTCAAAGCACACAGGTTCAAAGGTTCGAGTCACGAGCATGGAGTCGAGGTCAAGAACCAGTCCACAAAAGGTATGTGCTAAGGTTTGTCTTCATTGTACCTGCAGAAAACAGTGGTTCTAACAGAGTGCCCAGGGTCCACAATTCACTATCAGACACACCAGCACACCGATTTGCTCGGAGGTTGGTAGTTATCCTCAAGAGAATCTAACCTGAGTGTGGCATCGCGTGACAGCTAAGTCAGATTTGCATCTTCATAGCTTCCGCGCCACGATCCTAAAATGGCTAGGATAGGTTAAGGGTTACTACGGTTCTCAGTGTTATAGGCTTCTATGGAAAAAGTAATGCCTTCTCGATTGCTCAATCGACATCAGTAATTCCAAAGAAGCAACCACCGAGTGGATGGATTCTCAAGTTCTTCTTTTTCAGGATTCGACTCCCTCAAAGTTCCCTTGACTATACCATCCTCCTATCTTAAAGTACACTCTGGTCTGGGTATAGGACCTATCTCACACAGAGGAACTCCAAAACAACACAATCCTGTAACAAGCAAAATCAGACAAAAGGTAGTAAATAAATCGAAGTAGGCTAAACCCCTCAAGGAACCAGAGATCCCCAGCAGAGTCGCCACTTTTCTGTAGCGGCAAAATCGTGAGTGTAAGCTATTGATTAACTTAACACGAAAAGCAAGAGTCGCCACCGCACTTTTATTTTATCCAGAAAAGGAAAGGAAAAAGAGCGAACAAAACCTACACAAGCTCTATAGCAAGAACAAGTGAAGAGAGTCCGGGTTCGGGGGGTTGGTTACGCAATGGAAAGGTGTTAGCACCCAAAACGTCTATAGTACTCTATAGGAGCCCTTTGAAATATCTACCGCTTTTGGTCTGAAAAGGTTTGCTTGAAAAGAGATTGAGGAGATGAGAAGAGAAATTGTTTTTTAAGATTTTTGTGTTTGGAGAGACTTGTCGTCTCATGCCTACGTACCCACGATGCGCAATGTAGGATCAAAACCCCGTAGTTCGTGGTACAAAGAATGAAAATTGTTTGTTTTGGTTATTTTAAAATGTAAAGACAAGTCGTCATTTCCAAGCGAATAATTCCGCTTGAAGAAATGAATCATGTCTAAACTTATGAAAAAGTTAAAGGAAAAAGTGCGCTAGGGCACAAAAAGAGAGTGATGAGTTTGATGTTTTTTTTTAAGTCTTTTGAAAAATGTCTCAATATGCTTATGTAGTTTAGCATTTGATTAAGGAATGAAAAGAAAAGAGTAAAGTCACTTGACAAAGTCAAGGTTTGTTTATGAAAGCAGTGAAAGTTTGAAATCAAGAAGGTTTTGAAAAAGAGAGAGAGTTTTGAAAATTAAAGAATGGGGAGGAGAAGAAGAGACTATCCTAAAGCATAAAGTAAAAGCTAAGGAAGAGAATAGCCTAACCACACAAGTATGCTTCCAAGTCTTCGAACCATAATTCCAAAGCAAAGGAAGGAATGTCCTAAGTTCTAAGTCCAAGGTTCCAAGAATTGCATTGGATGTCCAAGGTCTATGTCCAAAACTCCAAGTCCATTTGCATAGGATAGTAACCATAGTCCAAGATTAGAATCACAAGTTTTTTAGAGGTTTTGGCCTTTATTAATGTTTTAGGTCCAAGTGGACAAAATGAAAAAGGCATAAGCATAAACATACGTCCAACGGACAAAAGAAAAATTGCGGAAGCATAAACATATGTCCAACGGACAAAGGAAAAATTACGGAAGCATAAACATATGTCCAACGGACAAAGGAAAAATTGCGGAAGCATAAACATGAAATGAAATAATAAAATGAAGCATAAAAGTAAAAGAGATAGGGTGCGAGAAGTAATTGTAAAGAAGTTAGTACAAGAGTAAATGTTAGTAAGTTAGTAATTAGTAGTTAAAGTTAGTGATCAATTATAATTGGATACTTGCACTTAGGTCAAGATTAATGAGAACTCATTAGAGGATTGATAAGACCAAAGCCTCCTAACAACAAGTTCCATAAGTTTTGAACCAAAAGACGAATAATCAACTATTTTTGATAGTTTTCCGAGACGGGACAAATTTTGGTCTATGTTAAGCGCACGCCGAGTAATTTGTTCAAGCAATTACCCTACGAATGAGGCCGGCCATGAGATGTATGTGTTAATGCACGCGAGATAAACGATATAGGGATCGTTATCCTAAAGCGGTGCCACACGAAAAGAAAAGGTGGAAATGATCTCGTCTCGATCGAAATTCCATAAAGAAATTTCACGATCACTTCGACTTTCATCGATCAAAAAGAAAAAAAAGATGAAGAAAAGTGGATCTAAAAAAATATGATCCACACAACCAATTAAAATGAAAAGTTAAAAGAAAATAAAATGAAGGAAAGAAAAAACAAAATATTTTTTCCAAATGATATTTTTTAAAAGACATTTGAACTAAAGAAAAAGAGAAAATCTAGTGTTTAAGAAAAAAGATTACTAAAAAAAAAATAGTAAAGAAAAAAATGAATTAAAAGACAAATTATAAAAGAAAAAGAAAACTAAAAGAAGAGATGGGAGGTGATGAAACGAAAATGGAGGTGGTTGAGATAGTAACTAATTGGGACGGGCCCGGCCCAAAAACACCAAACGGAAAGACTTAAAGAAAAGGAAAATAGAATGAAATGAAGCATGTTCATCTTCTTCCTCAATAAGAACAACCGACGGCCACTGTAGCACGGTATTGGGAGGCTCGCGGCGGAGCTAACGGAGGAGCGACGGTGAATTTTTTTTATGCGATTATGACCGAAACTCAACATAGATTCCAAATATATTCTCAATTTCGATCGAAAATGCCTTTATCAACCAAATCTGAACCGCGAGAAATTCTATGAGAAACTCCAAATTACCTTCAACAATGGTGAGTTATCCGATTCTTTCTCTCTTTTCTTCTTTTTGATTCGCGCGTGAGGTGTTGTTGCTGATTGATGCGAAGAATCGTGGAACGAAATGGTTGTTGAAGCGTTGCGATTGAGATGTGAAGTTGTTGTTGATTACGGTTTCACTTGCGAGAAATTGATTGAAGAATTGAATTATTTGAAGTTTGGAAATGAAGGTTGAATTGAGAAAGAGTTTTGAGGAATGGAATTGGTTCTCGGTGAATTTTCTGCAGGTTTGTGAAGTTTTAAAATGAAAATGAATTCGAAGCTTGAATTTGGTTAAGTTTGAATTTTTGCAGAGATTTGAGAGGCTCTCCAAGCTTGGATTTGAAGAAGGTGGATGCTGTTATTTATAGATGGATTGGAGAGTTTTTGAAATGAAATTGATGTGAATTTTTCTTCGATGTCGTTTTCAATTTTTTTTCTGCGTTTTGGTTCTGAATTTGCTGCGTTTTGCGGTTGTTGTAGCTGTGATGCTCACGTGGAGCTTATTCGCAGCTGGCTTGCGTTTGCTTTGAAGTTGTGTATTGATAAGAGGCTTACACGGCTTGGTATTGGACTGCAGTGGTGTCATGGCTTGTGTAGTGCAGCTGAAACTTGCGCATGTTATTTGGCACGGCTAGCTTGTTTCGTACGGTTTCGTGGCAGTGAGTTTTGGGATCGTGTGAAGTTTGCTTCATGTAGAAGCTTGTAGCTTGCAACGGCTGGGATTTATGTGGAGATGGCTTCACGTAATGACTTGCTTTAAGTCTTGGAAAGTAGCGTGTGGCTTGGTTCATGGGCGTGTGGGCTTTTATTGGTTCCAAATTGTGAACTTTTTTTTTTTGTTTGGTAAAAAAAAGGAAATGGGCCCTGATGTGGATTATAAGGAATGAAAATGGGCTTAAGATAACAAGTTTTTTTTTTTTTGTAATATGGATAAAAGAAATTAGTATAAATGGAAAATGGATTTGGATGGATTTTTATGGATAATGGATATGGATTTGGATAATTGTTTATAAGATATGGAAATGAAAAATGGATATGGAGAATTTGGATATATGAATAGTGTAAAATGGGTTATGAAAATATGGATTTTTGGATTGTGATGGATAAAAATAGTTTAATGGATATTTGAAAAATGGGAGAAATATGGATATGGTAAAAAAATGATAGAACCAAGTTGGGTATTAAAATGGACTTTTAGGAATTGGAATTAAATGGTAAATTGGAATAGAATTGGATATGAAAAAAATGGTTTAGAGAATGGACATGGAAAATTTGGTTTAGAAAATGGGTTATAAAAAAAATGGTTTAAATAGCAAAAAGTGGAATATGTGAAAAATGGTTAAAATGTGAATAGTGTTTGGAATGAAAAATGGTCTATGAAATGGATCATGGATAGCAAGTCTTTATTTTTAGCCCAAAACCAAACTTGACTTTTTTCACAAGCCTCTGATAAAGTGCCCACAGCTACCACTGAACAAGCCACCACTGAACAATAGCCATTTGAATCTGACTTTCGGAACCCAAAACTCATACGAACCACTGCTTGATAAACTGAAGGATCTCAGCACAAGACATCTTGCTTTTGAACAAACACCTATGATTTGAAACCACTTCATTGTCTTTGACAAACCTGCACCACACACAGAGAGAGAAACAAGCAAACGGCAGCATATTTTTTTTGTATTTTTAGTTAGAGGTTAGATAAACAGAAACAAGTAAGAAACAGAGAATCACATAGGTGCTCAGGAGAAACACAGATTGTGATCTTGTTTGTGGTATGAGATGCAAATGAAAAGAGCAAAATCTTAGGGGTAAAAATTAGGGTCTTACAGGGAGTACCTTGAAAAGAAAGCCGTACCAAAGTTGACCTTGGCATGACGTTCAAGGATGAACCTGTGTCTACCAGTACGCTGGCTAAAGCATCGTCTTGGAAATTGACTGTGATATTGAGTGCCATATTATGGTTCTTGCCTTCCTCTAGAAGTTCTTCATCACTGAAACCCAAATTGTTGCAGGAAGTGATGTTTGAGAAAAAGCTATCGAACTGACCTACTGCCACATCTTGCTCTACAAAGGCTTGTTCTAGAACCTTCTGCAGAGCTTCTCTGTGAGCTTCTGAACTAAGCAGGAGAGATAACATAGAGATCTGAGACAGAGTTTGCAACAATTGATCTACAATGTTGTACTCGCTTTTCTGGATAAGCTTTAGCATTTCATCGTTGTTCTTTATAGGTTCCGTGTTGCTGGATTGACCGACTTGTTAATTAGGAACTTCGACTTGAGATTCCTTTTCTTTGGCAGGTTCTCCAACTCCTCTGTTGAAGATTCAACCGCTCCGGGTAACTCGACTGATGTCAGCAATGTTCACAACGGATGGTAATGGAGTTTCTTTTCCATTTTCTATGGTCATTGCACCGTACTTGTACGAAATAGCCTTTTCTGACTTGTATGGTATTGGACCTGGCAAGTAGATAACCACAGGGGCTTTTTGGGCCTTTTGAACATCATAGGCAACCTCGATTGGTTCCAGATTGGGCAGGTTATGTGAGAACAAGATTTGGTTCTGCAATATTATCTCTAAGTTTTGATGATAACAGATGTATATTTGTATGAACAATTTTGTGCAACTAATGTTGTTACTTGTGAGAACCTAGCAAACAGGTTCTGCTTCCATTAATTGGCGAAATGATTAATGAAAGATGCTTCGAAGAACTAAACTCAATTCGAAGATAAAACAAGATTCACACAACTCTGATACGAAAGGAAAATGAAGGTCAAAATACAAGGGTTCTGATGGAACGAAGTCCTGATGCTGAAGCCTCATGATTTTCGATCAAGGCTCTGAAGTTTCGAAAGACTTAAAGCAGAAAAGGAGAACGTTCTTAAAGACCAAGTGCTGAAGTTTTGAAGACTGATTCCTAATGGACTTCTTCAATCGACGGAAGACTTGAAGCATCAGATATTCTGCTGTGAAGACTCTATTCATGCTTCAATCAAATATTATCAGAAGCCTCTGAAGATTTGAAGAAAGTGGATTAAGAGAACAAGGTTCTAAAGACAAGTTCTGAAGATTCTGGAAGCGCAGAGCTGATGATTCAAAGACTTGATAATCTCAAGAACCGAGCAATGTTTTCCCTTCTTACTCACGCTCACAAAAAGCCTCTGAAGTTGAGAAGCCAAGAAAACCTGCTACACTGTACATCTGTACCACATTACAACGTTAATATTCTTGAAGATTGTGTGAAATACAAACGAGATAATCTAACACAGACAGGACGCGCAACATGCATAAGATTTTGTACCTGTCCTCACGCTTCTAGCCGTAAGCCTACCTAGCCTTCATGATTCCATATCAACGGCTCTTTTCACTCGGCTATAAAAGGAAGCTCAAAGACTTGAAGAAATATATACACGCGAACAACGACAATACTCTCTAACTCTATTCTTTCTTAAGTCATTCTTGGTCTAAAAACTTGTTTACATTATCAGCTTGATAAGAAGCAATTCTCTATAAACTCATTGTATTTGAACTAAAAGTTGTATTCCTTAAGAGGGTCTTAGTGATCAGATCTCTTGAGAAGTCTAGGACGTGTGTCTTAGAGGTTGTGCCTTAAGTAAGACCTGTGTGGTTGGATTACTTGAGATGTCTAGAACGTGTGAGTTCTAGAGGTTGTTGTTAGTCACCAGCTGTGTAGCTCGTGCAGTGTACTATTTTGTTGAATAGTGGATTAAGACCTCGCTGAGAGAGGCGAAATCACCTTGGTGGGTGGACTAGATTAACTTGAGAGATTCTCAAGTGAACTAGTATAAACATAACGTGTTTATATCTCTGTCTTTAACTAAGCTGTTGTTCTTTAGAAAAGGGTAAAGTTTTTGACAAGAAAATTATTTAAAAGAAACGATTAGTTTGAAAAACCAATTCAAACCCCCCTTTCTTGCATTTTTCACACCTTCAATTGGCATCAGAGCTCCGGTTCTGAGGTGATAAAAAGATTAAATTTTTATCAAGCACTTAACAGTGTTCAGTACCGATCCAAGTGTGAAAAACAATGACTACACCACCACCAACAACCTCCGAAACAAATGTTATTGAAAGAGAATCTTACACTGCAAAACCTCCTATCTTTGATGGCAAAAAGTTTGATTATTGGAAAGATAGAATTGAAAGTTATTTCTTATCATTTGATCTAGATCTATGGGATCTAGTACTTGATGGCTATAGTCATCCTGTAGATTCTGTAGGTAAAAAGATTAAAAGAAGTGAGTTTACAGATGCTCAGAAGAAAACTTACAAAAATTATCACAAAGCAAGAACCATTCCGTTGAACGCAATTTCTTATGCCGAGTATGAGAAAATCACAAACAAAGAAACTGCAAAGTCCATCTTTGACTCTCTTCATATGAGTCACGAAGGAAATGCTCAAGTCAAGGAGACGAAGGCTCTTGCGCTAATCCAAAAATATGAAGTCTTCAAAATGGAAGAAGATGAGTCTGTTGAAACCATGTTCTCAAGGTTTCAAATGCTTGTTGCCGGACTCAGAGTTCTGAGCAAAGGCTATTCTACTGCTGATCATGTCAAAAAAAATCATCAGAAGTCTTCCAGTAAAATGGAGACCAATGGTGACTGCCTTGAAACTTGCAAAGGATTTCAATAATATCAGTCTTGAAGAACTTATCAGTTCTTTAAGAAGTCATGAAATAGAGCTTCAAGGAGATGAACCTCAGAAGAAAAATAAATCCATTGCACTAAAGGCAAAGCTAGAAAAGAAGAAGGCGTATCGGGCAGAAGAAGAAATGGAAGAATCTGAAGAAGATTCAGAAGAAAATGATATATCACTCATATCAAGAAAGATAAGTTAACTTTGGAAATACAGAAGAAACAAGTTCAAAGAACCAAGGAGAAGATTCGAATCTACATCTGGTCAAAGAAGAAACTATGGAAAAGATGTTACGTGCTTTGAATGCAAAGAACCTAGACATTTCAAAAATGACTTCCCAAAGGCCAAGAAAGAAGAAAGACCCAGGAAAACCAAAAAGGGTCTCATGGCAACCTGGGATGATTTGGAATCTGAAGATGATGCTGATGAAGGTCGGGTCAACATGGATTTCATGGAAGAAACCAGAAGTGACTCGTCAGAGGAAGAATTATCAGACTCCGACGATGAAAGAGAGGTACTTTCCTCCTTATTAAGATCTGAACTTGAATTAGGATTAACTGAACTTATAAAAAGATATCAAAACCTTCAAAGCAAATTCAAAATCTTGAAAAAGAGTTTTATAGCTTCTTCAGATGATCTTACTAAGAACAAGAAAACCATTTCTGAACAAAATGAGAAAATATTTGTCTTAGAAAATTCAAACACTGTCCTGAAATGTAAATTATCTAAGTTAGAAGAAGAAATTATTTCAAACTCAACTAACACTAGTAAAGAAGACAAATATGATAACACATTTAAAAAATTTCTTGCCAAAAGCGTAGATAGAAGCAAAATGGCTTCACTAATCTACGGAGTCAGTAGAAATGGCAGTAGAGGTCTAGGATATTCAGGACCATCTCAACCCTATGATGAAACCAGAAACATCAAAATAATACCTCTATTCAAACAGTTTATTCCCTCTGGTACTGGCCTTAAGCATTCATAACTAAAAGGCTCAAACACTGGGATTACACAAACACACACTAAGGAAATATCCTAAACACGAACACTATGCACAAACTCCACACCGTTTCACTAACGTACAGAAATCTAAAGGGATCAGAACCTTTAGAAGAACTAATGTGAAAGGACCCACAAAATGGGTACCTAAAAACAAGATAATTTATGTTGCAAATATCCTTAATAGCTCCATTGAAACACCAGTCATGGTACCTGGACAGTGGGTGCTCGCGACACATGACGGGAGAAAGGCTTATGTTCCAAGATCTGAAACTTAAGCCTGGAGGCGTTGTCGGTTTCGGAGGAAATCAGAAAGGAAGAATCATTGGCTCCGGAACTGTTGGAAACGGTAAGCTTCCTTCCATTAAGAATGTTTTATTAGTAGAAGGTCTAATGCATAATCTGCTGTCAATAAGTCAACTTAGCGACAGTGGCTATAATCTCATTTTTAATCAAACGTCTTGTAAAGCTGTAAGTCAGAAGGATGGATTTATCCTATTCAATGAAAAGAGGAAAAACAACACTTACAAAATTAAGTTATCTGATTTAAAACATCAAAATGTAAAATGTATTCTTTCTGTAAACGAAGAGCAATGGGTCTGGCACATACGTCTTACGCACGTCAGTTTGAGAAGAATCTCTCAGCTTAACAAGCTTGGTCTTGTTAGAGGATTGCCCAATCTGAAATATTCGTCAGACGCTCTTTGTGAAGCATGTCAGAAAGGAATGTTTTCAAAAACCTCTTTCAAAGCTAAAAGTGTTGTCTCCACCTCTAGACCGTTGGAACTTCATCACATTGATCTGTTTGGCCCTGTAAAAATGGCCTCTCTCAATGGTAAGAAATATGGACTAGTCATCATTGATGACTACAGCAGATGGACATGGGTAAAATTCTTAAAACACAAGGATGAATCACATTCTCTGTTTGCTTCCTTCTGCACTCAAGTACAAAATGAGAAAAATTGTAAATAGTTAGAGTCAGAAGTGATCATGGTGGAGAATTTGAAAATAAAAACTTTGAAGAAGTTTTTGATTCACATGGAATATCTCACGATTTTTCTTGCCCTAGAACTCCACAACAAAACGGAGTTGTAGAAAGAAAGAATTGAACTTTACAAAAAATGGCTCGCACCATGATCCAAGAAACTGACATAGCTAAGCACTTCTGGGCATAAGCAATTAACACAACATGTTATATTCAAAATAGAATCTCTATAATACCTATCTTGAATAAAACTCCATATGAATTGTGGAAGAATAAATTACCCAACATTTCTTATTTTCATCCATTTGGATGTGTCTGTTTTATGCTTAACACTAAAGAGAATCTTAGCAAGTTTGATTCCAAAGCACAGAAGTGTCTGTTGTTGGGACACTCTGAACGCTCGAAAGGCTACAGAGTTTACAACACAGAATCAAGAATTGTGGAGGAATCTATTCATGTTAGATTCAATGACAAGCCTAACTCAGAAAAGTCAGAGCTAGTTGAGAAACTTGCAGATTTGGAAATCAGATTCACCGAACCTAAGGAAAATACAGATGAAGTTAAAGAACAACAAGATCCTACACAAGAAACCACTGAAGTAACTCCAAATACCCCATCTCAACGAAGAAGAAGACTGTCCACATCACATCCTGAGGAACTGATTATGGGTAACAAAGATGCTCCTATCAGAACCAGATCAGCCTTTAGACCATCAGAAGAGACACTTGTAGGACTAGTATCATTAATAGAACCAGCTACAATTGAAGAAGCCCTCATGGACAAAGACTGGGTTCTGGCTATGGAAGAAGAACTCAATCAGTTCTCCAAAAACGATGTCTGGGATCTAGTTCCTAAACCCCAAGAATATTCATGTAATAGGAACCAAGTGGGTATTTAGGAATAAGCTAAATGAAAAGGGAGAAGTTGTCAGAAACAAAGCACGACTTGTTGCTCAAGGATACAATCAACAAGAAGGAATTAACTACAACGAAACATTTGCTCCAGTTGCAAGACTTGAAGCAATATGTTTGCTAATATCCTTTTCAGTAAATCATGACAACACTCTATATCAAATGGATGTTAAGAGTGCATTCTTAAATGGTTATATATCAGAAGAAGTTTATGTCAACAACCTCCTGGTTTTGAAAAATCAGAAAAATCAGACTTTGTTTTTAAACTTAAAAAAATCACTCTATGGTTTAAAATAAGCTCCCAGAGCTTGGTATGAAAGATTGAGCAAGTTTTTAATAGAAAACAATTTCACCAGAGGAAAGGTTGACACAACTCTTTTCTGCAAAACATATAAGAATGACATTGTCATTGTTCAAATCTATGTTGATGACATTATTTTTGGTTCTGCTAACTCTTCTCTATGCCAAGAATTTTCAAAGTTAATGCAGGCCGAATTTGAAATGAGCCTCATGGGAGAACTGAAGTTCTTCCTTGGAATTCAGATTGATCAAAGATCAGACGCCACTTACATCCATCAAACCAAGTACACAAAAGAACTTCTGAAGAAGTTCAATATGACGGATTGCAACATTGCTAAAACACCAATGCATCCAATGTGTGTCATGGGAAAGGAAGAAACAGGAGTTAAGGTTTGTCAAAAACTCTATCGTGGTATGATAGGTTCTCTCTTATATCTAACTGCTTCTAGACCTGATATATTATTTAGTGTACATCTATGTGCTAGATTCTAATCAGATCCAAGAGAATCACATTTAACCGCTGTCAAGCAAATTCTAAGGTATCTGAAAGAAACAACTAACCTTGGCCTGATGTATAAGAAAACATCAGAGTATACTTTTTCTGGTTACTGCGATGCAGATTATGCGGAGACAGATTAGAAAGAAAAAGTACATCGGGGAAATATCAGTTCTTAGGAAGCAATCTAATCTCATGGTCAAGCAAGAGACAATCTACAATTACTCTCTCAACAGCTGAAGCAGAATACATATCGGCTTCCCTATGCAGTACTCAAATGCTATGGATGAAAAATCAGCTGGAAGACTATCAAATACATGAGAGTAACATTCCTATCTTCTGTGATAATACTCCTGCTATCTGCTTAAGTAAAAATCCAATTTTGCATTCTAGGGCTAAACACATTGAAATAAAACATCACTTTATTAGGGACCATGTTCAGAAGGGAACTCTATGCTTAAAATTTATTGATACAGACCATCAGTGGGTTGATATTTTCACAAAACCCTTAGCTGAAGATAGATTTCTAATCATTTTAAAACACCTGAATATGAAGTACTATTCAGAATAAAACATTTTCAGAACCTCATGTGTTTAGTCAGAGAAAAGTATTTTTCAAATCATCAGAACCATTCTCTTAACGCATCTCAAGTTCTGATAATTTTGTGACATGTCATATTTTTCGGAAAATTATTTTTGTACGTGATTTAAATAAAATTAAGTCACTTTAACTATTCAAATTAAATGAACAACATTTCTCTCGAGATTGACTCAACTTTATCACATTTATTCACCTATTTCCTTACGTGTCTATCCACTCAAGTACTTCACAATCTCATAAATACCAGAACCCCTCAATCCATTAGAGAATAGTTAACACGCGTAACCTAGATTACCTCTAATTCTTCTTGGGAACATTCCAACGACGTTCATTCTTCCTCCTTCGTGTTCTTTAACTCTTCAAAACACTCTATCACTCTCGCTCATCACCAAAACCCTAAATCTCTACTCTTCCTCTCAATTGCTCAAAATGATGACCCCAATGCAAGAAGAAGCCGTCAAGTTCTCACAAGAACTTGAAGAATCATCAAGGAGAATGTCAGCTTCCTTAACCGAGCCATCCTCAACAATATCTCTAACAAATCAAATGGTCGCTTCATCTTCATCTCATCCTTCTCAAATAAGCGAAGAACACATTACCCAAAGAGAAGCTTCTGACACTTTCAATCTTGTGAATCTAACTGTGCTCAAAGAAATGCATATAGATTTCCAGAATCTTGCCAAAAATGGATTTAATCTGATCAAAGAAGTAGAAGCTCAAGAATGGACCACTTACTTTGATAGGCTCAAAGGACCAGTTTTTGAAGCATTTGTAAAAGATTTCTGGAGACAAGCTGTTTGTGACAAGATCCATGTTGTCTCCTATGTTCTGGGAAGAAAGATCGTCATCACTGAAAAATCCATTGCCGATCTTTACAACCTGGAGTTTATGAAGAACAAGAGAGTATATGGGACGAACAATAAATCTTTATTTGTGGAAAAGAGGATCAACCCAATCATCTACGCCAACTATCAACTGAGCAAAAAGGAGTACAAGAGAGAAGATTTGCATGCACACTTAAAAATCTGGCACAAAATCATTCTTGGCTGCATCAATCCTAGGCCTTCATCACATGCTGCAGTCTTCTTCAATGCCAACATGAAATACATGCTTTACTATCTGATCACCAAAGAGAGAATGTGCCTACCCTCTATCCTATTTAATTATCTGAGAGACATGGTAACAAAAACTAGGACAACTGGTGGATACAGAAATGATATACCAAGATACATCCCTTTTGGAAGAATGCTCTCAGACATTTTCTATGAAAGTGGTATAATCGACACTCTGGTTAAAGAAGTCAAATACACAGAAGATCTGACCACAACCCTTGGAGAACCAGTAAATGCTACAACTCTTAAGCAAATGAGAATAATCAATAAAGTAAAGGTAAATCCTTTCACCATCTCTGACGATTTAAGTAAATGAAGGATCATGGTGCCGGGTTATCCTACCTATCACAGGAGTTATCAACGTGAAGAATTAGCAGTATACATAGATGGAGTAAAGGCACGAGGATATGATGTCTGTGAAATCAAGCATGAAGAAGAAGAGTGGGAACAAACAAAGCAAAATGAGCAGGCTGATCAATTAAATTTTGAAACAACTCTCATTGAGTCTTCTAAAAGGAAAAGAAAGCATGCTACCATCATTTGTAAGCCTCAGAAACGGAAAAGGAGTAAAAGATAAAAAATCCTCGAGAATACAAGTTCAAAATCAAATCCTGATCCATCAGTCTATGTCAAATCATCTAACCTACAATCATCATCGTCTCGTTCAGAAACCCCACAAATTCCTTCATTAACAACCTCACAAGACATACCTGTCTCACCTATGGCCTATGCCTTTCATCAGAAAATCATAACTGAACCCTTAACCCAGCCGTCTGATTTTCCTTCTCCTAAAGTTCATAACAATCTGGAAACAATAGAAGTCACCTCTCCTAACAATCAACAACAACCACCTGAACCTGCTGCTACTGAGGTTGACTTATCTCAGCAAATACCACCAGAAACCAACTCTGCCGAATCTAATCTCACTCTGGTTGTCTACAATACTCCACCTCCAACTTCCTTTGAAGAGTGTACAAGTCAATTTCATGACAAAGTGTAACGCCCCATTTTGTCTTATTTATTTAATTGAGTCAATTTAATTATTTTCATTTTTATATAATTTTATTCTTTACTTTTATTTGACAATATATTATTTTTCATCGTTATTATGTTTTATCGCGTTTTGAGAGCGTTTGCGAGATATTTGAGCTGAGGGGTAAAATAGTCTTTTAGGGGTTTAGATATTTTTATATAAATAGAGATTAGAGAGAAATAGAGAGAAAATAAAAAGAAGAGAAGGAAAAGGAGAAGAAAGAAAGAGAGAAGAGGAGAAAGAGGAAAATCGAGGAAACCTCCGTTTCAATCGCGATTAATCAGGTAAGGGTGAGAAGTTTCAATTATATCTTGCTTGTGTATGTATATGTGTTGTTCGTGGTAATTGTTTTGGTTGTTTTCACAACTTTTTCTCATTTGATAAATTGATGAACAATTGATGGAAATCGATGTTTTCACGGTCAGAATTTGATATAAATTGCGTTGTATGATCACACTGTGTTTATGAACAATCGTTGATACTTGTTTTGCTGTTGGAATTGATTTGGGGTGGAAAATGGGATTTTTGGGGTTTTGGAATGTGTAAAACGCAGCAGAAAATTCTGCTTTTGGTGTAGAGCGTCGGACGACGCTTTGGGCGCCGGGCGATTCGTTGCTCCGTCGGGCGATACCCAAGAGGTGCAGCTTGTCACGCTGCTGACTCTTTTAAGTTTTGGTTGGAGGTTTTACGCTGCTGCTTCGCTGGGCGATGCAGAGGCGAAGGGAGCACCGCCGAGCGGAAGTTGGTACTGCCGGACGCTCCTGGGGATTTTCAATAAATTCTGTTTTCTTTGAAAGTGCATAACTTTTGATCCGTAGCTCGGATCGAGGCACGGTCGGATGCGTTGGGAAGCTAATAAAATGTTCTTTCTTATTAAATGGTTTTGATATTGGTGGCCGATTTAATTATGCCGGGAATTTGAAAATGTGTCGTTTTGCCGACTTTTACCGTCTTAATTGTGTGTATTTGATGTGTTATCATGCAATATGCTTTTGATATATGATGTATGACTTGTGCACTGTGGTATGATGTAAATACATGTGATGAAATGTTGTGATGATGGTTTGTGGCCTAAGGGCAAGTAAATGCATTGTGATTGTGGTTGATTGTATATGCATTCTTGTGATGTCGTGTGCCCTTGTGGGGTGTGAGCGACGAAACGATTCTAGAGGGAACCCGCTATAACATCGTGTGCCTTATACAAAGAGGTGTGAGCGATGATTATAGACGATCGTGTGCCTTATACAAAGAGGTGTGAGCGATCGGGTCGTGTGCCTTATACAAAGAGGTGTGAGCGATCAGGTCGTGTGCCTTATACAAAGAGGTGTGAGCGATCTATAAACGCCGTGTGCCTTATACAAAGAGGTGTGAGCGACATGGAACATCGTTTTCCCGACGGGGAGTTACACTAAGTAACAAGCGATGATTCCAATAGTTCCTGAGTGAACTAATGATGAGATGATGGATGGATGGTACCGCATTTTCATAGAGTCGTTGTGTCGGTCTCTTTGCATTTGCATAAATCATGAATGGATTGATTATGTGTGGAAAATCATGAATTGATTGAGTATGTGTTTAGATTTATGTTCGGATTGGTGAATTGATGTGCATATGTGATAAATGCATTGGTGGTGGATAATATGTTTTATGCATAGACATATGCTATGTGATGTGGTGGTGTGTTTCCATATGTTATGAATTAGGTGTGCCTTATGTGTGAATATGTGATTATGTTGGTATAATTGATATGTGCTATGTGTATTAGTATGTGATGCTTGTGGTGAGAATAATTATGCATGTGAATTTATATGTGTTGCATATTATTATGCAATCTTGATTTAGTTGTTATTTCTCACCCTTCTACTGTGGTTTGTTGCTCTATGAGGCAATTGCAGATTAGTGTCTTGGAGGCTTTTGTGAAGATTAGTTCTCCATCCTTTTGTCGGTCTGTCTGCTCTGATACGTAACACGGGAGTCGGGGAACGGTTTTGTTATATATGTATACATTTGTTGGATATATTTTGTATTACCTTTGTATAAATATTTTGATGTTATAAAATAATTTGTTTTGTAAAACAAGTCAGTTATGGATCTTTCCACTTTATTCCATAATTGATCTTTCCTTTTGTATGGAAAAAGGTTTCCCTTTTAGGTTATTCCATTTTGTGTTATGTATCAAATTTATGAGCAGGGATTGTGTTTCCTTTCCTTAATTGTGGCATCCTTGTTTCTGTCGGAAAAATAAATTTTTATTTACGCTGATTTATTTATGTATTATTTATTCGTGATGGGAATTGGGGTGTTACAAAGTGGTATCAGAGCAGGTCGGTCTGTCCGACCAAGTTGTTGAGTCAGTTGGTGTGACAGTTGAATGTTGTCGATGTTGTTTGTCCCTTAGTACGTGATATGTGTGTGAACACTGTCAGTACTTTCTGATTTTTCTAATCCTTTGTCTTCAGGTGTGAGAATGAGATAAGTGGGGGAGAAGCTGGTGCTTCTCCAAGTTGCTTCAGTTGTGTGCCGTTGGGAGCAAGAGTGTAAGTGTTATTTGGACAGTGTTGTTCCCGATTCCGGAGGGAATGCAGAGGTAAGGCTTATGTCGACTAAGGATTTGTGCCTTAGGTAGTGTTGTGCACAAGAGGTAAGAGATGCTATTATAGTTGGTAAAGACGGTTTATGCCCCATCATGATTATTGGCTGTCTATTGACAAATTGAGGAACTGATCACCCTTAATCTCTTGTTGATAGCAGACGTGAATTATGTTGGATGGAATAGACGTGTCTTTCAGGCTTTGATAGTGTGTGAAATGAATTAGTTGGAATTAAGGAAATGATTACGGATTGTTTTGATGAGTCGATGAAGATTCTAATATCAGAAGATGAGATGGATTTGATTTTTTGGTATGTTGGTCAAGTTGGGAAGTCATTGAGAGAGAATGATTGGGTATTGTTATAGGTTGTTCTCAGAGAGTAGAGTGTGAACTCAAATTTGACGAAGGGGAAGATTTGAGGTTTGGATCTGCTAAGTAAGTAGAAAAAATCTTAGGAAATGAGACTAAGATGTTGTTATGTTTGTGATGATAGTTTTCTAGAGATTGGCAGAAAGGCCACAGTGATAGGCCGTCAGTTGTGCATGATTTTCAGATGTGTTTTTGGATGGAACATTAGTGTGTCGTCTTAGAGAGCTCCAGTATTGTTAGTAACAAAAAGGAAGGATGATAGCATGAGTTTGCGTGTTAATCAGTGAGTAGTAGGGAAACTTGCAGTTGTGTTCTGGATAGCTTAAGTTTTGGATTGTGACGAATCGCGAATAATTTGAGAGTTCTTTTGGGTTGGTTGTTGCTACATGTTGGGATTTATGGAATTTGGATTGTTAAGAGAAGAAATTGTGTATAGATTACTAACAGTTGAATAAGGTAATGATTGAGAATAAGTGTCCACTTTCATGAATAGATAACTGAATTGGTTTGGAATGTTTGATAAGAGTGGTGAATTGTGTGAGTTGAGGCTTTGATCGTTTTCATGTGACTGGTTATGGTTGTTATCATCGGATTAGGGTGTTATTTACTCGGTTAAGCTTGTATGTGAGTAACCAGTTACCCAGTGAAATTTTTTGCAAAAGCTTTAAGAATTTATATCTTTTGGAATTTGGTTGGGCATCACAACGTACAATGATGTTGTTTGGTGTTAGTAATGCGTATGTAATGTTTGTAGAGTAGGTGAATCATATCTTCCATATTTATTTGGATAAGTTCGTAGTGGTTTTAATTGAGGATATTCGGATCTGTTAAAAAACTCAGAGGAAGAACAAGTAGAGTGTTTGAGGTTTGAATTACAAGTGTTGAAAAGAGACGAAGTTTTATGCTAAGTTATTCGAGTGAGAATTTTGGTTGAAAAAGGTTAGTTTTCTCGGATATTTTATTTCAGATGAGAGTATGGTTATGGATCCATCGAAAGTAGATGCAGTTCTACAATGAGAGACTCCGAAGTCGGTTAAGGAGATTAGAATTTTTGGGCTTAGTTGGTTGTTACTGCAGGCTATGGAAGACTTTGCTAAGTTCGTACTTCTGGTATCTCAGTTGACTTGCAAAGGGTGAGTCATTTATTTTGGATGTTCGTTGTGAGTGAGTTTTGATGAGCTGAAGTAGAAGTTGTCTACGGCTCCAGTTTAGATACTGCGTGATACTGATAAACCATTTGTGAGGTGTTGTGATGTGTCTTTGATGAGTTAGTCAGTATGTTAATGCAAGAGGGTAAAGTCGTGGCTTATGCTTTACGACAATTGAGGATTCATAAAAAGGATCTATACTATTTCGGATTTGGAATTGGTTGCGGTTGTATTGTGTTGGAATATTTGGAGGTATTATCTTTATGGTTCTAGGTTCGAAGTGTTTAGTAATCATAAGACTATTGAGTACTTGTTTGGTCTGAAGGAATAGAGTATGAGACAACGAGGAGGGTTGGAATTCGTGAAGAGTTATGAATTTGGCTTGGATTATCTTCGGGAAAAGTTAATGTCGTGCGTGATGAGTTAAGTCGAAAGTTGTTATACATGTCTGTTTTGATGGTCAGAGAATTAAAATTATTTGAGCAGTTCAGAGACTTGTGTCTGGTGTGTAAGCTAATACAGCAGAGTGTGAGGTTGGGTATATTAAAAGTGAATAGTGATTTTTGGCGAATATGAGAAAGAGTTAGACTTTGGACGTGAGATTGGTGGATTTGATTGTTGCGAGTAATCAGAGTGCGCAGCGGAAGCGTGATGTGACACATTTTTTATATGCGTGTGGGACTTGTAAGAGTTCATAGGGTGAACATTGGGAACATATAGGAGTGATGAGACCATTGGGCATTTCAGAATGGAAGTGTTAGCCGAAAGGTTTAAATATTATTCATGGGCTACTATGTAGATGGATGTTTTGGTTATATGTTCGATTGGTGAATCGTAGCATTGTTGTAATATTGTTGTGTGACAAGGCGGTTGGTATTGTGGTTATGTAGAGGTTGTCGAAACGATGTTGGGTCGTGGAACTTGTGTTCTTGTTTGTGTTGCTGCCTCGTTCCTATCGTGTTGGGTCGAGTGCGAGTAGCTAATTCCTTGTGGTGAATTAGAGGAGTGTTACCTACGGTGATAGTAACGATCTAGTTGTGTTTCGGTTCATGAGTGAACATGTGTGTTCGTAACCTGGGTATTCTTTGAGTTGTGAGTTGGTCGTCAAGTGCATTGTTTGGGCTTTGCATCTTGTCGTTGTAGTTGTAGTCATTGTCTTGTCGTTGTTGTAGCTGCTGTTAGCAAGGTGGTTTGTCAGTTTGTGTTATTCGTGGTGTGCCTAGTGTTGGCATGTTAGTTGGTTAGTCGGATGCGAGAGTCGTATCCGGAGTTGTTCGCATCAGTTATATTTTCGAGGAAGAAAATGTCTAAGTGGGGAGAATTGTAACGCCCCATTTTGTCTAATTTATTTAATCGAGTCGATTTAATTATTTTTATTTTTATATCATTTTATTCTTGACTTTTATTTGACAATATATTATTTTTCATCGTTATTATGTTTTATCGCGTTTTGAGAGCGTTTGCGAGATATTTGAGCTGAGGGGTAAAATAGTCTTTTAGGGGTTTAGATATTTTTATATAAATAGAGATTAGAGAGAAATAGAGAGAAAAGAAAAAGAAGAGAAGGAAAAGGAGAAGAAAGAAAGAGAGAAGAGGAGAAATAGGAAAATCGAGGAAACCTCCGTTTCAATCGCGATTAATCGGGTAAGGGTGAGAAGTTTCAATTATATCTTGCTTGTGTATGTATATGTGTTGTTCGTGGTAATTGTTTTGGTTGTTTTCACAACTTTTTCTCATTTGATAAATTGATGAACAATTGATGGAAATCGATGTTTTCACGGTCGGAATTCGATATAAATTGCGTTGTAGATTACACTGTGTTTATGAACAATTGTTGATACTTGTTTTGCTGTTGAAATTGATTTGGGGTGGAAAATGGGATTTTTGGGGTTTTGGAACCGTGTAAAACGTAACAGAAAATTCTGCGTCTGGTGCAGAGCGCCGGGCGACGCTTTAGGCGTCGGGCGATACCCAAGAGGCGCAGCTTGTCACGCTGCTGACTCTTTTAAGTTTTGGTTGGAGGTTTTATGCCGCTGCTTTGCTGGGTGATGCAGAGGCGAAGGGAGCACCGCCGGGCGGAAGTTGGTACCGCCGGGCGCTCCTGGGGATTTTCAATAAATTATGTTTTCTTTGAAAGTGCATAACTTTTGATCCGTAGCTCGGATTGAGGCGCGGTCGGATGCTTTGGGAAGCTAATGAAATGTTCTTTCTTATTAAATGGTTTTGATATTGGTGGCCGATTTAATTATGTCGGGAATTTGGAAATGTGTTGTTTTGCCGACTTTTACCGTCTTAATTGTGTGTATTTGATGTGTTATCATGCAATATGCTTTTGATATATGATGTATGACTTGTGCGCTGTGGTATGATGTAAATACATGTGATGAAATGTTGTGATGATGGTTTGTGGCCTAAGGGCAAGTAAATGCATTGTGATTGTGGTTGATTGTATATGCATTCTTGTGATGTCGTGTGCCCTTGTGGGGTGTGAGCGACGAAACGATTCTAGAGGGAACCCGCTATAACACCGTGTGACTTATACAAAGAGGTGTGAGTGATGATTATAGACGATCATGTGCCTTATACAAAGAGGTGTGAGCGATCGGGTCGTGTGCCTTATACAAAGAGGTGTGAGCGATCGGGTCGTGTGCCTTATACAAAGAGGTGTGAGCGATCCATAAACGTCGTGTGCCTTATACAAAGAGGTGTAAGCGACGGGGAACATCGTTTGCCCGATGGGGAGTTACACAAAGTAACAAGCGATGATTCCAATAGTTCCTGAGTGAACTAATGATGAGATGATGGATGGATGGTACTGCATTTGCATAGAGTCGTTGTGCCGGTCTCTTTGCATTTGCATAAATCATGAATGGATTGATTATGTGTGGAAAATCATGAATTAATTGAGTATGTGTCGAGATTTATGTTCGATTGGTGAATTGATGTGCATATGTGATAAATACATTGGTGGTGGATAATATGTTTTATGCATAGACATATGCTATATGATGTAGTGGTGTGTTTCCATATGTTATGACTTAGGTGTGCCTTATGTGTGAATATGTGATTATGTTAGTATAATTGATATGTGCTATGTGTATTAGTATGTGATGCTTGTGGTGAGAATAATTATGCATGTGAATTTATATGTGTTGCATATTATTATGCAATCTTGATTTAGTTGTTATTTCTCACCCTTCTGCTGTGGTTTGTTGCTCTATGAGGCAATTACAGATTAGTGTCTTGGAGGCTTTTGTGAAGATTAGTTCTCCATCCTTTTGCCGGTCTGTCTGCTCTGATACGTAACACGGGAGTCGGGGAACGCTTTTGTTATATATGTATACATTTGTTGGATATATTTTGTATTACCTTTGTATAAATATTTTGATGTTATAAAATAATTTGTTTTGTAAAACAAGTCAGTTATGGATCTTTCCGCTTTATTCCATAATTGATCTTTCCTTTTATATGGAAAAAGGTTTCCCTTTTAGGTTATTCCATTTTGTGTTATGTATCAAATTTATGAGCAGGGATTGTGTTTTCTTTCCTTAATTGTTGCATCCTTGTTTCTGTCGGAAAAATAAATTTTTATTTACTCTGATTTATTTATGTATTATTTATTCGTGATGGGAATTGGGGTGTTACACAAAGCACTTGAGAACTTGAGAGTGCCTGTCAAAGTTTTCAAAAATGGTTGGACATGGAACTTACAAGAATTGTAAGTTTCTCAAACACAACCATAACTACTGAACTAGCAAAAGCTAAGGAGAGAGCAGAAGCTGAAGCAAGAGTCAGAGTACTCAACTTCTTAGCTGCTAAGCAGAAAGAAGCTGAAGAAAAGGCTGCTAAAGAAACAGAAGAGCAAGCTGCTAGAAAGGCACAAGAAGCTGTAGAGGCTGAAAAGGCTAAAGAAAATGCTATGATTGCTTCCACCTCTGATCCTGTTATCAAGCGTCTGGGAGACACTGTTGATGAAATCAGAACTGAACAGAAGAACTTCAGAGAAAGGTTTGACAAGCAAGATACTGTCGATGAAAATCTTCAGATCATGATGAAGAAAATCTGGGACAAACTGTCCTCTGACAGCAAATAAACCTCTGTTTTTCTTTTAAAGTTTTAGTTCTGTGTTTTTCACCCTTGGACTACCCTATGTTTATCTTTTTGATTCATGACAAAAAGGGGGAGAAAGTTATATGAATGTGATAATTTTGATCCTATAGTTATTCTCCGAAAAACAATGCGTCTTACATGCTAACAGATAAATCCATCATCTCTATTAGATTGCTTTTCTGTATTTTTCTTCTCTGTGCAGATAACTCAGAATTCTGATAATGAAGAAAGACTCAAAAGGTTAATGAATTCAGGGGGAGCCCTAGCAAGAACCTTAATCTAATACTCAGGGGGAGCACTTCATAAAAAGGATAAGCTATCCTAAAAACTTTTTCATTTTCCATGTGTTATATATATATCAAAATTGTGTCATTAAAGTATATAGTTTTGTCATCATCAAAAAGGGGGAGATTGTGAGAACAAGATTTGGTTCTGTAATATTATCTCTAAGTTTTGATGATAATAGATGTATATTTGTATGAACAATTTTGTGCAACTAATGCTGTTACTTGTGAGAACCTAGCAAACAGGTTCTGCTTCCGTGAATTGGCGAAATGATTAATGAAAGATGCTTCGAAGAACTGAACTCAATTCGAAGATAAAACAAGATTCACACAACTCTGATACGAAAGGAAAATGAAGGTCAAAAGACAAGGGTTCTGATGGAACGAAGTCCTGATGCTGAAGCCTCACGATTTTCGATCAAGGCTCTGAAGTTTCAGAATACTTAAAGCAGAAAAGGAGAACGTTCTTAAAGACCAAGTGCTGAAGTTCTGAAAACTGATTCCTAATGGACTTCTTCAATCGACGGAAGACTTGAAGCATCAGATATTCTTCTATGAAGACTCTATTCATGCTTCAATCAAATATTATCAGAAGCCTCTGAAGATTTGAAGAAAGTGGATTAAGAGAACAAGGTTCTAAAGACAAGTTCTGAAGATTCTGGAAGCGCATAGCTGATGATTCAAAGACTTGATAATCTCAAGAACTGAGCAATGTTTTCCCTTCTTACTCACGCTCACAAAAAGCCTCTGAAGTTGAGAAGCCAAGAAAACCTGCTACACTGTACAGCTGTACCACATTACAACGTTAATATTCTTGAAGACTGTGCGAAATACAAATGAGATAATCTGACACAGACAGGACGCGTAGCATGCAGAAGATTTTGTACCTATCCTCACGCTTCTAGCCGTAAGCCTACCTAGCCTTCATGATTCCATCTCAACGGCTCTTTTCACCCGGCTATAAAAGGAAGCTCAAAGACTTGAAGAGAGATATACACGCGAAAAACGACAATACTCTCTAACTCTATTCTTTCTTAAGTCATTCTTGGTCTAAAAACTTGTTTACATTATCAGCTTGATAAGAAGCAATTCTCTGTAAACTCATTGTATTTGAACTAAAAGTTGTATTCCTTAAGAGAGTCTTAGTGATCAGATCTCTTGAGAAGTCTAGGACGCGTGTCTTAGAGGTTGTGCCTTAAGTAAGACCTGTGTGGTTGGATTACTTGAGAAGTCTAGAACGTGTGAGTTCTAGAGGTTGTTGTTAGTCACTAGCTGTGTAGCTCGTGCAGTGTACTATTTTGTTGAATAGTGGATTAAGACCTCGTTGAGAGAGGCGAAATCACCTTGGCGGGTGAACTAGATTAACTTGAGAGATTCTCAAGTGAACTAGTATAAACATAACGTGTTTATATCTCTGTGTTTAACTAAGCTGATGTTCTTTAGAAAAGGGTAAACTTTTTGACAAGAAAGTTATTTAAAAGAAATGATTAGTTTGAAAAACCAATTCAAACCCCCTTTCTTGCGTTTTTCGCACCTTCAGGTTAGATACTTTTCTACTTTCAAGAGAAATTTTTGACTCATTGAGCAGAGGAATTATGGTGCAAACATCCTTGGTAATTCCATGATTAGAGACTATGACAATGCTTTTGTCTAGTAATCCTTGGTCCTTGTTTTGAATAGGGAGGTAACTTTGTATCATGTTGATTGATTGAGAATTCAAGTGTGGTTGAAATTCCTTTCAATCTAACTGATATTGGAGAGCTGCTCGAACGAGATAGCATCCTTGGTTATTTTCCGAGCATATTCAACAGCGTTCATAATTGTGAGATGGTACCCGACCGTACCCACTTTGTATGCAGTGCATCTTTACCAGATCTGTTTCTAGTAAGCGGATATCACAACTTTGGTGTCTATCAGGATTTCCATTAGTTATGCTTACTTGTTGCGTGTCTTCATCCTGGTAGATTGGGAGCCACCAGCGGTCCAATAGATGTTGAAGAGTTCTTTGTACAAGCGCACAACCTTGGTCGTTTTCGTAGAATTCTTTAGAGTCTCGATAATCGTGCGAGGCCAGGAAACCAAGTCTAACTTGCTTGGCATGCAATTCCACTAGACTGGTATTCATTAAGCGGATGTCAAAGATCTGAACCATGTTAACCTGATGATCATTCCTTTCATGGTAGTCTTGGATCCATCCGAGAACCATTTGACGCTGGAGGGCCTCTTGTACAAAAGAGCATCCCTGATTGTCTTTGGAGCAAATCGGGCAAGTGTTATAATCGTGTCGCGATAAATTGTAAAACTGACTTTGTCTTGAATGCATTTCCACTAGATTGACGTTCATTGCACGAATATCATGGTTTTGAACAATGCTTGGATGTGCATGGGCCATGTTTACTTCACGAATCTTGTGATCCTGAATCTAGCCTAAATCCATTTGTTCTTGAAGAGCTGCTTGTACTATGGCACGTCCTTAATTGTCCTTGGAACAAATATCACACTGAAGATAATTGTGAGATGGCACATGGCCGTACCCTCTCTGTCTGCAATGCATTTTTACCAGGTTGGTTCCTAGTAAGCGTACATTGTGAATTTGATAACTGCTGCCAGGTTCTTCTTCTATCAAATTCACCATATTCTTCTCATGTTGCGGTAATGGGTTCGTCTAAACATTTGCATTAGTATCTTTGAAAGATAAAAACTCATTTTTGACGAGCTTCTGTACATCAGACTTGAAGCTGAAGCAATTCTCAATGTTATGTCCTGATCCTCCTTGATGGTAAGGGCAAGTTTGATCTACTTTGAACCAAAAAGGTGGATTTTCTGGTACTGTAAGAGGAGTCCTAGTTTGAGCGTGCTCCTTGGCCAGCAGAAGTGGAAATAACTCTGCATATAACATCGGTATAGGTTCGAACCCTAATGGTCATGTAGTACGATTGTTGTTATTGTACTGTGGGCGAGCCTGCTGAAGAGGCTGTTGCTGCCTTTGATGATACTGTTGTTGATTTGGTTGGCTTTGAGCAACCTGAGTTGATATGTCAGAGCTGGCGCTGGGTTGATACCTTCCCCTTTGCTTTCCTAGAGAGATATTACTGATATCTTGCTCTTTCTTCTTTTGGAAAGCACTACCGTATCTTTTAGTACTGCTGGATGGCTCTGCATCTTTGACCAATCGTCCTTCTCGGACCGCTTCCTCAAGGCGTACCCCCATGTTCACCATTTCAGTGAAGTCACTAGGTGCACTGGCAACCATTCAGTCATAATAAAATGAGCTTAATGTTTTCAGGAAGATCTTTGTCATTTCCCTTTCTTCGAGAGGAGGACATATCTGGGCGGCGATTTCACGCCATCTCTGAGCATACTTTTTGAAGGTTTCTTTAACCTTTTGGGACATTGCTCTGAGCTGGTCCCTGTCTAGTGCCATGTCTAAATTGTATTTATACTGCTGAACGAAGGCTTCCCCGAGATCTCTGAAAGTACTGATCTTGGTACGATTTAAACCCATGTACCATTTGAGAGCAGCACCGGTTAAACTGTCTTGGAAGTAATGGATTAGTAGCTGTCGATTTTCTTTCTGAGTAGACATTTTTTGAGCGTACATTTCTAAATGACTTTGAGGGCAAGAGTTGCCTCTGTATTTTTCAAAGTCAGGCACCTTGAATTTGTGCGGTATTTTTACGTTAAGGACCAAATAGAGGTCAGCGGCGTCTTTACCAAACAAGTCCTGACCACAAATGGCATGCAATTCCTTATGCATTTCCAAGAACTATTCTTGGAATTCATTAATCCTTTTGTATACTTCTTCGTTTTTGCCAGAAGAAGCCTGCAGAATCTATTCCTCCAGGATAGTGTGTACCACTGGTTGTGGTATAGTCATTATGGCGGTAACTCTTGGCGCTTCAGTGACCTGAAGTTTGTAACCTTTAGGAGTTTCTGTTGTAAGCCTTGCATCTTCATTTAGCTGAAGTTTGTAACCTTTAGGTCTGGTGGTTCTGGTTACGGTTTTCGGGTCTTCAGTGATCGGTGGGATGTATCCCTCAGGTATAAAGTTGAGAGGCATACCCCCGGGAAAACCTTTTGGCATGTTGTACTGAGGATGACTGCCAGGTGTCTCAAATGCTGGTGTAGACGTAATCTATGAGATCACAGTCATTTGATGTTGTTGTTCCTGGGCTGCTGCCAGGGATTCCATGGTGTTGTGGAGTATCTCCAAACTCTCCTTTAGAGCATTTATTTCTTCTCTCAGCTCTCTGTTTTCTTCCTCGAGATCGTTCATTTTCTTTTGTCGATTGGCCCGAGTATTGTACGAATGAGACAGTTTGACTCTAGAGTTCGACACATATGTGAGACTCAAAGAAAAAGATGTGTTATGTGAGAATGATGAATGATATGCAGAGAATGATACATATACTTTTTTGGTTTTTGTTCTTAAAAGAACTTTTAACAATTATATTGCAAATATCATACAGCGGGGGAGACCCTTTTATTGAACTTGAAAGATTGCAGTATTTTACAGGAAAATGTACAGTATTTTACAAAGTGCGAGAAGGAAAATTAGGTCTATGGATCCTGAGTTCTCTCTGAGGAGAGCTCAGATGTTGGTTCCTGAATTTTTCTTTTCTTTGATCAGGCCCCTTCAGCCGTTGTCGGGTCGACGATCCTTTGCCAAGTGTAAGGAGAGAGCAAATTTCTTCGTTCCTCCTGACTTTCTATGGCATGCTGCTCCAATATCTCAATCAGAGCATCCTTTTCCTTTAGCAGTTCTTGAATCTTGGTACATTCCAAATTAAGAATCTGGTACTTGTTCTTCTAAGAGTTTTTCTCACGTTGGACTTTGTTGAGAGCGATATGGAGTTTTTCCACATTGGACATGAAATAAATGACAGATTCCTTTAAGGGAAAAACTTCTTGACGAGGGTAAGACATCCTTAGTTTGATGGCTCTTATTTGCACCCAGTAGATATAAGGCTCTGCAGAGATGCAGTTTGGCCTCCCCAGGGACTCTCTCCCTTTCTTGTGAACATGTTGCCAGGCATGCACTATTTCTTTCTTTAGTGCCCTATCATTTTCTCCTTCCTTGAAGAAAAGACCTTCCAGATGAACATTATATGGGATATTCTTCATCGGGTATCCAAGTTGACGACGAGCTAAAATTGGATGATAGTTGATACCTCCTTTAATACCAATGAGGGGTACATTAGGGAAACTTCCACATTTGTCGATGATTTTTACTCCATCATAGATCCGATTATACCAATGTATGTCGGAATTGGTAAGGGACATAATCTTCTGCGACCATCACAGACTACTCTTGTGATCCCAAAAAGCAGCAGACTTGGGCAAGTGGGAAATAAACCATTTGTAGAGTAATGGTACACAACATGTGATCATCTCCCTACTGTACAAATTCCTTAAGTGTACAGAATGATAAGCATCTGCGAGCAAGGTTGGGACTGGGTTCCCAATTAAGAATATCTTAAAAGCATTGGTGTCGACGAAGTTGTCAATGTTGGGAAAGAGGAATAACCCATATATGAGCAGAATAAAGACATCTTCGAAAGCAGTTATATTTCCTATACTGGCAAAGTATAAAGCTTTCTCCATCAGGAATTTAGCTGGTAAACCCTGGATCCCTCCCTTGGTGGTCATGTGAGTCCTAATTTCTGACTCTTCCAAAGAGATTGCTCTTGCAATGGCTTGATCTTTTGGAATTTCTTCTAGTTCGGAAAATGGATCTTGATCAGTGATAGGTAAATCAATCAGGTGGGAGTACTCTTCCAGTGTTGGTGTGAGCTGGTAATCTGGGAAAGTGAAGTAGTGGTATACCAGATCGTAGAACTGAACCAGTGTGGACAGGATCCCTTCAACCATGTTGACTTTCAAAAGAGACAATAGTCCTCTGTGCTTTGCTCTGAAACCTTCGGGATTAGTAATCATCCTTCCCAATTTCCTTAGGTCTTCCAGTTTTGGAACCTTGAAGGTGTACTTGTGTGTTTTTCTTCTTCCGAAATCCATAACGTAACTTCTGATATTTGCAATTATTGTTTCAGTTCTTTTAGAAGAAATATTTTTTCTTGTTTGAAAAGAGTTTTTTAATGAATGCATGAATGCATGAATGCAGCAAACAAAAACATTTGAAAGCATGGGTTTAAGGGTTCATCGTCACGAGCATGGAGCCATGGATCTACCCATCCCTAAGGTGTGTACTAGAGGTTAAATTTTGTACCTGTAGAACAGGTTCTAACAAAGGTTCCCAAAATCATTGACCCCTCTTAAGGATATTAACAGCAAACCAACTGACTCATGAGAACTGTAATATCCCAAGATGAATCTCTTTTGAATGTAGTATCACATATCAACTATTCTCGATAGTCACCGCACTACCTAATGGTCAAATGGTTAAATGTCTACTAATCCTCAGTTTCAAGGGTAACCCAATGGGAAAAAACAATGCTTTCACGACATGCTCGTTCAACATTGGTAATTCCACGCGGGCACCTCCACTGATTCAGTAGACTCTCAAGTTAGCTTGGTCGGGATTCACTCCTTATAAGCCTCCCTGAATACACCACCACTTATCTTAATATTCTCTCGGACTCACCACATGCGTATTAATTGCATTCCCAGATAACAGTAATTTAAACAAGGATATCAAATAATATGACAGCAAATAATATATAAAAAATGAGAAAGCAAGTAAGATAATAGAAAAATAAATGAAAATCAAGGCCTAGACCTCTTAGGAAATATAATCCTAAAGTCCCCAGCAGAGTCGCCATTTATCTGTAGCCGTCGGTTTTTTCCTAGTGACGCGACCACCTTACCGCATAATTGGTGCTACTTTCTGATTTCTGTATTTATCCTATGAAGCTAGAAAGGAAGGGGAAGATATCTTAAACTAACCCTGCACGCAAATGTTTTCTTTAACAAATGCTAAGAGATCGAGGATCGGGGTCTGGTTATACAAAGGGAAGCTATTAACACCCAATGCATCTATAGTAATCTATAGGAACCTTCTTTTGCAAGTATTTCTGCTATTTTGAAATGCTTTCTTGTGTTTATCTACTGTGATTTGGGGAAAATTTATCCTTTGGGAGGGTTGAGAGAATGTTTTTGTTGTTTTTGGATTTTCTATTGTTTTTGGGAAGGTATTGGACCTAAAATTTTTGATTTGTGTGCTCGCTAAGATTTCGCAATCTTATGCCTACGTATTCCTATAAAGAGATTTGGGAAATCAGAGCAATCGTAGTTCCTCCTATTCTATGGGAGGAAAGGGATTTGGTGTCTTGTTCAAAGCCCAAGATTGAAGCTAGCAGAGTATTTGTGTATTGCTCAAAGCCCAAGATTGAAGCTAAAGGGTGTCTGAGAGAGAGAATTTTGTCATCTCTAAAGGGAGATATCTCACCTATTCATCACAAATGTTGAGAAATTGGTTATAAGGGAAATTACTATAACTGGGATATGTAGAACCTAGCAATGCCATAATTTCCTTTATAAGAGGGATGTCATGAAGGAAGAAGCTTTAACTCAGTGTAGAGCAATGCCACTTTTCCTTATGAATCTTTCATGCTAAGAGAGGGACATTGGCTTGGATGTATGGAATCCAGAGGCTTGCCACTTATAACTGTTAGATGAAAGAGAAGTTTTAGCCAGGATAAGGGAAGGACTCCAACTTGGATTTTGAATCAACAAGTGTGCCACTTATAGCAATTATCTAGAAAAAGGTTTTGATTGTTTATTTTGACATGTGATGTATAGAGGGTGTATCTTCCTGTAGAGAGAACTCATGATTTCATCTGAGGGGATGTTGATTTTTGTGTGCCTTGTTCAAAGCCCAAGGTTGAAGCTAAAGGAAATTGACTCCATTGGGGAGGGTTTTATCTGTCTTGTACAAAGCCCAAGGTTGAGGCTAAAAAGGAAAATCATTATATGAAGCGTAAGAGGAGGCTGAATCTTGCTGAGGATTGTTAAAATCCAGGAGAAGGTCTAAATTGTATTGGGGAATCCAAAAAGGATCTAACTCTTGCTGGGGAATTAGGGAAGAGTTAAAGTACCAGATGCCATGAGGCTCTGATTCTGTTAGGGTTTTGTTGAGGTCAAAGAAGTTTAAAGGTGAGTTTGAAAAGCCTTAGAAGTTTTTAACTCTGCTGGAGACTGGTGTATTGGTAAAATGATCAGGGTTTACCCCATGCCTTTAGGAAACCTGAGGGTCTTAGTGTGAAGTCCAAAGGGAGACTATGATAATTTTCAAATTTACATAAATGAAGCCCAAGAGGAGGTTGAGACTATCCAAGACTCTTAAGAAGTGGTAGACTCTGGTGTAAAGATATCTTTGTATGATGCCCAAGAGGAAGCTGAGGGTTCTAGAGATGGAGAACAACACCTGTCTGACTGGATGTTCTGGAAATTTGACTCTCCTGGGGATTGAACTAGTAGAGATAACTAAATTCTATCCTATGCTTTTAGAAAGCTTATGGGTCCTTGTACTAAGCCCAAGAGGAGGCTAGGGAACTTCTAAGAAGCCTGTTGGTCCTTGTACTAAGTCCAAGAGGAGGCTCGGGATACTTCTAGGAAGCCCGAGGGTCCAAGCCAAAGAAGAGTTCAAGAAAGGTTTCACCGAGAATAAGTCCTTTCTTTGTTGAACAGTTCTAAGGTTTGAAGAAATTCAAAGGAGGTTTCACCGGGAATTAATCCTCTCTGGGGAAATGAATTTCTTGTATATGTTTCTAAGTTTTGATAGTCTTGAGAAAAGTTTCACCGAGAATAATGCCTTTCTATGTTCCATATTGAGTAAGCCCAAGAGGAGGCAGCCTGTATCTAGGGAAAATTCCTATGAGGGAACTAGTTTTGACTAAGTTAGAAGTAACCTCTGGTTTGACCTAAGTGTAGAACTAACTGCTAGGGAAAACTCTAGACAGATATTCACAAGTATATACAGATAAGTGTATTGACTGGTATATAAACAAGTATGTATTGAAAAGAAAGATCTTGGGTCTTACACTCTGAGAAGAGGCCCAAGTGTATTGTGATTTATTGTGTTGACCACAACTGTATGATTAGGGTTTTAATAAATTGAAGAAATTTTTGGGCAAACTTTGAATTTGAATATGAATTAAAAGAAAGTTGTTTGAAAAGAAAATAATGTTTGGGGCTTATAATTCAAAGAGAGGCCCAAGTGGTCTAAGAGCAGTTTCACCGGGAATAATGCTCCTTTTAGTACCAGTTCAAAATAGACAGATGATTTTGAAAATAGAGATATGGAGCTTACAACTCAAGGAGAGGCCCATGGAGTTTGTTTATTGTTTAAAACAAAGTTTATGCACAAAAGGTTGGGGCTTATACCGTAACACCCTTTTCTACCCAACAAACATCACGAATAAAACAACAATTTAATCAAAGTAAAGTCCTAAAAGGGCATCACACGGCGTCACAAAACATCAAATAATCACTTGCTCCGTAACACGGGTTTTTACCATCATGAATTTATTTAAACGTCACGCAGCGGAAATCAAAACTTAAAGAAACACTTTTATAATCCAAAAACTTCTCAAAATAAAACTCATGAAAACATCATGCCAACAAAACCAACAAAATAAAAGAACGCAAATAGTTCGACTCAAACGTCCTGACCCGATGTTACATATCAGAGCAAGAACCTCTAATCGACGGAGAAATCAAAATACTTCAAAAGCTAAATCTTCATGCGCCAAGGAAGCTAAGCCTGCTCACCCGCACGTTACCCACGCGAAGGCAACATTCAAACAGGCAGGGTGAGTAATCACGAATCAATATATAAGATAAAGCACAAACACAAACCTCATCACGTCATTCACAACGTCAAAATACATCAATCACGTCAATATAATGCAATGCCACACAATATGCAATGCAACATCATAGACTCATGCATGTGGCACCAACTCGTCATAATTGATGGACACTGGACCATCACCCTCCAAAGATCCCCACCAATAGGATCGATTCTACATAAGAACCAGAGCACGTCACAAAACACTTCAATCCACACAATGGGATTGAAGCCACCAAATGGACCGGAGTCCTAGCCATGCCATGAATGCATGATGCAAATCGTCATAATTGCATCATCATTCATGAATCATCATCAAACAAACATCGTTATATAACACCAAGTCGCACTCGTCAAAATTCGTCACTATACCACACAATTCGTCATATTATACTCGTCACATAAAAACCCCCAATCTTTATCCCATTCATCTTCATTACTAGTTTAATCATGTTTTATTACCCCACCATAGCCTTACATCTCAAGGAAATTACATCACAAGCTATGTCGGACAGAAATCGCAAAAACGAGAAAATCTGCCCAAAGCCCTGGCCATACGCGTATGAACATGCCCCATACGCGTATGGCTCATTTTCACGCCCCTGGCCTACGTATCATACGCGTAGGGCCCCTTGTCCAGGCCTCCATTAAGCGTAAGGACACCCTTGTTACATGTATCACCAGAGAGGTTTCCTTCTCAAATTCCTCCTTAGATTCCCCTTACGCGTAATGGCTGACCCATACGCGTAAGGCACCTCTCCCCAGAACCTATGCGCATAATGCCATCTCATACGCGTATGCCTCGTCCTTCCCAGTTCCCATACGCGTATTACCCTCCCATACGTGTATTTCCTCCATTCTCATACGCGTATGCTACGCGTACTGGCAGAGGGCCGTGCTGGCCCTAGGGACGGGTGCGTATGCTACGCGTACCACCTTGGGAAAGTCCCCTATTATGCGTAACGCCTCCCCTGTTACGCGTATTGCCAGAGAGTACTCCAAAACTTAGATTTCGCATCTGAACGAAAACCTCCCCATTCCAGCACCTTCGATCCTCCAAAATTAGACTCAAACCAGCTTCGATTCATCACAGATCTACGTTCTTATCCTACTTCATTATACTCATCAATTTTCTTCTAATTACTAATCCCTAAATTACTCGATTTATAGATCTGGTATTTGTTCACATCTTCGTCAGAGCAACAACAATTATCCACACGAATTCCACCTCAATTACAACAACATATACCAGATTCATCACAAAAAATCGACCAACACAGATGCACGAAAATTCACACAGATTCAGCATACGAAAATTCATCATAAAACACAGAACACAAAACTACTCTACCTTAAACCCATATCAAACGTATTAACCTGAATTAACCCCCCATACCTTGAATTTTCCAATAAAGATTCTTTTTTTCGGGGTTCTACGGTTGATCCTCTTGCTTTATGTGTTCTAGCCTCCTTTCCTCAGCTCTCTCTTCACTTCTTAGGGTTGCACAAACTGATTCTCCTAATCCCTATTTTCTTTTGTTAAACCTATCTTTTGGGACTTAATCAAGATTTACCCGTATTATCCTCAATTAACCCTCTCATTATTACCGTCTTACCCTTAATGGTTCTCCTAATTATTTTCAATAATAATAATAATAATAATTAATGATAATAATAATAAATAATAATCTAATTATTAAAATTATCTTACTATTACTACTAATAAAATAGTCTTAATTTAATAACTACTTCTAAGACACCTCAACGTTCCCTTAACCCAAGGCTACCCCACAACACCACACAAAGTCATCAATGCCACAAAATCCATCAAAATTCACCAAAACACTGAATAATCATAATAATTCAATTAAATAAATATTATAATTATTTTGGGGTGTTACAACTCTCCCCCACTTAAAGAATTTTCGCCCTCGAAAATTACCTGAAGGGAACAAAGTCAGATACGACTCCTGCATCTGATCTTCATGCTCCCAAGTCCAACTTTTGCCAGCTGGTCCACCCCACAACAGCTTCACCAAAGCTATGTATTTACCTCGTAGTTGCTTCATTTCACGACCATCAATCCGCACAGGTAATGCTTCCATTGTCAGATTATCCCTCACTTGTACATCATCCATCTGAATCACATGTGACGGATCCGAAATGTACTTCCTCAACTGAGACACATGGAACACATCATGCAAATTCGCAAGTGACGGCGGCAAAACGATCTGATAGGCTGCCTCTGCTATCCTCCACAAGATCTAATATGGACCAACGAAACGTGGAGTGAGCTTCCTAGACTTCAAAGCTCGAACCACACCAGTCACTGGCGTCACCCTCAAAAACACGTGATCTCCCTCTTGGAATTCAAGTGCTTTCCTCCTCTTATCATGATAACTCTTCTGGCGACTCTGCGAAGCTCTCATCCTTTCTTGGATCATCTTAATCTTCTCAGTCGTTTCTTGCACAATCTCAGGTCCGAGTACCGCACTATCGCCTGACTCATACCAACACAAAGGAGTTCTACACCTTCTCCCATACAAAGCTTCATAGAGCGCCATTCCAATACTAGCATGAAAACTATTATTGTACATGAACTCAATCAACGACAAATGGCTATCCCAAGACCTTTCGTGATCCAACACACAAGCCCTCAGCAAATCCTCTAAAGATTGGATAGTCATTTCCGTCTGACCGTCCGTTTGCGGATGATATGCAGAACTCATCCTCAACCTAGTACCCAAAGCATCTTGCAAACTCTTCCAGAACCTCGATGTAAATCTCGGGTCTCCATCCGACACAATACTAGATGGTATCCCATGCAACTTCACAATCTCCTCAATGTACATCTCGGCTAACTTCTGCATAGAATGATTAATCTTCATCGGCAAGAAATGAGCCGATTTAGTTAATCTATCCACAATCACCCAAATCAAATCATTTCCCTTTACCGTCCTCGGCAACCCCGACACAAAGTCCATGGAAATGCTATCCCATTTCCATTCTGGGATATTCAACAGTTGCATCATACCTAAAGGCTTCTGATGTTCAATCTTTGACTTCTGACAAGTCAAACACGTATAAACAAACTCCGCAATATCCTTCTTCATCCCTGAACACCAAAACAACTTTTTCAAATCCTGGTACATCTTCGTAGCACCGGGATAAATACCTAATCTACTTCGATGTCCTTATTTAAGAATTCTCTTCTTAATTTTTGGAACGTCTGGTACGCACACCCTGTCTCTGAACATCATTACACCATTCTCGCCAATCCGGAATTCACCTCCTTACATTGGTTGGTCAATGTCAACTGGTCAACCAACTTCAAGTCAGATTGTTGTCCCACTCTGATCTCTTCCAGAATACCACTAGTTAATGTAGCAAGCGGTTTTGGACGTGGTTGCGAAGCACTACCACTCTTTGGTATCTACAGCTCGATTCATTTTTTATCTTATTAAAGCCGATGAAGGAAGGGAAATAGATGTCTCAAATTAACCCTGCTTGCAAACTGAGGTTAAACAGTCAAAACTGTTGGTTTACAGATGCTACAAAGATTCGGGGTCTCTATTGGGTGTATTTTTTAAAAGTGGTGTTCGGTCGATTGGTGGGAGGTTAGGACGGATGTGTGGAAGTATGGGATTTTGGGTTTTTTTTAGTGTGCTCGTTAAGATCTTTTCTTCCAATCTTATGCCTACGTATTCTCGTTTACCGAAACAGGGAAATCAGAGCGTTCGTAGTTCCTCCTATTCTATGGGAGGAAATGGTTGTTTTGGTGTCTTGTTCAAAGCCCAAGACGTGAAGCGAAAGGTAGTTTGTATCTTGTTCAAAGCCCAAGATGTGAAGCTGAAAGGTCTCAACTTTAGAGAGAATTTGTCATCTCTAAAGAGGGGTTTGTTTGTCATAACCGTTTATAAGGGAGAATTACTTTAACCGGGATATGTGAATCTGGCAATGCCATAATTTCCTTTATAGGGGATTGCCAACCTAAAGGAGAAGACTTTAACTCAGTGTAGAGCAATGCTATCTTTCCTTAGGAATTTCTCATGCTAAAAGAGGGACAGTGGCATGGATGTAGATGATCCAGAGGCTTGCCGCTTACAGCAATTAGATGAAGGGGAAGGAGTTGTTGATGTTTGTGTACTGTGAACGAGGCACGGCTTTGATGCTAAAAGGTTGATTGGATCAACTAGTGGTTTTCTTATACAAAGCCTAAGAGGAGGCTAATATGTGTCTCGTACAAAGCCCGAGAGAGAGGCTAAAAGGTTTTGACTCAACGAGGGAGTCTTTTGGTATCTCGTATAAAGCCCGAGATGGAGGCTATTTGACTCAGCAAGAGAATTTTTGTATCTCGTACAAAGCCCGAGATGGAGGCGAAAGGGGTGATTGACTCAACGAGCGAGTCTCTGGTATCTCGTACAAAGCCCGAGATGGAGGCTAAAATTGTTAGCTCCGCTGGGGAGAATCATTGTACAAAGCCCAAGAGGAGGCTATGGTTACTGTTTCAGTCGAGTGACAGGTCCAGTATGCTGATTTAAAGATAAAACCAGTTCTTATATGAGTAATGTTTGCACTCAGGGATTTTGATTCGAGGATCAGGGATATTTCCTATTCTTTAAGGAAGTGGGAAATCCAAAGGGTATTGAGGTTGTCCGAGTCCACGGGGTTCCTTCCTATTTTTGAAGGGTGCTTGAGAATGTCGTGGAGACTCAAGGAAATTAGACTGTTCGTGTCTAGAGTTTCATCTTTTGTACTATGCTTTGAGAAACAGTAGTAGACTCTTGGAAAGGACTGTTCTATGAAGATGACTAAGTTCTATTCCTATACCTCTTGGAGGTCATCGGGATAATTTTACGAAGCCCAAGAGGAGGCTGGAAACTTTTAAGAAGCCGAGTGGTCCTTGTATGAAGCCCAAGAGGAGGCTATCATTCTTGGAGGAAGAATCATTATACGAAGCCTAAGAGGAGGCTGTGAATACTTCTAAGAAGCCGACGGGTCCTTGTACAATGCCCAAGAGGAGGCGGGGATACTTTTAGGAAGCCGACGGGTCCCCAAACTCCGAGAAATTCAAGACAGGCTATTCACGAGGAATAGATCAAGCCAGGAAAGTTTGAGAATTTGGAAGAAACTAAAGAGATGCCATTCACGGAGAAAAGATCATCTCTAGGGAATAGAGTTTCTTGACAAGTGCTTTTAAGAAACCCGTGGGTCCCCAAACCCCGAGAAATTCAAGGCATGCCATTCACCGAGAATAGATCAAGCCAGGAAAGTTCGAGAATTTGGAAGAAACTCAAGAGATGCAATTCACGGAGAAGAGATCACCTCTGGGGAGTAGAGTTTCTTTGACAACTTCTACGAGTGACAGTCTATGAAAGGGTTCACAGAGAATGCTGCCTTTCATATCTCCATATTGTTTAACCCCAAGAGGAGGGAAGACTGTGTCTGGTAATCCTATGGTGATCTAGTTTTGACTATTTAAGAGTGATCAACAGGCTTAATGCTAGACGTAGTTGCCGGGGAAACTCTAAATATCTATACTATTATTACATAGTTGATATGAGTTTATGAAAGAAGACTTACAGCGAAACAACCTCACAATACAGTTATATGTATATGAAATCGGTAAATGAAAGCATATAAACACTTACTCGGTTGTAGAGCTTCCATGATGTTTGGTTAGTTGTTCAACAAAGAAAGATTGAAAACAACAATATATTTCAAAATCAAATGAGAAAGTGCTTTGAAAAAGAAAGATTTGGGGCTTACAGCTCAAAGAGAGGCCCAGGATTTTTATCAGTGATTGCACTGTTGAATTTGTACAGAGGGACTTATACAAGTGACTGTGGCCCAAAAATTGTTTTCTGTACAAAGGGATGGGTCTTACACTCTCTCAAGAGGCCCAAAAAGTTTTAAAGAAAAAGAGTGGGGCTTATAACACGAGGGTAGACCCAGATAATTTTTCGTTTAAAATGGCGACCGCGCCAAGATTTTCTTTTAACGCAAATGGGCTTATACAATATCTGAGGCCCAAAGTGTTTTGGTTAAAAGGGGATTGGGTCTTACACTCTAATAGAGGCCCAAAAGTTTTGAATGGGTCTTATAGCTCAAGGAGAGGCCCAGATGGTTTATCTTTAAACTGGCGACGATCGTGCCGAATTTAAAAATGTACAGAAGGACTTATACAATAAGTGAGGCCCAAAATATTTCTGTACAAGTGGGTTGGGTCTTACACTCTAATAGAGGCCCAAAAGTGTTTGAAAATGATTTGTGAGGGTTGAATTAATCAAAAACCCTAATTTATTTCCAAAATGTATTTTAATTGAATAAAAATTCAATTAAAATGATCAAAAATTGTTTAACATGTGCGAAACAAATTATGATCTTGGATTAATGCTTCAAAAATCAAGTATTAACCACTTGCAGCTGGTGATCGTGATTTGTGTTGGAGGTGTTACAGATGAGTTGTGATGATCTGAACAGCTTCCCTACACCCTATGAAGTGTGTTTGAATGCTTGGACTTGATTGAAACTGGCTGGATCACTTCATGGCATCTCAACTGCAACTTGGTTAAAACCTTGAGCAATTTACTGGTGATTCTGAGAAATCAATGTTCCAGTTGTTGTTTAAGTGTTTGATCAGCTCATATGTGATGTATATAAGGTGTGTGTGTGATTGGTTTGATTAGAAAAGCTCTCAAACTCAAAACCCGATAGTGACTTGCCTTAGAAGGCAAAATTGGAGTGAAAGAAGAGATTTTGAGGAAAGCATCTGTTTGATGGCTTTGGTGTACTCAAACTGATCACAATTGAGCTCTATTTATAGTAGAGTAAGTTTTTTTTGTAAGGAATAGTGAATGGCAACTGCTGAGTAGGTTTGGCCAATGTTGGCAAATGAAAATCCAAGTCTCCTCTAGCCATTGACTAGAGGTTAGGGCAAAGGCTGCTGATCCCCTTGGTCTTGGATAAGTCTTGACTGAATTCAGTTGCTAAGAGCTCAGTCCATGCCACCTTGATGCTTCCATTGAATGCTCCAATCCAAAATTGGAGTTTTGTCCCTATTTTGGCAATTCTAGGTTCAACATGCTATTTCTTGTTCCAAAGACTTTGGAGGCTTGGCTCAGTGATTGTCCCCTTTAGATTCAATCCTAAGAGGTGTCCAAGTGGATAGGAGTGTTTGGATTTGGCTGATTTTGGCAAATCGACCAAAAGTGCAAAAATCTGCCTTGCCTTGGCAGATTTCAGCAAGGCATCTTGCCAATGTCATATCTCATAGCTCAAATTGAATTTGGCAATGTTCTTGGCCATTTTGGAAAGCCCTTAGATGATACAACAACTGTTTGAACATGTTTGGTTTTGATCTCTTTTGAATCCAAGTGAAAAATCCCCCTACATTTGGAAAAAAGTAAAGGCAGATTCTGACTTAGTGAAATTTTCACTAAGTATTGGAACAAAGTGACTTTTCTTGATTTTGATCACTCCATAACTCAAAATCCATGAGGAATTTGGACATAGGCCAGTATGAAACTTTTGTAGAGGGCAATGTGATCTACAAATCAAGCTTTGAATGGGGAACAATGGCCTTGTGGTTTAAGAGTTATGGTCCTCCAAAGTTGGCACATTAGTGTCACTTTTTCCATAACTTAGAAATTTTTCTAAGTTTTTATGGTTACCCCTTTCACAAGTTATCCCACTTTCTTTAATTTTTCTTGATGAATGATGATTCAAATCATACATTAACATCATTTTAGGGTTAAAAATCCATTTTGGTGAAAAATCTCAAAAAGTCAAAGTTGACTTTTGTGCACAGTTGACTTTTTATCAGATGAATTCCAAACTGTGCAATTCTTCAGGAAATCATGTCCTTGACCTAAATCAAACTTGATGGACATGTTCCATGGGTGTCATCGGGTATATTGAATCATGTATTAGGGTTTGGGAGCATGTCCTGGTCAAAAGTCAAAGTTACAGTTGACTTTCCTCGCGAAACCCTAATTGTGGTGCAGATGAAATTGAGACCTGTTGCTCAAGCTTCTTGGATTAATCCATTGTTGCAAATGGATCAATATAGTATATTAAAGACCCTCAAATCCTATCTTGAGGTCTTGGCTCATGATTTGTCCCAAAAGCCAACTTAGGGGTGAATTAGGTCAAAAAACCCTAATTCCTGATTTTTGATGTTTGCATCCCCTGAGATCAAATTGACTTGATGATTGGGTCCATGAGGTTCCATGGAGTATATTAGGTTATGTTTTGGATCTTTGGCTCATGCCTAGAGGAAAAATTTCCATCTGGAGGCCCTGGTCGACCAAAACCCTAATTTGGTGACACTGTCGATCTTGAGACTTGATCCACCTAGATGGGAGCAACCTTGTGCTTAATCCTTGAAGTGGGAGTCCTTTTGATCTATTGTGGATATTTTAGAGGCTAGACAAGTTGAAGATCATGTCATTCCTTGGTTGATCCTTTGTCTAAGGCTCTGAGAGGGCTTACAACCCTAATTTTGATTGTAGTGAATGCTCAACAACCCTTGAGGCATTTGATGAGGCATGATGGTTCATCTATATTGTGATGATGATTGACACAATGATGGGAATCTTAGTGGTCAAAATTTGGGGTATGACAGATGCCCTTATTTAATCTTCTTGGACCCGAAGGTGTGAATGACGAAGGTATTCGGGCATTCGGGGTGCAAGAGGATTAAATATCGGAATACCCGAAATTTTGATGGCTATGAATGGCAGCTTGCGTATTCATTTTCTTTTGCTAAGCAATGATGCTTAGAAAAGGTAAACTTCCCCTCGATCCTGGTCTTCAGCCAAGGAGCTGGTCTCAGTTTTCTTTTGAAATAAACCTCCCCTCGATCCTGGTTTCCTACCAAGGAACTGGTCTTAGTTTCTGAAGTAAACTTCCCCTCGATCCTGGTTTCCTACCAAGGAATTGGTCTTAGTTTCTTTTGTCAATAAACTTTCTTGACAAGGGACGCTATTCGTAGCAGTTTTCCTCAAACTTCCCGCCGGATTTTCCTGGGGAGATGCCATTTGAGTGGAAAAAGTTTTGATGTCAGACTTGCTGGGGAACCCATTCGTCTGAGTTGTAGAGGTACACAAACTTCTCTGTTGGAGACGCCATTTGTCGACTCTATCTGGGGAAAATGAGTCTCTTGAGAGACTGCTTCCGCTTGGGGTCTTACATCATACTTTTCTCGGGATCTTCCTAGAGAAATGCCATATGATGGGCTCCAATTTTGAGGTGTCGATGACCTTTTCATCAGCGGTCTTTCGGAGAAAGGCAGCTGTACTGCCAAATCTCTGTTTAGGAGGCTTTCTCTGGGGATTTTTCTTTAATCCGGGAAAGCAAGGATATCATCTTCGATGCCGAAGAGTGACATCAGTAGAAAGCTTCTCTGGCTTTTCAGAGGTTCAAGTTATCAAAGTGGTCGAGTGCCGATTCTAATCCAGAGATACACTGGAGGCGAGATTGTTCAAACGCAGCATTTCCTGACGAGGCAAGAACTGACAACTCGATTGAGAAAACTGTTATCACTAAGGGACAAGACCGACTAGAGTGATAGTGATGCAATATGAAATGTGAATGCAAATCAAATGCATGATGTATGTATGTATGTATATGCTGACAAAACTGACGCGACACACAGACTGACGGATGAACACGACTGGATACTTGGCCACTGCTGGAGATGAAAGGTATCACTTGGTCCAAAAGTAACAATCCTACCTTGCTTAGGAGAAATAGTCCCTGCGGGGAATAGTGTTGATCAAGCTTAGGAGATAAGAACTCGGCCGAGGGTATCAGATGGGAAAACCGCATCTCATACAGTTGATCCTTCGTTCAAGCGTACTGGCTTAGAAGGAGTACTTTGATTCTGCACTTTGAAATTCAAACGCCTTTGGAGACGCGATCGACGTTCTTTCGATGTTCAACAGTCAAAAGCAATTGCCATCTTTAATTTAAAAGCCGAAAAAGTTTTACAAGTAAATTCCTTTTTGTTTTATTTCAAGAATCGTTAATCATGTTAAAACGTCATTCTATAAAGCTAAAACAAATAATAATTACAAACAAAAGCACAAGGGCTCAAATTTTATTGATAAGATGGATATCAACCAAACGCGTGATTCCAAAGAGTATACACAAAGTTTGAAAATGGTAATTTACAGGGAAAAGGGCTACGTTGAAACATAACGACCACTATCCTTCTACCAACTTTGAATTCGGGACATCCTGAGCTTCTGTCGAAGATGACCGTGACTGGAGTTTTCCTCCGATGGATGGTGTAAGTGTTGCTGAGGGATTCGCCTCGGTTGAACATAGTTACTTGCCATTATCCCTAATTTTTGCCTGGATTGTACTTTGATGTTTCCAACCCATCGGGATGATTTTTTCCATGTCTCTAACTTTTGCCTGGACCGCCCTTTCGGGTTTTCAATCCACCGAGATGTTTTTTTTTTTTTTAGTTTTGGCGAAGTATTTCTTGACTACATCAACATTCGTGGGGTAGGCAAATTACTCTCCGTCCATGGTTGCAAATCTCAAGGCACCGCCTGAGAAAGATTTCGTGACCACATAGGGGCCATCATAATTTGGAGTTCATTTGCCCCGAGAATCAGTGAGAAATGATTGTATCTTCTTAAGCACAAGGTCTCCTTTCCAAAAGACACGAGGTCGGACCTTTTTGTCGAACGCCTTCTTCATTCTCTGCTGATACAACTGACCGTGGCATAGAGCTATTATTCACTTCTCTTCAATCAAATTCAGTTCGTCGTGTCGACTTTAACACCATTCAGCTTTTGTAAGCTTAGCTTCCATCAATACCCGGATTGATGGGATCTCTACTTCGATGGGGAGCACTACTTCCATGCCATATACTAGAGAGAAAGGGGTTGCCCCTGTTGAAGTGCGGACAGATGTTCGATAACCGTGAAGAGCAAAAGGTAGCATCTCGTGCCAATCTTTATAGGTTACAACCATCTTTTGAACGATCCTCTTGATGTTCTTGTTAGCCGCTTCTACCGCTCCGTTCATCTTGGGTCGGTAGGGAGATGAGTTATAGTGTTCGATCTTGAACTTAACGCACAACTCTTTCATCATCTTATTATTCAAGTTAGATCCATTATCAGTAATGATCTGGCTTGGAACACCATAACGGCAGATGATATTGTTTTTGATAAATTGGAACACCACTTGTCGGGTTACATTAGCGTACGACGCTGCTTCGACCCACTTGGTGAAATAGTCAATGGCTACCAGGATGAACCGATGTCCGTTTGAAGCCTTAGGTTCGATCAAGCCAATCATGTCGATTCCCCATATGGAAAAAGGCCACGGGGAAGAAAGAACTTTGAGATGTGATGGCGGTACATGAATTTTGTCGGAGTATATCTGACACTTGTGACACCTCCTCATGTACTTGTAGCAGTCGGATTCCATGGTCAACCAGTAGTACCCTGCTCTCAGAATTTTTCTCACCATTGTGTGTCCGTTGGTATGAGTGCCAAAGGATCCTTCATGAATTTCTTTCATAAGCATGTCTGCTTCTGGTTTGTCTACGCATCGGAGCAAGACCAAGTCAAAATTCCTCTTATAAAGAGTGTCACCGCTCAGGAAGAAGTTTCCAGCCAGTCTTCTGAGGGGTTTCCTGTCTTTTCTGAGTGCCCCAGATGAGTACTCTTGTTTCTGAAGGAAGCATTTGATATCGTGATACCAAGGTTTGTCGTCTATGACTACTTCAATCGTGAAGATGTAAGCGGGCCTTTCAAGGTGCATTATGTCGATCTTAGGTAGTTCATTCCGTTGACCTACACTAATCATGGAAGAGAGAGTGGCTAAGGCATCAGCCATGTGATTCTCTCTACGAGGGATGTGATGAAACTCGACTCTGTTAAAGAAGGGTAACAACCTTCTTGCATAGTCTTTGTAAGGAATCAGTCCTGATTGGTATGTGTTCCAATCTCCTTTTATCTGATTGATAACCAAGGCTGAATTGCCGTATACGTCCAAGTTTTTGATCCTTAAATCAATCGCTTCTTCGAGACCCATAATACAAGCTTCGTATTCGGCCTCGTTGTTCGTACATTTGAACGTAAGTCGAGCGGTGAAAGGAATGTGGGTACCCTGAGGGGTAACAATGATTGCCCCAATTCTGTTTCCATAATGATTAACTGCTCCATCAAAGATAAGTCCCCATTGGGAACCTGGTTCTGGCCCTTCACTGGGTAACGGTTCATCGCAATCTTTCATTTTTAGATACATGACATCTTCGTCTGGGAAGTCAAACCCGATTGGTTCTTGATCGTCAATCGATTGATGAGCCAAATGATCAGCTAAAACACTCCCCTTAACGGCTTTCTGAGCGTGGTACTCTATGTCATATTCTGATAACAACATCTGCCAACGGGCGATTCTTCCCGTGAGAGCAGGCTTTTCGAAGACATACTTGATTGGATCCATTTCGGAGATTAACCAAGTAGTGTGACGAATCATGTATTGGCGAAGACGTTTGGCTACCCAAGCCAAAGAACAATAAGTTTTCTCAAGCATCGTGTACCGAGTCTCGCAGTCGGTGAACTTCTTGCTTAGATAGTAAATGGCAGACTCCTTCCTTTTGGTTTCGTCTTGTTGGCCAAGTACACATCCCATTGAGTCCTCTAGGACTGTGAGGTAGATGATCAGTGGTCTTCCTTCCACTAGAGGTGATAGAATCCGCGGATTCAATAGGTATTCCTTAATACTGTCGAAGGCGGTTTGGCAATCTTCTGACCAAACGCAATCCTGGTTCTTTTTGAGTAATTTGAAAATCGGCGCACACATGGCGGTCATAAGGAATATGAATCTGGAGATGTAGTTCAAACGTCCCAAGAATCCTCTGACTTGTTTTTTAGTTTTCGGAGAAGGCATTTCTCGGATGGCCTTGACCTTGTCAGGATCGACCTAATCCCCTTCTGGCTGACGATGAACCCTAAGAGTTTCCCCGAACGGACACCGAAGGTGCACTTGTTGGGATTCAAGCGGAGTTTGTATTTTCTCAAACGCTCAAATAGTTTCAACAGGTGGGTCACATGCTCCTCTTCTGTCTTAGCTTTTGCAATCATGTCATCGACATATACCTCGATTTCTTTGTGTATCATGTCATGAAACAGAGTAGTCATGGCCCTTTGATAGGTTGCCCCGGCGTTCTTCAAGTCGAACGACATCACCTTGTAACAAAAGGTACCCCATGGGGTAATGAACGAAATTTTCTCCATGTCTTTCGGCGCCATTTTGATCTGGTTATAGCCCGAGAATCCATCCATGAAGGAGAAAACTTTGAACTTTGATGTACTGTCAACCAACACGTCAATGTGTGGTAAAGGAAAGTCGTCCTTTGGACTAGCCTTGTTTAGATCCCTGTAATCGACTCACATTCTAACTTTTCCGTCCTTTTTCGGAACGGGTACGATATTGGCTAACCATTGAGGATATTCTGATGTGGCGAGGAAACCTGCGTCAATCTATTTCTGTACCTCCTCTTTGATTTTGATGGCCATGTCCGGGTGAGTGCGTCTCAACCTCTACTTTACTGGCGGACATTCCGATCTTAACGGTAAGTGATGTTCCACGATGCTGGTATCCAACCCTGGCATGTCCTGATAGGACCAAGCAAACACATCGGGAAATTCTCTAAGAAGCTTTGTCAAACTCTCTCTGGCAGTTGGACTGAGCAGTGCCCCAATCCTGATTTCTTTTCTCTCTTTTTCTGAACCCAAGTTTACCATTTCCAACGGCTCTTTGTGAGGTTCAATGGACCTTTCCTCCTGTCTGAGTAGTCGAGAGATCTCTTCTGGAATTTCGTTGTCAACTTCTTCTTCAGCCCCAAATACCGGGAACTCAAAGTTAGGAGAAGGCATCGGATCGTATGTTTCAACTGGGTTTAAAACAAGCAATCTGCATGACATGATGATTCGTGTTTAGAAGAGATAGAGAAAATGCGAGTGTGTGCAGTGTATTTATTTTACTGCTTGTTTTTATTTTTAATTATTTTTTAGGATTACCATTTTCTGAAAAAGCAAAAAGAGAAAACAACAATTAATGCAGAAATTACAGAACGACGTTATTTTATTAATAAACAAGTCGATCCTTGAAACTACAGCCCTATAAAGCAAAACTCTGTCGTTTTGGGCGAAGCGAAGAGGGAAATTTACAGAAAGTCAGCCCTATCAAACATCCGTTTCACCTGGGCAGGGTGAAAGGTTAAAGATGGCAATTACTTAGATTGACGAACGACCTTCGGCACATCGACAGCAACCCATTGGCGGCAAACTCCTCGGTGAATCACAAAGTCTGGCACCTTCCTCGATTTGTCTTCAGAAATAACACTGATTTCTGGTGGAGTAGGATCATTGGAATCTGTCTCCCAGGCAGAATTGTCGTAGGAGGATTCCTCTGTTGTATTTTGCATAGCATTTGTGCTCTCAGCTGTATCTCCCCATCCAGTTGGTTGGATGTCTTCGAGCCTGATACGAGAGCTTTCGGGAGCGGTGTACTTGACCATATAGTCAAATTTTCTACTTGGTTGTCCCAGGGTGTCCCATACTTCTTTGGAACTGGAGGGGTCATCTCTCTCGATGACGTTGGCCTCAGGAAAAGCATAGTTGATGAATTCTAGTCCGGCAAACGTTGCAAATTCATCGTCGTGTTGAGTAGTTTATGAATTACCTGAGTGTTGATCCCATGACATGGTGGGGACACAAGTATTCTGTTCAATGACGGTCAGCTGATTTTCATTATTCAGTTGACTCTCTTGCCCCAAGTCTCCTGGATAAGGTTGCCACATTGGCAGACCATCCATTGGGCCATAATAGGTGTAGTCAGAATTGTCTTTCATCGGAGTGTCTTCCTCTAATGAATTTGGCGGAGCACGGCATCCTTCTGGATCACAATCCCCGTATATCATTTCGATGTCTGACCTGGGTATAAATCTCGGACTCTGTGCGGGATAGCAAAAAGGAGTTTGCGTTTCGTCCTGAGACATATAACCGTCCTTGTTAAGATAGGACTTCCACTCTTCCTCTGTGTCAGAGGGATCTTCCTCATTGATAGCATGGACTGCTTGAGGGACTGGGTGAAGAAAACCTCCACTGTGGAAGAAATCCTGAATGGGATAAAGACTTTCATCGTTAGCAGCTGTCCGAGTACAGGTTGCAGAAAAACCAAGACCCGTCTTTGTTTTATTGTCAATAGGAATGACAAGCTGTCCCCATCCGGTTGTATCGGTACTCTCGACCGCTTTGATAACATCTTTGTATGAGTAAATCGAGGTTCCTCCTTGGGATTGATTGTCCTTGCCGACCGACAATGCTTGGAACAGCGTCCCAATAACCTCCTCGGGTTCTACACAAGTAGATGATGATAAGTTACTCACGAGCAAGGCATGTTCTCCATAGACTGTGACAAGCCGATCATTCTGAACGAACTTTAGCTTTTGGTGGAGGGTTGAAGTGACCGCTCCAGCCTGATGTATCCAAGGTCTTCCTAATAAACAACTGTATGTTGCTCGGATGTCCATGACCTGGAAAGTGACTTGGAAAGTGTGAGGACCGATAGTTATGGGAAGATCAACTTCGCCGATAACTGTTTTTCTAGATCCGTCGAACGCTTTGACGACGACCTTGCTGATTCTCATTGGAGGGCCTTTGAATGATAATTGCATCAAAGTGGACTTCGGCATAACATTCAGGGCTGACCCTGTGTCTACCAGTACACTGGAAAAAGCATCGTCCTGGAAGTTAACTGTAATGTTGAGCGCCATGTTATGACGGCGACCCTCTTCGGGTAATTCCTCATCACTAAATCCCAAATTATTGCAGGAAGTGATGTTAGAGACAATGCTATCGAACTGTCTGATTGTTACATCCTGTTCCACAAAGGCTTGCTCCAAGACTTTCTGTAGAGCCTCCCTGTGGGCTTCTGAACTAAGTATCAATGATAATACCGAGATCTTTGAAGGAGTCTATAACAGCTGATCCACAATGTTATATTCACTCCTTTGGATGAGCTTCAGCATCTCATCATTATTTTTTGAAAGGTCGGGATTACTGGATTGACCGACTGATGGATCAGGAGCTTCTGTCTGAAGTTCCTTTTCCTTGTTAGGTTCTCCAACTCCTCTGTTGAAGATTCTACCACTTTGTGTTACATGACTGATGTCTGCAATATTCACGACGGAGGGTAATGGAATTTCCTTTCCATTTTCAATTATCGTTGCACCGTATTTGTAAGGGATTGCCTTAGCTGATTCATATGGTAGTGGTCCCGTTAGATAGATGACTATGGGAACCTTCTGATTTTTCTGACCATCATAAGTAATCTCGATCCGTTCCCGGTTGGGAGCTCTAGATTCATCAAGTAGAGGGATGATGGCAAAAACATCCCTGGTCTGGTGATGACCAGAGATTGTGACAACATCCTCGACTTGATTGGCAAGGTAGCTCGGCGTCCAGTTGATGGGTCCAGAACCCGGATATGGGCGAATCTCTCCACGATCCACCTGACCCTGAAGAGCTGCTCTCACAAGGTAACACCCTTGGTTACTTTCTGAACAGACACTACAACATTCATAATTGTGTGGTGGCACCTGGCCACGCCCACTTTGAATACAATGTAACCTCACTAGGTTAGCTTCCACAGATCGGACATCCTGACTTTGACGTCGAGTAGGATTCCTGTTATTGATACTAATCTGCTGAGTATCTTCATCCATATAGATTGACATCCACCAGTGATTTAACAAGTGCTGAAGTGCCTCCTGGACAAGGGTACAACCTCGATTGTTTCCGCAACCTGCTTTACAGCTTTGATAGTCGTGTGATATTAAGGATCCGAGTCAGACCTGCTCAGCATGTAACTCTACCAGGTTGGTATTCATCACCCGAATATCGAAGATCTGAACCATGTTGATCTGATAAGGGTTCCTATCATGGTAGTCTTGGATCCATCCAAGATCCATCTGACGCTGGAGGGCCTCTTGTATGAAAGAGCATCCCTGTTTGTTTACCGAGTAAGTCAGACAGGAACTGTAATCGTGTTGTGGCAGATTATGATACTGGCTTTGCCTTGAGTGCATCGCCACCAAGTTGACATTCATTGCACAGATGTCGTGGTTCTGAATGACGTTGGAGTTCGTATAGACCATGTTAACTCCACGAACTCGGTGCTCTTGGATCCATCCGAGATCCATCTGTTCCTGTAGAGCTGTTTGCACCACAGAACATCCTTGATTGTTTTTAGAGCAGACATCACACTGGTGATAATTGTGAGGTGACACATGGTCGTACCCACTCTGTCTACAATGCATCTTGACTAAATTGGTTTTCAACAAGAGTACATCGTGAATTTGATAAACGTTGTTAGACTCTCCCTCTATCAAATTGACTGCAGCTTTCTCATGTTGAGGCAGCGGGTTTGTGAGAACATTGGGATTCGTATCTTTGAAAGATAAGAGCCCGCTCCTAACAAGCTTTTGCACGTCGGATTTGAAATTGAGACAATTCTCTATATTATGCCCTGATCCTCCTTGATGATAAGGGCATGTTTGATCCACCTTAAACCAAAAAGGCGGATTTTCCGGTACTGTAAGAGGAGACTTAGTCTAGATATGCCCCTTAGCCAGTAGTAACGAAAATAGTTCTGCGTACAACATGGGTATAGGATCAAACCCTGATGGTCGTGTTGTACAGTTGTTGTTATATGGAGGACGAGCCTGCTGAAGAGGCTGTTGTGTCCTTTGCTGATTAGGTTGGCTCTGCGTAACCTGAGGTTGATACGTAGGAATAGGCACAGGGCTGATAGCAGGAATTACAGCTGCTACTGGTTGATAACATCGCCTTTGCTTTCCGAGAGAGATATTCCCAATATCTTGCTCTTTTTTCTTAGGGAGAGCACTACCGTATCGTTTTGTACTACTCGATGATCCAGTGTCTTTTACCAAACGTCCTTCTTAGACTGCTTCCTCAAGACGAACTCCCATTCCCACCATCTCGGTGAAATCACTGGGCGCACTGGCAACCATTCTGTCATAGTAAAACGAGCTTAAGGTCTTTAAGAAGATCTTTGTCATCTCTTTTTCCTCAAGAGGTGGATAAATCTGCGCGGAAATTTCGCGCCATCTCTGAGCGTACTCCTTAAAGGTTTCCTTGTCCTTTTGTGACATTGATCTGAGTTGATCTATGTCCGGTGCCATGTCCAAATTGTATTTGTATTGTTGGACGAAGGCAGTACCAAGATCTCTGAATGTGCTAATCGTAGCACGGTTTAAACCCATGTATCATTTGAGTGCGGGTACCGGTTAAACTATCCTGAAAGTAATGAATCAGTAGGTCCTGATTCTCCATCTGAGCTGACATTCGCCGAGCGTACATCACCAGATGGCTCTGGGGGCAAGAGTTACCCTTGTACTTTTCAAAGTCGGGCACTTGAAATTTGTGCGGAACTTTCACATTGGGGACCAGATAAAGGTCTGCGGCGTCCTTTCCGAATAGATCCTGACCGTGAATGGCTTACAGTTCCTTCTGTATTTCCAAGAACTGTTCCTGGAATTCATCCATTTGGTCAAACATAGTTTCCTTTTTACCAGAAGGTATCTGTGGAATCTGTCCTTCCGGGACAGTGTGCACCACAGGGGGTGGTACCGTGACTATGGCAGTGAATCTTGGCGTTTCCCGAAGTTTGTAACCTTCAGGAGTCTTCAGTATGCCCCTGGCATCTTCGCTTTCCTGAAGTTTGTAACCTTCAGGCCCAACGGCTTCTGTTATGATTCCCTGATCTTCAGTGATCGGGGGAACATATCCTTCCGGGATATAGTTAACAGGCATGCCCCAGGGACGATCTTTCGGCATCTGATACCTAGGATCAAACTTTTCCACTATGGGCATTGAGGTGATCTCTGAGATCGCAGTCCTTTGTAGCTGAGCTTCTGCCATGGCTTGCATGTCGTTACGAAGCTTTCTCATATCCTCTCTCAGAGCGTCGATCTCTTCTTTTAACTCTCTGTTCTCTTCCTCAAGATCATCCATCTTTTTCTGAAGATTGGCCCGAGTATTATACGAATGAGACAGTTTGACTCTAGAACCGAGACACAAACGTGAGATTCGTAGGTAAGAAGAATACGCGATGTGAGAATGATGAATGCAATGATTATATTAATTGTTTTTTGGTTTAATCAAAATAAACTTCGACAATTAGATTGCAAATATCAAACGGTGGGGAAACCCTTTTTTATTGAATTCAAAGGATTACCGAAATGGAAATACAGTAGATTACAAGGTGCAGAAACAGAAACCTAAGCTAATGGGTCCCGAGAGAACTCGGGTGCTGATTCTGGTATCTTCCTTTTCTTTGACCGGGGCTCTTCAGCCGTTGTCGGGTTGTCATTCCTTTGCCAGGTGAAAGGAGCGAGCAAATTCCTTTGGTTATCCTGATTTTCTATAGCATATTGCTCCAAAATTTCAATCAGAGCATCCTTATCTTTCAGTAGCTGCTGTATTTTGATACACTCTACATTGAGGGTGCGATACTTTTTCTTCCAAGACCTCCTCTCCCTTTGAACTTTGTTGAGAGTAACCTGAAGCTTTTCAGTTTCCGTCATGAAGTACATGACAGACTCCCTCGGTGGAAGAATTCCGTAACGAGGATAAGGCATCTTTAGCTTGAGAGCTCTAGTTTGTACCCAGTAGAGATAAGGCTCCACTGAGACACAGTCCGGTTTTCCTAGAGACTCCCGTCTTTTCTTATGAACATGTTTCCAAGCGTGCACTATTTCCGTCTTTAGTGCTCTGTCACTTTCTCCTTCCTTGAAGAAAAGACCTTCCAGATGAACATTCTGGGGAACATGTCTCATCGGGTATCCAAACTGACGTCGAACCAATATCGGATGATATTTGATTCCTCCCTTAGTTCCTATAAGGGGTATGTTGGGGAAGTTTCCACAACGGTCAATGATCCTGATTCCATCATAAATCCTATTACATCAATCTATGTCAGAGTTGGTGAGAGACATGATCTTCTGCGACCAGCGCAAGGCACTCTTATGATCCCAAAAAGCAGCAGACTTAGGCAAATGGGAGATAAACCATTTGTAAAGCAAAGGTACACAGCATGTGATCTCCCCTCCACTGTACAAATTCCCTAAGTGTACAAAATGATATGCATCTGCGAGCAAAGTCGGCACAGGGTTCCCAATGAGAAAAACCTTAATGGAGTTGATATCGAAGAAGTTATTAATGTTGGGCAACAGAAATAACCCGTAGGTGAGTAAAACAATGATGCTTTTGAAAGCAGTCACGTTCCCGATACCGGCGAAGTACAAGGCTTTCTTTGTCAAGAACTGAGCTGGCAAACCTTGTATGCCACCCTTAGTGGTCATGTGAGTCCTGACCTCAGACTCGTCCAAATGAATTGTTCTTGCAATGGTCTGATTCTTTGGAATTTCCTCCAGCCCAGAAAATGGAGCTCGATCAGTGATATGTAAATTGATTAGATGAGAATACTTCTCCAGTGTTGGTGCGAATTGGTAATCCGAAAATGTGAAGCAGTGATAAACTGGATCGTAGAACTGAATGAGCGCATCCATGATTCCCTCAATCACATGGACTCTTAGCAGAGATAGCAAACCTTCGTACTTGGCTCTGAAAGCCTCTTGGTTTATGATCATTCTCGCCAAACCTCTTAAATCCTCTAGTTTTGGAATCCTGAAGGTGCACTTATGAGTTCTCCTTCTACCGTAATCCATTAGCGCAATCCTTTTCTCTGATATTTGTAATCACAGTTTTAGTTTAATTTGAAAAACAGAGAGACTAGAAGAGAAATTTTTTGGATGTTTTAATGTTTTTTTAGATGAATGCATGAATGCAGCACACAAAAACATAGAAAAAACATGGGGTCAAAGGGTCGTTGTCATGGAGTCAAGGCTCTACCCATCCACAAAGGTTTATACTAGGGTGATTTTTGTACCTGTACTCAAAATCATCAGCTCCTCCCAGGATAACAAACAGCAAGCGGATCGCCAGTGAGCTGTATGAAATCTTAGAGTAAATGCTATTCACCGAGAATAGATCATCAGCCTCAAATGAGGGTAGTATCGCGTGACAACTATTTCCGATAGTTTCTGCACTACAAAAGGGTTGGCTCCTCAGCTTCTCGGACATCACAATTAGCCCATTGCCTATGAGAGGGAATGGGTTGCATTGGTCAGCCTCCACTGAGGTTGATGGTCGACCTCGTCGCCATCACTTATCTTAAGTGTATACTCAATCTTTCCACATGCGGCATCACACGCATTCCCATTAGCAGAAAAATAAACACATATATCAATTAGGAAAAGCAGTATATATATTTGTCCTAATGTCCTAGACCTTTTTAAAAAGCTACGAATCTTATGTTCCTGACAGAAAATGGGTTCCCCGGTGGAAGTCCCAATCTGCGGTTAGAAGAGCCCCTACGGTGGGCGCCACTTTTAAAGTTTCCACCTAATAGATGGGAAGAGAACAAGATCTCGCTACAAAGGTGAGATAGATCCTAATGACAGCTCCCCAGCAGAGTCGCCATTTTTCTGTAGCGAGCGGTTTTGGACGTGGTTGCGAAGCACTACCGCTCTTTGGTATCTACAGCTCGATTCATTTTTTATCCTTTTAAAGCTGATGAAGGAAGGGAAATAGATGTCTCAAATTAACCCTGCTTGCAAACTGAGGTTAAACAGTCAAAACTGTTGGTTTACAGATGCTACAAAGATTCGGGGTCTCTATTGGGTGTATTTTTTTAAAAGTAGTGTTCGGTCGATTGGTGGGAGGTTAGGACGGATGTGTAGAAGTATGGGATTTTGGGTTTTTGTTTAGTGTGCTCGCTAAGATATTTTCTTTCAATCTTATGCCTACGTATTCCCGTTTACCGAAACAGGGAAATTAGAGCGTTCGTAGTTCCTCCTATTCTATGGGAGGAAATGGTTGTTTTGGTGTCTTGTTCAAAGCCCATGACGTGAAGCGAAAGGTAGTTTGTATCTTGTTCAAAGCCCAAGATGTGAAGCTGAAAGGTCTCAACTTTAGAGAGAATTTGTCATCTCTAAAGAGGGGTTTGTTTGTCATAACCGTTTATAAGGGAGAATTACTTTAACCGGGATATGTGAATCCGGCAATGCCATAATTTCCTTTATAGGGGATTTCCAACCTAAAGGAGAAGACTTTAACTCAGTGTAGAGCAATGCTATCTTTCCTTAGGAATTTCTCATGCTAAAAGAGGGACAGTGGCATGGATGTAGATGATCCAGAGGCTTGCCGCTTACAGCAATTAGATGAAGGGGAAGGAGTTGTTGATGTTTGTGTACTGTGAACGAGGCACAGCTTTGATGCTAAAAGGTTGATTGGATCAACCCGTGGTTTTCTTATACAAAGCCTAAGAGGAGGCTAATATGTGTCTCGTACAAAGCCCGAGATAGAGGCTAAAAGGTTTTGACTTAACGAGGGAGTCTTTTGGTATCTCGTATAAAGCCCGAGATGGAGGCTATTTGACTCAGCAAGAGAATTTTTGTATCTCATACAAAGCCCGAGATGGAGGCGAAAGGGGTGATTGACTCAACGAGGGAGTCTCTGGTATCTCGTACGAAGCCCGAGATGGAGACTAAAATTGTTAGCTCCGCTGGGGAGAATCATTGTACAAAGCCCAAGAGGAGGCTATGGTTACTGTTTCAGTTGAGTGACAGGTCCAGTATGCTGATTTAAAGAGAAAATCAGTTCTTATATGAGTAATGTTTGCACTCAGGGATTTTGATTCGAGGATCAGGGATATTTCCTGTTCTTTAAGGAAGTGGGAAATCCAAAGGGTATTGAGGTTGTCCGAGTCCACGGGGTTCCTTCCTATTTTTGAAGGGTGCTTGAGAATGTCGTGGAGACTCAAGGAAATTAGACTGTCAGTGTCTAGAGTTTCATCTTTTGTACTATGCTTTGAGAAACAGTAGTAGACTCTTGGAAAGGACTGTTCTATGAAGATGACTATGTTCTGTTCCTATACCTCTAGGAGGTCGTCAGGACAATTTTTACGAAGCCCAAGAGGAGGCTGGAAACTTTTAAGAAGCCGAGTGGTCCTAGTATGAAGCCCAAGAGGAGGCTATCATTCCCAGAGGAAGAATCATTATACGAAGCCTAAGAGGAGGCTGTGAATACTTCTAAGCCGACGAGTCCTTGTACAACGCCCAAGAGGAGGTGGGGATGCTTTTAGGAAGCCGACGGGTCCCCAAACCCCGAGAAATTCAAGACAGGCTATTCACAAGGAATAGATCAAGCCAGGAAAGTTCGAGAATTTGGAAGAAACTCAAGAGATGCCATTCACGGAGAAAAGATCATCTCTGGGGAATAGAGTTTCTTGACAAGTGCTTTTAAGAAGCCTGTGGGTCCCCAAACCCCGAGAAATTCAAGATATGCCATTCACCGAGAATAGATCAAGCCAGGAAAGTTCGAGAATTTGGAAGAAACTCAAGAGATGCAATTCACGGAGAAGAGATCACCTCTGGGGAGTAGAGTTTCTTTGACAACTTCTACGAGTGACAGTCTATGAAAGGGTTCACAGAGAATGCTACCTTTCATATCTCCATATTGTTTAACCCCAAGAGGAGGGAAGACTGTGTCTGGTAATCCTATGGGGATCTAGTTTTGACTATTTAAGAGTGATCGACGGGCTTAATACTAGACGTAGTTGCCGGGGAAACTCTAAATATCTATACTATTATTACACAGTTGATATGAGTTTATGAAAGAAGACTTATAGCGAAACAGCCCCACAATACAGTTATATGTATATGAAAGCGGTAAATGAAAGCATATAAACACTTACTCAGTTGTAGAGCTTCCATGCTGTTTGGTTAGTTGTTCAACAAAGAAAGATTGAAAACAACAATATATTTCAAAATCAAATGAGAAAGTGCTTTGAAAAAGAAAGATTTGGGGCTTACAACTCAAAGAGAGGCCCAGGATTTTTATCAGTGATTGCATTGTTGAATTTGTACAGAGGGACTTATACAAGTGACTGTGGCCCAAAAATTGTTTTCTGTACAAAGGGATGGGTCTTACACTCTCTCAAGAGGCCCAAAAAGTTTTAAAGAAAAAGAGTGGGGCTTATAACACGAGGGTAGGCCCAGATGATTTTTCGTTTAAAATGGCGGTCGCGCCGAGATTTTCTTTTAACGCAAAGGGGCTTATACAATATCTGAGGCCCAAAGTGTTTTGGTTAAAAGGGTATTGGGTCTTATACTCTAATAGAGGCCTAAAAGTTTTGAATGGGTCTTATAGCTCAAGGTGAGGCCCAGATGGTTTATCTTTAAACTGGCGACGATCGTGCCGAATTTAAAAATGTACAGAGGGACTTATACAATAAGTGAGGCCCAAAATATTTCTGTACAAGTGGGTTGGGTCTTACACTCTAATAGAGGCCCAAAAGTGTTTGAAAATGATTTGTGAGGGTTAAATTAATCAAAAACCCTAATTTATTTCCAAAATGTATTTTAATTGAATAAAAATTCAATTAAAATGATCAAAAATTGTTTAACATGTGGGAAATAAATTATGATCTTGGATTAATGCTTCAAAAATCAAGTATTAACCACTTGCAGCTGGTGATCGTGATTTGTGTTGGAGGTGTTACAGATGAGTTGTGATGATCTTAACAGCTTCCCTACACCCTATGGAGTGTGTTTGAATGCTTGGACTTGATTGAAACTGGCTGAATCACTTCATGGCATCTCAACGGCAACTTGGTTAAAACCTTGAGCAATTGACTGGTGATTCTGAGAAATCAGTGTTCCAGTTATTGTTTAAGTGTTTGATCAGCTCATATGTGATGTAAATGAGGTGTGTGCGTGATTGGTTTGATTGGAAAAACTCTCAAACTCAAAACCCGATAGTGACTTGCCTTAGAAGGCAAAATTGGAGTGAAAGAAGAGATTTTGAGGAAAGCATCTCTTTGATGGCTTTGGTGTACTCAAACTGATCACAATTGAGATCTATTTATAGTAGAGCAAGTTTGTTTTGCAAGGAATAGTGAATGGCAACTGTTGAGTAGGTTTGGCCAATGTTGGCAAATGAAAATCCAAGTCTCCTCTAGCCATTAACTAGAGGTTAGGGCACAGGCTGCTGGTCCCCTTGGTCTTGGATAAGTCTTGACTGAATTCAGTTGCTAAGAGCTCAGTCCATGCCACCTTGATGCTTCCATTGAATGCTCCAATCCAAAATTGGAGTCTTGTCCCTATTTTGGCAATTCTAGGTTCAACATGCTATTTCTTGTTCCAAAGACTTTAGAGGCTTGGCTCAATGATTGTCCCCTTTAGATTCAATCCTCAGAGGTGTCCAAGTGGATAGGAGTGTTTGGATTTGGCTGATTTTGGAAAATCGACCAAAAGTGCAAAAATCTGCCTTGCCTTGGCAGATTTCAGCAAGGCATCTTGCCAATGTCATATCTCATAGCTCAAATTGAATTTGGTAATGTTCTTGGCCATTTTGGAAAGCCCTTACATGATACAACAACTGTTTGAACATGTTTGGTTTTGATCTCTTTTGAATCCAAGTGAAAAATCCCCCTACATTTGGAATAAAGTAAAGGCAGATTCTGACTTAGTGAAATTTTCACTAAGTGTTGGAACAAAGTGACTTTTCTTGATTTTGATCACTCCATAACTCAAAATCCATGAGGAATTTGGACATAGGTCAGTATGAAGCTTTTGTAGAGGGCAATGTGATCTACAAATCAAGCTTTGAATGGGGAACAATGGCCTTGTGGTTTAGGAGTTATGGTCCTCCAAAGTTGGCACATTAGTGTCACTTTTTCCATAACTTAGAAATTTTTCTAAGTTTTTATGGTTACCCCTTTCACAAGTTATCCCACTTTCTTTGATTTTTCTTGATGAATGATGATTCAAATTATACATTAACATCATTTTAGGGTTAAAAATCCATTTTGGTGAAAAATCTCAAAAAGTCAAAGTTGACTTTTGTGCACAGTTGACTTTTTATCAGATGAATTCCAAACTGTGCAATTCTTCAGGAAATCATGTCCTTGACCTAAATCAAACTTGATGGACATGTTCCATGGGTGTCATAGGGTATATTGAATCATGTCTTAGGGTTTGGGAGCATGTCCTGGTCAAAAGTCAAAGTTACAGTTGACTTTCCTCGCGAAACCCTAATTGTGGTGCAGATGAAATTGAGACCTGTTGCTCAAGCTTCTTGGATTAATCCATTGTTACAAATGGATCAATATAGTATATTAAATACCCTCAAATGCTCTCTTGAGGTCTTGGCTCATGATTTGTCCCAAAAGCCAACTTAGGGGTGAATTAGGTCAAGAAACCCTAATTCCTGATTTTTGATGTATGCATCCCCTGAGATCAAATTGACTTGATGATTGGGTCCATGAGGTTCCATGGAGTATATTAGGTTATGTTTTGGATCTTTGGCTCATGCCCAGAGGAAAAATTTCCATCTGGAGGCCCTGGTCGACCAAAACCCTAATTTGGTGACACTGTCGATCTTGAGACTTGATCCACCTAGAAGGGAGCAACCTTGTGCTTAATCCTTGAAGTGGGAGTCCTTTTGATCCATTGTGGATATTTTAGAGGCTAGACAAGTTGAAGATCATGTCATTCCTTGATTGATCCTTTGTCTAAGGCTCTGAGAGGGCTTAAAACCCTAATTTTGATTGTAGTGAATGCTCAACAACCCTTGAGGCATTTGATGAGGCATGATGGTTCATCCATATTGTGATGATGATTGACACAATGATGGGAATCTTAGTGGTCAAAATTTGGGGTATGACAGTTAACTTCAACATTCCCAACTTCACACTGTCAAGAGTCTCTTCACATACTAAACTCAAATCTCGGAATTGCTCAATTAATTCCAACTCTTTCACCATAAGCATCGACATATGCAATGACTTCCTGCTCAATGCGCCAACTACTACATTTGATTTACCAGGATGGTAATTCAAATCAAAGTCATAATCCTTCAACAATTCCAACCACCTCCTCTGCCTCATATTCAACTCTTTTTGATAAAACAGGTACTTCAAGCTCTTATGATCGCTGAACACTTCGAACTTAGAGCCAAACAAATAATGTCTCCAAATCTTCAACACAAATACCACAGCTGCCAACTCTAAGTCATGGGTTAGGTAATTCACTTCATGAACCCTCAACTGCCTGGAAGCATAAGCAACAACTTGACCATTATGCATAAATACTCCTCCAAGACCCATCTTCGATGCATCACAGTACACTACAAAAGATTCATTTGAATTAGGAAAAATCAACACTGGAGCAGTTGTTAACCTCTTTTTCAATTCCATAAAACTCTCTTCACAAGCTACATCCCACACAAATGCTTGACCCTTTCGAGTCAACTGAGTCAAAGGTAATGCCAACTTAGAAAAGCCTTCGATAAACTTGCGGTAATAACCCGCCAATCCCAGAAAACTTCGTATCTCGGTAGCAGACTTCGGAGTCTCCCACTGTAACACAACATCAATCTTAGAAGGATCAACAACAATCCCACCACTTGAAATCACGTGACCAAGAAAACTCACTTCCTTCAACCAAAACTCACACTTTGACAGCTTTGCATACAACTTCTTCTCCTTCAATACTTGCAACACAGTCCTCAAATGCTCCGCATGCTCTTCTTCAAATTTAGAGTATATCAGAATATCATCAATGAAAACCACAACAAACTGATCCAAATACTCATGAAAAATCCGATTCATATACTCCATGAACACACCAGGTGCGTTGGACACTCCAAACGGCATCACAATGTATTCATAGTGACCATACCTCGTCCTAAAAGCTGTCTTCAGAATGTCATCAAGCTTAACACGAATCTGATGATAACCCGACCTCAAATCAATCTTGCTAAACACACAGGCGCCTACTAACTGATCCATCAAATTGTCGATTCTCGGAAGTGGGTATTTATTCTTGATAGTCACTTTATTCAACTGCCGATAATCAAGACACAACCTCATACTTCCGTCCTTCTTCTTCACTAACAGCACAGGAGCACCCCACGGAGAAACACTCGGTCGAACAAACCTCTTCTCGAGCAATTCTTCCAGCTGTTTCTTTAATTCACTTAACTCAGAAGCGGACATCCGATAAGGAGCCATTGACACTGGACTCGTACCAGGTATTAAGTCCACTGCAAACTCTACTTCACGTTCTGGAGGCAAATCACTGATGTCATCTGGAAACACATCTGGAAATTCACATACAATAGGTAATTCAACACTCACAGCTTCACAATCAACCTGCAACGATGCAAACATTACAAACACTAAGGCTTCGCCTTCCAGAAGTTCGCCTACTTGCTTAGCAGACAGGAACATCAACTCCCCACCTTCACCAAACTCAGGAAACTCTACGGTCTTGTTATAACAATTGATATGAACATTGTTGAACTCCAACCAGTTCATCCCAAAGATTACATCGATTTGGAGAAAGGGTAAACACACCAAATCCATCACAACATTCTTCTCAAAAATCGTCAAAGGACATCTCAAACACACAAAAGTAGTAGTAACAGAACCATTAGCTGGAGTTTCTATTACCATATTACCATTCATATCAGACAATTTTAAACCCAATCTATTAGCACATTCAAGTGAGATAAACGAATGAGTAGCACAAGTATCAATAATAGCGACCAACTCAACATTATTAATAAAACAAGTACCTCGAATCAGGTTGTCCTTCACTAGCACTTGTGCACCACTTAAAGCAAACACTCTGCCATTGGTCTGAGCAGCAGTAGCAGTCTTCTTTGGTTTCTGACACTGGGTACTGATGTGACCCTTCTCACCATAATTAAAATAGGTTGGACCATCGTCCTTGCAATCAGTAGCTCTATGACTCTTCTTACCACATCTGTAGCACCTCAACACACTATTGGTGCAAACATCGGCACGGTGGCCTTGCTCGCCACACCTGTAACACTTCCTAGAAGCGGGAGCTGCTCCCCCACTTGTCTTTTTCCCATCTGAAGCCTTCTGCTTCCCTTTGTCAGCTAAAGTCGTATAAGGCTTCCCCCTATACTGCCCTTTCTTCTCACTCAGCTGCTTGTAGTGAGTAGATTAGGCTCGGCTATCCTCATCGTAGATCCTACTCTTATCCACCAGCTCAGCATACCTGCGAATTTGTTGGTACCCAATACCCTGCTTGATTTCTGGCCTCAGCCCATTCTCGAACTTGAGACAGTTGAACATCTCAACATCAACACGGTTGTAGTGAGGACAGAGCTTCACCAGCGCCTCGAACTTCACAGCATACTCTGCCACAGTCATGTCTCCTTGTTTCAGCTCAAGGAATCCCACCTCTCTCTTACCACGAGCATCCTCTGGAAAATACTTTCCCAAAAATTCCTGCTTGAACACAACCCAGGTTATCACAGTGCCAACATCTTCCAGTCTCTGACGGGTGTTACCCCACAAATCCTCAGCCTCTTTTGACAACATATGAGTTCCAAATTGAACTTGTTGCGCGTCAATACGCCCCATTACCCAGAAGATCTTCTGAATCACTTTCATCCACTTATGTGCACTCTCTGGATCATGGGTACCCACAAAAGTTGGCGAATTGTTCCTCTGAAACTTCCCCAAAGCACGAAACTCATCAGGAACTCCACCATTATGATTGTTCTGAGCCATTGCTTGAGCAAGCGACTCCAACGCATCAGCGATATCACAGTCATTTCTTCCAGCCATCCTGCATACCACACAAGAAGAAATAAAACATCAACAGTGTACACACACTCGTCGACTGATAGGGGACTGGCATCATGTAAAACCTGGCCGGACGGACCGACCTGCTCTGATACCACTAATGTAACACCCTTTTTCTACCCAACAAACATCACGAATAAAATAGAAATTTAATCAGAGTAAAGTCCCAAAAGGGCATCACATGGCGTCACAAAACATCAAATAATCACCTGCTCCGTAACACGGGTTTTTACCATCATGAATTTATTTAAACGTCACGCAGCGAAAATCAAAACTTAAAGAAACACTTTTATAATCCAAAAACTTCTCAAAATAAAACTCATGAAAACATCATGCCAACAAAACCAACAAAACAAAAGAACGCAAATCGTTTGACTCGAACGTCCCGACCCGATGTAACATATCAAAGCAAGACCCTCTAATCGACGGAGAAATAAAAATACTTCAAAAGCTAAATCTTCATGCGCCAAGGAAGCTAAGCTTACTCACCTGCACGTTACCCACGTGGAGGCAACATTCAAACAGGCAGGGTGAGTAATCACGAATCAATATATAAGATAAAGCACAAACACAAACATCATCACGTCATTCACAATGTCAAAATACATCAATCACGTCAATATAATGCAATGCCACACAATATGCAATGCAACATCATAGACTCATGCATGTGGTACAAACTCATCATAATTGATGGACATTGGGCTATCACCCTCCAAAGATCCCCACCAATAGGATCGATTCTACACAAGAACCGGAGCATGTCACAAAACACTTCAATCCACACAATGGGATTGAAGCCACCAAATGGACCGGAGTCCAAACTATGCCATGAATGCATGATGCAAATTGTCATAATAATCATCATCATAAAATCATCATAATTGCATCATCATTCATAAATCATCATCAAACAAACATTGTTATATAACACCAAGTCGCACTCATCAAAATTCGTCACTATACTGCACAATTCGTCATAATATACTCGTCACATAAAAACCCCCGATTTTTATCCCATTCATCTTCATTACTAGTTTAATCATGTTTTATTACCCCACCATAGCCTTACGTCTCAAGGAAATTGCATCGCAAGCTAAGTCGGGACATAAATCGCAAAAACGGGAAAATCTGCCCAAAGCCCTGCCCATACGCGTATGAACATGCCCTATACGCGTATAGCTCATTTTCATGCCCCTGGCTTGCGTATCATACGCGTAAGGCCCCTTGACTAGGCCTCCATTACGCATAAGGTCACCCTTGTTACGCGTATCACCAAAGAGGTTTCCCTCTCAAATTCCTCTTCAGATTCCCCTTACGCTAAATGGCTAACCCATACGCGTAAGGCACCTCTCCCTAGAACCTATACATGTAATGCCATCCCATACACGTATGCCTCTTCCTTCCCAGTTCCCATATGTGTATTACCCTTCCATAAGCGTATTTCGTCCATTCTCATACATATATGCTACGCGTACTGGCAGAGGGTCGTGTTGGCCCTAGGGACGGGTGCGTATGCTACGCCTACCACCCTGGGAAAGTCCCCTATTACGCGTAACGCTTCCCCTGTTATGCGTATTGCCAGAGAGTGCTCCAAAACTCAGATTTCACATCTGAACGAAAACCTCCCCATTCTAGCATCTTCGATCCTCCAAAATCAGACTCAAACCAGTTTCGATTCATCACATATCTATGTTCTTATCCTACTTCATTATACTCATCAATTTTCTTCTAATTAATAATCCCTAAATTACTCGATTTACAGATCTGGTTTTTGTTCATATATTCATCACAGCAACAACAATTATCCACACGAATTCCACATCAATTACAACAACATATACTAGATTCATCACAAAAAATCGACCAACACATATGCACGAAAATTCACACAGATTCAGCATACAGAAATTCATCATAAAACACAGAACACAAAACTACTCTACCTTAAACCCATATCAAACATATTAACCTGGATTAACCCCCATACCTTGAATTTTCCAGCAAAGATTCTTCTTTTCAGGGTTCTACGGTTGATCCTCTTGCTCTATGTGTTCTAGCCTCCTTTCCTCAGCTCTCTCTTCACTTCTTAGGGTTACACGAATTGATTCTCCTAATCCCTATTTTCTTTTGTTAAACCTATCTTTTGGGCCTTAATCAAGATTTACCCGTATTATCCTCAATTAACCCTCTCATTATTACCGTCTTACCCTTAATGGTTCTCCTAATTATTTTCAATAATAATTAATGATAATAATAATAAATGATAATATAATTATTAAAATTATCTTACTATTACTACTAATAAAATAGTCTTAATTTAATAACTACTTCTAAGACACCTCAACGTTCCCTTAACCCAAGGCTACCCCACAGCACCACACAAAGTCATCAACGCCACAAAATCCATCAAAATTCACCAGAACACCGAATAATCATAATAATTCAATTAAATAAATATTATAATTATTTTGGGGTGTTACATATACTCAAGGAGAGACCCTGATGACTTGTTTGAAAACAGTGATCGCACTGCGATACCGAAAGACGTTGTGGGACTTATAATACAGCAGAAGCCCAAAATTGTTTATGTACAAAAAGGGTTTGGGTCTTATATTCTATTAAAGGCCCAAAAGAGTTTGTAAAGAAGAAAAATGGGGCTTACACTCAAGGAGAGGCCCAAAGTTTTTTATTTGAAAGGCGACGATCGCGACGCGATTTTGAAAACCACAGTGGGACGTATACAATGACTGAGGCCCAAAATATTTATGTACAAAAGGGGTTGGGTCTTACACTCTATTAGAGGCCCAAAAGTGTTTCATATGAAGTTTGAAAATTTAAAATCAAGGAAAAACCCTAATTTTAATTAAAAATACAAATTTTCAAAGAAAATTAAATAAAAAATGATATAAATATCAAATATATTTAAAAAATATGTTTTGAACATTGAAAAATGTTTGAAAATAGATGTTTTAATCCACAAAATGATTTGATTTCAATTGGTTTTGAAAAATCAAGAAAAAGAATTTATTTAAAATGTTTAAAACAATTAAAAAATAAATTCTTTGAAAAATTCAAAAATATATAAAAAATAAAATATTTTTTTGATTTTTTTGTGGAATTAAATATTAAAATGTGTAAGTGATTTATGTTTAAAAAATCATTTTAAAAAGATTAAAAATGAGAGAGATATGAATTTTTGAAATTAATTGAAAAAAACAAAATATTTAAAAATTCAAACATTTGAATTATGGTGCAAAGAACTTTCATCTTATTCCTCGCGCGCGCCATATTTCTCAGATTTGGAAAACCTCTCATATCTCACTGAATACGTAATGAAATTGACTTTTGTAAACATGAAAGTTGCTCGTTTTTTAACAAGGATTCCACTGGTACCAATTAATTGCATTTATTTTAAGTGTGGAGTGAGAAATCAAGTGAAGAACAGATGAACCCTAATTTTTGCAAGAACATCATGAAACTCCATACACGATAGATACAAAGTAATTAATTGAGGGTAAACACTCTATATAAGTGCAGAAACATGTTGGTAACTTGAAAACACATTTATGACGCATGCATCATAGAGTTTAAGAGTGTCAGGCTTACTTGTGCAAGAGGAATTTGAATTCAGATGTAGAGGTGTTACAGATGTTGAGTGATGATCTGGACAGCTTCAATGGACCTTATGTAAGGTGTTTAGAAGCTTGGAATGGATTGAAAACACCTGGATCTTGTTGGGGTACCTCAACTGCAATTAGGCCTAAGTTGGATTTTGAGCTTTGTGATTCTGATGTTACAGATGGTGGAGAAGTGTTTGGATAGCTTCTATATGATGTATCTGTGGTGTTAGGATCATTGGTTGTGGTGGAATCCTTCTCTATTTGAAAATTCGCATGTTACTTGCCAAAGAAGGAAATTCTGGTTTTGAAGGGTGATTTGGAGGAAAACATGAGTTATGATGTTTTGGGGTGTTTAAATCAGTCACAAATGACCTCTATTTATAGTAGAGGAAGTTTATTTTGCAAGGAATATTGATTGGTGGCTGGATCACCCTATTATCCATTAAATCTTATCATGTAGCCAAAGTCTCCTCTAGCCATTGACTTGAGATCAGCTTTGCAGGTTTAGGTCTTCTGAACTTTGGATATGTCTTAACTCATTTGGATAACAATGCCTCAGTTCATGCCACCTCTATGCACCCATTGAATGCCTCATGACAAAATTGAAAGTTTTGGAAATGAATCTTGAATGCCACATACCTAAGGGATAGGATTTTTGACTTGGTGGTCTTATGCTCAGATTCCTCATCATTTATGTTGATATTGGACAGAAATACAATGATGCAAGTGTCCAAAATTGGCTCAAGAAATCGTGGGATACAAGTCATGAACTAATGCTGTAAAAAAAATAGTTTTTGTCATTGGTCACTCCATATCTCTTTGCTTAAATGGAGTTTGATGATGTTCTTGTACACTTTGGAAAGCTTGCATACCATACTTCAACTTTGATGTTTAACTTTGGTCTTGATTCATCTTGGATCATAATGAAAAATGGCCTCAAAGTTGGTAAAAATACAAGACAGATTCTGTCCAAAAATTTCACTAAGTGTCCAAGTTCAAAAGTTTTGAAACCCTAACTTCATGGCTCTATAACTCAAAATCCAAGCTTTTTTGGCTCATCGAGCACTTTGACACTTTTGTAGTATGTAATGAGAGCTTTCATTTGAGCTTTGAATGGAAGAAAATGGCTGTGTGGTTTGGGAGTTATGACCTTGCAAAGTTGGAAAAAATCATCCTTTTTTCATAACTTAGAGAAATTTTAAGTTTCTTAAGATTACCCCTTTTGCAGGTAACCTCACTTTTCTTGATTTTTCTTTATGGATGATTATCCAAACCATGAGCTAACATTGTTTTTGACTTAAGGGAGCCATGTTTGTCAAAAAATCTCAAAAGTCAAACTTGGTCTTAGGCACAGTTGACTTTTTATCAGATGAATTTCAAACTTTGTGATCCTTGATGAAATTAAGTCCTTGGGCTAAATTGAATCTAATGGATGAATTCCATAGGTGTTTTAGAGTGTCTTGAACCATGCCCAAAGGTTTGGGACCATGTTTTGGTCAAAAGTCAAAGGTATGGTTGACTTTTTCTCATAAACCCTTGTTTGTGGTCCAGATGAATTTGCATCTTTATATTGCTTATGGACCAAGTTATTTATGTCCATTTGAACTTGTAAGAGGATCAATATAAGATATTTGAGGTCTTCAAAACATTCCTTGAGGTTTTGGCTCATTCCTTGCTCCAAAAGTCAACTTAGGGGCGAATTAGGTCAAGAAACCCTAATTCCTGAATTTTGATGAATGCATCCCCTGAGGCTATTTTGAACTTATGATTGGATCCATGAGGTCCCTTTGAGCATCTTGGGTCATATTTTGAAGTATGGGTTCATGCCCAGATGAAAATTTCCCTCTGGAGGCCTTGGTAGACCAAAACCCTAATTTGGTGACACTGATGATATTGAGGATTGATCCACTTGAAATGTTGCGCTCTTGTGCTTGATTCTTGATGTGGGAGACCTTTTTACCCTTTATGGATGTTTGAGAGACTTGACAAGTTGAAGATCATGACAATTCTTGATTGATCCTTTGTCTGTGTACTCTGAGTGGGTCAAAAAACCCTAATTCTTGATTGAGGTGAATGCTCAACAATCTTTGAGAGGATTTATGAGGCATGAAGGTACATCCATATTGTGGTGATGTTTTACACAATGATGGGAAATCTTGTGATCAAAATTTGGGGTATGACACTATGGTGTGATAGTCCCCCAATGTGAGAGCTCTATCACTTTGGAATGTAATTTATGCTTAAAACTAAGAACAGAACTTATGTGTACAAACTTGGATCCCAAAAACTGATGAAAACTGCAAATATATAGTGAATATCGCGCCTGAAAAGTGTCCTAAATTGTGTGGAATTCGTGGAGTAAAAATTGTGAAGGTGGGTGAAGACTGAGCATGTTGTTTCCTGAAAACTTTGCACTTGAGGTCCATGGTGAACGCCATGGCCTTAAAATGTGGAAGACGTGGCTAGTGAGGTCCATGGCAAATGCCATGAGGTCATGGTAAACGCCATGCACCAGAAACTTGCTGATTTCTGCCTCTTTTCTTCATTTCTTGCCCCCTTTTCTCCAGTTTCTCCCACATATGCTTTTAATTGATAAATACCTAAAACAATCAAACAATACCGGCATAGTACTACGGAAACATATAAAATGGCAATAAAATGCATGCAAATCGTGTCGAAATATACTATTTATTTGCACGTTGTCAGGAATCAGGTTTGTATGATGAACCATTGATGATAATTGGTACCACATGCATCATGTAACGTTGTTAAGTCTTATTGCATTGTAATTATGTTGTGCTTCTGCATTTGTTGTGGTGAGAATGTGATTGTGAATGAATGTGATTTGTGTGTATAAATAGTGCTCTCTTAATTATTATACACTATTTATTATATGAATGAATTTCTCACCCCTATTGTGCTTGTTGTTTCTGTTAATTATTATACACCATTTATTATATGAATGAATTTCTCACCCCTTTTGTACTTGTTGTATCACAAGGAAAAGTTCAGGCCTATGGTAGATCAAACGTCCTTATTATTTAGCAATAACATTGAAACAACAGCTTGAGACATCACCATCCACACAAATGAGTACAAAGATAAGCTGGGAGATAAGTCCAAAAGGGCTGCATTGTGAAGAGGCCAAAAGAGAAGACTCTGGAGGTTACTCTGTTGCTCTTGACGAAGACATCAACCTTTAGGTTGGAAAGAGGTCAACCAAGAAGTGAATCAGGCATAAGAAGTTTTCCCTAGAGCCAGTGGGTCACACAAAGGCCGCGTCCTCAAAGCTATTGATCATAAGACTATTTATCATTTGCAATTTCTTTCCTATTAAATGTTACGTGTTATTAGATATTGGTGTTTATTAATGGTGTTAATTAATGAAATGAGCATACGTGTTTTGAACTCATACTTTAGTATTCACTCATCTTTTCTCATTTATTGTAAAACACAGACAAACAAAAATTTTACTTCACTTTCTTTATCAAACTATTGTTTTAGCAAAGATTTAAAGGAGGATGATGAAAACAAAATACCCATAATTGCTAACGGTATGCTTTCGGATAAAATCCTGCTGATGATGTACATGCATTGTTTCAAATCCTAAACACTGGAGAGATAAGGAGTTAATCCCTAGTTAACCACTTCGAGCCTAGAAATAGGTGTTTCTTTCAGGTATAAAACACCCTTATGCTTAATCGGGGGCAGGGTAGTGTTTAGTTAATCTAACTACACATTCAAATTACAAAATGAAACATCCTGTCTGGGGATCAACCACATTATATTCTTCGCACACATCCTAAAGTGTCGAAAAAACCATGCTTAATCCAAAAGTTATGTCAGATGTTCTTCAATGACCAATGACTTGGCAGTCACAACCCTTCAGCAAAATCGAAAAAAAGGAAAAATCCTGCTAAGTCGAACACCTAAAGAGGAAACTTAGACAAAAATTAGGGCAATCCCAGTGGACTAAAAGCTTCAAAAAAGTGGTCCAGACAAAAATTAGGGATCAAAAAGCAAAAAAAAAAAAAATTCAACTAAAAGATGTCGTGTAAATCCTCAGCAAAAGAAAAACATGATTCAGTGACCACCATATCCAAAATCAAAAGGTCACTAACATCCATGACAAAATCAAAATAAGGTGACTGCCATTTCAGGGAAACGTCGTTAAAGCTTGAATCGTCATCTTCACTCTCACACCGTCGAACTCTCTTGAAAGACAAATGTGTGTGTTGAATTAACTGAACGTAGGACTGAAGGTCATCACGAAGAAGGGTGGGTTTAAATAAATTTTTAGCCTTATATCCTTTGTTTCAAATAACCGTGAACCAGGTCACATTACAACCCTCAAAAGACCTAATCGAAGTAGGGTTTATTATGAAAGCATACTACAACAAGGTTGCATAAACTGACTCCTAGAGATTTGCTAATCTTTCATATTGATGTCATATCCGCACTGTATCTTTCACACTAGATAAATCAGTAATGTGTTTGGACTAATGGTTCACTCATCACACACTACCACATCATCTCAATAATTGATTTTTTCAAAACCTTCATTCGCATCACATTAAAATTACCATTGATTGAATAAAGAATTTTAACTGCAAGTTAGTACTTGACATCAAGGAAATTCAAAGAAGAAATTATAGAGGAAATTGAACATTCATTGGTGATGACCCGAATCAAGACCACCTCATAACCCTATGGAGCAGGGGCATGGTATCCAATGACTATGTTAACCAAAGAACTGGTCGACTAAAACAAATCTCCAAGCATCTATTGATCAAGGAGGAAAAATCATTTCAAAGTACTGAGTCAATTAGGGGAAATCCCTCAAAGGCTCAGACAGGGGTGTAGCGTGGTTTTTTTGGTTTCGAATCACTATCGCTTTGGTACTACAGTTCGATTCATTTTTTATCCTATTGAAGCTGATGAAGGAAGGGAAATAGATGTCTCCAATTAACCCTGCTTGCAAACTGAGGTTAAACAGTCAAAACTGTTGGTTTACAGATGCGGCTTTAGTTCGTGGGTCTCTCTCTGCTTATTTTGTTCGGAACGAAATACTGGGATTGTTCATGGGGAATTTGTTGGGACACTGTGCTAGATTGGATGGAGGTAGGGGACTTTGGGGGTTTTTTTTATTAGTGTGCTCACTAAGATTCTTTTTCAATCTTATGCCTACGTATTCCCGGGATAGGGAAATCAGAGCGATCATAGTTCCTCCTATTCTATGGGAGGAAATGGTGTTTTGGTGTCTTATTCAAAGCCCTAGACATGAAGCTAAAGGTGGTTTGTATCTTGTTCAAAGCCCAAGATGTGAAGCTGAAGGGTATATTTGTATCTTGTTCGAAGCCCAAGGTGTGAAGCTAAAAGGGTGTTGACTTTAGAAAGAATTTGTCATCTCTAAAGGGGTCTGTTGTCACAATTGTTGGGTGACTGATTATAAAAGAGAATTACTTTAACTGGGATATGCGAATCCAGCAATGCCATAATTTCCTTTATAGGGGATTTTTAACCTGAAGGAGAAGATTTTAACTCAGTTTAGAGCAATGCCATCTTTCCTTAGGAATTTCTCATGCTAAAAGAGGGACAGTGGCGTGGATGTAAATAATCCAGAGGCCTGCCACTTACAGCAATTAGACGAGGGAAAATGAGTTGTTGATGTTTGTATGCTGTGACCAAAGCATGATTTGATGCTAAAAGGTTGATTGAATCAAACAGGGATTTCTTTATACAAAGCCTAAGAGGAGGCTATTGACCCAACAAGAGGATGCTTTTGTGTCTCGTACGAAGCCTGAGATAGAGGCTAAAAGGGTTGACTCAACAAGAGAGTGTTTTTATATGTGTCTTGTACGAAGCCCAAGACGGAGGCTAAAAATGTTTGACTCAACAAGGGAGTCTTTTATACTCAACAAGAGAGTGTGTTTGTATCTCGTACGAAGCCCGAGATGGAGGCTAAAGGTGATCGACTCAACAAGAGAATCTTTTTATACTCAACAAGAGAGTGTTTTGTATCTCGTACAAAGCCCGAGATGAAGGCTGCAAAGGTTAACTCTGTCGGGGAGAATCATTGTACAAAGCCCAAGAGGAGGCTAGTATGCTGGTGATTATTTCAGTTGAGTGACAGGTCCAGTATGTTGGTTAAAAGAGAAAATCAGTTCTTATATGGGTAATGTTATACTCATGGATTTGATCTGAGGACCGGGATTATTTCCTGTTCTTTAAGGAAACGGGGAACCCGAAGGGTATTGAGACTGCCCAAGTCTACGGGTGTTTTTTCCTATTTTTGAAAGGAACTTGAGAATGTCTTCGAGACTCAAGGAGATTAGACTGCCCAAGTCTAGAGTTTTATCTTTTGTACTATGCTTAAGAGAGATTAAGAGACAGTACGTTCGCGGTAGAAAGATCTAGACTCTTTGAAAGATTGTTCTATTAAGATGACTAATTTCTGTTCCTATACCTTTAAGAGGTAGTCAGGACAATTTGTACGAAGCCCAAGAGGAGGCTAGAAAAAATTTTAAGAAGCCGAAGGGACAATTTGTACGAAGCCCAAGATAAGGCTATCTTCCCGGAGGAAAAATCATTATACGAAGCCTAAGAGGAGGCTGTGAAAACGTCTAAGAAGCTAACGGGTCCTTGTACAACGCCCAAGAGGAGGCGGGGATGCTTTTAAGAAGCCTGTGGGTCCCTAAATCCCGAGAAGTTCAAGACATGCCATTCATTGAGAATAGATCAAGCCAGGAAAGTTCGAGAATTTGGAAGAAACTCAAGAGATGGCATTCACGGAGAAAAGATCATCTCTGGGGAGTAGAGTCTCTTTGACAATTTCTAAAGGTGATAGTCTGAGAAAAGGGTTCACCGAGAATGCTGCCTTTCACATCTCCATATTGTTTAACCCCAAGAGGAGGGAAGACTGTGTCTGGTAATCCTATGGGGATCTAGTTTTGTTTGTATTTAAGAGTGATCAATAGGGCTTTACCTAGTGCTAGACGTAGTTGCCGGGGAAACTCTAAATATCTATACTAGTATTACACAGTCGATATGAGTTTGTGAAAGAAGACTTACAGTGAAACAGCCCCACAATACAGTTATATACATATGAAAGCAGTATATGAAAGCGGTTAAAGACTTACTCGGTTGTAGAGCTTTCATACTATATTGTTAGTTGTTCAACAAAGAAATTGAAAATAACAGTATATTACAAAATCAAAGGAGAAAGTGCTTTTGAAAGGAAAATTGGGGCTTACAGCTCAAGGAGAGGCCCAGGGTTTTATCAGTGATCGCACTGTCGTTTTGTACAGGGACTTATACAAGTGACTGAGGCCCAAAAAAGGTTTTCTGTACAAAGGGGATGGGTCTTACACTCTCTCAAGAGGCCCAAAATGATTGAAAGTGAACAAAGATGGGTCTTATAGCTCAAAGAGATGCCCAATGGTTAATTTTGAAAAGGGCGACGATCGCGCTGAGGTTTTGAAAACACCGTGGGTCTTATACAATGACTGAGGCCCAAAAGTTTTTGGTTACAAAAGGGGGTTGGGTCTTACACTCTATTAGAGGCCTAACATGGTTTTGAATGGGTCTTATAGCTCGAGGAGAGGCCCAAATAGTTTGTTTTAAACGGGCGATGATCGCCCCGAACTTTTGAAATACAACGGGACTTATACAACATTTGAGGCCCAAAATAGGTTTGTATTTACAAAGGATTGGGTCTTACGCTCTATTAGAGGCCCAAAGGTGTTTAAAGAAAAAGAATGGGGCTTATAACACGAGGGTAGGCCCAGATGAAAATGTTTTTGAAAAGCGACGATCGCGCCGAGATTTTGAAAACACAGTGGGACTTATACAACAACTGAGGCCCAAATTATTTTGGTTTTTCTAAAAGGGTTGGGTCTTACACTCTACTAGAGGCCCAAAAGGTTTGAAAAAGTTTGATGATGGTTGAATTAATCAAAAACCCTAATTTGTTTTTAAAATGTATTTTAATTGAATAAAAATTCAATTAAAATGATCAAAATTGTTTAACATGTGGAAAACAAATTGTGATCTTGGATTGATGTTTCTAAAATCAAGTGTTGACCTACAAAATGATTGGAAATCATTAAAACTTGCAAAATCAAGAAGGAAAAATATTTTAAATGTAAAAAACAATTAAAATATTAATTCTTGGCAAAAATATCAATTATATGAAATAAATAATATTTTTGGGATTTTTTGGTAAAATAAAATATTTTAACATTTTTGTGAATTATTAAAAAAAGAATCAACTCAAAATCATTAAAACTCAGAGAGAAATTAATTTTTGAATCAATTAAATAAAATCACAAAATTCAAATATTCAAATATTTGAAAAAGGGCGCCAAGAACATGGCAAGAACACGCGCCCTTCCACTGTTTCTGCAGATTTGCATTTTCTATCAAATCTCACTGAATACTTGATTATATCATGCAATCTACATATCAATCTACTCGTTTCAACCTCACGATCATGTTTATGGTCTTTAATTTCATTTATTTTAAGCATGGGATAAGAAATCAAAGAGAAACCTCAAGAACCCTAAATTCTGCATGAAGGTTCAGAAATTCCATACACGATTCATACAAAGAATTGATTGAGGGTAAACACTCTATGCATGATTATGAACATATGGCCAAATTATTGTGCAGCAAAAATTGCATGGATCATAGAGTTAGAAGAGCGCATGCTTACCACTTGCAGCTGGTGATCGTGTTTTGGGTTAGAGGTGTTAAAGCTAGGTTCCAATGATCTGGATAGCTTCCCTAGGTGCCATGGAGTGTGTCTGGATGCTTGGAGTGGATTGATTTGAGATGGAACTTGATTTGGCACCTCAACTGCAAATCTGTCAAAGGTTTGAGCAATTGGCTGGTGATTTTGTGATTTTGGTGTTCCAGATGTTATGTGAGTGTTTGGATCACTTCTATATGATGTATGTGAGGTGTGTGTGTGATTGGTTTGATTGGAATTGCTCTCAAACTCAAAACCCGATGGTGACTTGCCTTAGAAGGCAAAATTGGAGTGAAAAAGGAGATTTTGAGGAAAGCATCTGTTTGATGACTTTGGTGTACTCAGCACAAATGAGCTCTATTTATAGTAGAGCAAGTTTGTTTTGCAAGCAATAGTGAATGGCAACTGCTGCAGAGGTTTGGCCAATGGTTGCACTTTGGAATCTCAAGTCTCCTCTAGCCATTGACTAGAGGTTAGAGCACAGAGCCGTGGTTCCCTAGTTGTTGGATCATTCTTGACTGAATTTAGTTGTAAATGTGTCAGTCCATGCCACCTTGGTGTATCCAATAAATGCTCCAATCCAAAATTGGAGTCTTGTCCCTCTTTTAGGGATTTCTAGGGTTGGCATGCTACTTTTGGTTCCAAAGACTTGGGAGGCTTGGGATCAGAGTTGGTTCCTCCTTGGTCCCCCCTTGAGGTGTTCAGATGGATAGAGTTGCTTGCCCTTTGCAAAATTTGGGTAAATCAAGCAAAACTCCAAAATCGGCCTTGCTTTGGCAGTTTTCAGCAAGGCATATTGCCATTGTCATATCTCATGGCCCAAGTCGAATTTGATGGAGTTCTTGGCCATTTTGGAAAGCCATCATATGATACAACAACTGTTTGATTATAATTAGTTTTGATACTCTTTGGATCCAAGTGAAAAATGCCCCTACATTTGGAGAAAAGTGAAGGCAGATTCTGGCTAAGTGAAAATTTCACTAAGTGTTGGAAAAAAGTGACATTTTCACTTTTTGTGATTTTGATCATTCCATAACTCAAAATCCATGATGAATTGGAATAAGGTGTAGTTGAAGCTTTTGTAGAGGGTAATGAGAGCTACAAATCTAGCTTTGGATGGGAAAAAATGGCCTTGTGGTTTAGGAGTTATGATCCTCCAAAGTTGGTACCCTAGCCACTTTGTTCCATAACTTAGAAAAATTTCTAAGTTTTTTATGGTTACCCCTTTTACAAGTTATCCCACTTTTCTTGATTTTTCTTGATGAATGATGATTCCAATCATACATTAACATCATTTTGGGGTCAAAGAACCATAATTGTGAAAATTCTCAAAAAGTCAAAGTTTGACTTTTGTGCACAGTTGACTTTTTGTCAGATGAATTCCAAACTGTGCGATCCTCTATGAAATCAAGTCCTTGACCTAAATCCAACTTGATGGATTGTTTTCATAGGTGTTATAGGGTGTATTGAATCATGTCTTAGGGTTTGGGAGCATGTCTTAGTTAAAAGTCAAAGATACTGTTGACTTTTTCCGCGAAACCCTAATTGTGGTTCAGATGAAATTGAAACTTGTTGCTCAAGCTTCTTGGATCAATCCATTGTTGCAAATGGATCAATGTGGTGTGTTAGGGACCCTCAAATCATGTCTTGAGGTCTTGGCTCATGTTTTGTCCCAAAAGTCAACTTAGGGGTGAATTAGGTCAAGAAACCCTAATTCCTGATTTTTGTGAATGCATCCCATGAGGTTAAATTGACTTGATGATTGGGTTTACGATGTCCCTTAGAGCATCATAGGTTTTGCTTTGAAGCATTGGCTCATGCCTAGAGGAAAATTTCCATCTGGAGGCCCTGGTCGACCAAAACTCTAATTTGGTGACACTGCGATCTTGAGGCTTGATCCACCCAGAATGTTGCAGCCTTGTGCTTAATCCTTGAGGTGGGAGTCCTATTGATCCATTATGGATGTTTGAGAGGTTTAGACAAGTTGAAGATCATGTCATTCCTTGATTGATCCTTTGTCTAAGAGCTTTGAGAGGGCCTGAAATCCTAAGTCTGATTGTAGTGGATGCTCACCCATCTTTGGGGAGACTACTGAGGTATGATGGTCCATCCATATTGTGATGATGGTTTGCACAATGATGGGGAATCTTAGTGGTCAAAATTTGGGGTATGACAAGGGGCAAGTCATCCCAAGAGCACATTGAAACCTAACTTTTAAAGATTAATGGATCTGGAGTAGATCGTTTTAAGAACCGGTTTGTCAGGGGAAGAACAATATAAGATTCAGACATTGGGGAAAATCATCTCAAGACATGACATAATCATTCCCAAGGTTTCCTTTCAAGGAGAATTCCATCGAATACCATACATGCTAGGATGAGACAAGTTACAAATAGGTCAGTTGTAACACTCTAAACCCCGCATACAATTTTAACACATAATTTAATAAAATTTACAACCACCTAGGGTGTCACTCAAATAAAAAAATATCCTACTCCGAAACACGGGTTATAAAATGTTACATAATATCTATCATCACATGCTCACCTTCACTTAGGAAATCATTGGAGCAAAATCATTATTAAATCAACTAAACACAATAATTACAACTCTAGACGTTTAGTCTCATAAACTTCAACTTTCATAAAGCAACAAAAAGAGTTGTACTATTCAACTCGCCACAACTTTGAAATCTCATCAAACATAAATAACAACTTCAACTTCAAGAAAAGAAGTGAAAGCAAACGTTCCCAACCCGATGTTACATGACCATAGTAAGACCCTACTAAAGAAAACGACAAACAATTGGAAGTCATTCCAAGATCTACCTTCCACTTACTTCAGCAATGCTACTCCTGAGTATCTGCACGATACCCATGTAAAGGCAACATTCAAACAGAAGGGATGAGAAACAACAAATCAATATGAACAGTGTAAAGAATGCTAACATAGAGAACACACATCAAGTACACATTCATTACATAACTATCAACAATATATTCTTACACCCAATTCATGGCATCAACCACATAATCACATCTAATCATAAACATCATGAAAAATTAACAACATATGCAATCATATATGCAAATGTACTCCACAACTGACTCACTATGCATGCGGTACCATTCATGAACACTCAGGTTCATCTCGCTCTTGATCCCCACCATAGGACCAGAGTACACCAAATCATTACCATCACTATAGGTACCGCTTCACTGATTCCCATCTGAAACTGACTACTTGCTCCCGATCCCCACCATAGGACCAGAGCACACGAAAGTTTATTACCATCACCATTGGTAACACTTCACTAGTTCCTCACTAGAAATAGCTACTTGCTCCCGATCCATACCACCAAACCATACAACACCAAAACTGGACCGAATCCAGTAAACTATGATGCACGACACTCATCAACATGCATTATCAAAAAAAGGTTCACCAAAAGGATCCCCATACACATCTCACCATTTATGCGTCACATCATTCATCATACGTAACAAGAAATCCATGTCACGACATCAATAAACAAACAACAACAAAAACTTAACAAATGTACATTCATAAGCATTTATTCATGTTACTTCACCAAAACAGCAACATATCATCGTATAACCATAACGATTCGCTAACCGATCACACAAGTTAACACAAACATTGACTCATTAGGTACATAATTAAAATTCAAATAGTTCACCAAGCTTCACCATATGATAGCTACGCAAGTTAGCTTTCCAACGCTTCAACCGTGCCTCAATCCGAGTCACGAAACTTAAGTTACAATGAAAACAGTTGGAAACGAAAAATTAACATTTTTGGAAAACACAGGAAGTGTAACCGGTCAAACCAAAACCCGTAACCAATTACAGTCACGAAAATTTCAAAAAAAAAACTTATCATTTCAGCTGTAACTGGTTACACTAACGCGTAAACCGGTTACCATTGTACATGAACGAAAAAAACGCACTTTTCAATGTTGAAGGCCTTCTGAACCTCCGATTTCAATTCCATAAAAACCCCTTATCTCAGAATTAGACATATTACACTTTTTTCAATGATTAAAACATAAATTTCACAATATATCACATATTTGCATCAACAAACCATTCAATCTCATCAATTCATGTTTATCCAAAACCTTCCAAACCCCGAAACATGGAGGAAAACATTTAACATCTCAAAACAGAAAATAGTGCACATGTAGGCAAACGAATTTCATCAATTTAAACAACCAATAACATCAAAACATCATAGAAATTCATAATCAATCACATCTCAATTGCTCTAAAGAGAGTAAGGACCTCTCATCTCTAGCATATCATGCAAAACACCTAGATTGGTAGCCCTTTCTCCCCCTTACCTTTAGATCTTCAGCAATTGATGATGATTTGTGTTGCCTCTATGAGTTCTCTCCTCAATTTCCTAGCTTGCTCCTCTCCTCAATTTCCACTTAGTCTAATTATGAAATTTGCCAAACTCAATAATAATTTCTCTATTTTCACCCCTTATTTCCTCCTATTCTCACAAATAGCCCAAGTCCATTATTTTATTATTTAATTAATTAACTCAAATAAAAATACTATTTATAAAATATTATTTATTCTAATAATTAATTAAAATTCCAATTAATTCGTAAACAATTATTTCAAGCTCTTACTCTCTATATACCTATACTTAAGGACACTAACCCCCACAATCACACAACAAATAATTTAAAACATCAATTAGTTAAATAAAATTATAAACAAATAAATTAAATTAATTAATTGAATTCGGGGTGTTACAACTCTCCCCCATTTGGAAGAATTTTCGCCCTAAAAAACCACCTGAAGGAAACAGAGTCAGATACGACTCTCTCATTTGACTCTCCAGCTCCCAATTTATGCTTCCACTAGCTGGTCCTCCCCACACTACCTTCAACAAGGAAATCTCCTTACCACCCAACTGTTTAACTTCCCGATCCTCTATCTGCATGGGCAATGCCTCTAAAGTCAGGTTCTCTCTCACTTGTATATCGTCCACTTAGATCACATGAGACGGATCCGGAATGTATCTCCTCAACTTAGACACATGAAACACATCATGAAGATTAGCAAGCAGCGGTGGCAAGGCAATCCAAACGGTTACCTCTCATATCTTCTGTAAGATCTGGTATGGACCAACAAAATATGGCACGAGCTTTCGAGACTTCAAGGCTCGACCAACACCGGTTACTGGGGTAACCCTAAAAAACACATGGTCCCTTTATTGGAACTCAAGTTCCTTTCTCCTCTTATCATGTTAACTCTTTTGACGACTCAGCAAAGTTTTCATCTTCTCTTGGATCATCTTGATCTTCTCATTAGCCTGCTCCACAATCTCAGGTCCAATTATTCCACTCTCACCATATTCGTACCAACATAGAGGTGTCTTACACTTCCTACCATACAACACCTCAAACAGGGCCATCCCAATACTTGAATGGAAACTGTTAGTGTAAGTGAATGATGCTCCGGAAGTGCACGGATTTATCGAAGTAATATAAAAGATTGTCGAACCCACAGAGACCAATGTCAACCTACCGTTATCTATTGTTGCGATGTAAAGCTAAGGCTATGATTAAAAAGGTACGAATGAAAATATAAACGCTAATTACTAAAGGTTTGAAAATAATACTAAAATGAGCCCGTCTGATTATATTTTGTGTACCTAAGGGACTTGTAGAATACAGGTACTGATTATGACTATATGCCTATTCTGTAGAATATACCGACTTAAAGGCTCCGCCTCACGCTCTCGCGGTCTTAACTAAAGCCATATCTCTTAATCCCAAGATTTTGCTCTCGCTCGCCCGGTAACTAAGAAACACTATTTGAAAGCCAACAATATCCTAATCAACATCTAAAGCGCTCTCACTGTAGTTAGATATGGTGCCTAATTCCCACTATTCGGTTCACTCCTCACTCTCTCGCGGATCTCGGCTTAAACCTTAATATGCTTCTCATTCTCATGACAAAACAATGTTAAATAACCTCTCACTCACGTGACAAGGCTACTTAAATTAAACTTGGAAATTAAAACCAAAATGACATATAATAATAATTTCGTACCTATTATTTTCTACGGAGTCCCGTCGGTAACGACGGTCCTCATACGCCAGACTCAGGACAAATTAACTAGACATGGAATTAAACATAAACAAACTGAACATAATACACATAATAAAGAACAACTTGCTTGACAATTGTAAAACGGAACAACAGTAATGATAAAGCGATAAATACAAAGAACCTGTAAATTTACTGTAAAGTAAATCGAAACGAAATGAAAATGGAAACTTGTATTAATTTGATCCAGAAGTACAACAATGAAGAAAGTACAGATTTGCAACAATTCCTCAGTGTGAGTAATTGTTGCTTTTAACGGTAAATATATGCCTAAGGAATCAAACTAAACTGCGACATCGCTTCCGCGCTTTTTCCGGATCCCCCAAAACTGCCCTCCAAAGGGGTCTATTTATAGATAATTTTGGCTTCAAAAAGGTTGGGATCGAATTTGAATTTGAAATGAACAAAACTGCCAAACTGCTGCAGGAAAACTGCTCCCGCCACAAACGGCGACCGCCGTATTCCTAATGGCGACCGTCATTAGTTCAAAAGGTGATCTCCCTCCTTTTTTGGGACATGGTGAATGCCTTTCTCCTATGTAGGGGAAAATGGCGAGCGCCATTCAGTTGGGGAGGCTAAAACTTGCATTTTTTCCTGTTTTTCTTCACTCTTCAACTCTGTTTTCGCTCTTTTTTCCCTACTTGCCGATTAAACACCTGTCGACATAAAAACAAAGGAAAACATAATAAATCAAAGCAAATAGTATGAAATACTCGATAAAACGGTACTAAAAGTGTGCGTAATGAGTCAGAAAATATGATACGAAATCGAGTTATCAACACCCCCACACTTAAACCATGCTTGTCCTCAAGCAATCAACCAACACGGTAAAAAGAAAATAAGAATGGTTCGAAACATAGGAACAACGAGACTCTAATCATACGTGGCTGCTAGGCTAATGTTTGATAGATAGGTACTAAATAATGAAAACAAGGATATCGTAACGACACATTTCCACATTTGCGGACAAAGACTCCCTTCCTATGCAATATCAATTCAAATCATGACATTATAACTCGACCTACATCCTTCATCCTATTTCACCTCTTTTTCATTCTCGCGCAATCACATTAAGCCCGTTATCCTTTGTACTTACATGGTAAGTGAACCTGTTTGTGTTATATGATCTCGACATTCAGTTTTTTTTCTTTTTCGCACATTATGTTTTCTTTTTCTTACGAATTTCAAGAGTCCGAACCTTTAGGCTAAATGGTCGGGTGAGGACCACCTAACTTAGCGGGAACATGTCTTTCATTCGTTTTTTCCATAAAAATCACATTATTCAAATTTTTGAGATCAACACATATTTGCATCGGTTCGTTACTTAGTTTGTACACAAGGATGGTGCTGATTGCTAGTATAAACTAATCAAGAGGCTACTTCTAAGAAACTAGGCATAAGGTCTTGGCATAATGTCTATTTAAATCAATATCACATTCTTAGGGAATCTAAAGTGTAGAAACGGTACCAATATTTACAAAACTTTCCCAAGTCTATCTAACACAGCCTAGACAACTTATATACTTTCAGAGTGTCGTGCCATGAATCGAAACAAAAAATAGTTGGAGGTTAAAATTTTTAAAATTTCGGGGAAATTGGATAACAAGTGAAAACCACACATAAAGACTCGACAACACATGCAAAGACTCGACAAAACATTAAAAACAGATAAAATTCCTAAAAGCATGAAATAAACTAAAAAACAATAAATCAAACTAAAAAGCGATAAATGTAAAGCGATAAAGTTCCTCCCCCACACTTAAACCAAACATTGTCCCCAATGTTTTGATAAAAGGTGGAAAAAGGAAAAATAGAACCTGTATGAATGCTACTGCGTGCCAAATCTTCTCTGATCCTGCTATTGTTGTCCCTGTCTTCGCTGACCATTTCTGCTTCGGCGGCAGGCATTTTATGACATCTTTAATTACCCAATTCTTGAATCAGCTCATCATATTCGCCCGCTTCCGGAGGAAGTACCTGAAAAAATATTAGAAAAATATGGTGCGGTGTGTGCAGGTTGAACTTAACTATGCAAAGAATGAGACATGCTCTCTCCTATCATACTCATCATCGGTGTCACCACCAGCAGCGACATTCGCGGGAATGTCCGTGGGCACCAGCTCATCTCCAGGATCGGGAATTTTTGCCTAGATGTAGCTAAGCATGACAAGCAATACATTTTTTATTATATGAAAATTCAAACAAACAACATAACAACTTAAAATAAAAAATCCCGTGGGTTGCCTCCCACGCAGCGCTTTCTTTAACGTCGATAGCTCGATGGCTAATAATCTTCGGTTTCCATGGCCACTTATCAAGCCATCTCACATATCCCTCACCTTTTCTTTTCTTCCTTCTGTGGGGGTGGTTCATTCTTTTGAACTTGTGGTGGTGGTTCTGGATCTATCCTAAGTATCAGCTTTTCAAGTTTGGGCTTAGTTAATTCATCCACTACCTTAAAGTCTAACCTTACCCTCTTCACTCTAATGGTTTCCCTAGTTTCAAGGTCTTCTAAATTTCTCTTTTTAAGCAGGACCTCAGATAAAGGTGCATTGGTGTGGATATTTTCCAATTCCTCCACATATGTTTTGGATTGGGAGTCTACCTTAACTTCTACAAACCTTTGCGGGAAAGGAGTTTGTGGGGAATATAGAGGAAGAACAATATGTGCTACCTTCTCTATCTCTTCGACAACCTCCCTTTCGGGTGGCGTCGGTGGATTTTTCTCAATCTCTACGCTTTTCTCACCATAACTCTCCTCAAATTCATTATCACTCTCCCTAGGATTTTCTATTTGTTCTTCACTACTGGTCGTTACAACATCCACATGTCTCTCAAGGGAGGGTCCTATAGGTGTTGGGGCAAGCAGAGAATTTTGAGTCTCCAATGCCTCAGTGTGAGTCGTGACGGACTCGACCACAGTGTTCATATGCCTAAAGGTTTCATAAGTATCGAGATGTTGTTTTCTAAACTCTTCATTCTGGAGAGTTTGTGTCTCCACAAAGTGCTCCATCATAGATTCTAGCCTAGAATTAGTTGTTGTTTCAATGAAATCCTCCATTAATTTTTCAAGGTTGGAATTATGGGATTCTTGCGATTCCTCAAAGTATTGGGAGTGGTAATCATAGAGGAAATTTGGTTGAGAGTGAGTGAGCGTCGCATTGAAATCCTCCATCAACATTTCGAGGTCAGGATTATGGGATTCTTGTGGTTCCTCAAAATATTGGGAGTGGTAATTATAAAGGAAATCTGGGTGATACATAGTTTTTTTTTCAAAAAAGAGTACCTTAGTCTATACGGTGCAACAACGGAATCACAATATTGACCGTTGGTCCCCGACAACGGCGCCAAAAACTTGATGCTCCGCAAGTGCGTGGATTTATTTAAGTAATATAAAAGATTGTCGAACCCACAGAGACCAATGTCAACCCACCGTTATCTATTATTGCGATGTAAAGCTAAGGCTATGATTAAAAAGGTACGAACGGAAATATAAACGCTAATTACTAAAGGTTTGAAAATAATACTAAAACGAGCCCGAAATATGATTTCCGCGTACCTAAGGGACTTGTAGAATACGGGTACTGATTATGACTATATGCCTATTCTGTAGAATATACCGACTTAAAGGCTCCGCCTCACGCTCTCGCGGTCTGATGACACTAAATTATACTGTATTTTCGACTCTGATTTCACATGCATATTAGTTGTTTTTCTATTATTTTTGCTTTGTTATTGTTATGTTTCCCTTTGTTTTCAGTTTTTTAATAAATCGAGGTCCCAGACCAAAAAGGGTGCAAAAGGAGCAAGAATTCAAGTTTGGCAGCAATTTACTCTTGTCGCTTTTCTTGTCGCGGGCGCCCCAGGGTAGGCGACGACGTGTCCCATGATCTCCACAACTCAATTGCCACGTTCCCACGACCTTTGCCATTTTCTTCTTGTCGCGGGCGCGGTAGGCCTGTCGCGGGCGCGACAAGGCAAAATGAGTTCCTGCCCATTTTTCAAGCCAAGGTCACTTTTGTCTTTGCACCATGCCAACTTTGCCTATAAATACTCTCAGAACTCGAATTTTAGGATCATCCAATCTTAGTTTACTTCATCCTAGGCATAAATTTCACTCTTGTAAAGCAGTAATCTTCTCACATCGAGGAGTTAATGCACTGTGTGTGATCGAGTTTGTAATCAAGTCTTGGAGTGTCTGTAATCAAGTTGGAGCACTTTGGTAGAAGTAATCCTGCCAGCATTTTCTTTTCCGTACATTGTACCAGATTTAAAGACTCCGCTTTGGAGCAGGTTTTATTTTAATCGAATTTACTTTCATTTATTTCTTGCACTTGCTTTATTTTGTTTATTTATTGTCTTGCCTTACTTTTCAAAACTTTACTTTTCAAAAGACTTAATTCCATACATGATAAGAATTAATATGACTGTTATAACTACCATGGCTGGCTAAGTTTTAGATAGGTAAGAATGTAAAGACCATAACCACTGTAATACGTCTATATGTTAATAGAAGTACTTAAGGGTTGTTTTAATCTTTAACACAAGTTTTCTGTACTTAAAAGCAATGTTGGGTAAGATCGAAAACCGTCTAACCATTTGTGAACTTGTTTAGTTCTCAACTGATCAAATACAGCGAAAGCGCTTTGCTCAGTTGAGTAGGGGTTTTTAACACTTTAGAAAAGAGATTTTAAAACTATTTTCGGGCGCGTTAGTGGAATTAGAATCTGGTTCACTTTGAACCTCTTTAGTTTAGAGATTTCAGGTCAAAATACTTTTTTGTTTAGTTTAGAATTTGCATTTCTTAAAAGTAAGTTTTCCATGACTCTAACGCAATGTGCGCCTTTTTATAAGTGACAATAAAGGGGTTAGTTTAGAGGGTAAACTTGGTTCTGACTACACGAAAGCGACAGTTCCTGTTAAATTGAATTCTTTTCTTAAAATAGAAGATATTGCCCGTAAGTAGTTCTGTTGATGAATATAGAAATATTATCGGTTATGAGAATTACATTCAAGCCTATTGTTTTGTCTGAATTTTATTACCTCGTCATTTACTTTTATTTATTTTTCCTCTGCATTAGTAAACCCTGAATTGAACTGCCTTAGATAAGCACTGTAACAAACGGAAATCGTTAGATCGACATTTGGTCTCTGTGGATACGATAACTTTTTATATTACTCTGACGTGATTCGTGCACTTGCGAATACAATGCATCACGGTCTTAACTAAAGCCATATCTCTTAATCCCAAGATTTTGCTCTCGCTCGCCCGGTAACTAAGAAACACTATTTGAAAACCAACAATATCCTAATCAACATCTAAAGCGCTCTCACTGTATTTAGATATGATGCCTAATTCCCACTATCCGGTTCACTCCTCACGCTCTCGCGGATCTCGGCTTAAACCTTAATATGCTTCTCACTCTCGTGACAAAACAATGTTAAATAACCTCTCACTCTCGTGACAAGGCAACTTAAATTAAACTTTGAAATTAAAACCAAAATGACATATAATAATAATTCCGTACCTATTATTTTCTACGGAGTCCCATCGGTAACCATGGTCCTCATACGCTAGACTCGGGACAAATTAACTAGACATGGAATTAAACATAAACAAACTGAACATAATACACATAATAAAGAACAACATGCTTGACAATTGTAAAACGGAACAACAGTAATGATAAAGCGATAAATACAAAGAACCTGTAAATTTGCGGTAAAGTAAATCGGAACGAAACGAAAATAGAAACTTGTATTAATTTGATCCAGAAGTACAACAATGAAGAAAGTACAGATTTGCAACAATTCCTCAGTGTGAGTAATTGTTGCTTTTAACGGTAAATATATGCCTAAGGAATCAAACTAAATTGCGACAACACTTCCACGTTTTTTTCGGATCCCCCAAAACTGCCCTCCAAAGAGGTCTATTTATAGATAATTTTGGCTCCAAAAAGGTTGGGATCGAATTTGAATTTGAAATGAACAAAACTGCCAAACTGCTACAGGAAAACTGCTCCCGCCACAAACAGCGACCGCCGTATGCCTAGTGGCGACCGTATTAGTTTAAAAGGTGATTTCCCTCCTTTTTTGGGACATGGCGAACGCCTTTCTCCTCTGTAGGGGAAAATGGCGAGTGCCATTCAGTTGGGGAGGCCAAAACTTGCATTTTTGCTGTTTTTCTTCACTCTTCAGCTCTGTTTTCGGTCATTTTCCCATACTTGTCAATTAAACACCTGTCGACATAAAAACAAAGGAAAACATAATAAATCAAAGCAAATAGTATGAAAGACTCGATAAAACGGTACTAAAAGTGCGCGTAATGAGTCGGAAAATACGATACAAAATCGAGTTATCAGTGAACTCAATCGGTGACAAGTAGCTATCTCAGGCACTTCCTTGTTCTAGAACACAAGCCCTTAACAGATCCTCTAAGGATTGGATAGCACTCTCTATATTCCCATCAGTTTGCAGGTGATAAGAGGAACTTAACTTCAGCTTAGTACCCAATGCTTTTTTGCAAAGTCTACCAAAACCCTGACGTCAATCTCGGGTCTCTATCTGATACAATGCTCGATGGAATACCATGCAAACTAACAATCGTCTCAATATATGACTCAGCTAACTTCTGGAAGATATAGTTGATCCTGATCGGTATGAAATGAGTTGATTTAGTCAGCCTATCAACAATCACCCAAATAGAATCACATCCCTTCGTCGTCTTCGGTAAACTTGTTACAAAATCCATAGAAATGCTATCCCACTTTCACTATCGAATACTCAAAGGTTGCATCAGACTTGACGGTCTCTGATAATCAATCTTCGACTTCTGACAAGTCAAACAAGAATAGGCAAATTCAGCTACTTCCTTTTTCATTCCTGGCCTCCAAAATAATCTCTTTAAGTCCTTATACATCTTAGTGGCACCAGGATGAATACTCAACCCACTTCTGTGACCCTCCTCAAGAATAATCTTCTTAAGCTATGGTACATCTGGTACACAAACCCTATCTCTGAACCTCATCGCGCCATTCTCATCAATTTTGAAGTCATCACCCTTATTCTGATTAATTAACACAAGTCGGTCAACCAATCCCACATCAGTCTTCTAACCCTCTCTGACCTCTTCAAGAATGCCACTCGTCAGCTTCAACATACCCAACTTCACATTATTAGGGATCTCTTCATATACTAAAATCATGTCTCTAAATTGCTCGATCAACTCTAGCTCTCGAACCATCAACATTGACATGTGCAAAGATTTTCTGCTCAACGCGTCACCTATAATGTTAGCCTTACCCAGATGGTAACTCAAGTCAAAATCATAATGTTTCAGAAACTCAAGCCATCTCCTCTGCTTCATATTCAATTCCTTTTGATCAAATAAACATTTCAAACTCTTGTGATCATTGAACACTTCAAATTCTGGATCCAAACAGATAGTGCCTCCAAATCTTCAACATAAATACCATTATAGCCAACTCAAGATCACACGTAGGATAATTCCTTTCATGAAATCCCAACTGTCTCGAAGCATAAGCCACAACCTGACTATTCTGCATCAACACACCTACCAAACCCATCTTTGAAGCATCACAATATACAACAAAGGACTCACTTGGATTCAGCAAAATCAAAACGTGAGCAGACATCAACTTCTTCTTGAGTTCTTGGAAACCCTCTTCACAATGCGCATCCCAAACATATGCTTGGCCCTTTTGAGTCAACTGAGTCAACGACAATGCTAACTTCAAAAAACCTTCAATGAACTTCCTGTAGTAACCAGCCAATCCAAGAAAACTTCTAATCTCAGTGACAGACTTCAGAGTCTCCCATTGTAACACAACATCTATCTTCGATGGATCCACATCTATACCACCACTAGAAATCACTTAACCAAGGAAACTCACTTTTCTTAACCAAAACTCGCACTTCGACAACTTTGCATACAACTATTTTTCTTCCAATGTCTGTAATACAGTTCTCAGATGTTTCATATTCTCTTCATCAGACTTCGAGTATATCAGGATGTCATCTATAAACACAACCACGAGCTGGTATAAATACAGATGAAAGATTCTATTCATGTATTCCATGAACCCTCCAGGCACATTAGACACCACAAAGACATTATTGAGTACTCGTAATGGCTATACCTCGTTCTAAGAGCAGTCTTCGAAATATCTTCAGGCTTCAGACGAATCTGATAATAACCTGAACACAAATCTATCTTGCTAAAAACCCAAGCACCTACCAACTGATCCATCAAATCATCAATCCTCGAAAGTGGATACTGTGAGAGCAAGAATTGTCTCTACAAGTCAATCTATGTTTTGATGATAACAATACGTATTTGTGAAAGAACCATTTTATGTTCTAACGTGTGTTGTGTGTAGATCATATTCATAGAAGTTATCCGATCCAACAAAGCACCAGCCAGATGAGCGTAATTGATAATATGCGAAGTTACTATGTGTGAAACAAGTCGTAAGAAGCAAGAATGCTTCTGTATCTGATCGTGATCAGTCAGATCCAAGGATGCTGATATTGCTGTTGCAATGCTCTTGTGGATGCTCTCTGAAAGTGGTCTAGATTCTGAAGATTGCGAAGCTTCTGAAGAAGAGAACCAAAGTGCTGAAGACTCTCATGACTTAAAGTTCTGAAGGCGGAAGGCTCTGAAGACCAAGTGCAGAAAGACTCTGAAGACTTATGTGTTCTGAAGATTAAGGTTCTGAAGATCAAGTGCTGAAGACTCTGAAGACGGATTCCTAATGGACAAGTTCTGAAGTTTTGGAAGACTTGAAGAAGGAAAGGATAATGTTCTTAAAGACAAGTGTTGAAGTTCTGAAGACTGATTCCTAATGGACTTCTTCAAATGACTGAAGACTTGACGTATCAGATATCCTATTAAGAAGACTCTACTCATGCTTCATCAATTAACCATCATAAGCCTCTGAAGTTTGGAAGTCACATGTTACCGTTGTGAGTGGCTGTACACGACGCCCAAGAAAGATATATCCCGTCACTTCTCCCACAGTAAAAAGGATATGTGTCAGTACAACTAGTTATTACGCAACGTCTCTTTTCCAACAGCCAACAATATTTCAAACAACTATATTTCTACTGGGCTATTTAAAGGAAAGAGTATTCGCTTCTAGATGACGAAGTTCACTAATCAATTTACTCACACAAAAGATGAATTTATCAAGTTATTGTGTGAAGATAGCAACAACGATGAGTTCTCATTGTAACACTTAGAATATCCAAAGCTATCACCATTTACACATGGCCATTGTTGTTGAAGCTCAAAGATCATCATTCAACACAACAACAATGAATTGGTATAGAAGTTGTTGATGAAGAAGACAACATTGCAAATCAGTCAAGTCATCAATCATCTTCTCGTCAGCGCTACATTGAAGATCTGAAGCAAGGAGTTGTTGCTCAAAGCTTGCTCACCCAAGAAGATGAAGAAGAAGAAGATCTACAAGATGTCAACAACTATCAAATCATTATACATCTCTGTAGTTTCTTAGAATAGGCAAGGAGTTGTTGCTCACATCTTGCTCAAACACTTGTGTGTTCTTTGTACTTAAACTTAGGAGTAATCTGCTTGTTAAGAAGCATCTTTGTAATCTCCTGTAAAACTAATTCTTTTTGAATTAGGATTCCTTGAGTGGTCAGTGTGACCGGAGACTCAAGAAGACAATGGCGAGATGTCATTGTGGGAAAAGCCTGAAATAGGGTCAGTAGCGTTATATTTATTGCGATGAATCCCTGAACGTCTAGCTGTGAAAGCCTAGCAGTAGATCTTGCGAGATTGGAACCTGCAGGTCAATGTTCGTTATATTCATTAAGTTAAATCCCTGAACGGTTCATTGCATGTTAGTCACAGTGCGGCTGTGCAAGTGGTTAGTCACCAGCTGTTGCCCGTGCCTCTGTAATCGAGATTGATTATAGTGGATTAAGACCTTGTGTTCAAGGCGAAATCACCTGAGGAGGGTGGACTAGATTAGCCTTTTTGGTGAACCAGGATATATCGTGTGTTCTTTACTCTTATGCTTAATGTTTTTATTTATGTTTCTATATTGAGTATCAGAACCTTTCATAAGCAAGTCCGAACCTTGCAACTCTGATAAGCTTCCGCTCTACGAGATCTGAATGATTCACATAGTGTTCAGACTCTTAAGAAGTTCTCACGTTTCAAGCATTATATAACTTTGCAAGTCAGAGTCTCTCATTGAACTCTGATGATATCTCGGCGTCTTAACGACCAGAAGCGAAAAATTGTAAAAAGAGTAAATACACAATTCAAACCCCCCTTTCTTGTGTCTTTCTCGCACCTTCAATTAGTATCAGAGCTTCAGTTCTGTCATTGATAGATATCAAACACTTAACCGTGTTAGAAAAAGATTCAGATGCGGTGCGTAGAAATACTCTGGGTGAGATTGAAATCCACTCACAATTTCTGTAACAGTTCAGAGGATGACTGTGTACAAAATTGTAATCAATCTGAGTACTTGAGGAAATCACTAATTTTGGAAGTTTCTGCAGTCGTCAAACAACTAAACATTCCTCACTTAAGGTTTAATGAAAATTGAAGAATCAGCTGATAAGATAGATTCATCAGATAAGAAGTAGTATCTGTTGAATGCTACTCTTGGAAGATACGTGTGAATGAACCACGTATTTGCTCAAAGTTAAATCATCAGAAAACAATAAGTCTTGTTTGTTGAAGATCAATTCTTTATGAGTCTTTGAGATGTTTTCAAGAAATGGATTAGGTCCACCCTTGACTTTCTCGTATAAAAACTCATTCAGAACTTCTTCATGTAAAGAAGAAAAATTGTTGTTCTATGATTTTGAACTTCAAAAGTGAAGTCTGTTGAAGTCAGAAAATCTGAAGAATTCAAACTCTTAGAAATGATTCACCATTTGAATTATGAATGATCAAGAAGATTAAAAGACTCAATATAGAACTGAATGTTGTTTTCTTGGAAGCAATACAGAAAACATAAAGAATATTCAGGAAGAAGAACGTCTAGGAGTCATCAAACACTTGATCAAGAATGAACTCTTAAAGTCCTGTTTGAATCAGCATAACTAAGTTCTGATAACTTAAAACTATCTCGCAGGTGAATCAAATGTTAGTAATCTGATCACTATCTGATAAGTTGTTCAGAACCTCTCATGCACTAGAACCTGAAGATGTCAAACCAGACACTGGAATTCTCTATTCAAGTCAAAAAGAATTTAAGTTACTGATGTCCTTTGGAAGGAAGAAATCAGTCAACATTCTACTTTGAAGTAGATATGTTGTTAGTCTCTGATGAGCTATCTATGTGCATTGTGAGATCAAGATGTTGAATTTATTAACTGCAATTGCTTTTAGCACAGTGAGACAAGTCAAATTGCTATGAGTTCCAAATGACTACTTCTCATTCTGAGAAACTAACTCTGGATGGAAAAAATACTAAATCAGAATCAGATCAATGAAACATGCGTAGGAATAAGTTTCACTAATCAAACCAGCCACGGGTGAAGGACCTCTTATGAACGAGAACTAAGTTCTGGATAAAAAGATGAACTTAATCAATTCTCAAAGGTTGATGTCTTGGATTCAGTTCCATAACCCAAGAATGTTCATTTGAACTCAGCAAGCTCTCAAGAATAAGAAGAAAGGAGAAGTCGTCAGGAACAAGGTACGACCTGCTGTTTAAGGATACAGTCAACAAGAAGAAATTACTCACAACAGAGCTCTTGCTCCGGTCGATCAGATGTGAAGCAATATGATTATCAAATTCCTTTTTCGAGACCAGAAGATAAGTGATCCTGATGAATTCAAGAATCTTCAGCAGCTCACTCAGAAGCTTGCAGAATCTGAAAGATGGCATTCAAAAGCTCAGAAAGAAATGCATTGGTATGGTGATTCCAAATCCTTCAGAGAGACCAGATCAGAGTCAAGATGGAAAATCTCAGATAAGTCTGTATAGATCCAAGCATCTTCAAGGTACCTTTCCTCTTTCACTTGTGACTCATTAAAACCTAGGATAACCAACTGAAACAATGCTTTTGATATGCTCATACTCAGTCCTGCATGCTTTCTTAATTAAATTATCTGAAATATTGTTTACAAGAAAGAAATCTTTTAATATAGCCTACACTCAAAAGTAACATCATAATAACTGCGAATCTTTTGAAACTATAACATATCTCTGACAACACAATAAATTATGAAATCTCATTAAAATCCTAATACACAAATCAATGATTTCTCCTAGACTATGCACAATTCATCTTACCCTCTTGCATATATAAAGATGCGTCTCCCTATCAAACGATATTCCTCAAGCCTCTCCTTATAAAGACACTAGTGTCAAAACCCTGTTGTCCATCTACAGTCATGTCTCCACACACTTTTCTTGGTAACCAAGATCTTCTTGAAATTATTCCTGAAAAACAATTTGTAATCAATACCCCTCCTCTCTCGAGTCACATTGCTTGCAGTATAGCTAAAGTACTTTACTCGCAACAATGGACTAGGTACTCCATGATGCTAGAAAAGCCTATCTATGTCAACCTAGTCAAGGATTTCTGGAAACATGCCAATTTTGACCTTGAAAACAAGTGCATCACCTCCTTTGTGTTTGAAGTCCCAATCATCATCAACCTGTTCTCAATCACTCTTGCAACTGGGTGTGAAGATGTTGGAATTCCTATTGATTTTGACAAAAATTAATTCTTTGCCTCTAAAAACTTGGCATCCTTTCATGACCTAACTTTAGGATACATACCCTTCAATCCTGAAAATCTCCTACCTATTCCCAAAGCTTGGTACAAACTCATGTTGTCCAATTTCCTTCCCAGAGGAGAAAGCCATGACATAATCAGATTTCATAACCATGAATTCATTTATTTACTAATGAATGGATTTCAAATAAATCTACTATACACTATCTTCAACTGTCTCTGGAAAATCATCTCTGAGTCCAGAAACCTCACAAAGTCCTACATTCCTTATGGAAGAGTTCTATATGAGATTTTCTTTAGAGATGGAATTGTGGACATGATCAAAGAGAAAATTAAAGAAGATGGTCCTGAAAGCCTTCCAGATAGCTGCTTGTTGAAGACTAAATGTGAAATCTTTAGCAACTAGAAAAACAAATTATTTTATCTCTGTTGGGTTCCGGATTTTATTATGTATGGGTTAAACCGTAGTTGGTCTAGGTAGTTGTACTTGTATCAAGATGGTTCTAAACCACTTAGGAAAAATGAAGTGTCAAACTTATTATCTATACCTCTTCCTTGTTATTTTAAAAATTTAAAATTCTATCAAACATAACTGACCATTAATTGGAATTAAGAAAATCAAGTATCTGAAAAAGCATTAATTGATATTATCTATTGAAAGATATTTGAAAGATCTTTTAGTGGCTCAAGAAATCATCATTATTAACTTATCAGCCCTTTGGCCACTCGCTGTAAAACAAATTTTTAACACATTTAATCTTCCCAAATAAATTAACTGTTTCATTTTCTTTTCCCACACGATTACGTCTTCTAGCATACCCTAATTAATCATGATTGCCTAGGGAATAACAAAACCAAATCCTCATGCCCCGATTCAGTCCTCACCTTCACTCATCTATAAATACTAGGAGCCGATACTTCTATCTCATTCCATTCCTAATCTAAAACTGATAAAACCTCTGTGTGCTAAATCAATGGCCTCTCCAATATTTAGAGGGAATGTAGAAACCCTAGAAGTTATCCCAGAGAAAAGGCCAAATCTTGCTAGACTTCAAAATAATGGTCTGGAATTTGTAAGAAGCATGCAGATTCAATCATGGCATGGTTATTACTCACTGCTAAACAACCCTGTCTTTCCAGTTCTTGTGAAAGAATTCTGGAAATACGCCAGAATCAGTAATGATGGTAACACTATCTGGTCTGAAGTATATCGCCTTCCAATCACTATCTCCATTTCTTCATTAGAGAAGATCACCAATTGTGTCGCCTCTGGAGTCACTGTTAAAGACTTTCAATCTGACTTGGGCATAGTAGAGAAATGCAAGGTTTTATTTGATGATTCAGTTCCTTATGAACCAAACAACCCTGAGAAGCTTCTTCCTTCACCTAGAACATGGTTCGGATTCTCTCTAACCAACCTTTGTCCTCGTGCAACTGCAAGAAGCACGCTGTCCCAAGATGATAGAGTATTCGTCTTCCTCCTAACACACCACTTTAGGATTGATCTTCCCAAAACAATCTTCAATTACCTTAAACATTCTATCAGAGTTTCAAGAACTCAGTTGAACTCTTACGTTCCTTACGGGAGGATAATATCTGAAATTATGCTGAAAGAAAAATTCTGGGGGTTAATAAGCAGACTCGGTCCAGAACCCTCAGTAACTGAGATCAGATGTGATAGAGTGGATAATGTTGAGGATTTTGATGCTTAAGTCTTTGTTGTCCTTTCAGTAGCGTGTCACCTATCATTTTATGAAATTTTGTATTGATATATCTCTACTTCATGTATGATCACAAATGAATCAATGACATTGCCCTATATGTTGGGTACTCTAAACTAGCTTAATTAAGGTTGTGCTCCTAATCTATGTTTTGATTACCTTAAACTCGTTAAGTTTAAGCTCAACCTATGCTCTACATTTTAAAACTATTTTGTGTTGATTCGATCTAGTAGTTCATAAACGAAAATGCTATAATTAATCTCTACAGGTGAACTAAAACCTTCAATTGGTAATCAGCTAATTCCATCTAATGAATATGCTATGGTTAAAGATGGTTATCACTAAATGACTTGGATTGTTCTCAATTACTCAAATGATGGTTCTATGGTTCTATGTTCTTTATCATATCCTGTATACTTAACTAATATATGATGTTGATTGGAAAAAGGAATTATATGCTTAAATGCTCAGATGCTCTATAACTTTTTTGATGATGTCAAAAAGGGGGAGAAAAAAAATATGATTTTGATTGATGAATATATGAATATTGATAGTGATTAAAGAAAGAAAGAAATCTTAAAGAATGCAACTCAAACAAATAATCAATCATATAAAATGCGTTACTACTAACGTTTGTTGTTTGATGTTATTCGAGGAACTCTAAACAAGTTCACTAGGCATTCTAAGAAAGGTCAAGAAAGAAGAATAAGAACTTTATTAGTTATATGATAGAAAGAAGTTGAGAACTGTCTGAAAGTCAAAGTTTATCTTGATCTCTGTCTCATTTGGTTCAGAAGTTGTAAGCTGTCTGAGAGTACGAGATTCAGAACGCAAGAATCAAAAGGAGAAAACTCTGAAAGCAGTCAAGACAAAGTATACATCTCAAGATGCTTATTCAGAAGAATTGTGCAAATCAGAAGTCAAGAACTGTCTGAAGATTCGGATTGAAGATCCAAGAAGAAGTAGTTCTGACGTTTACCAGGAACCAATTAAAATGAAAACGATTTGGTATCAGACTAAATCAACTATTGGTAATCAGACCAAGTAACACAAAGATTGGTATCAGTCTCGTCAATCAGAGCAAAGCTGTGGATTATTGTCAAAATACCTTCATTGGTATCAATTTCAGTACACTAAGGAAATACCCTTCAAGTGGTATGAGAAGAATTCCTTCACTTGGTATCAGATTCAACATACTATGGTATAAGACTCATCACATCACTTGGTATCAAACCAGAATCAAATCATGTGTACCAGATTCATAATCAAGCGTTGATTGATCACAAAAATTTAAACTTCAATTGGTATCTGATCAAAAATCAAGCTTTGATGAACCACTGAGTTATGATAGTAACAACGTTCTGAAACGAAGACCAGTGTTCAAAAGTCAAACTCTGAAAAAGTTATGATCTTCATTGGTGATTAAAAACTTATCATCCTGAATTATGATTCTGAAGATCCCAATATCTGACTTATGGAAATTAGGGGGAGACTACCCAGAAGATTCAAATGATAAATCCTATAATCTTCACAAAATCTAAAACTCAGGGGGAGTTTCTTGAAAGACAGTGTTTGTCTCTGATGAATAGCGAGGCTATGTTATCAGCTAAGAACTGATCTGCTTGTGCTTAAATGAACCTACTAAAAAGTAGAAATGCTTCAGAAGACTCTGAAGATTACAAGCTCTGATACGACCATAAAGGAACTGAGTTCTGAAGATATGAAGATGGAAGTTCTGATGAACTAGTCCAGATGCTGAAGACTCTTTGTTTTCTTAAAGACGAGATACAGAAGTAGTCCTTTTCTATTCTTTGTTCTGGCAACTCAAGTTGTTATTCTGTATGTCTTTGGATCATATAAGATTATAGATGATCACAGATAAAACTTTGAGGATAACACATTCATGGGGAGCTGTTGTTCCAGACTCTGAATATGTTTGTTTTGGTGATTACCTTGTATAAAATGTTCTATCAAAATACTTGGTTTTGTCATCATCAAAAAGGGGGAGATTGTGAGAGCAAGAATTGTCTCTACAAGTCAATCTATGTTTTGATGATAACAATACGTATTTGTGAAAGAACCATTTTATGTTCTAACATGTGTTGTGTGTAGATCATATTCATAGAAGTTATCAGATCCAACAAAGCACCAGCCAGATGAGCGTAATTGATAATATGCGAAGTTACTATGTGTGACACAAGTCGCAAGAAGCAAGAATGCTTCTGTATCTGATCGTGATCAGTCAGATCCAAGGATGTTGATATTGCTGTTGCAATGCTCTTGTGGATGCTCTCTGAAAATGGTCGAGATTCTGAGATTGCGAAGCTTCTGAAGAAGAGAACCAAAGTGCTGAAGACTCTCATGACTTGAAGTTCTGAAGGCAGAAGGCTCTGAAGACCAAGTGCAGAAAGACTCTAAAGACTTATGTGTTCTGAGGATTAAGGTTCTGAAGATCAAGTACTGAAGACTCTGAAGACGGATTCCTAATGGACAAGTTCTGAAGTTTCGGAAGACTTGAAGAAGTAAAGGATAATGTTCTTAAAGACAAGTGCTGAAGTTCTGAAGACTGATTCCTAATGGACTTCTTCAAATGACTGAAGACTTGACGTATCAGATATCCTATTAAGAAGACTCTACTCATGCTTCATCAATTAACCATCAGAAGCCTCTGAAGTTTGGAAGTCACATGTTACCATTGTGAGTGACTGTACACGGCACCCAAGAAAGATATATCCCGTCACTTCTCCCACAGTAAAAAGGAGATGTGTCAGTACAACTAGTTATTACACAACGTCTCTTTTCCAACAGCCAACAATATTTCAAACGGCTATATTTCTACTGGGCTATTTAAAGAAAAGAGTATTCGCTTCTAGATGACGAAGTTCACTAATCAATTTACTCCCACAAAAGATGAATTGATCAAGTCATTGTGTGAAGATAGCAACAACAATGACTTCTCGTTGTAACACTTAGAATATCCAAAGCTATCACCATTTACACATGTCCATTGTTGTTGAAGCTCAAAGATCATCATTCAACACAACAACAATGAATTGGTATAGATGCTGTTGATGAAGAAGACAACATTGCAAATCAGTCAAGTCATCAACCACCTTCTCGTCAGCGCTACATTGAAGATTTGAAGCAAGAAGTTGTTGCTCAAAGCTTGCTCACCCAAGAAGATGAAGAAGAAGAAGATCTACAAGATGTCAACAACTGTCAAATCATTATACATCTCTGTAGTTTCTTAGAATAGGCAAGGAGTTGTTGCTCACATCTTGCTCGAACACTTGTGTGTTCTTTGTACTTAAACTTAGGAGTAATCTGCTTGTTAAGAAGCATCTTTGTAATCTCCTGTAAAACTAATTCTTGGTGAATTAGGATTCCTTGAGTGGTCAGTGTGACCGAAGACTCGAGAAGACAATGGCGAGATTTCACTGTGGGAAAAGCCTGAAATAGGGTCAGTAGCGTTATATTCATTGCGATGAATCTCTGAACATCTAGCTGTGAAAGCCTAGCAGTAGATCTTGCGATATTGGAACCTGCAGGTCAATGTTCGTTATATTCATTAAGTTGAATCCCTGAATGGTTTATTGCATGTTTGTCACAGTGCGGCTGTGCAAGTGGTTAGTCACCGGCTGTTGCCCGTGCATCTGTAATTGAGATTAATTATAGTGGATTAAGACCTTGTGTTCAAGGCGAAATCACCCGAGGAGGGTGGACTGGATTAACCTTTGTGGTGAACCAGGATATATCGTGTGTTCTTTACTCTTATGCTTAATATTCTTATTTATGTTTCTATATTGAGTATCAGAACATTTCATAAGCAAGTCCGAACCTTGCAACTCTGATAAGCTTCCGCTCTACGAGATCTGAATGATTCACATAGTGTTCAGACTCTTAAGAAGTTCTCATGTTTCAAGCATTATATAACTTTGCAAGTCAGAGTCTCTCATCGAACTCTGATGATATCTCAGCGTCTTAACGACAAGAAGCAAAAAATTGTAAAAAGAATAAATACACAATTCCTACCCCCCTTTCTTGTGTCTTTCTCGCATCTTCAGATACTTGTTCTTGATAGTCACCTTATTCAAATGTCAGTATTCCACATATAGCCTCATATTATCGTCCTTCATTTTCACTAACAACACCGGTGCACCCCATGGTGAAACACTCGGACGAACAAACTTCTTCTCAAGCAGATTTTCCAATTGCTTCTTCAATTCACCTTACTCTAAAGCATACATCTTATAAGGGGTCATCGACACTGGACTAGTACGAGGTACTAAGTCTATATAAAACTCCACCTCGTGCTGTGGCGGCAAATCACTAATATCATCTGGAAACACTTCTGGAAAATCACTCACCACAGGTAGCCTGTCCAACACAACTTTAGTCTCTGCCTTCATAGAAGCTAATATCATAAACATTGTAACATCTTCCTTCACAAACTCATCCATTTGCTTAGCAGACATAAACAACTCATCACTTGTATCCAACTCTAGAAATGACACTGGCTCGTCAAGACCTTTGACATGAACTTTGAATCTTCCTCCTCAATAAGTCATGAAACAACATTGATTCATCCACAATCTGCACTATTGCAATCAGCGGTACGCTGAACCAATCTTCCACACCTGAAACATCTCAGAGAAGCAAAAGCTTCTCCCCCGCCTATTTCAGTCATGCTCGTGCAAATAAGCGGTTAGAAAAACAAATGAGTATCGATAGTGTTTCAAACACATGCTACATACCAGGGAATAATCAACATTACAAAACCTGGCCAGACAGACCGACCTGCTCTGATACCACTATGTAACATCGTAAACCCTGCGTACGATTTTAACGTATAATTTAATAAAAATTATAGCCACCTAGGATGTCACTCACATCAAATATATCATGCTTCATAACACAGGTTATAAAATGTCACATAATACCTAGCATTGCATGCTAACCTTCACTTAGGAAATCATCACATCGAAATCATTATTAAATAAATTAAACACAATAATTGCAACTCATGATGTTTAGTCTCATAAATTTTAACTTTTATAAAGCAACAAAAAGAGTTGTAATATTCAACTCGCCACAACTTTGAAATCTCATCAAATATAAATAACAACTTCAACAAAACAAAATAAGTGAAAGCAAACGTTCCCATACCGATGTTACATGACCAGAGCAAGACCTTACTAAAGAAAATAACAAACTATTGGAAGTCACTCCAAGAGCTACCTTCCACTTACTTCAGCAATGCTACTCCTGAGTATCTGCATGATGCCCCTATAAAGGCAACGTTCAAACAGAAGGGGTGAGAAACAACAAACCAATATAAATAGTGTAAATCAGGCCAAGGTAGAGAACACACATCAAATACACGTTCATTACACAACTATCAACAACATATTCTCACGCCCAATTCATGACAGCAACCACGTAATCACATCTAATCATAAACATCATGAAAAATCAACATTATATGCAATCATATATGCAAATGTACTCCATTACTGACTCATTATGCATGTAGTACCATTCATGAACACTCAGGTTCATATCGCTCTCGATCCCCATCATAGGACCAGAGTACACCAAATCATTACCATCACCATAGGTAACACTTCACCGATTCCCATCTGAAATCGGTTACTCACTATCGATCACCGCCCTAGGACCAGGACACACCAAAGTTCATTACCATCACCATAGGTAATGCTTCTCTAGTTCTTCACTAGAACTAGCTACTAGCTCCTGATGCATATCACTGGACTAGAGCACACCAAAATTGGACCGAAGCCCGTAAATTATGATGCACGACTCTCATCAACATGCATTATCACAAAAAGGTTCACCAAAAGGATCCACATACACATCTCACCATTTATGCATCACATCATTTCGTCATACGGAACAATAAATCCATGTCACGACATCAATAAACAACAACATCAACTCAACAAATGTACATTCATATGCATTTATTCATGTTACTTCACTAAAACAACAACACATCATCGTATAACCATAATGATTCGCTAATCGATCACACAAGTCAGCACAAACATTGACACATTAGGTACATAATTATAATTCAAATAGTTCACCAAGCTTCACCATATAATAGCTTTACGTGTTAGTTTTCTAACACTTTAAACCGTGCCTCAATCTGAATCACAAAACTCAAGTTAAAACGAAAACAATTGGAAACGAAAAAATGACATTTCTGGAAAACACAATAGCTGTAACCGGTTACAGTCATGAAAATTTAAAAAAAAAACTAATAATTCATCTATAACCGGTTACACCAACGCGTTAGTCGGTTACCACTGTACAGGAACTAAAAAAACTCAATTTTCACTGTTTAGGGCCTTCCCGACCTCCGATTTCGACCCTGTAAAAACCCTCTATCTCAGAATTCTACATAATATCAGTTATCAGCATACTCATACACATAGCATCCCTCCGAAATGGGAAGCTTCATAAAAAATGAGCAGAATTATTCACATTCCAGCATCTAAAAAATTCCCAAGTTGTATCCATGCTTGCATCTTCATGCATCATTCCATGCATTGTATTTCCACCCAAAGTGGAACCTTATACACAATACATGATAATATACATAACATAAATTAGGATCCAGGTTCAATCATAAGTATCCAGGTCAGTCCTCAGTCAAGTCGGTCGTATATCTCTGAAAAGAATTATTACCCTGCATGTGCTCGTGGAATTATTTCCCAGCAAGTCATTCTTCAACTTTATGGTTGATAATGATATTCCCCAACATTTTGCTATGCTTGCTCCCTAAGCAGAGGTTATCCTAAAAAATCTATTATAAGATTTTCTCCTATAGAGCTTTGCCAATAAGCCTCCTCCAAAGGGATTCTTTTCTGAATTATTTTTCCCTAATGGATGAACATTGAGATATTGTTTTAGTATCCTCGGATAGTCTTAGATACTATTAACATATTGTTCCAGTTTTGGAAATTTTCAATTATATCATATAAGATGATGCTTCGTTAATCCTCAGGGAGTCTCGTTTGTTTCATTTGAAATATTGCTCTGGTATCCTCAGAGACTCTTAGATGTAATTTTGACGTTGTTCCATTTTTGGAAAGTTTCAATTATGTCATATAAGATATTGTTTCGTTGATCCTTAGGGAATCTCACTTGTTTTATTTGAGATACTGCTCTAGTATCCTCGGAGAGTCTTAGATACGATTGGGATGTTGTTCCATTTTGAAAAGTTTCAATTATATCGTGTAAGATGCTACTTCATTGATCCTCAGGGTGTGTCACTTGTAATCTTTGAGATATTGCTATGGTATCCAGGGGAGTCATTGATACAATTGGGATATTGTTCCATTTTTAGAAAGTTTTAATTATATCATACAAGATGCTGCTTCGTTGATCCTTAGGGAGTATCACTCGTGTTGCTTGAGATACTGCTCTAGTATACTCAGAGAGTCTTAGATGTAATTGGGATATTGTTCCATCTTTAGAAAGTTTCAATTATATCATATAAAATGCTCGTTCGCTGATCCTCAGGGAGTCCCACTTGTTTTGTTTGAGGCACAACTCTGTTATCCTCGAAGAGTCTTAGATACAATTTGAATATTGTTCCATTATTGGAAAGTCTCGGTTATATCATATAAGATGTTTCATCACTGATCCTCAGGGAGTCTTACTTGTTTCCTTGAGATATTGCGTTAGTATCCTCGAAGAGTCTTAGATACGATTGGGATGTTATTCCATCTTTGGAAAGTTTCAATTATATCATATAAGATGTTGCTTCGTTAATCCTCAGGGAGTCTCACTTATTTGTGTCAAGATACTGCTTTAGTATCCTTGAAGAGTCTTAGGTACGATTGGTATGTTGTTCCATCTTTGGAAGGTTTCAATTATATCATATAAGATTTTGCTTCACTGATCCTCAGGGAGTCACACTTTTTTGTTTGAGATACTACTTTGTTGTCCTTGGAGAGTCTTAGATATGATTGGGATGTTGTTCCATATTTGAAAAGTTTCAATTATATCATATAAGATGCTGCTTCGCTGATCCTCAGGGAGTCTCACTCGTGTTGCTTGAGATACTGCTCTGGTATCCTCAGAGAGTCTTAGATGTAATTGGGTTACTGTTCTGTTTTTGGAAAGTTTCAATTCAATAATATAAAATGTTGCTTTGCTGATCCTCAGGGAATCTCACCTTATTTATTCAAGATACTGCTTTGCTGATCTTCAGAGAATCTTAGCCTTATAACTCAAAAGACTGTTCCATTCTCGAAAAATTTCAATTATATCACAAAAAATTCTGCTATGAAGATTCTCATGGACTCTTGATTGTTTATTTTCCTTCTACATCATCACTACATTCACTCACTGCATTTCATCTCTGCGTTATATCTCTGCATCTTGAAGGAAAAAATCCAGGGTCTTTTCGTATTTAATTATCTTCCATCACGAATGTATGAAGACCACTGTCATTCATACCTTCTGGCTCAAGGTAATTAAATAGAGGCAACTATCATACCCCAATTTTGTCTGAGCATTTTAAAAATTTTACACATCCGACTTTACTTTATTTTACATCATCTGCATATCATAACATGTATTTCATCATGCATAAATCATAAAATATCAACCAGAATGAATTCTCGAAATCACAGACAGGTCGGTTGAATCATTTCTCAAATGTATGAAAAATTAGTGGGCAGAAAGTTTCGAAATCGAGCTTGCAGACATCACTATTTTTAATTTATGGTTCGCGTAGTTTAACCCAGTGTGCTCGTTTTATTTTTTTACTCCTTTTTTGGTCGCATTTTGATCAGCCTGAGCCTTTTAACCGGTCATTTTTTATTTCAAAAATTGATAAAAAAACTTGTATGTTTCCTAGAAGTATATTTCGCGTTGAACATTTTAGTGCATTCAGTTTGTTTTTTTGAGCACTTTTTGCCGGATTTTTATTTATTTTGAGTCTTCTTATTTTAATTCTTTTGTCAAAAGATTCAGAAAAATTAAATAAGAATAATCATATTTTAATTTTAATTTTATTGTGGTTATTTTAAAGTATGTGAATTTTTTTTTAATTGATTCAATTTCTTTTAAATCTCTTAAAGCATCTAGAATGGGTATTGTGGGCATTTTTAAATTGATTGAAAATGTGTGTTTCTTTGTTTTAATCTCGGCCGTCAGATTCAATTGATCAATGGTTCACATTTGCAATTCATGTGCATTTCTATCCACCAATAAAAAAAATAGAAAAATAATAAATAAGAAAATAAGAAAAAGAAGGAAATGTTTTTAGAAACTCTCCACTCTCTTTGACACGTGTGGCCCTATCTCAAAATTCTAAATATCAAAATATCTCCCTTGCTCTAATAGAAATGCAACACGTGCATCTTTTATGTCATTAAAGTGGAAATATGTGGTATCCAAGGAGGGAGAAAAAAACGCGTGGGATTCCAAAAATAAAATTTCTCTTGTTGAAAAAACTCTAGACCTCTATTCTCTCTTAACAGAAGAACTCTTTTGATTGGATAAAGAAAATATAGAAAAAAACTCTCTCACAAAAGAATCAAGGGCTCCTCTCCTACTTTTCTGCTGACAAACCCAATCTCAAACCTCCTCTCACTCTAAAACTCACAAAACCCTCCTTTTCTCTCCAATGACTTTTCCATCCATTCAATTAAATTCCTCTTGAACTCTCTTTTCACCATACGCACCACGGCAATATCATCCCCTTCCTCTCAATTATTTCTCATCATCTTCTCTTCCAACCATAAATTGCTTCACCATCATATCCCTTTACCATCTCTTTCTTCCACACTGTGCTTACATGAACACACCCACAACCTAAGCCACAATCCCCCAACCACCTTGTTTTAACCACACTTTGACCTCAACAGCCGCCAAAGTTCCCGCCCATATATCTCCGTCTCGAACACTTTCAGTACTGAGATTTGCTCACCTGAATCACCTCTTTTCTAAGGCCAACCAAAAATCAAAGACTCTCTGGTACTTCTCGATGTCACCAGAATGATGTGCAGGGCTAGGAATGAAGCGAGATGTGGCGCAGTTTATGTATGCATGTTTAACTTGCCATAAGTCAAAGATAGAGCACCAGAAACCTTCGGGTTTGATGCAGCCATTGAATATTCCAGAGTGGAAATGAGATAGTATTTCGATGGACTTCATGACCGAATTACCGAATACTCTAAGAGGGTTTGATGCAATATGGGTGATTGTCGATAAACTGATGAAATCGGCTCATTTTATTCCGATTAATATCAATTTCCCATTGTAGAAGTTGGCTGAGATTTATATCATAGTAATCGTGAAGTTACATGGTGTCCCATCGAGTATAGTTTCTGATAGAAACCAACAGTTTACATCCATATTTTGGGAAGGTTGCAGGAAGCTTTAGGTACTAAGCTGAGGTTGAGTTCTGTGTATCATCCGCATACTGATGGTCAGAGTATGAAAGCAACACAAAGTACACAAAAAAGCTACCATGATAAGAGGAGGAAAGATATGGAATTTAGGGAAGGTGATAATGTGTTCTTAAGAGTCAATCCTATGAATAGTGTTGGGCGTGAACTGAAATCAAAGAAGCTTACTCCTAAGTTTATCGGTGCGTATCATATTTCTCAAAGAATTGGAATCGTGGCCTATAGAATGGCCTTGCCACCTAATCTTTCGAATTTGCATGACATGTTCCATATGTCCCAACTTCAAAAGTATATTCATGATCTGTCTCATGTGATTCAGATGGATGATGTGTAAGTGAGGGACAACTTTACGGTAGAAGCATTGCCTGTGGGGATTGAGGACAGAGAGTTAAAAAAGCTGAGAGGAAAGGAGATTTCTCTAGTGAAAGTTGAATGGGGAGGAGCTGCTGAAGGAAATATGACTTGGGAGCTGGAGAGCCAGACGTGAGAAGTATATCCAGAGTTGTTTTTATCAGGTAAATTTTTTAGGACAAAAATATTCTAAGTGGGGGAGAGTTGTAACACCCCATTTGAATCTAATTCTATAGAATAATTTAATTGTATTGTATGTGTTTTGAATGGTTGAGGTAGTAGGGGAGTCTTGGGTATGGGGCAGTGTCCATAGAATATTAGAATTTTAAGTGAGTGGGTGTGGTAGTAATTAACGAGAAGTAGGGTGTGTTGGACACAATGAGATTAAAAGTATTACTATTAGATTTAATTAAATTAATTTAGTAGCAATAATAAATAAGTTAATATTTATTTAAAATTACCATAATAATATAGAGATAAATATTACTTTTATTATTATTTTATTGGGTAGTTAGCCTAATGATATGATTTAGAAAAACAACAACTTTTTAGTAACTCCTTCATGCACGGTTTTGATCATAACTTTCAACTCAAAAATAATTTTGGGATGGGGTTTCTAGCGTTGGGTAACTTAAACAGAGGGTTATAACTTTGTTTCAGGGATAAAATATTTTTGGTTATTATTTCGTGGATGTTTTTGGGGTTGAAGAAGATGAAAATCGTGTTGGAAATTTCAGAAAAACAGCAAATTTTTAGTAACGCCTTCGTGCACGGTTTTGATCATAACTTTCAACTCGTAAATCATTTTGGGATGGATTTTGAAGTGTTGAGTAACTTAAAAAGAGGTCTATAACTTTGTTTTAGGGATAAAATATGTTTAACGATTTTATCAGAGGTTGGTAGCAGGTGAGAAAGAACTGTACGAGGTGACGAATATGGGCGAGGTTCGTATTGACAAATTATTTGATGTGTTGCGAATAATTGGGAGGATGTGCTTGATTATATTGGTGGTAGTCCATAAGGGTGGATTACGTTAGGCATGGTTAAAATCGTGTGATCGATTTTGGATCACTAAATATTATTATAAATGTTGTGTTAATTGCATTATTACCATGCCATGCATTCATTGTTGATATGTTGAAGGAGATAAGTCATAGGTCCGAAGGGGACAAAAGACTTATCCAGAACTCAGAAGGGGTGTTCAAGATTCCGAAGGGGGGATCAGTTTCGTATGATGAACCATTGATGAGAATTGGTACCACATGCATCGTGTAATGTTGTTGGGTCTCATTACATTGTAATTATGTTGTGCTTGTGCATTTATTGTGGTGAGATTGTGATTGTGAATGAATATGATTTGTATGTATAAATACTACTCTCTTAATTATTGTACACCATTTATTATATGAATGAATTTTTCACCCCTTTTGTTTTTGTTGTATAGGTACCTGAGTAGTTGGAGATGTACCTCATGTGGCTATCGGTCGAGTCTACTAGTGGAGTTGCTCTGATACGTAACACCGGGGAACAAGCTATTTTCTTTATGTTATTCTGTTACGTATATTTTAATTTAAAGTAATTACTGAACCACTTTTGGTGTCGATGATTTGTTGAGGCTATGAATCCCATACTTTTGTTTAATTCCACTGTTTGGACTATAATTTTTGGTTAAATGAACTAACATTCAGACTTCTTGGATTGTGAAGTGACATCCTACTTGGATAGAATTATATTTTATTTATTTGTTATTGAGTCAAGAGGTATGGTGTTACAACGACCGAGTTAACTCAGTTGTGGTCAACATGTTGACTGAGACTGTAACTACTAAGCTTAAACGGCTCGAAGCGGAACATATGATCATTACTGAGAGCCTTGCTTTGCGATCGAGTGAATGTGGGTTTCCGACTAAGAAGAGGGAATCAGGTTAGGATCGGTAGAAAATTTTAGGAAATGGAAGGAATTGGTGAAGAAGAAGTAGGAACTTCTAGCCAAGAGCCGTAATCGCGTCGCTTTCGCTTGGACTTTGGTCGCAATTGTAGCGGGAAAATTTGAGATTAAGGTATTGATTAACCTAAAGAAGTTTTAAAACAAAAACTAATAAGAACAGAGACAGGGTAAGGGGGTTGGTTACGCAAAGGGAAGGTGTTAGCACCCAAAACGTTTATAGTACTCTATAGGAACCTCTTTGAAAATCTAGCGTTTGGCTTAAAAGGAGTTGTTTACAAAAGATTGGTGAGATGAGAAGAGAAGTATTTTTTTATAATTTTGTGTTTGACAAGACTTCCTGAGCCTCGTGCATACGTACCCATAAAGTGCAATGGAGGATCAAAACCACGTAGTTCGTGGTACGAATAGTAAAATGGTTTGTTATGATTCTTTTTAAATGAAAAGACAACTTGTCATTTTAAGGAGAAAACTTCAAATAATCACCCACAAGTATGTGAAAATGGACCATTGCATCACTATGAGAAGGGCTTCAACTTGGATAAAATCAACAAGTATGCAAATAACTCTCTAGGGTGGAAAATAATTAACTCATTTCAAACAGTACCATGGGGATAGGAGGATCACATCTGAACTATGGAAATGGCTCATATCTAAACTTTATGAAAAGTTTTAAAAGCAAAAAGTGCACAAAAGGCACCAAATGGTTTGAATAAGTTGAATATTTTTTAAGTCTTATGAGAATATTCTTGATATGCTTAAATTTGATTATCATTTATTAAGAAAATAAGTTTGAAAATGCACTTGACAAAGTCAAGGTTTATTAAGAAAGTGGTTCAAGTCTGAAAAGAGAAGGTTTTGAAAAAGGGAGAAGATTTTGAAAATTTAAGAAAGGGAGGAGATGAAGAGGCTATCCTAAAGCAATAAAACATAAGCCAAGGAAGGAAAGATCTAACCAAGATACAAACCTTTGACATAAACAAGCCAAAACTCCCATCCTTTGGATTCAAGCAACAAGATAAGCAATAAGACAAGTAGAGAAATAACCAAGCATCAGATGAAAACCAAGTATCCTAGCCAAGTCTTCAAAGAGGTCATCTCAAGGTCAAAGTACCAGATGAACTCCCAAGGTCTCAAGTCACAACTCCAAAGCATAGGGCAAAGAACCTAATTCTAAGTCCACGAGTCCATAAGAAAAGGATAGTCACCAAATAGTCCAAGGAACATTAAGAGTATTTTAGGGTGTTTAGCCTTTATTAATGTCTTAAAAGGAAAAAGAAAGTTCAAGTGGACAAAGAGAATAAGGTATAAACATAAACAAGATGATAATATGATATGGAATGATAATCAAGAAATAAAGAGCATAAAGATAAAAGTGCATAAAAATAAATGGCATAAAGTAAAATTAGTATAATTAAAGTTGGTATTAGTGTTAATGAAGACATTTTGTTATTTAAAGTAGATTACTCAACTAATCAACCCAACAAGTGTGAGAAATTTGCATCATCCTTTGAGAAGGGCTCCAACATGGATAAAATCAACAAGTATGCCACTAGCTCTCTTAGGTGGAAAAGAATCTACACACTATGGAGATAGGAGATTTACATCTAAACTAAAAATGACTAATATCTAAAATTGGACTAAATGATCACTTTCCGATTAGGGACAAATTTCACGTTATGTTAAGCAATCGTATCACAATTTATAAGGAAGATCATACTATGGGAGGCCAGTCAATAACAATTTATGTACCATACATATTAGAGATATGATATAAAGATCATACTCCTAAAACATGTTGCATAAGTCAAAACAAGGTGGATTAAGACCTATGTCAAGGAGAGATGGATGCATTACATCAATCAACCCCGCATAGTACTTTGGACAAACTTATGCATCAATCCGAAGTACCTCAATTGATCAAATTATCAATCAAATGGTAGATTTGAAATGATGAAAGTTCATCAAGCACCACTCAAGATCTCATGAACAAGATGGCCTACACATCTACCAATTGATCAAAGAAAGGGGGAAAAAGAAAAAAGAAAGGGATGAAGAGGGGAGGATCAAACAAAATAGCAAAACCAAATGGGATCCAAGTGATGATCAAGTCAACGTCAAAATCAATCATCCATTTTTGTGGATTAGGGTTTTTACCCCATAAACACCCAAGATCCATTGAGTTTGATGAAACCTTAAGTCAAATCAACCAAGATCCAAGGCCAACAGCAGTCAACACAAGTCAAAGAAATATTAAATACAATAGTATGAATTAAAGTGCATCAAAATGATTTTTAAAATTAATTTTAAAATAAAAATGAATATGAAAATGTAAATGATGCACCAAATTAAACCACAAATGACCAAGAAAAATCATGCAAGTCAGAAACAAGTCATGAATGCTATATAAAATTTTTGAGAAATTTTTAAATGCATAAAACTAATTTTAAACTATTTAAAATGCTTCAAAAATGAGAAAAATCATGAAAAATAGAAAATGATAAAAATAAAATATCAAAATTATTAAATCAGAAAGAGAAAAATAAAAGAGAATTTTAGAAATTATTTTGGAATTTTTTGGAGTTAAAATGAAATTTCTATAAATTTTTAAATGAAAATGCAATTTAAAAATAAAAATCAGAAAAGACATCAAAAGGAAAAAAGGAGGAGCGTAAGATCTGACTTCATTAATTGACGTGGCAGATCCCACGCTCCTTAGATGATGATGCACGATTGAAATTAGCAAATAATGCACACATGATCTAATTTGAATTGGACAATGAAAACAATTCAAACAACCAATGTGGAAACACCTCACGTCATTGTCCCAGTCTCTCTGGTCATCTTCTGAGGTGAGATGCTCACCAGAGACTGCTAAGTTGTAAAGTTAGGGCACAAAACCACCATCATTGCAACCGTCTCATCAAGGCGAACCCAAATTCACACTCCATTTTCATTTATTGAAAAAGAGTAGAGAGAATTTTGAGGAAAATCAGAAGAACACACGAACACCAAAAGAAAAATTAAATGATGAATTCAAGCTATCAACACCATCTAGGTTTGGGGAAACAATCAGCAAAAAAAGGACTACATTGTGGTAACTTGTTTGATTGAAAATGCAGCCTCAAACTACCTTGTCCAAAAACGATTTAAGGAGCTCTGAAACTGGATTTGGTTGGAGTGATTCAGGGACTCTTAGAGCTTGGGAATTGTTATAGAAGCTTTAGAAGAACACGATGGAGCTAACTGAATCAAGAAATTGAGTTGAAACTGGCTGCAAATCAAAACATGATAGCTCACTTTTTTGAAGAAATTTTGAGAGTGGAGCAGGGGTTTTCTGGCTATCAAAAGCTTGGTATTCAGTGTGGAATGATCCTTTATTTATAGCTGAAGATGATGGAATGCTGAGAGGGGTAAATTGATCAATAATTGAGTGAATTCGTGTGCACCCTCATCATGAAGAAAATGTGACTTGAAATTACTCACAACTCAGCCAAATCATGTGTTTTATGAGTCAATTAACTTCTGGAAACTTGATTAAACATGTTTAGGTCCAAAACACCTGATAATTTGGCTTGTAATTGAGTTTTGGTTGAAGCAAAAATTTGATCATGGTGAAAACTTTAGTTCCAAGCAACCATGTTCAACTCAATGGGGTATCTTGTACAAGAGGCTTTTTGATCCCATTCTTTTGCAATTGGTTAACATCATATCAAAGATCACAATGTGCCAAGAAAGGTTTCATTTGTATGTTTGAGCAAAAAGTCATGTCATGTTGAAGTTGGCACAAAAATCTGGCAAACCAAACTTGAAATATTCCAAGTCTAAATTGCTGAAAATGACCTATAATGTATCAATGAATTCCATGGCCTTCCAAGCACAATTTGACTTTGAACTTTGAAGCAATATTGTAGAGGGTATAAAAAATGATATTGTGCAAAAAGAATGAGCTCCATATGTTGAAAACTGAAGAAGTTGTGATTCTTGAAAGTTGAGAAAAAGTTACTTGAAAATAGGCAAAATTTCACTAAGTCCACAAATGACCTATATAATGTCTCCAAACTTTTGAGGATCCTCCAAGAATAATTGGCTCTTATCATGTAAAGAGAATTTGAAGAGGATGTTGAGAAGAGCCATATGCAAAAATAAGCATTCATAAATATTGAGAATTGAAGGTGTTGTGATCTTTTGAACTTTGACTTGAAATGTTGACTTTTTAGGTCAAACCTCCTTCATTCAACTTGTAAACTTGGACTTTCCTTGCACTTCAAGGCATATGGATAATAATATGAACTCAAAATAATGTGTCCCTGAATGTCCTTTGATTAAAATGACCAAAGCTTGAGGTAACCTTTTGATGAAGGCATGAAAATAAACACATGAACCTTTAACTTTTCTTGAGGGACAAGCTACTAAACCTTGAGATATCTTTGATCAAAATGAGATTGAATGATGATTGGAACCTTGTATTTTGATATTAGAAGCCATGGTTTGATGAGATATCCCTTGAGGATCAATGGTTGACCACACTCTAACCTTGAGGGAGCAAAACCCTAGCTGATGAATCGTGCTTGGAGTTCTTGATATAGCACCCTACCTTGCAAAGAAACAAAAGGATACAAGACATATTTTTTGGTATTTTGATTAGTGGTTAGTGAAACATAAAACATATAAATATAAAAATATACATAAAAAGGTGCTTGATGATCTCTACAAAATCAAACACAAAGATGAGAGGGTAAGAAAGCAACCTAGCTTGTGCAAAAATACAAAAGAGAATGGGATCTTAGGGTTAAAAATTAGGTTATAACAGCTGCCCCTATTTAAGTTTCTTCAATTCAGAGATATGAAGATTGAAATCTTCGTCTTGACAGAATTGAAGATGCTTGAATATTAAATTCTGGCACTATAACACATGTTGAAACTAGTGTCCTCACATCAAAACATAATGTCAAGACAAATGTTACAACATCTTCTGTCTGACAGAACAAATAAACCAGATTTAAAAAAAAATTGCAAAAAATAAAAATAACACAGTCAATTGGTAACCCAGTTCGGTGTAACATCACCTACATCTGGGGGCATCCAAGCCAGGAAGGAAATTCATAATGATAGCATTAGTTCAAAGCTAAACTCCCCCGTTTACAACTTCTCGCCTAATCACTACCTTATGCAACTTCTACCTAGAAACCCACTAGATATGAGATCCCCCTTTCACTTCCTAATCAGTCACAATCCCAGTGACAATACCTCGAGAAACCAGAAAAGAAGAAGAACACTCTTCCAACTACAATACTTGGTTTTGGTTAAAAGCTTCAACCAAGAACAATACACTGTTGCTTACAAGCTTTAGAGTAGAAAATTAACAATACAAAATCACTCTACCACAATGTATCAAAAGATACAAAGGTGGCATACAATTAACACACAAGAGACTCTCAAAACCTAACACTACAAAAAATCCCCTTATTTTACAAAAGTGAAAGCCGTATCTTCATTAGGTTTAGGTCTTCTTTAAATAGCCTTCAGACCTAGTGGGCTTGGGCTCTTGAGGCGCAATTCATCTGGAACCAGCTTGGAATCATAAGCATAATCTCCTGCACAAAAATAAGAACAAAATACAAAGTTTCTTAAAAAGGATCAACGATCCTTTTTTAGAAAACCATCACAACCTGTCAAAACAGAAGTTCTCATAATATCCCTCCTTGGATAGCGCATACGTGTGAATCAGAACACACTCAAAAATCACACTAAAAATACCAAAATAGTCATGCCCTAAATTTCTAGTATAAAATGTCCTGGAACGGGTCAGAACATCATAAAGAACATGATGTATGACTGTCATGGCAGAACATCTGGTTCAACATCTTGCTAATCAGCATGTTATTTTACTAAAATGCAGCCAACCCAAAAGTCACAGAACTTACAATCTCCCTCTTTGGAAAATTTTGGCTAAAACAATCTTTGCACATTAATTATGGAGAAGAGGAATAATACCACAAAACCTGCAATCAGAAAGATATCAGATATAAAGTCCAACTACAGATCATTAGAGATTACAACCCCTTCAAACTCCAAAAAAATGTCAAGACATGTGGTATGACATCACAGCTCAGAAACCTCATATAGGTCCATCTCTCCCCCTGTCACCCAAATCACCTGGCATCCAAACCTCAACTGCCTCAGTTCATACATCCCTCTCAAGGGGAAAACCCAAAGCACAAGACAAATAAGAACGAACTATCCAAGTTCATACATTAGAAATGCATACAGCAGAAGCCACACATATTAGAAACACATACAGCAGAAGCCACACATATTACTCAGAGTATCAGAGTAATAAATTACCATAGAGCATCCAAGGTTCTCCACAACCTCAACATGTCATGACATGTGATTGCACATCATTGCACACATATCTCACCTCAGTGGCAGCAACACAAGCATGACAGATTATCATTCTCCCCCTAAATAGTTGCACTTGTCCAGCAATAACAAAGAAAACTACTCTTCCTAAGCAGTAGTAAAAACATGACATAAAGTAATGACATCTGATCCAACATCAGAAACAACACATAAACTAACACTTTACTCCCCCTTTTTAGCCAAAAATTGACCAAAAGACAACATAGTAAATGTAAACAATAAGAACTGGAATCATACAGCAGCAAAGGCTACAAACAGTACTAATGGAAGCAAACACAAAACTCCAGATGGAAACAAAAATTGTCAGAGACTTATTACAACAAAAACATCAAAAACAAAACAAAAAAATAAACCAAAAGAAAACTACAACTATGGAGCCGGCAATCCACTCCAACCTCCTGAGTTAATGAAATTAACCCAATCTTCATCACCATCCTCATCAGAGTCATGGTTTTTCTTGCAGGGCCTCATCGTTGTCACAGATGCCTTCCTTGTCCTAGATGCACCAGTAGATGAGCCAGCAGATGTCCCAACTTTGTTCTAAACCTTCTTCGAATCAACACTCTTATCATTCTTAGCATCCAACACACTGGCCTTTGGAGCATCAGTGTTTTTGGAATTTTAGCTCATGTTGAAACACGACTTGGTACACGGTTGAAACGGTAATTAATTTTTTTTTGAAACAAAGACTAACAACCTTGCTTATAACGTCTGGACAGTCAAGAATATGATTGTTGACCGGAGGGAAATTATCCTGGGTAACAGAGGCATTCTCCTTTTTAGCTTTCCAACCTTTGACTGTAGTCTTTGAAATGACATTTTCAATGTCATTGAAAACCCGCTTTTCTTGAGAAACGCATGCACCAAAAGAAAAACGTGTTTCATGCCTCCTAAACTATAGATGTTATAAATATTCATTAATACAAACTCCCAAAACACCCCTGATAGGATGATGATCAGACATAATGACGCTGTCCAGTTGTGCATGGTGAGAATCCATGAAACTGCTGATTGAGACCAGCATATCACAGTACAATGTCATGACATCGCGTTTGACATTCGAATTTTCTAGCATCCAATTCAGTTTGGAGCAACAGATTCCTCAGCAATATGCTTAGACCAAAAAAGAAAAATATTCTTATTGATCCATAAAGACAGGATTATTTCTAAAAAAGAAACATCCTTAACAACCAGAGGCATACATTCTAGAAACAGAACAGGATCCATATAAGAACACCACATAGTAAGAACAGAAACAACTCCTTCTGGATTGCATAGCTGAAGAAATTAGCAAAGTGAAGTTGAACAGCTCAAGCACAATGTCAAGACATCAGGTCTAACATCACAAAACAACACAAGCTACATGAGAACATGTAAGCTTTGCACAAACTGCAACTCTTCAGCAACAAAAAAGACAGGTACACAAATCCCCCTAAAGACCACAACTAACTGCAAAGAAAAATAAGTTCTCCCAGACCATAAACAATATTGTTCACAAAGACATATCCATGCAATCATGAACTATCCCAGTTCACATATCAGAGACACAAGCACAAAAAAAAAAACTCAAACACCTTAAAGAGAGACCAAAAATACTCCAAAGCACTTCAGGCAGGCAAGAAGTCATGCATATTTGGTTTGACATCATGCACACAAACTACGTCAAAAGAAATACATTTGCTCTTAAGCATCAACAGCAAGACTGATGTCAGAACATGACATTCGTTTACCACCAGGGAACACATAGAAATACACAAGTCATTTCCATGCTTCACATCACAACATCACAATAGAACACCCAGAGAAACCATGGTTCTCCACAACATCAGGTATGACATCCTACACTACACTGCAGAGCCTTCTTGTCAAAACCATCATCACCACCAGACTTGGCCAAAACTCCACTCCAAACTCCACTAGAACTAGATAATTCAGTTCTGAATCTGTTGGGGAACACAATCTACATAAGATGAGCTCCCATGAATAATATGTTCCAACATTTGTGTGATCATCAGTCCTTTGAACCAATAACTTTGGTCTAGACAACATTCATAGGTTATGTTAATGACATATCAGCCCAAGCATACCCACTTGCATGAACTACTTGAGAATCAACATTTAAACATATCAGTAAAGCAACAAACTGAAAAGGCAGACCAAATACACTCAAGGAAAACTTCACGGAGAGAAATAAACTCTCACACACAACAAGAACCAAAAATAGCTTCTACATAGAAGCACGATGTCAAGACAACCCGTTTGACAACACAATACCAGTATAAACACTTATGCTAAAAAGAAAAGGTTCTTTCCAACAAACACTATTTGAGCTGACCAAAATACCAGGGTGCTGACTGAGCAAACCACCATTATTAGTCTTTGATCCTCTATCAGCTGTCCTTCACTTAGCCTCATAAGAACCACACGAGGGGTTACAACATTTGATGACTACATCTTCCTTGGACACAAATAGCAACTGCCTCTGGACTCAACTTCCTCGTCATCACTTCATACTACTCATTAAGGATCAACTGTTATCCCTTAAGCCCTTGAACATATAGTTGAGTTATGTTGATCTCACTACTCAACAACCCTATACCATGGGAAACTACATCAGAACAAGAAAATCTAGTTCGTAAATCCTTTTGAATTCACCCTTTTGGTACATAATTTTAGGAATAAGGTTGGAAGGAGATACTTAGAGTCCACCAAAACCACCTTTACTCCAGTCATGAGTCTAGAACACCCACAGCCAAAACACCATTCTTACTTAGTTGCAACACAACAAGATATGGGAGCTAAGGCAATTTTCATCTTCCTAGAGCTCTACCAACTGCTTGGTTAACTATAGGCTGAGTTTAACCTTTGAGACAAACCTTCAAGTTGAAACAGAAGTGCCTAATATGATCAGCTTAATCCTAGAAGAGAGACACCTTCAGAGCAAGTTCCTGCCTCCAACATGAGTATTCTGATATTCACTATGATGTCGAGACATTTCGAGAACAAAATTGACTCAGTTTTCGTCTTGATGGAAACCAAAACAACAAGTTGACATTTGAGTTCTATAGAGCCTTAAGAACACCTATCCCTTTTAGGCTCCCAATCAACTCCTCAAACAGAATAACATCAGAACAGTTGTTCACAACCTCATAGAATTGATCAAGATTGGAGGTCAAAACAGTCACTTTTTTATGTTCCTACTATACTCTTGATGCACAAACCTTGAAGGGGCAACCAACTCAACATGAATTGATTCTCCAATACAGGGGACTGCATCAGAGGCCCACCTTCTAAATAAGCCAGTAACAAGGTAAAACAATTCACCTTCAAGTTCATGACACAGACTACCTCTACCAAGTCCAGCTTATCCTTGAGCAACATATTCTAAAAGATGTCAGGATGAATGTTCTTGACATTTGACATTGTCCATCTATCCACTTTCCTCGGAACCAGGTTAAAATGTCACCTCATCAAATGCTAGATCACAAACTTCTACAGGGTAGGAAACAACATCCATGCTCTTGTCTTTCAAGCCAACAAATGTCATTCCCAAGAACAGGTAAACAATATAGTGACCTGAGAGGTCCACCTATGCTAAAAGAGTCTTGATCTACTTCTTCAACAACATTCACAAACATGACACGACTCTTGGGAAGAGACCTCTGAACCCTGCTGACCAGATGTGCCTTCATGAACGATTTTGAGAAGATCGCAAGCTTCTTTGGTCGCCACACATGTGTTTATCAGATTGAACACATGCTACTCAACTCCATTGGTGATAGATATCCAATAGTTGTTGTTCTTTCAACACATATATAGTACCAGAAAGAAATATCTCCCTGAAGCTCACCTAGAAAACTGACTAGGGTGCCAGCTCTGATGCAAATTGAAATTCTGGCACTATAACACATGTTGAAACTGATGTCCTCACATCGGAACATAATGTCAAGACAAATGTTACAACATCTTTTGTCTGACAGAACAAATAAACCATAATGAAAAATAAATTGCAGAAAATAAAAATAACACAGTCAATTAGTAACCCAGTTCGATGCAACATCGCATACATCTGGGGGCATCCAAGCCAGGAAGGAAATTCACTATGGTAGCATTAGTTCAAAGCTAAACTCCCCCGTTTACAACTTCTCGCCTAATCACTACCTTGTGCAACTTCTACCTAGAAACCCACTAGATATGAGATCCCCCTCTCACTTCCTAATCAGTCACAATCTCAGTGAAAATACCTAGAGAAACCAAAAAAGAAGAATAACACTCTTCCAACTACAATACTTGGTTTTTCTTAAAAGCTTCAACCAAGACCAATACACTATTGCTTACAAGCTTTAGAGTGGACAATTAACAATACAAAATCAGTCTACCACAATGTATCAAAAGATACAAGGGTGACATACAATTAACACACAAGAGACTCACAAAACCTAACACTACAAAACCTCCCCTTATTTTACAAAAGGAAATTCATATCTTCATTAGGTTTAAGTCTTCTTTAAATAGCCTTCAGACCTTGTGGGTTTGGGCTCTTGAGGCGCAATTCATCAGGAATCAACTTGGAATCATAAACATAATCTCCTGCACAAAAATAGGAGCAAAATACAAAGTTTTCTAAAAAGGCTCAACGATCATTTTTCATAAAACCATCACAATCTGTCAAAACAAAAGTTCCCATAATATCCCTCCTTGGATAACGCATACGTGTGAATCAGAACATACTAAAAAATTACACTAAAAATACCAAAATAGTCATGCCCTAACTTTCTGGTATAACATGTTCTGGCACATGTCACAACATCATACAGAACATGATGTTTGACTGTCATGGCAGAACATCTGGTTCAACATTTTGCTAATCAGCATGTTATTTTAACAAAATGCAGCCAACCCAAAAGTCACAGAACTTACAAAATACAACAACAAACCCAATTTTTGGCCCTAAGATACCGTAAAATGCACATGATATGATATGAATATGAATGCAAAGGATTCTATGGGGCAAAAGATGCCACAGAAGACAAACACATTGTTGGAGTGTAAACGAAAGGAAAAGAGACTCCGCAAGGGAAAAACAAAAGAGTAAGATTCCACTGAGGGAAACTTACCAACGCAAGCTACAAAAGATACCAATGGGGGAAGACGTGCTATTGCTAAACAAAGAAAGTCTTCGTCGGGGCAAAGGAAACAACAAAGGGGGATATCCAATTCCACCAAGGGAAAGGAATCTAACTCAACTGGAGAAGATATTACCTACTACTAGACATATGGTAGCTTAAATCAAGGTAACTATGCCAGGAGGAAAGAATTCCCACTATCGGTTACTGGGTAGCAAGAGAAATATTACCTACCACCAGTTACTGGGTAGCTTAAAAGAAGGTAATAGACTCGGAATAAAAGATCACCAACTACCTATTACTGGGTAGGGGAAGCAAATAAATGTATTACCTACTACCGGTTACTGGGCAGCTTAATAAAGGTAATCAACCTGGGAAAAAAGATAAACAACTACCCGTTACTAGGTAGGAAGAGGAATATTACCTACTACCGGTTACTGGATAGCTTAACAAAGGTAATAAACCAGGATGAAAGATTACCAACTATCGGCTACTGGGTAGCTTAACAAAGGTAATAAATTCGGAAAAAAGATAATCAACTACCTATTACTGGGTAGGAAAAGAAATATTACCAACTACCTGTTATTGGGTAGCTTAAACAATTATAACCATCCACAAAAGCAAAAGAGGTATATTCCCTACTATCAAACAAGTGATAGTTTTAACAAGGTAATAAACTCAGGGGACCAAATTTCAATCCAGGAACAAACTGGAGAGAAACGATCAAATAATACTCGACCCAATGAGGAAATATCTCAACTGGAGATTGATTCCATCCAGATAATGAACTGGAAAGGAAGGATAAAATAAACATCTTCCACGAGGAATAAACTCAGTGGGGAATTAGAAAGGATAAACACGTTCTTCCTAAAGGTGACACTCTATTGGAGAGAGGATACACACGCTCTGCGGGGAAAGCAGCACCAGAGAGCGTGGAATCATTGAAAAATGCAAGATGCACAATGCAACAAACAAATGCTATGCATAAAGAAAGAATATGCATGCAATGAATACGTGTATGAATATGCTGACAAAACCAACAAAAGGAAAACTGGGGACGACCAATCACTATAGTACAAACGGATACTCGGGTAATCTCATTAAGATGGAGATATCAATGGAGATACTGCCATGGATTCAACTAAAGGAATCCTGCAAGGGATAAACAAAAGCCATTAAAGGAAAATAAATCCTACTACAAGGCTTAAAATTTCTCTGAGGAGAGAAAAGATGCTGCTTGGGGAAATGAACCCAAAGATCAATCTTCTAACATCAATAATCCACAAAGGGATAACAACATGAACTCCGCTTCAAGGGAATGAAAGATCCGCTGGGGAAACACATCAGTACAAACTCTTCCAAACTCTTCTTGGGGGTGAGAAAATCCAAATGAACTCTGCTATAGATGGATGAAGACCTGCTAGGAAAGCTTGTAGAGTCAAAACTCTTATGGGGATGAGAGAACATACACTAGGGAGTCACCAATTTGGTGGAATTAGAGAAAATTATCTACGGATTAACCACCTTCTAGGATAAGCATCATGAACTTGTTGGGACATACAAGAAGTTAACATCCTAGCAAAAGGTCAAACCGTGGGGGATTTTAAATCAATACCCAACACAAAGTGGGAGAAAACCTAACAGTTGACTGTTATCTCCACACTTCTTAGAAGGAAACCACGTTGCTCTATGCTTGGGGAGCAACTAAAGTAAAAATATCATAACATGAGGGTAAAACTCTATCGGAGATTCCATATCAAGTAGAGACAGGTTTCAATAATTACAATTGCTTGATCACAACCCTACTGGAGAAGTAAACCACTCAGCTAGAGAAAAAATCTGAATCAAGACTTGACTAGGGAATTCTCAATTTTAGTGCTCAGTTGGGGATCATCTGAACTGGCACTCACTCGGGGAATATCTGATTTCATGAGTCCAACACATTATAACGATCTAGAGGGAATCTACTAACAACTATAGAGGATGGATAGATGAATCTTCCAATAGTCAATCTTCAAGATACATAATTCTGCTTGGCAACTTCACTGGGGAAGAAAATGGATCTGATGAGAATCATATCTTATCTTTCAATACTAGTAGTAATAATTGCACAACCTCCGCTGGGGATCAGCAAAGATAATTCTCTGGGTACTAGCAACCTTGAGAGAAACATCTTGGACATGCGGGGATAATTAAGAAGTTAACATCATAGCAGAAAATCAACCTGCGGGGAATTTTAAAACTCAGCACAGGGTGAGAGAAAACCCAACAGTCGGCAGCTATCTTCAACACTTCCTAGGAGGAAAATATGATTCAGATTGGCCATAAGAGCATCAGACCATAATAGATGAGGTAGAAACCTAATGGGGATTCCTCATCAAGTTTTATCACAAAACGAGATGGGATCCAACAATCACATTTGCACTTATATATTCCTGATCACAAACAAGTCGGGGAAGAAGAACAATGCTCGGTTGGGGAAGTCTGAATCCAGACTAAGCTAGGGAGTCCAAGTTTGGGATGCTTAAACTAGCGCTCAACTGAGGAATGCATCAACAAGATCAAACTCTGTTTAGGAGATTATCAACAGACTCTACCGGGGAGAACATTAAAATCTGCGCTTCAGGATCTTATCGTTATTGGAGTAACCATTGACATTCCTTTTAATGTTCATAAATTAAAGGATTTTTTTTTATATAATTTTCAAAAGCATGATTGTTTATTTATCTGTTTGTTTAAAAAATTATTATAAAAAATAAATGAAATTTTGCAAACAGAAACAAAATAAGAATTGGAAACAAAGGAACAAAGGCCCAAATTTTATTGATAAAATGGTAGTCCACAAATGACGTGACCTCATGGATCATTACAAAGTTGAAAAATGGTAAATACATGGAAAGGGTTACATTGAAATAAAATGACCATTATTCTCCCAAAACTTTCGTTGAGAATGGTTGAATGAGAATTGTTGACAGGCAATGTTGCTTCAAACGATCAAGACTGACCTGATGCAGTTACTTGCCATAATCCCTAACTTTTTCCTAGATTTCCCTTTTGGATTTTCAATCTACTGGGATGATTATTTTCTATTTATGTCTCTAATTTTTTCCTGGACCGCCCTTTCGGGTTTTCAGCCCACCGAGACGCTCATTTTTGCCTAAGCCTTCCTTTCGGGTTTTCAACTTAGCGAGCTGTTCTTTTATTTTTTTTAGGCAAGGTATTTCTTGAGTGCATCGACATTCACAGGACGAGTGAACTCTTCACCATCCATAGTTATAAGAATTAATTCACCGCCAGAGAAGGCACTCTTAACAACATATAGGCTTTCATAATTAGGAGTCTATTTGCCTCTATAATCAATAGTAAAAGTCGAGATCTTCTTGAGCATGAGGTTTCCTTCTCTGAACACACGAGGTCGAACCTTCTTGTCAAAAGCTTTCTTCATTCTTTGTTGATATAACTGGCCATGACACAAGGCCACCATTCTCTTTTCTTCAATCAAATTCAACTGACCGTATATGCTCTGACACCATTCAGCCTCACTCAACTTAGCTTCCTGTTGTAACGCCCCAGTTTAGTTAGTTTTATTTAATTGAGTCGTTTTGATTATTTTATTATTATATTATTTTATTTTTGACTTTTATTTGGTAAATATATTATTTTCGTCGTGATTATATTTTATCGCGTTTTGGGAACGTTTGCGAGATATTTGAGTATAGGGGTATTTTGGTCTTTTGTTTGGGTAGATATTATATTTTTCATATAATAGAAAGAAAAGAGAGAAAAATAGTAAGGAAAGAAAAAGAAGAGAAGAAAAAGAGAAAGAAGGAAAGAGAAGAGAAAGAAAAAAGAGAGAAAACTTGTGGATTAAGAAATCGATCAACCGACTTTCAAAAACACGATTAAATCGGGTAAGGGTGCGAAACTCGATTATCTTATGTTTGTGTATGATTATGTATGTGTGTGTGTGTGTGAATGTTTGTGGTGTTCTATAGCTTTTCGATTCTAGGTCGGAAGAGAGAAATCGATGTTTTTGCAGTTGAAAATCGGTGTAAATGTTGTAGAATACTTGTTACCATGATTGGGTTATGTTCTGATTGTTATGTGTTGGTTTGGAAGTGTTTTGGTGGGGAAATATGGTTTTTGGGTGTGTAACAGCGCTGCTGGGTTTTTCTGAATTCGCAAGTTCGCACTGCGAATCCCCTAGCGAAGGGGAAAGCGATCATTCGCTGGCTATTCACACAGCGAATGTGAGGGCGAACATTCGCCAGAGACTCGCACTGCGAACTTTACCTCATTTCAGTTCTGACTTGGTTCGCCAGACGTTCGCACTGCGAATGGGGCAGCGAACCAGTGTTGCCTAGGCATTCGCCAGAGACTTGCACTGCGAACTGTAGGCTATTTTCCTTTTTGCCATGGTTCGCTGGAGTATTCGCACTGCGAATGAGGGAGCGAAGGACTCGCTAGGAGCTTCGCATTGCGAACATGACAGCTTTTCCCAAATTGTTTTCTTCATAACTTTTGATCCGTAAGTCGGTTTGAGGCGCGGTTTGGTGTGTTGGAAAGCTTTTGACATGTTCTTTCTTACTAAAATGGTTTTGAGATTGTTGGCCGATTAAATTATGTCATGAATTTGGAAAGGTGTCGTTTTGTCAACTTGTAGCATTTTAATTGTGTGTAATTGATGTGTTATCATGCAATATGCCTTTGATTGATATGGTATGACTTGGGTGTTGTTGTATGATGTAAATGCATTGTTTTGGGCTTGATGGTAAAGCATGATTATTGTTGATTGAGATGGTTGCATATATGTGTGCATTTGAATGTCATGAGTCATTGTATGCCAAGCATCATGATATGCATTCTTGTGATGTCGTGTGCCCTAGTGGGTGTGAGCGACGAATCGATTCTAGAGAGAATCTGATATAACATCGTGAGACGTATACCGAGAGGACCTAAAGCGATGGTTATAGACGATCGTGAGCCTTATACAAAGAGAACCTAAAGCGATCGGATCGTGAGCCTTATACCGAGAGGACCTAAAGCGATCCATAAACGTCGTGAGCCTTATACCAAGAGGACCTAAAGCGACGAGGAACATCATTTGCCCGACGGGGAATTACACTAAGTAACAAGAGATTATTCCAATAGTTCCTGAGTGAACTAATGATGTGATGATGGATGGAACTGTACCTCATTGCATTTGCATAGAGTCGTGTGTCGGTCTCTTTGCATTTGCATAAATCATGAATGGATTGATTTTGTGTGGAATTGTGAATGGAATTGATGAATGGAAATATATATATGTTGGTGATAATTGTATTGTGCATGATTGATATGCCTTGGTGATGGATATAAGAAATATGCATTGTGTTGTATTATCTTTGAGTTATGGTGTAAGTGGTGGTGAGAATATTTTACATGTGTATTTTGGTGTTATTATATAATGGTATGCAATTATATTATGATTGTGTTTCTCACCCTTCTGCTGTTTTAAGGCTCTATGAGGCATTGCATATTAGATTGTTGGAGGTCTTTTTGTGAAGCTTAGGTCTTCATTCTTTTGTCGGTCGGCTCTGATATGTAGCACCGGGTAGTCGGGGAGATTGTTATGTGATTATTTGTATTATGTATACACGTATTTTGGATTGTACATGTATGAATATGTATATGACAGACAAACTTTTTATGATGTATATATATGAGATTCAGTTACAGATTTTCCGCTTTTATTTTGTATCTGAATTGTGGGTGTTAGGAACTAAGTTCCTTTGTTATGTGCTACCTGAATTGTTGCATATCTATATGAGCAGGTGGTTATTGCGTGATTTTAATTCCTTTTGATGTGACGCTCTTGTCTATGCCGTGAATTGTTAATTATATTCTGATTAATTGTTATCGCTTTAATAGCCTGGGTGTAGAAGAGGGTGTTACATTAAGTGGTATCAGAGCCAGTTCGTGTCAGTTTGTGTCAGTCTGTGTCGGTGTTGTGTTCGGGTGAGCTGTTTGTTTAACCATAGTTGTTGTTATTGGAAATGAACAGAATATGGCTGGTAGGAGTGATGCTGCTTTGGCTGCTGCTATGCAAGCTATGGCTCGGGCTGTGCAGGGTGCACCTAATGCTGCTGGTAATGATGAGTTCAGGAAGAATAAACCGCCTATCTTCAAAGGAAGATATGATCCTGATGGTGCTTAGATTTGGCTTAAGGAGATTGAAAGAATCTTCCGAGTGATGGATTGTGCTGAGGATCAGAAGGTGAGACTGGGTACTCACATGTTGCTGCAAGAGGCCGATGATTGGTGGGTTAGTACACGTCATGTGTTGGAAGCTGCTAATGAAGAGATCACTTGGGCCTTGTTTAGCATTGAGTTTCTGAGGAAGTATTTTCCTGAGGACGTAAGGGGAAAGAAGGAGATTGAGTTCTTGGAATTGAAACAAGGTAATATGTCTGTTGTTGATTACACTGCTAAGTTTGTGGAGCTTGTGCAGTTTTATCCACATTATGCTGAAGCGACTGCGGAGTTTTCTAAGTGTGTGAAGTTTGAGAACGGGTTGCTTCCTGAGATAAAGCAGGCAATCAGTTATCAAAGGATTAGAAGGTTTTCTGATTTGGTGGATTGTTGTAGGATTTTTGAGGAGGATAGTAAAGCTCGTTCTACTCACTATAAGAGTGTGAACGAGAGGAAAGGGAAACAGTCGTTTCGTAGTGGTCCTTATGTGTCACCAGCTGATAAGGGTAAGCAAAGGGGTAATTTTGAGAGAAGGCCAAGTGGGGGAGGTATGTCTAATCCTCTGAGATGTTTTAGGTGTGGTGACTTAGGACATCATCAGTTTGAATATAGGAAGGATATGAGAAAGTGTTCGATTTGTGGAGGTTTAGGACATGTTGCAGCTGATTGTAAGAAGAATGTGGTGAAGTGTTTCAACTGTGGTGAACCTGGTCATATTAGTACAAAGTGTCCGAAACCAAAGCAAGCTCCAGCTGGTGGGAAGGTATTTGCATTGGCAGGGACTCAGACTACAAGTGCAGACCGTCTGATCATAGGTACTTGTTTTATTAATAGTACACCTTTAGTTGCTATTATTGATACCGAAGCGACTCATTCGTTTATTTCGTCTGAGTGCGCGAAGCGTTTGAATCTTTTGTTATCTTCGATGGGTGGTGAGATGGTTATTGATACTCCAGCAATGGGGTCAGTAACTACTTCTTTGGTTTGTTTAAGTTGTCCTTTGACCATTTATGGTAAAGATTTTGAGATGGATTTGGTGTGTTTGCCGTTGGAGGGTTTAGATGTGGTTCTGGGAATGACTTGGTTACAGTTCAATCGAGTTCATATTGATTGTTATCATAAGCTGGTACGATTTCCTTCTCTTGAAGAGGACGGGGAATCGAGTTTCTTATCTACCAAAGAGTTAAAGAAACTTTTGGCGGATGAAGCTCAATTGTTTGGGTTGTTTGTATCGTTGACAGTGGATAGTCAAGTTTCACTTGATGTGTTTCCTGTTGTGTGTGATTTTCTGGAAGTGTTTCCTGAGGATATTTTGGACTTGCCGCCAGAGAGAGAGGTGGAGTTTTCTATAGATATAGTTCCTGGTACTAGACCTGTATCTATGGCACCATATCGAATGTCGGCATCTGAGTTGGTTGAGTTAAAGAAGCAATTGAACGAATTGTTGGAAAAGAGGTTTGTGAGGCCAAGTGTGTCGCCATGGGGTGCTCCAGTTTTATTGGTGAAAAAGAAAGATGGGAATATGCGATTATGTATTGATTATCGCCAGTTGAATAAGGTGACGATTAAGAATAAGTATCCTCTTCCAAGAATTGATGATCTGATGGATCAGTTGGTAGGTGCATGTGTGTTTAGTAAGATTGATTTGAGGTCGGGGTATCATCAGATAAGGGTGAAAGAGGAAGATATTCAGAAGACGGCTTTTAGGACACGTTACGGTCATTATGAATATTCTGTGATGCCGTTCGGGGTTTCTAATGCGCCAGGTGTGTTTATGGAGTACATGAATCGTATTTTTCACGAGTATTTGGATCGATTTGTTGTTGTGTTTATTGATGATATCTTGATTTATTCTAAGTCCCGGGAGGATCATGCGTAGCATTTGCGCATTGTGTTGCAGGTTTTGAAGGAAATGAGACTTTTTGCCAAGTTGTCCAAGTGTGAATTCTGGTTGTCGGAAGTGAGTTTTCTTGGGCATGTGATTTAAGGTAACGGTATCGCTGTGGACCCATCTAAAGTAGATGCAGTTCTACAATGGGAGGCTCCTAGATCCGTTACTGAAATTCGAAGCTTTTTGGGTTTGGCCGGATATTATCGAAGATTCATTGAAGGTTTTTCTAAGTTAGCACTTCCTTTGACCCAGTTGACTTGTAAAGGAAAATCGTTCATTTGGGATATTCAGTGCGAGGAAAGGTTTAGTGAGCTGAAGAGAAGATTGACGACAGCTCCGATTTTGATCTTGTCGAATCCTAGTGAACCGTTTATGGTGTATTGTGATGCGTCTTTGATTGGGCTAGGTGGAGTATTGATGCAAGAAGGTAAGGTTGTAGCTTATGCTTCGAGACAATTGAGGGCGCATGAGAAAAATTATCCTACTCATGATCTGGAATTAACGGCTGTGGTTTTTGTGTTGAAGATTTGAAGGCATTATCTCTATGGTGCAAGATTTGAAGTTTTTAGTGATCATAAGAGTTTGAAATACTTGTTTGATCAGAAAGAGTTGAATATGAGGCAACGGAGATGGTTGGAATTTTTGAAGGACTAAGATTTTGGCTTGAATTACCATCCTGGTAAAGCTAATGTGGTAGCCGATGCGTTGAGTCAGAAATCATTGCATATGTCTGCTTTGATGGTTAAGGAGTGGGAACTTTTGGAAGCGTTTAGGGATTTGAGTTTGGTGTGCGAATTGACGCCTGACAGTGTGAGGCTTGGTATGTTGAAGGTCACTAATGATTTTCTGTTGACCGTTAGCGAGAAACAGAAATTGGATGTGAAATTTGTGGATTTGATGACGGTTGGGGATAAAAGTGAAAATGAGGACTTTAAAGTGGATGATAAAGGTGTTTTGAGGTTCCGAGGTAGAATTTGTATTCCTGATGATGCGGAGTTGAAAAGGATGATTCTGGAGGAAGGAAGCCGGAGTAATTTGAGTATACATCCGGGAGCTAATAAGATGTACCAAGATTTGAAGAAGATTTTCTGGTGGTCTGGATTGAAGAGAGATGTGGCTCAGTTTGTGTATTCATGTTTGATGTGTCAGAAGTCAAAGGTAGAACATCTGAAGCCTAGTGGATTGTTGCAACCGTTGGATATTCCTGAGTGGAAATTGGATAGCATTTCTATGGACTTTGTGACAGGGTTGCCGAACACTCAGCGGGGACCTAATGCGATTTGGGTGGTTGTGGATAGGCTGACTAAATCGGCGCATTTCATTCCAATTGACATCAGTTTTTCTTTGGAGAGGTTGGCAGAGATTTATATGAGTGTGATTGTGAAATTGCATGGGGTTCCGTTGAACATTGTTTCAGACCGAGACCCGAGGTTTACTTCCAAATTTTGGGAAAGTTTCCAAAAGGCTTTAGGATCTAAGTTGAGGTTGAGTTCTGCTTATCATCCTCAGACGAATGGACAGACCGAGAGAACGATTCAGTCGTTGGAAGATTTGTTGAGAGCATGCGTTCTTGAGCAAGGTGGTGCTTGGGATAGTTATCTTGCGTTGGTGGAATTCACGTATAATAACAGTTTCCATTCGAGTATTGGAATGGCACCTTTTGAAGCGTTGTATGGAAGAAGATGTCGAACACCGTTGTGTTGGCACGAGTCTGGTGAGAGTACGGTGGTTGGACCGGAGTTAGTGCAGCAGACTACGGACAAGGTGAAATTTATTCGTGAGAAAATGAAGGCTTCTCAGAGTAGGAAGAAGAGTTATCATGATCGAAGGAAGAAAAATCTTGAGTTTCAAGAGGGCGATCATGTATTTTTGAGAGTTATGCCGGTAACAGGTGTTGGTCGTGCATTGAAGTCGAAGAAGCTTACTTCTCGGTTTATTGGTCCCTACCAGATATCCGCGAGAGTGGGTGCTGTGGCTTATCGGGTGGCGTTGTCGCCGAGTCTGTCGAATTTGCATGATGTGTTCCATGTTTCACAGCTTCGAAAGTATGTTCCGGATCCGTCACATGTGATTCCGATGGATGAGGTAGAGGTAAGGGAGAACCTTACGGTTGAGGCATTACCGGTGAGGATTGTGGATCGCGAGTTGAAGCAGTTAAGGGGCAAGGATATTGCACTTGTGAAAGTAGCGTGGGGAGGCGCTGCTGAGGGCAATTTGACTTGGGAGTTGGAGAGTCGGATGCGGGAGTCGTATCCGGAGTTGTTCGTCTCAGGTAATATTTTCGAGGACGGAAATTTCTAAGTGGGGGAGAGTTGTAACGCCCCAGTTTAGTTAGTTTTATTTGATTGAGTCGTTTTGATTATTTTATTATTATATTATTTTATTTTTGAATTTTATTTGGTAAATATATTATTTTCGTCGTGATTATATTTTATCGCGTTTTGGGAACGTTTGCGAGATATTTGAGTGTAGGGGTATTTTGGTCTTTTGTTTGAGTAGATATTATATTTTTCATATAATAGAAAGAAAAGAGAGAAAAATAGTAAGGAAAGAAAAAGAAGAGAAGAAAAAGAGAAAGAAGAAAAGTGAGAAAACTTGTGGATTAAGAAATCGATCAACCGACTTTCAAAAACACGATTAAATCGGGTAAGGGTGCGAAACTCGATTATCTTATGTTTTTGTATGATTATGTATGTGTGTGTGTGTGTGAATGTTTGTGGTGTTCTATAGCTTTTCAATTCTAGGTCGGAAGACAGAAATCGATGTTTTCGTAGTTGAAAATCGGTGTAAATGTTGTAGAATACTTGTTACCATGATTGGGTTATGTTTTGATTGCTATGTGTTGGTTTGGAAGTGTTTTGGTGGGGAAATATGGTTTTGGGGTGTGTAACAGTGCTGCTGGGTTTTTCTGAATTCGCAGGTTCGCACTGCAAATCCCCTAGCGAAGGGGAAAGCAAGCATTTGCTGGCTATTCGCAAAGCGAATGTGAGGGCGAACATTCGCCAGAGACTCGCACTATGAACTTTACCTCATTTCAGTTCTGACTTGGTTCGCCAGACGTTCGCACTGCGAATGGGGCAGTGAACCAGTGTTGGCTAGGCATTCGCCAGAGACTCACACTGCGAACTGTAGGCTATTTTCCTTTCTGCCATGGTTCGCTGGAGTATTCGCACTGCGAATGAGGGAGCGAAGGACTCGCTAGGAGCTTCGCATTGCGAACATGACAGCTTTTCCCAAATTGTTTTCTTTATAACTTTTGATCCGTAAGTCGGTTTGAGGCGCGGTTTGGTGCGTTGGAAAGCTTTTGACATGTTCTTTCTTATTAAAATGGTTTTGAGATTGTTGGCCGATTAAATTATGTCGGGAATTTGGAAAGGTGTTGTTTTGTCAACTTGTACCATTTTAATTGTGTGTAATTGATGTGTTATCATGCAATATGCCTTTGATAGATATGGTATGACTTGTGTGCTGTTGCATGATGTAAATGCATTGTTTTGGGCTTAATGGTAAAGCATGATTATTGTTGATTGAGATGGTTGCATATATGTGTGCATTTGAATGTCATGAGTCATTGTATGCCAAACATCATGATATGCATTCTTGTGATGTCGTGTGCCCTAGTGGGTGTGAGCGACGAATCAATTCCAGAGGGAATCTGCTATAACATCGTGAGCCTTATACCGAGAGGACCTAAAGCGAGGGTTATAGATGATCGTGAGTCTTATACAAAGAGGACCTAAAGCGATCGGATCGTGAGCCTTATACCGAGAGGACCTAAAGCGATCCATAAACGTCGTGAGCCATATACCAAGAGGACCTAAAGCGACGGGGAACATCGTTTTCCCGACGGGGAGTTACACTAAGTAACAAGCGATGATTCCAATAGTTCCTGAGTGAACTAAAGATGTGATGATGGAAGGAACGGTACCGCATTTCATTTTCATAGAGTCGTGTGTCGGTCTCTTTGCATTTGCATAAATCATGAATGGATTGATTTTGTGTGGAATTGTGAATGGCATTGATGAATGGAAATATATATATGTTGGTGATAATTATATTATGCATGATTGATATGCCTTGGTGATGGATATATGAAATATGCATTGTGTTGTATTATCTTTGAATTATGGTGTAAGTGGTGGTGAGAATATTTTACATGTGTATTTTGGTGTTATTATATAATGGTATGCAATTATATTATGATTGTGTTTCTCAACCTTCTACTGTTTTAAGGCTCTATGAGGCATTGCATATTAGATTGCTGGAGGTCTTTTTGTGAAGCTTAGGTCTTCATTCTTTTGTCGGCCGGCTCTGATATGTAGCACCGGGTAGTCGGGGAGATTGTTATGTGATTATTTGTATTATGTATACACGTATTTTGGATTGTACGTGTATGAATATGTATATGACAGACAAACTTTTTATGATGTATATATATGAGATTCAGTTACAGATTTTCCGCTTTTATTCTGTATCTGAATTATGGGTGTTAGGAACTAAGTTCCTTTGTTATGTGCTACCTGAATTGTTGCATATCTATATGAGCAGGTTATTGCGTGATTTTAATTCCTTTTGATGTGACGCTCTCGTCTATGCCGTGAATTGTTAATTATACTCTGATTAATTGTTATCGCTTTAATAGCCTGGGGTGTAGAAGGGGGTGTTACACCTGTCATACCCCAAATTTTGACCACTAAGACTTCCCATCCTTGTGCAAATCATCATCACAATAGGGATGGACCATTATACATCATTAGTCTCCCCAAAGATGGGTGAGCATCCACTACAATCAAACTTAGGGTTTCAAGCCCTCTCAGAGCTCTTAGACAAAGGATCAATCAAGGAATGACATGATCTTCAACTTGTCTAGCCTCTCAAACATCCACAATGGATCAAGAGGACTCCCACATCAAGGATCAAGCACAAGGCTGCAACATTCCAAGTGGATTAAGCCTCAAGGTCACCAGTGTCACCAAATTAGGGTTTTGGTCGACCAGGGCCTCCAGATGGAAATTTTCCTCTGGGAATAAGCCAATGCTTCAAAGCACAACCTAAGATGCCCCAAGGGACATCATAAACCCAATCATCAAGTCAATTTAACCTCAGGGGATGCATTAAAAAAAATCAGGAATTAGGGTTTCTTGACCTAATTCACCCCTAAGTTGACTTTTGGGACAAAACATGAGCCAAGACCTCAAGAGAGGATTTTAGGGTCTCTAACACACCAAATTGATCCATTTCCAACAATGGATTGATCCAAGAAGCTTGATTCACAAGTTTCAAGTTCGTCAGAACCACAGTTAGGGTTTCGCGAAAAAAAGTCAATTGTGCCTTTGACTTTTGACCAGGACATGCTCCCAAACCTTGAGACATGATTCAATACACCCTATAACACCTATGAAATCAATCCATCAAGTTTGATTTAGGTCAAGGACTTGATTTCATAGAGGATCGCACAGATTGGAATTCATCTGATAAAAAGTCAACTGTGCCCAAAAGTCAAAGTTTGAGTTTTTGATTTTTTTATCAATTATGGTTTCCTAACCCTAAAATGATGATAATGTATGATTGGAATCATCATTCATCAAGAAAAATCTAGAAAAGGGGGATAACTTGTAAAAGGGGTAACCATAAAAAACTTAGAAATTTTCTAAGTTATGAAACAAAGTGGCTAGGGTACCAACTTTGGAGGATCATATCTCCTGAACCACAAGGCCATTTTTCCCCATCCAAAGCTGGATTTGTAGCTCTCATGGCCCTCTACAAAAGCTTCAACTGCCACTTATTCCAATTCCTCATGGATTTTAAACTATGGAATGATCAAAATGGCTGAAAACATGAAATGTCACTTTTTCCAACACAGTGAAATTTTCACTAAGTCAGAATCTGTTTCACTTTTTCCAAAATGTAAGGGAATTTTTCACTTGGATCCAAAAAGTGTCAAAATAAACTATGATCACACATATGTTGTATCATATGAGGGCTTTCCAAAATGACCAAGAACTTCACCAAACTCAATCTGAGCAAGAAGTTATGACAGTGGCAATATGCCATGCTGCAACTGTCATAACAAGGCAGATTTGGGGATTTTGCTCGATTTGCTCAAATTTTACAAATGACAAACATGTCTATCCATCTGAACACCTCAGGGGGAGACCAAGGAGGGACAAACACTGATCCATCAGCCTCCAAAGTCATTGGAACCAAAAGTAGCATGCTAAACCTAGAAATGCCTAAAAGAGGGACAAGACTCCAATTTTGGTTTGGAGCATTTAATTGATGCACCAAGGTGGCATGGACTGAGTCCTTTCTAACTGAATTCAGTCAAGGATGATCCAAGAAATAGGGAACCAGCAGCCTGTGCTCTAACCTCTAGTCAATGGCTAGAGGAGACTTGGATTCTCATTGATCAACATTGGCCAAACCTCTGCTGCAGTTGCCATTCACTATTGCAGCCAAAACAAACTTGCTCTACTATAAATAGAGCTCATTTGTGCTCAGTTTGAGTACACCAAAGCACTACAACACTTGCTTTCTTCAAAATCTCTTTCTCAAGGAAAAAATACCTTTTTTAGCAAGGTAACTCTGAGTTTTTGAGTTAGAGAGCATTTCCATCACAGCTTATGATCCAAACACATCCAATATGTCATATCTAAGCTGTCCAAACTCTCACTAGTGACCTGTAACACCAAAGTCACAAAGTCCCCTCTCAAAACCTCAAAATAAGACTTTTGTGCATTTTTCAAGCCATGTCTTGAATTAGTTACTTTCCAAACCAGATAAAACCTCAAACACACTCCAAATATCATCCTTGAACTATACCAAATGGTTCCACACATCTGGAACATCATTTGAGAGAGTTGCTATTTTGGCCACTTTTGCCCCTTTTGCAAGAAAGGGCCAGTTTCCATTCCTGGGGTTTCTAGCTGATTCCAATCATCCTAAAAGCTTCCAAGGGAACATTTGAGAGTGTCCAAAGAATCAAAACATTTCTAGAATAAAGCACTTGGTAGATAGCCCAAAAGCTCCAAAGAGAGGTAAGCATCACAACTTGAACTCTCTGAAATATGCCTTGCTTTGAAGTCCACTGATCATGCATCTCTTATACATGTTATATGTGTTGTGTTTGCACCAATTTATCATGTAATTCATACCTGTACCAAGAGGTAGCACAGAAAATGCAAAACATGGCCTATTTCAAAACCACTATCGGGTTTTGAGGAGGATTGATTTTCTGGAAAAACCACCACCACCATTGGATTCCTTGGGATATTCTAGGCCAGATGCATATAAATTTTGTCTCCATCCATGGAGAAATGAGAAAGTTATGGCCTTCACGTTTCTAGCCAAAATCTTGCCTTGTCTTGTCTTGGGCCAGGCCAAAAACAAGGCAAGCCTTGTATATTTGTGGTTGTGTTTCAATACACGGATGTATCACCACCCCAGTGGTAAGGCGCGCACACTGCACACAAGAGGTATGGGGTTCGAATCCCCCTCGCCCCAGACCCCCTTTTTAATGCTTTTTCCACTTTTTTTTTTCTTTTTCACATTATTTTTAATGATTTGAAAAATTAATAACTTCCTCAATTTTAATTATTTTTTATTGGTTCTTTTTGTAAAAAATCACAAAAATGTTGAAATATTTTATTCCACAAAAAAATAAAATTTATATTAGTTACTTAATATAATTAGTATTTTTGTGAATAAATTCATTTTTAATTGTTTTTAAACATTTAAAAGTGAATGTTTATTTTTAAAATAAAAAACAAATGAGTTCTAAATTATCTTGTGATTAAAACCTCATTTTTTAAACCTTAAATAAAATCACAAGTGGTTTATTCAAACTTATTTGGTATTTTTATCATTTTAATTAATTTTCTTTAAATATTTACTTTTAAAGGAAAACAATTAGGGTTTCTTTTATTTTCACCCTCACAAATCTTTTTTAAAACACTTTTGGGCCTCTAATAGAGTGTAAGACCCAATCCTTTTTGAAACCAAAACCTTTTGGGCCTCAGTTATTGTATAAGACCCACTGCAATTTCAAAAATCTCGGCGCGATCGCCATTTCAAAACACCTTGAACCTACCCTCATGTTACAAGCCCCATTTCTTTTATTTAAAAAAATCACTGGGTCTCTAATAAAGTGTAAGACCCAACCCCTTTGAAAATACACCCCCTTTTTGGGCCTCAGTTATTGTATAAGACCCACTGTGTTTTCAAACCTCGGCGCGATAGCCAGTTTTCAAACAAATAATCACTTGGGCCTCTCCTTGAGCTGTAAGCCCCACCACTTGTACAAAAACAAGCTATTGGGCCTCTAATAGAGTGTAAGACCCAATCCCTTTTTAACTAAAACTTTGTGGGCCTCACATATTGTATAAGTCCCTTTGTACAGTTTTCAAAACAGCGGTGCGATCATCGTTAAAACCTTGGGCCTCTCCTTGAGCTGTAAGTGTAACACCCCCAATCTATACCCCCAACTAAAATAAGCGATAAAAGTTAATCAAAGTATAATTAAAGATTCACGGCATAGACAGAGGCATCACATCAATTGGAAACAAACATACAATAACCTGCTCATATAGATATGAAACAATTCAGGTAGCACATAACAAAGGAGCTTAGCTCCTAACACCCACAATTCAGATACAGAATAAAAGCAAAAAATCTGTAACTGAATCTCATATATACATATCATAAAAGTTTGTTATATACAAAGTCAACCATATACATCCAAAAGATACATATACATATACGCCTAATCACTAACGGTCTCCCCGACTACCCAGTGCCACATATCAGAGCCGACCGACAAAAGAATGAAGACCTAAGCTTCACAAAAAGACCTCCAACATCTAATCTGCAATGCCTCGTAGAGCATTAAAACAGCAGAAGAGTGAGAAACACAATCATAATATAATTGCATATAATTATATAATAACACCAACATACACATATAGAATCTTCTCACCACAACTTACACCAGAATTCAAATACAAAACAACACAATGCATATTCCATATATCCATCACCAACACATATCAATCATGCACAATACAATTATCACCAACACAAATATATATATATATATATATATATATATATATATATATATATATATCACAACTCATCAATTCCCATCACAATTCCACACAAAATCAATCAATTCATGATTTATGCAAATGCACAGAGACCGACACAACGACTTTATACAATGCATATACGGTACCATCCATCCATCGTCTCAACACAAGTTCACTCAGGAACTATTGGAACCATCGCTTGATACTTAGCGTAACTCCCCGTCGGCCAAACGATGTTCCCCGTCGCTTTCGGTCCTCTTTGTATAAGGTTCACGACATTTATGGATCGCTTTCGGTCCTCTTTGTATAAGGCTCACGATCCGATCGCTTTCGGTCCTCTTTGTATAAGGCTCACGATCGTCTATAATCATTGCTTTCAGTCCTCTTTGTATAAGGCTCACGATGTTATAGCGGATTCCCTCTGGAATCGATTCGTCGCTCACACCCACTAGGGCACACGACATCACAAGAATGCATATCATGATGCTTGGCATACAATGACTCATGACATTCAAATGCACACATATATGCAACCATCTCAATCAACAATAATCATGCTTTACCATCAAGCCCAAAATAATGCATTTACATCATACAACAGCACACAAGTCATACCATATCTATCAAAGGCATATTGCATGATAACCCATCAAATACACAAAATTAAAATGGTACAACTTGACAAAACAACACCTTTCCACATTCCTGACCTAATTTAATCGGCCAAAAATCTCAAAACCATATTAATAAGAAAGAAAACGTCAAAAGCTTTCCAACGCACCAAACCGCGCCTCAAACCGACTTACAGATCAAAAGTTATAAAGAAAACAAATTGGGAAAAGCTGCCATGTTCGCAATGCGAAGCTCCTAGTGAGTCCTTCGCTTCCTCATTCGCAGTGCAAATGTCCCAGCGAACCAAGTCAGAAAGGAAAATAGCCTAAAAAAATTCCTAAAGTTCGCAGTGCGAACTCCCAGTGAACAGTGACAGAAAGAAAACAACACAAAACAACACAAAGTTCGCAGTGCGAACCTCACACGAACATTCGCTCTCACCTTCGAAGTGCGAATAGCCAGTGAATGCTCGCTTTCCCCTTCGCTAGGGGATTCGCAGTGCGAACCTGCAAATTCAGTAAAACCCAGCAGCGCTGTTACATAACCCAAAACCATATTTTCCCCACCAAAACACTTCCAAACCAACACATAGCAATCAAAACATAACCCAATCATGGTAACTAGTATTCTACAACATTTACACTGATTTCCAACCGCGAAAACATCGATTTCTACTCGTTTATCTCATTTTGACCTATATTTGAAAACCAATAAAACTTCCACACAAACATACATAATCATACACAAATATAGTATAATCGAGTTTCGTACCCTTACCCGATTAAATCGGGTTTGAAAAGTCGGTTGAATCGGTTCCTAAATCCACAAGTTTTTCTCTCTTTTCTTCTTTCTCTTCTCTTTCCTTCTTTCTCTTTTTCTTCTCTTCTTTTTCTTTCCTTCCTACTTTCTCTCTTTTCTTTCTATTATATGAAAAATATAATATCTACCCAAACAAAAGACCAAAATACCCCTACACTCAAATATCTCGCAAACGTTCCCAAAACGCGCTAACACATAATCACAATGAAAAAAAAATATTTTCAAATAAAAGTCAAAAATAAAATAATATAATAATAAAATAATCAAAACGACTCAATTAAATAAAACTAACTAAAACTGGGGCGTTACAACTCTCCCCCACTTAGAAATTTTCGTCCTCGAAAATATTACCTGAGACGAACAACTTTGGATACGACTCCCGCATCCGACTCTCCAACTCCCAAGTCAAATTGCCCTCAGCAGCGCCTCCCCACGCCACTTTCACAAGTGTAATATCCTTGCCCCTCAACCGCTTCAACTCGCGATCCAAAATTCTCACCGGTAATGCTTCAACCGTAAGGTTTTCCCTTACCTCTACCTCATCCATCGGAATCACATGCGACGGATCCGGAACATACTTCCAAAGCTGTGAAACATGGAACACATCATGCAAATTCGACAGATTTGGTGGCAACGCCACCCTATAAGCCACAGCACCCACTCTCGAGGATATCTGGTAAGGACCAATAAACCGAGAAGTAAGCTTCTTCGACTTCAACGCACGACCAACACCCGTTACCAGCGTAACTCTCAAAAATACATGATCGCCCTCTTGAAACTCAAGATCTTTCCTCCTTCGATCATGATAACTCTTTTGCCTACTCTGAGAAGCCTTCATTTTCTCACGAATAAGTTTCACCTTGTCCGTAGTCTGTTGCACTAACTCCGGTCCAACCACTGCACTCTCACCAGACTCGTGCCAACACAACGGTATTCGACATCTTCTTCCATACAACGCTTCAAAAGGTGTCATTCCAATGCTAGAATGGAAACTGTTATTATGCGTGAATTCCACCAACGCAAGATAACTATCCCAAGCACCACCTTGCTCAAAAACACATGCTCTCAACAAATCTTCCAACGACTGAATCGTTCTCTCGGTCTGTCCATCCGTTTGAGGATGATAAGAAGAACTCAACCTCAACTTAGATCCTAACGCCTTTTGCAAACTTTCCCAAAATCTGGAAGTAAACCTCGGGTCTCGATCTGAAACAATGCTCAACGGAACCCCATGCAATTTCACAATCACACTGATATAAATCTCTGCCAACCTCTCCAAAGAAAAACTGATGTCAATTGGAATGAAATACACCAATTTAGTCAGCCTATCCACAACCACCCAAATCGCATTAGGTCCCCGCTGAGTGTTCGGCAACCATGTCACAAAGTCCATAGAAATGCTATCCAATTTCCACTCAGGAATATCCAACGGTTGCAATAATCCACTAGGCTTCAGATGTTCTACCTTTGACTTCTGACACGTCAAACATGAATACACAAACTGAGCCACATCTCTCTTCAATCCAGACCACCAGAAAATCTTCTTCAAATCTTGGTACATCTTATTAGCTCCCGGATGTATACTCAAATTACTCCGGTGTCCTTCCTCCAAAATCATCCTTTTTAACTCCAAATCATCAGGAATACAAATTCTACCTCGGAACCTCAAAACACCTTTATCATCCACTATAAAGTCCTCATTTTCACTTTTATCCCCAACCATCATCAAATCCACAAATTTCACATCCAATTTCTGTTTCTCACTAACCGTCAACAGAAATTCATTAGTAACCTTTAACATTCCAAGCCTCACGCTATCCGACGTCAATTCACATACCAAACTCAAATCCCTAAACGCTTCCAAAAGTTCCCACTCCTTAACCATCAAAGCAGACATATGCAACGATTTCCGACTTAAGGCATCGGCTACCACATTAGCTTTACCAGAATGGTAATTCAAACCAAAATCGTAGTCCTTCAAAAATTCCAACCATCTCTGTTGCCTCATATTCAACTCTTTCTCATCAAACAAGTATTTCAAACTTTTATGATCACTAAAGACTTCAAATCTTGCACCATAGAGATAATGCCTCCAGATCTTCAACACAAAAACCACAGCCGCTAACTCCAGATCATGAGTAGGATAATTTCTCTCATGCACCCTCAATTGTCTCGAAGCATAAGCTACAACCTTACCTTCTTGCATCAACACTCCACCTAGCCCAATCAAAGACGCATCACAATACACCACAAAAGGTTCAGTAGGATTCGGTAAAATCAAAATCGGAGCTGTCGTCAATCTTCTCTTCAGCTCATTAAAACTTTCCTCACACCGAATATCCCAAATGAACGCTTGCCCTTTACAAGTCAACTGGGTCAAAGGAAGTGCTAACTTAGAAAAACCTTCAATGAACCTTCGATAATATCCGCATAATCCCAAAAAGCTTCGAATTTCAGTAACAGATCTCGGAGCCTCCCATTGTAGAACTGCATCTACTTTAGATGGATCCACAGCTATACCGTTACCTGAAATCACATGCCCAAGAAAAATCACTTCCGACAACCAGAATTCACACTTGGACAACTTGGCATAAAGTCTCTTCTCCTTCAAAATTTGCAACACAACACGCAAATGCTCCGCATGCTCCTCCCAGGACTTAGAATAAATCAAGATATCATCAATAAACACAACAACAAATCGATCCAAATGCTCGTGGAAAATACGATTCATGTACTCCATAAACACACTTGGCGCATTAGAAACCCCGAACGGCATCACAGAATATTCATAATGACTGTAACGTGTCCTAAAAGCCGTCTTCTAAATATCTTCCTCTTTCACCCTTATCTGATGATACCCCGACCTCAAATCAATCTTACTAAACACACACGCACCTACCAACTGGTCCATCAAATCATCAATTCTCGGAAGAGGATACTTATTCTTAATCGTCACCTTATTCAACTGGCGATAATCAATATACAATCGCATACTCCCATCTTTCTTTTTCACCTATAAAACTGGAGCACCCCAAGGCGACACACTTGGCCTCACAAACCTCTTTTCCAACAATTCATTCAATTGCTTCTTTAACTCAACCAACTCAGATGCCGACATTCGGTATGGTGCCATCGACACAGGTCTAGTACCAGGAACTAGATCTATAGAGAACTCCACCTCTCTCTCTGGCGGTACATCCGAAATATCCTCTGGAAATACTTCCGGAAAATCACACACAATAGGAAACACATCAAGTGAAACTTGACTATCCATGGTCAGCGATGCAAACAACCCAAACAACTGAGCTTCATCCGCCAAAAGTTTCTTCAACTCTTTGGTAGATAAGAAACTCGATTCCTCGTCTTCTTTAAGAGAAGGAAATCTTACCAGCTTATGATAACAATCAATATGAACCCGATTGAACTGCAACCAATTAATTCCCAAAACCACATCTAAACCCTCCAACGGCAAACATACCAAATCCATCTCAAAGTCTTTACCATAAATGGTCAAAGGACAACTTAAACAAACCAAAGAAGTAGTTACTGATCCCATTGCTGGAGTATCAATAACCATCTCACCACCCATCGAAGACAACACAAGATTCAAACGCTTCGCGCACTCAGACGAAATAAATGAATGAGTCGCTCCAGTATCAATAATGGCAACTAAAGGCGTACTATTAATAAAAATAAGTACCTCTGATCAGACGGTCTGCACTTGTAGTCTGAGTTCCTGCCAATGCAAAAACTTTCCCACCAGCTGGAGCTTGCTTCGGTTTCGGACACTTTATACTAATGTGACCAGCTTCACCACAGGTTAAACACTTCACCACATTCTTCCTCGTACAATCAGCTGTGACATGACCTACACCTCCACAATTGGAACACTTCCCCAAATTCTTCCTACATTCAAACTGACGATGTCCCACTTCACCACATCTATAACATCTTAGAGAATTAGACATACCTCCCCCACTTGGCCTTCTCTCAAAATTACCCCTTTGCTTACCCTTATCAGTTGGTGTCACATAAGAACCACCATGGAACTGCTGTTTCCCTTTCCTCTCATTCACACTCTTATAGTGAGTAGAACGAGCTTTACTATCCTCCTCAAAAATCCTACAACAATCCACCAAATCAGAAAACCTTCTAATCCTTTGATAACCGATTGCCTGCTTTATCTCAGGAAGCAACCCGTTCTCAAACTTCACACACTTAGAAAACTCCGCAGTCGCTTCAGTATAATGTGGATAAAACTGCACAAGCTCCATAAACTTAGCAGTATAATCAACAACAGACATGTTACCTTGTTTCAATTCCAAGAACTCAATCTCTTTCTTTCCCCTTACATCTTCAGGAAAATACTTCCTCAGAAACTCAATGCTAAACACAGCCCAAGTGATCTCCTCCTCTGCAGCTTCCAACACATGACGAGTACTAACCCACCAATCATCGGCCTCTTCCAGCAACATGTGAGTTCCCAGTCTCACCTTCTGATCCTCAGCACAATCCATCACTCGGAAAATCCTTTCAATATCCTTAAGCCAAATCTGAGCACCATCAGGATCATATCTTCCTTTGAAGATAGGTGGTTTATTCTTCCTGAACTCATCATTCCCAGCAGCAATAGGTGCACCCTGCATAGCCCGAGCCATAGCTTGCATCGCAGCAGCTAAAACAACATCATTCCTACCAGCCATATTCTGTTCATTTCCAATAACAGCAAGTATGGTTGAACAAACAGCTCACCCAAACACCACCACCGACAAGGACTGGCACAAACTGACACGGACTGGCTCTGATACCACTTAATGTAACACCCCCAATCTATACGCCCAACTAAAATAAGCGATAAAAGTTAATTAGAGTATAATTAAAAATTCACGGCATAGACAGAGGCGTCACATCAATTTGAAATAAACATACAACAACCTGCTCATATAGATATGCAACAATTCAGGTAGCACATAACAAAGGAGCTTAGCTCTTAACACCCACAATTCAGATACAGAATAAAAGCGGAAAATCTGTAACTGAATCTCATATATACAAATCATAAAAGTTTGTTATATACAAAGTCAACCATGTACATCCAAAAGATACATATACATATACGCCTAATCACTAACGGTCTCCCCGACTACCTGGTGCCACATATCAGAGCCGACCGACAAAAGAATGAAGACCTAAGCTTCACAAAAAGACCTCCAGCATCTAATCTGCAATGCCTCGTAGAGCATTAAAACAACAGAAGGGTGAGAAACACAATCATAATATAATTGCATATAATTATATAATAACACCAACATACACATATAGAATCTTCTCACCACAACTTACACCAGAATTCAAATACAAAACAACACAATGCATATTTCATATTTCCATCACCAACGCATATCAATCATGCACAATACAATTATCACCAACACAAATATATATATATATATATATATATATATATATATATATATATATATATATATATATATATATATATATATCTCAACTCATTAATTCCAATCACAATTCCACACAAAATCAATCCATTCATGATTTATGCAAATGCACAGAGACCGACACAACAACTCTATGCAATGCATATGCGGTACCATCCATCGTCTCAACACTAGTTCACTCAGGAACTATTGGAACCATCGCTTGTTACTCAGCGTAACTCCCCGTCGGGCAAACAATGTTCCCCGTCGCTTTCGGTCCTCTTTGTATAAGGCTCACAACGTTTATGGATCGCTTTCGGTCCTCTTTGTATAAGGCTCACGATCCGACCGCTTTCGGTCCTCTTTGTATAAGGCTCACGATCGTCTATAATCATCACTTTCATTCCTCTTTGTATAAGGCTCACGATGTTATAGCGGATTCCCTCTGGAATCAATTCGTCGCTCTCACCCACTAGGGCACACGACATCACAAGAATGCATCTCATGATGCTTGGCATACAATGACTCATGACATTCAAATGCACACATATATGCAACCATCTCAATCAACAATAATCATGCTTTACCATTAAGCCCAAAACAATCCATTTACATCATACAACAGCACACAAGGCATACCATATCTATCAAAGGCATATTGCATGATAACCCATCAAATACACACAATTAAAATGGTACAAGTTGACAAAACGACACCTTTCCATATTCCTGGCCTAATTTAATCGGCCAACAATCTCAAAACCATATTAATAAGAAAGAACATGTCAAAAGCTTTCCAACGCACTAAACCGCGCCTCAAACTGACTTACGGATCAAAAGTTATAAAGAAAACAAATTGGGAAAAGCTGTCATGTTCGCAATGTGAAGCTCCTAGCGAGTCCTTCGCTTCCTCATTCGCAGTGCGAATGTCCCAGCGAACCAAGTCAGAAAGGAAAATAGCCTTAAAAAATTCCTAAAGTTCGCAGTGCGAACTCCCAGCGAACAGTGGCAGAAAGAAAACAACACAAAACAACACAAAGTTCGCAGTGCGAACCTCACGCGAACGTTCGCCCTCACCTTCGCAGTGCGAATAGCCAGCGAATGCTCGCTTTCCCCTTCGCTAGGGGATTCGCAGTGCGGACCTTCAAATTCAGCAAAACCCAGCAGCGCTGTTACACAACCCAAAACCATATTTTCCCCACCAAAACACTTCCAAACCAACACATAGCAATCAAAACATAACCCAATCATGGTAACTAGTATTCTACAACATTTACACCGATTTCCAACCGCGAAAACATCGATTTCTACTCGTTTATCTCATTTCGACCTATATTTGAAAACCAATAAAACTTCCACACAAACATACATAATCATACACAAACATAGTATAATCGAGTTTCGCACCCTTACCCGATTAAATCGCGTTTGAAAAGTCGGTTGAATCGGTTCCTAAATCCACAAGTTTTTCTCTCTTTTCTTCTTTCTCTTCTCTTTCCTTCTTTCTCTTTTTCTTCTCTTCTTTTTCTTTCCTTCCTACTTTTCTCTCTTTTCTTTCTATTATATGAAAAATATGATATCTACCCAAACAAAAGACCAAAATACCCCTACACTCAAATATCTCGCAAACGTTCCCAAAACGCGCTAACACATAATCACGATGAAAAATAATATATTTTCAAATAAAAGTCAAAAATAAAATAATATAATAATAAAATAATCAAAACGACTCAATTAAATAAAACTAACTAAAACTGGGGCGTCACAACTCTCCCCTACTTAGAAATTTTCGTCCTCGAAAATATTACCTGAGACGAACAACTCTGGATACGACTCCTGCATCCGACTCTCCAACTCCCAAGTCAAATTGCCCTCAGCAGCACCTCCCCACGCCACTTTCACAAGTGCAATATCCTTGCCCCTCAACCGCTTCAACTCGCGGTCCAAAATTCTCACCGGTAATGCTTCAACCGTAAGGTTCTCCCTTACCTCTACCTCATCCATCGGAATCACATGCGACGGATCCGGAACATACTTCCGAAGCTGTGAAACATGGAACACATCATGCAAATTCGATAGATTCGGCGGCAACGCCACCCTATAAGCCACATCACCCACTCTCGCGGATATCTGGTAAGGACCAATAAACCGAGAAGTAAGCTTCTTCGACTTCAACGCACGACCAACACCCGTTACCGACGTAACTCTCAAAAATACATGATCGCCCTCTACCTACCCAAACAAAAGACCAAAATACCCCTACACTCAAATATCTCGCAAACGTTCCCAAAACGCGCTAACACATAATCACGATGAAAAATAATATATTTTCAAATAAAAGTCAAAAATAAAATAATCAAAACGACTCAATTAAATAAAACTAACTAAAACTGGGGCGTTACAGTAAGCCCCAACAAACTTTTCAAAGCACTTTCTCCTTTGATTTTGAATATGATGTTGTTATCAAAACATTCTTTGTTGAACAACTAACAAAACAGCATGGAAGCTCTACAACGGGTAAGTGTTTGTCTGCTTTCATTTATTGCTTTCATATGTATATTACTGTATTGTGGGGCTGTTTCACTGTAAGTCTTCTTTCACATCCTTTATATACTTGTCACATATCTACTGTGTAATACTAGTATAGTTATTTAGTGTTTTCCCTGGCAACTACGTCTAGCACTAGGTAAAGCCTTGTTGGCCACTCTTAAATACAAACAAAACTAGATCCCCCATAGGATTACCAGATACAGTATTCCCTCCTCTTGGGGTTAAACAATATGGAAACGTGAAAGGCAGCATTCTCGGTGAACCCTTTCTCAGACTGTCACTTTTAGAAATTGTCAAAGAAACTCTAACTCCCCAGAGATGATCTTTTCTCCGTGAATGGCATCTCTTAAGTTTCTTCCAAATCCTTGAACTTTCCTAGCTTGATCTATTCTCGGTGAATAGCATGTCTTGAACTTCTCTTGGTTTGGGGACCCACAGGCTTCCTAAAAGCATCCCCGCCTCCTCTTGGGTATTGTACAAGGACCCTTCGGCTTCTTAGAAGTTCTCATGCCTTCTCTTGGGCTTAATACAAGGACCCTGATGACCTCTTAAAGGTATAAGTCAGAACTTAGTCATCCTTCGCTAGAGCAGTCTTTCCAGCGTCAAAACTCCGGCCATTGTAGGGTTGATACTCATCCCTTAATACCCGTGCCTCCTCTTGGGCATTGTACAAAAGATAAAACTCTAGACTTGGACAGTCTAAGACCCTTGAGTCTCAAAGACATTCTCAAGTTCCCTTCAAGCATAGGCAGAAACCCGGTCTCTCTCAAGAGAGTTCCCCACACTTGGACCCGCTTCAGGATCTCTAGAATCCACAGCGGTAAGGTAGCCTCCTCTTGGGCTCTGTACAAATGACGCTCCCCAGCGGCGCTAACCTTTTCAGACTCTCTTGTTGATTCAAACCCCTTTTTAGACTCCGTCTTGGGCTTCATACAAGACACATACTAAATCACTCTCTTGTTGAGTATAAAAGACTCTCTTGTTGAGTCAATCCACTTTTAGCCTCCGTTTTGGGCTTTGTACAAGTCATATAAAACACTATCTTGTTAAGCATAAAAGACTCTCTTGTTGAGCCAATCTCTTTTTATCCTCCATCTCGGGCTTCATACGAGACAGATAAACACTCTCTTGTTGAGTATAAAAGACTCTCTTGTTGAGTCAACCTCCTTTTAGCCTCCGTCTTGGGCTTCATACAAGACACATACAAAACACTCTCTTGTTGAGTATAAAAGACTCTCTTGTTGAGTCAATCACCCGTCACATAGATTTTCTTATTTAGTCCACCTTCTTAGCCTCCATCTTGGGCTTCGCACAAGACACATAAAAGCACTCTCTTGTTGAGTCAGTCACTTGTTAGTACTCTCTTGTTGAGTCAACCTGTTTAGCCTCTATCTCGGGCTTCGTACGAGACAACAAATTAAAGGCACCCTCTTGTTGGGTCGATCGCCTCCTCTTAGGCTTTGTATAAAGAAAACCCCGATTGAGTCAATCAACCTTTTAGCATCAAAGTTGTGCCTTGCTCACAGCATACAAACATCAACAATTCCTCTTTAGAGATGACAAATTCTCTCTCAGTCACACCCTTCAGCTTCACATCTTGGGCTTTGAACAAGATACAAATCACCTTTAGCTTCACATCTTGGGCTTTGAACAAGATACAAACCACATTTCGCTTCACGTCATGGGCTTTGAACAAGACACCAAAACATCTCTTTCCTCCCATAGAATAGGAGGAACTACGATCACTATGATTTCCCTGTTTCGTTAAACGGGAATACGTAGGCATAAGATTGCAAAATCTTAGCGAGCATACTAATCAAAAACCCAAAATCTCGTACTTTCACACATCAATTAAAAAGCACCAAATCATAACATCCTACCACCAACCTCGTAAATAGTCCAGACATTTTGAATTTAAACAAAATAAACCGAAGAGGGGCCCACATCTTAATCGCATCCGTAACCTAACAGACAGCTGTTTAAACTCAGTATGCAAGCAGGGTTAATTGGAGACATCTATTTCCCTTTCTTAATCAGCTCAATAGGATAAAATATGAATCAAACTATAGTACTCAAGCGATAGTTACTCAGGACCACAAAAATCGCGGTACAGAAAAAATGGCGCCCACCGTGGGGCTCTTCTTCTCTTTCTTACAATCTTTGGTGGAGACCTTTAAATTCAACAAAGTGTCACAGAAATGGCGGACAGGTACAAAAAATCACTAGTATAACCCTTGGGGGGGGGGGGGTAGAGCCTTGACTTCATGACACCGACCCTTTGACCCCATGTTTTTTCTATGTTTTTTTGTGTGCTGCATTCATGCATTCATTTCATTAAAAAACATTAAAAAACAAAGAAAAATCTTCTCTTCTAGTCTCTCTTTTTCAAATTAAACTAAGACAATGATTGCAAATGTCAGATAAAGGGATTGCGTTATGGATTTCGATAAAAGGAAAACTCATAAGTACACCTTCAAGGTTCCAAAACTATAGGATTTAAGAGGTCTGGCGAGAATGATCACCAACCACGAGGCTTTTAGAGCCAAGGATGGAGGACTGCTGTCCTTGTTAAGGGTTCATGTAATCGAAGGAATCCTGTCCACGCTAATTCAGTTCTACGATCTTGTCTATCATTGTTTCACCTTCCCAGATTATCAACTAGCACCAACACTGGAGGAGTACTCTCACCTGACTGATTTGCATATTACTGACCAAGCTCCCTTTTCTAGACTGGAAGAAATTCCAAAAGATCAAACCATTGCAAGGGCAATTTATTTGGACGAGTCAGAAGTCAGGACTCACATGACCACTAAGGGTGGAATCCAGGGTTTGCCAGCTCAGTTCTTGATAAAGAAAGCTCTATACTTTGCTAGTATAGGGAACGTGGCCACTTTCGAGAGCATCTTTGTTTTGCTCACCTACGGGTTATTTTTGTTCCCCAACATCGATAACTTTGTAGATATCAATGCCATTAAGATTTTTCTGATTGGAAACCCTGTACCGACCTTGCTCACAGATGCTTACCATTCGGTACACTTAAGGAATTTGTATAGCAGAGGAATAATCACATGTTGTGTACCCCTGCTGTACAAATGGTTCATTTCCCATTTGCCCAAGTCTGCTGCATTTTGGGATCAAAAGAATACTTTTCGTTGGTCGCAGAGAATCATGTCTCTTCCCAACTTTGACATCGATTGGTATTATCGAATCTATGACGGGATCAGAATCATCTACCATTGTGGAAATTTCACAAATGTACCCCTTATAGGAACTAAGGGAGGAATAAACTATCATCCAATTTTAGTTCGGCGTCAATTTGGATACCCGATGAGGCATGTCACGCGTAATGCTCATCTGGAAGGTCTTTTCTTCAAGGAAGGAGAAAATGACAGAGCACTAAAGACGGAAATAGTGCACGCCTAGAAACACATTCATAGGAAAGGAAGAGAGTCTCTAGGAAAACCAGACTGTGTCTCGGTGGAGCCTTATCTCCACTGGGTACAAACTAGAGCTCTCAAGCTGAGGATGCCTTACCCTCGTCAGGAAGTTCTTCCATTAAGGGACTTTGTCCTTTATTTTATGTCTGAGACGGAAAAACTTCAGGTTACTCTCAACAAAGTTCAGCAGGAGAAGAGGTCTTGGAGGAAGAAGTACCGTATTCTCAATGTAGAGTGCAAGAAAATACAGAAACTATTGAAACATAAGGATGCTCTGATTGAGATTTTAGAGCAACATACTGTAGAAAATCAGGATGACCAAAGGAATTTGCTCGCTCCTTTCACTTGGCAAAGGAATGACAACCCGACAACGGCTGAAGAGCCTCGGTCAATGAAAAGGAAAGTACCAGAACCAGCACCTGAGCTCTCTTCAGAGAGGACTCAAGATCCATTAGTTTAGATTTCCTTTTACAGCACTTTGTAAAATACTGTATTTCCATTTCCGCAATCTTTGAATTCAATAAAATGGGGTTTGCCCACTGTTTGATATTTGCAATCCAATTGTCGAAGTTTACTTTGAAAAAAACAAAAACATATAATATAATCATTGCATATCATTCATCGTTCTCATGTAACACATTCTTCTTACCTCCGAATCTCACATTTGTATCTCGATTCTAGAGTCAAACTGTCTCATTCGTACAATACTCGGGCCAATCGTCAGAAAAAGATGGATGATCTCGAGGAAGAGAACAGAGAGTTGAGAGAAGAGATTGACACTCTAAAAGAGGATCTGAGAAAACTTCATAACGACATGCAAGCTCTGGCAGAAGCTCAGATGCAACAACAAAGGACTATGATCTCAGAGATCACATGAACGCCCATAGTGGAAAAGTATGATCCTAGGTACAAAATGCCGAAAGATCGTCCCTGGGGCATGCCACTCAACTATATCCCGGAGGGATATATTCTGCCGATCACTGAAGATCCAGAAACTTCAGCAAGAGCCGCTGGGCCTGAAGGTTACAAACTTCGGGAAAGCGAAGATGCCAGAGGCATGACAGCAACTCTTGAAGGTTACAAACTTCGGGAGGCACCGAGAGTCTCGGCCATAATGACTATACCACCGCCCGTGGTACACACTGTCCCGGAAGGACAGATTCCACAGATACCTTCTGGTGGAAACAAAAGTATGTTCGACAGAATGAATGAGTTCTAGGAACAGTTCTTGGAGATGCAGAAAGAGCTGCAAGCCCGTCGCAGTCAGGATTTATTTGGTCCCCAACGTGAAAGTTCCGCACAAGTTCCAGGTGCCCGATTTTGAAAAGTACAAGGGTAACTCTTGCCCTCAAAGCCACTTGGTGATGTACGCTCGGCGAATGTCAGCTCAGACAAAGAACCAGGAGCTACTGATCCACTATTTTCAGGATAGTTTAACCAGTGCCGCACTCAAATGGTACATGGGTTTAAACCGCACTAAGATCGGCACTTTTAGAAATCTTGGCGCTGCCTTTGTTCAACAATATAAGTATAACCTGGACATGGCACCAGACAGAGATCAACTCAGATCAATGTCACTAATGGACAAGGAAACCTTTAAGGAGTACGCTCAGAGATGGCGTGAAATTGCCGCTCAGATTTGTCCACCTCTTGAGGAAAAAGAGATGACAAAAAAACCTTAAGCTCATTTTACTATGACAGAATGGTTGCCAGTGCGCCCAGTGACTTCACCGAGATGGTGGGCATGGGAGTTCGTCTTGAGGAACCAGTTCGAGAAGGACGTTTAGTTAAAGATGCTAGATTATCAAGTAATACAAAACGATACAATAGTGCTCTCCCTAATAAAAAAGAGCAGGATATTGGGAATATCTCTCTCGAAAAGCAAAGGCGATGATACCAACCAGTAGCGGCTGTAGCTCCTGCTATCAACCCCGCACCTATTCCTACGTATTAACCTCAGGTTGCTCAGAGCCAACCGAATCAACAACAATATCAGCAAAGGACACAACAGCCTCTTCAGCAGGCTCGTCCTCAATACAACAACAATCGTACAACGCGACCACCAGGGTTTGATCCTATATCGGTGTTGTACGCATAACTGTTTCTATTATTACTGGTCAAGGGACACGTCCTAACCAGGTCTCCTCTTACAGTTCTGGAAAATCCGCCTTTTTGGTTTAAAGCAGATCAAACTTGCCCTTACCATCAAGGAGGACCAGGGCATAACATCGAAAACTGTCTTAGTTTCAAATCTGATGTGCAAAAGCTTGTTAGGAGCGGGGTCTTATCTTTCAAAGATACGAATCTGAATGTTCTCACGAACCTGCTGCCTCAACACGAGAAAGCTGCGATAAATTTGATAGAAGGAGAGTCTAACAACAGCTATCAAATTCACGATGTACTCTTATTGAGGGCCAACTTGGTCAAGATGTATTATAGACAGAGTGGATACGACCATGTGCCACCTTATAACTGTCACCAGTGAGATATCTGCTCTAAAAATAATCAGGGATGTTCTGTGGTGCAATCAACTCTACAGGAACAATTGGATCTCGGATGGATCCAAGAGCATCGAATTCACAGAGTTAACATGACTTATACGAGTTCCAACATCATTCAGAACCACGACATCCGTGCAATGAATGTTAACTTGGTGGCAATGCACTCAAGGCAAAGGCAGTATCATAATTTGCCACGGCATGATTACAATTCCTGTCTGACTTGCTCGCTAAACAAACAGGGATGCTCTTTTGTACAAGAGGCCCTCCAGCGTCAGATGGATCTTGGGTGGATCCAGGATTACCATGATAGAAATCCCTATCAGATCAATATGATTCAAATCTTCGATATTTGTTTGATGAATACCAGCTTGGTAGAATTACACTCTTGTCGTAACCCGGAATTTGACCTCCCTCTTTTGCCTTTTACATGAGCATAAGCATTCGCATCGCTGGCATACGCATTCGCACTTTTCCTCTGGTGTTTTGATTGCAGGAATATTCAGGTTTTCCAAGCCCGATTAATCATATCCTCACAAGGTCATCACATCATCAAAACAAGCACAAAATGAGGGTTTCCATGCCTATTCATCAATACAAGAGGTGGAAAATCGAAGCCGGGACCACATCACCTTTTTTTAGGCAAATTGGGCATATTTTGGCCTGGTTAATCGATTAACCATTTGCAGTACAATTGTGTTAATCGATTAACACAGGCAGAATAGGCATAATTTGCTGATTTTTCATGACAACACCTTTGCACACACTTTGGTCTTGGATTCTATAGTATTCTAGCAGCATATGGAATATTCTAGACATCTCTAGACATTTCAAAACTATTCAATTCATTCCAAGTGCATTTTCTCTAATACTTCACTTCAAATTGAGTGCACCATGTTCCTTGTTTTCCAAGTAATGTGGATCTTTGGATGTTGGAGTTCACCTTGGGATTGTTACCGAGTTGGTTCTAACTAACCAGTTAACCGCCTTGACTCGGTGAGTCAAGTCCAACTAACTCCTAGCCTAGCTCCAAACCCAAAGCTAATTCCAAACCAAATTCCAAACCTCTCACACTCCAAACCTAAAATCTATATAGACACACCTTCACTCACTTTTCACTTCTTCAACCATTCTCTCCCATTTTTCACACAAATTTCTCACATTTCACTCTCAATTCTCTCACATTCTCTCTGATTTTTCTGTTACATTTTCATCTTCATCTCAATTCTCTTCTAAAACCTCACTAAAAGCTCTTAAATCTAGAAGGATAATCACTTTTCACATTGAAAGTGATTATTTCTTGAGCTTAACCTCCATTTCCATTCCATTATACTGGTTTTTCTGGAGTTCTAGTAGCTTTTAGATTCATCTCAAGTGATCGATTCAAGTTTCTTCGGTGATAATTCTCATTTTGGATTTTTCGTCGCGATTTGATCGGTTTCGATACGTTTCAGTTATAATTGAAGATTCCTCTGGTTTTCTTTGATTATCTTCATCAAGATCACATTGCAATATTTACCAAGGCACATCTCAGCCTTGTAGGTTGGTGGATCTCATTCATTTTTCTGTTTCGATCGTTTTCGTATCATTCGCGATGTAGTTTCGATGTTTTTTTTGCATGTGAATTAATTATACTATTGCTTGATCCATGATCTTTATTGTTCAATTGATTCTATTCTTGATCATTTGCTGCTTCTAAACTTGTTTTTTCGTGCATAATTGTTTACCCTAGCATTGGAGTGATTGTACAATCAAAAAGTTAGCCGAAAGCACTTTTCAAAACTGATTTTCTGCTCCCTGTCCAGTGTTAATCGATTAACACATTGCACTACAATTGTGTTAATCGATTAACCAGTGTTATTTTGCACTTTTTCACGTGTTAATCGATTAACACTTTGCAGTGCAATTGTGTTAATCGATTAACACTGAACCAGAAGGCCATTTTCTTGCATTTTCAAGTGTGTTTGCCATGCTTTCTTCATTTTAACTTCCATTGATTGTCATGCTTGATTTCATGGATGTTTTAAGTTCCATTTAACTTCTGTTTGAAGCTTATTCATGAACTTTTGTTGCACACTTTCGATTATTTAAATTGTCCATGTTTTTGGCATCATGTGAATATAATCATTCTGGCATTTCTTTTTTATCACAATAACATGATTTTGTGTTACATTTTGTTGATCATTTGGTACTGTTTTGTACTCCCTTCCTTGGTTTTGAATTAAGTTTCATTCTTCATGGATGAACTTAATTTTGTACAATCAATCATTCACACCTTTTGCCTTAATGATTTTTCACTCTCTTTGGAAAATTATTGGCATGGCTTTCCCTTTGATTAATTGATCGAAACCATGTTTCGATTAGTTGATCTTCCTCTTTCCTCTCTTTAGGCTTCCTTTAGAGCTTTTTCTCTACCCCCCCCCCCCCCCTCCGTGGAGTTGGAGTTTCGCGCTATGCCCTACATCGGAGCACTGTACAAATTAGAGTTGTCGTTTCTCCACGCAGGAGCACTGTACAACTTGGAGCTGTTATGCCGTCCGGTTCAACTTCCGCATTACACCCTATGTGTTAGAGAAGGAATGTGAAGGGATAATTCCTACTCTCATTCTGACTACTTCAGGTAGGGGACGAATGACCCTGTGCTTGGCTTAGTCACCTCTATCTCCAGGCGATAGTGTGCTTTTTTCCCCAGTCGAGTCGATCCTTGATCACTCTTTTCCCCTTTGAAATGTCTTTCGATCCTTGATCACTCCTATCTCTTTCGATCTATCTCTTTTGATCAATCACCTTCTTGGTTACGATCCTTTGTTCATTGGGTTAGCAAGCTTTCTTCGTTTCAATACCCTATTCTTTTCTTACGGTCAATCATTGTTCTTTTGATTCCCCTGGAGAGTTTCTTTCCTCTTTCTTCGGTTAAATATAGTACTTCTGTTACAACCGAATCCCCTGCGGAGTTCGCAACCTTCTTTTGGTTCTTCTCCCTTTGTTTGGTTCATCATTGTCTATCAGTTAAAACACCAATGTTTGCACTCCTTCTCAGTCAACCACAGTCCGTCTGTTAACATACTGAGTTCCTTGGGTTAATCACCTTCTCTCGGTTAATCACTTTTTTCTTCAGTTAACCACAGTCCGTCTGTTAAAACACTGAATTCCTCTTGGGTTAATCACCGTTTCTTGATTAATCACCCGTCTCTTCAGTTAACCACAGCCTGTCTGTTAAAATACTGAAGCCCTTTTTTAGTTAATCACCTTCTCTTGGTTAATCACTCATTTTTCCCGGTTAATCACAGTTCTCCTGTTAAAACCGAACCCCAGCGGTTAGCAACCTCTTTTGGTTCAATACCCTTCTTCGTTGGTCAAGTGTTGTTTGTTCAGTCATTACCAACGCCCCTTTTGGGTTACGACCTTTGATCGGTCCTACACCCGTTCTTCTGGTTAATCGCAGTTTTCTCTGTTAAAACCAATGCTTCTCTACCCCCACAGAGTTGCAGTCCTTTCTTTCCTCGGTTAACCACTGCCAGTCAGTTAACAAACCGATGCCCCCTCAGAGTCAAACACCTTCTCTTGGTTCATCACTCTCTCTCTTGGTTTATCACAGTTCGTCTGTTGACACCAGCCTTTTTCCCCGCCAGAGTCTTACTCTCTTCCTTCGATTAACCACTGCCAGCCAGTTAATATACCGAGTCTCCGTTTTCTTTTGGTTTTGACACCATCCCTTTATTTGGATCCCCAACAGTCCTTTGATATTTTCTTCCCCAGTGGGATCTTTTCTATTCCCTTTGCTCTTACTTTCTTGGTTTCGACACCAATTCTCTTTGTTATCCCCAGCGGAGTTTCTTTCATTATTGGTTTTGACACCATTATTTTCCTAGTCTCTTGTACAATCACTCTTACTGTGTGGTCATCCCTAGTAGAGTTTTAATTTCACTCTTGCTCTTGGTTTTGACACCACTTCTTTCGTCTCCCAGTTTCTTTTTTGTTTTGTTTTCCGTTCGGTTCTCCTAACTACGGAAGCTCTGATTCTGCATTCTTCTGAATGTCAGGTACGTAGGCACGATACGCGATGTCTTGGCGAGCACACTTCCACCCTTCTTTCCTTCTTCTTCTCCTTTTTGTCCCCTGGTTCCATGAACTACGACGCTCTGATTTCCTCATTGCACTATGAGGGTACGTAGGCACGAGGGCCCCAATCCTCCGCGAGCACTTTCTTTCTTTTCTTTCTATTTCCCCTGTCTTCTCTCTCCTTTTCTTTAGCTAGAAGCCTTTAGATAGATAACCCATCCAAGCCTAGAAGCAAGCGAAATGGTTCCCGTTGAGTACGACGGATGTGTTAGGTGCTAGTACCTTCCTTTCGCATAACCGACCCTCGTTCTTGTTTCTCTTCCCCTTGGGTTTTATCGATATTTTCCCTGTCCTTTGGGACTAAATAAAGTTCGGTGGCGACTTTGTGTTATCTTTGAGTGTGCGATTCACTCAGGATGTAAACCAACCATCTTCAGCTGGCGACTCTGCCGGGGAGTTCTTGTTCCTGAGCTTCGCCTCCTTTTGCTTGTCTCCTGGCTAGGTGGGACTCCCCATCTTCAACGCTAAGCAAGTCCAGCTCGGTTTTCTGACTTCGCATGAGTATTGAAACTGTACAATGTGCTGTGAAAGTAACCAAGGGTGCGCTCTCGTTCAAAGAACTTTGCACCACTTGTTAAACCACTGGTGCCTTCCGATCTATAGGGATGAAGACACGCAACAAATCAGTGTGGTTAATGGGAACCCTACTAGGCATCGAGGTCAGGATGTCCGATCTCTGGAAATAGATCTAGTGAGGTTACACTGCACTCAAAGCGAACGTGGCCAGGTGCCACCACATAACTACGAGCGATGTAGAGTCTGCTCAGAAAATAATCAAGGATGTTACCTCATGCGAGCAGCCCTTCAAAGTCAATTGGTCCGCAAGGACATTCAACCGTGTCCAAGTTCTGGGTCAATCAACTGGATGCCAGACTATTTCACTGATCAGATTAAGGATGTTGTCGTAATCTCTGATCACGAAAGGACCAAAGATGTTTGTACCATCATCCCTCTACTTGACGAATCGAAGGTTCCTAATCGGGAACTGATTGAAGTTACTTACTGTAACACCCCCAATCTATACCCCCAAGCTATCAAAGCAGTAAATAAAAATTCAAAATTTCATCAGAGTATATTTCAATTATCATGGCATGGACAAGGAGAATTACATTATATTGAAACAAAACATACAACACCTGCTCATAAAGATATACAACAGTGGGGTAGCAATCAACAGAGGAACTCAGTTCCTTACACCCACATTTCAGAGTTTTTAGAATAAAAGCGGAAAATCTAAAAACTGAATATCATATATATAGCACATGAAAAGTTGGTCATAAGTCAAGTTATACATGCACAAGCCAAAGGATATATATACATAATTCACAATAATCGCAAACAGCCTCCCTAACTACCCAGTGTCACATATCAGAGCCGACCGACAAAAGATTGAAGACATAAGCTTCACAAAAAGACCTCCAGCAACCTACTCTGCAATGCCTCATAGAGCATTATAAAACAGCAGAAGGGTGAGAAACACAATTATAATATAAATGCATATAATTATATATAACAACATAAAAATACACATATCAAGTATTCTCACCACAATTATCAAATACCAACGCATAAAGCATATACCGATTATGTTCACATAATCCCATATTCACAAATCACGCATATGTTTATACACAAAACATATCATTGATGATTCAATGCACTTAACACGAATGCACAACAATTCACAAATGCTATTCCGAGCTCAATCACACAATTAATCCATCTCCAATTGCATGTTAATCATGCCCAATACATTTATCACAATTGCATATCACAATGTCTCGCACATAATCAACTAAAATCATGATTTTCCACATATAACCAATGCAATCATAACTCATGCAGATGCAAAGAGACCGACACAACGACTCTATGCAAATGCACATGCGGTACCGACTCCAAATATTCTAAATACAAGTTCACTCAGGAACTCTGCAGAACCATCGTTCGTTACATCACTGTAACTCCCCGTCGGGCCTACGATGTTCACCCACCGTTCACATCACACACACGGGCACACGGTGTTTATGGATCGCTCACACCCCACAGGCAGGCACACGATCGTCTATAACCATCGCTTTAGGTCCTCAGGCTATTCTTACTTCATATTTTCGAGGCTCATGATGTTATAGCAGATTCCCTCCGGAACCGCCGTCACTCAGGACGCGACCGACTATAACCATCGCTTTAGGTCCTCAGGCTATTCTTACCTCATATTTTCGAGGCTCACGATGTTATAGCAGATTCCCTCCGGAACCGCCGTCACTCAGGACGCGACCGACTATAACCATCACTTTAGGTCCTCAGGCTATTCTTACCTCATATTTTCGAGGTTCACGATGTTATAGCAGATTCCCTCCGGAACCGCCGTCACTTAGGACGCGACCACAATGCACATCATGATGCTTGGCATACAATGACTCATGACAACCAATGCATTTCCACACATATAAGCAACCATAAACATGCATATATAATCAAATACAACACATTGCATTTATTTTCCTTTCGGCCACAATTCATCACCACAACTTGCCATCACATGTATTCACATCATATAACATCATACAAGTCATACGATATCCATATTCAAAGCACATTACATAATACACACCAATTACACACAATTATAACAACAAAAGTCGACAAAACGACTTTATTCCTAATTCTCGACATAATTAAATAACAAATTCCAAACCATCATAATAAGAAGGTACAACTTAATAGCTTTCCAATGCATCAAACCACGCCTCAAACCGAACCACAGATCAAAAGTTATGCAGAAAACAAAATTTCACAAACAGCACTGTTCGCTGGGCGAACCCCCTCGCGAGCATTCGCTAGCACCTTCGCTAGGCGAATATTCCAGCGAACCAACTACTAGCGAAAAACAGACATAAAGTTCGCTAGGCGAACCCCTTGGCGAGCCATGGCAGCAACCACCAACATAAAAAACACCCAAAGTTCGCTAGGCGAATAGCTCAGCGAACCTTCACTGACCCTCGCTAACTGGTTCGCTAGGCGAACCCGCGAAAACATCATTCGCTGCCACCTTCGCCCCTGGTTCGCTAGGCGAACCTGCGAAAACTCAGAATTTTTCAGCGCTGTTTGAAACCCCAAAAATGATATTTTCCAACCAAAACATTTCCAAATCAACATATATCAATCAGAACCTATTCTAATCATGTCAACAAGCAATCTACCACATTTACATCAATTTCCAACCGCTAAACCATCGATTCTACTCATTTTATTGTTTTCGACCTAGAAGTGAAAAACATGGAAAACAAGAGAATCATCCAAACACATACATACATAATCATATACAAGCATAGTATAATCGAGTTTCGCACCCTTACCCGATTAAATCGATTCCTAGAAGTTGTTTTCTTTGATTTCCAAGCTTTTTCTTCTTTTCTCTCTTCTTCCCTTCTCTTCTTTTTCCTTCTTTCTATTTCTTTCTCTCTACTTTCTCTCTTCCCCTTATATTTCTATTTTCTTTCTTTTCTAACTTAGTAAATAATTAGGGAAAGACTAAAATACCCTTACTCTCAATTATCCCGCAAACGTTCCCAAAATGCGATAAAATATAATAACAATGCAGAACAACATATTATCCAAAATCATAAATAAAAATAATATAATACTCAAAATAATTAAATCGACTCGATTAAATAAAACGATCAAAACTGGGGCGTTACAACTCTCCCCCACTTCGAAATTTCCGTCCTCGAAAATATAGCCAATCCCAACAACTCCAAACACGGCCCTCGCATCCGACCAAAAGCACACCACAAATAACACAACTGACTAACCACCTGGCTAACAGCAGCAACAACAACGACAAGACGCAAAGCCCCTACAATGCACTCGCCGACCAACTCCCAACTCAAAGAATACACAAGCACAACTCACTGGTTCACTCTCAAATACAAAATGTGCCACATCACGCTTCCGCTGCGCACTCTGATTACGCGAAACCATCAAGACTATCACCCCCACGTCCAAAACCTAACTCTTTCTCATATTCACCCAAAAATCACTCTTCACAGCCAATATATCCAACCACACTAAACACGAGCCTCTGTACTGCTCAAATAATTCCAATTCCCTGACCATCAAAACAGACACGCATAAAGATTCTCGACTTACACGTCAGGCACAACAATAAAGATTTTCGTTGTCTCTATTCCTTCAGACCAACTCAATATTCAATATTCTTGTAATTACCAACCACTTCGAATCTAGCATCATAAAAATAATACTTCCAATATTCCAACATAATACCACTGCAACCAATTCCAATCCACAATAGTACTGACCCTTTCACGGTTACTCCAATGTCGAAGAACATAAGTCACAACTTAAACAAATCACCACTCTTATCAAACATTCCAACAATGTAATTCTAATCAAACTCAACCAAACCATTCCAGTTACCTAATCCTGAACGTGAACACTTATTCCCAATCGTAACCCTATACTACTGTCCGTAATCCATACACAATTTCTTCATTTGACAATCCAAATTCCGACTTATCGCAACAATCAACCAAAAAGGACTCTTAATGACTTCACAACTTAACCACATACCAGAACCTATAATCCATCTCATCTTCTGATATAAGAATCTTCATCAACACAACAACACAATCTGTAACCATTTCCTTAAATTCCAAACAACTCATCACACACACTATCAAAGCCAGAAAGACACGTCCATTCCATCCAACATAATTCTCGTCTGCTATCAACAAGAGATTAAGGGTGATCAGTTCCTCAATTTGTCAATAGACAGCCAACAACCATGATGAGGCATAAACCGTCTCCACCAAACTATAATAGCATTCCTTACCTCCCATACACAAACTACCTAAGGCACAAATCCTTAGTTGACGTAAACCTTACTTCTGCATCCCTTCTTGAACCAGAAACCACACTTATAATCTTGCAATCCCTAACACACTGAGCCAGCGCTCTACACCTGAAGCAACTTGGAGAAGTACCAGCTTCTCCCCCACTTATCTCATTCTAACCTCTCCAACTGTGAACACACCTAATCCATCACAGATCCTTTATCATAAATGGTCAAAGAACAAATTAAACAAACCCAAGAAATAATTACCGCCCCTAAGCAGAAGTATCGATAACCAACTCACCACTCCAAAAAGACAACACAAATTCAAACTCTTCGCGCACTCATACGAAATAAATGAATGAGTCGCTCCAGTATCAATGATAGTAAATAAAGGCGTACTATTAATAAAACAAGTACCTTGAGTCAAACGATCCGCACTAGTAGTCTCATCTCCTGCCAATGCAACAGTCTTCCTACCAGTCTGAGCTTTCTTCGGTTTCGTACACCCCGTGCTAATATGACCTGTTTCACCACAGTTGAAACACTGCACACCAATTTTCTTACAATCAGCTGCGACATGTCCCGAACCTCCACACTTGGAACATTTCAGTTTATTCCTCCTACAATCAAACTGAAGATGTCCTACTTCCCCACACTTGTAACACTTAATGTAACACCTCGGAGGACTAGAAATTCCTCCACCACTTGCCTTTTTCTCAAAATTCTCTCTTTGCTTACCCTTATCAGTTGGTGTGACATAAGGACCACCACGAGACTGTTGTTTCCCTTTCCTGTCATTCACACTCTTACAGGGAGTAGCACGCGCCCTATGATCCTCTTCGTAAATCTTACAACTGTCTACCAAATTAGAAAACCTTATAATCCTCTGATAACCAATTGCCCGTTTAATCTCCGGACGCAATCCGTTCTCATATTTCACACACTTAGAAAACTCAGCAGTAGCTTCAGCATAATGAGGATAAAACTGCATCAGCTCAACAAACTTAGCAGCATAGTCAACAACAGACATATTGCCTTGTTTCAAATCCAAGAACTCAATCTCTTTCTTTTCCTTCACACCTTCAGGATAATACTTCCTCCGAAACTCTCGGCTAAACAATTCCCAAGTAACCTCTTCATCATCCTCTCCCAACACTTGGCACAAACTAACCCACCAATCAGCTGCTTCTTCTTCCAACATGTGAGTACCCAGTCTCACCTTATTCTCTTCAGCACAATCCATCACATGGAAGATTCTTTCAACCTTCTCAATCCAAAATTGTGCACCATCCGGATCATATCTTCCCTTGAAGATAGGCGGCTCGTTCTTCCTTAACTCGTCATTACCCGCAACATCCGGTACACCCTGCACAGCCCGAGCCATATTCTGTTCATTTCCAATAACAGCAACTATGGTTAAACAAATAGCTCACCGAACCACAAGGACCAACAAGGACTAACACAAACTCACACGGACTGGCTCTGATACCACTTAATGTAACACCCCCAATCTATACCCCCAAGCTATCAAAGCAGTAAATAAAAATTCAAAATTTCATTAGAGTATATTTCAATTATCATGGCATGGACAGGGAGAATTACATTATATTGAAACAAAACATAAAACACCTGCTCATAAAGATATGCAACAGTGGGGTAGCAATCAACAGAGGAACTCAGTTCCTTACACCCACATTTCAGAGTTTTTAGAATAAAAGCGGAAAATCTAAAAACTGAATATCATATATATATCACATGAAAAGTTGGTCATAAGTCAAGTTATACATGCACAAGCCAAAGGATATATATACATAATACACAATAATCGCAAACAGCCTCCCTAACTACCCGGTGTCACATATCAGAGCCGACCGACAAAAGAGTGAAGACATAAGCTTCACAAAAAGACCTCCAGCAACCTACTCTGCAATGCCTCATAGAGTATTATAAAACAGCAGAAGGGTGAGAAACACAATTATAATACAAATGCATATAATTATATATAACAACATAAAAATACACATATCAAGTATTCTCACCACAATTATCAAATACCAACGCATAAAGCATATACCGATTATGTTCACATAATCCCATATTCACAAATCACGCATATGTTTATACACAAAACATATCATTGATGATTCAATGCACTTAACACGAATGCACAACAATTCACAAATGCTATTCCGAGCTCAATCACACAATTAATCCATCTCCAATTGCATGTTAATCATGCCCAATACATTTATCACAATTGCATATCACAATGTCTCGCACATAATCAACTAAAATCATGATTTTCCACATATAACCAATGCAATCATAACTCATGCAGATGCAAAGAGACCGACACAACGACTCTATGCAAATGCACATGCGGTACCAACTCCAAATATTCTCAATACTAGTTCACTCAGGAACTCTGCAGAACCATCGTTCGTTACATCACTGTAACTCCCTGTCGGGCCTACGATGTTCACCCACCGCTCACACCACACACACGGGCACACGGTGTTTATGGATCGCTCACACCCCACAGGCGGGCACACGATCGTCTATAACCATCGCTTTAGGTCCTCAGGCTATTCTTACCTCATATTTTCGAGGCTCACGATGTTATAGCAGATTCCCTCCGGAACCGCCGTCACTCAGGACGCGGCCGACTATAACCATCGCTTTAGGTCCTCGGGCTATTCTTACCTCATATTTTCGAGGCTCACGATGTTATAGCAGATTCCCTCCGGAACCGCCGTCACTCAGGACGCGACCGACTATAACCATCGCTTTAGGTCCTCAGGCTATTCTTACCTCATATTTTCGAGGCTCACGATGTTATAGCAGATTCCCTCCGGAACCGCTGTCACTCAGGACGCGACCACAATGCACATCATGATGCTTGGCATACAATGACTCATGACAACCAATGCATTTCCGCACATATAAGCAACCATAAACATGCATATATAATCAAATACAACACATTGCATTTATTTGCCTTTCGGCCACAATTCATCACCACAACATACCATCACATATATTCACATCATATAACATCATACAAGTTATACGATATCCATATTCAAAGCACATTACATAATACACACCAATTACACACAATTATAACAACAAAAGTCAACAAAACGACTCTATTCCTAATTCTCGACATAATTAAATCGGCTAACAAATTCCAAACCATCATAATAAGAAGGTACGACTCAATAGCTTTCCAATGCATCAAACCACGCCTCAAACCGAACCACAGATCAAAAGTTATGCAGAAAACAAAATTTCACAAACAGCACTGTTCGCTGGACGAACCCCCTCACGAGCATTCGCTAGCACCTTCGCTAGGCGAATATTCCAGCGAACCAACTACTAGCTAAAAACAGACACAAAGTTCGCTAGGCGAACCCCTTGGTGAGCCATGGCAGCAACCACCAACATCAAAAACACCCAAAGTTCGCTAGGCGAACAGCTCAGCGAACGTTCGCTGACCCTCGCTAACTGGTTCGCTAGGCGAACCCGCGAAAACATCATTCGCTGCCACCTTCGCCCCAGGTTCGCTAGGCGAACCTGCGAAAACTCAGAATTTTTCAGCGCTGTTTGAAACCCTAAAAATGATATTTTCCAACCAAAACATTTCCAAATCAACATATATCAATCAGAACCTATTCTAATCATGTCAACAAGCAATCTACCACATTTACATCGATTTCCAACCGCTAAACCATCGATTCTACTCATTTTCTCGTTTTCGACCTAGAAGTGAAAAACATGGAAAACAAGAGAATCATCCAAACACATACATACATAATCATATACAAGCATAGTATAATCAAGTTTCGCACCCTTACCCGATTAAATCGATTCCTAGAAGTTGTTTTCTTTGATTTCCAAGCTTTTTCTTCTTTTCTCTCTTCTTCCCTTCTCTTCTTTTTCCTTCTTTCTATTTCTTTCTCTCTACTTTCTCTCTTCCCCTTATATTTCTATTTTCTTTCTTTTCTAACTTAGTAAATAATTAGGGAAAGACTAAAATACCCTTACTCTCAATTATCCCGCAAACGTTCCCAAAACGCGATAAAATATAATAACAATGAAGAAGAACATATTATCGCACCAAAATCATAAATAAAAATAATATAATACTCAAAATAATTAAATCGACTCGATTAAATAAAACGATCAAAACTGGGGCGTTACACTTACAACAGTCAGAAAAATCAGAAGGCTCTTGTAGTTATATATCTACCGGGACCAATGCCGTATGAATAAACTAAGGTGATCCCTTACAAATACGGTGCAACAACAATCAAGAATGGAAAGGAAATTCCATTACCCTCCGTCGTGAATATTGCAGACATCAGTCGAGTAACACTGAGCGGACGAATCTTCAACGGAGGAGTTGGAGAACCCAGCAAAGAAAAGGAACTTCAGACAGAAGCTCCCAATCCACCAGTCGGCCAATCCAGTGATCCCGACCTTTCAAAGAACGATGATGAGATGCTGAAGCTCATCCAAAGGAGTGAATATAACATTGTTGATCCGCTGTTACAAACTCCTTCAAATATCTATGTGTTATCTTTTTTACTCGGTTCCGAAGCCCACAGAGAGGCTCTACAGAAAGTCTTAGAGCAGACCTTTGTGGAACAGGATGTGTCAATACGACAATTTGACAGCATTATCTCTAATATCACTTCCTGCAACAACTTAGGGTTCAGTGATGAGGAATTGCTAGAAGAAGGCAAAAGTCACAACATGGCGCTCAATATCATAGTCAATTGCCAGGACGATGCTTTAGCCAGCGTACTGGTAGACACCGGATCGACTCTCAAAGTTATGTCGAAGTCCACTCTAATGTGGCTATCATTCAAATGATCTCCAATGAGAGGCAGGGAGATCGTCTTCAAAGCATTTGACGGGTCTAAAAAAATAGTTATCGGCGAAGTCTACCTTCCCATAACTATCGGTCCTCACACTTTCCAAGTCACTTTCCAAGTCATGGAAATCCGTGCAACATACAATTGCTTATTAGGAAGACCTTGGATACACCAGGCTGGGGCAGTCACTTCGACACTGCACCAGAAACTGAAGTTCGTCAAGAACGATCAACTCGTCATGGCCTGTGGAGAACAAGCCTTGATCGTGAGTAACCTTTCATTATCTACTTGTGTAGAGCCTGAGGAGGTTGTTGGAACTCAATTCCAAGCACTTTCGGTGAACAATGAGAATCAGTCAGAAAAAGGAACATCGATTTCCTCATACAAAGATGCTCTCGAAGTAATCAAAAGTAACAACGTAAAAGGATGGGGACAACTTGTCATTCCTACTGACAATAAAACAAAGAAGGGTCTTGGTTTTCTACAACCTGCACCCAGACTGCCGCTAACGGTGAAAGTCTTCATCCTATTAAAAAATTCTTCCATAGTGGAGGGAGATTCCTCTGATACGGATGAAGAATGGAAGTCCTATCTTAACAAGGACGGTTATATGTCTCAGGAAGAGGTGCCTATGCCATTTTTCTATCCCGCACAGAGTCTGAGATTTACACCAAGGTCAGACGTCGAAATGATATACAAAGATTGTGATCCAGAAGGATGTTGTGCTCCACCAAACTCATTCGAGGAAGACACTCCAATGAAATACAACTTTGACCACGACTATTATGGCCCAATGGATGGCCTGCCTATGTGGCAGCCGTACCCAGGAGACTCAGGGTAAGAGAATCATCCCAACGATGCTTATCAGCTGAGCATCATCGAAAAGAATACCTACGTCCCCACCATGTCATGGGATCAACACTCAGGTCATTCAAAAAGTGTCCAGCACGATGATGAATTTGCAAAATTTGCAGGACTAGAATTCATCAACTATGCTTTTCCCGAGGTCAACGTCATCAAGAGAGATGACTCCTCCAGTTCCAAAGAAGTGTGGGACACCTTAGGACAACCAAGTGGAAAATTTGACTTCATGGTCAAGTACACTGCTCCTAAAAGCTCTCGTATCAGGCTCGAAGACATCCAGCCAACTGGATGGGGAGATTTGCCTGAGAGCACAAATACTACGCAAAATACAACAGAGGAATCCTCCTACGACAACTCTTCCTGGGAGACAGATTAAAATGATCCCGCTCCACCAGAAATCAGCATTATTTCTGAAGACAAATCAAGGAAGGTACCAGACTTTGTGGTTCACCGAGGAGTTGGCCGCCAATGGGTTGCAGTCGACGTTCCGAAGATCGTTCATAAGTCAAAGTAATTGATGTCTTTAACCTTTCACCCTGCCCAGGTGAGACGGATGTTTTGATAGGGCTCACTTTCTGTAAATATCCCTCTTCGCTTCGCCCAAAGCGACTGAGTTTTGTTTTATAGGGTTGTAGTTTCAAGAATCGACAAAATCACAAATAAATAAATAAGCATCATTCTGTAACTTCCGCATTTATTGCTGTTTTCTCTTTTCGCTTTTTCAGAAAATGGTAATCCTAAAAAACAACAAATAATAAAAACAAGCAGTTTTTCAAAAATACACTGCACACACTCTTGCATTTCTCTCTATCTCTTCTGAACACAAATCATCACGTCATGTAGATCGCTTGTTTTAAACCCCATTGAAACGTACGATCCGATGCCTTCTCCCAACTTTGAATTCCCGGTATTTGGGGCTGAAGAAGAAGAGGGGGAAGAAATTCCAGAAGAGATCTCTCGATTACTCAGACAAGAGCCGTTGGAAACGGTCAACTTGGGCTCAGAGGAAGAGAGAAAAGAGGTCAGGATTGGGGCACTACTCAGTCCAACTGCCAAAGAGAGTTTGACAAAGCTTCTCAAAGAATTTCCCGATGTATTTGCTTGGTCCTATCAGGATATGCCAGGGTTAGATACCAGCATCGTGGAACATCATCTACCGTTAAGATCGGAATGTCCGCCAGTAAAACAAAGGTGGAGACGAACTCATCCAGACATAGCCATCAAAATCAAAGAGGAAGTACAGAAACAGATTGACGCAGGTTTCCTCGCCACATCAGAGTATCCTCAATGGCTAGCCAACATCGTACCCATTCCGAAAAAGGACGGAAAGGTCAGAATATATGTGGACTACAGGGATCTAAACAAAGCAAGTCCAAAGGATGACTTTCCTTTACCACACATTGACATGCTGGTAGATAATACAGCAAAGTTTAAAGTCTTCTCCTTCATGGATGGATTCTCGGGCTATAACCAAATCAAAATGGCGCCGAAAGATATGGAGAAAACTTCCTTCATCACCCCATGGGGTACTTTTTGTTACAAGGTAATGCCGTTCGGTTTGAAGAACGTCGGGGCAACCTATCAAATAGCCATGACTACTCTGTTTCATGACATGATACACAAGGAAATTGAGGTATATTTTGATGATATGATTGCCAAATCTAAGACAGAAGAGGAGCATGTGACCCACCTGTCGAAAATATTCGAGCGGCTGAGAAAATACAAACTCTGCTTGAATCCCAATAAGTGCACATTCGGTGTCCGTTCAGGGAAACTTTTAGGGTTCATCGTCAGCCAGAAAGGGATTGAGGTTGATCCTGACAAGGTCAAGGCCATTCAAGAAATGCCTTCTCCGCGGACTAAAAAACAAGTCAGAGGATTCCTGGGACGTCTGAATTACATTTCCAGATTCATATTCCTCATGACCGCGACATGTGCGCCAATCTTCAAATTTCTCAAAAAGAATCAGGAATGCGTTTGGACAGATGACTGCCAAATCGCCTTTGACAGTATCAAGAAATACCTGTTGAATCCACTGATTCTGTCACCTCCAGTGGAAGTAAGACCACTGATCATCTACTTAACAGTCCTAGAGGACTCAATGGGCTGTGTACTTGGCCAACAAGACGAAACCAAAAGGAAGGAGTCTGCCATCTACTATTTGAGCAAGAAATTCACCGAGTGTGAAACTCGGTACACTATGCTTGAGAAAACTTATTGTGCTCTGTCTTGGGCAGCCAAACGTCTTCGCCAGTATATGATTCGTCACACTACTTGGTTAATCTCCAAAATGGATCCAATCAAGTACGTCTTTAAAAAACCTGCTCTCACGGGAAGGATTGCCCATTGGCAGATGTTGTTATCAAAATACGACATTGAGTACCATACTCAGAAAGCCGTCAAAGGAAGTATTTTAGCCGATCATTTGGCTCATCAACCGATTGACGATCAGGAATCAGCCGGGTTCGACTTCCCAGACGAAGATGTCATGTATTTAAAGATGAAAGATTGCGATGAACCACTACCCAGTGAAGGGCCGAAACTAGGTTCCCAATGGGGACTAATTTTTGACGGAGTTGTCAACCATTACGGAAACAGAATTGGGGCAATCATTGTTACCCCTCAGGGTACCCACATTCCTTTCACCGCCCGACTAACGTTCAAGTGTACAAACAACGAGGCTGAATACGAAGCTTGTATCATGGGTCTCGAAGAAGCGATCGACTTAAGGATCAAGAACTTGGATGTATATGGCAACTCAGCCCTGGTTATCAATCAGATCAAAGGAGATTAGAACACATACCAATCAGGATTGATTCCTTATAAAGACTACGCGAGAAGGTTGTTACCATTCTTCAACAGAATCGAGTTTCATCATATCCCTCGTGAAGAGAATCATATGGCTGATGCACTAGCCACTCTCTCTTCCATGATTAGCGTAGGTCAATGGAACGACTTACCTAAGATTAACATAATGCGCCTTGAACGGCCCGCTTACATTTTCACAATCGAAGTAGTCATAGACGACAAACCTTGGTATCATGATATCAAGTGCTTCCTTCAGAAACAAGAATACCCTCTTGGGGCATCCAGAAAAGATAGAAAGACCCTCAGAAGGCTAGCTGGCAGCTTCTTTCTGAGCGGTGATACACTCTATAAGAGGAACTTTGACATGGTCTTGCTCCGATGCATAGACAGACCAGAAGCAGACATGCTGATAAAAGAAATTCATGAAGGATCCTTTGGCACTCATGCCAACAGACACACAATGGCGAGAAAAATTCTAAGTGCAGGGTACTATTGGTTGACAATGGAATCCGACTGCTACAAGTACATGAGGAAGTGTCACAAGTGTCAAATATACGCTGATAAAATCCATGTACCGCCAACGCATCTCAAAGTTCTTTCCTCCCCATGGCCTTTTTCCATATGGGGAATCGACATGATTGGCATGATTGAACCTAAAGCTTCAAACGGACATCGGTTCATCCTGGTGGCCATTGATTACTTCACCAAATGGGTCGAAGCAGCTTCATTCGCTAATGTAACCCGACAGGTGGTGGTCCGATTTATCAAAAACAATCTCATCTGCCGTTATGGTGTTCCAAGCCAGATCATTACTGATAATGGATCTAACTTGAACAACAAGATGATGAAAGAGTTGCGCGCAGTGTTCAAGATCGAACACCATAACTCATCTCCCTACCGACCCAAGATGAACGGAGCGGTAGAAACGGCTAACAAGAACATCAAGAAGATTGTTCAAAAGATGGTTGTAACCTATAAAGATTGGCCTGAGATGCTACCCTTTGCTCTTCACGGTTATCGAATATCTGTCTGCACTTCAACAGGGGCAACCCCTTTCTCTCTAGTATATGGCATGGAAGCAGTGCTCCCCATAGAAGTAGGGATCCCATCAATCCGGGTATTGATGGAAGCTAAGCTAACGGAAGCTGAATGGTGTCAAAGTCGACACGATGAACTGAATCTGATCGAAGAAAAATGAATAACGGCACTATGCCACAGTCAGTTGTATCAACAAAGAATGAAGAGGGCGTTTGACAAAAAGGTCCGACCTCGCGTCTTCAGAAAAGGAGACCTTGTGCTCAAGAAGATACAATCATTTCTCACTGATTCTCGGGGCAAATGGACTCCAAATTATGACGGCCCTTATGTGGTCAAGAAAGCCTTCTCAGGCGGTGCCTTGAGACTCGCAACCATGAACGGAGAGGAATTTGCCTACCCCACGAATGTTGATGTAGTCAAGAAATACTTCGCCTAAACTAAAAAAAAAAAAAAAAAAAAAAACGTCTCGGTGGATTGAAAACCCGAAAGGGAGGTCCAGGCAAAAATTAGAGACACAATAAAAAATCATCCCGGTGGATTGGAAATCTCAAAGTACAATCCAGGCAAAAGTTAGGGATAATGGCAAGTAACTATGTTCAACAGGGGCAAATCCCCCAACAGCAGTCACGCCATCCATCAGGAAAACTCCAGTCAAGGTCATCTTCGACGGAAGCTCAGGATGTCCAGAATTCAAAGTTGGTAGAAGGATAACGGTCGTTATGTTTCAATGTAGCCCTTTTTCCCTTAAATTACCATTTTCTAAACTTTGTAAATACTCTATGGAATCACGCGCTTGGCTGATTTCCATCCTATCAATAAAATTTGAACCCTTGTGCTTTTGTTTATAATTCTCATTTGTTTTAGCTTTACAAAATGACATTTTAACATGATCAACGATTCTTGAAATGAAACAAAAATGAACTTACTTGTCAAACTTTTTCCGCTTTTAAAATAAAGGTGGCAATTTCTTTTGACTGTTGAACATCCAAAGAACATCGATCGTTTCTCCACAAGCAATTAAGCTTCAAAGTGCAGAATCAAAGTACTCCTTCTAAACCAGTACGTCTGAATGAAGGATCAGCTGTGTCAGATGCGAATATTTCGTCTGACATCCTCGGCAGAGTTCTCATCTCCTAAGCCCGACCAACGTAGCTCCCAACAGGGATTATCCCTCCTAAGCAAGGCAGAATTGCTATTTTCTGAACCAGCGATACTTTTCATCTCCCACTGTGGCCGAGTATCTAGTCGTGTTCATCCACTAGTATGTATGTCGCGTCAGTTTTGTCAGCATATACATACATACATCATGCATTATTGCTTTACATTCATATTCATATTGCATCACTATCACTCTAGTCGGTCTTGTTCCCTAGTGATAAACGTCTTTTCAACCGAGTTAGGGATAATGGCAAGTAACTATGTTCAACAGGGGCAAATCCCCCAACAACAGTCACGCCATCCATCAGGAAAACTCCAGTCAAGGTCATCTTCGACGGAAGCTCAGGATGTCCAGAATTCAAAGTTGGTAGAAGGATAACGGTCGTTATGTTTCAATGTAGCCCTTTTTCCCTTAAATTACCATTTTCTAAACTTTGTAAATACTCTATGGAATCACGCGCTTGGCTGATTTCCATCCTATCAATAAAATTTGAACCCTTGTGCTTTTGTTTATAATTCTCATTTGTTTTAGCTTTACAAAATGACATTTTAACATGATCAACGATTCTTGAAATGAAACAAAAATGAACTTACTTGTCAAACTTTTTCCGCTTTTAAAATAAAGGTGGCAATTTCTTTTGACTGTTGAACATCCAAAGAACATCGATCGTTTCTCCACAAGCAATTAAGCTTCAAAGTGCAGAATCAAAGTACTCCTTCTAAACCAGTACGTCTGAATGAAGGATCAGCTGTGTCAGATGCGAATATTTCGTCTGACATCCTCGGCAGAGTTCTCATCTCCTAAGCCCGACCAACGTAGCTCCCAACAGAGACTATCCCTCCTAAGCAAGGCAGAATTGCTATTTTCTGAACCAACGATACTTTTCATCTCCCACTGTGGCCGAGTATCTAGTCGTGTTCATCCACTAGTATGTATGTCGCGTCAGTTTTGTTAGCATATACATACATACATCATGCATTATTGCTTTACATTCATATTCATATTGCATCACTATCACTCTAGTCGGTCTTGTTCCCTAGTGATAAACGTCTTTTCAACTGAGTTGTCAGTTCTTTCCTTGCCAGGAAAGGTGGCGTCTGACCAACCACTCCTCCACCTTGCTGCTGAATTGAAGTGGGTCCCTGGACTACTTTGATAACTTGAACCTCTGAAAGGCCAGAGGACCTTCGACAAACATCACTCTTCGCCATCGAAGATGATGTCTTCGCTTTCCCAGATTAAGGAAAATCCCCAGAGAAAGCCTCTTGATCAGAGATTCGGCAATGCAGCCATTTTTCTCCAAAAAATTTCGCTGACGAAAAGGTCATCGGCACCTCAAAATTGGATCACGTCATATGGCATTTCTCCGAGAAGATCCCGAGAAAAGTATGATGTAACACCCCAAGCGAAAACGGTCTTTCAAGAGACCTGCTTTCCCCAGAAAAGTCGACAAATGGCGTCTCCAATAGAGAAGTTTGTATACCTCTACAACTTAGACAGCTGGGTTCCCCAGCAACTTTGACATAAAACTTTTTCCATCAAATGGCATCTCCCCAGGAAAGTTTGGCTAGAAGTTTGAGGAAACCGCTATGAATAGCGTCCCTTGTCAATAAAGTTTATTGACAAAAGAAACTAAGACCAGTTCCTTGGTAGGAAACCAGGAACGAGGAGAGGCTTATTTCAGAAACTGAGACCAGTTCCTTGGTAGGAAACCAGGATCGAGGGGAAGTTTATTTCAGCAACTAAGACTAGTTCCTTGGTAGGAAACCAGGATCGAGGGGAAGTTCATTTCAGAAACTAAGACCGGTTCCTCGGTAGGAAACCAGGATCGAGGGGAAGATTTTACCTTTTCTAAGTATCATTGCTTAGGAAAAGAAGATGGATGAGCAAGCTGCCATTCATAACCACCATCAAAATTTCGGGTATTCCGATATTTAATCCTCTTGCACCCCGAATGCCCGAATACCTTTGCCATTCACACCTTCGGGTCCAAGAAGATTAAATATGGGCATCTGTCATACCCCAAATTTTGACCACTAAGATTTCCCATCCTTGTGCATATCATCATCACAATAGGGATGGACCATTATACCTCATTAGTCTCCCCAAAGATGAGTGAGCATCCACTACAATCAAACTTAGGGTTTCAAGCCCTCTCAGAGCTCTTAGGCAAAGGATCAATCAAGGAATGACATGATATTCAACTTGTCTAGCCTCTCAAACATCCACAATGGATCAAGAGGACTCCCACATCAAGGATCAAGCACAAGGCTGCAACATTCCAAGTGGATTAAGCCTCAAGGTCACCAGTGTCACCAAATTTGGGTTTTGGTCGACCAGGGCCTCCAGATGGAAATTTTCCTCTGGGCATGAGCCAATGCTTCAAAGCATAACCTAATATGCCCCAAGGGACATCATAAACCCAATCATCAAGTCAATTTAACCTCAGGGGATGAATTCCTAAAAAATCAGGAATTAGGGTTTCTTGACCTAATTCACCCCTAAGTTGACTTTTGGGACAAAACATGAGCCAAGACCTCAAGAGAGGATTTGAGGGTCTCTAACACACCACATTGATCCATTTTCAACAATGTATTGATCAAAGAAGCTTGATTCACAAGTTTCAAGTTCATCAGAACCACAGTTAGGGTTTCGCGGAAAAAAGTCAATTGTGCCTTTGACTTTTGACCAGGACATGCTCCCAAACCTTGGGACATGATTCAATACACCCTATAACATATATGAAATCAATCCATCAAGTTTTATTTGAGTCAAGGACTTGATTTCATAGAGGATCGCACAGTTTGGAATTCATCTGATAAAAAGTCAAGTGTGCCCAAAAGTCAAAGTTTGACTTTTTGATTTTTTTATCAATTATGGTTCCCTAACCCTAAAATAATGATAATGTATGATTGGAATCATCATTCATCAAGAAAAATCAAGAAAAGGGGGATAACTTGTAAAAGGGGGTAACCATAAAAAACTTAGAAAATTTCTAAGTTATGAAACAAAAGGCCATTTTTCCCCATCCAAAGCTGGATTTGTAGCTCTCATGGCCCTCTACAAAAGCTTCAATTACCACTCATTCCAATTCCTCATGGATTTTAAACTATGGAATGATCAAAATGGCTGAAAACATGAAATGTCACTTTTTCCAACACTTAGTGATATTTTCACTAAGTCAGAATCTATTTCACTTTTTCCAAAATGTAAGGGCATTTTTCACTTGGATCCAAAAAGTGTCAAAACAAACTATGATCACACATATGTTGTATCATATGAGGGCTTTCCAAAATGACCAAGAACTTCACCAAACTCGATCTGGGCAAGAAGTTATAACAGTGGCAATATGCCTTGCTGCAACTGTCATAACAAGGAAGATTTGGGGATTTTGCTCGATTTGCTCAAATTTTTCAAATGACAAACATGTTTATCCATCTGAACACCTCAGGGGGAGACCAAAGAGGGACAAACACTAATCCATCAGCCTCCAAAGTCCTTGGAACCAAAAGTAGCTTGCCAAACCTAGAAATGCATAAAAGAGGGACAAGACTCCAATTTTGGTTTGGAGCATTTAATGGATGCACCAAGGTGGCATGGACTGAGCCATTTCCAACTAAATTCAGTCAAGGATGATCCAAGAACTAGGGAACCAGCAGCCTGTGCTCTAACCTCTAGTCAATGGCTAGAGGAGACTTGGATTCCCACTGATCAACATTGGCCAAACCTCTGCTACAGTTGCCATTCACTATTGCAGCAAGAAAAAACTTGCTCTACTATAAATAGAGCTCATTTGTGCTCAGTTTGAGTACACCAAAGCACTACAACACTTGCTTTCCTCAAAATCTCTTTCCCTAGGCAAAAATACCTTCTTTAGCAAGGTAACTCTGAGTTTTTGAGTTAGAGAGCATTTCCATCACAGCTCATGATCCAAACACATCCAATATGTCATATCTAAGTTGTCCAAACTCTCACAAGTAACTTGTAACACCAAAATCACAAAGTCCCCTCTCAAAACCTTAAAATAAGAGTTTTGTGCATTTTTCAAGCCATGTCTTGAATCAGTCACTTTCCAAACCAGATAAAACCTCAAACACACTCCAAATATCATCCTTGAGCTGTCCCAAATGGTTCCACACATCTGGAACATCATTTGAGAGAGTTACTATTTTGGCCACTTTTGCCCCTTTTGCAAGAAAGGGCCAGTTTCCATTCCTGAGGTTTCCAGCTGATTCCAATCATCCTAAAAGCTTCCAAGGGATCATTTAATAGTGTCCAAAGCATAAAAACATTTCTGGAACAAAGCACTTGGTAGATAGCCCAAAAGCTCCAAAGAGAGGTAAGCATCACAACTTGAACTCTCTGAAATATGCCTTGCTTTGAAGTCCACAGATCATGCATCTCGTATGCATGTTATATGTGTTGTGTTTGCACCAATTTATCATGTAATTCATACCTGTACCAAGAGGTAGCACAGAAAATGTAAAACATGACCTATTTCAAAACCACTATCGGGTTTTGAGGAGGATTAATTTTCTGGAAAAACCACCACCACCATTGGATTCCTTGGGAAATTCTAGGCCAGATGCATATAAATTTTGTCTCCATCCATGGAGAAATGAGAAAGTTATGGCATTCACGTTTCTAGCCAAAATCTTGCCTTGCCTTGCCTTGGGCCAGGCCAAAAACAAGGCAAACCTTGTATATTTGTGGTTATGTTTCAATACACAGATGTATCACCATCCCAGTGGTAAGCCACGCACACTGCACACAAGAGGTCTGGGGTTCGAATCCGTCTCGCCCCATACCCCCTTTTTAATGCTTTTTTCACTTTTTTATTATTTTTCATATTATTTTTAATGATTTGAAAAATTAATAACTTCCTCAATTTTAATTATTTTTTATTGGTTCTTTTTGCAAAAAATCACAAAAATGTTGAAATATTTTATTCCAAAAAAAAATCAAATTTATATTAGTTATTTAATATAATTAGTATTTTTGTGAATAAATTCATTTTTAATTGTTTTTAAACATTTAAAAGTGAATGTTTATTTTGAAAATCAAAACCAAATGAGTTCTAAATTATCTTGTGATTAAAACCTTATTTTTCAAACCTTAAATAAAAATCACAAGTGGTTTATTCAAACTTATTTGGTATTTTTATCATTTTAATTGATTTTCTTTAAATATTTACTTTTAAAGGAAAACAATTAGGGTTTCTTTGATTTTCACCCTCACAAATCTTTTTTAAAACACTTTTGGGCCTCTAATAGAGTGTAAGACCCAGTCCTTTTTGAAACCAAAACCTTTTGGGCCTCAGTTATTGTATAAGACCACTGCGATTTCAAAAATCTCGGCGCGATAGCCATTTCAAAATACCTTGGGCCTACCCTCGTGTTATAAGCCCCATTTCTTTTCTTTAAAAAAATCATTGGGCCTCTAATAGAGTGTAAGACCCAAACCCTTTGAAAATACACCCCCTTTTTGGGCCTCAGTTATTGTATAAGACCTACTGTGTTTTCAAACCTCGGCGCGATCACCAGTTTTCAAACAAATAATCACTTGGGCCTCTCCTTGAGCTGTAAGCCCCACCAATTATACAAAAACAAGCTATTGGGCCTCTAATAGAGTGAAAGACCCAATCCCCTTTTAACTAAAACTTTGTGGGCCTCACATATTGTATAAGTCCCTCCGTACAGTTTTCAAAACAGTGGTGCGATCATCGTTAAAACCTTGGGCCTCTCCTTGACCTGTAAGCCCCAACAAACTTTTCAAAGCACTTTCTCCTTTGATTTTGAATATGATGTTATTATCAAAACTTTCTTTGTTGAACAACTAACAAAACAGCATGGAAGCTCTACAACGGGTAAGTGTTTATCCGCTTTCATTTATCGCTTTCATATGTATATAACTGTATTGTGGGGTTGTTTCACAGTAAGTCTTCTTTCACATCCTTTATATGCTTGTCACATATCCACTGTGTAATACTAGTATAGTTATTTAGAGTTTTCCCCGGCAACTACGTCTAGCACTAGGTAAAGCCTTGTTGGTCACTCTTAAATACAAACAAAACTAGATCCCCCATAGGATTACCAGATACAGTCTTCCCTCCTCTTGGGGTTAAACAATATGGAAACGTGAAAGGCAGCATTCTCGGTGAACCCTTTCTCAGACTACCACTCTTAGAAATTGTCAAAGAAACTCTAACTCCCCAGAGATGATCTTTTCTCCGTGAATGGCATCTCTTGAGTTTCTTCCAAATCCTTGAACTTTCCAGGCTTGATCTATTCTCCGTGAATAGCATGTCTTGAACTTCTCTTGGTTTGGGGACCCACAGGCTTCCTAAAAGCATCCCCGCCTCCTCTTGGGCGTTGTACAAGGACCCTTCGGCTTCTTAGAAGTTCTCACGGCTTCTCTTGGGCTTAATACAAGGACCATGACGACCTCTTAAAGGTATAAGATAAAACTTAGTCATCCTTCGCTAGAGCAGTCTTTCCAACGTCAAAACTCCGGCCATTGTAGAGTTGATACTCATCCCTTAATACCCGTGCCTCCTCTTGGACATTGTACAAAAGATAAAACTCTAGACTTGGACAGTCTAAGACCCTTGAGTCTCAAAGACATTCTCAAGTTCCCTTCAAGCATAGGCAGAAACCCGGTCTCTCTCTTGAGAGTTCCCCACACTTGGACCCGCTTTAGGATCTCCAGAATCCACAGCGGTAAGGTAGCCTCCTCTTGGGCTTTGTACAAATGACGCTCCCCAGCGGAGCTAACCTTTTCAGACTCTCTTGTTGAGTCAAACCCCTTTTTTAGCCTCCGTCTTGGGCTTCATACAAGACACATACTAAATCACTCTCTTGTTGAGTATAAAAGACTCTCTTGTTGAGTCAATCCACTTTTAGGCTCTGTCTTGTGCTTTGTACAAGTCATATAAAACACTCTCTTGTTGAGTATAAAAGACTCTCTTGTTGAGCCAATCTCATTTTAGCCTCCATCTCGGGCTTCGTACGAGACAGATAAACACTCTCTTGTTGAGTATAAAAGACTTTCTTGTTGAGTCAACCTCCTTTTAGCCTCCGTCTTGGGCTTCATACAAGACACGTACAAAACACTCTCTTATTGAGTATAAAAGACTCTCTTGTTGAGTCAATCACCCGTCACATAGATTCTCTTGTTGAGTCCACCTTCTTAGCCTCCGTCTTGGGCTTCGTACAAGACACATAAAAGCACTCTCTTGTTGAGTCAGTCACTTGTTAGTACTCTCTTGTTGAGTCAACCCTTTTAGCCTCTATCTCGGGCTTCGTACGAGACAACAAATAAAAGGCACCCTCTTGTTGGGTCGATCGCCTCCTCTTAGGATTTGTATAAAGAAAACCCCGGTTGAGTCAATCAACCTTTTAGCATCAAAGTTGTGCCTTGCTCACAGCATACAAACATCAACAATTCCTCTTTAGAGATGACAAATTCTCTCTCAGTCAAACCCTTCAGCTTCACATCTTGGGCTTTGAACAAGATACAAATCACCTTTAGCTTCACATCTTGGGCTTTAAACAAGATACAAACCACTTTTCGCTTCACGTCTTGGGCTTTGAACAAGACACCAAAACATATCTTTCCTCCCATAGAATTGGAGGAACTACGATCGCTCTAATTTCCCTGTTTCGTTAAACGGGAATACGTAGGCATAAGATTGCAAAATCTTAGCGAGCATACTAATCAAAAACCCAAAATCCTGTACTTTCACACATCAATCGAAAAGCACCAAATCCTAACATCCTACCAACAACCTCGCAAATAGTCCTGACATTTTGAATTTAAACAAAATAAACCGAAGAGGGGCCCATATCTTAATTGCATCTGTAACCTAACAGACAGTTGTTTAAACTTAGTATGCAATCAGGGTTAATTAGAGACATCTATTTCCCTTTTTTAATCAGCTCAATAGGATAAAAAATGAATCGAACTGTAGTACCCAAGCGATAGTGACTCAGGACCACAAAAATCGCGCTACACTTCCATCAAGACTTTCATCGATGGGATTTCAACCTCTATATGGAGCACTGCTTCCATACCATATACAATAGAAAAAGGGTTTGCCCTTGTTGAGGTGCGGACGGATGTACAATACTCATACAAAGCAAAAGGGAGCATCTCATGCCAATCCTTGTACGTTACAACCATCTTCTAAATAATCTTCTTTATGTTCTTATTTGTTGCTTCAACAACCCAATTCATCTTAGGTCAGTAAGGAGAAGAATTATGATTCTCAATCTTGAAATCATCACACAACTCTTTTATCATCTTATTGTTCAAATTCGACCCATTATCAGTGATAATCTTACTGGGAATGCCATACCGACAAATGATTTGATTCTTGATAAATCAGACCATAACTTGCTTGGTCACATTGGCAAATGAAGCCGCTTCAACCCACTTGGTAAAATAGTCAATAGCCACCAATATGAAACGATGTTCCTTTGACGCTTTAGGCTCAATCATTCCAATCATGTCAATTCCCCACATGGAGAAAGGCCATGGAGATGAGGTAACATTGAGAAAAGTTGGAGACACATGAATGTTGTCAACAAAAATCTGGCATTTATGGCACTTCTTCGCATATTTGCAATAGTCAGATTTCATTGTCCGCCAATAGTAACCTGCTCTTAACAATTTCTTTGCCATTGCATGTCCATTGGCATGGGTACCAAAGGATCCTTCATGAACTTCTTTCATTAACATTTCTGCTTCGTGTCTATCCACGCATCTGGGCAAGACCATGTCATAATCTTACTATATAAGAAAAATGAAGGCTGTGGAAATTCCAATTTGGCCCTCATTCTTCTATCTGGCATGTGTCCAAAATAAGGGCATTTGATGTCTACAATTTACTTTTCCTAACTAAATGTACTCCTTTTTTATTTGTAACCAATTGATTATGTTAGAATAATATTGTCTCCTCCTTTTTGGTTACAAACTAACCAATTCTATTCAATTTTTCTGCTTTTCCCTACTACCAATGTCTGATACACGTACATCACTATTCTACCTTACCGTTTCCTTCTTTCTCTCTCCCGATGCTCATCTCACTGTTCCTCTTCTTCAAACTTCTCTCTTTCTCTTCTTTCTTCAGGTTCGTCTTCTATGTTGTCTGGTTGAACAGGAATGGTATACCTGTGTTGGAGGCAACGCGTTTTCAGCGGCGAGGGTGTGGTGATTGGAATCGGAATATGTGATGAGTTTTACCAACATCGTAGCTCCAAACTTGTCATTTCCCTTCTGAAAGTTGTTGCTTCTATCCGTTCCGTTGTTGGAAGCTAAGGCCATTGTTGAAACGTATACCCATTTTTGAATCGTTTGTGGACGGTGTAGCTTCATTGTAGTTCCAGATCTGTTGCAGGTATATATAAGAGGGTTTATCAAAGTTTGTCGTTGTATTTTATACTGTTAGATCCCTCCATAATATTTGTTAATGTTTTCCTTTTTTATGTTTTGTAGGTTGGCCTGATTTGTTATGATTTGGGGTTCCTTTTTTATGTTATGTTTTGTTAGGGTTGGAAACTCATTTGAAGTTTTTTAATGTTTTCATCTTCATATAAAGTTTACAATTTTCTGCTATTAGTATTTGTTCATATTATCATGATACAGCTGAATATATTTGTGGAAATGAAATTTAGGTCATGTCTGAAAATGAGCCTTTATGAATGTTAGCTTTTGTAGTGTTTGCAAACTCTGTTGATTTCTCTCATTGTCGGTGTTTGAGTGTAGGTTAGGGCTGGAAGCAGACATCAAAATATACACGGTTCATCAAACATGGTTGGTGTTGTTACAACTGCTATTGAGTCTTCTGCTTTATCCATTCAACCAAAGGTATTGTTTCTTATCATGTTGTGTATAACAGAGTTGTTCCTTATGGTGTTGGACATGGTTTACGTGCTGGTCCTATGAATGTATGAATCAAAATTAATTGCTATGAATCAAAGATGATCTGTTTAGGTTTTTTAACTGATACTGAACTAATTGTTGTGGTTTCAGTACCTGTGAAAGACCTTGCTGGCCTTATCATGTTGCGTATAACAGAGTTGTTCTTTATGGTGGTGGACATGAACATATCGTTGGATAAAGTAAATCATAATTTGGTCCGGCAACCTGCTGAACTAATTGTTATGGTTCTTATTAGTTTATGTTTGGTTTGTAAAATACTTGCAGGTTCTACTTAATATTATATTTCCCTTTTTTAAGTATTTCCCTTTTTTTCCGGCAACTTGCAGGTTCTACGGCCTACAGGCAATAGTTTACTCAGGTAAAATAACATCGTGCAAGAATAGACTTTCATTCTGGTTTTAAGTGTTTATCTTGCTGTAGTTTCATTTTTGTTTATAATCAAACAATTAACAATCATTAAATGGTCCTTTTTGACATAGACACGGACACCTCACACATGTTGGTATCAGCATCTGACGTGTGTTGGTGCTAAAGGGCATGTTTGTACTTTTATGGACCATTCGATTTTAATGGTTACAGGTGTTAGCACTTCTAGCTGTGAGTAAATCGTCCATGCTACTCTTTCTTATATTTTATTTGCATTGAATTTCACTTGTATTTATATTTTATTGGAACAACATGAATATGAGCCTTTATCAATGTTTGATCTGTAGTGTTTACAAACTCTGTTGATTTCTCTCATTGTCGGTGTTTGAGTGCAGGTTTGGGCTGGAAGCAGACTCTACAAGATTCATGGTTCATCAAACATGGTTGGTGTTGTTACAGCTGCTATTGAGGCTTCTGCTTTATCCATTAAACCAAAGGTATTGTTTGTTATCATGTTGTGTATAACAGAGTTGTTCCTTATGGTGTTGGACATGGTTTACGTGCTGGTTCTATGAATCTATGAATCAAAATTAATTGCTATGAATCAAAGATGATCTGTTTAGGTTTTGTAACTGATATTGAACTAATTGTTATGGTTCGTATTAGTTTATGTTTGGTTTGTAAAATACTTGCAGGTTCTACTTAATACTATATTTCCCTTTTTTAAGTATTGACTCTTATATTTTTCCCTCAATAGATTCAATACACGTTCGATTATATGAATGAAATACGAATTTCATGAAGGTTTTAATTATTGGAGCAGAATGGACTCCTTACCACAAAGGTGTTTTGTTTTCCGATATTTATGGAAATGAAATTTAGGCAAGTATTCAATATGAGGCTTTATCAATGTTTCATCTGCAGGATATTGGGGTTTCAGTACCTGTGAAAGACCTTGCTGGCCTTTCAGTACGTCTGTTTATGGAATTTCTTATATTTTATTTGCATTGAATTTCACTTGTATTGATATTTTGTTTCTCAAATATTTTTTCTTACTCATGTTCTTCTGATGTTTATAGTCAAGGATGATTTTGTACAACTGGATAGCTAACAATGCTGATATGGATATATCTTCAATTTGAACTTGGGGAGTTTTGCAAAATAGCTTGTAACATTCAACTTAATACTATATTTCCCTGTATGATGTTCAAGGTCCAACTCCTCAGCTACAGGTTGAAACTGTTTTATTCATTTCATTTGGAATTTGACCTCTGACATGTGCGTGTGAATTTGATCTCTAACAGGCGAGTTCTTGTCTTAATTCCCAATTTAGTGGAGAAGGCAGGTTTTTTATTTATTCAAAGTTAAGTCATTTTTATAATATGATATTACTGACCAGGACTATAGCTTACCCAAAAATAGAATATTGATTTTCACATTGTTCAAAATCTCCTAATATGTATAGTCTAACATTTTCATTATGCTTCTGTGTTTTTTCTTTCTCACTAAGAACATTGTTCTAATGTTAAGCATGTTTCCTCTTTACTTTGTTATGGTTTTGGCCATTGTTTGTGCAAGTTATAAAACAGAACCAGATAAGCCAATCAAGACGTTAGAAGTTATGGTGATGTTACTCTGCTTGTCCGCAGAGTGACCTATTTCCAACTAGAAGTGTAATATTGGATCTTCTGCCACCTCTCCCTCACCCAATAGAAGAAAATACAGTTAAGTGTTGATTCTGACATGGAGATAGAACGTTAGTTTGCATTGTTACCCATCACTTTTTTTAATGTTGTATTAAATTATGATATCATTGGTTGTGGTATAGAATTACTGAATGCGGGATATGCAACCAAATGCAACAGTCTGGTGTTTCATATTTTTGCTGAGCTCACTTTGGACCATGACAGCAGAGGTTTGAACCCATGAGTTTCAAACTGGTGTTTCATATTTATTGGTGAACTTATACTTTGATGTCTTTTCTTGCAGGAGGAACGCACAGGACCGCCTGATTGAGCTAACTAGATCTTCTTGCTGCAACTGGACTTCAAATGGATCACAAAAACCAGTGTTTATGTAAATGTTCATCTTGCGTCACCGGAAGTAGAGTTTCTTCCTTCAAAGGTACGACTCCCATTTGTATTCATTGTTTTTCATCCAAATGATATTTTGTGTACATGTGTGCTTTCTTTCAGTGTATATTGTTGAGCCATGGTAAATTGTTGCTATTTTAGCCCTTGAATTGTTGGGCTTGCTGTAGGTTACCAGATGCAGATTCTCTCCCTATTTTGAGAACGGTATGGGCTCAATTTCATCTCAGTAGGAACATAAGTTATTTGATCTTGACAGAACTATACTGAATTATCATTGTGTGAATGCAGAGAAAGAGAATATCAGAGGTGATGAAAGCTGAGAGACGTGAGATGGTGATGGAACTGATAGTGAGAACTGATGGTGATGGAACTGATATACTGAATTATCATTGTATCTATGTGTTTTGTTTCGATCACGGTTATTTTGTTTTTGCTGATACATTACATTAACCTTTCATATCTTTTAATTTGAGTATTCTTATGTTTGTCAAATTTTTTGTTCAGACCACATTTGTTAATCATATCTCATGTAACGTTACAACTAATTTCATAAGTCGATGCTTTCCATTGCATTTATTGACCAATTATTCTATACAGTGTATTAGCCAATAACATGGTTCACTTAACAATCATGCCTCATTATTAATTTGCCTCTCAATCTTCCTACTGTACAGTTTCTAAAGTATTAACTCATTTTCATTTCCTATGTAGGGGGAAGGTTGAGAGTCAGAAACCTCACTATATATTCATGCCTCCTATATTCTATATACCACACCAAAGTTCAACAAGACTGCAGAATGGCATCCAACCAGATTATCAATGCATCGGACCAAACTGATGTTCAGACACCGCCACCAGACCCTTCTCATGTCCAGACCCCGCCTCACCAACAACCTTCACCCCATTTGCAAGAGGAAGACGGTGGCAATCAGTCTGTCAACGACCAACCGGCGCTACAGGTTTGGCCTTTTCGTATTCTGCAGGTTTTGTTCATCAACATCTCTTTCTCTGCATTTCTTTATCAATAACTCTTTTTGTACATAACATGAACAGACCCAACAAGATATTCAACCTTCGGTCGACAATCAACCCCTTCCTGACAACCAGCCACCTACGGAATTCCCCCCCGCTGAACCCGACCAACAGCCTCCCCAGTTTCAACCACTTCTGCAGGTGCGACCGGAACAGATTTCTTCTCACTAAGCGTTTATTTTGATGTTAGCCGACAGTCCATTCTTTTTTTACTGTTTACAAATTTGATAAACTGCTTTCCTTCTTAAGGTACATGCCCCTCGTGTGGTACGTAACAGACGAAAGAGGAAAAGAAAAACAAAAGCATCCAGATATCTGAGGAAAAGTACATTTCATGATTATGATGAAGCCGAAGAGCGCAACTACGAACCGATTGATTCTGACGATGATGATGAGCGGGACTATACATGGGAGAACTTTATGTCTGCCTGGAGATTTAGAGATTCTGATTAAGTTTGCAAATTTATTTTCAATTTCTTTGATGTTATTTTCTATCAATTTTGTGTTTGCAATGTGATAGATAGATACAATTGATACTTTCGTTACATCTCTAAGCTGTTGAAAAACCAGAGTTGTTTTTTATGATCTTTAGCAGCCATGGATTATTGATTTTTATAAATTGTTGATTAAGATATATTTATATACAGATGAACATTTAGCAGCTTTTTAATTTTCTCTTTTATAAATAATACACTAATTTTCATCTTTCTTATTATTTTTTTATTTTCCTTTTCCGTCCAGTCTGTTAAGTTTGTGGTATATGATGAGTACAAGTATTTAGAACTCAACTCTTAATGATACATTCATTTGAATCTTAGAAAACACCATGAACTCAACTCTTAACTATATTTTATTAAGAATTTGACTTTCTTTTATATATGTTTTTTATAAATTATTGATTAAGATATATTTATATACAGATGAAGACTTAGCAGCATTTTAATTTTCTCTTTTATAAATAATACTATATTTTATTAAGAACTCAACTCTTAACTATATATAATTAAGACTTTGACTTTCTTTTATAAATATATATTTTATTCAAAAATTGACTTTCTTTTATACATAATTAATAATTTTTGAAAATGATTTTTGCTTTTCTTTTTAACAATTTAATTATAATTTTAAAACACAAGCGTCCGTACCAGATTTACACGTATCGTGCGAAGGACCGGGACACACCTGTATCGTATGAGCGCACAGGTAACTAGCCTAAAATAACTGTGAACGCACGGGTAACACACCGGTACCGTGTCAACGCACGGATAATATACCAATACCGTGTGAACGCACGGGTATCCAGACCAAATGCACGGGTAACACATCAGTACCGTGTCGTAATGCACGGGTTCCGCTGCGGGTAAATTTTTTGTGAACGCACGGGTAGTACACGAGTACCATGTAAACGCGGTGACGACCGGGGCAAAATCGGTGTAAACGTATTGATATATAATATTGTTTTTTTGAAATTATTTTTAATTTGGAATTTACATTTTTCTCTGTCAACATATATTATTCCAATTTAGAAATATATATTAACATACAATTTTTTTAAAGATAATATATGAAAAATTAAAATATATATTACTCATGTCTTTCTTTTAGAAATTCGAAGTTTGATTCATTTTTTTTATTTTAAAAATATGTCTTTCATTTTAATATTTTTCTTAGATTCACTTATATTTTTTTCTTTTACTACTTTATGTTATTTTTTTAAATTAAATTTAAATATTTTCTATTTATTATTTGAATTTCATAATCTAACTTGTGACAATTTATAGTAAATATCTTATTTTCTTCTGTGCTTATTTTTTTTTCTTAATGGCTTCATATACCCAACATCTTTTATCTTGGTCCCTGTCAAAATATATTGGTCCAATTTCAAAGGTCCGCAGCAGAACCCGTGCATCCGCACGGGTATCCCACTAGTTTCTTTTGTATAGCACATCTTCATTTAGGAAGAAACTGCCAGCCAACCTTATCAAGGTCTTTCTATCCTTCTTGGATTCCCCAAGTGGATACTCTTGATTCTGGAGGAAACATTTGATATCATAATACCATAGCTTATCATATTTGACCTCTTCTGCTGCAAACACATAAGTAGGTCTATCAAGACGCATAACATCAATCCTCGGCACATCATTCCAACAACTTACTTTAATCATAGAAGACAAAGTTGTCAGTGCATCTGCCATCCGATTCTCATCACGAGGTATGTGGTGAAACTCAACTTTATTAAAGAAAGTTGACAACCTCCTTGCATAATCTCTATAAGGGATCAAACTAAGTTGACGGGTTTCCCACTCTCCTTTAATCTGATTAATGACAAAAGCAAAATCACCATACACATCAAGAATCTTGATCCTTAAATCAATAGCTTCTTCAAAACCCATTATACACGCTTCATACTCTGCCATATTATTTGTACAATTGAACATCAACCTTACGGTGAAAGGAATATGAGCACCTTGAGGAGTAATAATGACTATCCCAATTCCATTGCCATAAGCATTAAAAGCTCCATCAAAAACTAAATCCCAACGGGATCCTGGCTCTAGCCCTTCTTCAGGTAATGGCTCATCACAATATTTAGCTTCCAAATACATCACATCCTCATCAGAGAAGTCAAACCTGATGGATTGGTAATCATCAATTGGCTGATGAGCCAAATGGTAAGCCAAAATACTTCTTTTTATAGCTTTCTGAGTTTGGTACTCGATATCATATTATGATAACAACATCTGCCAATGGGCGATTCGACCAGTTAAAGCGGGATTTTCAAAGATATACTTGATTGGATCCATTTTGGATATCAACCAAGTGGTATGATTCAACATATACTAGCGGAGGCATTTAGCATCCCAAGCTAAAGCACAACAATTCTTTTCAAGCATGGAGTATCGAGACTCGCAATCAATGAACTTTTTGCTCAAATAATAAAGAGCATATTCCTTTCGACCAGATTCATCTTGTTGATAAAGAATACAACCCATAAACTCTTCTAGCACAATAAAATACATAACCAAAGGTCGCCCTTCCACCAGAGGAGACAAAACAGGAGGTTCAAGCAGATAGTCTTTGATACAATCAAAAACCTTTTGACAGTCATCTGTCCAGACACAGTCTTGATCTTTACAAAGCAGCTTGAATATCGGCGCACATGCGGCAGTCATGTTGGATATAAATCTGGAGATATAATTCAAACGTCCCAAGAATCCTCTTACTTGTTTTTCTGTCTTGGGTGAAGGCATTTCTCGAATAGCTTTAACTTTATCAGGATCAACTTCAATGCCCTTCTGGCTAACAACAAGACCCAACAATTTTATGGAACAGACACCAAAAGTACATTTATTTGGATTCAAATAGAGCTTAAACTTTCTCATACGTTGAAACAGCTTCAGAAAATGCTCAACATGATCTTCCTCACTCTTCGACTTAGTGATCATATCATCAACATATACCCCAATTTCCTTGTGCATCATGTCATGGAAAAGGGTAGTCATAGCTCTCTGGTACGTACCACCAACATTCTTCAAACTGAAGGGCATCACTCTGTAGCAGAATGTTCCCCAGGGTGTAATAAATGTTGTCTTCTCCATATCCTCGAGTGTCATCTTTATTTGATTATAGCCAAAAAATCCATCCATAGAGGAGAAGATATTGAATTTAGCAGTATTACCCACCAACATATCAATGCGTGGTAGTGGGAAATCATCTTTCGGACTTGCTTTATTCAAATATCTATAGTCAACGCACATCCGGACTTTTCTGTCTTTCTTAGGAACATGCACAATATTGGCCACCCATTAAGGATACTTAACAGTCACTAGAATACCGACGTCAATCTGCTTCTGAACCTCCTCTTTGATTTTAACATCCATGTCGAGATGAGTTCTTCTCAACTTCTGTTTTACTGGCGGGCATTCAGGCTTCAACGACAATCGATGCTCCACAATATCGGTATCAAGACCTGGCATGTCTTGATAGGACCAAGAAAATACATCCACATATTCACTGAGAAGCTTTACCAACCTCTTCTTAACATCTGAATTAAGTAGTGCCCCAATTTTGACTTCCTTCTTATCATATTCGGAACCTAAGTTGATCATTTCAATTAACTCTTCATGAGGCTGAATGGTCTTTTCCTCATGCTCAAGTAATCAAGAAATTTCATCAGGAATATCTTCAACATCCTCTTCTTCTGCTTCGAACACATGGAATTCAAAGTTGGGAGAGGGAATATGGTCATTATTTTCAATGGGTTTAACAATTAATCTACACAATGATTTTATGTTTGAATTTAGAAAGACAAATAAAATGCAAGTACTATGCAGATATAAAAATGATTATTATTTCAAGTTTTTTATGTTACCATTTTTCAGAAAAACCAAAAAGAGAAAATTCACATGGATAACAAAATAACATTTTATTAATGATGATAAAGTCTGAAACAAAGCCCACATAGATTCACTTTCACCTTATGCAGAGTGAAAGGATGTTTTGAAAATAACAAAAACAAATTACTTTGAGGCATGAAAAATAGTAAGAACATCAACAGCAGTCCAATTTTGGGACACCATTCCATGCGTCACAAAGTTCGGCAAATCCTCATCTGAGTCATCTTCAAAGATAGCAGCAGCAGACTGATCTTTGACATGTATAAATCCGGTGTTGTGAAACACCTCTTGGATACGCTTCAAATCTCTTTGGGTTGAACTAGGCAAGAAACCCAAACCAGCCCTATTCTTGTTTTCGGCAAGCTCAATGATTTGACCCCAGCCAAAAAATGGGACATTCTCCACAATACCTTTAGCATCCTTCAGAGAAGACATGGAGGGTCCATTCTTCTTAACAGCATCATCGTCGGCATCAATATATGAAAAAGATGAGAGATGGCTGACCAACATAGCCTGTTCACCACCAACCACAACTAACTTCCCATTTTTCACAAATTTTAGCTTTTGATGAAGAATAGATGTAACAGCTCTAGCCTCATGAATCCATGATCGATCCAAGCAGGACGAATGTCCATCACCTAAAAAGTAATTGAAATGAGCACAGACCTATCTGGATTGGGAGATCAACTTCCCCAATCACCATCTTCCTAGAACCGTCAAAGGCTTTAACAACCACTCTAATATACCTCATAGGAGCACCTTGATATGAGAGTCTGGACATAGTAGATTTTGGCATAACATTCAAAGATGAGCCAGTTGTCGTACATCGAAAAATACGATCCTCGCGATGGACGCGGAAAAAACGTTCGAACAAAGTCTCCACCTAACTTTATTCATTCCAAGGAAGGAATAGGAAAATATCGATAAAACCTTTAAAGGATAAGAAAATGGTCATCGCAACCAAATTCTAGGTTCGGGAGTCGATTATGCAAAGGGAAGGTATTAGCACCCTCTACGTCTGTTGTACTCAACGAGAACCTCTTAATTCGATTAGTGAGAAATGTTAGCTAGGTTTGTTTGTTTTCTTATAAGGGAATAACGAGTGAAGGATGTAGTTCCAAGGGGATAAATGGGTGGTTTTTTATTAGGGTGCTCGCCAAGGATTGGGGCCCTTGTGCCTACGTATCTTTCATTTGAAAAACTGAAGAATCAGAGCGTCCGTAGTTCGTGGGACTACGGTTAGGTTTGGGGATAAAAAGGAAAAAAGGTTGCTCGCTAGGATCTCACAATCCTATGCCTACGTACTCTCACATTGTAATGAGGAAGTCAGAGCAATCGTAGTTCGGAGGACTACGGGAGAAAGGTTTGGTGTTTTCTATGAACGAGTGTTTAGGTCGCATTCTAACTGCTAAACGTTGGCTTGTCTGCTCGCTAGGGGATGCTGAAGAAATAGTTTATATGCGCGGAAGAAGGGACTAAAACAATGTTCTTTTGAAAAAGTGTTTGAGTTGTGGATCGCGGGGGCGAGGAATTAGTGTCTTGAGGAAGTTTCAATCGTGCGGGGCGAGAAAAGAGAGTTTGATGTATTGGATGTTTTAGAGGTGACAATTATTTATACACGAGTAAGGGAACTCACACTCAAATAATCGAAGAGAGGAATCGAAACCTCCAAACCCCTCCTTTTCACCTTTTAAGAAATTGTGTTTAAATATGGATTAAGTGTTTTAATGAACGACGGGTGCTTAAAAGAATTGTTTGAATCTTATCGAGTTAAAAGTCTTTTAGAGGTGTAAATTGTTCACACACGAGTAAGGGAACTCGCACTCAAACAATTGAGGAAAAGGACCAAAGACTCCATCCCCCTCACTTCACCTTTAATGAAAGTAGTGTTTGAATATGATTAAGTATTTTAAGGAAATAGTCGTTTGAACACGAGAAAGACATCTCGCATCCAAACAAAATGAGGAGGAATTTTGAATATTCAAAACCCCTCCCTTTATTTTTAATAAAAACAGGTTTAATATAATTTTAAGAAAGTGTTCGATATGATCGAGGTTTGAATTTGTACGTGAGACGTGGTAAGGTTGATGGCGAGGCATGCTCGACTTACAAGGTGTTTGAAAATGGACTCGGTATTGAATCAAGATTTAGTTGAAAGATGTTTTGAGTGTGTAAGTGAGATAAGGTCAACACATATTATTATAGCATGAGTAAGTTGAGGAAATTGTACAACCGAAATAATCGGGGAAAGATCACTAAATCATACAAAATTATTAATTAAACTAAATACAAATATTTAATAAAACTAATTAAATGATTTAATTAATTAATATTAAATAGATGTATTTAATAAAATAATAATACACTTTCTTTATTTACATGATTCTTACTTTAAATAATAAATAAATTATAGTGAAAAGAAAAAAAGAAAAAATAAATAAATAAATAAATAAATATGAAAAAGAAAAAGAGAAAATAACCTATAACAGCGCTTGTACAGCAAGACAGACATGTATTGTGCACAAAAAATCAAAACAAGACAACAGGTTTTAACAGCGCTTGTGTAGAGAATAGTTGTGTATCTGTGGCAGCAGAATTTTGAAAAAAAGTGCAGAATTTTTTAACAGCTATTATGTAGTATTTATATGCAGAATTTTCATGTGCATCTTCAACATAACATTATCGATTACGAAAACACACTCATATGGTAGCAGCTCATCGATTATGACACCAATTACTAATAACATGTAATCGAAACAACAACACAATAACGATCAATATCTCATAAGAAAATAAACATGTTAATCGATTAAACATAACAAAAACTTGAATCAGAATTCAAAACTGATTACCCATTCATACTATTCGCAACAAACTCGACGTATAATCATAACAACCCCGACATAATCGAAACAACCCCGACATAATCGAAACAGATCCGTTGTTCACGCATAGTCAAAACAGCCCCTAAAACTCACATACAATCGAAATAGATCCATTGCTTATGTATAATCTAAACAGCCCCTAAAATTCACATATAATCGAAATAGATCCGACAGTAGCGGTGCAGCCGACAATTCACTTAATACACACCAAATGACATGCACTCCCTAGCAATTGTTGGAATAATATAGCAAGTGTGAGTAAGTGGGGAAATAGTCCCACATTGGATAGGAATATGGTGACTTGAGCATTTATAAGTGGGAGAACCCACTCACCTATCACCTTAAGATTTTAGGTGGACAAGTGGTGTGTCTCTCACAAAGGTGCCTAGTCATACACTATGTATCAATGTTCCCTAGTGAAAACTCCCCCCAACAAAATGGTATCAGAACCTTTGGTTCGAGAAATTGAAATGCCCAAGGAAGAAGTGTATTTGATGTATCAATGTTCCCAATCATGGAGAAAGCAAATATGGATGGAATGAATATAAGCAACAAACCACCGTTACAAATTCAGGCAGCAACAACAATCTTCTCGCCGAATCTCATCAGTTTGAAAATAAACAACTATATTGTAGCAAAACCAAACCACATACTCAATATACATATTATCTGTCAGAAACTTAAAAAATCGTACGGTTTAACACAATATAGCAGCAACAACACCTATACAATATTCACAATGTTAATATCGTATCCTCCAACAACAACATCATATACAAGTGACTAAGATGCATACACAAGTCAAGAAACGCAGCAGAAACCAAATCAAGAATATACACAACATCGTAACAATGTTGAAACCAACATGAATAAGATACATATGCAAGTGAACAATTAAAAGTAACAGCAAGATTCAAGAGCGGAAAATCTAAGCAGCATTGACACATTATATTCTTATATATTCTTATATCATTCACCACATCAAATGCAAGAGGAATTCAAAACATATCAACAAGTTATTTGCAATATTTGATCACACAAAAAAATTAGCACGTAGATAGCCAAAATAGTCACAGTCTGAGTATGCTTTCGATTTCATGTCGTCAATTCGAACTGAAACAAAGTCCAGTAGAAAACAAACACACTTGAATTCGAATATTCGAAATAAAAAGGAGTAGCAGCCAAACGAAATCACAATCAAATCGCAAACAAAAACAAAAACCAAACTAGCCTGAATCGGATAAAACAAAAAAAAAACATCAACCAAAGCAAGCATCAAAATTGAATTGCATAAGAGAAAACCAACGAAGACAATGGATTCGAAGATGAGCAGTGTTGTTGAAGTCGCTGTCAAAGAAAATCGGCACTACGACGTTGAGTTACTGTTGTAGAATCCACAATTTCTTCCGCATTGCAATCGGTGCAACCGTTTTACTAACAACAATTGCAGCAGAACCTCCACAGACTTAGTTCAGAAACAAGAATACCTTCACATAAAATGCAGATTTCTTCATCACGTGCATCGAACCGACGTCTTCATGGTGCCCCGATCTTTACGAAGTCGAACTCAACTGCTACTGTGTTAGAGCATGTGAGGCCAAGAGTGAGGCGGTAATGGTAAATATGATTATGTTAAGTTGTTTTCAAGGTGGTTTGATCAAGTTGAATGGAGGAAAGGAAAGGGTGTCGCAGCTGGTGGTTAAGGGGTTAATGAAGAAGAGTGTTTTGGTTTTTTCTTTGTAATGCTGTGAAGGAGGAGGGTTTTCGTGGTGGCTTTAATGGCGGAAGGTGGTGAATCGGAGGAGATGAAGTTTGAAGTGGTGGTTCATTTTTTTTTGTGAGAGCCGCGAGAAAACCATCTCCTTTGTTCAGCCTGATCGAAATGTGACTGAAAATTCGTAGAAAAATAAGACGAGCATGTCATGTTGAACTACATGAACAGTATATAAATATCACTGACGTCTGAAAGCTTAAATTCGAAACTTTACAACCACTATGGGTGGAAATGTATGGAGATGCATGTATGAATGCAACTGCTGAGATTTTAGGTGCATGTAGGAATACAAAAGAATTTTTTATTTTTATGAAGTTTCCTATTTATGTGGGAATGCTATGCATTTGTATGATGATGATTGATATGCAATGTATATGGGAATGCAATTGGGTAATTGGATTTTTGTAGGGATTTATTTTTGGTTGCTAATGAAAGATCATTGAGGATTAGACGAAGCAAGGTGAAAGGATTCACTGGGAATATTGGCATATCAACTCGGGGGTTGAGAAAAGCAAATATACCATCGACTCGGGGGTCGAGAACAAATCAAAACAACAAGTCAACTCGGGAGTTGAAGAAACAAATACACCATCGACTCGAGGGTCGAAAAAGGTAAAGGCAACAGTATCGACTCGGAGGTCAAGAAAATAAAGACAATATCGACTCGGGGGTCGAGAGAATAAAGATAACATATCAACTCGGGGGTTGAAAAAGGTAAAGGCAACAACATCGACTCAGGGGTCGAAAAAAATCAAAATAAAGGCACAATATCGACTCGGGGGTCGAGAAAATAAAGACAATATCGACTCAGAGATCGAGAAAATAAAGACAATATCGACTCGGGGGTCGAGAAAATAAAGACAATATCGACTCGGGGTCGAGAAAAGCAAATATAATATATCAACTCGGGGTTGAAGAAGATAAAGGCAAATATCGACTCGGGGGTCGAGAATTACAACAAGGTAATTTATCAACTCGGGGGTTGAAGAAAATAAAGATAACAATGACTCGGGGTCAAGATTTGTAATAAGATGTCAACTTGGGGTTGAAAAAAACAATAAGATAAATTGCCATCAACTCGGGGGTTGAAAAAAGGCAAAGGCAACAGCATCAACTCGGGGGTCGAGAAAATAAAAACAATATCGACTCGAGGGTCAAGAGGATAAAGATAATATCGACTCGATGGTCGAGAGCTATAGCAAGATATCAACTCGGGGGTTGAAAGAAAGGAAATGATTATGTTATGTATGCATAAGGTGCATGTATGTTGTATGTGGTGCATATGTGAATGCAAGCAGGGGATTGGTTTTATGAAGGTGCCAACGGGGTGGACTTTTGGTGGCTGCCAATATGAATTGGACTTTAGGAGGTACCAAGCAGGGTTGGACTTTGGGAGGTGCCAAGCAGGGTTGGACTTTATTTGGTGAAAGGATTTTGACTTCCCGACACTCGAAATTTGATGATGCTATGATTGGATGACAGATGTAGATGCTCTTGGTGCCCCAAGTTTGATCCCTTGTTGAAGTTCTGTGATTGTTCCCGAGAGACGTCACTTCTAGCTGATATGCCATGATGGCTTGCAAATGATGGTATGAGTGTAGCGACGTAACCAATGCATATTGATGGTGTGAGTGTAGCGACTTAACCAATGCATGTTGATTATGCTTTTGCTCTGCCCCAATGCTTTTGACACTTGTTGAACTTAAAATTTACCAGTGTCTGGCATAGTCTGCTTTACCATCTTGAAAACATGAAGGGATCTGCCCCTTTGTAACTTTTTTTGCCCCAATTTGTAGGGTATTAGAAGGGTTTTTCCTTGAAAGATTTATGACATGACATAGTCTTAGATGATTTTCCCTAGTGTCTAGATTTTGCAGCGGTCTGCCCCTATTTGAACATCGGAAGGACTTGCCCCAGATTCACAAGGTTATGAGTTAATCTTGATTCAGGTTAGCACCATCAAATATTCAAGTTCCTCTTTGATTGCGCCTTGTAATTTTCTTGATGTCAAGTACTGATTTGCAGTTAAAATTGTTTATTCAGAAATGGTAATTTTAATGCAACGTTCATGCAAGTTTTGAAAAATCATTTATTGGAATGATGTGAAAGTGTGTGACGAGTTAGACCATTAGTCCAAATGCAATGCTAATTTAGCTGGTATGAAAGATATAGCAATAATAAGACACCAATACAGAGGATTAGCAAATTTGTAGGAGTCAGTTTACATAACCTTGCTATAGTATGCTTTCAGAATAAAACTCGCCTCAATTAGGTCTTTTGAGGGTTGTAACGTGGTCTAGTTCATGGTTATTGCAACAAAGGATATAAGGCTCAACATTTAATTTGGTGCCTACTCCTTCTTCGTGATGTTCTCCAGTCCTACATTCAGATAAAATTGACACACGCATCTAGAGTTTTACGGTGTAAGAGTGAAGTTGGGGATTCAACATTTGCTTGAAATGACAGTCACCTTATTTTGTTTTGTTATGGATGTCAGTGACTCTTTTGGTTTTTGATATGGTGGTCACTGAATCTTATTTTTTGCTTGAGGATTTGAGGACCTCTTTTGATTGATTATTTTGATCCCTAATTTTTGCCTGGACCGATTTTGTTTTTTAAGTCCACCGGGATTGCCCCAATATTTTCCTAAGTCGCCTCTTTGGATGTTTGACTTAGCAGGCTTTTTTTGATTTTTTTTTAAAGGCCTGTGACTGCCAAGTCTTTGGTCATTGAAGAACAACCGCCATAACTTTTGAATTTTACATGGTTCCTTTGACACTTCAAGATGTGTATGAAGAATGCGGAGTCAAATTAACTGAACACTGCCCTGCCACAGGTTAAGCGTAAGGGTTTGTATATCCAAAAAAAACACCTACTTCTAGGCTGGAAGTGGTTAACTAGGGATTAACTCCTTATCTCTCCAGTATTTGGGGATTTGAAATAATGCCTGTACATCATTGGCAGGATTTTATCCGAAAGCATAGCATCATCAATTATGGGTATCTTGTTTTCGTCATCCTCCCTCAAATCTTTGTTAAAGCAACATTGTAATGAAGGAAGTGAAGTGGAAAAATATTTATTTTATTTTATTTTTGCAATAACTGAGAAAAGAATGAGTGAATACGAATGGACTTGTTCAAAACATGCATGATTACATTAACAATACCATTAATAAACAACAAAGTCTAAAAGCAAATAGCTCTTAATAGAAAAGAAACTACAAATGCAAAGTAAAGACATGATCTAAAAATTTCCAGCATTGAGGAACTAGGCTTTTCTATCTTGATTCGTTGTTGGGCTAGCATTCTTGTTCATTAAGACCAGTATAATAGCCTTCTTCACACCTACTCTCAGCAGCTTCTTCCATAACGGGGAATGACAGGCCCACCTGACCAGATGAAGGATTGATGTTGATTTGAAGACCTTGAGGCGTAAATGAGATTAGCTTGGACTCAATCAAATCTTGGACCTTGTTTTAGAGCTGTTTGCAATCTTTGGTTGAATGCCTCATTGCGCCAGCATGATAGCCACATCGTGCATTGGCGTCAAATCCCGGTGGATATGGAGGAATCACAGGATCCAAGTCCTTTGGCACTATCAGTCCACTAATGATCAAACGTGGCAGTATGTGACTGAATGGCATTGGCAATGGATTAAAATGCCTTTTTGGTTTTTGAGTGTAGTAGCGTCGCTGTTGCGGAGAATGCTGTTGTTGACATGGTTGCGGCTGTGCGATCTGTTGTTGATGAGGGGGGCCTCTATTGACAGGAGGATATTGACCATGTGGAGAGAATGAAATCATATAGGGAGACCCATAGGATTGCTGACTTTGAACAGTTGAGATGCTTGGGTACTGAGGATAAGGTATTGGTGATGGAGCTTGTGGAATTTCCCATATTGCATTAGTTTCATCCTCCTCTTCCTCTTGAGAACTGACAATGGATTCACTCTCACTAGCCTGGATGCTCGAGGCGTCTTGGATCTTTCCACTCTTGAGACTGCTCTCGATGCGTTCTCCAACTATCACCAGGTCAGAGAAGTTTGATGTCCCATTGCCCATCATCTTTTCCAGGTATGGGCCTTGCAAATTATCCATGAACGGGTTAACCAGTTCTCTGTCTAAGAGTGGTGGCTAAACGCGAGCAGCTACCTCTCTCCATCTCTGAGCATACCTTCTGAAGGATTCGTTCTCCTCTTTAGATAAGCCTTGCAACTATATGCGGCTGGGAGCCATGTCAAGATTATATTTGTATTGCTTCACAAAGCCGTTAGCTAGATCCGACCATGATTGGATGTGGCTACTCTCTAGCTGCATGTGTCATACCCCAAATTTGTCCTACTTGTACATCATCTTCATCTATACATTTGTCCACTAATTATTATTCAAAATATCCAAAAAAAATATGTTGTTGCTTTCATCTAAGTTCAAATTTCAGTTGAAGATTTCTGGTTAGGTCATTTGTATCATGGTGTGTTTTGAGTGCAATGATGTGAACTGAAATTAGGTTGTTAGTGCTTCATGGTTAAAGATTGTCAAGGAGCAGTTCCTTTTAATTATGGTTTTTGTGCAGTTGTAATGCAATTTTGTGTTGCTTGTTTGGTTCAAGATCTGGTTTATTAATGCAAGTGGCAAAGTTCAAGATTGATTTATGATCGATTCATGTTTGACTCGTTCTTAGAGAATTAATTCAAGATTTTAAGTTCAAAAGTCCAAGATTGATTCATAATAGCTTTTATTTCTCAAGGACTGATTCAAGGCGTTATTCATTTCATGAGAAAAACTCAAGAGTAGTTTCAAGTGTGAAACATGGAGTTAACGTGAAAATTCAATTCTAATTGCCATAGTTTTTAATCAAGAATGAACTGCAAGATTTCTCGTGGTTAAGGTTTTAGGCATGGATCAAACAACAAATTGGAGGGTGCAAATTCAAGTTAGATGGCCCAAGACTCATTAGTCATTTGGTTTTACAAATTGCAAAAGAGAATAAAAGGCTCATTCACAAAAAGTTCTACAAAATTCAAGCCTAATTCAATTGTCATTAGAAAAAAGAAATCCAATAATGCATATTTCATTCAAGAAACCATTCAAGCATTCTCTTTTAAGTTTTCAAGTGTCAAACTACAAATCCACAAGAAAAATCCATTACCATTCAATAACCAAAGCCATCTTCAATTTATTGAAGAAAAAAAAGGGGTCCAAAAGTTCATTTACACTAAGAATGCTACAAAAATAGTACATGCAAGCCCATCACCAAAAAGAGCCTATTACATGATTCCAAAAAGCTCGTGTGTTGTACACCAAATTTTATCCTCCGATATTCTGATCATTTGCATATCCTTTTCATTGGTCTCTGTTTTCGCATTTTAGTAAACATATCAATAATCATGCATTTTTTGTTAGAATTTAATTTGTTTTATTTCTTTTTTTCACTAACTATTTTCAATTATCTTTTTTATTATTTTTAGTTTTATTATTATTATTTCTTTATTATTATTATTATTATTAATTTTATTATTATTAGTTTTATTATCATTATTAGTTTTATCATTATTAGTTTTATTATTATTAGTTTTATTATTACTAAGTTTTATTATTATTATTATTATTATTATTATTACTTTTATTTTGTTTATCTTCATGGTAAGTGGGGACCACTACAATACAAACACTTCACATGGATTACCAACTTGGATTTATCAATGGCCAAAAAGCATTCTTACACTTCACTTATCAATGGCCAAAAATCATTCTCATAAAGTCACATGGATTGTCAACTTGGATTTATCAATGGCCAAAAAGCATTCTTACACTTCAATTATCAATGGCCAAGAATCATTCTCATAAAGTCACATGGATTGCCGCATCAACACTCCCACTTTATTCACACTATAAATAAGATCTCTCTCATTCTCTCATTTTGGACACACCAGATTCACCCCACACAAATGCTGAATACTCTCTTAATTTTCTCCCTCAATTATTCCTGCAAATTTTCTGGAGAGAAGGCTCGTCTTCATTTTTTCATAACTCGTGTCATTGAAGAGGCAGTGGACCGTCTCCACTAGGTAACATTCACCTCTTTTATTTCTCCGTTTTCAAAGTACCATGATCATTTATCTATGTTGTTATCAAGTTCATTAGCATGTTAATATTTTTCTAGAAAAAGTATTGTAATATCCTATAATTTTTGTTTGGTTTTAGTATGAATGATGTTTAAAAGATAAGATAAAAATTCAAAAAGACAAAAAACATGCTTCATCACCACCCTTTTATTATTTCATACTATTTTTATTTTATTTTTCATTTATTTCTTAATTTTGTTTCTCTAGTTTTTATTTTAGGAGCACTTTGAATTTTTAGTTTCAATTTATCATGTTATTTCTTGAATTCATAACTTTCTTCTTTCGAATTTTGTTTTGATTTTTATTTTTCGCTTACGATCTTTATTTCGATTTTTAGGGCCAATGATATTACAAAATCATGACTTAGTTGATTTATGCAAAATGACTAAAAAGTCTTGATATGTATGAGGCTCATTTCTTTATTTTTGTTGGTCAATGAAAGTCGAATATCAAAAGATTATCGATCCTCCGATTAAATCTTGATCAAGACGAGACTAACTTTATTCTTCATTTCGAGTCCATTTTCTTTACTTTAGGCCGATGACATTGCACAAATCTATGACTTTGATTATTTCAAATCAATAAAGTCTTGATAAATATGAGGCCACTTTTTACTTATTTTTATTGGTCGATGAAAGTAAAAAAATCTAAGATTATCGATTTATCGATTTAAATCTTGATTAAGACGATACCAACCTTATTTTTTTCATTCCGGTTTCATTATCTTTATTTTGGTCGATGACATAACAAACTTCATGGCTTGGTTGACTTCATTGAATCAATAAAACTTTGACCAATATGAGACCGCTTTCTCTTTATTTCAGTTTCATTCACTTTTTAGTCGATGAAAGTCAAGAATCATTGATTATCGATTCCTCGATTAAATCATGATTAGGACGAGACTAATTCTATTTCGTGTTCTTAGCAAGCAAACATAACATAACACAAACTTAGTAAGAGATTCCTGTAGAGTACTACAGATACTTAGGGTGCTAATACCTTCCCTTTGTATAATCAACCCCCGAACCTTAGATCTCCCCCCTTTAGGTTTTTTAACGATCTTGAACCTTTCCTTTGGATAAATCAAAGTCGGTTGTAAAAGAAAATGATGCAAGTTAAGTAATAGCTTGTTATCTGATTTTCACCGCAACACCATGCCACAAAAGAAAAAATAAGGAAAAGAAGTTCATTTACATTTTTACAACAAGGCAAATTCTTCAACTTATAGTAACCAAAAGCCATCAGCCATGACATGCTCCATGCCATAATCCATTACAATCATACACAACAAGCCAAAACGTTTTTTTCTTCATGAACCTTACACAACAAACCAACACACATACGAGCCATAGTTTAAACCGTCACAGCAACACGTCCCAACCACAAATCCTGTACAACAGCCAAAATCATGAATTCCACAAGCCATTAGCAAAACCAACGCACAGCCATACCTCACACAATTTGAAATCATCATGATTTACCACACTCACATAAAACAAATATCACAAAATGATGAGACAATTCCAACGCATCGCTCATCACACCAACGCATCAATTCACAAACCGTACACCACGAAATTCCATTACCTTCATCATGCCTCAACGCTTCAGCAATTATGTTACGCCATATACACCAGTTGCCACATTCGACCCCACAAAACCAATACAACGCAACAAACACTTTTCAGCCAAAATGAAAACCATCACATGAAACCAGTCATGAATAATACAAAAATGACAGAACTATTTAAAAGCAAAAGAAAAATCGTATGCACCGCATACCAAGCTTTACCACAACTTGTACGAAACTTTCGCATATCGTCTCACAACTCTTTCCCTCAACTCTTCCCAAATTACCCTCCATTCCTCTATAAAATCAACATCATGTTTCATTCACGGAGGAAGCTTGAAAAGCCACCAAATCGCTGCTGAATTTCTTCCACAAATCCCTTTTCATCTTCAACACAACCAGACCTTCAAAACCTCACAACTCGTAACCTTCAAACCCATTCAAAACAGAATCAACAACAACCCAACTTCACAACAATCCGTTTCATCCCTAAACCCAAACAACCATAACCCAAATCACCTCCAACCAAAACCAGAACGAGAAGAAAGAGAGATGAAGTGAGAAAACGAAACCGAAGTTGAAACGAACCTAGAATAGAACGAGGAAATGATTCGAGGGAGAGCGATTGAGACGGAATCAGAGGTTGAAGACGTGTTTTCCTTCTTCATTTTCTTCTTTGACCCTGTTTTTCTAAATAAATGGATTGATTCTCTGATCTCTTCGTTTGACCGTGCATCCCTTTTACTCATTTTTTCTGTTGACATATGCAATGGTGAAGCTTCTTTTGAGCGTACTCTTCCTTTCCTGTGTGTTGCTTTTTCAAAATGACTTGTTGGTTTTTGTTGACCATGTTTTTAAAGAGAAGGGGATATGTGTTGATTGGTTTTGATGTTGTTGTTGTTATACACTGAGCTTTTCTCGTTTTGTTTTTTATTTTATTTTTAAGGAAGGAGAAATAATGTTGTTAGGTTACTAAGTGTTATTATTTCAAATTTGTAGTGAATGATCATTGAGATCATTTTTTATATTTTGGGATCGCGATATGTTACCTTTGATTAATCGATGAACGTTTGTGATTAAGACGAGACCGTTCGCTTTTCTTTTTGTGTGGCACGATTTGTTGAGAACGATTTACATATCGTTTCTCCATCGTGTTTTAGCAAAAACGTTGTCATTTGAGCGGCCTCCTATAGCATGATCTTGGTCATAGATTGTGCTACGATGGTTTAGCGCTATAGTAGACTCGATTCATTCGATCAAATAACAATTAACGATTAATCATTAACCACTAACTTTAATTTATGTAATATACTCTTGCTTTATTTTTCCGTCAATATATCTTGTTCATATTATTGATATTATCTTGCTCATATTATCATACTGTTCATTATCATATTATTCATATCTTATTCATCTAACCCTTTTCCTGATCATTCTATTCAAAAACACACTAAAACTATCGAAACCCTAAAAACATTCAATTAGCAGATTGTTGGTTACTATTCTGAGACATGGAGCTTGGACCTTGTACAGAAACCCTAGAATGAATATTTTGTCTGACTCTTGTTCGTGGCTTAGTTTAGGACACCTCGCACACACACGGCTTCCTCTTCGGCAACCTGACAATGATACCATTTATTTCTCGCAATCCCATGTACTTTACATGTACCCCGCTCTCTTTCCGATGTACGCACTTTACTCGCTTTTCTTTGATTGCAGTTTGTTTACTAGGAGCACCCTTAGGGACTAGCATAGACTAAACCATTTTCAAACTAACTCTCGATTCGTCGTCAAGCCACTTTTCAAAACACCCTTGTAAGTCGATTGCTCGTTAGCATCGCCATCAACCTAACACACAAACTTGCACTTTTTCGTCGTGGTTTCGTTACTAAGAGCACACTTAGGGACTAGGATCGATTCACACCTCTTTTCGCAAACCCTTGATTCAACGTCAAGTGACATTTTCAAAAACCAACTTTTAAGTCGAGTGCCTTTTTCCTCGCAATCAACCTCTTCGCACGCAAACACAATCAAACCCTTGATCCAACATTAAGTGGATTTTCTCAAATCAAACTTCAAAACCCAAAACAACTATCGAAATTCTTTTCAAGGTGAAAGGGAGGGGGATGGAGTCTTCGATCCTTTTCCTCAATTTTTTGGGTGCGAGTTCTCTTACTCGTGTGTGAACAATTGATACCTCTAAAAGACTTCTAACTCGACAAGATTCAAACCATTTTTCTAAGCTCGTCGTTCATTAAAACATTTAATCCATATTCAAACACAATTTATTAAAAGGTGAATATGAGGGGTTTGGAGTCTTCGATTCCTCTCTTTGATTGTTTGGGTGAGAGTTCCCTTACTCGTGTGTAAACAATTGGCACCTCTAAAAATCAAACCACCAATTCGTAGTTCCACGAACTACGAACACTCTGATTCCTCAATCTCGTCCGAATGAAGATACGTAGGCACGAGATTGTGATGATCTTGGGGAGCTACCTTTATCTTTTTCCACCATTTTGTGTCTACCTTTTCTTTTTTTCCATCTTTTCCGTCCAAACCTTTTCCCGTAGTCAAACTGCGAGCGCTCTGATTCTTCATTCTCGTCCGAATGAGCATACGTAGGCACAAGGGCCTTAATCCTTGGCGAGCACCCTAATCTAAAACCACCTATTTCCCCTTAGCATTGAATTATTTTCTCGTACCTTTTTGCATTTACTCGTTTAGAAGAAAACAAATAAGCTTAGTTAACATTCATCACAATTCGAACTAAGAGGTTCCCGTTGAGTACAACGGACGTAGGGGGTGCTAGTACCTTCCCCTCGCGTAACTGACTCCCGAACCCAGAATGTGGTTGCGATGACCATGTTTTTATCTCTTAAAGATTTTCTCGATATTTTCCGTTCACTCTTTTGGGATAAATAAAGTTCGGTGGCGACTCTGTCGAACCAAATTTTCTTCCGCGCCTTTTGCGTGAGGGTTGTATTTTCGATGATTTTTGTGACGGCATGTACCAAATCAGTGATGCCCCACTCAGACAGTCTTGGAAACAGTGAATCATAAGTTTATCGTTGTGACCATAGGACGTCATCTTTCTGCAAAACATCACCAAATGTTGCTTTGGACAACTATCTCCTTTGTACTTCTCAAAATTTGGCATCTTGAACTTTGGAAGTATTACAAGTCCGGGTACCAAACACATGTTCAAAGCATTCAGATTCACCACATCTTTCCATAATCTCAACATCTTGAGGTCGTTCACTATTCACCACCAGGCTTGTCCCTTGGGATTTCAGCGCAGTTAATGCAAAGTTATGGTACTCAACAGCATCATGAGACAAGGCATGTCCATCTCTAATAGTGCAACTTTCTTGTATAACCTGGTTCTCAACAGGGATCTGCACAGGCTGAGGTTGAGCAAGATTATTCACATGAGACGGAATGACATTCTCAGTAACTGTAGGCCGCTGAAGGTTGTCCTCTCTTCGTGCCAAGGCTATCATAGCTTCCACAAGTTGGTCCAACTGATTCTTCATCAAGTCAACAACTGCTCTTGACGCAAACTGGTTCTGCTCTTCTGAGTCCATGATTCTTCCTAAAGTTGCTTCAAGTCCGATACGGGTGTCGGGAAATCAACTGCTGATTATGGACAAAGGATGAATGAGTTTTTTTTTTGTTTTGGAGAATGATATGTAATGTAGTTGTATGCAATTGAATGCAATACAATGCCCAGGATCACAGGTTCATCGTGTTCTTAGGTCAGTCAGAACAATAGGTAAATAACGGATATCTCTGATTATCGGAACCCCATGGGTAGGTGTTATAGCGTGCAATTTTTGTCAGTGACGCGACCACCTTACCGCAATGGTTGGAATTGGGTGCTACTTTCTGATTTCTTACTTATCCTATGAAGCTGGAAAGGAAAGGGAAGATATCTAAAACTAACCTTGCGCGCAAATGTTTTCTTTAACAAATGCTAAGAGATAGTGGGTCGGGGTCAGGTTATATAAAGGGAAGTTGTCAATTACCCAGTGTATATATGGTTATCCATAGATCTTTTTTGGCATGTTTAAATACTTTTTGGTGTTTATCTGTTATGGGTTGAGAAAGTTTATCCTTTGGGAGTGTTGAGAGAGTGTCTTTGTTGTTTTTGGTAAGGTACTGGACCTAAGGTTTTTGGTATGTGTGCTCGCTAAGATTTCGCAATCTTATGCCTACGTATTCCCGTAAAGATACTCGAGAAATCAGAGCAATCGTAGTTCCTCCTATTCTATGGGAGGAAAAAAATGTTTGGTGTCTTGTTTAAAGCCCAAGATTGAAGCTAAAGGTTATTTGTGTCTTGTTCAAAGCCCAAGATTGAAGCTAAAAGGTTTGACTGAGAGAGAATTTGTCATCTCTAAAGGGAAATATCTCACCTGTTTATTACAGTTGTTGGGTAACTGATTATAAAGGAGAACTACTTTAACTGGAATGTATGGAATCCAGCAATGCCATAATTTCCTTTATAAGGGAGGTGTCTTGAAGGAAGAAACTTTAACTCAATGTAGAGCAATGCCATTTTTCCTTAGGAATCTTCCATGATAAGAGAGGGACATTGGCTTGGATGTAAATAATCCAGAGGCTTGCTACTTACAACAATTAGATGAAAGAGGAAGTTTACCAGGATAAAAGAGGGATTACAGCTTGGATTTTTGAATCAACAAGTGTGCCACTTACAGCAGTTATCTGGAATTAGGGTTTGTTTAATTATTTGTCTTTGATATGTGATATATAGAGAAATGTCTTCCTACAGAGTGAACTCTTGATTTCCTCTGAGGGGATGTTGATTTTTGTGTGCCTTGATCAAAGCCCAAGGTTGAAGCTAAAAGGTTGACTCTACTAGGGAGTTTTACATCTGTCTTGTATAAATCCCAAGATTGAGGCTAAAAGGAGATTGACTCAGCTGGAGAGTATGATCTGTCTTGTACAAAGCCCAAGATTGAGGCTAAAAAGAGATTGACTCTTCTGGGGAGAGGTTTTATTTGTCTTGTACAAATCCCAAGATTGAGGCTAAAAGAAATTGACTCCACTGGGGAGAGGTTTTATTTGTCTTGTACAAAGCCCAAGATTGAGGTTAAATCTGCTGAGGAAAAAACATTATACAAAGCCTAAGAGGAGGCTGACTGGGGAAATTATTATATGAAGCCTAAGAAGAGGTTGGCTTCTGGTGAGGATTATTGAGATCCAGAGACAGGTCCAAATTAGGGAATCAACTGTTGCTAAGGATTGAAGAAGAGTTGTAATATCAGATGCCCTGAGGTTCTGATCCTGTTAGGGTTTTACTAATGGTAAAGGTTTAAAATTGAGTATGAAAACCTGTGGAGGTTTTAATTCTGCTAGAGATTAGTGTGTTGATGAAATGATCAAGGTTTTTTCTGTGCTTTTTTGGAAATTTGAGGGTTTCTTTGAGATCCAATAGGAGATGAGACTTTCCAAGTCTACTGGTATGAAGAGGTTGACTCTTAACTGGAGAATGATTTTTAAATGATGCCCAAGAGGAGGTTGTGGTTTTAAGGGATGAGAATCAACCCTAAAGTGGTTAGATTTTCTGGAATTCTGACTCTCTAGAGGATTGAACTAGTAGAGATGACTAAGTTTTGTCCTATACCTGTAGGAGGTCTTTGGGTCCTTGTACTAAGCCCAAAAGGAGGCTGAGAACTTCTAATAAGCCTGTGGGTCCTTGTACAAAGCCCAAGAGGAGGCTAGGGGTGCTTTTAGGAAGCCTATGGGTCCAAGCCAATGAAAAGTTCAAGAAAGGTTTCACCGGGAATAAGTTATTTCCTTGCAGAACAGTTCTAGGGTTTGAAGAAATTCAGAAGAGGTTTCACCGGGAATTAATCCTCTTTGGGGAAATGAATTTCTTGTACACATATTTCTAAGTTGTGACAGTCTTGAGAAAAGTTTCACCGGGAATAATGCCTTTCTCTGTTCCATATTGTATAAGCCCAAGAGGAGGCAAGACTGTATCTGGAATTTCCTATGGGGCCCAAAGTTCTAAGGATGGGTCTTACACTCTATTAGAGACCCAAAGTTTATTTTTATACAAGAGATGAGACTTATAGTTCAAGGAGAGGCCTATATGAAAAACAGTGATCACACCGTTATTTTGAAAATTGTATCGGGACTTATACAATGACTGAGGCCCAAATTATTTATGTACAAAGGGGGGTTGGGCCCAAATTAGAGGCCCAAAATTGTTCAAAAAAGAAGAAAAATGGGACTGACAACTCAAGGGGAGGCCCAGATGAAAATTGTTTGAAAACGGTGATCGCGCCTAGATTTTTAAAATCATATCGAGACTTATACAATGACTGAGGCCAGAAAAGGTTTATTTACAAAGGGATCGGACTTACACTCTATCAAGAGGCCCAAAAATGTTTTGAAAAATGTTTGTGAGGGTGAAAACAATAAAAACCCTAATTTGATTTAAAAATACATTTTAATTTGAATAAATATCAATTAAAATGATCAAAATTATCAAACATGTATGAAAAACAAGTTGTGATCTTGGATAAATGTTTGAAAAACCATGTTTTATCCATAGAATGATTTGAAAATCATTTGAATTTGAAAAATCAAGAGAAAGAAATATTTTTAAATGTTAAAAAACAAATAAAAATAAATTCTTTAAAAAAATATTAAATATATAAAATAATTAATATTTTTGTGAAATTTTTATAGAATAAAATAATTTAACACTTTTGTGAATTTTGAAAAAAAGAATCAATTCAAAAACATAAAATTCAGAGAGAAATTAATTTTTGAATCAATTAATAAAAATATAAAATATTCAAATATTCAAAAATTCAAAAAGGGCGCCAAGAACACTTGTTCTTGCTCGCGCGAACTCTGTTTTTGCAGATTTGCAAAACCTCTCATATCTCTCTGAATTCTCAATGAAAATGACTTTTGTAAACATGAAACTTGCTCGTTTTTGAACAAGGATTACAACCATATAAATTAATTGTGTTTATATTAAGTGTGGAGTGAGAAATCAGAAGATGAACTCAAGAACCCTAATTTTTGCAAGAACATCATGAAATCCTATACACGATTCATACATAGCAATTGATTGAGGGGAAACACTCCACATAAGTTCAGAAACATGTTTGTAACTTGAAAACACATTTATGATGCATGGATTATAGATTTTGAGAGTGTCAGGCTTACCTCTTACTGCTGGTGATCAAATTCTATGTTGGAGGTGTTACAGATGTTGTGTAATGATCTGAAAAGCTTCAATGGACCTTAAGTAATGTGTTTGAAGGCTTGGAATGGATTGAATTAGCTCAGAACTTATTGTGGCACCTCAACTGCAAACAGGACGAAAAGCTTGAGCAAATGGGGGTGACTTTGTGATTCAGGTGTTCCAGATGAGTTTTAAGGTCATGGATCACTCATATATGATGTATGTGAGGTGTTAGCATCATTGGTTTTGATAGAATTGCTCTCAAATGGAAAATTCGAAAGTTGCTTGAATAAGAAGAAAAATCTAGTTTTTTAGAGTGATTTTGAGGAAAGCATGTGTTATGGTTCTTTGGTGTACTCAAACTAACCATAAATGAGCTCTATTTATAGTGTATCAAGTTTGTTTTGGCAGCAATAATGAATGGTGGCTGGTATAGCACATTGTCCATTGGTTTGTAAAAGGAATCTCAAGTCTCCTATAGCCATTGACTTGAGTCAATCTTGCAGGCCTATGGTCTTGTGTTGCAGGTATAAGGCTTGACTCACTTAGTTGGATTTGCTTCAGTCCATGCCACCTTGATGCATCCATTGAATGCTCCATGACAACTTTGAAGTTTTTGTCTTTTGCATCATTAGGTATCACATGTATACATGATGATCTTTTGTCTTGGGAGGCTTCTGACTCAGAGATCTTTTGCCTTGATCTGATCCTTAATGTTTCTAGAAGGATTACAAGACTTTTAATTGCACAAATAGACCAATTCGAGCAAATGACCTATAATCAACCTTTGGAAGAAATCAGTCTTTGGTGACATGTTCCAAGGGTTGTAACTCCTTGCTCAAATTGAATTTAGAGATGATCTGGTACTTGTTGGAAAGCTCTCATGACATACTTTAACTTTGATGTCCACCAATGGACCTGGTTCAGCTTGGATCAAAGTGAAAAATGGCCTCAAAGCTGGTGAAAATTCAAGACAGATTCTGTCCAAAATTTCACTAAGTGTTGGAAAAAGTGGTCATTTTCATGTTTTTGTGATTTTGATCAATCCATAACTCAAAATCCATGAGGATTTGGAATCTTTTGTAGTTGACACTTTTGAAGTATGTCATGTGAACTTTCATTTGAGCTTTGGATGGAAGAAAAAGACCTTAGGGTTTGGGAGTTATGACCTTGCAAAGTTGGTACCAAATCCATTTTGTTCCATAACTTAGAAAAATTTAAGTTTCTTATGGTTGCCCCTTTTGCAAGAAATCCTATTTTTCTAAGTTTTTCTTGATGGATGATGATAAAAACCATGCATTAACATTGTTTTTGACTTAGGGGAGCCACATTTGTGAAAAAATTCAAAAAGTCAAACTTGATTTTGGGCACAGTTGACTTTTTGTCAAATGAATTCCAAACTGTGTGATCTTCTATGCAATCCAGTTCTTGACCTAATTCAAACCTAATGAATGGATTCCATAGGTGTTTTAGGGTGTCTTAAATCATGTCCCAAGGTTTGGGATCATGTCTTGGTCAAAAGTCAAAGGTACAGTTGACTTTTCATCAGAAAACCCTAATTGGCCCAGATGAATTTGAATCTTTGTATTGCTTATGGACCAAGCTCTTTGAGTCAATCCAACCTTGTAAATGGATCAATATGATGGATTGAAGGTCTTTAAAACACTTCTTGAGGTCTTGGCTCATGTCTTGCTCCAAAAGTCAACTTAGGGGTGAATTAGGTCAAGAAACCCTAATTCTTGATTTTTGATGAATGCTTCCCCTGAGGTTAATTTGACTCTATGATTGGGTCCATGAGGTCCCTTTGAGCTTATTGAATCATGTTTTGAGGTATTGGCTCATGCCTAGATGAAAATTTTCATCTGGAGGCCTTGGTCGACCAATACCCTAATTTGGTGACACTGTCGATCTAGAGGCTTGATCCACTTGGAATGTTGCAACCTTGTGCTTGATTCTTGATATGGGAGACTTCATGATCCTTCATGGATGTTTAGACAAGTTGAATATCATGTCATTTCTTGATTGATCCTTTGTCTAAGTGCTCTGGGAGGGATCAAAACCCTAATTCTTGATTGTAGTGAATGCTCAACAGTTCTTGAGGAGATTGATGAGGTATAATGTACATCCATATTATGGCAATGATCCTCACAATGATGGGAAATCTTGTTGTCAAAATTTGGGGTATGACAGATGCCCCTATTTAATCTTCTTGGACCCGAAGGTGTGAATGGCGAAGATATTCGGACATTCCGGGTGCAAGAGGATTAAATATCGGAATACCCAAAATTTTGACTGTGGTTATGAATAGCATTTTGCTCATCCATCTTCTTTTGCTAAGTAATTTTACTTAGAAAAGGGTAAAACTTCCCCTTGATCATGGTCTTCAGCCATGGAACTGGTCTCAGTTTTCTTTTGAAATAAATTTCCCCTCGACCCTGGTCTTCAACCATGGAAATGGTCTCAGTTTTCTTTTGAAATAAACTTCCCCTCGATCCTGGTCTTCATCCATGGAACTGGTCTCAGTTTTCTTTTGAAATAAACTTCCCCTCGATCCTGGTCTTCAGCCATGGAACTGGTCTAAGTTTCTTCTTTTCGAGTTCCTTCCTCGACAAGGAATGTTATTTGTAGCGGTCTTCATCAAAATTCTCGCCGATTTTTTACTGCGGAGATGCCATTTGATGGAAAAAGTTTGAAGTCAGACTTGTCGGGGAAACCCATTAGTCTGGGTTCTAGAGGTGTGCGAACTTCTCTGTGGGAGATGCCATTTGTTGACCCTACTGGGGAAAACGAGTCTCTTGAGAGGCTGCTTTTTAATTGGTGAGGTTACATCATACTTTTCTTCAAGAACTTTTTGGAGAAATGCCATGTGATGTAATCCAATTTTGAGGTGCTGATGACTTTATTAACATCGAATTTCTTGGGAGAAAAACCGATGTATTGGCGAGAGTCTTCGGTTAAGAGGCTTTCTCTGGGGACTTTCCTTAATCCGGGAAAGCAAAAATATCATCTTCAATGGTGAAGAGTGATGTTCTAAAAGTGTCTGTTGAATGTCTTCTTGCCTTTCAGAGGTTTAAGTTATCAAAGTGGGTGAGGATAGGCTTCAATCTAGAAATAAACTGGGGAGATATTGCTCAGACGACACATTTCCAGACGAGGAAAGAACTGACAACTTTATTGGTGAAAGGACGTTTATCACTTGAGGATGAATATGACCAGAGTGATATTAATGCAATATGAATATGAATATGAATCAATTATGCATGATGTATGTATGTTTATGCTGAGAAAACAGACGCGACATATTGACTTGTAAATAAACACGACTGGATACTCGGCCACTACGGGGGATAAGAAGTATCATTGGTTCAGTGATAGCAATCCTTTCCTGCTTAGGGGGGGTAGACCCTACTGGAAATAGAAGACTATCAATTGGTCTTCAGAGGAAAGAACTCTGTCGGGGATATCAGATGGGACATTACATCTGAAACAGTTGATCCTTCATTTAGGTGTACTGGTTTAGAAGGAGTACTTTGATTCTACATTTTGAGGTTTAATCACTTCCGAAGAAGCCATCGATGTTATTTTTTTGTGTTCAGTAGTCAAAATGAATTTCCATCTTTAATTTTAAAAACAGAATAAAATTTGACAAGTAAATTCATTTTTGTTTGTTTCAAGAAAAATGTCATTCTGTAAAGCTAAATAAATGAGAATTGCAAACAAAAGCACTAGGGCTCAAATTTTATTGATAGAATGGTAATCATCTAAGTGCGTGATCCCATAGAGCATTACAAAGTTTAGAAAATGGTAATTTAATGGAAAAGGGGCTACATCGAAACATAACGACCATTATCCTTCCACTAACTTTGAATTCTAGACATTCTGAGCTTCTATCGAAGGTGACCTTGACTGAAATCTTTTCGACGGATGGCGTCACCGCTGGGGATCTGACCTTGTCGGACGTAGTTACTTGCCATGAATCCCTAACTTTTTCCTGGATTACCTTTTAAGGTTTTCAATCCATCGGGATGACTTTTGCTTATGTCTCTAATTTTTGCCTGGACCGCCCTTTCGGGTTTTCAATCCACCGAGACGTTTTTTTATTTAGACGAAGTATTTCTTGACTACATCAACATGCGTGGGGTAGGTAAACTCCTCTCCATCCATGGTTGCGAGTCTCAAGGCACCGACTGAGAAGGCTTTCTTAACCACATAAGGGCCATCATAATTCAGAGTCCATTTGCCCCGGGAATCAGTGAGGAATGATTGTATCTTCTTGAGCACGAGGTCTCCTTTCCTGAAGACACAGGGTCAGACTTTTTTTTCAAACGCTTTCTTCATTCTTTGCTGATATAGCTGACCGTGACATAAAGCCGTCATTCTCTTTTCTTCGATTAGGTTCAGTTCACCGTGTCAACTTTGACACCATTCAGCCTCTGTTAGTTTAGCTTCCATCAGTACCTAGATTGATGGGATCTCTACTTCTATGGGGAGCACTGCTTCCATGCCATATACTAGAGAGAAAAGGGTTGCCCCTATTGAAGTGCGGACAGATGTCCGATAACCGTGAAGAGCAAAGGGTAGCATCTTGTGCCAGTCATTGTAGGTTACCACCATCTTTTGAACGATCTTCTTGATGTTCTTGTTAGCTGCTTCTACCGCTCCATTCATCTTAGGTCGGTAGGGAGATGAGTTATGGAGTTCGATCTTGAACTCAACACACAACTCTTTCATCATTTTGTTGTTCAAGTTGGATCCATTATCCGTAATGATCTGGCTTGGAACACCATAATGGCAGATGAGATTGTTCTTAATAAAACGGACCACCACTTGTCGGGTTACATTGGTGTATGACACTGCTTCGACCCACTTGGTGAAGTAGTCAATGGCTACTAGGATGAACCGATGTCCGTTTGAAGCTTTGGATTCAATCATGCCAATCATGTCAATTTTTCCCATATAGAAAAAGGCCATGGAGAAGAAAGAACTTTGAGATGCGTTGGCGGTACATGGATTTTGTCAGCGTATATCTGACACTTGTGACACCTTCTTATGTACTTGTAGCAATCAGATTCCATTGTCAACCAATAATATCTTGCTCTCAGAATCTTTCTCGCCATTATGTGTCTGTTGTCATGAGTACCAAAGGATCCTTCGTGAATTTCTTTCATCAGCATGTTTGCTTCTTGTCTGTCTATGCATCTGAGCAAAACCATGTCAAAGTTTCTCTTATAGAGTGTATCACCATTCAGGAAGAAGTTGCCAGCCAGTCTTCTGAGAGTCTTCCTATCTTTTCTAGATGCCCCAGGTGTGTATTCTTGTCTTTGAAGGAAGCACTTGATATCACGATACCAGGGTTTGTCATCAATGACTGCTTCGATCATGAAGATATAAGCGGGCCTTTCAAGGCGCATTATATCAATCTTAGGTACGTTGTTCCATTGACTTACAGCAATCATGGAAGAGAGAATAACTAATGCATCAGCCATGTGATTTTCTTCACGAGGGATATGATGAAACTCAATTCTGTTGAAGAATGGTAACAACCTTCTCGCGTAATTTTTGTAAGGAATGAATCCTGATTGGTATGTATTCCACTCTCCTTTGATCGGATTGATAACCAGGGCTGAGTCTCCATACACATCCAAGTTCTTAAATCTTAAGTCAATAGCTTCTTCGAGACCCATGATACAAGCTTCGTATTTAGCCTCATTGTTTGTGCATTTGAACGTTAATCTGGCAGTGAAGGGAATATGGGTACCCTGAGGGTTACGATGATTTCCCCAATTTCGTTCCCATAAGTGTTGACAGCTCCGTAAAAAATTAGTCCCCATTGGGAACCTGGTTCTGGCCCTTCACTAGGTAGCCGTTCATCACAATCTTTCATTTTTAAGTACATGACATCTTCGTCTAGGAAGGCAAATCCGACTGATTCCTAATCGTCAATTGGTTAATGAGTCAAATGATCGTCTAAAATACTTCCTTTTTTGGCTTTCTGAGCATGGTACTTGATGTCGTATTCTAATAACAACATCTGCCAACGGGCAATCCTTCCCGTGAGAGCAGGCTTTTCAAATACGTACTTGATCGGATCCATTTGGGAGATTAACCAAGTACTGTGACAAATCATGTATTAGCTAAGACGTTTGGCTGCCCAAGCCAGAGCGTAACAAGTTTTCTCGAGCATAGTGTACCGAGTTTCACAGTCCGTGAACTTCTTGCTTAAGTAGTAGATGGCAAGCTCTTTTCTTTTTGTTTCGTCTTGTTGGCCAAGCACACAACCCATGGAGTCTTCCAAGACTGTTAAGTAGATGATCAATGGTCTTCCTTCCACTTGAGGAGACAAAATTAGTGGATTCAACAGATATTCTTTGATGCTGTCGAATGCTTTTTGGCAATCTTCTGTCCATACGCAGCTTTGATTCTTTCTGGGTAGTTTGAAGATCGGCGCGCATGTCACGATCGTGTGGGATATGAACCTTGGGATGTAATTGAGACGTCCCAAAAATCCTCTGACCTATTTTTCAGTCTTTGGTGAAGGCATTTCTTGAATGGCCTTGACCTTGTCATAATCAACCTCGATTCCTTTTTGGCTGACGATGAATCCTAAGAGTTTTCCTGAGCGGACACCGAATGTGCATTTATTGGGATTCAAGCAGAGTTGGTATTTTCTCAGACGCTCGAATAACTTTGATAGGTGTTCCACATGTTCTTCTTATGTTTTAGATTTGGCGATCATGTCATCGACATACACTTCAATTTCTTTGTGCATCATGTCGTGAAACAGAGTTGTCATGGCCCTTTGATAGGTTGCCCCTACGTTCTTTAGACCGAACGACATTACCTTGTAGCAAAAGGTGCCTCATGGGGTGATAAATAAAGTTTTCTCCGTATCTTTCGGTGCCGTTTTGATTTGATTATAGCCCGAGAATCCATCCATGAAGGAGAAGACTTTGAATTTTGTTGTGATGTCTACCAGCATGTCAATGTGTGGTAAGGGGAAGTCATCCTTTAGACTTGCTTTGTTTAGATCCCTGTAGTCTACACACATTCTGACATTTCCGTCCATTTTCGGAACTGGCACTATGTTGGCCAACCATTGAGGATATTCTGAGGTGGCGAGGAAACCTGTGTCGATCTGGTTCTGCACTTCCTCCTTAATTTTGATATCCATATCTGGATGAGTCTGTCTCAGTCTTTGTTTTACTGGAGGAAATTATGCTTTTAGCGATAAATGATGTTCCACAATGCTGGTATCCAACCCTGGCATGTCCTGATAGGACCAAACAAATACATCTGGAAACTCTTTGAGAAGTTTTATCAAGTCTTCTCTGACAGTTGGGCTGAGCAGTGTCCCAATCTTAACTTCTTTCTTTTCTTTTTCTGAGCCCAAATTGACCATTTTCAACAGCTCTTTGTGAGGCTCAATAGACCTTTCCTCTTGTCTGAGTAATCGGGAGATCTCTTCAAGAATTTCTTTGTTCTCTTCTTCTTCAGCTTCAAATACTGGGAATTCAAAATTGGGAGAAGGTATTGGATCGTATGTTTCAATGGGGTTTAAAACAAGCAATCTGCATGACGTGATGATTCTTTTTAAATACAGAGAGAATGCAAGAGTGTGTGTAGTGTATTTTCTGAAAAATGCTTGTTTTTATTTTGAGTTGTTTTTTAGGATTACCATTTTCTGAAAAAAAAAATGAAAAGGGAAAACAGCAATAAATGCGGGAATTCAGAATGACATTATTTATTCAAGATTTGTCGATTCTTGAAATATATCCCTATAAAACAAAACTCTGTCGCTTTGGGCGAAGCGAAGAGGGACATTTACAGAAAAGTGAGCCCTATAAAAACATCTGTTTCACCTGGGCAAGGTGAAAGGTTAAAACAAAGATGGTAATTACTTAGACTTATGGACGACTTTCAGGACATCGACAGCAACCCATCGGCGATGAACTCCTCTGTGAATCACAAAGTCTGGTATCTTCCTTCTTGGTTTGTCTTCAGAAACAACGCTGATTTCTGGAGGAGTAGGATCATTGGAGTCTTCCTCCCATGTAGAGTTGTCATAGGAGAATTCTTCTGCTGTATTATCCATGGTGTTTTCGTTCTCAAGGGAATCTCCCCAACCAGTTGGTTGGATGTCCTCAAGCCTGATACGAGAGCTTTCGGGAGCAGTGTATTTGACTAGGAAGTTATACTTGTCGCTCGGTTGTCCTAAGGTGTCCTATGTTTTTGTGGGACTGGACGAGTCATCTTCCCGATGATGTTGATTTCAGGAAATGCGTAGTTAATGAATTCTTGTCCTCCAATTTTTGCGAATTCATCACTGTGGTGCTGGACATCTTCGGAGTGTCCTGAGTATAGATTCCATGACTCTGTGGGGACATGGGTATTCTTTTCAATATTACTCAGCTGATAGACGTCGTCCGACTGACTCTTTTGCCCCAAGTCTTCCGTGTATGGCTTCCAGATAGGCAGGTCATACAGGGGATCATAATAATCGAAGTCAAAGTTGTCTTTCATCAGAGTGTCTTCCTCTAATGAGTTGGGTGGAGCATGGCATCCTTCAGAATCACAATCTCCATAGATCATCCTGACGTCTGACCTTGGTATATATCTTGGGCTTTGCTTGGGAAAATAAAATGGCATGTGTGCCTTTCCCTGAGACATATAACCGTCATCATTGAGATAAGACTTCCACTCCTCATCCGTATCAGAGGAGTCGCTCTTATTGATGGTGTGTACTTCTTGAGACACTGGGTGGAGGAAACCTCCGTTGCGGAAGAAATCCTGAATGGGACAAAAACTTTCGTATTTCTTAGTAGTTTGGGTACAGGTTGAAGAGAAACCAAGATATTTCTTTGTCTTGTTATCAGTCGGAATTACTTCGAGAGCATTCTTGTATGAGGAAATCGATGTCCCTCTTTCTGGTTGATTCTCATTGCTCACCGAGAGTGCTTGGAACTGGGTTCCAATAACCTCCTCTGGTTCTACACAGGAGAATAATGATAAGTTGCTCACGATTAAGGCTTGCTCTCCACATACTGTGACTAACTTGTCATTCTTGACGAACTTCAGCTTCTGGTGAAGTGTCGAAGTGACTGCCCCAGCTTCGTGTATCCAAGGTCTTCCTAATAAATAGTTGTATGCTGCCCAGATGTCCATGACCTGGAAAGTGACTTGGAAAGTGTGAGGACCGATGGTTATGGGAAGATCGACTTCGCGGATAACTATTTTTATAGATCCGTCAAAGGCTTTGACGATGATCTCACTTCCTCTCATCGGGGCTCCTTGAAATGATAGTCGTATCAAAGTTGATTTTAGAAAAACATTTAAAGATGATCATGTGTCCACTAGTACGTTGGCTAAAGCATCGTCTTGGCAGTTAACTGTAATGTTAAGCGCCATATTATGATTCTTGCCTTCTTTCGGCAGTTCTTCATCACTGAATCCTAAGTTATTGCAGGAAGTGATGTTGGAGATGATGCTGTGAAATTGTCCTACCGTCACATCTTGTTCCACAAAGGATTGCTCTAAGAATTTCTGTAGAGCTTCCCTGTGAGCTTCTGAACTAAGTAAGAGAGATAGTACAGAGATTCGAGATGGAGTTTGCAGCAATTGGTCCATAATGTTGTACTCGCTTTTCTGGATGAGCTTCAGCATCTCATCGTTGTTCTTTACAGGTTCTGGATTACTGGATTGACCGGCTTGTTGGTTAGGAACTTTTGTTTGAGGTTCCTTTTCTTTGGTAGGTTCTCCAACTCCTCTATTGAAGATCCGACCGCTCCGGGTGACTCGACTGATGTCGGCAATGTTCACGACGGAGGGTAATGGAGTTTCTTTTCCGTTCTCGATGGTCATTGCACCATACTTGTAAGTGATAGCCTAATCTGACTTGTATGGTATTGGACCTGGCAGATAGATAACCACAGGAGCGTTTTGGTTTTTCTGACCATCGTAGGCAGCCTCGATTGGTTCCTGGTTGGGAACCTTTCTACTATCAAGAGGGATCTTTGATTCATTGAGTAGAGGGATTATGGCGCAAACGTCCTTGGTTATTCCATGATCGGAGATTATGACAGTGTCTTTGCTTTGACCAGGGAGGTATTCTTGTATCATGTTGATTGACCCAGAACTCGAACATGGCCGAATCTCTTTCTGGTCCAACTGATTTTGGAGGGCTGCTCGTACGAGATAGCATCCTTGGTTATTTTTCGAGCATACTCTACAGGGCTCATAATTGTGCGGTGGTACCCGGCCATACTCGCTTTGTATGCAGTCCATCTTTACTAGATCTGTTTCAACTGAGCGGATATCACGACTTTGATGTCTATCAGGATTCCCATCAGTCATGCTAATTTGTTGTGTGTCTTCATCTAGGTAGATTGGAAGCCACCAGTGGTCCAACAGATGTTGAAGTGTTCTTTGCACAAGTGCACACCCTTGGTCGTCTTCGCATCATTCTTTACAGTCTAGATAATCATGTGAAGCCAGAAAACCAGGTCTGACCTGTTTAGCATGTAATTTTACTAGACTGGTATTCATTAAGCGTATGTCAAAGATCTGAACCATATTAACTTGATGGTCATTTCTTTCGCTGTAGTCTTGGATCCATCCGAGATCCATCTGACGTTGGGGGGGCTCTTGTATAAAGAAGCATCCCTGATTGTCTGCTGAGCAGATTGGACAAGTGTTGTAATCGTGTCGTGGTAGATTATAATACTGACTTTGTCTTGAATGCATCGCCACTAAATTAACGTTCATTGTACGAATGTCGTGGTTTTGAACAATGTTAGGATGTGCATGGTCCATGTTTACTTCACGGACCCGGTGATCCTGAATCCAGCCCAGATCCATTTGTTCTTGCAGAGCTGTTTGTACTATGGAACACCCTTAAATTTCCTTGGAGCAGATATTACACTGGTGATAGTTGTGATATGGCACATGACCGTACCCACTTTGTTTGCAATGCATTTTCACCAGATTGGTTCCTAATATGAGTACATTGTGAATTTGATAACTGTTGACAGGTTCCCCTTCTATCAAATTCACTGTAGTCTTTTCATGTTGCGGTAATGGGTTCGTCTGAACATTCGGGTTAGTATCTTTGAAAGATAAGATCCCGTTCCTGACAAGCTTCTGTACATCATACTTGAAGCTGAGATAATTCTCAATGTTGTGTCTTGTTCCTCCTTGATGGTAAGGGCAAGTTTGATCTGCTTTGAACCAAAAAGGTGGATTTTTTGGTACTGTAAGAGGAGTCCTGGTCTGAACATGCCCCTTGGTCAGTAGAAGTAGAAATAATTTAGCTTACAACATCGGTATAGGGTCGAACCCTGATGGTCATTTAGTACGATTGTTGTTGTTGTACTATGGACGAGTCTGCTGAAAAGGCTGTTGCAGCCTTTGCTGATACTGTTGTTGACTTAGTTGGCATTGAGCAACCTGAGGTTGATAAGTTGGAGCTGGCGCTGGGTTGATAGCGGGAGTTACCGCCGCTACCGATTGATACCTTCGCCTTTGCTTTCCCAGAGAGTTTTACTAATATCTTGCTATTTTTTCTTTTGGAAAGCACTATCGTACCTTTAGGTACTGCTAGATGGTTCTGCGTCTTTGACCAATCGTCCTTCTCAGACCGCTTCTTCAAGGCGTACTCCCATGTTCACCATTTCAGTGAAGTCGCTGGACGCACTGGCAACCATTCGGTCATAATAGAATGAGCTTAAGGTTTTCAAAAAGATCTTGGTCATCTCCTTTTCCTCAAGAGGGGGACAAATATGAGCGGCAATTTCACGCCATCTCTGAGCATATTCTTTGAAAGTTTCTTTTCCCTTTTGTGACATTGCTCTGAGCTGATCCCTATCCGGTGCCATGTCCAAGTTGTATTTATATTGTTGAACGAAGGCTGCGCCGAGATCTCTAAAAGTACTGATCTTAGTGCGGTTTAAACCCATGTACCATTTGAGTGCGGCACAGGTTAAACTGTCTTGGAAGTAATGGATCAGTAGCTGTTGATTTTCTATCTGGGTAGACATTTTTTGAGTGTACATCACCAAATGACTTTGAGGGCAAGAGTTGCCTTTGAATTTTTCAAAGTTAGTCACCTTGAATTTGTGCGGTATCTTTACATTAGGGACCAGATAGAGGTCGGGGGCGTCTTTTCCGAATAAGTCTTGACCTCAAATGACATGCAGTTCCCTCTGCATTTCCGAGAATTATTCTTGGAACTCATTCATCCTATTGTACATGTCTTCGTTTCCACCAAAATTACTTGCGGAATTTGTCCTTCCGGGACAGTGTGTACCACTGGTTATGGTATAGACATTATAGCGGTGACTCTTGGCGCTTCAATGCCCTGAAGTTTGTAACCTTCAGGAGTTGCTGTCGTAACCCTTGCATCTTCATTTTCTCGAAGTTTGTAACCTTCAAGTCCAATGGTTCCTGCTACGGTTTATGGGTCTTCAGTGACCGGTGTGATATATCCTTCAGGTATAAAGCTGAAAGGCATGCCCCAAGGGCGACCCTTAGGCATGTTGTACCGAGGATGATTATCACGTGTCTCCAATATGGGTGTAGATGTAATCTCTGAGATCACAGTCCTTTGATGTTGTTGCTCCTGAGCTGCTGCCAGGGATTGCATGTTGCTGTGAAGTTTTTCCAAACTTTCTTTTAGGGCGTCGATTTCTTCTCTCAGCTCTCTGTTCTCTTCCTCGAGATCGTCCATTTTCTTTTGTCGATTGGCCCGAGTATTGTATGAGTGAGACAATTTGACTCTAGAATTGTGACACATATGTGAGACTCAAAGATAAGAAAAATGCGTTATGTGAGAATGATGAATGATATGCAAAGACATATTTTTTTTTAGTTTTTTTTTATTCAAAAAGAAACTTCAACAAATAGATTGCAAATATGACACAGTGGGGGAGACCCCTTTTATTGAATTCGAAAGATTGCAGCATTTTACAAGGAAAAAGTACAGTATTTTACAAAATACTATAAGGAAAATGTCTAAGCTCATGGATCCTGAGTTCTCTCTGAAGAGAGCTCAGATGCTGGTTCCTGTATTTTTCTTTTCTTTGACCGAGGCTCTTCAACCGTTGTTGGGTCGACGACCCTTTGCCAAGTGAAAGGAGTGAGCAAATTTCTTCGGTCTTCCTGACTTTCTATAGCATGTTGTTCTAATATTTTAATCAGAGCATCCTTCTCTTTTAACAGTTCCTGAATCTTAATACATTCCAAATTAAGGATTTGGTATTTGTTCTTCCAAGAGCTCTTTTCATGTTGAACTTTGTTGAGAGCGACCTGGAGTTTTTCCGCATCAGACATGAAATAAAGGACAGACTCCTTTTATGGAAAAACTTCTTGACGAGGGTAAGGCATCCTCAGCTTGAGGGATCTAATTTGTACCCAGTGGAGATAAGGTTCCATAGAGGTACGGTTTTGTCTTCCCAAAGACTCTCTGCCTTTCCTGTGAATATGTTGCCAGACATGCAATATTTCCTTCTTTAGTGCCCTGCCATTTTCCCCTTCCTTGAAGAAAAGACCTTCCAGATGAACGTTATGTGGGATATTCTTCATCGGGTATCCGAGTTGACGGAGAGCTAAAATTGGATGATAGTTGATTCCTCCTTTAGTTCCAATGAGGGGTACGTTAGGGAAATTTCCACATCTGTCGATGATCTCTATCCCTTCGTAAATCCGATTGTACCAGTATATGTTAGAATTGGTAAGAGACATAATCCTCTATGACCAACGTAGAGTACTCTTGTGATCCCAAAAAGCAGCAGACTTGGGCAAGTGGGAAATAAACCATTTGTAGAGTAAGGGCGCACAGCATGTGATCATTCCTCAGCTGTACAAATTCCTTAAGTGTACAGAATGATAAGCATCTGCGAGCAAGGTTGGTATGGGGTTTCCTATTAAGAATATCTTAACAGCATTGGTATCGACGAAGTTGTCAATGTTGGGAAAGAGGTATAACCCATATATGAGCAGAACAAAGACGTCTTTGAAGGCAGTTATGTTTCCTATACTAGCAAAGTATAGAGCTTTCTCCATCAGGAATTTAGTCGGTAAACCCTGGATTCCTCCTTTAGTGGTTATGTGAGTCCTAACTTCTGACTCATCCAAAGAGATTGCTCTTGCAATGGCCTGATTCTTTGGAATTTCTTCCAATCCAGAAAACAGAGCTTGATCGGTGATAGGTAAATCAATCACGTGGGAGTACTCTTCCAGTGTTGGTGCAAGTTGGTAATCTGGGAAAGTGAAGCATTGGTAAACCAGATCGGAGAACTGTACCAGCGTAGATAGGATTCCTTCAACCATGTTGACCTTTAACAGAGACAACAGTCCTCCGTGCTTAGCTCTGAAAGCCTCGGGATTGGTAATCATTTTTCCCAATTTCCTTAAGTCTTCTAGTTTCGGAGCCTTGAAGGTGTATTTGTGCATTTTTCTTCTACCGAAATCCATAACGCAACCTCTGATATTTGCAATTATTGTTTTAGTTCTTTTGAAAAAGATTTTTTTTCTTGTTTGAAAAGAGTTTTTTTTAATGAATGCATGAATGCAACACACAAAAACATTTGAAAACATGGGTTCAAGGGTTCAACATCACGAGCATGGAGTCATGGCTCTACCCATCCCCAAAGGTTTTACTATTTTGGTTAATTTTTTGTACCTGTAGAACGGGTTCTAAAAGGTTCCTAAAGTCATTGACCCCTCCTAGGGATACCAACAGCAAGCTGATTCACTCGAGCGAGCTGTAATATCCTAGGATGAATCTCATTTGAGTGTAGTATCGTGTATCAACTATTCCCAATAGTCACCGCACTACCAAATGGCCATATGGTTAATGTCTACTAAATCCTCAAGGTCATGGGTACTGCACTGGGATTGACAATGCTTTCACGGTAATCGGTCGTACATCATCGATATTTCCACACGGGTACCTCGACTGATTCGATTGACTGCCAAGTTAGCTTGGTCGGGATTCACTCCCCATAAGCGTTCCTAGATATGCCACCACTTATCTTAATGTTCTCTCAAACTTTCCACATGCGTATTAATCGCATTCCCAGTTAACAGAAATTTAAACACGGGTATCAAGTAGTATAACAGTAAATGATATATATATATATATATATATATATATATATATATAGTAGGAAATATATAAAATGCCAAACAAAACCTAGACCTCTTAGGAACTCTAATCCTAAAGACTCCCCAGCAGAGTCGCTATTTTTCTGTAGCGTGCGATTTTTTCCGGTGACGCGACCACCTTACCGCAATGGTTGGAATTGGGTGCTACTTTCTGATTTCTTATTTATCCTATGAAGCTGGAAAGGAAAGGGAATATATCTAAAACTAACCTTGCACGCAAATTTTTTCTTTAACAAATGCTAAGAGATTGGGGGGTCGGGGTCGAGTTATACAAAGGGAAGTTATCAATTACCCAATGTATATATGGTTATCCATAGATCTTTTTTGGCATGTTCAAATACATTCTGGTGTTTATCTGTTATGGGTTGGGAAAATTTCTCCTTTGGGAGTGTTGAGAGAGTGTTTTTGTTGTTTTTGGTAAGGTACTGGACCTAAGGTTTTTGGTATGTATGCTCGCTAAGATTTTGCAATCTTATGCCTACGTATTCCCGTAAAGATACTCGGGAAATCAGAGCAATCGTAGTTCCTCCTATTCTATGGGAGGAAAAAGATGTTTGGTGTCTTATTTAAAGCCCAAGATTGAAGCTAAATGTTATTTGTGTCTTGTTCAAAGCCCAAGATTGAAGCTAAAAGGTTTGACTGAGAGAGAATTTGTCATCTCTAAAGGGAAATATCTCACCTGTTTATCACAGTTATTGGGTAACTGATTATAAAGGAGAACTACTTTAACTGGAATGTATGGAATCCAGCAATGCCATAATTTCCTTTATAAGGGAGGTGTCCTGAAGGAAGAAACTTTAACTCAATGTAGAGCAATGCCATTTTTCCTTAGGGATCTTCCATGCTAAGAGAGGGACATCGGCTTGGATGTAAATAATCCAGAGGCTTGCCACTTAAAGTAATTAGATGAAAGAGGAAGTTTACCAGGATAAAAGAGGGACTACAACTTGGATTTTTGAATCAACAAGTGTGCCACTTACAGCAGTTATCTGGAATTAGGGTTTGTTTGATTATTTGTCTTTGATATGTGATATACAGAGAAATGTCTTCCTACAGAGTAACCTTTTGATTTCCTCTGAGGGGATGTTGATATTTGTGTGCCTTGATCAAAGCCCAAGGTTGAAGCTAAAATGTTGACTCTACTAGGGAGTTTTACATCTGTCTTGTATAAAGCCCAAGATTGAGGCTAAAAGGAGATTGACTCTGCTGGAGAGTATGATATTTCTTGTACAAAGCCCAAGATTGAGCCTGGAAAGAGATGGACTCTTCTGGGGAGAGGTTTTATCTGTCTTGTACAAAGCCCAAGATTGAGGCTAAAAGAAATTGACTCCACTGGGGAGAGGTTTTATCTGTCTTGTACAAAGCCCAAGATTGAGGCTAAATCTGCTGAGGAAAAATCATTATACAAAGCCTAAGAGGAGGCTGGCTGGGGAAATTCTTGTATGAAGCCTAAGAGAAGGTTGGCTTCTGCTAAGGATTATTGAGATCCAAAGACAGTTCCAAATTGGGGAATCAACTCTTGCTGAGGATTGAAGAAGAGTTGAAATATCAGATGCCCTGAGGTTCTGATCCTATTAGGGTTTTACTAATGGTAAAGGTTTAAAATTGAGTATGAAAACCTGTGGAGGTTTTAACTCTGCTGGAGATTAGTGTGTTGATGAAATGATCAGGGTTTTTCTTGTTCTTTTTAGGAAACTTGAGGGTTTCTTTGAGATCCAATAGGAGATGAGACTTTCCAAGTCTACTGGTATGAAGAGGTTGACTGTTAACTGGAGAATGATCTTTGTATGATGCCCAAGAGGAGGCTGTGGTTTTAAGGGATGAGAATCAACCCTGGAGTGGTTAGATTTTCTAGAATTCTAACTCTCTAGAGGATTGAACTAGTAGAGATGACTAAGTTCTCTCCTATACTTGTAGGAGGTCTTTGGGACCTTATACTAAGCCCAAGAGGAGGCTGGGAACTTCTAAGAAGCCTGTGGGTCCTTGTACAAAGCCCAAGAGGAGGCTGGGGATGATTTTAGGAAGCCTGTGGGTCCAACCCAAAGAAAAGTTCAAGAAAGGTTTCACCGGGAATAATTCCTTTCCTTGCAGAACAGTTCTAGGGTTTGAAGAAATTCAGAAGTGGTTTCACCGGGAATTAATCCTCTTTGGGGAAATGAATTTCTTGTACACATATTTCTAAGTTGTGACAGTCTTGAGAAAAGTTTCACCGGGAATAATGTCTTTCTCTGTTCCTTATTGTATAAGCCCAAGAGGAGGCAATACTGTATCTGGAATTTCCTATGGGGAACTAGTTTTGACTGTATTGAAAGAGTAACCACTGGCTTGATCAAGACCTATACCTAATTGCTGGGAAAACTCTAAGCAAGTATGTACAAACATATATATACAGATGATATATATATAAGCAAGTATGTTGAAAAGATAATGGAACTTACAGTTGTGCAAGCCCAAGCATAGTAACTACAACTGTATGGTTAGTTATTCAAGAAATTGAAAAAAGTTTTGATAAAACTTTGAATTTGAATCTAAATCAAAAAAAAGAAAGTTGTTTTAAAAGGAATTTTGGGGCTTATACTCAAGGAGAGGCCCAGATGAATTCTTTCGAAAAGGCGACGATCGCGTCGTAGTTTTAAAAACAACAGAGGGAATTATACAATGACTGAGGTCCAAAATTATTGTACTTACAAAAAGGATGGGTCTTACACTCTATTAGAGGCCCAAAGTTTATTTTTATACAAGAGATGGGACTTATAGCTCAAGGAGAGGCCCAAATGAAAAATAGTGATCACACCGTTATTTTGAAAATTGTATCGAAACTTATACAATGACTGAGGCCCAAATTATTTATGTACAAAGGGGGGTTGGGTCTTACACTCTATTAGAGGCCCAAAAGTGTTTGAAAAAGAAGAAAAATGGGACTTACAACACAAGGGGAGGCCCAGATGAAAATTGTTTAAAAACGGCGATCACGCCGAGATTTTTAAAATCGTATCAGGACTTATACAATGACTGAGGCCCAAAAAGGCTTATTTACAAAGGGATGGGACTTACATTCTATCAAGAGGCCCAAAAATGTTTTGAAAAATGTTTGTGAGGGTGAAAACAATAAAAACCCTAATTTGATTTAAAAATACATTTTAATTTGAATAAAAATCAACTAAAATGATCAAAATTATCAAACATGTATGAAAAAAAAGTTGTGATCTTGGATAAATGTTTGAAAAACCATGTTTTATCCATAGAATGATTAGAAAATCATTTGAATTTGAAAAATCAAGAGAAAGAAATATTTTTAAATGTTAAAAAACAAATAAAAATAAATTCTTTACAAAAATATTAAATATATAAAATAAATAATATTTTTGTGAAATTTTTATAGAATAAAATATTTTAACATTTTTGTGAATTTTGAAAACAAGAATCAATTCAAAAACATTAAAATTCAGAGAGAAATTAATTTTTGAATCAATTAATAAAAATATCAAAATATTCAAATATTCAAAAGTTCAAAAAGGGCGCCAAGAACACTTGTTCTTGCTCGCGCGAACTCTGTTTTTGCAGATTTGCAAAACCTCTCATATCTCTCTGATTACTCAATGAAAATGACTTTTGTAAACATGAAACTCGCTCGTTTTTGAACAAGGATTACAACCACATAAATTAATTGCATTTATATTAAGTGTGGAGTGAGAAATCAGAAGATGAACTCAAGAACCCTAATTTTTGCAAGAACATCATGAAATCCTATACACGATTCATACATAGCAATTGATTGAGGGGAAACACTCCACATAAGTTCAGAAACATGTTTGTAACTTGAAAATACATTTATGATGCATGGATTATAGATTTTGAGTGTCAGGCTTACCTCTTGCAGTTGGTGATTGAATTCTATGTTTGAGGTGTTACAGATGTTGTGTAATGATCTGGACAGCTTCAATGGACCTCAATTAATGTGTTTGAAGGCTTGGAATGGATTGAATCAGCTCAGAACTTATTGTGGCACCTCAACTGCAAACAGGCCAAAAAGCTTGAGCAAATGGGGGGTGACTTTGTGATTCAGGTGTTCCAGATGAGTTTTAAGGTCATGGATCACTCATATATGATGTATGTGAGGTGTTAGCATCATTGGTTATGATAGAATTGCTCTCAAATGGAAAATTCAAAAGTTGCTTGAATGAGAAGCAAAATCTGGTTTTTTGAGAGTGATTTTGAGGAAAGCATGTGTTATGGTGCTTTGGTGTACTCAAACTGACCATAAATGAACTCTATTTATAGTGTGTCAAGTTTATTTTGGCAACAATAGTGAATGGTGGCTGGTGCATCCCATTGTCCATTGGTTTGCAAAAGGAATCTCAAGTCTCCTATAGCCATTGACATGAGTCAACCTTGCAGGCCTATGGTCTTCTATTGCAGGGATAAGGCTTAACTCATTCAGTTAGATTTGTTTCAGTCCATTCCACCTTGATGCATGCATTGAATGCTCCATGACAACTTTGAAGTTTTTGGCTTTTGCATCATTAGGTATCACATGTATACATGATGATCTTTTGTCTTGGGAGGCTTGTGACTCAGAGATCTTTTACCTTGATCTGATCCTTAATGTTTCTAGAAGGATTACAAGACTTGTAATTGCACAAATTGACCAATTCGAGCAAATGACCAATAATCTGCCTTGGGAAGAAATCAGTTTTTGGTGCCATGTTCCAAGGGTTGTAACTCCTTGCTCAAATTGAATTTAGAGATGATCTGGTACTTGTTGGAAAGCTCTCATGACATACTTTAACTTTGATGTCCACCAATTGACCTGATTCAGCATGGATCAAGGTGAAAAATGGCCTCAAAGTTGGTGAAAATTCAAGACAGATTCTGTCCAAAATTTCACTAAGTGTTGGAAAAAGTTGTCATTTTCATGTTTTTGTGATTTTGATCAATCCATAACTCAAAATCCATGAGGATTTGGAATCTTTTGTAGTTGACACTTTTGAAGAATGTCATGTGAACTTTCATGTGAGCTTTGGATGGAAGAAAAAAGCCTTAGGGTTTGGGAGTTATGACCTTGCAAAGTTGGTACCAAATCCATTTTGTTCCATAACTTAGAAAAATTTAAGTTTCTTATGGTTGCCCCATTTGCAAGTAATCCTATTTTTCTTGGTTTTTCTTGATGAATGATGATCAAAACCATGCATTAACATTGGTTTTGACTTAGGGGAGCCACATTTGTGAAAAAATTCAAAAAGTCAAACTTGATTTTGGGCACAGTTGACTTTTTGTGAGATGAATTCTAAACTGTGTGATCTTCTATGCAATCAAGTTCTTGACCTAATTCAAACCTAATGAATGGATTCTATAGGTGTTTTAGGGTGTCTTGAATCATGTCCCAAGGTTTGGGATCATGTCTTGGTCAAAAGTCAAAGGTACAGTTGACTTTTCATCAGGAAACCCTAATTGGCCCAGATGAATTTGAATCTTTGTATTGCTTGTGAACCAAGCTCTTTGAGTCAATCCAACCTTGTAAATGGATCAATATGATAGATTTAATGTCTTCAAAACACTTCTTGAGGTCTTGGCTCATGTCTTGCTCCAAAAGTGAACTTATGGGTGAATTAGGTCAATAAACCCTAATTCCTGATATTTGATGAATGCTTCCCCTGAGGTTAATTTGACTCTATGATTGGGTCCATGAGGTCCCTTTAAGCATCTTGAATCATGTTTTAAGGTATTGGCACTGTCGATCTGGACGCTTGATCCACTTGGAATGTTGCAACCTTGTGCTTGATTCTTGATATGGGAGACTTTATGATCCTTCATGGATGTTTAGACAAGTTGAAGATAATGTCATTTCTTGATTGATCCTTTGTCTAAGTGCTCTGGGAGGGCTCAAAACCCTAATTCTTGATTGTAGTGAATGCTCAACAATTCCTGAGGAGATTGATGAGGTATGATGGTACATCCATATTATGGCAATGATCCTCACAATGATGGGAAATATTGTGGTCAAAATTTGGGGGTATGACAGGTGTCATACCCCAAATTTTACCTTTAGATTTGTTGATAATTTGCATATCATTTTAGGTCAATCATCTTGCATTATATCCCATGTTATCAGCTGGAATAAACTTGTTGGAATTACAGCCGAATCGGTCAAACTAAAAGTCAACTGTGCATAATAAATCAGTGGACAGAGAATTTAAAAATCGAGCCTGCAGATGTCAGTGATATTAATCTATGTTTCGCGTAGTTTAACCTGGCATACTCACTTAAATTTTTTGACCACTTTTCGGACGTGTAACACCCCCAATCTATACCTCCAAGCTATTAAAGCAGTAAAAGAAAATTCAAAATTTCATCAGAGTATAATTAAAAACACGACATAGACAGGGAGCATCACATTACAATGAAACAAAACATAACATACAACACCTGCTCATTAAAGATATGCAACAGTGGGGTAGCAATCAACAGAGGAACTTAGTTCCTTACACCCACATTTCAGATTTTAGAATAACAGCGGAAAATCTAAAACCGACTATCATATATATATATATATATATATATATATATATATATATATATATATATATATATATATATATATATATATATCACTTGAAAAGTTTGTCATACATCAAGTTATACATGCACACGCCAAAAGATATATATACATAATACACAACAACAACAAACGGCCTCCCTAACTACCTGGTGTCACATATCAGAGCCGACCGACAAAAGAATGAAGACGCGAAGCTTCACAAAAAGACCACCAGCAACTCTAATCTGCAATGCCTCATAGAGCATTATAAAACAGCAGAAGGGTGAGAAAAACAATCATAATACAGTTGCATACAATTATATATTAACACAAAAAGGCACAAGTATAATATTCTCACCACAAATGCACCACAATTGAATAAAACACAACAACGTACAAGTATCAGGTATTTATCACCACTGCACAACAATCATACACAACGCACTCATCATCAACCCAATTATGCATATTCCATCTCATTAATCACATCCACAATTAACATACACAATTAATCCATGATTATGCAAATGCACAGAGACCGACACAACGACTCTATGCATATGCCATGCGGTACCAACTTCCAATGTTTCTCATCACTAGTTCACTCAGGAACTCTGCTGGAATCATCGCTCGTTACTGAGGATCACTCAAGTAACACCCCGTCGGGCCTACGATGTTCACCCGTCGCTTTAGGTCCCCACATGGGCACACGATGTTTATGGATTGCTTTAGGTCCCCACATGGGCACACAACCCGATCGTTTTAGGTCCCCACATGGGCACACGATCGTCTATAACCATCGCTTTAGGTCCCCACATGGGCACACGATGTTATAGCAGATTCCCTCCGGAACCAACCGTCACTCAGGACGCCACAACAATGCATATCATGATGCTTGGCATACAATGACCCATGACATTTAATATGCACACATATATGCAACCATCACTCTTAACATAGTTCATGCTTTGCAATTCAAGCCCAAAACAATGCATTTACACCAAACAACAACAAGCAATCATACCATATCCATATCAACAGTACATTGCATGAAACACACCAATTACACACAATTAAAACGACAAAAGTCGACAAAATGACACTATTCCAAATTCCTGACAAAATAAAATCGGCTAACAAATTCCAAATCATCATAATCACATAGTACAGCTCAATAGCTTTCCAACGATACCAAGAATGTAAAAATCGGATAAACGGAACAAAAGTTACGAAAGAAAACGAAAAACACATTTTGAAAAATCCCATTTTTACAATTGGCCTGACCATACGCGTATAGCCTCTCTCATACGCGTACGGCCCTGATTCTTCGCCATTCACATACGCGTATTGCCAATGCCCATACGTGTATGGACAGAATCATTTTCCTTCACAATTTTCACGTTTAAAAGCCCATACGCGTATGCACAACACCATACGCGTATCACCAGATGGTCGGGAAAAGACACAACTCATACGCGTAATGGCCCAAAAACAAGCCAATGATACGCGTAACGCCAAGGTCCATACGCGTATGAACATGCCCCATACGCGTATGACCTGGGCAAAACCAGAAAAATTCTGCAGAAACTTGGTTATGCGTTTTCCACCCAAATCATCATCTAAACTCAGAAAAACACCAATTTGAGGTATAACAATTCATATCCAACATGTATAAACAACAAAGAACACAATCAAAATGAGTTTAGACACATTTGAATCAATTTTTACCAATTTCTACACAATTAGGGTTTTTACTATATTTATCATTTCAATCCAATAACAATCACAAACACCCATACATAATCCTACACAAGCATACCATAATTGAGTTTCGCACCCTTACCCGATTAAATCGATTCTAGAAGTTGTTTTCTTTGATTTCCAAGATTTTCCCACTTTTCTCCTCTTCTTCTCTTTTCTCCCCTCTTTCCTTCTTATCTTTTTCTTTCTCTCTATTTTTCTCTCTTTCTATTTCTATTCTTACTATCTTAATGAAAATTAATACGAAATGACCAAAATACCCCCACACTCAAATATCTCACAAATGCTCCCAAAACCCGATAAAATATCACAACATTGAAAAAACTAACATATTTTCACATAAAAGTCGAAAATAAAATAATATAATAATAAAATAATCAAAAACGACTCAATTAAATAAAAATACTAAAACTGGGGCGTTACAACTTTCCCCCACTTAGAAATTTTTGTCCTCGAAAATATAACTGATACCAACAACATTAGACCAACCAAAAGCACACCACGCATACACAACTGCCACACCACCGTGCTAACAGTAGCAACAACGACTACAAGACGCAAAGTCCATCCAATACACTTCCTACTGTGTTCTCTCCCACACTAAACACAAGCTTCTGAACTACTCAAATAAATCCAACTCTTGACCCTCAACACAGACATGCATAAAGATTTTCGACTTACACATCAGGCACAACATTAGCCTTTCCCTAAGGATAACCCCAACCAAATCATAACTCGCCACAATTCCTAATCATCCTCATTGTCTCATACTCTATTCCTTCAGACCAAACAAGTACTCTAAACTCTTGCGGTTTACCAAACCCTTCGAACCTAGAACCATAAAGATAATACCTCCAAATTTTCCAACACAATACAACCGCAACCAATTCCAAATCCAGAATAGTATAGATCCTTTTATGAATCCTCAATTGTCGTAAAGCATAAGCCACGACTTTACCCTCTTGCATTAACACCTGACTACACTCTTCAGAGACACATCTCACAAACGGTTTATTAGGATCATCCAGAATCAAAACTGAAACCGTGGCCAACTTCTACTTCAGCTCACCAAAACTCACTCACAACGAACCTCCCAAAACAACTCTCAAATAGTACATCCACACTTAAGGTTTTCTCAAAGTTTCCATTAATGCTCAAAAATTCCAAAGACTCCAAACCTCTCCAGGACTCTAAGTTTCGCTTTCCATAGTTCCAATACCAATACCATCATAATGCTTGTTATTCTGTTCAATCATCCTTCCTTTTTGTTACTAACCATACTGGAGCTCTCCAAGACGACACACTTGGCCTCACAATTCTCCTTTCCCGTAATCTTCCAACTACTCTATCAGACCGGGGTACTTCTAATGCTAACATCCAATATTCAATCTGAAAATACATATGAAAATCACGCACAACTGGAAGCCCATTTCTGTGGCCTTTCTGCCAATTTCCAGAACAATATCATCATAAACATGACCAACCTCTGAGTTTCACTTCCGAAAAATTCTTCTACTTACTTAGCAGATCCAAATCGTAAACCCTTACCTTCGTCCAATTTGAGTTCACACTCTACTCTCTGAGAACAACCCTTAGTAATACCCAATCATTATCCCTCAGAGACATTCCAACTTAATCCACATACACATACCTCTAATCCGTCTCATCTTCTGATATAAGAATCCTCATCCACTCAACAAAACAATCTGTAACCATTTCCTTACATTTCTAGTAATCCATTCCGCACCACTATCAAAGCCGGAAAGACCGTCCATTCCATCTAACATAATTCTCGTCTGCTATCAACAAGAGATTAAGGGTGATCAGTTCCTCAATTTGTCAATAGACAGCCGACAACCATGATGGGGTATAAACCGTCTCCACCAATCTACAATAGCATTCCTTCTAGAACCGGGAACCACAATGACCAAACCGCACTTACCATTCATAACACACTGAACCAGCGCCCTACACCTGAAGCAACATGGAGAAGTACAAGCTCCTCCCTAACTTATCTCATTCTAATCCTTCCAACTGTAAACACACCGAATCCATCACAAATCCTTTACCATAAACGGCCAAAGAACAAATTAAACAAACCCAAGAAGTAATTACCGCCCCTAAGCAGAAGTATCGATAACCATCTCACCACCCCAAAAAGATAACACAAATTCAAACGCTTTGAGCACTCATACGAAATAAACGAATGAGTCGCTCCTGTATCAATAATAGAAAATAAAGGCGTACTATTAATAAAACAAGTACCTTGAGTCAAACGATCCGCACTAGTAGTCTCATCTCCTGCTAATGCAACAACCTTCCTACCAGCCTAAGCTTTCTTCGGTTTCGGACACTTCGTACTAATATGACCTATTCCACCACAGTTGAAACACTGCACCCTAGATTTCTTACAATCAGCTGCGACATGTCCCGAACCTCCACATTTAGAACATTTCAGTTCATTCCCCCTACAATCAAACTGAAGATGTCCTACTTCACCACACTTGTAACACTTAATGTAACACCTCGGAGGACTAGACATTCCTCCCCCACTTGCCTTATTCTCAAAGTTACCCCTCGGTTTACCATGGTCAGCGGGTGTCACATAAGGCCCACTACGAAATTGTTGTTTCCCTTTCCTGTCATTCACACTCTTATAGTGAGTAGCACGCGCCTTACGATCCTCTTCGTAAATCCTACAACTGTACACCAAATCAGAAAACCTCCTAATCCTCTGATAACCAATTTCCCGTTAAATCTCAGAACGCAATCCGTTCTCATACTTCACACACTTAGGAAACTCAGCAGTCGCTTCAGCATAATGAGGATAGAACTGCACAAGTTCCATAAACTTAGCAGTATAGTCAACAACAGACATATTGCCCTGTTTCAACTCCAAGAACTCAATCTCTTTCTTTTCCTTCACACCTTCAGGATAATACTTCCTCCGAAACTCTCGGCCAAATAAATCCCAAGTAACCTCTTCATCATCCACTTCCAACACTTGGCGTAAACTAACCCACCAAGCATCAGCTTCTTCCTTCAGCATGTGAGTACCCAGTCTCACCTTATTCTCTTCAGCACGATCCATCACACTGAAGATTCTTTCAATCTCCTCAATCCAAAATTGTGCACCATCAGGATCATATCTTCCCTTGAAGATAGGCGGTTCGTTCTTCCTGAACTCATCATTACCCGCAACATTCGGTACACCCCGCACAACCCGAGCCATATTCTGTTCATTTCCAATAACAGCAACTATGGTTAAACAAACATCTCACCGAACCACAAAGACCAACAAGGACTGACACAAACTGACACGGACTGGCTCTGATACCACTTAATGTAACAGCCCCAAGCTATTAAAGCAGTAAAAGAAAATTCAAAATTTCATCAGAGTATAATTAAAAACACGACATAGACAGGGAGCATCACATTACAATGAAACAAAACATAACATACAACACCTGCTCATTAAAGATATGCAACAGTGGGGTAGGAATCAACAGAGGAACTTAGTTCCTTACACCCACATTTCAGATTTTAGAATAACAGCGGAAAATCTAAAACCGACTATCATATATATATATATATATATATATATATATATATATATATATATATATATATATATCACTTGAAAAGTTTGTCATACATCAAGTTATACATGCACACGACAAAAGATATATATACATAATACACAACAACAACAAACGGCCTCCCTAACTACCCGGCGTCACATATCAGAGCCGACCGACAAAAGAATGAAGACGCGAAGCTTCACAAAAAGACCACCAGCAACTCTAATCTGCAATGCCTCATAGAGCATTATAAAACAGCAGAAGGGTGAGAAAAACAATCATAATACAGTTGCATACAATTATATATTAACACAAAAAGGCACAAGTATAATATTCTCACCACAAATGCACCACAATTGAATAAAACACAACAACGTACAAGTATCAGGTATTTATCACCACTACACAACAATCATACACAACGCACTCATCATCAACCCAATTATGCATATTCCATCTCATTAATCACATCCACAATTAACATACACAATTAATCCATGATTATACAAATGTACAGAGACCGACACAACGACTCTATGCATATGCCATGCGGTACCGACTTCCAATGTTTCTCATCACTAGTTCACTCAGGAACTCTGCTGGAATCATCGCTCGTTACTGAAGATCACTCAAGTAACACCCCGTCGGGCCTACGATGTTCACCCGTCGCTTTAGGTCCCCACATGGGCACACGATGTTTATGGATTTCTTTATGTCCCCACATGGGCACACAACCCGATCGCTTTAGGTCCCCACATGGGCACACGATCATCTATAACCATCGCTTTAGGTCCCCACATGGGCACACGATGTTATAGCAGATTCCCTCCGGAACCAACCGTCACTCAGGACGCCACAACAATGCATATCATGATGCTTGGCATACAATGACCCATGACATTTAATATGCACACATATATGCAACCATCACACTTAACATAGTTCATGCTTTGCAATTCAAGCCCAAAACAATGCATTTACACTAAACAACAACAAGCAATCATACAATATCCATATCAATAGTACATTGCATGAAACACACCAATTACACACAATTAAAACGACAAAAGTCGACAAAATGACACTATTCCAAATTCCCGACAAAATAAAATTGGGTAACAAATTCCAAATCATCATAATCACATAGTACAGCTCAATAGCTTTCCAACGATACCAAGAATGTAAAAATCGGATAAACGGAACAAAAGTTACGAAAGAAAACGAAAAACACATTTTGAAAAATCCCATTTTTACAATTGGCCTGATTATACGCGTATAGCCTCTCTCATACGCGTACGTCCCTGATTCTTCGCCATTCCCATACGCGTATTTCCAATGCCCATACGCGTATGGACAGAATCATTTTCCTTCACAATTTTCACGTTTAAAAGCCCATACGTGTATGCACAACACCGTACGCGTATCACCAGATGGCCGGGAAAAGACACAACTTATACGCGTAATGGCCCAAAAACAAGCAAATGATACGCGTAACGCCAAGGTCCATACGCGTATGAACATGCCCCATACGCGTATGACCTGGGCAAAACCATAAAAATTCTGCAGAAACTTGGTTCTGCGTTTTCCACCCTAAATCCACCCAAATCATCATCTAAACTCATAAAAACACCAATTTGAGGTATAACAATTTATATCCAACATGTATAAACAACAAAGAACACAATCAAAATGAGTTTAGACACATTTGAATCAATTTTTACCAATTTCTACACAATTAGGGTTTTTACTATATTTTTAACATTTCAATCCAATAACAATCACAAACACCCATACATAATCCTACACAAGCATACCATAATTGAGTTTCGCACCCTTACCCGATTAAATCGATTCTAGAAGTTGTTTTCTTTGATTTCCAAGATTTTCCCACTTTTCTCCTCTTCTTCTCTTTTCTCCCCTCTTTCCTTCTTCTCTTTTTCTTTCTCTCTATTTTTCTCTCTTTCTATTTCTATTCTTACTATCTTAATGAAAATTAATACGAAATGACCAAAATACCCCCACACTCAAATATCTCGCAAATGCTCCCAAAACCCGATAAAATATCACAACATTGAAAAAAATAACATATTTTCACATAAAAGTCGAAAATAAAATAATATAATAATAAAATAATCAAAAACGACTCAATTAAATTAAAATACTAAAATTGGGGCGTTACAACTTTCCCCCACTTAGAAACCTTCGTCCTCGAAAATATAACCGATACCAACAACATTAGACCAACCAAAAGCACACCACGCATACACAACTGCCACACCACCATGCTAACAGTAGCAACAACGACTACAAGACGCAAAGTCCATCCAATACACTTCCTACTGTGTTCTCTCCCACACTAAACACAAGCTTCTAAACTACTTAAATAAATCCAACTCTTTACCCTCAACACAGACATGCATAAAGATTTTCGACTTACACATCAGGCACAACATTAGCCTTTCCCTAAGGATAACCCCAACCAAATCATAACTCGCCACAAATCCTAATCATCCTCGTTGTCTCATACTCTATTCCTTCAGACCAAACAAGTACTCTAAACTCTTGCGGTTTACCAAACCCTTCGAACCTAGAACCATAAAGATAATACCTCCAAATTTTCCGACACAGTACAACCGCAACCAATTCCAAATCCAGAATAGTATAGATCCTTTTATGAATCCTCAATTGTCGTAAAGCATAAGCCACGACTTTACCCTCTTGCATTAACACCTGACTACACTCTTCAGAGACACATCTCACAAACAGTTTATTAGGATCATCCAGAATCAAAACTGAAACCGTGGCCAACTTCTACTTCAGCTCACCAAAACTCACTCACAACGAACCTCCTAAAACAACTCTCAAATAGTACATCCACACTTAAGGTTTTCTCAAAATTTCCATTAATGCTCTAAAATTCCAAAGACTCCAAACCTCTCCAGGACTCTAAGTTTCGCTTTCCATAGTCCCAATACCAATACCATCATAATGCTTGTTATTCCGTTCAATCATCCTTCCTTTTTGTTACTAACCATACTGGAGCTCTCCAAGACGACACACTTGGCCTCACAATTCTCCTTTCCCGTAATCTTCCAACTGCTCTATCAGACCGGGTACTTCTAATGCTAACATCCAATATTCAATCTGAAAATACATATGAAAATCACGCACAACTGGAAGCCCATCTCTGTGGCCTTTCTGCCAATTTCCAGAACAATATCATCATAAACAAGACCAACCTCTGAGTTTCACTTCCGAAAAATTCTTCTACTTACTTAGCAGATCCAAATCGTAAACCCTTACCTTCGTCCAATTTGAGTTCACACTCTACTCTCTGAGAACAACCCTTAGTAATACCCAATCATTATCCCTCAGAGACATTCCAACTTAATCCACATACACATACCTCTAATCCGTCTCATCTTCTGATATAAGAATCCTCATCGACTCAACAAAACAATCTGTAACCATTTCCTTACATTTCTAGTAATCCATTCCGCACCACTATCAAAGCCGGAAAGACACGTCCATTCCATCCAACATAATTCTCGTCTGCTATCAACAAGAGATTAAGGGTGATCAGTTCCTCAATTTGCAATAGACAGCTGACAACCATGATGGGGTATAAACCGTCTCCACCAATCTACAATAGCATTCCTTCTAGAACCGGGAACCACAATGACCAAACCGCACTTACCATTCACAACACACTGAACCAGTGCCCTACACCTGAAGCAACATGGAGAAGTACAAGCTCCTCCCCCACTTATCTCATTCTAATCCTTCCAACTGTAAACACACCGAATCCATCACAAATCCTTTACCATAAATGGCCAAAGAACAAATTAAACAAACCCAAGAAGTAACTACCGCCCCTAAGCAGAAGTATCGATGACCATCTCACCACCCGAAAAAGACAACACAAATTCAAACGCTTCGAGTACTCATACGAAATAAACGAATGGGTCGCTCCTGTATCAATAATAGCAAATAAAGGTGTACTATTAATAAAACAAGTACCTTGAGTCAAACGATCCGCACTAGTAGTCTCATCTCCTGCTAATGCAACAGCCTTCCTACCAGCCTAAGCTTTCTTCGGTTTCAGACACTTCGTACTAATATGACCTATTCCACCACAGTTGAAACACTGCACCCTAGTTTTCTTACAAACAGCTACGACATGTCCCGAACCTCCACACTTAGAACATTTCAGTTCATTCCCCCTACAATCAAACTAAAGATGTCCTACTTCACCACACTTGTAACACTTAATGTAACACCTCGGAGGACTAGACATTCCTCCCCCACTTGCCTTATTCTCAAAGTTACCCCTCGGCTTACCATGGTCAGTGGGTGTCACATAAGGCCCACTACGAAATTGTAGTTTCCCTTTCCTGTCATTCACACTCTTATAGTGAGTAGCACGCGCCTTACGATCCTCTTCGTAAATCCTACAACTGTACACCAAATCAGAAAACCTCCTAATCCTCTGATAACCGATTGCCTGTTTAATCTCAGAACGCAATCCGTTCTCATACTTCACACACTTAGAAAACTCAGCAGTCACTTCAGCATAATGAGGATAGAACTGCACAAGTTCCACAAACTTAGCAGTATAGTCAACAACAGACATATTGCCCTGTTTCAACTCCAAGAACTCAATCTCTTTCTTTTCCTTCACACCTTCAGGATAATACTTCCTCCGAAACTCTCGGCCAAATAAATCCCAAGTAACCTCTTCATCATCCACTTCCAACACTTGGCGTAAACTAACCCACCAAGCATCAGCTTCTTCCTTCAACATGTGAGTACCCAGTCTCACCTTATTCTCTTCAGCACAATCCATCAGACTGAAGATTCTTTCAATCTCCTCAATCCAAAATTGTGTACCATCAGGATCATATCTTCCCTTGAAGATAGACGGTTCGTTCTTCCTGAACTCATCATTACCCGCAACATTCGGTACACCCCGCACAACCCGAGCCATATTCTGTTCATTTCCAATAACAACAACTATGGTTAAACAAACAGCTCACCGAACCACAAAGACCAACAAGGACTGACACAAACTGACACGGATTGGCTCTGATACCACTTAATGTAACACCCCTAATCTATACCCCCAAGCTATTAAAGCAGTAAAAGAAAATTCAAAATTTCATCAGAGTATAATTAAAAACACGGCATAGACAGGGAGCATCACATTACAATGAAACAAAACATAACATACAACACCTGCTCATTAAAGATATGCAACAGTGGGGTAGCAATCAACAGAGGAACTTAGTTCCTTACACCCACATTTCAGATTTTAGAATAACAGCGGAAAATCTAAAACCGACTATCATATATATATATATATATATATATATATATATATATATATATATATATATATATATATATATATATATATATATATATATATATATATCACTTGAAAAGTTTGTCATACATCAAGTTATACATGCACACGCCAAAAGATATATATACATAAAACACAACAACAACAACAAACGGCCTCCCTAACTACCCGGTGTCACATATCAGAGCCGACCGACAAAAGAATGAAGACGCGAAGCTTCACAAAAAGACCACCAGCAACTCTAATCTGCAATGCCTCATAGAGCATTATAAAACAACAGAAGGGTGAGAAAAACAATCATAATACAGTTGCATACAATTATATATTAACACAAAAAGGCACAAGTATAATATTCTCACCACAAATGCACCACAATTGAATAAAACACAACAACGTACAAGTATCAGGTATTTATCACCACTGCACAACAATCATACACAACACACTCATGATCAACCCAATTATGCATATTCCATCTCATTAATCACATCCACAATTAACATACACAATTAATCCATGATTATGCAAATGTACAGAGACCGACACAACGACTCTATGCATATGCCATGCGGTACCGACTTCCAATGTTTCTCATCACTAGTTCACTCAGGAACTCTGCTGGAATCATCGCTCGTTACTGAGGATCACTCAAGTAACACCCCGTCGGGCCTACGATGTTCACCCGTCGCTTTAGGTCCCCACATGGGCACACGATGTTTATGGATTGCTTTAGGTCCCCACATGGGCACACAACCCGATCGCTTTAGGTCACCACATGGGCACACGATCGTCTATAACCATCGCTTTAGGTCCCCACATGGGCACACGATGTTATAGCAGATTCCCTCCGGAACCAACCGTCACTCAGGGCGCCACAATAATGCATATCATGATACTTGGCATACAATGAACCATGACATTTAATATGCACACATATATGCAACCATCACACTTAACATAGTTCATGCTTTGCAATTCAAGCCCAAAACAATGCATTTACACCAAACAACAACAAGCAATCATACCATATCCATATCAACAGTACATTGCATGAAACACACCAATTACACACAATTAAAACGACAAAAGTCGACAAAATGACACTATTCCAAATTCCCGACAAAATAAAATCGGCTAACAAATTCCAAATCATCATAATCACATAGTACAGCTCAATAGCTTTCCAACGATACCAAGAATGTAAAAATCGGATAAACGGAACAAAAGTTACGAAAGAAAACGAAAAACACATTTTGAAAAATCCCATTTTTTACAATTGGCCTGACCATACGCGTATAGCCTCTCTCATACGCGTACGTCCCTGATTCTTCGCCATTCCCATACGCGTATTTCCAATGCCCATACGCGTATGGACAGAATCATTTTCCTTCACAATTTTCACGTTTAAAAGCCCATACGCGTATGCACAACACCATACACGTATCACCAGATGGCCGGGAAAAGACACAACTCATACGCGTAATGGCCCAAAAACAAGCAAATGATACGCGTAACGCCAAGGTCCATACGCGTATGAACATGCCCCATACGCGTATGACCTGGGCAAAACCATAAAAATTCTGCAGAAACTTGGTTCTGCATTTTCCACCCTAAATCCACCCAAATCATCATCTAAACTCAGAAAAACACCAATTTAAGGTATAACAATTCATATCCAACATGTATAAACAACAAAGAACACAATCAAAATGAGTTTAGACACATTTGAATCAATTTTTACCAATTTCTACACAATTAGGGTTTTTACTATATTTATCATTTCAATCCAATAACAATCACAAACACCCATACATAATCCTACACAAGCATACCATAATTGAGTTTCGCACCCTTACCCGATTAAATCGATTCTAGAAGTTGTTTTCTTTGATTTCCAAGATTTTCCCACTTTTCTCCTCTTCTTCTCTTTTCTCCCCTCTTTCCTTCTTCTCTTTTTCTTTCTCTCTATTTTTCTCTCTTTCTATTTCTATTCTTACTATCTTAATGAAAATTAATACGAAATGACCAAAATACCCCCACACTCAAATATCTCGCAAATGCTCCCAAAACCCGATAAAATATCACAACATTGAAAAAAATAACATATTTTCACATAAAAGTCGAAAATAAAATAATATAATAATAAAATAATCAAAAACGACTCAATTAAATTAAAATACTAAAATTGGGGCGTTACAACTTTCCCCCACTTAGAAACTTTCGTCCTCGAAAATATAACCGATACCAACAACATTAGACCAACCAAAAGCACACCACGCATACACAACTGCCACACCACCATGCTAACAGTAGCAACAACGACTACAAGACACAAAGTCCATCCAATACACTTCCTACTGTGTTCTCTCCCACATTAAACACAAGCTTCTAAACTACTCAAATAAATCCAACTCTTGACCCTCAACACAGACATGCATAAAGATTTTCGACTTACACATCAGGCACAACATTAGCCTTTCCCTAAGGATAACCCCAACCAAATCATAACTCGCCATAAATCCTAATCATCCTCGTTGTCTCATACTCTATTCCTTCAGACCAAACAAGTACTCTAAACTCTTGCGGTTTACCAAACCCTTCGAACCTAGAACCATAAAGATAATACCTCCAAATTTTCCAACACAATACAACCGCAACCAATTCCAAATCCAGAATAGTATAGATCCTTTTATGAATCCTCAATTGTCGTAAAGCATAAGCCACGACTTTACCCTCTTGCATTAACACCTGACTACACTCTTCAGAGGCACATCTCACAAACGGTTTATTAGGATCATCCATAATCAAAACTGAAACCGTGGCCAACTTCTACTTCAGCTCACCAAAACTCACTCACAACGAACCTCCTAAAACAACTCTCAAATAGTACATCCACACTTAAGGTTTTCTCAAAATTTCCATTAATGCTCTAAAATTCTAAACCTCTCCAGGACTCTAAGTTTCGCTTTCCATAGTCCCAATACCAATACCATCATAATGCTTGTTATTCCGTTCAATCATCCTTCCTTTTTGTTACTAACCATACTGGAGCTCTCCAAGACGACACACTTGGCCTCACAATTCTCCTTTCCCGTAATCTTCCAACTGCTCTATCAGACCGGGTACTTCTAATGTTAACATCCAATATTCAATCTGAAAATACATATGAAAATCACACACAACTGAAAGCCCATCTCTGTGGCCTTTCTGCCAATTTCCAGAACAATATCATCATAAACATGACCAACCTCTGAGTTTCACTTCCGAAAAATTCTTCTACTTACTTAGCAGATCCAAATCGTAAACCCTTACCTTCGTCCAATTTGAGTTCACACTTTACTCTCTGAGAACAACCCTTAGTAATACCCAATCATTATCCCTCAGAGACATTCCAACTTAATCCACATACACATACCTCTAATCCGTCTCATCTTCTGATATAAGAATCCTCATCGACTCAACAAAACAATCTGTAACCATTTCCTTACATTTCTAGTAATCCATTCCGCACCACTATCAAAGCCGGAAAGACACGTCCATTCCATCCAACATAATTCTCGTCTGCTATCAACAATAGATTAAGGGTGATCAGTTCCTCAATTTGCAATAGACAGCCGACAACCATGATGGGGTATAAACCGTCTCCACCAATCTACAATAGCATTCCTTCTAGAACCGGGAACCACAATGACCAAACCGCACTTACCATTCACAACACACTGAACCAGCGCCCTACACCTGAAGCAACATGGAGAAGTACAAGCTCCTCCCCCACTTATCTCATTTTAATCCTTCCAACTGTAAACACACCGAATCCATCACAAATCCTTTACCATAAATGGCCAAAGAACAAATTAAACAAACCCAAGAAGTAATTATCGCCCCTAAGCAGAAGTATTGATGACCATCTCACCACCCGAAAAAGACAACACAAATTCAAACGCTTTGCGCACTCATACGAAATAAATGAATAAGTCGCTCTTGTATCAATAATAGCAAATAAAGGCGTACTATTAATAAAACAAGTACCTTGAGTCAAACGATTCGCACTAGTAGTCTCATCTCCTGCTAATGCAACAACCTTCCTACCAGCCTAAGCTTTCTTCGGTTTCGGACACTTCGTACTAATATGACCTATTCCACCACAGTTGAAACACTGCACCCTAGTTTTCTTACAATCAGCTGCGACATGTCCCGAACCTCCACACTTAGAACATTTCAATTCATTCCCCCTACAATCAAACTAAAGATGTCCTACTTCACCACACTTGTAACACTTAATGTAACACCTCGGAGGACTAGACATTCCTCCCCCACTTGCCTTATTCTCAAAGTTACCCCTCGGCTAACCATGGTCAGCGGGTGTCACATAAGGCCCACTACGAAATTGTAGTTTCCCTTTCCTGTCATTCACACTCTTATAGTGAGTAGCACGCGCCTTACGATCCTCTTCGTAAATCCTACAACTGTACAACAAATCAAAAAACCTCCTAATCCTCTGATAACCGATTGCCCGTTTAATCTCAGAACGCAATCCGTTCTCATACTTCACACACTTAGAAAACTTAGCAATCGCTTCAGCATAATGAGGATAGAACTGCACAAGTTCCACAAACTTAGCAGTATAGTCAACAACAGACATATTGCCCTGTTTCAACTCCAAGAACTCAATCTCTTTCTTTTCCTTCACACCTTCAGGATAATACTTCCTCCGAAACTCTCGGCCAAATAAATCCCAAGTAACCTCTTCATCATCCACTTCCAACACTTGGCGTAAACTAACCCACCAAGCATCAGCTTCTTCCTTCAACATGTGAGTACCCAGTCTCACCTTATTCTCTTCAGCACAATCCATCACACTGAAGATTCTTTCAATCTCCTCAATCCAAAATTGTGCACCATCAGGATCATATCTTCCCTTGAAGATAGGCGGTTCGTTCTTCCTGAACTCATCATTACCCGCAACATTCGGTACACCCCGCACAACCCGAGCCATATTCTGTTCATTTCCAATAACAGCAACTATGGTTAAACAAACAGCTCACCGAACCACAAAGACCAACAAGGACTGACACAAACTGACACGGACTGGCTCTAATACCACTTAATGTAACACCCCCAAGCTATTAAGTAAAAGAAAATTCAAAATTTCATCAGAGTATAATTAAAAACACAGCATAGACAGGGAGCATCACATTACAATGAAACAAAACATAACATACAACACCTGCTCATTAAAGATATGCAACAGTGGGGTATCAATCAACAGAGGAACTTAGTTCCTTACACCCACATTTCAGATTTTAGAATAACAGCGGAAAATCTAAAACCGACTATCATATATATATATATATATATATATATATATATATATATATCACTTGAAAAGTTTGTCATACATCAAGTTATACATGCACACGCCAAAAGATATATATACATAATACACAACAACAACAACAACAACAAACAGCCTCCCTAACTACCCGGTGTCACATATCAGAGCCGACCGACAAAAGAATGAAGACGCGAAGCTTCACAAAAAGACCACCAGCAACTCTAATCTGCAATGCCTCATAGAGCATTATAAAACAGCAGAAGGGTGAGAAAAATAATCATAATACAGTTGCATACAATTATATATTAACACAAAAAGCCACAAGTATAATATTTTCACCACAAATGCACCACAATTGAATAAAACACAACAACGTACAAGTATCAGGTATTTATCACCACTGCACAACAATCATACACAACGCACTCATCATCAACCCAATTATGCATATTCCATCTCATTAATCACATCCACAATTAACATACACAATTAATCCATGATTATGCAAATGCACAGAGACCGACACAACGACTCTATGCATATGCCATGCGGTACCGACTTCCAATGTTTCTCATCACTAGTTCACTCAGGAACTCTGCTGGAATCATCGCTCGTTACTGAGGATCACTCAAGTAACACCCCGTCGGGCCTACGATGTTCACCCGTCGCTTTAGGTCCCCACATGGGCACACGATGTTTATGGATTGCTTTAGGTCCCCACATGGGCACACAACCCGATCGTTTTAGGTCCCCACATGGGCACACGATCGTCTATAACCATCGCTTTAGGTCCCCACATGGGCACACGATGTTATAGCAGATTCCCTCCGGAACCAACCGTCACTCAGGACGCCACAACAATGCATATCATGATGCTTGGCATACAATGACCCATGACATTTAATATGCACACATATATGCAACCATCACACTTAACATAGTTCATGCTTTGCAATTCAAGCCCAAAACAATGCATTTACACCAAACAACAACAAGCAATCATACCATATCCATATCAACAGTACATTGCATGAAACACACCAATTACACACAATTAAAACGACAAAAGTCGACAAAATGACACTATTCCAAATTCCCGACAAAATAAAATCGGCTAACAAATTCCAAATCATCATAATCACATAGTACAGCTCAATAGCTTTCCAACGATACCAAGAATGTAAAAATCGGATAAACGGAACAAAAGTTACGAAAGAAAACGAAAAACACATTTTGAAAAATCCCATTTTTACAATTGGCCTGACCATACGCGTATAGCCTCTCTCATACGCGTACGGCCCTGATTCTTCGCCATTCACATACGCGTATTGCCAATGCCCATACGTGTATGGACAGAATCATTTTCCTTCACAATTTTCACGTTTAAAAGCCCATACGCGTATGCACAACACCATACGCGTATCACCAGATGGTCGGGAAAAGACACAACTCATACGCGTAATGGCCCAAAAACAAGCCAATGATACGCGTAACGCCAAGGTCCATACGCGTATGAACATGCCCCATACGCGTATGACCTGGGCAAAACCAGAAAAATTCTGCAGAAACTTGGTTATGCGTTTTCCACCCAAATCATCATCTAAACTCAGAAAAACACCAATTTGAGGTATAACAATTCATATCCAACATGTATAAACAACAAAGAACACAATCAAAATGAGTTTAGACACATTTGAATCAATTTTTACCAATTTCTACACAATTAGGGTTTTTACTATATTTATCATTTCAATCCAATAACAATCACAAACACCCATACATAATCCTACACAAGCATACCATAATTGAGTTTCGCACCCTTACCCGATTAAATCGATTCTAGAAGTTGTTTTCTTTGATTTCCAAGATTTTCCCACTTTTCTCCTCTTCATCTCTTTTCTCCCCTCTTTCCTTCTTCTCTTTTTCTTTCTCTCTATTTTTCTCAATTTCTATTTCTATTCTTCCTATCTTAATGAAAATTAATACGAAATGACCAAAATACCCCCACACTCAAATATCTCGCAAATGCTCCCAAAACCCGATAAAATATCACAACATTGAAAAAAATAACATATTTTCACATAAAAGTCAAAAATAAAAATATATAATAATAAAATAATCAAAAACGACTCAATTAAATAAAAATACTAAAATTGGGGCGTTACAACTTTCCCCCACTTAGAAACTTTCGTCCTCGAAAATATAACTGATACCAACAACATTAGACCAACCAAAAGCACACCACGCATACACAACTGCCACACCACCATGCTAACAGTAGCAACAACGACTACAAGACACAAAGTCCATCCAATACACTTCCTACTGTGTTCTCTCCCACATTAAACACAAGCTTCTAAACTACTCAAATAAATCCAACTCTTGACCCTCAACACAGACATGCATAAAGATTTTCGACTTACACATCAGGCACAACATTAGCCTTTCCCTAAGGATAACCCCAACCAAATCATAACTCGCCACAAATCCTAATCATCCTCGTTGTCTCATACTCTATTCCTTCAGACCAAACAAGTACTCTAAACTCTTGCGGTTTACCAAACCCTTCGAACCTAGAACCATAAAGATAATACCTCCAAATTTTATAACACAATACAACCGCAACCAATTCCAAATCCAGAATAGTATAGATCCTTTTATGAATCCTCAATTGTCGTAAAGCATAAGCCACGACTTTACCCTCTTGCATTAACACCTGACTACACTCTTCAGAGACACATCTCACAAATGGTTTATTAGGATCATCCATAATCAAAACTAAAACCGTGGCCAACTTCTACTTCAGCTCACCAAAACTCACTCACAACGAACCTCCTAAAACAACTCTCAAATAGTACATCCACACTTAAGGTTTTCTCAAAATTTCCATTAATGCTCTAAAATTCCAAACCTCTTCAGGACTCTAAGTTTCGCTTTCCATAGTCCCAATACCAATACCATCATAATGCTTGTTATTCCGTTCAATCATCCTTCCTTTTTGTTACTAACCATACTGGAGCTCTCCAAGACGACACACTTGGCCTCACAATTCTCCTTTCCCGTAATCTTCCAACTGCTCTATCAGACCGGGTACTTCTAATGTTAACATCCAATATTCAATCTGAAAATACATATGAAAATCACGCACAACTGGAAGCCCATCTCTGTGGCCTTTCTGCCAATTTCCAGAACAATATCATCATAAACATGACCAACCTCTGAGTTTCACTTCCGAAAAATTCTTCTACTTACTTAGCAGATCCAAATCGTAAACCCTTACCTTCGTCCAATTTGAGTTCACACTCTACTCTCTGAGAACAACCCTTAGTAATACCCAATCATTATCCCTCAGAGACATTCCAACTTAATCCACATACACATACCTCTAATCCGTCTCATCTTCAGATATAAGAATCCTCATCGACTTAACAAAACAATCTGTAACCATTTCCTTACATTTCTAGTAATCCATTCCGCACCACTATCAAAGCCGGAAAGACACGTCCATTCCATCCAACATAATTCTCGTCTGCTATCAACAAGAGATTAAGGGTGATCAGTTCCACAATTTGCAATAGACAGCCGACAACCATGATGGGGTATAAACCGTCTCCACCAATCTACAATAGCATTCCTTCTAGAACCGGGAACCACAATGACCAAACCGCACTTACCATTCACAACACACTGAACCAGCGCCCTACACCTGAAGCAACATGGAGAAGTACAAGCTCCTCCCCCACTTATCTCATTCTAATCCTTCCAACTGTAAACACACCGAATCCATCACAAATCCTTTACCATAAATGGCCAAAGAACAAATTAAACAAACCCAAGAAGTAATTATCGCCCCTAAGCAGAAGTATCGATGACCATCTCACCACCCGAAAAAGACAACACAAATTCAAACGCTTTGCGCACTCATACGAAATAAATGAATGAGTCTCTCTTGTATCAATAATAGCAAATAAAGGCGTACTATTAATAAAACAAGTACCTTGAGTCAAACGATCCGCACTAGTAGTCTCATCTCCTGCTAATGCAACAACCTTCCTACCAGCCTAAGCTTTCTTCGGTTTCGGACACTTCGTACTAATATGACCTATTCCACCACAGTTGAAACACTGCACCCTAGTTTTCTTACAATCAGCTGCGACATGTCCCGAACCTCCACACTTAGAACATTTCAGTTCATTCCCCCTACAATCAAACTAAAGATGTCCTACTTCACCACACTTGTAACACTTAATGTAACACCTCGGAGGACTAGACATTCCTCCCCCACTTGCCTTATTCTCAAAGTTACCCCTCGGCTTACCATGGTCAGCGGGTGTCACATAAGGCCCACTACGAAATTGTAGTTTCCCTTTCCTGTCATTCACACTCTTATAGTGAGTAGCACGCGCCTTACGATCCTCTTCGTAAATCCTACAACTGTACACCAAATCAGAAAACCTCCTAATCCTCTGATAACCGATTGCCCGTTTAATCTCAGAACGCAATCCGTTCTCATACTTCACACACTTAGAAAACTCAGCAGTCGCTTCAACATAATGAGGATAGAACTGCACAAGTTCCACAAACTTAGCAGTATAGTCAACAACAGACATATTGCCCTGTTTCAACTCCAAGAACTCAATCTCTTTCTTTTCCTTCACACCTTCAGGATAATACTTCCTCCGAAACTCTCGGCCAAATAAATCCCAAGTAACCTCTTCATCATCCACTTCCAACACTTGGCGTAAACTAACCCACCAAGCATCAGCTTCTTCCTTCAACATGTGAGTACCCAGTCTCACCTTATTCTCTTCAGCACAATCCATCACACTGAAGATTCTTTCAATCTCCTCAATCCAAAATTGTGCACCATCAGGATCATATCTTCCCTTGAAGATAGACGGTTCGTTCTTCCTGAACTCATCATTACCCGCAACATTCGGTACACCCCGCACAACCCGAGCCATATTCTGTTCATTTCCAATAACAGCAACTACGGTTAAACAAACAGCTCACCGAACCACAAAGACCAACAAGGACTGACACAAACTGACACGGACTGGCTCTAATACCACTTAATGTAACACCCCCAAGCTATTAAGTAAAAGAAAATTCAAAATTTCATCAGAGTATAATTAAAAACATGACATAGACAGGGAGCATCACATTACAATGAAACAAAACATAACATACAACACCTGCTCATTAAAGATATGCAACAGTGGGGTATCAATCAACAGAGGAACTTAGTTCCTTACACCCACATTTCAGATTTTAGAATAACAGCGGAAAATCTAAAACCGACTATCATATATATATATATATATATATATATATATATATATATATATATATATATATATATATATATATATATCACTTGAACAACAACAACAGCAACTCTAATATATATACATAATACACAACAACAACAACAACAAACAGCCTCCCTAACTACCCGGTGTCACATATCAGAGCCGACCGACAAAAGAATGAAGACGCGAAGCTTCACAAAAAGACCACCAGCAACTCTAATCTGCAATGCCTCATAGAGCATTATAAAACAGCAGAAGGATGAGAAAAACAATCATAATACAGTTGCATACAATTATATATTAACACAAAAAGGCACAAGTATAATATTCTCCCCACAAATGCACCACAATTGAATAAAACACAACAACGTACAAGTATCAGGTATTTATCACCACTGCACAACAATCATACACAACGCACTCATCATCAACCCAATTATGTATATTCCATCTCATTAATCACATCCACAATTAACATACACAATTAATCCATGATTATGCAAATGCACAGAGACCGACACAACGACTCTATGCATATGCCATGCGGTACCGACTTCCAATGTTTCTCATCACTAGTTTATTCAGGAACTCTGCTGGAATCATCGCTCGTTACTGAGGATCACTCAAGTAACACCCCGTCGGGCCTACGATGTTCACCCGTCGCTTTAGGTCCCCACATGGGCACACGATGTTTATGGATTGCTTTAGGTCCCCACATGGGCACACAACCCGATCGTTTTAGGTCCCCACATGGGCACACGATCGTCTATAACCATCGCTTTAGGTCCCCACATGGGCACACGATGTTATAGCAGATTCCCTCCGGAACCAACCGTCACTCAGGACGCCACAACAATGCATATCATGATGCTTGGCATACAATGACCCATGACATTTAATATGCACACATATATGCAACCATCACACTTAACATAGTTCATGCTTTGCAATTCAAGCCCAAAACAATGCATTTACACCAAACAACAACAAGCAATCATACCATATCCATATCAACAGTACATTGCATGAAACACGCCAATTACACACAATTAAAACGACAAAAGTCGACAAAATGACACTATTCCAAATTCCCGACAAAATAAAATCGGCTAACAAATTCCAAATCATCATAATCACATAGTACAGCTCAATAGCTTTCCAACGATACCAAGAATGTAAAAATCGGATAAACGGAACAAAAGTTACGAAAGAAAACGAAAAACACATTTTGAAAAATCCCATTTTTACAATTGGCCTGACCATACGCGTATAGCCTCTCTCATACGCGTACGGCCCTGATTCTTCGCCATTCACATACGCGTATTGCCAATGCCCATACGTGTATGGACAGAATCATTTTCCTTCACAATTTTCACGTTTAAAAGCCCATACGCGTATGCACAACACCATACGCGTATCACCAGATGGTCGGGAAAAGACACAACTCATACGCGTAATGGCCCAAAAACAAGCCAATGATACGCGTAACGCCAAGGTCCATACGCGTATGAACATGCCCCATACGCGTATGACCTGGGCAAAACCAGAAAAATTCTGCAGAAACTTGGTTATGCGTTTTCCACCCAAATCATCATCTAAACTCAGAAAAACACCAATTTGAGGTATAACAATTCATATCCAACATGTATAAACAACAAAGAACACAATCAAAATGAGTTTAGACACATTTGAATCAATTTTTACCAATTTCTACACAATTAGGGTTTTTACTATATTTATCATTTCAATCCAATAACAATCACAAACACCCATACATAATCCTACACAAGCATACCATAATTGAGTTTCGCACCCTTACCCGATTAAATCGATTCTAGAAGTTGTTTTCTTTGATTTCCAAGATTTTCCCACTTTTCTCCTCTTCATCTCTTTTCTCCCCTCTTTCCTTCTTCTCTTTTTCTTTCTCTCTATTTTTCTCAATTTCTATTTCTATTCTTCCTATCTTAATGAAAATTAATACGAAATGACCAAAATACCCCCACACTCAAATATCTCGCAAATGCTCCCAAAACCCGATAAAATATCACAACATTGAAAAAAATAACATATTTTCACATAAAAGTCAAAAATAAAAATATATAATAATAAAATAATCAAAAACGACTCAATTAAATAAAAATACTAAAATTGGGGCGTTACAACTTTCCCCCACTTAGAAACTTTCGTCCTCGAAAATATAACTGATACCAACAACATTAGACCAACCAAAAGCACACCACGCATACACAACTGCCACACCACCATGCTAACAGTAGCAACAACGACTACAAGACACAAAGTCCATCCAATACACTTCCTACTGTGTTCTCTCCCACATTAAACACAAGCTTCTAAACTACTCAAATAAATCCAACTCTTGACCCTCAACACAGACATGCATAAAGATTTTCGACTTACACATCAGGCACAACATTAGCCTTTCCCTAAGGATAACCCCAACCAAATCATAACTCGCCACAAATCCTAATCATCCTCGTTGTCTCATACTCTATTCCTTCAGACCAAACAAGTACTCTAAACTCTTGCGGTTTACCAAACCCTTCGAACCTAGAACCATAAAGATAATACCTCCAAATTTTATAACACAATACAACCGCAACCAATTCCAAATCCAGAATAGTATAGATCCTTTTATGAATCCTCAATTGTCGTAAAGCATAAGCCACGACTTTACCCTCTTGCATTAACACCTGACTACACTCTTCAGAGACACATCTCACAAATGGTTTATTAGGATCATCCATAATCAAAACTAAAACCGTGGCCAACTTCTACTTCAGCTCACCAAAACTCACTCACAACGAACCTCCTAAAACAACTCTCAAATAGTACATCCACACTTAAGGTTTTCTCAAAATTTCCATTAATGCTCTAAAATTCCAAACCTCTTCAGGACTCTAAGTTTCGCTTTCCATAGTCCCAATACCAATACCATCATAATGCTTGTTATTCCGTTCAATCATCCTTCCTTTTTGTTACTAACCATACTGGAGCTCTCCAAGACGACACACTTGGCCTCACAATTCTCCTTTCCCGTAATCTTCCAACTGCTCTATCAGACCGGGTACTTCTAATGTTAACATCCAATATTCAATCTGAAAATACATATGAAAATCACGCACAACTGGAAGCCCATCTCTGTGGCCTTTCTGCCAATTTCCAGAACAATATCATCATAAACATGACCAACCTCTGAGTTTCACTTCCGAAAAATTCTTCTACTTACTTAGCAGATCCAAATCGTAAACCCTTACCTTCGTCCAATTTGAGTTCACACTCTACTCTCTGAGAACAACCCTTAGTAATACCCAATCATTATCCCTCAGAGACATTCCAACTTAATCCACATACACATACCTCTAATCCGTCTCATCTTCAGATATAAGAATCCTCATCGACTTAACAAAACAATCTGTAACCATTTCCTTACATTTCTAGTAATCCATTCCGCACCACTATCAAAGCCGGAAAGACACGTCCATTCCATCCAACATAATTCTCGTCTGCTATCAACAAGAGATTAAGGGTGATCAGTTCCACAATTTGCAATAGACAGCCGACAACCATGATGGGGTATAAACCGTCTCCACCAATCTACAATAGCATTCCTTCTAGAACCGGGAACCACAATGACCAAACCGCACTTACCATTCACAACACACTGAACCAGCGCCCTACACCTGAAGCAACATGGAGAAGTACAAGCTCCTCCCCCACTTATCTCATTCTAATCCTTCCAACTGTAAACACACCGAATCCATCACAAATCCTTTACCATAAATGGCCAAAGAACAAATTAAACAAACCCAAGAAGTAATTATCGCCCCTAAGCAGAAGTATCGATGACCATCTCACCACCCGAAAAAGACAACACAAATTCAAACGCTTTGCGCACTCATACGAAATAAATGAATGAGTCTCTCTTGTATCAATAATAGCAAATAAAGGCGTACTATTAATAAAACAAGTACCTTGAGTCAAACGATCCGCACTAGTAGTCTCATCTCCTGCTAATGCAACAACCTTCCTACCAGCCTAAGCTTTCTTCGGTTTCGGACACTTCGTACTAATATGACCTATTCCACCACAGTTGAAACACTGCACCCTAGTTTTCTTACAATCAGCTGCGACATGTCCCGAACCTCCACACTTAGAACATTTCAGTTCATTCCCCCTACAATCAAACTAAAGATGTCCTACTTCACCACACTTGTAACACTTAATGTAACACCTCGGAGGACTAGACATTCCTCCCCCACTTGCCTTATTCTCAAAGTTACCCCTCGGCTTACCATGGTCAGCGGGTGTCACATAAGGCCCACTACGAAATTGTAGTTTCCCTTTCCTGTCATTCACACTCTTATAGTGAGTAGCACGCGCCTTACGATCCTCTTCGTAAATCCTACAACTGTACACCAAATCAGAAAACCTCCTAATCCTCTGATAACCGATTGCCCGTTTAATCTCAGAACGCAATCCGTTCTCATACTTCACACACTTAGAAAACTCAGCAGTCGCTTCAACATAATGAGGATAGAACTGCACAAGTTCCACAAACTTAGCAGTATAGTCAACAACAGACATATTGCCCTGTTTCAACTCCAAGAACTCAATCTCTTTCTTTTCCTTCACACCTTCAGGATAATACTTCCTCCGAAACTCTCGGCCAAATAAATCCCAAGTAACCTCTTCATCATCCACTTCCAACACTTGGCGTAAACTAACCCACCAAACATCAGCTTCTTCCTTCAACATGTGAGTACCCAGTCTCACCTTATTCTCTTCAGCACAATCCATCACACTGAAGATTCTTTCAATCTCCTCAATCCAAAATTGTGCACCATCAGGATCATATCTTCCCTTGAAGATAGACGGTTCGTTCTTCCTGAACTCATCATTACCCGCAACATTCGGTACACCCCGCACAACCCGAGCCATATTCTGTTCATTTCCAATAACAGCAACTACGGTTAAACAAACAGCTCACCGAACCACAAAGACCAACAAGGACTGACACAAACTGACACGGACTGGCTCTAATACCACTTAATGTAACACCCCCAAGCTATTAAGTAAAAGAAAATTCAAAATTTCATCAGAGTATAATTAAAAACATGACATAGACAGGGAGCATCACATTACAATGAAACAAAACATAACATACAACACCTGCTCATTAAAGATATGCAACAGTGGGGTATCAATCAACAGAGGAACTTAGTTCCTTACACCCACATTTCAGATTTTAGAATAACAGCGGAAAATCTAAAACCGACTATCATATATATATATATATATATATATATATCACTTGAACAACAACAACAGCAACTCTAATATATATACATAATACACAACAACAACAACAACAAACAGCCTCCCTAACTACCCGGTGTCACATATCAGAGCCGACCGACAAAAGAATGAAGACGCGAAGCTTCACAAAAAGACCACCAGCAACTCTAATCTGCAATGCCTCATAGAGCATTATAAAACAGCAGAAGGATGAGAAAAACAATCATAATACAGTTGCATACAATTATATATTAACACAAAAAGGCACAAGTATAATATTCTCCCCACAAATGCACCACAATTGAATAAAACACAACAACGTACAAGTATCAGGTATTTATCACCACTGCACAACAATCATACACAACGCACTCATCATCAACCCAATTATGTATATTCCATCTCATTAATCACATCCACAATTAACATACACAATTAATCCATGATTATGCAAATGCACAGAGACCGACACAACGACTCTATGCATATGCCATGCGGTACCGACTTCCAATGTTTCTCATCACTAGTTTATTCAGGAACTCTGCTGGAATCATCGCTCGTTACTGAGGATCACTCAAGTAACACCCCGTCGGGCCTACGATGTTCACCCGTCGCTTTAGGTCCCCACATGTGCACACGACGTTTATGGATTGCTTTAGGTCCCCACATGGGCACACAACCCGATCGTTTTAGGTCCCCACATGGGCACACGATCGTCTATAACCATCGCTTTAGGTCCCCACATGGGCACACGATGTTATAGCATATTCCCTCCGGAACCAACCGTCACTCAGGACGCCACAACAATGCATATCATGATGCTTGGCATACAATGACCCATGACATTTAATATGCACACATATATGCAACCATCACACTTAACATAGTTCATGCTTTGCAATTCAAGCCCAAAACAATGCATTTACACCAAACAACAACAAGCAATCATACCATATCCATATCAACAGTACATTGCATGAAACACGCCAATTACACACAATTAAAACGACAAAAGTCGACAAAATGACACTATTCCAAATTCCCGACAAAATAAAATCGGCTAACAAATTCCAAATCATCATAATCACATAGTACAGCTCAATAGCTTTCCAACGATACCAAGAATGTAAAAATCGGATAAACGGAACAAAAGTTAGGAAAGAAAACGAAAAACACATTTTGAAAAATCGCATTTTTACAATTGGCCTGACCATACGCGTATAGCCTCTCTCATACGCGTACGGCCCTGATTCTTCGCCATTCACATACGCGTATTGCCAATGCCCATACGTGTATGGACAGAATCATTTTCCTTCACAATTTTCACGTTTAAAAGCCCATACGCGTATGCACAACACTATACGCGTATCACCAGATGGTCGGGAAAAGACACAACTCATACGCGTAATGGCCCAAAAACAAGCCAATGATACGCGTAACGCCAAGGTCCATACGCGTATGAACATGCCCCATACGCGTATGACCTGGGCAAAACCAGAAAAATTCTGCAGAAACTTGGTTATGCGTTTTCCATCCAAATCATCATCTAAACTCAGAAAAACACCAATTTGAGGTATAACAATTCATATCCAACATGTATAAACAACAAAGAACACAATCAAAATGAGTTTAGACACATTTGAATCAATTTTTACCAATTTCTACACAATTAGGGTTTTTACTATATTTATCATTTCAATCCAATAACAATCACAAACACCCATACATAATCCTACACAAGCATACCATAATTGAGTTTCGCACCCTTACCCGATTAAATCGATTCTAGAAGTTGTTTTCTTTGATTTCCAAGATTTTCCCACTTTTCTCCTCTTCTTCTCTTTTCTCCCCTCTTTCCTTCTTCTCTTTTTCTTTCTCTCTATTTTTCTCTATTTCTATTTCTATTCTTACTATCTTAATGAAAATTAATACGAAATGACCAAAATACCCCCACACTCAAATATCTCGCAAATGCTCCCAAAACCCGATAAAATATCACAACATTGAAAAAAATAACATATTTTCACATAAAAGTCGAAAATAAAATAATATAATAATAAAATAATAAAAAACGACTCAATTAAATAAAAATACTAAAACTGGGGCGTTACAACTTTCCCCCACTTAGAAATTTTCGTCCTCAAAAATATAACCGATACCAACAACATTAGACCAACCAAAAGCACACCACGCATACACAACTGCCACACCACCGTGCTAACAGTAGCAACTGGTCCGATTTATTGTTTATAACCGATTTTCATTTTAATTTTTTTAGTTAAATAATATTTTTATTTAATTAGAATTTTATTCTTTTTAGTTTATTGGTTGTGTTTATTATCTTTTTAATTTATTTTATTACTTTCTTTTTAATGTTAAATTTTGTTCTTATTCCTTTATATAGAAAAATTCACAATTAAATTTAAAAAGTTTTTATTATTTTGTTTAGTTAAATACTTATTTAATTTGTTTAATTAGGTACGTAATTTAGTTTAAACTTATTTTTTTATCTTATTTTTAGTTAAGTTTATCTTTTTATTTTCCTTCCTTTTATAAAGTATAGAGTTTTGTTTTCATTTGGTTTTGAAAAAACCCGTGAATTAAACTTTGTTTTCATTTGTTCAACCTTTGTTGCCATGACAATTTGTTCTGAACCAAAACTTTGACCCCACATAACACTCCACTACACCCCAAAACAATGTTCAAAACACTCCAAAACTCCAACCTGCAACACATCCTGCCAAGACAAGTCAAACACAAAAGCCAACTGTACTGCTTGCCTGCATCACCTGCTACACAAGCATCCAAAACTAAAACTTGCACCATGCTTCAAAAACTACAACGCTGCATCAAACTTGCTTTCCTGCGCAACATCAACATCACACTTTAGACCAAGCTGTCAAAGCCCATAAAATGCCAAGAAAACTCTGTACAAAGTCAACAAACTTGTTAAAACAGACTTGTGACCAAGCTTCAAACTAAAATCCTGCTCCAACCTGTGATGAGAAAGTAACCACACCCTGTACAATGCAAACCCCTGCTACACAAGCCTCAATCCTGCAAAACCTCCTAGCTACAAACTTTGACCACCGAAACCAAGAATCCTGTTGCACACCAAACCTTGACAACAACACATCAATGACTACAACGATCACAACAGTACCAATAAATTTGAAAACAAAATTGAAAGGAACAAGGGAATTGGGACGGGTAGAAAATGACAGAGGGAGAAAAATTGAAGACCAAGAAGAAAAACCTTTTTGTTAATTTTGCGGAGGAGATATGAGAAACAAGAACATAACACTCCATTTTTTCTTCTTCACTCATCAACCATATCTATTTCCTTCTTCACCGCCGTCTCTTTCACTTCAGCAACAAACCTCTAACACACTTCCGAACCACCATCATCACCTATCCCTCCATCTCATTTGTAACTCACACAAAAACAAGCAGTAACAAGGAATAGCCTTAGGATTTCACACCTTTCACCAGAAACAGCACAACCATCATTGATACCGCAATTACAAACCTTCATCTATCTCGGTCACCATCCTCTCTCAACCACCAAACACCCTTAGCCTCAATCTTCATAAACCCTTCCTCCTTCACCCAACCCTCACCACAAAAACCTGTAAACCAGCTTCAAGCAATCCGCAAGCAGAGGTTGAGAAAGGAAAGTGAAATTGAAACGGAGACGCCGAAAACGAATAGGAGAAGAAGTTTGAGATCGAAAGAGTGTGATGAATGAGAGATACGATCTCCTTGAGAAGCCTTGATTCTGAGGTTTGGATTTTTGAAATTTCTCTCATGAAGCACGTTTTCTCTACAGGAAATTGTGTTTCACATTGCGGCCATATTGTTAGGTTTTTCCTTTCCCTCATATTCACTTCCAAAATGGGTTTGGGTCGGGTGGAACCCAACCCGTATGAACCAAGTTCGACCCGCCTTATGTAGGTCTGGGTCACACTTTATCCTTCCAAGCCTGAATTATTGTTGTTATCACTTTTTTTGTTAAGAGATTTTTTATTTTTTATCTAGAGAACAACATGATTTTCTTTTTAGGATTAGTAGTTTATTTTAATTTTAATGTCTTTTTAGGGTTTTAGTTTATAATAATAATAGATAAAAAAATATTTTCTTAATTAATATTTGATTTTTAGTAGTGATTTATTTGAGATTTATTCTTTTAGATTGTTTAGTTTCCTCTTTGATTAAATATTAAAAATAAAATATTTTTTATTATTTAGTTTTTCTTTAAATTTTTATTGTTGCACTTTTCATTTACATTTATATCTTAAATATTTAGGTTTTATTTTAATTAATTTCATTATTGACTTATTCACTGATTTTATGAGTTTATGACTTAGGTTCTTCTCATTTGAGCTTGCTTTCGATTTTATCTTGACTATGTCAATATCTTGTGTATATCATTCATTTAATTCCCGCACTTTCTGTTATGACATTTCTATTTACCTGATTCTATTTTGTGTGGTATTCGATCCTTTTTCCTCGTATTAATTACCTGTCTTTGGTTCCAAAGGAAAGGATCCCCTTTTGTTGACTGCCATGTCATGTTTAGGATAGCCTTGTCCAATTTTACCTTGAGACTTTGCTAGAGTTTCTAGCTTTCCTTTCATCCTAGCCTTAGGTTTGGAGTCACCGCACTCCATGTAGGTGTCATGGTTATGAACACTTACTTCCCCTTGGAACCTTGACCACAGTCAAGAGTTCCTCACCCCTAGTGAGGTAAACTACGGAGGCTCTGATTCCTCATGAATAACCTTTTGGTTTCAAGGAATTTAATTGTTCTTCCCTTTGCAAAAATCAATAGAGATCATGGATTTTAAAGCGAAACTTTTCAGTTTTTCCAAAAAAAGTTTACAACTTGCTGTTGAGTTCCTTGAAACCATTTGGCTTGCATTCGCATTGCATACGCATGTTGTCACATTTGCATTTCTCAGCCTTGAGTCCCATTCATCCTTTGTCCGTAACCCAGCAGTTGACTTCCCGAAGCCAACATTGAACTTAAAGTAGCTTTTGAAGGATCATGAACTCAGGAGAGCAGAACCAGTTTGATGAAAGATTAGTTGGATCAGCTTGTGGAAGCTATGACAACCTTGGCAAAGAAAGATAACAATATTCAGAGGACTTCAGTGGAAAATGTTGCTCAAGATCAGTCTGTGCGAATTCCTGTTGAGAACCAGGTTATACAAGAATGTACCATCGTCCGAGATGGACATTCCTCCTCTGTTGATGCTACAGACTATCAGACTTTTGCCTTTCCTATGCCAGATTCTCAAGAGGCAGTCCCCGTGATGAAAATCAAGGGCCCACGAGACATTGTGATTATGGAAAGATGTTATGAGTTGGAAGAGAAGCTCAAAGCTATGGAGGGTCGTGACGCTACTGATATGAATGCTTTGAACATGTGTTTGGTACCCGACCTTGTGATACCTCCAAAGTTCAAGACACCGAAGTTTGAGAAGTACAAAGGGGATAGCTGTCCGAAGCAGCATTTGGTGATGTATTGCAGAAGAATGACCTCGCATGTCCGTAACGACAAACTTATGATTCACTGTTTCCAGGACAGTCTAAGTGGGACATCACTGAATTAGTAAATGCAGCTAGAAAGTAGTCACATTCAATCATGGTCATACCTAGCCAACGCCTTTCTGAAGCAATACCAATACAATCTTGATCTGGCTCCCAGTCGTCTGCAGTTGCTAGGTTTATCTCAAGAGGATAATGAATCCTTTAGAGGGTATGCTCAGAGGTGGAGAGAAATAGCTGCTCGCGTCCAACCACCACTATTGGATAGAGAATTGGTTGACTGGTTCGTGGATACTTTGCAAGGCCCATACCAGGAAAAGCTGTTTAGTATTGTGACATCAAATTTCTTTGACTTGGTAATAGCTGGAGAGCGCATCGAGAGCGGTCTCAAGAGCGGAAAAATCCAAGGCACCCGGAACATCCCAGCTAATGAGGGTGAATCAGTTGTCAGTTCTCAAGAAGAATGGGAGGAAGAAAGTAATTCCATCTGGGAATCTCTGATACCTCAGCCTCAACACTCATATAACTCCACTGTTCAGAGTCAGCAATCTTTTGCGTCTCCGTGTCAGACACCATTCTCTCCACATGGGCAATATTCTTATCCAAATCGAAGACTTCCTCAGTGTCAACGGTCATATCGCCGTGAGCCGCATCAGCGTGCCCGACAAAGGCCAAGGAAGCTAGAAAGGCATTTCACTCCGTTGCCAATGTTGTACAGTCAGATATTGCCAGATTTAATCAAAGGTGGATTGATAGTGTCGAAGGAGATAGAACTTGTGATTCCTTTACCCACCAGGTTTTGACTCCAACGCCCGATGTGACTACCATGCTGGGGCACAAGGGCATTCAACTGAAGACTGCAAGGTTCTCAAGAGCAAGATTCAGACTCTGCTTGACTCTGAGATGTTCTCATTCACGCCTTAGGGTATTCAAATCAACAATCCTTCACCCAATCAGGCGGGTTCATCAATCCATGTGGTGGAAGACATTGCCGAGGGTAGATATGAAGATGATTCTCAGACTAATCTTGACATTCAACTTTGAAGATGGTTAGCTCAATTGTAAGTCAAGAAAGGAAAGCCCTATCCTCGATGCTGGCAATCTTTTGACTCATGTCTTTACTTTTGCATTTTGTAGTTTCTTTGTTAAGTGCTACTCATTTTGAGACATTGTTGTTTAAAAATTGTGTTATTAATGGAATGAATATGCATATTTTGATTAAGTACATTCGTGTTCACTCATACCTTTTAATATCAAATGCTTATTTAAGCAAAATTTGAGGGAGGATGATGAAATGGAAAGACGCAAAACCTCTGATAGTATGCTTTTGAATAACACCCTTGCTGATGATGTATAAGCATTGTTTCAAATCCCCTAAACACTAGAGATATAAGGATTTTATCCCTAGTTAACCACTTTGAGCCTAGAAGCAGGAGTTTCCTTCATTTCTCTAAACCCTTACACTTAACCTAGGGCAGGGTAGTGTTCAGTTGATCTGATCATACAGTTATGGTGGTTGTTCTTCAATGACCAATAACTTGGCAGTCACAAACCTTTCCAAAAAAAGATCAAAAGAAAAAGGAAAGCCCACTAAGTCAAAACCTATGAAGGAGACTTAGGCAAAACTGGGGCAATCCTGATGGACTTCAAAAATAGAATCAGTCCATGCAAAATTAGGGATGAAAAGAAAATCGAAAGAGGGCCTCAAATCCTCAGGCAAAAATAAGATTCAGTGACACCATGTCAAAAATCAAAAGGTTACTGACTTCCATGGCCAAAAACAAAATAAGGTGAATGTCATTTCAAGAAAATCTTGAATCATCATCTTCACTCTTACGCCACCAAATTCTAGATACGTGTGTCAAGCTAACTGAATGTAGGACTTGAGAATATCAAGGAGAATGGGTGGGTTAAAACAAAACTTTGAGCCTTATATCCTTTCTTTCTCAAACCATGAACTAGGCCACGTTACAACCCTCAAAAGACCTAATTGAAGCAGGTTTGTTCCGAAAGCATACTTCGGTAAGATCACGTCAAAACTGACTCCTAAAAGGATTTGCTTATCATCAATGTGACATTCTGATCAGTGATTTATTCACTATATGTTGCGACATATTTCCAGTGAACAGACTTGGACTTCAAAACTGTCATATGCATTGCATTAAAATTATCATTTTCAAAACGATCAATTTTACTTGCAAGTAAGCACTTGACCCCAAGAAGGTTTCTGCAATGAAAGGATTTATCAAGCTAAGATGCAAAATTCCTGAAGAATCTGTTGAGCAGAAAGGCAAGCCACTCCAAGATTCAGATAATCTGGGGCAGTTAGGTTGAGATTCGACAAATCTCTCGAAGACCAGTTAATCAGAAGTAATCACGTCGAGATTTGAAAAATCTCTCGAAGCTCGGTTAGTCTGGGGCAACTCCTTCACAAATGCAGTTAGCTAGGGAATTTGACTTGGTAAAGGAAGTTCAGTCTGGGGCAACCAATTTTGAGGATTTGTTAATCAATCATTTTAGGAGTTAGTGAATCAGGGGCATAACTTTTCAAAGTTCAGAATATTGGGGCAAGCCGTCTTAAGGTCATCTTATGGAAATTTATTTCCCAAACTCCTTTCAAGGCAAGAACTCCAAAGACCAGCTAGCAGGGGCAGGTTTGCTTCCCATTTGTTACTCCCACAGTCTGAAAAACAAGTTTGAGGACTTTGTTTTGCAAATACAGTCAATCTGGGGCAATTACGTTGAGATTTGTTGAATCTCTCCAAGAGTTTGAAGACACTAAAGCATCTTGTATACCATTTCTTCTGTAAAATACTCTTGGTAATTTCTTCCCATAGACCATGTAATCTGGGGAAGTTACGTCGAGATTTGTGAATCTCTCCAAGAGTTTGAAGATATTGAAGCAATTGTATGCCAATTCTTCTGTAAAATCCTCTTGGTATTTTCTTCCAATAGACCATCTAATCTGGGGCAGAGGAGACTTGGAGTTTATTTGTTGCAAGGGCCTTTGCCTCTTTGGATGAGCATTATGCAATTAAAACTCACAACTACTTGTTCTTGTTGATATCCTTTGCTATCACCCCAGTAAGTTGTTACTTCAGTTAATCTAGGCAGATTACCATGGATCTTTCTCTCCCAACAAGGAAATCAAGCTCATGACAGCAGTCCCTTTAGTGAAGTCATGATGTTATACCTCGGGTGGAGTACTCTTTTCCCCCAGAGAAGGTTGAAACCTTGGAGTAGAACGGTTTTTTCTGCATGTTCATCCCTAGTGATGTTCCTATCTGGTGAAGTTGGTTGGGTATCCTTGTCGAGATGTTATTTCATCTCCAGTTTTGTTTCCCCTTGTCTGTTTCGTCAGCATAAGCAAAAACATGGCATACATGAATTCATACATATGCATGGCATCCGAGCATTTTTGCTACCTTTTTTGGGTTTACCTGTTTCGTTCACTTTGGCGTTTATCTCCCCAAGTGGTTGAGTTTGTCTTTTCTCTCCAGTAGAGTCGTCAGCCTTAAGCATAAAGTGCCCACCCTTTCCAAGTTCCCTACAGAGTTTGATCCTCGTGGATGATGGTTGTTTCAGTTATCTTTTCCATGTTTGGATAAGATAAATTCCCATTTGAGTTCATTCCTCAATGGTTAGAGTCTTGTTTGACCGTTTCTTTCTAGCTTGTTCCTAGACTGAACTTTGGTCCCTGGCAGATGTTGCTTTTGAACTTGATTAGGTCGCCGAACCTAATTTGAACGTGCATTTATTTTGCACTATTGTCTTGCAAGAAGAATATTTTGCAGATCCTCATTGAAGACATAATCTATTCTTCAGCAGGGTTGTTATAACATCTCTTTGGAATTTACACTCAGACAACAAGTGGCAGTCTCCTCGAGAAGCTTGTTTTGTCATTGATATTTTTGCAACGATAAGTGGAAATCTCTCCCAAGAAGCTTATTTGTCTTTGATGTTTTCCTTAATCTGTTGTATACAACAAGTGACAATCCCTTTGAGAAGCTTATTTTTTATGGTGATAAGTGGCAGTCTCCCTTGAGAAGCTTATCCGTCCTTGGTGTTATTCAACCTTTTGTGGTTACAATTGGTGTTACCCTCGATCAGTCATTTGCTATCAACCCTTTGATAATGATTTTCAAATACATTCTTTTTGATCAACCCCTTGATGAGATTCTTACTTAAGGTGTTCTTTCCGTCAACCCTTTGATGATGCAGTCCAAGATCAGGTTTTCATTCTGTCAATCCTTTGACGATGTGTTCCTTCGGACAGGTGTTCTTTCCGTCAACCCTTTGACGATGCAGTCCGAGATCAGGTTTTCATTTTGTCAATCCTTTGACGATGTGTTCCTTCAGACAGGTATTCTTTCCATCAACCCTTTGACAATGTCACTCTTTAGTGAACCAGTGGTTTGTTTCCGTCAACCCTTTGACAATGTCAGTTTTCTTCCAGTCAACCTTTTGATGATGTAACCATTTATGTCAGTTGCTTTGTTGCCGTCAACCTTTTGACGATGATAATGTTTGGTGAATTGTTTCTTTCCGTCAACCCTTTGATGAGGTAGTCCGAGATCAGGTTTTCATTCTGTCAATCCTTTGATGATGTGTTCCTTCGGACAGGTGTTTTTCTGGCAACTCTTTGACGAGGTGTCTCTTCGATGAAGTAATTTCTTCATTCAGTCAACCCTTTGATGATGTCAGCTTTCCTTCCATCAACTGTTTGATGATGTGATTGTTTACTTCAGTTATTTTTTCGTCAACCCTTTGACGAGGATAATGTTTGTTTTTTCCATCAACCCTTTGACAATGTGTCTCTTTATTTTAATTTCCTTTCCATCAACCCTTTTATGATGTCACTCTTCAGAAAATTGGTTTGTCTTTCCGTCGACCTTTTGACGCGGTGTTCCTTCGATCAAGTTTTCTTTCCGTCAATTCTTTGACGAGGTGTCACTTTGATGAATATTTCTTCATTCCATCAACCCTTTGATGATGTGATTTTTTACTTCAGTTATTTTTCCGTCAACCCTTTCATGAGGATAATGTTTATCTTTTCCATCAACCCTTTGACGATGTGTCTCTTTATTTCAGTATTCTTTCCATTAACTCTTTGATGATGCGATTATTTATGTCTGTCTTTTCCGTCAACCCTTTGACAATGCCACTCGTCAGTGAATATATTCCCATTCGTCAACTCTTTGATGATGTGTCTCTTCGATGAATTTATGTTTCATTTCCGTAACCCTTTGACGATGTCACTCTTTAGTGAAGTGGTTTATTTCCGTCGACTCTTTGACGATGTCACCATTTATGTCAGTTTTCTTCCCGTCAACCCTTTGACGATGATAGTGTTCCCTTCCATCAACCCTTTGATGATGTGACTATTTACATATCTTTCCGTCAGCCCTTTGACGATGCCACTCATTTGTGAAACTTTTCTTTCCCCGGTGGAGACCGTCTTTTCGGTTCAACCTCCATTGAGGATATTTTCTTTCTAGAATGTCATTCAGTCACGCTTGAACTTGATGATCAATCATTCTAGATACCTCCATTGGAGCTCATCTTTTGGTTCTACTTCCAATGAGGTTGTTTTATTTTGTTCAGAGTGTCAGTCAGTCATTGTTTGAACTTGTTGATCAACTGCTCTGGATATCCCTCAGTGGAAATCGTCTTTCGGTTCAACCTCCAGTGAGGATCTTTTCTTCTAAAGTGTCAACCGGGCATGGCTTAAACTTGTTGATCCATCACTTTAGATGTCTTGTTTTATTTTCTTTCCCCATTGGAGACCGTCTTTCCGGTTCTACCTTCATTGAGGACCTTTCTTTCTAGAATTTCATCCACCCATGCTTGAATTCGATGACCAATCATTCTAGACACCTCCATTGGAGCCCATCTTTTGGTTCTACTTCCAAGGAAGATGTTACTTTTGCCTTTTCTTTGGTCCAATCCTAAGGCTTTGAGGGTTGTGTCCTGGCTTTTCTTTTCAGAGTGTCAACCGGTCATTGCTTGAACTTGTTGATCAACTACTCTGGATATTCCCCAGTGGAGACCATCTCTTGGTTCAATCTCCAGTGGTGATCCCTTCCTTCTAAGTGTCAACTGGTCACGTCTGAACTTGTTGATCAATCACTTTAGATTTCTCCAGTTTTGTTTCAGCTTCCCCAGCATTTTGTCATCCCTAATGAGTGGTTACTCATTGTGCTGACTTTATCCCTTGTTTGCTTTCGTTTTTTTGTCTGTGTTTTGCATTATCATTCCATCATTTTAGAGTTCATTGCATGTCAGCATTATAGATTGGTTTTCTTTTGTCCATAGCATAGCATGTCATTGCATCTAAGGAAAATTTTGGTTATCTATATTTAAATACCTTTCACCATGATTTCATGAGGATTATCATCACTCATGTCATCCGGTGAAGATATTTAAATAGGGGCAACTGTCATACTCCAAAATTTACCCTTAGATTTTGTTAATCTTTTGCATATCATTTTAGGTCAATCATCTTGCATAATATCCCAAGTAATCAGCTGAAATAAACTTGTTGGAATTACGGCTGAATCGGTCAAACTAAAAGTCAATTGTACGTAAAAAATCAGTGGACAGAGAATTTAAAAATCGAGCCTGCAGATGTCAGTGATATTAATCTATGTTTCGCGTAGTTTAACCTGGCATGCTCACTTAAATTTTTCGAACACTTTTCGGTCGCGTTTTGGACAGTTTAAGCCTTTTCAGCGGGTAAAATCTATTTTGGAATTTGACCAAACGCTGTATTTTTCCGATACGTATATTTCGTGCTGATCATTTTGGTGTATTCATTTTGTGTTTTTGAGCAATTCGATACTGGTCCAATTTATCATTTTTAACCGATTTTCATTTTAATTTTTTTTAGTTAAATAATATTTTTATTTATTTAGAATTTTATTCTTTTTAATTTATTGGTTGTGTTTATTGTATTTTTAATTTATTTTATTACTTTCTTTTTAATGTTAAATTTTGTTCTTATTCCTTTTTATAGAAAACTTCACAATTAACTTTAAAAAGTTTTTATTATTTTGTTTAGTTAAATACTTATTTAATTTGTTTAATTAGGTACCTAATTTAGTTTAAACTAATCTTTTTATCTTATTTTTAGTTAAGTTTATCTTTTTATTTTCCTTCCTTTTATAATGTATAGAGTTTTGTTTTCATTTGTTTTTGAAAAAACCTGTGAATTAAACTTTGTTTTCATTTGTTTTCATTAGTTTAAACTTTGATGCCATGACAATTTGTTCAGAACCAAAACTTTGACCCCACATAACACTCCACTACACCCCAAAACAATGTTTAAAACACTCCAAAACTCCAACCTACAACACATCCTGCCAAGACAAGTCAAACACAAAAGCCAACCATACTGCTTGCCTGCATCACCTGCTACACAAGCAGTTAAAACCAAAACTTGCACCATGTTGTCAAAGTCCATAACATGCCAAGAAAACTCTGTACAAATTCAACAAACTTGTTAAAACATACTTGTGACACAAGCCTCAAGCCTGCAAAACCTCCCTGCTACAAACTTTGAATACCAAAGCCAAGAATCCTACTACACACCAAACATTGACAACAACACATCAATGACTACAACGATCACAATAGTACCAAGAAATTTGAAAACAAAATTGAAAGGAACAAGGGAATTGAGACGGGTAGAAAAGGACAGAGGGAGAAAAACTGAAGACCAAGAAGAAAAACCTTTTTATTAATTTTGCGGAGGAGATATGAGAAACAAGAACACAACACTCCATTTTTTCTTCTTCACTCATCAACCATATATATTTCCTTCTTCACCGTCGTCTCTTTCACTTCAGCAACAAACCTCTAACACACTTTCGAACCACCATCATCACCTATCCCTCCATCTCATTTGTAACTCACACAAAAACAAGCAGTAACAAGGAATAGCCTTAGGATTTCACACCTTTCACCAGAAACAGCACAACCATCATTGATACCGCAATTACAAACCTTCATCTATCTCGGTCACCTTCCTCTCTCAACCACCAAACACCCTTAGCCTCAATCTTCATAAACCCTTCCTCCTTCACCCAACCCTCACCACAAAAACCTGTAAACCAGCTTCAAGCAATCCGCAAGCAGAGGTTGAGAAAGGAAAGTGAGATTGAAACAGAGACGCCAAAAACGAATAGGAGAAGAAGTTTGAGATCGAAAGAGTGTGATGAATGAGAGATACGATCTCCTTGAGAAGCCTTGATTCTGAGGTTTGGATTTTTGAAATTTCTCTCATGAAGCGCGTTTTCTCTACAGGAAATTGTGTTTCACATTGCGGCCATATTGTTAGGTTTTTCCTTTCCCTCATATTCACTTCCAAAATGGGTTTGGGTCGGGTGGGACCCAACCCATATGAACCAAGTTAGACCCGCCTTATGTAGGTCTGGGTCACGCTTTATCCTTCCAAGCCTGAATTATTGTTGTTATCACTTTTTTTGTTAAGAGATTTTTGTTTTTTTATCTAGAGAACAACATGATTTTCTTTTTAGGATTAGTAGTTTATTTTAATTTTAATGTCTTTTTAGGGTTTTAGTTTATAATAATAATAGATAAAAAAATATTTTCTTAATTAATATTTGATTTTTAGTAGTGATTTATTTGAGATTTATTCTTTTAGATTGTTTAGTTTCCTCTTTGATTAAATATTAAAAACAAAATATATTTGATTATTTAGTTTTTCTTTAAATTTTTATTCTTGCATTTTTTATTTGCATTTATATCTTAAATATTTAGGTTTTATATTAATTAATTTCATTATTGACGTTGTCACTGATTTTATGAGTTTATGACTTAGGTTCTTCTCATTTGAGCTTGCTTTCGATTTTATCTTGACTATGTCAATATTTTGTGTATATCATTCATTTAATTCATGCACTTTCTGTTATGACATTTCTCTTTACCTGATTCTATTTTGTGTCTGGTATTCAATCCTTTTTCCTCGTATTAATTACCTGTCTCTGGTTCCAAAGGAAAGGATCCCCTCCTATTGACTGACATGTCATGTTTAGGATAGCCTTGTCCAAGTTTCCCTTGAGACTTTGTTAGAGTTTCTAGCTTTCCTTTCATCCTAGCCTTAGAATTGGAGTCACCGCACTCCATGTAGGTGTCATGGTTTATGAACACTTACTTCCCCTTGGAACCTTGACCGCAATCAAGAGTTCCTCACCCCTAGTGAGGTGAATTACGAAGGCTCTGATTCCTCATTCCTAGTCAGGATACGTAGGCACGAGACGCGAAGTCTTGGCGAGCCCACTAACACACTAACAACTAATTTCCCTTATCTATCACCGCCGCACGATCAAGACCAACTTACGTTCCCTTTCATCTTAGCCTTAGGATTTGAGTCACCGTACTCTATGTAGGTATCTTGCCATGGATACTTACTTTCCCCCTTGGAACCTAGACCACAGTCAAGAGTTCCTCACACGTGGTTAGGTGAACTACGAATGCTCTGATTCCATCCTAGTCAGGATATGTAGGCACGAGATGCAATGTCTTGGCGAGCATACTTTGTATATACCCTAGGTCTTTACCTTAGCACAATTCCCTTAGCAATCAAACAATAACATAACACAAATACTAACAAGAGGTTCATGTAGAGTACTATAGATACTTAGGATGCTAACACCTTCCCTAGGTATAACCAACCCCCGAACCTTAGATCTCTTAGCTTTGTTGTTACATAACACACTTAGGGTTTTCTTTGATCTTTACCCTTTCCTTTGGATAAATCAAAACTCGGTGGTGAACTTCATGATTTGTGATTCAAGTTAATTAATAGCTTAATATCTGATTCTCACCGCAACATTAAGCTCTACAACGGGTAGGTGCTTAGAGTCATGGATCCCTATCGAAGACATTATTGCCTTAACGGAGGCCCATTAGACAGTAATATCTTTGAAACGATCTCTTCTAGGTGAGGCCTTCGTATCATCCCACAAGAAAGACTCCTCGTAGGCGTCAATTACACAACCATTGACACAAGGGTTCTAAAAAGGTATCTCAGAGTCATAGATTGAGGTTAAAAATATCGTTGTCAAAATACGATACGTTCAAGGGATCTCGTCTGATTGGGGCTTTCGTATTAACCCAACGAGTCCAAAGGCCTCATGAGTTAAAACTACCAACCGCCGTGGATAGAACGGGTTAAAGGTCCTTAGAGTTAACGATTCAGACCTGAAAACATCATCATCATGATGAAGGCTCATCAAAACAATAACATTTCCAAGGGAATCTACTCTAAGCGGGGTTTTCGTATCGGCCTCACGCGAAATATTCCATGCAAGTCTCTACTACACAACCACCATCCTAATCCTATGTTTTTCTCAGACTCGGGTATAGAGTCATCTCACAAAGCACCAAAAATCAGAGAACCCCAACAATGTCATAAGAAACAATAATAGGATACAATAAAGATAAACAAGCAAGTAGATAAATAATCAAACCAGCAAGCAAACAATAAGAGAAAATAAACAAGAAGAAAACAAACAAGTGAAGCTAATGCTCACGAATCGAGTCAAGTTAGGCTTGACTTTCTCTAGCATAGGGCAATGCATATCCCCAGCAGAGTCGCCAGCTATCGTACCTTGAAAAATACGATCCTTGTGATGGACGCAGAATAAACGTTCGAACAGAGTCGCCACTGAATTTTATTCATTCCAAGGAAGGTATTATCACCCTCTACGTCTGTTGTACTCAACAAGAATCTCTTAATTCGATTCATGAGAAATGTTAACTAGGTTTGTTTGTTTTCTTCTAAGGTAATAACGAGTAAAGGATGTAGTTCTAAGGGGGGAATTTGGTGGTTTTTTATTAGGGTGCTCGCCAAGGATTGGGGCCCTTGTGCCTACGTATCTTTCATTTAAAAAAATGAAGAATCAGAGCGTCCGTAGTTCGTGGAACTACGGTTAGGTTTGAGGATAAAAAGGAAAAAAAGGTAGCTCGCTAGGATCTTGCAATCCTATGCCTACGTACCCTCACAGTGCAATGAGGAACTTAGAGCAATCGTAGTTCGGAGGACTACGGGAGAAAGGTTTGGTGTTTTTTATGAACAAGTGTTTAGGTCGCATTCTAACTGCTAAACGTTCGCTTGTCTGCTCACTAGGGGAGGCTGAAGCACTAGTTTATATGCGCGGAAGAAGGGACTCTTTAAACAATGTTCTTTTGAAAAAGTGTTTGAGTTGTGGATCGCACGGGGGCGAGTAATTAGTGTCTTGAGGAAGTTTAAATCGTACGGGCCGAGAAAAGAGAGCTTGATGTGTTGGATGTTTTAGAGGTGACAATTGTTTACACACGAGTAAGGGAACTCGTACCCAAACAATCAAAGAGAGGAATCGAAGCCTCCAAACCCCTCCTTTTCACCTTTTGAGAAATTGTGTTTAAATATGGATTAAGTGTTTTCATGAACGACGAGTGCTTATAAAAATGGTTTGAATCTTATCGAGTTAAAAGTCTTTTAGAGGTGTCAATTGTTCACACACGAGTAAGGAAACTCGCACCTAAATAATTGAGGAAAAGGATCGAAGACTCCATCCCCCTCACTTCACCTTTAATGAAAGTAGTGTTTGAATATGATTAAGTATTTTAAGGAAATAGTCGTTTGAACACGAGAAAGACATCTCGCATCCAAACAAAATGAGGAGGAATTTTGAAGATTCAAAACCCCTCCCTTTATTTTTAATAAAAACATGCTTAACATAATTTTAACAAAGTGCTCGTTGTGATCGAGGTTTGAATTTGTACGTGAGACGTGGTAAGGTTGATGGCGAGGCGTGCTCAACTTACAAGGTGTTTGAAAATGGACTCGGTATTGAATGAAAATTTAGTTGAAAGATGTTTTGAGTGTGTAATTAAGATAAGGTCAACATATATTATCATTGCATGAGCAAGTTGAGAAATTGTACAACTGAAATAATCGAGCAAAGATCGCTAAATCATACTGATCTTGACGGCTGATCAGAACCTGAAGTGGGCCAAAGATGACGTCTATGATGCTGGGTGTGAGAGATGAGGAGGGGGTGTACCTGCAAGGCACTCCGATGCTAAAGTAAGAATCGGGAGAGAGAGAGAGAGAGAGAGAGAGAGAGAGAGAGAGAGAGAATGCATGATGTTAGGTTGATTCTAGGTAGTATAGTAGTAATTTCCGGCGAATGTTGGTGGCAGACGGTGGTTTGGCCACTTTTTGCCACTGTCGTAGTCGCCGGACCCTTAGGAGCTTAGGGGTTTAGGTCGTTTCTGGCGCCATTGCGACGATGGGCGTGCTTGCCACTGGCTGAGCTCATGAATTTTCCGGTGTACCTATGAGTTTTCCGGCAGGTTCATGAGTTTTTCGATAGGCCTTCAAACGGAATTCTGGGTAGCGAACCAAGGAGGATCTCCCCACGTGCGTTGTAGGGGTTGCCCCAGGCATCTCCTCGCGCCACAATTGTGCCATTTGAGTAGGGTTTAGATGGGGGACGTCGTCCCCGGGCCTTCGCGCGCCTTTTCACTTGACTAGCGGTGGAAGGGTGGATTTAATTTTGTCATCGAATTCACTTTTGTCCTCTGCTTTTCAGGTGAAGGAGATGGCGCGTGAACCTGAAGAGGAAATTCTCATAGACTCGTCTGAGGAGAGCTCCTCGGAAAGTAGTGACACAGAAGTTATGGCCACTCCTAGCGACGTCGGCGAGACTCCACCTGAGCAGACCTCTGCGGAGGAGTGGATAGTGGCAGAACCAACGGAGCATGCCTCCGGTTTTGCTTCGTACTCTAGGGATGCCTTCACGATTGTGGGGGTTGAAGGGGAATGAAAGGTTTTTTTTCCTAGACAAGACGAGCGAATTTGCACAGACTACGGGGAGAGGTTCCTGATGTATGAGTACATCTTCAAAGATATTAGGCTGAGGCTGCCCTTCACTGATTTCCAGAGGTCTGTCTTTGTACATTTGGACTTGGTCCCCTCTCAGCTGCATCCAAATTCCTTAGCATTTATCCGCACGTTCGAACTGACGTGTGAGTTCCTGAAGATATGAGCTACTCTCCCTTTATTCTTTACAATCTTCCATCTCCAGAGGCAAGTCTCGGGGAGGAAGTTCGGCTGGGTCTCGCTGAAGCAAGCGAAAAAGTTGTTTAAACCGTTCTCCGAGTCCATTAGGACTTTTAAAGAGAGATTCTATGTTATCGAGCCTGTGTCAGCGAAGGCCCAGGATACCACGTATGTCTAGGAGGTGTCAATGGATGAGAACAGAGAGGATCTTTACGACGAGCATGGCAAAGTGGTGGTGCAGAGGTTGCTGAAGTTCCCTTTCTGTTGGAGTGGGGATCACTTTTCCCAGGGAACTAACCAGTATCTTGCCCAGTCAGAGATGTTGGAAGATGAGGACAAGACCGGCTATGCAGTGCTGGTTAATTTTGTCAACAGTTTTACCCATGCGGAGTGCTAGACTAAGGACGGGGATCCGATCTTCGAGGAAGATGGCGGGAAAAATGTGGAGAGCCGTTACATTAACACGAAGGGGCTCCTTGAGTGCAGGTCTCACGATGACGCTCTTAAACTGCCGGGTAGTCTTTATTTCTTAGCTTGTTTAGATTATTGTCTTCCTGGTTTACTAACGTGCTCGTTATATTTTTGCAGGTGAAATGCCTTCAACGCATGAGCGGATGGTAAAAAATGCCCAGGTGAAGGGCAAGGGAGGCCAGTAAACACGAAAGGTCGGCTTACCCAATGAGTGCCACCTCCACAGACGGGGTCGGGGACCTCCTCGCCGACTCCTCCGCCTGTCCAGGGTTCCCCAGTGCCTGGAACCTCAAGGTTAAGTGCTTCCGGCAGAATGATTGGTGGACCTCAGCTAGGCGGGGGAGAAGAGCAAGTCCGAGCTGCCTCCATGCCTTCACAATAAGAGGTTCTTTGAAGGTTCCTCTTTGACGGTTCCTCGGGCAGAGTCTCTAAAGCTCGAGGGAATGGACCGCCCGAGCAAGAGGGCGATGCTGGTGCAGGATGCTTCCGACCTGATTAGGGTCCTAGAGATGCCGGTGGTCTACGCCGAGGAAGATTCCCCTCATGAGTCTGAGCTGAAGAAGGCCCAGGCCGCGATATCGGTCCTGGAGGAGAAGGTGAAAAAGGCTAAGGAGGAGGCTAAGGCTGTCGAGGAGGCGAGGAAACACTACTAAAAAATTCGCGTTTAGTGACCGAATTAGAGACCAAAAAAGCCTTAAAATCGGTCATTATAACGTTTAGCGACCAATAACGCGACTACCAAATTTCGGTTGGAAAAGTGCTAGTCGCTAACCTTTAGAGACGGATTTAGTGACCGAAATTAGTGACCGATTTTAGCGACTGAAATTAGTGACCGATTTTAGTGATCATTTTCAATTGTTTAAAAAACTTAAAATAAAACAAAAATTTTGTCTCTAGCAGGAATCGACCAATGCACTTTCCTTTATGAGGTTTTCGGGTGTCCACTAAGCTATTTGGTTTTTTGGTTTTTGTTGTACAATTTACATTTGAAATGTATATATTATTAATGAAATAGAACTTTCAAATATTGTTTACAAATTTTCTAACACTAATTGTCATTAAAATTATATTTTTATCTAAATTAATAAATTTGTATGAGTTAATTATTTATATAAATATATGTTTTATTTGTTAAAACAATAAAAATGTAAAATTTTGATTAAAAAATTCAAAAAAAATAAAAGGAGAAAATTGGGAGGGAAATAACTTAATAATGAAAAAAAACAAAAAAAATATTAGTGACCGAAATTTCGGTCTCTGGATTTTTTTATGAATTAATTTATATAAAAATAATTATTTGAGATAGAAAATTATGGTCACAAAATATCAGTTGCTAATTCGGTGGCTAATTTTATTTAGTGACCGATTTAGTGAGTTTTACAATTTTACTAACATGATGTCTAATTCTGGTGGCTAATTCGGTCACTAGAGTGACCGAAATTTTTCAGTCACTAATTCGGTCACTAAAATCGAATTTTCTAGTAGTGAAAAAGTCTCAGGAGGAGCTGACCAAGATCCAAGGGGAGAAAGACACCCTGGCCGCGGAGAAGAAAGTCGTGAAGGATTTGGTCGAGCAAATGAGGTCCGCTGTTGCCCCTGCTGAAGATAAGCACGAGAGTCTGAAGGAGCGGAAGACTCGGGCTGAGTTGGTTGCCCGTATTATGCAGGCGGAGGATGACGTCGAAGCCATTGGGGAGGATTCTTTCAACAACGCTGTGGCACGGGTGAAACTTGTGAACTCCGGTGCCTAACTGTCCACTGAGGGGACCAATTTCCTGTACCATGTGGAGAATGGAAAGATTGTCATCCCCGACTTTCTTCATATCCGAAAGGAGCATGCTCAGATTCTCCACGAAGAACCTCAGCAGACGCAGACTATCCCCGAGGAGCCTCAGCAGATGGAGGAGTGATATCTTTTTGTTGTACCTTCGGCCTGCGTGCTGTGTTAAAGTAATTTATCGTTTTGAATTGGGCATGGCCCCTTGTTAATGTAACAAGTACAATTTGTGGTCCTCGTGACCATTTACTATTGTGATATGTATGTTTTCGGCTGCTCTGCTCGGTTTTGTATAATTTACATTCGCGTATGGCTTTATCTATTTTTATTTTTGCTAAGTGTAGTAACTTTGCTCGGTACAAGTGTGTGCCCGTAATAAGGGTGACTTTGAATGATTTTTTGTTTCGGGGTTTGCTCGACTTAGATGTGTTCGTCAGTGAGGGGGACTGGTCGAACGACCAGGGTAGTTTTCGGGCATGAGAGCGGAGCTCAGGTCGCGTTCGAGGCCTGAGTTCGCGGCGTGAACTTCCCATCGCGAGCTGGGTGTTCTGCCTATCATGATACTTTGCAATGGCGGGATCGGTCGAGGAACCGCTGTCGAGCGTGGGTTCTGCTCGTTCTTGAGCGAAGGCCTTCCTCAGTTTGAGTACAGCGCTTGTACCTGGGCGTACATTCGTGGTCGGGACGCTATGCTCGTCGCATTGACGAAGCGAACCTTAGCTATAATATTGTTTTAGCTTTTTGGCGTTCCATGGTCGAGCCAATTCTTCCCCGTTAAGGTTTTCTAGGTAGTAGGCCCCATTCTCCGTCTTCGTCCCGACGCGATAGGGTCCTTCCCAATTTGCGGCGAGTTTGCCTTCTCTAGAATCTTTGTGATTCCTTCTTAAGACAAGTCTGCCTACTTGGAATTCTCGCCGTATAACTTTGGTGTTGTGCCTGATTGCAATTTTTTTGTTTTAGTGAAGCTTCGCAGAGAGCTGTTCCTGATCGGACCTCTTCGATGAGGTCGAGCTCCTCCTTTAGTGCCTCATTATTTGTCTCCTCATCTAGGGGGGATTCAGTCTGCCTGGAGGGCACGTGTATCTCGATGGGGATCACTACCTCAGTTCCGTAGGCTAGACGAAAAGGGGTTTCCCCGGTCGAAGAATGAGGCATAGTGCGGTAGGCCCAGAGCACGTTGTGCAGCTCCTCAAACAAAGCTTTCTTCGTTTTGTACAGCCTTCGTTTGAGGCCTCGCATGATTACCCTGTTTGCTGCTTCGGCTTGCTCGTTAGTCTGAGGATGTTCGACGGACACGAAGTATTGTTTCGTGCCCAGTTGGGTGATGAACTCCTGGAACTTTCTGTCCGTGAACAGCGTCCTGTTGTCAGTGACCATTTCTTGGGGGATGCCCAAGCGTGCAAGGATGTTCCGCTTGTAGAAGCGAAGTATGTTGTGGGCCTTTATTTTGGCAAGAGCCTTCGCTTTTATCCACTTGGTGAAGTAGTCAACGCCCACTATCAAGTACTTGTTCTGGTTTGATCCTACGACGAAGGGTCCCAGGATATCCAGGACCCACCATACAAAGGGCCATGAGGAGGACATTGCTTTGAGTTTGTTGGGCGATGCCAAGTGCATGTCCCCGTGCCATTGGCATTTGTCGCATCTCTTCACGTGCTCTTTTGCATCATGCTGCATGGTCGACCAGTAGTATCCTGCTCGCAGGGCTTTACTGGCGAGGGATCTCCCCCCGAGGTGTTGGGTATTGATCCCTTCGTGGATTTCCCGCAGAATGTGGGCGACCATCTCTTCCTCGACACATTTGAGTAAAGGGATGGAGAACCCTCGCCTGTAGAGCTTATTTTCGACCAAGACGTAGGAGCAGGCCCTGCGCCTGACTACGCTGGCCTCTTTGGGGTCAGATGGTAGTTCATCCTTGGCGAGGTAATTGTATACGGGGTTCATCCAGGAGTTACTGCCGCCGACGACTTGCACGTTGAGGAGCGCGTAAGTTTTCTCAATGCTGGGCCGAGGAAGTACTTCCTGGATTACTGATTTGTTCCTTCCCTTTTACTTTGTGCTCGCCAGCTTTGACAAAATGTCCGCTCTGACATTATGTTCGCAGGGAACATGCTTTACTTCTACCATCGCGAACTTTGTCATCTTCTCCTTGACTAGGGACATGTATTCAGACAAGTTATCGTTCTTGGCCTGGTATTCTCCTTGAACTTGGAGGGCCACGAGTTGAGAATCGGCGCAGATGGTGACTTCCTCGGCCCCTAGGTCTTCGGCTAAGCGTAGACCGGCGAGGAAGGCTTTGTATTCAGCTTGATTGTTGGAAGTAGGGAAAGATAAGGTAAGCGAGACTTTGACGATAATTCCTTCGTCATTTTCCAAAACGATACCTGCCCCACTTCCTGCCGAGTTGGATGCCCTGTTGACGAAGATTGTCCACTTGCGCGCCCACAAGTGGGGGAATCGGTGAATGTCATCTCCGCGACAAAGTCGGTCAGCGCCTGGGCCTTGAGGGCTTTTCTACTCTCGTATTTGATGTCGAATTCGGATAATTCCAACGACCACTTGAGCATTCTATCGGCCATGTCAGGTCGCCCTAACAGTTGCTTCACGGGTTGGTATGTTCGGACCACGATTGTGTAGGCCAGAAAGTAATGTCTTAATCTTCTCGCAGCATTGATGAGGGTCGAGGGTACTTTATCTATTTGTTGGCATCTCAACTCTGGTTCTTGCAAGGCTTTGCTCATGAAGTATATGGGTTTTTGCCCGTCAGGCGTTTCACGAATGAGGGCGGCGCTGACGACCTTGGTTGCCACGGCGAGATAAAGGTACAGTGTTTTTCTGTTATCTTGCGGTTCTGACAATGCTCGTTTTAGGTGAAGGAGAGCCTGGTCGCATTCCTCTGTCCATTCGAAAGCTGCCTCCTTGCGGAGGAGTTTGAAAAAAGGCAGTGCGTGTTGGGCAGACTTGGCCACAAAGCGGGATAATGAAGCGAGCATCCCGTTGAGGGATTGGATGGATTTCTTCAAGTTAGGTGTAGGAAACTCAGAGAAGGCCCTGCACTTGTCGGGGTTAGCTTCAATTCCTCGTTCCGTCAGATAGAAGCCGAGGAACTTGCCCGCTCGTACCCCGAACGTGTAATTCTCCGGGTTGAAACGCATCCGGTATTTTCTGGTCTACTCGAAGACTTTTCTCAAATGGGCCATGTGATTGGATTCCTCGTGGGACTTCACGATCATATCGTCCATATAGACTTCGAGCATGTCCCTAATTTCTCCTCAGAAGACCTTGTTCATCATCCTTTGGTAGGTAGTGCCATTATTTTTCAAGCCGAAGGGCATATGTTGTAGTAATAGTTGCCTGACTCGGTCATGAAGGTTGTGTACCTTTTGTCGCTTTTTGCCATTGGTATTTGATTGTAGCCCGAATAGACGTCCATGAACGATAACAGTTTAAAACCAGTAGCATTATCAACAAGTTTATCTATATTGGGGAGGGGGTAAGCATCTTTAGGGCGGGCCCTATTGAGATCAGTATAATTAACACATATACGCCACTTTCCATTAGACTTTTTAACGAGTACAACATTGAACAGCCAAGTAGTGTACTTGGCCTCCGAAATAAAGTTTGCCTTGAGGAGGTCTTTTACAAATTGTTTGGCAGCCTCCGTTTTCTCCGGAGACTACTTTCTCTTACGTTGTGCTACAGCCCTAGCGGCGGGGTCAATAGTGAGTTGATGGCAGGCGACAGCAGGATTTAGGTAGGGCATCTCTGCGGCGCTCCAGGCGAACAAATCTGCATTCTCTCGAAGGCAAGGTTTGAGTTGTTTCCTCGCTAAGTCGGGGAGTCCGATCTCGATCTTCACTCCTCGCTAGGGGTCATCGCCGAGCAGAACAAGTTTGAACTCGCCATCCAGAATTGGACGCATCGGATATGAGTTATCGTCGGTGCTGGTTGAAGCTGAAGGGTTTCTCGAACAAGTCTAGGTCTCCTTTTGGTCATCTTCGGAGAAGCGGCTGTCGAGGTTGATAGAGTTGACGGGGAGCAGTGGCTTGGCCTCCTGGGAGCTGTTGGGCAGGGCCGGCTTGCTGGAAGTCTTCAGCTTGGCGGCAATGGCATTGAGTCCTTTGGTGGCTGCTTCAAAACATCTCTTTGTTGCCTCGATGTCCCCGTGTAGGGTAGCGACCAGACCCTTAGAAGTGTAGTACTTCGTTTTCAGATGCACGGTTGATGGTACGACCACCAATTCGGCCAAGGTTGGCCGTCCAAAGATGCACTGATAGAGAGAAGAGCAATCGATAACCAAGAATTGGACTTTAATAGACCTGGCCGTCTCTGCAGATCTAAAAGTCACGATCAATTCCACATATCCCCAGGGCTTTTTGACCGACTCGTTGAAGCCCTGTAGGTCAAATCCTACGTAGGGGATCAGGTGCGATTCATCTAGCTGGAGAGTGGAAAACAGCAGCGAGTACATGATGTCGACCGAGCTGCCTTGGTCGACTAAGATTTGGCGAACATCAAAGTTAGCCATCTGGGCTCTCACGAGCAGCGAAATGCTTGAGTTAGGAGCGCTACCAAGAAGTTCCTCAAGATAGAAAGAGATGGGGACCGACTCTTCCCGAACATTGTCGAGCGTGGTACTCCTGTTGGAGCTTGTGCTGAAAAGATGCTCGAATTTCCTTTTAATGTAGCCCATAGTAACTTTGTTGAAGCCCCCTCCGGAGATGACCATGGCGGAGGGGGAAGTTTCCCACGGACTATGTGCTGCAAAGTAGGGGGCGTTGAGCCCCTCAGGAACATAGAAGTCCTCAGGCCGCGATACGCTCACGGCAACCTGAAGGTTTGTCTCTTCCGAGGAAGGCACCTCTTCCTCGACTTTCTTCGACTCCTGGGTGTCCTATCGAGGAGTTTCCCTCTTCTTGGTAAACTGTTTTAGGTGGCCGTCCCTGATCAGTATCTCAATGGCATCCTTCAGGTGGATGCAGTCGTCGGGTGTGTGGTCGTGACTTTTGTGGAAATGACAGTATTTCGAATTGTCAGCATTCGGCTTGGCCAGTATCTGCTTAGGGAATCGAACCCCAGCTTGTTTGAACTTTGAGTTGGCACATTTGAAGATGATTTTCTCCCTGGAGACGGTCAGGGGAGTATACTCATGGAAGCGGCCGGAGGGTCCTTTGTTGTCCCGGGATTCCCGGGGGCAGTCTTCACGTCTTCTATCTCCCCGACGAGATGTCGAAGGTTCATCGCTCTTAGAAGTTCGGGCACTCTCCTGGTGGCGTGAGACCCGCGCGAAGTTGGCCGCTTCTTTCTCCTCGTACTGGATATATGCTTGCGACTTGAGGAGGAAGGCATCCAGAGTCCTTGGAGTTTCAATGCCAACAACTTTGGCGAATTCTGTACGGGGACGAAGTCCTCGCTCGAGCAAGAACTTCTTTATATCATCGGATGTTAAGACCTGTACTGCTTCTTTATTAAACCTCTCGATGTAGGCGCAGAGAGGCTCGTCCTTCCCTTGAATTATGGCCTCAAGGGAGGCTATGGTATTCGGGCGGTGGCGGGATGCGGTGAAGTGCCTGGAGAACATTCTCCCCAACTCTCTCCACGAGGTGATGGACTCGTCGGGGAGTTTCTTATACCAGGTCATCGCTCCCTTCCTGAGCGTGGTAGGGAACAGTCGACATTTGATGGCGCCCAGGACGCCACGATAATCAAGCAGAGCATCGATATTTTTGATGTGCTCGTCAGGATTCATCGTACCATCGTAGGTGCCCAAAGACGGTGGTTTCTCCAATCCCTTGGGGAGGCGCATGGCCATAATCTCCTGAGACAACGGGCTGCCAGGCTCATCGTCGTTACTGCTACTGGTCCATGACGGGGAGCGGGTGCTTCGCTCAAGAATAGGATGGTGATTCTGTCATACCCCAAATTTTGACCACCAAGATTTCCCATAATTGTGCAAATCATCACCGCAATATGGATGTACCATCACACCTCATCAATCTTCTCAAGGATTGTTGAGCACTCACCTCCACCAAAAATTAGGGTTTTGAGCCCTTTTAGAGCACTCAGATAAAGGATCAATCAAGAATTGACATGATCTTCAACTTTTCTAGCCTCTCAAGCATCTATAAAGGATCAAGAGGTCTCCTCATATCAAGAATCAAGCACAAAGTTGTAACATTCCAAGTGGAATCATGCCTCAAGATCGCCAATGTCACCAGATTAGGGTTTTGGTCGACCAGGGCCTCAGATGAAAATTTTCATCTGGGCATGAGCCAATACTTCAAAACATAACCCAAAATGCTCAAAGGGACCTCATGGACCCAATCATCAAGTCAAAATAGCCTTAGGGGATGCATTCATCAAAAATCAGGAATTAGGGTTTCTTGACCTAATTCACCCATAAGTTGACTTTTAAGGCAAGACATGAATCAAGACCTCAAGACATGATTTGAGGGCATCAAATACACCACATTGATCCATTTACAACAATGGATTGATCCAAGAAGCTTGATTCACAAGTTTCAAATTCATTTGGACCACAATTAGGGTTTTGAAGAAAAGGTCAATTGTACCTTTGACTTTGGACCAAGACATGTTCCCAAACCTTGGGACATGCTTCAAGACACCCTAAAACACCTATGGACTCCATCCATTAGGTTTGAATTAGGTCAAGGACTTGATTGCATAGAAGATCACACATTTTGGAATTCATCTGACAAAAAGTCAACTATGCCCAAAATCAAGTTTGACTTTTTAAAAATTTTCACAAATATGGCTCCCCTAAGTCAAAAACAATGTTAATGCATGGTTTTGATCATCATCTATCAAGAAAAATCAAGAAAAGTAAGGTTACTTGCAAAAGGGGCAACCATAGAAAACTTAAAATTTTCTAAGTTATGGAACAAAATGGATTTGGTACCAACTTTGCAAGGTCATAACTCCCAAACCCCAAGGCCTTTTTCTTCCATCCAAAGCTCAAATGAAAGTTCACATGACATACTTCAAAAGTGTCAACTACAAAAGATTCCAAATCCTCATCGATTTGTAGTTATGGATTGATCAAAATCACAAAAATATGAAAATGACCACTTTTTCCAACACTTAGTGAAAATTTTGGGACAGAATCTGTCTTGGTTTTTCACCAACTTTGAGACCATTTTTCACCACGGTCCAATTTGATTCAAGACCATTGTTGGACATCAAAGTTAAAGTAGGATATACAAGCTTTCCAAAGAGTATCAGAACATCATCAAACTCCATTTGAGCAAGGAGATATGGAGAGTCCAACATGCCTTGCTGCAAACTGTCTACAAGACAATTTTGGACATTTCTTGCTAGCCACGATAGTTTTTGTCAAGAGTAATGATCAAAACCACTCACATTCAGTGTATAGCAGATGAATCACCACAAACCTGCAAGGTTGGACCAAGAGGTCAAGGAAATCTCAAATGGCACGATGGGTTTTGTCACCTTTTGCCTTGAATTCAAAATGGCATTTATGTGCAATAGTGCACATTCAACAAAAGGACTCTTTTCAGTCAAGATGCTCCTATAAACAACAATAAAAGCATATGAGGAATATGGATTGAGTCAAAAGATAAGCTAGCCATGTGGAGGGCTATGGTACCTTGTGTGAGGGGCAATGATACATCTTGCCAAAACTTTTGAATTCAAGCCAATCTTCAAGCCAGCATTATTCCTCCAAGACAAACCTCCTCTACTATAAATAGAGGTCACATTGCTTCATTTAGATCACACCAAAACAACCACAATGCTTGTTTTCTCACAAATCCTCTTTCTTGCCAAATTCTAAGTCCTTAAAGAGTGAAAGTTTGGAATTCTCAAATCAGAGTAATTCTGTCCAAACCACGCATTCAAACACTTCACATACACCATGTGGAAGTGATCTAAACACTTACATTCCATCTGTAACATCAGGATCACTAAGTCATACCCCATTTGCTCAAAACACATCATAAGTTGTAGTTGGATTCGAGCTACTCAATTCAGGAGGTTTCAATCCATTCTAATCATTGTAACACAATCCTTGAGGCCTAAGGAAGTTATCCAGATTATTGTTTCACTTCTGTAACACCTCTATAACAGAATTCAATTCCTTCTTGCAGAGTAAGCCTTTAACTTTCAAACTCTATAATGCATGCATCATAAATATGTTTTCAAGGTACCAATGTGTTTCTAGATGTTCATAGAATGGTAACCCTCAACCAATTGCTATTTATCTTGCGTGTATAAGATTTTTTGTAGTTCTTGCATTTTTTAGGGTTCACCTGATTATAGCATGGTATCTCTTGATACACTTAAAATAAATAAAATTGAAAATAACCAGTCAATTCCTTGTTAAAAAACGAACGAGTTTCATTTTTACATCTTCCAAAATGATTGAGAAGAAACGAAGGAGATACATTGCTTTTGTAACTCTGATGATGGTTCAAGGAAGAAGATGGCCATGGCGCCATTTTCAGGTTTTCAAAACCAAACTTACTATATATTATTCCATTTCCAATATAATACTTGAATTGGCATTGCGCCCTAATGGAAACACTAGTATTTGTGTGTGAGCGTGTTCAAGGTCTGGGGTTCGAATCCCCCTCGCCACAGACCTTTTGATTTTATTTTTTTTAACTATTTTCAAAAGGATTTTTCACATATTACTCACTCTCTCTCATTCTCTATCACCACACGCACATAGCTCAGTTGGTAAATTTTGAACCCTCCACCCCAAGGGTGTGGGTTCAAACCTTGGGAGGGCCATCTCTTTTTTTTACCACTTAATTTCTTCACATTTTTTTACAATTTCTTAAATGATTTCAAAAATTAATTTCTCTTTCATTTTTAATGTTTTTGAATTAATTCTTTTTTTTCAAAATTCATAAAAATGTTAAAATATTTTATTCTCCAAAAATTTCACAAAAATATTATTTATTTTGTATATTTAATATTTTTGTAAAGAATTTAATTTTATTTATTTTTAAGCATTTAAAAATATTTCTTTCTCTTGATTTTTCAAATTCAAATGATTTTCAAATCTTTCTATGAATAAAACATAATTTTTCAAACATTAATCCAAGATCACAACTTGTTTTTCATACATGTTTGATAATTTTGATAATTTTTATTAATTTTTATTCAAATTAAAATACATTTTTGAAATTAAATTAGGGTTTTTATTGTTTTTGTAACACCCCAAATCCCATCGCGAATACATAATACATAAATAAAATCAGAGTAACTAAAAATTTATTTTTCCGACAGGAAACAGGGATGTCACACTTAAATGAACAAAATACAATCCCTGCTCATAAATTTGATACATAGCATAAAATAGAGTACCCTCAAAGGGGAAACTTTTTCCACAATAAAGGAAATGTCAATTATGGAATAAAGCGGAAAGATCCATAACCGACTTGTTTTACAAATAAATGGTTTTAGAACATCAAAATATAAATACAAAATATATTCAACAATTATATACATATAACATAATCGTTCCCCAACTCCCGTGCTACGTATCAGAGCAGACACCACGACCGACAACGGAACGGAGGACTAATCTCCACAAAAGCCTCCAAGCCTCTAAAGCTGACAATCTGCACTATGCCATAAAAAGCATATTCCAGCAGAAGGGTGAGAAATAACAACTAAACCAAGATTGCATAATAATATGCAAAAACACATAAAACTCACATACACAGTTATTCTCACCACAAGCATCACATATCGATACATATAGCACGCCACGTATACTTAACATATTTCTAACATTTCCAACAACATAGCATATATTAATTATTCCAACATAATCACATAATCAATCAAATCATGATTTTCCACACATAATGCATCCATTCACAATTCTCACACATAATCAATCAAATCATGATTTTCCACACATAATGCATCCATGATTTATGCAAATGCACAGAGACCGACACAACGACTCTATGCAAATGCCATGCGGTACCGACTTCCAACATTTCTCAAAACCAGTTCACTCAGAAACTATTGGAACCATCGCTCGTTACTGAGAATCTCAAGTAACACCCCGTCGGGCCTACGATGTTCACCCGTCGCTTTAGGTCCTCAGGCAGCGCCTCATATTTTCGAGGCACACGACGTTAAGGATTGCTTTAAGTCTCCAAAGGAGCCCACAATCGTCTATAACCACCGCTTTAAGTCATCAGACATCGCCTCATATTTTCGAGACACACGATGTTATAGCAGATTCATCGCTTTCAGTCCTCAGACATCGCCTCATATTTTCGAGGCACACGATGTTATAACAGATTCCCTCGAGAATCAAACCGCCACTCAGGACGTTTCAACAATGCATATTATGATGTTTGGCATACAATGACTCATGACATTCACATTGCACCCACATACACATCCATAATCATGCATAAATCAACAATTACCACGTATCGCATTTTCTTGCCGTAAGGCCACAAATCATCATCACAACAATATCACGTGCATATTCATTTCACAACATGTCACCACATGCATTTTCATTACAAACCATAAACCACAACAATTATACAATCACAATCACTTCCACAAGGAATTCACATATCAAATGCTACTCACAACACATCATTATCGCACATTGAAATCAAAACCCAAAACACACATTTATTCCTCCATAACACCACAAACCATCATCACCAATACTTATCATATATATTCACATCAACACAATTATTGCCATAAAGCCACAAACAATCATCACAACATTTCATCAAAAACAACTATTCACGGTTAATCGGTAAAGTTGGCCAAACGTCGGCTAAAAATAATATTTTTCCTCACCAAATCATAGAACATATTTTTAGCTTCACATCCATATAAAGAACACTTAAATCGGATAAACAACGAAGAAGATATGAATATTTCAAAATAACGCAAAAACATAAACCGGACGCCCGACACTACGAAACGGTTCGAAAAAACTGTACCGATTGGACTAGGTTCAGACCTCAAAACTATTTTTCCTAGAAAGAACATCTCGTTAGCTTCCCAACGCTTCGAACGGGGATCAAAACCGACTTACGGTTCAAGAGATATGAATTTCCGAAGTTTTTCCAAAACAGAATTTTCCACCTACAGCACGCGTCCGTACGACTGCGCACAAAACCAGAAATTCTGCTACATTCTGGTACAGCTGCGTAATCGCCCGAAACCCGACCGATTCAATTACTTTCTTCCGAATAAATACATGGTAATATCACATAAATACATACCAACATATTTGGATCAAGAAAAACCCGATTCCACGACTTTTATTTTTCACCAAAATCTACATTCTCAAAACCCAAAAATGTTAAAACTCACAATATCAACCGATTTCAACCAAACGAGTTTCTATAATCTCGGCCTAACCTCATACGACTAATCTACGCAATTTATTTCGAAATTCATCCGTAAAAGCATCGATTTCTATCGATTTGATCCCAATTTATCAAAAGAGAAAATATTGTAAAACAACCAAAACATTCACAACAAACAACACATATACATACACAAGCAAGATATAATTGAAACTTCTCACCCTTACCCGATTATTCGCGCTCGAAACGGAGTTCCCGCGATTTTCCTCTTTTCTCTCTTCTCCCCACGTTTTCCTTCTCTTCCTGTTTTCTGTTTTTTCTTCTTTCTTTTCTAACTCTCTTTCTAACCAAATATATATATATATATAATACTTATTAGGGTTAATTGTGATTTACCCCCCTGACATATGAGCGTGTTTTGGTTTACCCCCCCACCGTTGCCATAGGCAGGTTTTGGCAACGATTTTTTCAAAAAAACCGTTGCCTAAAGGCATGTAGAGGGGTAAATCAAAATTCGCTCATATGTCAGGGGGGTAAATCACAATTAACTCTACTTATTATATAATATAAATCCAATAGGGTTAAATATCTCCAATTGATATTTTGCCTTTTAATACCAATTGATCAATTATTAGAGTTACCTTAAAATACTCTCTTTTCTCTCAAATCTCTATTTATAAAAATATCTATTTTTTCTAAAATATTTAATCCCTCAAAATGACCATTTTACCCCTCAGCTCAAATATCTCCCAAACGCTCTCAAAATGCGATAAAACATAAACATCGATGAAAAATACTATATTGCCAAATAAAAGTCAAGAATAAAATAGTATAATAATAAAATAATCAAATAGACTCAATTAAATAAAACTGACCAAAACTGGGGCGTTACAACTCTCCCCCACTTAGACATTTTCGTCCCGAAAATATAACGAGACGAACAACTCCGGACGCGACTCTCGCATCCGACTAACAAACCAACATGCCAACCAAAGGCACACCACGAATAACACAACTGACAAACCACCTTGCTAACAGCAGATACAACAACGACGACAACTACAACGACAAGATGCAAAGCCCATACAATGCACTTGACGACGAACTCACAACTCAAAGAAAAGCCAAGATACCAACACACAGGTTCACTCTAGAACCGAAACACAACAAGATCGTTACCCTACCCTAGGTAACACTCCCCTAATTCCCCACACAGGAATTAGCTACACACACTCGAACCATCACCATGGAAACGAGGCAATCAACACAAACAAGAACATAAAGTTCCACGACACCACAAGGTCTCAACAACATCAACAAAACCAGAACACCAACATCCTTGTCACACAACCATACTACAACAATGCTACGATTCACCAATCGAACATAAAATCAAAACATCCATTTACATAGTAGCCCATGGATAACATTTAAACCTTTCACCTAACACTTCCATTCTGAAACGTCCAAAGGTCTCATCATTTCTACATATTTCCAATATGCAACTTATGAACTTTTACAAATCCCACACGCAATTACAAAACGTGTCACATCACTCTTCCGCTGCGCATTCTAATCACTCGTAACCATCAAAACTACCAGTCTTACGTCCGAAATCTAACTCTTTCTCATATTCACCAAAAATCACTGTTCACTTTAATATACCCAACCTCACACTCTACTGTGTTATCTCACACACCAGACACAAGTCTCTGAACTGCTCAAATAATTCTAATCATCTGACCATCAAAACAACCATGTGTAAAAACTTCCAACTTAACTCTTCGGGCACAACATTAGCCTTTCCCGAAGGATAGTCCAAACCACATTCATAACTCATCACAAATTCTAACCATCCTCATTGTCTCATACTCGATTCCTTCAAACCAACCAAGTACTTTAAACTCTTGCGATTACCAAACACTTCGAGCTGAGAACCATAAAAATAATACCTCCAAATTTCCAACACAATACGACCGCAACCAATTCCAAATCCAGAATAGTATAGATCCTTTTATAAATCCTCAATTGTCGTAAAGCATAAGCCACGACTTTACTCTCTTGCATTAACACAATGACTACCCTCTTCAGAGACACTTCACAATACCTCACAAACGGTTTATTAGGATCCCACAGAATCAAAACTGGAGCCGTAAACAACTTCTACTTCAGCTCACCAAAACTTACTCACAGCGAACATCCAAAACAAATGACTCACCCTTTGCAAGTCAACTGAGATAACTGAAGTACGAACTTAGCAAAGTCTTCCATAGCCTTCTGTAACAACCAACTGAGCCTAAAAGTTTCTACTCTCCTTAACCAACATCGGAGCCTCTCATGAAGAACTACATCTACTTCCGATGGATCCGTAAAAATACCATCACCAGAAATAACATATCCAAGAAAAATAACCTTTTCAACCAAAATTCTCACTTGAATAACTTAGCATAAAACTTCGTCTCTTTCCAACACTTGTGATTCAAATCTCAAACATTCTACCGGTTCTTCTTCTGAGTTTATAACAGATTCGAATATCCTCAATCAAAACCACTACAACTTATCCAATTAAATATGGAAGATACGATTCATATACTCCACAGACATTACACAGACGCATTACTATCACCGAACAACATCACTGCACGTTGTAATGTCCAAACAAACCAAACCTCATCTAAACTTGTCCAGACTCACATACAAGCTTAACCGAGCAAATAACAACCTATTCCGATGATAACAACCATAACCATTCACATTAAATCGATCAAGCCTCAACTCACACAATTCACTATCCTTATCAAACGGGCCAAACAATTGCAAGTTCACTCCAACTCAACCAAACCATTCCAATCATCTATTCCCGAAAGTGAACACTTATTCTCAATCGTTACCTTATTCAACTGTCCGTAATCCATACACAATTTCTCCTCTTAACAATCCAAATTCCATAAATCCCAACGTGTAGCAACAACCAATCCAAAAGAACTCTCAAATAGTACATCCACGCTTAAGGTTTTCTCAAAATTTTCATTAATGCTCTAAAATTCCAAAAACTCCAAACCTCTCCGGAACTCGAAGTTTTGCTTTCCATAGTCTCAATTCCTTCATACACATCATGCTTGTTATTCCATCCAATCATCAGTTCCTTGTATTACTATCAATACTGGGGCTCTCTAAGACAACACACTTGGTCTCACAAATCCCTTTTCCAGTAAATCTTCCAACCACTCTTTCCATCTGAGTTTCACTTCCTAAAAGTTCTTCTACTTACTTAGCAGATCCAAACCTCAACTCATCACCTTCGTCCAATTTGAGTTCACACTCTTCTCTCTGAGAACCACCATTAACGATGCCCAATCATTCATTCTCAAAACTTCATACTGAAGCAACATACCAAAGCCTCTAATCCATCTCATCTTTCGATATTAGCCTCTTCATCGACTCATCAAAACAATCCGTAATCGTTTTCTTAATTCCAAATAATTCATTGCACATACTATCAAAACCGAAAAGACCCGTATATTCCATCCAACATAATTCCCGTCTGCTATCAACAAGAGATTAAGGGTGATCAGTTCCTCAATTTGTCAATAGACAGCCGACAATCACGATGGGGCATAAACCGTCTTTACCAAACTTATAATAGCATTTCTTACATCCTGTACACAAAACTACCTAAGGCACAAATCCTTAGTTGACATAAACCTTACCTCCGCATTCCCTCCGGAATCGGAAACAACACTTTCCAAACAACACTTACACTCTTGCAATTCACAACACACTGAGCCAACGCTCCACCTGAAGCAACTTGGAGAAGTTCCAACTTCTCCCCCACTTATCTCATTCTAACTCCTGCAGACAACGGAATAGAAGACCAGAAAGTACTGACAGTGTTCCACACACCTATCACGTACTAAGGGACAAACAACAACGACAGTATTCAACTGTCACACCAACTGACTCAACAACTTGGCCGGACGGACCGACCTGCTCTGATACCACTAATGTAACACCCCAAATCCCATCGCGAATACATAATACATAAATAAAATCAGAGTAACTAAAAATTTATTTTTCCGACAGGAAACAGGGATGTCACACTTAAATGAACAAAATACAATCCCTGCTCATAAATTTGATACATAGCATAAAATAGAGTACCCTCAAAGGGGAAACTTTTTCCACAATAAAGGAAATGTCAATTATGGAATAAAGCGGAAAGATCCATAACCGACTTGTTTTACAAATAAATGGTTTTAGAACATCAAAATATAAATACAAAATATATTCAACAATTATATACATATAACATAATCGTTCCCCAACTCCCGTGCTACGTATCAGAGCAGACACCACGACCGACAACGGAACGGAGGACTAATCTCCACAAAAGCCTCCAAGCCTCTAAAGCTGACAATCTGCATTATGCCATAAAAAGCATATTCCAGCAGAAGGGTGAGAAATAACAACTAAACCAAGATTGCATAATAATATGCAAAAACACATAAAACTCACATACACAGTTATTCTCACCACAAGCATCACATATCGATACATATAGCACGCCACGTATACTTAACATATTTCTAACATTTCCAACAACATAACATATATTAATTATTCCAACATAATCACATAATCAATCAAATCATGATTTTCCACACATAATGCATCCATTCACAATTCTCACACATAATCAATCAAATCATGATTTTCCACACATAATGCATTCATGATTTATGCAAATGCACAGAGACCGACACAACGACTCTATGCAAATGCCATGCGGTACCGACTTCCAACATTTCTCAAAACCAGTTCACTCAGGAACTATTGGAACCATCGCTCGTTACTGAGAATCTCAAGTAACACCCCGTCGGGCCTACGATGTTCACCCGTCGCTTTAGGTCCTCAGGCAGCGCCTCATATTTTCGAGGCACACGACGTTAAGGATTGCTTTAAGTCTCCAAAGGAGCCCACAATCGTCTATAACCACCGCTTTAAGTCCTCAGGCATCGCCTCATATTTTCGAGACACACGATGTTATAGCAGATTCATCGCTTTCAGTCCTCAGGCATTGCCTCATATTTTCGAGGCACACGATGTTATAACAGATTCCCTCGAGAATCAAACCGCCACTCAGGACGTTTCAACAATGCATATTATGATGTTTGGCATACAATGACTCATGACATTCACATTGCACCCACATACACATCCATAATCATGCATAAATCAACAATTACCACGTATCGCATTTTCTTGCCGTAAGGCCACAAATCATCATCACAACAATATCACGTGCATATTCATTTCACAACATGTCACCACATGCATTTTCATTACAAACCACAAACCACAACAATTATACAATCACAATCACTTCCACAAGGAATTCACATATCAAATGCTACTCACAACACATCATTATCGCACATTGAAATCAAAACCCAAAACACACATTTATTCCTCCATAACACCACAAACCATCATCACCAATACTTATCATATATATTCACATCAACACAATTATTGCCATAAAGCCACAAACAATCATCACAACATTTCATCAAAAACAACTATTCACGATTAATCGGTAAAGTCGGCCAAAAGTCGGCTAAAAATAATATTTTTCCTCACCAAATCATAGAACATATTTTTAGCTTCACATCCATATAAAGAACACTTAAATCGGATAAACAACGAAGAAGATATGAATATTTCAAAATAACGCAAAAACATAAACCGGACGCTCGACACTACGAAACGGTTCGAAAAAACTGTACCGATTGGACTAGGTTCAGACCTCAAAACTATTTTTCCTAGAAAGAACATCTCGTTAGCTTCCCAACGCTTTGAACGGGGATCAAAACCGACTTACGGTTCAAGAGATATGAATTTCCGAAGTTTTTCCAAAACAAAATTTTCCACCTACAGCACGCGTCCGTACGACTGCGCACAAAACCAGAAATTCTGCTACATTCTGGTACAGCTGCGTAATCGCCCGAAACCCGACCGATTCAATTACTTTCTTCCGAATAAATACATGGTAATATCACATAAATACATACCAACATATTTGGATCAAGAAAAACCCGATTCCACGACTTTTATTTTTCACCAAAATCTCACATTCTCAAAACCCAAAAATGTCAAAACTTACAATATCAACCGATTTCAACCAAACGAGTTTCTATAATCTCGGCCTAACCTCATACGACTAATCTACGCAATTTATTTCGAAATTCATCCGTAAAAGCATCGATTTCTATCGATTTGATCACAATTTATCAAAAGAGAAAACATTGTAAAACAACCAAAACATTCACAACAAACAACACATATACATACACAAGCAAGATATAATTAAAACTTCTCACCCTTACCCGATTATTCGCGCTCGAAACGGAGTTCCCGCGATTTTCCTCTTTTCTCTCTTCTCCCCACGTTTTCCTTCTCTTCCTGTTTTCTGTTTTTTCTTCTTTCTTTTCTAACTCTCTTTCTAACCAAATATATATATATAATACTTATTATATAATATAAATCCAATAGGGTTAAATATCTCCAATTGATATTTTGCCTTCTAATACCAATTGATCAATTATTAGAGTTACCTTAAAATACTCTCTTTTCTCTCAAATCTCTATTTATAAAAATATCTAATTTTTCTAAAATATTTAATCCCTCAAAATGACCATTTTACCCCTCAGCTCAAATATCTCCCAAACGCTCTCAAAATGCGATAAAAACATAAACATCGATGAAAAATACTATATTGCCAAATAAAAGTCAAGAATAAAATAATATAATAATTAAATAATTAAATAGACTCGATTAAATAAAACTGACCAAAACTGGGGCGTTACAGTTTTCACCCTTAAACATTTTTTAAAACATTTTTGGGCCTCTTAGTAGAGTGTAAGTCCCATCCCTTTGTAAATAAACCATTTTGGGCCCCAGTCGTTGTATAAGTCCCGACGTGATTTTAAAAATCTCGGCGCGGTCGCCGTTTTCAAAACAAATTTCATTTGTGCCTACCCTTGTGTTATAAGCCTCATCTTTCTTCTTTTCAAACACTTTTTGGGCCTCTAATAGAGTGTAAGACCCAACCCCCTTTGTACATAAATAATTTAGGCCTCAGTCATTGTATAAGTCCCGATACAATAACAGTACGATCGCTGTTTTTCATTTGGGCATCTCCTTGAGTTATAAGCCCCGACTCTTGTATAAAAATAACAATTTTGGGCCTCTAATAGAGTGTAAGATCCATCCTTTTTGTAAATACAATAATTTGAGCCTCAGTCATTGTATAAGTCTCTCTGTGATTTTCAAAACTACGACGCGATCGTCGCCTTTTCAAAAGAGATCATCTGGGCCTCTCCTTGAGTATAAGCTCCAAACTTCCTTTTAAAACAACTTTCTTTTTTATTTATATTCAAATTCAAAGTATCATCACAACTTTCTTCAATTTCTTGAATAACTAACCATATAGCTGTAGTTGCTATGCTTGGGCTTGCACAACTGTAAGTTCCACTATCTTTTCAATATATGCTTAATTATATATTTCATCTGTATATGCTTGTATATATTTGCTTAGAGTTTTCCCCAACAGTTAGGTCTAGGTCTAGATCAAACCAGTGGTTACTCTTTCAACACAGTCAAAACTAGTTCCCCGTAGGAAATTCCAGATACAATCTTGCCTCCTCTTGGGCTTATACAATATGGAATAAAGAAAGGCATTATTCCTGGTGAAACTTTTCTCAAGACTGTCCCAACTTAGAAATGTATGTGTACAAGAAATTCATTTTCTCAGAGAGGATTAATTCCCGGTGAAACCTCTCTTGAATTTCATCAAACCTTAGAACTGTTCACCAAAGAAAGGACTTATTCCCGGTGAAACCTTTCTTGAACTTTTCTTAGGATTGGACCCACTGGCTTCCTAAAAGCATCCCCAGCCTCCTCTTGGGCTTAGTACAAGGACCCTCAGGATTCTTAGAAGTTCCCAGCCTCCCCTTGGGCTTAGTACAAGGACCTAAAGACCTCCTACAGGTATAGGACAGAACTTAGTCATCTCTACTAGTTCAATCTTCCGGAGAGTCAAAATTCCAAAACACCAAACCATTCTAGGGTTGTTTCTCATCCCTTAAAACCTCAGCCTCCTCTTGGGCATCATACAAAGATTATTCTCCAACTAAGAGGCAACCTCTTCATACCAGTAGACTTGGAAAGTCTCATCTCCTCTTGGATCTCAAAGAAACCCTCAAGTTTCCTAAAAGGCACAGGAAAAAACCCTGATCATTTCATCAACTTATCAATCTCCAGCAGAGTTAAAACCTCCATAAGATTTTCAAACTCAATCTTTAAAGCTTTCCTTTTAAGAAATTCCCCAGCTAGGGTCAAATTACCACCAATAAATCCTCAGTAGAATTAGAGCCTCATGGTCTCTGATATTTCAACTCTTCTTCAAATCCCTCAGAAAGAGTAAAACCTTTGGATTCCCCACCACATACAGATTGGACCTGTCTCTGGACTTCAATAATCCTCAGCAGAAGCCAGCCTCCTCTTAGGCTTCATATAAGAATTTCCCCAACCAGCCTCCTCTTAGGCTTTATATAATGATTTTTCTCAGTAGAGTCAGCCTCAATCTTGGGCTTTGTACAAGACTGATAAAACTTCCCCCAGTGGAGTAGAGTTAGCCTCAATCTTGGGCTTTGTACAAGACAGATCATATTCTCCAGCTGAGTCAATCCCTTTTTAGCCTCAATCTTGGACTTTGTACAAAACAGACAAAACTTTCCTTGGAAGAGTCAATTCTTTTTAGCCTCAATCTTGGACTTTGTACAAGACAGATATAAAACTCCCTAAGCAGAGTCAACCTTTTAGCTTCAACCTTGGGCTTTGATCAAGGCACACAAAAATCCCCTCAGAGGAAATCAAAAGTTCTCACTGTAGGAAGACATTTCTTTGTACATCACATATCAAAACAGACAACCAAAACCCTTTTCTCAGATAATTGCTGTAAGTGGCACACTTGTTGATTCAAAAATCCAAGTTCCAGTCCTTCTCTTGCCCTGGTCAAAAATCATCTTTCATCTAACTGTTGTACGAGGCAAGCCTCTGGATTATCTACATCCAAAGACAATGTCCCTCTCTTAGCATGAAAGATTCATAAGGAAAAAAATGGCATTGCTCTACACTGAGTTAAAATTTTCTTCCTTCATGACTTCATCCTTATAAAGGAAATTATGGCATTGCTGGATTCACATATCCCAGTTAAAGTAATTTTCCTTATAATCAATTTCTCAACATTTGTGATGAATAAGTGAGATATTTTCCCTTTAGAGATGACAAATTCTCTCTCAATCCCTTTTAGCTTCAATCTTGGGCTTTGAACAAGACACAAATATTCGGATAGCTTCAATCTTGGGCTTTGAACAAGACACCAAACATCTTTGAATTCCCAGTTATCTTTACGGGAATACGTTCAACACCTTCCAAAAAACAACGAAAAACCCAAAAACAACAAAAACACTCTCTCAACACTCCCAAATGAGAAACTTTCCCAACCTACAACAGATAAACACCAGAAAGTATTTAAACCAATAGAAAAACTTGCCATAAAAGGTCTATGGATAACCATATATACACTGGGTAATTGAGAATTTCCCTTTGTATAATAACTGACCCCAAACCCCACAATCTCTTAGCATTTGTTAAAGAAAACATTTGCGTGCAAGGTTAGTTTTAGATAGCTTCCCTTTCCTTTCCAACTTCATAGGATAAATAAGAAATCAGAAAGTAGCACCCAATTCCAACCATTGCTGTAAGGTGGTCGCGTCACCGACAAAAATCGCACGCTCTAGATTCCTGCGGGGAGATGGAGTTTGTGCCCGGCCCTTGGATCTGGGCGGAGGCGAACGCTGGTCTCTCCTGGTCCTCTTGGTTCCCGGGGAGTACTGGCTCCGCGGGGAGATGTGGTCACGCTTCCGGACGACATGGAATTCTGGTCCGGGTGGTGCCTGGCGGTCTCTTTCACGCGCGGGAAGGTGGGGTTCAGGATCGTCGACGCTCTTTCTTCTGCGGAGGGGATCTTGGTCGGGCAGACTCCTCTAGGGCCCCAATCCTCGCCTTTTGTTAGAGGATTAGGAGGTTGGTTTTGTTAAGAGCTTCAAGAAGGGCCGCCACGGTCGGGTTGGCGTTGGGCGGAACAGGCTGGTGGTCCAGGGAGGGCTGGTCTTCAACATGATCAGCACGAGTGGGGGAGGGAGACGCAGTGGCTCCATCTCTCAGATGGTGGGCGTCGCCTCCAAGGAAGGATGCAGCTTTGTCAGTATCAGTCTTGCTGACGAGGAGAAAAGCAGGGCTGCGAGCATCATGAACATGATCTTGGCTAGCCATGATCGGAATCTTGGACATAAAGTTGTTTTGGTCTTGAATCTACGATGGATGTTAGACGGGGATGACAGATTTCCCACAGATGGCGCCACTAATCTTGACGATTGATCAGAACTTGAAGTGGGCCAAAGATGACGTATGTGATGCTGGGTGTGAGAGATGAGGAGGGGTGTACATGCAAGGCACTCCGATGCTAAAGTAAGAATCGAGAGAGAGAGAGAGAGAGAGAGAGAGAGAGAGAGAGAGAGAAAGGCAAGTACAAAGTATGTATTTCGTAGGGTGATTTGGAATACATAACCCTCTCAAATGAGAGGGTTTTTATAGTGCCTCCAGCGCATGGCCAACAGTCCCTATTTTTTGGGCGAAATAACAGTTTCCTGAAGAATAGGTAACTGCCAGAAACTAGCCGTTAGGACGGGCAGAGGTGCCCGAAATTAGCCGTTGCCACTAGCAAAGACGCAGTTCCGGGCACGGGCATCATGACTGTTTCTGGATAGTGGAACCGTGCATGACGGGCAACTACCGAGGAGGAGCAGATGACCCTTGGGGTCATCCGACCAACTTTACCCGGTAGAGGACATAAAGGTAAATTATGCCCCCAATTGGCTGGACTTAGACAATTAGGTCGTTCTGGGAGCAGAAGTGGATTGGGTCATGCCTAGTTATTAGTTCAGGCAGGAACACATACAAAATTATTAATTAAACTAAATACAAATATTTAATAAAACTAATTAAATGATTTAATTAATTAATATTAAATAAATGTATTTAATAAAATAATAATACACTTTCTTTATTTACATGATTATTACTTTAAATAATAAATAAATTATAGTGAAAAGAAAAAAAGAAAAAATTAATAAATAAATAAATATTAAAAAGAAAAAGAGAAAAAAATAATGAAAATAACCCATAACAGCGCTTGTACAGCAAGACAGGCATGTATTGCGCACAGAAAATCAAAACAAGGCAACAACTTTTAACAGCGCTTGTGTAGAGAACATTTGTGTATCTGTGGCAGTAGAATTTTGAAAAAAAGTTCAGAATTTTTTGACAGCTATTATGCAGTATTTATATGCAGAATTTTCAAGTGCATCTTTAACATAACATTACCGATTACAAAAACACACTCCCACGTAGAGGTGTCAAAAAAGTCATAAATGACAAAGCCCCAATAATTAGATTCTTTGTTGGCCCCATTTTTTTAGGCCCCTTACTAAATGAATATTTTCTTAGCCTCTTATTTTTAAGCCCTTTCATATTTTTGTCTTTAATGGAACTTAAGTGAAGGGCTCAAAATCTAATTTATTTGAAATAAAATATTTTATATTATAAAAATGATTTTTTTCTAAAACCGATTTTTTCTTAAAACTGTTTTTTTCCTAAAACCGATTTTTTCCAAAAATAAAAAAAAAACCGATTTTTTCAGAAAATAAAAAAAAACTGATTTTTTCCGAAAATAAAAAAAAAACTGATTTTTTCCAAAAATAAAAAAAAAAACCAATTTTTTCCGAAAATAAAAAAACCGATTTTTTTCAGAAGAAAAAAAAAGCCAATTATTTCCGAAAATAAAAAAAAACCGATTCTTTTTCCGAAAAAATAAAAAAACCGATTTTTTCTGAAAATTAAGAAAAACGATTTTTTTCAAAAAATAAAAAAAAAACTGATTTTTTTCAAAGATAAAAAAAACTGATTTTTTTCAAAAATAAAAAAAACGATTTTTTCCGAAAATACAAAAAAAAACCGATTGAACATGGTAGCAGCTCATCAATTATGACACCAATTACTAATAACATGTAATCGAAACAACAACACAATAACGATCGATATCTCATACGAAAATAAACATGTTAATCGATTGAACATAACGAAAACTCAAATCAGAATTCACAACTGATTACCCATTCATACTATTCGCAACAAAATTCGGCGTATAATCATAACAACCCCGACATAATCGAAACAGATCTGTTGTTCACGCATAGTCAAAACAGCCCCCTAAAACTCACATGCAATCAAAATAGATACATTGCTTACGTATAATCGAAACAGCCCCTAAAATTCACATATAATCGAAATAGATCCGACAGTAGCAGTGCAGCCGACAATTCACTTAATACACACCAAATGACATGCACTCCCTAGCAATATCGGAAAATTTCAAAACAGCAAATCATGGAGAAAGCAAATATGGATGGAATGAATATAAGCAACATACCACCGTTACAAATTCAGGCAACAACAACAATCTTCTCTCCGAATCGCATCAGTTCGAAAATAAACAACTATATTGTAGCAAAACCAAACCACATACTCAATAGGCATATTATCCGTCAGAAACTTAAAAAATCGCACGGTTTAACACAATATAGCAGCAACAACACATATACAATATGCACAACGTTAATACAAGTGACTAAGATGCATACATAAGTCAAGAAACGCATCAGAAACCAAATCAAGAATATACACAACACCGTAACGATGTTGAAACCAACATGACTAAAATGCATATGCAAGTGAACAATTAAAAGTAACAGCAAGATTCAAGAGCAGAAAATCTAAACAGCATTGACACATTATATTCTTATATTCCTATATCATTCACCACATCAAATGCAAGAGGAATTCAAAACATATCAACAAGTTATTTGCAACATTTGATCACACACAAAAATTAGCACGGAGATAGCCAAAATAGTCACAGTCTAAGTATGCTTTCGATTTCATGTCGTCAATTCAAACCGACACAAAGTCCAGTAGAAAACAAACACACTTGAATCCGAATATTCGAAATAAAAGGAGTAGCAGCCAAACGAAATCACAAGCAAATCGCAAACGAAAACAAAAACCAAACTAGCCTGAATCAGATAAAACAGAAAAAAAACATTAACCAAAGCAAGCATCAAAATCGAATTGCATAAGAGAAAACCAACCGAGACAATGGATTTGAAGATGAGCAGTGTTGTTGAATCGCTGTCGAAGAAAATTGGCACTACGATGTTGAGTTTGCGTTGAGTTGCTGCTATAGAATCCACAATTTCTTCCGCATTGCAAACGGTGCAGCCGTTCTACTAACAACAATAGCAGCAGAACCTCCACAGACTTAGTTTAGAAACAAGAATACCTTCACATAAAACGCAGATTTCTTCATCACGTGCATCGAATCGACGTCTTTATGGTGCCCCGATCTTTACAGAAGTCGAACTCAACCACTGCTGTGTTAGAGCATGTGAGGCCAAGAGTGAGGCGGTAATGGTAAACGCGGTTATGTTAAGTTGTTTTCAAGGTGGTCTGATCAAGTTGAATGGAGGCAAGGAAAGGGTGTCGCAGCTGGTGGTTAAGGGGTTGATGAAGAAGAGTGTTTTGGTTTTTTCTTTGTAATGCGAGGGAGAGTGTGAAAGAGGAGGGTTTTCGTGGGGGCTTTAATGGCGGAAGGTGGTTAATCGGAGGAGATGAAGTTTGAAGTGGTGGTTCATTTTTTTTGTTGTGAAAGCCGCGAGAAAACCATCTCCTTTGTTCAGCTTTTTCTTTTTCTCTTTACTATGAAGAATGAGTGAGGGAATATGAACTTGTGAGAGAGAAAAGATCTACGCCGTTTCTCCCTTTGTAAGGGTTCCTTCTCTATTTCCTTACCCGTCACAACATACTTAGATTATACAGTATGTCTTTTAGATTTAAATCTAATATCTAACTATTAAAATGATTCCTCACTAAATGTCAATTATACTCTTCTAATTAAATGTCTAAACTTTTCTGATTCCATGGTTAAATGTGACTATTTACATATTTGCTTCACCCTCATTCATTTGGCAATTAATGAGTCTAACGTGTTATTCCTACATTTTTGTCTTATTGATTTTGTATTTATTTTATTGTAATAAATGTATTATATCCTCAATGCATTGTTTAACGAAACGTCACATTGAAAAACTCATACAACTCTAACAACTTCTCTCTGCTATATTCCAAACGAATTCCTTCCTCTCTCTACTCATAAATAAATCGCTCTCTCTCTTTCTTTTCATAAGAACACGCAAAATTCACTTTTTTTTCATTACTATTATTATGACTATATCAGCATACTTTGAATCAAGAAACAATCCACATCTCTTCTCCTTCCAAGCTAGGTATAGCTCTCGCCTCTCCATCCCCAAACGATGTCTCCATGTTCAAGTTTCTTTTTATTTCTCCAAATTATTTTCTCTTTATCTCTATTTTCATAGCTTCTCTTTCAATCGCTTTTGGTTAATGAATTTTTTTTCAAAATCAGATATATGGTGCAAATCAGAGATGGGGAAGACAATTGAAGAACTCGAACAACGAGAAATGAGAGGGTTGAAATAGATCCTGCTTCAAATTGATTCGTTTTTTGTTAATGGATTTTTTCTCCTAATTTTTTCCTCTTTATCTCTATTCAGCTTCAAATTGATTCTAAGATTTTGTTGATTTAGAATTTTTTCTGAAATATGTTCTACAGGAGTTCCTTACAAATCGGAAATGGGGAAGACGGTTGAAGAACTCAAACAACAAGCATTGATCTTGAGCAACCAATGTATGGATTGTTTATAAATTTGCAAAAGATTTATGCCTTAAAGTTTAGATTTTTTTCTGCAGTTTTTTTATCTGGGTTGGTGTTCCAATCATGTTTTTGTGTTTTTTTATATGTTTCAGATCCATAGAATTTTTTAGACAGAACAATGTTGGGTCAACGACAAGCAGAGGAAGCAATAGTTAGTAGCAGTTTCAATGAGACAGATCAATAAGAAGGAGTACTTGAAAAAGAAGAAGAGCGACTGAGGTTGAAGATCGTTGTTGCATTTCAAAGAACAGAAAGAGCGATTGAAGAAGAAAATTTTTGGTAAGCTTCAGGTTCGATTTGTTCTGAGTTTTTTCGATTTTGATCAACTTGTGATTCTGTTTCAGTTGTTTCATGTGTTATGGATTGTCGTTGTTGATTTTATGCTCAACTTATTTTACCGTCGCACACCAAGCGTTCGATAAAATTCCCTAGCTAAATTTCTTCTTCTTTAATTAAATTTGGGATTTGGGATTGTTGATAATGTTTGTACTGTCATGGTGACAACCTTGGTTCTTGAGGTAACTATTTTTCTTCTGTTTGTCATGTTCTATTTTTATTTGGTTCCTTCAGCTAGCTGGAATACCTAAATCTTTGCAGTTCCAAACCTAAGTTTGTTTATTCACTTTTGCATCTCAGGAGCACTAATTAAGTATATCCAAAATTGTTCTATACACTTCAATAGTTACAATTTGACTTTAAAAAATCAGTAAACAAAATACCATGTCTACTTGATTACACTGTATAGTTGTCTAATTATGTGTTGAAAAATTTTAGGTGGTGCCTTGCTCTATTATGAATACGTGTTAAAATTCTGTCATGGAACTAAGATATTGCTTGCTTGTGAATTCGACTTCGAAGCATGATTGAGTTGCCATGTGTTTGGATAGTTAGTGCTGAACGTTATCATATTAGCATATGAAATGTTTGATTAAGAGCTGTTTGAATTAGTGAATAATGAATATGAATTTGAACTATAAGTTAGTGTTAGAGTTAAAAAAAAAGTAATAAAATTAGTCATACTAAGAGTGTTTGAACTATTAATACTGACATGAAATGGATTTGCTGCACTCGGGCGACGAGTTATAATATTTGCATCTCAGTCAATGTTTTAAAAATCGGACCGGAGATCGAACCGGTAAAACTTACGGTTTAAGGTTCAATTGGTTAAACCGGTTAAACCTACGGTCGAACCGTTTATTAAATAAACTAATAATATGAAACTAAATTTCATAGATATGTCACACATTATTATATGTTCTCAACTTAATAAAATAAATATTTCAAAACTCCATTACAAATATAATACAACAATATAATATATAACATTAACATAGTTCTACACTTCATTTCAACCATCATTTAAGAATATTTTGACCAAACTAAAGAATTACAACAAGATAAATTAAATTAATTCAAAGCAAGATTAAAATAATAGAATATAATAACTAAAATAAAGTTCAAATAATTAAGAATACCTAAATTAAATAAGATAGAATATCAAAATATAAATAATAGCATATACTTCATTAAACAACAAAAAATCGAATTTGATTTAAACTACGACAAACAAGTCTTAATAAACAACAACAAACAATATTGACATGAACGACAATTAATAGAGTTGGACATCGTGACTATGTTTGAAAGAGACGGCATAATGATGATGGAGTGTGCTATAATGGAGTGACAAAACTTAAAAGTTTGTATGGTTGTAAAAAACACACGAAATTCGTTTTTGTGATTGGAAAATGTATGTTAAGTTTTGATATTAACATACTAAAATTTAAAAAAAAAATTAAAATGGTCAATTTGATGAATTTTTTTGAACCGGACGGTTTTACAAAACCGGCTCCGGTTCTTTGGTTCGAATGGTTTTAGACGGTTCAATCCGGTTTTTTCGGTTTAACCACGATTTTGACCCACTAGCGGTTTTGAAAGGTTGAACCAACCGGATTCATCTCCGGGTCCCGGTCTAACCGGTTGAACCGGCCGGTTCGGTCCGGTTTTTAAAACATTGATCTCAGTTGATGACAAAGAAATGTGAACAGAAAGTAACTACCTTGCCTAATCAATTTTCTTCTTTTACAATTTTTATTTTAATCTTTAAATCTAATTAATTGTAATAAATGTACTATTGATGTATTTTATTTTTCTGTAATTTTATATTTATAATAAATTGTAATAACTTTGTATTATTTTTAATAATAAATTAAAATAACTTTTAATATTAAAGAATGCTATTTTGATTTTATAATTTAGAACTAAAAAGCATTTTATAATAAATTAATAATTAATAATTTAAAAATTCAAATACTATTTTGTAAAAAAACATACTAAGGTAAAAATATAAAAAATTTGAATAATTTAAAAAAATGGTATGACTTTATATTGATTCTAAATAAATAAATAGACACATTTAGATTTGAAATATTTTAAAAGCATATATGTTGGTAAAAGAAAAATAACATAGTAACTTTTATTGTAACTTCCTTGATAACATATAATCTTCCTCACAATTTTTACTTATAATAACTTTTATTGTTACATTTTATTTATAGTAATTTAAATCAATTTATTATTTTATTTATAGATTTTTACATTAATTAATAAATTCACCTATGATTATTATAAGAGATTAATTGGAATACACTGTCAGTGTAAAACTACTTTACACTGACATCCAATTAGAATTAATCATTTTGGCACATAATTATGAAATTAAAAATAAAAATAAATAAATTATAATTAAACTATTTTAATAACTACTTCTTCCATATTTTTCTCTTCTCATGTGTCAAAATAATTCATTCTAATTGGATGATAGTGTAAAGTGATTTTACACTGACAGTGTATTCCAATTAATCTCTTATTATAAATAATTTATTTTTACATATAATCCTATATTTTGGAAATTACCTTGATCTTTCTTAATCATTTTTCTTTTTTTTTTTCCAAATTCTATTTTAATCTTAAATTTAATTAATTGTAATAAATATACTATTAATGTATTTTTTTTAATGTAATTTTAAATTTGTAATAAATTGTAATATTGTACAATTATTTTTAATAATAAATTGGAATAACTTTTAATATTAAATAATACTATCTTGATATTATATTTATTATAAATAAATAATATTAAAATTATACTTATCGATTAAAAATACGTTAAAATAACTAAATTTATGCGTTAAAGAAATAAATATAGTAATTAATAACTTTATAACTATTAAAGGGAGAAATGACAAAACTTATTTTTAAAATTTAGTCTTTATAATATTTTATACGAAAATATTAGCATTTATTCTTAAAATTTGTTACAAATATTTATTTTTAAAACATGTCTTTTTTGTTTAATGTATCTAATCATTATTAACAATTAATATTTGTATTTAAATAACCAATTATAATATTGTTTCAATATTAGATTTTGATAGAATTTGATATTATCAATAATAAATTTATATTAGTAAAAAATGATCTTGGAAGATTCAATGGCCATAGAAAATTAAATGTTGTTTTTATGTATGGTTTTTTTTTTCTCTTCCTCGCAATTTTTGATTTAGCTACTGATATTTACACTAACAAATGTTAAATTATTATTTTTTGATTTACCTACTTATAATTATTCGATATTCATATAACAAAGAGATTTTTGTTTTTTCTCTTTCCTATATAAAGTTTAATACTTGATTTATTTTATTTGTTAATTTTTTTAAAATTAATTTTTTATCTGTTTTATTAAAAAAAGTTTCTAAATATTTTTATTGATTAATTATTCAAAAAAATGTTTTTATTGACTAATTAGTTAAAAATCGAATATTGTTACTTTGCTATAAAATCTAAAGATGGTATAATAATTGTAAACTTCAAAGAATTCAAATAATTTAATTATTCAAAAAAGAAATATTTTGCAATAATTTTACTATTTATTATTAATATGCAATTGATTTCATTTAATTATATTCCATTAATTAAACATATTGATTGTTTATAATTATATTATATTAATTAATTTTATCAAAAAGTAAGTTACTCCATAATTACATGTTAATACAATTTTATATTCCATTAAAGATTTGTGAGTACATCTTAAATATTCAATACATTAACATTTACTGAGTATATTTTAAATTTATTTTAAAATCATTTATATATATATATATATATATATATATATATATATATATATATATATATATATATATATATATATATATATATATATATATATATATATATAGTCTTTTAAGTTTGTTTTTTCTATAGAATACTTATATTAAAACAATTGTTTTTAACATGAATAAATTAAAAATTGCTTTATAAATTGTCACACAAGTTTGTTTATAAACGGGAAAATGTCTACATGTTGAGGTAAATAATTTTATATACGGAAATAAGTTAAAATAATTTTTTTAAAACTGGAAAAAAATCTACATGTTGATTTAAATATTGTTGTTGGATTTATCAACCCATTAAGTTAGTTACGCTGTAAAATTTGCAGAGTCTGAAAAAAGTTCGTAGGTTTGACAAGTGATATTTCGCAATGTAGCACGAATATTATTTGAATTGGAAACATGATTTTATTCAGAGTTGTAGTTTTAGAATTTACTCATCTAAATTCAATTGAGTTTTGGTAATTACTGGAATTGCAGGCATAATCCACAGATAGACGTGAATGTATTTATGACATACGAGTTGTAGACGGGTCATTTTAATGTTCGTATATTAAATCTATTAGATATCAGTTGTAGACTGATCATTTGAATTTTATTTTTCATACATTGAATTAAGTTTAATATATTTATTCATGCTATTGTATGAATGAAAAATTCTATCAGAAAGTTATTATTGATGCATCGATGAAGTACCATGTTCGAGTCACATATTGTGTATTAGACGTACTATTGTTGTTAGATTTATTAACCTATTAAATTGGTTATGCTCTAAAAAATTTAGAATCTGAAAAAAATTACAGGATTGAAAAGTGATTTTCGCAACGTAGCGTGTGAGTACATATATAGGACCCGTGCGATAGCACGGGTATCCCTCTAGTGTTTTTTAAAATCCCACAATTAGCCTTTTTAATATATTTTTGGTGATAAAATGAGTTAAAAATAATCAATTCAAATAAAATTCAAACTTTTCTAATAAATATAATAAAATCAAATTTTAAATGTCATTAATCCTATTTATATTTAGAATATCTTCACAAAATAAATAAATAAAAATTAAAGAATAAAAAACAAATAAAAGTTGGATTCCAAAAATGCTCGAAAAATTAAACTGAATGAACTAAAATGATTAGCACGAATAAACTTCTCGGAAACATATAGCGTTTGGTCAGATTTTGAAAATAAATCGGGACCGGTAAAAAGGCTCAGATTGATCGAAATGTGACTGAAAAGTCGTAGAAAAATAAGACGAGCGCGTCAGGTTAAACTACATGAACAGTATATCAATATCACTGACGTCTGCAAGCTTAAATTCAAAACTTTACAACCATTGATTTTTGCATATTTGAGAAATAATTTAATCGGTCTGTCTGTATATCCAAAAAATTATTTTGGATAGCATTTTAGACATTATTCATGATGAAAAACATGTTATGCTATGCAGGCGATGCAAACTGAAAATAAAGTCAGGCAAATGAAAGTTTAAGAAAAGGTAGGACAAATTTGGGGAATGACACCAGTGTCAACTAACACATTAGACAGAGCATCTTCTTGGAAATTCATGGAGATGTGCAATGCTAAGATATGATTTCTCCCCTCTTTGAGCAATTCCTCATCACAAAAACTCAAGTTGTTGCATGCGGTAATATTGGACACAATGTCATCAAAGTGATCGACTGTCACGTCGTGATCTATATAGGCTTGCTCCAAAACCTTTTGCAAGGCCTCCCTATGAGCCTCAGAGCTCATTAACAAGGATAAAATTGATATCTTGGATGGTGTATGCAACAATTGATCAACCACATTGTACTCACTCTTCTTGATCAATTTTAACACCTCATCATTATCATACTTTTGATTCACATCACTGGATTCACCAGATTGCACAACAGTATTATCAGCTTGAACCTGCTTTCTTATAGAGGCATCTTCTACTCTTTTCGAAGGTTCGGAGGCAAATACTCGACCACTTTTGGTCACCTTACTAACATCAGCAATGCTTACCACAGAAGAAAGAGAAGGAATAAGGACTTCCTTACCATCTTCTACCATTGTAGCATTATACTTGTACAAAACAGCTTTGTCAGAAACATAAGGCGTACGACCCGCCAAACGAATAACCAAAGGAGAAGTAGAAGACTTCTGACTATTATAAGAAATAACCACTGCTTCTGGAATATTGAAGTGTGGAACAATAACATTCACATAATCATCTCCATCTCTATCTGTAGTAATCTGAATCAAATTCTTATCAACTGCACACCCACGGGGGTTTCTTAAACATATAGGACAAGCAGCATGATCGTGTTCATATTAGTTCAACTCGCATAGAGTAGCATGCATTTCAAATAGAGATATTCTACACAGATTAATATCAAAAATTCGGTACTTTCCGGGACACCCCTCTACCATATTCACAGTGGCATTGCCATGCTTAGACAATAAATTTGCTTGTACATCCGACCCAGAGTCTTCAAACGACAGAATACCACTTCAAACTAGCTTTTGCACTTCATACTTCAAAAGATAACAATTTTCAATATCATGCCCAGGGGCTCCTTGATGAAAGGCACAATGGACTTCTGGCTTATACCACCACAAAATATCCTTAGGAACAGCCAGAGGAGTTCGGGTTTGAACAAGATTCTTCTATATCAAGGATGGATATAATTCTGTATAAGACATCGGGATAGGATTAAATTGTACTTTCTTTTGAACATGGTTTTATTGATTTGTTGGTGAGTACGTTGTTGTTGATGGGCGAGATCCACTTAAACAATGGGAGTTAAATTGATAATAGGAGTAACTGATGCAACATGTTGATGTTGATCTTACCTATCATGATACCTTCTACGTTAGTCTCAAGAAATAGCATTGGCTTCACCCTCTTTCTTCTTAGAAAGCCCCCCTTGTGAGTGCAACTTCACCATGAGATGTTTTGCATGATGTCAAAACATTGCAACTACTTCACAGTTTGCTATTGGACTGCAGCTTTGAGTTTGTGTGTGGCACCCTTGCATTAGAGGTCTTAGGAATCATCAAAAATCACTTCAAAATTTTTCAAAATCATGAAAACCAGTTTCTGCACAAAATGCACTGCATGTGCCGGCACATTCGCATTTCAGGCCGGCACATGTAACTCATTATTTAAGCCTGTAGGTTATGTTTCATTCTGGCCGACACATACCTTCTTCAGGTCGACACATACTGGAAATTTCATCAGTATGTGTCGGCACATACGTATTTTAGGCCAGCACATCTACTGTTCTAAATAAGGTTGTAGGTTCTGTTTCTCTTTGGTCGGCACATGTGTCATCTCAGGTCGGCACATGCTGTTATTTTTAACAGTATGTGCTGGCACACCATCGTTCAGGCCGGTACATGCTGTTAAGTTGGTCAATTCTGTCAATTTTTTTTACTCTGAAAATTACCTTTTTGCCACAAATCTTACAAAATTATAAATACATCATTCATGCTTCATTCCAAACTGGTGATACCATAAAATTAGCCTGCATTTGCTCATCATCTTCATCCTCCGTCCTATGTCTACACACTGACAAATCACACATAATAATCTTTTGTTAGGGCGCCAGCTAGGCGAAGGCCTGATAAGGTCCGATTAGGTTCTTGTGTAGCCGAGAATATCGGGTTGAGATTTGTAGGGGTCTTCATCCGAAAAAACTGCGGGTTTGTCCTCCAAGATCAAGTGAAGATTTGGGGGTTTTCATTGAAGACGTTCAAGAGAGGTTTGCGACATTGTGAAAGCCTTTGAAGATAAAGTACGCAAAGTACCCTTTGGAGATAAAGAACGCAAAGGAAGTAGCAGAGAACGACGAATCGAATTGAAGTCTTGTGGAACAATCGGTGCAATCCATCGTGCGCAAAAGCTTTAGAGATAAAGAACACAAAGGAGTAGCAATATCGACAAGTCAATTGGCATCCATTGTTGTCTTGGTCTTGCTCAAGATCAAAAGAAGAAAAGGGGTTGAATCAACATCAGAACCAGTGTGTTTGTATGATTGCTCTGAACACTTTTCTTGTATATCGACTTTTTGAATAGTAAGAAAGTATCCTAATTCCACATTGGAAATTAGGCGCAGACATACCCACACGCGAGGACGAAAGTGGGGAACTGCGTGAACAAATCCTTGTGTCGATCTCTCTATTTTCTCTTTACTCATTTTATTTTTCATTACGCAATTTGTCGAATAACATTGATTAACCGATCGACTCGTAAGAATTTTCCTGTGATTTTTCTGTTTTAAACTTGATTGTTGATTAGCTTATAATCAATTTTGATTATAAGTGGTTTTCATATCAACAACAATACAAAGGAAATTTAAAAAATTCGTTCGCACACCAAGTGTTCGATTAATTGCATTGTTAACTATTTTTGCTTGTTATCATTGGAAATTGCATTACTAAGTTCATTAGTTTAAACGAGTAATTAAGTGATATTTGATTAAAGGTTAATTTCTATTGATGTGTTTGTCATTCCATATTTGGCTTTGCATATCCGAGTTCCAATAACTAGGTTTGTATAGACGACTTTTATCGGTTCATACCAAAACCTTCTGCGCGCTCTCTTTATCAAACAATTTTAAAAACCCAAATTTTACTTGGTGATTTTGGCTTGGGTGTCTATGCACCCCCCCTCTAGACAAGTCTTCGTCATCTAACAAGTGGCATCAAGAGCCTGGTTCATTCTGTGCTTCGAAACGCTTATTAGAAAATGGCTTACGAACTTAAAGGGGACTATAAGAGAGCTCCAATTTTCACGGGAGAAAACTATAGTTATTGGAAAGCTTGTATGTAAATTCATGTGAACTCTTATGATAAGGGTGTTTGGGAGGCCATTCAAAATGGTCCTATGATTGGAAAGCGAAAAACATTATCGTATCCGCTTTTGGTGTTAATGAGTTTTATCACATTTATCATTGTGTGACCGCTAAGAACATGTGGAACACTCTACAAGTTGCCCATGAGAGAACTAATGAGGTTAAACAAGCCAGGATTAACACACTTAATCAAGAACTCAAACTCTTTCGCATGAAGCATGGTGAAACCATTGCTCAAATGCAAAAGCGGTTCTCACATCTTATTAATCGTTTAAACTTGTTGGGTAATCCTATTTCCAATGTTATTGCTACTAACAAGGGTTTGAGATGTCTTACTAGGAATTGGAAACCAAAGGTTACGGCCACAAAGGAAGCCAACAATCTTACAACACTTGATCTCACCACCTTGTTTGGAAAGTTAGAAGAACACAAGCAAGAACTAACTTGCTTGGATGAACATGAAAAGAAGCTTGAGAAAAAGAAGAGAAAGGAGAAGGAAGCCAATAAGGAGGAACTAATGAAGTCTAAAGCTCTTAGGACTTCAAATTCTAGATCCTCAAAGGAAGAGTATGATAATAATAGTGACTTGTGTGATGAAGAAAACTCGGATGATGAGCAAATGGGACTTTTTGTTAGGAGATACAATCGATACATTCGAAAGAATGGTGTCAAACACTCCAACAAAAATTTTGTGAGATTCAAACGACAATCTACATCCTCCAAAGCTAAAGACAACAAAAAGGACAAGGGAAAAGGTATATGATATGAATTTGAAAAGTCGGGTCATTTTAGACCGGATTGTCCATCTCTTGTTAGTAAGAAAGGAAAATCCAACAAGACAATTCTAGGAAGCCTAAAAAGGCTTATGTTGCTTGGGATAGCGAAAGTGATGTCTCAAGCGAGAAAAGCTCAAGTGAGAGTGATTAAGAAGCAAATTATTGTTTCATGGCTAATCAACGACAAGGCAAGAAAAATAATGTAAGTCATTCTAAATACTCTAACGTTGACAAGTTGTCTTTTATTGATTTGAAAAATGTTTTTGAAAATCTATAAAAGGAAGTTATTAATGCTTATAAGAAATTAGCTTCCAATGAAAAAAATTGTACACACTTGGAAGCAAAGGTTGAAGAAACCAAAAAGAGATTTGAAGCATTAAAGCGATCTATTGTAGATGGTCAAAAATATAAAAATGGGTATGAGGAACCATGTCGGTTCGGTTGTGAAACTTGTCAAATTTGGCGACAAGAAGTTAGTTCTCTTGAAACCAAAGTGAACAAGGCTTCACAACCATGTGATACTTTTGCCATTCGTTCCTCAAAGGTTGAAAAGCCTCATAAAAATTACAATTTGATTAAGAAGGATTCAAATGGCTAAAGTAAAGCTCGTCGTAGATTGATTTGTCACTATTGCTGCAAGAAAGGTCATACCATAGAAAAATGCAAATTTAGGTGCTTTCTAGTACCAAATAGCACTTTTCAATGGTTGCCCAAATGCAACAATTATTTCACTTACTCCCAAGGATCCAATGAGAATTGGGTACCTAACACTCTTGTTTGATTTTATGTAGGTTGAGTGTCTTGACTCTATGACGGGAAAATGGATTCTCGATAGTGGATGCTCAAGACACATGACGGGAGACATCTCTCTATTCTCCAACTTTGTGGCAAAGAAGAAAGGGTGTGTGTCTTACGGTGATAACAACAAAGGTGCCATACTTGGAAGAGGTAGTATAGGTAATCCCTCAACTATTACTATCTCAAATGTTATGTTAGAAGAAGGCCTTAAATATAGCCTTCTTAGCATTAGTCAATTATGTGACAATGGGTACAAGGTAACTTTTACCAAAGATTGTTGTATAATTTCACATAATGAAAAAAAGAATTGTATGTTTAATGGTGTGAGGATATACAATATCTATATGCTAGACTTAAGAAGTGTATCCATGAATAATTCCAAGTGTCTTGTTACCGTGAGTGAAGATTCATGGTTATGGAATCGACGTTTGGCACACGTTAACTTTGATCTACTTAATAAAATAGGCGCAAAAGATTTAGTAATTGGTCTACCAAAGATAAAGTTTGCAAAAGATCACCTATGTGATCCATATCAAAAGGGGAAACAATCAAGGGTCTCTTTTAAATCTAAAAACATTGTTTCAACATCGAGACCCCTTGAGCTTCTCCACATGGATTTATTTGGCCCTTCAAGGACCAAAAGCCTGGGTGGGAATTATTACGGTTTGGTAATTGTAGATGATTACTCAAGATTTTGCTGGACCTTTTTCTTACGTAGCAAAGATGAAACGTTCTCGACTTTTGTACGTTTTGCTAAGTTATCCCAAAATAAATTGAACTCCAAAATAGTTTCCATCCAAAGTGATCATGGAGGAGAGTTTGAAAATTATTGTGATAAACTTGAAGGTGTGAAAAACTCAAGAAAGGGGGTTTGAATTGGTTTTTCAAAATAAACTTGTTTTTAAAAATAAATTCTTTTCATAAAACCCTTCCTTTTAATGTAATGACCTTTGTTGAGAACCAAGTGATGAACACGTTATGTTTATACTAGTTCACTCGAGAAACCCTCAAGTTAGTCTAATCCACCCGCCAAGGTGATTTTGCCTCTCTCAACGAGGTCTTAATCCACTATTCAATCAAAACAGTACAATGCACGAGCCAAATCGCTGGTGACTAACACAACCTCTAAAACTCACAAGTTTTAGACTTCTCAAGTAATACAACCTCGTAGGTCTTACTCAAGGAACAACCTCTAAGACACACGACTTAGACTTCTCAAGAAATACAACCTCACAGGTCTTTCTTAAGGAACACAAACCTAAGTTTGAATAAATTCCACTTACAAATAAGTGCTTCTATACAAGCTGATAACGTAAACAAGTTTTCGACCGGAATGACTTAAGAAAGATTTCAGATAGAAGGAGTATTGTAATGGCGTTCATGTGTGTCTTTCTTCAAGTCTTTTGCTTCCTTTTATAGTCGTGTAGAAATAACCGTTGAAATGTAATCATGATAGCTTAACTAGGCTGGCGGCTAGAAGCGAGAGGACAGATAATAGCTTTTGCGTGCTGCGCTTCCTGTTTTTGTCAGAATATCTTTGATTTTACTGTTGCACAGTTAACAAGATATTTTCACTTAAATTAAGGTACAGCTGTACTATGTAGCTTTGTTTTCTTGGCTTCTCAACTTCAGAGGTTTTTCACGAGCATGAGTAAGAAGGGAAAACATTGTTTGGTTCTTGAGATTATTAAGTCTTCGAATCTTCATAACAGTGTCTTCAGAGTCTTCAGTACTTGGTCTTCAGAACCTCGATCGCTTGGTGCATTGTCTTCATATCTTCAGAGGCTTCTGATAGTATTTGGTTGAAGCATGAGTAGAGACTTGATTTAGGTCTTCAGAACCTTGATTCAGAGAGCATAGGACTTTAGCATCTGGACTTCGTTTGATCAGAACCTATGTCTCTAGATCTTCAGAACCCGTTCTCTTTTCCTTTTATATCAGAGTGTGTAGGCGGAGTATTTTACTTTAAGCATTGTGTTCGCGCCAATTTACGGAAGCATAACCTGTTTGTTACATTCTCACAAATAACAAACATTAGTTGTACAAAATTTTTCATACAAAAATACTCATTTGGTATCATCAAAGCTTAGATATAAAATTGCAGAACCAAATCTTGTTCTCACAAAACTTGGTATTAAACATAACTTTTTTGCTCCCCGAACTCCACAACAAAATGGGGTTATGGAGCGCAAAAATCACGTTTTAGGGGAGTTGGCAAGATCAATGCTCAATGATTGTGGTCTAGCAAAATAATTTTGGGCCGATGTCGTGAGCGCGACATGTTATCTTTTGAATAGGATACTTATTCGTCATATTTTTGACGAAACCCCATATGAATTATTAAAGGGTAGAAAACCAAATTTGTCCCACCTTCATGTATTCAGATGTAAGTGTTTTGTTTTGAATAATGGAAAAGATAATTTGGGAAAATTTGACGCGAAAGCTGATGAAGGTATCTTCCTTGGATACTCACAATCAAGTAAAGCATATAGAGTCTATAATAAGAGATTACTTAGTGTTAAGGAGTCAATTCATGTTACCTTTGATGAGACTTGACCAAATAGTGTTGGGAAAGGTATTTCTTTTCTTGATGTAGGCGCATCTATGGAAGACATGCTCAATGAAACCGAAAAAGGGAATGATCAACCTAAAGTGGTGGACATTGAGAAGGAGGAAGATGATAACCATGAAAAAGAAGATGATGAAAATCAACAAGAGAATGATGGTCTTCTATTGGAGTGGAGAACCTCCAAGGATCATCCAGTTGACAACATTATCGGTGACATCACAAAAGGGGTAACAACGTGCTCTAAGAGAAGTAATTTTTGTTGTCACCATGCTTTTGTTTCACAAGTTGAACCTAAAAATGCTAAGAATGCCTTACTTGATGAGCATTGGCTTTTAGCAATGCAAGAAGAATTAAATCAGTTTGAAAGAGATGATGTTTAGGACATTGTCCCACGTCCACAACATCATCAAGTCATTGGCACACGATGGGTTTTTAGGAACAAACTTGATGAGCATGGTGTGATAACATGAAATAAAGCCCGACTAGTAGCTCAAGGGTATAACCAAGAGGAATGGATTAACTACGGGGAGACTTATGCTCCCATAGCCCGACTCGAGGCTATTCGGCTGCTACTCGCTTATGCTTGTGCTAAGACCTTAAAATTATATCAAACGGACGTAAAAAGTGTGTTCCTTAACAATCACAAAAATGAGGAGGTGTATGTCTCACAACCTCCCGGTTTTGAAAATTTTGAGTATCCTAATCATGTCTTTAAGCTAAAATGTGCATTGTATGGTCTTAAACAAGCCCCTCGGGATTGGTATGATCGTCAAGCAAGTTCTTGCTTGAGCAAGGATATTCAAGAGGAAATGCGGACACCACTTTCTTTATTAAATGTCAAGGAAAACATACTTTACTTGTTCAAATATATGTTGATGATATCATATTTGGATCAACTAACATGAATCTTGTCAAGAAGTTCTCAAAGCTTATGCAGGGAGAGTTTGAAATGGGTCTTATGGGGGAGCTAAACTACTTTCTTGGACTTCAAATTAAACAACTCTCAAATGGAACATTCATTTGTCAAACCAAGTATTGTCTCGAGCTACTAAAAAGATTCGGAATGGACAGTGCAAAGGATATTGACACACCTATGGCAACAAATGAAAACCTGGATAGAGATGAAAAGGGTAAGGATATTGATGTGAAAAAGTATCGAGGTATGATCGGATCACTTCTTTATCTTACGGCGTCTAGGCTCGATATCATGTTTAGAGTTTGTATGTATGCTCGATATCAATCGGCTCCCAAGGAATCACACTTTAAAGTAGTTAAGCGCATTCTTAGATACCTTATCGGTACCTCTAAGTTTGGGTTTTGGTATTCCAAGGGAAGCGATTATAGCTTGGTTGGCTATTCCGATTCTGACTTTGTCGGTTGCAAGTTAGATAGGAAAAGCACTAGTGGCACTTGTCACATGTTTTCAAAATCTTTGGTTAGTTGGCATAGTAAAAAGCAAGTATTTATAGCTTTGTCAACTGCCGAAGCGGAATATCTTGTCGTTAGTAGTTGTTGCGCCAAAATCTCGTGGCTTAAGCAACAATTGCTAGATTTTAACATCAAACTTTCACATATTCCTATCATGTGTGACAACACTAGTGCAATCAGTCTAACCAAGAATCTGATACAACATTCTCGCACTAAACATATCAAGATTCGTCATCACTTTCTTCGCTATCATGTTGAAAAGGGGGACGTTGTTTTTTAGCATGTTGATTGTAAAAATCAACTTGCTGATATTTTCACAAAACCTCTTCCAACAGAATCGTTTTTCAACATTCGTGGAGAATTGGGGATCATCGATATCTCCAATGTTGCTTTATATTATATCTTGTGGCTTGCACTTTATACTACTGCTCTAACGTTTCGTTTTGAGTTTTAACATCATGCGGGTGCATCCTTTATCCCATCAAGAGTGAGGTAGTATTGTTTCAATTTCTCCTTAAAAGTAAGACTTTTCTTTAAAAGCATGTTATTTGTTGGTTAAAAATGTTTGATATTCTCTCAAATGATGAAGACCATGAATGTTCATTTCCAAAAAATTTGATTGATAACCATTGTGTGTTCTCAATGTATATACTTATAGTGACTTCTTGTATTAACTCCTTCACATTTGTAAAAATTTGTTCTTAAGTGTATAAATATATAACTTGTTTTTGTTTATTGTATTTAAGCTTGCTAATTGTATAAATTGATATTTTTGTTGCGTGTCTCGTGTTTGGATAACATTTTTCATCTTGGATTGAGTAATGACAGGTTCTTGTCGCTATGCTAGGCACATGCGTGTGCCACATAAGGAGTTCCTTTATGATATGTTTGATATCCGTGATTCAATTGTAGCAACTTGATGAGTTTGCTCTTGCATTGCCTTATTTACTTCCACTATGTGTTACTTGATGTGTAATGCTGGTTATTTATCAATTCTGCATCATTACATATATATGGGGATATGTGATCATTGCTCTTCTATGCAAAATTGCCTCTGAATGATTTATTTGAATTTGTATTTGGAATATGATACTTCTCATAATTAGCTATCTTTCTTTTTTATTTGGTCAAAGAGGGAGAAGCCTATACGAGATGAAGTTGGGAAGCATACTTTCAAGGGGAGCTTTCAATAACAACATAAACTGCATCGTCACAAGTTTTGCCATCATCAAAAAGGGGGAGTATGTGAGTGCAACTTCACCATGAGATGTTTTGCATGATGTCAAAACATTGCAACTACTTCACAGTTTGCTATTGGACTGCAGCTCTGAGTTTGTGTGTGGCACCCTTGCATTAGAGGTCTTAGGAATCATCAAAAATCACTTCAAAATTGTCTAAAATCATGAAAACCAGTTTCTGCACAAAAATGCACTGCATGTGCCGGCACATTCACAGTTTAGGCCGGCACGTGTAACTCATTATTTAAGCCTGTAGGTTATATTTCATTATGGCAGACATATACCTTCTTCAGGTCGACACAGACTAGAAATTTCATCAGTATGTGCCGACACATACTTATTTCAGGCCAGCACACCTACTGTCCTAAATAAGGTTGTAGGTTATATTTCTCTTTGGTCGGCACATGTGTCATCTCAGGTCGACACATGCTGTTATTTTTAACAGTATGTGTCAACACATCCAGCGTTCAGGCCGACACATGTTGTTAAGTTGGTCAATTCTGTCAATTTTTTTTACTCCGAAAATTACCTCTTTGCCACCAATCTTACAAAACTATAAATACATCATTCATGCTTCATTCCAAACTGGTGATACCATAAAATTAGCCTGCATTTGCTCATCATCTTCAACCTCTGTCCTATGTCTACACACTGACAAATCATACATAATAAGCTTTTGTTGGAGTGCCAGCTAGGCGAAGGCCTGATAAGGTCCGATTAGGTTCTTGTGTAGCCAAGAATATCGGGTTGAGATTTGTAGGGGTTTTCATCTGGAAAAATTGCGGGTTTGTCCTCCAAGATCAAGTGAAGATTTGGGGGTTTTCGTGCAAAACGTTCAAGAGAGGATTGCGACGTTGTGAGAGCCTTTGAAGATAAAGTACGCAAAGTGCCCTTTGGAGATAAAGAACGCAAAGGAAATAGCACAGAACGACGAATCGAATGGAAGTCTTCTGAACAATCGGTGCAATCCATCATGCGCAAAAGCTTTGGAGATAAAGAACGCAAAGGAGTAGCAATATCGACAAGTCAATTGGCATTCATTGTTGTCTTGGTCTTGTATGATTGCTCTGAACACTTTTCTTGTATATCAACTTTTTGTATAGTAAGAAAGTATCCTAATTCCACATTGGAAATTAGGCGCAGACATACCCACACGCGAGGATGAAAGTAGGGAACTGCGTGAACAAATCCTCGTGTCGATCTCTCAATTTTCTCTTTACTCATTTTATTTTTCATTACGCAATTTGTCGAATAACTTTGATTAACCGATTGACTCGTAAGAATTTTCCTGTGATTTTTCTATTTTAAACTTGATTGTTGATTAGCTTATAATCAATTGTGATTATAAGTGGTTTTCATATCAACAACAATACAAAGGAAATTTTGAAAATTCGTTCACACACCAAGTGTTCGATTAATTGCATTGTTCACAATTTTTGCTTATTATCATTGGAAATAGCATTACTAAGTTCATTAGTTTAAACGAGTAATAAAGTGATATTTAATTAAGGGTTAATTTCTATTGTTGTGTTTGTCATTCCATATTTGGCTTTGCATATCTGAGTTCCAATAACTAGGTTCGTATATACGACTTTATCGGTCCATACCAAAACCTTCTGTGCGCTCTCTTTATCAAACAATTTTAAAAACCCAAATTTTATTTGGTGATTTTGCCTTGGGTGTCGATTCACCCCCCCCCCCCCCCCCCCCTCTAGACAAGTCGCTGTTGTCTAACAGGTTTGACGAGGTAGCCCTTGGGAATCAATGGTTGACCGCATTTTAACCTTGAGGGAGCAAAACCTTAGGTGATGAATCTTGCTTGGTGTTCTTGATATAACACCCTACCTTGCAAAGAAACAAAAGGATACAAGACATGTTTTTGGTATTTTGATTAGTAGTTAGTGAAATATGAAGTATATAAACACAAATAAAAAGATACAAAGAAAGGTGTTTGGTGATCTCTGCAAAGCCAAACCCAAGGATGAGAGGGCTAGAGGAGAACCAAGTTTGTGATCTTGATGCATTGTGCTAATGCAAATGAGGTGGGATCTTAGGCGTAAAAATTAGGGTATGACAATGTACTATTTTATTTACCTTTTCGTTAAAACCAACTACTCGCGTAGCCTTATCTAAACACAGTAATAACAAATAACGGTAATTGTCTATTGGTCTCTGTGGGATTTGACAATCTTTTATACTAAACCGGTATAGTCGTGCACTTGCGACCTATCAATGTTGTTCGTTCAACACTCGTGATCATTCCCAATTCAACATCAATTATTAATTTTCACAAGAGGTAACCATTATATCATTAATCATGCTCATTCTTAAGAATAAACTTAAGAGAAATTTTTATTTTCCGCTACATATTTTAATCGCAATTTTCTTTCATGTGGAACTTCACCCTAAAAACACCAACACTTAGAAATTAGTTCACTTTATCTATTTGATTGGCCAAAGTCGCGTAAGTGTTCTTTTTTCTATATCAAAGAAATATCACATCACTATCTCTTGGTTGTTGTCATCTACATGTTGTCAAACATTTTCTAGCGAATCTTGTGTTGGCGTATTATGTGCCATGTTTGAAAAATTAGAGCTACATATTGTGGCCAAAAGGAATGTGGTCGTATTATATCCAGGCCGACAGATAAATGTAACTCGGCGACATTATGTTCCTTAATTGCATAATGGCAACTATTAGATATGAATAACCGAAAGTTAGGGGTGTGCAAAATATTCGGTTATAAGGCTCAAATTCATAATCATATCCAAATCCATTTTAAATATTCAGATATTATAAAATGATTATTATCAACCGGATTATTTATAAATGCATGGTTATCCATTCATATTTTATTTTTAGATTCAGTTATAATCTGATTATTAACCAAAAGCCCAAAATGCACCCAATTTCAAAATTAAACTTTCAATTTCAAATATCAGCTTATTTTCACTTCAAATGTGGCTTACTTCATCTTCATCCTCAAGAACCTCAAGACATTTTTCTTCTCCATTGCATCAAATTTTCAGGTAGACCCATTTCCCCTAATCACTACTCATCTTTTTGCCTTAATCAAAGCTTATCTTCTACCATTTTTTTACTTCAGTTTCATGGCTTAGCTCAAATTTGTGAGGAACCCTAATCCCAAATTTCACTGCAAATTTGCTCTATTGTAAGTAAATTTTTTAATCCACTAAAAATGTTGAAGATTAGGTTAGAATTTGATATTGTGGATAAATAATAAAGTAATAAATGTTCCTATGAAATCTGGCTGTTATAAGAAATTGCTTCAACAACATAAAACTTTCCTTTGAAGTTTTGATGGGTCATAATCCTAATTATGTTTGGTTGACTCTTTGTTGCAATCTAGATTAAGAAATCCTTGTTTAATGAATTATGGGTCCAATTTCCTGAATTTTGATTTGATACCCAGTATAAAAGTTAATTATAAATGCTTTATATGTAAACACTCGATGTTAGACTTGTCTGTTGTCCAAAAACTAGTTAAAAGAGAATCAGACGATTGGCTTCAAAAAAGAACTGTGGACTTAGTATGAGGAAACTGAAAGAGATGAACAAAACCTGCCTAGCCAAAATTGGGTTAAACCTCATCAAAGATGATAATGCTCTTTAGTGTAAGGTTCTTAGTGGGAAATATGGTAGAGGCAATTGTATTACAGGAAATACATAAGCTAAGCAGCAGTACTCTGTCTTGTGGAAAGCTCTGGTTCATTCTTGGCATAATATTGATAAACTACTTTTTTGGGTGGTTGGAAATGGAGAAACTATTGAAACATGGAATCACTGCTAAATAACTCAAGGGTTGTATATGATTCAGGTAATTGTGATTGGAGAAGATTAAGGATGTTGTTCAGTCAAGATATTTTAGATCGTATAGTTGTTATTCATCCTCCTAGTAGAGACATGGGCAATGATGAGTGTGTTTGGGGAGGAACCAACAATGGAACTTTCTCACTTGCTTCAACAAATAGTGTTTCAACCAACTGTGATAAGTTCAAACCTAATATGGACTGGAAGGCCATCTGGAAATTACAAGTGCCTGAACCGGTCAGAATTTTCATTTAAATATTAGACACTTGGTTTTTCACAAATATTTTACTTGCCTGCACATTAAACATGCATTTGTGGATGAGGCAAGACAGTTTTAAAATGATTGCTTAGTGCATGCTCTTAGAAATTGTTTCTTAAATCAAACTTCTGCAGATATTTTATGAGTTGAATATTCTTATTGGAGCTAAGCCAAAAAGGAAATATTTATGAGTAGGAAACTAGGAATGTTTTTTTGTTAGCGGGAACCAACCCCCGTATAAACTGCAAAATCTAGATCTTAGCTTCCTACCCTGCTTGGGTTTTATAGATAGATGATCTATGTTTTTTATAGATAGACCCAATTCCTCTTATTCAGAGAGTTTTTATTTTAGTTCAATCTATCATTGAATATTACTTCTTTTTGTGATGACTGGTTCAATTACTAAATTGGAAGAATCTATGAATCCAATGGATACTACAAATAATGAAGAAAGTGAGATAAGAGAAAACCTTGAAGAGGGTCTTGTGGCTATGATGGATGAGGAAGTGAATAGAATAGCACCTTGGAGGAAACAGATAACAGTTCGAGGACTAATAGCTAGTTTTGTAATTGGAGTCATTTATAGTGTGATTGTCATGAAACTAAATCTCACTACTGGATTAGTCCCTAATCTAAATGTCTCTGCGGCTTTACTTGGCTTTGTGTTTATTCGAATTTGGACTAAGATTCTTGCAAAAGCGAAGATTGTTTCAATTCCGTTTACTAGACAGGAGAATACCATCATTCAAACTTGTGTTGTTGCTTGCTATAGCATCACCGTAGGAGGTTAATTTGCCCTTTTCACAAATATTTTGCACCAATTAGCTATGCAAAAAATGCAGCAGTTGTGGGGTGGTGCTTGATGAAGCTCGTGAGGTGGTATTGATTTGAAAGTGGGAATAATTAAATGTGCTTGTTGGATATTTTGTGGGGGATGAATGCAAAAAAATACAATGGAAACTTGCCTCTGATGTTGTGCTTTCAATTGTGGTAACTTATCTATTCCAATTTCCAACTAATCATTTTGGTTCCAAAGCATTACATAGTAGACAATTCATTCTTAGCAGTTGGCCACTGTTAGCAGTTGGTTTTATAATTTTCTTTTTAACTTTTTGTTAGGTGTCTTCTGCCATGATCTGACAGTGGCTCTAACAACAAACAAAATAGTTTAGAAGCTTTTCATAAATGTGTGTTGTATGAAATGTGTGCATTAGTTTTATTCTAAGTTGTTTCATTAGCTAAATTCTAACTCAAGTTTTAGTATGTTGACGTTTTGTGTTGTGATATTGAGTTTATTTTGCAGCTTATATCAAAATGAATGGTGAGTCCGAGCCAACAAATTTATTTGCTACTCCTTCACCAGTTGTCCAGAACTCTACTACTATGTTACCACCTGAAACTAGAGGTCGTAAAAATTGATCTGCTGTTTGGAATGACTTCAAGCTAGATCCTAACTCCAAAAATATAGCTATATGCAACCATTATGATAAGAAGCTCAAGTATAATGGGACGAGTTCGATGGCAGCACATTCTAAGATTTGCAAGAGCAACCTAAATAATGATTTTAACAAAAGGCAAAGAACACTTACCCCCTCAATGAATAGTGAAGTCCATGCTCTTTCTTCCCCTTTAGTTCCTAGGTTTGATCAAGAGAGATTGCGGTATTTGCTCGTGAAAATGTTTGTAGCCTTAGAGTTACCTTTCACAAAAGTGGAGCATCCAAATTTTCATGAATTTGTAAATGGCTTGAACCCAAAATTCAATATTATATCACGTACTACACTTGCACGTGATACTTTATTGCTATGGGATGCAGAAAAGGAAAAATTGAAAAACTTTCTAACCTTGCATTGTCAAAGAGTTTGTCTCACTTCTGATACATGGACATCTATCCAAAATCTCACATATATGTGTATCACTGTCCACTTCATTGACAATAATTGGAGCTTGCAAAGTAGGGTTCTAAGTTTTGTCCAAGTCTCGGACCACTCGACGGATATTATAACAAACACTATTGATGCGTGTTTGACTGAATGGGGACTTGATCAAATATTGACTGTCACACTTGATAATGCAGCCTCAAATGATCTTGCAATTAAACATTTGAAGAAGAAGCTATTATCTTTTACACCGCTTAGTATTGAATGGAGAATACATACATATGTGTTATTGTTCTCATATCTTCTGCTAAAAAATATGCCAAGTCTAACTTGAGGATCCGAGGTTCTGTCAAATATGCCAAGTCTTCTGCTAATAGGTTTGCAAAATTCAAAGAATGTGTAAAACGGTCAAACACCGAGTACAAAGGTCTTGTGTGCCTTGATGTAGAAACAAGGTGAAATTCAACTTATCTAATGTTAGACTCCGCTTTGAAACATCAAAAAGCTTTTGAAGTACTTGAAATTCATGATCTCGTATACACCCAAGAGCTAGTTCAAAATGGAAATGGTGTACCCACAAGTTTAGACTGGACAGAAGCACAATTGATTCTTCCATTTTTGAAAATCTTTTGTGATAGCACACTTCGAATATCTGGTTCCTCCTATGTGGCTTCTAATATGTATATGCTAGAGGTATTTGATATAGGGGAAAAGATAAATAACATGTGTATTTCTAAGGATTCATTCATAAAGGGCATGTCTTTCAAGATGAAAAAAAAATGACAAATATTGGGAAAAACCTGAGAAGATAAATTTGATGTTGCTGATTTCTTCTGTCTTAGACCCCAGGTACAAATTAAAATTTGTCACTTGGTTGATCATTCAGAATTTTGATTCATTAGAGGCAAAAAAGTTAAGAGACTTGTTGGATACTCGCTTGAATGAACTATTCATGGAGTATAGTGACGTCGGGCATGAGTCACAAAGTGATTCACAATTGAATCGATTTGATTTAAGTGGTAAGGAAGATCTTTATAGTTATAATCGTTTTTACAGTGCATTGGATCTTCCTCTGCGGAAATGAATGATTTGGAAAAGTGTCTAGAAGAATCTTTAGAGAGACAATTTACCATGGACTTTGATATTTTAAAATGGTGGAGGGAAAATTTCAATCGCCTTCCAGTCCTTGCAAAGATGGCAAAAGATTTGTTTGCCATACATATCTCCAATGTAGCATCTGAGTCTACTTTTAGTTTTGGAGGACGAGTGATGGATGAATATCGCAGTTGCCTCACACCTCAAACTATGGAAGCCTTTGTTTGTAGTTACAGCTGCCTTAAAGCATCACGTAAATGCTCAATCATTGATTCTCTTTTAGTTGAGAACTACAAGGAGCTTGAGAAATTAGAGGAAGGTAAAATACTTATACATCAAATTCTTGTTTCTTTTTTTATTTTTTATTAGATTATAACTTGATTAATAATAAGTTGTAATTCTTGTTTCTTTTTTATTTTTTATTTCAGAGATAGCTTCTTCAAAAGGAAGTGGTAGTTGTTCAGCTTCTAATGTTTTCGATGAAGATTGATAACGGTATGAAATTCTTGGTACAGTTTTTATATTTTTTGGATTGTGCCTCGAGATCATTTGTGCATGTGATGCCTAGCTCTTTTTGTAGTATTATTGCCTTTAGTTACACTAGGAAAGATAGTTGACATTTTTCAACACATAAATTTGCAGCTTTTGTTGGATATATGACATTAAAGTAGAACTGTGTCTATAAAACTAGTATAAAAATAGTATAATCTACTCCTTTGTCCCATATTATAAGAGAAATTCACTTTTTAGATTCATTAAATAATTAATGTATCTTTGTCCCATATTATAAGAGAAATTCACTTTTTAGATTCATTAAATAATTAATGTATCTGGTCTATATATAGACCAGATACATTAATTATTCAATGAATCTAAAAAGTAAATTTCTCTTATAATATGGGACGGAGGGAGTATTACTTTGGTGTATGTATCTCTTATGTATCAAATGCCAAAAACATTGAGAGGCTTCCTGAACTTCATTCAACTTTAACTCATTTTGGTAGATTTTATGACACACCTTGCTCATAATTGTATAACTGTTATTCTAATACTATAGTACTGCATTTATTATCATTCATTCATAATGTATACTATTGAGGTAAATTTATGTGTATGTTATCTATGATAGATTCGGTTTTAATTATTGATATAAATTAGATTTTTCAGCATTATACTATGATTATTGTTGTTTATGAGAAATATTTAGTAGTAACTAACTGTTTAATGTATCTCAGAATTACATGTGATACTGAAAAGGAAAGAGGAAGTCGAAGGGTTTATAGAGGATTCACTCGTTCTACAGCATGTAAAGGTTGCACTTGTTGTGTATGCTTTGGGTGTGAGATATGTCGTTTTTCATATTGCACTTGCCAAACTTGTACTGACTTTACCAGGAATGCCAATGTCAAAGCTTGAGTTCAAATTATGCTCTTAACTGCTGATTTTTTAGTACTTTATATTCATTATTTTTCTGTGTAAGAACTTTGGAAGACTATTTTGAGATGAGTACTTGATTATTAATCATCTTCTATTAAACGATTAGAGTTATTTTTAATGTTTTTTGGTGTAGTCATGCAGATAATTCTTCTTGGTACCATAATCCTTTTTATACACAAAAGTGATATTACATGTTATCTAGCTTTGATTGTAATGCACAAAAGTTATATTGTTAATGTTGAGGATTCTTCTTGTTACATTGATCATTTTCTATCCCTTTTTCTATACTGTTTAGTTATTTGAAATTTGGATCCCTTTGAAAATATATTGTTTTGATTTCTTCTGCTAACATAATTGAAGTACAAGAAAAAATTCGTGACCAAAATATCGCCAAAGTACGTCATAATTGAAAATATCATGATTAATAGAACGAATTTAAAATATATGATTTTTTTCGTAAAATTTGGGTCTTAAAAATCAATTTTTAAAAATAACCGGCTTTTAAATAAATTAAAATCGATTTTTATTCAATTTTAAAATTAATTCGGTTTAAAAAGAAAAAAATATTTTTTATCCAAATTTATAAATAACCAGTTTAAAACTAGTTTTTAAACTAATTGATTAAAAATCGGATTTGTAAAAAAAAAACTGGTTGTGTAACCATAACCGAATTAATAACCGGTTTTAATTAAAATGTAATTATAGTTATAAATCTAAACCATTTAAATAATTTAAAAATAGATATAATTTGGTTTTTAAAATTAACCAACCGAGTACACTCCTATTGAAAGTTTTGTCCACGACATGTCATTCCTTGTGTCATATCTTAACTATTGTAAGCTATTTACTAGAAATGAGAGGTTTGAAACTTCCTCTTGTCTGCATTGAGTGAATCCAAAGTATCAAACTCGAATAATAGTAAATAAATAGTCGATGCTGGTAACATTATTGTCGCTGGTAACATCATTGTCACTTGTAAATTGTGGATGATTATAATCACGGATGTAATCTATTGAACAAATGACTTATGATTTATTTAAATAAAAAATTAAAATTTTAAATAAGATTAAATTTTGTTTGAAAATATTTATGAAGAATAGATATAAAAAAAAAGCAGGTTAAAAGATAAACATGATGAACATAAAAAGATTAAAAATAAAATAAAATAAATTAAAATTTACAATAGAGGTTATACTAATTTGAACCAAACCACTTAGATTAGTCGAGTCTCCGATGATAACACCTTAAAATTTCACTAACAATTTTATCTTGTATCGGTTACAAATTTCAAAGATATTTCCTCTCTTAGTTTATAATAAAATCAAGGTTTAATTAGTCCCGAAGTCCTTTAACTTAATTTCAATTTTCACTTTAGTCCTTTATCTAATAAATGTTACATTTTAGTCCCTTAAAAACTATTATGTTAGTCAAGTTGGTCATTTCTGTTAAATTTTGTAAAAAAAGTTGAGCTATGCATATGTGGCATGACAGCATGGCAAGTGAGTCAGCAATTTAATAAAGTGACTAAATTGAAATCTTATATATAATTAAAGTACCAAATTGAAACTTTTTATATTAAGAAAATCTTGAATATAATGACATTAAACCAAAATTATGATACATTACTTATTCAAAGCAAGACATAAACCAAAATAATTTAAGGTGTACACAAATACAATTACAAGAGTTTATTCTTCTTAGAACTTGAATTGTCATTGGTGAAAACAACTTTTTCAGGTTTAACAATTTTATAGCGTTGTAGAGATCTGGCTCTTCATATTATATAACTTTTCTCATCTTATGGATTATCACAGTATAGCTTCCTTATGAACATGGTATAAACTCTGCCCCATAGCTTATGTGCCATCTAATTACTCTTTTCTCCTAAGAGATTAAACAATTCTGCAAGTTTCCAATAACATATTTCAATGCATTACTATAAAATTCTCCAGTAACAAATTTGAGACTGCAAAATCTTGAAAAGTATATAATTCTACATTTATATAATATGAAAATAGTTGCTTCAAAGATTTAGCAAGGAAACATGGAGGGATGCACTATTATTCCAGAAATGAAATTTTACACAACTTTAAAAAGAGATTATTATTTGTGAGATATTGGATCGAACTTTAGTGTTGTCGACTGGGATGTGTCCACTGGGACAGCTTTCATGATTCGACAGGAGACAAGCATAAAGTCGAAGATTGCTCACATGCTGATGTCGAAGTGTTTACATATTATAGTCGAAGTCAGTTCTAGTATGTAGTGTCGAATTGGGCCTTGTGTTAAGGATCCAATTGTTTAGGTTAGCTTGTTATTTAAGTTACCTTGTAGTCTATAAATAGGCTAGATCACTCAGATTGTTGAGTGATACCAATTGTGTTATTCATTTGTAATCATTTGTAGACCCTAAATGAGAAAGTGAATAGAAAACAGTTTTCCCAAATCCTTCTTTCTTCATTCTTTCTTCTTTCTCTCTTTAGAAACCTAAATGTCTCATTGTTTAATCAAGAAACTTTGTTTCTCATTCAAGAAAGTGTTGAAAGGTATCGTTTGTAATCACAACAAATTGGTGCGGTGAGCGTGGATAAGATGTTGTCAACAAAGTTTGAAATTGAGAAGTCCACCGGAGTTAATGATTTTGGTTTATGGCGCTTGAAGATGCGAGCCCTTCTTGTTTAACAGGGTTTACTAAAAGCGTTAAAGGGAGGAGATACCATGGATGTTGCATTGACGGAGAAGGAAAAGACAATGATGATCGAGAAAGCCCGCAGCACAATTGTTCTGAGTCTTGGTGATAAAGTTCTCAGGCAGGTTTCGAAGGAGACGACGGCAGCTGGTGTTTGGCTGAAACTTGAAGGATTGTATATGACAAGGTCCTTGGTGAATTATTTGTACTTGAAGCAAGCTTTGTGAAATTCTGGCATAGCAGATAGCAGATGTCCTAACACATGTCAAGACATTGTTCAAAATTATTAAACAAGGAACAGAACAGTAAACTGATATTCAGAATATCAGTAATTGCAGCAAGACAGATGTTTCAACATCTGTTACAACATGTTAATCAAAACTGAACTGTAAATTGCAGAATGATAAACAACACAGAATATGATAACCCAATTCGGTGCAAATCACCTGCATCTGGGGGCATACCAAGCCAGAAAGAAGAATCCACTATCAGTAGTATAGTTTTATGTAAACAACCGCTGGTTTACATTAAACACCCAGGTTTACCTATCACTACCCAATGAAAACTTTATTTAAGAACTCCATCCTAGATAAGAGAAACCCATCTCACTCCCTAAATCACAACCCGTGATTATCTAACAGTTACAACAAATGTATCATCCTATTGAAAGACACCCCTTTCAATACAAAGTTCAGTCAAGCATCCTTGACTAACATGTTAACTTGGATTTGCTTAAAAGCTTCATCCAAGAACAATACACGATTCATTACCTACGGGTTTCTGAATCTATACAAGTACCTATGTCTTCCACAATGTATCAAATAGATACAGAGGGAGACTTACAAGAGAAACCTACGACTCTCAAAACCTAAATCCTACTTTACAAAATAAGATTCCTAAGTCTATGTCATTCTCTCTCGCCTTTCTCTTCTTTTATAGCCTTCTACTGCCTTGGGCTTTGAATCTTTTGTTGACTGATTCCTTGATCCACGTTCTGATTGCTCCTTAAATCTTTCAACTAATCTGCAAACATCCTATTATTAGTAACAGACACGATGTCCTAACATCGTGTTGGGACATCTTATCTGACATGTCTTCTTTTAGCAAAATTCTTATTTGTTGTTGGAACATCTTGTACAGCAGCCTGTTTTACCAAAATTTGCTCAAACATTTAGAGTCTTCATTATGTATTCATTCAAGATGAATGAAGATAAAACGTTGACGGAGCAGCTGGATACGTTCAGTAAGCTGGTTCTTGATCTTGAAAATATTGATGTTACCATCCGTGACGAAGATCAAGCGATGTTATTGTTGTGTTTTTTACCTAAGTCGCATGCTCACTTCAAAGAAACCCTCTTGTATGGAAGAGAGTCCCTGGCCTTTGAAGAAGTTTAAACAGCCTTGTATTCGAAGGATTTGAATAAAAGAAATGAGCAGAAACCATCATCAGTTGGCGAAGGGTTGTCCATGAAGGGGAAATCCTCGAACAGAGATGGTAGGTTCGACAAGAAGAAAGGTAAAACTCAGCAGAAGTCTTATGGTGGTGATATTTCTGGTATTAAGTGTTATCACTGTAAGAAGGAGGGTCACACAAGAAAGGTGTGCCCTGAGCGCCTGAATAATCATGGAGGTAAGGACAATGGTGATGCAGCTATTGTGTAAGGTGATTATGAATCATCTGATGTCCTTGTGGTGTTGAGCAGCAACTCTTGCAAAGAGTGGATTATGGATTCAGGATATACTTGGCATATGACTCCAAAAAAGAATGTGTTTGAAGAATTATGTGATTAAAATGGTGGATCAGTGTTGTTGGGAAACAATAAAGCTTGCAAGATTGCAGGTATTGGATCTGTGAGATTCCAGCTCCATGATGAGTCAATAAGGCTATTGACTAGGGTTAGTTATGTACCTGACCTTAAGAGGAATTTGATTTCTCTTGGTGAATTTGACAAGAAAGGATATGTCTTCAAAGGAGAGCAAGGTATCTTGAAAGTCATGAAGGGGTCGAAGGAAGTCTTGAGAAGCGTGAAGAAACAAGGCTTGTATACCCTTGAGGCAGAGGTTATAAGTAGTTTGGCAGATTTTGCATCCACGAAACCTGTGTCAAAGACAGAATTATGGCACATGAGATTGGGCCATGTTACCGAAAGAGGCCTGGTCGAACTGGGGAAACAGAACCTGCTAGGTGGTGACAAAGTCGAGAAGTTAGATTTATGTGAACCTTGTGTATTTGGAAAATCCTGTAGGGTGAATTTTAACAAAGGTAAACAAATAACACATGGATCCCTTGATTACATTCATGCTGATTTTTGGGGGCCTGCAAGAAATCCTTCACATTCAGGTGCAAGGTATTTTCTATCCATAGTTGATGACTATTCTAGGAAATTATGGGTATTCATTCAGAAGACTAAGGATGAAACTTTTGAGAATTTCAAAAGTTGGAAGGTTCTGGTCATAACTCAAACTGGCAAAAAGGTTAAGAGGTTGAGAACCGACAATGGCCTTGAGTTTTGCAATGAAGCTTTCGACAGTTACTGTGTCAAGTCTAGGATTGCAAGGCATAAGACTGTAGCAGGTACTCCTCAATAAAATGGATTAGCTGAGAGATTCAATTGAACAATCCTTGGAAGGGTTAGATGCATGTTGGTTAGTGTTGGATTAAATAAGGTGTTTTGGGCGGAGGTTGTTTCAACAACAGCTTATCTGATAAATAGATGTCCCTCGACTGCCTTGGGAATGAAGACACCTGAAGAAGTTTGGTCGGGTCAACCACCAGATCTCGACAAACTGAGTATTTAGTTGTTTAACCTATGCTCATATTAGGCAAGACATGGTCGAACTTAGAGCTCTGAGATGCATGTTCCTTAGGTATCCTGAGGGAGTCAAAGGTTATAGGTTGTGGTGCCTAGAACCAGGTCACAGAAGATGTATCACTAGTCGTGATATGATTTTCAATGAATTTGAGATGGAGTTCAAGAAAAATGGTGATGCTGGTTGAAGTGCAGAAATCTCTGAAGAGGAGTTGGAACAGGTAGAAATTCCTATTGAGGTGGGGCATAGTGATTCTGAAGTGCATAACCCTGATGAAGTCGAAGAAGATGAGCAAGATGCTGAAAAGACTGAGGAAACTGTTAATGACTACCTACTGGAAAGAGATAGGTCGAGAAGAGTCATCAAGCCACCTCAGAGACTTGGTTATGCAGACCTTATAGCTTTTGCCTTAATCTCTGCAAGTGAGGTACTTGAGGAAAAACCTAGATACTACAAGGAAGCTATGAGGAGTCGAAATAATATTGAATGGAGAAAAGCCATGGATGACGAGATAAAATCTCTTCATGATAATAACACTTGGGAGCGAGCCAGGTTAGTCAGTTGTAAGTTGAGTTTCAAGGTCAAGGAAGGAATCGAATGAGTGATGTCGAAGCGCTTTAAGGTAAAGTTGGTTACTAGGGGGTTCACTCAGAAAGAAGGTGTTGACTTCAATGATGTGTTCTCACCTGTTGTAAAGCATAGATCCATTAGAACGTTGTTAGCCATGGTGGCGAAGTTTGACTTGGAACTTGAACAAATGGATGTGAAGACAACCTTCCTGTATGGTGATCTAGATGAAACGATCCTGATGTGACAACCAGAAGGGTATACAGAAAAGGATAAGGAAAATTATGTGTGCAAGCTGAATAGGTCTTTGTATGGCCTGAAACAATCTCCTCGACAGTGGAACAGGAGATTCGACAAGTTCATGGCACACATTGGTTTCACTAGAAGCAGGTTTGATCACTGTGTTCACTTCAGATTTCGACCTGGAAACTCACTTGTTATTTTGTTGCTTTATGTGGATGATATCCTCATAGCTAGCAACAGTGTCGTGGATGTAATGGAGGTGAAAGCTGGACTCAGTAAGGAGTTCAAAATGAAGGATCTGGGAGCTGCCACCAGGATTCTTGGGATTGACATCCGGAGAGATAGAAAGCAGTTGAAGTTATGCTTATCTCAAGAGACATACCTAGGAAAGGTTCTCGACAAGTTTGGTATATCGAATTTAAAGCCTGTTGTGACTCCGATAAATCCTCAGTTTAAGCTTAGTACTACTCATAGTCCGAGTACTGAAGTTGAAAGAATCTATATGAGTGGCATTATGTATGCTAGTATAGTGGGTTCTTTGATGTATGTTATGGTCTTTACGAGGCCAGACATAGCGTATGCAGTGAGCCTTGTAAGCAGGTATATAGCCAATCCTGGAAAGGCGCACTGGCAAGCTTTGAAGTGGATTCTCAGGTACATAAATGAGTCTCTAAGTCGAGTCCTGATTTATGGTGGAGCCTATGGTGATGTTAGCAAAGTCAAAATCGAAGGTTATGTTGACTCTGATTATGCAGGTTGTATGGATTCTAGAAAATCTATTTCTGGATATGTATTCACTATGTTCGACACAGCAATCAGTTAGAAAGCGACACTTCAGAAGGTTGTTACCTTATCAACCACTGAAGCATAATATATTGCCCTTACTGAATCTGTGAAAGAAGCATTGTGGCTTGAAGGTTTTGTAAAGGAGCTAAAACTTCAAGGTCGAGTTATCACTATTAAATGTGATAATCAAAGTGCAATACACTTGTCGAAGAATTCAGCCTATCATGAGCGAATCAAGCACATCGAAGTAAGGCTGAACTTCGTCAGAGAGATAATCGAGCATGGTGAAGTCCAGATGCTGAAGGTTTCGACTGATGACAATGCTGCTGATATGATCACTAAGACATTGCCGAGTTGCAAGTTTTTCCACTGTATGCAGTTGATAAAGCTGCATGATGAAAGCTAGTTTATTCCCTGTTGTTTGTAGAGTTTGCTCCAAGGTGGAGATTTGTGAGATATTGGATCAAGCTTTAGTGATGTCGACTAGGATGTGTCGACTGGGATAACTTTTATGATTCGACAGGAGACAAGCATGAAGTCAAAGATTGCTCCAAGATTTCCAAAAAAAAGTCAAAGATTGCTCACATGCTGATGTCGAAGTGTTTACATACTGTAGTCGAACTCAGTTCTAGTATGTAGTGTCGAATTTTTATGTCGAATTAGGCCTTGTGTTAAGGATTCAATTGTTTAGGTTAGCTTGTTATTTAAGTTACCTTGTTGTCTATAAATAGGCTAGATTACTCAGGTTGTTGAGTGGGGCCAATTGTGTTATTCATTTGTAATCATTTGTAAACCCTAAATGAGAAAGTGAGTAGAAAACAGTTTGCCTAAATCCTTCTTTTTTCTCTCTTTAGAAACCTAACTGTCCCATTGTTTAATCAAGAAACTTCATTTCTCAGTCAAGAAAGTGTTGAAAGGTGTCATTTGTGATCACAACAAACTGGTGCGGTGAGCGTGGAGAAGATGCCGTCAACAAAGTTTGAAATTGAGAAGTTCACTGGAGTTAATGATTTCAGTTTATGGCACTTGAAGATGTGAGCCCTTCTTGTTCAACAGAGTTTACTAGAAGCGTTAAAGGGATGAGATGCCATGGATGCTGCATTAATGGAGAAGGATAAGACAACGATGATCGAGAAAGCTCGCAGCACAATTTATCTGATTCAAGAAAGTGTTGAAAGGTATCATTTGTGATCACAATATTATCCCTACATCTAATGAATCCTGCTAAGAAATAGAAATGTTATTCTATCTTAAGAAATGGTCAGATATTTACCTTCAGAGTTTTAACGGTTTCATCCACACTTAAAACAATATAAATCTATGTGTATGATATTTACCAATAATTAAGACTAGTAACACAAATTTAAGTTCTATCACAGTTTCTGATAAGCAACTAAATCAATTAGATATGAAATTCTGGTATCAGACGTGTGATGTTAAGGTGCGATGTCACAACAACACACTCTGCACAATGGACAGCAAAAACAGTAACAAAGCAACACAAAGAATTGTTCACCCAGTTCGGTTACAACCAACCTACTCTGGGGGCTACCAAGCCAGGGATGGAATTCACTACTTGTAGATATAATTTACAGACTCAACAACCCGTTGACAATCTCCTAAACTTATACTCTACTAATGACTTCCTACCTAAGAAACCACCTAGGTATGAGAACACCACTCAATCCCTTACAAACACTCAAAGAAACCTCGTTGAGTACCCTTGATCTTGCTTCCTAGCTCCGATTAAGCAACCACTCTCTATTGCTTCACAGCTTCTAGAGAGGACAGAAACACAACACCTATTCAAACCCTAGAATAGTGTAAATATAAGCACTCTAAACAAACTCTAGATACTAAGCCTCCAGCTCCTGATCTTCTGAATGTTTTCTGTACCTTTTCCTTTGGTCTTGTGCGCTTTATATAGCTCCTTGAATTGGTCTTGGACTTGCTACAATATCTGACCAGATTTGTTATTTAAAACTGAATATTTAAAACAGATTTTCTCCTAAAATCTTTTTAAATCTTCAACCTTTTAAATCTCCTACAAATCTGCACCAGATCTCCTATGCAGCAGAAAATATCTATCCCAAGATATTCGCATCCAATGAGACAGCTTGCTCTCCACAATTCCAGCTATCACGCAAACCCTAACAACATCACAACCTGATGTTATTAATTCTGCAGATCTAATGTCACAACATCGCCTATGTGACATCAGACATCCAAATTCAGCAAATACATACTTAACACAGTCCAGTGTTAAATCTCAATGTTGCAACATCAGTACCTTGACATCAACATTGAATATACTTTGTTTTACCAAAATTCCAGCCAATCCAAGAACTAACAAGATAGCAACATTAGAATTAAGAAATGAACAAAGAAGGAGGGTTTTATATAAACAAAACAATATACATTTTTATTCATTGAATAAGGTTATGAGATTTTTTTTTTAATATAACTTGTTTTTTCAAAAAAAAAAACTATTTTTTCAAAAAAATTTCCAAAATGACATGGTTTGGAAGGGACCCATAAGGGTGGCGCCATATGGGAAGGCGCCTCAGTTAGAGGCCATGAGCCATCTCATATGGCGCCTCAGGTGTGCTAAAAACGAAAAAAAAATTCAACTAAGAGTCGCCATCCCAGATGGCGCCTCAGTTCAAACCTTTTTTTTTAATTTTAAAATGTTTACTATTCATTCACATGCCTCTAGACTGATGAATTTGCAGCCCTATACTCTGCATGAACCATATCTAACAACATGTGGATTTGGAGATGTGATTAAAATCCCATCATACCATGTAGACCCAAAGTTCATTCTGGCCTTGCTAGAAAGATGGAGGCCGGAGACCCACACATTTCACCTTCCTTTTGGTGAATGCACGGTCACCCTCCAAGACGTGTATATGTTACTGGGCCTCCGCATAGATGGCATGGCCGTCAATGGTCGTCAACCCCCCTAGAGATTGAACAAGCTGAGCCTTCACCCGACGGTAAACCTAGGGGGCAAGGTATTAGCTTAAAACTCCTTAGGGAATACCATGACTCCATCGTATTAGACGAGGATTCCCTCCCCTTACACATAGTACATAAAACTAGATGCTATTTGTTGCTATTGTTCGGTCGTTTTTTGTTTCCATAGAGCACTGGAAACAGTGTAAATATTATATATCTCTCGTTATTGTTTAACATTAATAGTGTGCACGAATATAGTTGGGGTTCAGCTGTCCTGGCACATCTGTATAGTGCACTCTGGAAAAATGCCAAAAAAATGCGTGTACATTTTATGGTTGCGCCTATCTCCTTCAGGCGTGGGGTTGATCGAGAATGCCAACACTAGCTCCAATAAACCGGAACCCCTTCACATTCTCCTATGCATTACAGTAAGTTTATACATATCCCTGCGCCTATGGCCTATACTGATATGTTCAGGTGTAACTAATTCATTTTCTAACCCCTTCACATTTTCAGGTGGGCAGTTCCGAAAATGAACTACGATAGAAACCCCATGAACGCCATAACAGTCTACCGCAACCTACTAGACCACATTGGCCCTGACGACGTATATTTTCCTACATATTTTGTAACATTTCTTCCATAGATATTTCTAACATTTTGTATACTTACTCATTAAACAATTTTTCTTGTAGTTTATCTGGAGGCCTTACGACGATCTCGACCACCAGCCCAACGCAAATGATGTTGCTGTGTGGACTTCAAAAACACTAATAATTCGGTTCACAACTGTTGAGATGCACCAAAGCGACCGAGTGAAACTACAATTCGGTATGCACCAGGACATTCCGGTGGATCCTACCAATTTGGGAAAGTGGCACCTGCGCAGAGTCGACACGCAGTGGAAGGATGATGTGTGGACCAACTTTGTAGCAGCGTTGTGTCACCAGTGGGAGATGCGACACCAGCTCGTCTTAACAGACCCCGTTGTACAACCTGCTCGGCCAACAGAACTATATATGAGCTGGTTTAGGTTTGTTACCACACCATAACCTTTCTTCTCTCAGCCGACGTATCTAGTTAACCCCCGCCAACGTGCGTCTTCCTCCCAGCAATATGCCCAACATCATTCACCAACCTCTCCACCACAACAACAAAACCCTTACTATAGCCCTGACGAGTCTTTTGAACCTACCGAAGCACACCAAAGCCCCCCACAAATGATGACCCTATCTTCCTACCACTCAGAACCACAATCATCATACACCCAACAAACCCCCCCCCCTCTTTTCAACTATCAAACCCCACATCAACCACTGCATCAATACCAACACCCATCAGTGCATCATTTTGGCCAACCATACCGTATGGAACCAACCCAACCCCCTCATACAAATTACATGAACATGGGCATGCAGCTGGATTATGGAAGTGTTGTCGGCGGCAACCCCCCTGGCTATTGGGGACAGATGCTGCAGAATTTGTCTCATGCTCCGGGGCCATCGTCTGATGCGTCGGGGCCATCTGGACAAACACAGAGACCAGCCGCGCCTCAACAACCTCGTGGTGCTAGACAGAGACGTCAAACAAGAGCCCCTGATTTTGGGACCGGTGGTCGATTAAATAGGCACAGTCATTGATTTGTTTTTGTATCCAACTATTGTACTATTGTACTAAATATTAAAAAAAAATAATGTTGTTTTTTTTTATTTTCCCTTCTTAAAATAAAATAAATTAAAAAAAAAAAAAGGATACACGAAGGCGCCATCTGGGATGGCGCCACCCATACACGAAGGCGCCGTCTGGGATGGCGCCACCCTTAAAAAAATTTGAAAAAAACTAGGGCATTGATTTGTACTGAGGCGCCATATGAGATGGCTCATGGCCTATAACTGAGACGCCACCCTTATGGGTCCCTTCCAAACCATGTCATTTTGGAAAAAATTTTGAAAAAATGGTTTTTTTTAGTATTTTTTTTGAAAAAACAAGTTATATTAAAAAAAAATCAGGTTATGAAGAACTACAAACTTGATGCATTAATACATGTGTAATTTCAAATGCCACAAACCATGTCTAAAATCTTATTCTCATATTAAATATATTAATGAGTAGGATGGACTCACTTGTTCCTCTAGCTCTCGCAGATAGGATGCTATAAAACTCAGAAATGAGTCTCGCCAATATCTTATCAATAACATTTTGACATATTGTAAGCTATACTTCCAATCCAAATATTGGACACCTAAAACCTTGCAGATATTTAGATGAAACAGAAACATTAGACAATGTAATGGCTATATCCCAATTTAAGATCTATTGTATGTATCTTGTTTTTGCAGGAACGTTAGAGAAGTATAACAATTCTATATAAGCTTTAAACAATGTAATGGCCATTCAAATACTCCATATTTTTTTAAAATAGCATTTAAAAAATTGCAGAATGTTTCCTTTATACAAATGAAATAAAACTAAAGGGAAAAGCATTAGAAAAGGAATATTTCTGGCGTAGTTGGCGGCGACGGCAACCAAGTAGACAGAGTGGATCCATTTAGGAGAAGTGCTATGAAACGCAATGTGGAATAAAAGCTATGACAGGTCCAAAACAAGGTTAGATAGATTGAACAAATTAAGAAACACAAACACCTCAAAAAATACAAACACCTCAAGACACACGTGTGATTAAAGTACCTACCTTATATTCATAATCAAACTCAATTTGAAAGGCATCATGAATAACCTTAGTAGAACCTCGATGTCCACCCCCTTGTAACTGGGTTTTAGATCTCTTCTTCAACGTTCAAGTTCTAGGGTTTCTTCTGAGAAGAGAGAGTGAAAATGAAAACTAGCAATGTGGAAATGAAATAATGAAAAAGCTTGCATTCTTTTTAATTTTACAAATTTAAATCAAGGGTTAAATAAGTATTAGGTCCCTGAAAATAACCCAACTTTGAGGTTTAGTCCCTAAAAAAATTTCCTTCAAACTTTGGTCCTCCCAAAGTTTTCCGTCCCTAAGTCTAGTCCCTCCCGTTAGTTTCCACTAACGAAAGATGATGTGGCATGTCATGTGTATTATAATTTTTCCACATCAGAAATATTGTAAAATATTTGTTTTTCTTATAATTATACTTAACGTGATTTCTGTGTTACAACAACAAAGTCTCCATCATTCACCCTTCTTCTTCAATCTTCTTCTCTCCAAACAGATTCTCAAGCTTTCTACTTCACTACAATTACTCGTCGTCGTCGCCACTGGCTCTACTTTCTGTAACTCCGACTCTCACTCTCCTCCTTTTTCAGTAAGTTCATCTTCCTCCTCTCTCTATGGATATTTTCATTTTTAGGGTTTTTATTTTCGTGTAGAAATTGTGCCTTTTCTAGTATTAAGGGTTGTTATTTTAAGGGTTGGCTTCATTGCAGGAAGCAGATTCAGGTGAATGTTTACATCTGCATTGTTAAGATTCAGGTGAATCAATCTAATGTCTTTTAATGTTTAGATGATTAGTTCCTTTTTCTTTGTTATTTCAGAAAATCTGATGATTTTTTTTTTGAAAATTCTTCAAAATTTTACTTAGATCTAGTGTTTTGTTCTGTGAATCTATGTCAGAAAGATGTAGAGAATCACTAGCTAGTTTCATTTCATAAGCTTGCAATTGATAGAGACTTGAATGATGTGATGTGTCTTTATATGTTTAGGAATAATTCCCTTTAATATTTTTCTTTCTCTCGCGTCATAGTACTTTTTTGAGGTATTGATTTGCAACTTAAGATTCATTTTTGAACTTTATGTGACTGTTTGTTCATGGGAATCTGATGAGGTTCTGATGTGCTAAATTTCTAAATTTCTAAATTTCTGATGGCATTCACTCCCTAGTTCTATCTCGTTGTTCCTCTTTATGTTAGTGTTGTTTTATGTTGTCATGACATGTGCAGCTCCAATGTTATATTTCTCTCAGATTTTGATTGGGATAACGTGTTGCTATTTTGAAGTTGTAGAGGACTAAAGTTAGGTTTAAGGTTTTGTATAGGCTGCATTAGGGATCTTTTGTACAATTGTAATTAACAATGTATTTTTAAGAACATTAACCATTAAGATTATTGTTGGATTTTATGTCAAAATGGCACCTCTAATTTAAGGATGTGATTTAATCTTATTTATTAGTTTATTTTCTTTTATCTTTGTAGCATATGGATTATTTTATTGGAAATTTAATTATTTGACTTAGAATTTTGGTCAGGCCTAACAATATTTGATGAAAGATTGTAATTATTTGACTTAGAATTTGGGTCCTACTTTTATATTTGATGAAAGATTGTAAATATTCTCCTTGACAGGGTGGAAATATTTTTTCGTGAGAACAATAATAATATATCAAAGGATTCACTTGTTATAACTTTGACTCTCAAGAAGCTTCCGCTTTTTATGTCTAGACTTAAGGCATTGACTGGACTTCTGGTAATTTTTTGGTTGAGTATATTTAATCCTTATCTTTTTTTGGTAGTTTGTCCTATCTTATAATCAAGTATTAGAAATACTCCACTATTAATAGAAATAACTTAATAATGTAAAAATCACCAATATTTGGTACAAATGATATATTAACCATACCCCACTCCTTATTTGTCAGACTCTAAATGATCATGCACTTGCAAAAGGTGCTACAAAAGCTGTTTATGAGTTATATGATGTTGTTACTCATGACCTGGTGTCCTCAGATTTAAGGTACATGGTTGCATAAGTGAGATTACTTAACTTTTTATAGATTACTTTTTTCTTAATATTTGTCACTAATTTTTTATTTCCAGAGAAAATCTTGATACATGGAACATTTTACCAAGGGCTAGGGATAAGGGCCCTCTTTTTTTCTAGGATACAGTCGCCTAATGACCCTGAAATAGTAAGTTCCTTGTATTTTCATACAAGTTGTCATTGTTTTGACTGTTTATACATAACAAGTCATTGTTAAGGTTTGTTGTAGAAAGAGTGAAGTGGTTGCATCTTCTGCTTACTGTAAAGAACTATGTTGCTAATGTGCCAAAAAATATATAAGCTAGGAGAAGACTAGAATTTTTCACAAATTCATTATTTATGGATATGCCTTTAGCACAACCTGTTAGTGAACCATTACCATTTAGGTATATGAGTGATTATGCATACTATAATGAAATTGTACTTTATAGTACATCTGAGTTACAAAAGGAGGGTGAAGATAGAATATATATTATGTTCTATCTTCAAAAGATATTTCCAGGCATTGTATTTACTTTTCACACTTGCAATTTTCAACCTTGCTTTTTTCTTGGTTTTTATGAGTAATAGGTTGGCTGTTATGAATGGTAATGGAATTAGTTACATGTTATGTTAAACTGACAGTGGTTATGTGATTGTCAAAACTAGTGAAATGGCTTGATTTTTAGAAACTTACCAATGGTTAAATAGTTCAATAATTGGAGATTGTTAGAGGTTAGAAGGCTGTTATTTCTGTTAGAGTTAGAAGACGTGCGAAAATTCAGCTTGTAATGAACTAGTGGGTTAGTTATGATGGATGTTAGAAGCTTATTGTATTCGTGAATTATCAGTGATTTCTTTATCAACATTGTTAGGATTTATGAAGTTAATACAGTTAGATGAATGAGTCAGTTATAGTGGTTGTCAGAAATTAATTGTGAGCTAGATATTGTTAGTTGATTTAACTTCGATTGTAATGAAGGAAATGTTAGTATATGCTGAAACTGTCATGGATGAACTGTTATTAGTAATTTGAAACTGATGTGAAAATTTGTGCTACTTGAATGGTAACATGAACTTGGATTGAATGCATGCTTGTTAGAATTGGACACGAATGGATGTTATGAGAGCTAAACTGAAAATGCTTTGTTAGTGACATGGAAATGTAGCAGACTGCTATTTATTTTGATTGTAATCAACTAAACTTTACTATAGTTAGCTTAGTTTAGTTAATACTTGTTGAATTGAATTCTGAAATTAGCAGGTCATATGTAGAAAAAGAGAAAATGGTGATCTGATTATGAATGCAATGCATTAACCATCATGTTAGTAATTGATGTTAGCTATGTTATGCTTGAAATGTGTGCATAATGTTAATTCACTTTCACTTACTGTAGGGTGGATTGCTAGACTTGAGATAAAGCAAGGATCATGAAGAATTTGGCAAAAAGTTTTCAAGTGGGAAGACATGGAACAAGGCATGGAATGGATTGGTCATGAAGAATTTGGCAAAAAGTTTTCAAGTTCTTCAAGAAGAGTGGCTCACACTCATTTTATGCTATCACTTTACGATTAATTATTATTGATCAATGTTATAAGATGACAGTAAAACTATGTTAGATAATTATAAGTGGTATTATGTTTTTGCAACACTGGGGTTATAATGAGAATCAATGAGTTGTGTATTACTAATATAATTGTTTGTTTAAATTAGCTAGAGATTAGCTATGAATTAGCTACAAAAATGGTGTGTTTAAATTAGCTAGAGATTAGCTATGAATTAGCTACAAAAAATATGTGTTTAAATTAGTTAGAGATTAGCTAGGAATTAGCTAGAAAGTAGCTGCAGATTAGCTACCATTTCTGAATTCAAATATGATATAAATATTAAAAAAATTAAAATTGAAACAATTGCCACGTGGCATACATGTCAGCAATTTTTGCCACATTGGCATTGCCACATGTAAGCCACGTCATCAAAAAATTCCCACATGGCATGCCACATAAGCCACCGTTAGTGGAAACTAACGGGAGGGACTAAAGTTAGGGACGGAAAACTTTCAGAGGACCAAACCTTGAAGAAAATATTTATAGGGACCAAACTTGAATGTTGGGTTATTTTCAGGGACCTATTACTTATTTAACCCTTAAATCAATATGTAATATAATAATTTCATGTCATCTAATAAACACCCAGCTGGAATGCCACGCTTACACAAACTAACAAAAGTTTACAAAATTTAACAGACAGGATCAAAGTGGCTAACGGAAGTACACTTAAGGAACTTAAAAGGAAAGTTTATTAAATAAGAGACCGAAATATAAAATTAAATTAAGGGACTAAAAAATGCATTAAGCTTAAAATCAATAAGATATTATCATATTTACAACTTACGTGTTAATGAAACTTGATTAAACTCCAGGGTTATAATAGGAACATAGATGATCTTTCAAAATAAAATATATTAAGTGTATAAATTTTTTGAATTAAAGTCGAGAGAAAGAAGGGTGTTAGATAGGTTTTCAGTCAACTATATCATATTAAGTGTATAAAACTTTTGAATTAGAGTCGAGAGAAAGAAGGGTGTGTTAGATAGATTTTCAGTCCACTATACCATTTGCAAACAATTTCTAAAATTCTATATATATTTAGGGTGAGGTAATTATCCGAATAAGTTAAAATTATAATTTTCATATGAAGTAGGATCATAATAGAAGGTTTTCATTAAATAGTTGACATTTCTTTTTAGATTTAAATTTTAAAATTTTATATGAGAAAATGAAATATGCTCAAATAATTTTATAGTATCAATCAATCATCGTCATGTATTATGCTACATTAGATTTAGATATAGTAAAATAATTTGTATTCGCGGGTATCCACCTGAATTTGACGGAAAAGTCCGTTTTGACTGAGTTTTGATCAGGTTTGAGTTTTCTCGATTACAAAATATGAGAATGAATTGGGTAATAAGGACACTAATATCCATCCCGAACTCCGAATTCGCTCAGTTTATTTTATTATTTATTTTATTATTTAGTTTTGATAATATAGAATATTAAATATGTGATCAATGTTTTGATATTTTGATTTGTATTTATTATTTAAAATATTTAAAATGTGTTTATGAAATTATTTGAAATTGTTTTGTTTTATTATTTGAAATACAATTTGATTTTGAAAAAAATAAATATTTATATTAAAAATATTGAGTTCACAAAATGGATGGTGGTGTGTCGCGAATAGTTGAACTCGTTTAAGACAGGTTTAAGTTTTAAGAGAAAAACTTGTGTAGGAACGAACTTAAATTCTTGGTGTTACAAACAGCAAATAAGAAAGAAAAAAAATATTAAATTTATTTAAAATTTAATTTATTTTTAAATTGGATTCATGGGTGGTTGTGATTATGAAAGAGAGAGAATATTATTTTTTTATTTTTTAATTAATTAAAAAAATATGATTGGTTGTTTCTAAAATCAGGTGTTAGGTTTGTTTCTACTAAGTTTTTTCCAAGTTTTAATTATGCATTTCCTTTGGAGATCGGGCTGGGAAATATAAATTGTTTAAGAATTTGAATTTGGATTTGAGGAGTTAAAAATCGTCTTGACTCACCCTGTTTTAATGTCTAATTAGACTGAAATTTTTAAATTAATATTATGACATAATTAAATAATGAATTTCTATTAAATAATAATATAAAATTATTTTACACATACAATATATATCCATAAATTTTAATCATTTGATCTTCCGTTGCGATAAAAAGTTCCTCTCCTTTTTAAGGTAAAAATTAAGGATGCACAAACTAAGTACTTGGGCTCGAGTGATAAACGAGTTCCTACTAAGGGACAAAGATTTGGGAAATACCGAGTTCGATTTCTTGTGGGAAAAATACTTGACCAATGTCAGTACTTCTCGGCACAGACTCTGGATTACTATAGTCTCTTTCCCTTGAGAACCAGAGTGCGAAAAACAAAAAAATAAAATAAGGATGCACAAAAAGAAACATATCAAAGTATTTAAGCATCTTAATCAATTTATGTTAATATATATCTCTTACACAGACAAAATAGAGTATTGTTTTTGTATAAAATAAATAAATAGAGTATTGTTTAGCCATATTTGAATCGATATAGTACCTTGGTTTGTAACATAAACTACAATATTTTTAATGAAAAATAAAAAGTTTTGGTTTGTAACATAAACATCAATACTTTTAATGGAAAATGAAGAACTTTGTACACATTTTAAAAGATAAATAACCTAAATATGACTAAATTGTAAAATAAAAACTATAAAGATGATGTAAAAGGATTAGTAACTATTACCAAAGTTAGGGTTTGCCATTGAAATAACACAAAACAAGAAGAAGGAATAAAAATAAGACTTTAATTTTTCTGCCTCTTACAAGAGTGAAACATTGCTTAAATACAACTGATTTAGGCCAGCAACCCGGGTAAGGCCCAAAAGAGAAATAAAACAACTAAAAAAGAAATTGGACTTAATTAATTCAGCACATAGTCATCTAGGTAAGTGGGCTTTTTAATATTTCGTTTGGGCCTTCTATCACTATTGTCCGGCCCGACAACAACCTTGTCCTCAAGGTTGGACGTAAGAGGAAGTTGGGCTGGGCGAAATACTGAAGCCCCATTAAGTCTTGTAGGAGGAATTAAAGAAGGCCCAATTTAATTGAGTGGGGCGGTGGAATTTGAATCCGTTGCATGCATGTCAGCTGGGGAAGTGGTTGGATAAACCCTTGCACGCGTCTGAGTATTGGAGTTCCAAGAAGCATAGGGAACTGTTGAAGCACGTGAAGGTGGCAGAGGGACGTTGGGCTTAGTGGACAGCTCAGATTGCATTAGAGAGGAATCCAAGGAATTTGTTGGTTGAGATTGAAGAGGGGTTGGAACATTGGGACACGCGAACAGCTTACTTACCAACTCATCGGAAGACTTAGTAAATTCACTTTTCACTTCACACTTCTCGACCGCAGTTTCTCTCTTTCTCTCTGCTTGTTCAACTTTCTTTCCTTGCTCTTCTTTTTCATCTTCTAACCCTTCTTCATTATTTGAGTTTGTTATCAACTCCACTCCACTTTGGTTTACCATATCTGAATGAAATTCTTGGTTTTCATTTTCTGCACCTGAACGACCATTCGAAGGGTTTGCATTAAGAGTTTCTTCTGCATGCAAACTGTCAAGAGATGTGGGGAATGGATGAAAGTTTGCGGATGGGTTGTCGCCATGATACGCCTTCAACTGCGAGACGTGGATGACTGAGTGGATTTTTTACGATGGCGGAAGCTCCAAGTCGTAAGCAACCGGTCCGATACGGCGGCGGACTCGGAAAGGTCCGAAGTAGCGTTTTGAGAGTTTCTGAGAGCTACGACGGTGAACGGAGACTTGTCGATAGGGCTGAAGGCGAAAGAGGACCAGATCTCCTATTTTAAAGGTATAATCTCGCCGTTTCTTATCACTTTGCTCCTTCATTCTTTGTCTTGTTCGTTCTAGGTTTTGTTTCAAAGTGTTCAGAATTTCTTGTCTCTGTTGCAGGTTTAGGTCCAGATATGGGATGGTTGTGAGTCCTTGACGATATTGAGGAAATGATGGTGGTTCTCTGCCATAAAGAGCTTCGAAGGGAGACATCTTGGTGGCGGAATGATAAGCTGTGTTGTGCCAATACTCAGCAAGGTGTAAGTACTTAAACCATTGACTGGGATTTTCGCTTGTGAAACATCTGAGATAAGCTTCTAAACATCTATTCATAACCTCAGTTTGTCCGTCCGTTTCAGGGTGGTACGCGGAGCTGAACTTTAAGGTGGTGCCTTGGACTCAAAATAATTCCTTCCAGAAGGAGCTCAAGAAGAGTGGATCTGTGTCAGAAACGATGGAACTAGGGATGCCATGCAAATGACAAACTTCAGATGAGAAGCGTCTAGCCAGATCGCGGGCTGTAAAGTGTGTTGGTAAGGCGATGAGATGGGTGTACTTTGTCAGCCTGTCACAAATGACCCAGATTGTTGTATGTCCAAAAGATGATGGTAAGTGAGTAATAAAGTCCATGGAGATCTCGTCCCAAACTTGGGTTGGAATTTCCAGCGGCTGTAGTAACCCCTTTTTTTTTTTGGTATGTATTTGCTGTGTTGACAGGTTTGGCAGTGTTTGACAAAAGATTTGACGTCCTTGTAAATTCCCGACCACATAAAGGAAGCTGACAAGCGAGCTAGGGTTGGTTGAGTGGCTGAATGACCTGCTATAGGTGTGGAGTGGAATTCATGGATGATGGCGTGTCTGAGTTCTTTGACAGGAGGTATAAAAATTTTGTCTTTGTAATACATAATATCATGTTTCACTTCGAACAAGTTCTGCATGTCTGATTCTGTGTTTACTTTGTTTATGAGGTCATGTCCTTCCACTGTATTTGTATAATACTCTTTTAGCTGCGTGATGAGAAGGGGTACTGGAGAGGAGATGGAAAACATGACAGCTGCGTCTTCTTGGTCAATACGACTCAGTGCATCAGCCACCTGATCATGTTTGCCAGGTTTGTAAAAGATATCAAATTGAAATCCTTGCAACTTTGCAGCCCACTTTTGCTGTTCCGGTGTCTGTATGGTTTGTACTAGTAAATTCTTTAAGCTTTTCTGGTCTGTGTAAATATGAAAATGTCTCCCTATCAAATACTGACGCCATTTCTTTACTGATTCAGTGATTGCATACATTTCTCGCACATAGACTGAGGAAGCTTGCATCCTGTTGCACAACTTTTTGCTGAAAAAGGCCAAAGGGTGTCCCTGTTGGGAGAGGACAGCGCCAATTGCGAAAGCTGAAGCGTCGGTTTCAAGAACGAAGGTTTTGGAGAAATCAGGAAGACACATAATAGGAGTTTCTGTCATTTTCTATTTTAAATTTGTAAAAGCTGCTTCGGCAGATGTACTCCATGTAAATTTAGTGGATCTCAGTAAGTCGGTGAGAGGAGCGGCGAGAGAGGCGTAATGACGTACAAAGCGTCGATAAAAGCCGGTGAGGCCTAAAAAACCCCTGAGTGTCGTGAGTGATCGTGGCCTGGGCCATTCCGTAATTTCTTGAATCTTTGTCGGGTCCGGGGGTACACCTTCACTTGAAATAATGTGACCTAAATAATCAACATTAGGAACAGCAAAAACACACTTGGACATTTTCGCATAAAATTAGTGAGATAAAAGCAAATCTAAAATCAGTGATAAGTGATGAGCATGTTCAGCAATGCATGAACTGTAAATTAAAATGTCATAAAAAAAACTAAAACAAACCGACGTAGAAAAGGTCTTAACAAATCATTCATCGCGGATTGAAATGAACTAGGAGCGTTAGTCAGCCCAAAGGGCATCACTAAAAACTCATAATGTCCATCAAAAGTTCTGAAGGCCGTTTTGTGTGTATCCTCTGGCGAAACTCTAATTTGGTGATAACCAGATCGAAGATCGATCTTGGAAAATATAGTTGCAGATCCCAATTCATCAAAGATTTCATCTATGGTAGGAATAGGAAAACGGTCACGGACTGTAACAGCATTTAGGGCACGATAATCCATGCAGAATCTCCAACTGCCATTTTTTTTCGAACCAAGAGAACTTGTGAGGAGTAAGGACTGTGGCTGGGTTTAATGATACCCTCCTTAAGCACGTCTTGGATGATAGATGTCATGGCGTCTTTCTGTGAATGAGGGTATCTGTATGGTTTTACGTTAACTGGTGCAGTGTTTGGTAAAATGGAAATATGGTGGTCATGGGGTCGGGTTGGTGGTAGGCCTTGTGGTTTTTGAAAAACTGCAGCAAAATATTTGATGATTGTGGAAATATTGGCGGGTAGAGATTTGGGCAAGGATTCCATGGGGTTTGTGTTTAAAGTTGCAGGGTTAGGTTCTGTTGGTAAGGTGGGTTGGTATAAAAGTAAATGGCATGATGCGATGGAATCTGTGTGAATAAGGTGACAGATTTGGTTGTAGGAAGAAACTGTAGGGAGGTCTTTGGGATCACCAGTAATAGTGATATCATTGTTCTGGTGAGTAAAGGAAAGTTTAGGAATTGAAAAATCAGCCATGAGTGGTCCTAGAGTACGTAGCCATTCCATACCAAGAACAACATCAGCTCCCTCAATAGGAAGTAGGTGAAATGGAATTTTGAACAAGTTATTTTGGAGAGTGATGGGGACTTGTGGGCAAAGGCCTGAGCAATCCAGTTTAGAGCCATTACCAACCATGACTGAAAAGTTAGGGATGGGTGTAGTTTGAAGTTTGAGATGTTGTGCGATACATGGCTGCAGAATGTTGTGTGTGCTGCCCGTATCGATCAAAACTGTGACTATTAGGCCGTGGATGACTCCCTTGAATTTGAGAGTTTTTGGGGATGGCTGACCACAAGCAGCTTGTGGAGATAATTGAAAGTAAGTCTCCTCTGGTTCTGATTTAATCAAGGGTTCTTCTTCAGCAAGATGGTTGTCTTGTAGAGAAGAGTCCTCATCATCCACTAATAACAACAAAAATTTACCCGTAGAGCATTTGTGACCCGGGATGAATTTTTCATCGCAATTGAAACATAGCCCTTGAGCGCGTCGCTCTTGAAGTTGAGCATTTGAGAGGCGTCTAATGGGAAATTTAGGAGGTGGTGTGGTGGGGTGCTGATAGATACAACAGATTGTGGTGAAGGATTGGGCTTTGTATAATGGTTGGGATATGGTTTTTGATATTTGGGCTTGGATTCACGTAGTTTTGATTCAATGAGTTTGGCCAGTCCAATGGCTTGGGAAATGGTTGTGGGTTTGTGAATAGCAATTTCATTTTGTATTTCTGGAATCAACCCAGAAATAAAACAATTAAGCACAGCCTCATGTGATAAACCCACAACTTGGTTACCCAGCTTTTCGAACGCGACTTGGTATTCCACTACAGAATTGGTTTGTTTGAGTTTAAATAATTTTGCCTGGTGATTAGCAAACGTAGAAGGTCTGAATCACAATTCCAAGGCTCTAGTGAAATTTGGCCAATCCGTTAGAAATCCATTGTGGTGCATCCATTTGAACCAGCCAAGAGCCTTTCCTTTCATATAAAAGGACATCATTGACAACCTATTTTCAGGAGGTAAATTGTAAAAACTAAAGAATTGATCAGCTTGAAATAACCATTCCAAAGGGTTTGAGCCGTCAAATAGAGCAAGTTCTAGCCTAGGAGTCCGGAAAGGGGGTAAAGGGGGAATCTGATTGTATGGTATTTGTGGTGAAAATGAGTTAGTGTAGGGGGTGTGTGGGGGATAAATGGGTGCAGCGTAGGTGTAGTTTGGGTAAGGTGGTGGAATATGGGTTGTAGGAATTGTAGTGTATGAAGTTACTATAGGTGGTGGACCAGAATTATGTGGTAATGAAGCAGAATAACGTAATGGTGTGTGATTAGGTGAAATCACGGCAGAAATTGGGGATGTGAGCATGGGTATTGAAAATGTATGAGATGTACCTGAAGAACATGCTGATGTTGGCGCAGTTGTAGGAATAGGTTGAGAACCCTTTTGTGACAGCAGTTTGTTAAGAGAGCTCATGAGCGATTCATAGCGTGAGTCTTCAATCTGCTTTTCATTCTCCAATCTAGTGTTGATTAAGCCTAGATTCTGCTGGGTTTTTCCAGATCTGAACGAACTATGTCAAATCTCTCGTCTAGATCTGAATGTATTTGGTTGATGGCATTATCAAGATGAATGTGTGATGTTTGAACAGTCTGTTCAACAATTTCTTGAGGGGTGGGTTGGGCTGGTTTGGGAGGGGCCATGAGGTCAAGATGAAAGCACCAATGATGTAAAAGGATTAGCAACTATTACCAAAGTTAGGGTTTGCCATTGAAATAACACAAAACAAGAAGAAGGAATAAAAATAAGACTTTAATTTTTCTGCCTCTTACAAGAGTGAAACATTGCTTAAATACAACTGATTTGGGCCAGCAACCCAGATAAGGCCCAAAAGAGAAATAAAACAACTAAAAAAGAAATTAGACTTAATTAATTTAGCACATAGTCATCTAAGTAAGTGGGCTTTTTAATATTTCGTTTGAGCCTTCTATCAAAAGAAAACAAAAAAAAAATTGCGTATAACTAGAAAAATGGCTATGGACGTTATGATGAGATTGGTTATGACAATTGTAGTGATGTTTTCAGTGTAAAATAAATAAAAATTTGTAAATGCACTTCTAGACACATTTGATATATATATATTGTAATTGAAAGATCCTCGATTTATCAAAAAGTAATTTGAAAATATATTTTCAAATTATTTTTTAGCAAAATAAAGGGCGTGTCCAAAATTATACTTCACAAAATTTTGACTTAATTTTGTTGTACTTAGTTTTATGCACCTGTAAACAACACCCAAAGGTCATAATTTAAAAGAAACATGATTTCTTTTCTAACCGGGTAAAAGAAGAAAATTCATTGAGATGTAGAATCAAATCCTACTAAAAATTTAGATATTTAACTAGTCCGGCTACGAGGATATTCAACTAAATTATAAAATTTTACCTTATACTTCTATCAAATTTTGTTCTTTATATTTTTAACTAATGTATTATTTTATTTTTTAAATATTTTTAAATTTTATTTTACGCATCGAAAGACTTTGCAAAATAATTTTGATAGTTATTTTCAAATATTTTTTAACTTTTTTTATATCAGATGACTTTACAAAAGAGTTCTGATAATTAATTTTTATGTACTGCAAGATTTTGCAAAAGAGTTCCAATAGTTAATTTTTTAATTTTTAAAACTTTTTTTTATGCTTCGGAAGACTTTGCAAAAGAGTTTCGGTAGTCATTTTTTGTGTATTGGAAGACTTTGCAAAAAAGTTCCAGTAGTCATTTTTTAAAATATTTTTTAAGTTTTATTTTGTGTACCGAAAAATTTTGCAAAACAGTTCCGGTAGTCAATTTTTGTGTACCGAAAGACTTTACAAAACAGTTTCGGTAGTCAATTTTGTGTAGCGAAGACTTTGCAAAAGAGTTCCGGTAGTTATTTTTTAAACTTTTTTTAATACCAGAAGACTTTGCAAAAGAGTTTCGATAGTCAATTTTTGTGTACCGAAAGACTTTGCAAAAGAGTTCCAGTTGTATTTTTTTAAATATTTTTTAACTTTTATTTTGTATATCAAAAAACGTTGCAAAAGAGTTTCGATAGTCAATTTCTGTATATCAGAAGACTTTGCAAAACACTTCCGGTAGTCAAATTTTTTAACATTTTTTACCTTAATAAACAAATTATTTATATGAGAATATTTTGATAAAAAAGAATATAATATAGAGATAAGAGAATAAATAATAGGATATGGGATAAAAAATTTCAACCACAACACTATCAGCCGTAGAAGATGATTAACACATTAGCATTTAAAATCCTAAATATTCTCGTGGTCTTGTACTACTCTCTCCGTCTTATAAAAAGTGTTTTATTTGCACTTTTTTATGTCTCAAAATAAATATATCTTTAGATTCTTAATACAATATTTATTATTTTTTAATATTATATTTCTATTTATTAACTTTCACGTTTTTTAACTTCTCCACTAACTATAATAAATAAAAATATTTTAATAAAAGAAACTAATTTTATCATTAAAATTAATACATCTAATCATTTTTTTAAAAATCGCATAAAACACAAATAAAATACTTATTATAAGATGAATGGAGTATTAACGGCTATCCTTTACTAGTTGGCACACAACTCCCGTTATTGTTTCTAGAACTAATCAAATCAGTATTTTCAAAATAAAGCAAAAAATAGATTTCAAATTTATTGAAAAAATATTTGGAATTATCCTTTCGGGTGTAGTCCGGAAGTATATTTCTAGACTAATTTTTCAAAAAACAAGAGTTTCTCACTTACATGTTTTAGTGAGCAATAGATATATTGGAAGCTATATTTTTCTGCCAATTTCGGTTTTTTTAGAGAACAGCATCTATAGTGATGTCTAAAAGTTTGGGTATAGATCTTCAAATTTTAAATATGAAAATAAGTATTATTATACTAACCTAGACCCTGCTTTTTGTGAGTGGTAACACTAGCTCACTACCAAGAGAAGTGGCATTAGTAAACTTGCTTTCATTACATTTTGGATGGGTTTTATATTACAAAATCTATGATACAGATGTTGACCTAGTGATGGTTTCTAATGAAAATACATTGTTTGCTGAATCCATGTAAGCTACATTGTGATGACTGTCAAAACATAATTCTTTGCATGATTGAATTAAGCACACAAGCGCTGGATTAGGCACGCTATTGTTGGAAATTACATGGCTAGCTGCATTCATTAGTCTAACAAGTGTATCCTTGTGAAAGCTTATAGAATTTTCTTTCATTAGATTCAACCATGACAACTTCGAAAATGGTTGCATGTCTTTTGGTGTGTTATCGGTGATGCATTTGAGAGCAACAACATAATCATCCTTCTCGAGCTTTGTACAAAACCTCTCCTTGATTAGAGAAACTGGTGGAACTCTATCTGTAGCAGCCAAGTGCTTCCACGTTATCTCTAATGGCTCTTCCTGAAAACAAAGCAAGGTTCCACTTGTCAGTGAAATGATCTCAAATTTCATGATTAAGTTTGACTTTTATCATTTATTAGTTAGTCTATGGATAAAGTAATACTTCTTCCGTCCTTTTTTAAGTGTCACTTTTTTAAAAAAATTGTTTCTTTTTAAGTATCATTTCAAAGTTCAAAATAATATTCCGTTCCTTTTTAAGTGTCACTTTTTAAAAAAAAAATTGTTTCTTTTTAAATGTCATTTCAAAATTCAAAATAGTATTGATTGTTGTTTTGTCAAAACTACCCCTAATGATTTATTACAGAGAGAAAAGAATCAAATAAATTAATAAAAAGTTAAGGGTAAAATAAGAAAAAAATATAATAATCGTTTAAAAAGTAACAACATTTATTAATTTTTTTAGTATGTGTAAAAAGTAAAAAAATGACTCTTAAAAAGGAACGGAGGTAGGAGCTAAGATTTTATAATAGCATTAGTTTAAGTCATAAGTGTACTTACTGATGGGTTATCATGAGGGGAAAGCATTCATATTGGGCCAAACACTCGCCTAAAGGTCAAAGACTCACCCAAACAAGTGAGAGAGACATCACATATTTACCCAAAACTTTAAGGTGATAGGTATATGGGTCTTCTTACTTATAAAGTGCTCAACCTTCACTTTTCTAAACAATGTGAGACTTAGAACTCACAGTTGTTTCAACACAACTCACACTTGTTTCCCAACAATTACAACATATACAAAGATAACATGTCAATCATTACATACATAGATGTATAACGAGACGTTGAATCAAACATGACATATCCATACTAATACACGGCAGCAGTACAAACTAAACATGTATGTAAATTTGGATAACATTAAAAAAATAATAAAAAAAATAACTCAACATCTTGTTTAGATTATTTTAAGCATTTTTCCGATCTATAAACCTCATTCAAATTAACATTGACAGGCTAAAAAATTGAAGTGGATAGCAAGAAAATGCCAGAGTCCGTTTTTGTTTTCATCCTCTAAATGCTTAAGCAAGATTGTATTGATATTTACTCTTGCCTTATTAAGGCTAAATTCCAAACTAACATGCCCTAAAGTAAGATTCTCAGCCTATCATAAAAGGATCATTCATAAAATCAATGAATATGCAGAAAAAACAATAGAAAGTTCACCTTTCCAGCTCTTGAAGCCTCCAGTATCATTCGAAGATGCCGTTTTGGATTGAAGTGATAACCATGGTACAGCATCCTCTGGTAAACATAGTCAAAATAATCCCATCTTTTCTCTGCAGCACATGCATCTAGCATGGTATTGAATGTGTATATATCTGGTATCACTCGCATTTTGTAATCATCTTTATTGTTCAAATAATTAGTGTTTTCCAACATTCGCTCAAATAACTCTTTAGCTTCTTGAAACATCCCATGTTTAACGTAAGCTTTAAGCATTATGTTGTGAGTAACCAAATTTGGAGCACAAATTTCCTTCATTTTCTTAAAAATGTAAGCTCCATCTTGAATATTTCCAGAGTCTAGACTCGCTTGCATCAAGCCAGTGTAGGTCACTACCAGGGGCTTACTTGCAACTTTACATATCTTGTCTATCTGTCAAAGGATGAGCAATTTTATTAGTGGCAAGCCTTTTAAATTCTACAAATACCCTAGTACACTAGAATGAACTTATTTTTTATAATGACCACAACACTTCTTTTTAACGAACAATAACATTGGTCCAATCAACTTATGTCAACTGAAGTTATAATCAGATACATCACACTCCCCTGAAACACTGATACAAGGCAGTGACACTGATATCCATGTTGTTTGGAGTACATTAGTTGATATAAAGTGGAAGAATTACGGAAGTTACACGGATATATTCTACTCTCAACAATCTCTCTAATATTGTCATTTCTAATCTTTATCTCGTCGAGTCTTATAAGTATAAAATTCAATGAAATTAAACTTCTATCAATCAGACTCAGATGCAATTCTTCCAAAAAGTCTTGACTCCTAAGCTTTTCTCTTTTGTTTTCTTATTTAATCTGAACAACTCCTTGCTCAAACATTTTCACAGATTAATTCAAGGACGTGCAATAACATTTTAGTTACTTGGTGTTGCATGGGTAGGTGGATGGTGTGACAGTGGAACAGCAACTATTGCATAATCCGGTAGCATCTGTTCTGTTTGTTCGGCATTACCTCTGCAAGATAACATATGGCTGACGCATTCATATGTGAGGGAGTTATGTACTGTTAGGGGTAAGGGGGTGTTTGGGAAATAGGGTCATTCCTGCTTTGCATTAAAAAGAATTTAAACTCTATGGCTAGAGAAAAATATACAAATCATCCAAAACATATAGCCAGGATCTACACCCTAAACTAGGTCAAGAACTTTTTAGCATCGATGTGTTGACATGTGTAACTTGTAGGGACCAGCTTAAAGAGTTTACTCTGAAAAATCAAGGTCATTTCAATAAAAAGTGGAAAAGATCAAGTATGTAATTTGAATTGTTCAAGGGCCCTGTTGACTTTGTGAAATTACTTTTTGTTTTCATTTTCTAGAATGTGTCAACTTCCTGATAAAAATGAGACTCTTAAAGTGAATCATTGTGATGGACAGAAGATAAAATACAAGCCAGGGATGCTTTATTATAGGGACATAATGAAAATAGATCTTTTGACTTTTTCATTGTTTCCGAGATAAATCACTACAAGATTCTATTTTCTCCTTATTAACAAGTAAACTAACATATAAAAAAAATAGGAAGTGTTTTAACGAAGTATACAGGTTCTATTGTCATAGTACTGCTATTTCACCTTTTGGATGTTCTTTCATATTTTAAGATTTTTTAAGGTCCGACTTTTAGGTAGGTGTTGTGTTACTAGGCCTTGTTGCAATTTTAATTATATATCATCAACCTATTAATGAACTAATAACGATGAATGAAAATGACATTTACGTTAGTATATCTACCCCTTCCTTCCCCCACTCTTTCAGAAAAGCAACTGAGAAAAAAATAGTAATAACAAAACCACCTGCATCAGTGCCTCTTGACTTCTTCCGGCTGCACAGAGGCATCTAGCTAGATCATAATAAAGAGAAGCAGAACCAACGATTCCACGTCTTTCCATTTCATTGACAGACGACATAGCCTCATCAATTTTTCCCTCTTTCCAAAATGTATTCACAAGAACTGCATATAACAGGAGAAGATCAAGATAACAATCATGTGATGTCATTAGGTGACTCAGATGTATGTGAAAATAAATGAGAATACCTCTATATGTCAATGGATTAGGAATAGAAGATTTCTGAAGTTTTCTAAAAAATTCATGAACCAAGTTGTACTTGCCACATGAAAACATCACCTGTTCAAGTATTACACAAATTAATGAATAATGTGCAATTCAACATTTATTCATAGATGCAACTGCATTTGTAGTTTTCCTGTTCTTCCATGGAATCAGAGTTTCCCAATATAATGGGCTGTACTATTCTCTCCTTTTTTTTCTTCCTTTTTTCTTAAAGAAAGATTTGAATAAATATTGAGTTAAGCAACTCTTTTGAGTTAATTAACTATTTTAGCTGCTTATAATTTTCTCTTATTTGCTCTATGATCTGCTGTTTTTGGAAGTATTGTCTCCTACTCTTTGTATTCACAATTTATAATAGAATCTTTATATGCTAAACTTAAAAAGTACAATAATATAAGCAAAATAGCCCGCTTTTATTCTCAGACTGATTAAAATATTTTGATTATATATCAGGACTCATTCAAAATATACAAATGTAACTATAAGTCATAAAAACACAAGAGGCAACTACTACCTCCATAACTAGGCCGTATGTTGCAGCAGAGGGTTGTATGTTCTGCTTCTTTAACTGCTGTAATACCCAAAATGCTCCTTCCCACTGTTTACCCTTAACGCACGCATTAAGGACCTGCAAATGCAATTGATATATAAAATGCAAATTCAGGCCTCAATTGTGAAACTGAGCAACTACGAAAGGAGTTTTCTACAAGGAAAAAAAAAACATTTTTTAAAATAGAACCTAAAACTGAGAAGGAAAGTAATTATTCAACCAATACAGGGTATGGGAGACCCTGCCCATAATAGGATAGATAAGATTAAAAAAAAAAATATAGCTGTAGAAAGACTAAGGTATACACACATAAAGTGTGCAAACATGATGCCTTTTAAGCAACTTTGGATGCCAAAAGTCTCAGGAAAACAGGATAATGGTGGATCATACAAACCTTCTTAGGGCAGTTCCAAGGACAAAAAGAAAAAAAAAAAAAAAAAAAAACAAATTTGATGTAACAAGAAAATGATGGATAAAAAGAAAGTATTTTAATTGATCATAAAAACTATTAATTTAGAGACCAATCAAGGATTAGCTGCATGAAAATGGTTTTTCCTGTTGTTAGAATATCTATTCTTGGACTTTAACCCACACATTCAGAAAGCTGAAATGTCTGACCCCAAACCCATCCATTTCAATCTAGAAGTGGCCTCCAACTCCAACGACATGGTATGGAACAACTATCTCTTGAAACATCTAAAACCAAGTTCCTTTCTAACAACTTACTGCATTATAAACTATGATATCGGGTTCCAGCCTTGGGTCCCAGTTCTCAAATATCCCTTTATTGAACTTCTTCTTTGGTGGAGATCGCATAATATTAATCACATCAAAGAGCTGCTTCATGTGTCCAGCTTGTCCAAGAGTAACAGCAATACTATGATAAGTTACTAAGTCAGGATATGTGGACATTTGTTGCTGGAAGAGAAGGAAAGTGTCAGTCAAGTTGTCTGCATTCCTATGTCAAGTTATTTAGCATATATTTTACTAAAATTGAGCATATTGCACTGATAAAAGCATTGCCTGCATTGCATGAAATACATTTAGTGCTTCCACAGGTCTCCTCAACTTCCCAAGTGCGTCAAGTGCAGCATTGTATACATGCCTAATGTCAGAAAGTAGCATATTAATGGCTACTTGAAACAAAACAAAAAAAGGGATACATACAAAATTTCATATCAATCAAATCTAGTTTTCTGCTCCAATATATGTCAAAATCAAAGTATAATATGGTTTTCAAACAAAAAGAGCTCCACCTTTTGACCACACGTGTCTAGTTTTTTAAATCTATATAATTTGGCATGGAAGATAAACTGGATAGTTATACATAGTTCGACAATAGAGTTGATTAAAATTACTTTTGAGCATATTTATTCATATAAATACATATAGGTGCCTATTCACTTGCCAATCGGATGGTAGTCATACTAACAGTACAACAGACTATTCAAGTACCTCGGCTTATGGGACTGGAAACGCTCACGCGTTTGAAGCCATTCAATGACTTGTATCACTCGCTGCCAGTTTCCGAGATTTCCTAAGATTGTGATAAGCCTTCGTATAGAATAGTCGTTAAATTTGAGCTTTGCACTTCTGATCATCTTAGAAAACATCCATTCTGGTAAATTGATATCTACACCATTCAGCCTGTTTGAGTAATGGTCAACAAGACAAGAAAAGGAACACTTCACCATGAATAAAAAAAAAATAGTAATGAAAAAAATTATAAAAGCACATTGAGAATAATTATTGGATTGTAAAATTATGGCTGGAAAGAAAAGAAATAATAAATTCCCCATGTGAAACAGTGGCTGCCAAGAAGATATCTGAAATATCTATTCAGCTTTACTAATGTTAAAGAAGGAATTTAACAAGGAAGAAACCCACAGGTATTGGAAAAAAAAAGGCAGTGGAACCCAACTTTACTACAAATACAATATCTTAAAGTAAATATTCATGAGGCAATCGAGATACATTAATTGAATCGTTATTTTGCTTCATAAATTTTGATGAGCACATCAAAAGTTGGGTATGGTGTCTGTTGAAATACAAGAGACTAAGAGACATATGAATAAACCATGTGTTTTGAAAAGCACTACGGAGACATTATTATATATAGATAGATTACAATTAATTACATGATATAGTCGATGTGGGACTATTCTATATACAAATATTCTTAACACTATATATATTTACAAATATCAACACTCCCCATCAAGCTTGAGCATATAAGTCAAATGCACCAAGCTTGTTACATATATAGTTAGTTCTGGGGTTTCGTAGGGATTTTGTAAACACATCTGCCAATTGATCATTAGAGTTGACAAAGCTTGTGACGATGTCGCCTGACTCGATCTTCTCTCTGACAAAGTGACAGTCTATCTCAATATGTTTGGTCCTCTCATGGAAGACTGGATTTGAAGCAATGTGCAATGCAGCTTGATTATCACAAATAAGTGTCATTGGTATTGCTTCTTCAATTTGGAGTTCCTTGAGCAACTGTTTTAACCAAATAAGTTCACATGTTGCCATTGTCATGGCTCTATACTCTACCTCAGCGCTTGATCTTGCAACTACATTTTGTTTCTTACTTTTCCAGGATATAAGGTTTCCTCCAACAAGTACACAATACCCAGAGGTGGATCGTCTATCAATGGGTGACCCTGCCCAATCAGCATCGGAGTATCCAACTATCTGAGTATGTCCTTTATCCTCATACACAAGACCTTTTCCTGGAACACATTTGATGTATCTCAGAATCCGGATAACAGCATCCATGTGTTCCTGACAAGGGGAATTTAAGAACTGACTTACCATACTGACTGCAAAAGAAATGTCCGGACGAGTGACTGTGAGATAATTCAACTTTCCAACCAATCTCCTATATCTTCCTGAGTCAGATAAAGGCTCTCCCTGATTGGGTAGAAGTTTAACACTTGGATCCATAGGAGTATCGGCAGGTTTAACATTTAACAAACCTGTTTCTTCCAAAATATCATATTTCCGCTGAGAAATCACCAAACCATCTTTAGATTGGGCTACTTCAATACCCAAGAAATTGCGGAGTTTACCAAGATCTTTTGTTTGAAATTGTTTTAAGAGATGTTGTTTCAACTGGAGTATTCCCTGCTGATCACTACCAGTTATGACAATGTCATCTACATACACAATAAGATAAATACACCCTTGGGGTGAGTGATGATAAAAAACAGAATGGTCAGCTTCACTATGGATCATACCAAACTGTTGTACTACAGTGCTAAATCTGCCAAACCAAACTCTCGGAGATTGCTTAAGACCATAAAGAGACCTGTGTAGCCTATAAACCATATTCGATGACTCCCCTTGAGCAACAAACCCATGTGGTTGCTCCATATATACTTCCTCTTCAAGATCACCATGTAAGAATGCATTTTTGATGTCAAGTTGATGAAGAGACCAATGTCGAATGGCTGCAATGGCTAGAAGAAGTCTAACAGATGCCATCTTGGCTACAGGCAAAAAGGTATCACTATAATCCAACCCAAAAATCTGAGTGTATCCTTTGGCTACCAAGCGAGCTTTAAATCGATCAATCTTACCATCTGGACCAACCTTCACTGTATAAAGCCAACGACAACCTACTAAAGATTTTCCACGGGGTAGCGGAACTAGTTCCCAGGTACCACTGCTTTGAAGAGCACACATTTCATCAACCATTGCTTGCCTCCACTCAGGGTGAGATAATGCTTCACCTGGAGTTTAAGGAATAGAAACAGAAGACAAAGAAGACAAACAAGTATACTGCAAAGGGGAAAGACGATGATAACATAAATCAATATAATGTGGAGAAGGATTTCGTGTTTGACGTATACCTTTTCGAAGGGCGATCGGAAGATCAGACTCAGGTTGCAAGATCGGATCCGATGATGGCGAGAGCGTCGGAGGAGAGTCTGTAATGACCTCAGGGATAGGTACGACTTCAGGGACAGGTACGACTTCAAGGACAGATACAACTTCAGGGACAGGTACAACAGACGTTGGGCGACGACGCTCATATGTTTGAAGTGGGCGAGGAGTGTGGGGGTCAACCGTAGGGGTATCAAGTGGGTCAGGTTCCCTAGAATGATGCGGGAAAATGACAGATGGGACTTCCGGAAGAGGTGTGGGAATACTTTCCTGAAGGGGTTCCGGAGTTGCTTGACTGGACTCAAAATATGGAACAGACTCGAAGAAGGTAACATCGGCTGATATGAGGTATCGTTGTAGAGTATGTGAATAACAACGATAACCTTTTTGGGATCGATGATAACCAAGAAAGACACACTTTAGTGATCGAGCTGATAGTTTATCAAGACCAGGGGAGAGATTGTGTACAAAACATGTGGACCCGAAGACTCGGGGAGGAATTGGGTGAAGTGGGGAATTGGGAAAAAGGATTGAATGAGGGATTTTATTGTTAAGGACAGATGAGGGCATGCAATTTATAAGGTAACATGTCGTTAACACAGCATCCCCCCAAAACCGAAGTGGAACATTACCATGGAGAAGTAGGGTCCGAGTGGTTTCTACGAGATGCCGATTTTTGCGTTCGGCTACACCGTTTTGTTGAGGTGTGTGAGGGCAAGATGTTTGATGGAGAATACCATTGTGTGACATAAAATTTTGAAATTGTTGGGATAAATATTCACGGGCATTGTCACTTATTAAGGTACGGATAGACACATCGAATTGAGTTCTTATTTCTCGATAAAATTGTTCAAAAATAGAAAATAATTCAGATCTATTCTTCATTAAAAATAACCACGTGCAACGTGAAAAATCATCAATAAAGGTGACAAAATACCTAGACTCAAGAGTAGAGACAGTACGCGAGGGACCCCAAACATCGGTGTGAACTAAAGCAAAAGGGGACGAAACTCGTTTGTTGACTCGATTGGAAAATTGACTACGAGTGTGTTTCCCTAACTGACACGACTCACAATGTAAATTAGATACCTTCGATAAATTTGACACCAACTTATGTAATTTGGAAAGAGTGGGATGGCCTAACTGAGCATGGATAGTGAGTGGAGAATCTTTGGCTGAGCATGTCTGAGATGACAATGAGAGGTAATAAAGGCCTTGAGACTCATATCCGAAGCCAATCGTCTGTCCCGAACTCCGATCCTGCAGGGTAACATTATTGTTAGTGAAGGTGACACTACAATCAAGAGAACGAGTTAAACGACTGACTGAAAGTAAATTAAATGGACAATTAGGTACATAGAGGACAGATTCCTTCGGATCGGGTTTGAGAACCATTGGCAGAAGTTATAGTAGGTAACAAACCAGAGGTAGAGAAGGAAGAGAAAATATTAACATGATCAGACGCACCAGAATCAAGGACCCAAGGTCGAAGAGGAGATGATTGAGAGAGGCAAACAGATGAATTACCGGTGTGTGCTACCGTAGCAGTAGAATCTGAGTTCTGATAATTCTGATACCACCTGAGAAAATCATCGTAGTTTGGCGTAAAGTTCTGAGTAGCCATGAGTATCTAAAGAGCGCGGAGACGGAGGTGGCGCGTGTGGAGGTTTATGCCTATGAAAAAATTTGCCAGAAGGTCACCGGGAATAGTAGCGACGGCGACGGACAGCGACTATGCAGTTATAACCGACGACAGTAGCGGCAGGGTGGTTACCCGAGAATTTTGAAAAGTGAGAGGCAAACCGGAGTAACAACTCGGTTTGCCAAAAAATAAAAATAAAAGTAAATTTCTCACCGGAAGACAGTGGGTCAACCGGGTAAAACACGGTGGAAAATAAAAAAGAAATTGTCTTTTAGCAGGCTCTAGATATCATGTTGAAATACAAAAGACTAAGAGACATATGAATAAACCGTGTGTTTTGAAAAGCACTACGGAGACATTATTATATATAGATAGATTACAACTAATTACATGATATAGTCGATGTGGGACTATTCTATATACAAATATTCTTAACACTATATATATTTACAAATATCAACAGTGTCCTTCCCATATGAAATATTCAAGTTCTTTTGCATTCTTTTTCTCACCGCTTTAATTAAGTGCCAACTGCCAACAGTCTCACAGATGCAGAGACAAATAACGCTTTATCACAAAGCTCTCATGAATAGTATAATGGTAGAAAATGAAGGTTCACAAATGACAAGTCTGAACCAGATTGAGAATTATTCAAAGACATATGCTATATATATAACAAAATTTATGTAAGAAGTGAACTCTAAGGATTATAAATCCACATATCACCATCTTACAAGTCACATTTTATGCAAAATGAACTTCAAAATAAGTAGCAGCTGAGGCAAAGACCTAACCGGTTCAACTACAATAGTACAATTTATATGGAAAACCAAACCAATAATGTGAAATAGAAGAAGCTTCTAGAAGAATAAATTTACATAAAAAACAGAAAATGAGTACAAAGCCAAGCAATCATAGACCTCAGATCAAGTATTGAGACAGACACTAAGCATCATTTGTAGATTGCTTCAATTGTTCCCTAAGGTAGCATTTTAATAAAAATTGTTCAGAAAACCATGAAAGAAAGAATAAAGTACATACTGTTTGGCTAGCTTCTGAATTCTCTTTTCCAATTCTTTATGCGAAAAGTGTGCCTTAGTGATAACATTGTTGGGGTCCTCAAGATTCTTAAATGCTGCCCGTTCCACCTCCAAGTTATCAGAATCATAACCCCTATTATGAAAATGCTTGATATTTCCATTAGACCGTCGATTTCTATTGGTCAAACTCTGATTTTCACCATATCTTTTACCAGGACCTCTATCCATAGCTTTTTTTGTATCTACAAAATAATCACCACCAAGGGTTTTACCCTTTCTATTGTGAACAACCTCTTGCTCTGACATCTTTGAAGAATATAAATCATAAGCGACTCCCCGGCCACCATTCAATTTAGACCTAATTATGTTGTTACGTATCCCTCCACTTCTAATTTCCTCTTGACTCTTAATAATCACACTGCTGTCATCGGAATTTGACTCTAAACTACGACTCTGGTGCTGGTTCCTCTCTTTCCCACCATATTCATCCCTAAACTCTTTTTTAGGTTTTCCTCTAGGACTACCATTACCTGTGGAAGAGTCTTCATCATCTTTCTTATAAATTTTGGCTCCAACTCTTTTAAAATTTCTAACGTGATTTCCTTCATATCCCTTTTTTGGTGTCTCGCTAACCCTAACAGATTTGGCAGATTCCATAGCCTTCAAATATTCGTCAAAGGATGGTTTAAATTCCAATTCCTTGTGAAGATGATGGTCAGAATTAGAAGCATACTTCATTGAAACCATAACTGGACTAAAATTGAGCTTTGGAGCATGAGAGACGAAAAAGGGTCTGGAAGAGAATGAATTGGCAGCATAGTGGAAAGAAGAAGAAGTGAAGTTGCTGTTGAATTCAAAGGCAATAACTACCATGTTGGGTGTTAGTATATTGGTCAATTGAAGAAAAATAAAACAAGAGTAGAAGGTTGAGGAGTTACGAGAGACGAACGTAACTGCATCCTTTGCTATGCAATGCAAATCAGCATGCTATGTCAAAATATCATCTTCGTTATCCTCTTGTGCCTAAACCACAAAACGTTTTGTGTTTTTTTTGGGGACAACTTCGTTACCCATCACAAAAAATTAGATAGTCTATTTTCAACCAATTCACTAAAGATATATCATTTTATTATATTTAATTATTTATTTAATGATTTAAATTTTGTAGATTTTCAATGCAATGTAGTATAATTTAGTCTATGGGTAACTCTACCCAACTTTTTGAAGTGGGTAGATAAGAATTCACCTTTTTTTTTTCATGTACAAGAAGAAAAAAAGAAAAAGCAAAGCAAAATTCAGTATGGCATTGGTAAATTTTACCCAAATAATCCACTTTTTAAATAAATATTCAAACTAACTCACTTTTCACGTATTTTTCAAATTAATTAATTTTCAAACAAAAAAAAATTAAACTTAAAGGAGTCGTCAATCCAATTGACGACGGTGTATAACACATAAGACGAGGGGTCAATTTAATTGATGACAGTATACGAATACAGAGGAGACGTATAAAAAGGAAAAGGTCACAATTGGTGGGAAAAATATATAAAGCTATAAGTAGAGGTGGCAAATCGAATTCGGCACACTGGACATGCATGTCTTATTCGTATTTTTTTCCAAGGCGAGTCAAGGTTTGCGTTCGCACTCCCTAATGTATCTGCTTTATCCTACCTTATTTTTTTTCGAGCTTTTGTGTGAGTGTATTCTTCAACTTAGTCATGTTTTGAATGATGTCAAAACTAGGAGTGAGACTTAACGTTTTGTACATTGGACGCTATCAACCTAAATTTAGATGTGCATCTGTCATGTTAGCCTTAGGGTGCATACAAATAGTCTTGGAACAAGTTTGATCGGTCTTAGGCATGTCATACACATCAAAAACCAAGTTTCGTGTGTCAACATAACTGCACAGGCCGACCTATATGTGATCAGATCGACCTATGGAAGCTTTTGCTTCAGTACAGGTCGGCACATCCAAGTTTCAGGTCGGCTCCCACGCTCCAAGAATGAAGCATGTAGGCTTTGCCCACAGGTCGCCTCATAGGCAGACCTGAACAACTTCATAGGTCAACCTACTGCCTTCATAGGTCGACCTATACGTCTTCAAAATTAAAAATTTCTTCTTACATCTCATTTTTCTTGCATCCTCTTTGTCTATTTCCACATACACACATACATATATACTCGTACATGCACCTTTTTCTAGTAAGGTTCTAGAGAGTAAAACCTAAACGAAACCAGATTATAAAGCTGCCCATCATCTTCAACTCTTATTTTATGCATACACACAATTGAACTACACATAATCATTTTTCAATTGGGTGGCCATCTAGATTAGGGTTGATAACGTCCAATTAGGTTTGGTGTAACCGAGAATATTGGGTTGAGAACTTTGTGTGTTTCAAAAAAGAAAACCAAGGTGGGGTTTTCCTTCAAGATCAGTGTGCTTTAAAGGTTTTGGACAAGATCACGTCAACACAGGTTCGACCGAGTGAATGCATTGGGACAAGTTGGTTTCCTTGCAAGGGAGTAGCGCGAGACGGTGAATTGTGTTCAGGAATCTTGGGTTTCAAAAAGTTGTGTGCTCGGGAAAAAGGCGGTGGATTAGAGTCGCATTGTTGGTCACTTGATCAAGTTGTGATCAAGGGTTTGGAGGTGGAAGAATCAACACAAAACAATAGGGTTTTTGGGGTTTGCATTCTTCATCTCTTGTATAAACGATTTTGCAAAGAAAAGGTTAATTGCAATTATCTCAATTCGATTTGAATTGAGGGCGGACATACCCATAGCGAGGCCGATTGGGGAACTGCCTAAACAAATCTTGGTCTCTCTCTCTCTCTCTCTTTATCTCTTTATCGCTTTAATTGTTGATTTCGCAATTTATCGAGTTCATCAATGTTTGATCAATTTGATTGAAAATTATTTTTCAATTATCTTTCAAAAGTGTTGTTGTTTATATAATCATAATCACTTTGATTGTGATTGGATTTTAACATCAACAAAACGAATTGAATTTCCAATTGCTATCGATTGCATACCAAGTGTTCGATAAATTGTTTGTCCGTATTTTTAATTAGTTTTTTGGTTCATTGGAAATACGAGTTACGAATAGCTTTGCGTTTAATTGATTCTTAGCTTGATCGTTGTTGAACATTTACGTTCATTATGATTCCGTTTGGTTTGCGATACGTATATAGCTTTTCGATAGTAGGTTCGGTTAGACGATTCGATCCGGGTCGTTTTCCCGTTGTGCCATACTTTTGAAAACAGATTTTTGCCAAGGTCTTGGTTGTAAAATTTGTTATCTATTCAACCCCCTCTAGATCGAAGTCTATCGTCTAACAAGTGATATCAAGAGCTCTGGTTCATTCTGTGCTTGAGATATATTTCTTAGAAGAATGGCTACCGAACCTAAGGGTGCGTACAATAGAGCACCAATTTTCACCGGCGAAAATTATGGCTATTAGAAAGCTCTTATGCTTATACATGTCAACTCCATTGACAAAGGTATATGGGACGCTATTCAAAATGGTCTGAATGAAATAACCATGACCAATGAAGGTGTTATTGTATCTAAACCGGAAGCACAATGGGATGCTAATGATTGGAAATTATGGTCACATGATTGGAAAGCAAAAAACATTCTCACTTCTGCTTTGGGAGTTGATGAATTTTATTGCATTTCTCATTATGAGACCGACAAGACTGTGTAGGACGCATTAAAGATTGCCCGTGAGGGTACTAATGATGTCAAACAAGCTAGGATCAACACATTAAATTAAGAGTTTGAGTTGTTTCGTATTGAGCATGGTGAAACCATTGCGGATGTGCGGAAAAGATTCTCACATCTTATAAATCGATTAAATGCATTAGGTGATCCTGTTTCCAATGAACTTGCTACTAACAAAGTTTTGAGGTGTTTAAGTAGAGAATGGCAACCAAAGGGCGCCGCTATTAAAGAAGAAAATGATCTTAAGTTACTTGATCTTACGGCTTTGTTTGGTAAGTTGGAAGAGCACGAGCAAGAGCTTACTTGCTTGGCTAAATATGAAAAGGAATATGAAAGAGATCAAAGAATGAGAAAGGGAAAGACAAAGAAGAAGGGAAGAAGTCCATTGCTCTAAAGACTTCTAGCTCAAGACCTTCTCAAGATGAGCAAAGGGAAAGTGAATCTAAAGATGACAATGAATCCGACGAAGAAGATATGAGATTGTTCATAAAGCGAGGCAATAAATACATGTCAAAACATGGTGACAAATATCCCAACAAGTACCATGATAAATCAAGAAGGTTATCAAGTTCCTCAAAAGAAGAAGATGAGAGCAAAAAGTGGAAGTCACGAAGTACGTGTTACAACTGTGGTAAACCCGGTCACTTTAAGCCGGAGTGTCCTAAAATCAAGAATGAAAAAGGCTGTCACAAAACGTCTAGAAAATCTAGAAGAGCTTATGCCACTTGGGAGAGTGAAAGTGGTTCGTCAAGTGATGATAGCTCTACTTCAAGTGATGAATCGGTAAGCTTTGCTATATGGCAAACAAAGAAAAGAAAAAGGTTGTACGACACTCTAAACTTCAAGCTTCTCATGATTTAGCTTTTTCTCAACTTCAAGAGTCTTTTGAAAATCTACAAAGACAAGCCATAGATGCCTTCAAGAGATTAGCTTCAAACAAGAGAATTATCTCTCATTTGGAAGCTAAGATTGCTGAAAATGAAAAATATTTGGAAGTACTAATCAAATCTATGTCAGATATTCTAAAAGATCAAGATAAGGATCCTAAGTCTTTATGGTTTGGTTTTGAAACTTGTCACATTTGGCAAAGGGAGTCAGGGACTCTCAAGGCTAAACTAGATAAGGCTTTGCAACCCAAAGTTACTTTTGTTATAGATACTTCAAAGTATGACTTACCATCTCATAATCCGCATCGAAGGTATAGTTATGTTAAAAAGGAACCAAATAGAAAAAGGTTATCTTCTATTGTCACTATTGTTGCAAAAAGGGACACACCATTGCAAAGTACAAATTTATGAAGCTTTTTGTTCCTAAGGGTGTCTTTGAATGAATGCCTAGATGCAACCAAAATGTTACTAACCCCCAAGGATCCAATGAAGATTGGGTACCTAACACTATTTGTTAATCATGCAGGAAAAATGTCTTGACTCTATGAAGAGAGTATGGGATCTCATTTATGGAGCATCAAGGCACAACACGGTGACATGTCCTTATTGTTTTGATCTATGTGACTAACAAGGCGGATTATGTTACCAATCAGGTTAACTCTTTGTGTTTTTTTAAGTGGTAAAAGTGTGTGAATGATTACTAATATGATATCCGAGAAGTGTCGGAAACGTATTATGTTCAATAATGCAAGTTATCTTCGACTAGACTTGCTCAAGTACATCAAACTAGGAGTGATCAACCTAAGATGATGAATCTTGAGGAGAAGCAAGATTAACATCATAATTGAATAAGATGAAAAGTCCGACTACAGCGGATGATTGTCTTTTGAATTGGAGAATCTCAAATGTTCATTAAATGATCTTCTTGGATACATTACTAATCTCACTTGCAAATACTTGTACAAGACGAACAGTGGTAAAAGTATCTGGTATTGTTTGTGTTTTGTGGCACATGTTGCATTTATTTCAACTTTCGTTCTAAAGTTCTTCGTGGAATGCAAGTGCATCCTCCGTCTTGTGTACGGTGAGGTAATATCGTATCAATCTTATTTCTTGTTATGTACATAAGTGTTTCTTTTACCTGTTTATTGCTTATGGATATGTGATGAACTATGTGTATGATGTTTGGGATATGTGTTTACTTCCAAAAATATCAAATGTGACTGTTTTGTGTTGCATTTTACATGTTTATAGTAACTATACATAAATGCTATCATATTTCATCTAATTTCAAACCAAGTCATGTTTGCATTCTTTTATGTTGCATGAGTCAAGCAAACAAACCATCAAACATAATCATAAGCATGTGCACCTCATCAACTTGTTGTTCATGAGTCACCACAAGTCTCTCAAAGTCACTAAAAACTCATTTGAGTCAAGATTCTTTTTATTTTCAAGTCTTTAGGTCGAAACAATCTAGCACGGGTCGACCTATGCGAATTAATTTTTGCATTTGTTTGAAATGTTCCAGTACAGGCTGACACATGTTATATCAGGTCGGCCCATGATTAACATTTTTAAATTTCTTGTGTATTTGCTTCAGTATGTGCCGACCTATAGCTTGGATAGGCCGACACATACGCTTTGAGGTCGACTCATAAGTTCCTTTTGTAACATCCCTCTTCATTTCTATCATTGTTCTTGCATGCTCAACAACACTTATGTTCCCCAATCCACTCAAATACATAAAGTTCACTAAAATTTGTGTTTAATTTCAATCTAACATCATAAATCCCTTATTGGTCCTCAAATCTTTGTCCTATCTTTCACAAATCCATCACTTTTCCCATTTTTCTCAAAACCCCTAAAACTCATCCCATATCATTAAAAAAATCAAAATTCTCTCTTGTCTTGTGTTTGTTGTTGTATATTTGTGTTGAATTGCTGATATTGCTTGTGTTAGAGTGTGTGAGTACTCTTGAGTCTCTCATTCTCTCACACTTTTCGTTCAAGCATTTTCACAAACACCTTGTGTGCACATTGTATCTCACCAATCTAATGGCTTCCAAGTCCAAGAGTGTATCCAAAGGGAAAGGCATGGCTTCTTCATCCACTCTTGCCTCTGAGAAACCATTTTCATTGGTTTCGAAGAAATATGCTAAGGATTTTGAGCTTAAGCACATGACTCACCTAGTCGTCAAGCAATACATGTGGAAGAAGAAAACTATTGAAGGTTTGGCTCTTCCTGAAGTTATGAATCGTGTTGATCATCAAAACATTGATTACTTCCTACGGTTAGCTCAAGACTACAATGAGGATCTCATCCATGTGTTTTATTCGGGACTGCACGACCAAGAGGGTGCAAGCTTTAAATTTTCTATTGACAGCAAAGTGTACAAATTGTTATGATCCCATCTCCACGTGACAATTGAAGATGTTGCCTCGAATTCTGTTATGGATTGTGTCTCATGTCTTGCGTTTGAAGAATGGTGGTTTCTCAAGAGTTGATTTTCTTGAAATTCATCTGGTTTATGTCTTGTTGCACAAAGTCAAAATCAGTTGGCCACATTACTTCGTCTATCGCATGTTTTTTATTAGAACATGCAACAAAGGTATATCTTTGTGCTATCCATCTATGATTGCAAAGATTTTGAATCATTTCAACATTGGTGTGGCAAACCTTGTCTACAAATCACCAAGTGCATTACAAGAGTTCTCTCAATGTACTCTTACAAACATTAGCTACTTTTGGGATATTAACCATCGAGCATATTATCTTCGCAAGAACAAAAGGAAGATTTTTAACTTTGATGATCCAAATGCTGATGACGATGAGGCTGAAGTGAATCACAAGAATAACGAGCATTATGCTGAAATGCCTCATGGTGTTCCAGATGGTGATGCTACTATGCAAGATGCGGATCAGGGAGTTGGTCATGGTGGTGGTTTTTATGCTAGTCCTAGTGACACTGCTGCTATTATTACACTGCGGTAAAACATGCAGGTGCAACAAGATGAGAGGTATGCCACTCAGACGAAGCAGTTCCGTCTAATGCAGGAGCACATGGTCACCCAAGACGCTGATTTTCAATCATTTGCTGTGTATACGACGGAAAGCATCATGTCCATATGTAACACTGTTAATCAAAATCATGCTGCTGAGATGAACATGTTGAACCACATCATTCAGACTCAAGAAACAAATGGAGATCATTATGATCGCTTCTACCACGAGTTATGTGAATTTGGCACATTTGATGCAAGACCAAGGTCGAGAGGACGCGGAAGGCGTTGATTGGTGCTGAGAATGTGTTGTTGTCATGTTTGTCCTTTGTTTGTTGTCTTTTGGCTTGTGTTATTTTTAGTTTCATCTATTGAATTTTATATGTTATAATGGTTTTCTTGTTGCATTTTGGTTTGTATGAACAACATTTCAAGTTGCTACATTGTTGTTCTATGTGTTAACTTCATATCTCTTATGAATATTGTTGTTGTTGTTGTTTATTAAGCTTGTGTTTTTTACATAGTTACTTTATGTGAGTGTACATCTTTTCTTTGCAATTGCTTCAGTGTAAGTATATGATATATGTCAAATGTGTATCTGCATGATACTTCTAACGATTTTTTTTTCTATTTTTGATGTTGTCAAAGAGAGAAAAGATAATAAAGAGGATAAGCATAAATTTTGGAGGAGCTATCAAGGATAATGCACAAATTCAGGAGGAGCAATTCAGTGTACCGAATAAAAATGCAATGTATTGATTCAAGTTTTGCCATCATAAAAAAGGGGGAGTATGTGAGTGAATTCTTCAACTTAGCCATGTTTTGAATGATGCCAAAACTAGGAGTGAGACTTATCGTTTTGTACATTAGACTGTATCACCCTAAATTTAGATGTGCATTTGTCATGTTAGCCTTAGGATGCATACAAATAGTCTTTGAAAAAATTTGATCGGTCTTAGGCATGTCATACACATCAAAAACCAAGTTTTGTGTGTCAACACAACTGCACCGGCTGATCTATACGTGATCAGGTCGGCCTATGGAAGCTTTTGCTTCAGTACAGGTTGGCACATCCAAGTTTCATGTCGGCTCCTATGCTCCAACAATGAAACATGTAGGCTCTGCCCACAGGTCGCCTCATAGGCCGACCTGAGCACCTTCATAGGTCGACCTATTGCCTTCATAGGCCGACTTATACGACTTCAAACTTAAAAATTTCTTCTTGCATCTCATTTTTCTTGCATCCTTTTTGCCTATTTCCACATACACATATACATACTCATACATGCAATTTTTTCTAGTAAGGTTCTAGAGAGTTAAACCTAAACGAAACTAGATTACAAAGTTGCTCATCATCTTCATCCCTTCTTCTATGCATACACACAATTGAACTACACATAATCGTTTTTCGATTGAGTGAACATCTAGATTAGGGTTGATAACGTCCAATTAGGTTTGGTGTAACCGAGAATATTGGGTTGGGAACTTTGTGTGTTTCAAATAAGAAAACCAAGGTGGGGTTTTCCTTCAAGATCGGCTTGATTTGAAGGTTTTGGACAAGATCACGTTAACACAGATTCGACCATGTGAAGGCCTTGGGACAATGTGGTTTCCCCTCAAGGGAGTAGTGCGAGACGGTGAATTGTGTTTGGGAATCTTGGGTTTCAACAAGTTGCGTGCTCGGGAAAATTGGTGGATTGGATTCGCATTATTGATCACTTGATCAAGCTGTGATCAAGGGTTTGGAGGTGGAAGAATTAACACAAAACAATAGGATTTTTGGGGTTTGCATTCTTCATCTCTTGTATAAACAATTTTGCAAAGAAAAGGTTAATTGTAATTATCTCAATTCGATTTGAATTAAGGGTAGACATACCCATAGCGAGGGCGATTGGGGAACTGCCTAAAAAAATCTTGGTCTCTCTCTCTCTCTCTCTCTCTCTCTCTCTCTCTCTCTCTCTCTCTCTTTTATCTCTTTATCGCTTTAATTGTTGATTTCACAACTTATCGAGTTCATCGTTGTTTGATCAATTCGATTGGAAATTGTTTTTCAATTATCTTTCAAAAGTGTTGTTGTTAATATAACCATAATCACTTTGATTGTGATTGGATTTTAACATCAACAAAATGAATTGAATTTCCAATTGCTATCGATTGCATACCAAGTGTTCGATAAATTATTTGTGCGTATTTTTAATTAGTTTTTTGGTTCATTGGAAATACGAGTTACGAATAGCTTTGCATTTAAATGATTCGTAGCTTGATGGTTGTTGAACATTTACGTTCATTATGCTTCCGTTTGGTTTGCGATACGTATATAGCTTTTCGATAGTAGGTTCTGTTAGACGATTCGATTCGGGTCGTTTTCCCGTTTTGCCATACTTTTAAAAACAGATTTTTGCCAAGGTTTTGGTTGTAAAATTTGTGATCTATTCAAGCCCCCTCTAGATCGAAGCCTATCGTCTAACAAGTGGTATCAAGAGCTCCGTTTCATTCTGTGCTTGAGATATATTTCTTAGAAGAATGGCTACCAAACCTAAGGGTGCGTACAATAGAGCACCAATTTTCACCGGCGAAAATTATGGCTATCGGAAAGCTCTTATGCGTATACATGTCAACTCCGTTGACAAAGGTATATAGGACGTTATTCAAAATGGTCTGAATGAAATAACCATGACCAATGAAGGTGTTTTCGTACCTAAACTAGAAGCACAATAGGATGCTAATGATTGGAAATTGTGTTCACATGATTGGAAAGCGAAAAACATTCTCACTTCCGCTTTGGGAGTTGATGAATTATATCGCGTTTCTCATTGTGAAACCGACAAGACTGTGTGGGACGCATTAGAGATTTCCCATGGTACTAATGATGTCAAACAAGCTAGGATCAACACATTAATTGGTTTTTAGGTTCATTGAAATACGAGTCATGAATAGCTTTACATTTAATGGATTCGTAGCTTGATCGTTGTTGTACATTTACGTTCATTATAATTCTGTTTGGTTTGCGATACATATATAGCTTTTCGATAGTAGGTTCGGTTAGACGATTTGATCGTGGTCGTTTTTCGTTGTGCCATACTTTTGAAAACAGATTTTTTCCAAGATTTTTGGTTGTAAAATTTGTGATCTATTCACCCCCTCTAGATCAAAGCCTATCGTCTAACATTTTGCACACATGAATATAAATATAATTTTTTACATTTTTAAACTTAAAAATTGCAGTGTCTGCGGGTCTGCCCTGTTCCAGCTTCTGTCTTTTTACGGAGCAAACTAAGGTTTTAGGCCCACACACTCAACTATGTATGCCCCGTCCCGTTTTTTCCAGGCTTTTACGAGACGAGTTTAAATGGGGCAGACATGTCCGTCTGCCACTCCTATATATGGGATATTTTTTCTACCACCTAAGTTATATAATATGAATTTTCACTCATTTTCGCCCTATTGTATTGGCTTGTGCTATGTGTTTATAAATTCGTTACTAAGATGATTGAAATTCTGGCATATGCAGACAACAGATGTCCTAACACATGTCAAGACATTGTGTTACATAGACATTTAAACACATAGGCGCAACAGCAAACTGATACCTTAAATATCAGAACTGTAGGATCATAGATGTTACGACATCTGATCCAACATGTTAATCAGGACTGAACTGAAAATAGCAGAATGATAAACAACACAGAATATGATGACCCAGTTCGGTGATCAACAACACCTACATCTGAGGGATACCAATCCAGGAAGAAGTAATCACTATCATTAGTATAGTTTTATGTAAACAACCTCAGGTTTACAGAAATCACCCATGCTAACCTATCACTACCCAATGAAGACTTTATCATTAAAAGTCACATCTAAATGATAAGAGAACCCCCTCTCACTTCTTAAATCACAACCTGTGATTATCTAACAGTTACTACACCATAACTGTATCTACCTATTGAAAGACACCTCTTCCAATACAAAGTTCAGTCAAGCATCCTTGGCTAACAAGTTAACTTAGATTTGCTTCAAAGCTTTATCCAAGAACACTCACGATTCATTACCTACGGGCATCTGAATCTGTACAAGTTCCTATGTCTACCACACTGCATCAAATCGATACAGAGGGAGACTTACAAGAGAAACCTACGACTCTCAAAACTTAAACCCTACTTTACAAAATAGGATTCCTAAGTCTATGTCGTCCCCGCTCTCTTTTCTGCCTAGGTCTTGGTCTTCTTTTATAGTCTTCTGCTTTGTTGGGCTTCATATCTTTGATCCTCAATCCACTGCCAATCGTGCCTTAAATCTTGGAACAGATTTGAAGCAAGCCTGCTGTGATAGTCATGATGTCGAATCTTCATGCTGTGACATTCTATTCGACATCTTTGGTTTGGGGCATAAATCTTCATGTTGGAACATCTTTCCCAAGATTATGTTTTACCAAAATTTAGTCAAACTCTTGGAGCTATCAATCTCCCCCTTTTGACAAATTTGGGCTAAAACATTCTTCAGTTTGATGGTGCAGGCAGTGGAAGGAGGAAGAAGATAACCTCTTCATTCCAAAGGTGACACAAAGTACACCCTTGCTTCTTAACTCTGATCACAAGACACAACTTCAGGATGTTAGAACTAACATTAGAACATCTTTTAAGACAATTTTGTAGATCAGCAACTTAAAAGCACACCGCCAGTCCATAGCAACAACACAATCATTCTCCCCCTTTTTAGCCAAAAGATGGAAAAAGTGACCCATGCAGACCCAAGCCCATATTGTGCTTTCCCAAAGACGGACAAAACTCATTTTCTCTCAACTTAATAATAAGAGATTTTACAACCCTCCTTAAATAATGAAAAAGCTATCAAGGTAGAGCCAATCCAAACAAAAGACTAGTCAAAGATTAGATAAAAGAATTTCTGACTTGTCCTCGAAACCACTTCTTAACAGTGTCCTGATACCTAACCTGATTTTGTCAGGCTTATGGTCCCCACAGATAGGACATTCTTAATCCAAATTTAGCAAATTCGATTACAATAGAATTCTTTCATTTACCCTTTCATCAGCAGAGAACCAATTTCTTCCAGACAGCAACAGAATATTGCAAGATACTTGTACCACTTCTAATTAAATCCATTGACACCCAATGACAGAATCAGAACATCCTGATAAGTTCACCTAGAACTCATATCAGTAGGACAATGTCATAACATCCCGTCGGACATATCAACCACACCTGAGGCAATCTATCACAAATTATTTGAAACCACAACCAATCTTGATAGCCAGTCTGCATCATTGCAGCTATATATCTGTGACAGAGATCTAACTCCCCCTGTCGTAGACAACCAGTGCTCATTTTCCAGAAGAACGCCCTAAATGAATGGAAAACATAAGATGCATTTTCATGTCTTCAAGAGCGCACCCTCAGTTCAACACACTTGCTAAACACATTCACCTACTGTTTGACCCTCAAGCAAACCATGTACCACACCAGTACAAAAATCAGATAGAAGATCTCCCCCTATCTTTCTCAACAGATGCTTCTTCATCAAGAACCACCCAAAACCACTACATGATATCCCATGACCACCTCATGATCACATAGTTTATGAATACCTAAAACGCATCCGTGTACCACAACCAACAAACTCTTGGATTGAGACCAAAGCTCCATTGATCCCTCTCGTCCAGAAACCATCCATACACCGCACGAACTCCTCCTGAATTCTCATGTATGAATCCCTTTGTTTCCGGAGATACAACCCAATTGAATCATAATGCTTCACATTCCTCAAAGAGATGCATAGGGCCCTTTAGTTTGCTAGCTTACACAGATATTCTCCACACTTGAAGAACATCAAACACATGCTCCAGAAATCTTCAGCCCATTTGCTCCACAAGCGCCAACTGATTTACTTCTAGCATGTCCCAATCACATCAGACTTCCAAGACAATCCTTTACCCATCATTCTCCCGTATGATAAGATAAATACTTCTTAGACAAGATGTGAGTGTCAAGTTCCACACTCAGAACTTAGTATCCTACTCCAAGGATAACCAACCCAGAAAATGTTCTAACATCTGTTAGGACATTCTTCACACATCACAGACACCACACACCATGGTTCTTGATATGCTCCACTACTGGACTTACTATCTGCATAGTAATCCAACTGAAGATCTTCAAACAACACTGCGTCACCAGCTTGAACAAAGAGAACTTCAGAAACCCAGAGAGAAATAAACTCTCATCCACCAAAAGAAGGTATACTTCCATCCTCAACCTGGAACTTCTACCACAAGCTCCAAGAGAACCAGAACCTCCTTACATTTTCAACCAACTACCCTTCTGCACAAGAGAAATCAGTTTCAAGCATCCTGCTTGAATGCACAATATGAAACCAACCAAATGCCACCTTTTGATTGATCTCACTTTTCTTCAGAACTCCCACAAGATACACTGATCCACCAATGAAATCTGACCTTCAAGTCACATGAACTACTTGCTCCATAGCAAGACATCTTGGATTCACCAAGCCTCTAGTCATGCAACATTTTCTCAAACCACAGCTCCCACAAATTGTATGAGATAGACCTTTTTGAAGCATCCATAACTTCCATTCTCCTGTAGATTACCTTATCTTAAGCTGATGTGCCACATCACCAGCTGAGATTATGATGTTAAGGTAGATGTCAGAACATTCTGATATGACATCCAGCTGCTGAATTCAGCTCCTCCTTCTGCCACTTAGAAGAACCTCCTCCTTATTACAAAACAAGAGTTCCATGCTCTCATAGACTTGATTCAACAACCAAGTTAGAGTAGACAACCTTCATCATGCTTTGAAACTCCAAAGACTTCACACCTGCCACGTCTAAATCTTCAGATGAAAAAATAGTCCTAGACTACACCATAGCCATACCAAAGAATGCCACTTTCCTTAGTAGAGCCGTCTGTAGAAAGTCAGAGATAACTGCCACTTAACTTTGACTTCCAAGAAGAGCAAGATCCCATGCTCCAACGTACCTAGATCAGAAATAAACTGATCCAAGCTGTGCCATCACCAGCACTCCATTCCTCCTAGATCAGAAATAAACTGATCCAAGAAGTAACCATTAAGATTATGATGTCTTCATCTTCATCTTCAACAACACCAAAGTCCAGACCAGTTTCTTGCCAGGAAACTCTCCAGAGAACACATGCTTCTGTCACACCCGACTAAAGCAACTTCTTAGGTCACCACCTAAGATTAAAACAGATGCTAAAGCGTATGCAGTACCCCTCCCATAATTCTGCACAAACTCTGATGATGAGATGTTCCAACATCTTGTTGAACATCAACAATCTTAACTTTCAAGGATAATCAATTAAATACTTGTGAACTCCACAATTAGCAATTGATCTTAAATCCTTGTCCAATAACCCTTCTTCACTGTTGTAGCTAAGCTCCACCAGATCACTTCATGAACACTTATCAAGTATTCAATCTTTGACAAACAGTGTTGAGATACCAAGGCTGCCACCCTTGACTCAAGTAACTAAGATTCTCTCTGAACGAACCTTATTTACCTCAATAATTCTGAACGCTCCAATCAGATTAGATCCACCCTTAGGGTTAAGAGAGATGAATCCTTCCTTGCTGTTTTGGATGGTGAAAATAAATCACCTCTACTTTCTTCAGATTGTGTTTCAAAGAAATACCTTCTAGTCAGAAGAATAACTAGAAGGCTCTAGATGCATGACTGAGACGTCTTTATGAGTGGACTTGAGATAATTCTCAAGTATCTTTGACAACCTAGTCGATCAATAATTTATCAAACTCCCAGAGCAAGAACTTGATAAACTTAAACTCAACTCCTCTCCTCTTCAACTGACTTCAACTGCACCAAGAAACCAAGCTTCTAAGTACCAAGTCACCATACCAGATATCTACCAACAACTCCCTTCATTCCATCGCTCCCGACTTTGGAATAAAAGAATGCAGATATCTTCACAAATAGAGGCCGACGATTGAGATTTTCCACCAACTGTCTTCAGTAACAACTCCAGAATCCCATAATTCTAGAGCTCTTCCATCAGAAACACATGCAGCGGAACCACCAAGGAACATATCCTGCTTGCCCTAATAAGATGTCAGAACATCTTATAAGACACCCCAACAAGAGAACTAGCCACTTCTCTTGCAGTTATTGTAGAACCTCCTCAGCAACATGAACAACCAACGGGTTGTTACCTTCGATCCAGAACATCCATCTCGTCCATTAATACCCTTGAGTATGTCTGAGTTGATTGATCTGGTCTTCAAAACTACTCCTTATTTAAACGCCAGAAAGTATCTCCCAAAGATCTCATCCAGAACCAGACAGGATGCCTGCTCTGATACCAATTAAAATTCTGGCATATGCAGATAACAGATATCCTAACACATGTCAAGACATTGTGCTACATAGACATTTAAACACAGAGGCGCAATAGCAGACTGATATCTTGAATATCAGAACTGCAGAATCATAGATGTTACGACATCTGATCCAACATGTTAATCAGGACTGAACTGAAAATAGCAGAATGATAAACAACACAGAATATGATAACCCATTTCGGTGATCAACATCACCTACATCTGGGGGATACCAATTAAGGAATAAGTAATCACTATCAGTAGTATAGTTTTATGTAAACAACCTCAGGTTTACAGAAAGCACCCACGCTAACCTATCACTACCCAATGAAGACTTTATCATCAGAAGTCACATCCAAATGATAAGAAAACCCCCTCTCACTTCCTATATCACAACCTGTGATTATCTAACAGTTACTACACCATAACTGTATCTACCTATTGAAAGACACCCCTTCCAATACAAAGTTCAGTCAAGCATCCTTGACTAACAAGTTAACTTAGATTTTCTTCAAAGCTTCATCCATGAACACTCACGATTCATTGCCTACGGGCATCTGAATCTGTACAAGTTCCTATGTCTACCACACTGCCTCAAATCGATACAGAGGGAGACTTACAAGAGAAACCTATGACTCTCAAAACTTAAACCCTACTTTACAAAATAGGATTCCTAAGTCTATGTCATCCTCGCTCTCTTTTCTGCCTAGGTCTTGGTCTTCTTTTATAGTCTTCTGCTTTGTTGGGCTTCATATCTTTGATCCTTGATCCACTACCAATCGCGCCTTAAATCTTGGAACAGATTTGAAGCAAGCCTGCTGTGATAGTCATGATGTCGAATCTTCATGCTGTGACATTCTATTCGACATCTTTGGTCTGGGGCATAAATCTTCATGTTGGAACATCTTTCCCAACATTATGTTTTACCAAAATTTAGTCAAACTGTTGGAGCTATCAATTATGGTGAACTATGTAAGGCCTCTTTTGAATAATATCTTATCGCCGCATCAATCAAGCTTTATTTTAGGGAGAAAAATCATTATAATATTGTTATAACACATGAGATGGTGCATGTGATGAAAAGAATGAAGGGTAAGAAGGTTTTCATGTCAATAAACGTTGATTTGGATAAAGCTTATGATAGATTGTCACTCAAAGTTATGGCTAAAAAATTTGAAATTTGGCCATTTTTCTCATACTTTTATAAATGGATGAAAGTTATGATCTTAATGGGATAAGATTGAATATGGACACAAATTTTTAACTATTATTTTTGTTGGGGCAGAATTGAAACAAAATGAAATGGAGAAAGAAATTGATGGAAAATAGTAGAAATGGGGCGCCACACTCTTTCTATGATTTAGAAAGTATGATAAGCCTAAGTGAAGATCACCACAAGAAACTTGGTTTCTTGATAAGATAAAAAACTTGGTCCAATCCAGACCAAATGAGCAAAGCTCTCAAAATCACACAAAGTGTTTGTTTAACAAAATTCAACTTGATTTTCATTCATGATTAGCTCCTTGTTTATAGGTAAATGGTAGTTTACAATAATAATTCAAGAAATTCTACAACTTCAGCCCACTAACCTAATAATAATGTTTTGAGAATGAAAGGTCACACACTTAAAGGTAGTGGAGAAAGTGGACATTCATTGCCTTTCCTTCATCTTCTCATTCTTATTGATGAGGATTTTTTAGTCATGAAGAAGCATAATTTTGTCGTAACCCCAACAGATGAATTGTAGATTAGTTTCTAAGCTTTCCAACACATTAAAGTTCATGTCAATCCGGCACCTAGAACTTCAGATATGGCCAAAACAAGACAGGTGGACCAACAAATACGAAAATGCATAATTATTATAAAATAAAACCAAAGATAAAATAAAATATTCATTTTATTTGGAGATTTTTTTTTGTATGTTTCCTTCCACATGTTTAGTGAACTCTTGATCTCATCACAAAGTCTTCAGAACTATACATTCCCTGAAGAGTTAATTAATATAATTTATCATTATATTTCTTCCACATATTTCAAAATTTTATGGAATGGGAATAAGCTTGGTTGTTTTACTCCATTCAGGTGTATCCGTGAAGGCGACTCTCTCTCTCTCTCTCTCTCTCTCTCTCTCTCTCTCTCTCTCTCTCTCTCTCTCTCTCCCTCTCTCTCTCTCTCTTCTTATATTTTCATTATTTGTATGGATTATTTGTCGCATATTATTGTTGATCAGGTTGATGTAGGATTATGGAAGCCAATGCTTGTAGGGCGAGTACGACCTCAGGTGTCTCATCTCCTATTTGCAAATGACCTTCTTATTTTTGCAGAAGGCATTATATAACAAGCTAATTGTATCAAGCATTTCTTGGATCAGTTATGTTAAGCCTCTAGTTAAAAGATTAACTTTGAGAAAACTCATATTTATTTCTCAAATAACATTGAGCCCCAACTTTGACAGGAGATCATGTAACATAAAGATTAAGGTGTAATTTTATTGCGTTTATGTTGCACTGTAATGGGTGAATGTGTGAAATTGTTTGGAATCGGAACGAATTAAGGAGAACTGGAATAAAATGCACTAAAACGAAGGAAATTGGGAATTGGGTTATGACGACCGTGATGGAGAGCGTGACGAGCGTCACGCAGGTCGTGTGCGAGTGACGACCGTCACTCATGTGTTACGACCGTCACGCATTATGACGAGGGCCAGGAAGTTGTGACGAGCGTCACACGGGCCTGCTGTGTAATTGTTTCTGTTTCCGTTTCTGTTTATTTCTGTCTGCTATGGCTTCACTTGGTCTGTTCCATTTTAAGTTAGTTGAGAGGGATGGTATATATAACTGTTTGGCAGAGATGAATTTAATAAGTTGCAGAATTGGCTTCATTAATTACAGTAGTCCCCCTTTTGATTAATTTAATTAATTTAGCAGATAAGTAGTAGTATTATTATTGGTAGCAGAGAATTATAAATAGTAGATGAATGATACAGTGACCAGTGCCAATAGTTTTTAAGTGAATAACAGAACTAGTAATATGGGTATAAAACAATAATGACTGAATTATATGTTTTTGGTTGTAAGGCAGTATTAATTTAACAGAGGACTAATAAGAATAGTAGCTCGTAGTAGAAATATTAGAATTTAGCCGATAATTAAGTAATCGGTTTTAGTCGAAGACTGTACGAATAATTATGCGATTTATTTGTAGCTTATTTTGGTTGATTCGTTGGGTTGTGTACCTTGCTGAAAAATATGAATTTGCAGGTGGTGTTGAATTGTGAGGCCTACGACCAATGTTGTTTTGTTGTTGATTAGTTGCAGTTAATTATTGATGCTGATATGTTGTTGCTGTTGATGATGCGAAGTTGCAGGATATTTGTTGTTGTTGAATTGCCTCTATTAATTGGCAAATATTAAGTTGTAGGCCGGTGGCTAAAGTTGAAATTGTTGTTAAGTTGCAGTTGTGTTGTTGTTGTGTTGTTGTTGAATAAGTTGATGTTGTAGTTGTTGTCGCATGCATAGCATAGCATACCAAGTTGGCCTGGATTGGCAAAATTATTAAATTGGTCTAGATTGGCAAAAAGTTGAAAGTTGAAGGCTTATGCCTTGTTTGATGCCTCTATTACTTGGCAATTCCTAAGTTGGGAGTTCTGCTCCGTTTTTAAGTTGGGAGTTCTGCTCCAATGGTACCACATGCATGTGCATTGTATGAGTCACATTCTAAGCTGCATATTCCAGTGTTGTGATGATATATTCGTTGTTATTATGTTGTTGACTTGTTGTGACAGGTACTGTCTGAAAGCTATGAAAATGTTGTTATAACCTGTTGAGGGTATGATAGATTTACACTCAAAGTTATGGCTAAAAAATTTGAAATTCGGCCATTTTTCTCATACTTTTATAAATGGATGAAAGTTATGATCTTAATGGGATAAGATTGAATATGGACACAAATTTTTAACTATTATTTTTGTTGGGGCAGAATTGAAATAAAATGAAATGAAGAAAGAAATTGATGGAAAATAGTAGAAATGGGGCGCCACACTCTTTCTATGATTTAGAAAGTATGATAAGCCTAAGTGAAGATCACCACAAGAAACTTGGTTTCTTGATAAGATCAAAAACTTGGTCCAATCCAGAACCAAATGAGCAAAGCTCTCAAAATCACACAAAGTGTTTGTTTAACAAAATTCAACTTGATTTTCATTCATGATTAGCTCCTTGTTTATAGGTAAATGGTAGCTTACAATAATAACTCAAGAAATTCTACAACTTCAGCCCACTAACCTAATAATAATGTTTTGAGAATGAAAGGTCACACACTTAAAGGTAGTGGATAAAGTGGACATTCATTGCCTTTCCTTCATCTTCTCATTCTTATTGATGAGGATTTTTTAGTCATGAAGAAGCATAATTTTGTCTTAACCCCAACAGATGAATTGTAGATTAGTTTCTAAGCTTTCCAACACATTAAAGTTCATGTCAATCCGGCACCTAGAACTTCAGATATGGCCAAAACAAGACAGGTGGACCAACAAATACGAAAATGCATAATTATTATAAAATAAAACCAAAGATAAAATAAAATATTCATTTTATTTGGAGATTTTTTTGTATGTTTCCTTCCACATGTTTAGTGAACTCTTGATCTCATCACAAAGTCTTCAGAACTATACATTCCCTGAAGAGTTAATTAATATAATTTATCATTATATTTCTTCCACATATTTCAAAGTTTTATGGAATGGGAATAAGCTTGGTAGTTTTACTCAATTCAGGTGTATTCGTGAAGGCGTCTCTCTCTCTCTCTCTCTCTCTCTCTCCCTCTCTCTCTTCTTATATTTTCATTATTTGTATGGATTGTTTGTCGCATATTATTGTTGATCAGGTTGATGTAGGATTCTGGAAGCCTATGCTTATAGGGCGAGCACGACCTCAGGTGTCTCATCTCCTATTTGCAAATGACCTTCTTATTTTTGCAGAAGGCATTATATAACAAGCTAATTGTATCAAGCATTTCTTGGATCAGTTATGTTAAGCCTCTAGTCAAAAGATTAACTTTGAGAAAACTCAGATTTATTTCTCAAATAACATTGAGCCCCAACTTTGACAGGAGATCATGTAACATAAAGATTTAGATAAGTCTCTAAAGTATATTAGGGAAAACATTGACCAAGGTATAAGCTTTAGAAATAGGTTTCGACATATCACTAAACAGGTTCAAAAATGGTTGAGTGGTTAGAAGAATCAATGTTTGAGATTGACCGGGAGAATTACTTTGAGTAAATCTATGTTAAGCTCTATACCTTATTTTTCATATGCAGTATATGCTAAAATCCCTACTTCTATTTATAACCAGCTAGAAAATTTATAATACGGATTTATATGGGGAGACACTAAGACAATCTGCAAGTCCTATATGATCATTTAGGAGGTTTGTTGTATGCTTAAAGAGCATGGCAGTTCAGGCATCAAACGAACCCAAGTAACGAATTATGCTTTCATTTATAAAATGTTGTAGAATTTATTGACTTATCCTAATGATTTTATGGTGTCACATTCTCATTAGTAAATATGACAAGAAGCGAAACCTGGTGGAGAATATTGTTTGTAAAGCACCAAATTCCTCATTGTGGAAAGCTACAGTAAAAAATCGGGACAAGTTTCAGAAGAACATGTTGTTGAAGTTAGGGGATGGAACAAGGGCAAATTTTTGGTTCATCGGTTCATCCGAGTTAAAGTGTTATGTATCTGATTAACATGCGATAATATGAAGTCGTTTTTAAGTTGAAAGTGTAGCATCTCATTTGTATGTTGAAATTTTGAAACTCTGATTTTATAATTATCCGCTGGGTAGAAATGGGGTGTTACATTAGTGGTATCAGAGCAGGTCGGTCTGTTCGGCCAAGTTGCCTAATGTTGTTTATCCCTTAGTACGCGACAAGTGTGTGGAACACTGTCGGTACTTGTTTGTTTTCCTAATCGATGGTATGCAGGAGTAGGTTTGAAGATAAGCGGGGAAGAAGATTTGCTTTTCGGATGTGTTTCGGTTGTAAGATGTTGGCTCGGTATGCTGCTGATGGCGACAGTGCAAGTATTGTTGAAGTATGTTGTTTCCCGAATCCGGAGGAGACATGGATTCAAGATTTTGTTGTTAATCAAGTTGGAGCACCTTGAGAAAAGATGATTAGACGTTGTTGATGTTTACTTCTCGAAGGATGAGGAGCAATGTAACGGTTGTTGATATACGAGTAGAGAGAAAATCCCTGATGTTTCTGAAGGCGATTGTTAAGTAACAAGGATAATTTTTAGAAGATGGAATTTAGAAAGTTGCGATGTTGCAGCATTGCTGGTGGACTGTGAAGTTGTCGGTTTGAGTAGCCCTTGCGTAGGAAGTCGACGTTTGAACGGTGATGGCGCGACAGATTGCTGTAGACCGTGTCGTGGGATCCTTGTGAGTGATTGTAAAAGTTGTTGAAGTTGTTGGAATGTTTTGGATCGCGAGACAGAGTCAGAAATGCGAGGAGATGAGTACGATTTCCAGAATGATAAGTGTTAGTACTGGTACGAAGAAATTATGTTCCGATGTTATCGTAAGGCGTGTATAAGTATGTCGTTGCATGACGTCGGTGTTCGCATTTTCGGATAACTTTGGAAATTCATATCTTGTGTTCCGAGTATCGGATTGATGTTCAGTTTGAACCTATGAGGAGATAAAAATATATTCTATCCTATGAAAGTGTTTTCAAATATGGTAGATGCATTCCTATATGGAGGGACTCTAAAGTCGGTTATGGAACTAGAGGCTTTTTGGGCATAAATGGTTGTTATCGCAGTTGTTTGAGACAAGGTCAAGCGTAATATGTTGTTGGCAAATAAGTGGAGAAATGAGATGTTCGACATTAAAAAGGATGTGAACGTATTGGCGAAGCGCATATAGATGCAGCTTATGATGATTAACAATGATTAGAATGAAGATGTCCTTTTTAAGGAAGATGCTTTTAAGAGGAATTAGAGTCGTGTTCATGATGCCAAGGTAGTGGCATGTGTAAAAGAAGAATTGGAGAGGTTCTATCACCAAAGCGGTGTGGAACGGCATTGCTGAGATTTCAATTGGAACGAGACGACGTGTAATGTACTGGTATAGTAGTAATTCTTGAGTCAAAGAATACTTAACCTTTGTGTGAGGCTAAGTGAGTGTAACGTGGACCGTGTAATGTGTTGGGCGTTGGTGTCTCATCGACGAGATCGAATGAGAGGGAAATTATGGGTGTATTTGTAAACCTCATTGGAAATTATTGGATTATGGTGCTTTAGGTGACTTGTGTACAAGTTCTAAAGGAACACTATTATAGTTTGGTAACGAGGGTTTATACTCCATTATGGTTGTCGGCTATCTATTGACAAATTGAGGAACTGATCACCCTTAATCTCTTGTTGATAGTAGACGAGATCGTGTTGGATGGTATAGACTTGTCTTGCTATCTTAATAGTGTGTAAATTGATTGATGTTATATCGTGAGGATAGTCGTTCACCAGTTGGTGTGGATTAATAGAGGAGTGGCTAGGAAAGAGTTGAGACGTATTGAACAATTTGGAGTAGCGGGTTTATATGCAAGCTAACGTCGCAAAGTGAAAGATTGAGAATATCAAGTGAACGGCGATTTTATGGCGGATGTTAAAGAAAGTCCGAAACTAGATTGAACTTGTAAACCATATAGTTGACGGAAATTTTAATAAGGACGGTGACTTAAGATGGATGATCAGAGTTGCGCAGCTGAAGCGTGATGTAGCGTATTTGTTATGCGTGTACGACTCGTTAGAAGTGAAGGGCTAAATATCATAAGCCTAAGGGAATGATAGGTCTTGATCTACATGTTTGACTGGGTGGATTGTTGATATAAGGGTGAGTAATACTGCATAGTATGACGAAGTTGATTATGTTGGCTAGGTTGATGTCACTATAAGAGTGATACGACGATATGAATAAGTTGTTGACATTTTGTGAATGAGTGACATACGCTTATATGAGAATGAGATTGTGGATGTGTTGTAGTGTTGAGAATGTTGATAAGATGGTAATGTGACTATGTATATCCAGGTATAAGTGTATATGGATGTGGCTACTTAGATGTTGATATGTCAAGATATTATCGAGTGGTTGATAAGTTATTGACGATTATGTCGCGAAGATGTTGAATGATTGACATGTGTGTATTGGATTGAAATCATGTTGAGTTGTAGTTATGTCGGAAAAGTAGGGATCGAAGTGTTGCCAAACGCGACTTGAGGATCAGAGAGTTGGATGCGGAATTTGCGTTAAAAGTGGTAGTATCGAATAGATTTTCGAGGACGAAAATATTCTAAGTGGGGGAGAGTTGTAACGCCCGATATTTAATTAATTATTTAATTAAATATCTTCGTATTATTTGTGTGATTTGTGTTGGTTGTCGAAAATGTGGTGTTGAGTTGCTATGTCGGTTTTAGTTGAATTAATTATAAAATGTTGATTTACGTTGTGTTGTTGTTAATTAATTAATCAAGCCGACTTAAGTGGTAATTATAATATTAGAAATAATACTAGATTATATTATTGGGCTTTTTAGATGGTGAGTGAAGTAGTAATAGTGGGGGTGTAGAAATGAGGCCCAATAAGTTAATAAAACATTAGTGTTTTATTATTAGGTATGGAGAATTATGAGAAGGAAAAGAAAGTAGCAGTAAGAGAACAAGAACGTGGAAGTAGCAGTTACGGAGAAGAGAAAGAGGAACAAGGGTTTGAGAGGGAATACGTAGAAGCTACTAGAGGGAGAATCCAATCGGAGAGTAGAGAGGCCTTCAATCCAAGGTAAGGATGGGGTTATGACTCTATAGTGGGGTATTTGATGAATGATATGTGGGGGTTGGGTTTGTAGAATTACCTTTGTCTGTGTTGTAATAGGCTATCGTGGATATTGAAATACGTTTGCTGTTGATGAATTGGTTGTAGGCAAATTAGTCTATGTTGCTTTAAGGTGTAATTTTATTGCGTTTATGTTGCACTGTAATGGGTGAATGTGTGAAATTGTTTGGAATCGGAACGAATTAAGGAGAACTGGAATGAAATGCACTAAAACGAAGGAAATTGGGAATTGGGTTATGACGACCGTGATGGAGAGCGTGACGAGCGTCACGCAGGTCGTGTGCGAGTGACGACCGTCACTCATGTGTTACGACCGTCACGCATTATGACGAGGGCCAGGAAGTTGTGACGAGCGTCACACGGGCCTGCTGTGTAATTGTTTCTGTTTCCGTTTCTGTTTATTTCTGTCTGCTATGGCTTCACTTGGTCTGTTCCATTTTAAGTTAGTTGAGAGGGATGGTATATATAACTGTTTGGCAGAGATGAATTTAATAAGTTGCAGAATTGGCTTCATTAATTACAGTAGTCCCCCTTTTGATTAATTTAATTAATTTAGCAGATAAGTAGTAGTATTATTATTGGTAGCAGAGAATTATAAATAGTAGATGAATGATACAGTGACCAGTGCCAATAGTTTTTAAGTGAATAACAGAACTAGTAATATGGGTATAAAACAATAATGACTGAATTATATGTTTTTGGTTGTAAGGCAGTATTAATTTAACAGAGGACTAATAAGAATAGTAGCTCGTAGTAGAAATATTAGAATTTAGCCGATAATTAAGTAATCGGTTTTAGTCGAAGACTGTACGAATAATTATGCGATTTATTTGTAGCTTATTTTGGTTGATTCGTTGGGTTGTGTACCTTGCTGAAAAATATGAATTTGGAGGTGGTGTTGAATTGAGAGGCCTACGGCCAATGTTGTTTTGTTGTTGATTAGTTGCTGTTAATTATTGATGCTGATATGTTGTTGCTGTTGATGATGCGAAGTTGCAGGATATTTGTTGTTGTTGAATTGCCTCTATTAATTGGCAAATATTAAGTTGTAGGCCGGTGGCTAAAGTTGAAATTGTTGTTAAGTTGCAGTTGTGTTGTTGTTGTGTTGTTGTTGAATAAGTTGATGCTGTAGTTGTTGTCGCATGCATAGCATAGCATACCAAGTTGGCCTGGATTGGAAAAATTATTAAATTGGTCTAGATTGGCAAAAAGTTGAAAGTTGAAGGCTTATGGCTTGTTTGATGCCTCTATTACTTGGCAATTCCTAAGTTGGGAGTTCTGCTCCGTTTTTAAGTTGGGAGTTCTGCTCCAATGGTACCACATGCATGTGCATTGTATGAGTCACATTCTAAGCTGCATATTCCAGTGTTGTGATGATATATTCGTTGTTATTATGTTGTTGACTTGTTGTGACAGGTACTGTCTGAAAGCTATGAAAATGTTGTTATAACCTGTTGAGGGTATGATAGATTTACACTCAAAGTTATGGCTAAAAAATTTGAAATTCGGCCATTTTTCTCATACTTTTATAAATGGATGAAAGTTATGATCTTAATGGGATAAGATTGAATATGGACACAAATTTTTAACTATTATTTTTGTTGGGGCAGAATTGAAATAAAATGAAATGAAGAAAGAAATTGATGGAAAATAGTAGAAATGGGGCGCCACACTCTTTCTATGATTTAGAAAGTATGATAAGCCTAAGTGAAGATCACCACAAGAAACTTGGTTTCTTGATAAGATCAAAAACTTGGTCCAATCCAGAACCAAATGAGCAAAGCTCTCAAAATCACACAAAGTGTTTGTTTAACAAAGTTCAACTTGATTTTCATTCATGATTAGCTCCTTGTTTATAGGTAAATGGTAGCTTACAATAATAACTCAAGAAATTCTACAACTTCAGCCCACTAACCTAATAATAATGTTTTGAGAATGAAAGGTCACACACTTAAAGGTAGTGGATAAAGTGGACATTCATTGCCTTTCCTTCATCTTCTCATTCTTATTGATGAGGATTTTTTAGTCATGAAGAAGCATAATTTTGTCTTAACCCCAACAGATGAATTGTAGATTAGTTTCTAAGCTTTCCAACACATTAAAGTTCATGTCAATCCGGCACCTAGAACTTCAGATATGGCCAAAACAAGACAGGTGGACCAACAAATACGAAAATGCATAATTATTATAAAATAAAACCAAAGATAAAATAAAATATTCATTTTATTTGGAGATTTTTTTGTATGTTTCCTTCCACATGTTTAGTGAACTCTTGATCTCATCACAAAGTCTTCAGAACTATACATTCCCTGAAGAGTTAATTAATATAATTTATCATTATATTTCTTCCACATATTTCAAAGTTTTATGGAATGGGAATAAGCTTGGTAGTTTTACTCAATTCAGGTGTATTCGTGAAGGCGTCTCTCTCTCTCTCTCTCTCTCTCTCTCCCTCTCTCTCTTCTTATATTTTCATTATTTGTATGGATTGTTTGTCGCATATTATTGTTGATCAGGTTGATGTAGGATTCTGGAAGCCTATGCTTATAGGGCGAGCACGACCTCAGGTGTCTCATCTCCTATTTGCAAATGACCTTCTTATTTTTGCAGAAGGCATTATATAACAAGCTAATTGTATCAAGCATTTCTTGGATCAGTTATGTTAAGCCTCTAGTCAAAAGATTAACTTTGAGAAAACTCAGATTTATTTCTCAAATAACATTGAGCCCCAACTTTGACAGGAGATCATGTAACATAAAGATTTAGATAAGTCTCTAAAGTATATTAGGGAAAACATTGACCAAGGTATAAGCTTTAGAAATAGGTTTCGACATATCACTAAACATGTTCAAAAATGGTTGAGTGGTTAGAAGAATCAATGCTTGAGATTGACCGGGAGAATTACTTTGAGTAAATCTATGTTAAGCTCTATACCTTATTTTTCATATGCAGTATATGCTAAAATCCCTACTTCTATTTGTAATCAGCTAGAAAATTTATAATAGGGATTTATCTGGGGAGACACTAAGACAATCCGCAAGTCCTATATGATCATTTAGGAGGTTTGTTGTATGCTTAAAGAGCATGGCAGTTCAAGCATCAAACAAACCCAAGTAACGAATTATGCTTTCATTTATAAAATGTTGTAGAATTTATTGACTTATCCTAATGATTTTATGGTGTCACATTCTCATTAGTAAATATGACAAGAAACGGAACCTGGTGGAGAAAACTTGTTTGTAAAGCACCAAATTCCTCGTTGTGGAAAGCTATAGTAAAAAATCGGGACAAGTTTCAGAAGAACATGTTGTTGAAGTTAGGGGATGGAACAAGGGCAAATTTTTTGCTTTACCATTGGATTTCAAATGTGCAAAATATTTTATTTAATTTAGCTTAACCTAATATGATTTTGGATACTATCTTGATGATAACGATGTTGTCAATGGGGAGAGAAAATGGGACCTGGACTTGATCTAAAATTGGATTACTATAGATATGGTGAATCATATTATGGTCATTCCTCTACCTCTTCCTGAAGAAGGTACATATAAGTTGGGGTGGAGGCCAATAGAGACAATGAATTTTTTGTAATCAATGCTTATAATTTTCTTGATGTTTCTTCTATTATGATAGATACTAGTATTGATCGGAATATCATTTGGAAGTAGAAGGTCCCTTATCATATCTAGACGTTCACCTGGATCTTGGCTCATGAGAAACTTTTGACAAACTCTAGACGTAATAAATGGAACCCTACAATACATGCTAAGTGCAACTATTGTTCAAACACTAAGGGGATTTTGATCCATGTGCTGTGGGATTGCTCTTATGAACCACACATATAGATTTGGATTGTTCCTTCAATCAAAATGACTGAATTTTATTCCTTTTCTTATAGGGATTGAATCTCTTACAATCTTAAAGAAGATATTATGGAGCTTCATGGAATACACTAAAAGTCTATCTTTATGACATCTTTTGGTACCTCTAGAAATGGAGAAACAAAAAATACATTTGAGGAGGGGTTTCAGCGCACTGACAAGCCGAAGGAAACACTCATGCATACGATGAGAGAGATCAAGAATGGGAACCGTATTCAGAAGAATGGTTTGGTGTCGAGAATGGAGATCAGATAGGCTCCCTAGCAAAATCTTGATAACAATTGGATTAAGCTTAATTGTGACAGTTCTTATAAATGCTTTATGTCCATGGATGGTTGTGGAGGATTATTTAGAGATTCTTCAGGGAGTTGGGTGAGGGGTTATGCTCATAAAATTGGTGTGTGTAATGCTCTCACTAGTGAAATGTAGGCGATGTTACATGGTCCAGAACTAGCATGGGTATAGCGATTTACAAATCTAATGGTCGAGAGTGACTCTAAAATCTTGATAAATATGGTTTGTCAAGACAGTTTGGATGAGCAAAATTTTCTAACCTTAGTTGGTAGAATTAGAAAAATAACTCAAAAGGATTGCCGCATCAAATTTAACCATACTTGGCATCAAGGCAATTGTTGTGCAAATTTGATAGAAAATTATACTCTTAATTTGAACAACAATGAGCTCATCATTCTTCCATCCCTCTCAGTGAATGAGTTAAGAACATTCTTAATTGATGATAGATATGGAGTCACATTCCCTAGACTGATTAAAATTTCTTGTTAGTTTTCTTGCTTCTCGTTGGGCCATGGGCCCGTTTTTGCACAAAATAAAATTTAATTTGCCGAAAACAAAATTATGTTTAACTTTATGAGAATATTAATTTTTTAACAACATGAGAAATAATATTTATACTGGTCAAAAAGTACATGTGTGCATGTTACACTGAGGGGCAGGGGTAATTAGAGGTCTTAGTAGGTTTATAACTTTTGTGGTGTTTAGAACTTGCCCGCGGTGGCGAGAAACTCTATATGGTGGTGTTTAAGGTGGTTTAGAAAACCTGCTCACGTGAGGTGAGAGACTCTATGTATATGATCGGTGCTTAGGTATAAGCATATGTATTATGATCTGTTTATAAACGTGATGTTTTTAGGGTAAGAATACGTAAGGTGCGATCTGTATGAGCTAAGATTTATCCCTTTTCAGTCCTCAAACTGAGGTATTTATAGAGGCTCTCTTGGGTCTGGATTGCAGAGTTAATGGGCCGTTACGCCCTAGCTTCATGTCCAAGAAAGTGGTCAAAGGAAGACCCGTTCTTCATAAAATCATGGAGGAAGTGTTTTCCTCCTTTTACTAACTCTCTTTAGTTAGTCATTGTGGGGCCACGTCACCACCCACATTTACTGTTCGAGTGGACAGTAGGGGCCCAATCCAAATGACCTAGATGCCCCATTCGAGCGACCTTATGACCTATTCAGACGACTTTTGGCTTTGCAGGGTAGCTCGCCCCTCACCCTTGTGCCTAACCTTCATTATTTTCCATGGACTATCCCTTTTTAAGGGCCCAGTAAAATAAAATACACTCGTCCTGACAAAACTTTTCAATCTAATCATAAAACATAATTGTTTTTTAGTTATTTTATTATGTATATGAATGACACCGATTTTTATATTAAAGTATTTATCTCTTTTAGAAAATTGAAAATTTCAAAAATTAATAAAATAAAAAAATCATTAAAATAGAAATTGTTTTCTATTTTGGGTCGACCAATTGATCTCAGCCGACCACTCTGAAGGAGTTGCAATTGATGACAGATTAACTCTACCACTACACCCAATCACTTGACGTGTAGCTCACTAACCTATGCGTCAATTTCCTGATCCCTCGGGCTAATTATAACGTCGGACTATGCAACAAAGCTCTTTAATCCCTAAGTTACAACTCCTAATTGCACTATCCCTAGTCAATTGGCGAATTCAACAGTTAAAGTATGTCAGATAAATAACCCTAGGGCCGATAGTTACTACTTATCAAGATCAATTCAAATGTCGTAACAAACAAAAGTAATATGCACAATCAATAACTTAGTAATAACAAAGATTCAAAGCAATTACATTAACATTATCCGATCATATGTTCCAATCAAGTAGAAACAAGTTCATCATAAAATAAAACCTAAACTCAGTGTAGATGCGAAAAACATGAAAAATCACTGAAGAATAAGCTCTCTAATAGCTTCAATGGCCTCCAAAAGCTCCAAAATTGCTCTTTAATGTCAATTTCCACTCCTTGGAATCGACCCCCTTTTCTTCCCCTCTTTTTCCTTATAAATCAGTCAAAAAATGTGTCATCGAAAAGAAATAATGCGGGCGTGCCATATAACAATGCGGGCTCGTTGCATAATTATTAGCTCAACGCGGGTGTGTTATAGCTCATCCCAGACACGTAAAATCCAAAGGCGAATCAACTTGTTTTGTTCCTTTTTTCCACCATTTTTCACAATAAGTTTTTTCTTCACCTAAAAGTATTTTTTCAAGCTTTTTCACTCTTTTGCCTCTAACTTGCTCATTTCCTGTCATATTTGGTCGATTTTTCTTACTAAATGACGTGCACTGATAGCTCTTCATCACAACTCCAAACTCGAACATTTGCTTGCCCTCAAGTAACATGTCTGCACATTGAAACTTTGCCAGAAATAAATTAAAAACCTTACCACATAAATGTCACTTTCTTTTGCTAATCAAGACGTCTATTCCTTGCTTTGCTTTGACTAATTTAGATTAGTTCTTTCAGCACTGGTACTTAAACTATCTCTCTCCTCACCATTAAGCACTCATTTGCAAGGGTGTTTACTCAATCAACATACAAGAGTAAAAAAAATCAATGAATTTTTTAGTCAAAGCATTTATTATAAAGTTTGAGAACGGAAAAATAAAATAGGATTTACTTAAATCATTATAGATACTTAGATAATTTTAATTATTTAGTAATAATTGGAGAAAATAGAATTATTATGAATAATTCACATTTTTTAGGATTTTTTTATTAAATATTTATTTAAATGATATTTTTATTTAAATAAAATAAACTGATATATTTTATTTAGAAAAAATACTCTCTAGAATAAAATATGAGCGTCAGATTCTTTTTTTTTGGGTGGGGGTGTGAGTGTGATGGTGTGTCATACCCTAAATTTTAACCACAAGATTTCCCATCATTGTGAAAATCATCACCACAATATAGATCTACCTTCATGCCTCATCAATCCTCTCAAAGATTGTTGAGCATTCACTACAATTAAGAATTAGGGTTTTGAGCCCTCTCAGAGTACTCAGGCAAAGGATCAATCAAGAATGAACATGATCCTCAACTTGTCAAACCTCTAAAACATCCATGAAGGATCAAGAGGTCTCCTACATTAAGAATCAAGCATAAAAATGCAACATCTTAAGTTGACCAAACCTCAAAATCATCAGTGTCACCAAATTAGGGTTTTGGTCGACCAAGGCCTCCAGAGGGAAATTTTCATCTGGGAATGAGCTAATACTTCAAAACATGATCCAAGAAGCTCAAGGGGACCTCATGGACCCAATCACAAGTTCAAAGTAGCCTCAGGGGATGCATTCATAAAAAATCAGGAATTAGGGTTTCTTGACCTAATTCACCCCTAAGTTGACTGTTGAAGCAAGGCATTAGCCAAAACCTCAAGAAGTGTTTTAAAGACACCCAATACATCATATTGATCCATTTACAATATTGGATTGATTCAAAGAACTTGGTTCATAATTAATACAAGGATTCAAATTCATCTGGATCAATTAGGGTTTTCTGATGGAAAGTCAACTGTACCTTTGACTTTGGGCCAAGACATGATCCCAAACCTTGGGACATGATTCAAGACACTCTAAAACACCCATGGAATCCTTCCATTAAGTTTTAATTAGGTCAAGAACTTGATTTCATAGAGTATCACAAAGTTTGAAATTCATCTGACAAAAAGTCAACTGTGCCTAAAAATCAAGTTTGACTTTTTGAATTTCTTGACAAACATGGCTTCCCTAAGTAAAAAACAATGTTAACTTATGGTTTGGATCATCATCCATCAAGAAAAATCAAGAAAAGTGGGGTTACTTGCAAAAAGGGCAACCATAAGAAACTTGAATTTTCACTAAGTCATGAAAAAAAGTGATTTACACCCAACTTTGCAAGACCATAACTTGTGATCTAAGCAACCTTTTTCTTCCATCCAAAGCTCAAATGAAAGCTCTCATTACATACTTCAAGATTGTCAACTACAACAGATTCCAAATCCTCATGGATTTTGAGCTATGGATTGATCAAAATCACAAAAAATGAAAAATGACACTTTTTTCAACACTTAGTGAAATTTTGGACAGAATGTGTTTTGCATTTTCACCAACTTTGAGGCCATTTTTCATTATGATCCAAGATGATTCAAGACCAAAGTTAAACATTAAAGTTGGAGTATGTTATAGGGGCTTTCCAAAAAGTACAAGAGCCTCCCATGATTCAACTTGAGCAAGGCGTTATAAGCCTCCAAAAATGGCATTTTTCACCTTGCCTACACAAAGGCATGAAAACCAAACTTGTGCCACACTATTTTGTCACTCAATTTTTTCCATTTTTCCAACTTTGTCATCTTCCAAAAACACAAAACTTCTGATGACTCACTTGGTTCTTGATCAAGAAGTCAAGAATTCAACTTGGCATGTGCAAAAACCATCATGGCATGAACTTTGGAATTCAATTTTGGCAAGGTAACATCAATGCAATACATTGAGGTGTCATGAACCAGACCATAACACTCCAAGCCAGTCAAGATTCAAGTCTAAATTTTGAGCATTCAAACTTGCAGAATTGAATGGAGTCAAGCTAAGGGAGTTGACTTGGCACTTTTGGATTATCCAAGCCAATGGCTACAAGCTACATGCCATGATCACCCTCTAATCACTATTACTCCCAAAACAAACTTCCTCTACTATAAATAGAGGTCATGTGTGACTGATCAAACTACCCCAAAACATATGAAATCATGTTTTCTTTCACTTCACTCTCCAAAACCAGATTTTGCTTCTTCTTGAAGTAACTATCGAATTTTTCAAAAGAAAGCAAATCCATCAAAACCAACCATCCTAACACCTCACATATGTCATATACAAGTGATCCATAACCTCAAAACACATATGGAACACCAGAATCACTAAGTCATCATCCATTTGCTCAAGCTTTTTGGCCTATTTGCAGTTGGGGTACCACAACAAGTTTCAGGTTGTTTCAATCCATTCCAAGCTTCCAAACACCTTACATAAGGTCCATTGAAGCTGTCTAGATCATCATACAACATCTGTAACACCTCTACATCAGAATTCGATTTCTTCTCACAAGAGGTAAGCCTGAACTCTCAAACTCTATGATCCATGCATCATAAATGTGTTTTCAAGTTACAAACATGTTTCTGCACTTATGTAGAGTGTTTCCCCTCAATCAATTGCTTTGTAGCTATCGTGTATAGGATTTTATAGTGTTCTTGCAGAAATTAGGGTTCATGTGTTCATCATTTGATTTCTCACTCCACACTTAATATAAATGCAATTAATTTATATCACTGAAATCCTTGTTCAAAAACACACAACTTTCATGTTTACAAAAGTAAAAACCATTACGTATTGAGAGAGATATGTGAGGTTTTGCAAAACGGCCATGGAGGGAAGTCGCGAGGTAGAAGATGACCATTGGCGCCATAATTTGAATTTTTGAATTTTTGATCATTTTCTTAATTGATTTCAAAAATTAATTTCTCTCTCAATTTTTATCATTTTTGATTGGTTCTTTCTTTAAAATTTCACAAAAATGTTAAAATATTTTATTCCACAAAAAAATCAAATTTATATTATTTATTTAATATAGCTTGAATTTTTGTAAATAATTTCATTTTATTTGTTTTTAAACATTTTTAAATGAAATTTCCACCTTGATTTTTCCAATTCAAATGAATTCCAAGTTTTCATGTGATTAAACATGAATTTTCAAAACATTTTTCAAAGTTCACAACTTGTTTTTGAATATATTTGATATTTTATATCATTTTTTATTTAATTTCCTTTGAAAAATTGTTTTTAAATTAAAATTAGATTTTTTATTAATTTTTTATCTTTCAAACTTCATTTGAAACATATTTGGGCCTCTATTAGAGTGTAAGACCCATCCCGTTTGTAAATATACCATTTGGCCCTCAGTCATTGTATAAGTCCCGATATGATTTTCAAAATAAACGGTGCGATCGCTGTTTTTCGTCTGGGCATCTCCTTGAGTTGTAAGCCCCAACTCTTGTATAAAAATAATATTTTGGGCCTATAATAGAGTGTAAGACCCATTCCTTCTTTGTACATAAAATTTTTGGGCCTCAGTCATTGTATAAGTCCCTCTGTGGTTTTCAAAATCACGGCGCGATCGTCGCCTTTTCAAATAAATCATCAGGGCATCTCCTTGAGTATAAGCCCCATTTTTCTTTCTTTACAAACACTTTTGGGTCTCTAATAGAGTGTAAGACTCAACCCTTCTTTGTACAAAAAGAATTTTTGGTCCTCTCCTTGAGGATAAGCCCCAACCTTTTGTACAAAACTTTGTTTTAAACAATAAACAACTTTCATGGGCCTCTCCTTGAGTTGTAAGCCCCATACCTCTGTTTTCAAAATCATCTGTCTGTTTTTAAACTGGTACTTAGAGGAGCATTATTCCCGGTGAAACTACTCTTAGACCACTTGGGCCTCTCTTTGAGTTATAAGCCCCAAACTTTCTTTTCTTTTTAAACAAACTTCTTTTAATTCAAATTCAAATTCAAAGTTTTCTCAAAACTTCTTCAATTTCTTGAAACCCCTAATCAATCATACAGTTGTAGTCAATACAACATATCACAATACACTTGGGCCTCTTCTCAGAATATAAGTCCCAACATCTTTTTAATGTATATTTGTTTATATATATATATATATATATATATATGTCAAATCACTTATCTGTATATATATATATATACCTGTGCATATCTGTTTAGAGTTTCCCCGGCAGTTAAGTCTACACTTAGGCCAAACCAGAGGTTACTTCTAACATAGTCAATAACTAGTTCCCCATAGGAAATTCCCTATACAGTATGCCTCCTCTTGGGCTTATTCAATATGGAACAGAGAAAGGCATTATTCCCGGTGAAAATTTTCTCAAGACTGTCAAAACTTAGAAATATATGTGTATACAAGAAATTCATTTCCCCCAGAGAGGATTAATTCCCGGTGAAACCTCTCATGAATTTCTTCAAACCTTAAAACTGTTCAACAAAGAAAGGATTAATTCCCGGTGAAACCTTTCTTGAACTTTTCTTAGGCTTGGACCCATAGGCTTCCTAAAAGCATCCTCAGCCTCCTCTTGGGCTTAGTATAAGGACCCACAGGCTTCTTAGAAGTTTCCCCGGCCTCCTCTTGGGCTTAGTACAAGGACCCAAAGGCCTCCTAAAGGCATAGGATAGAAATTAGTCATCTCTACTAGTTCAATCCCCAGGAGAGTCAAATTTCCAGAACATCAGACCATTCTAAGGTTGATCTTCATCCCTTAAACCCTCAACCTCCTCTTGGGAATAAAAAAAAGACCCCTCTCTAAACCAGAGCCTACCACTTATTGAGAGACTTGGACAGTCTCAGCCTCCTCTTGGGCTTCATTCAAGTAGACTTGGAAAGTCTCATTTCCTCTTGGACTTAACACACAGAGACCCTCAAGTTTCCTAAAAGCACATGAAAAACCCTGATAATTTTACCAATATACCAGTCTCCAGCAGAGTTAAAAAACTCCAAGGTTTTCAAACTCAACCTTTAAACTCCCCTGACATCCAATAAGGGTTGATTTTTACCTTAAAAAACATCCCAACCAGGGTCAATCAACCATCAACAAATCCCCAATAGAATCTGAGCCTCATGGCATCTGATACTCCAACTCTTCCCTGATTCCCAGCAAGAGTAAATCACTTTGAATTACCCAATACCATTTGGACCTGCTCCTGGATTTCCACAAATCCTCAGTAAGAGATAGCCTCCTCTTAGGCTTCATATAAGAATTTCCCCAGTCAGCCTCAATCTTGGGCTTTGTACAAGACAGATAAAACCCTCCTCAGAGGAGTCATTTTCTTTTAGCTTCAACCTTAGGCTTTGAACAAGGCATGCAAAAATCAACATCCCCTCAGATGAGACCTTAAGTCCCCTCTGCAGGAGGATATTTCCTCTATACATCACATCTCAAAAACAAATAATCAAAACCTTTTTCCAGATAATTGCTATAAGTGGCACACTTGTTGATTCATAATCCAAGCTGGAGTCCTTCCTTTATCCTGGCTAAAATTCATCTTTCATCTGACAGCTGTAAGTGGCAAGCCTCTGGATCCCTAACATCCAAGCCAATGCCCTTCTCTTAGCATGAAATATTCATAAGGAAAAATTGGCATTGCTCTACACTGAGTTAAAGCTTTCTTCCTTCATGAGATCACCTTTATAAAGGAAATTATGGCATTGCTGGATTACATATATCCCAGTTAAAGTAATTTCCCTTATAACCAATTACTAACATTTGTGATGAATATGTGAGATATCTCCCTTTAGAGATGACAACTTCTCTCTCAGTCAAACTTTACCTTCAATCTTGGGATTTGAACAAGACACAAATACTCAGCTAGCTTCAATCTTGGGCTTTGAACAAGACACCAATTTTTCCTCCCATAGAATAGGAGGAACTACGATTGCTCTGATTTCCCTAATCTCGTTACGGGAATACGTAGGCATAAGATTGCGAAATCTTAGCGAGCACACAAACCAAAAACCTTAGGTCCAGTACCTTCCCAAAAACAACAGAAAACCCGAAAACCACAAAAACATTCTCTCAACACTCCCAAAGGAGAAACTTTCCTAAGTCACAGCAGATAAACACAAGAAAGTATTTCAAGTTAACAGAAAAACATGCAATAAAAGGTTCCTATGGATTACCATAGATACACTAGGTGTTAATAGCTTCCCTTTGTATAACCAGACCCCGTTCCCCGATCTCTTAGCATTTGTTAAAGAAAATATTTGCGTGCAAGGTTAGTTTTAGATATCTTCCCTTTCCTTTCCAGCTTCATAGGATAACTACAGAAATCAGAAAGTAGCACCCAAATCTATTGCGGTAAGGTGGTCGCGTCACCGACAAAAATCACACGCTATAGAAAAATGGCGACTCTGCTGGGGAGTTTTAGGATTAGAGTTCCTAAGAGGTTTAGGCCTTGCTTTGCATTTATTTTGCTGTTTATTTACTTTCTTTCTCATTTTTTATATATATCATTTGCTGTCATATTATTTGATACCCGTGTTTAAATTACTGTTATTTGGAAATGCGATTAATACGCATGTGGTGAGTCCGAGGGAACATTAAGATAAGTGGTGGCGTATCTAGGAAGGCTTATAGGGAGTGAATCCCGATCAAGTTAACTTGGCAATCCACCGAATCAGTAGAGGTATCCTCGTGGAATTACCAATGTTGAATGAGCATGTTGTGAAAGCATTGTTTTTTCCCAGCTGGATACCCTTGAAACTGAGGATTAGTAGACACTTAACCATTAAACCATTAGGTAGTGCGGTGACTATCGGGAATAGTTGATACACGATACTACACTCAAAGGAGATTCATCTTGGGATATTACAGCTCTCTTGAGTCAATCGACTTGCTGTTAATATCCCTAAGAGGGGTCAATGATTTTGGGAACCTCTGTTAGAATCCGTTATACAGGTGCAAAAATTGACCAATTAGTACACACCTTTGGGGATGGGTAGATCCATGGTTCCATGCTCGTGACGATGAACCCCTAAACCCATGTTTTCAAGTATTTTTGTTTGCTACATTCATGCATCCATGCATTCATTAAAAAACCTTTTTCAAAACAAGAAAAAATCTTTTTCTAAAAGAACTAAAACAATAATTGCAAATATCAGAGAGGTTGCGTTATGGATTTCAGAAGAAGAAAAACGCACAAGTACACCTTTAAGGTTCCAAAACTGGAAGACCTAAGGAAATTGGGAAGGACGATTACTAATCCCGAAGCTTTCAGAGCTAAGCACGGAGGACTGTTATCTCTTCTGAAGGTCAACATGGTTGAAGGAATCCTGTCTACACTGGTTCAATTCTACGATCCGTTTTACTATTACTTCACTTTCCCGGATTATAAACTTACACCAACACTGGAAGAATACTTCCACCTGATTGATTTACCTATCACTGATCAAGATCCATTTTCTGGACTGGAAGAAATTCCAAAAGATCAAGCCATTGCAAGAGCAATCTCTTTGGATGAGTCAGAAGTTAGGACTCACATGACCACCAAAGGAGGAATCCAGGGTTTACCAGCTAAATTCCTGATGGAGAAAGCTCTATACTTTGCCAGTATAGGAAATATAACCGCTTTCGAAGATGTCTTTGTTTTACTCATGTACGGGTTATTCCTCTTTCCCAACATTGACGACTTCGTCGACACCAATGCTGTTAAGATATTTTGATTAGGAACCCAGTCCCAACCTTACTCGCGGATGCTTATCATTCTGTACACTTAAGGATTTTGTACAGTGGAGGGATGATCACCTGCTGTGTATCATTACTCTACAAATGGTTTATTTCCCACTTGCCCAAGTCTGCTGCTTTTTGGGATCACAAGAGTAATCTGCGATGGTCGCAGAAGATTATGTCTCTTACCAATTCAGACATAGATTGGTACAATCGGATTTACGAAGGGATAAAGATCATGGACAAATGTGGAAATTTCCTCAATGTACCCCTCATTGGTACTAAAGGAGGGATCAACTATGATCCAATTCCAGCTCGCCACCAACTTGGATACCCGATGAAGAATATCCCACATAATGCTCCTCTGGAAGGTCTTTTCTTCAAGGAAGGAAAAAATGACAGGGCACTAAAGAAAGAAATAGTGCATGCCTGGCAACATATTCACAGAAAGGGAAGAGAGTCCCTAGGAAGACAAAACTGCATCTCTGCAGAACCTTATCTCCACTGGATGCAAACTAGAGCCATCAAACTAAGGATGCCTTACCCTCATCAAGAAGTTTTTCCCTTAAAGAAATCCGTCCTTTATTTCATGTCCGATGCGAAAAAACTCCAGATCGCTCTCCATAAAGTCCAATGTGAGAGAAACTCTTGGAAGAACAAATACCATATCCTTAATTTGGAATGTACCAAGATTCAGGAACTGCTAAAGGAAAATGATGCTCTGATTGAGATATTAGAGCAACATGCTATAGAAAGTCAGGAGGAACAGAGAAATTTGCTCACTCCTTTCACTTGGCAAAGGATCATCGACCCGACAACGGCTAAAAGAGCCCAATCAAAGAAAAGAAAAGTTCAGGAACCAGCATCTGAGCTCTCCTCAGAGAGAACTCAGGATCCATAGGCCTAATTTTCCTTCTCGCACTTTGTAAAATATTGTAATTTTCCTTGTAAAATATTGCAATATTTCGAGTTCAATAAAAGGGTATCCCCCGCTGTATGCTATTTGCAATATAATTGTTAAAAGTTCTTTTGAAAACAAAAACTAAAAAATATATCATTCTTTGCATATCATTCATCATTCTCACATAACACATCTTTGTCTTTGAGTCTCACACATGTGTCGCACTCTAGAGTCAAACTGTCTCATTCATACAATACTTGGGCCAATCGACAAAAGAAAATGGACGATCTCGAGGAAGAGAACAGAGAGCTGAGAGAAGAAATCAATGCTCTGAAAGAGAGTTTGGAGAAACTCCACAACGACATGCAATCCCTGGTCGCAGCCCAGGAACAACAACATCAAAGGACTGTGATCTCGGAGATTACATCCACACCAGCTTTTGAGACACCTGGCAGTCATCCTCAGTACAACATGCCTAAAGGATTTCCCTGGGGCATGCCTCTCAACTTTATACCTGAATGATATATCCCACCAGTCACTGAAGACCCGGAAGTCGTAGCAGGAACCGCCAGACCTGAAGGTTACAAACTTCAGGTAAATGAAGATGCAAGGGCTACAACAGAAAATCCTGAACGTTACAAACTTCAGGTCACTGAAGTGCCAAGAGTTACCACCGTAATGACTATACCACAGCCAGTGGTACACACTATCCCGGAAGGACAAATTCCGCAAGAGATTTCTGGCAGAAACAAAGACGTATACGAAATGATGAATGAGTTCCAAGAATAATTCTTGAAAATGCAGAAGGAACTACATGCCATTCGCGGTCAAGACTTATTCGGAAAAGACGCCGCCGACCTCTGTTTGGTCCCTAATGTAAAGATACTGCACAAATTCAAGGTGCCTGACTTTGAAACATACAAAGGCAACTCTTACCCTCAAAGTCATTTGGTGATGTACATTCGAAAAATTTCTACCCAGATAGAAAATCAACAGCTACTAATCCATTACTCCAAGACAGTTTAACCGGTGCCGCATTCAAATGGTACATGGGTTTAAACCGCACCAAGATCAGTACTTTCAGAGATCTCGGGGCAGCTTTCGTTCAGCAGTATAAATACAACTTGGACATGGCACCAGATAGGGACCAACTCAGAGCAATGTCACAAAAGGATAAAGAAACCTTCAAAGAATATGCTCAGAGATGGCGTGAAATTGCCGCCCAGATCTGTCCCCCTCTCGAAAAAAAGGAAATGACAAAGATTTTCCTAAACACATTGAGCTCATTTTATTACGACCGAATGGTCGCCTGTGCACCCAGTGACTTCACTGAAATGGTGAACATGGGAGTACGCCTTGAAGAAGTAGTCCGAGAAGGACGATTGGTCAAAGATGCAGAGCCATCCAGCAGTACTAAAAATTACGGTAGTGCTTTCCAAAAAAAGAAAGAGCAAGATATCAGTAATATCTCTCTCGGAAAGCAAAGGAGAAGATATCAACTGGTAGCAGCAGTAACTCCCGTTATCAACCCAGGGCCAGCTCCGACATATCAACCTCAAGTTGCTCAGAGCCAACCAAATCAACAATAGTATCAACAAAGGCCGCAACAGCCTCTTCAGCAGGGTCGCCCGCAGTACAATAATAATAATCGCACAACACGACCATCAGGGTTCGACCCTATACCGATGTTGTATACAAAGTTATTTCCACTTCTACTGGCCAAGGGGCACGTTCAAACCAGGACTCCTCTTATGGTACCAGAAAACCACCTTTTTGGTTCAAAGTAGATCAAACTTGCCCTTACCATCAAGGAGGATCGGGACATAAGATTGAGAATTGTCCCAGCTTCAAGTCTGATGTACAAAAGCTCGTCAGAAATGGGATTTTATCTTTCAAAGATACTAATCCAAATGTCCAGACGAACCCATTACCGCAACATGAGAAGACTACAATGAATTTGATAGAAGGAGAGCCTGGCAACAGTTATCAAATTCACAGTGTACGCTTATTGGGAACCAACCTGGTAAAGATGCATTGCAGATAGAGCGGGTACGACCATGTGCCATCTCACAACTATCATCAGTGCAATATCTGCTCCAAGGTTGATCAAGGGTGTACCTTAGTACAAGCAGCTCTACAAGAACAAATGGATCTGGGCTGGATTCAGGATCACAGGATACGTGAAATAAACATGGCCCATGCACATCCCAACATTGTTCAGAACCACGACATCCGTGCAATAAACATCAATTTAGGGGCAATGCATTCGAGGCAAAGTCAGTATTACAATTTGCCGCGGCACGATTACAACGCTTGTCCAATCTGCTCAAAAGACAATCAGGGATGATCTTTTGTACAAGAGGCCCTCCAACGTCAAATGGATCTTGGATGGATCCAGGACTAGCATGAAAGGAATGATCATCAAGTCAACATGATTCAAATCTTTGACACACGCTTAATGAATACCAGTCTAGTGGAATTACATGCTAAGCAGGTCAGACTTAGTTTTCTGGCCTCACATGATTATCAAGGCTGCAAAGAATGCTACGAAAACGACCAAGGGTGTGCGCTTGTGCAAAGTACTCTTCAACATCTGTTGGACCACTGGTGGCTTCCGATCTACCTGGATGAAGACACATAACAATTTAGCATGACTGATGGGAATCCTGGTAGACATTGAAGCTGTGATGTCCGCTTAATAGAAACGGATCTAGTAAGGATGCACTGCATACAAAGCGGATATGGTCGGATACCACCTCACAATTATGAACGCTATGGAGTATGCTCGGAAAATAACCAAGGGTGCTATCTAGTGCGAGCAGCCCTCCAGCATCAGTTAAACTGAAAAGAGATTTAACCATGTTCGAATTCTGAATCAATCAACATGATACAAGATTACATCCCTTTTCAAAACAAAAGCACTGTCATAATCTCCAATCATGGAATAACCAATGATGTTTGTGCCGTAATTCCTTTGCTCGATGAGTCAATAGTCTCTCTTGGAAATAGAAGAATTCCAAACTTAGAGCTGATTAAGGTGGCCTACGACGATCAAAAGGCCCAAAAAGCCCATGTGGTCGTCTACCTGCCAGGTCCGGTACCATACAAGTCTGAAAAAGCTATCCCATACAAGTACGCTGCAACGACCATAGAAAATGGAAAAGAAACTCCATTAGCCTCTGTTGTGAACATTGCCGACATCAGTCAAGTTACCCAGAGCAGTCGGATGTTCAACAGAGGAGTTGGAGAGCCTACCAAAGAAAAGGAACCTCAAGTCGAAGTTCCTAACCCACAAGTTGGTTAATCCAGTAATCCCGAGCCTGTGAAGAATAATGATGAAATGTTGAAGCTCATTCAGAAGAGTGAGTACAACATTGTGGATCAATTGTTGCAAACTCCGTCTCGAATTTCTGTATTATCTCTCCTGCTTAGTTCAGAAGCTCATAGAGGAGCTCTACAGAGAGTTTTAGAACAAGCCTTTGTGGAATAAGATGTGACAGTAGGACAATTTGACATCATTGAAATTCTGGTTAAGCAGATCACTAAGATGTCTGACAGGATGTCGTGACACTTAATCTCTACTTCACACACAAAGATATTGAAGGACAGAATAAATAGCAGAAAGAAAACAACACACAATAATTGTTAACCCAGTTCGGTGATCAGTAACACCTATGTCTGGGGGCTACCAAGCCATGAATGAAATCAACTAAGTAGAATTGGTTCTAAGCTAAACTCCCACATTTACAACTTAGCACCTAGAAACTACCCTTCCTAGATTTCTACCTAAGACACTCCTAGGTATGAGACCCTTCTCAATTCCCTTTCAATCACTGCAGTGACTAAAAATTACAACTCAATAAACTGTCCTACTCAGGTATTCATGCAATACAAGAGAGGCTCACAAAAGTACAAACCCTAGTACTCTATAACAGCTGTAAACTTCCACACTTACTCTAGGTCAAATCCATCCTATTTATATTGCAAAACGGAACTGGATTTGGGCTTCAAAAACACAGCAATTTAGCTCCAAAGAATCTACGACCCATTCTTTTCTTCAATCCTAAGTTTCCAAAAATGTCTCCTTACAAGGAAACCACATATTCCTTTTAGAATCAGAATCTTTGATTCCCCAATCTCAGATGCCACCTAGGATCAAACCATATTCCAATCACACCTGGAAAACAAATACAATTATTCCAATATTGTAACAGACAAAGATATCGAATCAACATGATAGGACATCTTGTCTAACACTTTAACCTGCAGTTAGTTCATCATGTTAGGACATCTTGTCCAACATCATTCTGCTAAGTTAGTTTTACCAAAATTGATGCCAACCTCAAGGACCAAAAGTGATGCCAACCTCAAGGGCTTGGACTCATTAATCTCCCCCTTTGGCAGATTTTGGCTAAAACTAACTGTAATTAACCTGCAGAAAAAGAACAGGGAGACCATCATCAGAGCAGTAGCGGAAACACAACTTTGTCTCCCCCTCAACCAGTACCTTCTGCAAGTAGCACCAGAGCTACTCCCCCTCAATGGTTAGTAGCATATCAGTAGTTGTTAGTGATGTTAGTATTACTCCCCCTTTTTAGCCACAATATGACAAAGGTAGAAGGACTAACTCAAAACCAATTAATCATTTCATAGTAATTAAAGTACACACCCAAAAGTAAAAATTATCCTGGGCAATCAGCCCTTACACACAAAAAAAACATAAAATTAAAAAAAAACATAAGACATAAAGTAAAGAAAAGATAACTCTCAGAAGTCATCTTTAGTTTCCTCATCATCATCATCTCCTGCACTCTCACTAGAACCATTATCAGCACATCATCTTCTTCAACTGCATCCCTGTTCTCCTTAGCAACATGCTTCTCAGCATCTCCAGTGTTGACACCAATGTCCTTGAGTTGCTCAGTAGACAAAGCTTGAATCAGTTGAACCAGTTTTTCTTTCCTGGCTGTACTGGTCTTGACAATGTCATCAAGCTCCCTACAGGTGTTTTTGAGTTGGGCTATAGTTTCCTCTTTTGTAGTTGTTGTAGCAGATGTTGAAGCAATATCTGGGACATGGTTTCCAGTAAATAATTTATAGTGCAGAGTCAAGGGAGATGCCCTTTTCATTACATGATCTGCAGAGACTAGGATGCTTGGTTACTGTTTCAGAATCATCCCACAAATAAGTGAAGGAAAACATATAGGGAGTTTCACAGCAGTTGATGTAGACTGCTTCAAAATTTGATTGAAGATGTGAGTTCCAAAGTCGAACTTTCTTCCTTTGCCAATCATATAGATGAATCTACCTAGACTAGTAGAGATGGTTGAAGTATGATTGGTGGGCACCCAGTTGATAGTACCAATTTTATGCAGAATTGTATACTTCACACTAAGTTTCCCAGCTTAAAGTTTCCCATTACTAGGCCACTGGTTCACAGTGTTGCAAGTGAGCTCTTGAAAAACTTGATCATCAGTGTCTTCACATTCAGACTGAGATTCTTCAGATCTCTCCAGAAACCTATTAATCATTGTGGGAGAAAATTTCACAGCCTTTCCTCTGACATACACTATCCTGTTGGTTGCATTATTACAGTGGTCAGGAATTTTTACAACAAATTCCTTCACCAGCCTTTCATAATAATTTCCAAGATTAGTGATTGTCCTTATTAGCCCTGTGTCATTGATCAGTTTCATCACTTCATGGCACTCTAATGCATCCTTCCCTAGATCCCTTTCCAATGCTACTCTTCTTTGGTACACATATGGCCATCTGTGTACATACTCAGGAGCATGAAAAGAGATATTATCCAAGGGAGCTTTGGGAATACTGACAGTTCTTTTCTTCACACTTGGATCTTTTGGAAGTATGATGTCCTGACCATCATCTGTGACATCATAGTTTGACTCAGTGTCAGACTTAGCCTTTCTTTTCTTGGATACAACCGTAACCTTGCTCCAAGGTTTCTGAGGTCCAACTACATATTTAATGTTTCTTCTGATAGTATTGTTTTTAGTATCCACATTTTTCTTTTTTCTTGTCTTCAATCTCTTAACCACACTAGCAATGATCTCTTCATTAGAAGGTGAATCATCAATGTTGATTACCTTGTCAGTTACCTCTTCACCAATATTCGTTAGTGCCTGTTCAAGTGATTCCTCTAGAGATAAGGATGTTCCACTATCTGGTCCACCATTTTTCTTACTCGTTTTAACACATGTGTGATGGTTCTCTTCTGACATTATATTACCATCTCCTTCATTAGTATCCCTAACACCTTCTTGTTCCTCAACAGGAGCGAATGTGATTGGCATAACCCCATCAGTATTCAGGTTACTTATTATATTTAATTGTTCAGCTACTATTTTCCTTATTCTCTTGTCCGTTTCAACTATTTCTTTCTTACTTCTAGGATCAAGAGAGCCATTAATAGGTTCAGAAGGATTACCTGCAAGGAGATTTCTAGCCCTTCGTGCCGGGAATTGCTCAGGCTTTCATGGTACCATAGAAAGGGGAACAACATTGATCGCATCTCCAGTAGACACGTTCCCCGGTTTTGCCCTAATAGCGGAAGATGTAGAGGTCTCCTTCACTCCTCCTCCTGTTGAGGATTGTTGTTGAGACATCATAGAAGGAACAAGATTGGATTTTTCTTCACACCGAGAGAATGAGGTTATTGTGGAGAGGAGAATAGGTTGAGAGAGGTTTAAGTTAATTTGAAATGATTGCTTTTGAAACCTTCTTTTCATTTGTTGAAGATAATCACCTTCCTGACCAGTATCCTTACAAATTAATCTCTTTAGGCCCCTAGTTATGTAAAGCCCTATTTTACCCTTCAGTTTTCCAAACTTATTTTTAAGGACATTAAGAGTGCTCAGGTTATCATGGTAGAATGTCACAACATCTTGTGCGACATTTTCCCTTGTTGGTATCTGCGTCATTCCTGTGCACTGAAGGCTGCTGAATGTGTTAGCAGGGTAATCATTCTCTATAGTTGAGTCGATGGTGACCATAAATGCACATCTTCTTCCTCCCAGATCATTTATCATATAGGCCTTATGAAGTAGATCCTGAATCCTTGAGATGGTCTTTCTGTGTGTCATCTTAGTTAATCTACCAATTTCCCATTTATCAATGTTTAGTTCTGAGGAGAATTTCTGATGTTTCCTAATTGTCATTGAGGAGCACTCTGTCGGTGATGAGGTCTATACATAGCAATTATTTTTTGATCTGACACCCCTTATGAGTACTTTATTTTTATCATTTACAACCAAACATTAAGATTTTGTAAAGTTAACCTTCAGACCTTGATCACAGAGTTCACTGATACTAATTTGATTAGTAGTTAGTCCTTTGACATACAGAACATTGTCAAGTCTAGGATTTCCAGCTTGATCCATTCTCCTAACTCCTTTAATCTTTCCTTTAGATCCATCTCCAAAAGTGACATAGTTGGAGAAATGAGGCTTTATATTCACCAGATAGTTCTTGACACCAGTCATGTGTCTTGAACATCCACTATCAAAGTACCACTTCTCTTCAGTGTACTCCTTTTGAGTGGAATGAGCTAACATGGCCATAGACTCATCCTTGGAACTCATTTTCTTTCTAGCAGTCCTACCCTTGGGATATCCATGTAGCTTGTAGCAATAACGTTTAATGTGGCCATACTTGCCACAATAGTGACATTTCCAGTCTTGTCTCCTCTGGTGTTTGTAATGATGTTGAGACATTCAGTTAGACATCTTTCGTTTTCTTTCAAGATTGTACTCAGGATCTCTTTTCTTGCTTTGATTGTTGTAGCCAAGTTTTCTGACATCACTAGTATTCCTCCCAGCTTGTAGTCTCTTGTCAAATCTGCTGTTGAGCATTCCAACATTATCAGGTTTGGATTTGAGCAGAGCAATTTCCTCTTGAAGATCAGATATGATACCAAGATGCTTCAATCTTTCAACCTCAAAGAGCATGATAATCTTTTGTTGATCTTCTCCTAGATGACAGATTTCTGCACTTCTTGTGTAGAACTCCCTGTAAGAGTTGACTAGAGCATCATGAGATAGATCTCCAATGTCTGATCCTACATCAGTGTCAAACACTCCTGTGAGCGCAGAAACATGCTTTGGTGATTCTTCATCACTAGCAGAATCATCTTCTGACCAGGATGTATGGAAACCTTTCTTTTCTTTCTTGAGGAATGTGGGACACTCCGATTTAATGTGTCCAAATCCCTCACATTCAAGACATTTGGACCCATTTTCTTTGCCAATTTTCTCTTTATAATTTGAATTACTTCCATAATTGTTCCTTTTGAAGTTGTTGGGCAACTGAGTCTCGGCACTAATTTTTGACTCTCCCTCAATTTTTTCCAGTAATTGACTGTACTGTTTTCCCAGAAACACAACAACCTTAGATTCCTCTTTTTTGGAGTTTGTCTTTCTTTCATTATACACCAAGGCTAAGCTTTTCTTATTCTCAGTCCTTTCATTTAGTGTCATTTCAAAAGTTTGAAGAGATCCCATAAGCTCATCAACTTTCATAGTAGTTATATCTTGAGCTTCCTCTATAGCAGTCACCTTCATGTCAAATCTCTTGGGAAGAGATCTTAGAATTTTCTGGACCAACTTGGCTTCAGGAATTTTCTTGCCAAGGTCACTAGATGTGTTGGCAATATCAACAATATTCATGTGAAAGTCATGTACACTTTCATCCTCTCTCATCCTCAAGTTCTCAAACTTAGTGGTGATAAGCCGAAGTCTTGAAGATTTAACTCAAGAGGTACCTTTATGAGCAGTCTTCAAGATTTCCCAAGCATTCTTTGCAACAGTGCAGTTATTGATGAGTCTAAAGACATTCTTATCCACACCATTGAAAAATGCATTCAAGGCCTTGGAATTACCTTGAGCAAGCTTATCATCTTCATCATCCCAGTCTTCCTTAGGTTTCAGCTCATCAGTGAGCTTCCCATCTTTGTCTTTGATCTTTGGTGGATCCCACCCTTTAATCACAGACTTCCAAGCTTTACCATCCATGGACTTGATAAACGCCACCATGCGCACTTTCCAATATTCATAATTGGAACCATCAAGTATGGGTGGTCTATTTAGAATTCCTTCTTCTTTATCCATCGAACCAGAAAGTAGCATCCCTAAATCTCACCCAGATATAGAGCAGGATACCTGCTCTGATACAAATTAAAATTTTGGTTAAGCAGATCACTAAGATGTCGGACAGGATGTCGTGACACTTAATCTCTGCTTCACACACAAAGATATTGAAGGACATAATAAACAGTAGAAAGAAAACAACACACAAGAATTGTTAACCCAGTTCGGAGATCAATAACACCTACGTCTGGGGGCTACCAAGCCGGGAATGAAATCAACTAAGTAGAATTGGTTCTAAGCTAAACCCCAACGTTTACAACTTAGCACCTAGAAACTACCCTTCCTAGATTTCTACCTAAGACAATCCTAGGTATGAGACCCTTAGCAATTCCCTTTCAATCACACCAGTGACTGAAAATTACAACTCAATAAACTGTCCTACTCAGGTATTCACGCAATACAAGACAGGCTCACAAAAGTACAAACCCTAGTACTCTATAACAGCTGTAAACTTCCACACTTATTCTAGGTCAAATCCATCCTATTTATATTGTAAAACAGAACTGGATTTGGGCTTCAAAAACGCAGCAATTCAGCTCCACAAATTCTGCGACCTATTCTTTTCTTCAATCCTAAGTTTCCAAAAATGTCTCCTTACAAGGAAACCGCATATTCCTTTTAGAATCAGAATCTTTGATTCCTCAATCTCAGATGCCACCTAGGACCAAATCATATTCCAATCACACCTGGAAAACAAATACAGTTATTCCAAAACTGTAACAGACAAAGATGTCGAATCAACATGACAGGACATCTTGTCTAACACCTTAACCTGCAGTTAGTTTATCATGTCAGGTAATCTTGTCCAACATCTTTCTGCTAAGTTAGTTTTACCAAAATTGATGCCAACCTCAAGGACCAAAATTAATGCCAACCTCAAGGGCTTGGACTCATCAAGCATCATCTCCAACATCACTTCCAGCAACAACTTGGGATTCAGTGATGAAGAACTTCCAGAGGAAGACAAGAACCATAATATGGCACTCAATATCACTGCCAATTGCCAGGACGATGCTTTAGCCAGTGTACTGGTAGACACAGGTTCATCTTTAAATGTCATTCCAAGGTCAACTTTGGTACGACTATCTTTTCAAGGAACTCCGATGAGAGGCAGTGAGTTCATCGTCAAAGGCTTTGACAGATCCAGAAAAACAGTTATCGGCGAAGTCGATCTTCCCATAACCATTGGTCCTCACACTTTTCAAGTCACTTTCCAGGTCATGGACATTCGAGCAGCATATAGCTGTTTATTAGGAAGACCTTGGATACACGAAGCCGGGGAAGTTACTTCGACACTTCACCAGAAGTTGAAGTTTGTAAAGAATAACAGATTAGTCCCGGTATGTGGAGAGCAAGCTTTAATCGTAAGCAACTTATCATCATTCTCCTGTGTAGAACCAGAGGAGATTGTTGGGACTCAATTTCAAGCACTCTCGGTGAGCAATGAGAATCACCAAGAAAAAGGAACGTCAATTTCCTCATACAAGGACGCTCTCAAAGTAATGGGGAGTAGTGACATACAAGGATGGGGACAGATTGTTATTCCTACTGGTAACAAGACAAGAAAAGGTATTAGTTTCTCCCCAACCTGTACCCAGACCACAAAGAAGGATGGAAGTTTTCATCCCATTCAGGATTTCTTCCACAGCGGAGGCTTCCTTCACCCAGTATCTCAAGAAGTCCACACCATCGATGGAAACAACTCCTCCTTTACGGATGAGGAATGGCAGTCTTATCTCAATGATGAAGGTTATATATCTCAGGGAGAAACATACATACCATTATGCTCTCTAAAGCAGAGCCCAAGATATATACCAAGATCAGACGTCAGAATGATCTATGGAGATTGTGATCCCGAAGGATGCCGTGCTCCACCCAACTCATTAGAAGAAGATAAACTGATGAAAGACAACTTTGACTACCATTATTTTGATCCCCTGGATGACTTGCCTATCTGGAAGCCATACACAGAAGACTTGGAGCAAAAGAGTCAGCCGGACAATGCCTATCAACTAAGTAATTTTGAAAAGAATACGCCTGTTCCCACAAAGTCATGGAATCCTTACTCAGAATATTCCAAAAATGTCCGACACCATGGTGATGAATTTGCAAAGATTGCAGGACAAGAATTCATTAACTATGCATTTCCTGAGGTCAACGTCATTGAGTAAGATGACTTATCTATGCCCATAGAAACCTAGGATACCTTGAGGCAACCAAGCAACAAGTATGACTTTCTAGTCATATACACTGCTCCCAAAAGCTTTCGCATCAGATACGAGGACATCCAGCCAACTGGATGGGGAGATCCTCTTGAGAGTGAAAATACTATGGAAGATGCGACAGAAGAGTCCTCTTATGATAACTCTGCATGGGAAGAAGACTCCAATGATTATACTCCACCAGAAATCAGTGTCATTTCTGAACACAAACCGAGGAGGGAAGTACCAGACTTTGTGATTCACAGGGGAGTTTGTCGCCATTGGGTTGCAGTCGATGTCCCGAAATTCATCCATAAGTCGAAGTAATTACCATCTTTGTTTTGGCCTTTCACTTTGCTCGGGTGAAATGGATGTTTTATAGGGCTGTGTTTCAAGAATCGACAAATCATAAATAAATAATGTCATTATGAATTCCCACATTTAGTGTTGTTTTCACTTTTCATTTTTTAGAAAATGGTAATCCTAAAAAACAACCCAAAATAAAAACAAGCCTTTTCAGAAAATACACTATACACCCTCTTGCATTCTCCGTCTTTTCTAAAAAAAGAATCATCACGTCATGCTGATTGCTTGTTTTAAACCCCATTGAAACATACGATCCAACGCCTTCTCCCAACTTTGAATTCCCGGTATTTGAAGCTGAAGAAGAAGAGGACGAAGAAATTCCAGAAGAGATCTCCCGACTACTCAGGCAAAAGGAAAGGTCTATTGAGTCTCACAAAGAGCCGTTGGAAACAGCCAATTTAGGTTCAGAAGAAGAAAAGAAAAAAGTTAAGATTAGAGCACTGCTCAGTCTAACTGTCAGAGAAGACTTCATAAAACTTCTCAAAGTTTCAAGATGTATTTGCTTGGTCCTACCAGGACATGCCAGGGTTGGATACCAGCATCGTGGAACCCCACTTACCACTGAAACCAGAATGTCCTCCAGTGAAACAAAGACTGAGAAGGACTCATCCAGATATGGCCATCAAAATTAAGGAGGAAGTGCAGAAGCAGATCGATGCAGGTATTCTCGCCACCTCAGAATATCCTCAATGGTTAGCCAACATAGTGCTAGTTCCAAAAAAAGACGGAAAAGTCAGAATGTGTGTAGACTACAGGGATCTGAACAAAGTAAGTCAAAAGGATGACTTCCCCCTACCACACATTGACATGCTGGTAGGCAGCACAGCAAAATTCAAAGTCTTCTCCTTCATGGATGGATTCTCGGGCTATAATCAAATCAAAATGGTGCCAGAAGATATGGAGAAAACTTCATTCATCACCCCATGGGGACCTTTTGTTACAAGGTAATGTGGTTCGGTCTGAAAAATGCGGGGGCAACCTATCAAAGGGCCATGACAACTCTGTTTCATGACATAATGCACAAAGAGATTGAAGTGTACGTCGATGACATGATTGCCAAATCTAAAATAGAAGAAGAGCATGTGGAACACCTATCAAAGTTATTCGAGCGTCTGAGAAAATACACACTCCGCCTGAGTCCTAATAAGTTCATATTCGGTGTTCGCTCAGGAAAACTCTTAGGATTTATCGTCAGCCAAAAGGGAATTGAGGTTGATCCCGACAAAGTCAAGGCCATTCAAGAAATGCCTTCTCCAAAGACCGAAAAACAGGTCAGAGGATTTTTAGGACGTCTGAATTACATCTCAAGATTCATATCCCTCATGACCGCGACATGCACGCCGATCTTCAAACTACTCAGAAAGAACCAAAGCTGTATATGGACATAAGATTGCCAAAAAGCTTTCGACAACATCAAAGAATATCCGTTGAACCCACCGATTCTGTCTCCTCCAGTGGAAGGAAGTCCACTGATCATCTACTTAATAGTCATGGAAGACTCCATGGGTTGTGTGCTTGGCCAACAAGACAAGACAAGGAGAAAAGAATCTGCCATTTACTACTTAAGCAAGAAGTTCACGGACTTCGAAACTCGATACACTATGCTCGAGAAAACTTGCTGCACTTTGGCTTGGGCAGCCAAATGTCTTCGCCAGTACATGATTTGTCACACTACTTGGTTAATCTCTGAAATGGATCCAATCAAGTACGTCTATAAAAAGCCTGCTCTCACAGGAAGGATTGCCCGTTGGCAGATGTTGTTATCAGAATACGACATCAAGTATCATGCTCAGAAAGCCATCAAAGAAAGTATTTTAGCCAATCATTTAGCTCATCAACCGATTGACGATCAGGAATCAGTCAGATTTGACTTCCCAGACGAAGATGTCATGTACTTGAAAATGAAAGATTGCGATAAACCGTTACCCAGCAAAGGGCTAGAACCAGGTTCCCAATGGGGACTAATATTCGACGGAGCCGTTAATGCTTATGGAAACGAAATTAGGGCAATCATCGTAACACCTCAGGGTACCCATATTCCTTTCACTGCCAGATTAACATTCAAATGCACAAACAATGAGGTCGAATACGAAGCTTGTATCATGGGTCTCGAAGAAGCCATTGACCTAAGGATAAATAACTTGGATGTGTATGGAGACCCAGCCCTGGTTGTGAATCAGATCAAAGGAGAGTGGAATACATACCAATCAGGATTGATTCCTTACAAAGACTACGCGAGAAGGTTGTTACCATTCTTCAACAGGATCGAGTTTCATCATATCCCTCGTGAAGAAAATCACATGGTTGATGCATTAGCCACCCTATCCTCCATGATTAGTGTGAGTCAATGGAACGACGTACCATAGATAACAAACCATGGTATCATGATATCAAGTGCTTCCTTCAAAGACAAGAGTACCCACCTGGGGCATCAAGAAAAGATAGGAAGACTCTCAGAAGATTGGCTGGCAACTTCTTTCTAAACAATGATACACTTTACAAGAGAAACTTCGACATGGTTTTGCTCAGATGCGTAAACAGACAAGAAGCAAACATGCTAATGAAAGAAATCCATGAAGGTTCCTTTGGCACTCATGCCAATGGACATACAATGGCAAGAAAAATTCTGAGAGCAGGGTATTATTGGCTAACAATGGAATCCGATTGCTACAAGTACATGAGGAGGTGTCACAAGTGTCAAATATACACTGACAAAATCCATGTATCGCCAACGCATCTCAAAGTTCTTTCTTCTCCATGGCCTTTTTCTATACGGGGAATCAACATGATTGGAATGATTGAACCCAAAGCTTCAAATGTACATCGGTTCATCCTGGTAGCCATTGACTACTTCACCAAGTGGGTCGAAGCACTCTCATACACCAATGTAACCCAACAAGTGGTGGTATGATTTATCAAGAACAATCTCATATGCCGTTATGGTGTTCGAAGCCAGATCATTACGGATAATGGATCCAACTTGAACAACAAGATGATGAAAGAGTTGTGTGCTGAGTTCAAGGCCGAACACCATAACTCATCTCCCTACCGACCTAAAATGAATGGAGCGGTAGAAGCGGCTAATAAGAACATTAAGAAAATCATTCAGAAGTTGGTTGTAACCTACAAAGATTGGCACGAGATGCTACCCTTTGCTCTTCACGGTTATCGCACATCTGTCCGCACCTTAACAGGGGCAACCCCTTTCTCTCTAGTATATGGCATGGAAGCAGTGCTCCCCATAGAAGTAGAGATACCATCAATCAGGGTATTGATGGAAACCAAGCTAACAAAGGCTGAATGGTGTCAAAGTCGACATGATGAACTTAATCTAATCGAAGAAAAGAGAATGACAGCTTTATGCCATGGTCAGTTATATCAGTAAAGAATGAAGAAGGCGTTTGATAAAAAGGCCTGACCCCGTGTCTTTAGGAAAGAAGACCTTGTGCTCAAGAAGATACAATCATTTCTCACTGATTCCAGGGGCAAATGGACTCCGAATTACGATGGCCCTTATGTTGTTAAGAAAGCCTTTTCAGGAGGTGCCTTGAGACTCGCAACCATGGATGGAGAAGAGTTCACCTACCCCACAAATGTTGATGTAGTCAAGAAATACTTCGCCTAAACAAAAAAAACATCTCGGTGGATTGAAAACCCGAAAGGGCGGTCCAGGCAAAAATTAGAGACATAAGCAAAAATCATCCCGATGGATTGAAAACCCGAAAGGGAAATCTAAGAAAAAATTAGGGATTCATGGCAAGTAACTGCATCTGATAAGTTTGTCTCCTCAGCGACAACGCCATCCGTCGAAAAATCTTCAGTCGAAGTCACCTTCGACAGAAGCTCAGAATGTCCAAAATTCAAAGTTGGTGGAAGGATATCGGTCGTTATGTTTCAATGTAGCCCCTTTTCCTTTAAATTACCATTTTCTAAACTTTGTAATGCTCCATGGGATCGCGCATTCGGCTGATTACCATTCTATCAATAAAATTTGAGCCTGTGTGCCTTTTATTTGCAATTCTCAGTTATTCTACTTTACAAAATGACATTTTAATATGATCGACGAATCTTGAAACAAAAAAAAAGAATTTTTTCTTGTCAAATTTATTTCCGCTTTTAAAACAAATATGGCAATTTCCTTTTGATTAATGAGCACAAAACGGAACATCGACTGCTTCTCCGGTAGTGATCTAAATTCAAAATGCAGAATCAAAAGTACTTTCTGAATAAAGGATCAACTACTTTAGATGGAATGATCCATCTATCATCCCCGAAAGAGTTCTCACCTCTGAAAACCATATATTGGGTTTTCTCCCCAGTAGGGTTCATCTCTGGAAAAACAAGAAAATAGATTTCCATCCCTAGCAGGTTTGTATCTCTGGAAATCGGAACGAATGCAAGAATCCCTATTCCCAAGTAAACGTACAACTTTCAAAATCTCCAGAGATACCCCCATCTCCCAAAGTGGTCGAGTATCTAGTTGAACTCATCGTCAGTCCGTATGTCATGTCTGTTTTGTCAGCATAAACATACATACATCATGCATGATTTACTACTACGAAAAACCCATTTAACAACTGTTGCGGTGAGAATCGGATAACAAGCTATTAATTAACTTGCATCACAAAACTTTGAATTCACCATCGACTTTGATTTATCCAAAGGAAAGGTTCAAGATCGAGAAACCTAAAGGGGGGAGATCTAAGGTTCAGGGGTTGGTTATACTAAGGGAAGGTATTAGCACCCTAAGTATCTGTAGTACTCTACAGGAACCTCTTGTTTAAGTTTGTGTTATGTTATGTTTGCTTGCTAAAGATAAGGTAAAGACCTAAGGGTATGTACACTAAGTTTACTCGCCAAGATGTCGCGTCTTGTGCCTACGTATCTGACTAAAGAATCAGAGCAACCGTAGTTCACCTAACTAAGGGTGAATGAGGAACCATTGACTATGGCCAAAGTTCCAAGGGGAAATGAGTGTGATCTCATTTTAGAGTTCATGAAAACTCTCTAGATCTAAGTTATAGGGGAAAAGTGAGTTCTCATGATGGTGAGAATCAGATAGAGTTCAAAACTCTAACCTATTGCTAAGTTATGATTTCATGGCTCTTATGAGGCCAAGAAAAGAGAAAGGCTCTTATAGGGCCAAGGTAAGAGGAGGCTCTATGACTATGAGGTCTAGAGTGGATCCTATGACTATAAGGTCAAGGGAGAGTAATGAGCTATCTATGACTTTGAGGTCAATAGAGAGACTTTCCTTTGGAAGGAAGGGGAGTATAGCAACTTCTTATGAACAAGAATGAAAAGGATTGAAATTACATGAATAAAATGAGTGTAATAACTCAAGGGGATAAACATCAATTCAGTATGAACAATATCAAAATATGAGATAAACATTCATGTATGAGCATGGCAAAGTATCATGAAATCAAACATCAAGCAAACATCAAGAACAGACACCAAGCAAATAGAAAGAGATGGACAAATCTAACCAAAAAGACAGTGCATGACAAGCATTCTCCTCTTTTGAATTGGTGAGCCACTAGCAAGCCAAGCAATAGCCAACCTCAAATGAAAACAAAATATTCTGCACACAGAAAATTTCCCAATATAGACAAAGCAACTCAATGGGTCTAAAGTCCAAGTCTCAACTTCCAAGAGCTAAGGGAAAAGGGTCCCATGTAGTGCTAAACCATCGTAGCACGATCTATGAGGAAGATCATGCTATAGGAGGCTGCGCAGTTGATCTTTGTGCTAAAACACGAAGGAGAAATGATATTGAGGATCATTCTCCAATGAAATCGTGCCACACGGAAAGAAAAGGTGACGGTCTCGCCTTAATCAAGACTTAATCGAGAAATCGATAATCTATGGTATTCGACTTTCATTGACCAAAAATAGAAAATGCGAGAAAGAAAATGGTCTCGTGTTTATCAAGATTTTGTTGATTTAATAAAATGAACCAAATCATGAAGTTTGTTATATCATCGACCAAGATAAAGAAAATGGAATCAAAATGAAAATAAAGTTAGTCTCGTCTAAATCAAGATTTAATCGAGAAATCGATAATCTTTTGATTTTTTAACTTTCATTGACCAACCAAAAAAAAAATATGGCCTCATATAATCAAAATTTATTGATTTGAAATAATCAACAAAATTATGATGTTTTTTATATCATTGACCCAAAATAAAGAAAATGAAAATAAAATGGAGTTGATAAAATAAGTGACAAAATAATAACAAGTTTTTGTTTTAGAAAATAACATAAAAAAACAAAATAAAATGAATTAAGGAGCCAAAACAGAGGGGGTTCAGCGCTGGAGTTGGTGTGTGTGAGCATGGAATCCTTATGGGTCTTAGACCCATTCATCCCCGTTAAAAAAACTCGGTTGTTTTAAGAGAGAAAAAATGTAAAGAATCCAACGGGCCCAGAAGCCCAATAACAATAACACCAGACATAGTGGGGCGGATCAGTTAGGGAAGATGCCACCGTCAATTTTCATCTTTAAAACTCAATCACAAAGAAATAAAGAGAACAATGTCAAGGCACGGTTCAAACTATGTTTAAGCAACATATCAACAAGACGATGAAACAAACCAAAACAAGACACGACCCAGATTAACGATTCATCGTCAATCTTCAAAGTTTCGATGGTGGTCATGGTTGCGAAATCAAAAGTCAACGACCGCGAATCTGAGAAACAAAAAAAGGGTCACGCGATTTTTGTATCCCGACCTTCTTAGTCTGCCCGTTTCAATTGAATCTCAAAACAGGTTTGTTTAGGTTTGACTTCATTCAATGATTCTTGAGTCTCTTTTCTTCATCTTCAATTTCTGGTTCTGATTTGTGTTGTTCCTTTTGGATTCGTTCTCGAATCACCCCTCACCTCTCTCTGGTTTGTTTCTGGGAAAGATTTAAAGGAAGGTGGAAGAACAGAGGAAGTATTGTAGGTTGAGAGTTTTGAGGTATTGGGTTTAAAAAAGGAAATGAAGGTTGGGACGGATTGAAGGAAAAGGAGAAGATTTTGATTGTTGTTGATGTTGATGAAGGCAGAAAGTTAGTGTAAAGAAGATTGGTGAAAAAAATTGAAAGGTTTGCGTTTTAAGTTATGAGGTTGTGGTAATGGAGGTCTTGCTGATGATCCCCCCAAGGAAAAGAGGTCTCAAGCCCCTTTTATTTCCAATTCATCTCTTCTTTTTAATCTCTCTTTGTTTCCCTCTCATTTTTCTCTACTCTGCCGTTTTTCAAAAAACTGAAATTAGACTTCTTGACCAAGTCTTCAAAATGATAAGTCCTTCTCACTTCTCAAATCACAGGCTGTTGTTTTTGGATTGTTACAGGTTTTAAGATGTGTGGCAGTGCTCAGCAAGTTTGTGATGCAGAATTTGCAGGTCAATTTTGGAGCAAATCTTGTTTGTATGTGCTTGGCGTATAACAGGCTTGTGGCGTGTGGAATTGTTGTTTGATGAGCTGTGGTCTTTCTGCATTGTTTTAGCAGACTTGGAGCATGGTAGTGTCATTGTCTTGGTGTTGTTTTGGCATTGAATTTGGATTATAGCAGTGATGTTGAGAGCAGGGAGGTTTTTTTTGTGTAAGGGTGCAAAGTGATTCTCAGTATAACAGGTCTTATGCAGTACGAATGTGGGACACATCTCATGTCGTGTTGCAGGCGTGGTAACATGACTTGGGGGATGAAAGGCTGAAGCATTGAGTTTGGTTTTGTCTCTTCTTTTTTTCTTTTGTAAATGGACTCATGAAGTTGTAATGTGGGCTTTTGGATTTTTTGTGATTTTTTTGTAATGACAATATATAGGGATGGGCTTTGCAAGAAACAAGAAGAAATAAAAAAAATGAATTGGATTAAAAATGAAATGTAAAGGAAAAATGGATGAAAGACGGATATGAAAATGGACTGAATTGCAAATGGTTACAAAATGAGTGTGGCTTTTTAGGAATATGGATTTATGGAGATAATATGGATAATGGAATGAATCGAAAATGGATTTGAATAACGAAAGGAAAATGGATAATTGAATTGGATAACTATGAAAATAGATACGGAGAATGATTTATATATGAAGTGGATTATTGGATGAACTTAATGGATATTGAAAATAAAAAAAATGGTTGGAAATGGTTTTAGATAATGGAAAAAGGAATGGATAAATATGGAATTGAAAAGAAAGAAAATAAGTGTAGATGGAATGGATATTGTTCTGGACTGGACCAATGGCTAAAATTGGCCCAATCCGCCTCTGCTCCAGAGCGGCCCAAATTGCCTAAGTCCAATCCACAGAGGGGCAAAAATGACCTTTTTTCCCCTCCAACAGGGCAAGGAATGCAACGTTCCTCCCCGGCTTCGATGCCCGTCACGCACGACTTCCTCACTGCCCGAACAAGCAAAGGGCAGGTGCCCGAAACTGCGCCCATGCCCGACATAACGGCTAGTTCCGGGAACCCTGCCCGACATAACGGCTAGTTTGGGCGGTTACCTATTCTTTGGGGAAAACGGTTATTTCGTCCCAAAAATAGGACCGTTGGCCACGCGCCGGGGGCTCTATATAAACCCTCTCGCTTGAGAGGGTCATGTATAATATTTTTCACCCTAAGAATACACTTTGTACTTGCCCCCTTTTCTCTGACCCTTTCTTACTTGAGCGTCGGAGTGCCTTGCAGGTACACCCCATCCTCTCCTCATTAACTTCCGAACACCTCGCCCATCTGACGACCAGCATACGTCCGAGCACCTTGCCATCTGATGACCAGCTTACGTGGACCCGTTCGAATACTCCGGATCAGTGGCGCCGTCTGTGGGAACGCCTTATTCTCCCCTTCTTTCTTTCCTCCTCGGAAACTAAAAGATCAAAATATACTTTCTTTGATCAGCCCACATATGGCCACTCAGAACTCCGCAAAAGGTGCTGACGTTACGGTTCTCGTTCTCGTCAACAAGATGAACGTCGACGGCAAATCTCCGTTACTTTCTGATCCCCGTTTCCTCTGAGACGGGGCTGCTGCATCTCCAACTCCTCCTCCTGCCGAGCAAGGAGGCAAGCAGCCACCGTCAGTTGAACGACCAATTCCTGGCCCTCCCAGCGCCGACCTGGCCGTTGCAGCTCTTTTGGAAGCTGTCAACTGCACAAACCTCCTCATCTTGCAGCAAGGAGAAAGAATCGGAGCTCTCGAGGAGGCATCTCTTCCAAGATCCTCTCCTCCCAAGAGTAAGCACCGAAAATCAAGAAGCCCGCCACCAAGGCGTGAGGAAGACCATAGATAGAGGCATGAGCCTGAATCACAACACGTTCGCAAGCGCGACCAGATCTCCCCGCGAGATCGATCATCACCAAGACACAAGAGAACGAGGCAGGATATGCATTCTCCACCGGTCAGAACTCGTGACCGGCTACGTTCACCATCGCCTCGCAGAGACCGCCGCCGCGAGCGCAGACAATGGTCACCATCAACTCCAAGTTCAGACAGCGACGACGAGCCTCGCGGCCCGTTGTCCCGCAGGATCTTAGCCACCCGTCTCCCTAAAGGACTAGAGAAGCCTCCATCTCTTGGGACTTACGATGGAACCACTGATCCAGACGAGCACATAGAAAACATAGATGCTCTCTTGGACTACAGGGGGGTACGAGGAGCCATCAAATGCCGCCTGTTCCCGACCACGCTCCGGAAGGGAGCAATGACATGGTACAAGCAGCTGCCAGAAGAATCCATTACATCCTGGAGGCAGCTGGGGAGGATTTTCTCCCGTCACTTTACTGCATCGCGACACCATCCAAAGACCGAGGCGTCCCTCGGAGCTGTCGTATAAGGAAGAGATGAGCCTCTTCGGGCTTACATTGAACGGTTCAACAAGGAGGCCGTCCAAGTGCCAACGACCGACGACATGAAGAAATTCCTGCTCGAGCAGGGATTACGCCCTGGCTCAGACTTCGCGAAAGCCATCGGCCTCGATCCACCGAGGAACCTTAACGCCCTTCTCCTCCAAGCCCAGTCGCATATACAGTACGAGGAGAAGGTTGCTGCACACTCTGTCCGGGCCTCTCGACACCAAGAAGGTACCCGCTCATCCAGACCTGAAGAGCCCTCGACATCCCGTCGAGGAGATAAAAGAGGCGACGATCAGCCTCGCGATGCACGCGAATAGAAGGGACCTTCTGGGCGATTCCATAACTATACCCCCCTCACTACCTCGAGGGAGAAAATCTTGTCCAAGTGTGCCAACTCGGAATTCAAGCAGGCGGGAGTCCGTTTCCCTAAACAGCTGCCGGCCAGACCGGGTGTAGACAAATCCAAGTATTGCCGCTTCCACAAGAGTCACGGTCATACGACGAAAGAATGCATCCACCTCAGAGATGCAATAGAGATCCTTATTCGCGACGGCCACCTGAAGCAGTTCGCGAAAAAGAAAGATGCTCCCCGACAAGAAACCCTGGAGAGCAAAAAGGTTGCAGAAGAGACTCCGGCCTCTGATGGCACCAACGTACAGGTCGCTATGTCCATAACTCGGCCAGAGGACTTCCGCATCCCCGATGGTCTACCCGTCTCCACGTACCTCGCTGCTCACAGCCCGTGGGAGGCCTTCCCGTCAGCCATGGTCATTTCTGGTGGTGGATTCAACAAAATCACGGTTGGCTCAGTCAAGAGGAGATTCGATCAACTGATCAGCAAAAGCTCCAATGAAGTCACCACGCTGGACACCACTCACAAAGGATCCGTTCCTATTTCCTTCTACAAGGAAGAGATCCTCGGCGGGGCACTGAACTCAAGCATTCCACTGCTTATTCGGGCAAAGATGGCGAACTTCAATGTTCGCAGAATACTCGTGGACCAGGGCAGTTCGGTTGATATAATGTACAACCACCTGTTTGAAACGCTGCAGCTGAATGACTCTCACCTTACTCCGTATGTGGGATCCGACCTGCAGGGATTCAACGGAGAATTGACAAAGCCCCAGGGTTACGTAGAGCTCATCGTAACTTTCGGCTTCGGAAAGACAACCCGAGCAATTAAAGCACAATTTCTGGTAATTGAATGCCCGTCACTATACCAGTGCATTTTTGGAAGGCCAACCCTGGCAGAGCTGATTGCAGTACCTTCCACCGTACATCTCAAGATGAAGTACTACACTTCTGAAGGGATGGTCGCCACCCTCCACGGCGACATTGAAGCTGCCCGTCGGTGCTTCGAAGCAGCATCAAAAGGACTAAGCACCATCTCAGCAGGAACAAGGACTTCTGGTCGTCCTCCTCTGCCCAGCAGCTCCGAGCAGCCAAAACCGCTTCCCCGGGTCGAATCTATCGACCTGGACAGCCGTTTCAGCGAGGACGACCACGCCAAGGACCTAACAACTTCGAGCAGCCAGTCCAACAACAGAAGCCATCTCCTACGCCCTGTCCCAGATGGCAACTTCGAGATCATTCTGTTTGGAGAAGACCCCCAACGGGGAGTAAAGATCGGAGCAGACCTCCCCGACCTGGCCAGGAGACAACTAAAAGCGTGCCTCCGAGAGAACGCAGACTTGTTCACATGGAGCGCTGCTGAAATGCCAGGATTAGACCCATCCGTCGCTTGCCACCAGCTTACAATTGATCCGGCCGTCAAAGCCGTTTCCCGGCGCAGAAGGAAACAGTCCCCGGAAAAGATGGAAGCCGCGGAGAAAGCTGTCAAAGACCTTCTAGAAGCTAGGTTTATTTCTGAGGCCAAATACACTACATGGCTCTCAAACGTTGTACTTGTAAGAAAAAATAATGGCAAATGGAGGATGTGTGTTGATTATACCAATGTTAATAAGGCCTGTCCGAAGGACGCCTACCCCCTCCCCAATATCGATAAGCTCGTAGATAACTCAGCAGGTTTTAAACTTTTATCTTTCCTCGATGCCTACTCGGGCTACAATTAAATCCCAATGGCCGCGAGCGATAAAACTTACACGGCCTTCATGACTGAATCGGGCAACTATTACTACAATGTAATGCCATTCGGGCTGAAGAACGCCGGCGCTACGTACCAACGAATGATGAACAGAGTCTTCCAAGGACAAATAGGCGACATGCTCGAAGTATACATGGATGATATGATCGTCAAGTCCCACGAGGAACTAGATCATGTCGCCCATCTTTGCAAAATCTTCGAGCAAGCAAGAAAATATCGAATGCGTTTTAACCCAGAGAAGTGCAAGTTCGGCGTACGGGCAGGTAAATTCCTTGGCTTCTACCTAACAGAACGAGGAATCGAAGCTAACCCCGACAAGTGTCGGGCATTCTCTGAGTTCCCAATGCCCACGTCTAAGAAGAACATCCAATCCCTCAACGGGGTGCTTACTTCGTTGTCCCGCTTCGTGGCAAAATCTGCCCAACACGCCCTTCCTTTCTTCAAGCTCTTGAGGAAAGAAGCAGCGTTCGAATGGACCGAGGAATGTGAAACATCCCTCCTTCACTTGAAACGAGCCCTGTTGAAACTGCTCGTATTATCACGACCAGATGCCGGGGAAGTCTTGTTCCTATACCTTGCCGTCACTGCCGAGGCCGTTAGCACTGTTCTCAGTCGCGAGAATCCTGGCGGGCAAAAGCCAGTATACTTCACGAGCAAAGCGTTGCAGGACGCAGAGTTGCGATATCAACAGATAGCGAAAGTAGCATTGGCCCTCGTCAACGCTGCCAAACGACTGAGACACTATTTCTTGGCCCACACGATCGTGGTAAGGACGAATCAGCCCATAAAGCAATTACTGGGACGACCAGACATGGCAGGCCGAATGCTCAAATGGTCATTGGAACTGTCCGAGTTCGACGTCCAGTATGAAAGCAGGAAAGCTCTTAAGGCCCAAACCCTGGCCGATTTCGTAGCGGAAGTAACGTTCTCAGACTCCTCATTCCACATAGTAAACAGATGGACCATCTATGTAGACGGAGCATCCAGCTCGACCGGCAGCGGGGCAGGGGTAATTTTGGAGAACGACGAAGGGACCATAGTCGAGGCTTCTCTCACATTGTCCTTTCCCATGTCGAACAACCAGGCCGAGTATAAAGCCTTCCTCGCCGGTTTGCGCCTAGCCGAAGACCTAGGGGCTGAAGAAATCATCATCTGCACGGACTCCCAACTCGTAGCCCACCAGATATCAGGAGAGTATCAGACCAAAAATGATAGTCTCTCTGAATACCTAACCCTAGTCAAGGGAAAAATGTTGAAGTTTAGAGCGGTAGAAGTAAGACATGTTCCACGCGAACATAATGTGCGAGCAGACGTCTTGTCCAAACTAGCCAGCACTAAGAGGAAAGGAGGAAACAGGTCAGTCATCCAAGAGATACTTCCCCGGTCCAGCATCGATAAGGGATCCTCGACCCTACACGTGCACCTGATTGGGGACAGCGATTGCTGGATGACGCCCGTGTACAACTACCTCACCATGGACGAACTTCCGGATGACCCCAAGGAAGCCAGCACCATCAGACGAAGAGCTTGCTCGTACGTCATCCTTGAAAACAAACTCTATCGACGAGGCTTCTCCATCCCACTACTCAAATGCATAGAGGAGGAAGTTGTCCCCCACGTATTACGAGAAATCCACGAAGGCATTAACGCCTAGCACCTAGGAGGAAGGTCTCTTGCCCGCAAGGCCCTCCGGGTAGGGTATTATTGGCCAACCATGCAGCACGATGCCAAGGAGCATGTGAAGAAATGCGACAAATGCCAACAGCACTGGGATATGCACCTAGCTCCACCTAACGAACTGAAGTGCATGACCTCCCTGTGGCCATTCGCCTGGTGGGGCCTAGACATCCTAGGACCCTTCGTGACGGGGTCCAGCCAAAACAAATACCTGATAGTGGGCGTAGACTATTTCACAAAATGGATAGAAGCAGAAGCCTTAGCAAAGATAACAGCATTTAACATTCTGCGCTTTTACAAGCGGAATATCCTTGCCCGTTTTGGGATTCCCCAAGCAATTGTCACGGACAATGGAACGCAATTCACGGACAAGAAGTTCCAAGACTTTGTCGCCCATCTCGAAACAAAGCAACATTTCGCTTCTGTAGAACATCCCCAGACCAACGGGCAGGCAGAAGCGGCCAATCGTGTCATTCTTCGTGGCCTCAAGCGAAGACTGGATGAAACAAAGATAACCTGGGTCGAGGAGCTCCACAGTGTCTTATGGGCGTACCGCACCACTCCTCAGTCCACCACCGGGGAAACACCTTTCCGCTTAGCATATGGCACAGAGGCTGTCTTACCCATTGAAATTCACGTACCGTCCAGGAGGACCGAATCACCTCTAGACGAGGAAATGAATGACGATGCAATAAGAGAGGAGCTCGACCTTGTCGAGGAAATCCGAGCAGGAGCAGCCCTCCGCGAAGCATCTCTTAAGCAAAAAATAGCAATCAGGCACAACGCCAAAGTCTTACGACTAGAGTTCGATGTGGGCAGCCTTGTCCTGCGAAGAAACCACAAGGACTCTCGCGAAGGAAAACTAGCAGCCAACTGGGAAGGGCCATACAGAGTCCGTGCCAGAATGGGGAATGATGCATACTTCCTCAAGAACCTCAACGGGGATGCAATCCATCGACCATGGAACGCTGAAAAACTTAAGCAATACTACAACTAAAGTAACTATAAGCTTCCTCGCATCAAAGGACCACCTAAAGGTCATCATGCTCGTCCAGGTACAAACGACGCATACGTACAAAGTAGAATCCCGCTCAAGTAAATAAGCCAGAACTCTGCTCGTCGGCGGTCCTCAACCGAGCACCGCCTTCGCCCAAGTACCATGATTGGCAGAACCCCAGCTCGCGATGGGACGTTCACACTGCGACCTCAGGCCTCAATCGCGACCTGATATCCGCAACCTTGCCAGGACCTTCCCCGGCTATTCGACCAGTTCTCCGCACTGGCGAATTTACACACAACGAGCTATCTTTCAAAAGAAAGCTCCGTTAACAGACATACCCTCCGACGGGCAGTCATACATGCACAACTAATGTAAAGTACATCAATCTAAACAAAAATTGTATAAATAGCAAAACCGGCTGACATAAACCGGGCATGAAGTAAAAAAGGCCATAAGGGCCAAAGATTGTGCGAATTACATAAAAAGGAGGGCCACGCCCCCCCCCAAAATCAAATAAAATTACAAATAATTCAACGGCGCGCAAGCCGGACAAGATACAACAACATCAAAATAACAAAACTCCTCATTCATCTGCATGCTCGGTTGACGCCGGCTCAGGTCTCTGGTCCTCCTCGGGCTGGTCCTCGGGCTGAACCTCAGGGGTATCTAGAACAAGGCCTGCGGGCAAGACGATGTGACCATCCTCCACGTGCGCAAGATAGTGAGTGCCCTCGGTCGAAATCTCAAGCCTAGGGTTCACCACCCGCAACTGAGCCACGGAACTTTCGAAAGACTCCACTGCCACGGCGATACCGTCATCCTCGGCCTGCAGGATGCCGACAACCAGCTCAGCCCTAGTCTTCAACTCTTTTATCTCATCCGGTTCGTCGGCACCCGGGGCACTGGCCGCCATCAACTCTTTGTTCAGCTCCTCGACAGTCTTTTTCTCCGCCGCCAGTTTGGTGACATCCTCTTTCAACCTAGCCGTCTCCTCTTCGGCCTTTTTCCGAGCTTCACGGGCACTCTTGACTTCTCCTTCAGGGCCACCTCAGAAGCCCGGGCAGCAGTAAGTTCAGCCTCAAGCACAGAGTCCCCTTCCACATAAACAGCCGCCATCTCCAGCATCCTCACAAGGGCAGAAGCATCCTGGGCTACCAGCGCCCTCTTGCTCGGTCGGTCCATGCTCTCCAAGCTAAGAGATTCTGCCCGAGGAACGATCAGGGTCTTGCCCTAAAAAAATCTCCTATCAAGGATGCACGGGGGGAGCTCAAACTTACCCTTCTCAGGCGCCCGGGTCAGGTCCACAGCATCTAACGTCTGTGGCCGCTTCGCCCGCCCGGTCAAAGGCAGTGGAGATCCCCGTGGAGTAGGAGAGGGAGAAGAAAAGGTCCCCACGGCAGCTTGGATAAGGGGAGGAGCACGAGCACCAGCAGGACGGGTCTTGGGAGGAGCCACTCCACCTTTATTCCTCGCCATGGCATTCCTCACCACGCGATGACGAGCTTGAGGCATCTCACCTGCACAAATGAAAACGAGCACATTAGTTGCGAGGAAAAGAAATAACACAAACAAAGTCTAAATAACCAAGACTACCGAGCAGCTTCTCGGCATCCACGGGAGTCTTGCACTCCAGCAGTACCTTAACGTTGATGAATCTGCGCTCAACCCTCTGGCTCCCATCCTCCTCGAAGATAGGGTTGCCCTTGCTCATCCAGCAGCTGGCAAGACTGAAGGAGTTGACCCAGTTCACCAGCTTCTCGTAAGACACGGCGTCCTGCCCGAGTAGCTCGCTCGGCTGGAAGACATAAGCGCCGGGCTTCTTGGAGAAATGGTCAGGTGCCCAGCGAATCGGGAACTTATACACCCTCTCCCCGATATACTTCCCCTCCTCATTGAGTAGCTCCTCTCGTCCTCATCAACCTCTATCTCCCAGACATACGTGCTGTCCTGGGCAGCTTCAGACACTGGCTCGACGATAAAGTACCGTCCCTTGAACGTTCGGATTGGCTCCGAGAACGACTTAAATAACTTTTTGGGCTACTTCAAGGAAACCCATCCGTACTTTTTCCCCGCCAGCTGCCGTTGAAGATGGAAAACAGCAAAAAACAGAGGGAGAGTAGTCCCCAGAACGAGATGCTCGCACACTAACTCAAAAGCCCGTATAAAGGCCAGTGAATTGGGGTGGAGTTGAGAGGGCGCCAGCTTCAGATGCTCGAATACCGACCACTGGAAATCAGTGAAAGGCAACCTCAGCCCCAACTCTTTGAAAGCATACTCATACATCATAAAGCGGTCCCCGAAATCCGAGCAGACCAGCCCGTCCAAGGTGGGAAAATGCACTTTCCAATCCCCTTCTGGGCCCACCTCTGTAGAGACGTCCGCCAAAGACCTTGCGAACGTAGAAATATGTTCAGAAGGCTCGACCACCTCCCACTCCTCCGGACAGAACCCTTTAACATCTTCATCCATGACATCCAACTCTTCTTCCCCCTCGACTTTACTCGAGGAACTCGATGCCGCCGAGCTCGAAGACGCAGAACTCGAAGCCGTCGAGCTGCTATTCTCCTCGGAACCAGTTTCCTCCTCGGACGTGTCTAGTATAACTTCTCTCTCTGGCCCCGTCGCCATTACGATCACCTGAAAAAGCAGAGAAAGACAGTGAATTCGACAGGAAATCAAATCCACCCTTCCACTGCCAAGTCAAGTGAAAGGGCGCGCAAAAGGCTAAGGACAACGTCCCCGGCCTAAGCCCTAACATCAAATGAAAAACCTCCCTGCGAGGAGATACCCGAGACATACCATCTTCCTGCGAGGAACCTCCCCACGCTCGTGCCCAGATTCCGTTTGAATCTCCACCGGAATCTGGAAACGTACTACCGGAAGATTCATCGTTCCATCAGAAGATAATCAGACACGATGGCCATGAACGTACGACTACCTCAACCACGACGTGAACCGCCATATTCACCGAACGCTCTACCTACTCCGGCGAAGTGCTAGAAGCAGCAAAATGGTAGAACCACCGTCCACCACCAACACTCACCAGAAATCTACCTATTTCATCGCCTAAAGTTAACCCTAGCCGCATGCAATCTACCACTAACAATGAAAGGAAGTAAAACAAGCTACAAAGCAGAAAACTTACTTGATTTGGGTAGAAGAAAGATTTTGCTCGAAGCTGGGCACGATGGTCGGAGGCTCTGAAGACGGCGACGGGCAAGAACGCAGAAGAGGCGAAGAGAAATCAGAAAGAAAAAGTGCAAAATGGGGCAGTCTTCCCCCTTTTATACTAAGGGGCACGTGCACACACGCGCCCGTAGGCCATAATGACTGTCCACTAGCCATCATTACCTATTAACTGCTACACAGGGCTCGAAGCACACATGGCAACCCAACGTTTCCCATTCTGTCTGCGCTTTGTCTCCCCGAAGACCGGGCAATAGGGTCACGACCACGAATATCGCGGACACAGAGAGCTACGAACATTTCAAAACAACCATCCTTGTCTCCAAACGACGACTCTATGCTAGCTCCCCGGAGCAACGAGCAGTCCTTAAGTCATCACTCCCATGCTCGGGAGCAACGACTTGGGGGGCTTCTGTTCTGGACTGGACCAATGGCTAAAATTGACCCAATCCGCCTCTGCTCCCGAGCAGCCCAAATTGCCTAAGTCCAATCCACAGAGGGGGAAAAAATGACCTTTCTGCCCCTCCAACCGGGCAAGGAATGCAACGTTCCTCCTCGACTTCGATGCCCGTCACGCACAACTTCCTCACTGCCCGAACAACCAAAGGGCAGGTGCCCGAAACTGCGCCCATGCCCGACATAACGGCTAGTTCCGGGCACCCTGCCTGACATAACGGCTAGTTTAGGCGGTTACCTATTCTTTGGGGAAAATGGTTATTTTGCCCCAAAAATAGGACCGTTGGCCACGCGCTGGGGGCTCTATATAAACCCTCTCGCTTGAGAGGGTCAGGTATCATATTTTTCACCCTAAGAATACACTTTGTACTTGCCCCCTTTTCTCTGACCCTTTCTTACTTGAGCGTCGGAGTACCTTGCAGATACACCCCCTCATCTCCTCATCAACATTTTGAACACCTCTCCCATCTGACGACCAGAATACGTCCAAGCACCTTGCCATCTGACGACTAGCTTACGTGGACCCGTTTGAATACTCCGGGTCAGATATGGTTTTGAAAATTGGATATGGAATGAAAGGTGGATAAAAGACGGCTATGGGAATGAATATGCACTTCCACGCTTGACAAACACCTAAACCTTGACAATTTGCACTTGACTGCCACAAATCCTGAACTACATCACAAAACACTTGCACACAACTTGAAATGTACCAACTACTCTGATCTCTTTGATGGCTCTGCGACCTCAATGGAACTGAAACAATATTGTACACACCTTGAACCAGCTAAGCCTTGATAAACTCCTGATAAGAACCTCTCGTGACAAAGAACGCCCCACATCTCAAACGAAAACCTCTGATTCCACAGCTTAGGAGCTTAAATGGTGGATGATCTATCCAAACCCTGATTTGCCGACCCTAGAAGTCTCTTGAAACAAACTCTGATTCACAAGTGAAACAAAATAAATAAAACCTGGTAAATTGGGTTAGTTTAAAAATGCATAGATGATTGAACCTATATGTCAATGCAAGATGTTATGACATCTAAGGGGTAAAATTTGGGGTACAACAGTTTCCCCTATTTAAATAGCTTTACCGGATGACATGAGGAACGAAGATCTTCGGGACATCAAGGTGAAAGGTATTTAAATATAGTAAACCGAAAATTTTGCCCTTAGATGGAATGCAGATGCTAAGGACAAGCGACGGATACGCAAATGCTGACATGCCATGAATTTCTAATATGATGATATGATGCCATGATAGTGCAAAGATGCAGACAGACCAGACACCCAGGATAAAGAGCAAACAACCACGGGTGAGTATCACCGGGGAAGGATGAAGGTTAGTATCCATGAGGAAAACTCACTGGGGATACATGTTAACCAACAAAAGAAACTCACTGGGGAGACTCTGAGGCGACACTGGGGATGGAAAAATAAAACAGAGGGGAAACCCTACTGTTCCTTACAGGAGCTAGGAGCCAGAAAAGTATTCTCCACTGGGGAAAGATCTAGGGAGAAAGATGACAGGTTCATATGTGACCGGACGACACTGGGGAAATGAAACACATTCTTACTGCGCATGAAACCAGAAAAAAGACATGATCTCCATTGGGGATCAATTTGAAATAAAGGATAGACATCCTACAAGAGATTTCCTAGAGATTTCTTATATTGAAGAGTTCAAACGGGATCTTCGAGAAAAACTAGGACGGACAAAGACATACACTGCGTGCGCCGAATGATGATCAATCACAAGGACTTTCAAAGAGATATTGATAATGACTGAACTTCTGCTGGGAACCAGATCAAGGTGCCAACAATGATTGGACTCAGAAGTGACATGTCAGTATACACCAATTTGAGTTGGATAAGATACCAATTTGAGTTGGGTTGCCAGCAAGGACTGGACTTTGGAAACCAATATGAGGTGGGATTTTGAATACCAGTATGAGCTGGATTTCGAGGTTTAGGTTCATATCTGACCAGGGTTCAAACAACGGGTTCACATCTGACCGGAAGTTTAGGTTCACATCTGACCTGGTTTCAGACAACGGGCTCACGATAACCTGAAGTTTAGGTTCACATCTGACCTGGTTTCAAACAACGGGTTCACGTCTGACTCGAAGTTTAGGTTCACATCTGACCTGGTTTCAAACAACGGGTTCACGTCTGACTCGAAGTTTAGGTTCATATCTGACCTGGTTTCAAACAACGGGTTCACGATAACCTGAAGTTTAGGTTCACACCTGACCTAGTTTCAAACAACGGGTTCACGATAACCTAAAGTTTAGGTTCACATCTGACCTGGTTTCAAACAACGGGTTCATGATAACCTGAAGTTTAGGTTCACATCTGACCTGCTTTCAAACAACGGGTTCACGATAACCTGAAGTTTAGGTTCACATCTGACCTGGTTTCAAACAACGGGTTCATGATAACCTGAAGTTTAGGTTCACATCTGACCTGGTTTCAAACAACGGGTTCACGTCTGACTCGAAGTTTAGGTTCATATCTGACCTGGTTTCAAACAACCGGTCCACGTCTGACTCAAAGTTTAGGTTCACATCTGACCTGGTTTCAAACAACGGGTTCACGTCTGACTCAAAGTTTAGTTTCACATCTGACCTGGTTTCAAACAACGGGTTCACGATAACCTGAAGTTTAGGTTCACATCTGACCTGGTTTCAAACAACGGGTTCACGATAACTTGAAGTTTAGGTTCATATCTGACCTGGTTTCAAACAATGGGTTCACGTCTGACTTGAAGTTTAGGTTCATATTTGACCGGGGTTCAAACAAACGGGTTCATATTTGACTCGAAGTTTAGGTTCATATTTGACATGGTTTCAAACAACAGGTTCATATTTGACTCGAAGTTTAGGTTCATATTTGACCTGGGATAAACAATGCCAACAGTTACTGGACTTGAAGAAATTAGGCATCAGATAGGTTAATACCAGGGTTGCATAAATTAAGATTAGACTTCCTGGGGAATACCAATTATGGTTGCAAAAAGGTTGGATAAATCCAGAGATAGATAAGTTTCTCATAAGAAACTGCCACTTATCACAATGAAAGAATAAGCTTCTCCAAGAGAATGCCACTTGTTGTTGGGTATAAATCCTGAAGGGATGTTGATATCACAACACTGCTGGAGAAATAATTTTGTCTTCAATGAGGATTTGTAAAAGATTCACAGTGCAAAATAAATACACGTTCAAGATAGGCTCAGAAACCACACCTTCCAGGGACCAAAGTTCAATCTAGGAACAAGCTAGAAAGAAACGGTCAAACCAGACTCCGATCATTGAGGAATGAACTCAAATGGGGATTTATCTTATCCGAATGTGGAAAAGACAACTGAACCAACCATCATCCACGAGGATAAAACTCTGTGGGGAATTTAGCAAGGATGAGCATTTTGGTGCCTAGGGCTGACAACTCTATTGGAGAGAAAAGACAAACCCAATCACTTGGGGATTTAAACGCCAAAGTGAACAACACCGGTAAACACCAGGATGGAAGCAGAAATTCTAAGATGCTATGCATATGAGTGTATATATGTCATGCTTATGCTTGCCCTGACAAAACAGACAAGAAGCGAAACTGGAGATGAAATAAACATCTCGACAAAGGATACCCAACCAAACTCCTCAGATTGAGCTATTACTGGGGATGAACTTGCAGAATCAGTGGTTCTACTTCAAGATTACAAACTTCTCCGGGGAAAAAAGTGATCCACTTGGGGTATAGCATCATGACTTCACTAGGATTGCCATCATGAGCTTGATTTCTTCATTGGAGGGAAGTCCGTGGAGAATTGCCAAGATTTAGCTATAGAGACAGCTTACTGGGGAGCTAATAACAGATGTCATCTGCCCCAGAGTACATGGTCTATTAGAAGAAAATAACAAGAGGATTTTATAGAAGAATTGGCATACAAGGTGTTTCAATATCTTCCAACTCTTGGAGAGGTTCATGAATTTTGACATAACTGCCCCAGATTAACTGTATTTACACAAAAGGTCCTTGAACTTGTGCTTCGGACTGGTTGTCGACAACTGGGGAACAAACTTGCCCTTGTCAGCTCGGTTGATCTGTGAAGGAGATGTCCCTGACTAACTGTTTTTTAGAGATTTGCCAAATCTCGATCTGATTGCCCCTGATTAACTGATCTGTGAGGGTAAGTCATCAAAAGGATTTTACAGAAGAATTGACACACCAGATACTTCAATATCTTCAAACTTTTGAAAAGATTCATGAGTCTTGACATAACTACCCCAGTTTTGCTGCATTTATACAACAAGGTCCTTTGAACTTGTTCTTCAGACTAGTTGATCCGTGAAGGAGATGCCTCAGCCTAATTGGCCTTTTGAGAGATTTGCCGAATCTCGAACTGACTGCTTCTGATTAACGGTATTCGCGATACAAGGTCCTCAGACTGCGGTAGAAATAATTGGGGAACACACTTGCCCCTGTCAGAGACTAAACTTGTCATAAGATGACCTCAAGAAGGCTTGCCCCAATATCCTGAATTTGAAGAGTTCTGCCCCTGATTCAATGACTCTTGGAATGGTGGATCGGCAGATCCATCTGCTTGGTTGCCCCTGACTGAGCTTCCTTTATCAAGACGAATTCCCTAGCTGGCTGCATTTGTTGGGATTTCTCTGATATTGAATTGTTTTTACAAACAAGTATTGTTCATTTAAAAATTGGCAATTTTAATGCAAAATTCATACAAGCTTTTGAAATCAAATTTTATTGATGAAACATACACAGTGGAATGATTAAATAATAAAAAACAAAGGTGGATTTATCCATTTACGGAATGACAGATGAAATGATCAACACACACAATTAGCAAAGATTATTAGGAGTCAGCTTAATCAACCTTGCTGTAGTATGCTTTCAAAACAACCTTACCTCAATTAGGTCTTTTAAGGGTTGTAATGTGGCTTGGTTCACGGTTCATGAAACAAAGGATAAAGGCTCAAAGTTTATTTGTCCCTACCCCATCTTCGTGATGAACTCCAATCCTATACTCAGCTAACTTAAGCTACACATTCACGTACCTATAGACTAGGAATGAATTGATGATAGTTGGTGATGATTAAGACACCTAGGGTAGTCATTACTCTCTTACAACATTTGATTGTCCTTTATTGTTGAGGTTTTGAGACCTTTTCTTGTCTTCACTGAGGTTTTGAGACCTCTTCTTTGTCTTCGCTGAGGTTTTGAGACTTCTTCTTTGTCTTTGTTGAGGTTTTGAGACCTCTTCTTTGTCTTTGTTGAGGTTTTGAGACCTCTTTTTGATTGTCACTTAATTTGAGAGAGCTGACTTGGTGTCTTGCATGAAGCGCTTGCATTAGAATGCATAACCAAGTTAAACTGAGAACTACCCTGCCCCAAGGTTGAGATTATGGGTTTTTTGTGTAAGGAAAGAAAACTTCTACTTCTAGGCTCGAAGGGGTTAACTAGGGATTATCTTCCTTATTTCTCCAGTGTTTGGGAATTGAAACAATGCCTTACATCCTCGGCAAGGTTAAATCAAAAGCCAACCACAACAATTATGGATAATATTCTCGTCAACCTCCCTAATCTTTGATTAACAACAAATTGATATGGAGTAAAGCAGGATAAAGATATATTTTTTTTGCTTTTATGAACACAAAAGTAAATGAGTGAAACGAATGGACTTAATCAAAAGATGCATGAACATTTCATCAATCTTGCCAATTTGAAAGTACAACAAAGCTTATAAGCAAATGCGAATTAAAAGTGCAAAGGAAATATAATTGAAAGTACTGAAATGAACAAAATACAACCAGCTTTGGCGAATTATTTTCAAAAGATTTCAGTTTCCGGGTCCAAGCGGGGGAACACCTTCGCCACTAATCACATGTTCCTTATGATACAGAACCTTGAGAGGCCTTGCAAGTCTCTTGCCTTTTGCTTCAGAAGCTGAGACATTAGTGTCTGACACACCTTCCTGAGGATGCAGTGTCTTTAGCAGGTTTAACAGTCTCGCTTCGAACTCTTTGCATTCTCCAATGGGATGCCCCATTGTCCCAGTATGGAATTGGCATTCAATCTCTGGGCGATCTTCTTCAAGAATCAGTTCCTTGTCATAGATCAACCTTTGCACAGTAGATTCTAAGGCTCGGCAACCATCCAAATCATGTCCTTCAGCCCCTTTATGAAAGTCGCAGGTCAGATGTGCATTGTGCCAAGGTCCTGGCACAGGGTTGTAAGGTTGAGGAGTCACCAACTTGTTTTGAATCAGCAGTGGGAACAGTTTGCTCAGTGGCACCGGGATAGGTGTGTATTGAACCTTACCTCTTTTGACAGAGCACTTCTTCTTATCTTGATCTCGAGAACCTTGAGGAGAAACAACCGTTGGAGGTTGAAACACCCTTTCGGTAGACACCAGATGACGATTACATTCTGGTGCAGGAACAAGACCAAAGGCTGGTTGGCATAAAGTTTCCTCAAAGACAGATCCTGGGCATGGGAGAACCACAGGAGATGGAAAATGATTGCTCTTGATATTAGGCTGAGAGTCATCGAAAGATAAAATATTTCTCTCCACTAGATCCCTCACAATATGCTTCAAAGCAAAACAACCTTCTAAATCATGGCCTGGTGCACCTTCATGGAATGTACAATGAGCATTGTGATTGTAAGAAGGTGGAAGTGGATCAGGAGGTGGGCTTGATGACCTTGTAGTTATTAATCCTTGTTGCACCAAAGAAGGATACAACGCTATATACGTCATAGGAATGGGAGGAATCGGAGGCCTACCACCCTGTCTCTTACCTGAAATGTTCTGACGAGAAACTTGAGTCCATTGTGAATAAGCAGGAGCATTAGGAGCTCGTTGATAGATTGGTGGTTGAGAATCTGGCTGATAAACAAAAGCTTGATTGTTGAATGTTGGCGTGATAGGGTGAATGTTGTAACACCCCAAAATTTGCCCTCTTACTTTTAACTAACTGGCTTATGTTTCTTTGCATTTCTTGTATTAGCATTTGTGCATAGCATTGGTTCTTAGCATGGGATCAAGGTACTTGGTTCATCTCAAAGGAGTCTCAAGCCTCAAGGTGGTTTGAGGAGTTCATCATATCTTCATAAGGTCAAGAATGGCAAAGGATTTCAAGTGAATCTTTCCCTCCTAACCAGAGGGAACAAATTAGGGTTTTGGTTCAAAGGACTTCTTGAGAAGACTTTGTGGATTCAAGCATGTTCTTATGGTATTCCATATGCTCACAAGTGTTCATGGATGAAGGCTTGGTTAGTGGTTCATTGTGGAAGATGTTCAGTGGATCAATTGCTTGTAGACCAAGAAAAGTCAACAGTGAGAGGGGATGTCAACTGTGGAATTTTGAGGTTCTCTTCAGGGTTTTCAAGGTCTCACATCCTCATATGGTCTTCAAGGGTCAAGATTCATGTCATTCACCAAGAATCAAGAGTTTGTGCAAAAGTTACTAAATTTGGAAAATGACCTATAATGAGAACTTTCCATTTTTGGCAGTTTTTCCACCACATTCAACTTGACTTTTCATCATCAAGGAAGCTTCAAATGAATTTTCCTCCAACATGAAAGTTGAAGATCTTTCTCTCCCATTTCCAAAAAGTACTGGATGGTTTCCATATCATTTGTGAAACTCAAGTTATGGTCAAAACAATGCAAGGTGCTTTTTAAGGTTTTTTACGTGTACCACTTTTTCCACCTTTTGCATTTTGGTAAAAATTGACTTGTAATTGGTTCTATTTCTTCAAGTCACATTCTAATATCCAAGTACACTTCATTTGGCACAAGTTTGGCCCTTGAATTAAGTCATTTCATGCCATGTACCTCACTTTCTTCACATAATACAATTTTGCAAGATGGATTGAATCTCACAAATTAAACCACTACAAAGCCCAAATCCAATTGAGATGTGATCAGCAAGGGAAGTGTGAGTGATTCTCATGAAAAGCATGAGCTTACACGTGTGGATTAGCGGGTTGATCACATTTTGCATTTTTGCAAAACCATTCAAAAGTCATTAATCAAGGGATTAACCAAACTTTAATCATGATCAGAGGTCTAATGAGGTGTATATAAGCTAACTCACACGTCCAAAGCTTGGTCACACACTCTCATTTGCTCAGATTTTGAAATTTAACTCACACTTTCTCCTCTTCGAATCTCTCTTTCCACAAGGGTTTTTGAAGATTTCTTTCCATATTCTTGTTCTACACACTCCATAGAACAAGAATCCACCATTGATTGGAGCTGAGAGTGAGTTTTTCATCAGATTCAGTTTTGAAGGTTCAAGTTCAAATCTCAAGATCTAGCATGATTCCAAGCTCTAATTGCATTTATTTTGCAATTAGAGGTTCCAAGGAGTAGATCTGCACTCTTACACTGGGTTTCTAGGAGTATTTTTGCTAGTTTCAAGTTTTAGGTGAGTTGAATTTCATGATCCTATAACTTGTTTTTATGGTGTGCATTTTATTCCTCATGAGTTGTTGATCATTATGATATGTTTTATTTTGAGATTTGAACGTGTATCATGGCTGTATTTTGGATATGGAATTTTTAGATCTAAACTTTTCTTCTTCGATTTGCCTTATGTGTTGATTGTTTGATGAAATGGTTTGCATATTCTTGATCCTCATGAAAATCTGAGTGGAATAGTGCTCTTGTTTGTGGATTCTGGGAAATTTGAAGTTGCAGGTCGCCGGAGAAGACGACCGGAGCTAGGGCTCCGGCGTCTGGTTTGTTTTCAGGCAAGGTGAGGGTTTCATTGGAGAAGATGAAATCTGGACCGTCCATGTCCAGATCTGATGGCTCACGTTTAGCCAACTCATTTAATTTCACGTGTTTAATTGGTTTTCATTTTAATACATGTGTATTCTATTCCATGATTGTTACCATGTACACAGAATTTGAGCCACTCATCTTAATTAATATGTGATTTGTTGACTGAATGATACACGTTAGATGAATCTGACGCTTAATATGCTGCCAGCGCATTAAATTTTTCACATGCCTCTCACGTGAGTTGTATTTAGGTCAGATCATGATTGTTGTGTGATTCCCCATGCTTTCTACCATATACTTTTAATCCTGGCCACCGATCTTGATTACTTGTTGGTTATGTTGACTCGTTGTGAAGCGTGAGATAGATCCTAGGGCTTGTGTGAGTCAATTGAGTTGACTGAGTCCACATTTTTGTTTGGCTGCGCTGATTGTTTTTGTTGTGGACTGGGTTTGATGTCTGCACCCCCTGTTTAAGCCCATTTGATATTTTAAACGTGAATTGCTTGCTGAATACACCCCTGGGTTCTTCTTTTCATCCTTATTTTATTTAGTTAACTCATTTGCATTTTTTAATTTTTTAAAATAGTTTTATGCATCCAAAAATCACCAAAAAAATCATGAAGCATATTTTTGCATTTAATTAATTTTGGACATTTTTTATTTCTGACTTTGGTCATTTTTTATCATATTTTTGGCATTTTCTTTTATTTTCTTTGAAAATTGCTTATTTGCACACTTCAGCTTTGAGAATTTATTTCTCATAGCACATAAAACATTTTGAGTCTATTATTTTTGCATTATTTCATAAACATATTTAAGTGCATAAAAACATTTTTCTCATATTTTTAAACTCTTTTCATATTGCATTTTATCCCCTCTCTTTTGCATATTGATCCATAATCCTTTATGCTCTTTGTCTAATTGTTTGAGGGACCTATATTGTGAATTTTTGCATGAGTTTTTAATATGATGTTGATCCCTGGTTGTGGTATTCTGAAATTTAATTTTATGATTTTTGAATCAAGTTTACTATTTGTTTGATCATTCATGTTTGAGGTCTTATTTTGTGAACATCTTTGATCATGTTGAATTACTTGCTCTAGATGGCACTTGTGCCATTGTATGAGATTGTTTTCTTTGATTTCTTGAGCCATGTTTAGATCATTATAGGTCTCTTTAATGCAAATTTAAGTCATTGGTGTGAAGTTGTTGCTTATTTTATGTACATGTTCCATGCTTGTTTCACATGCCTCTTTTTGACTTATCTTCTCACTTCTTTTCATCCATGCCTCTTCTTGGTTTGTATTTGGTTTGTGTATACCATGCCATATCTCTTCTTTGCATCTCATATGATGTATGCTTCTGACTTTAGAGCTTTGCATTCATTCCATATGTTATTCATGTTTCATCTTGCCTACTTGAACATGTTTCACTTACATGCTTCTTTCTTCTTCTTCTTCTAATTACTCTCAATGCTTGGATACTTGTTTGTATGCCTCATGTGACATTTGTACATCATGTTTAGGCACATGTTTAGGTCATCCACATTCTGATTTTGATTTTATTTAAAGCATTGTTGCATGATCACCTTGCATATCCACTCATTCTTCTTCTACTCCTTCTTTGATGATCTTCTTGGATGTTTGGCCATTTGTTTGCATTCTCTTTGCTTGAGTTTGTTTGGTAAACATTATGGGTCACCTCTAAGGTGTACATTCTGACTTGGATGAGTTTCGTTTGGTTTGTAACCATTTCTCTTTGGGTTGTGACTTGTTTGGGTTTCATTTGTCTTATTGTTGCTTATGTTTGTTTTTGCTAACCATGTAGGGGCTAATGGTAAGTGAATGGAATGTGGATAGTTATCCACATTCTAACTTCTCCTTTCTCTTTTAAGCTTTCATACTTGTGTTTGCTTTAGCATTTAAGATGCTTTTTCCTCTCTTTCACTCTCTTCCTCCCATGAATCTCAAGACTTGTTTAAGTCTTGGATTCTCTCCCTTTAGAGCTACCTAGTCTAACTTAATTTTTGATTAAGCTTGGAGTAGGATTAGCATTAGGTTTTAGGTAGTTGTCTCTCCTAAGCCTCACTAACCATAGGCCATTCATGCATGATAACATTAGGACTCTTAGTTTCCCTTTAGAGTTTCCTTTGTGTCTTCTCTCTTCTCATCTCAAAACTTCTTGAAAACACTTAATAAAGATAAAGTGTATTGCGCATGAGCCTTAAGCGTTGGGAATGAGAAATGAGGGGCTTCCTCTCATCTTTCTAGAGTGCTTAGCGGGCGTCCTGTCTTGGGACGATTCGTTAAGTATTCGTCCCTGTACCCTAGACTTTGGTGCAATGCAAGTTATGAACTAACTTAAAACACTTCTGTCTAAAAAACACAAAAACAAATTCAAATCTTTTTATCCTTTGGGATTGTTTGGTTCCAGACCATTTTCAGAAAAGAGCACGTTACCTTCCATCTGAGTCGCAAACAGGCATCGCACTAACTACCGGACGCGAATCTAACGTCGCTCATAAAAAACACTCACCCATCCGTGGTCGTACCCACGAACTACATTAGCTCTGATTCCTCTCTCTCGTCCGATTGAGGATATGTAGGCACAAGACAACGATTGTCTTGGCGAGCAACCTTCCCCCACAGTTCCCGTCCGAACTACGTTGACTCTGACTTTCCCATTTTACTGAGGGAGTATGTAGGCCTAGGGCATCGAATATGTCCTACCGAGTCCGTCTTAGTCACCTCCATCCCCATTTTCTTTTGTTCAGCCATTGATAGTAGGACAACTCACCCTCCGTTTAGACAACAAGCGTGGATCCCATCGAGTACGATGGATGCGTGGGGTGCTAACACCTTCCCCTTGCATAACCGACTCCCAAACCCGGACTATGGTTGCGATGACCATGTCTTTCCCCCTTTCTCTTCAGGTTTATGCAGTGTTTCCTTTCCCTCTCTCGAGATAAATACACATTGCTGGCGACTCGTGTTTTCTGCGCCACTCTCGTGTTTGTACCGTTGGATGCGAATATTTCGGGAGCGACAGCTGGCGACTCTGCTGGGGAATCTGGTTGACCTCTTGCTGGTCCATCCCCTTTAGCGAGTCGATCCTAGCGCTTGTTTGTTTTTTTCGTTGGGTGTTTATTTGTTGTGCTTTATTATGTTGTATATTACTGTTTTACAGCTTTTACTGCATTGCATTTCATTTTATTACTGTCATACTGGATATTACTGTGCTGTGCTGGCTGGTTTCTGTTTGGCAGGTTGGGTTGTTCTGAGAGATAAGCCCAATACCCAGGCTTGAGTACACCCTTGGACTAGAGTGGAAAGTAGTGGGACCTACGTGCCCTCTTGGTACGTTTGTGTGTTCACGAAATTCACAACCAGACGAGGCTATCTTGGGACGCATTCTGACGTGTGTGTCTTACGCATGTTAGAGTGTTGATCTAGAGAGCTGTCGACTCTGGTGACCGTTTCTCCGATACCTCAGTTGCGCCTCTCCTCCCGAGATGTGACAGTGGCAAACCACATTCCGTGGCAAACCCATTGCACATTCTCGATCCGAGGACCCAATGCTGAGGGACTCGCATAGGATGACCTTATTTTTTAGGGGAATCAGTTGAGGCCTCCTCGATTGATGATGATGCCAAACCAGAAATGGTGAACGTATCATCATTTCTCAACCTGAGAGCCCGAGATATTGAGGATCCTCGCCTTTCTAGAACCCTCATGAGAGATGGGATGGGTGTTTGCAGGCTTGCAGGTAACCGAAACCTTCAACCTACCCGGTTTTCTGGATTTCTCATCAGTGCTTGATTATCTGGGTTTCTGGTTATCTCAGTGGTTCGGTATTCTAGAATTTTGGTTTTTTGGGTTGTGGTTCTCGTTCAGTTAACAGCACAACACATCCAGCAGTGGTGCCTTGATCCCATGCTTGCATGTGCATATCATTTTTCTTGCATTCTAACATGTTTGACATTTTTCAGGGCTTGCATCTTACTCTTGATTCCGGTTTTCTGAGGTTGCCTTAGCATGGATGTCCAGAGAAAGAAGACTGTTGCTTATTCGTTCCCAGACCCGACCTTGACATTGATTCACAAGCTGATTAGTATGGCTGGTCCAGAAGTTCGTACAGAGTTTGGTGGAGAGTATGGGAGACTTCTGAAGTTTGTCTACAATATCTCCAAGTATGAGAAGGATGCCATTCACACACTTCTTCAGTTCTATGATCCGTCTTTGCGTTGCTTCACTTTTCCAGACTATATCTTGACTCCAACGTTGGAGGAATTCTCATTTATTTTGGGAATCCCCATCAGGCATGACATAGTTTTCTTTTCTGAGGAATGCCCTGGGATAAAAGAAATGGCCACTGCTCTTCATATTGGTGAATCTGTTCTGAGCAGTAATATTGTGGAGAAGCAAGGAGCTAAGGGTTTCTTATTGAAGTTCTTGTTTGATCAAGCTTGCATACATGTTAAAGAGAAGAATTGGACTGCTTTCCAAGCCATTCTGGCTATGTGCATCTATGGGATTGTCCTGTTTCCCAATGTTCCTGATCTGGTGGATATGCATGCTGTCAGAATCTTTATTTCAAAGAATCCTATACCTACCTTGCTAGGTGATGTGTATCACTCAGTCCACTACAAGAATGAAAATAGGTGTGGAAAAACTGTGAGTTGTTGTGTACCACTCTTATCTACTTAGTTTTTGAGTCATCTCCCCGAAGCTGGCGCTTTCGTTGATACGAGAGATTCTCTGAAGTGGTCAAAGAGGTTAATGGGCTTGACTGCTGACAACATTGTTTGGTTCAACCATGACTTGCTAGGAATGGAGATTATTTGCAAGTGCGGAGAATTCCCTAATGTACCCTTGATAGGGAGAAGAGGTGGAATTAACTATAATCCTTCCCTTGTTATTAGGCAGTTTGGTTATCCTTTGAGAGGTCCACCTGAAGAGCGAGATATCAGAGAATCCTTATTCTTCAATGGTACTGGGGATCAAGAAATGGTAAGGAAGATTGTGAATGCTTGGAAGCAGGTGACCAAAAAGGGAAAAACTTCATTCGGGAAATGTAACAACCAGGCCTTTCCTCCCTATGAAGAGTGGATTAAGAAAAGAGCAGAAGAGGAGCTTCTTCCCTTCCCGGTGGAACCACCTTTGTATCCTTTGATGATCGAGGCTCCCACAACTGTTGATATAGAGAAGTATGATAAGTTATGGGCTGAGAAGGAGAAACTCCGAGAGGAGAATCGTGAGCTGGGTAGAGAGGTTGGACAGTTAAAGCACGAAAAAGGTGAAGCTATTCATGCTGCCAGGTTGAAATCAGAACTTTTGGCTATGAAGGAGAAAGAATTGTCTAAAGAAGCCACAGCCAGAGAGAAAGTGGCTCAAGCGTTGAAAAGTGTTAGCAAGGTCCTTTCGTCCAAAAAGAAAGAGTTAGCTTATGCTATGTCAAGAATTCACAGGTTCCACGACCGTCAGAATACAACAATTACTGCCAACAAGTTGAAAGAGGACAAGTATCTGGAGCGGATTAAAGGTTTGAAGACAGAGCTTCGGAAAAAAGATAAGGAGATTTTATCAGGGATCTTTGAGAGGAGAGCAGTTGAGGAAAAGCTCAAGGAAACCATGGCAGATATGGAATAGCTGAAGATCCAAGCTGAAGTGAAGAAAGCCAGAGGCGAAGGTCCAAGTTCAGGTGGAGCTTTTAGAGAATATGATTGGGAGTTGCATAGTCGTTATTTAATAGGAATCTTGCATAGGAGAGATCTTCTAATTCAGGAGTTGATTCAGAGACCAGAGCATCCTAATACCAAGAAGCTTCTCAAGGAAGTGCAAAATTGGTGCAAAAAGAATGACGAATGGGGAATTCTAGCACGGCTGAGTCTTGATGATATGTTTTAGTTTCCTTGCTGTTGTTTTCTTTGTATTTCTGGGATCACCGCCAGGCTTGTTGGTCGGGGTCTTTGTTTATGCTTATTCAGACTTGTGTTGTAACAGATGCTTATTCTCTTTATATGATCAGGAATTCAGTTCTCTTCTATTGTTAAAACTGGAATCAAGGGACAGATCGCCTTGATAATGTTCATACATGTTTGCATTTGCATAATCATCTCATTTTGCATTGCAGGTTATCTTGGTTTCTCTGGTTTTCTTATGCTATCTCTTTTTGACAGTCAGGATTGATCAACCAACTCATCGGTATTCTACCAGGCTTAATCAAAGCAGAGTGATGGACAAAGTTCAGGTAGACATGGCAGCTATGCAAGCTCGCATCGATCAATTCATGGAAATGATACAGGGTATGGTGCAAAGTCAGAATGAATTCAGAACTCTAGTTCAGCCTTTAGTGTCGCAGGTTGATGAAAATGGTATCTTACACGGTGGTCTCCTTAATCGTGTTATTCCTCCGGGCGGAGGTGGTACTGGTATCAACATTCTTATTCCTGGCGCTGGTGGACAGGGTGGGATTCCTTCAGTGGTTGGAGAAGGAAGCACTGTTCGAGCTATCCATGGCCATCGGTTTGATGATCAACAGGATGATGTTTTTTCAGTTAGAAGCTTGAATGCTGGTCTTCCTGTGGTCAGTGATGAGAGGATCCGTTTAATCGAGGCGCAACTAAAAGGGGGTTTGAAGTAGGATGATCTGGGAATAGATTTGGACGACCTAGGGTTGGTCCCTGATATTGTCATTCCACACAAGATTCAGATTCCTACACTGGAGAAGTATAATGGTTCTACCTGCCCCAGAACTCATGTAAAGGCGTACACCAGGAAGATGGCTGCCTATGCCAAGGACGAAAAGCTAATGATGCATTTTTTCCAAGACAGCCTGTCCGGTGCGTCTTTGGAGTGGTACATGGCACTGGAAAGTAGAGATGTTCATACTTGGAGAGAGCTAGCTGCAGCTTTTATCAAGCATTACCAGTACAACACAGACATGGCTCGCAACAGGACTCAGCTGTTGAGCATGTCCCAGAAAAATGATGAAAGTTTCAAAGAATACGCGCAAAGGTGGCGTGAATTGGCGGCTAGGGTGCACCCACCAATGCTGGAAAAGGAAATGTTGGATATGTTTATGGACAGACTGCCTAAGCACTATTATGAAAAGTTGTTGCCTTGTTCACTAGGCAAGTTAGCAGACGTGATCGCGATCGGACAAAAGATAGAGGTTGGAATTAAGGCTGGAAAAGTTTCTAGTGGTGACGAATCATCCTCTGGGCAGGGAAAGAAGCCGTTTGTGAACTATAAAAAGAAAGAAGAAGCCAATTCTGTCTCATCTTATAGGGGAAAGGGGAAACAACAACAAAACTATAACTAGCAGGTGGCTTCCGTGGTTATTCCTGCAGCACTTCCACCTCAAGCAGCGCCTTAACAACAGAACCGAGTTCAACGCTAGTATCCAGCCAGACAGAAAATAGCTGATAGACACTTTGATACTCCACCTCTACCATATTCACAATTGTTTCAGCATTTGCTTCAGTTGAAAAGAGAACTTTGGCTCCTCCTGTTGGTACTCCGCCTCCCGGATACAATCCTAACTCCCATTGTGATTTTCATTCCGAGGCACCGGGGCATCATCTCGAGGACTGTAAAGCTTTCAAGCATAAAGTCCAGGACTTGGTAGATTCAAAGGCTATCAGCTTTTCTAATGATGGACCTAATGTTGTGCAAAACCCGATGCCTGTTCGCAATGGGCTGAGGGTGAATGCAATAATTGAGGAATGTGAAGCTTTGAATTTGATCATGGATGTTGAGGAGCTGAAAAATCCGCTGGCTGTGGTTAAAAACAAGTTATTAAAGGGTGGCGTCTATCCGGGTTGTGATGAGAACTGTTCAGATTGTTTGACAAAGGATAATGGTTGTGATTCGCTGAAGAGGGGTATCCAGAATATGATTAATGAGGGCTGCTTACAGTTTGATAGAGGTAATCAGTAAAAAGAGGTTGTTAGTGAGAAGGTTGCTACTATCACCATTCTGTTCAAAACGATTACTATTTCAGGTCCGGCAAGACCACCTCCAGTTATTATCACAAGGGCTGGACCCATTCCGTATGAAAGTTCTAAGGCTATTCCCTGGAATTATGGTGCCGAGGTGTTTGTCAATGGACAAAAGCAGGAATTAATGGCTACTTCATTAGTGAGTTCTAATCCTGAGATTAAGGTTGAAGCTGATGCTATAACGAGAAGTGGTAGAGTGTTTACTCCTGTTAATGATCAACCCAATACTTCTAGTCAAGATAAGGGAAAACAGGTAATGGATGGTTCTGTTCAGCTTCCAGTGGTTACTGATTCTACAGTAAAGCCGGTTGATGATGCTTTTTCTAAAAATGTAGAGGAGTTTATGAGGCTCATCCGGAAAAGTGATTACAAGATCGTGGACCAGTTACATCAGACCCCGTCCAAGATCTCTATTCTGTCTTTGCTGAAAGTTTTGAATGCAGCCTATGTTCCTCAAGAGATTTCTGTTAACCAGCTGGAAGGGGTTGTAGCGCACGTGAATGCGGGTAATGGCTTGGGTTTCACAGATCTTGATTTGACTCCCGCTGGGAGGAATCATAACAATACCCTGCATATTTCGATTGAGTGCCGTGGTTCGCTGATGTCACATGTTTTGGTTGATACTGGATCATCGTTGAATGTATTTCCAAAGAAAGCATTAATGGAGTTAGATACCAGGGGATTAATTTGCACACCAAGTGACTTGGTGGTGCGAGCTTTTGATGGCTTGAAGAGATCTGTCTTTGGCGAGATTGTGCTTCCGATCAAGGTTGGGCCGGAAATCTTTGATGAAATGTTTTATATAATGGATATTCAGCCAGCATACAACTGTCTGTTGGGTCGTCCTTGGATCCATGGTGCAGGCGCTGTAACCTCCACTTTGCATCAAAAGCTGAAATACATGGTTGAGGGTCACGTAGTGACAGTGTGCAGAGAAGAAGACATAATGATTAGTCAGCTGTCAACTTTTAAATACGTGGAAGTGGATGGTGAAATCCATGAGACTTTGTGTCAGGGATTTGAGAAGGTGAAGGTTTCTGAAGAGGTTGTCCAGTCTGAAGCTATGGAGCAGCCTGCAGGGGCAAATCAGCATGAGATCTCTATGTCTTCGTTTAAAGACGCCAAAGCTGTGGTTGAAGCTGATAGCTCACAGAGGTGGGGCTAAGTGGTTGAAGTTCAGGAGAAGAGGGATACTTATGGATTGGGATACAAGCCATCCAGGAGAGATGGGGATCCTCCCAAATTCTATGGCCCTATCCATTTCACTAGTGCCGGTGTTTCTTTCGACAGAGTTAATGTCATTGAGGAAGAGGGAGACAGTGATTGTGACATGGATAGCTGGATCCGCCCTTGCATCCCGGGAGAAAGTCTATGCAACTGGTCTTCTGAAAAAGTCATTCAAGTGACTAGCTTCGAGTAATTGCTTTATTTTCCTATTATGCTAATCCTGCGTTCTGCCCAAGACGTAGTGATTTTGTTTGTAGGGCTTTAACTGTTGCATGTTTTGCTTTATCATCAATAAAGGACTTTTCACACTCAAATATTTTGATATCTGTCTTTCCGTTTTTATTTTTATGCATTAAAAACCCACATCAAAATGGCAATGTGTTTCTTTTGTTGCATACATAATAAGACATACCTCATCAATCATGCAGGTCTTTTTGTTCAGATGACACCGATCATGACTCAGCTATAGCTCGGTATGACTTTGACAATCCAATCTATCAGGCAGAAGAAGAGACTGACGAAGATTGTGAACTGCTCGAAGAGTTAGCCAGATTGTTAAAGCAAGATGAGAGAGTCATCCTACCTCATCAGGAGGAAATTGAGATTGTGAATCTGGGAACCGAGGACGCCAGAAAGGAAGTAAGGATAGGGGCTGCGTTGGAAGACAGTGTCAAGGGAAGATTGATGGAATTGCTCCGTGAGTATGTGGACATCTTCGCCTGGTCTTACCAAGACATGACTGGGCTCGATACTGATATTGTTGTACACCGGCTACCACTTAAAGAAGGTTGTGCTCCGGTCAAGCAAAAGTTGAGAAGAACTAAACCGGAGATGTCTGTCAAAATCAAGGAAGAGGTTTAGAAACAGTTGGACGCCGAATTTCTTGCCGTGACGAATTATCCTCCATGGGTTGCTAACATTGTGCCTGTACCTAAGAAGGATGGGAAGGTCAGGATGTGTGTTGACTACAGGGATTTGAACAGAGCAAGCCCAAAGGACGATTTCCCGCTCCCTCACATTGACGTGTTAGTTGATAATACTGCTCAATATTCAGTGTTTTCCTTCATGGATGGCTTCTCTGGGTATAACCAAATCAAAATGGCCCCAGAGGACATGGAGAAAACAACATTCATAACATCATAGCGAACTTTTTGCTACAAGGTGATGCCCTTTGGATTGAAAAATGCAGGGGCAACCTATCAGCGGGCGATGGTGACTCTCTTTCATGATATGATTCATAAAGAGATTGAGGTCTATGTTGATGACATGATTGCGAAGTCACAAACGGAGGAAGAACATCTGGTGAATCTTCAGAAGCTATTTGAAAGATTAATAAAATTAAGACTGAGGTTGAATCCGAACAAATGTACCTTCGGGGTGAGATCAGGAAAATTGCTGGGGTTCATTGTTAGTGAAAAAGGTATCGAGGTTGATCCTGCGAAGGTAAAAGCCATACAAGAAATGCCTGTGCCGAAAATAGAAAAAGAGGTTCGTGGTTTCTTGGGGAGATTAAACTACATTTCCAGGTTCATCTCTCATCTCACAGCCACGTGTGAACCAATCTTCAAGTTGCTAAGAAAAGATCAAGCGGTCAGGTGGAATGAAAATTGTCAAAAGGCGTTTGAAAAGATTAAAGAATACTTGCAGGAACCTCCAGTCCTTATGCCGCCAGTGCCAGGAAGGCCTTTGATTATGTATCTTACGGTTCTTGAGAATTCAATGGGGTGTGTGCTCGGTCAACACGACGAGTCAGGTAGAAAAGAGCACGCCATCTACTACCTGAGTAAAAAGTTTACTGATTGTGAGTCGAGGTACTCGGTGCTGGAGAAAACATGTTGTGCACTCGCTTGGGTAGCTAAGCGTTTGAGGCAGTATATGTTAAACCACACAACCCTTTTGATTTCGAAGATGGATCCGATCAAGTATGTGTTTGAGAAGCAAGCACTTTCTGGGAGAATAGCCCGTTGGCAGATGGTTCTGACGGAATACGATATTCAGTATGTTTCCCAAAAAGCCATTAAGGGAAGTGTTCTATCAGAATATCTTGCCGAACAACCAATTGAGGATTATCAACCGATGAAGTTTGAATTTCCAGATGAGCATATCATGTACCTGAAGATGAAGGATTATGAAGAGCCTTTGCCTGATGAAGGACCTGAGATTGGATCTCAGTGGAAGTTGGTTTTTGATGGAGCTGTTAATTCATATGGTAACGGAATCGGGGCAGTCATTACGACTCCAAAGGGTTCTCATATACCCTTCACTGCCCGATTAGCGTTCGTATGCACCAACAATGAGGCAGAGTATGAAGCATGCATCATGGGGTTAGAAGAAGTAATTGATTTGAGAATCAAGAACCTCGATGTTTATGGTGATTCTGCATTGGTGGTTAATCAGATTACAGGCGAATGGGAGACTCGTCAAGCGAATCTTGTTCCATATAACAATTATGCCAGAAGGTTGTTACCTTTCTTTGACAGAGTGGACTTCCATCACATTCCCAGGGTTGAGAATCAGATGGCTGATGCGTTGGCAGCGTTGTCATCAATGTATCAAGTGAATCGTTGGAATGAGACTCCTTCAATCAGAATCATGTGCTTGGACAGGCCTGCTTTTGTATTTGCAGTTGAAGGGGTATCAGATGGAAAGCCTTGGTATCATGACATCAAAGTCTTTTTGAAGAGTCAGGAATACCCAGCTGGGGCATCTTCCAAGGATAAAAAGACATTGAGGAGGTTATCAGGAAACTTCTTTTTGAACAAAGACAATGTGTTATACAAGAGAAACTTTGACATGGTTTTGCTATGTTGTGTTGATGAACACGAGGCAGGCCTGTTAATGGAAGAGGTTCACGAAGGTTCCTTTGGTACTCATACCAATGGGCATGCTATGGCAAGAAAATTGTTAAGAGCGGGGTATTATTGGATGACTATGGAGTCTGATTATTTTAAATACGCGCGAAAATGTCTTAAATGCCAGATTTATACTGATAAGGTGCACGTACCGCCTACTCCTCTAAATGTTTTGTCGTCACCTTGGTCTTTTGCCATGTGGGGCATTGACATGATTGGGAAGATCGAGCTGACTGCTTCGAATGGAAATCGTTTTATCCTGGTGGCTATTGATTATTTCACGAAGTGGGTAGAAGCAGCATCGTATGCCAACGTCACCAGACAAGTGGTTGCCCGGTTTATCAAGAAGGACATCATCTTCCGGTATGGAGTCCTGGAGAGAATCATTATTGACAATGGTTCAAATTTGAACAATAAGATGATGAAGGAGCTATGTCAGAGCTTTAAAATCGAACATCACAATTCTTCTCCCTATCGTACGAAGATGAACGGGGCTGTTGAAGCGGCAAATAAGAACATTAAGAAGATTGTGCAGAAGATGGTGATGACATACAAAGACTGGCATGAGATGTTGCCTTACGCTTTGCATGGTTATCGTACTTCGGTACGTACATCAACTAGGGCAACTCCTTTCTCACTGGTATATGGTATGGAAGCAGTTCTACCATTAGAAGTTGAGATTCCTTCTTTGAGAATTCTGACAGACGTGAAGCTTGATGAAGCTGAGTGGGTGCGTTCCCGGCTGAATGAACTGAACCTCATTGAAGAGAAGAGATTGAAAGCCATTACGCATGGCCGGTTGTATCAGAGCAGGATGAAAAAAGCATTTGATCAGAAAGTGCGTCCTCGGTGTTTTCAGGCTGGTGAATTGGTTTTGAAAAGGATCCTTCCTCCTCAAACAGATCACAGGGGCAAGTGGACTCCAAACTACGAAGGGCCATATGTAGTAAGGCAGGTTTTCTCTGGTGGAGCCTTATTACTCTCAACTATGGATGTCGAAGATTTTACGTCCCCTGTGAACGCGGATGCAGTAAAAAAATACTTTGCATAAAAGAGATCCGCTGAACATAAAAAGAAGGTTCAAGCAAAAATGGGGCATCCTGGCGAAACATAAAAAGAAAAGGTTCCGGCAAAAATTAGGGATAAAAAGAGAAAAAAGAATAAACCCGCAAGGTTGAAAACCTGAAAAGGCAACCTTGGCAAAAAAAGGGTATCCCGGTGGATTGAAAACCCGAAAAAGGCGATCCAGGCAAAAGTTAGGGATTTAAAAGCAAAGACTACGATCCGCGCTCGATCTGTGATCATTATTCACACTTGGAAAATTCGAAGGAAAGGAATCAGTCTAGTCATTCATCTTCAAAGGTCAAAGCATCTGCGGATAAACAAGTCATATGGATTATAGCTGAGTCGAGTCATGGTGGATGTCTGTTCCCCACATTGCCGATATGTGTATTTTCTTTTACTTTTTGTGCAATTACCTCTTTCCAGGAATTGCTTCCAAATGTAAATGCCTATTTACAGGCCAATCCATTCAATAAAAATTGCATTTCACTCAAAAAGCTTTCCATTTGTGTTTTTGTTTTACCTGTTTTGTTTGTGAAAATGTCCGATATTTTTGATAAACATTACATGCTAAAATGTTGAGCTTTATGAAACAAGTTGGAAAACGGTGGCAATTGCTTAGGCGTCAGTCACTACGATGATAATCAAAGTAATCATTTTTGCACATAGACCTTTCTGTTGGTTTTGCAGGATGACAGGTGTACCTCCCCAGTAGAGTTGCTATCCCAACTTTGAAGTCTGATCGTCCTCAGCAGTTTGCTACTCTTCCCAGTCAGAGTATCGAGGATCGTCTTCCTCAACAGAGTATAAAGAAGTGATTTCCCAAGCGGAGCCGTTGAGGATCGTCCCCCTCAGCAGGGTATAAGAGGTTTACCCTCAGCCAGAGTTGTGATTTGGCTTATCTTCCCTCAGCAGGAGTGCAGAGGGTTGTATACCCAGCCGAGGTTGTGTTTGGATTATTATTCCCCAGCAACCATTCAGAGGTTGATTGCTCTAAGGTGGATTTTGTTGTATCTCCAGCAGGAGATTCATGGACAAAGATGTTATTATCCCCACAAGGTCCTGGGGTCTACTTTCCTCAGTTGGTTAGAAAGTATAGTCTCACCGACAACGGTTTGATCTAATCCCCAGCAGGTTGAGGGTAATGTTATTTCCCTAGCAGCAGATTAAGCTCACCGACATCCCCAAGCAGAGTCTGGTGGTGAATGGTATCCCCAACAGGTCTTGAGTCCAATCGTTTTTGGCAGGCGTCAAATCCAAGTTCTGAAGTATTTGGTGATCCCCGGTGGAGGAGTTTCCATCTTCAGTATTCATCGCCCTCCCCAGCTGAGTGGGTATCCTATTAGAGTTTCGTCCATCTCCAACAGAATTATTGATCTTGATATTCCCCGGCTGAGTGGGTACCCTATCAGAGTTTCGTCCATCTCCAGCAGAGTTGTTGATCTTTTCATCCCCAACGGAGTGGGTTTTCTCTCGGAGCTTTCATCTCCAGCAGAATTTGTGATCAATGTCTTTCTCAGCAGGGTCTCTTATTTCGGAGGACAATTTATTTTTGTCGTCCCCAGTGGAGTTTGCCTTCGCCTTCAGCATTTATTTTGCTGAGGCACCTCTTTTGCATTGCATAAGCATTCTTGCATGTCATCCTCCCAAACGCGTAGCATTTCCATTTCGTATGGAGCATTACGGCAAAATTCAAACATATGCATTCGAAGCATAAGCCAGGTTTTATTTCCTTACCGGTTCCTTTCCCTAGCAGAAAGTGACGTGATTCAGGGGATGTTGTTTAACATCACACCGCAACCAGTGGATTTGTCCTCCTTGTCGGTCCTCCTTACGCTCCCCCCGCAGAGTGGCCTATTTAGATTTCTCTCTTCCCCAGCGGATTCATCTTTGTAGATATGTTGATTCTACTTATTTCAGGTTTGAAAGTCCATCTTTTAGTTCGCCTTCGACCGTCTTCTTTTATCCCAACTATTGGTTGATATCTTTGCTTGGTTATCCCAACTATTGGTTGGTACCCTTCCTTTATCCCAACTATTGGTTGGTATCTTTTCTTTTATCCCAACTATTGGTTGGTATCTTTTCTTGGTTATCCCAACTATTGGTTGGTACCCTTCTTATCCCAACTATTGGTTGGTATCTTTGCTTGGTTATCCCAACTATTGGTTGATACCCTTCTTTTATCCCAACTATTGGTTGGTATCTTTTCTTGGTTATCCCAACTATTGGTTGGTACCCTTCTTTTATCCCAACTATTGGTTGGTATCTTTTCTTGGTTATCCCAACTATTGGTTGGTACCCTTCTTTTATCCCAACTATTGGTTGGTATCTTTTCTTGGTTATCCCAACTATTGGTTGGTACCCTTCTTTTATCCCAACTATTGGTTGGTATCTTTTCTTGGTTATCCCAACTATTGGTTGGTACCCTTATTTTATCCCAACTATTGGTTGGTATCTTTTCTTGGTTATCCCAACTATTGGTTGGTACCCTTATTTTATCCCAACTATTGGTTGGTATCTTTTCTTGGTTATCCCAACTATTGGTTGGTATCTACTGTGTCTAAGTCCACTTTTGATTGGCGAACACTTACCATTGATCCCCACAGGTTGCAAATTTCTGGGTTCTTTTTTTGTATTCAATCACCTTCTACCTTGAATTTCTGAGAGCCGTTGCTATCACCCTTTCAGGTCCAAGTTGATTGAATAGGGGCAGCTGTAACACCCCAAAATTTGTCCTCTTACTTTTAACTATCTGGCTTATGTTTCTTTGCATTTCTTGCATTAGCATTTGTGCATAGCATTAGTTCTTAGCATGGGATCAAGGTAATTGGTTCATCTCAAAGGAGTCTCAAGCCTCAAGGTGGTTTGAGGAGTTCATCATATCTTCATAAGGTCAAGAATGGAAAAGGATTTCAAGTGAATCTTTCCCTCCTAACCAGAGGGAACAAATTAGGGTTTTGGTTCAAAGGACTTCTTGAGAAGACTTTGTGGATTCAAACATGTTCTTATGGTATTCCATATGCTCACAAGTGTTCATGGATGAAGGCTTGGTTAGTGGTTCATTGTGGAAGATGTTCAGTGGATCAATTGCTTGTAGACCAAGAAAAGTCAACAGTGAGAGGGGATGTCAACTGTGGAATTTTGAGGTTCTCTTCAGGGTTTTCAAGGTCTCACATCCTCATATGGTCTTCAAGGGTCAAGATTCATGTCATTCACCAAGAATCAAGAGTTTGTGCAAAAGTTACTAAATTTGGAAAATGACCTATAATGAGAACTTTCCATTTTTGGCAGTTTTTCCACCACATTCAACTTGACTTTTCATCATCAAGGAAGATTCAAATGAATTTTCCTCCAACATTAAATTTGAAGATCTTTCTCTCCCATTTCCAAAAAGTACTAGATGGTTTCCATATCATTTGTGAAACTCAAGTTATGGTCAAAACAATGCAAGATGCTTTTTAAGGTTTTCTACATGTACCACTTTTTCCACCTTTTGCATTTAGTACAAATTGACTTGTAATTGGTTCTATTGCTTCAAGCCACATTCTAATATCTAAGTACACTTCATTTGGCACAAGTTTGGCCCTTGAATCAAGTCATTTCATGCCATGTACCTCACTTTCTTCACATAATACAATTTTGCAAGATGGATTGAATCTCACAAATTAAACCACTACAAAGCCCAAATCCAATTGAGATGTGATCAGTAAGGGAAGTGTGAGTGATTCATCATGAAAAGCATGAGCTTACACGTGTGGATTAGTGGGTTGATCACATTTTGCATTTTTGCAAAACCATTCAAAAGTCATTAATCAACGGATTAACCAAACTTTAATCATGATCAAAAGTATAATGAGGTATATATAAGCTAACTCACACGTCCAAAGCTAGGTCATGCACTCTCATTTGCTCAGATTTTGAAATTTCACTCACACTTTCTCCTCTTCGAATCTCTCTTTCCACAAGGGTTTTTGAAGATTTCTTTCCATATTCTTGATCTACACACTCCATAGAACAAGAATCCACCATTGATTGGAGCTGAGAGTGAGTTTTTCATCAGATTCAGTTTTGAAGGTTCAAGTTCAAATCTCAAGATCTAGCTCGATTCCAAGCTCTAATTACATTTATTTTGCAATTAGAGGTTCCAAGAGTAGATCTGCATTCTTACATTGGGTTTCTAGGAGTATTTTTGCTAGCTTCAAGTTTCAGGTGAGTTGAATTTCATGATCCTATAACTTGTTTTTATGGTGTGCATTTTATTCCTCATGAGTTGCTGATCATTCTGATATGTTTTATTTGAGATTTGAACGTGTATCATGGCTGTATTTTGGATCTGAAATTTTTAGATCTAAACTTTTCTTCTTCGATTTGCCTTATGTGTTGATTGTTTGATGAAATGGTTTGCATATTCTTGATCCTCATGAAAATCTGAGTGGAATAGTGCTCTTGTTTATGGATTCTGGGAAATTTGAAGTTGCAGGTTGCCGGAGAAGACGATTGGAGCTAGGGCTCCGGCGTCTGGTTTGTTTTTAGGCAAGGTGAGGGTTTCATTGGAGAAGATGAAATCTGGACCGTCCATGTCCAGATCTGATGGCTCACGTTTAGCCAACTCATTTAATTTCACGTGTTTAATTGGTTTTCATTTTAATACATGTGTATGCTATTCCATGGTTATTACCATGTACACCAGATCTGAGCCACTCATCTTAATTAATATGTGATTTGTTGACTGAATGAACACGTTAGATGGATCTGACGCTTAATATGCTGCCAGCGCATTAAATTTTTCACATGCCTCTCACGTGAGTTGTATTTAGGTCAGATCATGATTGTTGTGTGATTCCCCATGCTTTCTACCATATAATTTTAATCCTGGCCACAGATCTTGATTACTTGTTGGTTATGTTGACTCGTTGTGAAGCGTGAGATAGATCCTAGGGCTTGTGTGAGTCAATTGAGTTGACTGAGTCCACATTTTTGTTTGGCTGCGCTGATTGTTTTTGTTGTGGACTGGGTTTGATGTCTGTACCCCCTGTTTAAGCCCATTTGATATTTTAAACGTGAATTGCTTGCTGAATACACCCCTGGGTTCTTCCTTTCATCCTTATTTTATTTAGTTAACTCATTTGCATTTTTTAATTTTTAAAAAATAGTTTTATGCATCCAAAAATCGCCAAAAAAATCATGAAGCATATTTTTGCATTTAATTAATTTTGGAAATTTTTTATTTCTGACTTTGGTCATTTTTCATCATATTTTTGGCATTTTCTTTTATTTTCTTTGAAAATTGTTCTTATTTTCACACTTCAACTTTGAGAATTTATTTCTCATAGTACACAAAACATTTTGAGTCCATTCTTTTTGAATTATTTCATCAACATATTGAAGTGCATAAAAAAATTTTTCTCATATTTTAAACTCTTTTCATATTTCATTTTAGCCCCTCTCTTTTGCATATTGATCCATAATCCTTGTGCTCTTTGTCTAATTGTTTGAGGGACCTATATTGTGAATTTTTATATGAGTTTTTAATATGATGTTTACCCCTGGTTGAGGTGTTTTGAGATTTAATTTGATGATTTTTGAATCATGTTTACTATTTTTTTGATCATTCATGTTTGAGGTCTTCTTTTGTGAACATCTTTGATCATGTTGAATTACTTGCTTGAGATGGCACTTGTGCCATTGTATGAGATTGTTTTCTTTGATTTCTTGAGCCATGTTTAGATCATTATAGGTCTCTTGAATTCAAATTTAAGTCATTGGTGTGAAGTTGTTACTTATTTTGTGTACATGTTCCATGCTTGTTTCACATGCCTCTTTTTGACTTATCTTCTCACTTCTTTTCATCCATGCCTCTTCTTGGTTTGTATTTGGTTTGTGTATACCATGCCATATCTCTTCTTTGCATCTCATATGATGTATGCTTCTGACTTTAGAGCTTTGCATTCATTCCATATGTTATTCATGTTTCATCTTGCCTACTTGAACATGTTTCACTTACATGCTTCTTTCTTCTTCTTCTAATTACTCTCAATGCTTGGATACTTGTTTGTATGCCTCATGTGACATTTGTACATCATGTTTAGGCACATGTTTAGGTCATCCAAATTCTGATTTTGATTTTATTTGAAGCATTGTTGCATGATCACCTTGCATATCCACTCATTCTTCTTCTACTCCTTCTTTGATGATCTTCTTGGATGTTTGGCCATTTGTTTGCATTATCTTTGCTTGAGTTTGTTTGGTAAACATTATGGGTCACCTCTAAGGTGTACATTCTGACTTGTATGAGTTTTGTTTGGTTTGTAACCATTTCTCTTTGGGTTGTGACTTGTTTGGGTTTCATTTGTCTTATTGTTGCTTATGTTTGTTTTTGCTAACCATGTAGGGGCTAATGGTAAGTGAATGGAATGTGGATAGTTATCCACATTCTAACTTCTCCTTTCTCTTTTAAGCTTTCATACTTGTGTTTGCTTTAGCATTTAAGATGCTTCTTTCCTCTCTTTCACTCTCTTCCTCCCATGAATCTCAAGACTTGTTTAAGTCTTGGATTCTCTCCCTTTAGAGCTACCTAGTCCAACTTAATTTTTGATTAAGCTTGGAGTAGGATTAGCATTAGGTTTTAGGTAGTCATCTCTCCTAAGCCTCACTAACCGTAGGTCATCCATGCATGATAACATTAGGACTCTTAGTTTCCCTTTAGAGTTTCCTTTGTGTCTTCTCTCTTCTCATCTCAAAACTTCTTGAAAACACTTAATAAAGATAAAGTGTATTGCGCACGAGCCTTAAGCGTGGGGAATTAGAAATGAGGGGCTTCCTCTCATCTTTCTAGAGTGCTTAGCAGGCGTCTTGTCTTGGGACGATTTGTTAAGTATTCGTCCCTGTGCCCTAGACTTTGGTGCAATGCAAGTTATGAACTAACTTAAAACACTTCTGTCTAAAAAACACAAAAACAAATTCAAATCTTTTTATCCTTCGGGATTGTTTGGTTCCAGACCATTTTCAGAAAAGAGCACGTTACCTTCCGTCTGAGTCGCAAACAGGCATCGACCCTAACTGCCGGACGCGAATCTAACGTCGCTCATAAAAAACACTTACCCATCCGTGGTCGTACCCACGAACTACATTAGCTCTGATTCCTCTCTCTCGTCCGATTGAGGATATGTAGGCACAAGACAACGATTGTCTTGGCGAGCAACCTTCCCCCACAGTTCCCGTCCGAACTACGTTGACTCTGACTTTCCCATTGCACTGAGGGAGTACGTAGGCCTAGGGCATCGAATATGTCCTACCGAGTCCGTCTTAGTCACCCCCATCCCCGTTTTCTTTTGTTCAGCCATAGATAGTAGGACAGCTCACCCTCCGTTTAGACAACAAGCGTGGATCCCATCGAGTACGATGGATGCGTGGGGTGCTAACACCTTCCCCTCGCATAACCGACTCCCGAACCAGGACTATGGTTGCGATGACCATGTCTTTCCCCCTTTCTCTTCAGGTTTATGCAGTGTTTCCTTTCCCTCTCTCGGGATAAATACACATTGCTGGCGACTCTGTGTTTTCTGCGCCACTCTCGCGTTTGTACCGTTGGATGCGAATCTTTTGGGAGCGACAAATGTGATCCTATTTTTCATTAGAGCTTGCAAAGTTCCTAAAACCCAACTCATCTGGCATTTGAGGATTCTGACCTCCTCTTTCAACTTTTCCTGGTTCTTCAGACTTTCATTCATTGTTGCCATTGTCTTGAATAGGTGCTAGGTATCCTTCAGACACAGAGGAAGAGACGCAAGACTGAGAAATGTGAATGTGATGCGAATGCGCATGAAATGCAAATGTAAGCCAAGTGGTTTCAAGGAGCTCAAAAGCAAATTGCAAACATTTTTGGAAAATTGAAGAGTTTTGTTTCAAAATCCATGATCTCAATCAATCTTTGCAAAGGAAAGAACGCATGAGTTCCTTGAAACCAAAGGGCTATCATGAATGTATGCACAAACACACATATACAGGTATTTATATATTCACACATATGTACAGGCAAACAAATGAGGGCCTAGGTTTGAAGATCACGAGCATGGAGACATGGTCTACCCATCCCAAAAGGTGTGTACTATGGGTTTTCATCTGCAGAACAGGGTTCTAAAAAGTTCCCAGAGTCGACAATCCATCTTTCGGATATTATCGACTTCCCAAATGACTCGGTAATCAATAATATTCTCAAGAGAATATCGTTTGAGTATAGTATCACGTGACAACCATTTCAGAAATAGACTCCATCATGGTCACCGCACTACATCCTAAAAGGCCAAGTGGGGTTTGGAGGTAACTATGGTTCTCAGTTTTGACGGCACCTATGTCGAGAGTAGCACGTTTTCACGAATAGACTCGTTCAACATGACTAGACTCTCAAGAGGGCCTGAACTGAGTGATGGTGTCTCAAGTCAACTTTTTTAGGAATCGACTCCCTCAAAGCCTCCTTGAATATACCATCATCCTATAATAAGTGTGCTCAAGTCCGGGTTATGACTTATCTCACCACTCAAAAGTAGCACCCCGCACACAGAAGAACCCAAGCAGACAGATATACAGATATATATACAGATATATACAATCATACAAGCGAAAAAATATATAACAAACACAAGCAAAACAAGGTGGGCTTAACCCTAAAAAATTATGTCCCCAGTGAAGTCGCCATTTCTGTTGCGGTGAGAATCAGATAACAAGCTATTAATTAACTTGCATCATAAAACTTTGAATTCACCACCGACTTTGATTTATCCAAAAGAAAGGTTCAAGATCGAGAAACCTAAAGGGGGGAGATCTAAGGTTCGGGGGTTGGTTATACTAAGGGAAGGTATTAGCACCCTAAGTATCTGTAGTACTCTACAGGAACCTCTTGTTTAAGTTTGTGTTATGTTATGTTTGCTTGCTAAAGATAAGGTAAAGACCTAAGGGTATGTACACTAAGTTTGCTATCCAAGATGTCGCGTCTTGTGCCTACGTATCTGACTAAAGAATCAGAGCAACCGTAGTTCACCTAACTAAGGGTGAATGAGGAACCATTGACTATGGCCAAAGTTCCAAGGGGAAATGAGAGTGATCTCATTTTAGAGTTCATGAAAACTCTCTAGATCTAAGTTATATGGGAAAAGTGAGTTCTCATGATGGTGAGAATCACATAGAGTTCAAAACTCTAACCTATTGCTAAGTTATGATTTCATGGCTCTTATGAGGACAAGAAAAGAGAAAGGCTCTTATGAGGCCAAGGTAAGAGGCGGCTCTATGACTATGAGGTCTAGAGTGGATCCTATGACTATGAGGTCAAGGGAGAGTAATGAGCTATCTATGACTTTGAGGTCAATAGAGAGACTTTCCTTTGGAAGGAAGGGGAGTATAGCAACTTCTTATGAACAAGAATGAAAAGGATTGAAATTACATGAATAAAATGAGTGTAAGAACTCAAGGGGATAAACATCAATTCAGTATGAACAATATCAAAATATGAGATAAACATTCATGTATGAGCATGGCAAAGTATCATGAAATCAGACATTAAGCAGACATCAAGAACATACACCAAGCAAATAGAAAGAGATGGAAAGATCTAACCAAAAAGACAGTGCATGACAAGCATTCTCCTCTTTTGAATTGGTGAGCCACTAGCAAGCCAAGCAATAGCCAACCTCAGATGAAAACAAAATATCCTGCACACAAAAAATTTCCCAATACAGACAAAGCAACTGAATGGGTCTAAAGTCCAAGTCTCAACTTCCAAGAGCTAAGGGAAAAGGGTCCCATGTAGTGCTAAACCATCGTAGCACGATCTATCAGGAAGATCATGCTATAAGAGGTTGCACAGTTGATCTTTGTGCTAAAACACGAAGGAGAAATGATATTGAGGATCATTCTCCAATGAAATCGTGCCACACGGAAAGAAAAGGTGACAGTCTCGCCTTAATCAAGACTTAATCGAGAAATCGATAATCTATGATATTCGACTTTCATTGACCAAAAATAGAAAATTCGAGAAAGAAAATAGTCTCGTGTTTATCAAGATTTTGTCGATTTAATAAAATAAACCAAATCATGAAGTTTTTTATATCATCGACCAAAATAAAGAAAATGGAATAGAAATGAAAATAAAGTTGGTCTCGTCTAAATCAAGATTTAATCGAGAAATCGATAATCTTTTGATTTTTTAACTTTCATTGACCAACCAAAAAAGAAAAATATGGCCTCATATAATCAAAATTAATTGATTTGAAATAATCAACAAAATTATGATGTTTTTTATATCATTGGCCCAAAGTAAAGAAAATGAAAATAAAATGGAGTTGATAAAATAAGTGACAAAATAATAACAAGTTTTTATTTTAGAAAATAACATAAAAAAACAAAATAAAATGAATTAAGGAGCCAAAACAGAGGGGGTTCAGCGCTGGAGTTGGTGTGTGTGAGCATGGAATCCTTATGGGTCTTAGACCCATTCATCCCCGTTAAAAAAACTCGGTTGTTTTAAGAGAGAAAAAATGTAAAGAATCCAACGGGCCCAGAAGCCCAATAACAACACACCAGACATAGTGGGGCAGATCAGTTAGGGAACATGCCACTGTCAGTTTTCATCTTTAAAACTCAATCACAAAGAAACAAAGAGAACAGTGTCAAGGCACGGTTCAAACTATGTTTAAGCAACATATCAACAGGACGATGAAACAAACCAAAACAGGACACGGCCCAGATTAACGATTCATCGTCAATCTTCAAAGTTTCGACGACGGTCATGGTTGCGAAATCAAAAGTCAACGACAGCGAATCTGAGAAACAAAAAAAGGGTCACGCGATTTTTGTATCCCGACCTTCTTAGTCTACCCGTTTCAATTGAATCTCAAAACAGGCTTGTTTAGGTTTGACTTCATTCAATGATTCTTGAGTCTCTTTTCTTCATCTTCAATTTTTGGTTCTAATTTGTGTTGTTCCTTTCGGATTCATTCTCGAATCACCCCTCACCTCTCTCTGGTTTTTTTCTGGGAAAGATTTGAAGGAAGGTGGAAGAACAGAGGAAGTATTGGAGGTTGAGAGTTTTGAGGTATTGGGTTTAAAAAATGAAACGAAGGTTAGGACGGATTGAAGGAAAAGGAGAAGATTTTGATTGTTGTTGATGTTGATGAAGGCGGAAAGTTGGTGTAAAGAAGATTGGTGAAAAAAATTGAAAGGTTTGCGTTTTAAGTTATGAGGTTGTGGTAGTGGAGGTCTTGCTGATGATCCCCCCAAGGAAAAGAGGTCTCAAGCCCCTTTTATTTCCAATTCATCTCTTCTTTTTAATCTCTCTTTGTTTCCCTCTCATTTTTCTCTACTCTGCCATTTTTCAGAAAATTGAAATTAGACTTCTTGACCAAGTCTTCAAAATCATAAGTCCTTCTCACTTCTCAAATCACAGGCTGTTGTTTTTGGATTGTTACAGGTTTTGAGATGTGCGGCAGTGCTCAGCAAGTTTGTGATGCAGAATTTGCAGGTCACTTTTGGAGCAAATCTTGTTTGTATGTGCTTGGCGTATAACAGGCTTGTGGCGTGTGGAATTGTTGTTTGATGAGCTGTGGTCTTTCTGCATTGTTTTAGCAGACTTGGAGCATTATAGTGTCATTGTCTTGGTGTTGTTTTGGCATTGAATTTGGATTATAGCAGTGATGTTGAGAGCAGGGAGGTTTTTTTTGTGTGTAAGGGTGCAAAGTGATTCTCAGTATAATAGGTCTTTTGCAGTACGGATGTGGGACACATCTCATGTCGTGTTGCAGGCGTGGTAACATGACTTGGGGGACGAAAGGCTGAAGCATTGAGTTTGGTTTTGTCTCTTTTTTTCTTTTGTAAATGGACTCATGAAGTTGTAATGTGGGCTTTTGGATTTTTTGTGATTTTTTTGTAATGACAATATATAGGGATGGGCTTTGCAAGAATCAAGAAGAAATAAAAAAAAAATGAATTGGATTAAAAATGAAGTGTAAAGGAAAAATGGATGAAAGACGGATATGAAAATGGACTGAATTGCAAATGGTTACAAAATGAGTGTGGCTTTTTAGGAATATGGATTTATGGAGATAATATGGATAATGGAATGAATCGAAAATGGATTTGAATAACGAAAGGAAAATGGATAATTGAATTGGATAACTGTGAAAATAGATACGGAGAATGATTTATATATGAAGTGGATTATTGGATGAACTTAATGGATATTGAAAATAAAAAAAAAAGGTTCGAAATGGTTTTAGATAATGGAAAAAGGAATGGATAAAAATGGAATTGAAAAGAAAGAAAATAAGGGTAGATGGAATGGATATGGTTTTGAAAATTGGATATGGAATGAAAGGTGGATAAAAGACGGCTATGGGAATGAATATGCACTTCCACGCTTAAACAACACCTAAACCTTGACAATTTTCACTTGACTGCCACAAATCCTGAACTACATCACCAAACACTTGCACACAACTTGAAATGTACCAACTACTCTGATCTCTTTGATGGCTCTGCGACCTCAATGGAACTGAAACAATATTGCACACACCTTGAACCAGCTAAGCCTTGATAAACTCCTGATAAGAACCTCTCGTGACAAAGAACGCCCCACATCTCAAATGAAAACCTCTGATTCCACAGCTTAGGAGCTTAAATGGTGGATGATCTATCCAAACCCTGATTTGCCGACCCTAGAAGTCTCTTGAAACAAACTCTGATTCATAAGTGAAACAAAATAAACAAAATCGGGTAAATTGGGTTAGTTTAAAAATGCATAGATGATTGAACCTATATGTCAATGCAAGATGTTATGACATCTAAGGGGTAAAATTTGGGGTACAACAACAACTGTTGGAAATGACATATAATGACGCGGGCAAAGGTGTTGTTATATAGATTGTCGTTGTAAGTAAGCTGTTTCTACAATGGGCTGGAAACCGTTATTGAAAGGTAGGGCGTGAGCCATATATCACAACGGTTATGATAATAAACCGTTGTGATACATACACTTAGGTTCTGGGTTCGAAACCCATCAATAGCGAAATTATATAAAACATAAATTACTTATGATATCAGTTACAATAGATAACCGTTGTTGTAAGTACCCTAAGCTTATTATATTAAATGTAGATTGCTTATTTTCCAAACACCTCACTAAATAAATATACATGGATTCAATTTGATGAAGATGTCTATAATCTGCAAATTAAATTGTTCTTGAAAACCAACTTAAGCAAACCAATGTTGTTTTCTGATTGCATTCGTCTCATCGTGCATTTCACACTCTTTTACATATATTGTGGTTTATTGATCTGACTCCTTCGATATATCGCTATATTCGATTATATTTAAATTTCCATAAGATCAACAAGACATTGGATAATCTGCCTCATCTTTGATTTAACTATAATGGAAGATGGCGATGCATCTAAGGGGCCAGATCATTATACCATAATATATATATAAAAGAACATGATATAAATGATGAGAGGCATGCAATCAGAAAACAACAATGGTTTGTTTAAGTTGGTTTTCAAATACAACTTAATTTGCAGATTATAAGTATCTATGTCAAATTAACTGAATGTATTTTAAGTGAGGGTTAGTGAAACAAACAATCTACATAGAATATAATAAACTCAAACAACATTCTATACCAGATCCAGATATTATAAACTCATATAATACGCTTGCTACCACCAGCAAATTTTAAATATATCACTACGGTTAACTAGAATAATTGTAGTGATAACCATTTTATCTGTGAATTTTAAAATAAATAAAAACCTATAGATAGGTATTTATTTATTATAAATATATCACTACGGTTGACCAGGAGAACCGTAGTGATAACCCTTTTATTTGTGAATTTTAAAATAAATAAAAAAGAAAAGGTGCGCCTTAACTTCTCATTTAATGCATCTGTAGTTTAAATATCAACAATGTAATTTACAATGGATCTGCAGTTTAAACATCGACAATGTAATTCAAACCCTAATTCAACTATTACATTTCATAACAAAGTAAACATTAAACATAAAGGAGACAAGAAAACATAACATCTTGTATTTCCAGAAAATATCTCTGATTTCAGTTAGTTCTTCAAATTCTTGTTCTTTTTCTTTAAATCCTCATACATAACCTTCAGATAGCCCACAACTTCCAACTCTGACTTCATAATGCTCTCATCGTCATTTCCATGTCTATCTCCCAAGTCTTCATCCCATCTGAACAAATTACATGTTTCATCGCTCCTCCAAAATGGACATCTCCAAAAAAGCCTTCCTTTATTTTGTCCCTTCTTGCATTGATACGAAACCATACGACCATCACAACCACAAAAATTTCCAGATCGATATTTTACACTGGAAGAAGACGTAGAAACACCTTTGGATGATTTTGTCTTCAAACGTGACATTGCAACACCTTAAAGTAGAACACTTTCTTGTTGTTGTTGTCTTCTTCCCGACAATGGTGACGGCGTTGGAGTTAGGGTTGTTTCGTCTTGTTTCTTTTTTCAATGGATAAATTGATATATACTTGGTGTTTAAAATACATAACAGTTTGTAACAACGGTTTAAAGAAAAAGCCGTCGTGATATCATTATTATTTTTTAGTTAAATATTAATAAAACTTAAAAAGGGAGCATTTACGTCAAAGGGATAAACTATTTGAGGGCGATGAGGTTCGAAGCCATGATAGCTAGATTGTATCACCACGGTTTCCATAACAACCGTTATTATACCCTTGAGATTTCTAATTAAAATAATGCTCGCGCATCCAGTACGCACTATAAGAACGGTGTATAGGATGCCGTTGTAAACCTCGCGTTGTTATTTGGGCGTTTTGTAGTAGTGATTGATTCATATTCATACTCATATTGCATTATTGTCACTCTGGTCATACTCATCCCCAAGTGATAAACGTCTTCTCTCCGATAGAGTTGTCAGTTCTCCTTACCATGTCAGATAGGACAAAATTCCAGTCTAAGTTCTTTCCTCATCAGGAAAATGTACCGTCTAAACGATCTCTCTCCAATGTATTCTTGGATTACAAATCAGTCCTCAACCACTTTGATAACTTGAATCTCTGAAAGGCAAGAAGGAATTCAGATAGGCATCTTTGGAACATCACTCTTCACCATTGAAGGCGATATTTTGGTTCCCCGGATTAAAGAAAATCCCCAGAGAAAGCCTCTCCACCAAAGGACTCTCGACAATACGACAGTTTCTCCCCGAAAAAATTGTTTTCAATTAAGTCATCAGCACCTCAAAATTGGATTACATCACATGGCATTTCTCCGAAAAGGTCTCGAAGGGAAGTATGACGTAACATCACCAAGCAAAAAGCAATCTCTCAAGAGACTTGTTTTCCCCAGTGGTTCGACAAATGGCATCTCCATAGAGAAGTTTGCACACCTCTACAAGTTCAGACAAATGGTTCTTGTCATACCCCAAATTTTGACCACGAAGATTTCCCATCATTGTGAGAATCATCACCACAATATAGATGTGTAGCGAGCGATTTTGGATGTGGTTGCGAAGCACTACCGCTCTTTGGTATCTACAGCTCGATTCATTTTTTATCCTATTAAAGTTGATGAAGGAAGGGAAATAGATGTCTCTAATTAACCCTGCTTGCAAACTGAGTTTGAACAGATGACTGTTGGTTTACAGATGCTACAAAGATTGTGGGTCTCTTTTAGGTGTATTTTGTTAAAAAATAGTGTCCGGTCGATTGGTGGGAGGTTAAGAATGATGCTTTTCGATTGATATGTGGAGGTATGGGATTTTGGGTTTTGGATTAGTGTGCTTGCTAAGATTTTTCTTTCAATCTTATGCCTACGTATTCCCGTTTTTTCCGAAACAGGGAAATCAGAGCGATCGTAGTTCCTCCTATTCTATGGGAGGAAATGGTGTTTGGGTGTCTTGTTCAAAGCCCAAGACGTGAAGCGAAAGGTAGTTTGTATCTTGTTCAAAGCCTAAGATGTGAAGCTGAAGAGGTTTGACTTTAGAGAGAATTTGTCATCTCTAAAGAGGGGTTTGTCCGTCACAACTGTTTATAAAGGAGAATTACTTTAACCGGGATTTGTGAATCCGGCAATGCCATAATTTCCTTTATAGGGGATTTCCAACCTGAAGGAGAAGACTTTAACTCAGTGTAGAGCAATGCTATCTTTCCTTAGGAATCTCTCATGCTAAAAGAGGGACAGTGGCATGAATGTAGATGATCCAGAGGCTTGCCGCTTACAGCGATTAGATGAAGGGGAAGGAGTTGTTGATGTTTGTGTACCATGAACGAGGCACAACTTTGATGCTAAAAGGTTGATTGGATCAACCAATGGTTTTCTTATACAAAGCCTAAGAGGAGGCTAGTGGCCCAACAAGAGGGTATTTTTGATCTGTCTCATACAAAGCCCGAGATAGAGGCTAAAAGGGAAGTGACTCGACAAGAGAGTCCTCTATGGTATCTCGTACGAAGCCCGAGATGGAGGCCAAGGGTTTTATACTCAACAAGAGAGTGATTTATGTCTTGTACAAAGTCCAAGATGGAGGCTAAAAGGTGTTTGACTCCGCTGGGGAGAATCATTGTATAAAGCCTAAGAGAGAGGCTATGGTGCTGTTTCAGTTGAGTGACTGGTCCAGTATATTGGTTCAAAGAGAAAATCAGTTCTTATATGAGTAATGTTATACTCGTGGATTTGTTCCAAGGATCGGGGTTATTTCCTGTTCTTTAAGGAAATGGGAAATCCAATGGGTATTGAGACTGTCCGAGTCTACGGGGTTCCTTTCTATTTTTGAAGGGTGCTTGAGAATATCTTTGAGACTCAAGGAATTTAGACTGTCCAAGTCTAGAGTTTCATCTTTTGTACTACGCTTTGAGAAACAGTAGTAGACTCTTGGAAAGACTGTTCTATTAAGATGACTGATTTCTGTTCCTATACCTTTAGGAGGTCGTCGGGACAATTTGTACGAAGCCTAAGAGGAGGCTGGAAACTTTTAAGAAGCCGAGGGACAATTTGTACTTAGCCCAAGAGGAGGCTATCATTCCCGGAGGAAGAAATCATTTATACGAAGCCTAAGAGGAGGTTGTGAATACTTCTAAGAAGCCGACGTGTCCTTGTACAACACCCAAGAGGAGGCGGGGATGCTTTTAGGAAGCCTGTGGGTCCCTAAACCCCTAGAAATTCAAGACATGCTATTCACAAAGAATAGATCAAGCCAGGAAAGTTCGAGAATTTGGAAGAAACTCAAGAGATGCAATTCACGGAGAAGAGATCATCTCTGGGGAATAGAGTTTCTTGACAACTTCTACGAGTGACAGTCTGAGAAAGGGTTCAAAAAGAATCTGCCTTTCACATCTCCATATTGTTTAACCCCAAGAGGAGGGAAGACTGTGTCTGGTAATCCTATGGGGATCTAGTTTTGACTATTTAAGAGTGATCAACGGGCTTAATGCTAGACGTAGTTGCCGGGGAAACTCTAAATATCTATACTATTATTACACAGTTGATATGAGTTTATGAAAGAAGACTTACAGCGAAACAACCCCATAATACAGTTATATGTATATGAAAGCGGTAAATGAAAGCATATAAACACTTACTCGGTTGTAGAGCTTCCATGCTGTTTGGTTAGTTGTTCAACAAAGAAAGATTGAAAACAACAGTATATTTCAAAATCAAAGGAGAAAGTGCTTTGAAAAAGAAAGATTTGGGGCTTACAGCTCAAGGAGAGGCCCAGGGTTTTATCAGTGATCGCATTGTTGAATTTGTACAGAGGGACTTATACAAGTGACTGAGGCCCAAAAATGTTTTGCTGTACAAAGGGATTTGGGTCTTACACTCTCTCAAGAGGCCCAAAAGGTTTAAAGAAAAAGAGTGGGGCTTATAACACGAAGGTAGGCCCAGATGATTTTTGTTTAAAATGGCGATCGCGCCGAGATTTTCTTTTAACGCGAAGGGCTTATACAATATCTGAGGCCCAAAGATTGTTTTTGGTTAAAAGGGGATTGGGTATTACACTCTATTAGAGGCCCAAAAGTTTTGAATGGGTCTTATAGCTCGAGGGGAGGCCCAATTAGTTTTTTAAAAGGCGACGATCGCGCCGTTCACTTGTACAGAGGGACTTATACAATAAGTGAGGCCTTACATGGTTTGTACAAAGGGGGGTTTGGGTATTACACTCTATTAAGAGGCCCAAAGAGTTTTAAAGAAAAGAAATGGGTCTTACTACTCGAGGGTCGACCCATGGTTTGTTTTTTCAATGGATGACGATCGCGTCGAACTTTTTGAAATACAACAGGACTTATACAATAAGTGAGGCCCAAAATAGGTTGTATTTACAAAGGGTTGGGTCTTACACTCTATTAAAGGCCCAAAGTGTTTTGAAAATGATTTATGAGGATTGAATTAACCAAAAACCCTAATTTGTTTTCAAAATGTGTTTTAATTGAATAAAATATTCAATTAAAATGATCAAAATTGTTTAACATGTGGAAAACAAATTGTGATCTTTGATTAATGCTTCATAAATCAAATTTTGCCCTACAAAATGATTAGAAGTCATAAAAATCTGAAAAATCAAGAAGGAAAAAATATTTTAAATGTAAAAAACAATTAAAACATTAATTCTTTGCAAAAATATCAATTATATGAAATAAATAATATTTTTGGGAGTTTTTCATAAAATAAAATATTTTAACATTTTTGTGAATTATTAAAAAAAGAATCAACTCAAAATCATTAAAACTCAGAGAGAAATTAATTTTTGAATCAATTAAATAAAATCAAAAAATTCAAATATTTGAATTTGAGAGAAGTGGCGCGAAGAACAGCTGAAGAACACACGCGTTTTTCAGCTTTGCCCAGATTTTCATTTTCTATCCAATCTCACTGAATACTTAATTATATCATGCAATCCACATATCAATCTGCTCGTTTTCACCTCACGATCATGTTTATGACAATTAATTTCATTTAAATTAAGCATAAAACAAGAAATCACGATAAATCCTCAAGAACCCTAAATTTTGCATGAAGGCTGGGATTTTTGATACCCGATTCAAAGAAAGCAATTACTTGAGGGGAAACATTCCATGCATGATTATGAACATTTTGCAAAAGTATTGTGCGAGGAAATATGCATAGATTGAGAGATGACCAAGTTTAGGCTTACCTCTAGGTCGTGACAGCAAGAGCAAATTTATTTCTGAGTTGGAGGTGTTACAGATGAATTGTGATGATCTGAACAGCTTCCCTACACCTTATGGAGTGTGTTTGAATGCTTGGACTTGATGGAAATTGGCTGGATCACTTCATGGCATCTCAACTGCAACTTGGTTAAAACCTTGAGCAATTGACTGGTGATTCTGAGAAATCAGTGTTCCAGATGTCGTTGAAGTGTTTGATCAGCTCACATATGATGTATATGAGGTGTGTGTGTAATTGGTTTGAGTGGAATTGCTCTCTAATGAAAAACCCGATAGTGACTTGCTAAGAAAGGCATTTTTGAGAGTGAGAAGTGGATTTTGAGAAAGGCAAGTATTGTAGGCCTTTGGTGTACTTAAACTGATCACAATTTAGCTCTATTTATAGTAGAGCAAGTTTGTTTTGCAAGGAATAGTGAATGGCAACTGCTGAGTAGGGTTGGCCAATGTTGGCAAATGAAAATCCAAGTCTCCTCTAGCCATTGACTAGAGGTTAGGGCACAGGCTACTGGTCCCCTTGGTCTTGGATAAGTCTTGACTGAATTTAGTTGCTAATGGCTCAGTCCATGCCACCTTGGTGCTTCCATTGAATGCTTCAATCCAAAATTGGAGTCTTGTCCCTATTTTGGGCAATTCTAGGTTTAGCGTGCTATTTCTTGTTCCAAGGACTTTGGAGGCTTGGCTCAGTGATTGTTCCCTTTAGATTCAATCCTCAGATGTGTCCAAAGTGATGACAAGGCTTGGAATTGGCTGATTTTGGCAAATCGAGCAAAAGTGCAAAATTCTGCCTTGCCTTGGCAGATTTCAACAAGGCAACTTGCCAATGTCATATCTCATGGCCCAAATTGAATTTGGTGATATTCTTGGCCATTTTGGAAAGCCCTTATATGATACAACAACTGTTTTATTATATTTGGTTTTGATACCTTTTGGATCCAAGTGAAAAATCCCCCTACATTTGGAAAAAAGTGAGGCAAATTCTGACTTAGTGAAATTTTCACTAAGTGTTGGAACAAAGTGACTTTTCTTGATTTTGATCACTCCATAACTCAAAATCCATGAGGAATTTGGACATAGGTCAGTATGAAGCTTTTGTAGAGGGTAATGAGATCTACAAATCAAGCTTTGGATGGAAAAAAATGGCTTTGTGGTTTAGGAGTTATGATCCTCCAAAGTTGGTACCTTTGTCACTTTATTTCATAACTTAGAAAATTTTCTAAGTTTTTATGGTTACCCCTTTTACAAGTTATCCCACTTTCTTTGATTTTTCTTGATGAATGATGATTCAAATCATACATTAACATCATTTTAGGGTTAAAAATCCTTTTTTGTGAAAAATCTCAAAAAGTCAAAGTTGACTTTTGTGCACAGTTGACTTTTTATCCGCTGAATTCCAAACTGTGCAATCCTTTAGGAAATCATGTCCTTGACCTAAATAAAACTTGATGGACATGTTCCATGGGTGTTATAGGGTATATTGAATCATGTCTTAGGGTTTGGGAGCATGTCCTGGTCAAAAGTCAAAGCTACAGTTGACTTTTCTCGCAAAACCCTAACTGTGGTTCAGATGAAATTGAAACTTGTTGCTCAGGCTTCTTAGATCAATCCATTGTTCCAAATGGATCAATATGGTATATTAGAGACCCTCAAATCATGTCTTGAGGTCTTGGTTCATGATTTATCCCAAAAGTCAACTTAGGGGTGAATTAGGTCAATAAACCCTAATTCCTGATTTTTGATGTATGCATCCCTTGAGGCCAAATTGACTTGATGATTGGGTCCATGAGGTTCCATGGAGTATATTAGGATATGCTTTGAAGCATTTGCTCATGCCCAGATGAAAAGTTCCATCTGGAGGCCCTGGTCGACCAAAACCCTAATTTGGTGACACTGGCGATCTTGAAGCTTGATCCACCTAAAAGGGAGCAACCTTGTGCTTAATCCTTGATGTGGGAGTCCTCTTGATCCATTGTGGATGTTTGAGAGGTTAGACAAGTTGAAGATCATGTCATTCCTTGATTGATCCTTTGTCTAAGGCTCTGAGAGGGCTTGAAACCCTAGTTTTGATAGTAGTGAATGCTCACCCATCTTTGGGGAGACTGATGAAGCATAATGATATACCCATATTGTTATGATGATTTGCACAATGATGGGAAATCTTAGTGGTCAAAATTTGGGGTATGACAGATGCCCCTATTTAATCTTCTTGGACCCGAAGGTGTGAATGGCGAAGGTATTCGGGCATTCGGGGTGCAAGAGGATTAAATATCGGAATACCCGAAATTTAGATGGTAGTTATGAATGGCAGATTGCATTCATCTTCTTTTGCTAAGCAATGATGCTGAGAAAAGGTAAACTTCCCCTCGATACCGGTCTTCAGCCAAGGAACTGGTCTCAGTTTTCTTTTGAGATGAACTTCCCCTCGATCCTGGTTTCCTACCAAGGAACTAGTCTTAGTTTCTGATTTAAAATTCCCCTCGATCCTGGTTTCCTACCAAGGAACTGGTCTTAGTTTCTGATTTAAACTTCCCCTCGATCCTGGTTTCCTACCAAGGAACTGGTCTTAGTTTCTTTTGTCAATAAACTTTATTGACAAGGGACGCTATTCGTAGCGATTTTCCTCAAACTTCTCGCCGAATTTTCCTGGGGAGATGCCATTTGACGGAAAAAGTTGACGTCAGACTTGCTGGGGAATCCAGTCGTCTGAGTTGTAGAGGTGCACAAACTTCTCTGTTGGAGACGCCATTTGTTTCTACTGGGGAAGACGAGTCTCTTGAAAGACTGCCTTCGTTTGGGGTCTTACATCATACTTTTCTCTGGATCTTCCCGGAGAAATGCCATATGATGGATCCAATTTGAGGTGCCGATGACCTTTTCATCAGTGGTTTTTTTGGAGAAACTGTTGTACCACCGAATCTCTGATTAAGAGGCTTTCTCTCGGGATTTTCCTTAATCTGGGAAAGCAAGGATATCATCTTTAATGGCGAAGAGTGATGTTGACTGAAGGTTCTCTGGTTTTTCAGAGGTTCAAGTTATCAAAGTGGTCGAGGGCCAATTCTGATCCAGAACTAAACTGGAAGAGAGATATTGTTCAGACGCAGCATTTCCTGATGAGGAAAAAATGGACAACTCAATTGAGAAAATTGTTATCACTAGGGGACACGACCGACCAGAGTGATGCAATGTGAAATGTGAATGCAAATCAATAATGCATGATGTATGTATGTATATGCTGACAAAACTGACGCGACATACAAACTAATGGATGAACGCAACTGGATACTCGGCCATCGCAGGGCGAAGAAGTACCGTTGGTCCAAAAAGTAGCAATTCTACCTTGCTTAGGAGAAGTAGTCCTCGCGGGGAACTATGTTGGTCGGGCTTAGGAGATAAGAACTCGGCCGAGGCGTGTCAGACGAAACAAGGTCTCTGACACAGTTGATCCCTTCATTCAGGCGTACTGGGTTAGAAGAAGTACTTTGATTCTGCACTTTGAGGCTCGAACACCTTTGGAGAAGCGACCGATGTTCTTTCGATGTTCAACAGTCAAAAGAAATTGCCGTCTTTATTTTAAAGCAGAAAAAGTTTTACAAGTAAATTCATTCTTATTTTATTTCAAGAATCGTTAATCATATTAAAATGTCATTCTGTAAAGCTAAAACAAATGAGAATTACAAACAAAAGCACAAGGGCTCAAATTTTATTGATAAGATGGAGATCAGCCAAACACGTGATTCCAAAGAGTCTTTACAAAGTTAGAAAATGGTAATTTACAGGGAAAAAGGCTACGTTGAAACATAACGACCACTATCCTTCTACCAACTTTGAATTCGGGACATCCTGAGCTTCTGTCGAAGATGACCTTGACTAGAGTTTTCCTCCGATGGATGGTGTAACTGCTGCTGAGGGACTTGCCCCTTTGTTGGACATAGTTACTTGCCATTATCCCTAACTTTTGCCTGGATTGTACTGTGATGTTTCCAATCCACCGGGATGATTTTTTTTTATTTTTGTCTCTAATTTTTTCCTGGACCGCCCTTTCGGGTTTTCAATCCACCGAGACGTTTTTTTAGGCGAAGTATTTCTTGACTACATCAACATTTGTGGGGTAGGCAAATTCCTCTCCGTCCATGGTTGCAAGTCTCAAGGCGCCGCCTGAGAAAGCTTTCTTGACCACATAGGGGCCGTTATAATTCAGAGTCCACTTGCCCCGAGAATCAGTGAGAAATGATTATATTTTCTTGAGCATGAGGTCTCCTTTCCTGAAGATGCGAGGTCGAACCTTTTTGTCGAATGCCTTCTTCATCTCTGTTGATACAACTGACCGTGGCATAGTGCCGTGATTCGTTTTTCTTCGATCAGATTCAATTCGTCGTGTCGACTCTGACACCATTCAGCTTCTATAAGCTTAGCTTCCATTAATACCCAGATTGATGGGATCTCTACTTCTATGGGGAGCACTGCTTCCATGCCATATACTAGAGAGAAAGGGGTTTCCCCTGTTGAAGTGCGGACAAATGTGCGATAACTGTGAAGAGCAAAGGGTAGCATCTCGTGCCAATCTTTGCAGGTTACAACCATCTTTTGAACAATCTTCTTGATGTTCTTGTTAGCCGTTTCTACCGCTCTGTTCATCTTTGGTCGGTAGGGAGATGAGTTATGGTGTTCGATCTTGAAATCTGCGCACAAATATTTCATCATCTTATTGTTCAGGTTAGATCCATTATCAGTAATGATCTAGCTCGGAACACCATAACGGCAGATGATATTGTTTTTGATAAATCGGACCACCACTTGTCGGGTTACATTAGCGTATGACGCTGCTTCGACCCACTTGGTGAAATAGTCAATGGCTACCAGGATGAACCGATGTCCGTTTGAAGCTTTGGGCTCAATCAAGCCAATCATGTCGATTCCCCATATGGAAAAAGGCCACGGGGAAGAGAGAACTTTGAGATGCGTTGGCGGTACATGAATTTTATCGGAGTATATCTGACACTTGTGACACCTCCTCATGTACTTGTAACAGTCAGATTCCATTGTCAACCAATAGTACCCTGCTCTTAGAATTTTTCTCGCCATTGTGTGTCCATTGGCATGAGTGCCAAAGGACCCTTCGTGAATTTCTTTTATCAGCATATCTGCCTCTGGTCTGTCTACGCATTGGAGCAAGACCATGTCAAAATTTCTCTTATAGAGAGTATCACCGCTCAGGAAGAAGCTGCTTGCTAGTCTTCTGAGGGTTTTTCTATCCTTCCTTAGTGCCCCAGGTGGGTACTCTTGTTTTTGAAGGAAGCATTTGATATCGTGATACCAAGGTTTGTCGTCTATGATTGCTTCAATCGTGAAGATGTAAGCGGGCCGCTCAAGGCGCATTATGTCGACCTTAGGTTGGTCAGTCCATTGACCTACACTAATCATGGAAGAGAGAGTGGCTAATGCATCATCTATTTGATTCTCCTCACGAGGGATATGATGAAACTCGACTCTGTTGAAGAAAGGTAACAACCTTCTTACATAGTCTTTGTAAGGAATCAATCCAGATTGGTATGTGTTCTAATCTCCTTTTATCTGATTAATAACCAAGGCCAAGTCGCCGTATACGTCCAAGTTTTTGATCCTTAAATCAATCGCTTCTTCGAGACCCATAATACAAGCTTCGTATTCGGCCTCGTTATTTGTACATTTGAACGTAAGTCGAGTGGTGAAAGGAATGTGGGTACCCTGAGGGGTAACAATTATTTCCCCAATTCCGTTTCCATAATGATTAACTGCTCCATCAAAGATAAGTCCCCACTGGGAACCTGGTTCTGGCCCTTGACTGGGTAGCGGTTCGTCACAGTCTTTCATTTTTAGATACATGACATCTTTGTCTGGGAAGTCAAATCCGACTGATTCCTGATCGTGAATCGGTTGATGAGCCAAATGATCGGCTAAAATACTTCCCTTAACGACTTTTTGAGTGTGGTACTCTATGTCATATTCTGATAGCAACATCTGCCAACGGGCGATTCTTCCCGTGAGAACAGGTTTTTCAAATACATACTTGATTGGATCCATTTCGGAGATCAACCAAGTAGTGTGACGAATCATGTACTGACGAAGACATTTGGCTGCCCAAGCCAAAGCACAACAAGTTTTCTCAAGCATAGTGTACCGAGTTTCACAGTCGATGAACTTCTTGCTTAGATAGTAAATGGCAGACTCTTTCCGTTTGGTTTCGTCTTGTTGGCCAAGTACACACCCCATTGAGTCTTCCAAGACTGTGAGGTAGATGATCAGTGGTCTTTCTTCCACTGGAGGTTATAGAATCGGAGGATTCAACAGGTATTTCTTAATACTGTCGAAGGCGGTTTGGCAATCTTCTGTCCAAACACAGTCCTGGTTCTTTTTGAGTAATTTGAAAATTGGCGCACATGTCGCGGTCATGAGGAATATGAATTTGGAGATGTAGTTCAAACGTCCCAGGAATCCTCTGACTTGTTTTTCAGTTTTCGGAGAAGGCATTTCTTGAATGGCCTTGACCTTGTCAGGATCAACCTCAATTCCTTTCTGGATGACAATGAACCCTAAGAGTTTCCCTGAACGGACACCGAAGGTGCATTTGTTGGGATTCATGTGGAGTTTGTATTTTCTCAGACGCTTGAAAAGTTTTAACAGGTGGGTTACATGCTCCTCCTCTATCTTATATTTTGCAATCATATCATCGACATATACCTCGATTTCCTTATGTATCATGTCATGAAACAGAGTAGTCATGGCCCTTTGGTAGGTTGCCCCGACGTTCTTCAAACCGAACGGCATTGCCTTGTAACAAAAGGTACCCCATGGGGTAATGAACGAAGTTTCGCCCATGTCTTTCGGCGCCATTTTGATCTGGTTATAGCCTGAGAATCCATCCATGAAGGAGAAAACTTTGAACTTTGTTGTATTGTCAACCAGCATGTCAATATGTGATAAAGGAAAGTTGTCCTTTGGACTAGCCTTATCCAGATCTCTGTAATCAACACACATTCTGACTCTTCCGTCCTTTTTCGGAACAGGTACGATATTGGCTAACCATTGAGGATATTCTGACGTAGCGAGGAAACATGTGTCAATCTGTTTCTGTACCTCCTCTTTGATTTTGATGGCCATGTCTGGGTGAGTGCATCTCAATCTCTGCTTTACTAGCGGACATTCCGATCTTAACGGTAAGTGATATTCCACGATGCTGGTATCCAACCCTGGCATGTCCTGATAGGACCAAGCAAATACATCGGGGAATTCTTTGAGAAGCTTTGTCAAACTCTCTTTGGCAGTTGGACTGAGCAGTACCCCAATCCTGATTTCTTTTCTCTCTTTTTCTGAACTAAGTTGACCGTTTCCAATGGCTCTTTGTGAGGTTCAATGGACCTTTCCTCTTGTCTGAGTAATCGGGAGATCTCTTCTGGAATTTTGTTGTCAACTTCTTCTTCAGCCCCAAATACCGGGAACTCAAAGTTGGGAGAAGGTATCGGATCGTATGTTTCAACGAGGTTTAAAATAAGCAATCTGCATGACGTGATGATTCGCATTTAGAAGAGATAGAGGGAATGCAAAAGTGTGTGCAGTGTATTATTTGAAAATTGCTTGTTTTTATTATTGAGTTGTTTTTTAGGATTACCATTTTCTGAGAAAAGCAAAAAGAGAAAACAACAATTAATGCGAAAATTACAGAACGACGTTATTTTATTAATGAACAAGTCGATTCTTGAAACTACATCCCTATAAAACAAAACTCTGTCGCTTTGGGCGAAGCGAAGAGGGAAATTTACAGAAAGCGAGCCCTATCAAAACATCCGTTTCACCTGGGTAGGGTGAAAGGTTAAAGATTGCAATTACTTTGACTTATGAACAATCCTTGGAACATCGACAGCAACCCACTGGCGGCGAACTCCTCGGTGAATCACAAAGTCTGGTACCTTCCTTGATTTGTCTTCAGAAATAACGCTGATTTCTGGTGGAGCAGGATCATTGGAATCTGTCTCCCAGGTAGAATTGTCGTAGGAGGATTCCTCTGTTGCATTTTGCATAGCATTTGTGCTCTTAGCTGTATCTCCCCATCCAGTTAGCTGGATGTCTTCGAGCCTGATACGAGAGCTTTCGGGAGCAGTGTACTTGACCATATAGTCGTATTTTCCACTCGGTTGTCCCAAGGTGTCCCACACTTCTTTGGAACTGGAGAGGTCATCCCTCTCGATGACGTTGACCTCGGGAAAAGCATAGTTGATGAATTCAAGTCCTGCAAATGTTGCAAATTCATCGTCATGTTGAGTAGTTTCTGAATGACCTGAGTGTTGATCCCATGACATGGTGGGGACACAGGTATTCTGTTCAATGATGCTCAGCTGAGTTTCATTACTTGGCTGACTTTCTGGCCCCAAGTCTCCTGGGTAAGGCTGCCACATTGGCAGGCCATCCATCGGGCCATAGTAATTGTGGTCAAAGCTGTCCTTCATCGGAGTGTCTTCCTCTAATGAATTTGGCAGAGCACAGCATCCTTCCGGATCACAACCTCCGTATATCATTTCGATATCTGACCGTGGTATAAATCTCGGACTCTGTGCGGGATAGCAAAATGGCGTAAGCACCTCTTCCTGAGACATATAACCGTCCTCGTTAAGATAGGACTTCCATCCTTCATCCATGTCAAAGGAATCCTCCTCATTGATAGCATGGATTGCCTGAGGCACTGGGTGAAGGAACCCTCCACTGTGGAAGAAGTTCTGAATGAGATGAAGACTTTCATCACTGGCAGCTGTCTGAGTACAGGTTTCAGAAACACCAAGACCCTTCTTTGCTTTATTGTCAGTAGGAATGACAAGCTGTCCCCATCCTGTTGTATCGATACTCTCGACTGCTTTAATAACATCTTTATATGAGGAAATCAAAGTTCCTTTTTCCAATTGGTCGTCCTTGTGTAGCGAAAGCGCTTGGAACTGAGTTTCGATTATCCCTTCTGGTTCCACACAAGTGGATGACGATAAATTGCTGACGAGCAAGGCCTGTTCCCCACAGACTTTGATGAGTTGGCCGCTCTGGACGAACTTTAACTTTTGGTGGAGGGTTGAAGTGACCGCTCCAGCCTGATGTATACAAGGTCTTCCTAATAAACAACTGTACGTTTCCCAGATGTCCATGACCTGGAAAGTGACTTGGAAAGTGTGAGGACCAATAGTTATGGGAAGGTCGACTTCGCCAATAATTATTTTTCTGGATCTGTCAAATGCTTTGACGACGACCTCACTGGTTCTCATCGGGGGTCCTTTGAAGGATAACTGCGTCAAGGTGGACTTTGGCATAACATTCAGGACTGATCCTGTGTCTACCAGTACGCTGGCTAAAGCATCGTTCTGGAAGTTGACTGTAATATTGAGCGCCATGTTATGACGGCGACCCTCTTCAGGTAATTCCTCATCACTAAATCCCAAGTTGTTATAGGAAGTGATGTTAGAGACAATGCTATCGAACTGTCTAATGGTTACATCCTGTTCCACAAAGGCTTGCTCCAAGACTTTCTGTAGAGCCTCCCTATACGCTTCTGAACTGAGTAAAAGTGATAGCACCGAGATCTTTGAAGGAGTTTGCAACAGTTGATCAACAAAGTTGTATTCACTCCTTTGGATGAGCTTCAGCATCTCATCATTGTTTTTCGAAAGGTCGGGATTACTGGATTGACCGAGTGATGGATCAGGAGCTTCTGTCTGAAGTTCCTTTTCTTTGCTGGACTCTCCAACTCCTCTATTGAAGATTCTACCACTCCGTGTTACTCGACTGATGTCTGCAATATTCACGACGGAGGGTAATGGAATTTCCTTTCCATTTTCAATTGTTGTTGCACCGTATTTGTAAGGGATTGCCTTAGCTGATTCATACGGTAGTGGTCCCAGCAGATAGATGACTATGGGAACCTTCTGGTTTTTCTGACCATCATAAGTAATCTCGATCCGTTCCTGGTTGGGAACTCTTGATTCGTCAAGTAGAGGGATAATGGAAAAAACATTCCTGGTCCTCTGATGATCAGAGATGACGACAACGTCCTTAATTTGATTGGCAAGGTAGTTCGGCGATCAATTGATGGGTCCGGAACCTGGATATGGGCGAATCTCTCCACGATCCACCTGCCCCTGGAGAGCTTCTCGCACAAGGTAGCATCCTTGGTTACTTTTCGAACAGACTCCACAACGTTCATAATTGTGTGGTGGCACCTGGCCACGCCCACTTTGAATACAATGTAACCTCACTAGGTTAGCTTCCACGAGTTGGACATCCTGACTTTGACGCCGAGTGGGGTTTCTGTTATTGATACTAATTTGCTGAGTATCTTCATCCATGTAGATTGGCATCCACCAATGATTTAACAAGTGCTGAAGTGCTTCCTGGACAATGGCACATCCCTGATCGTTTTTGCAACCCGCTTTACAGCTGTGATAATTATGTGATATCAGGAATCCGAGTCGGACCTGCTCAGCATGCAACTCTACCAAGTTGGTATTCATCAAGCGAATGTCAAAGATTTGAACCATATTGATCTGATAGGGATTTCTATCATGGTAGTCCTGGATCCATCCGAGATCCATCTGACGCTGGAGGGCCTCCTGTATGAGGGAGCATCCCTGTTTGTTTATCGAGCAAGTCAGACAAGAACTGTAATCGTGCCGCGACATTTTATGATATTGGCTTTGCCTTGAGTGCATTGCCACCAGGTTGACATTTATCGCACGGATGTCGTGGTTCTGAATGATGTTGGAATTCGTATAGACCATGTTAACTCCACGAACTCGGTGCTCTTGGATCCATCCGAGATCCATCTGTTCCTGTAGAGCTGATTACACCACAGAACATCCTTGATTACTTTTAGAGTAGATATCACACTGATGATAATTATGAGGTGGTACATGGCCATATCCATTCTGTCTACAATGCATCTTGACCAGATTGGTCCTTAACAAAAGTACATCATGAATTTGATAGATGTTGTTAAATTCTTTCTCAATCAGGTTGACTGCAGCTTTCTCATGTTGAGGCAGCGGGTTTGTGAGAACATTGGGATTCGTATCTTTGAAAGATAAGAGCCCGCTCCTAACAAGCTTTTGCACGTCAGATTTAAAATTGAGACAGTTCTCTATGTTATGCTCTGGACCTCCTTGATGATAAGGGCATGTCTGATCCACTTTAAACCAAAAGGCATATTTTCTGGCACTGTAAGAGGAGACTTAGTCTGGATGTGCCCATTAGCCAGCAGTAACAGAAATAGTTCTGCGTACAACATGGGTATAGGATCAAACCCTGGTGGCCGCGTTGTACGGTTGTTACTATATGGAGGACGAGCCTTCTGAAGAGGCTGTTGTGTCCTTTGCTGATTAGGTTGGCTTTACGCAACCTAAGGTTGATACGTAGGAATAGGCACAGGGCTGATAGCAGGAGTTACAGCTGCTACCGGTTGATAACGTTGCCTTTGATTTCCGAGAGAAATATTCCCAATATCTTGCTCTTTTTTCTTAGGGAGAGCACTACCGTATCGTTTTGTACTACTTGATGATCCAACGTATTTTATTAGACGTCCTTCTCAGACGACTTCCTCAAGACGAACTCCCATGCCCACCATCTCGGTGAAGTCACTGGGCGCACTGGCAACCATTGTATCATAGTAAAATGAGCTTAAGGTCTTTAAGAAGATCTTTGTCATCTCTTTTTCCTCAAGAGGTGGACAAACCTGAGCGGCAATTTCGCGCCATCTCTGATCATACTCCTTAAAGGTTTCTTTGTCCTTTTGTGACATTGATCTGAGTTGATCTATGTCCAGTGCCATGTCCAAATTGTATTTGTATTGTTGGACGAAGGCAGTACCAAGATCTCTGAATGTACTAATCGTAGTACGGTTTAAACCCATGTACCATTTGAGTGCGGCACCGGTTAAACTATCCTGAAAGTAGTGAATCAGTAGGTCTTGATTCTCCGTCTGAGCTGACATTCGTCGAGCGTACATCACCAAGTGACTTTGAGGGCAAGAGTTACCCTTGTATTTTTCAAAGTCAGGCACTTGAAATTTGTGCGGAACTTTCACATTGGGGACCAGACAGAGGTCTGCGGCGTCCTTTCCAAATTGATCCTGACCGCGGATGGCTTGCAGTTCTTTCTGCATTTCCAGGAACTGTTCCTGGAATTCATCCATTCTATCGAACATAGTTTCCTTCTTACCAGAAGGTATCGGCGGAACCTGTCCTTTAGGGACAGCATGCACCACAAGGGGTGGTACCGTGACTACGACAGTGAATCTTGGCATTTCCCAAAGTTTGTAACCTTCAGGAGTCTTCAATATGCCCCTGGTATCTTCGCTTTCCCGAAGTTTGTAACCTTCAGGCCCAACGGCTTCTGTTATGATTCCCTGATCTTCAGTGATCGGCGAAACATATCCTTCAGGGATATAGTTAACAGGCATGCCCCAAGGACGATCTTTCGACATTTGATACCTAGGATCATACTTCTCCACTATGGGCGTTGAGGTGATCTCTGAGATCACAGTCCTTTGTAGCTGAGCTTCTACCATGGCTTGCATGTCGTTACAAAGCTTTCTCATATCCTCTCTCAGAGTGTCGATCTCTTTTTTCAACTCTCTGTTTTCTTCCTCAAGATCATCCATCCTTTTCTGACAATTGGCCTGAGTATTGTACGAATGAGACAGTTTGACTCTAGAACCGAGACACAAACGTGAGATTCGTAGGTAAGAAGAATACGCGATGTGATAATGATGAATGCAATGATTATATTAATTATTTTTTCGGTTTAATCAAAATAAACTTCGACAATTAGATTGCAAATATCAAACAGTGGGGAAACCCATTTTTATTGAATTCAAAGGATTACAGAAATGGAAATACAGTAGATTACAAGGTGCAGAAACAGAAACCTAAGCTAATGGGTCCCGAGTCCTCTCTGAAGAGAAGTCGGGTGCTGACTCTGGTACTTTCCTTTTCTTTGACCGGGGCTCTTGGGCCGTTGTCGGGTTGTCATTCCTTTGCCAGGTGAAAGGAGTGAGCAAATTCCTTTGGTCATCTTGATTCTCTAGAGCATGTTGCTCCAAAATTTCAATCAGAGCGTCCTTTTATTTCAATAGTTATTGTATTTTGATGCATTCCACGTTGAGGGTGCGGTACTTGTTCTTCCAAGACCTCCTCTCCCGTTGAACTTTGTTGAGAGTAACCTGAAGCTTTTCAGTCTCAGTCATGAAGTACATGACAGACTCCCTCGGTGGAAGAACTCCGTGACGAGGATAAGGCATCTTTAGCTTGAGAGCTCTAGTTTGTACCCAGTGGAGATAAGGCTCCACCGAGACACAGTCGGGTTTTCCTAGAGACTCTCGTCCTTTCTTATGAACATATTTCTAAGCGTGCACTATTTCCGTCTTTAGTGCTCTGTCACTTTCTCCTTCCTTGAATAAAAGACCTTCCAGATGAGCAATCCGTGGGACGTGCCTCATCGGGTATCCAAATTTACGACGAACAAGAACTGGATGGTAATTGATTCCTCCCTTAGTTCCTATAAGGGGTACGTTGGAGAAGTTTCCACAACGGTCAATGATCCTGATCCCATCATAAATCCTATTACACCAATCTATGTCAGAGTTGGTGAGGGACATGATTTTCTGCGACCAACGTAAGGCACTCTTGTGATCCCAAAAAGCAACAGACTTAGGCAAGTGGGAGATAAACCATTTATAAAGCAGAGGTACACATCATGTGATCTCCCTTCTGCTGTACAAATTTCCTAAGTGTACAGAATGATGCGCATCCGCGAGCAAAGTTGGCACAGGGTTTCTAATGAGAAAAACCTTAATGGAGTTGATATCGACGAAGTTATTAATGTTGGGCAACAGAAATAACCCGTAGGTGAGTAAAACAAATATGCTTTCAAAAGCAGTCACGTTCCCGATACTGGCGAAGTACAGGGCTTTCTTTGTCAAGAACTGGGCTGGCAAACCTTGTATGCCACCCTTAGTGGTCATGTGAGTCCTGACCTCAGACTCGTCCAAATGAATTGCTCTTGCAATGATTTGATTCTTTGGAATTTCTTCCAATCCAGAAAATGGAGCTTGATCTGTAATGTGTAGATCAATCAAATGAGAATATTCCTCCAACGTTGGTGCTAGCTGGTAATCCGGGAATGTAAAATAGTGATAGACCGGATCGTAGAACTGAATGATCGCATCCATGATTCCCTTAATCACATGGCCTCTTAGCAGAGCTAGCAAACCTCCGTACTTGGCTCTAAAAGCCTCTTGGTTTATGATCATCCTCGCCAAACCTCTTAAATCCTCTAGTTTTGGAATCATGAAGGTGTACTTATGAGTTCTCCTTCTACTGAAATCCATTAGCGTAAACCTTTTCTCTGATATTTGCAATCACAGTCTTAGTTTATTTTGAAAAAACAGAGAGACTATAAGAGAAATTTTTTGAATGTTTTAATGTTTTTTTTTAAATGAATGCATGAATGCAGCACACAAAAACATAGAAAAAACATGGGGTCAAAGGGTTGTTGTCATGGAGTCAAGGCTCTACCCATCCCAAAGGTTTATACTAGGGTGATTTTTGTACCTGTACTCAAAATCATCAGCTCCTCCTAGGATAACAAACAGCAAGCGGATTGCCAGCGAGCTGTATGAAATCTTAGAGTAAATGCTATTCACCGAGAATAGATCAACAGCCTCAAATGAGGGTAGTATCGCATGACAACTATTTCCGATAGTTTCCGCACTACAAAAGGGTTGGCTCCTCAGCTTCTCAGACGTCACAATCGGCCCATTGCCTATGAGAGGGAATGGGTTGCATTGGGAAGCCTCCATTGAGGTTGATGGTCGACCTCGTCGCCATCACTTATCTAAAGTGTATACTTAATCTTTCCACATGCGGCATCACACGCATTCCCATTAGCAGAAAAATAAACACAGATATCAATTAGGAAAAGCAGTATATATATTTGTCCTAATGTCCTAGACTTTGTTAAGAGCTATGAATCTTATGTTTCTGACAGAAAATGGCTCCCCGACGGAGTCGTCATTCTGTGGTTCCTTCCCCACTTAAAGGGTTTTGACCTAAGATCCTAGTGAAGTCAACAAAGAGTCCTATCCCAGAAAGAAAGAAAGACCGGCCCCACAGTGGGCGCCACTTTTTTTTAGGTTTCCACCTAATAGATGGGAAGAGAACAAGATCTCGTCGTCCCCAGTGGAGTCGCCATTTTTCTGTAGCGAGCGATTTTGGACGTGGTTGTGAAGCACTACCGCTCTTTGGTATCTACAGCTCGATTCATTTTTATCCTATTAAAGTTGATGAAGGAAGGGAAATAGATGTCTCTAATTAACCCTACTTGCAAACTGAGTTTGAACAGATGACTGTTGGTTTACAGATGCTACAAAGATTGTGGGTCTCTTTTAGGTGTATTTTGTTAAAAAATAGTGTCCGGTCGATTGGTGGGAGGTTAAGAATGATGCTTTTCGATTGATATGTGGAGGTATGGGATTTTGGGTTTTGGATTAGTGTGCTCGCTAAGATTTTTCTTTCAATCTTATGCCTACGTATTCCCGTTTTTTCCGAAATAGGGAAATCAAAGCGATCGTAGTTCCTCCTATTCTATGGGAGGAAATGGTGTTTGGGTGTCTTGTTCAAAGCCCAAGACGTGAAGCGAAAGGTAGTTTGTATCTTGTTCAAAGCCCAAGATGTGAAGCTGAAGAGGTTTGACTTTAGAGAGAATTTGTCATCTCTAAAGAGGGGTTTGTCCGTCACAACTGTTTATAAAGGATAATTACTTTAACCGGGATTTGTGAATCCGGCAATGCCATAATTTCCTTTATAGGGGATTTCCAACCTGAAGGAGAAGACTTTAACTCAGTGTAGAGTAATGCTATCTTTCCTTAGGAATCTCTCATGCTAAAAGAGGGACAGTGGCAAGGATGTAGATGATCCAGAGGCTTGCCGCTTACAGCGATTAGATGAAGGGGAAGGAGTTGTTGATGTTTGTGTACTGTGAATGAGGCACATCTTTGATGCTAAAAGGTTGATTGGATCGACCAGTGATTTTCTTATACAAAGCCTAAGAGGAGGCTAGTGGCCCAACAAGAGGGTATTTTTGATTTGCCTCGTACAAAGCCCGAGATAGAGGCTAAAAGGGAAGTGACTCGAAAAGAGAGTCCTCTATGGTATCTCGTATGAAGCCCGAGATGGAGGCCAAGGGTTTTATACTCAACAAGAGAGTGATTGTGTCTTGTACAAAGCCCAAGACGGAGGCTAAAAGGTGTTTGACTCCGCTGGGGAGAATCATTGTATAAAGCCTAAGAGAGAGGCTATGGTGCTATTTCAGTTGAGTGACAGGTCCAATATATTGGTTCAAAGAGAAAATCAGTTCTTATATGAGTAATGTTATACTCGTGGATTTGTTCCAAGGATCGGGGTTATTTCCTATTCTTTAAGGAAATGGGAAATCCAATGGGTATTGAGACTGTCCGAGTCTATGGGGTTCCTTCCTATTTTTGAAGGGTGCTTGAGAATATCTTTGAGACTCAAGGAATTTAGACTGTCCAAGTCTAGAGTTTCATCTTTTGTACTATGCTTTGAGAAACAATAGTAGACTCTTGGAAAGACTGTTATATTAAGATGAATGATTTCTGTTCCTATACCTTTAGGAGGTCGTCGGGACAATTTGTACGAAGCCCAAGAGGAGGCTGGAAACTTTTAAGAAGCTGAGGGACAATTTGTACTAAGCCCAAGAGGAGGCTATCATTCCCGGAGGAAGAAATCATTTATACGAAGCCTAAGAGGAGGCTGTGAATACTTCTAAGAAGCCGACGGGTCCTTGTACAACGCCCAAGAGGAGGTGGGGATGCTTTTAAGAAGCCTGTGGGTCCCCAAACCCCGAGAAATTCAAGACAGGCTCTTCACAAAGAATAGATCAAGCCAGGAAAGTTCGAGAATTTGGAAGAAACTCAAGAGATACAATTCACGGAGAAGAGATCATCTCTGGGGAGTAGAGTTTCTTGACAATTCCTAAGGGTGCTTTTAAGAAGCCTGTGGGTCCCCAAACCCTGAGAAATTCAAGACAGGCTATTCACAAAGAATAGATCAAGCCAGGAAAGTTCGAGAATTTGGAAGAAACTCAAGAGATGCAATTCATGGAGAAGAGATCATCTCTGGGGAATAGAGTTTCTTGACAACTTCTACGAGTGACAGTCTGAGAAAGGGTTCAAAAAGAATTTGCCTTTCACATCTCCATATTGTTTAACCCCAAGAGGAGGGAAGACTGTGTCTAGTAATCCTATGGGGATCTAGTTTTGACTATTTAAGAGTGATCAACGGGCTTAATGCTAGACGTAGTTGTCGGGGAAACTGTAAATATCTATACTATTATTACACAGTTGATATGAGTTTATGAAAGAAGACTTACAGCGAAACAGCCCCAAAATACAGTTATATGTATATGAAAGCGGTAAATGAAAGCATATAAACACTTACTCGGTTGTAGAGCTTCCATGCTGTTTGGTTAGTTGTTCAACAAAGAAAGATTGAAAACAACAGTATATTTCAAAATCAAAGGAGAAAGTGCTTTGAAAAAGAAAGATTTGGGGCTTACAGCTCAAGGAGAGGCCCAGGGTTTTATCAGTGATCGCACTGTTGAATTTGTACAGAGGGACTTATACAAGTGACTGAGGCCCAAAAATGTTTTGCTGTACAAAGGGATTTGGGTCTTACACTCTCTCAAGAGGCCCAAAAGGTTTAAAGAAAAAGAGTGGGGCTTATAACACGAGGGTAGGCCCAGATGATTTTCGTTTAAAATGGCGATCGCGCAGAGATTTTCTTTTAACGCGAAGGGCTTATACAATATATGAGGTCCAAAGATTGTTTTTAGTTAAAAGGGGATTGGGTCTTACACTCTATTAGAGGCCCAAAAGTTTTGAATGGGTCTTATAGCTCGAGGAGAGGCCCAATTGATTTTTTAAAAGGCGACGATCGCGTCGTTCACTTGTACAGAGGGACTTATACAATAAGTGAGGCCCAAAATGGTTTGTACAAAGGGGGGTTTGGGTCTTACACTCTATTAAGAGGCCCAAAGAGTTTTAAAGAAAAGAAATGGGTCTTACTACTCGAGGGTAGGCCCAAGGTTTATTTTTTCAACGGATGACGATTGCGTCGAACTTTTTGAAATACAACAGGACTTATACAATAAGTGAGGCTCAAAATAGGTTGTATTTACAAAGGGTTGGGTCTTACACTCTATTAGAGGCCCAAAGTGTTTTGAAAATGATTTATGAGGATTGAATTAACCAAAAACCTTAATTTGTTTTCAAAATGTGTTTTAATTGAATAAAATATTCAATTAAAATGATCAAAAGGGTTTAACATGTGGAAAACAAATTGTGATCTTGGATTAATGCTTCATAAATCAAGTTTTGCCCTACAAAATGATTAGAAGTCATAAAAATCTGAAAAATCAAGAAGGAAAAAATATTTTAAATGTCAAAAACAATTAAAACATTAATTCTTTGCAAAAATATCAATTATATGAAATAAATAATATTTTTGGGATTTTTTCATAAAATAAAATATTTTAACATTTTTGTGAATTATTAAAAAAAGAATCAACTCAAAATCATTAAAACTCAGAGAGAAATTAATTTTTGAATCAATTAAATAAAATCACAAAATTCAAATATTTGAATTTGAGAGAAATGGCGCCAAGAACAGCTGAAGAACACGCGCGTTTTTCAGCTTTGCCCAGATTTGCATTTTCTATCCAATCTCACTGAATACTTGATTATATCATGCAATCCACATATCAATCTGCTCGTTTTCACCTCACGATCATGTTTATGACAATTAATTTCATTTAAATTAAGCATAAAACAAGAAATCACGATAAATCCTCAAGAACCCTAAATTTTGCATGAAGGCTGGGATTTTTGATACACGATTCAAACAAAGCAATTACATGAGGGGAAACATTCCATGCATGATTATGAACATTTGGCAAAAGTATTGTGCGAGGAAATATGCATAGATTGAGAGATGACCAAGTTTAGGCTTACCTCTAGGTCGTGACAGCAAGAGCAAATTGATTTCTGAGTTGGAGGTGTTACAGATGAATTGTGATGATCTGAACAGCTTCCCTACACCTTATGGAGTGTGTTTGAATGCTTGGACTTGATGGAAATTGGCTGGATCACTTCATGGCATCTCAACTGCAACTTGGTTAAAACCTTGAGCAATTGACTGGTGATTCTGAGAAATCAGTGTTCCAGATGTTGTTTAAGTGTTTGACTAGCTCACATATGATGTATATGAGGTGTGTGTATGACTGGTTTGAGTGGATTTGCTCTCTAATGAAAAACTCGATAGTGACTTGCTAAGAAAGGCATTTTTGAGAGTGAGAAGTGGATTTTGAGAAAGGCAAGTGTTGTAGGCCTTTGGTGTACTTAAACTGATCACAATTGAGCTCTATTTATAGTAGAGCAAGTTTGTTTTGCAAGGAATAGTGAATGGAAACTGCTGAGTAGGGTTGGCCAATGTTGGCAAATGAAAATCCAAGTCTTCTCTAGCCATTGACTAGAGGTTAGGGCACAGGCTACTGGTCCCCTTGGTCTTGGATAATGGCTCAGTCCATGCCGCCTTGGTGCTTCCATTGAATGCTCCAATCCAAAATTGGAGTCTTGTCCCTATTTTGGGCAATTCTAGGTTTAGTATGCTATTTCTTGTTCCAAGGACTTTGGAGGCTTGGCTCAGTGATTGTCCCCTTTAGATTCAATCCTCAGATGTGTCCAAAGTGATGACAAGGCTTGTAATTGGCTTATTTTGGTAAATCGAGCAAAAGTGCAAAATTTTGCCTTGCCTTGGCAGATTTCAGCAAGGCAACTTGCCAATGTCATATCTCATGGCCCAAATTGAATTTGGTGATGTTCTTGGCCATTTTGGAAAGCCCTTATATGATACAACATCTGTTTGATCATATTTGGTTTTGATACTGTGATACGGTGGAGAACTGACTTTTTAATTTTGTTTTCGCAAAACATGTTGCGGTTAGCAAGAGTCGCCACTGACTTTTCTTTTATCCAATTTATTTAGGAAAGGTGAAAAGAACAGGAAAGACCTTTTTGAAAAGATTGAGTTCGGGGGGTAAGTTATGAAAAGGGAAGGTGTTAGCACCCCTTTTCATCCGTAGTTATCTACGGGCTCTTAATTGGTTGCTCACTTTAACTTGTTTTTTTTTGAAATGTGGTGTGTGTTTAGAAAATATTTTGTAAAAAAATGACTTTGTAATAATTCGTGTAAGAATGTATACAAAGTGTTTGTTTTTGAAAATATTTTTGTAAAGGTTTGACTTTGTAATAATTCGCGTAAGAATGTATACAAAGTGTTTGTTTTAGAAAATATTTTTGAAAGTGTGAGATGTGAAAAGTATTTGTTTTTTTTGAGTTGTGAGCAAGCATTTAAAAGTTACTTACCCTTAATTTATAAGGTTTTTCTTGTACTTATCCTTTTCCTTGAGAGATAGTACTATCCATACCATTAGTGGGTAGGTAGTCCTATCTATTGGATGTGGAGGGACAACGAAGGGTCATCGAATGGTCATAGAAGGCAACATGTAAGGATAGCTTAGCAATTCGAAGGGACTACCATCATTTTTCCATAGGGTCATCGAGGGACAAGATCATCTTTTTGTAGGCAACTCGAAGGGTCATCGAGGGACTATGATCTTTATATCGAAGGGACTATGATGATATTATTCATAAGCGTCTTTTGCTAAAGTATCCCTATGTTCGAGGGACATGACCATTATTTCGTAAGGCAAACGAAGAGAGGTTACCCTAGAGGTGCATGTGTGTGCATTAGGTCGATCGCGATGCTAAAAAGTAGTCGATTTACAGGGTTTTAAAAAAAGGGCTCGATTATTGAATCGAGAAATGTTTGATATATTTTTTTAAAAAAGGTTTAATATAGTAGCAAGATATGAGCAAAATAAAGGAAAGCAACAAAATTATTTTACATGTCATGGGAATTGGGATACATTTTGCCAATGGGGATAAAATGAGCGATAAATATACAATTCAAACACGCAATAATTTAACAGTAATTAGCAAAAGTTTTAATCCAAACTTAATAATCAGATTAATAATAAAAAATGACATCAATATTCAAATCTAAATTCGAACAAGATTAAGATCAAAATTGAAACAAAATTAACATCAAGAATTAAGAAAAAAATGAAATCAAAATTATTCGAGAATTAATAAGAGAATATCGCTAACGCAAAAATGCGATCATCGCAATCTGGATCCAAATCATGTGGATCTATTTATAACAAAAAGCAACTCAAAGAAAAGAAAATTTCAAATTGGATAAAACCTCAACAATATTGCTATCGCGAAAACGCGATCATCGCAGGCGAATCAAGAAGCAACATGATAATAAGAAAATTATAAATTACAAGTCGGGATGCGAATCGGTAAACGCAAAAAAAAAAGTGGATCGCCACCATGCTAAACCGTCTAACGCGTATAAAATCAAAATACAATGATAAACAAAGGTAGATCGGCATAAAAACCGATGAAAATCGACCATTAACTCGCTACACTTAACGTGATCATCGCGATATGGATTAAAAGTGTGCGGATCTAAAATTATAAAATAGAAAATGCAAAGAAAAAAAAAAGAAAATTTAACGGGCTAAAAAAAATCGATAATGTTGCTAACGCAAAAATGCGATCATCGCAACCGGATCGAACCAGAATAAATGTCACGCATTATACACACCAATATGCAAATAGCATATCGACACGATTCAATCCAAATAATCTAATAATAATAATAAAAAAGAAATTAACAAAATATATATATTAAACCTATTACGTATACATACTGGTAAAATAAAAGTTGAAAAATGAGTTATACGAAAGTTATGTAAATTAAAATATATGTCGTTGCTATATACTGTGAAAACCAAAAAGTATAACAGTGAACGTGGTTATGTTGTTTTAAAAAAAAAGAAATATATATACATTAAAATAAAACGTGTTACACATTATGTTAAAACTTATTATACTGTTTGTTATGAAAACTTAATATATATATTAAGTAACAATGTTATAAATAATAAACAATGGATCAAAAGAAATCGAGCATAGCAACTTGGGTATGTTTCTTTAGTAACAGTGGCGGCATGAAAAACAAGATATATTTGAAACAAAATCCTGGTGATTAGCATATATATCAAGCAAAAACCGAAACGTCCCACTGTATCAGAAGATGTAAGTTATATATAAAAGAAATTGCAAGAGACTCACGTGGAGGCGTACGGATGCGGCCGTTTTTTCCTTTTTTTTTTCCGGTCCCTCTGTTATGTGTAAAACAACCTGTATTTATAGGTCTAGAAAATTAGGTTAAAAAATTTAAAAAGGAAAATAATAATCAATCTTAATTCCTATTGATCAAATAACATTTGAATAAAAATCAAATAGTATCTGATTTTTACTTGGTCACCAAGTAGACCAATGACATAAATTGACCAATAGGAAATGAGTACACAAAAAGAAAATATTTTTTGTATCTATTATGATTTTTGCACTCCTTTTTGGTAAAAAGTGCATAAAATCAAATAAATAACTATTTTTCAAAAATGCCTTAAAATAAAAAACGAAAATTAAAAATAAATAATAGAAAAAAATACATTTTTTGTGATTTTTTTTAAAATAATTTAAAATGAAAAGAAAGTTTGTAACAAATAACAGAAACAAATCCAAAATGTAACATGTGAGATTTGAACCCGCGACCTCATACTTGCAAGCCTTATCTCCTTTTCAATTGTGCCAATTCATTTATTCGAAACAAAAATGCACTTGAAAGCATATAAAGGTCAAACAGCTATTTGTTTTTTAAACAATTTAAAGTAAACTGTTACCTATTTTTTGAGTAAAACTTACTGTTTAAATGTTAGTAAAAATTGAACCAAAAAACTTATAAAATCAAAGTTAAAAAATAATTTAAAAGTTAGAAAATAGGGCAGGCAAATTTTGGGGTACAACAGCTGCCCCTGTTCAATCTTCTTAAACCTGAAGAGTTAGATTGGCATGTCTGTCATTCATGATCTGATGGTGGAAGAGGATTGAACACTTAAGTGCCCCGAAATTTGCACTCACGGATGCACGAAGTAACGCTTGTTGGTTGATTGTATTGCTTGAATGGGCTTAAAGATGCCATTTGGAAAGATGACAGGATGAAGATGGTCTTATAGATGCCATCCAAAGTAACTACTGATAGGAGTATCAGAATGAGTCTAGGTTGTACTATATCTGAGGAATATACTAGAATGAGTCTGTGTCCAACTGTATCTAGCAGACGTGCTGGGGAGTGCCAGAATAATTCTTATGCCTTGATTGTATCTGTATGATGTTCTAGAATGAGTCTACGTCTTGACTGTATTTATAAGGAGATCAGAATGAGTCTTTGCCTGACTGTATCTGAGTGTCGTATTAGAATGAGTCTACGTCTGACTGTATCTAAAAAATTAGTATTAGAATGAGTCTACGTCTTGACTGTATCTATAAGGAGATCAGAATGAGTCTTTGCCTGACTGTATCTGAGTGTCGTATTAGAATGAGTCTACGTCTGACTGTATCTGAAAAATTAGTATTAGAATGAGTCTTCGACCGACTGTATCTAAAAGATGTACTGGAATAAGTATCAGAATGAATCTGTGTCTTGATTGTATCTGAACTGTGTCTAGAAGATGTACTGGAATGAGTATCAGAATGAATATGTGTCTTGATTGTATCTGAACTGTGTCTAGAAGATGTACTGGAATGAGTCTACTCCTGACTGTATCCAAAGGAGTATCAGAATGAATCTTCGATTGATTGTATCTGAAGGATGATAAACTGTTGACAATATTTGTCCGTTTGAGAACTAACCTGAAAAAACCAAGTTAGTTTTATGCAATGTCATGATAAATGAGAATGTTATATGCTTTTTGTATGCATATGCTATGATGTATTGTAAATGGTGTATGGGTATGAAATGTCGCTGAAGGTAGCAGTGGCTTTGAATAGTAACGTCTGATTGGGGAAAATAAATCCCTGACTGTTGCTGGGGATGGAGAAAATAAATCTTCAGATCCTGTTTAGAATGACTCTACTGGGGATTCAAACTTCCCGTTTGGGAATATTCCGCTGGGTATCTTTGACTTCCGCTTGGGGATAGAAGTATTCTGTCAGGAGAGTCGGTCGTTCATCGTGCTTTTTATTGAAGGATTTGATTCTTATGTACCCTGACTGGGGATAAAAGAGATGGATAATCCTCCGATACACTATCTGACCAAGTTTCGGACATGGGTGACCACTCTTCTGGGAGTAGCAACCATGGACGAAATCCTGCTGGAGAAGAGAACTCTGTCGGGTAATTTGTAGTGTTGGAGAAGCAAACTCCGCTGGGGAATTGAATTCTGTATACTTCCAAGAGGGAATATTATCTGATGGGGATCAAAATTCCATAGGCTATGCTGAGGACATATCTGCAATAGGTTGGGGAATGATCAAATTCCTTTATCTGTTAGGGGATCTATTGGGGAAGATGATCATGTCAAGCCGTCCGTTGGGGAGGTTTCTTTATGTACTCTACTGGGGACGCAATCTCGAATAGACCTGGCTGAAGAGAGAAATTCTGTCGTGAAGGAGATGTTGGAGAAATAAACTCTGTTGGGGAACTCTCTGGAGTGTGCTGTGGAAAGAATCAAACCTATGTCTTGTTGGGCAATCCTTTGGGGATATGGGAGTGAATTGTTGGAAAGTATCCCAACTGTTGGTTGAGAGTATGTTAATTCTGCTGGGGAGTATATCTCTGTTGAGGATGATCCCCACTGGGGAAGCAACGCTGCTGAGGAATAAACTCTATTGGGGACGAGCTTGTGAAAATAGCTCTGTAGAGATAGTTCCATGGAGATTTCTCTGTGGGGATATTACCATGACACCGGCTCCGTGGGGGTGATTCTATTAAGATCTGTTGGATACAGGACTTGCTGGGGATTCTAACCTCGAAGAGTCTTTAGTAAATGCTGATTCTGTGACAGTAAACCGGGTGGAAAAGATCACTTCGGGCTTCAACTCTGCTATTGCCCCTATGTCTTCAAGTTTTTCATCACTTGTTGTCGGTAGAAAATGATAAGATTGATATACGTTGTTTGAACGGAGTTGGCAATGAGAACTGATACTGACTCGTAAGTGGATGATCCAACGGGACATAGTCGTACGCTTTAATCCCTAACTTTTTCCTGGACCGCCTTTTTAGGTTTTTAGTCCACCGGGATACCCTTTCTTGCCCAAGCCGCCTTTTCAGGTTTTCGACTTGCCGGGTGTACAATTCTTTTATATATGTCCCTAATTTTTTCCCGAACCTTTTTGGTTCGCCGGGATGCCCTTATTTTTGCCTAGGCTTGTCAACCTAGCGGGTCTTTTTCATGCGTAGTATTTTTTTGACTATGTCCGCGTTCACAGGGTGCGAGAAATCTTCGCTGTCCATGGTAGTAATCCTTGTAGCGTCGTCAGAAAATATCTTCTTGATTACGAATGGCTCTTCGCAAGTAAGAGTTCGTTTGCCCCCGAGATCACCTGTATTTAGAACTTTTGATAGTCTCGACTTCCCCAAACAATTTCTAGGAATTATCATGACTAGATCCGAAGACATGATACTGACACCATCTGATACTATTGGCACAGACAAGTAACTCCCACAATGGCTCTTACTGAAACTCGGGATCCATGCCATGTAACAGGAGGAATGTGCTTCCAGACTGCGGTGGATCGTGTATTCCCTGGTTAATGGTTGAGGAGCTTGCAACTGAACTTGATCTGATCAGATTTGAAAAGAAAGCGTTGCCCCTAGCGGAGGATGATTTGCCCCAGAATAGAAGTATTTGAAAAGAGCTGCCTCAAGAGAAATAACCGGGATGCCCCATAATAATATGCCCCTTGATTGGAAGATAATGACCATGCCCCTTGTATACATTGGCTTTTAACCAACTGAGTCAGCACAGGAAATATTTCTGCTTTTCGATGCACTTCTGAAGCAACTTTGTCTGTCGGGAGGACTTTTGTTCATTGAATGTTCATCATGTGAACTTCTCTGCTGTCAAACACTTAGTTATATGCAAACAATGATATTCAAAATGCAACGCTTATGTCTGTCTTGAAGTTTTGAAAAAGAATTATTTAGCAAAACCATGTTTGTAAAAACTGTGATGTCAACTCAAGATTTATAATAAGCCCTAAAGGAGTCAGGATACCTTTTGGTAATAGTATGCCTTCGAACTAACCATGCTTCAACTAGGACTTTTAAAGGGTTGTAATGTGGCATGGTTCACGGTTTAAGAAACAAAGGATAAAGGCTCAAAGTTTATTTGTACCCAACCCATTCTCCGTAATGTTCTTCAGTCCTATACTCAGTTAACTATGCATTCAGATTCCTAGAGATTTTGGAATTTTAACACTGATGTTTGGTGATGGTTCAAAAACCAGAAGTTTATTTGAAAAGGCAGTCATTATTTTTTGTAACATTTTCTTTTGAGGGTTTGTAGTGACCTCTTTTTGACTTTGTTATCCCTAACTTTTGCCTGAACTGTTTATTTTGAGATCACAGTCAGCGGGATGTCTCAATTTTTACTAAGTCTCCTTCTTAGTGGGCTTTTATTTTGATAGATATTGACTGCCTGACTTAATGATTACAGGGAACCATCACTAATTGTGTACAAAAGATCAACTGGCATAATTGAGTTAACTGAGGAACTACCCTGCCCCAGGTTATGATTAAGGGTTTTAATTTGCATGAGAAGGAAAACTCCTACTTCTTAGGCTCAAAGGGGTTGACTAGGGATTAACTTCCTTATAACTCCACTGTTTAGGATTTGAAACAATGCCTGTACATCGTCAGCACGGTCTGTTCAAAAGCATACCGTATGAAATTATGGTATCATTTTCGTCATCCACCCTCTAAAGGCTTATAGCTTTAACGAGAGTTAAATATCACAAAAGAGAAGTAAGAAGCATAGTTTAAATATAGTGAAACGAATGGATAAATTCAAGACGAACATACGCAATGCATTAATGTGAAAAAACCAAAGTTTGACATAATAGTAAGTGCTTAAGCTAACAAAAGAAATTACAAATGAAAATTCAAATGATTTCAAAGCTTCCCTTCCTGAACCTGCCACTTCAGACGATGTGTCTTGCAACTTCGATATTATATGGGCGATAGAAGAACTCAATCTGAACATCTGGTGTGAACTCGAGGACTCCTTCGTCAATCAGGTCTTGGATCCTATGTTTCAATGGACCACAGTCTTCAGTATCATGACCAGGACTATTCGAATGATAAGTACATCTTGCGTTAGGTTTGTAACCAGGAGCAGGGTTGGCTGGAGCTGAGTATGAAGGCAACAGAGTTATCAAGTTCTGATTGAGCAATTGTTGCAAAGCCTGAGACAGCGGCATGTGCAACGGGGTAAAAGGTCGTTTAGGTTTGGATTTCCAAGTACGTTGACCACCATGCTGCCTACGCTGATCTTTCTGTTGTTGAACTGGTGGTGTGACAACCCTATAAGGCCTTCTTCCTTCAATTGAAAGACTATCAGTAGTAACCTATCTCTTTCCTTCTTTTATCCTCATCTTTTTCTCAACCAAGTCAGCTTGTTTCCTTGGAGGCCGACTGATGATCTGATCCCCAACTCTGTTGTCTTGAAGTTTATTGACGAGGACTCTAAGCTCTTCTTGTCCCCGAGCTAAGTTTTGGATAAGAGCCATCTGGCCATACATCTGGATTCTCATCTCTGCCATCTCAGCTTGCAGTTGTTCCAATTGATCATCCTTGTTGTCTTCAGGATTTTTCTTTTTCATGTCCTTAGTGAGGAGGGCTTTCAACTCTTCTTGCCCCTTGAATAGGCTCAGGATCATCTCTTGGAATTGGGTGTTCTGAGTCTGGAGATCCTTGACAGCTTATTCTAATGCCATTTTCTGCTGAAATAAACAGCGAGGAGATGAGAAACCCGTTGTGGAAACCCGTTATGATATGTATGTAAATGCATATGCAATGTTTTCAAGGATCTTTATGGAATCTAGTTTGCAACATTAGAAATTGAATTTGGTTGCAGCTTTGTCTAAAGAACTTTGACTTTTCATCTTTGAACGTCCTTCTATAAGAATCAAGCTCGCCATATCAAGTGGGTCATAGCCTCTGATTCAGGATACTGTTCTTTTGAGTTTGAAGGCATCTGACTAGAAGAAAATAAATCCTCTTGCCCCTTGATAGAAATCTTGCTTTTGATAATCCTTCCATAATAGCACCTGCAAATTGTGCGCCATAAATCCCTAAGATCCTTAAAAAGGTTAGTTAACATGCTATGTTATGATGGTATGTGGATGATATGCATTAAGTAAAAGCATGAGGATAAGTAAGTCATGCAAAGAGTTCAAGTTGTTAGAGTATAAATAAATCCTGCAAGGAATTCAAGTTGTTAGATAGTGAATACAAACAAGTCACACAAGTAGCCTTAGGTTTAAAGGCTTGCATGAAGTCCAAAGGTAAGTACCCTTCCCATACCAAGGTTTAGTTGGTTCAACCTGTCCTAAAATAGTAACTGGGTTTTAGGAATCTCATATCACGGATCTTTCTCGCAGGCTTTATTTTGGTGCGACACTCGAGTGGCCGACCAAAACATCCCGAAAGTCTGATCTCAATGAGCGTAGCCTCGAGTATCAACCAACTTCGGTCTAAATCCAAATTCAGCCATCTCACTACCTTCTAATGGCCAAAGATGAGTTAACTAGGGTTCTAAAGATTGTGACCATCATATCAACCATATCAGTACATGTCGTACAGTCTCCATGATCTATTGTCACTTACCTAAGGAATCACTAGGTCCGGGTGTAGGACCTTTCACACAAGTAATCCCAAAACAAAGCCCATTAAAAATAAAGCACATAAGTCAAACAATTTTAAGCAAGTGGTAAAGTGATCTAACTCTAAGGTAACCCCTCTTTTAAGTTTATTCCCCAGCTGAGTCGCCAGTTCTGTGATACAGTGGAGAACTGACTTTTTAATTTTGTTTTCGCAAAACATGTTGCGGTTAGCAAGAGTCGCCACCGACTTTTCTTTTATCCAATTTATTTATGAAAGGTGAAAAGAACAGGAAAGACCTTTTTGAAAAGATTTTGAGTTCGGGGGGTAAGTTATGAAAAGGGAAGGTGTTAGCACCCCTTTTCATCTGTAGTTATCTACAGGCTCTTAATTGGTTGCTCACTTTAACTTGCTTTTTTTTGAAATGTGGTGTGTGTTTAGAAAATATTTTGTAAAATATTGACTTTGTAATAATTCGTGTAAGAATGTATACAAAGTGTTTGTTTTAGAAAATATTTTTGAAAGTGTGAGATGTGAAAAGTATTTGTTTTTTTTTTGAGTTGTGAGCAAGCATTTAAAAGTTACTTACCCTTAATTTATAAGGTCTTTCTTGTACTTATCCTTTTCCTTGAGAGATAGTACTATCCATACCATTAGTGGGTAGGTAGTCCTATCTATTGGATGTGGAGGGACAGCGAAGGGTCATCGAATGGTCATAGAAGGCAACATGTAAGGATACCTTAGCAATTCGAAGGGACTACCATCATTTTTCCGTAGGGTCATCGAGGGACAAGATCATCTTTTTGTAGGCAACTCGAAGGGTCATCGAGGGACTATGATCTTTATATCGAAGGGACTATGATGATATTATTCGTAAGCGTCTTTTGCTAAAGTATCCCTACGTTCGAGGGACATGACCATTATTTCGTAAGGCAAACGAAGAGAGGTTACCCTAGAGGTGCATGTGTGTGCATTAGGTCGATGGCGATGCTAAAAAGCAGTCGACTTACAGGGTTTTAAAAAAAGGGCTCTATTATTGAATCGAGAATTGTTTGATATATTTTAAAAAAAAAGGTTTAATATAGTAGCAAGATATGAGCAAAATAAAGGAAAGCAACAAAATTATTTTACATGTCATGGGAATTGGGATACATTTTGCCAATGGGGATAAAATGAGCGATAAATATACAATTCAAACACGCAATAATTCAACAGTAATTAGCAAAAGTTTTAATCCAAACTTAATAATCAGATTAATAATAAAAAAATGACATCAATATTCAAATCTAAATTCGAACAAGATTAAGATCAAAATTGAAACAAAATTAACATCAAGAATTAAGAAAAAAATGAAATCAAAATTATTCGAGAATTAATAAGAGAATATCGCTAACGCAAAAATGCGATCATCGCAATCTGGATCCAAATCATGTGGATCTATTTATAACAAAAAGCAACTCAAAGAAAAGAAAATTTCAAATTGGATAAAAACCTCAACAATATTGCTATCGCGAAAACGCGATCATCGCAGGCGAATCAAGAAGTAACATGATAATAAGAAAATTATAAATTACAAGTCGGGATGCGAATCGGTAAACGCAAAAAAAAGTGGATCGCCACCATGCTAAACCGTCTAACGCGTGTAAAATCGAAATACAATGATAAACAAATTTAGATCGGCATAAAAACCGATGAAAATCGACCATTAACTTGCTACACTTAACGTGATCATCGCGATATGGATTAAAAGTGTGCGGATCTAAAATTATAAAATAGAAAATGCAAAGAAAAAAAAAGCAAATTTAACGGGCTAAAAAAATCGATAATGTTGCTAACGCAAAAATGCGATCATCGCAACCGGATCGAACCAGAATAAATGTCACGCATTATACACACCAATATGCAAATAGCGTATCGACACGATTCAATCCAAATAATCTAATAATAATAATAAAAAATAAATTAACAAAAAATATATATTAAACCTATTATGCATACATACTGGTAAAATAAAAGTTGAAAAATGAGTTATACGAAAGTTATGTAAATTAAAATATAAGTCGTTGCTATATACTGTGAAAACCAAAAAGTATAACAGTGAACGTGGTTATGTTGTTTTTAAAAAAAAAAAAGCAATATATATATACATTAAAATAAAACGTGTTACACATTATGTTAAAACTTATTATACTGTTTGTTATGAAAACTTAATATATATATTAAGTAACAATGTTATAAATAATAAATAATGCATCAAAAGAAACCGAGCATAGCAGCTTGAGTATGTTTCTTTAGTAACAGTAGCGGCAAGAAAAACAAGATATATTTGAAACAAAATCCTGGTGATTAGCATATATATCAAGCAAAAACCGAAACGTCCCACTGTATCAGAAGATGTAAGTTATATATAAAAGAAATTGCAAGAGACTCACGTGGAGGCGTACGGATGCGGCCGTTTTTTCCTTTTTTTTTTTCGGTCCCTCTGTTATGTGTAAAACAACCTGTATTTATAGGTCTAGAAAATTAGGTTAAAAAAATTTAAAAAGGAAAATAATAATTAGTCTTAATTCCTATTGATCAAATAACATCTGAATAAAAATCAAATAGTATCTGATTTTTACTTGGTCACCAAGTAGACCAATGACATAAATTGACCAATAGGAAATGGGTACACAAAAAGAAAATATTTTTTGTATCTATTATGATTTTTGCACTCCTTTTTGGTAAAAGGTGCATAAAATCAAATAAATAACTATTTTTCAAAAATGCCTTAAAATAAAAAACAAAAATTAAATATAAATAATAAAAAAAAAATACATTTTTTGTGATTTTTTTGAAAATAATTTAAAATGAAAAGAAAGTTAGTAACAAATAACAGAAACAAATCCAAAATGTAACATGTGAGATTTGAACCCGCGACCTCATACTTGCAAGCCTTATCTCCTTTCCAATTGTGCCAATTCATTTATTTGAAACAAAAATGCACTTGAAAGCATATGAAGGTCAAACAACTATTTGTTATTTAAATAATTTAAAGTAAACTGTTACCTATTTTTGAGTAAAACTTACTGTTTAAATGTTAGTAAAAATTGAACCAAAAAACTTATAAAATCAAAGTTAAAAAATAATTTAAATGTTAGAAAATAGGGCAGGAAAATTTTGGGGTACAACAGATACCTTTTGGATCCTAGTGAAAAATCCCCCTACATTTGGAAAAAAATAAGGCAAATTCTGACTTAGTGAAATTTTCACTAAGTGTTGGAAAAAGTGACTTTTCTTGATTTTGATCACTCCATATCTCAAAATCCATGAGGAATTTGGACATAGGTCAGTATGAAGCTTTTGTAGAGGGCAATGAGATCTACAAATCAAGCTTTGGATGGGAAAAATTGCTTTGTGGTTTAGGAGTTATGATCCTCCAAAGTTGGTACCATTGTCACTTTATTTCGTAACTTAGAAAATTTTCTAAGTTTTTATGGTTACCCCTTTTACAAGTTATCCCACTTTCTTTGATTTTTCTTGATGAATGATGATTCAAATCATACATTAAAAATCATTTTAGGGTTAAAAATCCATTTTTGTGAAAAATCTCAAAAAGTCAAAGTTGACTTTTGTGCACAGTTGACTTTTTATCCGATGAATTCCAAACTGTGCAATCCTTTAGGAAATCATGTCCTTGACCTAAATCAAACTTGATGGACATGTTCCATGGGTGTTATAGGGTATATTGAATCATGTCTTAGGGTTTGGGAGCATGTCCTGGTCAAAAGTCAAAGCTACAGTTGGCTTTTCTCGCAAAACCCTAACTGTGGTTCAGATGAAATTGAAACTTGTTGCTCATGCTTCTTGGATCAATCCATTGTTCCAAATGGATCAATATGGTATATTAGAGACCCTAAAATCATGTCTTGAGGTCTTGGTTCATGATTTGTCCCAAAAGTCAACTTAGGGGTGAATTAGGTCAAGAAACCATAATTTCTGATTTTTTATGTATGCATCCCTTGAGGCCAAATTGACTTGATGATTGGGTACATGAGGTTCCATGGAGTATATTAGGATATTATTTGAAGCATTGGCTCATGCCCAGATGAAAATTTCCATCTGGAGGCCCTGGTCGACCAAAACCCTAATTTGGTGACACTGGCGATCTTGAAGCTTGATCCACCTAAAAGGGAGCAACCTTGTGCTTAATCCTTGATGTGGGAGTCCTCTTGATCCATTGTGGATGTTTGAGAGGTTAGACAAGTTGAAGATCATGTCATTCCTTGATTGATCCTTTGTCTAAGGCTCTGAGAGGGCTTGAAACCCTAGTTTTGATAGTAGTGAATGCTCACCCATCTTTGGAGAGACTGATGAAGCATAATGATACACCCATATTGTGAGGATGATTTGCACAATTATGGGAAATATTAGTGGTCAAAATTTGGGGTATGACAGGAGCCTCGAAACACCCGATATCACCAAATTAGGGTTTTGGACGACTGAGACCTCCAGAGTGAGATTTTCACAAGGGCATGAGCCAAGACTTCAAAACATGACTCAATATGCTCAAAATAAACCTAGGAATCCATTTTCAAAGTTGAATTACCCTCAGAGGATGCATTCCTCAAAAGTCGGGAATTAGGGTTTTTACGCAGCAAACCGCTCCGGGGCCAAAAGTCAAAACATGACTTTTTTGGCAAAAATGATCCTTATGACTCATATTTTCATAAAATATGACTTATAATGTCATTTGAACAAAAATTGATCAAGAAATCAAGATAACTTGTAAAAGGGGTAATCTTGAAAAAAATTGAAAATTTTCTAAGTTACTAACTTTGAATGGTTTTGGTACCAACTTCCAAAGGCCATAACTTCTGATCTAGACAGCCATTTTGAATTATCCAAATCCTGATTTATAGGTCTTCCTACATTCTACAATAGCTTAAATTACATGAAACTCTGATTCTTCATGGATTTTTAGTTATGGATGGATCAAGATGGTGAAAAATCAAGAACATAACACTTAATGCAAAACTGTCTAAGTGTCAGCTTTGGGCATCAAAGTTCATGAGGTTTTTCATTTGGATTCAGATAGTTTCAAGACCAACTATGATCACACATGAATTGTACCATATGAGGCCTTTCTAAAAAGCACAAGAGCTTTCCATAACTCCATTTGAGCAGGGAGATATGACCCCCTTAAAATCACCATTTCCAACTGTCTTGTACAAGACAAAATTTTGCATTTTTGCTCGATTTGGCAAAATCAGACAAGTACAAGCCTTGTCATCCATTTGGACACCTCAGGGAATAACATCAAAGAGAAATGATCTAATCCACAAGCCTCCCAAGTCCAAGGATCTACATGTAGCCATAAATGCCCTAAAAAGGCTAAAAAGCTCAAAGACTCCAATTTTGTTTCAATGCATTCAATGGATTCACAATGTGGCAAGCATCAAGACATTCATAACTGAATTGAGTCAAGATTCATCTCTGAACCAAAGGACTCATAACCTACTACCTTGACTCAAGTCAATGATCATGGAAGACTAGAATTCCTTTATGCAACCATTGGCCAAAGGACTGTCCAAGCCTCCATTCACTATTGATGCCAAAACAAACTTGTTGAACTATAAATAGACATCAATTGTGATCGGTTTGAGTACACCAAAGCACCCAAACTAATGCTTTACTCAAAATCTCTCTTTCACTCCAAAAATGCCTTCATTTGCAAGTCACTATCGAATTTTGCATTAGGAAGCCATTCCATCATAACCAATTGATCTAATACCTTCCATATATCATATATGAGCTGATCAAACACCTCTTACACCTCTGAAACATCAAGATCATCATCTTCATTCCTCACTTGGACCAGTTGCAGTCAGAGTCGAGACAGCCTATCCAGAGAGTTTCAAAACATCCCGAAGGTTGCAACACCATCCTTGAGACTCAAGGAAGCTAACCAGGCCATTGTTTCACTTCTGTAACACCTCTACCATTGAAATAGAATCCTTCTTGCAGAGGTAAGCCTTAAACTTTCAAACTCAATGAATCATGCATCATAAACATGTTTTCAAATTACCATTGTGTTTCTGAATGTTTATAGATCATTTTCCCTCAATCAATTGCTGTTTATATTATGTGTATGTGATTTCATTGAGTTCTTGCACATTTTAGGGTTCATCTAGTTAGAGTTTAATATCTTTTGTTACACTTAGTTAAAATGAGATTGAATAAAGCCATTGTATTCCTTGTTTAAAAACGCACAATTTTCATCTTTAGATCATGTGAAATGGTTGAGAAATGAGAGAGATAGACTGCTTCACGTAGCTTGCCCAAGGAAGAAGATGGCCATGGTGCCATTCTTCAGAAATCCAACTAAATTTGGTATATATTATTCAGTTGCCAATATATACTAGAATTGGCATTGCGCCCTAGTGGAAACACTAGTATTTGTGTGTGTGTAGCGAGCGAGAGGTCTGGGGTTCGAATCCCCCTCGCCCCAGACCTTTTGGTATTTTTTTTAACTATCTTTCCAAAGGAAGTTTCACATATTATTCACTCTTGCCATCTTTTATCAGCCAATGCACTTAGCTCAGTTGGTAGAGTTTTAACCTCACAACCCCAAGGGCGTGAGTTCAAGCCATGGGAGGGTCATTCCCTATTTTTTACCACTTTTTCTTTACATTTTTTTTCTCATAATTTCTTAATAACATCTAAAATTAATTTCTTTCTTAATTTTAAACATTTTTGATTAATTCTTTTTTTTGAAAATTCACAAAAATGATAAAATATTTTATTTTATAAAAATCTCACAAAAACAATATTATATATTTTATATATTTAATATTTTTATAAAGAATTTATTTTTTATTTGTTTTTAAACATTTGAAAATAATTTATTTCTCTTGATTTTAAATTCAAATGAGTTTTAAATCATTCTAGAGGTGAAACATGATTTTTCAAACTTTGATCCTAGATCATAATTTGTTTTTCACATATGTTTGGCAATTTTGATCATTTTAATTGAAATTTTATTTAATTAAAATGCCCTTTTTGAAAATCAAATTAGGGTTTTGATTATTTTCACCCTCAGAAACATAAAAACACTTTTGGGCCTCTAATAGAGTGTAAGACCCATCCCTTGTCACATAAATAAATTTTGGGCTTCAGTCGTTGTATCCCACTGTATTTTCTAAACCGCGACGCGATCGTCACCTTTTAAACATAATCATTTTTGGGCCTCCTTTGTGTTGTAAGTCCCATATTTCTTTTAAAAATACACTTTGGGGCCTCTAATAGAGTGTAAGACCCAACCTCTTTTGTACATAAGATAATTTGGGCCTCAGTCATTGTATAAGTCCCTTTGCGATTCTTAAAACAACGGTGCGATCACTATCTTTCATTGGGCCTCTCCTTGAGCTGTAAGCCCCATCTCTTGTACAAAAATAAACTTTGGGCCTCTCCTTGAGTATAAGACCTAATCTTCTCTTTAAAACAAGTTTCGTGTTTGATTTAGATTCAAATTCATGGTTGTTATCAAAACTTTCTTTAATTTCTTGAACAACTAACCATACAATTGTAGTAATGGAAGTTTGTTCACTTGTAAGTTTTAAACAACTTTCTTTTACATACTTGTGTATATATATATATATATATATATATATATATTTGTAATGCTGGAAGCTTGCTCACCTGTAAGTCCTCCTACCCTTTTTTACATACTTGTATATATTTCATCTGCATATATATGCCTGTATATTATCTGCTTAGAGTTTTCCCCGGCAATTAGGTCTAGGATTTAGATCAAACCAGTGGTTAATCTTTCAACAAATTCAAAACTAGTTCCCCATAGGAAATTCCAGATACAGTCTTGCCTCCTCTTGGGCTTATACAATATGGAACAGAGAAAGGCATTATTCCCGGTGAAACTTTTCTCAAGACTGTCACTGTTAGAAAATTGTCAAAGAAATTCATTTCCCCCAGAGAGGATTAATTCCCAGTGAAACCTCTCTTGAATTTCTTCAAACCCTAGAACTGTACACTAAAGAAATGATTATTCCCAGTGAAACCTTTCTTGAACTTTTCTTAGGTTTGGACCCACAGGCTTCCTAAAAGCATCCCCAGCCCCCTCTTGGGCTTTGTACAAGGACCCTCAGGCTTCTTAAAAGTTCTCATGCCTTCTCTTGGGCTTAGTACAAGGACCCAAAGACCTCTTACAGGTATAAGAGATAACCTAGTCATCCTTTGTTAGAGCAGTCTTTCTAAGAGTCAAAACATCATACCAGTTTAGGGTTGATTCTCATCCCTTAAAACACATGCCTCCTCTTGGGCATCATTCAAAGATAAACCCTTTCATACCAGTAGACTCAGACAATCTCATCTCCTCGAGGAAAAAGAGAAACCCTGATCATTTCATCAATCACCAACAATCTTCAAACTTTTCATCTTATGTTCCCCATCAAGGATCAACTTACTATTAATGTAACACTATTAGAACCTCAAGGCATCTGATATCTCAACTCCTCTGTAATCCTCAGCAAGAGTTGATTCCCCTTTTTGGACCTGTCTCTGGATCCCAATAATCCTCAGCAGAAGATAGCCTCCTTTTAGGCTTTATATAAGAAATTCTCCAACCAGCCTCCTCTTAGGCTTTGTATAATGATTCTTCTTTTTCTCAGCAAATTTATAGCCTCAATCTTGGGCTTTGTACAAGACAGATAAAAACACTCTCTTGTTGAGTCAGTCTCATTTCAGCCTCAATCTTGGGCTTTGAACAAGACACCCATAAATATCTTCAGCTGAGTCAGTCAAATATATTTTAGCCTCAATCTTGGGCTTTGTACAAGACACATATAAAATCTCCCTAAGCAGAGTCAATCCTCTTTTTAGCCTTAATCTTGGGCTTTGTACAAGATAAATCATACTCTCCAACAGAGTCAATCTTCTTTTAGCCTCAATCTTGGGCTTTTTACAAGACAGATAAAACCTCTCACCAGTAGAGTCAGTTTCCCTTTTTAGCCTCAATCTTGGGCTTTGTACAAGACAGACAAAATATTTCCCCAGAAAAGTCAACTTTTAGCCTCCTCTTAGGCTTTGTATAATGATATCCCCCAAAGAGTCAGTCTCTTTTCAGCCTCAATCTTGGGCTTTGTACAAGACATATACAAAATTCCTAATAGAGTCAGCCCTTTAGCTTCAACCTTGGGCTTTGATCAAGGCACACAAAAATCAACATCCCCTCAGAGGAAATAAAAAATTCTCTGTAGGAAGACATTTCTCTGTACAATCACACATCAAAACAAAAAAATCAGAACAAACCTTAATCCCAGATAACTCCTGTAAGCGGCACACTTATTGATTCAAAAATCCAAGTTATAGTCCATCTCTTATCTTGGTAAATCCTCTTTCATCTAACCGCGCTGTAAGTGGCAAGCCTCTGGATTATTTACATCCAAGCCAATGCCCCTCTTTTAGCATGAAAGACCCCTAAGGAAAAATGGCATTGCTCAACACTGAGTTAAAGTTTTCCCCTTCAGGACAAATCCCTTATAAAGGAAATTATGGCATTGCTGGATTCACATATCTCGGTTAAAGTAATCCTCCTTTATAATCAGTCACCCAACAACTGTGATAAATAGATGAGATATCTCCCTTAGAGATGACAAATTCTCTCTCACTCAAACCTTTAGCTTCAATCTTGGGCTTTGAACAAGACACAAAAAACCTTTAGCTTCAATCTTGGGCTTTGAACAAGACACCAAACATCTTTTTCCTCCCATATAATAGGAGGAACTACGATTGCTCTGATTTCCCTATTATCATTACGGGAATACGTAGGCATAAGATTGCGGAATCTTAGCGAGCACACTAATAAAAAACTTTAGGTCCAGTACCTTACCAAAAACTTCGAAAAACCCGAAAACAACAAAAATACTCTCTCAACACTCCCAAAGGAGAAACTTTCCCAACCCATGACAGATAAACACGACTAAGTAGGAAAACAGTAAAAATTGCTAACAATCTGTGGATAACCACATATATGATGGGTAATTGACAACTTCCTATTGTATAACCTGACCCCGGACCCTCCAATCTCTTAGCATTTGTTAAAGAAAACATTTGCATGCAAGGTTAGATTTAGATAGCTTCCCTTTCCTTTCTAGCTTCGTAGGATAAATAAGAAATCAGAAAGTAGCACCCAATTCCTACCATTGCGGTGAGGAAAAACCAATGGCGATAAGGTGGTCGCGTCACCGACAAAAATCGCACGCTACAGAAAAATGGCCACTCTGCTGGGGAGTCTTAATCTTATATGTCTTAATCGCCATTTTCCCTAATAGAAAAATGGCGACTCTGCTGGGGAGCCAAGCTAGGATTAGAATTCCTAAGAGGTCTAGGTTATTAGAAAATTTTCTACATACTATATATATATATATATATATATATATATATATATATACTGCTTTTCCTACTTGATATCCGTGTTTATTTTTCTGTCAATGGGAATGCGATTAATACGCATGTGGAAAGTTTGAGAGAACCCTAAGATAAGGGGTGGCATAGACGGGGAAACTTGTAGGGAGTGAATCCCGAACAAGCGAACCTGGTAGACCACCAAATCAGGCGAGGGTCCGTGTGTATTCTGACTGTTGAACGACCCATGGTCGTGAAAGAAGAGTTTTCCCAGTGCGGCACCTGTGACCCTGAGGATTTAGTAGGAATTAACCTTATGACCACTTGGTAGTGCGGTGACTATCGGGAATAGTTGATACGCGATACTACACTCAAATGAGATTACCCTAGGATGCTACAACTCGCTCAGGTGAACCAGCTTGCTGTTGATATCCCTAGGGGGTCAATGATTTTGGGAACCTTAGGATCCGTTCTACAGGTACAAAAATTAACCAGAATACAACCTTTGTAGATGGGTAGAGCCATGACTCCATGCTCGTGACGTTGAACCCTTGAACCCATGTTTTTTACAGTGTTTTTGTGTGCTGCATTCATGCATTCATTTAAAAAACTCTTAAACAAAGAAAAAATCTTCTCTTCTTTTTTCAAAATAAACTAAAACAATAATTGCAAATATCAGAGAGATTGCGTTATGGATTTCGGTAGAAGAAAGACGCACAAGTACACTTTCAAGGCTCCTAAACTAGAGAATTTAAGGAGGTTGGTAAGGATGATTACCAACCTGATGCTTTCAGAGCTAAGCATGGAGGACTATCGTCTCTGTTAAGGGTCCACATAGTTGAAGGAATCCTGTCTACGCTAATTCAGCTCTACGATCCAGTTTATCACTGTTTCACATTTTCGGATTACCAACTGGCACCAACGTTAGAAGAGTACTCTCATCTGATTGATTTACCCATCATTAATCAAGCTCCATTTTCTGGACTGGAAGAAATTCCAAAGGATCAGTTCATTGCAAGAGCAATCTCTTTGGACGAGTCAGAAGTTAGGACTCACATGACCACCAAAGGAGGAATCGAGGGATTACCAGCTAAATTCCTGACAGAGAAAGCTCTGTACTTTGCTAGTATAGGAAATGTAACTGCTTTCGAAGATATGTTTGTCCTACTCACATATGGGCTTTTCCTCTTTCCTAACATTGACAACTTCATTGATACCAACGCTGTTAAGATATTTCTGATTGGAAACCCCGTACCAACCTTGCTCGCAGAGGCTTATCATTCTGTACACTTAAGGAATTTGTACAGTGGAGGAATGATCACATGCTGTGTAACCTTACTCTACAAATGGTTCATTTCCCATTTACCCAAGTCAGCTACATTTTGGGATCACAAGAGTACTCTACGTTGGTCACAAAGGATTATGTCTCTTACCAACTCTGACATAGATTGGTATAATAGGATTTACAAAGGGATAGAGATCAACGACAGATGTAGAAATTTCCCTAACATACCCCTCATTGGAACTAAAGGAGGAATCAACTTTCATCCAATTTTAGTTCGCCGTCAACTCGGATACCCGATGAAGAATATCCCGCATAATGTTCATCTGGAAGGTCTTTTCTTCAAAAAAGGGGAAAATGACAGGGCACTAAAGAAGGAAATAGTGCATGCCTGGAAACATATTCACATGAAAGGAAGAGAGTCTCTAGGAAGACCAAACTGTATCTCCATGGAGCCTTATCTCCACTGGGTGCAAACTAGAGCCCTCAAGCTGAGGATGCCTTACCCTCACCAAGAAGTTTTTCCGTTAAAGGAATCTGTCCTTTATTTCATGTCTGACACGGAAAAACTCTAGGTAGCTCTCAACAAAGTTCAACGTGAGAAGAGCTCTTGGAAAAACAAGTACTGAATACTCGACGTGGAGTGTACCATGATTCAGGAACTGTTAAAAGAAAAGGATGCTCTGATTAAGATATTAGAGCAGCATGTTGTAGAAAGTCAGGAAGACCAAAGAACTTTGCTCGATCCTTTCACTTGGCAAAGGACTGACAACCCAGCAACGGCTGAAGAGCCCCGGTCAAAGAAAAGGAAAGTAGCAGAACCAGTATCTGAGCTCTCTTCAGAGAGGACTCAGGATCCATAAGCTTAGCCATTTTCCTTACAGTACTTTGTAAAATACTGTATTTTCCCTTTCTGCAATCTTTCAAATTCAATAAAACAGGGTCTCCACCCTCCACTGTATGATATTTGCAATCTATTTGTTGTAGTTTCTTTTTGATTAAAGCTAAAAAAAAAATATATCTTTGCAAATCATTCATCATTCTCATATAACGCGTTCTTCTTATCTTCGAGTCTCACGTACGTGTCACGATTCTAGAGTCAAACTATCTCACTCATATAATACTCGGGCCAATCAACAAAAGAAAATGGACGATCTCGAGGAAGAGAACAGAGAGCTGAGAGAAGAAGTCGACGCTCTAAAGGAAAGTTTGGAAAAACTTCACAGTGATATGCAATCCCTGATAGCAGCTCAGAGGCAACAACAAAAGACTGTGATCTCAGAGATCACATCTACACCTATAATGGAAACATATGATCCTTGGTACAACATGCCTAAAGGTTGCTTCTGGGGCATGCCTCTCAACTTTGTCCCTGAAGGATACATTCCGCCTATCACTGAAGACCCAGAAACCGCAGTAGCAACCATTGGGCCTGAAGGTTACAAACTTCGGGAAAATGAAGATGCAAGGTTTACGACAGCAACACCTGAAGATTACAAACTTTAGGGAACTGAAACTCCAAGAATCACCGCTGTAATGTCTATACCATAACCAGTGGTACATACTGTCCCAGAAGGACAGATTCCACAAGTAATTCCTGGTAGAAACGAAGACATGTACGAAAGGATGAATGAGTTCCAGGAACAATTCTTGGAGATGCAGAAGAAACTGCATGCCATTCGCAGTCAAGACTTATTCAGAAAGGATGCCGCCGACCTCTGTTTGGTCCCTAATGTAAAAATCCCACACAAATTCAAGGTGCCTGACTTTGAAAAATACAAAGGCAACTCCTTCCCTCAAAGTCAATTGGTGATGTACGCTCGAAAAATGTCTACCCAGACAAAAAATCAACAGCTACTTATCCATTACTTCCAAGACAGTTTAACCGGTGCCGCACTCAAATGGTACATGGGTTTAAACTGCACCAAGATCAGTACTTTCAGAGATCTCAGCACTGCCTTTGTTCAGTAGTACAAGTACAATTTGGACATGGCACCAGATAGGGATCAACTCAGAGCAATGTCGCAGAAGGACAAAGAAACTTTCAAAGAATATGCTCAGAGATGGCGTGAAATTGCCGCCCAGATCTGTCCCCCTATTGAGGAAAAAGAGAGATGACAAATATTTTCCTGAAAACCTTAAGCTCATTCTATTACAACCGAATGGTCACCAGTGCGCCCAGCGACTTCACTGAAATGGTGAACATGGGAGTACGCCTTGAAGAAGCAGTCCGAGAAGGACGATTGGTTAAAAACACAGAGCCATCGAGCAGTACCAAAAGATACGGTAGTACTTTACAAAAGAAAAAAGAGCAAGATATGGGTAATATCTCTCTCGGAAAGTAAAGGTGAAGGTATCAACAGTAGCGACAATAACTCCCGCTATCAACCCTGCGCCGGCTCCGACTTATCAACCACAGGTTGCTCAGAGCCAACCAAGTCAACAACAGTATCAACAAAGGACACAACAGCCTCTTCAGCAGGCTCGTCCACAGTACAACAGCAACAATCGTACGACATGACCATCAGGGTTTGACCCTATACCGATGTTGTACACATAACTATTTCCACTCTTACAGACCAAGGGGCACGTCTAAACTAGGTCTCCTCTTATAGTACCGGAAAATCCACCTTTTTGGTTAAAAGTGGATCAAACTTGCCCTTATCATCAAGGAGGACTAGGGCACAACATTGAGAACTGTCTCAGTTTCAAGTCTGATGTACAGAAGCTTGTTAGGAACGGGATCCTATCTTTCAAAGATACCAATCTGAATGTTCAAACGAACCTGTTGCCACAACATGAGAAGACTGCAGTAAATTTAATAGAGGAAGAATTTAACTGCAGATAGTTATCAAATTCACGATGTACTCCTATTAGGAACCAATCTGGTCAGGATGCATTACAGACAGAGCGGGTACGGTCATGTACCACCTCACAATTATCACCAGTGTGATATCTGCTCAATAAGTAATTAGGGATGCTCTTTTGTACAAGAGGCCCTCCAGTGTCAGATGGATCTCAGATGGATCCAAGACTATCGTGAAAGAAATAACCATCAAGTCAATATGGTTCAGATCTTTGACATACGCTTGATGAATACCAGTGTGGTAGAATTACACGCTAAACAAGTCAGGCTCGGCTTTCTGGCTTCACATGATTATCAAGACTGTGAGGAATGCCATGAAGATGACCAAGGATGTGCACTTGTCCAAAGAACACTTCAACACTTGTTGGACCACTGATGGCTTCCAATTTACTTAGATGAAGCTACACAACAGGTTAACTTGACTGATGGAAATCTTGATAGGCATCAAAGTCAGGATGTCCGCTCGATGGAAATAAATCTAGTAAAGATGCACTACATAGAAAGCAGATGTGGTCGGGTGCCACCCCACAACTATGAGCGTTGTAGAGTTTGTTCAGAGAACAACCAAGGATGTTACCTCGTACGAGCAGCCCTTCAAAATCAGTTGGACCAAAAAGAGGTTCGACCATGTTCAAATTCTGGATGGATCAACGTAATACCAGACTATCTCCCTGATTAAAGAAAATATGTTATCATAACCTATGATCATGGGAGGACCAAAAACGTTTGTGCCATAATCCCTCTGCTCAACGAGTCAAAAGTCTCTCTTGACAGTAGAAGGATCCTTAACCTGGAACCAATTGAAGCTTTCTATAATGGTCAAGGAAATCAGAAAGCTCCCGTGGTTATCTACTTGCCAGGTCCAATACCGTACAAATCGGAAAGGGCCATCCCTTACAAGTACGGTGCAATAACTACCGAAATTGGAAAGGAAACTCCATTACCCTCCGTTGTGAACATTGCCGACATCAGTAGAGTAACACGGAGCGGCCGGATCTTCAATAGAGGAGTTGGAGAACCCACCAAAGAAAAGGAACCTCAAACAGAAGTTCCAAATCAACCAGTCGATCAATCTAGTAATCAAGAACTGGTAAAAAATAGCGATGAGATGCTGAAGCTCATCCAGAAAAGTGAGTACAACATTGTGGACCAACTGTTGCAAACTCCATCTAGAATCTCTACGCTATCTCTCCTGCTTAGTTCCGAAACTCACAGGGAAGCTCTGCAGAAATTCTTAGAGCAAGCTTTCGTAGAACAAGATGTGATGGTAAGACAGTTCGAAAACATCATTTCCAACATCACTTCCTGCAACAATTTAGGATTCAGTGATGAAGAACTGCCAGAAGAAGGTAAAAATCACAATATGGCGCTTAACATTACAGTCAACTGTCACGACGATGCTCTAGCCAGCGTACTGGTAGACACAGGATCAGCTTTGAATGTTATGCCAAAATCAACTCTGGTACGACTATCATTTTAAGGAGCCCCGATGAGAGGCAGCGGGGTCATCGTCAAAGCCTTTGACGGATCCAGAAAAATAGTTATCGACGAAGTTGATCTTCCTATAACTATCGGTCCCCACACTTTCCAAGTCACTTTCCAGGTCATGGATATCCGGGCAGCATACAACTGTTTATTAGGAAGACCTTGGATACACGAGGCTGGGGCAGTCACTTCGACACTTCACCAGAAGCTGAAGTTCGTCAAGAATGACAAGTTAGTCACAGTAAGCGGAGAGCAGGCCTTAATCGTGAGCAACTTATCATCACTTTCCTGTGTAGAACCCGAGGAGGTTGTTGAAACCCAGTTTCAAGAACTCTCGGTGAGCAATGAGAATTGATCAGAAAGAGGGACATCGATTTCCTCATACAAGGACGGTCTCGAAGTGATCAAGAGTAAAGACATAAAAAGATGGGGACAGCTCGTAATTCCTACTGATAACAAGACAAAGAAAGGTCTGGGTTTCTCTTCAACATGTACCCAGACTGCTAAGAAAGATGAAAGTTTTCATCCTATTTAGGACTTCTTTCACAGTGGAGGCTTTATCCACCCAGTGTCTCAAGAAGTACACACCATCAATAAGAGTGACTCCTCTGATACGGACGAGGAATGGAAGTCTTACCTCAATCATGATGGTTATATGTCTCAGGAAGAAACGCACATGCCATTCTATTTTCCAAACCAGGGCCCAAGATATATACCAAGATCAGACGTTCGGATGATCTATGGAGATTGTGATCTTGAGGAATGTCATGCTCCACCTAACTCGTTAGAAGATGATCTAATGAAGAATAAATTCGATCAAGACTATTATGATCCCCTGGATGACTTGCCTATCTAGAGACCATACACAGAAAACTTGGGGCAAAAGAGTCAGGCCAATGATGCCTATCAGCTGAGTAATATTGAAAAGAATATCCACGTCCCCACCGAATCATGGGATCATTACTCAGGACATTCAAAAGATATCCAGCACAACAATGAATCTGCAAAGATTGCAGGATAAGAGTTCATCAACTATGCTTTTCCAGAGGTCAACGTCATTGAGAAGGAAGACTCCTCTATCCCCACAGAAGTATGGGACACCTTAGGACAGCCAAGTGGCAAGTATGACTTCTTGGTCAAGTACACCGCTCCTGAAAGCTCTCGCATCAGATACGAGGACATCCAGCTAACTGGATGGGGAGATCCTCTTGAGAGTGAAACCATTAAGGAAGATACAATAGAAGAGTTTGTTTATGACAACTCTGCTTGGGAGGAAGACTCCAACGATCCTGCTCCGCCAGAAATCAACGTCATTTCTGAGGAAAAACCAAGAAAGAAGGTACTAGACTTTGTGATTCACCGAGTAGTTCGTCGCCAATGGGTTGCTGTTGATGTCCCGAAAGTCGTCCATAAGTCTAAGTAATTGCCATCTTTGTTTTAGCCTTTCACCCTGCCCAGGTGAAACAGATGTTTTTATAAGGCTCACTTTTCTGTAAATGTCCCTCTTCGTTTTGCCCAAAGCGATAGAGTTTTGTTTTATAGGGTTGTATTTCAAGAGTCGACAAAATCATAAATAAATAACGTCGTTCTGTCATTCCCGCATCTATTGTTGTTTTCACTTTTCTTTTCTTTTTTTTCAGAAAATGGTAATCCTAAAACAACCCAAAATAATAACAAGCATTTTTCAAAAAAATACACTGCACACACTCTTGCATTCTCTCTATCTCTTCTAAAAAACAAACCATCACGTCATACAGATTGCTTGTTTTAAACCCCGTTGAGACATACAATCCAATGCCTTCTCCCAACTTTGAATTCCCGATATTTGAGGCTGAAGAAGAAGAGGACGCGGAAATTCCAGAAGAGATCTCTCGATTACTCAGGCAAGAGGAAAGGTCCATTGAACCTCACAAAGAGCTATTAGAAACGGTCAACTTGGGTTTAGAGGAAGAAAAGAAAGAAGTTAAGATTGGGGCACTACTCAGTCTGACTGTCAAAGAAAGCTTGATAAAACTTCTCAAAGAATTTCCAGATGTGTTTACTTGGTCCTACCAGGACATGCCAGGGTTGGATACCAACATCGTGGAACATCATTTACTAGTGAAATCATAATGTCCGCCGGTAAAACAAAGGTTGAGAAGAACACACCCGGATATGGCTATCAAAATCAAGGAGGAAGTCTAGAAACAAATTGACGCAGGTTTCCTTGCCACCTCAGAATATCCTCAATGGCTAGCCAACATAGTGCCAGTTTTGAAAAAGGACGGAAAAGTCAGAATGTGTGTAGACTACAGGGATCTGAACAAAGCCAGTCCAAAGGATGACTTTCCCTTACCACACATAGACATGCTTGTAGACAGCACAACAAAGTTCAAAGTATTCTCCTTCATGGATGGATTCTCGGGCTATAATCAAATCAAAATGGCGCCAGAAGATATGGAGAAAACTTCATTCATCACCCCATGGGGCACCTTTTGTTACAAGGTAATGCCGTTCAGTTTGAAAAACGTCGGGGCAACCTATCAAAGGGCCATGATGACTTTGTTTCACGACATGATGCACAAAGAAATCAAAGTGTATGTCGATGATATAATTGCGAAATCTAAAATAGAAGAGGAGCATGTGACCCACCTGTCGAAACTATTCGAGCGTCTGAGAAAGTACAAACTCCGCTTGAATCCCAATAAATGCACGTTCGGTGTCCGCTCAGGAAAGCTTTTAGGGTTCAACGTCAGCCAAAAAGGAATTGAGGTTGATCCTGACAAGGTCAAGGCCATTCAAGAAATGACTTCGCCAAAGACTGAAAAACAAGTCCGAGGATTTTTGGGACGTCTGAATTACATCTCTAGATTCATATCCCTTATGACCGCAACATGCGCGCCAATCTTCAAATTACTCAGAAAGAATCAAAGCTGTGTATGGACAGAAGATTGCCAAAAAGTGTTCGACAGTATCAAAGAATATCTGTTGAATCCGCCTATTCTATCTCCTCCAATGGAAGGAAGACCATTGATCATATACCTAACACTCTTCGAAGACTCCATGGGTTGTGTACTTGGCCAGCAAGACGAAATCAAAAGAAAAGAGTCTGCCATCTACTATTTAAGCAAGAAATTTACCGACTGTGAAACTCGATACACTATGCTCGAGAAAACTTTGTTGTGCTTTGGCTTGGGCAGCCAAACGTCTTCGCCAGTACATGATTTGTCACACTACTTGGTTAATATCTGAAAATCCAATCAAGTACGTTTTTGAAAAGCCTGCTCTCACGGGAAGGATTGCCCGTTAGCAGATGTTGTTATCAGAATACGACATCGAATACCATGCTCAGAAAGCCGTCAAAGGAAGTATTTTAGCCGATCATTTAGCTCATAAACCGATTGATGATCAGGAATCAATCGGATTTGACTTCTCGGACGAAGATGTCATGTACTTGAAAATGAAAGACTGCGATGAACCGCTACCCAGTGAAGGGCCAAAACCAGGTTCCCAATGGGGACTAATCTTTGACGGAGCTATCAACAATTATGGGAACGGAATTGGGGCAATCATCATAACACCTCGGGGTACCCATATTCCTTTCACTGCCAGATTAACATTCAAATGCACAAACAACGAGGCCGAATACAAAGCTTGTATCATGGGTCTCAAAGAAGCAACTGGCTTAAGGATTAAGAACTTGGACGTGTATGGAGACTCAGCCCTGGTTATCAATCAGATCAAAGGAGATTGGAACACATACCAATCAGAACTGATTCCTTACAAAGATTACGCGAGAAGGTTATTGCCATTCTTCAACAGAATTGAGTTTCATCATATCCCTCGTGAAGAAAATCACATGGCTGATGCATTAGCCACTCTCTCCTCCATGATTAGTGTAGGTCAATGGAACGACATACCTAAGATCGACATAATGCACCTAGAACAGCCCGCTTATATTTTAACGATTGAAGCAACCATAGATGACAAACCTTGGTATCACGATATCTAATGCTTCCTTTAGAAACAAGAGTACCCACCTGGGGCATCAAGAAAAGACAGGAAAACCATCAGAAGACTGGCAGGCAACTTCTTTCTGAACGGTGATACCCTCTATAAGAGAAACTTTGACATGGTCTTGCTCCGATGCGTAGACAGACCAGAAGCAAACATGCTGATGAAAGAAATTCACGAAGGATCCTTAGGCATTCATGCCAATGGACACACAATGGCAAGAAAAATTCTGAGAGCAGGATACTATTGGCTGACCATGGAATCCAATTGCTACAAGTACATGAGGAAGTGTCACAAGTGTCAAATATACACTGACAAAATCCATGTACTGCCGACGCATCTCAAAGCTCTTTCTTCCCCATGGACTTTTTCTATATGGGGAATAGACATGATTGGCATGATTGAACCCAAAGCTTCAAACGGACATCGGTTTATCTTGGTAGCCATTGACTACTTCACCAAGTGGGTCGAAGCAGCGTCATACGCTAATGTAACCCGACAAGTGGTAGTCCGCTTTATCAAAAACAATCTCATCTGCCATTATGGTGTTCCGAGTCAGATCATTACTGACAATGGATCTAACTTGAACAACAAGATGATGAAAGAGTTATGTGGTGAGTTCAAGATCGAACACCATAATTCATCTCCCTACCGACCTAAGATGAATGGAGCGGTAGAAGCGGCTAATAAGAACATCAAGAAGATTGTTCAAAAGATGGTTATAACCTACAAAGACTGGCATGAAATGCGCCTTTTGCTCTTCATGGATATCGCACATCTGTCCACACTTCAACAGGGGCAACCCCTTTCTCTCTAGTATATGGCATGGAGGCAGTGCTTCCCATAGAAATAGAGATCCCGTCAATTCGAGTATTGATGGAGGCTAAGCTAACAGAAGCTGAATGGTGTCAGAGTCGACACGATGAGCTGAATCTGATAGAAGAAAAATGAATAACGGCTCTGTGCCATGGTCAATTGTATCAACAAAGAATGAAGAAGGCGTTCGACAAAAAGGTTCGACCCCGTGTCTTCAGAAAAGGAGACCTCGTACTCAAGAAGATACAATCATTTCTCACAAATTCCTGGGACAAATGGACTCCGAATTACGAACGACCCTTATGTGGTCAAGAAAACCTTCTCAAGCGGCGCCTTGAGACTCGCAACCATGGATGGAGAGGAGTTTACCTACCCCACAAATGTTGATGTAGTCAAGAAATACTTCGCCTAAAAAAAACGCCTCGGTGGATTGAAAACCCGAAAGGGCGGTCCAGGCAAAAATTAGAGACATAAGCAAAAATCATCCCGATGGATTGGAAACCCCAAAAGACAATCCAGGCAAAAGTTAGGGATTCATGGCAAGTAACTACGTTCGACAAGGTTAAATCCCCAGCGGTAACACTATTTGTCGAAAAACTTCCAGTCAAGGTCATCTTCGACAGAAGCTCAGGATGTCCAGAATTCAAAGTTGGTAGAAGGATAACGATCGTTATGTTTCAATGTAGCCCTTTTCCCTTAAATTACCATTTTCTAAACTTTGTAAATACTCTATGGGATCACGCGCTTGGATGATTTCCATCCTATCAATAAAATTTGAGCCCTAGTTATTTTGTTTGCAATTCTCATTTGTTTTAGCTTTACAGTATGACATTTTTAACATGATTCAATGATTCTTGAAATAAAACAAAAATGAATTAACTTGTTAAATTTTTTTCAGATTTTAAAATAAAGATGGCAATTATTTTTAACTGATGAACATCGAAAAGAACATCGATCGCTTCTCTGAAGGTGACTGAACCTCAAAGTGCAGAATCAAAGTACTCCTTCTAAACCAGTGCACCTGAATGAAGGATCAACTGTGTCAGATGTAATGTCTCATCTGATATCCCCGGCAGAGTTCGTATCTCTTAAGACTGATTGAACAATTCTCTCTTCCCCACAGGGTCTACCTCTCCTAAGCAAGGTATAATTGCTATCTTGAACTAATGGTATTTTTCATCCCCCGCAGTGGCCGAGTATCCAGTCATGTTCATTCACCAGTTTGTATGTCGCATCAGTTTTATCAGCTTAAACATACATACATCATGCATTAATGATTCATATTCATATTCATATTGCATTACTATCACTCCAGTCATATTCATTTCCCAATTGATAAAGTCCTCTTGTCAATCAAGTTGTCAATTGTTCTTTCCAAGTCGGATAAGACAAAATCCCGGTCTAAGTCCTTTCCTCGTCAGGAAAAGTGCCACTTAAACAATCTCTCCCCCTAGATTATTTCTGGATTGGAGACGGTCCTCGACCGCTTTGATAACTTGAACCTCTGAAAGGCAAGAAGACATTTGACCGATATTTTCAGAACATCACTCTTCACCATCGAAGATGATATTTCTCGCTATCCCGGATTAAGGAAAATCCCCAGAGAAAGCCTCTCAACAAAATACTCTCAACAATACACCAGTTTTTCTCCCAAGAAATTCGATATTAATAAATTCATCAGTACCTCAAAATTGGATTACATCACATGGCATTTCTCCGAAAAGATCCCGAATAAAAGTATGATGTAGTATCCCCAAGCAACTAGCAGTCTTTCAAGAGACTCGCTTTTCCCCAGTAGAGCCAACAAATGGCGTCTCCAACAGGGAAGTTTACACACCTCTACCGCTCAGACAAATGGGTACCCCCAGCAAGTCTGACTTCAAACTTTTTCCATCAAATGGCGACTCCCCTGTAAAACTCGACGAGAATTTTGATGAAAACCGCTACAAATAGCATCCCTTGTCAAGGAAGAAACTCGACAAGAAGAAACTGAGACCAGTTCCTTGGTTGAAGACCAGGATTGAGGGGAAGTTTATTTCAGAAACTGAGACCAGTTCCTTGGCTGAAGACCAGGAACGAGGGTAAGTTTATTTCAGAAACTGAGACCAGTTCCTTGGCTGAAGACCAGGATCGAGGAGAAGTTTCACCCTTTTCTAATTATCATTACTTAGCAAAAGAAGATGGATGAGCAAACTGCCATTCATACCACATTCAAAGTTTCGGGTATTCCGATATTTAATTCTCTTGTACCCTGAATGTCCGAATATCTTCGCCATTCACACCTTCGGGTCCAAGAAGATTAAATTAAGGCATCTGTCATACTCCAAATTTTGACCACCAAGATTTCCCATCATTGTGAGAATCATCACCACAATATGGATGTACCTTCATGCCTCATCAATCTCCCAAGGATAGTTGAGCATCCACCACAATCAAGAATTAGGGTTTTTTGACCCTCTCAGAGTACTCAGACAAAAGATCAATAAATAAATGACATGATCTTACACTTGTCTAACCTCTTAAACACCCACAAAGTATCAAGAGGACCCTCACATAAAAAATCAAGCACACAGTTGTGGCATTCCAAGTGAAAGGAGCCTCGAAGCACCTGATATCACCAAATTAGGGTTTTGGACGACTGGGACCTCCAGAGTGAGATTTTCACAAGGGCATGAGCAAAGACTTCAAAACATGACTCAATATGGTCAAAATAACCCTAGGAATCCATTTCCAAAGTTGAATTACCCTTAGAGGATGCATTCCTCAAAAGTCGGGAATTAGGGTTTTTACGCGCCGAACCGCTCCGGGGCCAAAAGTCAAAACATGACTTTTTTTGGTAAAAATGATCCTTATGACTCATATTTTCATAAAATATGACTTATAATGTCATTTGAACAAAAATTGATCAAGAAATCAAGATAACTTGTAAAAGGGGTAATCTTGAAAAAAATTGAAAATTTTCTAAGTTACTAAATTTGAATGGTTTTGGTACCAACTTCCAAAGGCCATAACTTCTGATCTAGACAGCCATTTTGAATGATCCAAAGCCTGATTTGTAGGTCTTCCTACATTCTACAAAAGCTTCAACTACATGAAACTCTGATTCTTCATGGATTTTTAGTTATGGATGGATAAAGATGGTGAAAAATCAAGAACATAACACTTAGTGCAAAACTGTCTAAGTGTCAGCTTTGGGCATCAAAGTTCATGAGGTTTTTCATTTGGATTCAGATAGTTTCAAGACCAACTATGATCACACATGAATTGTACCATATGGGGGCTTTCTAAAAAGCACAAGAGCTTTCCATAACTCCATTTGAGCAGGGAGATATGACCCCCTCAAAGTCACCATTTCCAACTGTCTTGTGCAAGACAGAATTTTGCATTTTTGCTCGATTTGGCAAAATCAGACAAGTACAAGCCTTGTCATCCATTTGGAAACCTCAGGGGATAACATCAAAGAGAAATGATCTGATCCACAAGCCTCCCAAGTCCAAGGATCTACATGTAGCCATAAATGCCCTAAAAAGGCTAAAAAGCTCAAAGACTCGAATTTTGTTTCAATGCATTCAATGGATTCACAATGTGGCCAGCATCAAGACATTCATGATAGAATTGAGTCAAAATTCATCTCTGAACCAAAGGAATCATAACCTTCTACCTTGACTCAAGTCAATGATCATGGAAGACTAGAATTCCTTTATGCAACCATTGACCAAAGGACTGTCCAAGCCTCCATTCACTATTGATGCCAAAATAAACTTGTTGCACTATAAATAGACATCAATTGTGATCAGTTTGAGTACACCAAAGCACCCAAACTGATGCTTTACTCAAAATCTCCCTTTCACTCCAAAAATGCCTTCATTTGCAAGTCACTATCGAATTTTGCATTAGGAAGCCATTCCATCATAACCAATTGATCTAATACCTTCCATATATCATATATGAGCTAATCAAACACCTCTTACACCTCTGAAACATCAGGATCATCATCTTCATTCCTCACTTGGACCAGTTGCAGTCAGAGTCGAGCCAGCCTATCCAGAGAGTTTCAAAACATCCCGAAGGTTGCAACACCATCCTTGAGACTCAAGGAAGCTAACTAGGCCATTGTTTCACTTCTGTAACACCACTACCATTGAAATCGAATCCTTCTTGCAGAGGTAAGCCTTAAACTTTCAAACTCAATGAATCATGCATCATAAACATGTTTTCAAATTACCATTGTGTTTCTGAATGTTTATAGATCATTTTCCAACAATCAATTGTTGTTTATATTAAGTGTATGTGATTTCATTAAGTTCTCGCACATTTTAGGGTTCATCTGGTTAGAGTGTAATATCTTTTGTTACAGTTAGTTAAAATGAAATTGAATAAAGCCATTGTATTCCTTGTTTAAAAATGCACGATTTTCATCTTTAGATCATGTGAAATGGTTGAGAAATGAAAGAGATAGACTGCTTCACGTAGCTTGCCCAAGGAAGAAGATGGCCATGGCGTAATTCTTCAGAAATCCAACTAAATTTGGTATATATTATTCAGTTGCCACTATATACTTGAATTGGCATTGCGCCCTAGTGGAAACACTAGTTTTTGTGTGTGTGTAGCGAGCGAGAGGTTTGGGGTTCGAATCCCCCTCGCCCCAGACCTTTTGGTATTTTTTTAAACTATCTTTCCAAAGGAAGTTTCACATATTATTCACTCTTGCCATCTTTTATCAGCCAACGCACTTGGCTCAGTTGGTAGAGTTTTAACCTCACAACCTCAAGGGCGTGAGTTCAAGCCATGGGAGGGCCATTCCCTATTTTTTACCACTTTTTCTTTTCATTTTTTTCTCACAATTTCTTAATAACTTCTAAAATTAATTTCTTTCTCAATTTTAAACATTTTCGATTAATTCTTTTTTTTGAAAATTCACAAAAATGATAAAATATTTTATTTTATAAAAATATCACAAAAAACAATTATTTATTTTATATATTTAATATTTTCATAAAGAATTTATTTTTTATTTGTTTTTAAACATTTGAAAATAATATCTTTCTCTTGATTTTAAATTCAAATGAATTTTAAATCATTCTAGAGGTGAAACATGATTTTTCAAACTTTGATCCTAGATCATAATTTGTTTTTCACATATGTTTAGCAATTTTGATCATTTTAATTGAATTTTTATTTAATTAAAATGCCCTTTTTGAAAATCAAATTAGGGTTTTGATTATTTTCACCCTCACAAACATAAAAACACTTTTGGGCCTCTAATAAAGTGTAAGACCCATCCCTTGTCACATAAATAAATTTTGGGCCTCAGTTGTTGTATAAGTCCCACTGTATTTTCTAAAACCGCGGCACGATCGTCGCCTTTTAAACAAAATCGTTTTTGGGCCTCCTTTGTGTTGTAAGTCCCATCTTTCTTTTTAAAATACACTTTTGGGCCTCTAATTGAGTGTAAGACCAACCTCTTTTGTACATAAGATAATTTGGGCCTCAGTCATTATATAAGTCCCTCTGCGATTCTTAAAACAACGGTGCGATCACTATCTTTCATTGGGGCTCTCCTTGAGCTGTAAGCCCCATCTCTTGTACAAAAATAAAATTTGGGCCTCTCCTTGAGTATAAGACCCAATCTTCTCTTTAAAACAACTTTCCTCTTTGATTTAGATTCAAATTCATGGTTGTTATCAAAACTTTCTTTAACTTCTTAAACAACTAACCATACAATTGTAGTAATGGAAGTTTGCTCACCTGTAAGATTTAAACAACTTTCTTTTACATACTAGTATATATATTTATTTGTAATACTGGAAGCTTGCTCACCTGTAAGTCCTCCTACCCTCTTTTACATACTTGTATATATTTCATCTGCATATATATGCCTGTATATTATCTGCTTAGAGTTTTACCCGGCAATTAGGTCTAGGATTTAGATCAAACCATTGGTCACTCTTTCAATAAAGTCAAAACTAGTTCCCCATAGGAAATTCCAGATACAGTCTTGCCTCCTCTTGGGCTTATACAATATGGAACAGAGAAAGGCATTATTCCCGGTGAAACTTTTCTCAAGACTGTCACTTTTAGAAAATTGTCAAAGAAATTCATTTCCCCCAGAGAGGATTAATTCCCGGTGAAACCTCTCTTGAATATCTTCAAACCCTATAACTGTTCACTAAAGAAATGATTATTCTCGGTGAAACCTTTCTTGAACTTTTCTTAGGTTTGGACCCACAGGCTTCCTAAAAGCATCCCCAGTCTCCTCCTGGGCTTTGTACAAGGACCCTCAGGCTTCTTAAAAGTTCTCATGCCTTCTCTTGGGCTTAGTACAGGGACCCAAAGACCTCTTACAGGTATAGGACAGAACCTAGTCATCCTTTGTTAGAGCAGTCGTTTTAAGAGTCAAAACATCAGACCAGTTTAGGGTTGTTTCTCATCCCTTAAAACACCTGCCTCCTCTTGGGCATCATACAAAGATAAACCCTTTCATACGAGTAGACTCGGACAGTCTCATCTCCTCAAGGAAAAGGAGAAACCCTGATCATTTCATCAATCACCAACAATCTTCAAACTTTTCATCCTATGTTCCCCATCTAGGACCAGCTTACTATCAATGTAACACTATCAGAACCACAAGGCATCTGATATCTCAACTCCTCTGTTATCCTCAGTGTAACACCCCAAATCTACCCGGTAATTATAATAAAAAAATATCAGAGTATTTAAAAAAAATTTCAACACAACATGGGATGTCACATTTCAACTTAAAACAACAAACAACTTATATTTCATTTAAAAGTGATACATAGCATTCGGCATTCACAACTTATAAATCAGCTAACAACTTTATTCAACTAGATTAAAACTTCGTTCGATTTATAATTATTCAACAATTAGTAATAACAACAACTTAGAAACAACAACATAAACATTCCCCCCGAGTGCTACGTATCAGAGCAAGACCAACTCGAACTAACAGCAACTAAGGACTTCATAAAATTACTTCACTTCCACAGCTATTCTGCAGTACCTGCTCAATTACCCATAATAGGTAACATCATTACAGAAGGGGTGAGATGTCGAAAAATATAATCAAAGGCATGATAATTAATATATTAGATTAGAATCACACCAATTTCACCGCTTCATACAACAGTCATACAACAACTATTAGTAAACAACTTAAGAGAAACCAAAACTTATAACAAACAACAACTTATAACAATAACCTGTATCAAGCGACAACTTACAACAATAACAATTTATAACAACAATAACTCACAACAATAACAACTTATATCAACAACACCAACAATCAACAACAACGTAATAATATTAACAACTTCAACATGCAACTCAAATGCGACTCAACTATGCACATGCATGTGGTACCATTTGGAGTAAACTCCCAACTTAAACATATGCCAGGTTATCGAGTCATTTCAACTTAATCGGATGCCATCAAGGCCAACTTAAACAGGTGCCATCAAGGCCAACTTAAACAATGCAATGTATGCCATGCAACCTCAACTTTAACGATAAATTCACGACAACGAAAACAACAACTTAAATATGCATCAATTGCATCAACTTAATCCAACATTGGTCATTCGACCTGCAACTTAAACAACAACTCAACTCAAACCATATTGGTCATAAGACCTGCAACTTAAATAATTCGCCCGTAAATCGGGACAATACAACTTATCCAACTGTACCTGCAATTCCACGCGTTCAACTTAAATTTGACAAAAATAAACACCATTCACGTATCTACTCGTATACCCAAACTTCCCTATAAATTTTCATTCGATTCCGGGCAACTAAATATACGCTTAATTTTACCGTGCGACTAAAGTTCCTACTGTTTTCAACTTCCAGCATTTTTTCAACAAAATGAATCACCCACACAGCCTACTAATTATTACGAACTTCTCCAAAAATTTTCATTCGATTCTGGGCAACTAAATATACCGCTTAATTTTACCGGGCGACTAAAATTCCTACTATTTTCTTAATTTTACCGGGCGACTAAAATTCCTACTATTTTCAACTTCCAGCATCCTTTCAACAAAATATATCAACCACACTGCCTACTAATTATTATGAACCTCCCCAAAAATTTTCATTCGATTCCGGACAACTAAATATACCGCTTAATTTTGCTCTCGACCCTGTTTTCTGTCCAGTTCTGCTACTAAATTAATTTCTACTGTTACTATATTTTAGTTGCTAGTAGTCTTGTTATTTACTACTGGCCCTGCAACTAAAACCATCCCTGCTAAATATATATATACTGACCCTACTATTTTAATTATTCTGCTATTTTTAATAACTCTACTAAACCTATATACTATAATCCAATTGGACTAATTAATTAAATTGAACCCTGCTAATTATTATTTGTAATATAACTTAAAAAAATAACCAAAGGCTATACTACAAATCCCCTGTAGCGCACGAAATTGATCTGCTACGCCTGGAATAAAAAAGGATTTGTTTCTCTACTTTTACTAATCCAAAAGCCACCCCCCCCCCCACTATAATATATATATATATATATATATATATATATATATATATATAAACACATTACCAAGGCCACTTAGAAAATGCCTCAAGGATTTAATACAAAGTCAAATCGCTACAGTACCCGGAAGAAAAAAGTTATCACTACGGCTATGGCATTGAAAATATGATTTCTAATTACTCTATCAAATGATAATGGGTCTCTATAATATACCAATTTCAATCCAATAAATACCACATAGTGAAAAATTATATAATTCCCAATTCCTACATACTAACTATCATTCTCCCGGTTATAAAATTCGAACCCCACCCTTACCTGATTGGATCGAAGGTAGCTCGAATTTTCTTGAATTTTTCCACACCGGCAGCACTTTTTCTCGTCTTCTTCCCCCTAGAACACTGTTCGCAACTTTCTGCTCCTCTCTATTAGGTTTTAGCTTTTGTTTTTTTTCACCACTTTAACATAACTAGAGATTTAATAAAATAGTGGGTCACTATGTCTTAATGGGCTTACTACTAGTCACTTAGAAATTGCTATTTCCACACATAACTAAACTCAAGCATTTAAATTAATAATTCTACTAAACTAATATTATTTATAATATTAATTTCCCGACTAATTTATACCCGACTATCAACTTACCGACTTAACCATATAATCGACATATTCATAAATTATTCGGAAATTACTTAATAATATTTTAATTATATTATTTCTAATATAATTCTATGACTACACCAACTTAAATACCAACTTACCAATTAAATCTCCTCAATACAAAATTAACCGAAATAATAATTCGCGACCAACTACTTACTCCCGGCTTAATAGATTAATTCCGATTATCAACCAAATGGTCCAACAATTCAACTTAGTTAATTAAATAAGATAGTCCAATAAATAAATAATATTATTCTTAATATTATTCCTCAGATTTAACCGACTAAAATCCGACTTTAACTTAATAATCCCAATACGCCTCTTAAAATAATACCGACAAATCCAACTACTCCGATTAATTCTCAACTTCGTCTAATTCCAATAATTAAATCCTTCAATAATTTAATTAACTAATTAATTAAATTCAGGCGTTACACTCAGTAAGAGTTGATTCCCCATTTTGGACCTGTCTCTGGATCCCAATAATCCTCAGCAGAAGATAGCCTCCTTTTAGGCTTTATATAAGAAATTCCCCAACCAGCCTCCTCTTAGGCTTTGTATAATGATTCTTCTTTTTCTCAGCAAATTTATAGCCTCAATCTTGGGCTTTGTACAAGACAGATAAGAACACTATCTTGTTGAGTCAGTCTCATTTCAGCCTGAATCTTGGGCTTTGTACAAGTCACCCATAAATATCTTCAGCTGAGTCAGTCAAATATATTTTAGCCTCAATCTTGGGCTTTGTACAAGACACATATAAAATCTCCCTAAGCAGAGTCAATCCTCTTATTAGCCTTAATCTTGGGCTTTGTACAAGACAAATCATACTCTTCAGCAGAGTCAATCTTCTTTTAGCCTCAATCTTGAGCTTTGTACAAGACAGATAAAACCTCTCACCAATAGAGTCAGTTTCCCATTTTAGCCTCAATCTTGGGCTTTGTACAAGACACATACAAATATTCCTCAGTGGAGTCAATAACCCTTTTTAGCCTCAATCTTGGGCTTTGTACAAGACAGAAAAAATATTTCCCCGGAAAAGTCAACTTTTAGCCTCCTCTTAGGCTTTGTATAATGATATCCCCAAAAGAGTCAGTCTCTTTTCAGCCTCAATCTTGGGCTTTGTACAAGACATATACAAAATTCCTAATAGAGTCTACACTTAGCTTCAACCTTGGGCTTTGATCAAGGCACACAAAAATCAATATCCCCTCAGAGGAGATAAAAAATTCTATGTAGGAAGACATTTCTCTGTACAATCACACATCAAAACAAAAAAATCAAAACAAACCTTAATCCCAGATAACTGCTGTAAGCGGCACACTTGTTGATTCAAAAATCCAAGTTGTAGTCCATCTCTTATCCTGGTAAATCCTCTTTCATCTAACTGCTGTAAGTGACAAGCCTCTAGATTATTTACATCCAAGCTAATGTCCCTCTTTTAGCATGAAAGACCCCTAAGGAAAAATGGCATTGCTCAATACTGAGTTAAATTTTTCCCCTTCAGGACAAATCCCTTATAAAGGTAATTATGGCATTGCTGGATTCACATATCCCGGTTAAAGTAATCCTCCTTTATAATCAGTCACCCAACAACTGTGATAAACAGATGAGATATCTCCCTTAGAGATGACAAATTCTATCTGACTCAAACCTTTAGCTTCAATCTTGGGCTTTGAACAAGACACAAAAAACCTTTAGCTTCAATCTTGAGCTTTGAACAAGACACCAAACATCTTTTTCCTCCCATAGAATAGGAGGAACTACGATTGCTCTGATTTCCCTGTTATCATTACGGGAATACGTAGGCATAAGATTGCGAAATCTTAGCGAGCACACTAATCAAAAACTTTAGGTCCAGTACCTTACCAAAAACATCGAAAAACCCGAAAACAACAAAAATACTCTCTCAACACTCCCAAAGGAGAAACTTTCCCAACCCATGACAGATAAACTCCAGTAAGTAGGAAAACAGTATAAATTACTAACAATCTGTGGATAACCATATATAGGATGGGTAATTGACAACTCCCCATTGTATAACCTGACCCCGGACCCCCCAATCTCTTAGCATTTGTTAAAGAAAACATTTGTGTGCAAGGTTAGTTTTAGATAGCTCCCATTTCCTTTCCAGCTTCATAGGATAAATAAGAAATCAGAAAGTAGCACCCAATTCCTACCATTGTGGTGAGGAAAAACCAATGTGATAAGGTGGTTGCATCACCGACAAAAATTGCACTCTACAGTTCTCCCCGGAAAGCCTGACATCAAATCTTTTTCGATCAAATGGCGTCTCCCCAGTAAAACTCAGTGAGAAGTTTGATAAAGACCGCTACAAATAGCATTCCTTGTCGAAGGAGGAACTCGACAAGAAGAAACTAAGACCAGTTCCATGGCCGAAGACTAGGATCGAGGGGAAGTTTATTTCAAGAAGAAACTAAGACCAGTTCCATGGCTGAAGACCAGGATCTAGGGGAAGTTTATTTTAAAAGAAAACTGAGATCAGTTCCATGGCTGAAGACCAGGATCGAGGGGAAGTTTATTTTAAAAGAAACTATGACCAGTTCCATGGCTGAAGACCAGGATCGAGGGGAAGTTTTACCCTTTTATAAGTAGCATTACTTAGTAAAAGAAGATGGACGAGCAAATCATCTACCATTCATAACCAATCAAAATTTCGGGTGTTCCGATATTTAATCCTTTTTTACCTTGAATGTCCGAACGTCTTCGCCATTCATACCTTCAGGTCCAAGAAGAATAAATAGGGGCATCTGTCATACCCTAAATTTTGACCACAAGATTTCCCATCATTGTGAAAATCATCACCACAATATGGATGTACCTTCATGCCTCATCATTCCTATCAAAGATTGTTAAGCATTCACTACAATCAATGTAATACCCCGTATCATCTAAATGCTCAATTGGCTATCAGATGAGATCAGATGAGTATCTATGTGCTCTATCTCTGATTAATTGGATTTAGGGAATCCTCTAAGTACTTTAAGTATCGACATTTGGGATCAATAGAGCAACTAATGAACTCAGAAGAGATCAATTTATTAATAGCTCAAGAGAGACTTTTATGATAACTCTCATAATTGATAAATTGGTTGAGATGACAAAATATTAATTGGAGATATTTTACCCTATTGGATTTATATTATATAATAATGATTGTGTATATATATAAGAAGAAAGAAAGAAAGAAGTAGTAAGAGGAAGAAAATGAAGAAAAGAGAAAGAAGAGAGAAAGAAGAAGAGAAAGAGGGAAAAAGTCATGGATGAAGAAGAAAAGCTTGTGGATCATCTTCATCGATTCACCATCTTCTCCAAACTCCTCTTCGTTTATCAGGTGGGTTCTAGTTAGACACTCTAAGTTCTAGAAATAGATGTTTGGAACTTAGGTTAGAATTGAAAAAAATGATTAAACGGATAATCGATGAAATCTAATGGATGAAACGTGATATAAAATGTGTGGAATACTTGTTGTATGATTGGGTTATGTTTTGGTATGCTTTGGATGAGTTTTGGTGGAAGAAAGGTTGGTGTTTGGCCCAAATGACCCATAACAGCGCTGCTGAGAACCCCAGAATTCGCAGGTTCGCACTGCGAATCCCCTAGCGAAGGGGAAATCGAACATTCGCTAGTTATTCGTACGGTGAAGGTGAAGGCGAACATTCGCCAGAGATTCGCCAGAGGTTCGCACTGCGAACATTACCCTATTTTGGTTCTGCCACGGTTCGCCAGACGTTCGCACCGCGAATGGGGCAGCGAACCCAGTGTATTTAGGCATTCGCTGGAAGCTTCGCACTGCGAATGAGAAAGCGAGCATTCGCTGGCTGGTTCACAATGCGAACATAGCAGATCCTTCAACTTGTTTCTTTCATAACTTTCGATCCGTAACTCGGATCGGGACATTCTTGGTATCATTAGAAAGCTATCGGGACGTAACTCGGATCGGATCGGGACGTTCTTTCATAATTTATGATGTGGGATAAATTATTTAGTGGAAAATGAAGGAAAGTGATGTTTTATGTGATGTGTGATTATATGTGTTTACTTGTAATATTTGTGTTATGTCATGTTTATATAATTGTTGTTAAGTATGAATGAGAGAATATGCATGCTTAAGACAAATTAGGAAGAGTGAGGAAACCTTACCCCAAAACCTAATGATATGATTCTAGGTTGTGACTAGGATTGATAAATAATCTAGATGGCGATGCTCGTGCATTCGATGTAGAAGTGCATCCTTGCCGAGTAATGGTCTAGAGGTGAGTGAAACACTAGTATGGAACATGTGTATTGTATTGTTTTATTGTTAAGGCGATTGTGGCCTTAAGGCATTGTGGCCTTGTGATTGTCAAATACAATCACGTTTGTATGTGCGATCACGTAATCGTAACCGGTTATCTTGTGAGTGCGTTTCATGGGTCTCGAGCTCCTCTGAAACATGTGCACAACTACTTGGCAGGTTTGATTCCCGCGTGCAGTACGAATGGCGCTCTGGGAGCGTATGCTTGTGACGGTAAATGGCCTGTGTGAAGTGACGGTTCATAATGGTATAAGGCCCGTAGAACCTGAATCCATTCGTATGTCAAGTAGGTTCAAGGATCCATGACTCGGATCGACTTCTAGACGTAGAAGCGGACGGGAACAGAGGATGCCTTGGTGTGGTTATCGATTCGTAAGGAATCTTGAGTAACAGACTCAGGACGTAATTCCTTCAGTGATATTGTGAGTTGATGAACTCATGACATGTTTCCATATAGTGTGAGATTGTAAGATTGAGTACTCAAAGTCATTTTCCCTTCCCCTTGACTTGAGTTAGGATTGATAGAACCTTTTAAAGCCGAGAGGACCTATAAGATAGGGAACTCACTGAGATTTGATGTATCTCACCCCACTATGGTTATTTTATTTCAGGTGCAGGTTTGGTTACAAGTGGAGCGATGCTCGGATGTTTCAAGAGAAGCTTAGTTAAGCTTATTCCGATGTGTATTCTTTTGTTGCATACAATTGATGATATTGTATATCGTTCTTAGTTTGGTTTATTTTGGTTAGTTTCCATGACTTGTGCCATGTGTTGTATTTATGTTTTTGAATGGACAAGTATGTGAACTATGCCATTAGGCACTTTTGATGTGTCAGTACCAAATAAAATGCTTGTATGGTATTATTCTAGATATATATTATACAGGGCATTACAGTTGGTATCAGAGCAGGTCGTGTCCTCGAACTAGCCTTGAAACATCATAAGTAAATCTATTCCTGCCTCTTAAGTGTCTCTTGCCATCATGAAACTTAATATCATACTATGTAGTGTTGGGCCTGATCAACCTAATACTATGTATGTGATTGGTAGAATCATGGTTGAGCGACCACGAGGACTCCGAAGTGTTGTCGGAACTTGTGCTGTGAGGGTAGGCTCAAGCCAAAAGTTAGTAGTGAGGAGTTTTGGTCAGCTCAGTTGAGGTTTTAGTAGAAGTTGTGCTTGGGTAGCATGGAATTAAAGAGTGGTGTGTTGCTCAAGAAATCCTTTGGAATTTATGGAGTCTTAAGGCTAAGGATCTCTATCGGACGATTGATTAAGGTATTGAGGAATATGTAAAGTCGCTAGTGGAGCTGGATGGACCACTAGTATGGATAAGAATTTCAAGTAATCTCATTCCGTGGAAAAGAAAAGTTGTTTTGTGGAATGTGTGACGTAAGGTTCGGAAGTGAGATAAGTATTGGTGCTTAAGTTTCTAAGGTTGCTATGGTATCTTGAATGGACGAGAGTACCTTAAGGAATGTGTTCGGAATAATATCTTCTGACTGGTTAAAGTTGAGAGTTAAGGACGTTCGACTTTTATGGGAACCTAAAGTAGTAGAGAAGCGTGAGAAGGAACACAAGGATGTGTTTACATGCTTCAAGTGAAACAAGTATGTGCCGGACGAAGAGTGGGTGATGGATTGCGTATATTCAGTTATGTAGAGAGATTAAGTTCAGAATATTGCATCGGAATTTTCTGTATTCGGTGAGTGACCAATTTGGAATTTAGGAAATGTCAAGTTACCCAAGGAACTGTATAAGGTGTTGTGTTGGGGAAAGAATGAATTTTATTTAGTAACGGAAAGTGTAGCGATACGGATCGGAAGAAGTGAGTGTTAAGGAATAGAGTAAGTATCCTGGATTAAAGGAATGTATTGTGGACGAGTGTGCGATGGAATTTTTAAGGTGTTGATGAACCTACAGTTAAGGAAGAGTAATCACTGATGGTTCACCGATGAGGAGCCTGTTAGTATGGCGAGGAATGAGAAAGTTACACCTTGGTACTTAGAACAAGCGTAGTAGTAGCACCGTAGTCACAATGTACGTGATGGATTCTTATTCTTGAGACAAGTGTGAAGGGACGTACCTTGTGGAGCAGTGAATATTACATTTTCAGAAATAAGACTGTGGTAAAACAACGAAAAGCAATTCAGGACTTATTACAGACTAAGTGTAAATCATGGAACGGTTTATACCGGAAGGGTTTTGTTAATAGCTGATGAGAATTATCGGTTGTGGATTTTTCCGTTAAGTAATTTGGTGTAAGTATGGTGTGTAATGGATAGTAAAGGGTAAGAAATCCCGGTTAGTGTGTACGAAGTAATGGAAAGGTTCTCCAAGAGGATGCATTACCCCGATCTATTTTCAAGTATAGAGAATTTCTATATTTGTGAATAATCGGACTATTCGGAATCTACCTTTTATTGTAGTATTATTTCTCACCAAGGAATTCAAGTGAGCGAACAAGGTTGTATGCTTGACATGAGATGTCCATCATTTTCGTAGTACCATGTGATGGTTGTGTGTTGGATTTTGCTTATGGACGAATCAAGTATGAGTGGTGGTTGAAACCCTATAATGTCGTCATTATCGGCTTTCATCTAGAGTAGTTGTATAAGCAGAGAGCGAACTACCCCGTTGAGGTGTTGTCGTGTGACTGCGTCGGAATTTGAAATTTTACCTTGTCACTTGGTTGGAGTGGGTAATCTGCACGTTTTAACTTTGTTCTGTTTTACCTTGAGTGGATCATGGTTGGTGAATGTTATATAAGTTAAGGAGCCACGGGTTGAGAATGGTATTCCAAGATCGAGCAAGACGGATTGATGGTTTTGGGTAAGGATGACTCTGAATTAAACGAAATTGGTTATTTTCAGCTTCTGCAGCAGTGTTAGCCGATTAACACGTGCATGGAAAGTGTTTTACGTTGAATTTTGAGGAGTTAACCAATTAGCTCAGATGGGTAATCGTTTAACATGTGTGTAAATTGTGAAATCCCTTAGGAACCATCATCTGCATTTTGTTACCTTATGTTGCTCCGTTTGGAGGGTATTGTACGAATAGAGAATTGGATTGCAAGTAAATGAAAGATGAATTTGTGCTTCGAAATCAGAACTTCTGAAGGGTGTAGCATAGTTGACCATTCGTCCAACCGAGGAAAAAGTTTGACTTTTGGAGAAGTAATCTTGGGAACTGTGTTGTGTATGAGGAAGTCTTAGGTGCATTGTTATTATTACTGTTGAGAACTTTAAGGACGAAGTTGGAGGATACTCACGAAGTATTGATCTTGCAAGGAATGTACTTCGATGTGTAATTATGGTTTTAAGTAAGGTATGAACAGTTAGTCCAAGTTAGTAAGTGTTAACTTCCGTGAGCTCATGGTATTGGATTCAGACTCTGTGAAAGTGGTACCAGTTGTGTGCAGTTGTGTTCTAACTAGAGAAGGAATTTGTAGGTTATCTTTCCAAGTACTAGTAAGAATTGGACGTTTCGAAGTTAGGTATGTAACTGGGAATAGTTTATGAAACGGAACGAATGAGAAGTGTGGTATGGACTTCGAAAGTGTGTGTGTATGTGGAGTGTTGTACGTGAATTGGTGAGTAATATGGAAACTCACAATTGTGCTTTAGACAATTTAAGTTTCCAATAAGTGGTGAATCGTATATGGTTGTAGTTCTATGTTGGTGTCACGTTGTTATTTGGTTGAAATCTGGAATCAGCAAAGAACCTTGAATAAGTCGGAAATCCGTAAGAATAATTGATATGGAAGGTGGTAACTAGAAACGGAAATTGTTAAACTACTTTTGGGTGGATTATCCGAGTTTAGAATGGATTTGGAGTTGTGAATGTTATGGTTGTAACAGTGTAACTCCGGCATCTTTATCGTCTAGAGAGTGTTGAACCGATGTTTGTATATTGTGTGTTGGTGAGGAAATTGTTCTACCTTTGGACGTTAGTAAGTTCGTGTACCGTTGGTTAGTGAAGACCCCAGTGGATAAGTGTGTTCTCCGTGGACTAATAGCTAATAGGTAGTGCTTAAGAATTCGTGGTGTTCCACTGTTATAATTGGAGTTGTGCATGTAGCACCCCAAAATTTGCCCTCCTTACTTTATTACTAACTGACTTATGTTTCATCTCATTTTTGCATTATCACGTGTGCATATCATTGGTTCTTAGCATGGGGTCAAGGTGCCCGAGGCATGTTCAAGAGGAGAAGATGTTCTTCAAAGGGTCAAGCAAGAGAGTTCAAGTGGATCACTTCCTCCTAACCAGTGCAGAAATTAGGGTTTTGAGATTCTTGGGTTTATTGCTCCAATGGGAAAGCTCCTTGGGTTTCTATCATCACCAAATGGCATATCTTAGCTTTGTTGGAGAGGATACACATCATATTCAGAGGAATTTGGATTTGGAGACTGTGTTATTTCCTCCTAGACTAAGGGTACCAAGATTAGGGTTTGCTATAAAGTCAGTTTATTTCTGATTTTTTGGGCAAGACTTGAGTCCATGATATTCCTTGGGTCCCTAAGCATCTAGGAGTGGAAGATTGTCCATCATTTTGATTCAGGAGAGATTCAATTGGCCAATGGATTGGAAATCAGGTGAATTGGGTAAAAGTCAACAGTGAGAGGGGAAGTCAACTGTAGAATTTTGAGGTTCTCTCCAAGGTTTTCAAGGTCCCACATCCTCATATGGTCATCAAGAGTCAAGTTTCATGCCATATATCAAGAATCAGGAGTTGGTGCAAAAGTTACTAAATATGGAAATGACCTATAATTTGAAAGTTTCCTTTTTGGGCAAGTTCTTGCACTGCATTCAACTTGACTTTTCATCATAAAGAAAGCTTCAAATGAATTTTCTCCAACATGAAAGTTGAAGATCTTCTTCTCCTCTTTCCAACAAGTACTAGTGGGTCTCCATATCATTTGTGAAACTCAACTTATGATCAAAAGAAGGCAAAGTGGTTTTTAGGGTTTCTCATGATTCCATTTTCACAAACTTTGGCATAGTGACCTATAATTAATTCCATTGCTTCATGTCACATGCTAACATCAAAGGACACTCCTCAAGGATCATTTTAGGCCTTTGAATCAAGTGAATCCATGGTGTATTTATCACTTATTCCCCATTATTCAAAATTGCCAAGTCATTGAAAACTCATGAACCAAAATGATTCAAGGCCCAAATCAAATTCAGGTGTGGTTAGCAATTTAAACATAAGTGATCCATCATGAAATATTTGGATATCCATGCATGGAAGGAGGTATATTTCACATTATGTGATTTTCTAAAATCATCCAAAACTTTTTAGCAAAGGAATTTCCAAGGCCCAAACCATTATCAGTGAGAAACCCTAGAATATTTAAACTCATTCATGCACTGGTTAGGTCAGATTTTAGGTGCCTTTGTGGAGAATTCAAGCTTGAACCCTAAAGCATCTCACATTCGTATCTCTCAATCTACAAGGAGTTTTCAAGAAATTCTTTCACCAACAGAACCCTTGGGATCTCTAGAGCACGAACCAATCACCCTTTGAAGCTAACAGTGGAGATACGTGTTATACCATCTCAGGTTAGTGATGATTTTCATGATCATAAAACCCTCCTTTTTGATGCACAAATTGATGTGTGGTTGCCACTGATAATTCTGATATAATTTGTTTGGTGTTTGGACGTGTGTATTGGTTGTACGTGGAGTTTAAAGTTTTGAGCCCTAACATTATTTCATGCGTTTTTTATTGTGTGCTAATGGTTTGTGATTTTTGATGTCATATTCGTGATCCTCATGAAATTCTGGACAAAATGGTATAGGCCTTTGCATTTTCTGGGTTGTTTTAGGTTGCAGGTGGCCGTGGACGGTAGCCGGAGCTAGGGCTCCGGCGACTGGTATGGTGGTCCGGCGAAGGGAGAGACGGGAGGAAGAAGATGAAATCCTCACCATCCATTCTTTTGATCCAACGGCCATTACGTCGCCACGTTTTTTATTTTTGTTTTTTTAATCTGACGATCACGTGTTTATTACCCCAGGATAGCTACCGTGTTCCACTAATCATGTTATTTTATTTTGTTTACTTTTCATTTAGTTGACTCAACCACGTGCATTGGATGAATCGTATGGCTGAAATCATGCCAACGCATTAAAATAGACATGTGCCTGGCACATGGGAGCCATATGGTATGCTGAACGATGTTGTGTACGCGTGTGTTTGTAGTTACAGTGTGCGTGTTGATCATGACCGTTGATCATATTTACTTTTTGATTTGTTTGACTGATGAGGAACGCAGGATTAATCCAAGGGCAGGTACGCAGTCAACATGGTTGACTGAGGTCCACGCGTGGACATTTTTTTATTTTGTTTTTTCTGATGGACTCTTGGTGGTGGACTTGCTATTCACACACGCCCTTTTAAGCCCATTTACCATTCCAATACATTTTTCTTACTCATTGCGCCCCCCATGCGCATTTTATTTTTTTATTTTATTAAATTATCACATTTTCATTTTTAATTATTAAAAATAGATTATTGCATTAAAAAAATCCTAGAAAATTCATGCATACTTTTTATCATTTTATAAAATTTTCACAAATTTTATTTTTTATTTTTATTTTATTTTTATCATCTAAATTAAATATTTGTTTATTTTCTTTTTTGAATTACTCATATCATGCATACTTAAATTTGTTTATTTTATTTCTCTGCATCCATAACACATTTTCAATCCATTCTTTTTGCATTCATTCACCAACACACTGAAGTGCATTAAAATATTTTTCTATCATTTTTAAAATTATTTCAAATTGCATTTTAGTTCTTCCCTTTGGCACATTGAACCACATTTCTCATCTGAACTTTGCATGATTGTTTGAATGACTAACATCTTGAATTTTTGCAGGAGTTTTTGGTATTTGGTTTGTTACTGGTTGAGCAATGTTGATCATTTATTTGATGATTTTACAACATGTTTTGCTAATTGTTTAACTGCTCTTTATGTGAAATCTTCTTGTATGCCTATTTCTGATCACGTCTGGTTACCTTGTTTGAAAAGGCACTTGTGCCATTGTCTTGGGGTTGTTTATTTGACTTCTTAATTCATGTTTGGACTGTTATAGGTCACTTGATCACTATCTCATGTCATTGTTTGAATTTCATTTGCCTTAATGTTACTTGTGTCTATTTTGTACTAACTTTTTATGCAGGGGCTGAGGTAAGTTCTTTAAGGGTGTGGATAGTTATCCACGTCCACCTTACTCTTCCCTTCTCTCATCTTTTCTTCTTTAGGCTTAGGTTGTCGTCAAACCTCACTAACCGTAGGTCACCCATGCATGATAACCTTAGGACTCTTAGTCCCCCTTAGAGTTTCCTTTGTGTCTTTTCTCTTCTCATCTCAAACTTCTCGAAAACACTTAATAAGTATAAAATGTATTGCGCACGAGCCTTCAGCGTGGGGAATGAGAAATGAGGGGCTTCCTCTCATCTTTCTAGAGTGCTTGGCGAGCGTCCTGTCTTGGGACGATGCGTTAAGTATTCGCCCCTGTGCCCTAGACTTTGGTGCAATGCAACTTATAAACTAACTTAAGCCACTTCTGTCCTAAAAAATACAAACAAACTTCAAACCTTTTTGTCCTTCGGGATTGTCAAACTAAAGGCCATTTTCAAAAAGGGCACGTTACTTTCCGTCTGAGTCGCAAACAGGCATCGACCCTAACTGCCGGACGCGAACTTAACGTCGCTCATAAAAAACACAAAAAGAACTTGGTCCGAACTACGTTGACTCTGAATTCCCCATTGCACAAAGGGGGTACGTAGGTCTAGGACGTTGACGTCCTACCGAGTCTGTCTTTGTCTCCCCCATCTTAGTACAGCCATAGATGATAGGATAACTCACCCTTAGAATAGACAACAAGCATGGATCCCATCGAGTACGATGGACGCGTGGGGTGCTAGCACCTTCCCCTCGCGTAACCGACTCCCGAACCCAGGTTATGGTTGCGATGACCATTCCTTTCCCCCTTCCTCAGGTTTATGCGTTGTTCCCTTTCCCTCTCTTGGGATAAATTTACACGGCTGACAACTCGGTTTTCCGCGCCACTCTCGCGTTTGTACCTGGATGAAAATCCTGGGAGCGACAGCTGGCGACTCTGCTGGGGACTCTGGTTGACCTATGCTGGTCCATCCCTAAGCGAGTTAGTCCTAGCGATTGCTTGTCTTTGTTCTCTTTGGGTGTCTTTGTGTTTGCTTTGCTGTGTTTGTTGTATTTTATTTTTACCGCATTTTCTGCATTGCACTTCATTTTTATTACTGTCATACTGGATGCTGCTGTTTTGTGCTGGCTGTTTCTGTTTTGCAGGTTGGGTTGTTCTGAGAGATAAGCCCAATACCCAGGCTTGAGTACACCCTAGGACTAGAGTGGAAAGTAGTGGGACCTACGTGCCCGCTTGGTACGTTTGTGTGTTCACGAAATTCACAACCAGACGAGGCTATCTTGGGACGCATTCTGACGTGTGTGTCTTGCGCATGTTAGGGTGTTGATCTAGACAGCTGTCGACTCTGGTGACCGATCATCGAGGACCTTAGTGGAAACATCCCTCTTTAGTGGTGACAGTGGCAGACCACATCCTGTGGCAAACCCATTCGCACCCGAGGGCCCACTTTGGAACTCGCATAGGATGGCCCCTATCTTTTGAAGAGAATCAGTGGAGGCACTCCTCGATTGACGATAGTACTGTACCCCGAGGGATGAATGTACTATTGTTTCTCGACCTCAGTGCCAAAGCTGAGGACCTTCCGCTTTGGAGAATCAGTTGAGGCCTCCTCGATTGATGATGATGCCAAACCAGAAATGGTGAACATATCATCATTTCTCGACCTGAGAGCCCGGGATACTGAACATCCTAGTACCCACACGTGAGAGGGGATGGGTGTTTGCAGGTTTGCAGGTAACCGAAACCTTCAACCTACCTTGTTTTTCTGGATTTCTCATCAATGGCTGATTATTTGGGTTCCTTGGTTATCTCAGTGGTTCGGAATTCTGGTTTTCTGGGTTGTGGTTCTCGTTCAATTAACAGCACAGCACATCCAGCAGTGTTGTCTTGATCCCATGTTTGCATGAGCATATCATTTTCTTGCATTCTAACATGTTTGACATTTTTCAGGGCTTGCATCTTACTCTTGATTCCGATTTTCTGAGGTTACCTCGGCATGGATGTCCCGAGAAAGAAGACTGTTGCCTATTCGTTCCCAGATCCGACTTTGACATTGATTCACAAATTGATTAATATGGCTGGTCTCGGAGTTCGTACAGAGTTCAGTGGAGGGTATGGGAGACTTCTGAAGTTTGTCTACAATATTTCCAAGTATGAGAAGGATGCCATTCATACACTTCTTCAGTTTTACGATCCGTCTTTGTGTTGCTTCACTTTCCCGAATTACATCTTGGCCCCGACGTTGGAGGAGTTCTCATTTATTTTGGGAATCCCCATCAGGCATGCATTGTATTCTTTTCTGAAGAACACCCTGGGATAAAAGAAATGGCTATTGCTCTTTATATTGGTGAATCCGTTCTGCGCAGTAATATTGAGGAAAAATAAGGAGCTAAGGGTTTCTTATTGAAGTTCTTGTTTGATCAAGCTTGCATACATGTTAAAGAAAAGAATTGGACTGCTTTCCAAGCTATTCTGGCTATGTGCATCTATGGGATTGTCCTGTTTCCCAATGTTCCTGATCTGGTGGATATGCATGCTGTCAGAATCTTTATTTCAAAGAATCCTATACCTACCTTGCTAGGTGATGTGTATCACTCAGTCCACTACAAGAATGAAAATAGGCGGGGAAAACTGTGAGTTGTTGTGCACCACTCTTATCTACTTGGTTTCTGAGTCATCTCCCTGAAACTGGCGCCTTTATTGACACGAAAGATTCTCTGAAGTGGTCAAAGAGGTTAATGGGCTTGACTGCTGACAACATTGTTTGGTTCAATCATGACTTGCTAGGAATGGAGATTATTTGCAAGTGCGGAGAATTCCCTAATGTACCCTTGATAGGGAGAAAGGGTGGAATTAACTATAATCCTTCCCTTGTTATCAGGCAGTTTGGTTATCCTTTGAGAGGTCCACCTGAAGAGAGAGATATCAGAGAGTCCTTATTCTTGAATGGTAGTGAGGATCAAGAGATGATGAGGAAGATTGTAATTGCTTGGAAACAGGTGACCAAGAAGGGTAAAACTTCGTTCGGGAAATGTAATAACCGGGCTTTTCCTTCCTATAAAGAGTGGATTAAGAAGAGAGCAGAAGAGGAGCTTCTTCCCTTCCCGGTGGAACCACCTTTGTATCCTTTACTGATTGAGCCTCCTACCACAGTCGAGATAGAGAAGTTTAACAAGTTGTGGGCTGAAAAAGAAAGGCTGTGAGAAGAAAACAGAGAGCTACTAAGAGAGATCCATCAGTTGAAACATGAGCGGGGTGAAGTTGTTCATACCGCCAAGTTGAAGACAGAGCTTCTTGCTAAGGCAGAAAAAGAGCTAGCTGACATGGTCGCATCCAGAAAAAGGATGAAATAAGCTTTAGATGGTATCAGTATGGTTCTCGAGTCTAAGAAGGAGGAATTAGACAAGGCTTTGTTGAAAATTCACAGGTTCGATGATCACCGAGAAACTGCAATGGCCGAGAATAAGAGAAAGGAAGATGGTTATCTAGCTCAGATTGATCAGTTGAAGTTGACACCCAAGAAAAAAGACGCTGAGATCCTGTCAGGGGTATTCAAGAGACAAGCAGTCGAGGGTCGACTCAATGAAGCCATAGCCTCCATAGAGGAATTGAAGGTCCAAGCTGAAGTGAAGAAACCTAGACATGAGGGTCCTAGCATGGATGGTGTTTCTGGAGAAGATGCTTGGGAGTTGCATTGCCGATACTTGGAAGGGATCATACATAGAAGAGACGTTCTCATTCAAGAGCTAATTCAGAGACCAAAGCATCCCGACACCAAAAAGCTGTTCAAGGAAATTCAAGACTGGAGCAGAAAGCATAGTGGATGGGGGGATTGACACTTGTGGACTTTGATGACATGCCGTAGTTTTCTATTCTCTTTTATTGTATTTGGATCACCACCAGGCTTGTTGGTTGGGACCTCTATGATTTTTGTGTTCAGATTTGTTATCTTGGATTCGTGATTGTTGACATTTGGTTTTCCTCTGGTTTTCTTAATATATGAGCCGAAGTTCTGTTCTATCTTGTTGTTAAACTGGAATCAAGGGGTGGATCGCCCTGCGAATATTCAAACATGTTCATTTGCATTTGCATATTCATAATCATTTTGCATAATCATTTTGCATGACAGGTGTTTATCTCCGGTATTCTTATCTTGTTCTAATCTCAGAATTGCAGATTAACACATTCACCGATATCCTACCAGACAAAATCAGAAGAGACTCATGGATCAGCTACAGAATGAGATCATTGAGATGCGGACTCGCATGAACCAATTCATGGTATTAATGCAAGGTGTTGCTCAAGGCCAAGAGCAGTTGAGGACTCTCGTTCAGCCACTGATTACAAGAAATGAGGAAGACGGTAATAATGTTCAGAAGGGCCCTACGGGCGGAGGTATCCCTATTTCTGGTGTTGTGATTCCTCCGGGCGGAGCTGAAAATGCTGGGGGAGGTGGTATTGGTGCTGGCGCAGTTCATGGACGTCAGTATGATGATGTTCAAGATGATGCATTTTCTCTGCTAGGTGGGGATGCTGGTCCCCAGATTGACAATGATCAGAGACTCAGGTTGATTGAGGAACAGCTAAGGGGTGTTGTGAATCAGGATTCTGTGGGAATGGATCTAGAGGATTTGGGGCTGGTTCCAGGCGTTGTTATTCCACACAAGTTTCAGACTCCCACTTTCGAGAAGTATAATGGTATGTCTTGTCCAAGGACCCACGTGAGAGCATACGCAAGTAAGATGCCTGTACATGAGAAGAATGAGAAGTTGATGATGCATTGCTTCCAGGATAGCCTATCTGGGGCATCCCTGAAGTGGTATATGCAACTAGAAAGGAAAGATGTGCGAAGTTAGAGAGATCTGGCAGGAGCATTCATTAGACACTATCAATATAACACTGATATGGCTCCTAACCAAACACAGCTGCAGAACTTATCACAGAAGAACAATGAGAGTTTCAAAGAGTACGCCCAGAGGTGGTGAGAACTGGCAGCGAGGGTTCAGCCTCCCATGTTGGAACGTGAAATGATAACTATGTTTATGGCCACCTTGCAGGGTCATTACTATGAAAAGCTGGTACCGTGTATGACTGGAAAGTTTGCTGATTTGATCTTAGTAGGGGAGATGGTAGAAAACGGAATTAAGGCGGGAAAAATATCAAGCGGTGATGGGTCCTCATCTGGAGGAAGTAAGAAGCCCTATGCTAGTGGTTATAAGAAGAAGGTGGGAGATACAAACTCTGTGTCATCATATCGTGGTAGAGAAGGACCTCGTCAGAACTTCAATCAGCAGGTGGCTTCTGTAACCATCCCTGCAGCACCTCAGCAGCCAGCAGCGTCTCAACAACAAAATCAGGCTCCTCGCAGACCACAGCCTAGGCGGGATAGGCATCTTGACACTCCACCTCTTCCCTACGCTCAATTATTTCAGTACTTGTTAAAGCTACAGTTAATTCAGAAGAGAACATTAGCTCCACCTACTGGTAATCCACCTCCCGGCTATGACGCCAACGCCCACTGTGAGTTTCATTCTGGGGCACCCGGACATTATATTGAGAACTGTAGGGCTTTTAAGCATCAGGTTCAAGATTTGGTGGATTCCAAGGCCATCAATTTCTCTAATGACGTTCCGAATGTGAATCTGAACCCGATGCCGAATCACGGTGGGCGGGGGGGTTAATGCCATTATTAAAGACTGTTAAGACTTGAGTTTAATTTTAGATGTGAACGAAGTGCAAACTCCCTTGGGTGTGGTGAAGGAAAGACTGTTGAAGGGAGGGGTATTTCCCGGTTGTGATGAAGGTTGTGTAAAATGTGTGTCGCAGCCAGGCAGTTGTGATTTATTGAAAGCAGGTATTCAAAAAATGATCAGTGAAGGGACGTTACAGTTTGACAGAGGTTGTAGGCAAAATAAAGTTACTGACAGAGAGATTGACGTTGCCACGATAACAATCCCATTCAAGACAATAACTATATCAGCGCCGGCGAGACCAGCGCCGGTCACTATCACTGTTCCTGGACCAGTCCCGTATGAGAGTACCAAGGCCATCCCATGGAACTATGGGGCCGAGGTGTTTGTTAACTGCAAGAAGCAGGAATTGGAAGAGACATCCGCTGTGAATACAGGGGTTGGAAATCTTGTTGAAGCAGGGGCTATCACTAGGAGTGGTAGAGTTTTTATTTCGTCCGAGAATAAAGCTGGCAGTTCAAGACAAGACAAAGGTAAACAGATGATGGATGAGTCTGCACAGAGGCAGGAAGCAAATAATTCCATGACAAAGCAGGTTAGGGATACTTTCTCATAAGACGTAGAAGAGTTTATGAGGTTGATTAGGAAAAGTGATTACAAGATTGTCGATCAACTTCACCAAACTCCATCGAAGATTTCCATTCTATCCTTACTATTGTGCTCTGAGGCGCACCGAAATGCATTGCTGAAGGTTTTGAACATGGCTTATGTACCGCAGGAAATATCTGTTAACCAGTTAGAAGGGGTTGTGGCTCATGTGAATGCTGGTAATGGTTTGGGTTTCACCGATTTAGATCTGACTCCGGCTGGGAGGAATCACAACAACGCTCTGCATATTTCAGTGGAATGCCGTGGTTCCTTAATGTCGCATGTGTTAGTTGATACTGGGTCATCTTTGAATGTGCTACCGAAGAAGGCTTTGATGAAACTGGATACTTGTGGGTTGATTTGTACACCAAGTGACTTAGTGGTACGTGCTTTTGATGGCTCCAAGAGGTCAGTTTTTGGAGAGTTAGTCCTGCCGATCAAGGTGGGTCCTGAGATTTTCAACACCACCTTTTACATAATGGATATTCAGCCTGCCTATAGTTGTTTGTTGGGTCGTCCTTGGATCCATGGTGCTGGGGCAGTAACTTCTACGCTGCACCAGAAGTTGAAGTATATGGTGGATGACCACGTTGTGACTGTTTGTGGTGAAGAAGATATCATGGTGAGTCACCTATCGACCTTCAAGTATGTAGAGGTAGATGGTGAAGTACAGGAAACTTTGTGCCAAGCCTTTGAAGCTGTGAAAATTCCCGAGGAACCCCCAAAGGCAGCCAGTCAGCCTGAGGTGGTTGCCCAACCTGAAGTTATCAGACAACCAGAGATTCCAATGTCCTCTTTCAAAGAGGCGCGTGCTATAGTTGAAGCTGGTGGTTCTCAGAAGTGGGGCAGTGATATTGATGTTCAAAGAAAGCAAGATACTCATGGACTAGGTTACAAGCTACCTAGGCATTCTGAAGAGCCTCCCAAGTTCTATGGTCCGGTCCTTTTCACCAGTGCCGGTGTTTTCTTCGACAGAGTTAATGCTATTGAGGATAAAGGAGATAGTGATTGTGACATGGATGAGTGGATCCGTCCCTGCATTCCTGGTCAGATTTTAGGCAACTGGTCCTCCGAGAAAGTTATCTAAGTGACGCGCCCGGAGTAATTTACTTTTATTTTCTGTTATGTTGAGTCCTACGTTCTGCCCAAGACGTAGTGATATTTATTTGTAGGGCTTGGATGTTTTATTTGCTATTTTTATCATCAATAAAGGACGTTTTTTTATTCAAAATATTTTGATCCCTGTCTTTCTGTTTTTACTTTTTGCATCAACCCACATCAAAATGGCAACGTGCTTTCTTGTTTGTTGCACTCATAATAAACATAAAACATCCATCATGCAGGTTCCTTCGTTCAGATTCCACCCATGACTTAGCTATGGCTCGATATGACTTCGACAATCCTATCTATCAGGCTGAAGAAGAGACTGACGAAGACTGTGACTTACCAGAAGAATTAGCCAGGTTACTGAAACAAGAGGAAAGGGTTATTCTACCTCATCAGGAGGAGGTTGAGACTGTTAATCTGGGAACCGAGGATGTTAAACGAGAAGTAAAGATTGGGGCTGCTTTGGAAGACACTGTTAAAAGAAGATTGGTTGAGTTACTTCGAGAGTATGTGGATATCTTCGCCTGGTCTTACCAAGACATGCCTGGGCTGGACACTGACATTGTTTCACACAGATTGCTGCTTAAAGAGGGTTGTACTCCAGTCAAGCAGAAACTAAGAAGGACGAAACCAAATATGGCTGTCAAGATCAAGGAAGAGGTTCAGAAACAGTTGGACGCCGAATTTCTTGTTGTGACAAATTATCCTCCGTGGGTTGCTAATATCGTACCTGTACCTAAGAAGGATGGGAAGGTCAGGACGTGTGTTGATTACCGAGATTTGAATAGGGCGAGCCCGAAGGATGATTTCCCGCTCCCCCACATTGATGTGTTAGTGGACAATACTGCTCAATATTATGTGTTTTCCTTCATGGACGACTTCTCTGGGTATAACCAAATCAAAATGGCCCCAGAGGACATGGAGAAGACTACTTTCATAACACCGTGGGGAACATTTTGCTACAAGGTAATGCCCTTTGGATTGAAGAATGCTGGGGTAACCTATCAGCGGGCGATGGTGACTCTCTTTCATGATATGATTCACAAGGAGACTGAAGTTTATGTTGATGACATAATTGCGAAGTCACAAACAGAGGAAGAACACTTGGTAAACCTCTAGAAGCTGTTTGAAAGGTTGAGGAAGTTCAGATTGAGATTGAATCCGAACAAGTGCACTTTCGGCGTGAGGTCTGGTAAATTGCTGGGATTCATTGTTAGTGAAAGAGGTATCGAGGTTGATCCTGCAAAAATAAGAGCCATACAAGAGATGCCTGAGCCAAGGACAGAGAAAGAGGTTCGTGGTTTCTTGGGGAGGTTGAATTACATTGCTAGGTTTATCTCTCATCTGACAGCCACATGTGAATCAATTTTCAAGTTGTTAAGAAAAGATCAAGAGGTCAGGTGGAATGAAAATTGTCGAGAGGCGTTTGAAAGGATAAAGACGTATTTGCAGGAACCTCCAGTCCTTATGCCACCAGTGTCCGAGAGACCGTTGATTATGTACCTTACGGTTCTTGAGAATTCGATGGGTTGTGTGCTCGGTCAACACGACGAGACGGGTAGGAAAGAGCACACCATTTACTACCTGAGTAAGAAGTCACTGATTGCAAATCAAGATACTTTATGCTGGAAAAGACATGTTGTGCACTCGCTTGGGTAGCCAAGCGCCTAAGGCAGTATATGTTAAATCATACAACCTTGTTGATTTCGAAGATGGATCCGATTAAGTACGTGTTTGAGAAGCAAGCACTTTCTGGAAGGATAGCCCGCTGGCAGATGGTTTTGACAGAGTACGATATTCAGTATGTTTCTCAGAAGGCCATTAAGGGAAGTGTTCTGTCAGAATATCTTGTTGAACAGCCGGTCGAGGATTATCAGCCAATGAAGTTTGAGTTTCCGGACGAGCATGTTATGTTTCTGAAAATGAAAGATTGTGAAGAGCCTCTGCCTGATAAAGGACCTGAGATTGGATCTCAGTGGAAGATGATTTTTGATGGGGCTATCAACTCATATGGTAATGGAATTGGGGCAATCATTACGACCCCGAAGGGTTCACATATACCTTTCACTTCCCGGTTAGCGTTTGTGTGTACCAACAACAAGGCGGAGTATGAAGCATGCATCATGGGGTTAGAAGAAGCAATTGATTTGAGAATTAAGAACCTCGATGTTTATGGTGATTCCGCGTTGGTAGTTAATCAGATTACAGGAGAATGGGAGACTCGTCAGGAAAATTTGGTACCTTATAACAACTATGCCAAAAGGTTGTTACCGTTCTTTGACAGAGTGGATTTTCACCATGTGCCCCGAGCTGAGAATCAAATGGCTGATGCTTTGGCAACGTTGGCGTCCATGTATAAGGTGAACCGTTGGAATGAAACTCCTTCAATTAGAATCATGCGCTTGGATAGACCAGCTTTTGTGTTTGCAATTGAAGAGGTATCAGATGGAAAACCATGGTATCATGATATTAAGGTCTTTCTGAAGAGACAGGAGTATCCAGAGGGTGCCTCCACCAAAGATAAGAAGACTCTGAGAAGGTTGGCAGGGAACTTCTTTCTGGACAAGGATGATGTGTTATATAAGAGGAACTTCGATATGGTCTTGCTACGTTGTGTTGACGAACACGAGGCAGGTTTGTTGATGGAGGAAGTTCACGAGGGTTCTTTCGGTACTCATTCCAGTGGACACACCATGGCTAGAAAGTTATTGAGGGCAGGATATTACTGGATGACTATGGAGTCTGATTGTTTCAAGTACGCCCGGAAGTGCCATAAATGCCAGATTTATGCAGATAAGATGCATGTACCGCCTACGCCTCTAAATGTGTTGTCATCCCCTTGGCCTTTTGCAATGTGGGGCATAGATATGATTGGAAAGATTGAGCCCACTGCCTCCAATGGGCATCATTTCATTTTGGTTGCCATTGACTATTTCACAAAGTGGGTGGAGGCAGCTTCGTACGCCAACGTCACCAAGAAAGTGGTAGCCCGGTTTATAAAGAAGGATATCATCTGTCGTTATGGGGTCCCGGAGAGAATCATTACTGATAATGGCTCGAATTTGAACAACAAGATGATGAAGGAACTATGTCAGAGTTTTAAGATCGAGCATCACAATTCTTCTCCCTATCGTCCGAAGATGAATGGGGCTGTTGAGGCGGCAAATAAGAACATCAAGAAGATTGTGCAGAAAATGGTGGTAACATATAAAGACTGGCATGAAATGCTACCTTATGCCCTACATGGTTACCGTACTTCGGTGCGTACGTCAACTGGGGCAACCCCGTTCTCATTGGTGTATGGTATGGAAGCGGTTTTACCCTTAGAGGTCGAGATTCCGTCTTTGAGAGTTCTGGCAGATGTGAAGCTTGATGAAGCTGAATGGGTGCATTCCAGGTTGGATCAGTTGAACCTTATTGAAGAAAAGAGATTGGCAGCCATCACACATGGTCGTTTGTATCAGAGCAGGATGAAGCACGCCTTTGACCAGAAAGTGCGTCCTCGGAGTTTTCAGACAGGCGAATTGGTTTTGAAAAGGATCCTTCCTCCTCAGACAGATCACAGGGGCAAATGGACTCCAAACTACGAAGGGCCATATGTGGTAAGAAAGGTTTTCTCTGGTAGAGCCTTACTACTTTCAACTATGGATGGCGAAGATTTTACATCCCCTGTGAACGCAGACGTAGTCAAAAAATACTTCGCATAAAAGAGACCCGCTGGACATAAAAAGAAAATCCAGGCAAAAAAGGGGCATCCCGGCGAACCATAAAAAGGAAAAGGTTCGGGCAAAAGTTAGGGATAAGATGTAAAAAGAAACGTGTAAACCCGCAAAGTTGAAAACCTGAAAAGGCGACTTTGGCAAAAATGGGTATCCCGATGGATTAAAAACCCGAAAAGGGCGATCCAGGCAAAAGTTAGGGATTTATAAGCGAAAGGCTATAGTCTGCGTTCGATATGTGAGCACCTTCAATACCTGGAAGTTCTGAAAGAAAGGAATTAGTACAGTTAGTCTCTTCAAAGGTCAAGACATTTGTGGATAAGCAAGATATATGAGTCATAGCTGAGTCGAATCATGGTGGATATCTGTTCCCACATTGCCGACATTTGTATTTTCCTTTTATTTTTGCGCAATTACCTCTTTTTAGGAATTGCTTCCTATTGTAAATGCCTATTTACAGGCCACTCTTCAATAAAATATTCATTTCACTCAGAGAGCTTTCCATTGTTTGTTTTACTTTTACTTTTACTGTTTTGTTTGCAAAAACGTCCGATATTTTTGATAAACATCGCATATAAAACTTCGAGCTTTGCGGGGCATAACGAAAAGCAGTAGAAATTATTTAGGCATTAACGGTGATAGCCAGGTTGTGGCATATTCTTTTGTTGTTATTTGACTTGCAGGGCAACAGGATTGTATTTTCCTCAGCAGAGCAGACCTTCCCCAATAGGATACTTAGGAAGCATTTTCTCCGGATCAAGACGTTATTTCCCCACAGAATCAGGGTGTTCACCTTCCCCATCCAGTCAGGAAGCGTGCTCTCACCGACAATGTCATATTCTAATCCCCGACAAGGAGGAGGTAAAATCATTCTCCCCATCAGCAGGCTAAGATCAGCGGTATCCCCAAGAAGGATGGTATTATGGGCTGGTATCCCCCAGCAGGTTCTGAGCCCAATTGGTTATTAGCAATCCTCAGTAACTGACTTCCGGTTCCGTTATGGGTGTTCATTCTCAACTCCCCCAGCAGAGGAGAAATCTCAGGTTTTGGATGTTACCTTCAGTGAAAGACAGGTGTAACCCCCGGTAGTTCTTTCGGGATTTCATCCCCAGCAGAAGTTGTTGATCCGAAGAGTCGATCAGTATGACCCTTCTCAGCAGAGTTCCTGGATTCAGAGGACAATTTATTTTTGTCATCCCCAGCTAAATCAATCTTTTCTCTCCAGCATTTATTTTGCTGGAGGGACCCCTTTTGCATATCATAAGCACTTGCATTGCATCCTCAAACGCGTAGCATTTCCACTTCGTGTGGAGCATTACGGCAAAATTCAAGCATTTGCATTCGAAGTATAAGCCAGGTTTGATACTTTCTTTGCCAGTTCTCTTTCTCAACAGAGATGGCATAACTCAGGAGATTTTGGAGGGATGCGTTCCTCATATTTGTGCTCCCTGGCAGAGTCTTTTATTTAGACTTATTCATTCCCCAGTGAGATTAATCCCCGGTAAAAGTTACTTTACACCCTTTTCGACACCCGTCCGTGTACCTTTTCGATACCCGTCCGTATTGAGCCTTTTACACCCGTCCGTGTACCTTTTCGATACCCGTCCGTATTGAAACCTTTTTACACCCGTCCGTGTACCTTTTTGATACCTACCCGTATTGAGCCTTTTACACCCGTCCGTGTACCTTTTCGATACCCGTCCGTATTGAAACCTTTTTACACCCGTCCGTGTACCTTTTCGATACCCGTCCGTATTGAGCCTTTTACACCCGTCCGTGTACCATTTCGATACCCGTCCGTATTGAACCTCTTTACATCCGTCCGTGTACCTTTTCGATACCCGTCCGTGTTGAGCTCTTTACCCTTGTCCGTGTACCTTTTTCGATACCCGTCCGTATTGAAACCCTTTTACACCCGTCCGTGTATCTTTTCGACACCCGTCCGTATTAAAACATTTTTACACCCGTCCGTGTACCTTTCCGATACCCGTCCGTATTTGATATCTTTGATTCCTTGACACCCGTCAGTGTTTATTCTCAGCATAGATAACACCCTTTAGTGTTCATTTCAAGACATTTCAATACATTGTTTGTATTGATTTCCAACACTCGTACGTGTTGTGACAGTGCAACATTTATTGCTTGTTCCCCAGTGGAGTCATCCCTCCTTTGTTGATTGCAAATTTCCAGGTTCTTTGGTATTCAATCTCCGTGTATCCCGATTATCTAAAAGCCGTCGCTATCATACCCTCAGGACCAAGTTGATTGAATAGGGGCAGCTGTAGCACCCCAAAATTTGCCCTCCTTACTTTATTACTAACTGACTTATGTTTCATCTCATTTTTGCATTATCATGTGTGCATATCATTGGTTCTTAGCATGGGGTCAAGGTACCTGAGGCATGTTCAAGAGGAGAAGATGTTCTTCAAAGGGTCAAGCAAGAGAGTTCAAGTGGATCACTTCCTCCTAACCAGTGCAGAAATTAGGGTTTTGAGATTCTTGGGTTTATTGCTCCAATGGGAAAGCTCCTTGGGTTTCTATCATCACCAAATGGCATATCTTAGCTTTGTTGGAGAGGATACACATCATATTCAGAGGAATTTGGATTTGGAGACTGTGCTATTTCCTCCTAGACTGAGGGTACCAAGATTAGGATTTGCTATAAAGTCAGTTTATTTCTGATTTTTTGGGCAAGACTTGAGTCCATGGTATTCCTTGGGTCCCTAAGCATCTAGGAGTGGAAGATTGTCCATCAGTTTGATTCAGGAGAGATTCAATTGGCCAATGGATTGGAAATCAGGTGAATTGGGTAAAAGTCAACAGTGAGAAGGGAAGTCAACTGTAGAATTTTGAGGTTCTCTCCAAGGTTTTCAAGGTCCCACATCCTCATATGGTCATCAAGAGTCAAGTTTCATGCCATATATCAAGAATCAGGAGTTTGTGCAAAAGTTACTAAATATGGAAATGACCTATAATTTGAAAGTTTCCTTTTTGGGCAAGTTCCTGAACTGCATTCAACTTGACTTTTAATCATCAAGAAAGCTTCAAATGAATTTTTCTCCAACGTGAAAGTTGAAGATCTTTTTCTCCTCTTTCCAACAAGTACTAGTGGGTCTCCATATCATTTGTGAAACTCAACTTATGATCAAAAGAAGGCAAAGTGGTTTTTAGGGTTTCTCATGATTCCATTTTCACAAACTTTGGCATAGCGACCTATAATTAATTCCATTGCTTCATGTCACATGCTAACATCAAAGGACACTACTCAAGGATCATTTTAGGCCTTTGAATAAAGTGAATCCATGGTGTATTTATCACTTATTCCCCATTATTCAAAATTGCCAAGTAATTGAAAACTCATGAACCAAAATGATTCAAGGCCCAAATCAAATTCAGGTGTGGTTAGCAATTTAAACATAAGTGATCCATCATGAAATATTTGGATATCCATGCATGGAAGGAGGTGTATTTCACATTATTTGATTTTCTAAAATCATCCAAAACTCTTTAGCAAAGGAATTTCCAAGGCCCAAACCATTATCAGTGAAAAATCCTAGAATATTTAAACTCATTCATGCACTGGTTAGGTCAGATTTCAGGTGCCTTTGTGGAGAATTCAAGCTTGAACCCTAAAGCATCTCACATTCATATCTCTCAATCTACAAGGAGTTTTCAAGAAATTCTTTCACCAACAGAACCCTTGGGATCTCTAGAGCACGAACCAATCACCCTTTGAAGCTAACAGTGGAGATACGTGTTGTACCATCTCAGGTTAGTGATGATTTTCATGATCATAAAACCCTCCTTTTTGATGCGTAAATTGATGTGTGGTTGCCACTGATAATTCTAATATAATTTGTTTGGTGTTTGGACGTGTGTATTGGTTGTACGTGGAGTTTAAAGTTTTGAGCCCTAACATTATTTCATGCGTTTTTTATTGTGTACTAATGGTTTGTGATTTTTGATGTCATATTCGTGATCCTCATGAAATTCTGGACAAAATGGTATAGGCCTTTGCATTTTATGGGTTGTTTTAGGTTGCAGGTGGCCGTGGACAGTGGTCAGAGCTAGGGCTCCGGCGACTGGTATGGTGGTCCGGCGAAGGGAGAGACAGGAGGAAGAAGATGAAATCCTCACCATCCATTCTTTTGATCCAACGGCCATTACGTCGCCACGTTTTTTATTTTTGTTTTTTTATTCTGATGATCATGTGTTTATTACCCCAGGATAGCTACCGTGTTCCACCAATCATGTTATTTTATTTTGTTTACTTTTCATTTAGTTGACTCAACCACGTGCATTGGATGAATCGTATGGCTGAAATCATGCCAACGCATTAAAATAGACATGTGCCTGGCACATGGGAGCCATATGGTATGCTGAACGATGTTATGTACGCGTGTGTTTGTAGTTACAGTGTGCGTGTTGATCATGACCGTTGATCATCATTACTTTTTGATTTGTTTAACTGATGAGGAACGCAGGATCAATCCAAGGGTAGGTACGCAGTCAACATGGTTGACTGAGGTCCACGCGTGGACATTTTTTTTATTTTGTTTTTTCTGATGGACTCTTGGCGGTGGACTTGCTATTCACACACGCCCTTTTAAGCCCATTTACCATTCCAATACATTTTTCTTACTCATTGCACCCCCCATGCGCATTTTATTTTTTTATTTTATTAAATTATCACATTTTCATTTTTAATTATTAAAAATAGATAATTGCATTAAAAAAATCCCAGAAAATTCATGCATACTTTTTATCATTTTATAAAATTTTCACAAATTTTATTTTTTAATTTTATTTTATTTTTATCATCTAAATTAAATATTTGTTTATTTTCTTTTTTGAATTACTCATATCATGCATACTTAAATTTGTTTATTTTATTTCTCAGCATCCATAAAACATTTTCAATCCATTCTTTTTGCATTCATTCACCAACACACTGAAGTGCATTAAAATATTTTTCTATCATTTTTAAAATTATTTCTTATTGCATTTTAGTTCTTCCCTTTGACACATTGAACCACATTTCTCATCTGAACTTTGCATGATTGTTTGAATGCCTAACATCTTGAATTTTTGCAGGAGTTTTTGGTATTTGGTTTGTTTCTGGTTGAGCAATGTTGATCATTTATTTGATGATTTTACAACATGTTTTGCTAATTGTTTAACTGCTCTTTATGTGAAATCTTCTTGTATGCCTATTTCTGATCACGTCTGGTTACCTTGTTTGAAAAGGCACTTGTGCCATTATCTTGGGGTTGTTTATTTGACTTCTTAATTCATGTTTGGACTGTTATAGGTCACTTGATCACTATCTCATGTCATTGTTTGAATTTCATTTGCCTTAATGTTACTTGTGTCTGTTTTGTACTAACTTTTTATGCAGGGGCTGAGGTACGTTCTTTAAGGGTGTGGATAGTTATCCACGTCCACCTTACTCTTCCCTTCTCTCATCTTTTCTTCTTTAGGCTTAGGTTGTCATCAAACCTCACTAACCGTAGGTCACCCATGCATGATAACTTTAGGACTCTTAGTCCCCCTTAGAGTTTCCTTTGTGTCTTTTCTCTTCTCATCTCAAACTTCTTGAAAACACTTAATAAGTATAAAATGTATTGCGCACGAGCCTTAAGCGTGGGGAATGAGAAATGAGGGGCTTCCTCTCATCTTTCTAGAGTGCTTGGCGAGCGTCCTGTCTTGGGACGATGCGTTAAGTATTCGCCCCTGTGCCCTAGACTTTGGTGCAATGCAACTTATAAACTAACTTAAGCCACTTCTGTCCTAAAAAATACAAACAAACTTTAAACCTTTTTGTCCTTCGGGATTGTCAAACTAAAGGCCATTTTCAAAAAGGGCATGTTCCTTTCCGTCTGAGTCACAAACAGGCATCGACCCTAACTGCCAGACGCGAACTTAACGTCGCTCATAAAAAACACAAAAAGAACTTGGTCCGAACTACGTTGACTCTGAATTCCCCATTGCAGAAAGGGGGTACGTAGGCCTAGGACGTTGACGTCCTACCGAGTCTGTCTTTGTCTCCCCCGTCTTAGTACAGCCATAGATGATAGGATAACTCACCCTTAGAATAGACAACAAGCGTGGATCTCATCGAGTACGATGGACGCGTGGGGTGCTAGCACCTTCCCCTCGCGTAACCGACTCCCGAACCCAGGTTATGGTTGCGATGACCATTCCTTTCCCTCTTCCTCAGGTTTATGCGGTGTTCCCTTTCCTTCTCTTGGGATAAATTTACATGGCTGGCGACTCTGTTTTCCGCGCCACTCTCGCGTTTGTACCTGGATGAAAATCCTGGGAGCGACAGTGCAGTGGAAGGTGACAGATGAAAGGGGATCAGTTGGATTTATAAGAATCAGAGGAGAAATTGATTGTAAGATTTTAAATAAGAAGATTTTGTTCTAAGTGTGTTACCTTGTGGTGTGATACGAAAGGAAGGAAATATTGGATTTAGCGAGTACAATGTACAGCATCAGACCAGATGGAACTGGTAAAGAAGTCATTTAAATAATTATGAAGTGGTTTTGGATGTTGAAAGATTCATGAAAGGATAAGTTGTCAGAAATTGCATGGGGATAAGGAATCACTAAATTACCTCGCGAAGATTTGTTGAGTGTTTGTCATCCTAACCAAGAGAAAGTGTTACGGTTTTGTTGTGACTCAGTAGAGGAGTATGAAATGGTGCATTCTTTACGAAGGGAGAATGGGACCAAGTGTTGTAGTATGGAACAATAGATGAACTATGGGAAAAAGCTAGGTTCGAAGTTAACCCAATATTGGAATAAGAGTATGACTAAGGAACCGAAGTTGATAGTTCATGGAAATAAGGATTTAGGTCTGTGAAGTTAATTTGGAATTGGAATACGTCAGAAATTTGAACGGAAGTAAAGTTAAGTGTGAATCTAAGACCAGGATACAATTGGTGGTTATTGCCGAATAGAGGAAATTCGGGGGCGAATTTCAATTTAAGGGGGGGAGAGTGTAATACCCCGTATTATCTAAATGCTCAATTGGCTATCAGATGAGATCAGATGAGTATCTATGTGCTATATCTCTGATTAATTGGATTTAGGGAATCCTCTAAGTACTTTAAGTATCGACATTTGGGATCAATAGAGCAACTAATGAACTCAGAAGAGATCAATTTATTATTAGCTCAAGAGAGACTTTTATGATAACTCTCATAATTGATCAATTGGTTGAGATGGCAAAATATCAATTGGAGATATTTTACCCTATTGGATTTATATTATATAATAATGATTGTGTATATATATATATATAAGAAGAAAGAAAGAAAGAAGTAGTAAGAGGAAGAAAAAGAAGAAAAGAGAAAGAAGAGAGAAAGAAGAAGAGAAAGAGGGAAAAAGTCATGGATGAAGAAGAAAAGCTTGTGGATCATCTTCATCGATTCACCATCTTCTCCAAACTCCTCTTCGTTTATCAGGTGGGTTCTAGTTAGACACTCTAAGTTCTAGAAATAGATGTTTGGAACTTAGGTTAGAATTGAAAAAAAATGATTAAACGGATAATCGATGAAATCTAACGGATGAAACGTGATATAAAATGTGTGGAATACATGTTGTATGATTGGGTTATGTTTTGGTATGCTTTGGATGAGTTTTGGTGGAAGAAAGGTTGGTGTTTGGCCCAAATGACCCATAACAGCGCTGCTGAGAACCCCAAAATTCGCAGGTTTGAACTGCGAATCCCCTAGCGAAGGGGAAATCAAACATTCGTTGGTTGTTCGCACGGCGAAGGTGAAGGCGAACATTCGCCAGAGATTTACCAGAGGTTCGCACTGCGAACATTACCCTGTTTTGGTTCTGTCACGGTTCGCCAGACGTTCGCACTGCGAATGGGGCAGCGAACCCAGTGTATTTAGGCATTCGCTGGGAGCTTCGCACTGCGAATGAGAAAGCGAGCATTCGCTGGCTGGTTCGCAATGTGAACATAGTTGATCCTTCAACTTGTTTCTTTCATAACTTTTGATCCGTAACTCAGATCGGGACGTTCTTGGTGTCATTAGAAAGCTATGACGATACTTAAGGAATCTTGAGTAACAGACTCAGGACGTAGAAGCGGAAGGGAACAGAGGATGCCTTGGTATGGTTATCGATTTGTAAGAAATCTTGAGTAACAGACTCAGGACGTAATTCCTTCAGTGATATTGTGAGTTGATGAACTCATGACATGTTTCCATATAGTGTGAGATTGTGAGATTGAGTACTCAAAGTCATTTTCCCTTCCCCTTGACTTGAGTTAGGATTGATAGAACCTTGTAAAGCCGAGAGGACCTATAAGATAGGGAACTCATTGAGATTTGATGTATCTCACCCCACTATAGTTGTTTTATTTCAGGTGCAGGTTTGGTTACAAGTGGAGCGATGCTCGGATGTTTCAAGAGAAGCTTAGTTAAGCTTATTCCGCTGTGTATTCTTTTGTTGCATACAATTGAGGATATTGTATATCGTTCTTAGTTTTGTTTATTTTGGTTAGTTTCCTTGACTTGTGCCATGTGTTGTATTTATGTTTTTGAATGGACAAGTATGTGAACTATGCCATTAGGCACTTTTGATGTGTCAATACCAAATAAAATGCTTGTATGGTATTATTCTAGATATATATTATACAGGGCATTACAATCAAGAATTAGGGTTTTGAGCCCTCTCAGAGTACTCAGGAAAATGATCTATCAAGAATGGACATGATCCTCAACTTATAAAACCTCTCAAACATCCATTAAGGATAAGGAGGTCTCCTACAACAAGAATCAAGCATAAAAATGCATCATCTTAAGTTGACCAAGCCTCAAAATCATCAGTGTCACCAAATTAGGGGTTTGGTCGACCAAGGCCTCCAGAGGAAATTTTTCATCTAGGCATGAGCTAATACTTCAAAACATGATCCAAGAAGCTCAAAGGGACCTAATGGACCCAATCACCAGTTCAAATTAGCCTCAGGGGATGCATTCATCAAAAATCAGGAATTAGGGTTTCTTGACCTAATTCACCCCTAAGTTGACTGTTGACGCAAGTCATGAGCCAAGACCTCAAGAAGTGTTTTGAAGACCTTCAATACATCATATTGATCCATTTACAAGATTGGATTAATTCAAAGAACTTGGTTCATAAGCTATACAAGGATTCAAATTCATCTGGACCAATTAGGGTTTTTTGATGAAAACCAACTGTACCTTTGACTTTGGGCCAAGACAAGATCCCAAACCTTGGGACATGATTCAAGACACTCTAAATCACCTATGGAATCCTTCCATTAAGTTTGAATTAGGTCAAGAACTTGATTTCATAGAGGATCACAAAGTTTGAAATTCATCTGACAAAAAGTCAACAGTGCCTAAAAATCAAGTTTGACTGTTTGAATTTCTTGACAAACATGGCTTCCCGAAGTCAAAAACAATGTTAAATTATGGTTTAGATCATCATCCATCAAGAAAAATCAAGAAAAGTGGGGTTACTTGCAAAAGGGGCAACCATATGAAACTTGAATTTTCACTAAGTCATGAAAAAAAGTGATTTATACCCAACTTTGCAAGACCCTAACTTGTGATCCAAGCAACCTTTTTCTTCCATCCAAAGCTCAAATGAAAGCTCTCATTACATCCTTCAAGATTGTCAACTACAACAGATTCCAAATCCTCATGGATTTTGAGTTATGGATTGATCAAAATCATAAAAAATGAAAAATGACACTTTTTTCAACACTTCGTGAAATTTAAGACAAAATCTGTTTTGCATTTTCACCAACTTTGAGGCCATTTTTCATTATGATCCAAGATGATTCCATACCAAAGTTAAACATCAAAGTTAGATTATGTTATAGGGGCTTTCCAAAAAGTATTAGAGCCTCCCATGATTCAACTTGAGCAAGGAGTTATAAGCCTCCAAAAATGGCATGTTTCACCCTGCCTACACAAAGGCATGAAAACCAAACTTGTGCCACACGATTTTGTCACTCAAGTTTTGCCATTTTTCCAACTTTGTCATCTTCCAAAAGCACAAAACTTCTTATGACTGAGTTGGTTCTTGATCAAGAAGTCAAGAATTCAACTTGGCCTGTGCAAAAACCATCATGACATGAACTTTGGAATTCAATTTTGGCAAGGTAACATCAATGCAATACATTGAGGTGTCATGTGTGATTGACCAAACCACCCCAAAACATCTGAATTCATGTTTTCTTTCACTTCACTCTCCAAAACCAGATTTTGCTTCTTCTTGAAGTAACTATCGAATTTTTCAAAAGAAAGCAAATCCATCAAAACCAACCATCCTAACACCTCACATATGTCATATACAAGTGATCCATAACCTCAAAACACACCTAGAACTCCAGAATCACTAAGTCACCATCCATTTGCTCAACCTTTTTGGCCTATTTGCAGTTGGGGTACCATAACAAGTTCCAGGTTGTTTCAATCCATTCCAAGATTCCAAACACCTTAAATAAGGTCCATTGAAGCTGTCCAGATCATCATACAATATCTGTAAGACCTCTACATCATAATTCGATTTCTTCTTGCAAGAGGTAAGCCTGAACTCTCAAACTCTATGATCCATGCATCATAAATGTGTTTTCAAGTTACAAGCATGTTTCTGCACTTATGTAGAGTGTTTCCCCTCAATCAATTGCTTTGTAGCTATCGTATATAGGATTTCATAGTGTTCTTGCAAAAATTAGGATTCATGTGTTAATCATTTGATTTCTCACTCCACACTTAATATAAATGCAATTAATTTATATTACTGAAATCATTGTTCAAAAACACACAACTTTCATGTTTACAAAAGTCAAAACCATTACGTATTGAGAGAGATATGTGAGGTTTTCCAAAACGGCCATGGAGGGAAGTCGCGAGGAAGAAGATGACCGTTGGCGCCATAATTTGAATTTTTGAATTTTTGATCATTTTCTTAATTGATTTCAAAAATTAATTTCTCTCTCAATTTTTATCATTTTTTATTGGTTCTTTTTTTAAAATTTCACAAAAAAGTTAAAATATTTTATTCCACAAAAAAATCAAATTTATATTATTTATTTAATGTAGCTTGAATTTTTGTAAATAATTTCATTTTATTTATTTTTAAACATTTTTAAATGAAATTTCCACCTTGATTTTTCCAATTCAAATGAATTCCAAGTTTTCATGTGATTAAACATGATTTTTCAAAACACTTTTCAAAGTTTACAACTTGTTTTTGAATATATTTGAGAATTCCATGTTAATTTCCTTTGAAAAATTATTTTTAAATTAAAATTAGGTTTTTTTTTCTCTTAACTTTTGATTTTTCAAACTTCATTTGAAACATTTTTGGGCCTCTATTAGAGTGTAAGACCCATCCCCTTTGTAAATATACCATTTGGCCCTCAGTCATTGTATAAGGCCCGATACGATTTTCAAAATAAACGGTGCGATCGCTATTTTTCATTTGGGCATCTCCTTGAGTTGTAAGCCCCAACTCTTGTATAAAAATAATCTTTTAGGCCTCTAATAGAGTGTAAGACCCATTCCTTCTTTGTACATAAAATTTTTGGGCCTCAGTCATTGTATAAGTCCCTCTGTGGTTTTCAAAATCACAACGCGATCGTCGCCATTTCAAATAAATCATTTGGGCCTCTCCTTGAGTTTAAGCCCCATTTTTCTTTCTTTACAAACACTTTTGGGCCTCTAATAGAGTGTACGACCCAACCCTTCTTTGTAAAAAAATAATTTTTGGGCCTCTCCTTGAGTATAAGCCCCAACCTTTTGTACAAAACTTTGTTTTAAACAATAAACAACTTTCATGGGCCTCTCCTTGAGTTGTAAGCCCCATACCTCTGTTTTCAAAATCAACTGTCTGTTTTTAAACTAGTACTAAGAGGAGCATTATTCCCGGTAAAACTGCTCTTAGACCACTTGGGCCTCTCTTTGAGTTATAAGCCCCAAACTTTCTTTTCTTTTTAAACAAATTCTTTTAATTCAAATTCAAATTCAAAGTTTTCTCAAAACTTCTTTAATTTCTTGAAACCCTAATCAATCATACAGTTGTAGTCAATACAACAGATCATAATACACTTGGGCCTCTTCTCATAATATAAGTCCCAACATCTTTTTAATGCATATTTAGTTATATATATATGTCAAATCACTTATCTGTATATATATATATATATATATATATATATATATATATACCTGTGCATATCTGTTTAGAGATTCCCCGACAGTTAGGTCTACACTTAGGTCAAACCAGAGGTTACTTCTAACATAGTCAATAACTAGTTCCCCATAGGAAATTCCCTATACAGTCTGCCACCTCTTGGGCTTATTCAATATGGAATAGAGAAAGGCATTATTCCCGGTGAAACTTTTCTCAAGACTGTCAAAACTTAGAAATATATGTGTATACAAGAAATTCATTTCCCCCAAAGAGGATTAATTCCCGGTGAAACCTCTCATGAATTTCTTCAAACCTTAGAACTGTTCAACAAAGAAAGGATTAATTTCCAGTGAAACCTTTCTTGAACTTTTCTTAGGCTCGGACCCACAGGCTTTCTAAAAGCATCCCAGCCTCCTCTTGGGCTTAGTACAAGGACCCACAGGCTTCTTAGAAGTTCCCCCCGACCTCCTCTTGGGCTTAGTACAAGGACCTAAAGTCCTCCTAAAGGCATAGGATAGAAATTAGTCATCTCTACTAGTTCAATCCTCAGGAGATTCAAATTTCCAGAACATCAGACCATTCTAAGGTTGATCTTCATCCCTTAAACCCTCAGCCTCCTCTTGGGAATCATACAAAGACCCCTCTCTACACCAGAGCCTACCACTTCTTGAGAGACTTGGACAGTCTCAGCCTCCTTTTGGGCTTCATTCAAGTAGACTTAGAAAGTCTCATTTCCTCTTGGACTTAACACACAGAGACCCTCAAGTTTCCTAAAAGTACAGGAAAAACCCTGATCATTTTACCAATATACCAGTCTCCAGCAGAGTTAAAAAACTCCAAGGTTTTCAAACTCAACCTTTAAACTCCCCTGAAACCCAACAAGGCTTGATTTTTACCTTAAAAAACATCCCAACCAGGGTCAATCAACCATCAACAAATCCCCAATAGAATCAGAGCCTCATGGCATCTGATACTCCAAATCTTCCCTGATTCCCGGAAAGAGTAAATCCCTTTGGATTCCCCAATATCATTTGGACCCGCTCCTAGATTTCCACAAATCCTCAGCAAGAGATAGCCTCCTCTTGGGCTTTGTACAAGACAGATAAAACCCTCCTCAGAGGAGTCATTTTCTTTTAGCTTCAACCTTGGGCTTTGACAAGGCATGCAAAAATCAACATCCCCTCAGATGAGACCTTAAGTCCCCTCTGCAGGAGGATATTTCCTCTATACGTCACATCTTAAAAACAAATAATCAAAACCTTTTTCCAGATAATTGCTATAAGTGGCACACTTGTTGATTCATAATCCAAGCTGGAGTCCTTCCTTTATCCTGGCTAAAATTCATCTTTCATCTGACAACTCTAAGTGGCAAGCCTCTAGATCCCTAACATCCAAGCCAATGTCCTTCTCTTAGCATGAAATATTCATAAGGAAACAGTGGCATTGCTCTACACTGAGTTAAAGCTTTCTTCCTTCATGAGATCACCCTTATAAAGGAAATTATGGCATTGCTGGATTCCATATATCCCAGTTAAAGTAATTTCCCTTATAACCAATTACCTAACATTTGTGATGAATATGTGAGATATCCCCCTTTAGAGATGACAAATTCTCTCTCAGTCAAACTTTAGCTTCAATCTTGGGCTTTGAACATGACACAAATACTCAGCTAGCTTCAATCTTGGGCTTTGAACAAGACACCAATTTTTCCTCCCATAGAATAGGAGGAACTACGATTGCTCTGATTTTCCAAATCTCTTTACAGGAATACGTAGGCATAAGATTGCGAAATCTTAGCGAGCACACAAACCAAAAATCTTAGGTCCAGTACCTTCCCAAAAACAACAAAAAACCCGAAAACCACAAAAACATTCTCTCAGCACTCCCAAAGGAGAAACTTTCCCAAGTCACAATAGATAAACACAAAAAAGTATTTCAAGTTAACAAAAAAACATGCAATAAAAGGTTCCTATGGATTACCATAGATACACTAGGTGTTAATAGCTTCCCTTTGTATAACCAGACCCCGTTCCCCGATCTCTTAACATTTGTTAAAGAAAACATTTGCGTGCAAGGTTAGTTTTAGATATCTTCCCTTTCCTTTCCAGCTTTATAGGATAAATACAGAAATCAGAAAGTAGCACCCAAATCCATTGCGTTAAGGTGGTCGCGTCACCGACAAAAATCGCACGCTATAGAAAAATGGCGACTCTGCTGGGGAGTTTTAGGATTAGAGTTCCTAAGAGGTCTAGGCCTTGATTTGCATTTATTTTGCTGTTTATTTACTTTATTTCTCATTTTTTATATATATCATTTGCTGTCATATTATTTGATACCCGTGTTTAAATTACTGTCATCTGGGAATGCGATTAATACGCATGTGGTGAGTCCAAGGGAACATTAAGATAAGTGGTGGTGTATCCAGGAAGGCTTATAAGGAGTAAATCCTGACCAAGTTAACTTGGCAGTCCACCAAATCAGTGGAGGTATCCTCATGGAATTACCAATGTTGGACGAGCATGTCGTTAAAGCATTGTTTTTTCCCAGCTGGATACCCTTGAAACTGAGGATTAGTAGACACTTAACCATTAAACCATTAGGTAGTGCGGTGACTATCGGGAATAATCGATACGTGATACTACACTCAAAGGAGATTCATCTTGGGATATTACAGCTCTCTTGAGTCAATCGACTTGTTGTTAATATCCCTAAGAGGGGTCAATGATTTTGGGAACCTCTGTTAGAACCCGTTCTACAGGTACAAAAATTGACCAATTAGTACACACCTTTGGGGATGGGTAGATCCATGGCTCTATGCTCGTGACAATGAACCCCTAAACCCATGTTTTCAAGTGTTTTTGTTTGCTACATTCATGCATCCATGCATTCATTAAAAAACCTTTTTGAAAACAAGAAAAAATCTTTTTCTAAAAGAACTAAAACAATAATTGCAAATATCAGAGAGGTTGCGTTATGGATTTCGTAAGAAGAAAAATGCACAAGTACACCTTCAAGGTTCCAAAACTGGAAGACCTAAGGAAATTGGGAAGGGTGATTACTAATCCCGAAGCTTTCAGAGCTAAGCACGGAGGACTGTTATCTCTTCTGAAAGTCAACATGGTTGAAGGAATCCTGTCTACACTGGCTCAGTTCTACGATCCGGTTTACCATTGCTTCACTTTCCCAGATTATCAACTTACACCAACACTGGAAGAATACTCCCACCTGATTGATTTACCTATCACAGATCAAGATCCATTTTCTGGACTGGAAGAAATTCCAAAAGATCAAGCCATTGTAAAAGCAATCTCTTTGGATGAGTCAGAAGTTAAGACTCACATGACCACCAAAGGAGGAATCCAGGGTTTACCAGCAAAATTCCTGATGGAGAAAGCTCTATACTTTGCCAGTATAGGAAATATAACCGTTTTCGAAGATGTCTTTGTTTTACTCATGTACGGGTTATTCCTCTTTCCCAACATTGACGACTGCGTCGACACCAATGCTGTTAAGATATTTTTGATTGGGAACCCAGTCCCAACCTTACTCGCGGATGCTTATCATTCTGTTCACTTAAGGAATTTGTACAGTGGAGGGATGATCACCTACTGTGTACCATTACTCAACAAATGGTTTATTTCCCACTTGCCCAAGTCTGCTGCTTTTTGGGATCATAAGAGTAATCTGCGATGGTCGCAGAAGATTATGTCTCTTACCAATTCAGACATAGATTGGTACAATCAGATTTAAGAAGGGATAAAGATCATCAACAAATGTGGAAATTTCCTCAATGTATCCCTCATTGGTACTAAAGGAGGGATCAACTATGATCCAATTCTAGCTCGCCGCCAACTTGGATACCTGATGAAGAATATCCCACATAATGCTCATCTGGAAGGTCTTTCCTTCAAGGAAGAAAAAAATGACAGAGCACTAAAGAAAGAAATAGTGCATGCCTGACAACATATTCACAGAAAGGGAAGAGAGTCCCTAGGAAGACCAAACTGCATCTCTGCAGAACCTTATCTCCACTGGGTGCAAACTAGAGCCATCAAACTAAGGATGCCTTACCCTCATCAAGAAGTTTTTCCCTTAAAGGAATTTGTCCTTTATTTCATGTCCGATGCGAAAAAACTCCAGATCGCTCTCCATAAAGTCCAATGTGAGAGAAACTCTTGGAAGAACAAATACCAGATCCTTAATTTGGAATGTACCAAGATTCCGGAACTGCTAAAGGAAAAGGATGCTCTGATTGAGATATTAGAGCAGCATGCTATAGAAAGTCAGAAGGAACGGAGAAATTTGCTCACTCCTTTCACTTGGAAAAGGATCATCGACCCGACAGTGGCTGAAAGAGCCCAATCAAAGAAAAGAAAAGTTCAAGAACTAGCATCTGAGCTCTCCTAAAAAAGAACTCAGGATCCATAAGCCTAATTTTCCTTCTCGCACTTTGTAAAATACTGTACTTTTCCTTGTAAAATACTGCAATATTTCGAGTTCAATAAAAGGGTATCCCCCGCTGCATGATATTTGTAATATAATTGTTAAAAGTTATTTTGAAAACAAAAACTAAAAAATATATCATTCTTTGCATATCATTCATCATTCTCACATAACACATCTTTGTATTTGAGTCTCACACATGTGTCGCACTCTAGAGTCAAACTGTCTCATTTACAATACTCGGGCCAATCGACAAAAGAAAATGGACGATCTCGAGGAAGAGAACATAGAGCTGAGAGAAGAAATCAACGCTCTGAAGGAGAGTTTGGAGAAACTCCACAACGACATGCAATCCCTGGCCGCAGCCAGGAACAACAACATCAAAGGACTGTGATCTCGGAGATTACATCCACACCATCGTTTGAGACACCTGGCAGTCATCCTCAGTACAACATGCCTAAAGGATTTCCCTGGGGCATGCCTCTCAACTTTATACATGAAGGATACATCCCACCAGTCACTGAAGACTCGGAAGTTGTAGTAGGAACCGCCAGACCTGAAGGTTACAAACTTCAGGTAAATGAAGATGAAAGGGTTACAACAGAAACTCCTGAACGTTACAAACTTCAGGTTACTGAAGCACCAAGAGTTACCACCGTAATGACTATACCACTGCCAGTGGTACACACTATCCCGGAAGGACAAATTCTGCAAGCAATTTCTGGCGGAAACGAAGACGTATACGAAATGATGAATGAGTTCCAGGAACAATTCTTGAAAATGCAGAAGGAACTGCATACCATTCGCGGTCAATACTTATTTGGAAAAGACTCCGCCGACCTCTGTTTGGTCCCTAATGTAAAGATACCGCACAAATTCAAGGTGCCTGACTTTGAAAAATACAAAGGCAACTCTTGCCCTCAAAGTTATTTGGTGATGTACGCTATGAAAATGTCTACCCAGATAGAAAATCAACAGCTACTAATCCATTACTTCCAAGATAGTTTAACCGGTGCCGTACTCAAATGGTACATGGGTTTAAACCGCACCAAGATCAGTACTTTCAGAGATCTCAGGGTAGCTTTCGTTCAGCAGTATAAATACAACTTGGACATGACACCAGATAGGGACCAACTCAGAGCAATGTCACAAAAGGATAAAGAAACCTTCAAATAATATGCTCAGAGATGGCGTGAAAAGGAAATGACAAAAATTTTCCTGAAAAGATTGAGCTCGTTTTATTACGACCGAATGGTCTCCAGTACACCCAGTTACTTCAGTGAAATGGTGAACACGGGAGTACGCCTTGAAGAAGCAGTCCGAGAAGGACGATTGGTCAAAGATGCAGAGCCATCCAGCAGTACTAAAAGATACGGTACTAGTGCTTTCCAAAAGAAGAAAGAGCAAGATATCAGTAATATATCTCTCGGAAAGCAAAGGCGAAGGTATCAACTGGTAGCAACAGTAACTCCCGTTATCAACCCAGCGCCAGCTCTGACATATCAACCTCAGGTTGCTCAGAGCCAACCAAATCAACAACAGTATCAGCAAAGGCCGTAACAACCTCTTCAGCAGGGTCGCCCGCAGTACAATAATAACAATCGTACAACACTACCATCAGGGTTCGACCCTATACCGATGTTGTATGCAGAGTTATTTCCACTTCTACTGGCCAAGGGGCATGTTCAAACCAGGACTCCTCTTATGGTACCAGAAAATCCACCTTTTTGGTTCAAAGTAGATCAAACTTACCCTTACCATCAAGGAGGATCGTGACATAACATTGAGAATTGTCTCAGCTTCAAGTATGATGTACAGAAGCTCGTCAAAAACGGGATTTTATCTTTCAAAGATACTAATCCAAATGTCCAGACGAACCCATTGCTGCAACATGAGAGACTACAGTGAATTTGATAGAAGGAGAGCTTGTCAACAGTTATCAAATTCACAATGTACGCTTACTGGGAACCAACCTGGTAAAGATGCATTGCAGATAGAGTGGGTACGACCATCTGCCATCTCACAACTATCATCAGTGCAATATCTGCTCCAAGGGCGATCAAGGGTGTACCTTAGTACAAGCAGCTCTACAAGAACAAATAGATCTGGGCTGGATTCAGGATCACAGGATTCGTGAAATAAACATGGCCCATGCACATCCCAACATTGTTCAAAACCACGACATCCGTGCGATGAACGTCAATTTAGTGGCAATGCATTTGAGGCAAAGTCAGTATTACAATTTTCTGCAGCACGATTACAGTGCTTGTCCAATCTGCTCAAAAGACAATCAGGGATGCTCTTTTGTACAAGAGGCCCTCCAACGTCAAATGGATCTTGGATGGATCCAAGACTACCATGAAAGGAATGATCATCAACTTGATTCAAATCTTTGACATACGCTTAATGAATACCAGTCTAGTGGAATTACATGCTAAGCAGGTCAGACTTGGTTTTATGGCCTCACATGATTATCAAGACTGCAAAGAATGCTATGAAAATGACCAAGGGTGTGCGCTTGTGTAAAGGATTCTTCAACATCTGTTGGACCACTGGTGGCTTCCGATCTACCTGGATGAAGACACACAACAAGTTAGCATGACTGATGGGAATCCTGGTAGACATCGAAGCTGTGATGTCCACTCAATAGAAACGGATCTAGTAAGTATGCACTGCATACAAAGCGGATATGGTCGGATACCACCTCTATTATGAACGCTGTGGAGTATGCTCGGAAAATAACCTAGGATGCTATCTAGTACGAGCAGCCCTCCAGCATCAGTTAGACTGAAAATAGATTCAAGCATGTTCGAATTCTGAATCAATCAACATGATACAAGATTACATCCCTTTTCAAAACAAAAGCACTGTCATAATCTCCAATCATGGAATAACTAGGGATGTTTGTGCCGTAATTCCTCTGCTCGATGAGTTAAAAGTCTCTCTTGGCAATAGAAGAATTCCAAACTTAGAGCTGATTAAGGTGGCCTACGACGGTCAAAAGGCCCAAAAAGCCCCTGTGGTCGTCTACCTGCCAGGTCTGGTACCATACAAGTCAGAAAAAGCTATCCCATACAAGTAAGGTGCAATGACCATAGAAAATGGAAAAGAAACTCCATTAGCCTCCGTTGTGAACATTGTCAACATCAGTCGAGTTACCCGGAGCAGTCGGAACTTCAATAGAGGAGTTGGAGAGCCTACCAAAGAAAAGGAACCTCAAGTCGAAGTTCTTAACCCACAAGTTGGTCAATCCAGTAATCCCGAGCCTGTGAAGAACAACGATGAAATGTTGAAGCTCACTCAGAAGAGCGAGTATAACATTGTGGATTAATTGTTGCAAACTCCGTCTCGAATTTCTGTATTATCTCTCCTGCTTAGTTCAGAAGCTCACAGAAAAGCTCTACAGAGAGTTTTAGAACAAGCCTTTATGGAAAACAAATACAGTTATTCCAAAACTGTAACAGACAAAGATGTCGAATCAACATGATATGACATCTTGTCTAACACCTTAACCTGCAGTTAGTTCATCATGTCAGGACATCTTGTCCAACATCTTTCTGCTAAGTTAGTTTTACCAAAATTGATGCCAACCTCAAGGGCTTGGACTAATCAATCTCCCCCATTGGTAGATTTTGGCTAAAACTAACTGTAATTAACCTGCAAAAAAAGAACAGGGAGACCATCATCAGAACAGCAGCAGAAACACAACTTTGTCTCCCCCTCAACTAGTACCTTCTGCAAGCAGGACCAAAGCTACTCCCCCTCAATGGTTAGTAGCATATCAGCAGTTGTTAGTGATGTTAGTATTACTCCCCCTTTTTAGCCACAATATGACAAAGGCAGAATGACTAACTCAAATCCAACAAATCAGTTCATAGTAATTAAAGTACACACCCAAAAGTAAAAATTATCCTGGGCAATAAGCCCTTACACAAAAAAAAAACACATAAAAAAAACATAAGACATAGAGTAAAGAAAAGATAACTCTCAGAAGTCATCTTCAGTTTCCTCATCATCATCATCTCCTGCACTCTCACCAGAACCATTATCAGCATCATCATCCTCTTTAACTGCATCCTTGTTCTCCTCAGCACCATGCTTCTCAACATCTCCAGTGTTGACACCAATGTCCTTGAGCTGCTTAGCAGACAAAGCATGAATCAATTGAACCAGTTTTTCTTTCCTGGCTGTACTGGTCTTGATAATGTCATCAAGCTCTCTACAAGTGTTTTTGAGTTGGGCTATAGTTTCCTCTTTTGTAGTTGTTGTAGCAGATGTTGGTGCAGATGTTGAAGCAATATCTGGGACATTGTTTCCAGTAAATAATTTATAGTGCAGAGTCAAGGGAGATGCCCTTTTTCATTACATGATCTGCAGAGACTAGGATGCTTGGTTAATGTTTCAGAATCATCCCACAAATAAGTGAAGGAAAACATATAGGGAGTTTCACAATAGTTGATGTAGACGCTTCAAAATTTGATTGAAGATGTGAGTTCCAAAGTCGAACTTTCTTCCTTTGCCAATCATATAGATGAATCTACCTAGACTAGCATAGATGGTTGGAGTATGATTGGTGGACACCCAGTTGATAGTACCAATTCTATGCAGAATTGCATACTTCACACTAAGTTTCCCAGCTGAAAGTTTCCCATTGCTAGGCCACTGGTTCACAGTGTTGCAAGTGAGCTCTTGACAAACTTGATCATCAGTGTCTTCACATTCAGATTGAGACTCTTCAGATCTCTCCAGAAACCTATTAATCATTGTGGGAGAAAATGTCATAGCCTTTCCTCTGACATACATTATCCTGTTGGTTGCATCATTACAGTGGTCAAGAATGTTTACAACAAATTCCTTGACCAGCCTTTCATAACAATTTCCAAGATTAGTGACTGTCCTTGTTAGCCTTGTGTCATTGATCAGTTTCATCACTTCATGGCACTCTAATGCATCCTTCCCTAGTTCCCTTTCTAATGCTACTCTTCTTTGGTACACATATGGCCACCTGTGTACATACTCAGGAGCAGGAAAAGAGATATTATCCAAGGGAGCTTTGGGAATACTGATAGTCCTTTTCTTCACACCTGGATCTTTTGGAAGTATGATGTCCTGACCATCATATGTGACATCATAGTCTGACTCAATGTCAGACTTAGCCTTTCTTTTCTTGGATACAACCACAACCTTGCTCCAAGTTTTTCTGAGGTCCAACTACAGATTTAATGTTTCTTCTGATAGTATTGTTTTCAGTATCCACATTTTTATTTTTTCTTGTCTTCAATCTCTTGACCACACTAGCAATGATCTCATCATCAAAAGGTGAATCATCAATGTTGATTACCTTGTCAGTTACCTCTTCAGCAATATTCTCTAGTGCCTGTTCAAGTGATTCCTCTAGAGACAAGGATGTTCCACTATCTTCTCCACCATTTTTCTTACTAGTTTTAACACAGGTGTGATGGTTCTCTTCTGACATTATATTACTATCTCCTTCATTAGTATCCCTAACACCTTCTTGTTCCTCAATAGGAGTGGATGTGATTGGCATAACCCCATAAGTATTCAAGTTACTTCATATATTTAATTGTCTAGATACTATTTTCCTTATTCTCTTGTCTATATTTAATAGGTTCAGAAGGATTACCTGCAAGGAGATTTTTAGCCCTTCATGCCGGGAATTTCTCAGGCTTGCATGGTACCATAGAAAGAGGAACAACATTGATCGCATCTCCAGTAGACACCTTCCTCAGTTTTGCCCTAACAGTGGAAGATGTAGAGGTCTCTTTCATTCCTCCTCCTGCCGAGGATTGTTGTTGAGACATCATAGAAGGAACAAGATTGGATTTTTCTTTGCACCGAGAGAACGAGGTTATTGTGGAGAGGAGAATAGGTTGAGAGCGGTTTAAGTTAATTTGAAATGATTGCTTTTGAAACCCTTTTTTTGTTTGTTGAAGACAATCACCTTCCTGACCAGTATCCTTACAAATTAATCTCTTTAGGCCCCTAGTTATGTAAAGCCCTATTTTACCCTTCAGTTTTCGAAACTTATTTTTAAGGACATCAAGAGTGCTCAGTTTATCATGGTAGAATGTCACAACATCTTGTGCGACATTTTCCCTTGTTGGCATCTGCGTCATTCCTATGCACTGAAGGTTGCTGAATGTGTTAGCAGGGTAATCATTCTCTGTAGTTGAGTCGATGGTGAACATAAATGCACATCTTCTTCCTCCCAGATCATCTATCATAGAGGGCTTATGAAGCAGATCTTGAATCCTTGAGATGGTCTTTCAGTGTGTCATGTTGGTTAATCTACCAATTTCCCATTTATCAATGTTTAGTTCTGAGGAGAATTTCTGATGTTTTCTAATTGTCATTGAGGAGCACTCTGTCGGTGATGAAGGTCCATACATAGCAATTATTTTTTGATTTGACACCCCTCATGAATACTTTATTTTTATCATTTACAACCAAACATTCAGATTTTGTAAAGTTAACCTTCAGACCTTCATCACAGAGTTCACTGATACTAATTAGATTAGCAGTTAGTCCTTTGACATACAGAACATTGTCAAGTATAGGATTTCCAGCTTGATCCATTCTCCCAACTCCTTTAATCTTTCCTTTAGATCCATCTCCAAAAGTGACATAGTTGGAGGAATGAGGCTTTAAATTCACCAGATAGTTCTTGACACCAGTCATGTGTCTTGAACATCCACTATCAAAGTACCACTTCTCTTCAGTGTACTCCTTTTGAGTGGAATGAGCTAACTGGGCCATAGACTCATCCTTGGAACTCATTTTCTTTCCAGCAGTTCTACCCTTGGGATAGCTATGTAGCTTGTAGCAATAACGTTTAATGTGGACATACTTGCCACAATAGTGACATTTCCAGTCTTGTCTCCTCTGGTGTTTGTAATGATGTTGAGACATTCTATTAGACATCTTTTGTTTTCTTTCAAGATTGTACTCAAGATCTCTCTTCTTGCTTTGAATATTGTAGCCAAGTTTTCAGACATCACTAGTATTCCTCCCAACTTGTAGTCTCTTGTCAGATCTGCTGTTGACCATTCCAACATTATCAGGTTTGGATTTGAGCAGAGCAATTTTCTCTTGAAGATCAGATATGATACCAAGATACTTTAATCTTTCAACCTCAAGAAGCATGATAATCTTATGTTGATCTTCTCCCAGATGACAGATTTCTGTACTTCTTGTGTACAACTCCTTGTAAGAGTTGACTAGAGCATCATGAGATAGAGCTCCAATGTCTGATCCTACATCAGTGTCAAACACTCCTGTGAGCGCAGAAACATGCTTTGGTGATTCTTCATCACTAGCAGAATCATCTTCTGACCAGGATGTAGGGAGACCTTTCTTTTCTTTCTTGAGGAATGTGGGACACTCCGATTTAATGTGTTCAAGTCCCTCATATTCAAGACATTTGGTCCCCTTTTCTTTGCCAATTTTCTCTTTATAATTTGAATTCCTTCCATAATTGTTCCTTTTGAAGTTGCTGGGCAACTGAGTCTTGGCACTAACTTTTGACCCTCCCTCAAATTTTTCCAGTAATTGACTGTACTGTTTTCCCAGAAACACAACAACCTTAGACATCTCTTTCTTGGAGTTTGTCTTTCTTTCATCAGACACCAAGGCTAAGCTTTTCTTATTCTCAGTCCTTTCATTTAGTGTCATTTCAAAAGTTTGAAGAGATCCTATAAGCTCATCAATTTTCATAGTAGTTATATACTAAGCTTCCTCTATAGCAGTCACCTTCATGTCAAATCTCTTGGGAAGAGATCTTATAATTTTCTGGACCAACTTAGCTTCAGGAATTTTCTCTCCAAGGTCACTAGATGTGTTGGCAATATCAACAATATTCATGTGAAAGTCACGTACACTTTCATCCTCTCTCATCCTCAAGTTCTCAAACTTAGTGGTGAGAAGCTGAAGTCTTGAACATTTAACTCGAGAGGTACCTTCATGAGCAGTCTTCAAGATTTCCCAAGCATCCTTTGCAACAGTGCAGTTATTGACGAGTCTGAAGATGTTCATGTCCACACCATTGAACAATGCATTCAAGGCCTTGGAATTACCTTGAGCAAGCTTATCATCTTCATCATCCCAGTCTTCCTCAGGTTTCAACTCATCAGTGAGCTTCCCATCTTTGTCTTTAATCTTTGGTGTATCCCACCCTTTAATCACAGGCTTCCAACCTTTACCATCCATGGACTTGATAAACGCCACCATGCGCACTTTCCAATATTCATAATTGGAACCATCAAAATATGGGTGGTCTATTTAGAATTCCTCCTTCTTTATCCATCGAACCAAAAAGTATCGTCCCTGAATCTCACCCAGATATAGAGCAGGATGCCTGCTCTGATACCAATTGAAATTTTGGTTAAGCAGATCACTAAGATGTCAGACAGGAAGTCGTGACACTTAATCTCTGCTTCACACACAAAGATATTGAAGGATAGAATAAACAGCAGAAAGAAAACAACACACAAGAATTGTTAACCCAGTTCGGTGATCAATAACACCTACGTCTGGGGGCTACCAAGCCTGGAATGAAATCAACTAAGTAGAATTGGTTCTAAGCTAAACTCCAACATTTACAACTTAGCCCCTAGAAACTACCCTTCCTAGATTTCTACCTAAGACACTCCTAGGTATTATACCCTTCTCAATTCCCTTTCAATCACAGCAGTGACTGAAAATTACAATTCAATAAACTATCCTACTCAGGTATTCACGCAATAGAAGAGAGGCTCACAAAAGTACAAACCCTAGTACTCTATAACAGCTGTAAACTTCCACACTTATTATAGGTCAAATCCATCCTATTTATATTGCAAAACAGAACTAGATTTGGGCTTCAAAAACGCAGCAATCCAACTCCACAGAATCTACGACCTATTCTTTTCTTCAATCCTAAGTTTCCAAAAATGTCTCCTTACAATGAAACCGCATATTCCTTTTAGAATCAAAATCTATCATTCCTCAATCTCAGATGCCACCTAGGATCAAATCATATTCCAATCACACCTGGAAAACAAATACAGTTATTCCAAAACTGTAACAGACAAAGATGTCGAATCAACATGATAGGACATCTTGTCTAACACCTTAACCTGCAGTTAGATCATCATGTCAGGACATCATGTCCAACATCTTTCTGCTAAGTTAGTTTTACCAAAATTGATGCCAACCTCAAAGACCAAAATTGATGCCAACCTCAAGGGCTTGGACTCATCAAGCATCATCTCCAACATCACTTCCTACAACAACTTGGGATTCAGTGATGAAGAACTTCCAGAGGAAGACAAGAACCATAATATGGTACTCAATATCACGGCCAATTTCCAGGATGATGCTTTAGCCAGTGTATTGGTAGACACAGGTTGATCTTTAAATGTTATGCCAAGGTCAACTTTGGTACGACTGTCTTTTTAAGGAACTCCAATGAGAGGCAGTGAGATCATCGTCAAAGCCTTTGACTGATCCAGTAAAACAGTTATCGACGAAGTCGATCTTCCCATAACCATTGGTCCTCAAACTTTTCAAGTCACTTTCCAGGTCATGGACATTCGAGCAGCATACAGCTGTTTATTAGGAAGACCTTGGATACACGAAGTCGGGGCAGTCACTTCGACACTTCACCAGAAGTTGAAGTTTGTCAAGAATGACAAATTAGTCACAGTATGTGGAGAGCAAGTTTAATCGTAAGCAACTTATCATCATTCTCCTGTGTAGAACTAGAGGAGATTGTTGGGACTCAATTTTAAGCACTCTCGGTGAGCAACGAGAATCACTAAGAAAAAGGAACGTCGATTTCCTCACACAAGGACGCTCTCAAAGTAATGGGGAGTAGTGACATAAAAGGATGGGGACAAATTGTAATTCCTACTGATAACAAGACAAGAAAAGGTATTGGTTTCTCCCCAACCTGTACCTAGACCATAAAGAAGGATGGAAGTTTTCGTCCCATTCAGGATTTCTTCGACAACGGAGGCTTCCTCCACCTAGTATCTCAAGAAGTCCACACCATTGATGGAAACAACTCCTCTGATACGGATGAGGAATGGGAGTCTTATCTCAATGATGAAGGTTATATATCTCAGGGAGAAACATACATACCATTCTGCTCTCTAAAGCAGAGCCCAAGATATATACCAAGATCAGACGTCAGAATGATCTATGGAGATTGTGATCCCGAAGGATGTCGTGCTCCACCCAACTCATTAGAAGAAGACAATCTGATGAAAGACAACTTTGACTATAATTATTTTGATCCCCTGGATGACTTGCCTATCTGGAAGCCATACACGGAAGACTTGGAGCAAAAGAGTCAGCCGGACAATGCCTATCAGCTGAGTAATTTTGAAAAGAATACGTCTGTTCCCACAGAGTCATGGAATCCTTACTTAGAACATTCCAAAAATGTCCGACACCATGGTGATGAATTTGCAAAGATTGCAGGACAAGAATTCATTAACTATGCATTTCCTGAGGTCAACGTCATTGAGGAAGATGACTCATCTATGCCCACAGAAACCTGGGATACTTTGGGGCAACCAAGCGGCAAGTATGACTTTCTAGTAAAATACACTGCTCTCGAAATCTTTCGCATCAGATATGAGGACATCCAACCAACTGGATGGGGAGATCCTCTTGAGAGTGAAAATACTATGGAAGATGCGACAGAAGAGTCCTCTTATGATAACTCTGCATGGGAAGAAGACTCCAATGATTCTACTCCACCAGAAATTAGTGTCACTTCTGAACACAAACCGAGGAGGGAAGTACCAGACTTTGTGATTCACAGGGGAGTTCGTCGCCATTGGGTTGCAGTCGATATCCCGAAAGTCGTCCATAAGTCAAATTAATTACCATCTTTGTTTTGGCCTTTCACTTTGCCCGGGTGAAATGGATGTTTTATAGGGCTTGATTTTCTGTAAATGTCCCTTCCGCTTCATCCAAAGCGTTAGAGTTTTGTTTTATAGGGTTGTGTTTCAAGAATCGACAAATCATAAATAAATAATGTCATTCTGAATTCCCGCATTTAGTGCTGTTTTCACTTTTCGTTTTTTAGAAAATGGTAGTCCTAAAAAATAACCCAAAATAAAAACAAGCGTTTTCAGAAAATACACTGCACACACTCTTGCATTCTCCGTATTTTCTTAAAAAAGAATCATCACCTCATGCAGATTGCTTGTTTTAAACCCCATTGAAACATACGATCCAATGCCTTCTCCCAACTTTGAATTCCCGGTATTTGAAGCTGAAGAAGAAGAGGATGAAGAAATTCTAGAAGAGATCTCCCGACTACTCAGGCAAAAGGAAAGGTCTATTGAGTTCCACAAAGAGCCGATGGAAACAGTCAATTTAGGTTCAGAAGAAGAAAAGAAAGAAGTTAAGATTGGAGCACTGCTCAGTCCAACTGTCAGAGAAGACTTGATAAAACTTCTCGAAGAGTTTCAAGATGTATTTGCTTGGTCCTACCAGGACATGCCAGGGTTGGATACCAGCATCGTGGAACCCCACTTACCACTGAAACTAGAATGTCCTCCAGTAAAACAAAGACTGAGAAGGACTCATCTAGATATGGCCATCAAAATTAAGGAGGAAGTGCAGAAGCAGATCGACGCATGTTTCCTCGCCACCTTAGAATATCCTCAATGGTTAGCCAACATAGTGCCAGTTCTAAAAAAAGACGAAAAAGTCAGAGTGTGTGTAGACTACAGGAATCTGAACAAAGCAAGTCCAAAGGATGACTTCCCCTACCATACATTGACATGCTGGTAGACAGCACAGTGAAATTCAAAGTCTTCTCCTTCATGGATGGATTCTCGGGCTATAATCAAATCCAAATGGTGCCAGAAGATATGGAGAAAACTTCATTCATCACCCCATGGGGGACCTTTTGTTACAAGGTAATGTCGTTCGGTCTGAAGAACGCGGGGGCAACCTATCAAAGGGCCATGACAACTCGGTTTCACGACATGTTGCACAAAGAGATTGAAGTGTACGTCGATGACATGATTTCCAAATCTAAAATAGAAGAACAACAAGTGGAACATCTATCAAAGTTATTTGAGCGTTTGAGAAAATACAAACTCCGCCTAAATCCTAATAAGTGCACATTCGGTGTTCGCTTAGGAAAACTCTTAGGATTTATCATCAGCCAAAAGGGAATTGAGGTTGATCCCGACAAAGTCAAGCTCATTCAAGAAATGCCTTCTCCAAAGACCGAAAAATAGGTCAGAGGATTTTTATGAAGTCTGAATTACATCTCAAGATTCATATCCCTCATGACCGCGACATGCGCGCCGATCTTTAAACTACTCAGAAAGAACCAAAGCTGTATATGGACAGAAGATTGCCAAAAAGCTTTCGACAGCATCAAAGAAAATCTATTGAACCCACCGATTCTGTCTCCTCCAGTGGAAGGAAGACCACTGATCATCTACTTAACAGTCTTGGAAGACTCCATGGGCTGTGTGCTTGGCCAACAAGATAAGACAAGGAGAAAATAATCGGCCATTTACTACTTAAGCAAGAAGTTCACGGACTGCGAAACTCGATACACTATGCTCGAGAAAACTTGCTGCGCTTTGGCTTGGGCAACCAAACGTCTTTGCCAGTACATGATTTGTCACACTACTTGGTTAATCTCCGAAATGGATCCAATCAAGTACGTCTTTAAAAAGCCTGCTCTCATAGGAAGGATTTCCTGTTGGCAGATGTTGTTATCAAAATACGACATCGAGTATAATGCTCAAAAAGCCATCAAAGGAAGTATTTTAGCCGATCATTTGGCTCATCAACCGATTGATGGTTAGGAATTAGTCGTATTTGACTTCCTAGAAGAAGATGTCATGTACTTGAAAATGAAAGATTGCGATGAACCGCTACCCAGCAAAGGGCTAGAACCAGGTTCCCAATGGGGACTAATATTCGACGGAGCCGTTAATGCTTATGGAATCGAAATTGGGGTAATCATCGTAACACCTCAGGGTACCCATATTCCTTTCACTGCCAGATTAACATTCAAATGCACAAACAATGAGGTCGAATACGAAGCTTGTATCATGGGTCTCAAAGAAGCCATTGACCTAAGGATAAATAACTTGGATGTGTATGGAGACTCAGTCCTGGTTGTGAATCAGATAAAAGGATAGTGGAATACACACCAATCAGGATTGATTCCTTACAAAGACTATGTGAGAAGGTTGTTACCATTCTTCAACAGGAACAAGTGTCATCATATCCCTCATGAAGAAAATCACATGGCTGATGCATTTGCCACCCTATCAAGTACTTCCTTCAAAGACAAGAGTACCCACCTGGAGCATCAAGAAAAGATAGGAAGACTCTCAGAAGACTGGCTGGAAATTCTTTCTAAACAATGATACACTCGACAAGAGAAACTTCGACATGGTTTTGCTCAGATGCGTAAACAGACAAGAAGCAAACATGCTAATGAAAGAAATCCATGAAGGTTCCTTTGGCACTCATGCCAATGGACACACAATGGCAAGAAAAATTCTGAGAGCAAGGTATTATTGGCTAACAATGGAATCCAATTGCTACAAGCTGTAGCGTGCGATTTTTGTCGGTGACGCGACCACCTTACCGCCATGGGTTTTTCCTCACCGCAATGGTAGAAGTTGGTTGCTACTTTCTAATTTCTTATTTATCCTGTGAAGCTGGAAAGGAAAGGGAAGCAATCTAAAACTAACCTTGCACGCAAATGTTTAACTGAACAAATGCTAAAGAGATTGGGGAGTTCGGGGTCAGGTTATACAATGGGGAGTTGTCAATTACCCATCCTATATGTGGTTATACACAGGTTTTTAGCAATTATACTTACTGTTTTCTACTCACTGGTGTTTATCTGTTATGGGTTGAGAAAGTTTCTCCTTTGGGAGTGTTTGAGAGAGAGGGAGTTTTTGTTGATGTCGGTTTTGTTCCGATGTTTTTGGTAAGGTACTGAACCTAAGGTTTTTTATATGTGTGTGAAGGTACTGGACTTAAAGTTTTTGATTGGTGTGCTCGCTAAGATTTCGCAATCTTATGCCTACGTATTCCCGTTAAAAGAAAACGGGGAAATTAGAGCAATTGTAGTTCCTCCTATTCTATGGGAGGAAAGAGATGTTTTGGTGTCTTGTTCAAAGCCTAAGATTGAAGCTAAAAGGTTTTGATTGAGAGAATTTGTCATCTCTAAAGGGAGACATCTCGTCTGTTTATCACAACTGTTGGGTGGCTGATTATAAAGGAGAATTACTTTAACTGGGATATGAGAATCCAGTAATGCCATAGTTTCCTTTATAGGGGTGTTGTCCTAAAGGAGAAAACTTTAACTCAGTGTAGAGTAATGCCATTTTTCCTTAGGAGTTTTTCATGCCAAGAGAGGGACATTGGTGTGGATGTAAATAATCCAGAGGCTTGCCACTTACAGAAATTAGATGAAAGAGGGTTTTACCAGGATAAAGAGGGACTACAACTTAGATTTTTGAATCAATAACTGTGCCACTTATAGCAGTTATCTGGGATTAAGGTTTGTTTTGAATGTCTGTTTTGATGTGTGATTGTACAGAGAAATGTCTTCCTACAGAGAGCTTTTGATTTCCTCTGAGGGGATGGTGGTTTTTGTGTGCCTTGATTAAAGCCCAAGGTTGAAGCTAAGAGATTGATTGACTCCACTGGGGAGGTCTTTATACAAAGTCTAAGAGGAGACTGGAAAAGACTGATTCAACAAGAGAGTGTTTATCTGTCTTGTACAAAGCCCAAGATTGAGGCTAAAAGAGAATTGACTCTTTTGGGGATATCATTATACAAAGCCTAAGAGGAGGCTGAAAGTTTACTTTTTCGGGGAAATATTTTGTCTGTCTTGTACAAAGCCCAAGATTGAGGCTGAAAAGGATTTTTTCATTCCACTGGGGAATATTTATATGTGTCTTGTATAAAGCCCAAAATTGAGGCTAAAAGGGGAAACTGACTCTACTGGTGTAATGTTTTATCTGTCTTGTACAAAGCCCAAGATTGAGGCTAAAGGATATTGACTCCGCTGGAGAGTATGATTTGTCTTGTACAAAGCCCAAGATTGAGGCTGGAAAGAGGATTGACTCTGCTGGAGAGTATGATTTGTCTTGTACAAAGCCCAAGATTGAGGTTGGAAAGAGGATTGACTCTGTTTAGGGAGATTTATATGTGTCTTGTACAAAGCCCAAGATTGAGGCTAAAAGATATTTGACTTACTCAACTAGAGAGTGTTTATGTGGTGTCTTGTACAAAGCCCAAGATTGAGGCTGAAAAGATGATTGACTCAACAAGAGAGTGTTTATGTGTGTCTTGTACAAAGCCCACGATTGAGGCTGACTTTTACTGAGGAAAAGAAGGATCATTATACAAAGCCTAAGAGGAGGATGAAAGGTGATTAACTAAACAAGAGAGTTTTTTAAGATCCTTATACAAAGCCAATGAGGAGGCCAAAAGTGATTAACTCAACAAGAGAGTGAGGAAATATCTTTATACAAAGCCTAAGAGGAGGCTAAAAGTGATTGACTCAACAAGAGAGTGTTTAAGATCCTTATACAAAGCCTAAGAGGAGGCTAAAAGTGATTGACTCAACAAGAGAGTGTTTAAGATCCTTATACAAATCCTAAGAGAAGGCTAGTTGGGGGAATTTCTTATATAAAGCCTAAGAGGAGGCTAACTTCTGCTGAGGATTATTGAGATCCAGAGACAGGTCCAAAGTGGGGAAATAAATCTTGCTGAGGATTATAGAAGAGTTGAGGTATCAGATGCCTTAAGGTTCTGATAGTGTTGTATTGATAGCAAGCCGACCCTAGATGGGGAAATTTAAAGTGAAAAGTTTAAACTCTGTTGGTGATTGATGAGATGATCAAGGTTTATCCTGTATGATGCCCAAGAGGAGATGAGACTGTCCGAGTCTGCTGGTATGAAAGGGTTTATCTTTGTATGATGCCCAAGAGGAGGCAGGTGTTTTAAGGGATGAGAATCAACCCTAAATTGTTTGAGGTTTTGACTATTTGGAAAGACTGCTCTAACAAAGGATGACTAGGTTCTGTCCTATTCCTGTAAGAGGTCTTTGGGTCCTTGTACTAAGCCCATGAGGAGGCATGAGAACATTTAAGAAGTCTGAGGGTCCTTGTACAAAGCCCAAGAGGAGGCTGGGATGCTTTTAGGAAGCCTGTGGGTCCAAACCTAAGAAAAGTTCAAGAAAGGTTTCACCGGGAATAATCCTTTCTTTAATGAACAGTTCTAGGATTTGAAGAAATTCAAGAGAGGTTTCACCGGGAATTAATCCTCTCTGGGGGGGGAATGAATTTCTTTGACAATTTTCTAATTGTGATAGTCTGAGAAAAGTTTCACCGGGAATAATGCCTTTCTCTTTGTTCCATATTGTATAAGCCCAAGAGGAGGCAAGACTGTATTTGGAATTCCTATGGGGAACTAGTTTTGACTGTGTTGGAAGAGTAACCACTGGCTTTATCTAATCCTAGACCTAATTGCTGGGGAAAACTCTAAGCAGATATATACAAGCATATATATACAGATATATATAGACAAATATGTAAAAGAGGGGAGTAGGACTTACAGGTGAGCAAGCTTCCAGCACAAACAAATATATATATATATATATATATATAAGTTCAAGAAAGGTTTCACCGGGAATAATCCTTTCTTTAATGAACAGTTCTAGGATTTGAAGAAATTCAAGAGAGGTTTCACCGGGAATTAATCCTCTCTGGGGGGGGGCATGAATTTCTTTGAGAATTTTCTAATAGTGATAGTTTGAGAAAAGTTTCACGGGAATAATGCCTTTCTCTTTGTTCCATATTGTATAAGCCCAAGAGGAGGCAAGACTGTATCTGGAATTCCTATGGGGAACTAGTTTTGACTGTGTTGGAAGAGTGACCACTGGCTTTATCTAATCCTAGACCTAATTGCTGTGGAAAACTCTAAGCAGATATATACAAGCATATATATACAAATATATATAGACAAATATGTAAAAGAGGGGAGTAGGACTTACAGGTGAGCAAGCTTCCAGCACAAATATATATATATATATATATATATATATATATATATATATATATATATATGCAAGTATGTAAAAGAAAGCTATTTAAAACTTACAGGTGAGCAAGCTTCCATTGTAACAGTTGTATGGTTAGTTGTTCAAGAAATTAAAGAAAGTTTTGATAACAACTATGAATTTGAATCTAAATCAAAAGGAAAATTGTTTTAAAAAGAGGATTGGGGCTTATACTCAAGGAGAGGCCCAGATGAGAAACAGTAATCGTACCATTGATCTGAAAATTATATTGGGACTTATACAATGACTGAGGCCCAAAAAAGGTTTTCTGTACAAAGAGATGGGTCTTACACTCTACTAAGAGGCCCAAAGTGTTTGAAAAAAGAAAAGAAATGGGACTTACAACACAAGGGTAGGCCCGAATGATTTTGTTTAAAGGGTGACGATCGCATCGCGGTTTTAGAAAACACAGTGGGACTTATACAATGACTGAGGCCCAAAGAGGTTTTATTTACAAGGGATGGGTCTTACACTATATTAGAGACCCAAAGTGTTTATTTTTGTACAAAATATGGGGCTTACAACTCAAGGAGAGGCCCAGATGAAAACAACGACCGTACCGTTATTTTGAAAATCGTATCGGGACTTATACAATGACTGAGGCCCAAAGATGTTTATGTACAAAAGAGATTTGGGTCTTACACTCTATTAGAGGCCCAAAGTGTTTTGTGAAGTTTGAAAAAAAATCAAGAATTAGAGAAAACCCTAATTTTTGCATTTTTTAGATAATTTTTAAAGGAAATTAAATAATAAATGATATAAAATACCAAATATATTCAAAAATAAGTTGTATACTTTAAAAAACATTTTGAAAAATCATGTTTAAACACATGGAAGTTTAAAATTCAATTGAAGTTGGAAAATCAAGAGAAAGAAATATTTTCAAATGTTTAAAAAAACAAATAAAACATAATTCTTTACAAAAATACCAAATATGTGAAATAAATAATATTTTTGTGAAATTTTTTGGGAATAAAATATTTTAACATTTTTGTGAATTTTCAAAAAAAAGAACTAATAAAAAATGATTAAAATTGAAAGAGAAATTAATTTTGGAATTAATTAATAAAAACCATAAAATATATGAAAAATAGCAAAAAAGAGAGAAAATGGCAAAATGGTCTGGGTGGGTGTTGAACCCACGACCTGCCAAACAAACACACATGCGCGCTACCACTGGGGTGGTGATACATCCGTGTATCAAAACCACCCCATAAACATATATGGGTGACTTGGTTTTTAGGCCTGGCCAAGGCAAAAACAAAGTTTTGGTGGATTTGCATGAAGGCTCTAACTTCCTCAATTCTCCATGGATTTGGACAAAATTTAGGTGCATCCTGCCTAGAATTTCATGAGGAATCCAATGGTGCTTTTAGTTTTTTCAAAAGATGTCCCTATTTTAAAATCCGATAGTGATTTCAAAATAGGCCTAGATTTGCATGTTCTATGCTATTTCATCATACAGGCAACAATAGCATGGTAAATTGGTTCAAACACAACATATACAATATGTATGAGATGTCCATGATCAATGGACCTCAAAGCAATGTATGATTTAAAGAGTTCAAGTTGTGACGCACTTACCTCTTGAAGCTCCTTGTGCTAATTGTCAAGATCCTTGTGCCAGAAGTGATTCAATGCTTTAGACACTCTTGATTGATCCCTTAGAAGCTTTTAGGATGATCAAAACAAGTTGGAATCCTCAAGAACAAGTATAGGCTCTTTCTTGCAAAAGTGGTAAAAGTGTCCAAAATGGTAACTCTCTCAAATGGTGTTCCAGATGAGGGAAACCAATTGGGACAGTTTAAGGATGATATTTGGAGTGTGTTTGAGGCCTTCTTTGATTTTGGAAGTGACTGAATCAAGACATGGCTTGAAAAATGTAGAAAAGTCAAAATTTGAGGTTTTGGAGGTTGACTTTCTGGTTTTGGTGTTTCAGATCAAGGGTGAATGTTTGAACAACTTATATATGATACATTGGATGTGTTTGGATCATGAGCTGTGGTGGAATTGCTCTCCAACTCAAAAACTCAGTGGTGACTAGCAAAAGAAGGCATTTTGGCCCAATGAGAGAGATTTTGAGGAAATCAAGTGTTGTAGTGCTTTGGAGTACTCAAACTGATCACAAATGAGCTCTATTTATAGTAGAGCAAGTTTGTTTTACAAGCAATAGTAAATGGCACCTTGGACAGTCCCTTGGCCAATTGTAGCATAAAGGTATCTTTAGTCTCCTCTAGCCATTGACTTGAGGTTAGGGCACATGCCTATGGTCCTTTGATTCAGAGCTAAATCTTGACTCATTCAGTTAAATTTGCTTCAGTCCATGCCACCTTGATGTATCCATTGAATTCTTAGAAACAAAATTGGAGTCTTGGAGCATTTTAGCCTTTTTAGGGCATTTATGGCTACATGTAGTTCCTTAGACTTGGGAGGCTTGTGGATCATATCATTCCTCTTTGATTTTATCCCTTGAGGTGTCCAAATGGATGACAAGGCTTGGAATTATCTGATTTGGCCAAATCGAGCAAATGCCCTATAATCTTCCTTGAACAAAATCAGTCAATGATGCCATGTTCTAAGGGTTGGAACTCCCTACCCAAATTGAATTTGGAGATGATCTAGTACTTGTTGGAAAGCCCTAATGGCAACTTCAACTTTGATGTCCAACATTGGTCCTAGTTTAACTTGGATCAAAGTGAAAAATGCCTCTACATTTTGGAAAAAGTAAGGCAGATTCTGACTTATTGACAATTTCACTAAGTGTTTGAAAAGTTGTCATTTTCATGTTTTTGTGATTTTGATCAATCCATGAGGATTTGGAATCTCTTGTAGTTGACATATTTGAAGTATGTCAGATGGACTTTCATTTGTGCTTTGAATGGGAGAAAAAGGCCTTGTGATTTAGGAGTTATGACCTTGCAAAGTTGGGTAAAAACCACTTTTGTTCCATAACTTAGAAAAATTTTGGTTTCTCAAGGTTGCCCCTTTTGCAAGAAACCTCACTTTTCTTGATTTTTATTGATGGATGATGATCAAAACCATACAATAACATTGTTTTTGACTTAGGGGAACCATATTTGTGAAAAATTCCAAAAAGTCAAACTTGATTTTGTGCACAGTTAACTTTTTGTCAAATGAAATCCAAACTGTGTGATCCTTTGAGAAATCAAGTTCTTGACCTAATTTAAAACTAATGGATGGATTACATGTTTTAGGGTGTCTTGAATCATGTCCCAAGGTTTGGGAGCATGTCTTGGTCAAAAGTAAAAGATACAGTTGACTTTTTCTTCAAAACCCTAATTGTGGTCCAGATGAAAATGAAACTGGTGAATTAAGCTTCTTGGATCAATCCATTGTTGCAACTGGATCAATTTGGTGTATTTGAGGCCCTCAAATCATGTCTTGAGGTCTTGGCTCATGCTTTTCTCTAAAAGTCAACTTAGGGGCGAATTAGGTCAAGAAACCCTAATTCCTGATTTTTTATGAATGCATCCCCTGAGGTTAAATTGACTTGATGATTGGATCCATGAGGTCCCTTGGAGTATCTTGTGTTGTGCTTTGAAGCATTGGCTCATGCCCAGAGGAAAAATTTCATCTGGAGGCCTTGGTCGACCAAACCCTAATTTGGGGACACTGGCGATCTCGAGGCTTGATCCACTTGGAATGTTGCAACTTTGTGCTTGATTCTTGATGTGGGAATCCTCTTGATACTTTGTAGGTGTTTACGAGGTTAGACAAGTTGAAGATCATGTCATTTCTTGATTGATCCGTTGTCTAAGTGCTCTGAGAGGGCTTGAAACCCTAAGTCTTGGTTGTAGTGAAAGCTCATCAATCCTTGAGGAGATTGATGAGGCATGGAGGTACATCCATATTGTGGTAATGATTTGCACAATGATGGGAAATATTGGTGGTCAAAATTTGGGGTATGACACAAGTACATGAGGAGGTGTCACAAGTGTCAAATATACGCTGACAAAATCCATGTACCGCCAATGCATCTCAAAGTTCTTTCTTCTCCATGGCCTTTTTCTATATGGGGAATCGACATGATTGGCATGATTGAACCTAAAGCTTCAAATGGAAATCGGTTCATCCTGGTAGCCATTGACTAGTTCACCAAGTGGGTCGAAGCACTGTCATACACCAATGTAACCCGACAAGTGGTGGTCTGATTTATCAAGAATAATCTCATCTGTCGTTATGGTGTTCTAAGCCAGATCATTACGGATAATGGATCCAACTTGAACAACAAGATGATGAAAGATTTGTGTGCTGAGTTCAACGTCGAACACCATAACTCATCTCCCTACCGACCTAAAATGAATGGAGCAGTAGAAGCGGCTAATAAGAACATTAAGAAAATCATTCAAAAGATGGTTGTAACCTATAAAGATTGGCATGAGATGCTACCCTTTGCTCTTCACGGTTATCGCACATCTGTCCGCACCTCAACAGGGGCAACCCCTTTCTCTCTAGTATATGGCATGGAAGCAGTGCTCCCCATAGAAGTAGAGATACCATCAATCAGGGTATTGATGGAAGCCAAGCTAATAAAGGCTGAATGGTGTCAAAGTCGACACGATGAACTGAATCTAATCGAAGAAAAGAGAATGACGGCTTTATGCCATGGTCAGTTATATCAGCAAAGAATGAAGAAGGCGTTTGATAAAAAGGTCCGACCCCGTGTCTTTAGGAAAGGAGACCTTATGCTCAAGAAGATACAATCATTTCTCATTGATTCCAGGGGCAAATAGACTCTGAATTACGATGGCCCCTATGTTATTAAGAAAGCCTTTTCATGAGGTGCCTTGAGACTCGCAACCTTGGATGGAGAAGAGTTCACCTACCCCACAAATGTTGATGTAGTCAAGAAATACTCCGCCTAAACAAAAAAAAACGTCTCGGTGGATTGAAAACCCGAAAGGGCGGTCCAGGATAAAATTAGAGACATAAGCAAAAATCATCCCGATGGATTGAAAACCCGAAAGGGAAATCTAGGAAAAAATTAGGGATTCATGGCAAGTAACTGCATCCGACAAGTTTGGCTCCTCAGCGACAATACCATCCGTCGAAAAATCTTCAGTCAAAGTCACCTTCGACAGAAGCTCAGAATGCCCAGAATTCAAAGTTGGTGGAAGGATATCGGTCGTTATGTTTCAATGTAGCCCCTTTTCCTTTAAATTACCATTTTCTAAACTTTGTAATGCTCCATGGGATAGCGCATTCGGCTGATTACCATTCTATCAATAAAATTTGAGCCTGTGTGCCTTTTATTTGCAATTCTCAGTTATTCTGCTTTACAAAATGACATTTTAATATGATCGACGATTCTTGAAACAAAAAAAAAATGAATTTTTACTTGTCAAATTTATTTCCGCTTTTAAAACAAATATGGCAATTTTCTTTTGATTAATGAGCACAAAAAGGAATATCGACTGCTTCTCCGATAGTGATCTAACTTCAAAATGCAGAATCAAAAGTACTTTCTTAATAAAAGATCAACTACTTTAGACGGAATGATCCATCTATCATCCCCGACAGAGTTCTCACCTCTGAAAACCATATGTTGGGTTTTCTCCCCAGTAGGGGTTCATCTCTAGAAAAACAAGAAAATAGATTTCCATCCCTAGCAGGTTTGTATCTCCGGAAATCGGAACGAATGCAGGAATCCATATTCCCAGGTAAACGTACAACTTTCAAAATATCCAGAGATACCCCCATCTCCCAAAGTGGCCGAGTATCTAGTTGAACTCATCATCAGTCCGTATGTCATGTCTGTTTTGTCAGCATAAACATACATACATCATGCATGATTGATTCATATTCATACTCATATTGCATTATTGTCACTCTGGTCATACTCATCCCCAGGTGATAAACGTCTTCTCTCCGATAGAGTGTCAGTTCTCCTTACCATGTCATATAGGACAAAATTCCAGTCTAAGTTCTTTCCTCATCAGGAAAATGTACCGTCTAAACGATCTCTCTCCAGTGTATTCCTGGATTGAAATCAGTCCTCAACCACTTTGATAACTTGAATCTCTGAAAGGCAAGAAGGCATTCAAATAGGCATTTTTGGAACATCACTCTTCACCATTGAAGGTGATATTTTGCTTCCCCGAATTAAAGAAAATCCCCAGAGAAAGCCTCTCCACCAAAGGACTCTCGGCAATACGGCAGTTTCTCCCTGAAAAAATTGTTTTCGATTAAGTCATCAGCACCTCAAAATTGGATTACATCACATGGAATTTCTCCGAAAAGTCTCAAAGGGAAGTATGATGTAACATCACCAAGCAAAAAGCAATCTCTCAAGAGACTTGTTTTCCCCAGTGGTTCGACAAATGGCATCTCCACAGAGAATTTTGCACACCTCTATAAGTTCACATAAATGGTTCTCCCCGGAAAGTCTGACATCAAATCATTTTCCATCAAATGGCGTCTCCCCAGTAAAACTCAGTGAGAAGTTTGATGAAGACCGCTACAAATAGCGTTCCTTGTCGAAGGAGAAACTCAACAAGAAGAAACTAAGACCAGTTCCATGGCCGAAGACCAGGATCGAGGGGAAGTTTATTTCAAGAAAAACCTAAGACCAGTTCCATGGATGAAGACCAGGATCGAGGGGAAGTTTATTTCAAAAGAAAATTAAGATCAGTTCCATGGCTGAAGACCAGGATCGAGAGGAAGTTTATTTTAAAAGAAACTAAGACCAGTTCCATGGCTGAAGACCAGGATCGAGGGGAAGTTTTACCATTTTCTAAGTAGCATTACTTAGTAAAAGAAGATGGACGAGCAAATCATCTACCATTCATAACCAATCAAAATTTCGGGTGTTTCGATATTTAATCCTCTTTTACCTTGAATGTCCGAACGTCTTCACCATTCATACCTTTAGTTCCAAGAAGATTAAATAGGGGCATCTGTCATACCCTAAATTTTGACCACAAGATTTCCCATCATTGTGCAAATCATCACCACAATATGGATGTACCTTCATGCCTCATCAATCCTCTCAAAGATTGTTGAGCATTCACTACAATCAAGAATTAGGGTTTTGAGCCCTCTCAGAGAACTTAGGCAAATGATCAATCAAGAATGGACATGATCCTCAACTTATAAAACCTCTCAAACATCCATGAAGGATAAAGAGGTCTCCTACATCAAGAATAAAGCATAAAAATGCAACATCTTAAGTTGACCAAGCCTCAAAATCATCAGTGTCACCAAATTAGGGTTTTGGTCGACCAAGGCCTCTATAGGAAAATTTTCATCTAGGCATGAGCTAATAATTCAAAACATGATCCAAGAAGCTTAAATGGACCTAATGGACCCAATCACGAGTTCAAATTAGCCTCAGGGGATGCATTCATAAAAAATCAGGAATTAGGGTTTCTTGACCTAATTCACCCCTAAGTTGACTGTTGAAGCAAGGCATTATCCAAGACCTCAAGAAGTGTTTTGAAGACCTTCAATACATCATATTGATCCATTTACAAGATTGCATTGATTTAAAGAACTTGGTTCGTAAGCAATACAAGGATTCAAATTCATCTGGACCAATTAGGGTTTTCTGATGAAAAGTTAACTGTACCTTTGACTTTGGGCCAAGATGTAACGCCCCAGTTTTTGTCAGTTTTAGTATTTTCCTTTAATCGAGTCGTTTTTGATTATTTTATTAATATATTATTTTATTTTATTTTCGACTTTTATTTGGAAATATGTTATTTTTCAATGTTGTGATATTTTATCGGGTTTTGGGAACATTTGCGAGATATTTGAGTGTGGGGGTATTTTGGTCATTTCATAATATTTTTATTAAGATAGTAAGAATAAAATAGAAAGAGAGAAAAATAGAGAGAAAGGAAAGGAGAAGAAATAAAAAAGAAGAGAAAAGAGAAGAAGAAGAGAAAAAGTGAGAAAAATTTGGAAAACAAGAAATCGATCTCCCGACTTTTCTAAACGCGATTTAATCGGGTAAGGGTGCGAAACTCGATTATACTATGTTTGTGTATGATTATGTATGTGTTTGCTTGGATGTTTCTTGTCTTTCCATGGCTTTGAGTTCTAGGTCGAAAATGACAAAATGAGTAGGAATCGATGTTTTCGCGGTCGGAAATCGATATAATTTGCGTTGTATGATCACCATGTGTTTATGAGTTATTGCTGATAATTGTTTTGGTGTTGGAATTGATTTGGAATGAAAAATGAGGTTTTTGGGGGTTTTTGGATCGTGTAACCCGTAACAGCATTTTCCTGGTTCTGGTGTGATTCGCCAGGCGAATTTGGGATTCGCCGGGCGAATTGAGTCTCGCCACTAGTTCGCCTGGTGAAGGGAGATTCGCCAGGCAAATTCGTAAGTCGCCAGGCGAAATCAAAATTACAGAAAGGGGGTAGCTTCTGTAACTCTTGGGGTTTTTCTAAATTGGTGATTTGCCACTAGCTCGCCAGGCGAAGTGCTGGCGAATGGGATTCGCCAGGCGAAATCCATGGCGAATGGCTGGCGAATGGGAATCCTCCAGGCGAATTCCTAAGTCGCCAGGCGAATTTGGCTGTATCTCAATAAATTCTTTTCTTTGAAAATTCATAACTTTTAATCTGTGGTTCGGTTTGAGGCGTGGTTTGATGCGTTAGAAAACTTATAAAATGTACTTTATTATGATGATGATTTGGAAATTGTTAGCTGAATTAATTATGTCGGGAATTTGGAATAGTGTCGGTTTGTCGACTTTTGTCGTTGTAAGTGTGCGTAATTGATGTGTATCGTGCAAAGTGTTGTTGTATGATGTAAATGCATGCGTTTAAATGGCGTTGTGATGATTTGTGGCGGTATGGTAATTAAATGCATTGTTTTGGGCATAAGTGCAAAGTGTGATTTTGTTGATGGAAATGAATGTATTTTTGTGTGTGCATATTAAATGTCATGAGTCATTGTATGCCAAGCATCATGATATGCATTGTTATGACGTCCTGAGTGACGGTTTGGTTCCAGAGGGAATCTGCTATAACATCGTGTGCCCGTGTGGGGACCTAAAGCGATGGTTATAGACAATCGTGTGCCCGTGTGGGGACCTAAAGCGATCAGATTGTGTGCCCATGTGGGGACCTAAAGCAATCCATAAACGTCGTGTGCCCATGTGGGGACCTAAAGCGACGGGTGAACATCGTAGGCCCGACGGGGAGTTACACTAAGTAACGAGCGATGGTTCCAATAGTTCCTGAGTGAACTAGTGATGAGACATGAGAAACATTGGAAGTCGGTACTGCATGGCATGTGCATAGAGTCGTTGTGTCGGTCTCTGTGCATTTGCATAAATCATGAATTAATTATGTATGTTAATTGTGAATGTGATTAATGGGATAGTATGTGTATAAATGTGTTGATGATGGATGTGCATTGGTGACGAATACCTGATACCCGTACTGTGTTGTGTTATATTTGATTGTGGTGCATTGTGGTGAGAATATTATACTTGTGCATTTCTGTGTTAATATATAATTTTATGCAACTGTATTATGATTGTTTTTCTCACCCTTCTGCTGTTTTATAATGCTCTATGAGGCATTGCAGATTAGAGTTGCTGGAGGTCTTTTTGTGAAGCTTTGCATCTTCATTCTTTTGTCGGTCGGCTCTGATATGTGATGTCGGGTAGTTAGGGTGGCCGTTTGTGATTAGTTTATATTATGTATATGTATCTTTTGAATTGTACATGTATGGTTGTATATGACAAACAAACTTTCATGATATATATACATATATATATATATATATATATATATATATATATATATATATATATATATATATATATATATATATATATATATATATGAGATTCAGTTGCAGATTTTCCGCTATCATTCTGTTTCTGATTCGTGGGTGTATTACTACCTGAATTGTTGCATATCTGTATGAGCAGGTGTTGTATGTTTGTTTCAAATAGATGTGGCGTCTCCGGTCTATGCCGTGCATGTTTTAATTATACTCTGATGAAATTTTGAATTTTCTTTTACCGCTTTAATAGCTTGGGGGGTATAGATTGGGGGTGTTACATTAAGTGGTATCAGAGCCAGTCTGTGTCAGTCCTTGTTGGTCTTTGTGGTGCGGTGGGCTGTTTGTTTAACCATAGTTTCTGTTATTGGAAATGAACAGAATATGGCTGGAAGGAACGATGCTGCTTTAGCTGTTGCGATGCAGGCTATGGCTCGTGCTATGCAGGGTGCACCGAATGCTGGAGTGAATGATGAGTTTAGAAAGAATAGACCGCCTGTCTTCAAAGGGAGACATGATCCTGATGGAGCATAGATTTGGCTGAAAGAGATTGAAAGGATTTTCAGAGTGATGGATTGTGATGAGGACAGTAAGGTGAGACTGGGAACTCACATGTTACAGGAAGAAGCAGATGACTGGTGGGTTAGTACACGTCCTGTGTTAGAAGCTGGTGATGAAGAAGTTACTTGGGAATTGTTTAGCCAGGAGTTTCTGAGGAAGTATTTTCCGAGGATGTTAGGGGAAAGAAGGAGATTGAGTTTTTGGAGCTCAAGCAAGGTATTATGTCTGTAATTGATTATACAGCTAAGTTTGTGGAACTTGTGCAGTTTTATCCTCATTATGCTGAAGCGACCGCAGAATTCTCTAAGTGTGTGAAGTATGAAAGTGGATTGCGTCCTGAGATAAAACAGGCGATTGGTTATCAGAGGATAAGGAGGTTTTCTGATTTGGTGGAATGTTGTAGAATTTATGAAGAGGATAGTAAGGCTCGATCTACTCATTACAAAAGTGTAAGTGACAGGAAAGGGAAGCAACAGTTTCGTAGTGGTCCGTATGTAACACCGGCTGATAAAGGTAAACAAAGGGGTACTTTTGATCGAAGGTCAGGTGGAGGGGGTATGTCTAATTCTCCTAGATGTTTTAGATGTGGTGGATTGGGGCACCGTCAGTCCGAGTGTAAGAAGAATTTGGATAAGTGTTCTAATTGTGGAGGTGAAGGACATGTTGTAGCTGATTGTAAAAGGAAGAATGTGGTGAAATGTTATAATTGTGGGGAACCTGGTCACATTAGCACGAAATGTTCGAATCCGAAGAAAGCTCCAACTAGTGGGAAGGTGTTTTCATTGGTAGGGACTCAGACTTCAAGTGCAGATCGTCTGATTAGAGGTACTTGCTTTTAATAGTACGCCTTTAGTTGCTATTATTGACACTGGAGCGACTCATTCGTTTATTTCGTCTGAGTGCGCAAAGCGTTTGAATCTTGTGTTGTCTTTGATGGATTGTAAGATGGTTATTGATACTCCAGCGATGGGGTCAGTAACTACTTCTTTGGTTTGTTTAAGTTGTCCTTTGACCATTTATGGTAAAGACTTTGAGATGGATTTAGTGTGTTTGCCGTTGGAAGGTTTGGATGTGGTTTTGGGAATGAATTGGTTGCAATTTAATAGGGTTCATATTGATTGTTACCATAAGTTGGTAAGGTTTCCTTCTCTTGAGGAAGACGAAGACTCGAGTTTCTTATCTACCAAAGAGTTGAAGAAACTTTTGGCGGATGAAGCTCAGTTGTTTGGGTTGTTTGCATCTTGGACCGTGGATAGTCAAGTTTCACTAGATGTGTTTCCTGTTGTGTGTGAATTTTCAGAAGTGTTTCCTGAGGATATTTCGGATTTGCCGCCAGAGAGAGAGGTGGAGTTTTCTATAGATCTAGTTCCTGGTACTAGACCTGTGTCTATGGCACCTTATAGAATGTCGACATCTGAGTTGGTTGAATTGAAAAAGCAGTTGAATGAATTGTTGGAGAAGAGGTTTGTGAGGCCAAGTGTTTCTCCTTGGGGTGCGCCAGTTTTGTTGGTGAAAAAGAAAGATGGAAGTATGCGATTGTGTATTGATTATCTCCACTTGAATAAGGTGACGATTAAGAATAAGTATCCTCTTCCAAGGGTTGATGATCTGATGGATCAGTTGGTTGGTGCTTGTGTGTTTAGTAAGATTGATTTGAGATCGGGGTATCATCAGATAAGGGTGAAGGAGGAAGATATTCAGAAGACGGCCTTTAGGACACAGTACGGTCATTATGAATATTCTGTTATGCCATTCGGGGTTTCTAACGCACCTGGTGTGTTTATGGAATACATGAATCGTATTTTCCACGAGCATTTGGATCAATTTGTTGTTGTGTTTATTGATGACATATTGATTTATTCTAAGTCTCGGGAGGAGCATGCGGAACATTTGCGTATTGTTTTGCAGGTTTTGAAAGAAAGGAAGCTTTTTGCAAAATTGTCCAAGTGTGAATTTTGGTTGTCGGAAGTGAGTTTTCTTGGACACGTGATTTCAGGTAATGGTATTTCTGTGGATCCATCTAAAGTAGAAGCAGTTCTACAATGGGAGGCTCCGAGATCTGTTACTGAAATTCGTAGCTTCTTGGGTTTGGCCGGTTATTATCGACGGTTCATTGAAGGGTTTTCGAAGCTAGCATTGCCTTTGACCCAGTTGACTTGCAAAGGTCAAGCGTTTATTTGGGATATTCGGTGTGAGGAGAGTTTTAATGAGCTGAAGAGAAGATTGACGACAGCTCCAATTTTGATTTTGCCGAATCCTACTGAACCGTTTGTGGTTTATTGTGATGCGTCTTTGATTGGTCTAGGTGGTGTTCTGATGCAAGAAGGTAAGGTTGTGGCTTATGCTTCAAGGCAGTTGAGAGTGCATGAGAAAAATTATCCTACTCATGATCTTGAGTTAGCGACTGTGGTTTTTGTGTTAAAGATTTGGAGGCATTATCTCTACGGTGCAAGGTTCAAAGTCTTTAGTGATCATAAAAGCTTGAAATATTTGTTTGATCAGAAGGAGTTAAATATGAGGCAGCGTAGATGGTTGGAATTCTTTAAAGACTGTGACTTTGGCTTGAATTACCATCCTGGTAAAGCTAACGTGGTAGCCGATGCGTTGAGTCGGAAATCGTTGCATATGTCCGCTTTGATGGTTAAGGAGTGGGAACTTTTGGAATCGTTTAGAGATTTGAGTTTGGTATGTGAAGTGACGTCGGATAGCGTAAGGCTTGGAATGTTGAAGGTTACTAATGATTTTCTGATGACGGTTAGTGAGAAACAGAGGTTGGATGTGAAATTTGTGGACTTGATGTTGGTTGGAGAAAAAGATGCGAATAGTGATTTTTTAGTGGACGTTAATGGTGTTTTGAAATTCTGAGGTAGAATTTGTATTCCGGATGATGCGGAGTTGAAAAGGATGATTTTGGAAGAAGGACACCAGAGTAATTTGAGTATACATCCGGGAGCGAATAAGATGTACCAAGATTTGAAAAAGATTTTCTGGTGGTCTGGATTGAAAAGAGATGTGGCTCAGTTTGTGTATGCTTGTTTGACTTGTCAGAAGTCGAAGGTGGAACATCAAAGGCCTAGTGGTTTGTTGCAACCGTTGGATATTCCTGAGTGGAAGTGGGATAACATTTCGATGGATTTTGTAACGGGGTTACCGAACACTCAGAGAGGGCATAATGCTATTTGGGTGGTTGTTGATAGGCTGACTAAATCGGCTCATTTTATTCCGATTGACATCAGTTTCTCTTTGGAGCGGTTAGCTGAGATTTATATCAGTGTGGTTGTGAAGTTGCATGGGGTTCCATTGAGTATTATTTCTGATCGAGATCCAAGGTTTACATCGAGATTTTGGGAGAGTTTACAGAAGGCTTTGGGTTCTAAATTGAGGTTGAGTTCGGCTTATCATCCGCAGACGGATGGTCAGACGGAAAGGACGATTCAGTCTTTGGAAGATTTGTTGAGAGCGTGTGATTTGGAACAAGGTGGTACGTGGGATAGTTATATTGCGCTGATTGAATTCACGTATAACAACAGTTTTCATTCTAGTATTGGAATGGCACCGTTTAAAGCATTGTATGGACGAAGGTGTCGAACACCGTTATGTTGGCACGAATCTGGTGAGAGAACGGTGGTAGGGCCGGAATTGGTACAACAGACTACGGAAAAAGTGAAGCTTATTCGAGAGAAAATGAAGGCTTCTCAGAGTAGGAAAAAGAGTTATCATGATCGGAGACGGAAAGATCTTGAGTTCCAAGAGGGCGATCATGTATTTTTGAGGGTTACGCCGGTAACAGGTGTTGGTCGTGCATTGAAATCGAAGAAACTTACTTCTCGGTTTATTGGTCCTTACCAGATATCCACGAGAGTGGGTGTTGTGGCTTATAAGGTGGCGTTGTCGCCGAATCTGTCGAATTTGCATGATGTGTTCCATGTTTCGCAGCTTTGGAAGTATGTTCCGGATCCGTCACATGTGATTCTGATAGACGAGGTTGAGGTAAGGGAGAACCTTACGGTTGAGGCTTTACCGGTTAGGATTTTGGATCACGAGGTGAAGCAGTTTAGGGGCAAGGATATTGCACTGGTGAAGGTAGCGTGGGGAGGCGCTGCTGAGGGCAATTTGACTTGGGAGTTGGAGAGTCGGATGCGGGAGTCGTATCCAGAGTTGTTTGTTCCAGGTAAGATTTTCGAGGACGAAAATTTCTAAGTGGGGGAGAGTTGTAACGCCCCAGTTTTTGTCAGTTTTAGTATTTTCCTTTAATCGAGTCGTTTTTGATTATTTTATTATTATATTATTTTATTTTATTTTCGACTTTTATTTGGAAATATGTTATTTTTCAATGTTGTGATATTTTATCGGGTTTTGGGAACGTTTGCAAGATATTTGAGTGTGGGGGTATTTTGGTCATTTCATAATATTTTTATTAAGATAGTAAGAATAAAATAGAAAGAGAGAAAAATAGAGAGAAAGGAAAGGAGAAGAAAGAAAAAAGAAGAGAAAAGAGAAGAAGAAGAGAAAAAGTGAGAAAAACTTGGAAAACAAGAAATCGATCTCCCGACTTTTCTAAATGCGATTTAATCGGGTAAGGGTGCGAAACTCGATTATACTATGTTTGTGTACGATTATGTATGTGTTTGCTTGGATGTTTCTTGTCTTTCCATGGCTTTGAGTTCTAGGTCGAAAATGACAAAATGAGTAGGAATCGATGTTTTTGCGGTTGAAAATCGATATAATTTGCGTTGTATGATCACCATGTGTTTATGAGTCATTGCTGATAATTGTTTTGGTGTTGGAATTGATTTGGAATGAAAAATGAGGTTTTTGGGGGGTTTTTGGATCGTGTAACCCGTAACAGCATTTTCCTGGTTCTGGTGTGATTCGCCAGGCGAATTTGGGATTCGTCAGGCGAATTGAGTCTCGCCACTAGTTCGCCAGGCGAAGTGCTGGCGAAGGGAGATTCGCCAGGCGAATTCGTAAGTCGCCAGGCGAAATCAGAATTATAGAAAGGGGGTAGCTTTTGTAACTCTTGGGGTTTTTCTAAATTGGTGATTCGCCACTAGCTCGCCAGGCGAAGTGCTGGCGAATGGGATTCGCCAGGCGAAATCCATGGCGAATGGCTGGCGAATGGGAATCCTCCAGGCGAATTCCTAAGTCGCCAGGCGAATTTGGCTGTATCTCAATAAATTCTTTTCTTTGAAAATTCATAACTTTTAATCTGTGGTTCAGTTTGAGGCGTGGTTTGATGCGTTAGAAAGCTTATAAAATGTAATTTATTATGATGATGATTTGGAAATTGTTAGCCGATTTAATTATGTCGGGAATTTGGAGTAGTGTCAGTTTGTCGACTTTTGTCGTTGTAAGTGTGCGTAATTGATGTGTATCGTGCAAAGTGCTGTTGTATGATGTAAATGCATGCGTTTAAATGGTGTTGTGATGATTTGTGGCGGTATGGTAATTAAATGCATTGTTTTGGGCATAAGTGCAAAGTGTGATTTTGTTGATGGAAATGAATGTATTTTTGTGTGTGCATATTAAATGTCATGAGTCATTGTATGCCAAGCATCATGAGATGCATTGTTGTGACGTCCTGAGTGACGGTTTGGTTCCAGAGGGAATCTGCTATAACATTGTGTGCCCGTGTGAGGACCTAAAGCAATGGTTATAGACGATCGTGTGCCCGTGTGGGGACCTAAAGCGATAGGATTATGTGCCCATGTGGGGACCTAAAGCAATCCATAAACGTCGTGTGCCCATGTGGGGACCTAAAGCGACGGGTGAACATCGTAGGCCCGACGGGGAGTTACACTAAGTAACGAGCGATGGTTCCAATAGTTCCTGAGTGAACTGGTGATGAGACATGAGAAACATTGGAAGTCGGTACCGCATGGCATGTGCATAGAGTCGTTGTGTCGGTCTCTGTGCATTTGCATAAATCATGAATTAATTGTGTATGTTAATTGTGAATGTGATTAATGAGATGGTATGTGTATAAATGTGTTGATGATGGATGTGCATTGGTGACGAATACCTGATACCCGTACTGTGTTGCGTTATATTTGATTGTGGTGCATTGTGGTGAGAATATTATACTTGTGCATTTCTGTGTTAATATATAATTTTATGCAACTGTATTATGATTGTTTTTCTCACCCTTCTGTTGTTTTATAATGCTCTATGAGGCATTGCAGATTAGAGTTGCTGGAGGTCTTTTTGTGAAGCTTTGCGTCTTCATTCTTTTGTCGGTCGGCTCTGATATGTGACGCCGGGTAGTTAGGGTGGCCGTTTGTGATTAGTTTGTATTATGTATATGTATCTTTTGAATTGTACATGTATGGTTGTATATGACAAACAAACTTTCATGATATATATATATATATATATATATATGAGATTCAGTTGCAGATTTTCCGCTATCATTCTGTTTCTGATTCGTGGGTGTATTACTACCTGAATTGTTGCATATCTGTATGAGCAGGTGTTGTATGTTTGTTTCAAATTGATGTGGCATCTTCGGTCTATGCCGTGCATGTTTTAATTATACTCTGATGAAATTTTGAATTTTCTTTTACCGCTTTAATAGCTTGGGGGCTATAGATTGGGGGTGTTACACAAGACATGATCCCAAACCTTGGGACAAGATTCAAGACACTCTAAAACACCTATGGAATCCTTCCATTAAGTTTGAATTAGGTCAAGAACTTGATTTCATAGAGGATCACAAAGTTTGAAATTCATCTGACAAAAAGTCAACAGTGCCTAAAAATCAAGTTTGACTGTTTGAATTTCTTGACAAACATGACTTCCATAAGTCAAAAACAATTTTAACTTATGGTTTGGATCATCATCCATCAATAAATATCAAGAAAAGTGGGGTTACTTGCAAAAGGGGAAACCATAAGAAACTTGAATTTCCACTAAGTCATGAAAAAAAGTGATTTATACCCAACTTTGCAAAACCATAACTTGTGATCCAAGCAACCTTTTTCTTCCATCCAAAGCTCAAATGAAATCTCTCATTACATACTTCAATATTGTCAACTAAAACAGATTCCAAATTGTCGTAACCCGAAACTTGACTTCCCTCTTTTGCCTTTTACATAAGCATAAGCATTCGCATCGCTAGCATACGCATTCACACTTTTCTTCGTGTGTTTCTTGTTGCAGGATATTCAGGTTTTTCAAGCCCGATTAATCATATCCTCACAAGGTCATCACCTCATCAAAACAAGCTCAAAATAAAGGTTTCCATGTTTATTCATCAAGACAAGAGGTGGAAAACCACAATCGGGACTCCAGTATCATTTCCTGAGCAATTTGGGCAAAATTTGACTGAAGTAACCGGTTAACGCATGGTGAGTAACTGGTTACTCAGTGTAATTTTTCAATTCCTACTGCATTTTTGGGACAGCATCCATGCACTTTCTTTGGTCATTGATTCTACAGTGTTCTAGCAGTGTGTGGAACATTCTAGGCATCTCTAGATATTTCAACACTACTCATTTCAACCCAAGTATATTTATTCCAATGCATCACTCTAATTTAAGTGCACCATGTTACTTAATTTACCAACATGTCAACCTTTGGATATTGAAACTCACATTGGGATTGTTACCGAGTTGGTTCTAACTAACCGAGTTAACCGCCTTGACTCGGTGAGTCAAGTCCAACTAACTCCTAGCCTAGTTCCAAACCCAAAGCTAATCCCAAACCAAATTCCAAACCATCTCACACTCTAAACCTAAAAGCTATATAAACTCACCTTCACCCATTTTCAAGGAGCTTCAACCATTTTGCTCCATTTCACTCTCAATTCTCCCACATTCCCTCTGAATTTCTCTACTACATCTTCATCTTTATCTCAATTCTCTTCCAAAACCTCACCAAAGCTCATTTCTACTTTGAAGGATAATCACTTTTACATCAAAAGTGAGTATTTCTTGAGCTCAACCTTCATCATTCTTGCTATTACACTTAGATTTCTGGAGTTATTTCAGCTTTTGGATTAATCTTGAGTATTTGCTGCAACTTCCAACGGTTCGAATTCGCATTTTGGAGCTTAATCGTATTTTGCTCGATTTCGATACGGTTCGTCTACAAATTGAAGATTCCTCTGGTTTTCTTTGATTTTTTGCATCAAGAATCCTTTGCAACATTTACCAAGCCAAATCTCCGGCTTATAGGTTGATGGATCTAACTAATTTTACCGTTTCGAGCATTTTCGTATCGCTCGCAATGTAGTCGATAATTGTTGTGTGTGATTTGGTTTTGCATTTGTTTGATCCATGATCCAATTGTATTAGTTGATTCTATCTCTGTTTATTTGTTGTTTTCAAGTTCAATTTTCGTGCACAGTTTTAGTTCCTAGCATGTGGTAGTTTGCATAAGTGATTATGTGTTGGAAACCACTTTTGAATAGCTGTTTTTTCTGTTTTTTCACAACCGTTCAGTGTTAACTGGTTAACACATGGTGAGTAACCGGTTACTCAGTTCAATTTTCACCAAAGACGCTAATTTTCAAGCAAGTAACTGGTTAACGCATGGTGAGTAACCGGTTACCACAGAACAGAATGGCCATTTTCTTGCATTTTCAAGTGTGTTTGCCATGCTTTCTTCATTTTAACTTCCATTGATTGTCATGCTTGATTTTATGGATGTTCTAAATGTCATTTCACTTCTGGTTGAAGCATGTTCATGAACTTTCGATGCTCATTTTCGATTATTCATGTTGTTTCATGTTTTTAGCATTGTATGAACATAATCCTTCTTGCACTATCCTTGTTCACATGATGCATGATTTTGTGTGTCACTTTGATGATCATTTGGAACTATTTTGCACTTTCCATTTCAGTTGGCATTAAGTTTATTTTTGATGGATAAACTTAATCTTGTATAATCAATAATTCACTCCTTTTTGCTTTAATGACTTTTCATCCTCTTTGGGAAGTTGTTAGCATGTTTCTCCCTTGATTAATTGATCGAAACTTTGTTTCGATTAATCGATCTCCCCTTTTCCTCTCTTTAGGCCTCCTTTAGAGCTTTCTCTCTCTTCCCCCCCGTGGAGTCGGAGTTTCGCGCTGCGGCTTGCATCGGAGCACTGTACAAGTCGACGCTGTTATGTTGTCCGTTTCTCTACGCAGGAGCATTGTACAACATTGAAGTTGTTTCTCTGTCCGTTTCAATTTCCGTACTATACTTTGAGCACTAGAGGAGGAATGAGGATGGTTGTCCTACCCTCATTCTGACTATTTCTTGGGTAATGGCATTTGGCCATCTCTTTCGAGAATAGTCAACTCTATCCTCAAGCTGTAGCGTTGCTCCTTCCCCAGTCGGATTCATCCTTGATCACTCTTCTCTTTTTGCGACCCTTTTCGATCCTTGATCACTCCTATCTCTTTCAATCTCTCCTTTTGATCAACCACCATCCTTCTTGGTTGAGATTATTATTCTTGCGCTAGCAATCTCTCTTTGTTCCATCACTCATTTCTTCTTGTAATCAATCATTGCTTGGTGATTCCCCTGAAGAGTCTCAATTCTCTTTCTTTGGTCTAACACAGTTTTCCTGTCACGACCATTCTTCCCCATGAGTTCGCAATCTTCTCTTGGTTCTTCTCCTTTCTTGGGTTAATCGCCTATCTTTGGTTAATCACCTGTCTCTTCAGTTAATCACAGTCCGCCTGTTAATTACTAAGCACCCTTCGGGTTAATCACCTATCTTTGGCTAATCACCCGTCTCTTCAGTAAATCACAGTCCGTCTGTTAATCACTGAGCACCCCTTGGGTTAATCACCTCTTCTTGGTTAATCACCCGTCTCTTCAGTTAACCACAATCTATCTGTTAAAATACTGAACCCTTTCGAGTTAATCACCTTCTTTTGGTTAATCACTCGCTTTTCTCTTCGGTTGGTCACAGCCCGTCTGTAAACACCGAATCCCCCGCAGTTGGCAACCTCCTCTTGGTTCGAATACTCGTACCCTTGGGTTAATAACCTTTCTTTTGTTCAAATACCCTTTCTTCGGTTGAGTACTGTTTGTTCAGTCAGTTTACCGAACCCCTTTGGGTCACGACCTTCGCTCGGTCCTACACCCGTGCTTCTAGTTAATCACAGTTTCCTCTGTTAAAACCGATGCTTCTCTATTCCCACAGAGTTGAGTTATTTTCTTTCCTCGGTTAACCACTGTTTATCAGTTAATATACCGAGGCCCCTTCAGAGTCAAACACCTTCTCTTGGTTCAGCACTCTCTATCTTGGTTTATCACAGTCTGTCTGTTGACACCAACTTCTTTTTCCCCGCCAGGGTTTTACTCTCTTTCTTCAGTTAACCACTGCCAACCAGTTAATATACCGAGTCTCCCTCTTCTCTTGGTTATGACACCATCCCTCTTATTCGGATCCCTAAGGGAGTCCTTTGTATTCCCCTTGCTCTTACTTTCTTGGTTTCGACACCAATTCTTTTTGTTATCCCCAGCGGAGTTTCTTTCATTCTTGGTTTCGACACCACTTCTCTCATCCCCTTGTTTCTTCCTTGTTTTGTTTTCCGTTCAGTTCCCCGAACTACGGAAGCTCTGATTCTGCATTCTTCTGAATGTCAGATACGTAGGCATGAGATCGCAATGATCTCGACGAGCACACCTCCACCCTTCTTTCCTTCTCCCTTTCTTCCTTCTTTTCTGTCCCCTGGTTCCATGAACTACGGCGCTCTGACTTCCTTATTGCACTATGAGGGTACGTAGGCACGAGAACCTTGTTCCTCCGCGAGTACTTTCTTTCTTTACTTTCTTTTTCCCCTTTCTCTCTCTCTCTCTCTCTCTCTCTCTCTCTCTCTCTCTCTCTCCCTTCTTTTAGCTAGAAGCCTTTAGATAGATAACCCATCCAAGCCTAGAAGCAAGCGAAATGGTTCCCGTCGAGTTCGACGGATGCGTTAGGTGCTAATACCTTCCTTTCGCATAACCGACCCCCCGTTCCCGTTTCTCTTCCCCTTGTGTTTTATCGATATTTTCCCTGTCCTTTAGGACTAAATAAAGTTTGGTGGCGACTCTGTTGTATCTTTGAGTGTGCGATTAACTCAGGTAGAAACTAGCCATCTTCACAAATCCTCATGGATTTTGAGTTATGGATTGATCAAAATCATAAAAAATGAAAAATGACACTTTTTTCAACACTTAGTGAAATTTAGGACATAATCTGTTTTGCATTTTCACCAACTTTGAGGCTATTTTTCATTATGATCCAAGATGATTCAAGACCAAAGTTAAACATCAAAGTTGGAGTATGTTATATGGCCTTTTCAAAAAGTACAAGCGCCTCCCATGATTCAACTTGAGCAAGGAGTTATAAGCCTCCAAAAATGGCATTTTTCACCCTGCCTACACAAAGGCATGAAAACCAAACTTGTGCCACACGATTTTGTCACTCAAGTTTTGCCATTTTGACAACTTTGTCATCTTCCAAAAGCACAAAACTTCTTATGACTCAGTTGGTTCTTGATCAAGAAGTCAAGAATTCAACTTGGCATGTGCAAAAACCATCATAACATGAACTTTGGAATTCAATTTTGGCAAGGTAACATCAATGCAATACATTGAGGTGTCATGAACCAGACCATAACACTCCAAGCCAGTCAAGATTCAAGTTCAAACTCTGAGCATTCAAACCTGCAGAATTGAATGGAGTCAAGCTAAGTGTGTTAACTTGGCACTTTTGGATTATCCAAGTCAATGGCTACAAGCTACATGCCATGATCAGCCTCCAATCACTATTGCTCCCAAAACAAACTTCCTCTACTATAAATAGAGGTCATGTGTGATTTACCAATCCACCCAAAAACATCTGAATTCATGTTTTCTTTCACTTCACTCTCCAAAACCAGATTTTGCTTCTTCTTGAAGTAACTATCGAATTTTTCAAAAGAAAGCAAATCCATCAAAACTAACCATCCTAACACCTCACATATGGCATATACAAGTGATCCATAACCTCAAAACACATCTAGAACACCAAAATCACTAAGTCACCATCCATTTACTCAAGCTTTTTGGCCTATTTGCAGTTGGGGTACCACAACAAGTTCAAGGTTGTTTCAATCCATTCCAAGCTTCCAAACACTTTACATAAGGTCCTTTGAAGCTGTCCAGATCATTATACAACATTTGTAAGACCTCTACATCAGAATTCGATTTCTTCTTGCAAGAGGTAAGCCTGAACTCCCAAACTCTATGATCAATGCATCATAAATGTGTTTTCAAGTTACAAGCATGTTTCTGCACTTATGTAGAGTGTTTCTCCTCAATCAATTGCATTGTAGCTATCATGTATAGGATTTTATAGTGTTCTTGTAGAAATTAGGATTCATGTGTTAATCATTTGATTTCTCACTCCACACTTAATATAAATGCAATTAATTTATATCACTGAAATCCTTGTTAAAAAACGCACAACTTTCATGTTTACAAAAGTCAAAACCATTACGTATTGAGAGAGAGATATGTGAGGTTTTGCAAAACGGCCATGGAGGGAAGTCGTGAGGAAGAAGATGACCGTTGGCGCCATAATTTGAATTTTTGAATTTTTGATCATTTTCTTAATTGATTTCAAAAATTAATTTCTCTCTCAATTTTTATCATTTTTGATTGGTTCTTTTTTTAAAATTTCACAAAAATGTTAAAATATTTTATTCTACAAAAAAATAAAATTTATATTATTTATTTAATATAGCTTGAATTTTTGTAAATAATTTCATTTTATTTGTTTTTAAACATTTTTAAATGAAATTTCCACCTTGATTTTTCCAATTCAAATGAATTCCAAGTTTTCATGTGATTAAACATTATTTTACAAAACATTTTTCAAAGTTCACAACTTGTTTTTGAATATATTTGATATTTTATATCATTTTTTATTTAATTTCCTTTGAAAAATTGTTTTTAAATTAAAATTAGGTTTTTTTTTCTTAATTTTTTATTTTTCAAACTTCATTTGAAACATTTTTTGGCCTCTATTAGAGTGTAAGACCCACCCCCTTTGTAAATATACCATTTGGGCCTCAGTCATTGTATAAGTCCCGATACGATTTTCAAAATAAACGGTGCGATTGCTGTTTATCATCTGGGCATCTCCTTGAGTTGTAAGCTCTAACTCTTGTATAAAAATAATCTTTTGGGCCTCTAATAGAGTGTAAGACCCATTCCTTATTTGTACATAAAATTTTTGGGCCTCAGTCATTGTATAAGTCCCTCTGTGGTTTTCAAAATCACGGCGCGATCGTCGCCTTTTCAAATAAATCATCTGGGCCTCTCCTTGAGTATAAGCCCCATTTTTCTTTCTTTACAAACACTTTTGGGCCTCTAATAGAGTGTGAGACCCAACCCTTCTTTGTACAAAAATAATTTTTGGGCCTCTCCTTGAGTATTAGCCCCAACCTTTTGTACAAAACTTTGTTTTAAACAATAAACAACTTTCATGGGCCTCTCTTTAAGTTGTAAGCCCCATTCCTCTATTTTCAAAATTATCTGTCTGTTTTTAAACTGGTACTAAGAGGAGCATTATTCCCGGTGAAACTGCTCTTTGACCACTTGGGCCTCTCTTTGAGTTATAAGCCCCAAACTTTCTTTTCTTTTTAATAAAATTCTTTTAATTCAAATTCAAATTCAAAGTTTTCTCAAAACTTCTTCAATTTCTTGAATCCCTAATCAATTATACAGTTGTAGTCAATACAACAGATCACAATACACTTGGGCCTCTTCTCAGAATATACGTCCCAACATCTTTTTAATGCATATTTGTTTATATATCTGTCAAATCACTTATCTACCTATGCATATCTGTTTAGAGTTTTCCCAGCAGTTAGGTCTATATTTAGGTTAAACTAGAGGTTACTTCTAACATAGTCAATAACTAGTTTCCCATATGAAATTCCCTATACAATCTGCCTCGTCTTGGGCTTATTCAATATGGAACAGAGAAAGGCATTATTCCCGGTGAAACTTTTCTTAAGACTGTCAAAACTTAGAAATATATGCGTATACAAGAAATTCATTTCCCCCAGAGAGTATTAATTCCTGGTGAAACCTCTCCTGAATTTCGTCAAACCTTAGAACTATTCAACAAAGAAAGTATTAATTCCCGGTGAAACCTTTCTTGAACTTTTCTTAGGCTTGGACCTACAGGCTTCCTAAAAGCATCCCCAGCCTCCTCTTGGGCTTAGTACAAGGGCCCACAGGCTTCTTAGAAGTTCCCCCAGCCTCCTCTTGGGCTTAGTACAAGGACCCAAAGGCATCCTAAAGGCATATGATAGAAATTAGTCATCTCTACTAGTTTAATCCCCGGGAGAGTCAAATTTCCAGAACATCAGACCAATCTAAGGTTGATCTTCATGCCTTAAACCCTCAGCCTCCTCTTGGGAATCATACAAAGACCTCTCTTTACACCAGAGCCTACCACTTCTTAAGAGACTTGGACAGTCTCAGCCTCCTCTTGGGCTTCATTCAAGTAGACTTGGAAAGTCTCATTTCCTCTTGGACTTAACACACAGAGACCCTCAAGTTTCCTAAAAGCACGGGAAAAACCCTGATCATTTTACCAATATACCAGTCTCCAGCAGAGTTAAAAAACTCCAAGGTTTTCAAACTCAACCTTTAAACTCCCCTGACACTCAACAAGGCTTGATTTTCACCTTAAAAAACATCCAAACCAGGGTCAATCAACCATCAACAAATCCCCAATAGAATCAGAGCCTCATGGCATCTGATACTTCAACTCTTCCCTAATTCCAAGCAAGAGTAAATCCCTTTGGATTCCCCAATACCATTTGGACCTGCTCTTGGATTTCCACAAATCCTCAGCAAGAGATAGCCTCCTCTTAGGCTTTGTACAAGACAGATAAAACCCTCATCAGAGGAGTCATTTTCTTTTAACTTCAACCTTGGGCTTTGAACAAGGCATGAAAAAATCAACATCCCCTCAGATGAGACCATAAGTCCCCTCTGCAGGAGGATATTTCCTCTATACATCACATCTCAAAAACAAATAATCAAAACCTTTTTCTAGATAATTGCTATAAGTGGCACACTTGTTGATTCATAATCCAAGATGGAGTCCTTCCTTTATCCTGGCTAAAATTCATCTTTCATCTGACAGTTGTAAGTGGCAAGCCTCTGGATCCCTAACATCCAAGCCAATGTCCCTTTCTTAGCATGAAAGATTCATAAGGAAAAAGTGGCATTGCTCAACTCTGAGTTAAAGCTTTCTTCCTTCATGACATCACCCTTATAAAGGAAATTATGGCATTGCTGGATTCCATATATCCCAGTTAAAGTAATTTCCCTTATAACCAATTACCTAACATTTGTGATGAATAGGTGAGATATATCCCTTTAGAGATGACAAATTCTCTCTCAGTCAAACTTTAGTTTCAATCTTGGGCTTTGAACAAGACACAAATACTCAGCTAGCTTCAATCTTGGGCTTTGAACAAGACACCAATTTTTCCTCCCATAGAATAGGAGGAACTACGATTGCTCTGATTTCCCAAATCTCTTTACGGGAATACATAGGCATAAGATTGTGAAATCTTGGCGAGCACACAAACCAAAAATCTTAGGTCCAGTACCTTCCCAAAAACTACAGAAAACCCGAAAACCACAAAAACATTCTCTCAACACTCCCAAAGGAGAAACTTTCCCAAGTCACAGTAGATAAACACAAGAAAGTATTTCCAGTTAACAGAAAAACATGCAATAAAAGGTTCCTATGGATTACCATAGATACACTGGGTGTTAATAGCTTCCCTTTGTATAACCAGACCCGTTCCCCGATCTCTTATCATTTGTTAAAGAAAACATTTGCGTGCAAGGTTAGTTTTAAATATCTTCCCTTTCCTTTCCAGCTTCATAGGATAAATACAGAAATCAGAAAGTAGCACCCAAATCCATTGCGGTAAGGTGGCCACGTCACCGACAAAAATCGCACGCTACATGGTGTAAGCCCAATTGGAATTAGGTTATTATATATTTTAAAGTGAAAGGAATACTAGGTTAACGTGAAAGAAAATTAGTAAAGTTGGGAAGTGGTAGATCGTGGAAATTGGGAATACACAAGTCTTAAAGAACCGATCGTAGGAAAACGAAAGGCTTCAATTCTGAGGTAAGGGGGGATTACTTTACCGATGGGTGTCATAGGCAGCCAGGGTGGTGAGGGATTGTTACCCCCCATCAGTGCCATGTTCAATACTCTATTTATTCTTTTGCAATATGTTTGGCCAAATAGGGTTTGAGCAAAATCCTATTGGCATTGATGAATAAATAGTTTTATTTCTTTGTGTTATTATGGTGATCAAATAGGATTTGGGATAAATCCCCTATGGTCACCGTAAATGGTTTGTTGTTGATGAATAAATATATTTGTCTTGATATGAGAATATATGTTTGGTTGAATTTGTGTTATATCATTTTGTGGGTTATACCCTTTTGGAATTTTGTGATTAATTGCAGTAATTTATGATATTTTGAGATGAATGGAGAATTGTATTACTGTGGTAGCTATTTTGACCCAAAAGGTCGACCAAACCCAGGGGAAGCTTACAAACCTCAGACCCTGGTGTTAGAATTTGTTTATTAAATTTATAAGATTTAATTAACATAGATAAGAAGTTAAGAAGAGCTTACAAACCTCGTTATAATGGACTATCAGACTTAGGGGTAGCTTAAAAACCTCACCTTAAAGGACTGTCTAACTTAGGGGGAGCATAGAAACCTCAGACTCTGATGTTAGACTATGTTAATTAAATCATTAACCATTGTTCTTAAATACATTTATTTGTCATCATTAAAAATGGGGAGATTGTTATAACAAGATTTGTTCATTCCCTTAAAAGGTTTTGATGATAACAAATTATTTAAAGAACAATAGGATTTAATAATGGTTATTCAAGGGTGCAGAATCAGAAGACATTAACTTTGACATGAATCAAGTTAATCACTTAGAAGAAACATTTAAAAGAACAAAGTTGTTCTAAATCTAAAGGATCAGAACCAAATTTTCAGACTCTGAGAGAGTCAACTCAAGTCTTTCAGATGATGAACCTAACCTCAACTGGAAATATAAATATTAGCTCAGCTTTGAAGACTGGAACCATTTGAAGCAACCAGACTCTGTTATAAGTAACGACTTTGCATCTTCTGAACAAGTTGCATCAGCAATTCTGAAGACACTGCTTCAAAGGAATTTGTCTACATCAAGTCATCATCTCAAAAAGTGTTTTTCCAGACTAGTTCTTATCAAGACTCTGATGAAGGCAAGACTCAAAACCTGTGAGCTCAAGACTCTAAAGTTTCATTCCAATCAGGTTCTGAAGGCATATTTTAGCTTTTGGTCATGCTTTAACTAATTCTATAAAAAGCCTCTGATTCAAGAAAGCCAAGTATGAGGATGATAACTAATCTAAGCAAGCTTCAACAAATGTATACAAGAAGACTCTAGTCAGAAGTTATCCAAGGAAGATTATGTGACAATGGTACACTACTTTATGTCAATTCTAGTGGTAGTGACATTGTCATAATCTTCTCTCTCTAACTGTTCAGAACTCTGCTCTACTACTCTCAACATCTTTATGCTAGATGAGTTTTTAGATCATTCTATTATCCATCATATAAAGACCTTCAACGTCTACTTGTAACATGGTAGTTTCAACGGCTATCTGTACCATGTTAGTTTCAATATTCAATGGATTTATTCTTAGTATCTATTTAAGGATGAAGATTGAAAACATTCAAAAGGTTCTGAACTGAAAAAAGTTTCCAAACCGTGAAGGTTTTGAGGAAAAATCTCTTTGATTTGAAACTCTACCTCTCAAGAGAATGAATGTGAGTTGAAGATTTTGTGATTGTGTTCACATGGATGTGATACAAGTTCACTGAAATGAGTTGAGAGAAACACATTTTAAAATAATATAAAACCAGAAGGGTTAAGTGTGTGAGAGCAGAATGAAACATGTTCACATATATTATGAAGATAGAGTATGTGAATATGTTCATCAGAAAAGGAAGGCACAACAAGATGGAAATATGTGCAAGGAGAGAATAAGAATGAAAACTTCATTCTTCTACACTCAGGAGCAATCAACTCTAATCTGCTTAAGAGTGTAAACCTTTGTGTATCTGCTTATCCAAGAAGCACTTATATGAACACAAAGTTAATACCAGATTCCTCTGTTTTGAGAATATAAAGACTCTAGCTTATGTGCTTAGAGTAAAGTCTATATTTGATGATTGAGAGAAATTTCCTGAACTAGATGTTTAGGCATTGAAGTCTCATGTTTGCGGGCAGAGAAAGGAATTCTCGATCAGTGCGATTGAGCAGGAAGTCTCATGCTTGAGGGCTTGAGCAGGAAGTCCTGAACGGGTAGTTCAGGCAAGGAAGTCTCGATCTGGGTGATTGAGCAAGAAGTCCTAAACGGGTAATCTAGGAAAGGAAGTCTCATGCTTGCGAGCATGAGCAGAAGTCTCTTTCCGTGGAATTGAGTAGGAAATCTTGAGCTACTGCCTTAAGAAATTGCAATGCATCTGATTATAGTTAAAAGCTCTTGTGCTGCAAGGGGACTGAACTACTCTTAGTTGAGAGGAACCAGGATATATCATGTATCTCTTTATTTAATTCTGCATTTATATTTCACTGTGTAAAAATACTCTGAAGTCAAACTCTGATCAGATTCAGTCTCTTACCTACATCAGAATCTGAGCTTGACAGCTCTTGTTCTGAAGTAGGGTTAAGAAAAAGAAGTAAACTTTTCAGTGTTATTACTCACCTTGATATCAGACTCTGAACGTGGTTCAGAATTTGATGTTTCAAAAATAGTAGTAGAAAAGAGTTTCAATATTTTGACATACACAATTCGACCACCCTTCTTGTGTATTTTTCTCACCTTCAGTTTGTATTAGAGGCCGACTGTGCTTTATTACTTAACACTGAAACAGAAAAGATACGGGGAGAAAAACTACTTAGTCATTTGCTTTGTGAGTATGAAAGGATTATTTAATCCTTAAGACTGACTTATGGGGAAAATGTGCTTGATACAGAAATCTTGGTTTAATCTTAATCTACTTATAAAAAGATGTCCACTCACATCATTGTGATGATAAGCTATGGGACAATCTTGTAAACAACATTGACTAGAAGTTAAATGGTGTTGGCTTGGTAACAGATCTTGAGGAATCTTCCCGCAAGATACAACTTCAAGGTTATAGCTATTTAGGATGCTAAAGACCTGAATCAAGACCTTAAAAGGTTTATTTGTAACCTTCAAAGCATTAAAATGGAACTGATGGTAATGAACCTGTGTTGAAACCCAGATCTCTTGCCTTGAGGTCTAATACTGAAAGATCTAGTGATAAAAGCTTCTAGACCCTCATGTGTCAGAAAAACCAAAAGAAGCTTATGTTTGAAAAGATTCTAATGGGGACTGTGATAATGAGGAAATGGATTTTATCATCAAAAGGGTTCAACACCTAACTAAGAATATCAAGATATTTTATGGAAGAAGCTCTAACTTCAAAGGTTCCAGTTCCATAATCATCTGTCCTAAACTACAAAAGGACAGATTTAGACATAGAAGATGATATTATGGTTAGCACACTCTTTGATTTTGAATCCTATCCAGGTTCTGACTCAGAATCTTATGAGGCTATTAAGAAACAACTTGAATTTTATTTAAGAAGAATTGAAATCTTCTAAATGAAATTGTTGAGACATTGAAAAGAAATCTAACTACTCATGCTAGAATGAACTTTTAATTGAGTATGTTATAACTGATAATGAGTCTCAACAGAACTTTACTTTCTTTCATGATCTACGAAGAAAGCAAAGTATGAGGTCTGGGTCTTCTTAAAAATGTTTTGATTCCAAAATATTGACATAAAAGAAACCCAAAGAATCCTCTTTTTAGATATGCTAATAAAAGGCTTAAAGACCTTGGTGTATTTACTGTTGAGCGTAGCAAGATTCTGAATACACCAGAATCAATGAAAGAGAAGTCAAAGGTTTTTATTGAACCTGAAATTTCAAAGGCAGTAGTTTTTGAAGATTTCAGACATTATGATCCTTAGGTTAGAAGGTTGCAAGGTAACCTAAAGACTTCTGGATCTATGTTTCTAAATGTTTCAGAAACATAGTTAAATGGTGAAACATTTTCTCTAGAGCCTAGATGATGGACATCCATAACCACAACTGGAGGAAAACACGTGGTACATATCCTAGCTCATGTGAAAAGAAGGTTATTGTCTCAAGCCTTCTGAACTGCAAGTCTATGTTGAACATGAATCGGCTTCAGTATCAGACAATCATGAAGACTGAATATTTTCAGAAAGAATCTGCTAAGATATGACATCCATCCTCATTCTTTCGATAACTTATATGTATGATAAGTTATCTATAATTGGTCTATGTATAATATATGTTTGTGCATAACCAGTTTAGACAACTTACTCCTGTGAGGATTTTCAAACCTATGAAAAGAATATTTATTCACTTTGGATAAATATTATGGATATTTGAGTATATCTTTATTCCTGATCTCTATTCAAAATCAAGTATTGTGAGCTCAAAATGTTTGATCAAAATGTGTTGTCATTCAAGCCAATTCATTATTGAGTTGTTTTGATTGTTTTACCCATTGTCTTTTAAAGACTTAATTCTTTTTCTAAAGAAAGGGTTTTTGATGTTGTTAAAAAGCTTGATTCTGATATAGAGTATCAAAGACTGATGTTGATCAGAAGTAGCCTCATCAAGAACTAGAAATAGTTTCTGATGTGTGTGAAAAGTATCAGACTTTGAAACTCAACAAAGGAATATGAAATTTCAAATAACATTCAAGTGAAAAATCTTTTTGAAAATTGTCTCACTTAAAGATTCATGGGTTTAAAAATTAATCATGCACACTCTACAACTGTGTGTGCAGAACCTATGTAGTAGTGATGATTTATCCTCTAGATACTTTGTGGACTTTATCTCATATAATTTCTTACCTTTTTGTTGTACTTGTTTATTTTTTTATCTTCTCTAAAGATAAATTTTGAATGGTCCTAAAGCAAAGACAGTTGTCTTGAATCTATCTGACAAGTCATTCTTTATATCATTAAGAAACATCTTTATGGTTGTTTATATTTTTGTTTGCATCCTTCCTTGTCTGAGATGGCTTCTTGTTATAACCTTGGTATGGAAAACCAGTTAGCTATTATCATTGAAGGACAAGTTAATTTTGAAGAAATGATGGTTCATGGTCTTGATCTTCAAATTATTGTCTCCCATAATGGTTGGGATAATTTCTTTGACATGTTTTATGGTCCTTCTTACCCAAACATGGTCAAGGAGTTTTGGGTAAATGTTACCATCCAAGATTGAGCATGCCATTCTCTCTATGGTATCTGGTGTTCCTATCGCCATCACCCCCATAACTATCGCTAATGTGATAAATTATGAAGAGGAAGGCGTGGTTCTGGATATGCTTTTCTGAGATTCTTACCTACCTTCTCATCTCATCTTTGAAGATATCTCTGACCTATCCAAAGTTTCAAATCTCAATTCCAAGGCATTAGTTTGGTATCACATGTTGATCTCAAACTTTCTACCAAAGAACAAGGATTTGACTTCTTCGGATATTAATGAAAAGGCTTTTCTGTTGCTTCTTAACTCAAATATGAAGATTGACCTCCCTCAAGTTATGTTTGATTACCTAAAATTGACTCGCTTCCTTTTAAGAGGGAAAGTCAATATTCATTTAAGTTATAAGCTTTTGAGTTATAAGCTTTAAGTTATTTATTTAAGTTATTTATAATTTGTGTAATTTATTGGGATTAAATGATAAATTAATTAACAAAGATAGGACTTATGGCAAGCATATAAACCTTACCTTAATGAACTGTCAGACTAAAGGAAGTGCTTACAAACCTCGACTTAAAGTCTGTCTAATTCAGGCGGAGCTTACAAACCTCAGACCCTGATGTTAGAATTTGTTGATTAAAGTTATAAGATTCAATTAACATAGTCTAGCGGCAAAAATTGTGAGTGTAAGCTATTGATTAACTTAATTAAAAAAAAAGCAAGAGTCGCCACCGCACTTTTATTTTTATACAAAAAGGAAAGGAAAAAGAGCGAACAAAACCTAAACAAGTTCTAAACAAGAACAAGTAAACAGAGACTGGGTAAGGGGGTTGGTTACGCTAAGGGAAGGTGTTAGCACCCAAAATGTCTATACTACTCTATAGGAACCCTTTGAAATATCTACGCATTTTGGTTTGAAAAGTTTGTTTGAAATGAGATTGAGGAGATGAGAAGAGAAATATTTTTTAGATTTTTGTGTTTGGAGAGACTTGTCGCTCATGCCTACGTACCCACAAAGTGCAATATAGGATCAAAACCACGTAGTTCGTGGTACAAATAACAAAATAGGTTTGTTATGGTTGTTTTTAAATGTAAAGACAAATCGTCATTTCCAAACGAATAATTCCGCTTAAAGAGATGAATCATGTCTAAACTTATGAAAAAGTTTTAAAAGAGAAAGTGCATAAGGCACAAAAAGAGTTTTGAATGAGTTTGAATATTTTTTAAAGTCTTTGGAAATGGTCAAGTATGGTTAATATTTGTTGACATTTATTAAAGAAAAGGAAGTTTGAAAAAGGCACTTGACAAAAGTCAAGGTTTATTGTAAAAAAGGTTCAAGTTTTGAAAACAAGAAGGTTTTGAAAAAAGGAGAAGATTTGAAAATTGAAGAAAGGGTGGAGAAGAAGTGACTATTCTAAAGCATAAAGTAAAGCTAAGGATAAGAAAAATCTAACCACAAACATAGCCATCTTTACCATAAACCAAGCAAAAGCACAAAGCTCCAAAGTCTTCAAACCATAATTCCAAAGCAAAGGGAAAAGGTCCTAGTTCCAAGTCCAAGGATCTAAGAATAGCATTGAAGTCTAATGTCTAGGTTCAAGATTCCATGTCCAATGCAAAGGATAGTAGCCATAGTCCAAGATTAGAATTACAAGTTTTTTTATAGGTTTTTGCCTTTATTAATGTTTTTGATCCAAGTGGACAAAGAGAAAAAGGAATAAGCATAAACATATGGTCCAAGTGGACAAAGTGAAAGTGACAAAAGTATAAACACGACATGGTATGATGTAATGACATAAAAATAAAGAGAGATAGGGAGCAAGAAAGAAACATAAAGGTAAGGTTAGAAGTTAGTGATTAGTTGTTAGAATAAATGATCAATAATGATTGAATAATGCACTTAGGTCAAGGTTAATGAGAACTCATTAGAGGATTGATAAGACCAAAGCCTCCTAACAACAAGTCTCATAGGTATTGAGCCAAAAGACAAATAATCAACCATCCTTGGGCTTGTAAACATAAGTTTGGGCCACGAATGATCATTTTCCGATACAGGACACATGTAGCGGTATGTTAAGCAATCTCCAAGTGACTTATATAGAAGTCACCCTACTCGAGGTCGGTCAAAATGATCTTTGTACTAATGCATGCTAGATGAGCGATATGTAAATCGTCATCCGAAAGCAATACCGCACGAAAAGAAAATAGTAATGATCTAGTCTTGATCAAGAATTCAACAAAGAAATTCTAAGATCCCTTAGACTTTCATCGATCCAAATAAAAGAGAAATAGATGAAGAGAAAGCCAAATTAAATCACAAAATTACGTGATCTAAGGCTAAGAATAAAGGGAATGGGTTAGGAATGAAGAAACAACCAAAACAGTCCCAAAAATAGGTGAAAAACACCATTCTGTCTCAGGGTAATCGACTAACATGATTAGGGTAATCGATTAGCACTGCAAAAACAACAGAAAAACAGTAAAAAATCAGCATCTCTAAATTTCAGCATTCCTTCAAAATTTAGCATGATCAAGGAATGGATTGTGCACGAAGTTTTAATGTAAACAACAGTAAATAAACCAATTGAAACACAATTTGTAAGATCCAAAGATCAAGCAATAAGAATTATTAAAGGATCACATTGTGGAAGATGAATCAAGAACAACAATGGTGGAAAATGGGATTACCACTCCAAATCTGAAAATTCGTTCAAATTGCTTCAAGATGCAAACTCCAAAGCCTTGATCTTCAGGAATTGATGAAGAAAACAAGTTTGGATGAAGGTTTAGCTCAAAGTTGCACAAGATTCAATGTGAAAACTTGTTAACTTTCAAAAGAAGAAAAGTGAGCTTTGAGTGAATTTTGTGGTTGGGGAGAGAGTTTGCAAGAGGTTTCTTGGCTATCAAAAGCTTGTATAATGAATGAAATGAGGGTTATATTTATAGAGTTTAGGCTTGGGGATTTTGGTGGCTTGGAGTTTGGTTTGGAGCTAAAATTAGGCTTGGAATTTGAATTTCGAGGCAAAATCAAGATCAAGTGGTGATTAGTGAAGGTGTATGGTGGGAATTATTTGTGATTATGCAGGGGAATTATTTGGAAGTGATCTAGAATATTCTCAAATGATGAAATTGGTGCCAAATGCTGCAGAATTTGAATTTGCTGAATTTTTCAAATTTTCCACATGGTAATCGATTACCCATATAGTGGTAATCGATTACTTCAGTGAAAAAAATGGGAAAATTTCCTTTTTGTCGCACTGTCTTGGCTCTGGCTCGATTCTTTTTTCTTGTCAAAGAAGGCATGGAAATAAACACATGAACCTTGGAGTCTCTTGAATAATAGTCAATTAAATCTTGGAAACTCTTGATCAAGATGATTTCGAATTGTTTGCAGATCAACTTTGACTTTGTTCAGATGAAATTTATTTGAGCTGAGGGACTGGTATTTGATATCCTTGATCCAAATCCTTCTTGAAAAAAAGTTTGTAAAAGGGAAACAAACATATGTTTTTTTGGATTTTGATTAATGGTTAGTAAACATGAGCAAATAAAGGCATATAAGAAACACATAGACGCTCAGTGATCCCTGCAAGACATAAACCCAAATAAGAGAGGGATAGAGGAACCAAAGCATGATCTTCTTTGTGGTATAAGATGCAAATGAGATGTGAGAAATCTTAGGGGTAAAAATTAGGGTTCAACAGCTGCCCCTATTTAAGTTTCTTCTATCTGGAGATATGAAGGTTGAAAACTTCATCTCGACAAGATTGAAGATACTTAAATACATAAAACCAAATCTTTAGCCCTGAAATGCCACAAGATGATATGAATGCAAAGGATAAAACACTTTACGTGGAAACTTAAAACACAAGATTTACGGTAAATTGAGTGAAATGACGTGAAAAGACACGCTGGGGAACACAAGCTATTTCTGGAGATCTGTCAAGGTGACAAGAAGTATCCATCAATAGTTGGAAAGAGAGGGGCAAGAGCCTGGGAAGACAAGTAGTGACATCCAAGAATGGCATTGGAAGGAAACTACAAACGAGACTAAAGTATGCCGATAGATGTCCAAGAATGGCATTGGACAACAACAAGAAAGTTTCTGGTAAAAACAACAACGTCATCCAAGAATAGCATTGAAAGGAGGTGAAAAGCACTATATTGGGGATAAGATATCCAAGAATGATATTGGATGAAAGGAACTACAACATTCAAGAATGGTATTGAATGCGGCAATAACAAACATCAGAAATATCCTAGAATAGCATTGGACAAAGACAAACTCAACCGACGGTATATCAATCAACATCCAAGAATAGCATTGGATGGAAACAAACTTTCATTTGAAAAACTTCACTGGGGACACCCAAGAATGGCATTGGATGACAAGAGTAAACATCAGAGGTATCCAAGAATAGCATTGGACTCGGCTGGGGAAAAGGTGTCCAAAAATGGCATTGGATAGAAGAAATCTCAACATCCAAGAATGGCATTGGATGAAGTGAGAAAAGTTCTGGAAAATACATCAGAATTATCCAAGAATGGCATTGGATAAAGAGAGTTCACGATATCCAAGACTGTTATTGAATAAAGTGAGAAAGAACTTTCAGGAATGGCACTGAAAGTAAAGGTAAATCACTACATTCAGGAATGGCATTGAATGATAGTGAGAAAGACATCCAGGAATGACACTGAATGCAAAGGAGAAAACTCATCCAGGAATGGAACTAAATGGAAAGGAGAAAACTCATCTAGGAATGACACTGAATGGAAAGGAGAAAACTCATCAAGGAATGGCACTGAATGAACAGATAAAACTTTCAGGAATGGCACTGAAAGATATCCAAGAAAGTATGTTGGGGATTACAAAAGAGAGACAAAACTTCCAGGAATAACACTGGGAGAAACAAAAGGAACAAGATATCCAGGAATGACACTAGAGATCAAAAGAGACAGACATCCAGGAATGGCACTGGAGTGAAAGAATATAAAGTTCCAGGAATAGAACTGGAATGAAAGAGGACATAGATCTAACAACATGACTAGATGCACAGGGAAACGACAACATTCAGGAATGACACTGAATGAAAAGACAAGTAATCATTTTGGTAGGCGCCAAGTAAGTTGGACTTTAATCACAAGGTAAGATGTTGACAGCAACAGGCCCTCGGAAATGTATATGAGGACGAAACACACTTCGAGCTATGCAAATCTTTCTATGTATGATATATGAATGATTTATGTATGCAATGTAGATGTTTGGGATAACTGAGATAGATTTTTTTGTGAGGGAAGAATGGAACTCTGATTCCTCAACACAGGGAACACTGCCCACTCTTCTTGGAGAGAAGATGTTGAACACATCTCTGTCACACTTATGAATTGTATCAGGCTAATGGTCTTTTGAGGAAAGACATCTTAAGGATTCTTGAAGAAGACTGCCCCAGATTGATTGACTGATGAGGATAATTTGATCATAGCTTCAACTTGACTGCTGCAGGGGAAAAGATTGATCATGGCTTCAATTCTTGAAATGAATGTTGAGGATAAACTGATCATGGCTTCAGTTTAACTATTGCTGGGGATGAACTGATCATGGCTTCAGTTCTTGAAATGAATGTTGTGGAGGCTAAATTCAGCATAAGTCTTGAAAGAGATCTTCTGGTTAAACAATTCTGAGAATAACTTGCACTGAGCAACAAATCTTGGACCAATTCACAACAGGATCAGAAAGTAATGTGCCCCTGATAGAATCACTGACCAAGTTTCTCAACTGTTTGAAATTTCTTGATGAGGAAAGTTTGTCTGCAAATAAAGTTATTCATTCAAACATGGTAATTTTAATGCAAAGTTCATGCAATTTTGAAATCAAAAATCATTTTTGGAATGATATTATTGATGTAAAGCAAATGAATCATTTGTCAAAACAAGGTGGTTTAGACATTCAAAATGAAAGAGAAAGCAAAGGTATGGCATCAAAACAAATGATTGGCAACAAACTTAGGAGTCAATTTATGCAACCTTGCTGTAGTATGCTTTCAAAAGAAACCTGGCCTCAATTAGGTATTTTGAGGATTGTAACGTGGTTTGGTTCACGGTTTTCGAAACAAAGGATATAGGCTCAAAGTTTATTTGTACCCAACCTATTCTTCGTGGTGATCTTCAGGCATATGCCCAATTAATTCAAACTATGAATTTAGGTTCCAAGCAATTTTGGAATTGCAACACTGTTATGATGATGACTCAAGAGCCAAGGGATTTTTGAGATGGCAGTCACTTTTTCTTACAAAATTTTGTTGATTTTGATGAGGACCTCGGTCAACTCATTTTGTCTTTGAGGATTTTGGTAACCTCTTGATTTTTCTTTTGTTATCCCTAACTTTTGTCTGGACTGTGTCATTTGAGCTTACAGTCAACGGGATGCCCCAATTTTTGCTTAAGTCTCCTTCATAGGTTTTGACTTACCAGGCTTTTATTTTTATTTTTTTCCACTATTTTTTTGAAAGATAGTGACTGCCTGGCTTAATGATTACAGTGAGCCATCATTGGCTTTTGATTTGAAAGACATCTTCGACACTTCTTTGATGTGTGTGAAGGAAAGCTTGTGATTGCAACCTTTGTTGGAAGGCGTCTTGAATGATTCTCTTGTGTTTAAATAGACAGTCAAATTAACTGAGAACTACCCATCCCCAGGTTAAGATTACAGGTTTTTTTTGTATAGAAAGAAACTCCACCTTCTAGGCTCAAAGGGGTTGACAAAGGATTAACTTCCTTATTTCTCCAGTGTTTGGGGGTTGAAACAATGCCTGTGCATCATCAACCAAGTTTTAATTAAAAGCATACAATTCAGCAATTTTGGGTATTTCGTTTTCATCATCCCCCCTCCAATCTTTGCATAAACAAAAGCTTGATAAAGAAAGTGAACAGGAGATATATTTTTGTTTGGTGAAAAAGAAAGCATAAAGATACACTTAGTGGATATAAATGAATTGAATTAAAACATTGCAATGCTCATTTAATTAAAATTAACCATGAAAGGACAAATAAAGTTCGAAAGTAAACAGTCAATACAATCAAAGAAAAATGCAAACAGAAGGAAACAAGGCCTAGTGACTAATCAACAACAAGGATGAGCTGTCCTGTCTGAAACACTGACTTTAGGAGATGATCTATCTGAACTGACTCAAACTTCACTTGGCATGCTCTGGCAAAGGATTGTTGACAACATTGGGATTATCATCAATAAAGGTGAGGATCTTGTCTTTGATAAGCTCTTGTACTCTAGCCTTCAATGCATAACAACCTTCCAAGTTATGGCCTGTCCCACCTTGATGGAACTCACAATGAAGATCATCCCTATAGCTGTCTGGGAGAGGATTTGGAGGAGGAGGTAGAGCCCTCATTGTAATCAAACCTTTCTGAACAAGACCCAGATGCAGCTCTGTGTAGGACATCGAGATAGGATCAAAGTTAACCCTATTGCGATTCTGATTTTGTCTAACAGCCTGACGAGGAGCTTGAAATGGTTGGGCATTGACAACAGAAGCAACTGCAACTACATATTGTTATTGCCTGCGACGAGGTTTCTTTTCAACTGAAACAGCATGGGTATCACCATCCTTCTTCTTTTGAAAATTCCCAGCAGACTTTCTAGCACTATTAAAGGCTTCAGCATTAGTAATCTTTCCTTTCTTGATACCCTCTTCTAGTCTTTCTCCAATAGTGACTATGTCAGCAAAACCAGATGATACACTGCCTATCATCTTTCCACAAAAGAGTGGTTGAAGAGTGTTCAGGAATAATCCAGTCAATTCCTTTTCTGCCAAGGGTGGCTCCACTTGAGCTGCTAGCTCTCTCTAGCACTGAGTGTACTCCTTAAAGAATTCTTTTTCTTTTTGAGACATATTTTGCAATTGACGGCGGTCAGGTGCCATGTCCAGATTATACTTATACTGCTTCAAGAAAGCATTAGCCAAGTCCTTTCAGCTTTGGATACGGTTCTTCTCAAGTCCCATATACCATTTCAGTGAAGCCCCACTCAAGCTGTCTTGGAAACAGCGAATGAGCAATTTGTCGTTGTTGGTATAGGAAGACATCTCGCGGTAGTACATCACCAAGTGGCTTCTGGGACATGTGTGCCCCTTGTATTTCTCAAAATCAGGAGTTTTGAATTTGGCAGGCATAACCAAGTCCGAAACCAAGCACATGTCCATTGTGGCAACACCAAAGACATCATTTCCTTCCACGACTCTTATCCTTTTCTCCAAAGTTTGCCATTGCTCTCTGACTTCTTCAATGTATCCAGGTTCTCCCTGACTTTTAGATTGCGGACCAGCAACATGGTACACGAAAGGAGGATTCTCAGGAGTAGCTTGAGCAACAGAATGCACAACAGGCTGAGGTTCAGTGAACAATGGAGCTGAAGATACGGGCAGTACAGACAGGCCAACCATCGGAGTAGTTGTAAAGGGTGGCGAGTAATTCATAGGTAACCCAAATTCTGGCCAAGTAGAAGCTGGTTGCTGGATTAGTTGAGGGTTAATAGCAACAGTTGAGATTTCAGAAATCACGGTCCTCTGGGGTGGTTCACATTTAGCAATCAGAACTTGCATAATTTCTGTGAGCTTGGTCATGCTGGCATTTAACTCATCAATTTCCATTCTGACTTCGGCATTGTGTTGTTCTTGATTTTCCACTCTCAATCTGACGGTAGCTCTAGTTCTGTAGTTGTTTCGAGGAAACAGCTTGACGGTGAACAGATAACTGAAGAAGGAGACAACTGAAATGAGTTTCTGTGGCAACTTGGATAAATGCAGATGTATGCTCATGAATGCAAGAGTACATGGATGCAACAACCACAAACAAGATCACTAAAAGCACATAGGTTCAAAAAGGTTTGAGTCACGAGCATGGAGCCAAGGTTAAGAACTAATCCACAATAGTATGTACTAAGGTTATCAACATCTATAGAACAAGATTCTAAAAAGTTCCCAGAGTCATAGATTCATCTTTTGGATATTATCGGCTTAAACGACTACTCGTCAACCAACAATATTCTCAAGAGAAACTCGTTTGAGTGTGGTATCGCGTAACAACTAATTCAAGTCTACACCTGAATAGCCACCGCACCACGTCCTAATAAGGCCAAGATGGGTAAAAGGGTTCTAAGGTCCTCAGCTTCTCGGGCACCCAGGTCGGAAAAAGTAATGCCATTTACGACTACTCGTATGACATCAGTAATCCCAAAGGGGCCTCCACTGAGTGGGGGATCTCAAGTCAGCTTAGTAAGGACTACTCCATGTAAGCCGAACAAGACTATACCGCCCTCCTATAATAAGTGCTCTCAAGTTCGGGTATAAGACTTATCTCACCACATAGAGATCACCAAGCACCCAAACAGAACAAAGTAATAACAAACAAATCAAACAAATAAGCGTAAATAAATCAAAGTAGGCTGCACCCACTAAGAACCAGAGTCCCCAGCAGAGTCGCCACTTTTCTATAGCGGAAAAAATCATGAGTGTAAGCTATTGATTAACTTAACTAAAAAAAGCAAGAGTCGCCACTGCACTTTTATTTTTATCAAAAAAGGAAAGGAAAAAGAGCGAACAAAACGTAAACAAGTTCTGAACAAGAACAAGTAAACAGAGACTGGGTAAGGGGGTTGGTTACGCTAAGGGAAGGTGTTAGCACCCAAAACATCTATAGTACTCTATAGGAACCCTTTGAAATATCTACGCTTTTTGGTTTGAAAAGATTTATTTGAAATGAGATTGAGGAGATGAGAAGAGAAATATTTTTTAGATTTTTGTGTTTGGAGAGACTTGTCGCCTCATGCCTACGTACCCACAAAGTGCAATATAGGATCAAAACCTCGTAGTTCGTAGTAGAAATAACAAAATAGGTTTATTATGGTTGTTTTTAAATGTAAAGACAAATCGTCATTTCTAAGCGAATAATTCCGCTTAAAGAGATGAATCATGTCTAAACTAATGAAAACGTTTTAAAAGAGAAAGTGCATAAGGCACAAAAAGAGTTTTGAATGAGTTTGAATGTTTTTAAAAGTCTTTTGAAATGGTCAAGTATGGTTAATATTTGTTGACATTTATCAAAGAAAAGGAAGTATAAAAAGGGCACTTGACAAAAGTCAAGGCTTATTGTAAAAAGAGGTTCAAGTTTTGAAAACAAGAAGGATTTGAAAAGGGGAGAAGATTTGAAAATTGAAGAAAGGGTGGAGAAGAAGTGACTATCCTAAAGCATAAAGTAAAAGCTAAGGATAAGAAAAATCTAACCACAAACGTAGCCATCTTTACTATAAACCAAGCAAAAGCACAAAGCTCCAAAGTTTTCAAACCATAGTTCCAAAGTTTTCAAACCATAATTCCAAAGCAAAGAGAAAAGGTCCTAGTGCTAAGTCCAAGAATCCAAGAATATCATTGAAGTCCAAGGTCTAGGTTCAAAATTCCATGTCTAATTCAAAGGATAGTAGCCATAGTCCAAGATTAGAAGCACACGTTTTTTAGAGGTTTTTCCCTTTATTAATGTTTTTGATCCAAGTGGACAAAGAGAAAAAGGCATAAGCATAAACATATGGTCCAAGTGGACAAAGTGAAAATGACGGAAGTATAAATAAGATATGATATGATGTAATGACATAAAAATAAAGAGAGATAGGGAGCAAGAAGGAAACATAAAAGGTAAGGTTAGAACTTAGTGACTAGTTGTTAGAATAAATGATCAATAATGATTGAATAATGCACTTAGGTCAAGGTTAATGAGAACTCATTAGAGGATATTGATAAGACCAAAGCCTCCTAACAACAAGTCTCATAGGTATTGAGCCAAAAGACAAATAATCAACCATCCTTGGGCTTGCAAACATAAGTTTGGGCCACAAATGATCATTTTCTGATATGGGACACATGTAGCGTTATGTTAAGCAATCGCCAAGTGACTTATATAGAAGTCATCCTACTCGAGGCCGATCAAAATGATCTTTGTGCTAATGCATGCTAGATGAGCGATATGCAAATCGTCATCCGAAAGCAATACCGCACAAAAAGAAAAAAAGTAATGATCTAGTCTTGATCAAGAATTCAACAAAGAAATTCTAAGATCCATAAGACTTTCATCGATCCAAATAAAAGAGAAATAGATGAAGAGAAAGCCAAATTAAACCAGAAAATTATGTGATCTAAGGCTAAGAACAAAAGGAAGGGGTTAGGAATGAAGAAACAACCAAAAAAGTCCAAAACATAGGTGAAAACACCATTCTGTCTCAGGGTAATAGATTCCCATGATTAGGGTAATCGATTACCACTGCAAAAATAGCAGAAAAATAGCAAAAAATCAGCATCTCTAAATTTCAGCATTTCTTCAAAATTCAGCATGATCAAGGAATGGATTGTGCACGAAATTTCAATGTAAACAACAGTAAATACACCAATTGAAACACAATTTGCAAGATCCAAAGATCAAGCAACAAGAATTATTAAAGGATCACATTGTGGAAGATGAATCAAGAACAACAATGGTGGAAAATGAGATTACCACTTCAAATCTGAAAATTCCTTCAAATTGCTTCAATATGCAAACTCCAAAGCCTTGATCTACAAGAATTGATGAAGAAAATAAGTTTGGAAGAAGGTTTAGCTCAAAGTTGAACAAGATTGAATGTGAAAACCTATTAACTTTCAAAAGATGAAAAGTGAGCTTTGAGTGAATTTTTTGGTTGGGGAGAGAATTTGCAAGAGGTTTCTTGGCTATCAAAAGCTTGTAGAATGAATGAAATGAGGGTTCTATTTATAGAGTTTAGGCTTGGGGATTTTGGTGACTTGGAGTTTGGTTTGGAGCCAAAATTAGGCTTGGAATTTGAATTTGGAGGCAAAATCAAAATCAAGTGGTGATTAGTGAAGGTTTATGGTGGGAATTAATTGTGATTATGTAGGGGAATTATTTGGAAGTGATCTAGAATATTATCAAATGATGAGATTCGTGCCAAATGCTGCAGAATTTGAATTTGCTGATATTTCAAATTTTCCACGTGGTAATCGATTACCCATATAGTGGTAATCGATTACTTTAGTGAAAAATGGGAAAATTTCCTTTTTGTTGCACTGTCTTGGCTCTGGCTTGATTCTTTTTACTTGTCAAAGAAGACATGGAAATAAACACATGAACCTTGGAGTCTCTTGAATAATAGTCAATTAAATCTTGGAAGCTTTTGATCAAGATGATTTCGAATTGTTTGCATATCAACTTTGACTTTGTTCAGATGAATTTTATTTGAGCTGAGGGACTGGTATTTGACATCCTTGATCCAAATCCTTCCTGAAAAAAAGTTAGTAAAAGGGAAACAAACATATTTTTTTTTGGGATTTTGATTAAAGGTTAGTAAACATGAGCAAATAAAGGCAAATAAGAAACACACAGATGCTCGGTGATCCCTGCAAGGCATAAACCCAAAGAAGAGAGGGATAGAGGAACCAACGCATGATCTTGTTTGCGGTATAAGATGCAAATGAGATGTGAGAAATATTAGGGGTAAAAATTAGGGTTCAACACATAGATAAGAAGTTAAGAAGAACTTACAACCCTCATCTTAATGGACTATCTAACTTAGGGAAGCTTACAAACCTCACCTTAAAGGACTATCTAACTTAGGGGGGGGCTTACAAACCTCAGACTCTGATATTAGATTGTGTAAATTAAATCATTAACCATTGTTCTTAAATATATTTGTTTGTCATCATTAAAAAAGGGGGTGATTGTTATAATAAGATTTGTTCATTCCCTTAAAAGGTTTTGATGATAAAAAAGTATTTAAAAAACAATAGGGTTAGTAATGGTTATTCGAGTGTGCAAGATCAAAAGATATTAGCCTTGATATAAATCAAGTTAATCACTCAGAAGAACCATTAAAGAGAACAAAATTGTTCTGAATCTAAAGGATCATAACCAAGCTTTCAGACTTTGAGAGAGTCAAATCAAATCTTTCAGATGTTAAACCTAAGCTTAAATGGAAATACAAAGATCAGCTCAACTCTGAAGACTGGAGCCATTTGAAGCAAGCAAACTCTGGTATAACGAACGACTCTGCCTCTTCTAAACAAGTTGCATCAGCAATTCTGAAGACATTACTTCAAAGGAATTTGTCTACATCAAGTCATCAATTCTGAAAGTGTTTTTCTAGACTAGTTTTGATCAAAACTCTGATGAAGTCAAGACTCATAACCTGTGAAATCAAGACTCTAAAGTCACATTCCAACCAGGTTCTAAAGACATACTTTAGCTTCTGATCATGCTTTAACTAATTCTATAAAAAGCCTATGATTCAAGGAAGCTTAGTATGAGGATAACAACGACTCTGAGCAAGCTTCAACAAATGTCTACAAAAAGACTCCAGTCTTAAGTTATCCAAGGAATATCATGTGACAACGGTACACTACTTTATGTTAAATCTGGTGATAATAACATTGTCAGGATATTCTCTCTCCAACTATTCAGAACTCTGCTCTCTTATTCTCTACGTCCTTATGCTAGCTGAGTTTTTAGCTCACTCTATTGTCCATCAGCTAAAGACCTTCAATGATTACTTGTACCATGGTAGCTTTCAACGGTTATCTGTACAATGTTAGTTTCAATCTTCAACGAATCTCTTCTTAATATCTATTTAAGGATGAAAATTGAAAACATTGAAAAAGTTATTTACTGAAAAAGGTTTCGAACCGTGGAGATTCTGAGTAACAATATCTCTGAGTTGAACCTCTACCTCTAAAGAGAATGAATGTGAGTTGAAGATTCTGTGACTGTGTACACATGGATGTGAATCCAGTTCACTGAAATGAGTTGAGAGAAACACAATTCAAAATAATATATAACCAGAAGGGTTAAGTGTGTGAGAGCAGAGTGAAACATGTTCACATACATTTTGAAGATAGAATATGTGAATATGTTCATTAGAAAAGGAAGGCACAACAAGATGGAAATTTGTGCAAGGAGAGAAGAAGAATGAAAACTTCATTCTTCTACACTCAGGATCAATCAACTCAAATCTGCTCAAGAGTGTAAACCTTTGTGTGTCTGCTTATTTAAGAAGCACTTATATGAACACAAGGTTAATACCAAATTCCTCTAGTATGAGAATCTGAAGATTCTAGCCTATGTTCTCAGAGTAAAGTCTATTTCTGATGATTCAGCAAAAAGTCCTAAATTGGATGTTTAGGCATTGAAGTTTCATGTTTGCGAGCAAAGAAAGGAAGTATTGATTAGTGTGATTGAGTAGTAAGTCTCATGCTTGAGGGCTGGAGTAGGAAGTCCTGAACTACCCGTTCAGGCAAGGAAGTCTCGATCTAAGTGATTGAGCAGGAAGTCCTGAATGGGGACTTTAGGCAAAGAAGTCTCATGCTATGTGGGCATGAGCAGAAGTCACTTTCCTTGGGATTGAGCAGGAAGTCTTGAGTTGTTGGCTTAAGAAATTGTAATAAGTCTAATTATAGTTAAAAGTTCTTGTGCTGCAAGGGGATTAGACTACTCTCAATTAAGAGGAACCATGATATATTGCGTGTCTCTTTATTTACTTCTGCATTTATATTCCGTTGTGCAAACATACTCTAAAGTCTGACTTTGATCTGATTCAGTCTCTTACCTGCATTATAATCTAAGCTTGACACCTCTTGTTGTGAAGTAGAGTTAAGAAAAGGAAGTAAACTTTGTGACTGCTGTTACTCACCCTGATATCAGACTCTGAACGTGGTTCATAATCTGGTGGTTTAGAAATAGTAATAGAAAAGAGTTTCAATATTTGGATATACACAATTCAACCCCCTTCTTATGTATTTTTCTCACCTTCACTCATTTGGTCTATTTTTCCCAATTATTTTGAAATTTTACAGTATGTATTTTTCTCTTATTTTCCCAAAAGGTCAGAAACTTAATTTTTTGAAAATGACTTTTTCATGAAAATCGAAAACCAAAATTTGGGGGGTAAGGGTGCGTGAAGGAGCCGCAGTGGCCAGGCCGCACGGCAAAAGCTTTCAAATATTGCAGGGGCTGCGCAGAAGAGTTGCTCCCCGAAGGCGGCAGTTGGCGATTACGAGATCGAGGATTTCGGGTCACGCGGAAACCGGGTCGCGCCTCAATGGCGACAGCCGGAGATCAGGGTCGTGTCGCAGGTTGGCGGCGGCAGGTGTGATTCGCGCCAGAATGGTCCTGCACAACGGGAGCTGCTGTAGTTTGGGCCCAGCGGCAGGTAAGGCCGTTTTTCGGTAGTTTCGAGTTCGTGGATTTTTCCGCTGATTTTTTAGCAAATTTTAACATCAGTGACCTTTTGGTAACCTTAGGATCAATTTTTAGTAAATTGAGTTAAACTTCCTGCCCTTAGAGTTAGTAGAGTTATCACCTGTGAAGAGTTGTTAATAGAGCACTGTAGCGCGGTTTTTGTGGTTTTGAATCACTATCGCTTTGGTACTACATTTTGATTCATTTTTATCCTATTGAAGTTGATGAAGGAAGGGAAATAGATGTCTCTAATTAACCCTGCTTGCAAACTGAGGTTAAACAGTCAAAATTGTTGGTTTACAAATGCAGCTCTAGTTCGTGGGTCTCTCTCTGCTTATTTTGTTCAGAACGAAATACCGGATTGTTAATGGGGAATTTGTTGGGATACTATTCTAGATTGGCTGGAGGTAGGGGACTTTGGGTTTTTCGATTAGTGCGCTCGCTAAGATTCTTTTTCAATCTTATGCCTACGTATTCCCGGGATAGGGAAATCAGAGCGATTGTAGTTCCTCCTATTCTATGGGAGGAAATGGTGTTTTGGTGTCTTGTTCAAAGCCCGAAACATGAAGCTAAAGGTGGTTTTTATCTTGTTCAAAGCCCAAGATGTGAAGCTGAAGGGTCTATTTGTATCTTGTTCGAAGCGCAAGATGTGAAGCTAAAAGGGTGTTGACTTTAGAGAGAATTTGTCATCTCTAAAGGGGGTCTGTTTGTCACAATTGTTGGGTGACTGATTATAAAGGAGAATTACTTTAACTGGGATATGTGAATCCAGCAATGCCATAATTTCCTTTATAGGGGATTTTCAACCTGAAGGAGAAGACTTTAACTCAGTTTAGAGAAATACCATCTTTCCTTAGGAATTTCTCATGCTAAAAGAGGGACAGTGGCGTGGATGTAAATAATCCAGAGGCTTGCCGCTTACAACAATTAGATGGGGGAAAAGGATTTGTTGATGTTTGTATGCTATGACCAAAGCATGATTTGATGATAAAAGGTTGATTGAATCAAACGGGGATTTCTTTATACAAAGCCTAAGAGGAGGCTATTGACCCAACAAGAGGATGCTTTTGTGTCTCGTATGAAGCCCGAGATTGAGGCTAAAAGGGTTGACTCAACAAGAGAGTGTTTTTATATGTGTCTTGTACGAAACCCAAGACGGAGGCTAAAAGTGTTGGACTCAACAAGAGAGTTTTTTAAACTCACCAAGAGAGTGATTTGTATCTCGTACGAAACCCGAGATGGAGGCTAAAAAATGTTTAACTCAACAAGAGAGTCTTTTATACTCAATAAGAGAGTGATTTGTATCTCGTATGAAGCCCGAGATGAAGGCTAAAGGTGATCGACTCAACAAGAGAGTCTTTTTATACTCAACAAGAGAGTGTTTTGTATCTCGTACAAAGCCCGAGATGGAGGCTAAAAAATGTTTGACTCAACAAGAGAGTCTTTTATACTCAACAAGAGAGTGATTTTGTATCTCGTACGAAGCCCGAGATGGAGGCTACAAAGGTTAACTCTGCTGGGGAGAATCATTGTACAAAGCCCAAGAGGAGGCTAGGGTTACTGTTTCAGTTGAGTGACAGGTCCAGTATATTGGTTAAAAGAGAAAATCATTTCTTATATGGGTAATGTTGTACTCATGAATTTGATCTGAGAACGGGATTATTTCCTGTTCTTTAAGGAAACGGGGAATCCGAAGGGTATTGAGACTGCCCAAGCCTACGGGTGCTTTTTCCTATTTTTGAATGGAACTTGAGAATGTATTCGAGACTCAAGGAGATTAGACTGTCCAAGTCTAGAGTTTTATCTTTTGTACTATGCTTAAGAGAGATTAAGAGACAGTACGTTCGCGGTAGAAAGATCTAGACTCTTTGAAAGACTGTTCTATTAAGATGACTAATTTCTGTTTCTATACCTTTAAGAGGTCGTCGGGACAATTTGTACGAAGCCCAAGAGGAGGCTAGAAAAACTTTTAAGAATCCGAAGGGACAATTTGTATGAAGCCCAAGAGGAGGTTATCTTTCCGGAGGAAGAATCATTATACGAAGCCTAAGAGGAGGCTGTGAAAACTTCTAAGAAGCCGCCGGGTCCTTGTACAACCCCCAAGAGGAGGCAGGGATGCTTTTAGGAAGCCTGTGGGTCCTTGCACTAAGCCCAAGAAGAGGCTGATGAACAGTTCCAGAAGGGGTTTCACTTGGAACATTGGCCTTCTGTATATGAACTGTTCAAGGGGGAGATTTCTTAGATCTAGTTATCTAAAATTGTTGTAAAAGAAAATTCTCATGGTTTAGGTTATGTTGAAATATCCGGGAGAATGTCGGAGGTAAGAAGACTAGGTTTTGTCTATTTCTAGACGTAGTTCCCGGGAAAACTCTAAATATCTATACTAGTATTACACAATCGATACGAGTTTATGAAAGAAGACTTACAGTGAAACAACCCCACAATACAGTTATATACATATGAAAGCGGTAAATGAAAGCGGGTAAACACTTACTTAGTTGTAGAGCTTCCATTCCGTTTTGTTAGTTTGTTCAACAAAGAAAGCTTTGATAACAATATTATATTCAAAACCAAAGGAGAAAGTGCTTTTGAAAAGATTGTTGGGGCTTACAGCTCAAGGAGAGGCCCAGGGTTTTATCAGTGATCGCACTGTCATTTTGTACAGGGACTTATACAAGTGACTGAGGCCCAAAAAATGTTTTATGTACAACGGGATGGGTCTTACACTCTCTCAAGAGGCCCAAAAATGATTGAAAGAAAAAGAATGGGGGCTTATAACACGAGGGTAGGCCCATATGATTTGTTTTTTGAACTTGCGGTCGCGCTGAGATTTTCTTTTAACGTAGAGGGACTTATACAATATTTGAGGCCCAAAGATTATTTTGGTTAAAAGGGGATTGGGTCTTACACTCTATTAGAGGCCCAAATGTGTTTAAAGAAAATGAATGGGGCTTATAACACGAGGGTAGGCACAGATGAAAATGCTTTTGAAAAGCGACGATCGCGCAGAGATTTTGAAAACACAGTGGGACTTATACAACAACTGAGGCCCAAAAGTTTTGGTTTTCAAAGGGGTTGGGTCTTACACTCTAATAGAGGCCCAAAATGATTTTGAATGGGTCTTATAGCTCGAGGAGAGGCCCAGATGGTTTGTTTTAAACGAGCAATGATCGCGCCGAACTTTTGAAATACAACGGGACTTATACAACATTTGAGGCCCAAAGGGTGGTGTATTTACAAAGGATTGGGTCTTACACTCTATTAGAGGCCCAAAGGTGTTTAAAGAAAAAGAATGGGGCTTATAACACGAGGGTAGGCCCAGATGAAAATGTTTTTGAAAAGCGACGATCGCGACGAGATTTTGAAAACACAGTGGGACTTATACAACAACTGAGGCCCAAATTATTTTGGTTTTTCTAAAAGGGTTGGGTCTTACACTCTACTAGAGGCCCAATTATTTTTAAAGAATGAGGCTTATAACACAAGAGTAGGCCCAAGGGTTTGATTTTTGAACTGGCGATCGCGCCGAGATTTTCTTTTAACGCGGATGGACTTATACAATATCTGAGGCCCAAAATTGTTTTGGTTAAAAGGGGATTGGGTCTTACACTCAATTAGAGGACCAAAAGGTTTGAAAAAGTTTGATGATGGTTGATTTAATCAAAAACCCTAATTTGTTTTCAAAATGTATGTTAATTGAATAAAAATTCAATTAAAATGATCAAAATTGTTTAACATGTGGAAAACAAATTGTGATCTTGGATTAATGTTTCAAAAATCAAGTGTTGACCTACAAAATGATTGGAAATCATTAAAACTTGCAAAATTAAGAAGGAAAAAATATTTTAAATGTCAAAAACAATTAAAATATTAATTCTTGGCAAAAATATAAATTATATGAAATAAATAATATTTTTGGGATTTTTTGGTAAAATAAAATATTTTAACATTTTTGTGAATTATTAAAAAAAGAATCAACTCAAAATCATTAAAACTCTGAGAGAAATTAATTTTTGAATCAATTGAATAAAATCACAAAATTCAAATATTCAAATATTTGAAAAAGGGCGCCAAGAACATGGCAAGAACACGCGCCCTTCCTCTATTTCTGCAGATTTGCGTTTTCTATCCAATCTCACTGAATACTTGATTATATCATGCAATCTACATATCAATCTACTCGTTTCAACCTCACGATCATGTCTATGGTCTTTAATTTCATTTATTTTAAGCATGGAATAAGAAATCAAAGAGAAACCTTAAGAACCCTAAATTCTGCATGAAGGTTCAGAAATTCCATACACGATTCATACAAAGCAATTGATTAAGGGTAAACACTCTATGCATGATTATGAACATATGTTCAAATTATTGTGCAGCAAAAATTGCATGGACCATAGAGTTAGAAGAGCTCATGCTTACCACTTGCAGCTGGTGATCGTGTTTTGGGTTAGAGGTGTTACAGCTAGGTTCCAATGATCTGGATAGCTTCCCTAGGTGCCATGGAGTGTGTCTAGATGCTTGGAGTGGATTGATTTGAGCTGGAACTTGATTTGGCACCTCAACTGCAAATCTGTCAAAGGCTTGAGCAGTTGGCTGGTGATTTTGTGATTTTGGTGTTCTAGATGTTATGTGAGTGTTTGGATCACTTCTATATGATGTATGCGAGGTGTGTGTGTGATTGGTTTGATTGGAATGGTGACTTGCCTTAGAAGGCTAAATTGGAGTGAAGAAGGAGATTTTGAGGAAAACATCTGCTTGATGGCTTTGGTGTACTCAAACTGAGCACAAATGAGCTTTATTTATAGTAGAGCAAGTTTGTTTTGTAAGCAATAGTGAATGGCAACTACTGCAGAGGTTTGGCCAATGGTTGCACTTTGGAATCTCAAGTCTCCTCTAGCCATTGACTAGAGGTTAGAGCACAGAGCTGTGGTTCCCTAGTTGTTGGATCATTCTTGACTGAATTCAGTTGTAAATGTGTCAGTCCATGCCACCTTGGTGCATCCATTAAATGCTCCAATCCAAAATTGGAGTCTTGTCCCTCTTTTAGGGATTTCTAGGTTTGGCATACTACTTTCGGTTCCAAAGACTTGGGAGGCTTGGGATCAGAGTTGGTTCCTCCTTGGTCCCCCTTGTGGTGTTCAGATGGATAGAGTTGCTTGCCCTTTGCAAAATTTGGGCAAATCGAGTAAAACTCCAAAATCTGCCTTGCTTTGGCAGTTTTCAGCAAGGCATATTGGCATTGTCATATCTCATGGCCCAAGTGGAATTTGATGGAGTTCTTGGCCATTTTGGAAAGCCCTCATATGATACAACAACTGTTTGATCATAATTGGTTTTGATACTTTTTGGATCCAAGTGAAAAATTCCCCTACATTTGGAGAAAAGTGAAGGCAGATTATGATTTAGTGAAAATTTCACTAAGTGTTGGAAAAAAGTGACATTTTCACTTTTTGTGATTTTGATCATTCCATTACTCAAAATCTATGATGAATTGGAATGAGGTGTAGTTGAAGCTTTTGTAGAGGGTAATGAGAGCTACAAATCCAGCCTTGGATGGGGAAAAATGGCCATGTGGTTTAGGAGTTATGATCCTCCAAAGTTGGTACCCTAGCCACTTTGTTCCATAACTTAGAAAATTTTCTAAGTTTTTATGGTTACCCCTTTTACAAGTTATCCCACTTTCCTTGATTTTTCTTGATGAATGATGATTCAAATCACGCATTAACATCATTTTAGGGTTAAAAAACCATAATTGTGAAAAATCTCAAAAAGTCAAAGTTGACTTTTGTGCACAGTTGACTTTTTGTCAGATGAACTCCAAATTGTGCGATCCTCTATGAAATCAAGTCGTTGACCTAAATCAAACTTGATGGAAATGTTCCATAGGTGTTATAAGGTGTATTGAATCATGTCTTAGGGTTTGGGAGCATGTCTTGGTCAAAAGCCAAAGGCACAGTTGACTTTTCTCGCAAAACCCTAATTTTGGTTCAGATGAACTTGAAACTTGTTGCTCAAGCTTCTTGGATCAATCCATTGTTGTAAATGGTTCAATGTGGTGTGTTAGGGACCCTCAAATCATCTCTTGAGGTCTTGGCTCATGATTTGTCCCAAAAGTCAACTTAGGGGTGAATTAGGTCAAGAAACCCTAATTCCTGATTTGTGGTGAATGCATCCCCTGAGGCTAAATTGGCTTGATGATTGGGTTTATGATGTCCCTTAGAGCATCATAGGTTATGCTTTGAAGCATTGGCTCATGCCCAGAGGAAAATTTCCATCTGGAGGCCCTGGTCAACCAAAACCCTAATTTGGTGACACTGTCGGTTTTGAGGCTTGATCCCTTTAGAATGTTGCAGCCTTATGCTTAATCCTTGAGGTGAGAGTCCTATTGATCCATTGTGGATGTTTGAGAGGTTTAGACAAGTTGAATATCATGTCATTCCTTGATTGATCCTTTGTCTAAGAGCTCTGAGAGGGCTTGAAACCCTAAGTCTGATTGTAGTGGATGCTCACCCATCTTTGGGGAGACTACTGAGGTATGATGGTCCATCCATATTATGATGATGAATTGCACAATGATGGGGAATCTTAGTGGTCAAAATTTGGGGTATGACAGATACCCCTATTTAATCTTCTTGGACCCGAAGGTGTGAATGGCGAAGGTATTCGGGCATTCGGGGTGCAAGAGGATTAAATATCGGAATACCCAAAATTTTGATGGTGGTTATGAATGGCAGTTCACATCCTTCTTCTTTTGCTAAGCAATAATGCTTAGAAAAGGTAAAAACTTCCCCTCGATCCTGGTCTTCAACTAAGGAACTGGTCTCAGTTTCTGAAATAAACTTCCCCTCGATCCTGGTTTCCTACCAAGGAACTGGTCTTAGTTTCTTAAATAAACTTCCCCTCGATCCTAGTTTCCTACCAAGGATCTGGTCTTAGTTTCTTAAATAAACTTCCCCTCGATCCTGGTTTCCTACCAAGGAACTGGTCTCAGTTTCTTTTGTCAATAAACTTTCTTGACAAGGGACGCTATTCGTAGCGATTTTCCTCAAACTTCTCGCCGAATTATCCTGGGGAGATGCCATTTGATGGAAAAAGTTTTGATTGTAGAGAGGTACAAACTTCTCTGTTTGGAGACGCCATTTGTTGGGGAAAACGAGTCACTTGAGAGACTGCCTTCGCTTGGGGATATTACATCATACTTTTCTTCGAGAACTTCTCGGAGAAATGCCATACAATGTATTCCAATTTTGAGGTGCCGATGACTTTGTTGACATTGACATTCTGGAGAGAAGGACCAATGTGTTGCTGAAAGTCTTTAGTTGAGAGGCTTTCTCTAGGGATTTTCCTTAATTCGGGAAAGCGAAGATATCATCTTCCATGGCAATGAGTGATGCTGACTGAGGGTTCTCTGGTTTTTTAGAGGTTCAAGTTATCAAAGTGGTCAAAGAACCATCTTCAATCCAAAAATAAACTGGAGGAGAGATCGCTTAGATGATTCATTTCCTGACGAGGAAAGAACTGACGACTCGATTGAGAGGACTTTTATCACTAGGGAATAAGATCGACTAGAGTGATAGTGATGCAATATGAATATGAATGTAAATCAATAATGCATGATGTATGTATGTATATGCTGACAAAACTGACACGACATACAGACTAGTAGATGAACACGACTGGATACTCGGCCACAGTGAGAGATAAAAAGTATCGCTGGTTCAAGATAGCAATTTTTCCTTGCTTAGGAGAAGTAGTCCCTGTGGGGGGAACAACCATTGGTCGGGCTTAGGAGATGAGAACTCGGCCGAGGGTGTCAGATGAAAGAATGGTCTCTGACACAGCTGATCCTTCATTCAGGTGCACTGGTTTAGAAGGAGTACTTTAATTCTGCACTTTGAAGCTCACTTACTTCTGGAGAAGCGATCGATGTTCTTTCGATGTTCAACAGTCAAAAGAAATTGCCATCTTTATTTTAAGCAGAAAAATTTTACAATTAAATTCATTTTTGTTTTATTTAAAGAATCGTTAATCATATTAAAATGTCGTTCTGTAAAGCTAAAACAAATAAGAATTGCAAACAAAAGCACTAGGGCTCAAATTTTATTGATAGGATGGAAATCAGCCAAACGCGTGATTCCATAGAGTACTTACAAAGTTAGAAAATGGTAATCTAAGGGAAAAGGGCTACATTGAAACATAACGACCACTATCCTTCTACCAACTTTGACTTTTGGGCATCCTGAGCTTCTGTCGAAGATGACCTTGACTGAAGTTTTTTGATGGATGGTGTAACTGCTGCCGAGGGACTTGCCCCTTTGTCGAACATGGTTACTTGCCATTATCCATAATTTTTGCCTGGATTGTACTGTGATGTTTCCAATCCACCGGGATGATTTTTGATCATGTCTCTAATTTTTGCCTGGACTGCCCTTTCGGGTTTTCAATCCACCGAGACATTTTTTTTTATTTAGGCGAAGTATTTCTTGACTACGTCAACATTTGTGGGGTAGGCAAATTCCTCTCCGTCCATGGTTGCGAGTCTCAAGGCACCGCCTGAGAAAGCTTTCTTGACCACATAGGGGCCGTCATAATTCGGAGTCCACTTGCCCCGGGAATCAGTGAGAAATGATTGTATCTTTTTGAGCACGAGGTCTCTTTTCCTGAAGACGCGAGGTCGGACCTTTTTGTCGAATGCCTTCTTCATCCTTTACTGATACAACTGACCATAGCATAGTGCCGTGATTCTCTTTTCTTCGATCAAATTAAGTTCATCATGCCGACTTTGGCACCATTCAGCTTCTGTAAGCTTAGCTTCCATCAATACCCGGATTGATGGGATCTCTACTTCAATGGGGAGCACTGCTTCCATGCCATATACTAGAGAGAAAGGGGTTGCCCCTGTTGAAGTACGGACAGATGTGCGATAACCGTGAAGAGCAAATGGTAGCATCTCGTGCCAATCTTTGTAGGTTACAACCATCTTTTGAACAATCTTCTTGATGTTCTTGTTAGCCGCTTCTACCGCTCTGTTCATCTTTGGTCGGTAGGGAGATGAGTTATGGTGTTCGATCTTTAACTCTGCGCACAACTCTTTCATCATCTTATTCTTCAAGTTAGATCCATTATCCGTAATGATCTGGCTTGGAACACCATAACGGCATATGATATTGTTTTTGATAAATCGGACCACCACTTGTCGGGTTACATTGGCGTATGACACTGCTTCAACCCACTTAGTGAAGTAATCAATGGCTACCAGGATGAACCGATGTCCGTTTGAAGCTTTGGGCTCAATCACGCCAATCATGTCGATTCCCCATATGGAAAAAGGCCATGGGAAAGAAAGAACTTTGAGATGCATTGGCGGTACATGGATTTTGTCGGAGTATATCTGACACTTGTGACACCTCCTCATGTACTTGTAGCAGTCAGATTCCATTGTCAACCAATAGTACCCTGCTCTTAGAATTTTTCTCGCCATTGTGTGTCCGTTAGCATGAGTGCCAAAGGATCCTTCATGAATTTCTTTTATCAGCATGTCTGCTTCTAGTCTGTCGACGCATCGAAGCAAGACCATGTCAAAGGATCCTTCATGAGTGTATCACCGCTCAGGAAGAAACTGCCTGCCAGCCTTCTGAGGGTTTTTCTATCTTTCCTGGATGCCCCAGGTGGGTACACTTGTTTTTGAAGGAAGCATTTGATATTGTGATACCAAGGTTTGTCGTCTATGACTGCTTCAATCGTGAAGATGTAAGTAGGTCGTTCAAGGCGCATTATGTCTATCTTAGGTAAGTCGTTCCATTGACCTGCATTAATCATGGAAGAGAGAGTGGCTAATGCATCAGCCATGTGATTTTCCTCACGAGGGATATGATGAAACTCGACTATGTTGAAGAAGGGTAACAACCTTCTTGTGTAATCTTTGTAAGGAATCAATCCTGATTGGTATGTGTTCCAATCTCCTTTGATCTGATTGATAACCAAAGCTGAGTCGCCATATACATCCAAGTTCTTAATCCTTAAGTCGATCGCTTCTTCGAGACCCATAATACAAGCTTTGTATTCGGCCTCGTTGTTTGTGCACTTGAATGTAAGTCTGGCGGTGAAAGGAATGTGGGTACCCTGAGGTGTTATGATAATTGCCCCAATTCCGTTGCCGTAATGATTGACAGCTCCGTCAAAGATAAGTCCCCATTGGGAATCTGGTTCTGGCCCTTCACTGGGTAGTGGTTCATCGCAGTCTTTCATTTTTAGATACATGACATCTTCGTCTGGGAAGTCAAATCCGACTGATTCCTGATCGTCAATCGGTTGATGAGCCAAATGATCGGCTAAAACACTTCATTTAACGTCTTTCTAAGCGTGGTACTCTATGTCATATTCTGATAACAACATCTGCCAACGGGCAATCCTTCCCGTGAGAGCAGGCTTTTCAAAGACATACTTGATTGGATCCATTTCAGAGATTAACCAAGTAGTGTGACGAATCATGTACTGGCGAAGACGTTTGGCTGCCCAAGCCAGAGCGCAACAAGTTTTCTGGAGCATAGTGTACCGAGTCTCACAGTCTGTAAACTTCTTGCACAAATAGTAGATGGCAGACTCTTTTCTTTTCGTTTCGTCTTGTTGACCAAGCACACAGCCCATGGAGTCTTCCAAGACTGTTAAGTATATGATCAGTGGTCTTCCTTCCACTAGAGGTGATAGAATCGGTGGGTTCAATAGATATTTCTTAATACTGTCAAAGGTGGTTTGGCAGTCTTCTGTCCAAAGGTAGTCCTGATTTTTTTGAGTAATTTGAAAATCGGCGCACATGTCGCAGTCATGAGGAATATGAATCTGGAGATGTAGTTCAAACGTCCCAGGAATCCCCTGAATTGTTTTTCAGTTTTCGGAGAAGGCATTTCTTGAATGGCCTTGACCTTGTCAGGATCAACCTCAATTCCTTTTTGGCTGACGATGAACCCTAAGAGCTTCCCTGAACGGACACCGAATGTGCACTTGTTGGGATTCAAGCAGAGTTTGTATTTTCTCAGACGCTCGAATAATTTTGATAGGTGGATTACATACTCCTCTTCCATTTTAGATTTGGCAATCATATCATCGACATATACTTCGATTTCTTTGTGTATCATGTCATGAAACAGAGTAGTCATGGCCCTCTGATAGGTTGCCCCTGCATTCTTCAAACCGAACGGCATTACCTTGTAACAAAAGGTCCCCCAAGGGGTAATGAAAGAGGTATTCTTCATGTCTTCCGGCGCCATTTTGACCTGATTATAGCCCGAGAATCCATCCATGAAAGAGAAGACTTTGAACTTTGTTGTACTGTCTACCAGCATGTCAATGTGTGGTAAAGGAAAGCCGTCCTTTGGACTTGCCTTGTTTAGATATCGGAAATTGACACACATTCTGACATTTCCGTCCTTTTTCGAAACTGGTATGATGTTGGTTAACCATTGAGGATATTCTAACATAGTGAGGAAACCCGCGTCAATCTGTTTCTGTACCTCCTATTTGATTTTGACAGCCATGTCTGGATGAGTTCGTCTCAACCTTTGTTTTACCGGCGGACATTCTGATCTCAACGGTAGATGGTGTTCCACGATGCTGGTATCCAACCCTGGCATGTCCTGATAGAACCAAGCAAACACATCAGGAAATTCTCTGAGAAGCTTTGTCAAACTCTCTTTGACAATTGGACCGAGTAATGCCCCAATCTTGACTTCTTTTCTCTCTTCTTCCGATACTAAGTTGACTATTTCCAGTAACTCTTTGTGAGGCTCAATGAAACTTTCCTCTTGTCTGAGTAGTCGGGAGATCTCCTCTGGAATTTCGCTGTCATTTTCTTCTTCAGCCTCAAATACCGGGAACTCAAAGTTGGGAGAAGGCATTGGATCGTATGTTTCAATGGGGTTTAAAACAAGCAATCTGCATGACGTGATGATTTGTGTTTAGAAGAGATAGAGAGAATTCAAGAGTGTGTGCAGTGTATTTCTTTTACTGCTTGTTGTTATTATTGAGTTGTTTTTTAGGATTACCATTTTCTGAAAAGCGGCAAGAGAAAGCAGCAATTAATGTGGAAATTACAGAACGACGTTATTTTATTAATAAACAAGTCGATTCTTGAAACTACAGCCCTATAAAACAAAACTCTGTCGCTTTGGGCGAAGCGAAGAGGGAAATTTACAGAAAGTGAGCCCTATCAAAACATTTGTTTCACCTGGGCATGGTGAAAGGTTAAAAACGGCAATTGCTTAGACTTATGAACAATCTTCGGAACATCGACAGCGAACCATTGGCGGTGAACTCTTCGGTGAATCACAAAGTCAGGTGCCATCTTTGATTTATCTTCAGAAATTACGCTGATTTCTGGTGGAGCAGGATCATTGGATTCTGTCTCCCAGGCAGAGTTGTCGTAGGGGGATTCCTCTGTTGTATTTTACGTAGTATTTGTACTCTCAGCTGTATCTCCCCATCCAGTTGGCTGGATGTCTTCGAACTTGATACGAGAGCTTTCAGGAGCAGTGTACTTGACCATGAAGTCAAATTTTCCGCTTGGTTGTCCCAGGGTGTCCCACACTTTTTTGAAACTGGAGGAGTCATCTCTCTCGATGACGTTGACATCGGGAAAAGCATAGTTGATGAATTCTAGTCCGGCAAGCTTTTCCAATTCATCATCGTACTGGATAAGTTCGGAATGACCGGAGTGTTGATCCCATGACATGGTGGGGACACAGGTATTCTGTTCAATGATGCTCAGCTAATTTTCATTGTTCGGCTGATTTTCTTGCCCCGAGTCTCTGGGATATGGCTGCCAGATAGGCAAGCCATCCATTGGTCCATAATAGTCGTGGTCAAAGTTGTATTTCATCGGAGTGTCTTCCTCTAATGAATTTGGCGGAGCACGGCATCCTTCAGGATCACAATCTCCGTATATCATTTCGACATCTGACCTTGGTATAAATCTCGGACTCTGTACGGGATAGCAAAATGGCATAGGCACCTCTTCCTGAGACATATAACCGTCCTCGTTAAGATAAGACTTCCATTCCTCATCTGTATCGGAGGAATCTCCCTCGTTGATAGTATGCACTTCTTGAGTCACTGGTTGAAGGAAGCCTCCACTGTGGAAGAAGTTCTGAATGGGATGAAGACTTTCATCGTTAGCAGCTGTCTGGGTGCAGGTTGTAGAAAAACCAAGACCCTTCTTTGTTTTGTTATCAGTGGGAATGACAAGCTATCCCCATCCTTTTGCATTGTTATTTTCGATCACTTCGAGAGCATCTCTGTATGAGGAAATCGAGGTTCCTTTCTCTGATTGATTCTCATTGCTCATCGTAAGCGCTTGGAACTGAGTCCCAACCACCTCCTCGGGCTCTACACAAGTAGATGATGATAAGTTGCTTACGAGCAAGGTTTGTTCTCCACAAACCATGACGAGTTGGCCGTTCTGGATGAACTTTAGCTTTTGGTGGAGGGTCGAAGTGACCGCCCCAGCCTGATGTATCCAAGGTCTTCCTAATAAACAATTGTATGTTGCCCGGATGTCCATGACCTGGAAAGTGACTCGGAAAGTATGAGGACCAATAGTTATGGAAAGGTCGACTTCGCCGATAACCATTTTTCTAGATCCGTCAAATGCTTTGACGACGACCTCGCTGGTTTTCATCAGAGGTCCTTTGAATGACAACTGCATCAAAGTGGACTTCGGCATAACATTCAGGGCTGACCCTATGTCTACTAGTACGTTGGCTAAAGCATCGTCCTGGAAGTTGACTGTAATGTTGAGCGCCAAGTTATGACGGTGACCTTATTCAGGTAATTCCTTATCAATAAATCCCAAGTTATTGCAGGAAGTGATGTTAGAGACAATGCTATCGAACTGTCTGATTGTTACATCCTATTCCACAAAGGCTTGCTCAAAGACTTTCTGTAGAGCCTCCCTATGCGCTTCTGAACTGAGTAAAAGTGATAATACCGAGATCTTTGAAGGGGTTTGTAACAGCTGATCAACAATGTTGTATTCACTCCTTTGGATGAGCTTCAGCATCTCATCATCATTTTTTGAGAGGTCGGGATTACTGGATTGACCGACTGGTGGATTAGGAACTTCTGTCTGAGGTTCCTTTTCTTTGATGGGTTCTCCAACTTCTCCGTTGAAGATTCTACCACTCTGTGTTACTCGACTGATGTCTGCAATATTCATGATGGAGGGTAACAGAATTTCCTTTCCATTCTCAATTGTTGTTGCACCATATTTGTAAGGGATAGCCTTAGTTGATTCGTACGGTAGTGGTCCTGGTAGATAGATGACAATGGGAGCCTTCTGATTTTTCTGACCATCGTAAGTAATTTTGATCCGTTCCCGGTTGGGAACTCTCAATTCGTCAAGTAGAGGGGTAATGGTACAAACATCCCTAGTCCTCTGATCATCAGAGATTACGACGACATCCTCCATTTGATCAGTGAGATAGTTGACTGATTCAGAACTTGACCATGGTTGAATCTCTTTACGGTCCAACTGACTTTGAAGGCCTGCTCGCACGAGGTAGCATCCTTGATTATCCACTGAGCAAACTCCACACCGCTCATAGTTGTGTAGTGGCACCTGGCCATGTTCGCTTTGAATACAGTGTAACCTTACTAGATCTGTTTCCATCGACCGAACATCCTAACTTTGATATCTAGTAGGATTCCCATTAGTGATACTAATTTGCTGGGTGTCTTCATCCATATAGATTGGAAGCCACCAGTGGTTCAACAAGTGCTGAAGTGTTTCCTGGATAAGGGTACATCCCTGATCGTCTTCACAACCTGTTTTACAGCCCTGATAATCATGTGATACCAGGAACCCGAGCCGGATCTGTTTAGCATGTAACACCACCAGGCTAGTATTCATCAAGCGAATATCGAAGATTTGAATCATGTTGATTTGATAATGATTCCTATCATGGTAATCTTGAATCCATCCAAGATCCATCTGACGCTGGAGGGCCTCTTGTATGAAAGATCAACCCTGTTTGTTTACCGAGCAAGTCAGACAAGAATTGTAATCGTGTCATGGCAGATTATGATACTGGCTTTGCCTTGAGTGCATTGCCACCAAATTGACATTCATCGCACGGATATCGTGGTTTTGTATGATGTTGGAATTCGTATAAACCATGTTAACTCCACGGACCCGATGCTCTTGGATCCATCCGAGATCCATCTGTTCCTGTAGAGTTGATTGCACCACAGAACATCCTTGATTGCTTTTAGAGAAGATATCACATTGGTGATAATTATGAGGTGGCACATGGCCATATCCACTCTGTCTACAATGCATCTTGACCAAGTTGGCCCTCAATAAGAGTACATCGCGAATTTGATAGGTGTTGTTAGACTCTCCCTCTATCAAATTGACTGTAGCCTTCTCGTGTTGAGGTAGCGGGTTTGTGAGAACATTCGGATTCGTATCTTTGAAAGATAAGACCCCGCTCCTAACAAGCTTTTGCACGTCAGATTTGAAACTGAGACAGTTTTCTATTTTATGCCCTGGTCCTCCTTGATGGTAAGGGCAAGTCTGATCCACCTTAAACCAAAAAGGCGGATTTTCTGGTACCGTAAGAGGAGACTTAGTCTGGACATGCCCCTTGGCCAGTAGTAACGGAAATAGTTCTGCGTACGATACGGGTATAGGATCAAATCCTGGTGGCCGCGTTGTACGATTGTTGTTGTATTGAGGACGAGCCTGCTGAAGAGGTTGTTGTGTCCTTTGCTGAAATTGCTGCGACTGCGGTTGGCTTTGAACAACCTGAGGTTGATACGTAGAAACAGACGCAGGGTTGATAGCAGGAGTTACAGCTGCTACTGGTTGGTACCGTCGCCTTTGCTTTCCCAGAGTGATATTCCCAATATCCTGCTCTTTTTTCTTAGGGAGAGCACTACCGTATCGTTTTGTACTACTTGACGATCCAGCGTCTTTAACTAAACGTCCTTCTCGGACGGCTTCCTCAAGACGAACTCCCATGCCCACCATCTCGGTGAAGTCACTGGACGCACTGGCGACTATTCTGTCGTAGTAAAATGAGCTCCAGGTTTTTAAGAAGATCTTTGTCATCTCTTTTTCCTCAAGAGGTGGACAAATTTGGGCGGCAATTTCACGCCATCTCTGAGCGTACTCCTTAAAGGTTTCCTTGTCCTTTTACGACATTGATCTGAGTTGATCTCTGTCTGGTGCCATGTCCAAATTGTATTTATATTGTTGGACGAAGGCAGTTCCAAGATCTCTGAAAGTGCTAATCGTAGTGCGGTTTAAACCCATGTACCATTTTAATGCGGCACCAGTTAAACTATCTTGAAAGTAGTGAATCAGTAGATCCTGGTTCTCTGTCTGAGCTGACATTCGCTGAGCGTACATCACCAAATGGCTTTGAGGGCAAGAGTTACCCTTGTACTTTTCAAAATCGGGTACTTGGAACTTATGCGGGACTTTCACATTGGGGACCAAACAAAGGTCTGCGGTGTCCTTTCCAAATAAATCCTGACCGCGAATAGCCTGCAGTTCCTTCTGCATTTCTAGGAACTGCTCCTAGAATTCATCCATTCTATCGAACATACTTTCCTTTCTACAAGAAGGTATCTGTGGAATCTGTCCTTCCGGGACGTGTGCACCACAAGGGGTGGTACCGTTACTACGGCAGTGAATCTCGGTGTTTCCCGAAGTTTGTAAACTTCAGGAGTCCTCATTATGCCTCTGGCATCCTCGCTTTCCCGAAGTTTGTAACCTTTAGGCCCAGCGGCTTCTGCTATGATTCCCTAATCTTCAGTGATCGGCGGAACATATCCTTTCGGGATATAGTTAATAGGCATGCCCCAGGGACGATCTTTCAGCATTTGATACCTAGGATCATACTTCTCCACTATGGTGTTGAGGCGATCTCTGAGATCACAGTTCTTTGTAGCTGAGCTTCTGCCATGGCTTGCATGTCGTTACGAGGCTTTCTCATATCCTCTTTCAGAGCGTCGGTCTGTTCTTTCAACTCTTTGTTCTCTTCCTCGAGATCATCCATCTTTTTCTGACGATTGGCCCGAGTATTGTACGAATGAGACAGTTTGACTCTAGAACCGAGATACAAACGTGAGATTCGTAGGTAAGAAGAATACGTGACGTGAGAATGATGAATGCAATGATTTAATAGTTTTTTTTTTGGTTTAATCAAAATAAACTTCGACAATTAGATTGCAAATATCAAACAGTGGGGACACCCCCGTTTTATTGAATTCAAAGGATTTCGGAAATGGAAATACAGTAAATTACAAGGTGCGAAAACAGAAACTTAAGCTAATGGGTCCCGAGTCCTCTCTGAGGAGAACTCGGGTGCTCATTCTGGTACTTTCCTTTTCTTGAACCGGGGCTCTTGGGCCGTTGTCGGGTTGTCATTCCTTTTCCAAGTGAAATGAGCGAGCAAATTCCTTTGGTCATCCTGATTCTCTACAGCATGTTTCTCTAAAATCTCAATCAGAGCATCCTTTTCTTTTAGCAGTTGTTGTATTTTGGTACACTCCATATTGAGAATGCGGTACTTGTTCTTCCAAGACCTCCTCTCCTGTTGAACTTTGTTGAGTGTAACCTGAAGTTTTTCCGTTTCAGTCATGAAGTACATGACAGATTCCCTTGGCGGAAGAACTCCATGACGAGGATAAGGCATCCTTAGCTTGAGAGCTCTAGTTTGGACCCAGTGGAGATAAGGCTCCACCGAGACACAGTCCGGTTTTCTTAGAGACTCCCGTCCTTTCTTATGAACATGTTTCCAAGTGTGCACTATTTCCATCTTTAGTGCCCTGTCATTTTCTCCTTCCTTGAAGAAAAGACCTTCCAGATGTGCATTACTCGGGACATGCCTCATCGGGTATCCAAATTGACGACGAACTAAAACTGGATGGTAATTGATTCCTCCCTTAGTTCCTATGAGGGGTACGTTGGGGAAGTTTCCACAACGGTCAATGATTCTGATCCCGTCATAAATCCTATTGTACAATCTATATCAGAGTTGGTAAGAGACATGATTTTCTGCGACCAACGTAAGGCACTCTTATGGTCCCAAAAAGCAGCAGACTTAGGCAAATGGGAGATAAACCACTTATATTGCAGGGGTACACAACACATGATTATTCCTCCGCTGTATAAATTCCTTAAGTGTACATAATGATACGCATCTGCGAGCAAGGTTGGTACGGTGTTTCCAATGAGAAAAACCTTAATGGCGTTGTTATCGACGAAGTTATCAATGTTGGGAAACAAAAATAACCCGTAGGTGAGCAAAACAAAGATGCTTTCAAAAGCAGTCACGTTCCCTATACTAGCAAAGTACAGAGCCTTCTTTACCAGAAACTTGGCTGGTAAACCTGGGATTCCTCCCTTGGTGGTTATGTGAGTCTTGACTTCCGACTCATCCAAATAGATTTCTCTTGCAATGATTTGATCCTTTGGAATTTCTTCTAGTCCAGAAAAGGGAGCTTGATCAGTAATGGGTAGATCAACCAGATGAGAATACTCCTCCAGCGTCGGTGCGAGCTGGTAATCCGGGAATGTGAAACAGTGATAGACCGGATCGTAAAACTGAGTGAGTGCCTCCAGGATTCCCTCAATTACATGGACCCTTAACAGAGGTAGGAGACCTCCGTACTTGGCTCTGAAAGCGTCAGGGTTAGTGATCATCCTTGCTAATCCTCTCAAATCTCCTAGTTTTGGAACCTTGAAGGTATACTTGTGAGTTTTTCTTCTACCAAAATCCATGAGCGCAATCCTTTTCTCTCTGACATTTGCAATCATTGTCTTAGTTTAATTTGAAAAAGAGAGACTAGAAGAGAAAAATTTTCTTGTTTTAATGTTTTTTAAATGAATGCATGAATGCAGCAAACAAAAACATAGAAAAAACACGGGGTCAAAGGGTCGGTGTCATGAAGTCAAGGCTTTACCCATCCCAAAGGTTTATACTAGTGATTTTTGTACCTGTCTCTCAAAATCATTGATTCTTGTCGAGATAACATCAGCGGGCCGGGAACCGTGCTAGGTGATGTATTTCGAAGAATCTCAGAAGAGGGTAGTATCGCGTGACAACTATTTTTGATAGCTTCCGCACTACTGAAAGAGGTTTTTCCTAGGTGTATACTCAATCTTTCCACATGCGGCATCACACACATTCCCATTAGCAGAAAAATAAACACAGATATCAATTAGGAAAAGTAGTATATATATTTGTCCTGATGTCCTAGACTTTTTAAGAGCTATGAATCCTATGATCCTAACAGGAAATGGCTCCCCGGCGGAGTCGCCATTCTGTGGTACCTGCCCAACTTAAAGGTTTTTGACCTAAGATCCTAGTGAGGGCCGATTCTAGCAATAATGACATTCCCCGATGGAACTGTCATTCGGTGATACCTTGTGAACCCAATGACTCGTCCCAAGAGAAGGTTTCAACCAGAGATATAAGAGAGACAAGATTCCTTTGTTTGGCCCCACGGTGGGGCGCCATTTTTCCTGTGAAATTGTCTAAACTTAAGGTTTCCTCCTAAGAGACGGGAGAAGAACAAGTTAGCTCCCACTGTGGTCGCCATTTTTCTGTGGAAAATGGGGACGACAAGATCTTACCATGGCACCTCCCACTATGGTCGCCATATTTCTGTAGCGCGGTTTTTGTGGCTTCGAATCACTATTGCTTTGGTACTACAGTTTGATTCATTTTTTATCCTATTGAAGCTGATGAAGAAAGGGAAATAGATGTCTCCAATTAACCCTACTTGCAAACTGAGGTTAAACAGTCAAAACTGTTGGTTTACAGATGCGGCTCTAGTTCGTGGGTCTCTCTCTGCTTATTTTGTTCAGAACGAAACACCGAGATTATTAATGGGGAATTTGTTGGGATACTGTGCTAGATTGGCTGGAGGTAGGGGACTTTGGGTTTTTTTTATTAGTGTGCTTGCTAAGATTCTTTTTCAATCTTATGCCTACGTATTCCCGGGATAGGGAAATCAGAGCGATCGTAGAATGGGAGGAAATGGTGTTTTGGTGTCTTGTTCAAAGCCCGAGACATGAAGCTAAAGGTGGTCTGTATCTTGTTCAAAGCCCAAGATGTGAAGCTGAAGGGTCTATTTGTATCTTGTTCGAAGCCCAAGATGTGAAGCTAAAAAGGTGTTGACTTTAGAGAGAATTTTTCATCTCTAAAGGGGGTCTGTTTGTCACAACTGTTGGGTGACTGATTATAAAGGAGAATTACTTTAACATGGATATGTGAATCCAATAATGCCATAATTTCCTTTATAGGGGATTTTCAACCTGAAGGAGAAGACTTTAACTCAGTTTAGAGCAATGCCATCTTTCCTTAGGAATTTCTCATGCTAAAAGAGGGACAGTGGCGTGGATACAAATAATCTAGAGGCTTGCCGCTTACAACAATTAGATGGGGGAAAAGGAGTTGTTGATGTTTATATGCTGTGACCAAAGCATGATTTGATGCTAAAAGGTTGATTGAATCAAACGGGGATTTCTTTATACAAAGCCTAAGAGGAGACTATTGACCCAACAAGAGGATGCTTTTGTGTCTCGTACGAAGCCCGAGATAGAGGCTAAAAGGGTTGACTCAACAAGAGAGTGTTTTTATATGTGTCTTGTACGAAGCCCAAGACAGAGGCTAAAAGGGTTGGACTCAACAAGAGAGTTTTTTATACTCACCAAGAGAGTGATTTGTATCTCGTACGACGCCCGAGATGGAGGCTAAAAAATGTTTGACTCAACAAGAGAGTCTTTTATACTCAACAAGAGAGTGATTTGTATCTCGTACGAAGCCCGAGATGGAGGCTAAAGGTGATCGACTCAACAAGAGAGTCTTTTATACTCAACAAGAGAGTGTTTTGTATCTCGTACAAAGCCCGAGATGGAGGCTAAAAAATGTTTAACTCAACAAGAGAGTCTTTTATACTCAACAAGAGAGTGATTTTGTATCTCGTACGAAGCCCGAGATGGAGGCTACAAAGGTTAACTCTGCTGGGGAGAATCATTGTACAAAGCCCAAGAGGAGGCTAGGGTTACTGTTTCAGTTGAGTGACAGGTCCAGTATGTTGGTTAAAAGAGAAAATCAGTTCTTATATGGGTAATGTTGTACTCATGGATTTGATCTGAGAACCGGGATTATTTTCTGTTCTTTAAGGAAACGGGGAATCCGAAGGGTATTGAGACTGCCCAAGCCTACGGGTGCTTTTTCCTATTTTTGAAAGGAACTTGAGAATGTCTTCGAAACTCAAGGAGATTAGACTGTCCAAGTCTAGAGTTTTATCTTTTGTACTATGCTTAAGAGAGATTAAGAGACAGTACGTTCGCGGTAGAAAGATCTAGACTCTTTGAAAGACTGTTCTATTAAGATGACTAATTCCTGTTCCTATACCTTTAAGAGGTCGTCGGGACAATTTGTACGAAGCCCAAGAGGAGGCTAGAAAAACTTTTAAGAAGCCGAAGGGACAATTTGTATGAAGCCCAAGAGAAGGCTATCTTCCCGGAGGAAGAATCATTATACGAAGCCTAAGAGGAGGTTGTGAAAACTTCTAAGAAGCCGACGGGTCCTTGTACAACGCCCAAGAGGAGGCGGAGATGCTTTTAGGAAGCCTGTGGGTCCTTGCACTAAGCCCAAGAGGAGGCTGATGAATAGTTCCAGAAGGGGTTTCACTTGGAACATTGGCCTTCTGTATATGAACTGTTCAAGGGGGAGATTTCTTAGATCTAGTTATCTAAAATTGTTGTAAAAGAAAATTCTCATGGTTTAGGCTATGTTGAAATATCCGGGAGAACGTCGGAGGTAAGGAGACGAGGTTTTATCTATTTCTAGACGTAGTTGCCGGGAAAACTCTAAATATCTATACTAGTATTACACAATCGATATGAGTTTGTGAAAGAAGACTTACAGTGAAACAGCCCCACAATACAGTTATAAACATATGAAAGCGGTAAATGAAAGTGGGTAAACACTTACTCGGTTGTAGAGCTTCCATGCTGTTTTGTTAGTTTGTTCAACAAAGAAAGCTTTGATAACAATATTATATTCAAAACCAAAGGAGAAAGTGTTTTTGAAAAGATTGTTGGGGCTTACAGCTCAAGGAGAGGCCCAGGGTTTTATCAGTGATCGTAATGTCGTTTTGTACAGGGACTTATACAAGTGACTGAGGCCCAAAAAAGGTTTTTTGTACAAGGGGATGGGTCTTAAACTCTCTCAAGAGGCCCAAAAATGTTTGAAAGAAAAAGAATAGGGCTTATAACACGAGGGTAGGCCCATATGATTTGTTTTTTGAACTGGCGATCGCGCCGAGATTTTCTTTTAACGTAGAGGGACTTATACAATATCTGAGGCCCAAAGATTGTTTTGGTTAAAAGGGGATTGGGTCTTATACTCTATTAGAGGCCCAAAGGTGTTTAAAGAATAATAATGGGGCTTATAACACGAGGGTAAGCCCAGATGAAAATGTTTTTGAAAAGCGACGATCGCGCCGAGATTTTGAAAACACAGTGGGACTTATACAACAACTGAGGCCCAAAAGTTTGGGTTTTCAAAGGGGTTGGGTCTTACACTCTAATAGAGGCTGAAAATGATTTTGAATGGGTCTTATAGCTCGAGGAGAGGCCCAGATGGTTTGTTTTAAATGGGGGATGATCGCGTCGAAATTTTGAAATACAACGGGACTTATACAACATTTGAGGCCCAAAAGGTGGTGTATTTACAAAGGATTGGGTCTTACACTCTATTAGAGGCCCAAAGGTGTTTAAAGAAAAAGAATGGGGCTTATAACACGAGGGTAGGCCCAGATGAAAATGTTTTTGAAAAGCGACGATCGTGCCGAGATTTTGAAAACACAATGGGACTTATACAACAATGAGGCCCAAATTATTTTGGTTTTTCTAAAATGGTTGGGTCTTACACTCTACTAAAGGCCCAATGATTTTTAAAGAATGGGGCTTATAACACGAGGGTAGGCCCAAGGGTTTGATTTTTGAACTGGCGATCGCGCCGAGATTTTCTTTTAACGCAGAGGGACTTATATAATATCTGAGGCCCAAAATTGTTTTGGTTAAAAGGGGATTGGGTCTTACACTCTATTAGAGGCCCAAAAGGTTTGAAAAAGTTTGATGATGGTTGAATTAATAAAAAACCCTAATTTGTTTTCAAAATGTATTTTAATTGAATAAAAATTCAATTAAAATGATCAAAATTGTTTAACATGTGGAAAACAAATTGTGATCTTGGATTAATGTTTCAAAAATCAAGTGTTGACCTACAAAATGATTGGAAATCATTAAAACTTGCAAAATCAAGAAGGAACAAATATTTTAAATGTCAAAAACAATTAAAATATTAATTCTTAGCAAAAATATCAATTATATGAAATAAATAATATTTTTGGGATTTTTTGGTAAAATAAAATATTTTAACATTTTTGTGAATTCTTAAAAAAAGAATTAACTCAAAATCATTAAAACTCGGAGAGAAATTAATTTTTGAATCAATTAAATAAGATCACAAAATTCAAATATTCAAATATTTGAAAAAGGGCGCCAATAACATGGCAAGAACACGCGCCATTCCTCTGTTTCTGCAGATTTGCATTTTCTATCCAATCTCACTGAATACTTGATTATATCATGCAATCTACATATCAATCTACTCATTTCAACCTCACGATCATGTATATGCTCTTTAATTTCATTTATTTTAAGCATGGAATAAGAAATCAAAGAGAAACCTCAAGAACCCTAAATTCTGCATGAAGGTTCAGAAATTCCATACACGATTCATACAAAGCAATTGATTGAGGGTAAACACTCTATGCATGATTATGAACATATGGCCAAATTATTGTGCAGCAAAAATTGCATGGATCATAGAGTTAGAAGAGCTCATGCTTACCACTTGAAGCTGGTGATCGTGTTTTGGGTTAGAGGTGTTACATCTAGGTTCCAATGATCTGGATAGCTTCCCTAGGTGCCATGGAGTGTGTCTGGATACTTGGAGTGGATTGATTTGAGCTGGAACTTGATTTGGCACCTCAACTGCAAATCTGTCAAAGGCTTGACCAGTTGGCTGGTGATTTTGTGATTTTGGTGTTCCAGATGTTATGTGAGTGTTTGGATCACTTCTATATGATGTATGTGAGGTGTGTGTGTGATTGGTTTGATTGGAATTGCTCTCAAACTCAAAACCCGATGGTGACTTGCCTTAGAAGGCAAAATTGGAGTGAAGAAGGAGATTTTGAGGAAAGCATCTGTTTGATGGATTTGGTGTACTCAAACTGAGCTCAAATGAGCTCTATTTATAGTAGAGAAAGTTTATTTTGCAAGCAATAGTGAATGGAAACTGCAGCAGAGGTTTGGCCAATGGTTGCACTTTGGAATCTCAAGTCTCCTCTAGCCATTGACTAGAGGTTAGAGCACAGAGTTGTGGTTCCCTAGTTGTTGGATCATTCTTTACTGAATTCAGTTGTAAATATGTCAGTCCATGCCACCTTGGTGCATCCATTAAATGCTCCAATCCAAAATTGGAGTCTTGTCCCTCTTTTATGGATTTCTAGGTTTGGCATGCTACTTTTGGTTCCAAAGACTTGGGAGGCTTGGGATCAGAGTTGGTTCCTCCTTGGTCCCCCTTGAGGTGTTCAGATGGATAGAGTTGCTTACCCTTTGCAAAATTTGGGCAAATCGAGCAAAACTCCAAAATCTTCCTTGCTTTGGCAGTTTTCAGCAAGGCATATTGGCATTGTCATATCTCATGGCCCAAGTGGAATTTGATGGAGTTCTTGGCCATTTTGGAAAGCCCTCATATGATACAACAACTGTTTGATCATAATTGGTTTTGATACATTTTGGATCCAAGTGAAAAATGCCCCTACATTTGGAGAAAAGTGAAGGCAGATTCTGACTTAGTGAAAATTTCACTAAGTGTTGGAAAAAAGTGACATTTTCACTTTTTGTGATTTTGATCATTCCATTACTCAAAATCCATGATGAATTGGAATGAGGTGTAGTTGAAGCTTTTGTAGAGGGTAATGAGAGCTACAAATCCAGCCTTGGATGGGGAAAAATGGCCTTGTGGTTTAGGAGTTATGATCCTCCAAAGTTGGTACCCTCGCCACTTTGTTCCATAACTTAGAAATTTTCTAAGTTTTTATGGTTACCCCTTTTACAAGTTATCCCACTTTCCTTGATTTTTCTTGATTAATGATGATTCAAATCACACATTAACATCATTTTAGGGTTAAAAAACCATAATTGTGAAAAATCTCAAAAAGTCAAAGTTGACTTTTGTGCACAGTTGACTTTTTGTCAGATGAACTCCAAACTGTGCGATCCTCTATGAAATCAAGCCCTTGACCTAAATCAAACTTGATGGACATGTTCCATAGGTGTTATAGGGTGTATTAAATCATGTCTTAGGGTTTGGGAGCATGTTTTGGTCAAAAGCCGAAGACACAGTTGACTTTTCTCGCGAAACCCTAATTTTGGTTCAGATGAACTTGAAACTTGTTGCTCAAGCTTCTTGGATCAATCCATTGTTGCAAATGGACCAATGTGGTGTGTTAGGGACCCTCAAATCATCTCTTGAGTTCTTGGCTCATGATTTGTCCCAAAAGTATACTTAGGGGTAAATTAGGTCAAGAAACCCTAATTCCTGATTTTTGGTGAATGCATCCCCTGAGGCTAAATTGGCTTGATGATTAGGTTTATGATGTCCCTTAGAGCATCATAGGTTATGCTTTGAAGCATTGGCTCATGCCCAAAGGAAAATTTCCATCTGGAGGCCCTGGTAGACCAAAACCCTAATTTGGTGACACTGTCGGTTTTGAGGTTTGATCCACTTAGAATGTTTCGTCCTTGTGCTTAATCCTTGAGGTGGGAGTCCTATTGATCCATTGTGGATGTTTGAGAGGTTTATACAAGTTGAAAATCATGTCATTCCTTGATTGATCCTTGTCTAAGAGCTCTGAGAGAGCCTGAAACCCTAAGTCTGATTGTAGTGGATGCTCACCCATCTTTGGGGAGACTACTGAGGTATGATGGTCCATCCATATTGTGATGATGATTTGCACAATGATGGGAAATCTTAGTGGTCAAAATTTGGGGTATGACAAGCACCCTTTGAACACTTTAAAGTACTTTTGGCTACTCTTGAGTCGTTTTGAGAGTTAAGAGTTGTTGTTGAGTTGTTTTTAAGTTTTTTAAGAACTCTATTGAGTTATAAAGAATATACTAAAATTTTGAGACTTTTTGAGTATTTTGGTTGATTTTAGAGTTGTTGAGTAATAACATAACATTACTCCATTTGAGGTGTAAAATAATTATTTTTAAGTTATATTTTTTAGATTAGTAATCTGGTGGGATTATAGTGAGGTTTGTGATTGGCAACCTTATGGTTCAAGAGTGGAACCATATTTTGATGATGATTATCGAGATTATTTTTTATGATTGTTTGAGTTGCATGCCTGTCTGCTATAAATGATCATGCATGCATATATTTTGGAGTTATGTAGGACTTCAGTCCAATGAGGTCAGGTTCAGAGAAGAACCATGACGGTCTCATGTTCAGAGAGGGACACAGTTCAGAGAGGAACTAGAGACATGGGCAATCAGTAACAAACCTCTGACCCCAAAACCCTGTACCACATGCATATTGATGAAGGAGTTGGTGCATTAGTATTTGCAGTATAAATTGGATTGTGATTGTGTTTTGTGAGAATATTATATCCGTCGTTGTCTTGTTTGCCATCATGCTGTTAATTTTCAACATTAGCATTTGTAAGGTGTATTCTCACCCATTTATTGTTGTTGTGGCATTTGTACTCCTCGGGAGTGCAAACAATCAGGTACCAGAGTAGTCGTTTGAGTTAAAAGATGACATTGATGCATATTTAGCTTTTATCATTGGGTCCTAGAGGAGACGATATGATATGTAGCACTGGGGATGAGTTGTTCATTCTCTATTTGTTTTATGCCTTACTTATGTTGGAGTTTTGTTATCCTTTTGATGTTGAGACTTATATGTCCAATTTAATGATTTTCCGCTGCTTATTTTTAAATGACTATGTGGTGTTGATATTTTTATGCTATGGTGAAACATGTGTGACACTCTAATTGTGGATTTTTATTTGAACTATCTAATTAAATGTCGAGTCAGGGATTAGGGTGTTACTTAGTGGTATTAGAGCAGGTCAGTCCGTTCGGCCAGGTTTTGTGATTTTTATTTGTTTCCTACTATGGGACAAGTGTTTTAACTTTGTCTATGCAATGTTTCTTATAATGGTTGTTTAATTATGTATAGTGAAATAGTTGAAAGAAACGATCGCTTAATCGTTGATGCCTTGGCAGCTTTGGCCCAGGTGATGGGACAGGCTTTGAATGCTCAGTAGAATCTGCAGGCTAAAGGTGTCCAATCCCGTGGGCTGAACAGGTTTCAGAGAAACAATCCGACCAACCTTAAAGGGAAGGTATGATCCAGAGGGTGCTAAATTTTGGTTGCAAGAGATCGAGAAAATATTTAAACACTACAAGAAAATTGGAAAATTGCGACGGTTTATTTTGGCAGATTACGACGGTTAGAACCGTCGCAATTTGTAAGTTACGACGGTTTCGGTCCTGTCGCGGAAACGTGCGTCGCGAAGCCGTATTGCGACGGTTGTGAAAACTGTCGTACAAACCGTCGTTATTTTCACGACGGGTAACTAACTGTCGTAATCTCCATATTGTGACGATTTCCAACCGTCTTAACTTGCTTAATGATTTTTGTTTTCATTGTTGATTGCGAAGGTATATTGTGGCGGTTTGAACAGCCACAAGTTGCAAATATTTTTCAAAAAAAAAATCTAAGGTATATTGTGGCGGTTTGAACCGGCACAAGTTGAAAATATTTAAAAATAAAAATCTGCACTCAGTTTAGGATTCAGAATACAGCTATTGTAGGTTACATTAATGGCAATCATCAATCATCATGATATTCACACAATAAACACAAACATTAAATCGTGAGTCTAGAAAACACAAAGATATGTATGTATACAATTCCAATAAACAAAGAGTATGAAGTTTTCAATCATTAACCTTGCGTTCTCTAATTTTTTAACCACATCACACATATCATGGATGATAATTTTCTTCACTCGATACCAAAGAAGTAACCATCAGAAAAAAAAATAGTACATAAAATCCCAATAAGAAACAGTTGACATATGATATGACACCGGAACATCAAATTGAAATAGGTTGATGATCAAGATTTTAAACATTCAACAAGGATTCAAACAGTCAATATTAGAAACAGGAACACAAGATTAGGCAATGTATTCTTGGTAATGATCTTTTCAATTTTAAATCAGTACCAGGAACACAATATCATGTGATTTTAACTACTATTAGATTCTGTTAATAACAGAATCTCACCTACTAAAATCTTCTATAGTGATTAACACTTAAAATAAGATGCTTAGGTAGTTCATTAAGATAAATAAAATTCAATAAAATTAATCAATGATGGATTTAAACATTGACTTTTATTGATTACACCAATCAACAAGTTCTCACCCGTGCCGAAATACAACTTGATCAATTCCATTCTAGTCCTTTGTAGGTTCGGTTGCTACTCTAAAGTCCCACACAGCAGCAGAATGCCCCATCTATGAAAAAAAAATAAAGTTAGAATGACAAAAGTAAGTCTTCCCAATTTGGTATTTTGGGGTTTTTAGCACTTTTTCCTCTACCTCCAGATTCTCATAATGCTTGCTTCCAAAGAAATTCTGAAAAGGTAGAAACTATATTACAGTTGATTCAAGTACAGTTTTCGACTGCATTTTTCATCAAGCCAGTTTTAGATTAAAAACATCAAAACACAAATAGCTTCAGTTCAAATTCAATTATGAGAAAAGCAGTTTTATAAAAAGCAAGCTTATTCAGAACATGCTAAAACCTAACCAAAACATACACAAAGTAGACTAACTCATTGACCTGTGCAATTTACACTCACCATTTACCCATTTATCTTGCACACGAACCATACATTGATTGACTTCTGTGCATACTTCTCTAACTACACCCATGGATATTGAGATACAGATTGATTAGAGAGAGAACCTCAATGAATGGAAGATCAAACACAACACATCGTTGTGAAAGAAAAAATATTGGGAAAGGTTTATAGTAGATGAAACTTAAGCTACCAAATATTGGCTAAAATAGCTGTTAACAATTTAAATATAGCAGAGGAATTCTTAGTTTTCATTACATCAACACACGCAGGGAAGCTAAATCCCTCAGAAAGTACATTACTAGTGGATACAAACAACACCATTCTCACAGTCAAGAAAAATACCCACCCGAAAATCTCAGAAAAAGCTCACAATTCACACCAGAAAAGATTCACATATACACACTTCAAAAAACTTGGCAACTTGGCGTGCATATCTGCACCACAGGCAACAACGAAAAAGCAGTACAACATATTAAGGACATTCAGAAGGTTCTTTATGGTACTTACATGCTATCAGAAGAGGCTGAATACTGGTCGGATAATGCACGATAGAGATTGGAAGCTAGTGGTATTGATATTACTTGGGCTATGTTGAGAGCTGCATTTCTGGATAAATATTTCCCGGCTAATGTGTGCAGCAAGAAGGAGATCAAGTTCCTGGAGCTTAAGCAAGGGAACATGACTGTTGTGGGTTATGCTATCAAATTTGAGGAATTCTCTAGGTTATGCCCTCATTATAATGGGGTAGGAGCTGAAGGGTCCAAATGCATCAAGTTTGAAAGTGGACTTCTCCCAGAGATCAAACATTTTATCAAATTCTAGGAAATTTGCCAGTTCTTTATGCTGGTTAAAAAGTGTTGTATCTATGATGAAGATATATGTGCTATATCTACTCATTACAAAAGTGTTAGTGATAAGAGTAATGGTAATCATAACCACGGGAAGCCGTATATCATTCAAGACGATAAGGGTAAACACAGGTTTCAGTAAAGAAATAATGGTGGGAAGAGAAAGGTCCTCAGTTTATACATGTTAGACAAGTAGAAGAGTTCCTAAAAGATGAAGCTCAAGTGTAACACCCTAAATAATCCCCCGCGTAATATAAATAAAATCAGAGTAATTATCCACAAAATCATATTTAGGAATGTCACACTTCCAACAAACACTTACTCATTCAATCAGATATGTAACACATGTTCTTTTAAAAATGATTTATAGTAACATTATCAGCAAAACATAATTGAAGGTTAATTAATATAACATCGGAAATAACATTTAATCATTCAAGTTAACAACTCAAGGCATAGCATAATTGATAGTGTCATAAAGAGACAACAGTTGTAGGAAATAAAACATGGTAATTAACCACCAATAATAAAAAGCACGCAACGTTCCATAACCCCAGTGTTACATATCAGAGCAGACGCTAACTATAAAGAAAAATATTAAGGAAACTCAATCTTTAACTCACATCTGAGTCCTACTATGGAGTATCTGCACATTGCCCACGTGGAGGCAATATTCTAACAGAAGGGGTGAGATATCATGATAATATAAAGGAAAACATGATAAACAATATGCATTAGGATATCACATGTATTGTCAACCAATCTACAACACATCACACTCAACACCAACAACAAGTTACCCAAGCATAAGGATAACACAACAACAATTCAGCTAAACATCTCATATTAATCACCTAACAACATCATTACTAATTATTCCCCAACCAACATGGAAATCAAGTAGCAGCAAGTCCAATTAATCACACAAAACCATATATTTGGCAACATAGCAACATATATAATGCAATGAGACTCACAACCTGACTCAATGCATATGCACGTGGTACCAATTTTCGTGAACACTCAGGTTCACCGTTCCGATCCCCACCTCCTAGGATCAAAACCACTCACAGACCCATCACCTCCAGAATCAGCTACTGGCTCAATCCACACAATGGGATTTTAGGCTAACCAACCATGGACCATTGTTCACAAATGTATGCAATGCGACTATTTATGCATACAACAACGATAACATCATCGTGCATAATAACCCACCACCATGGTTATTATACACCACCTAAATTGGCCAACAAACATAAAATATATGTCATACAATATATATATATATATATATATATATATATATATATATATATATATATATATATTTATACAATCATAACAACTAAAAATAATCACATTCGAAGTAATGCATTATACCACACAAAATTATATCATAACCTCAATCATGTCCAACAAAAAAATATCACTTCTCAGGTTCTACAACCCACATAAAATGAAAGTATGTGCCCTCGGCTTCATGCTTCTTCGAACGGTGCCTCAAACAAACTTACGGATCAAAAGTTACGTCCATTCTGCCATCACTCACTACAGGTTCGCTACTGCTCGCTTCGCGAAATACAACTCACATATCGAACTCTCGCTACTGCTCGCTACCTTCACTTTCGTAAACTCATTACAGAATGTAAACCATGGACTTTTCCTACGCAAACTCTTCAGGACAGCAAACCAGAAAAGTGTAATTTTTGCAGTTGGAGGCCTTCCGAACCTCCGAATTCGATTCCGTAAAATGTATCAGTTCCAGAATTCGAAATACTAGCATTATGTAACAGTTATAACAACCTACAACACCTTTTTAGAGGTCCTAACATCATACATACATCATGTATTCATCAATTCATATATTCAACACATGATTCATAAACCACAAGGTCAACAAATAAGATAAGGCAAAATCATTATCATCAACAACCCAACACAACACAACATAATCATACAACATCAATATCAATCAGTTTCATCAATTTCATCAATAATCATTATAATCAACAACAATTAACAATAATCTAAACCCTAAATCTACCCTTCCTCACATCATTCATAATTGACACCAATTACATGAACCGCAGCAGGAGCCGCTGGGCCTGAAGGTTACAAACTTCGGGAAAGCAAAGATACAAGAGGTGTGACAGCAACTCCTGAAGGTTACAAACTTCGGGAGAAGGAAGGACCTAGAGTCACTGCCATGATGACCATACCACCACCCGTGGTACACACTGTCCCGGAAGGACATATTCCACAAATACCTTCTTGTGGAAGCGAAAGTATGTTCGACAGAATGAATGAGTTCCAGGATCAGTTCCTTGAGATACAGAAAGAGCTGCAAGCCCTTCGCGGTCAGGATCTATTTGGAAAGGACGCCGCAGACCTTTGTTTGGTCCCCAATGTGAAAGTTTCGCACAAATTCAAAGTCCCCGAATTTGAAAAATACAAGGGTAAATCTTGCCCTCAAAGCCATTTAGTGATGTACGCTCGGTGAATGTCAACTCAGATAAAGAACCAGGAGCTACTGATTCACTATTTTCAGGATAGTTTAACCAGTGTCGCACTCAAATGGTACATGGATTTAAACCGCACTAAGATCGGCACTTTCAGAGATCTTGGCGCTGCTTTTGTTCAACAATATTACTATAACCTGGACATGGCACCGGACAGAGATCAACTCAGAGGCATGTCACAGAAGGACAAGGAATACGCTCAGAGATGGCGTGAAATTGCCGCCCAGATTTTTCCACCTCTTGAGGAAAAAGAGATGACAAAGATCTTCTTAATGACCTTGAGCTCATTTTACTACGACCGAATGGTCGCCAGTGCGCCTAGTGACTTTACCTAGATGGTGGGCATGGGAGTTCGTCTTGAGGAAGCAGTTTGAGAAGGACGTTTAGTTAAGGATGCTGCATCATCAAGTAGTACCAAAAGATACGGTAGTGCTCTCCCTAAGAAAAAAAAGCAAGATATTGGCAATATCTCTCTCAGAAAGCAAAGGCGACGGTACCAACCAGTAGCAGTTGTAACTCCTGCTATCAACTCTGCGCCTGTTCCTACGTACCAACCTCAGGTTGCTCAGAGCCAACCTAATCAACAACAATATCAGCAAAGGAAATAACAGCCTCTTCAGTAGGCTCGTCCTCAGTACAACAACAATCGTACAACGCGACCACCAGGGTTCGACCCTATACCGATGTTGTATGCAGAACTGTTTCCATTATTACTGGTCAAGGAGGACCAGGTCTCCTCTTACAGTACCGGAAAATCTGCCTTTTTGGTTCAAAGCGGATCAGACTTGCCTTTACCATCAAGGAGGACCAGGGCATAACATAGAAAATTGTCTCAGCTCAAATCCGATGTACAAAAGCTTGTTAGGAGCGGGGTCTTATGTTTCAAGATACGAATCCAAATGTTCTCATGAACCCACTGCCTCAACACGAGAAAGCTGCGGTAAATTTGATAGAAGGAGAGTCTAACAACAGCTATCAAATTCATGATGTACTCTTGTTGAGGACCAATCTGGTCAAGATGCATTGTAGAGAGAGCGGGTATAGCCATATACCACATCACAATTATCACCAGTGTGATATCTGCTCTCAAAACAATCAAGGATGTTCTGTGGTGCAATCAGCTCTACAGGACCAATTGGATCTGGGTTGGATCCAGGAGCACCGAGTTCGTGGAGATAACATGACTTATGCAAATTCCAACATCATTCAGAACCATGACATCTGTGCAATGAATGTCAACTTAGTGGCAATGCACTCAAGGCAAAGCCAGTATCATAATCTACCGCGGCACGATTACAATTCCTGTCTGATTTGCTCGGTAAACAAACAGGGATGCTCTTTTGTACAAGAGGCCCTCCAACGTCAGATGGATCTTGGGTGGATCCAGGACTACCTGATAGAAATCCTTATCAAGTTAACATGATTCAAATCTTTGATATTCGTTTGATGAACACCAGCTTGGTGGAGTTACACGCTACACAAGTCCAACTCGGTTTTCTCACTTCACATGATTATCTGAGCTGTAAAGTATGTCGTGAAAGTAACCAAGGGTGCGCTCTCGTTCAAAGAACTTTACAAGAATTGTTAAACCATTGGTGGCTTCCGATCGATCTAGACGAAGACACGCAACAAATCAGTGTGACAAATGGGAACCCTACTAGGCATCAAAGTCAGGATGTTCGATCTATGGAAATATACCTAGTGAGGTTACACTGCATTCAAAGCGGACGTGGCCGGGTGCCACCACAAAACAATGAGCGCTGTAGAGTCTGCTCGAAAAATAATCAAGGATGTTACCTCGTGCAAGCAGCCCTTCAAAGTCAGTTGGCTCCCAAAGAGATTCGACCGTGTCCAAGTTCTGGATCAATCAGCTGGATGCTAGACTATTTTGCTGATCAGATTAAGGATGTTGTCGTGATCTCTGATCGCGAAAGGACCAAAGATGTTTGTACCATCATCCCTCTACTTGACGAATCAAATGTTCTTAACCAGGAATTGATTGAAGTTACTTACGACAGTCAGAGAAATCAGAAGGCTCCTGTAGTTATCTATCTACCGGGACTAGTGCCGTACAAATCCGATAAGGTGATCCCTTACAAATACGGTGCAACAACAATTGAAATTGAAAGGAAATTCCATTACCCTCCGTCATGAATATTGCAGACATCAGTTGAGTAATACGGAGTGGTCGAATCTTCAACAGAGGATTTGGAGAACCTAACAGAGAAAAGGAATCTCAAACGGAAATTCCTGATCAACCGGTCGGTCAATCGAGTGATCCCGACCTTTCAAAGAACGATGATGAGATGCTGAAGCTCATCCAAAGGAGTGAATACAACATTGTTGATCAGCTGTTACAAACTCCTTCAAAGATCTCTGTGTTATCTCTTTCACTCAATTCCGAAGCCCACAGAGAGGCTCTACAGAAAGTCTTAGAGCAGGCCTTTGTGGAACACGATGTGTCGATAAGGCAATTCGACAGTATCGTCTCTAACATCACTTCCTGCAACAACTTGGGGTTTAGTGATGAGGAATTTCCAGAAGAAGGCAAAAGTCACAACTTGGTGCTCAATATCACAGTTAACTGCCAGGACGATGCTTTAGCCAGCGTACTGGTAGATGTAGTGAGCGATTTTGGACGTGGTTCTTAAGCACTGTCGCTCTGGGGTACTACAGGTCAATTCATTTTTTATCCTATTGAAGCTGATGAAGGAAAAGAAATAGATGTCTCCAACAAACCCTGCTTACAAACTGAGGTTAAACAGTCAAAACTGTTGGTTTACAGATGCGGTTCGTGTTCGTGGGCCTCTCTCTGCTTATTTTGTTCAGAACGAAATATAGGGATTATTCATGGGGAATTTGTTGGGATACTATGCTAGATTGGCTGGAGGTAGGGGACTTTGATTAGTGTGCTCGCTAAGATTCTTTTTCAATCTTATGCCTACGTATTCCCGGGATAGGGAAATCAGAGGGATCGTAGTTCCTCCTATTCTATGGGAGGAAATGGTGTTTTGGTGTCTTGTTTAAAGCCCAAGACATGAAGCCAAAGGTGGTTTGTATCTTGTTCAAAGCCCAAGATGTGAAGCTGAAGGGTCTATTTGTATCTTGTTCGAAGCCCAAGATGTGAAGCTGAAGGGTTTTGACTTTAGAGAGAATTTGTCATCTCTAAAGAGGATTTGTTTGGTTTATTTATCACAACTGTTGGGTGACGGATTATAAAGGAGAATTACTTTAAATGGGATATGTGAATCTAGCAATGCCATAATTTACTTTATAGGGGATTTTTAACCTGAAGGAGAAGACTTTAACTCAGTGTAGAGCAATGCCATCTTTCCTTAGGAATTTCTCATGCTAAAAGGGGGACAGTGGCGTGGATGTGAATAATCCAGAGGCTTGCCGCTTACAGCAATTTAGATGAAGGAAAAGGAGTTGTTGATGTTTGTATACTATGATCAAGGCATAGATTTTGATGATAAAAGGTTGATTGACTCAACCGGGGGTTTCTTATACAAAGCCTAAGAGGAGGCTATTGACCCAACAAGAGGGTGTTGTTATGTGTCTCGTACGAAGCCCGAGAGAGAGGCTAAAAGGGTTGACTCAACAAGAGAGTGCTTTTGTATGTGTCTTGTACGAAGCCCAAGATGGAGGCTAAAGGTGCTTGACTCAACAAGAGAGTCTTTTGTACTCAACAAAAAAGTGTTTTGTATCTCGTACGAAGCCCGAGATAGAGGCTAAAGGTGATCGACTCAACAAGAGAGTCTTTTTATACTCAACAAGAGAGTGTTTTGTATCTCGTACAAAGCCCGAGATGAAGGCTAAAAATGTTTGACTCAACAAGAGAGTCTTTTATACTCAACAAGAGAGTGATTTTGTATCTCGTACGAAGCCCGAGATGGAGGCTAACAAGGTTAACTCTGCTGGGGAGAATCATTGTACAAAGCCCAAGAGGAGGCTAGGATTACTGTTTCAGTTGAGTGACAGGTCCAGTATGTTGGATAAAAGAGAAAATTAGTTCTTATATGCGTAATGTTGTACTCATGCATTTGATCTGAGGACCAGGATTATTTCCTGTTCTTTAAGGAAACGGGGAATCCGAAGAGTATTGAGACTGCCCAAGTCTACGGGTTTTTTTTTCCTATTTTTGAAAGGAACTTGAGAATGTCTTCGAGACTCAAGGAGATTAGACTCTCAAAGTCTAGAGTTTTATCTTTTGTATTATGCTTAAGAGAAATTAAGAGACAGTATGTTCGCGGTAGAAAGATCTAGACTCTTTGAAAGACTGTTCTATTAAGATGACTAATTTTTGTTCCTATACCTTTAAGAGGTCGTCAGGACAATTTTTACGAAGCCCAAGAGGAGGCGAGAAAAACTTTTAAGAAGCCGAAGGGACAATTTGTACGAAGCCCAAGAGGAGGCTATCTTCCCGGAGGAAGAATCATTATACGAAGCCTAAGAGGAGGCTGTGAAAATGTGTAAGAAGCCGACGGGTCCTTATACGACGCCCAAGAGGAGGCGGGGATGCTTTTAGGAAGCCTGTGGGTCCTTGCACTAAGCCCAAGAGGAGGCTGATGAACAGTTTCAGAAGGGGTTTCACTTGGAACATTGGTCTTCTGTATATGAACTGTTCAAGGGGGAGATTTCTTAGATCTAGTTATCTAAAATTGTTTGTAAAAGAAAATTCTCATGGTTTAGGTTATGTTTGAAATATCCGGGAGAACTTCGGATGTAAGGAGACGAGATTTTGTCTAGTTCTAGACGTAGTTGCCGGGGAAACTCTAAATATCTATACTAGAATTACACAGTCGATATGAGTTTATGAAAGAAGACTTATAGTGAAACAGCCCCACAATACAGTTATATACATATGAAAGCGGTAAATGAAAGCGGGTAAACACTTACTCGGTTGTAGAGCTTCCATGTTGTTTGGTTAGTTTGTTCAACAATGAAAGCTTTGATAACAATATTATATTCAAAATCAAAGGAGAAAGTGCTTTGAAAGGTAAATTGAGGCTTACAGCTCAAGGAGAGGCCCAGGGTTTTATCAGTGATCGCACTATCGTTTTGTACAGGGACTTATACAAGTGACTGAGGCCCAAGAAAGGTTTTCTTTACAAGGGGATGGGTCTTACACTATCTCAAGAGGCCCAAAATGATTGAAAGAAAAAGAATGGGGCTTATAACACGAGGGTAGGCCCAGAGTTTATTTTGAAAAGGGCGACGATCGCGCCGAGGTTTTGAAAACACCGTGGGTCTTATACAACGACTGAGGCCCAAAAGTTTTTGGTTTCAAAGAGGGATTGGGTATTACACTCTATTAGAGGCCCAAAATTATTTTGAATGGGTCTTATAGCTCGAGGAGAGGCCTAGATGGTATAATTTTTGAACTGGCGATCGCGCCGGGATTTTTAAAAACGCAGTGGGTCTTATACAATGACTGCGGCCCAAAAGTTTTTGGTTTTCAAAGGGGATTGGGTCTTACACTCTATTAAAGGCCCAAAATGATTTTGAATGGGTCTTATAGCTCAAGGAGAGGCCCAGATGGTGTTTGAAAAAGTTTGATGAGGGTTGAATTAATCAAAACCCTAATTTGTTTCCAAAACATATTTTAATTGAATAAAAAATTCAATCAAAATGATCAAAATTGTTTAACATGTGGAACACAAATTGTGATCTTGGATTAATGTTTCAAAAACCATGTTTTGACCTTCAGAATGATTAGAAATCATTAAAATTTGCAAAGTCAAGAAGGAAAAAATATTTTAAATGTCAAAAACAATTAAAATATTAATTCTTGGCAAAAATATCAATTATATTAAATAAATAATATTTTTGGGATTTCTTGATAAAATAAAATATTTTAACATTTTTGTGAATTATTAAAAAAAGAACCAACTCAAAATCATTAAAACTCAGAGAGAAATTAATTTTTGAATCAATTAAATAAAATCACAAAATTCAAATATTTGAATTTTCAAAAAAGGCGCCAAGAACAAGGGCAAGAACACGCGCCACCCTCTGTTTCTGCAGATTTGCGTTTTCTATCCAATCTCACTGAATACTTGATTAGATCATGCAATCTACATATCAATATACTCGTTTCAACCTCACGATCATGTCTATGGTCTTTAATTTCATTTATTTTAAGCATGGAATAAGAAATCAAAGGGAAACCTCAAGAACCCTAAATTATGCATGAAGGTTCAGAAATTCCATACACGATTCATACAAAGCAATTGATTAAGGGTAAACACTTTATGCATGATTATGAACATATGGCCAAATTATTGTGCAGCAAAAATTGCATGGATCATAGAGTTAGAAGAGCTCATGCTCACCTCCTACAGCTGGTGATCGTGTTTTAGGTTAGGGGTGTTACAGCTAGGTTCCAATGATCTGGATAGCTTCCCTAGGTGCCATGGAGTGTGTCTGGATGCTTAGAATGGATTGAAATGATCTGGAACTTGATATGGCACCCCAACTGCAAATCTGTCAAAGGCTTGAGCAATTGGCTAGTGATTTTGTGATTTTGGTGTTCCAAATGTTATGTGAGTGTTTGGATCACTTCTATATGATGTTTGTGAGGTGTGTGTGTGATTGGTTTGATTGGAATAGCTCTCAAACTCAAAACCCGGTGGTGACTTGCCTTAGAAGGCAAAATTGGAAGTGAGAAGGTGATTTTGAGGAAAGCATCTGTTTGATGGCTTTGGTGTACTCAAACTGATCACAAATGAGCTCTATTTATAGTAGAGCAAGTTTGTTTTGCAAGGAATAGTGAATGGCAACTGCTGCATAGGTTTGGCCAATGTTGAGCAATGAGAATCCAAGTCTCCTCTAGCCATTGACTAGAGGTTAGGCACAGGCTGCTGGTTCCCTTGGTCTTGGATAAGTCTTGACTGAATTCAGTTGGCAATGGCTCAGTCCATGCCACCTTGGTGTATGCATTGAATGCTCCAATCCAAAATTGGAGTCTTGTCCGTCTTTTAGGCAATTCTAGGTTTGGCATGCTATTTTTGGTTCCAAAGACTTGGGAGGCTTGGGATCAGAGTTGGTTCCTCCTTGGTCCCCCCTTGAGGTGTTCAGATGGATAGAGTTACTTGCCCTTTGCAAAATTTGGGCAAATCGAGCAAAACTCCAAAATCTGCCTTGCTTTGGCAGTTTTCAGCAAGGCATATTGCCATTGTCATATCTCATGGCTCAAGTGGAATTTGATGGAGTTCTTGGCCATTTTGGAAAGCCCTCATATGATACAACAACTATTTGATCATAATTGGTTTTGATATTTTTTGGATCCAAGTGAAAAATGCCCCTATATTTGGAGAAAAGTGAAGGCAGATTCTGACTTAGTGAAAATTTCACTAAGTGTTGGAAAAAAGTGACATTTTCACTTTTCTTGATTTTGATCATTCCATAACTCAAAATCCATGATGAATTGGAATGAGGTGTAGTTGAAGCTTTTGTAGAGGGTAATGAGAGCTAATAATCCAGCCTTGGATGGGGAAAAATGGCCTTGTGGTTTAGGAGTTATGATCCTCCAAAGTTGGTACCCTAGCCACTTTGTTCCATAACTTAGGAAAATTTCTAAGTTTTTTATGGTTACCCCTTTTATAAGTTATCCCACTTTTCTTTATTTCTCTTGATGAATGATGATTCCAATCACACATTAACATCATTTTAGGGTCAAAGAACCAAAATTGTGAAAAATCTCAAAAAGTCAAAGTTTGACTTTTGTGCATAGTTGACTTTTTGTCAGATGAATTCCAAACTGTGCGATCCTCTATGAAATCAAGTCCTGGACCTAAATCAAACTTGATGGACATGTTCCATAGGTGCTATAGGGTGTATTGAATCATGTCCCAAGGTTTGGGAGCATGTCTTGGTCAAAAGTCAAAGTTATGGTTGACTTTTCCCGCGAAACCCTAACTGTGGTTCAGATGAACTTGAAACTTGTTGCTCAAGCTTCATGGATCAATCCATCGTTGCAAATGGATCAATGTGATGTATTAGGGACCCTCAAATCATCTCTGGAGGTCTTGGCTCATGATTTGTCCAAAAGTCAACTTAGGGGTGAATTAGGTAAAGAAACCCTAATTCCTAATTTTTGATGTATCCATCCCCTGGGGCTAAATTGACTTGGTGATTGGGTTTATGAGATCCCTTGGAGCATCATAGGTTATGATTTGAAGCATTGGCTCATGCCCAGAGGAAAATTTCTATCTGGAGGCCCTGGTCGACTAAACCCTAATTTGGTGACACTGGCGATCTTAAGGCTTGATCCACCTAGAAGGGAGAAGCCTTGTGCTTAATCCTTGAAGTGGGAGTCCTCTTGATCCTTTGTGGATGTTTGAGAGGTTATACAAGTTGAGGATCATGTCATTTCTTGATTGATCCTTTGTCTAAGAGCTCTGAGAGGGCTTGAAACCCTAAGCCTGATTGTAGTGGGTGCTCACCCATCTTTGGGGAGACTAATGGTTCATCCATATTATGATGATGATTTGCACAATGATGGGAAATCTTAGTGGTCAAAATTTGGGGTATGACAAATGCCCCTATTTAAGCTTCTTGGACCCGAAGGTGTGAATGGCGAAGGTATTCGGGCATTCGGGGTGCAAGAGGATTAAATATTGGATTACCCAAAATTTTGATGGTGATTATGAATGGCAGTTCGCGCATCCTTCCTTTTTCGCTAAGCAATGATGCTTAGAAAAGGTAAACTTCCCCTCGATCCTGGTTTCCTACCAAGGAACTGGTCTAAGTTTCTTTTGTAAACTTCCCCTCGATCCTGGTTTCCTACCAAGGAACTGGTCTAAGTTTCTTTTGTAAACTTCCCCTCGATCTTGGTTTCCTACCAAGGAACTGGTCTCAGTTGCTGATGTAAACTTCCCCTTGATCCTGGTTTCCAACCAAGGAACTGGTCTAAGTTTCTTTTGTCAATAAACTTTACTGACAAGGGACGCTATGTGTAGCAGTTTTCCTTAAACTTCTCGCCGAATTTTCCTGGGGAGATGCCATTTGATGGAAAAAATTCTGATTGTAGAGAGGCACAAACTTCTCTGTTTGAGACGCCATTTGTCGACTATACTGGGGAAAATGAGTCTCTTTGAGAGACTGTTTCTTGCTTGGGGTTACCACATCATATTTTTCTCAGGATCTTCTCGGAGAAATACCATATGATGTGATCCAATTTTGAGGTGCCGATGACCTTTTCATCAGTGAATGTTTCGCAGAAAAACTGTTGTACTGCCGAATCTCTGAGAAGATGCTTTCTATGGGGATTTTCCTTAATCCGGGAAAGCTAAGACATCATCTTCAATGGCAAAGAATGATGTTGGCTGAGGGTTCTTTGGTTTTTCAAAGGTTCAAGTTATCAAAGTGATCAAGGCCGACTTCATCCCAGAAATAAACTAGAGGAGAGAGGTAGTGCAGACGCAACATTTCCTGACGAGGAAAGAACTGACAACTCGATTGAGATGACTGTTATCACTAGGGGATAAGACTGACTAGAGTGATAGTGATGCAATATGAATATGAATGTAAATCATTAATGCATGATGTATGTATGTATATGCTGACAAAACTGACGCGGCATATAGACTAGTAAATGAACATGACTGGATACTCGGCCACTGCGGGGGATGAAAAGTATCACTGGTTCACGATAGCAATTCTGCCTTGCTTAGGAGAGATAGTCCCTATTGGGAGATATGTTGGTCGGGCTTAGGAGGTAAGAACTCTGCCGAGGGTGTCTGATGAAATATTTGCATCTGACACAACTGATCCTTCATTCAGGTGCACTGGTTTAGAAGGAGTACTTTGATTCTGCACTTTGAAGCTTAACCGCCTTTGGGAGAAGCCATCGATATTCTTTCGATGTTCAACAGTCAAAAGAATTTGCCATCTTTATTTTAAAAGCTGAAAAAGTTTAACAAGTAAATTCATTTTTGTTTTATTTCAAGAATCGTTAATCATATTAAAACGTCGTTCTGTAAAGCTAAAACAAATAAGAATTGCAAACAAAAGCACAAGGGCTCAAATTTTATTGATAGGATGGAAATTAGCAAACACGTGATTCCAAAGAGTATTTACAAAGGTTCGAAAATGGTAATTTTAAGAGAAAAGGGCTACATCGAAACATAACAACCAATATCTTTCTACCAACTTTGACTTCGGGGCATCCTGAGCTTCTGTCGAAGATGACCTTGACTGGCGTTTTTCTGACCGATGGCATTACTGTTGCTGAGGGATTTGTCCCTTTGTTGAACATAGTTACTTGCCATTATCCCTAATTTTTGCCTGGATTGTACTGTGATATTTCCAATCCACCGGGATGATTTTGCTTATGTCTCTAATTTTTGCCCGGACCGCCCTTTCGGGTTTTCAATCCACCGAGACATTTTTTTTAGTTTAGGCGAAGTATTTCTTGACTACGTCAACATTTGTGGGGTAGGAAAATTCCTCTCCGTCAATGGTTGCAAGTCTCAAGGCGCCGCCTGAGAAAGCTTTCTTGACCACATATGGGCCGTCATAATTCGGAGTCCACTTGCCCTGAGAATCAGTGAGAAATGATTATATCTTCTTGAGCACGAGGTCTCCTTTTCTGAAGATGCGAGGTTGGACCTTTTTGTCGAACTCCTTCTTCATTCTTTGCTGATACAACTGACCATGGCATAGAGCCGTTATTCATTTCTCTTCGATCAGGTTGAGTTCATCGTGCCGACTTTGGCACCATTCAGCTTCTGTTAGCTTAGCTTCCATCAATACCCGGATTGATGGGATCTCTACTTCGACGGGGAGCACTGCTTCCATGCCATAAACTAGAGATAAAGGGGTTGCCCCTGTTGAAGTGCAGACAGATGTGCGATAACCGTGAAGAGCAAAGGGTAGCATCTCATGCCAATATTTGTAGGTTACAACCATCTTTTGAACAATATTTTTGATATTCTTGTTAGCCGCTTCTACCGCGCCGTTCATCTTGGGTCGGTAGAGAGATGAGTTATGGTGTTCGATCTTGAACTCTGTGCACAACTCTTTCATCATCTTATAGTTCAAGTTAGATCCATTATCTGTAATGATCTAGCCCAGAACACCATAACGGAAGATGATATTGTTTTTGATAAATTGGAACACCACTTGTTGGGTTACATTAGCGTATGACGCTGCTTTGACCCATTTGGTGAAGTAATCAATGGCTACCAGGATGAACCGATGTCCGTTTGAAGCTTTGGGCTCAATCATGCCAATCATGCCGATTCCCCATATAGAAAAAGGCCATGGGGAAGAAAGGACTTTGAGATGTGTTGGCGGTACATGGATTTTGTCGGAGTATATCTGACACTTGTGACACTTCCTCATGTACTTGTAGCAATCAGATTCCATGGTCAACCAGTAGTACCCTGCTCTTAAATTTGTTCTCGCCATTGTGTGTCCATTGGCATGAGTGCCAAAGGATCCTTCATGCATTTCTTTTATCAGCATGTCTGCTTCTGGTCTGTCTACGCATCGGAGCAAGACTGTGTCAAAGTTCCTCTTATAGAGTGTATCACCGCTCAGGAAGAAACTGCCCGCTAGCCTTTTGAGAGTTTTTCTGTCTTTCCTTAGTGCCCCGGGTGGGTACTCTTGTTTCTGAAGGAAGCATTTGATATCGTGATACCAAGGTTTGTCGTCTATGACTGCTTCAATCGTGAAGATGTAAGCGGGCCGTTCAAGGCGCATTATGTCGATCTTAGGTAAGTCATTCCATTGACCTACACCAATCATGGAAGAGAGAGTGGCTAATGCATCAGCCATGTGATTCTCCTCACGAGGGATATGATGAAACTCGATTCTGTTGAAGAAGGATAACAACCTTCTTGCGTAATCTTTGTAAGGAATCAATCCTGATTGGTATGTGTTCCAATCTCCTTTGATCTGATTGACGACCAAAGCTGAGTCGCCATATACATCCAAGTTTTTGATCCTTAAGTCGATCGCTTCTTCGAGACCCATGATACAAGCTTCGTATTCGGCCTCATTGTTTGTACACTTGATCATAAGTCTGGTAGTGAAAGGAATGGTGGTACCTTGAGGTGTTATGATAATTGCCCCAATTCCATTTTTGTAATGATTGACAGCTCCGTCAAAGATAAGTCCCCATTGGGAATCTGGTTCTGGCCCTTCATTGGGTAGCGGTTCATCGCAATCTTTCATTTTTAGATACATGACATCTTCGTCTGGGAATTCAAACCCGATTGATTCCTGATCGTTAATCGGTTGATGAGCCAAATGATCGGCTAAAATACTCCCTTTAACGGCTTTCTAAGCGTGGTACTCGATGTCATATTCTGATAACAACATCTGCCAACGGGCAATCCTTCCCGTGAGAGCAGGTTTTTCAAAGACATACTTGATTGGATCCATTTCTGAGATTAACCAAGTAGTGTGACGAATCATGTACTGGCGAAGACGTTTAGCTGCCCATGCCAAAGCGCAACAAGTTTTCTCGAGCATAGTGTACCGAGTCTCGCAGTCGGTGAATTTCTTGCTCAAATAGTAGATGGCAGACTCTTTCCTTTTGGTTTCGTCTTGTTAGCAAAGTACACAGCCCATGGAGTCTTCCAAGACTGTTAAGTATATGATCAGTGGTATTCCTTCCACTGGAGGTGATAGAATCGGTGGGTTCAACAGATATTCCTTAATACTGTCAAAGGCGGTTTGGAAGTCCTCTGTCCAAACGCAATCCTGATTCTTTTTTAGTAATTTGAAAATCAGCGCACATGTCGCGGTCATGAGGAATATGAATCTGGAGATGTAGTTTAAACGTCCCAGGAATCCCCTGACTTGTTTTTCAGTTTTCGGAGAAGGCATTTCTTGAATGGCCTTGACCTTGTCATGATCAACCTCAATTCCTTTCTGGCTGACGATGAACCCTAAGAGTTTCCCCAAACGGACACCGAACGTGCACTTATTGGGATTCAAGTGGAGTTTGTACTTTCCCAAACGCTCGAATAATTTTGACAAGTGGGTCACATGCTCCTCCTCCGTTTTAGATTTGGCAATCATATCATCGACATATACCTCGATTTCCTTGTGCATCATGTCGTGAAACAGAGTAGTCATAGCCCTTTGATAGGTTGCCCCGACGTTCTTCAAACTGAATGGCATTACCTTGTAACAAAAAGTACCCCATGGGGTAATGAACAAAGTTTTCTCCATGTCTTTCGGCGCCATTTTGACCTGATTATAGCCCGAGAATCCATCCATGAAGGAGAAAACTTTGAACTTTGTTGTACTGTCTACCATCATGTCAATGTGTGGTAAGGGAAAGTCGTCCTTTGGACTTGCCGTGTTCAGATGTCTGTAGTCGACACACATTCTGACTTTTCCGTCCTTTTTCGGAACTGGTACGATGTTGGCTAACCATTGAGGATATTCTGACGTAGCGAGGAAATCCGCGACAATCTGTTTCTGTACCTCCTCTTTGATTTTGATGGCCATGTCCGGGTGAGTCTGCCTCAACCTCTGTTTTACTGGCGGACATTCCGATCTTAACGGTAGATGATGTTCCACGATGCTGGTATCCAACCCTGGCATGTCCTGATAGGACCGAGCAAACACATCGGGAAATTCTCTGAGAAGTTTTGTCAAACTTTCTTTGACAGTTGGACTGAGCAGTGCCCCAATCTAGACTTCTTTTCTCTCTTCTTCCGACCCTAAGTTGACTGTTTCCAGCAACTCTTTGTGAGGCTCAATGGACCTTTCCTCCTGTCTGAGTAGTCGGGAGATCTCCTCTGGAATTTCGTCGTCATTTTCTTCTTCAGCCCCAAATACCGGGAATTCAAAGACGGGAAAAGGCATCAGATCGTATGTTTCAACGGGGTTTAAAACAAGCAATCTGCATGACGTGATGATTTGTGTTTAGAAGAGATAGAGGGAAAATGCAAAAGTGTGTGCAGTGTATTTTTCTTTTACTGCTTGTTTTTATTATTGAGTTGTTTTTTAGGATTACCATTTTCTGAGAAAAGCGAAAAGAGAAAACAACAATTAATGGAGAAATTACAGAACGACGTTATTTTATTAATGAACAAGTCGATTCTTGAAACTACAGCCCTAAAAAACAAAACTCTGTCGCTTTGGGTGAGGCGAAGAGGGAAATTTACAGAAAGTGAGCCCTATCAAAACATCCGTTTCACCTGGGCAAGGTGAAAGGTTAAAGACGGCAATTACTTTGACTTATGAACGATCTTCGGAACATCGACTGCGACCCATTGGCGGCGAACTCCTCGGTGAATCACAACGTCTGGTACCTTCCATGATTTGTCTTCAGAAATGACGCTGATTTCTGGCGGAGCAGGATCATTGGAATCTGTTTCCCAAGCAGAATTGTCGTAGGAGGATTCCTCAGCTGTATTTTGCGTAGTATTTGTACTCTCAGTTGTATCTCCCCATCTAGTTGGCTGGATGTCTTCGAGCCTGATACGAGAGCTTTCAGGAGCGGTGTACTTGACCATGAAACCAAATTTTCCACTTGGTTGTCCTAAGGTATCCCACAATTCTTTGGAACTGGAGGAGTCATCCCTTTCGATGACGTTGACCTCGGGAAAAGCGTAGTTGATGAATTCTAGTCTTGCAACCTTTGCCAATTCATCATCGTACTAGATAAGTTCGGAATGACCTGAGTGTTGATCCTATGACATGGCGGGGAAACATGTATTCTGTTCAATGATGCTCAGCTAATTTTCATTGTTCGGCTGATTTTCTTGCCCCAAGTCTCCGGGATACGGTTGCCAGATAGGCAAGCCATCCATTGGGCCATAATAGTCGTGGTCAAAGTTGTATTTCATCGGAGTTTCTTCCTCTAATGAATTTAGCGGAGCGCAGCATCCTTCAGGATCACAATCTCCGTATATCATTTCGACATCTGACCTTGGTATAAATCTCGGACTCTGTGCGGGATAGCAAAATGGCATAGGCACCTCTTCCTGAGACATATAACCGTCCTCGTTAAGATAGGACTTCCATTCCTCATCTGTATCGGAGGAATCTCCCTCGTTGATAGTATGCACTTCTTGAGTCACTGGTTGAAGGAAGCCTCCACTGTGGAAGAAGTTCTGGATGGAATAAAGACTTTCATCGTTAGCAGCTGTCTGGGTTCAGGTTGTAGAAAAACCAAGACCCTTCTTTGTTTAGCTATCAGTGGGAATGACAAGCTGTCCCCATCCGGTTGTATTGGTATTCTCGACCGCTTTGATAGCATCTTTGTATGAGGAAATCGAGGTTCCTTTCTCTGATTGATTCTCATTGCTCACCGTAAGAGCTTGGAACTGAGTCCCAACAACCTCCTCGGGTTCTACACAAGTAGATGATGATAAGTTGCTTACGAGCAAGGCCTGTTCTCGACAGACTGTGATGAGTTATCCTTTCTGGACAAACTTTAGCTTTTGGTGGAGGGTCGAAGTGACTGTCTCAGCCTGATGTATCCAAGGTCTTCCTAATAAATAACTGTATGTTGCTCGGATGTCCATGACTTGGAAAGTGACTTGGAAAGTAGAGGACCAATAGTTATGGGAAGGTCGACTTCGCCGATAACCGTTTTTCTGGATTCGTCAAATGCTTTGACGATGACCTCGCTGGTTTTCATTGAAGGTCCTTTGAATGATAGTCGCATTAAAGTGGACTTAGGCATAACGTTCAGGGCTGACCCTGTGTCTACCAGTACGCTGGCTAAAGCATCGTCCTGGCAGTTGACTGTAATGTTGAGCGCCATGTTATGACGACGACCTTCTTCAGGTAATTCCTCATCACTAAATCCTAAGTTATTGCAGGAAGTGATGTTAGAGACAATGCTATCGATCTGTCTAATTGTTACATCCTATTCCACAAAGGCTTGCTCCAAGACTTTCTGTAGAGCCTCCCTATGTGTTTCTGAACTAAGTAACAGTGATAATACCGAGATCTTTGAAGGAGTTTGTAACAGCTGATCAACAATGTTGTATTCACTCCTTTGGATGAGCTTCAGCATCTCATCATCGTGTTTTGAAAAGTCGGGATTACTTGATTGACCGACTGGTGGATTGGGAACTTCTGTCTGAGATTCCTTTTCTTTGCTGGGTTCTCCAACTCCTCGGTTGAAGATTCGATCGCTCCATGTTACTCGACTGATGTCTGCAATATTCACGAAGGAGGGTAACAAAATTTCCTTTCCATTCTCAATTGTTGTTGCACCGTATTTATAAGGGATAGCCTTAGTTGATTCATACGTTAGCGGTCCCGGTAGATAGATGACTATGGGAGCCTTCTGATTTTTCTGACCATCGTAGGTAATTTCGATCCGTTCCTGGTTAGGAACTCTCGATTCGTCAAGTAGAGGGATAATGGTACAAACATCCCTAGTCCTCTGATGATCAGAGATTACGACGACTTCCTCGATTTGATCAGCGAGATAGTTGACTGATCCAGAACTTGACCATGGTTGAATTTCTTTGCAGTCCAAGTGACTTTGAAGGGCTGCTCGCACGAGGTAGCATCCTTGATTATCCACTGAGCAAACTCCACACCGCTCATAGTTGTGTAGTGGCACCTGGCCACGTCCGCTTTGAATACAGTGTAACCTTACTAGATCTGTTTCCATCGACCGAACATCCCGACTTTGATATCTAGTAGGATTCCTGTTAGTGATACTAATTTGCTGGGTGTCTTCATCCATATAGATTGCAAGCCACCAGTGGTTTAACAAGTGCTGAAGTGTTTCCTGGACAAGGGCACAACCCTCATCGTCTTCACAACCCGCTTTACAGCCCTGATAATCATGTGATACCAGGAACCCGAGCTGGACCTGTTTAACATGTAACTCCACCAGGCTGGTATTCATCAAGCGAATATCAAAAATTTGAATCATGTTGATTTGATAATGATTCCTATCATGGTAGTCTTGAATCCATCCAAGATCCATCTGATGCTGGAGGGCCTCTTGTATGAAAGAGCAACCCTATTTGTTTACCGAGCAAGTCAGACAGGAATGGTACTCATACCGCGCCAGATTATGATACTGGCTTTGCCTTGAGTGCATTGCCACCAAGTTGACATTCATCGCACGGATATCAAGGTTTTGAATGATGTTGGAATTCGTATAAACCATGTTAACTTCACGAACACGGTGCTCTTGGATCCATCCGAGATCCAATTGTTCCTGTAGAGCTGATTACACCACAGAACATCCCTGATTATTTTTAGAGCAGATATCACACTGGTGATAATTACGAGGTGGCACATGGCCATATCCACTCTGTCTACAATGCATCTTGACCAAGTTGGTCCTTAATAAGAGTACATCGTGAATTTGATAGGTGTTATTAGACTCTCCCTCTATCAAATTGACTATAGCCTTCTCGTGTTGAGGCAGCAGGTTTGTGAGAACATTCAGATTCGTATCTTTGAAAGATAAGACCCCGCTCCTAATAAGCTTTTACACGTCGGATTTGAAACTGAGACAATTTTCTATGTTATGCCCTGGTCCTCCTTGATGGTAAGGGCAAGTCTGATCCACCTGTAACCAAAAAGGCGGATTTTCCGATACTGTAAGAGGAGACTTAGTCTGGACATGCCCCTTGGCCAGTAGTAACGGAAATAGTTCTGCGTACGATACAGGTATAGGATCAAATCCTGGTGGCCGCGTTGTATGGTTGTTGTGGTATTGAGGACGAGCCTGCTGAAGAGGCTGTTGTGTCCTTTGCTGAAATTGCTGCGAATGCGGTTGGCTTTAAGCAACCTGAGGTTGATACGTAGAAACAGGCCCAGGGTTGATAGCAAGAGTTACAGCTGCTACTGGTTGGTACCGTCGCCTTTGCTTTCCGAGAGAGATATTCCCAATATCCTGCTCTTTTTTCCTAGGGAGAGCACTACCGTATTTTTTAGTACTGCTTGTCGACCCAGTGTCTTTGACTAGATGTCCCTCTCGAATGGCTTCCTCGAGACGCACTCCCATACCGACCATTTCGGTGAAGTTGTTGGGCGCACTGGCAACCATTCTGTCATAGTAAAATGAGCTCAAGGTCTTTAAGAAAATCTTTGTCATCTCTTTTTCCTCAAGAGGTGGACAAATTTGAGCGGCAATTTCACGCCATCTCTGAGTGTATTCCTTAAAGGTTTCCTTGTCCTTTTGCAACATTGATCTGAGTTGATCTCTGTCTGGTGCCATGTCCAAATTGTATTTATATTGTTGGACGAAGGCAGTGCCAAGATCTTTGAAAGTGCTAATCGTAGTGCGGTTTAAACCCATGTACCATTTTAATGCGGCACCGGTTAAACTATCCTGAAAGTAGTGAATCAGTAGATCCTGGTTCTCTGTCTGGACTGACATTCGCCGAGCGTACATCACCAGATGACTCCGAGGGCAAGAATTACCCTTGTATTTTTCAAAGTCGGGCACTTGGAACTTATGCGGGACTTTCACATTGGGGACCAAACAAAGGTCTGCAGCGTCCTTTCCAAATAAATCCTGACCGCGAATAGCTTGCAGTTCTTTCTGTATTTCCAGGAACTGCTCCTAAAATTCATCCATTCTATCGAACATACTTTCCTTTCTACCAGAAGGTATCTGTGGAATCTGTCCTTCCGGGACAGTGTGCACCACAAGGGGTGGTACCGTTACTACGACAGTGAATCTTGGCATTTCCCAAAGTTTGTAACCTTCAGGAGTCCTCATTATGCCTCTGGCATCCTCGCTTTCCCGAAGTTTGTAACCTTCAGGCCCAGCGGCTTCTGCTATGATTCCCTGATCTTCAGTGATCGGCGGAACATATCCTTCTGGGATATAGTTAACATGCATGTCCCAGGGACGATCTTTTGGCATTTGATACCTAGGATCATACTTCTCTACCATGGGCATTGAGGTGATCTCTGAGATCACAGTTCTTTGTAGTTGAGCTTCTGCCATGGCTTGCATGTCGTTACGAAGCTTTCTCATATCCTCTCTTAGAGTGTCGATCTCTTCTTTCAACTCTCTGTTCTCTTCCTCGAGATCATCCATCTTTTTCTGACGATTGGCCCGAGTATTGTACAAATGAGACAGTTTGACTCTAGAACCGAGATACAAACGTGAGATTCGTAGGTAATAAGAATACGTGACGTGAGAATGATGAATGCAATGATTATATTAATTGTTTTTTGGTTTAATCAAAATAAACTTCGACAATTAGATTGCAAATATCAAACAGTGGGGACACCCCCGTTTTATTGAATTCAAAGGATTGCGGAAATGGAAATACAGTAAATTACAAGGTGCGGAAACAGAAACCTAAGCTAATGGGTCCCGAGTCCACTCTGAGGAGAACTCGGGTGCTGATTCTGGTACTTTCCTTTTCTTGGACCGGGGCTCTTGGGCCGTTGTCGGGTTGTCATTCCTTTGCCAAGTGAAATGAGGGAGCAAATTCCTTTGGTCATCCTGATTTTCTATAGCATGTTGCTCCAAAATCTCAATTAGAGCATCCTTATCTAAGTTATCTTTCAGCAGTTGCTGTATTTTGGTACACTCCACATTGAGAATGCGGTACTTGTTCTTCCAAGACCTCCTCTCCTGTTGAACTTTGTTGAGAGTAACCTGAAGTTTTTCCGTTTCAGTCATGAAGTACATGACATATTCCCTTGGCGGAAGAACTCCGTGACGAGGATAAGGCATCTTTAGCTTGAGAGCTCTAGTTTGTACCCAGTGGTGATAAGGCTCCACCGAGACACAGTCCAGTTTTCCTAGAGACTCCTGTTCTTTCTTATGAACATGTTTCCAAGCGTGCACTATTTCTGTATTCAGTGCCCTGTCATTTTCTCCTTCCTTGAAGAAAAGACCTTCCAGATGAGCATTACGCATGACATGTCTCATCGGGTATCCAAATTGACGACGAACTAAAACTGGATGGTAATTGATTCCTCCCTTAGTTCCTATGAGGGGTACGTTGGGGAAGTTTCCACAACGGTCAATGATCCTGATCCCGTCATAAATTCGATTGTACCAATCGATATCAGAGTTGGTAAGAGACATGATTCTCTGCGACCAACGTAAAGTATTCTTTTGATCCCAAAATGCAGCAGACTTGGGCAAGTGAGAAGTGAACCATTTGTACAGCAGGGGTACACAACAGGTGATCATTCCTCTGCTATACAAATTCCTTAAGTGTACCGAATGATAAGCATCTGCAAGCAAAGTCGGTACATCGTTTCCAATGAGAAAAACCTTAATGGCGTTGATATCGACGAAGTTATCAATGTTGGGAAACAAAAATAACCCGTAGGTGAGCAAAACAAAGATGCTTTCAAAAGCAGTCGCGTTCCCTATACTAGAAAAGTACAGAGCCTTCTTTACCAGAAACTTGGTTGGTAAACCTGGGATTCCTCCCTTGGTGGTCATGTCAGTCTTGATTTCTGACTCATCCAAATAGATTACTCTTGCAATGATTTGATCCTTTGGAATTTCTTCCATTCCAGAAAAGGGAGCTTGACCAGTAATGGGTAGATAAATCAGATGAGAATACTCCTCCAGCGTTGGTGTGAGTTGGTAATCCAGGAATGTGAAACAGTGATAGACCGGATCGTAAAACTGAATGAGTCCTCCAGGATTCCTTCAATTACATGGACCCTTAACAGAGGTAGCAGACCTCCGTACTTGGCTCTGAAAGCGTCAGGGTTAGTGATCATCCTTGCTAATCCTCTCAAATCCCCTAGTTTTGGAACCTTGAAGGTATACTTGTGAGTTTTTCTTCTACCGAAATCCATGAGTGCAATCCTTTTCTCTCTGACATTTGCAATCATTGTCTTAGTTTAATTTGAAAAAGAGAGACTAGAAGAGAAAATTTTTCTTTGCTTAATGTTTTTTAGATGAATGCATGAATGCAGCACACAAAAACATAGAAAAAACATGGGGTCAAAGGGTCGGTGTCATGAAGTCAAGGCTCTGCCCATCCCAAAGGTTTATACTAGTGATTTTTGTACCTGTCTCTCAAAATCATTGATTCTTGTCGAGATAACATCAGCGGGCCGGGAACCGTGCTAGGTGATGTATTTCGAAGAATCTCAGAAGAGGGTAGTATCGCGTGACAACTATTTCCGATAGCTTCCGCACTACTGAAAGAGGTTTTTCCTAGGTGTATACTCAATTTTTCCACATGCGGCATCACACGCATTCCCATTAGCAGAAAAATAAACACAAATATCAATTAGGAAAAGCAGTATATATATTTGTCCTAAGAGAAGGTTTCAACCAGAGAGATAAGAGAGACAAGATTCCTTTGTTTGGCCCCACGGTGGGCGCCATTTTTCTGTGGCGGCCACCGCCATGAAAATGACTTGTCCAAGGTTTTCACCCTAAATTGTAAGAAAGAAAGAAGAGCCCCACGGTGGGCGCCATTTTTCTGTAGCGAACGATTTTGGACGTGGTTCTTAAGCACTGTCGCTCTGGGGTACTACAGGTCGATTCATTTTTTATCCTATTGAAGTTGACGAAGGAAGGGAAATAGATGTCCCCAACTAACCCTGCTTGCAAACTGAGGTTAAACAGTAAAAACTATTGGTTTACAGATGCGGTTCGTGTTCGTGGGCCTCTCTCTGCTTATTTTGTTTAGAACGAAATATCGGGATTGTTCATGGGGAATTTGTTGGAATACTGTGCTAGATTGGCTAGAGGTAGGGGACTTTGATTAGTGTGCTCGCTAAGATTCTTTTTCAATCTTATGCATACGTATTCCCGGGATAGGGAAATCAGAGCGATCGTAGTTCCTCCTATTCTATGGGAGGAAATAGTGTTTTGGTGTCTTGTTTAAAGCCCAAGACATGAAGCTAAAGGTGGTTTGTATCTTGTTTAAAGCCCAAGATGTGAAGTTGAAGGGTCTATTTGTATCTTGTTCGAAGCCCAAGATGTGAAGCTGAAGGGTTTTGACTTTAGAGAGAATTTGTCATCTCAAAAGAGGAGTTGTTTGGTTTGTTTATCACAACTGTTGGGTGACGGATTATAAAGGAGAATTACTTTAACTGGGATATGTGAATCCAGCAATGCCATAATTTCCTTTATAGGGGATTTTTAACCTGAAGGAGAAGACTTTAACTCAGTGTAGAGCAATGCCATCTTTCCTTAGGAATTTCTCATGCTAAAAGAGGGACAGTGGCGTGGATGTAAATAATCCAGAGGCTTGCCGCTTACAGCAATTTAGATGAAGGAAAAGTAGTTGTTGATGTTTGTATATTGTGATCAAGGCACAGATTTTGATGCTAAAAGGTTGATTGACTCAACCTGGGTTTTCTTATACAAAGCCTAAGAGGAGCCTATTGACCCAACAAGAGGGTGTTGTTATGTGTCTCGTACGAAGCCCGGGAGAGAGGCTAAAAGGGTTGACTCAACAAGAGAGTGCTTTTGTATGTGTCTTGTACGAAGCCCAAGACGGAGGCTAAAGGTGTTTGTCTCAACAAGAGAGTCATTTATACTCAACAAGAGAGTGTTTTGTATCTCGTACGAAGCCCGAGATAGAGGCTAAAGGTGATCGACTCAACAAGAGAGTCTTTTTATACTCAACAAGAGAGTGTTTTGTATCTCGTACAAAGCCCGAGATGAAGGCTAAAAATGTTTGACTCAACAAGAGAGTCTTTTATACTCAACAAGAGAGTGATTTTATATCTCGTACGAAGCCCGAGATGGAGGCTAACATGGTTAACTCTCCTGGGGAGAATCATTGTAAAAAGCCCAAGAGGAGGCTAGGGTTACTGTTTCAGTTGAGTGACAGGTCCAGTATGTTGGTTAAAAGAGAAAATCAGTTCTTATATGGGTAATGTTGTACTCATGCATTTGATCTGAGGACCGGGATTATTTCCTGTTCTTTAAGGAAACGGGGAATCTGAAGGGTATTGAGACTGCCCAAGTCTACGGGTGTTTTTATCCTATTTTTGAAAGGAACTTGAGAATGTCTTCAAGACTCAAGGAGATTAGACTGTCCAAGTTTATAGTTTTATCTTTTGTACTATGCTTAAGAGAAATTAAGAGACAGTACGTTCACGGTAGAAAGATCTAGACTCTTTGAAAGACTGTTCTATTAAGATGACTAATTTCTGTTCCTATACCTTTAAGAGGTCGTCGGGAGAATTTGTACGAAGCCCAAGAGGAGGTGAGAAAAACTTTTAAGAAGCCGAAGGGACAATTCGTACGAAGCCCAAGAGGAGGTGTAGCGCAAATTTTTCGACGTGGTTGCGAAGCACTATCGCTTTTGGGGTACTATAGTTCGATTCATTTTTTATCCTATTGAAGCTGATGAAGGAAGGGAAATAGATGTCTCCAATTAACCCTGCTTGCATACTTAGTTTAAACAAGTGACTGTGGGTTTACAGATGCTATTGAGATTGCGGGTCTCTCTTAAGTTATTTTGTTAAAATAGTGCCTGGGCGATTGGTGGGAGTTTAGGACTGATGCTTTTCGATTGATATGTGAAGGTATGGGATTTGGGACTTTGGATTAGTGTGCTCGCTAAGATTTTTCTTTCAATCTTATGCCTACGTATTCCCGTTTACCGAAACAGGGAAATCAGAGCGATCGTAGTTCCTCCTATTCTATGGGAGGAAATGGTGTTTTGGTGTCTTGTTCAAAGCCCAAGACGTGAAGCTGAAAAGGTGGTTTATATCTTGTTCAAAGCCCAAGATGTGAAGCTGAAGGGGTGGTTTATATCTTGTTCAAAGCCCAAGATGTGAAGCTGAAGGGTCTATTTGTATCTTGTTCGAAGCCCAAGATGTGAAGCTAAAAAGGTGTTGTCTTTAGAGAGAATTTGTCATCTCTAAAGGGGGTCTGTTTGTCACGACTGTTGGGTGACTGACTATAAAGGAGGATTACTTTAACCGGGATATGTGAATCCTAGTAATGCCATAATTTCCTTTATAGGGGGTTTTAACCTGAAGGAGAAGACTTTAACTCAGTGTAGAGCAATGCCATCTTTCCTTAGGAATTTCTCATGCTAAAAGAGGGACAGTGGCGTGGATGTAAATAATCTAGAGGCTTGCCACTTACAACGATTAGATGAAAGGAGTTGTTGATGTTTGTATCCTGTGAATGAGGCACAGTTTTGATGCTAAAAGGTTGATTGACTCAACCGGGGTTTTTCTTAAACAAAGCCTAAGAGGAGGCTATTGGCCCAACAAGAGGGTGTTTTATACTCGACAAGAGAGTGATTTTGTATCTCGTACGAAGCCCGAGATGGAGGCTAAAAGGGTTGACTCAACAAGAGAGTCTTTTATACTCAACAAGAGAGTGTTTTGTATCTCGTACGAAGCCCGAGAGGGAGGCTAAACGGATTATGGACTCAACAAGAGAGTCTTTTTGTATCTCGTACGAAGCCCGAGATAGATGCTAAAAGGATTGCTGTTTCAGTTGAGTGACAGGTCCAGTAGGTTGGATAAAAGAGAAAATCAGTTCTTATAAAGAGACTGATTAACGGTAAGGCCATGCTTTAGGATTGATCAGAGGATTAGGGTTATTTCCTATTCTTTAAGGAAATGGGGAATCCAGAGGGTATTGGAGACTGTCCGAGTCTACTGGTGTTTTTCCCTACTTGAGAATGCCTTCGAGACTCAAGGAGATTAGACTATCCAAGTCTAGAGTTTTATCTTTTGTATTATGCTTAAATAAACAGTAGTAGTACGTTCATGGTAGCAAGATCTAGACTCTTTGAAAGACTGTTCTATTAAGATGACTAATTTCTGTTCCTATACCTCTAGGAGGTCGTCGGGACAATTTGTACGAAGCCCAAGAGGAGGCGAGAAACTTTTAAGAAGCCGAGGGACAATTTGTACGAAGCCCAAGAGGAGGTTCTCTTCCCGAAGGAAGAATCCTTATACGAAGCCTAAGAGGAGGCTATGAATACTTCTAAGAAGCCGTAGGGTCCTTGTACAACGCCCAAGAGGAGGCGGGGATGCTTTTAGGAAGCCTGTGGGTCCCCAAACCCCGAGAAATTCAAGACAGGCTATTCACAGAGAATAGATCAAGCCAGGAAAGTCCAAGAATTTGGAAGAAACTCAAGAGATGCCATTCACAGAGAGAAGATCATCTCTGGGGAGTAGAGTTTCTTTGACAATTTCTAAGAGTGACAGTCTGAGAAAGGGTTCACCGAGAATGCTGCCTTTCACGTCTCCATATTGTTTAACCCCAAGAGGAGGGAAGAATGTATCTGGTAATCCTATGGGGATCTAGTTTTGACTGTATTTAAGAGTGACCAACAGGGCTTAGTGCTAGACGTAGTTGCCGGGGAAACTCTAAATATCTATACTAGTATTGCACAGTTGATATGAGTTTATGAAAGAAGACTTACAGTGAAACAACCCCATAATACAGTTTATATGTATATGAAAACGGATAAAGAAAGCATATAAACACTTACTCGGTTGTAGAGCTTCCATGCTGTTTGGTTAGTTGTTCAACAAAGAAAGATTGAAAATAACAGTATATTCAAAATTAAAGGAGAAAGTATTTTGAAAAGATGTTGGGGCTTACAGCTCAAGGAGAGGCCCAAGGTTTATCAGTGATCGCACTGTCGTTTTGTACAGAGGGACTTATACAAGTGATTGAGGCCCAAGAAAGGTTTTCTGTACAAGGGGATGGGTCTTACACTCTCTCAAGAGGCCCAAGTGTTTAAAGAAAATGAATGGGGCTTACAACACGAGGGTAGGCCCAGATGATTGGTTTTTTTTATTGGCGATCGCGCCGAGGTTTTCTTTTAACGCAGGGGGACTTATACAATGTTTGAAGCCCAAAAAGTTTTGGTTAAAAGGGGATTGGGTCTTACACTCTAATAGAGGTCCAAAAGATTTATTTTTGTACAAGTGGTGGGGCTTACAGCTCAAGGAGAGGCCCAGGGTCATTTGTTTGAAAATGGCGATCACGTCGAGATTTTTGAAAATGCGGTGGGTCTTATACAATGCATTGAGGCCCAAAATGGTTTGGTTTTCAAAGGGGGTTGGGTCTTACACTCTAATAGAGGCCTAAAAGATTTTGAATGGGTCTTATAGCTCGAGGAGAGGCCCAAGGTTTGTTTTTCAACGGACGATGATCGCGTCAAACTTTTTGAAATACAACGGGACTTATACAATAAGTAAGGCCCAAAAATAGGTTTGTATTTATAAAGGATTGGGTCTTACACTCTATTAGAGGCCCAAGTGTTTTTAAAAGGTTTGATGAGGGTTGAATTAATTAAAACCCTAATTTGTTTCCAAAATGTATTTTAATTTAATAAAAAATTCAATTAAAATGATCAAAATTGTTTAACATGTGGAAAACAAACTGTGATCTTTGATTAATGTTTCAAAAATCATGTTTTGACCTACAAAATGATTAGAAGTCATTAAAATTTGCAAAATCAAGAAGGAAAAAATATTTTAAATGTCAAAAACAATTAAAATATTAATTCTTTGCAAAAATATCAATTATATGAAATAAATAATATTTTTGGGATTTTTTGGTAAAATAAAATATTTTAACATTTCTGTGAATTATTAAAAAAAGAATCAACTCAAAATCATTAAAACTCATAGAGAATTTTAATTTTTGAATCAATTAAATAAAACCACAAAATTCAAATATTTGAATTTTCAAAAAGGGCGCCAAGAACAAGGGCAAGAACATGCGCCACCCTCTGTTTCTGCAGATTTGCGTTTTCTATCCAATCTCACTGAATACTTGATTATATCATGTAATCTACATATCAATCTACTCATTTCAACCTCACGATCATGTCTATGGTCTTTAATTTCATTTATTTTAAGCATGGAATAAGAAATCAAAGAGAAACCTCAAGAACCCTAAATTCTGCATGAAGGTTCAGAAATTTCATACACGATTCAAACAATGCAATTAATTGAGGGAAAACACTCCATGCATGATTATGAACATATGGCCAAATTATTGTGCAGCAAAAAATGCATGGATCATAGAGTTAGAAGATCTCATGCTTACCTCTTGCAGCTGGTGATCGTGTTTTGTGTTAGAGGTGTTACAGCTTGGTTCCAAGGTTATGGACAGCTTCCCTAGGTGCTATGGAGTGTGTCTAGATGCTTGGAATGGATTGAAATAATCTGGAACTTGAGATGGTACCCCAACTGCAAATCTGTCAAAGGCTTGAGCAATTGGCTGGTGATTTTGTGATTTTGGTGTTCCAGATGTTGTGTGAGTGTTTGGATCACTTCTATATGATGTTTATGAGGTGTGTGTGTGATTGGTTTGATTGGAATTGCTCTCAAACTCAAAACCCGATAGTGACTTGCTTTGGAAGGCAAAATTGGAGTGAAGAAGGAGATTTTGAGGAAAGCATCTGTTTGATGGCTTTGGTGTACTCAAAATGAGCACAAATAAGCTCTATTTATAATAGAGCAAGTTTGTTTTGCAAGCAATAGTGAATGGCAACTGCAGCAGAGGTTTGGCCATTGGTTGCACTTTGGAATCCAAGTCTCCTCTAGCCATTGACTAGAGGTTAGGGCACAGGGCTGTGGTTCCCTTGGTCTTGGATAAGTCTTGACTGAATTCAGTTGCAAATGGCTCATTCCATGCCACCTAGGTGTATGCATTGAATGCTCCAATCCAAAATTGGAGTCTTTCCCTCTTTTAGGCAATTCTAGGTTTGGCATGCTACTTCTTGTTCCAAGGACTTTGGAGGCTTGGCTCAGTGTTTGTCCTCTTTAGATTTGATCCTTAGATGTGTCCAAAGTGATGACAAGGCTTGGAATTATTTGATTTTGCGAAATCAAGCAAAAATGAAAAATTCTGCCTAGCCTTGGCAGTTTTCAGCAAGGCATATTGCCATTGTCATATCTCTTGGCCCCAAGTGGAATTTGGTGATGTTCTTGGCCATTTTGGAAAGCCCTCATATGATACAACAACTATTTGATCATATTTGGTTTTGATACCTTTTGGATCCAAGTGAAAAATCCCCCTATATTTGGAAAAAAGTGAAGGCAGATTCTGACTTAGTGAAAATTTCACTAAGTGTTGGAAAAAAGTGACATTTTCACTTTTTGTGATTTTGATTATTCCATAACTCAAAATCCATGAGGAATTTGGAGGGAGGTCAGTTTTAAGCTTTTGTAGAGGGTAATTAGATCTACCAATCAAGCTTTGGATGGGGAACAATGGCTTTGTGGTTGAGGAGTTATGATCCTCCAAAGTTGGTACCCTTGCCACTTTGTTCATAACTTAGAAAAATTTCTAAGTTTTTATGGTTACCCCTTTTACAAGTTATCCCACTTTTCTTGATTTTTCTTGATGAATGATGATTCAAATCATACATTAACATCATTTTAGGGTTAAAAAACCATTTTTGTGAAAAATCTCAAAAAGTCAAAGTTGACTTTTGTGCACAGTTGACTTTTTATCAGATGAATTCCAAACTGTGCGATCCTTTAGGAAATCATGTCCTTGACCTAAATCAAACTTGATGGACATGTTTCGTGGGTGTTATAGGGTATATTGAATCATGTCCTAGGGTTTGGGACCATGTCCTGGTCAAAAGTCACAGCTACAGTTGACTTTTCTCGCGAAACCCTAACTGTGGTACTGATGAAATTGAGACTTGCTGCTCAAGCTTCCTGGATCAATCCATTATTACAAATGTATCAATGTGTTATGTTGGAGACCCTCAAATCCTCTCTTAATGTCTTGGCTCATGATTTGTCCCAAAAGTCAACTTAGGGGTGAATTAGGTCAAGAAACCCTAATTACTGATTTTTGATGTATGCATCCCCTGAGGTCAAATTGACTTGATGCTTGGGCCCATGAGGTTCCATGGAGTATTTTAGGATATGCTTTGAAGCATTGGCTCATGCCCAAAGGAAAATTTTCATCTGGAGGCCCTGGTCGACCAAACCCTAATTTGGTGCACTAACAATCTTGAGGCTTGATCCACCTGAAAGGGAGCAGCCTTGTGCTTAATCCTTAAAGTGGGAGTCCTCTTGATCCCTTGTGGATATTTGAGAGGCTAGACAAGTTGAAGATCATGTCATTTCTTGATTGATCCTTTGTCTAAAATCTCTGAGTGGGTTGGAACCCTAAATTTGATTGTAGTGGATGATCACCCATCTTTGGGGAGACTGATGAGGTATGATGGTTCCTCCATATTGTGATGATGATTTTCACAATGATGGGAAATCTGAGTGGTCAAAATTTGGGGTATGACAGATGCCCCTATTTAATCTTCTTGGACCCGAAGGTGTGAATGGCGAAGGTATTCGGGCATTCGGGGTGCAAGAGGATTAAATATCGGAATACCCGAAATTTTGATGGTGGTTAAGAAAGGTAGCTTGCACATCCTTTTTCTTTTGCTAAGCAATGGTGCTTAGAAAAGGTAAAAACTTACCCTCGATCCTGGTTTCCTACCAAGGAACTGGTCTTAGTTTCTGAAATAAACTTCCCCTCGATCCTGGTTTCCTACCAAGGAACTGGTCTCAGTTTCTGGTGTAAACTTCCCCTCGATCCTGGTTTCCCACCAAGGAACTGGTCTTAGTTTCTGAAATAAACTTCCCCTCGATCCTGGTTTTTAACCAAGGAACTAGTCTCAGTTTCTTTTGTCAATAAACTTTCTTGACAAGGGACGCTATACGTAGCGGTTTTCCTCAAACTTCTCGCCGAATTTTCCTGGAGAGATGCCATTTGATAGAAAAATTTGATGTCAGAGTTGCTGGGGAACCCAGTCGTCTGAGTTGTAGAGGTGTACAAACTTCTCTGTTTGGAGACGCCATTTGCCGACTCTACTGGGGAAAACGAGTCTCTTAAGAGACTGCTTTCACGCTTGGGGATATTGCATCATACTTTTCTCGGGATCTTCCCGGAGAAACGCCATATGATGTGATCCAATTTTGAGGTGCTGATGACCTTTTCATCAGCGGTTTTTCAGAGAAAAACTGCTGTATTGCCGAATCTCTGCTTAAGAGGCTTCCTCTATGGATTTTCCTTAATCCGGGAAAGCGAAAATATCATCTTCAATGGCAAAGAGTGACATCGGTTGAAGGTTTTCTGGTCTTTCAGAGGTTCAAGTTATCAAAGTGGTCAAGGGCCAATTCTGATCCAGAACTAAACTGGAGGAGAGAGATTGTTCAGACGCAACCTTTCCTGACGAGGAAAGAACTGACAACTCGATTGAGAGGACTGTTATCACTAGGGGACAAGACCGATGGGAGTGATAGTGATGTAATATGAATGTGAATGCAAATCAATAATGCATGATGTATATATGTATATGCTGGCAAAACTGACGCGCCATACAGACTAATAGATGAACATGACTGGATACTCGGCCATCGTGGGGCGAAGAATTACCACTGGTTCAAGATAGCAAGTCCGCCTTGCTTAGGAGAAACAGTCCCTGTTGGGAGCGACACTGGTCGGGCTTAGGAGATGGGAACTCGGCCGAGTGTGTCAGATGAAACACGGTATCTGACACAGTTGATCCTTCGTTCAGCCGCATTGGTTTAGAAGGAGTACTTTGATTCTGCACTTTGAAGCTCGATTACTTTTGGAGAAGCGATCGATGTTCTTTCGATGTTCAACAGTCAAAAGAAATTTCCATCTTTATTTAAAAGCAGAAAAAGTTTGACAAGTAAATTCATTTTTGTTTTATTTCAAGAATCGTTGATCATGTTACAATTGTCATTCTGTAAAGCTAAAACAAATAAGAATTGCAAACAAAAGCACAAGGGCTCAAATTTTATTGATAGGATGGAAATCAGCCAAACGCGTGATTCCATAGAGCATTTACAAAGCTAGAAAATGGTAATTTACAGGGAAAAAGGGCTACGTTGAAACATAACGACCACTATCCTTCTACCAACTTTGAATTCTGGGCATCCTGAGCTTCTGTCGAAGATGACCCTGACTGGAGTTTTCCTGACGGATGATGTAACTGCTGCTGAGGGACTTGTCCCTTTGTCGAAAGTAGTTACTTGCCATTATCCCTAATTTTTGCCTGGATTGTACTTTGAGATTTCCAATCCACCGGGATGATTTTTGATCATGTCTCTAATTTTTGCCTGGACCGCCCTTTTGGGTTTTCAATCCACCGAGACGTTTTTCTTTTAGTTTAGGCGAAGTATTTTTTGACTACATCAACATTTGTGGGGTAGGCAAGTTCCTCTCCGTCCATGGTTGCAAGTCTGAAGGCACCGCCTGAGAAAGCTTTCATGACCACATAGGGGCCGTCATAATTCGGAGTCCATTTGCTCCGAGAATCAGTGAGAAAAGATTGTATCTTTTTTAGCACAAGGTCTCCTTTCCTGAAGATGCGAGGTCGAACCTTTTTGTCAAACGCCCTCTTCATTCTTTGCTGATATAACTGACCGTGGCATAATGCCGTTATTCATTTTTCTTCGATCAGGTTGAGTTCGTCGTGTCGACTTTGACACCATTCAGCTTCTGTAAGCTTAGCTTCCATCAATACCCGAATTGATGGGATCTCTACTTCTATGGGAAGCACTGCTTCCATGCCATATACTAGAGAGAAAGGGGTTTCCCCTGTTGAAGTGCGGACAGATGTGCGATAACCGTGAAGAGCAAAAGGTGGCATCTCGTGCCAATCTTTGTAAGTTACAACCATCTTTTGAACAATCTTCTTGATGTTCTTGTTAGCCGCTTCTAACGCTTCGTTCATCTTTGGTCGGTAGGGAGATGAGTTATGGTGTTCGATCTTGAAATCAGCGCACAACTCTTTCATCATCTTGTTATTTAAGTTAGATCCATTATCAGTAATGATCTGGCTTGGAACACCATAACGTCAGATGATATTGTTTTTGATAAATTGGACCACCACTTGTCGGGTTACATTGGTGTACAACGCTGCTTCGACCCACTTAGTGAAGTAATCAATGGCTACCAGAATGAACCGATGTCCGTTTGTAGCTTTGGGCTCAATCAAGCCAATCATGTCGATTCCCTGGAAAAAGGCCATGGGGAAGAAAGAACTTTGAGATGTGTTGGCGGTACATGAATTTTGCCGGAGTATATCTGACACTTGTTACACTTCCTCATGTACTTGTAGCAGTCGGATTCCATTGTCAACCAGTAGTACCCTGCTCTCAGAAATTTTCTCGCCATTGTGTGTCCGTTAGCATGAATGCCAAAGGACCCTTCGTGAATTTCTTTTATCAGCATGTCTGCTTCTGGTCTGTCTACACATCGGAGCAAGACCATGTCAAAATTTATCTTATAGAGTGTATCACCGTTCAGGAAGAAACTGTCTGCCAGCCTTCTGAGGGTTTTTCTGTCCTTCCTTAGTGCCCCAGGTGGGTACTCTTGTTTCTGAAGGAAGCATTTGATATCATGATACCAAGGTTTATCGTCTATGACTGCTTCAATCGTGAAGATGTAAGCGGGCCGTTCAAGGCGCATTATGTCAATCTTAGGTATGTCATTCCATTGACCTACACTAATCATGGAAGAGAGAGTGGCTAATGCATCAGCCAGGTGATTCTCCTCACGAGGGATGTGATGAAACTCAACTCTGTTGAAGAAGGGTAGCAACCTTCTCGCGTAGCCTTTGTAAGGAATCAATCCTGATTGGTATATGTTCCAATCTCCTTTAATCTGATTGATAACCAAGGCTGAGTTGCCATATACGTCCAAGTTTTTGATCCTTAAATCAATTGCTTCCTCGAGACCCATAATACAAGCTTCATATCCGGCCTCGTTGTTTGTGCACTTGAATGTCAGTCTGGCGGTGAAAGGAATGTGGGTACCCTGAGGTGTTATAATGATTTCCCCAATTCCGTTTCCGTAATGATTGACAGCTCTGTCAAAGATAAGCCCCCATTGGGAACCTGGTTCTGTCCCTTCACTGGGTAACGGTTCATCGCAATCTTTCATTTTCAAATACATGACATATTTGTCTGGGAAGTCAAACTCGATTGATTCTTGATCGTCAATCAGTTGATGAGCCAAATGATCGACTAAAATACTCCCCTTAACAACTTTTTGAGCATGGTACTCTATGTCATATTCTGATAGCAACATCTGCCAACGGGCAATCCTTCCCGTGAGAGCAGGTTTTTCAAAGACATACTTGATTGGATCCATCTCGGAGACCAACCAAGTAGTGTGACGAATCATGTACTGGCTCAGACGTTTGGATGCCCAAGCCAAAGTGCAACAAGTTTTCTCAAGCATAGTATACCGAGTCTCGCAGTCGGTGAATTTCTTGCTCAAATAGTAGATGGCAGACTCTTTCCGTTTGGTTTCGTCTTGTTGGCCAAGTACACAGCCCATGGAGTCTTCCAAGACGGTGAGGTAGATAATCAGCGGCCTTCCTTCCACTGGAGGTGATAAAATCGGAGGGTTCAACAGGTATTCCTTAATACTGTCGAAGGAGGTTTGACAGTCTTCTGTCTAAATGCAGTCCTGATTCTTTTTAAGTAATTTGAAAATTGGCGCACATGTCGCGGTCATGAGGAATATGAATCTGGAGATGTAGTTCAAACGTCCCAGGAATCCTCTGACTTGTTTTTCAGTTTTCGGAGAAGGCATTTCTCGAATGGCCTTGACCTTGTCAGGATCAACCTCAATTCCTTTCTGGCTGATGATGAACCCTAAAAGTCTTCCCGAACGGACACCGAAGGTGAACTTGTTGGGATTCAAGCGGAGTTTGTACTTTCTCAACCGCTCAAATAGCTTTGATAGGTGGGTCACATGCTCCTCTTCTGTTTTTGATTTAGCAATCATATCATCGACATATACCTCGATTTCTTTGTGTATCATGTCATGAAAAAGAGTAGTCATTGCCCTTTGATAGGTTGCCCCGGCGTTCTTCAAACCGAGCGGCATCACCTTGTAACAAAAGGTACCCCATGAGGTAATGAACGAAGTTTTCTCCATGTCTTTCGGCACCATTTTGATCTGGTTATAGCCCGAGAATCCATCCATGAAGGAGAAAATTTTGAACTTTGATGTACTGTCAACCAGCATGTCAATGTGTGGTAAAGGAAAATCGTCCTTTGGAGTGGCCTTGTTTAGATCTCTGTAATCGACACACATTCTGACTTTTCAGTCCTTTTTTGGAACGGGTACTATGTTGGCTAACCATTGAGGATATTCTGACGTAGCAAGGAAACCCGCGTCAATCTGTTTCTGTACTTCCTCTTTGATTTTGATGGCCATGTCCGAGTGAGTCCGTCTCAACCTTTGTTTTACTAGCGGACATTTCGATCTCAACGGTAATTGATGTTCCACGATGCTGGTATCCAACCCTGGCATATCCTGATAGGAACAAGCGAATACATTGGGAAATTCTTTGAGAAGCTTTATCAAACCCTCTCTGGCAGTTGGACTGAGCAGTGCCCCAATCCTGATTTCTTTTCTCTCTTTTTCCGAACCTAAGTTTACCGTTTCCAACGGCTCTTTATGAGGTTCAATGGACCTTTCCTCCTGTCTGAGTAATCGGGAGATATCTTCTGGAATTTCGTCGTCATTTTCTTCTTCAGCCTCAAATACCAGGGAGAAGGCATTGGATCGTATGTTTCAACGAGGTTTAAAACAAGCAATCTGCATGACGGTATGATTTGTGTTTAGAAGAGATAGAGAGAATGCAAGAGTGTGTGCAGTGTATTTCTTTGAAAAACTGCTTGTTTATTATTATTGATTTGTTTTTTAGGATTACCATTTTCTGAAAAAAAAAAAAGAAAAGAGAAAACAGCAATTAATGCAGAAATTACAGAACGATGTTATTTTATTAATGAACAAGTCGATTTTTGAAACTACAGCCCTATAAAACAAAACTCTGTCGCTTTGGGCAAAGCAAAGAGGGAAAATTAAAGAAAGTGAGCCCTATCAAAAACATCCGTTTCACCTGGGCAGGGTGAAAGGTTAAAGACGACAATTACTTTGACTTATGAACAATCTTCGGAACATCGACAGCAACCCATTGGCGGCGAACTCCTCGGTGAATCACAAAGTCTGGCACCTTCCTTGATTTGTCTTCAGAAATAACACTGATTTCTGGTGGAGCAGGATCATTGGAATCTGTCTCCCAGGCAGAGTTGTTGTAGAAGGATTCGTTTGTTGCATTTTGCATAACATTTGTGCTCTCAGGTAGATCTCCCCATCTAGTTGGCTGGATGTCTTTGAACCTTATATGAGAGCTTTCGGGAGCAGTGTACTTGACCATATAGTCGTATTTCCCACTTGGTTGTCCCAGGGTGTCCCACACTTCTTTGGAACTGGAGGAGTCATCCCTCTCGATGACGTTGACCTCTGGAAAAGCATATTTGATGAATTCAAGTCCTGCAAACGTTGCAAATTCATCGTCGTACTGGACGTTTTCTGAATGACCTGATTGTTGATCCCATGACATGGTGGGGACGCATGTATTGTTTTCAATGATGCTCAGCTAATTTTCATTATTCGGATGATTTCCTTGCCCCAAGTCTCCTGGATACGGCTGCCACATTGGCTGGCCATCCATCGGGCCATAATAGTTATGGTCAAAGTTGTCCTTCAACAGAGTGTCCTCCTCTAATGAGTTTGGTGGAGCACGGCATCCTTCCGGATCACAATCTCCGTACATCATTTCGACATCTGACCTGGGTATAAATCTCGGACTCTGTGTAGGAAAGCAAAAGGGCGTAGGCACCTCTTCCTGAGACGTATATCCGTCCTTGTTAAGATAGGACTCCCATTCTTCCTCCATATCAGAGGGATCATCTTTATTGATGGTATGCACTTCTTGAGGCACTGGGTGAAGGAAACCTCAACTGTGGAAGAAGTCTTGAATGGGATGAAGACTTTCATTGCTGGTAGTAGCTGTCTGGGTACAGGTTGCAGAAAAACCGAGACCCTTCCTTGTTTTATTGTCAGTAGGAATGACTAGCTGTCCCCATCTTGTTGTATTGGTACTCTCGACCGCTTTGATAGCATCTTTGTATGAGGAAATGGAAGTTCCCTCTTCGGATTGATTGTCCTTGCTCACCGACAGTGCTTGGAACTGAGTTCCAATAACCTCCTCGGGTTCTACACCAGTAGATGATGATAAGTTACTCACGAGCAAGGCTTATTCTCCACAGATTGTGACGAGCTGGTTGTTCTGGACGAACTTTAACTTTTGGTGAAGGGTTGAGGTGACCGCCCCAGCCTGATGTATCTAAGTTCTTCCTAATAAACAATTTTACATTGCCTGGATGTCCATGACTTGGAAAGCGACTTGGAAAGTGTGAGGACCAATAGTTATGGAAGGTCGACTTTTCCGATAACCGTTTTTCTGGAGCCGTCAAATGCTTTGACGACGACCTCACTGGTTCTCATCGAGGGTCCTTTGAAGGATAATTGCATCAAAGTGGACTTCGGCATAACATTCAGGGCTGACCCTGTGTCTACCAGTACGCTGGCTAAAGCATCGCCCTGGCAGCTGACCGTGATATTGAGCGCCATGTTATGACGGCGACCCTCTTCAGGTAATTCCTCATCACTAAATCCCAAGTTATTGCAGAAAGTGATGTTAGAGACAATGCTATCGAACTGTCTGATTGTTACATCCTGCTCTACAAAGGCTTGCTCCAAGACTTTATGTAGAGCCTCCCTGTGCGCTTCTGAACTGAGTAAAAGTGACAGCACAAAGATCTTTGAAGGAGTTTGTAATAGCTGATCAACAATGTTGTATTCACTCCTTTAGATGAGCTTCAGCATCTCCTCGTTGTTTTTCGAAAGGTCGGGATTACTGGATTGACCGACTAGTGGATTGGGAACTCTGATGTTCCTTTTCTTTGTTAAATTCTCCAACTCCTCGGTTGAAGATTCGACCACTCCGTGTTACTCGACTGATGTCTGCAATATTCACGACGGAGGGTAATGGAATTTCCTTTCCATTCTCGACTGTTGTTGCACCGTATTTGTAAGGGATAGCCTTAGTTGATTCATACGGTAATGGTCCCAGTAGATAGATGACTATTGGAGCCTTCTGATTTTTTTGACCATCGTAAGCAATTTCGATCCGTTCTTGGTTGGGAACTCTCGATTCATCAAGTTGATGGATGATGGTACAAACATCCCAGAGATTACGACAACATCCTCAATTTGATCAGCGAGGTAGTCCGGAGCCCAGTTGATTGGTCCTGAACCCAGATATGGGGGAATCTCTCTACGATCCACCTGACCCTGAAGAGCTGCTCGCACAAGGTAACATCCTTGGTTACTTTCTGAACAGACTCTAAAACGTTCATAGTTGTGTGGTGGCACCTGGCCACGCCCGCTTTGAATACAATGTAACCTTACTAGCTCAGTTTCCACTGATCGAACGTCCCGACTTTGATGCTGAGTAGGGTTCCCGTTGGTAATACTAATTTGCTAGGTGTCTTCATTCATATAGATTGGAAGCCACCAGTGATTCAACAAGTGCTGAAGGGTTTCCTGGACAAGGGCACAACCTTGATCATTTTTGCAATCCACCCTACAGCTCTGATAATCATGTGATACCAGGAACCCGAGCCAGACCTGTTTAGCATGTAACTCCACCAGACTAGTATTCATCAAGCGAATATCGAAGATTTGAATCATGTTGATCTGATAGGGATTCCTATCATGGTAGTCTTGGATCCATCCAAGATCCATCTGACGCTGGAGGGCCTCTTGTACAAAAGAGCATCCCTGTTTGTTTACCGAGCAAGTCAGACAGGAACTGTAATCGTGCCGCTGCAGATTATGATACTGGCTTTGCCTATAGTGCATCGCCACCAAGTTGAAATTCATTGGACGGACGTCGTGGTTCTGAATGATGTTAAAATTCATGTAAACCATGTTAACTCTACGAACTCGGTGCTCTTGGATCCATCCGAGATCCATCTATTCCTGTAGAGCTTATTGCACCACAGAACATCCTCGATTGCTTTTAGAGCATATATCACACTGGTAATAGTTATGAGGTGGCACATGGCCATATCCACTCTGTCTGCAATGCATCTTGACCAAATTGGTCCTTAACAAGAGTACATCATGAATTTGATAGACGTTGTTAGTCTCTCCCTCTATCAAATTAACTGTAGCTTTCTCGTGTTGAGGTAGCGGGTTTGTGAGAACATTAGGATTTGTATCCTTGAAAGATAAGACCCCGCTCCTAACAAGCTTTTGCACGTCGGATTTGAAATTGAGACAGTTCTCTATGTTATGCTCTGGTCCTCCTTGATGTTAAGGGCAAGTCTGATCCACCTTAAACCAAAAAGGCAGATTTTCCGGTACTATAAGAGGGGACTTAGTCTGGACATGCCCCTTAGCCAATAGTAACGGAAATAGTTCTGCGTACAATACGAGTATAGGATCAAATCCTGGTGGCCGTGTTGTACGGTTGTTATTGTATGGAGGATGAGCCTGCTGAAGAGGCTATTGAGTCCTTTACTGATTAGGTTGGCTTTGCGCAACCTGAGGTTGATATGTAGAAATAGGCGCAGGATTGATAGCAGGAGTCACAACCGCTACTGGCTGATAACGTCGCCTTTGCTTTCCGAGAGAGATATTCCTAATATCTTGCTCTTTTTTCTTAGGGAGAGCTCTACCGTATCGCTTTATACTACTTGATAATCTAGTGTCTTTGACTAGACGTCCTTCTCGGACGGCTTCCTCAAGACGAACTCCCATACCGACCATCTCGGTGAAGTCACTGGATGCACTGGCAACCATTCTGTCGTAATAAAATGAGCTTAAGGTCTTTAAGAAGATCTTTGTCATCTCTTTTTCCTCAAGAGGGGACAAATTTGAGCGGCAATTTCACGCCATCTCTGAGCGTATTCCTTAAAGGTTTCCTTGTCCTTTTGTGACATTGATCTGAGTTGATCTCTGTCGGGTGCCATGTCCAGATTGTATATATATTGTTGGACGAAGGCAGTGCCAAGATCTCTGAAAGTGCTAATCGTAGCATGATTTAAACCCATGTACCATTTTAGGGCGGCACCGGTTAAACTATCCTGAAAGTAGATAAATCAGTAAATCCTGATTCTCTGTCTGAGATGACATTCACCGAGCGTACATCACCAAGTGACTCTAAGGGAAAGAGTTACCCTTGTACTTTTCAAAGTCGGGCACCTGGAATTTGTGCAGGACTTTCACATTATGGACCAAGCAGATGTTCGCGACGTCCTTTCCAAATAAATCCTGACAGCGAAGGGCCTGCAGTTCTTTCTGCATTCCCAGGAACTGTTCCTGGAACTCATTCATTCTTTCAAACATGTTGTCGTTTCCACCAGAAAGTATCTGTGGAATCTGTCCTTCCGGGACAGTGTGTAACACGGGCGGTGGTATAGTCATTATCGCCGAGATTCTTGGTGCCTCCCGAAGTTTGTAACCTTCAGGCCCAGCAGTTCCTACTGCGGTTCCCTGATCCTCATTGGTCGGCGAAACATATCCTTCCGGGATATAGTTAAGTGGCATGCCCCAGGGACGATCTTTTGGCATTTTGTACCTAGGATCGGACTTCTCCACTATGGGCCTTGAGGTGATCTTCGAGATCACAGTCCTTTGTAGCTGAGCTTCTGCCATGGCTTGCATGTCGTTATGAAGCTTTCTCATATCCTCTCTCAGAGCGTCGATCTCTTCTCTCAACTCTCTGTTCTCTTCCTCGAGATCATCCAACTTTTTTTGACGATTGGCCCGAGTATTGTACGAATGAGACAGATTGACTCTAGAACCGAGACACAAACGTGAGATTCGTAGGTAAGAAGAATACGTGACGTGAGAATGATGAATGCAATGATTATATTAATTGTTTTTTTTTGTTTAATCAAAATAAACTTCGACAATTAAATTGTAAATATCAAACAGTGGGGAAACCCCGTTTTATTGAATTCAAAGGATTGCGAAAATAGAAATACAGTAGATTACAAGGTGTGGAAACAAAAACCTAAGCTAAGGGGTCCCGAGTCCTCTCTAGGGAGAAACCGGGTGCTGATTCTGGTACTTTCCTTTTCTTGGACCGGGGCTCTTGGGCCGTTGTCGAGTTGTCATTCCTTTTCCAAGTGAAAGGAGCGAGCAAATTCCTTTGGTCATCCTGATTATCCACAGCATGTTGCTCTAAAATCTCAATCAGAGCATCCTTATCTTTCAGCAGTCGCTGTATTTTGGTACACTCTACATTGAGGGTGCGGTACTTGTTCTTCCAAGACCTCCTCTCCTGTTGAACTTTGTTGAGAGTAACCTGAAGTTTTTCCGTTTCAGTCATGAAGTACATGACAGATTTCCTCGGCGGAAGAACTCCATGATGAGGATAAGGCATCTTTAGCTTAAGAGCTCTAGTTTGTACCTAGTGGAAATAAGGCTCCACCGAGACACAATCCGGTTTTCCTAGAGACTCTCGTCCTTTCTTATGAACATGTTTCCAAGCGTGCACTATTTCCATCTTTAGTGCCCTGTCATTTTCTCATTCTTTGAAGAAAAGACCTTCCAGATGAGCATTACGCGGGACATGCCTCATCGGGTATCCAAATTGACGACGAACCAATACTGGATGGTAGTTTATTCCTCCCTTAGTTCCTATGAGGGGTATGTTGGGGAATTTTCCATAATGATCAATGATCCTGATCCCGTCATAAATCCTATTGCACCAATCTATATCAGAGTTGGTAAGAGACATGATTTTCTGCGACCAACGTAAGGCACTCTTATGATCCCAAAACACAGCATACTTGGGTAAATGGGAGATAAACCATTTGTATAGTAGGGGTACACAGCATGTGATCATCCCTCCGCTGTACAAATTTCCTAAGTGTACAGAATGATACGCGTCCGCAACCAAAGTTGGCACAGGGTTTCCAATGAGAAAAACCTTAATGGCGTGATATCGACGAAACTATTAATGTTGGGAAACAGAAATAACCCGTAGGTGAGTAAAACAAAGATGCTTTCAAAAGCAGTTATGTTCCCTATACTAGCAAAGTACAGAGCCTTCTTTGTCAGGAACTGGGCTGCCAAACCTGGGAGCCCACCCTTGGTGGTCATGTGAGTCTTGATTTCTGACTCATCCAAATAGATTGTTCTTGCAATGGTCTGATCCTTTGGAATTTCTTCCAGACCAGAAAATGGAGCTCGATCAGTAATGTGTAGATCAGTTAGGTGAGAATACTCCTCCAGCGTTGGTGCGAACTAGTAATTCGGGAATGTGAAACAGTGATAGACCGGATCGTAAAACTGAATGAGTGCCTCCATGATTCCTTCAATCACATGGACTCTTAACAGAGGTAGCAGACCTCCGTACTTGGCTCTGAAAGCTCCAGGGTTAGTGACCATCCTCGCTAATCCTCTCAAATCTTCTAGTTTTGGAACCCTAAAGGTATACTTGTGAGTTCTCCTTCTACCGAAGTCCATGAGCGCAATCCTTTTCTCTGACATTTGCAATCATTGTCTTAGTTTAATTTGAAAAAGAGATACTAAAAGAGAAAATTTTTCTTTGATGTAATGTTTTTTAGATGAATGCATGAATGCAGCACACAAAAACATAGAAAAAATATGGGGTCGAAGGGCGGTGTCATGAAGTCAAGGCTCTACCCCCCCCCCCCCCCCCCCCCAAAAGGTTTATACTAGTGATTTTTGTACCTGTCTCTCAAAATCATCAGTTCTTGTCGAGAAAACACCAGCGGGCCGGGAACCGTGCTAGGTGATGTTTTTCGAAGAACCATCAGAAGAGGGTAGTACCGCGTGACAACCATTTCCAATAGTTTCCGCACTACTAAAAGAGGTTTTTCCTAGGTGTATACTCAATCTTTCCACATGCGGCATCACACGCATTCCCATTAGCAGAAAAATAAACACAGATGTCAATTAGGAAAAGGAGTATATATATTTGTCCTAAAGTCCTAGACTTTAAAGAGCTATGAATCCTATGTTCCTGACAAAAATGGCTCCCCGGCGGAGTCGCCATTCTGTGGTATCTTCCCAACTTTAAAGGTTTTTTGACCTAAGATCCTAGTGAAGTCAAAAAGGTCCTATCCCAGTGAAATTCCGAAAGAAAGAAAGAAAAGAAAAGAGCCCCACGGTGGGCACCACTTTTCTGTGGCATTTTTTAAAGTTTCTTCTTAAGAGATGGGAAGAGAACAAGATCTCACGGTCCCCAGTGGAGTCGCCATTTTTTCTGTAGCGCAAATTTTTGGACGTGGTTGCAAAGCACTATCGCTTTTAGGGTACTACAGTTCGATTCATTTTTTATCCTATTGAAGCTGATGAAGGAAGGGAAATAGATGTCTCCAATTAACCCTTCTTGCATACTGAGTTTAAACAGGTGACTGTTGGTTTACAGATGCTATTGAGATTGTGGGTCTCTCTTAAGTTATTTTGTTAAAATAGTGCCTGGGCGATTGGTGGGAGTTTAGGACTGATGCTTTTCGATTGATATGTGAAGGTATGGGATTTGGGACTTTGGATTAGTGTGCTCGCTAAAATTTTTCTTTCAATCTTATGCCTACGTATTCCCGTTTACCGAAACAGGGAAATCATAGCGATCGTAGTTCCTCCTATTCTATGGGAGGAAATGGTGTTTTGGTGTCTTGTTCAAAGCCCAAGACGTGAAGCTGAAAAGGTGGTTTATATCTTGTTCAAAGCCCAAGATGTGAAGCTGAAGGGGTGGTTTATATCTTGGTCAAAGCCCAAGATGTGAAGCTGAAGGGTCTATTTGTATCTTGTTCGAAGCCCAAGATGTGAAGCTAAAAAGGTGTTGTCTTTAGAGAGAATTTGTCATCTCTAAAGGGGGTCTGTTTGTCACGCCTATTGGGTGACTGACTATAAAGGAGGATTACTTTAACCGGGATATGTGAATCCTAGCAATGCCATAATTTCCTTTATAGAGGGTTTTAACCTGAAGGAGAAGACTTTAACTCAGTGTAGAGCAATGCCATCTTTCCTTAGGAATTTCTCATTCTAAAAGAGGGACAGTGGCATGGATGTAAATAATCCAGAGGCTTGCTGCTTACAGCGATTAGATGAAAGGAGTTGTTGATGTTTGTATCCTGTGAACGAGGCACAGTTTTGATTCTAAAAGGTTGATTGACTCAACCGGGGTTTTTCTTATACAAAGCCTAAGAGGAGGCCATTGGCCCAACAAGAGGGTGTTTTATACTCGACAAGAGAGTGATTTTGTATCTCGTACGAAGCCCGAGATGGATGCTAAAAGGGTTGACTCAACAAGAGAGTCTTTTATACTCAACAAGAGAGTGTTTTGTATCTCGTACGAAGCCCGAGAGGGAGGCTAAAAGGATTATGGACTCAACAAGAGAGTCTTTTTGTATCTCGTACGAAGCCCGAGATAGAGGCTAAAAGGATTGCTGTTTCAGTTGAGTGACAGGTCCAGTAGGTTGGTTAAAAGAGAAAATCAGTTCTTATAAAGAGACTGATTAACGGTAAGGCCATGCTTTGGGATTGATCAGAGGATCAGGGTTATTTCCTGTTCTTTAAGGAAATGGGGAATCCTGAGGGTATTGGAGACTGTCCGAGTCTACTGGTGTTTTTCCCTACTTGAGAATGCCTTCGAGACTCAAGGAGATTAGACTGTCTAAGTCTAGAGTTTTATCTTTTGTATTATGCTTAAAGAAACAATAGTAGTACGTTCACGGTAGTAAGATCTAGACTCTTTGAAAGATTGTTCTATTAAGATGACTAATTTTTGTTCCTATACCTCTAAGAGGTCGTCAGGACAATTTGTATGAAGCCCAAGAGGAGGCTGGAAACTTTTAAGAAGCCGAGGGACAATTTGTACGAAGCCCAAGATGAGGCTCTCTTCTCGAAGGAAGAATCCTTATACGAAGCCTAAGAGGAGGCTGTGAATACTTCTATGAAGCCGTAGGGTCCTTGTACAACGCCCAAGAGGAGGCGGGGATGCTTTTAGGAAGCCTGTGGGTCCCTAAACCCCGAGAAATTCAAGACAGGCTATTCACAGAGAATAGATCAAGCCAGGAAAGTCCGAGAATTTGGAAGAAACTCAAGAGATGCCATTCACGGAGAAAAGATCATCTCTAGGGAGTAGAGTTTCTTTAACAATTTCTAAGAGTGACAGTCTGAGAAAGGGTTCACCGAGAATGCTGCCTTTCACGTCTCCATATTGTTTAACCCCAAGAGGAGGGAAGACTGTATTTGGTAATCCTCTGAGGATCTAGTTTTGACTGTATTTAAGAGTGACCAACAGGGCTTAGTGTAACGCCCTCATTTATTTATTTTATTATTTATAGAGTCTAATTAATTAATTTGACTAATTGTGGCGATGATTTATGAATTATTGTGTTTTGTGATGAATTGCGTGATGTTGATGATGGTATATAATAATATAATTAGTTAATTATTATTATTATTGAGTAAATATATATATATATATATTATTAGTATTTTTATTAAAATATAAAATATAAGGTAGGGGGTGTATGACCGAATGTGTAGAACCTTGGGGGTGGCATGAGGATGCTAGTATGTTATTATTATTAATACTTAAAATATAATATTAGTAATATTGGGAATAATAATTATTATTATAAGGTTATTATTATTATTATTGTTATTAAAAATTATAATAAAAGGGGATTAGTGGTATATTGTTATAAAAAAATAAAATATAAGTTGAGAAGGGTAGAATTGGAATAACTTGGGATATTAGGGGTCCTAAGGTTATTATAGGAATATGGGAAATATAATATAGGGAGAATAGAGTTAGATCGTAACATTTGTACGATCATTTGGGAAAAGGCTGGCTGAGAAGTGTGAAGAACGGAACGTAGAGAGAAGAGAAAGAAAGGAATGTAACATTCTGCAAACCCTTTGAGTTAGAGCCTCCAGTTACAAGGTAAGGGGGGACTAACATTTTATAATGGGATTGATAATGTATGTTTGGGGTTAGGGTTGTTTAGGGATGTTTTTGAGTTGATTATGAATTGATGTAATAGGGTTGTATATGTTTGTTGATAATGTTGTTAAATGTTGATTTGTGTTGAATTGATGAATGGGGATGAATTTTGATGGCATAATGTTGTCAGAATTGATGTTGGTTGATAAGTTTAGAGTGAAATAACAAAAAGTAATTGACCAATAATAAGTGATTTTCAAAATAAGCTATTTGAACATGTTGGGGAATGTTTGACATAAGTTTAAGTTGGAAAAAAATGAGTTTAAGAGTGAAATTTCCGTATTGGGATCGCAGGAGACTGTAGAAGTGTATTGACCGACTTGTTTTGGACATATCTTGAGTTCCGTAAGTCCGTTTGAGGTCCCGTTCGAAGCATTAGAAAGCTAACGCGATAATATTTATGTTTATGTGGAGAAATTAATTCTAGGAGTTCTTCAATAGTAGTGGTTACCTTGTTCTTATACCATAAATGTTGGCGATTTCGGTCATGCGTTGGTCGTTTTGTTTCGAGTGTAACTGGAGCGTCGTAAGTTCGTTTGGGGTGGCGCTAGTTGCGTTGGAAAGAGGACTTAATGAACTTTCCAACTGGAAAGTTTCGGAATTTTATCATAAGTATATAAGTTTTGGCATCATTTTGAAGTTAGACAAAATATTCTGCCCGGTGTGAGTATGTGTTCTTATGGTTTGATTAAACTGAATGGATTGGTGTATTAGGTCTTAAAATAAAATTCATATCCTTGAAATAGACTCTCTAAGCTTTCCGGAACATATTCATTTGCGTGATTCCGACTTCGTTTGATATTTTAAATAATTATTTGAATATGATTGTGTCGATCATTGGTAGTTGTGTTACGCATTTGGGCGAATCAAATGATGTTGGGAGTAATTATTTACTTGATGAAATAAATTATGTTATTGTTGATGTTTGTTGTTGAAGGCTTACGCCTTGGGTCTTTGTACCAATATTGATGATGTTATGTTAAGGTGTGATCAGGAGGATCGTGTACATGTGTTTCTGATATTATACATGTGTTATTGTGCATCATATGTCATGCATTTTCATGGTGATTGGTGGGATGGATCGTTGCTCAGGAGGAGTGTATGTGATTCATCCGTACTCCTATATGGAGAATGGTGGGGGATAGATCATTGCCAAGTAGAGGTGTATGTGATCTATTTGGGGTTCGATTGAATGAACCAACGAGTCGGTACCACATGCATGATTGCACTTGCATTTCATATGATGTTGATGTTAATTGTTGATGCTGCTAAATGTTATAAATTGTTGATGATGCTAATTGTTGATGATGTTGTAAACTGTTGATAAATATGAATAATAATGTGTAGTTGATGTTGTATGGTTGCAGTTATATGTGGTGTTGATTTTTATGTCAGTTGTTAACTACACATACGTGATAAATTACTATTGTTGCTATAATATGATAATATATTGTTGTTGTTGATAACATGCATTATGTGTTGTTATTGGTGATGGATTGTAAGTTGCTGAACATGATAATTCCTTACTATGTTATCATTTTATTATGAATTGTGAAATCCCACCCTTTCTGCTTGAATGTTACCTCTTACGTGGGTAACGTGTAGATTCATTGGAGTAGTTGCTGTTTGAGTTCGGAGTCTCTTATGTCTTTGTGTAGGAGTCGGCTCTGATACGTAACGGGATGGGCTTGTTTAGTTGTTTTTATTCCTATTTTGTTACGTATTAGATTTTGAAACATATTATGAAGAAGTTGTTTATTTGTTGTAATGAAGGCCTTAGTACCATTTGAGTTGAAGATGGTGATATATAAAAAAAAATATTTTTCCGCTGCAGTTTGTATAAACCTTTATAAAGGAATTTTTATGGAATTAATAAAGTATTATTTTTATAGTTACTATTATTATAAAGTTGAAAAGAATGTAATATCCCATATTTTACGAAAACTCTGATAAGTGCTATTATAATAATTATTATATTATGTATTTGGGAAACGGGGTGTTACAATTGGTATCAGAGCAGGTCGGTCCGTCCTGCCAGATTGTTGAGTCCGTAGAGTCGTGTTGTGTGTATGCGATATTTGTGTGAAAACACTATCGGTCTTCTTTTGTCTTACTTCTAACTTTGCAGGAGGATGAGTCCTAAATAAGTGGGGGAGAAGCTTTTGCTTCTCTGAGATGTTGGGTGTGGAGTTGCCGTTGGTGTGCGGTTGAACTCTATTGTAGTTGGTAAAGACGATTTGTACCCCATCATGGTTTTCGGATGTCTATTAACAAATTGAGGAACTGATCACCCTCAATCTCTTGTTGATAGCATACGGGATTATGTTGGATGGGATAGACGTGTCTTTCGGCTTAAATTGTAGGATCGGAGGGTGGTTGTAGTTGAGCCAAGTGCTTACGGATTGTTCTGATGAATAGATGCAGATTCTTGTCTCGAAGGAATGGTCGCTAAACGGTTGGGATGAGTATGAGAAGATGAAGCTCAGATAGTTGCGATGTTTTCAGGACTGCGTATTATTCGTAGAGTTAATCGTGTGGAATTATTATGAAGCGTGATGTTATCAATTGAGAATGGTGGAATGTTGTAGAGTTTTGTCGTTGGAATTATATATATGATTGTTGAATGTTGCGGGTGGGTTGAACAGGTCAAGTCGGGACTCGAGGATATAAAGAAGATTATGAAAAGGATTGTAATCTTGGCATCATGAAGGATGAAGATGTTGATGAGTAACGGGTGATTCCAGTTATAAGGAGGTTGTGGAAGGGAGCAATGAATTGTGAAGCGTGGAAAACGACGATGTTGATGGAGGAGAGATGGATAGATTCATAAAGAGTCGTTTAGATACTAACGTTGGAGATGAGAAGTGAGTTTTTGGGAATTTGGGGAAGAATTGATCGGAATGAAACTGTGTTCTTATGTTCCCAATAGTTCCTAATATGTATAACTAAGTTAAAATAAGAGCTTGGGGAATCAAAGATGAGTTTTGGTTGGGTTTTGAGTCAACTAGATGTCAAACCCGTAGCTATGTTATGGATGATTTTGAAAACTTCGAAAATTCATAACTTGAGATTCGAGTATCCGTTTTGGGTGCCGTTCGAGGCGTTGGAAAGCTAGCGCAGCGAACTTTTTGATAAAAATATGTTCCATGGAAGGAAATGATTATTGGCTGTTTAAAGGGAGTGGATGCTTTTGAAGGTTTATACGGTGCTTTGGTATGATCGAAAATGCAAATGCCATTGTCGTTGCGTTGTGGGTGCAGTGGTGTGATGTTTTGACTTCATGAGATTTCATGTATGTTATTGTTGAGAATTGAGTAGTGAATTAAAATTGATGTAGCGATGTTTGGTAGAGTTGCGTCTGCACACATCAAGGATAATGCGATAGACGTTATGATACCGGTCGCATGTGTTGATTCAGGTGATTGTTGGGAGTTAAGTTCATGATTGTAAAGAAAATAAAGATGCCGTGAAAGGATGTGAGAAAATGTTTTTAATGTTTGTTTCCTTGAGTAGAGAAGGGATGTGATGAGAGTCACTGTGATAGACACGTTGTTTATTTTCATGTACAGAGACATGCACTTGGAGGATTTCGAATTATGAGATCAGATAGGTATGTTGGTATAAGAATTGTATGTGTGAAGTCGTGAATTTGAATTGTTTTGGATAAGACCAAAGGATTTGAGACCGTGTTAATGAATCGTTTACTTGGTATGTTGTTTAGTGAGAACAAATTGAGGTTGGATATCGTCGGATTTTGAGTTAACTAGAATAACATTCTGAAGGTTGAAACTGCTAGTGTAGAGGTGTATACGGCTAGGTGCTGAGATATCTAGAAGTGCAAGTTGGATTATCCAGAATGGAAAGTTTGAACCGAAGAAGTGTTAGCGGTTGCTTCGATGTTGATTTTGCAGAATTGGGCAGAAATCTTTTAGTGGTTCAGTGTGATGTTTCTAAAAGAGAGTTTGTGTTGTAAGTGGGTAATGTAACCTTTGAAGGCCAAGATGGGAGGTATTCAGTAATCGCAAAAATTGAAGTGTTTAGTCGACTCGAGAGAGGTTATTATGTGACAGACAAGATGGTTAGGACTGTTGAAGAACTATGTTTTATGTGAGCCATTATTTTGGAAATATTTATGTAGTGACTAATGTTTAAATCATATGATATTGCTTACGGCGACGATTATGAATCGTGAGATGGAGTTGATAGAGAAACTCGCAGGATTAAATTTAATTGGTGATGCAATTTAAGATATTACCAAGAAGGAAATACCGAGGTGGGTTGGTGGATCTATTGAAGAAAAAATTAAGAGAATCAATGGATGAATTTAAAGTGATTAGAATGATTGGTTTTGATGTATTAAGGATAGAATGATGAATTTATGTTGATGAAGATAGTGGGATTGGATTTATGAATCGTTTTCATATTATTAGCGTGCTTGAAAATTAAAAGAATAATGTTTGAGAAAGGACGCCGAAGGAAGATAAATATTCTGTCAGAGGTGATGAAGATGTATTAGAATTTGATGAACTATTGTTTCGACGGTTGAATGTGATGGAGAAAGTTAATGGGTAGTATATCAGCAAGGTTATGAAAGTTGTGATATTTTGTAGAGAATTGTGTTCGATTGAAATACGGGATTTATAATTGACGTTTTGGTAAGGAGCACAGATTGTGTTAGTACTAAGTCAGATGGAATTCTTCTTATGAACCGTAGACAGATGATCTGAAGAAGAGAGTTATTTAATCCTTGGAGGAATTATTGAAAGTTTTGGTGCATAAATGAAGGAGTGCTTGAGATATCCATTAGTAGTTGATTGAAATAAGTGAGAGATTTTCCCATTCGATGTGTTGGAATGGTCGTTTATGATACTTTGTATATTAAGAAGTGTAGAAACTGCGATGTGGTTTGACTCCGATGAAAGCGTTGTATTCAAACTTGGGAATTTCGGTAGATGGCTAAAACAAGGTAGTTACTTTAGTAAGATTAGTGTATGTTTGGCCTTTTGGCAAGAGTCGGATTTGAATGCGTGAGGAGTGGATGAGAGAGTAGTATCTGGACTCGTTTCTGTTGATGCGTTTTCGAGGACGAAAACATTCTAGTGGGGGAGAGTTGTAACGCCCTCTTTTATTTAATTTATTATTTATAGAGTCTAATTAATTAATTTGACTAATTGTGGCGATGATTTATGAATTATTGTGTTTTGTGATGAATTGCGTGATGTTGATGATGGTATATAATAATATAATTAGTTTATTTTTATTATTATTGAGTAATATATATATATATATATATATATATATAGAGAGAGAGAAATTATTAGTATTTTTATTAAAATATAAAATATAAGGTAGGGGGTGTATAACTGAAAGTGTAGAACCTTGGGGGTGGCATGAGGATGCTAGTATGTTATTATTATTAATACTTAAAATATAATATTAGTAATATTGGGAATAATAATTATTATTATATGGTTATTATTATTATTATTGTTATTAGAAATTGTAATAAAAGGGGATTACTGGTATATTGTTATAAAAAAATAAAATATAAGTTGAGAAGGGTAGAATTGAAATAACTTGGGATATTAGGGGTCCTAAGGTTATTATTGGAATATGGGAAATATAATATAGGGAGAATAGAGTTAGATCGTAACATTTGTACGATCATTTGGGAAAAGGCTAGCTGAGAAGTGTGAAGAACGGAACGTAGAGAGAAGAGAAAGAAAGGAATGTAACATTCTGCAAACCCTTTGAGTTAGAGCCTCCAGTTACAAGGTAAGGGTGGACTAACATTTTATAATGGGTTTGATAATGTATGTTTGGGGTTAGGGTTGTTTAGGGATGTTTTTGAGTTGATTATGAATTGATGTAATAGGGTTGTATATGTTTGTTGATAATGTTGTTAAATGTTGATTTGTGTTGAATTGATGAATGAGGATGAATTTTGATGGCATAATATTGTCAGAATTGATGTTGGTTGATAAGTTTAGAGTGAAATAACAAAAAGTAATTGACGAATAATAAGTGATTTTCAAAATAAGCTATTTGAACATGTTGGGGAATGTTTGACATAATTTTAAGTTGGAAAAAAATGAGTTTAAGAGTGAAATTTCCGTAATGGGATCGCAGGAGACTGTAGAAGTGTATTGACCGACTTGTTTTGGGCATATCTTGAGTTCCGTAAGTCCGTTTGAGGTCTCGTTCGAAGAGTTAGAAAGCTAACGCCATAATATTTATGTTTATGTGGAGAAATTAAGTCCAGGAGTTCTTCAATAGTAGTGGTTACCTTGTTCTTATACCATAAATGTTGGCGATTTCGGTCATGTGTTGGTCATTTTGTTTCGAGTGTAACTGGAGCGTCGTAAGTCCGTTTGGGGTGGCATTAGTTGCGTTGGAAAGAGGACTTAATGACCTTTCCAACTGGAAAGTTTCGGAATTTTATCATAAGTATATAAGTTTTGGCATCATTTTGAAGTTAGACAAAATATTCTGCCCGGTGTGAGTATGTGTTCTTATGGTTTGATTAAACTGAATGGATTGGTGTATTAGGTCTTAAAATAAAATTCATATCCTTGAAATAGACTCTCTAAGCTTTCCGGAACATATTCATTTGCGTGATTCCGACTTCGTTTGATATTTTAAATAATTATTTGAATATGATTGTGTCGATCATTGGTAGTTGTGTTACGCATTTGGGCGAATCAAATGATGTTGGGAGTAATTATTTACTTGATGAAATAAATTATGTTATTGTTGATGTTTGTTGTTGAAGGCTTACGCCTTGGGTCTTTGTACCAATATTGATGATGTTATGTTAAGGTGTGATCAGGAGGATCGTGTACATGTGTTTCTAATATTATACATGTGTTATTGTGCATCATATGTCATGCATTTTCATGGTGATTGGTGGGATGGATCATTGCTCTGGAGGAGTGTATGCGATTCATCCGTACTCCTATATGGAGAATGGTGGGGGATAGATCATTGCCAAGTAGAGGTGTATATGATCTATCCGGGGTTCGATTGAATGAACCAACGAGTTGGTACCACATGCATGATTGCACTTGCATTTCATATGATGTTAATGTTAATTGTTGATGCTGCTAAATGTTATAAATTGTTGATGCTGCTAATTATTGATGATGTTGTAAACTGTTGATAAATATGAATAATAATGTGTAGTTGATGTTGTATGGTTGCGGTTATATGTGGTGTTGATTTTGATGTCAGTTGTTAACTACACATACGTGATAAATTGCTATTGTTGCTATAATATTATAATATATTGTTGTTGTTGATAACATGCATTATGTGTTGTTATTGGTGATGGATTGTAAGTTGCTGAACATGATAATTCCTTACTATGTTATCATTTTATTATGAATTGTGAAATCTCACCCTTTCTGCTTGAAAGTTACCTCTTACGTGGGTAACGTGCAGATTCATTGGAGTAGTTGCTGCTTGAGTTCGGAGTCTCTTGTGTCTTTGTGTAGGAGTCTGCTCTGATACGTAACGGGATGGGTCTTGTTTAGTTGTTTTTATTCCTATTTTGTTACGTATTAGATTTTGAAACATATTATGAAGAAGTTGTTTATTTGTTGTAATGAAGGCCTTAGTGCCATTTGAGTTGAAGATGGTGATGTTATATAAAAAAAATATATTTTTCCGCTGCAGTTTGTATAAACCTTTATAAAGGAATTTTTATGGAATTAATAAAGTATTATTTTTATAGTTACTATTATTATAAAGTTGAAAAGAATGTAATATCCCGTATTTTACGAAAACTCTGATAAGTGCTATTATAATTATTATTATATTATGTATTTGGGAAACGGGGTGTTACACTTAGTGCTAGACATAGTTGCCGGGGTAACTCTAAATATCTATACTAGTATTACACAGTTGATATGAGTTTATGAAAGAAGACTTACAGTGAAACAGCCCCACAATACAGTTTATATGTATATGAAAGCGGATAAAGAAAGCATATAAACACTTACTCGGTTGTAGAGCTTCCATGCTGTTTGGTTAGTTGTTCAACAAAGAAAGATTGAAAATAACAGTATATTCAAAATTAAAGGAGAAAGTATTTTGAAAAGATGTTGGGGCTTACAGCTCAAGGAGAGGCCCAAGGTTTATCAGTGATCGCACTGTCGTTTTGTACAGAGGGACTTATACAAGTGACTGAGGCCCAAGAAAGGTTTTATGTACAAGGGGATGGGTCTTACACTCTCTCAAGAGGCCCAAGTGTTTAAAGAAAAAGAATGGGGCTTACAACACGAGGGTAGGCCCAGATGATTGGTTTTTTTTATTGGCGATCGCGCCGAGGTTTTCTTTTAACGCAGAGGGACTTATACAATGTCTGAAGCCCAAAAAGTTTTGGTTAAAAGGGGATTGGGTCTTACACTCTAATAGAGGCCCAAAAGATTTATTTTTGTACAAGTGGTGGGGCTTACAGCTCAAGGAGAGGCCCAGGGTCATTTGTTTGAAAATGGCGATCGCGCCGAGATTTTTGAAAATGTGGTGGGTCTTATACAATGCATTGAGGCCCAAAATGGTTTGGTTTTCAAAGGGGGTTGGGTCTTACACTCTAATAGAGGCCCAAAAGATTTTGAATGGGTCTTATAGCTCGAGGAGAGGCCCAAGGTTTGTTTTTCAACGGACGATGATCGCGTCGAACTTTTTGAAATACAACGGGACTTATACAATAAGTGAGGCCCAAAAATAGGTTTGTATTTACAAAGGATTGGGTCTTACACTCTATTAGAGGCCCAAGTGTTTTTAAAAGGTTTGATGAGGGTTGAATTAATCAAAACCCTAATTTGTTTCCAAAATGTATTTTAATTGAATAAAAAATTCAATTAAAATGATCAAAATTGTTTAACATGTGGAAAACAAATTGTGATCTTGGATTAATGTTTCAAAAATCATGTTTTGACCTACAAAATGATTAGAAGTCATTAAAATTTGCAAAATCAAGAAGGAAAAAATATTTTAAATGTCAAAAACAATTAAAATATTAATTCTTTGAAAAAATATCAATTATATTAAATAAATAATATTTTTGGGATTTTTTGGTAAAATAAAATATTTTAACATTTTTGTGAATTATTAAAAAAAGAATCAACTCAAAATCATTAAAACTCAGAGAGAAATTAATTTTTGAATCAATTAAATAAAATCACAAAATTCAAATATTTGAATTTTCAAAAAGGGCGCCAAGAACAAGGGCAAGAACACACGCCACCCTCTGTTTCTGCATATTTGCGTTTCTATCCAATCTCACTGAATACTTGATTATATCATGCAATCTACATATCAATCCACTCGTTTCAACCTCACGATCATGTCTATGGTCTTTAATTTCATTTATTTTAAGCATGGAATAAGAAATCAAAGAGAAACCTCAAGAACCCTAAATTCTGCACGAAGGTTCAGAAATTCCATACACTGATTGAGGGAAAACACTCCATGCATGATTATGAACATATGGCCAAATTATTGTGCAGCAAAAAATGCACGGATCATAGAGTTTGAAGAGCTCATGCTTACCTCTTGCAGCTGGTGATCATGTTTTGTGTTAGAGGTGTTACATCTTGGTTCCAAGGTTATGGACAGCTTCCCTAGGTTCTATGGAGTGTGTCTGGATGCTTGGAATGGATTGAAATGATCTAGAACTTGAGATGGCACCCCAACTGCAAATCTGTCAAAGGCTTGAGCAATTGGCTAGTGATTTTGTGATTTTGGTGTTCCAGATGTTATGTGAGTGTTTGGATCACTTCTATATGATGTTTATGAGGTATGTGTGTGTGTGATTGGTTTGATTGGAATAGCTCTCAAACTCAAAACCCGATGGTGACTTGCCTTAGAAGGCAAAATTGGAAGTGAGAAGGTGATTTTGAGGAAAGCATCTGTTTGATGGCTTTGGTGTACTCAAACTGATAAAAAATGAGCTCTATTTATAGTAGAGCAAGTTTTTTTTGCAAGGAATAGTGAATGGCAACTGCTGCATAGGTTTGGCCAATGTTGAGCAATGAGAATCCATGTCTCCTCTAGCCATTGACTAGAGGTTATGGCACAGGCTGCTGGTTCCCTTGGTCTTGGATAAGTCTTAACTAAATTCAGTTGGAAATGGCTCAGTCCATGCCACCTTGGTGTATGCATTGAATGCTCCAATCCAAAATTGGAGTCTTGTCCCTCTTTTAGGCAATTCTAGGTTTGGCATGCTATTTTTGGTTCCAAAGACTTGGGAGGCTTGGGATCAGAGTTGGTTCCTCCTTGGTCCCCCTTTGAGGTGTTCAGATGGATAGAGTTTCTTGCCCTTTGCAATATTTGGGCAAATTGAACTAAACTCCAAAATCTACCTTGCTTTGGCAGTTTTCAGCAAGGCATATTGCCATTGTCATATCTCATGGCCCAAGTGGAATTTGATGGAGTTCTTGGCCATTTTGGAAAGCCCTCATATGATACAACAACTGTTTGATCATAATTGGTTTTGATATTTTTTGGATCCAAGTGAAAAATGTCCCTATATTTGGAGAAAAGTGAAGGCAGATTCTGACTTAGTGAAAATTTCACTAAGTGTTGGAAAAAAGTGACATTTTCACTTTTCTTGATTTTGATCATTCCATAACTCAAAATCCACGATGAATTGGAATGAGGTGTAGTTGAAGCTTTTGTAGAGGGTAATGAGAGCTACAAATCCAGCCTTGGATGGGGAAAAATGGCCTTGTGGTTTAGGAGTTATGATCCTCCAAAGTTGGTATCCTAGCCACTTTGTTCCATAACTTAGAAAAATTTCTAAGTTTTTTATGGTTACCCCCTTTTACAAGTTATCCCACTTTTCTTGATTTTTCTTGATGAATGATGATTCTAATCACACATTAACATCATTTTAGGGTCAAAGAACCAAAATTGTGAAAAATCTCAAAAAGTCAAAGTTTGACTTTTGTGCACAGTTGACTTTTTGTCAGATGAATTCCAAACTGTGCGATCCTCTATGAAATCAAGTCCTTGACCTAAATAAAACTTGATGGACATGTTCCATAGGTGTTATAGGGTGTATTGAATCCTGTCCCAAGGTTTGGGAGCATGTCTTGGTCAAAAGTCAAAGCTACAGTTGACTTTTCCTGCGAAACCCTAACTGTGGTTCAGATGAACTTGAAACTTGTTGCTCAAGCTTCATGGATCAATCCATCGTTGCAAATGGATCAATGTGATGTATTAGGGACCCTTAAATCATCTTTATAGGTATTGGCTCATGATTTGTCCAAAAGTCAACTTAGGGGTGAATTAGGTCAAGAAACCCTAATTCCTGATTTTTGATGTATGCATCCCCTGGGGCTAAATTGACTTGGTGATTGGGTTTATGAGATCCCTTGGAGCATCATAGGTTATGCTTTGAAGCATTGGCTCATGCCCAGAGGAAAATTTCCATCTGGAGGCCCTGGTCGACCAAACCCTAATTTGGTGACACTGGCGATCTTAAGGCTTGATCCACCTAGAAGGGAGAAGCCTTGTGCTTAATCCTTGAAGTGGGAGTCCTCTTGATCCTTTGTGGATGTTTGAGAGGTTATACAAGTTGAGGATCATGTCATTTCTTGATTGATCCTTTGTCTAAGAGCTCTAAGAGGGCTTGAAACCCTAAGCCTGATTGTAGTGGGTGCTCACCCATCTTTGGGGAGACTAATGGTTCATCCATATTGTGATGATGATTTGCACAATGATGGGAAATCTTAGTGGTCAAAATTTTGGGTATGATAGTAGACACCGGATTGGCTCTCAACGTCATACCGAAGTCCACTCTAATGCGACTATCATTCAAAGGATCTCCGATGAGAGGCAGTGTGGTCGTCGTCAAAGCATTTGATGGGTCTAGAAAAACGGTTATCGGCGAAGTCGACCTTCCCATAACTATCAGTCCTCATACTTTTCTAGTCACTTTCTAGGTCATGGACATCCGAGCAACATACATCTGTTTGTTGGGAAGACCTTGGATACACCAGGCTGAGGCAGTCACTTCGACACTTCACCAGAAACTGAAGTTCGTCAAGAATGACTAACTCGTCACATTCTGTGGAGAGCAAGCCTTGATCATGAGTAACCTTTCATTGTCCACTTGTGTAGAACTCGAGGAGGTTGTTGGAACTCAGTTCCAGGCACTTTCGCTAAGCAATGATAATCAATTAGAGAAGTGAACATCAATATCCTCGTAATAGATGCTCTCGAGGTGATCAAAAGTAACAATGCAAAGGGATGGGGACATCTTGTCATTCCTACTGATAACAAAGCGATGAAGGGTCTTGGTTTTTCTTCAAACTGTACCCAAACAGCTACTAACGATGAAAGTCTTCATCCCATTCAGAACTTCTTCCATAGTGGAGGTTTCCTTCACCCAGTGTCTCAAGAAGTACATACCATCAACGAGGGAGATTCCTCCGACACAGATGAGGAATGGAAGTCCTATCTTAATGAGGACGGTTATATGTCTCAGGAAGAGGTGCCTATGCCATTCTGCTATCCTGCACAGAGTCCGAGATTTATACCAAGGTCAAATATCAAAATGATATACGGAGATTGTGATCCGGAAGGATGCCGTGCTCCACCAAACTCATTAGAGGAAGGCACTCTGATGAAAGACAACTTTGACCATGACTATTATGGCCCGATGGATGGTCTGCCTATCTGGCAGCCGTACCCAGGAGACTTGGGGCAAGAAAATCAGCTGAACAATGAAAATCAGCTGAGCTTCATTGAGAAAAATACCTGCGTCCCCACCATGTCATAGGATCAAAACTCAGGTCATTCAGAAAATATCCAGTGCGATGATGAATTTGCAAAGTTTGTTGGACTAGAATTCATTAATTATGCTTTTCCCGAGGTCAACGTCAACGAGAGAGATGAATCCTCCAGTTCCAAAGAAGTGTGGGACACCCTGGGACAACCAAGTGGTAAATACGACTTCTTGGTCAAGTACACCGCTCTTGAAAGTTCTCGTATCAGGCTCAAAGACATCCAGCCAACTGGATGGGGAGATATACCTGAGAGCACAAATACTATGCAAAATACAACTGAGGAATCCTCCTACGACAACTCTTCCTGGGAGACAGATTCCAATGATCCTGCTCCGCCAGAAATCAGCGTTATTTCTGAAGACAAATCAAGGAAGGTACCAGACTTTGTGATTCATCGAGGAGTTCGCCGCCAATGGGTTGTTGTCAACGTTCCAAAAGTCGTTCATAAGTCTAAGTAATTGCCATCTTAACCTTTCACCCTACCCAGGTGAAATTGATGTTTTGATAGGGCTCACTTTCTGTAGATATCCCTCTTCGCTTCGCCCAAAGCGACAGAGTTTTGTTTTATAGGGCTGTAGTTTCAAGAATCGACAAGATCATAAATAAATAACGTCATTCTGTAATTTCTACATTAATTGTTGTTTTCTCTTTTTGCTTTTTCAGAAAATGGTAATCCTAAAAAACAACAAATAATAAAAACAAGCAGTTTTCCAAAAAATTTACATTGCACACACTCTTGCATTCTCTCTATCTCTTCTAAAAAACAATCATCACGTCATGCAGATTGCTTGTTTTAAACCCCATTGAAACGTACGATCTGATGCCTTCTCCCAACTTTGAATTCTCGGTATTTGAAGCTGAAGAAGAAGAGGACGAAGAAATTCCAGAGGAGATCTCTCGATTACTCAGACAAGAGGAAAGGTCCATTAAACCTCACAAAGAGCCATTGGAAAGGGTCAACTTGGGTTCAGAAGAGGAGAGAAAGGAAGTCAAGATTGGGGTACTACTCAGTCTGACTGTCAAAGAAAGTTTGACAAAGCTTCTCCAAGAGTTTCTCAATGTATTCGCTTGGTCCTATCAGGACATGCCAGGGTTGGATATCAGCATCGTGGAACATCATCTACCGTTAAGATCAGAATGTCCACCAGTAAAACAAAGGTTGAGACGGACTCACCCAGACATGGCCATCAAAATCAAAGAGGAAGTACAGAAACAGATTGACGTGGGTTTTCTCGCCACATCAGAGTATCCTCAATGGTTAGCCAACATAGTACCAGTTCCGAAACAGGACGGAAAGGTCAGAATGTGTGTAGACTACAGGGATCTGAACAAAGCAAGTCCAAATGATGACTTTCCTTTACCACACATTGACATGCTGGTAGATAGTACAACAAAGTTCAAAGTCTTATCCTTCATGGATGGATTCTCGGGCTATAATCAAATAAAAATGGTGCCGAAAGACATGAAGAAAACTTCGTTCATCACCCCATGGGGCACTTTTTGTTACAAGGTAATTCCGTTCAGTTTGAAGAATGTCGGGGCAACCTATCAAAGGACCATGACTACTCTGTTTCATGACATGATACACAAAGAAATTGAGGTATATGTCGATGACATGAGTGCTAAATCTAAGACAGAAGAGGAGCATGTGACCCACCTGTCAAACCTATTCGAGCGGCTAAGAAAATACAAACTTCGCTTGAATCCCAATAAGTGCACATTCGGTGTCCGTTCAGGGAAACTTTTAGCGTTCATCGTCAGCCAGAAAGGAATTGAGGTTGATCCTGACAAGGTCAAGGCCATTCAAGAAATACCTTCTCCAAAGACTGAAAAACAAGTCAGGGGATTCCTGGGACGTTTGAATTACATTTCCAGATTTATATTCCTCATGACCGCAATATGTGCGTCGATCTTCAAGTTACTGAAAAAGAATCAGGACTGCGTTTGGACAGAAGATTGCCAAACCGCCTTCGATAGTATCAAGGAATACCTGTTGAACCCACTGATTCTATTACCTCCAGTGGAAGGAAGACCACTGATCATCTACCTAACAGTCTTGGAAGACTCAATGGGTTGTGTGCTTGGCCAACAAGACGAAACCAAAAGGAAAGAGTCTGCTATTTACTATTTGTGCAAGAAATTCACCGACTGCGAGACTCAGTACGCTAAGCTTGAGAAAACTTGCTGTGCTATGGCTTGGGTAGCCAAACGTCTTCGCCAAAATATGATTCGTCACACTACTTGGTTAATCTCTGAAATGGATCCAATCAAGTATGTCTTTGAAAAGCCTGCTCTCACGGGAAGGATTGCCCGTTGGCAGATGTTGTTATCAGAATACGACATTGAGTACCACGCTCAGAAAGCTGTTAAAGGAAGTATTTTAGCCGATCATTTGGCTCATCAGCTGATTGACGATCAAGAACCAGTCGGATTTGACTTCCCAGACGAAGATGTCATGTATCTAAAAATGAAAGATTGCGATGAACCGCTACCCAGTGAAGGGCCAGAACCAGGTTCCCAATGGGAACTTATATTTGACGGAGCTGTCAATCATTATGGAAATGGAATTGGGGTAATCATCATAACACCGCTGGGTACCCACATTCCTTTCATTGCCAGACATACATTCAAGTGTACAAACAATGAGGCCGAATACGAAGCTTGTATCATGGGTCTCGAAGAAGCGATCGACTTAAGGATCAAAAACTTGGATGTATATGGTGATTCAGCCCAGGTTATCAATCAGATCAAAGGAGATTGGGACATATACCAATTAGGATTGATTCCTTACAAAGATTACGCGAGAAGGTTGTTACCATTCTTCAACAGAATTGAGCTCCACCACATCCCTCGTGAAGAGAATCACATGGCTGATGCATTGGCCACCCTCTCTTCCATGATTAGCATAGGTCAATGGAATGACTTACCTAAGTTTAACATAATGCGCCTTGAACGGCCCGCTTACATATTCACAATTGAAGCAGTCATAGACGACAAACCTTGGTATCACGATATCAAATGCTTCCTTCAGAAACAAGAGTACCCACCTGGGGCATCTAGAAAGGACAGAAAGATCCTCAGAAGGCTAGCAGACAGCTTCTTTCTGAGCGGTGATACACTCTATAAAAGGAACTTTGACATGGTCTTGCTTTGATGTGTAGACAGACCAGAAGCAAACATGATGATAAAAGAAATTCATGAAGGATCCTTTGGGACTCATGCCAATGGACACACAATGGCGAGAAACATTCTAAGAGCAGGGTACTATTGGTTGACAATGGAATCCGATTGCTACAAGTACATGAGGAAGTGTCACAAGTGTCAGATATACTCAGGCAAAATCCATGTACCGCCAATGCATCTCAAAGTTCTTTCTTCCCCATGGCCTTTTTTCATATGGGGAATCGACATGATTGGCATGATCGAACCCAAAGCTTCGAACGGACATCAATTCATTCTAGTAGCCATTGATTACTTCACCAAGTGGGTCGAAGCAGCGTCCTACACCAATGTAACCCGACAAGTGGTGGTCCGATTTATCAAAAACAATATCATCTATCGTTATGGTGTTCCGAACCAGATCATTACTGATAATGGATTTAACTTGAACAACAAGATGATGAAAGAGTTATGCGCTGAGTTCAAGATCAAACACCATAACTCATCTCCCTACCGACCTAAGATGAACAGAGCGGTAGAAGCGGCTAATAAGAACATCAAGAAGATTGTTCAAAAGATGGTTGTAACCTACAAAGATTGGCATGAGATGCTACCCTTTGCTCTTCACGGATATCGCACATCTATCCGCACTTCAACATGGGCAACCCCTTTCTCTCTAGTATATGGCATGGAAGCTGTGCTTCCCATAGAAGTAGAGATCCCATCAATCCGAGTATTGATGGAAGCTAAGCTAACAGAAGCTGAATGGTGTCAAGTCAACACGACGAACTGAACCTAATTGAACAAAAGCGAATCATGGCATTATGCCATGGACAATTGTATCAGCAAAGAATGAAAAAGGCGTTCGACAAAAAGGTCCGACCTTGCGTCTTCAGGAAAGGAGACCTTGTGCTAAAAAAGATACAATCATTTCTCACAGATTCTCGGAGCAAGTGGACTCCAAATTATGACGGCCCATATGTGGTCAAGAAAGCCTTCTCAGGCGGCGCCTTTAGACTCGCAACCATGGATGAAGAAGAATTTGCCTACCCCGCAAATGTTGATGTAGTCAAGAAATACTTTGCCTAAATAAAAAAAAGTCTCGGTGGATTGAAAACCCGAAAGGGCGGTCCAGGTAAAAATTAGAGATATAATAAAAAAAAATCATCCCGGTGGATTGGAAATCTCAAAGTACAATCCAGGCAAAAGTTAGGGATTAATGGCAAGTAACTACGTCTGATCAGTTTAGCTCCTCAACAGTCATGCCATTAGTCAGAAAAACTCCAATCAAGGTCATCTTCAACAGAAGCTCAGGATGTCCAGAATTCAAAGTTGGTAGAAGGATAGCGGTCGTTATGTTTTAATGTAGCCCTTTTCCCTTAAATTACGATTTTCTAAACTTTGTAAATACTCCATGGGATCACGCGCTTGGCTGATTTCCATCCTATCAATAAAATTTGAGCCTTATTGCTTTTGTTTGCAATTCTTATTTGTTTTAGCTTTACAGAACGAAATTTTAATATGATCAACGATTCTTGAAATAAAACAAAAATGAATTTACTTGTAAAATTTTTTCTGCTTTTCAAAATAAAGATGGCAATTTCTTTTGAGTGTTGAACATCAAAAGAACGTCGATCACTTCTCCAGAAGTAATCGAACTTCAAAGTGCAGAATCAAAGTACCCCTTCTAAACCAGTACGCCAGAATGAAGGATCAACTGTGTCAAAGACCGTGTTTCATCTGACACCCCTGGCAGAGTTATTATCTCCTAAGCCCGACCAACGGTTTTCCCCACAAGGACTATCTCTCCTAAGCAAGGCAGAATTGCTATTTCGAACCCAATGGTACCTCTTTGTCCCCCGCAGTGGCCAAGTATCCAGTTGTGTTCATCTATTAGTTTGTATGTCGTGTCAGTTTCGTCAGCATATACATACATACATCATGCATTATTGATTCATACATGTTCATATTGCATCACTACCACGCTAGTCGGTCTTACCCCCTAGTAATAAAAGTCCTCTTGTCAATCGAGTTATCAGTTCTTTCCTTGTCAGGAAACGTATGTCTGAACAACCTCTCCTCCAGTTCATTTCTGAATTGAAGGTGGTTCTTTGACCACTTTGATAACTTGAACCTCTGAAAATCAAGAGAAATTCCGACAAACATCACTCTTCGCCGTTGAAGATGATATCTTCACTTTCCCAGATTAAGGAAAATCTCCAGAGAAAGCCTCTTAATCAAAGATTCGGAAATACAACAGTTTTTCTCTGAAAAATTCGCTGACGAAAAGGTTATTAGCACCTCAAAATTGGATTACATCACATGGCATTTCTCCGAGAAGATCTCGAGAAAAGTATGATGTAGTATCCCCAAACAGGAAGCAGTCTCTCAAGAGACTCATTTTCCCCAGTAGAGTCACCAAATGGCGTCTCCCACAGATAAGTTTGTACACCTCTACAACTTAGACCAATGGGTTTCCCCAACAAGTCTGACATCAAAAGTTTTTCCCATCAAATGGCATCTCCCCAGGAAAATTCGGCGAGAAGTTTGAGGAGAACCGCTACGAATAGCGTCCCTTGTCATGAAAGTTTATTGGCAAAAGAAACTGAGACCAGTTCCTTGGTAGGAAACCAGGATCAAGGGGAAGTTTATATCAGAATCTGAGACCAGTTCCTTGGTAGGAAACCAGGATCGAGGGGAAGTTTATATTAGAAACTGAGACCAGTTCCTTGGTAGGAAACCAGGATCGAGGGGAAGTTTATTTCAGAAACTGAGACCAGTTCTTGGTAGGAAACCAGGATCGAGGGGAAGTTTCTACCTTTTCTAAGCATCATCGCTTAGCAAAAGAAGATGGATGGGCAAGCTGCCATTCATAACCACCATCAAAATTTCGGATATTCTGATATTTAATCCTCTTGCACCCCGAATGCCCGAATACCTTCGACATACACACCTTCGGGTCCAAGAAGATTAAATAGGGGCATCTGTCATACCCCAAATTTTGACCACTAAGATTTCTCATCATTGTGCAAATCATCATCACAATATGGATGGACCATCATACCTCAATATTCTCCCCAAAGATGGGTGAGCATCCACTACAATCAAACTTAAGGTTTCAAGCCCTCTCAGAGCTCTTAGACAAAGGATCAATCAAGGAATGACATGATCTTCAACTTGTCTAAGCCTCTCAAACATCCACAATGGATCAAGAGGACTCCCACATCAAGAATCAAGCACAAGGTTGCAGCATTCCAAGTGGATTAAGCCTTAAGATCGCCAGTGTCACCAAATTAGGGTTTTGGTCGACCAAGGCCTCCAAATGGAAATTTTCCTCTGGGCATGAGCCAATGCTTCAAAGCATAACCCAAAATACTCTAAGGGACCTTATAAACCTAATCATCAAGTCAATTTAGCCTTAGGGGATGCATTAATAAAAAATCAGGAATTAGGGTTTCTTGACCTAATTCACCCCTAAGTTGACTTATGGGACAAAACATGAGCCAAGACCTCAAGAGATGATTTGAGGGTCCCTAATACACTACATTGACCCATTTTCAACAATGGATTGATCCAAGAAGCTTGATTCACAAGTTTCAAGTTCATCAGGACCACAATTAGGGTTTCACGAGAAAAGTCAACTGTACCTTTGACTTTTGACCAAGACATGCTCCCAAACCTTGGGATGTGATTCAATACACCCTATAACACCTATGAAATCAATCCACCAAGTTTGATTTAGGTCAAGGACTTGATTTCATAGAGGATCGCACAGTTTGGAATTCATCTGATAAAAAGTCAACTGTGCCCAAAAGTCAAAGTTTGGCTTTTTGATTTTTTGATCAATTATGGTTCCCTAACCCTAAAATTATGATAATGTGTGATTGGAATCATCATTCATCAAGAAAAATCAAGAAAAGTGGGATAACTTGTAAAAGGGGTAACCATAAAAAACTTAGAAATTTTCTAAGTTATGGAACAAAGTGGCTAGGGTACCAACTTCCAAGGATCATAACTTGAGATCCAAGCAACCATTTGGGCTGATCCAAAGATGGATTTATAGCTCTCATGGCATACTTTAAAAGTGTCAACTACACCTGATTCCAATTCATCATGGATTTTGAGTTATGGTTGGATCAAAATGGCTGAAAACATGAAATGTCACTTTTTCCAACACTTAGTGAAATTTTCACTAAGTCAGAATCTGTTTCACTTTTTTCAAAATGTAGGGTAATTTTTCACTTGGATCCAAAAAGTTTCAAAATAAACTATGATCACACATGTGTTGTATCATATAAGGGCTTTCCAAAATGTCCAAGAACCCCATCAAATCCCATATGAGCTAAGGGTTATGACAGTGGCAGTATGCCTTGCTGCAACTGTCATAACAAGGCAGATTTGTGCATTTTGCTCGATTTAACCAATTTCTACAAATGACAAATAAGTTTATCCATCTGAACACCTCAGGGAGAGACCAAGGAGGGACAAACACTGATCCATAAGCCTCCCAAGTCTTTGGAACTAAAAATAGCATGCCAAACCTAAAGAACCCTAAAGAGGGGACAAGACTCCAATTTTGTTTTGGAGCATCCAATAGATGCACCAAGGTGGCATGAACTGAGCCATTTCCAACTGAATGAGTCAAGGATGATCTCTGAACTAGGGAACCAAAGGCCTGTGCTCTAACCTCTAGTCAATGGCTAGAGGAGACTTAAGATTCCAAAATGCTCCAATTGGCCAAAGGTCTGCAGCAGCCTCCATTGAGTATTGCTTGCAAAACAAACTTGCTCTACTATAAATAGAGCTCGTTTGTGCTCAATTTGAGTACACCAAAGCACTACAACACTTGCTTTCCTCAAAATCTCTTTCTCTAGGCAAAAATGTCTTCTTTAGCAAGGTAACTCTGAGTTTTTGAGTTAGAGAGCAATTCCATCACAGCTCATGATCCAAACACATCCAATATGTCATATCTAAGCTGTCCAAACTCTCACAAGTGACCTGTAACACCAAAATCTCAAAGTCCCTTCTCAAAACCTCAAAATAGAGTGTAAGACCCTCATCAATCATTTTCAAACACTCATGGGCCTCTAATAGAGTGTAAGACCCAATCCTTCTTTGAAACCAAAAAAGTTTGGGCCTCAGTCATTGTATAAGACCCACGGTGTTTTCAAAAATCTCGGCGCGATCGCCAGTTTAAAATAAAATCATTTGGGCATCTCCTTGAGTTGTAAGCCCCATTCTTTTTCTTAAAATCACTCATGGGCCTCTAATAGAGTGTAAGACCCAATCCCCTTTTAACCAAAACAATTTTGGGCCTCAGATATTGTATAAGTCCCTCTATGTTAAAAGAAAAATCTCGGCCCAATCGCCAGTTCAAAAAATTAAATCATCTAGGCCTACCCTCATGTTATAAGCCCCGTTTCTTTTATTAAATTTCTTTGGGCCTCTAATAGAGTGTAAGACCCAACCCTTTTTTTGAAACCAAAATGATTTGGGCCTCAGATATTGTATAAGACCCACTGTGTTTTCAAAAACCTCGGCGCGAACGCCGTTTTCAAACAAATAACCATGGGCTTCTCCTTGAGTTGTAAGTCCCATCTCTTGTACAAAAAATAAATCTTAGAGCCTCTAATAGAGTATAAGACCTAACCCCCTTGTACATAAAAACTTTTTTGGCCTCACATATTGTATAAGTCCCTCTGTACAGTTTTCAAAACAACGGTACGATCATCGTTAAAACTTGGGCCTTTCCCCGAGCTGTAAGCCCCAACAATCTTTTCAAAACACTTTCTCCTTTGATTTTGAATTCAAACATATGTTGTCATCAAAAATTTCTTTAATTTCTTTGTTGAACAACTAACAAAACAGCATGGAAGCTCTACAACGGGTAAGTGTTTATCCGCTTTCATTTACCGCTTTCATATGTATATAACTGTATTGTGGGGTTGTTTCACTGTAAGTCTTCTTTCACATCCTTTTATATACTTGTCACATATCCACTGTGTAATACTAGTATAGTTATTTAGAGTTTTCCCCGGCAACTACGTTTAGAACTAGGTAAAGCCCTGTTGATCACTCTTTAAATACAAACAAAACTAGATCCCTATAGGATTTCCAGATACAGTCTTCCCTTCTCTTGGGGTTAAACAATATGGAACAAAGAGAAAGGTAGTATTCTCGGTGAACCTTTTCTCAGACTGTCACCCTTAGAAATTGTCAAAGAAACTCTAACTCCCCAAAGATGATCTTTTCTCCGTGAATGGCATCTCTTGAGTTTCTTCCAAATTCTCAAACTTTCCTGGAATGATCTCTTCTCTGTGAATTTCATTTCTTGAACTTCTCTTGGTTTGGGGACCCACAGGCTTCCTAAAAGCATCCCCACCTCCTCTTGGGCGTTGTACAAGGACCCTTCAGCTTCTTAGAAGTTCTTATGCCTTCTCTTGGGCTTAATACAAGGACCCGGATGACCTCTTAAAGGTATAAGACAGAACCTAGTCATCCTTTGCTAGAACAGTCTTTCCAGTGCCAAAACTCCGGCCATTTTAGGGTTGATACTCATCCCTTAATGCCCGCACCTCCTCTTGGGCATTGTACAAAAGATAAAACTCTAGACTTGGACAGTCTAAAACTCTTGCGTCTCAAAGAGATTCTCAAATTCCTTTAAAACATAGGAAAAAACACTGATCACTCTGGATCAATCTCCAGCAGAAATCCGGTCTCATGAGAGTTCCCCATACTTGGACCCGCTTCAGGATCTCAATAATCCTCAGCAGTAAGTCACCCTTCTCTTGGGCTTTATACAAATGATTCTCCCCAACGGAGATAACCTTTTCAGACTCTCTTGTTGAGTCAACCACTTTTAGCCTCTGTCTTGGGCTTTGTACAAGATAGATAATAAACACTCTCTTGTTGAGTCTAAAAGATTCTCTTGTTGAGTCAACTTTTAGCCTCCGTCTTGGACTTTGTACAAGACATATAAAACACCCTCTTGTTGAGTATAAAGGACTTTCTTGTTGAGTCAACAACTTTTAGCCTCCGTCTTGGGCTTTGTACAAGACATATAAATCACTCTCTTGTTGAGTCTAAAAGATTCTCTTGTTGAATCAACTTTTAGCCTCTGTCTTGGGCTTTGTACAAGACATATAAAAACACTCTCTTGTTGAGTATAAAAGACTCTCTTGTTGAGTCAATCTCCTTTTAGCCTCACTCTCGGGCTTCGTACGAGACAGAAAAACACTCTCTTGTTGAGTATAAAAGACTCTCTCGAGTTGAGTCTGTCTCCTTTTAGCCTCAATCTCGGGCTTCATACGAGACATCAAAACACTCTCTTGTTGAGTATATAAGACTCTCTTGTTGAGTCAATCAACCTTCAAACTCTCTTGTTGAGTCAATCACCTGTTCAAGACTCTCTTGTTGAGTCAACCTTTTTTGCCTCCATCTTGGGCTTTATACAGGACAGATAAAAGCACTCTCTTGTTGAGTCAAACCATTCCAGCCTCCATCTTAGGGTTTATACAAGATACATTCTCCCCAACGGAGTCAAAATCCCTTTTAGCCTCAATCTTGGGCTTTGTACAAGACAGAAAGAACATTTTCCCCGGAAAAGTCAAACTTCCAGCCTCGTCTTAGGCTTTGTATAAAGAAACCCCCGGCTGAGTCAATCAACCTCTTAGCATCAAACTTGTGCTTTGAGCCGGGCACACAAAAATTAACAATTCCCTTAGAGGAAGTCCAATCCCTCTTTAGAGATGACAAATTCCCTTTTAGTCAAAACTCTTTAGCTTCACATCTTGGGATTTGAACAAGATACAAATAACCTTTAGCTTCATATCTTGGGCTTTGAACAAGACACCAAAACATCTCTTTCCTCCCATAGAATAGGCGGAACTACGATCGCTCTGATTTCCCTGTTTCGTTAAACGAGAATATGTAGGCATAAGATTGCGAAATCTTAGCGAGCATACTAATCAAAAACTCAAAGTCCAGTATCTCCATACATCAATAAAAAAAACATCAGACCTAGTATCTTACCAAAATCCTCCTATACAATCACGACATTCCGATCTTAAACGAAATAACCTAAAGATGGACCCCCTTTTGATAGCATCTGTAAACCAACAGTTTTGACTGTTTAACCTCAATATGCAAGCAGGTTTAATTGGGGACATCTATTCCCCTTCCTTAATTAGCTTCACAAGATAAAAAATGAATCGAATTGTAGTACCAAAGCGATAGTGATTCGAAACCACAAAAATCGCGCTACAGGTTGCTCGTTGGCAAATGGTCCTGACAGAATATGGCATTCAATATACTTCCCAGAAAGCCATCAAGGGTAGTGTTCTGTCCGACTATCTCACTCAACAGCCACTGGATGATTATCAGCCGATGAAATTTGAATTCCCGAATGAAGACGTCATGTATTTGAAAATGAAGGACTACGAAGAATCGTTAGTTGACGAAGGGCCAAATCCCAATTCTAAATGGTGTTTGATGTTCGATGGGGCCATTAACATGAATGGTAGTGGAGTTGGGGCAGTTATTTTCACCCCGAAGGGTTCTCATATACCTTTCACCACCAGACTGACATTCGAGTGCACCAATAATGAAGCTGAGTATGAAGCTTGCATTATGGGTATCTAAGAGGCTATTGATCTGAGGATTAAAATTCTTGACATCTTTGGGGATTCCGCTTTGGTGATCAATCAGGTCAACGGAGATTGAAATACTCATAAACCCAACTTGATTCTATACAGAGACTACACGAGAAGATTGTTGACTTTCTTCAATACTGTGAAGCTTCATCATATACCTCGTGACGAAAATCAGATGGCAGATGCTCTGGCTACGTTATTCTCCAGGATTAAAGTGAATTGGTGGAATCATGTGCCCAAGATTGATGTGACGCGCCTTGATAGGCCCGCCTACGTATTTACAGCCGAGACAATTGTGGATAGTAAACCTTGGTATCATGATATCAAGCGCTTTCTGAAAATACAAGAGTACCCGGCTGGGGCATCCAACAATGATAAGAAGACTCTCAGAAGATTGGCTGGCAGTTTCTTCTTAAACGAGGATGGCGTGTTGTACAAACGGAATTTTGACATGGTCCTGCTCAGATGCGTGGATAGACACAAAGTGGACATGTTGATGCCTATGGACATGCTATGGTAAAGAAGTTGTTGAGAGCCGGTTATTACTGGATGACTATGGAGTCAGACTGCTTCAAATACGCCAGAAAGTGCCATAAATGCCAGATTTATGCCGACAAAGTGCATGTGCCTCCGAATCCATTGAATGTTTTGACTTCCTCGTGGCCCTTTGCTATGTGGGGGCATTGATATGATTGGCAAGATCGAGCCCACTGCTTCCAATGGGCACCGTTTCATCCTAGTTGCCATGGATTATTTCACCAAGTGGGTTGAAGCGGCTTCTTTTGCAAACGTCACCAAACAAGTGGTTGCCTGGTTTATCAAGAAAGAGATTATTTGTCGTTATGGGGTTCCTAAAAGAAGCATCACTGATAATGGTTCTAACCTTAATAACAAGATGATGCAAGAGTTGTGCCAGAGCTTCAAGATTAAACACCACAATTCTTCTCCATACCGTCAAAAGATGAACGGTGCTGTTGAAGCAGCCAACAAAAACATTAAGAAGATTGTGCAAAAGATGGTTGTCACGTACAAGGAGTGGCATGAGATATTTCCTTTCGCTTTACATGGGTACCGTACTTCAGTGCGTACGTCAACCAATGCAACTCCGTTTTCACTTGTGTATGGTATGGAAGCAGTGCTGCCAGTTGAAGTTGAAATTACTTCTTTGAGGGTTATGATGGACGTGAAGCTAGACGAAGCTGAGTGGGTCCGAACAAGATTCAATGAGATGAGCCTCATTGAAGAAAGAAGAATGGCAGTTGTATGCCACATGCAGTTATATCAGAGGATGATGAAAAGGAATTTGACCAGAAAGTGTGTCCTCGATGTTTCCAGGCTGGTGATTTAGTGTTGAAGCGGATTCTTCCTCCACAGACAGATCACAGGGGCAAATGGACCCCGAATTATGAAGGCCCATACGTTGTTAAGAAGGCTTTCTCTGGCGGAGCCTTGATGTTATCATCTATGAATAGTGAAGATTTCACGTCCCCTGTGAACTCAGACGCAGTTATAAAATACTTCGCGTAAAAGAGACCCGCTAGATAGCAAAAAGAATAAGTCCAGGAAAAAATAGGGCATCCCGGCGAACCACAAAAAGAAAGTTTCGGGCAAAAATTAGGGATATATAAAAGAAAAATGAGTAAACCCGCTAAGTTGAAAACCTGAAAAGGCAACTTAGGCAAAAATGGGTATCCCGGTGGATTGAAAACCCGTAAAGGGTGATCCAGGCAAAAGTTAAGGATTAAAGCGAAAGGCTGCGATCTGAGTAGTCTGTACATCATCTATTTTCAACAACTGGGAATCTTGAAGAATAGGAATCAGTCCATCGCCCTCCTCAGAAAGCAGAGTATTTGGAGCGTTTTGAAGACATACAAGTCATAGCAGAATGGAAACTCAATGTGAATCTATTTTTACATTGCCACTAATGTAGTTTCTTTTCTTTTTATGTAATTACCTCTTTCTAGGAATTTCTTCCTGATGTAAATACCTATTTACAGGCCCATTCAATCAATAAATTCATTTTCACTCAAATAGCTTCCTTTTTTGTTTTCATTTTACTATTTTGTTTGCAAAAGACGTCTGAATTTTTGATAAACATTGCATTTGAAAACAATAAAGCCCTACGAAACATGCGTGAAAACATTTAAAATTGTTTTGAATGTTGAGTGTCCTCGGGTGGTGAATTCAGACCATATAATCCATGGGGCACACGTGTGTATCTTTTTGTGTTTGCAGGCACATGCATTCGTACTCAGAGGTCAGTGCGCAAGTCAAAGACCATTATCTTCTCACAGCACTGGAGGCATGGTTCAAGCATGTGAATGAACGTCTCCCCAGCAGAAATAATCAAGATGGTATCATCCTTGGTAGAGGTTATGTCTTCTTGTTATCCTTCCCAGCAGGAGTCTAGAGATCTGGTTTCCCTAGTCAGAATTGGATTTGTCTTTCCTCTCGTAAGAGTTCGACCCCCAGACAGGGTGAAGGCGATTTGTTTGCTCTCCAAGCAAGTGGGCATCCCCAGCAAGAGGATCACTTGATTTCCCATCTCCAGTAGAGTCTCTCTCCCCACAGAGTGCTGATATAACTTCATCATCAAGTCAGGAAACGTTTCCTCCCTCAGCAGAGGCCTATAATCCCTATTCTCCAATAAGCATCTTCTTCCTCAGCAGAGTTATTAATCGTCGTCCTCGGCCGAGGATCCTCTTTACCTTTTGCATGTAGTAATCATAGCATCCTCAAAACGCGTAGCATTTCCATTTGATATGGAGCATTATGCCATAGAAAAATTCAAACATATGCATTTGAAGCATAAGCTAGGTTTGGATATTCTCGTTGCCAGACGTCCCCCAACGAAAGTGGTTTAACTCAGGAGTCTTAAACTTACTTTATCCTCGGTGAAGCTACCAATAAACCCAATCATCTTACTGGTATTCCCCTGCAGAGCTGTTTGTTCAGACTTCTCTTCTCCCCAGCAGAAAACGATGTAACGGTGGCCCCAAGCAGGCACTTCAACAGATCCTTAGGGTAGTAAATACGTCAATCTTACCCTTTTGGCCTTCGTTCCCTAGCAGAGTCGTCTGACTAGGACTCCATTATCCCCTCAGAGTCGTCCCTCACACCCATCGTCCAAGGTTTGGATGCGTTAATCTTGATGTTTTCGAGACACTATTTGTTCAGCACTCGTTCGTGTGTGTTTCAGGTCCTCAATACTTCGTTCGTATTGATTCCCTATTTCTTTCAACACTCATCCGTGTTTGTCTCACTTTCTTCAATATTCGTCCATATTGATCTTCAAAACTCGTTTGTGTTTATCCTAGTTTCTTCAATATTCGTCCATATTGATTTTTCAACACTCGTTCGTGTTTGCTTAAGTTGCATCAATATTCGTCCATATTGATCGTAGACACTCGCCCGTGGTCTTTTAACACTCGTCCATGTTTATTTCAGGTTAATCAATACTCATTCGTATTGATCCTAGATGTGTGGACACTCGTCCGTGGTCTTTCAACACTCGTCTGTGTTTGTTTCAGGTTAATTAATACTCGTTCATATTGATTCTAGATTTGTAGACATTCGTCCGTGTTCTTGCGACACTCGTCCGTGTTTGTTTCAGTTTCGACAATACTTGTTCGTATTGAATCTGGATTCTTAGCCACTCGTCCGTGTTCTTTCAACACTCGTCCGTGTTCGATTTCATTTCTGCAATACTGTGTCCGTATTGATCTTAAACACTCATCCGTGTTTGTTTCGGCTTCATCAATACTCGTCTGTGATGATCCTAGAGTCCATATACTCGCACTAATCTCTCCAACACTCATTCGTGTTCTTTCATCACTCATCTGTACTTATCCCCAATGCAATTAAGCACCCGTCCTCGTTTGTTTCGTTCTGTTTCAATACTTCATCCATATTGATTTTGACGCTTGTCCGTGTTCATGGTTTTACATCTCTTGCTACTTGTTCCCCAGTGGAGTCATCCCTCTTTCGCATGTTGCGAATTTGGTGTGGTTATTTTGATATTCAATCTTCTTCTTTACACTCGTTCGTGTTCATCTTTTTTTGATACCCGCCTGTATCATCTTTTGATACTCGTTCATGTCGTTAACCCAAACACTCGTTCGTGTTCATCTTTCGTTGATACGCGTAAGTATCATCTTTCAATACTCGTCTGTATCGTTAACTGAATCACTTGTTCATGTTTGTCCTCCTTCTTTGTTACCCGTCCGTATCATCTTTCGATGCTCGTTCTTGTCGTTAACACAAACCCTCGTCCGTGTCCACCTTTCCTTGATACATGTAAGTCTCATCTTCCGATACTCGTCCATGTCGTTAACCGAATCGTTCATTCGTGTTCGTCCTCATTATTTGACGCCCGTCTGTGCCACATCCTACCCTTAACGGATTATTCAACCTCACCTACCCTTTTATCCCCAGTGGAGTTTTACGCTCGTCTGATCCTCTACCCGTATTTTATACCCACAGGGTGCAAATTTTCTGTTGCCTTTAGTATTCAATCCCTATTTACCTCGAATGACTGAAAGTCGACGCTCTCATCCCTTCAGGTCCACAGTTGATTGAATAAGGGCAGCTGTAACACCTCAAAATTTACCCTCTTATTTATACTCTCATTAGTGGCTTATGCTTTCACATTGCATGTACTTTTAGTTTATAAGTATTGCATATACATCATTGGCTTTCATAAGGCATGGTATTAAGGGTACCACTATCATTGATTGGGAAAAGCAAAGAGAACAGGATGTGTTCAAGTACTCAAGCCACAAAGACTCATCATACCTCAAGGCAACTCATATGGTTCACCATTTCATCAAGAGATGGAGGTTGGCAAGTGAATTGAAGAGAATTAAACTCTCCTAGCTGTTGATCCTCAACTAGGGTTTTGGATTGAAAGATGTTGGGACACCCTCATAAGCAAGGATCTTGGGTTTTTAACATCATCACATCACATGAATCATTTTGGTTTAAGGCAATCTATAGCATGGTCAGAGGAATTATGGTCTAAAGGATCAGTCAATTTCTCCTGACTTTTGGGGACCAAATTAGGGTTTTGCCTAAAGTCAGTTTATTTCTGATTTTGTGGGCAAGACTTGATTCTAGGGTATTCTATGTGCTCTCAATCATCTAAGATTGGAACATGGACCATCATTACCTTTCAAAAAAGTTTCAATTGGCCAGATGATTGAAAATCAGACAGATTGGGAATAAAGTCAACTGACCAAGGAAGAAGTCAACTCCTGACTTTTTAAGGTCAAAATCATGGTCCTCATGTCAAATATGGTCCATGGGTGGAATTTGATCAAGAGATGTCCAACGAATCAAGAAAAATCAAGAATGGTGAAAGGTTTCCATTTTTGGGAATTTAGGGTTTTGGAAGACTTTCCATTTTGGGAAAGTTTACACCCTTCTTCAGCCATCTTCAAGCCCAATTTTCTCCATGCTACAAGCTTCATTTGGAAAATTTTCTCAAATGAAAGTTGTAGTATAATCTCTCACCTTTCCAACCATATAAAGTGTAACGCCCCGGTTTTTGTTAGATTTATTTAATCGAGTCGATTTAATTATTTTTGTTTTTATATTATTTTATTCTTGGTTTTTATTTGGTAAATATGTTATGTTTATCGTTATTATGTTTAATCGGGTTTTGGGAACGTTTGCGAGGAATTGAGTGTGGGGGTATTTTGGTCATTTTGCTTGGTTAGATATTATTGTTTTTCATAAAATAGAAACATAGAGATTAGAAAGAGAGAAAAGAAAGAGAAGAGAAAAAGAGAGTGATAAGAAGAAAAAGAGGAAAACTTGGAGTTTAAGAAATCGATTCAACCGACACTTCAAAGCACGATTAATCGGGTAAGGTTGCAAAACTCGGTTATCATATGCTTGTGTATGAATATGTAGGTGTGTGTTTGAATGTTTACTTGTTTTTCATAGCTTTTCAATTCTAGGTTGAAATGAGCAAAATTAATAGAAATCGATGTTTTCATGGTCGAAAATCGATATGAATCATGTGGTATGATCGTATTATATGTATGAACATTGTTGATACTTGTTTTGATTGATTGAAAACGTTTTGGTTGAAGAAAGTTGGATTTTGGGGTTTTGGAACCATGTAACCTACAGTAGAAAATTCTGGTTCTGGTGCGATTCGCCAGGCGAATTAGGTATCGCCACTAGTTCGCCAGGCGGAGTGCTGGCGAAGAGGGATTTGCTAGGCGAAATCATAAGTCGCCAGGCGAAAACGGGGAGACAGAAATGTGTTAGCTACTGGAACTCTTGGGTGTTTTCTAAAATGGTGGTTCGCCACTAGTTCGCAAGGCGAAGTGCTGGTGAAGGGGTATTCGCCAGGCGAAATCCTAAGTCGCCAGGCGAATCTGGCTGTTTCTCAATAAATTCTTTTCTTTGAAAATCCATAACTTTTGATCCGTAACTCGGATCGAGACGTTCTTAGTACCGTTGGAAAGCTAATGAGATGTTCTTTCTTATAAAAATGGTTTTGAGATTGGTGGCTGATTTAATTGTGTCGGGAATTTGGAAACGTGTCGTTTTGTTGACTTTTACCGTCGTAATTGTGTGCGATTGATGTGTTATCATGCGATATGCTTTTGATATATAACGTATAGCTTGTGTGCTGTTATATGATGTGAATGCATGTGATGAAATGTTGTGATGATGGTTTGTGGCCTTATGGAAAATAAATGCACTGTTTTGGGTTTGATTGCAATGCATGATTATTGATGTTGAGATGGTTCACATGGTTATATATGTATGTGCATTTGATTGTCATGAGTCATTAGTATGCCATGCATCATGATATGCACCATGTTATGTTGTGTGCCCTTGTGGGGTGTGAGCAACGAAACGATTCCAGAGGGAATCTGCTGTAACGGCCGTGAGCCTTATACAAAGAGGACCTAAAGCGACGTTATAGACGATCGTGAGCCTTATGCAAAGAGGACCTAAAGCGATCGGATCGTGAGCCTTATACAAAGAGGACCTAAAGCGATCCATAAACGCCGTGAGCCTTATACCAAGAGGACCTAAAGCGACGGGGAACATCGTTTGCCCGACGGGGAGTTACACTAAGTAACAAGCGATGATTCCAATAATTCCTGAGTGAATTAATGATGATGATTATGATGGATGGAATGGTACCGCATGTATAGAGTCGTTATGTCGGTCTCTGTGCATTTGCATAAGTCATGAATAGATTGATTATGTGTGGGAAATTGTGAATGTGATTGATGAGTTGATATATATTGGTGATAATTATGTTGAGCATGATTGATAGGCCTTTGTGATGGATGCATGAATTATGAATTGTTTTGTTTTGTATTTGAATTATGGTATACGTTGTGGGGAGAATGTTTTGCATGCGTATTTCATGTTATTACATAATTGTATGCAACTATATTATAATTGTGTTTCTCACCCTTCTGCTGTTTTGAATGCTCTATGAGGCGTTGCAGATTAGATGCTATAGGTCTTTTGTGAAGATTATGTCTTCATTCTTTTGTCGGTCGGCTCTGATATGTAGCACCGGGTAGTCGGGGAGATCGTTATGTGATTATGTGTATATATATCTTTTTGGATTGTACATGTATGACTCTGTATATGACAGACAACTTTTATATTTATATATGAGATTTCAGTTTCAGATTTTCCGCTTTTATTTTGTATCTGACTTGTGGGTGTTAGGAACTAAGTTCCTCTGTTTATGTTGCTACCTGATTGTTGCATATCTATATGAGCAGGTTGTTATATTTCATCACTTTGATGTGACGCTCCCGTCTATGCTATGAATGTTTTAATTATACTCTGATTATTTATTATCGCTTTAATTTCTCGGGGTATAGATTGGGGTGTCACATTAAGTGGTATCAGAGCCAGTCTGTGTCGGTCATTTTAACCAAGTTGTTTGTTGTGCGACAGTTGTGTTCTAGAGAGTTGATTGTTTAACCATAGTTACTGTTATTGGATATGAATAGAATATGGCTGGTAGGAATGACGCTGCTCTTGCTGCTGCTATGTAAGCTATGGCTCAGGCTGTACGAAATGCACCTAATTCTGGTGGGAATGATGAGTTCAAGAAGAACAAACCGCCTGTCTTCAAAGGGAGACATGATCCTGATGGTGCTCAGATTTGGCTTAAGGAGATTGAAAGAATCTTTTGAGTGATGGACTGTGCTGAGGAACAGAAGGTGAGACTGGGTACTCTCATGTTGCAGGAGGAGGCTGATGATTGTTGGGTTAGTACGCGTCATGTGTGGGAAGCTACAGGTGAAGTTGTCACTTGGGGTTTATTTAGCAGTGAGTTTTAGAGGAAAGAAGGAAATAGAGTTCTTGGAGTTGAAACAGGGTAACATGTCTGTTACTGATTACACTGCTAAGTTTTTGGAGCTTGTTCAGTTTTATCCACATTATGCTGAAGCAACTGCAGAGTTTTCCAAATGTGTGAAGTTTAAGAACGGGTTGCGTCCCGAGATCAAACAGGCAATTGGTTATCAAATAATTAGGAGGTTTTCAGATTTGGTGGATTATTGTAGAATTTATGAGGAGGATAGCAAAGCTCGTTCTACTCATTATAAGAGTGTGAACGAAAGGAAAGGAAAGCAACCGTTTCGTGGTGGTCCTTATGTGGCACCAGCTCACAAGGGAAAGCAAAGGGCTAATTTTGCTAAAAGGCCAAGTGGGGGAGGTATGTATAATCCTCTGAGATGTTTTAAGTGTGGTGACTTAGGACATCGTCAGTTTGAATGTAGGAAGGATATGAGGAAGTGTTCCAATTGCGGAGGTATAGGACATGTAACAGCCGATTGCAAGAGGAATGGGGTGAAGTATTTCAACTGTGGTGAACCTGGTCATGTTAGTACGAGGTGTCCGAAACCAAAGCAAGCTCAAGCTAGAGGGAAAGTATTTGCATTGGCAGGAACTCAGCCTACTAGTGCAGATCGTCTGATCAGAGGTACTTGTTTTATTAACAGTACGCCTTTAGTTGCTATTATTGATACCGGAGCGACTCATTCATTTATTTCGTCTGAGTGTGTGCGGTGTTTGAATATTTTATTGTCGTCGTTGGGTGGAGAGATGGTTATCGATACTCCAGCATTGGGGTCGGTAACTACTTCTCTAGTTTGTTTAAGTTGTCCTTTGACCATTTATGGTAAGGATTTTGCTATGGATTTGGTGTGTCTGCCGTTGGAGGGTTTAGACGTAGTTCTGGGAATGAATTGGTTGCAGTTCAATCGAGTTCATATCGATTGTTATCATAAGTTGGTAAGATTTCCTTCTCTTGAAGAAGACGAGGAATCAAGTTTCTTATCTACCAAAGAGTTGAAGAAACTTTTTGCGGATGAAGCTCAGTTGTTCGGGTTGTTTGTGTCATTGACTGTGGATAGTCAAGTTGCAATTGATGTGTTCCATGTTTCACAGCTTCGGAAGTATGTTCCGGATCCGTCGCATGTGATTCTGATGGATGAGGTTGAGGTAAGGGAGAACCTTACGGTTGAGGCATTACCGATGAGGGTTTTGGATCGCGAGTTGAAGCGGTTAAGAGGCAAAGATATTGCGCTTGTGAAAGTAGCATGGGGAGGCGCTGCTGAGGGCAATTTGACTTGGGAGTTGGAGAGTCGGATGCGGGATCGTATCCAGAGTTGTTCGTCTCAGGTAATATTTTCGAGGACGAAAATTTCTAAGTGGGGGAGAGTTGTAACGCCCCGGTTTTTGTTAGATTTATTTAATCGAGTCGATTTAATTATTTTTGTTTTTATATTATTTTATTCTTGGTTTTTATTTGGTAAATATGTTATGTTTATCGTTATTATGTTTTATCGCGTTTTGGGAACGTTTGCGAGGAATTGAGTGTAGGGGTATTTTGGTCATTTTGCTTGGTTAGATATTATTGTTTTTCATAAAATAGAAACATAGAGATTAGAAAGAGAGAAAAGAAAGAGAAGAGAAAAAGAGAGTGAGAAGAAGAAAAAGAGGAAAACTTGGAGTTTAAGAAATCGATTCAACCGACACTTCAAAGCACGATTAATCGGGTAAGGTTGCAAAACTCGGTTATCATATGCTTGTGTATGAATATGTAGGTGTGTGTTTGAATGTTTACTTGTTTTTCATAGCTTTTCAATTTTAGGTTGAAATGAGCAAAATGAATAGAAATCGATGTTTTCACGGTCAGAAATCGATATGAATCATGTGGTATGATCGTATTATATGTATGAACATTGTTGATACTTGTTTTGATTTATTGAAAACGTTTTGGTTGAAGAAAGTTGGATTTTGGGGTTTTGGAACCATGTAACCCGCAGCAGAAATTTCTGGTTCTGGTGCGATTCACCAGGCGAATTGGGGATTCGCCAAGCGAATTAGGTATCGCCACTAGTTCGCCAGGCGAAGTGTCGGCGAAGAGGGATTCGCCAGGCAAAATCATAAGTCGCCAGGCGAAAACGGGGAGATCTGGGGTGTTTTCTCAAATGGTGGTTCGCCACTAGTTCGCCAGGCGAAGTGCTGGCAAAGGGGTATTCGCCAGGCGAAATCCTAAGTCGCCAGGCGAATCTGGCTGTTTCTCAATAAATTCTTTTCTTTGAAAATCCATAACTTTTGATCCGTAACTCGGATCGAGAAGTTCTTAGTATCGTTGGAAAGCTAATGAGATGTTCTTTCTTATAAATATGGTTTTGAGATTGGTGGCTGATTTAATTGTGTCAGAAATTTGGAAACGTGTCGTTTTATCGACTTTTACCGTCATAATTGTATGCGATTGATGTGTTATCATGCGATATGCTTTTGATATATAACGTATAGCTTGTGTGTTGTTATATGATGTGAATACATGTGACGAAATGTTGTGATGATGGTTTGTGGCCTTATGGAAAATAAATGCTTTGTTTTTGGTTTGATTGCAATGCTTGATTATTGATGTTGAGATGGTTCACATGGTTATATATGTATGTGCATTTGATTGTCATGAGTCATTAGTATGCCATGCATCATGATATGCACCATGTGATGTCGTGTGCCCTTGTGGGGTGTGAGCGACGAAATGATTCCAGAGGGAATCTGCTGTAACGGTCATGAGCCTTATACAAAGAGGACCTAAAGCGACGTTATAGACGATCGTGAGCCTTATACAAAGAGGACCTAAAGCAATCGGATAGTGAGCCTTATACAAAGAGGACCTTAAGCGATCCATAAATGCCGTAAGCCTTATACCAAGAGGACCTAAAGCGACGGGGAACATCGTTTGCCCGACGGGGAGTTACACTAAGTAACAAGCGATGATTCCAATAATTCCTGAGTGAATTAATGATGATGATTATGATGGATGGAATGGTACCGAATGCATAGAGTCGTTGTGTCGGTCTCTGTGCATTTGTATAAGTCATGAATGGATTGATTATGTGTGGGAAATTGTGAATGGGATTGATGATTTGATATATATATTGGGGATAATTGTGTTGAGCATGATTGATATGCCTTTGTGATGGATGCATGAATTATGAATTGTGTTGTTTTGTATTTGAATTATGGTATACGTTGTGGTGAGAATGTTTTGCATGCGTATTTCATGTTATTACATAATTGTATGCAACTATATTATAATTGTGTTTCTCACCCTTCTGTTGTTTTGAATGCTCTATGAGGCATTGCAGATTAGATGCTGGAGGTCTTTTTGTGAAGATTATGTCTTTATTCTTTTGTCGGTCGGCTCTGATATGTAGCACCGGGTAGTCGGGGAGATCGTTATGTGATTATGTGTATATATATCTTTTTGGATTGTACATGTATGACTCTGTATATGACAGACAAACTTTTATGTTTATATATGAGATTTCAGTTGTAGATTTTCCGCTTTTATTCTGTATCTGAATTGTGGGTGTTAGGAACTGAGTTCCTCTGTTTATGTTGCTACCTGATTGTTGCATATCTATATGAGCAGGTTGTTATATTTTATCACTTTGATGTGATGCTCCCGTCTATGCCATGAATGTTTTAATTATACTCTGATTATTTGTTATCGCTTTAATTGCTCGGGGTATAGATTGGGGTGTCACATTAAGAACTCCTCATTTGGATTTGTGAATCAAAAGTTATGGTCATTAGAAGATGAGATGTTCAAGTTGTTCAACTAGCCAAAACACTTAGAAAAATTCACGACTTTTGGCAGCTTGTGTATAGCATGATTCAAGGCATATTTTCACTATGTTTGAGACTTCTTTTTCACTTGCCTCCTACATGGAAGTTGTAGTATCAAGTATTCCCTTTGAAATGAGTACAAGAACCATAATGTTTGAATTAGAAACCATGAAGAACCACCTTTCTAAAAATCCTAAAAATCACCCTTTATGGAGTTTCAAAAAATCATGTCAAGAACTCTTTCATGGCAGCCCTTGGATTCCCATCTTCCACATCATTTGTCACCATGTAAAAAGCCTCATCTCCATTTGCATGGAACACCAAACATGTTCTAGGAAACCTCCTTTTTCCATAGCTTCAAAGATCATATGAAATGATGCATTAGGTTGTGAGATATGGTGATTTGAATATTGTATCATGATTATTTGTCATACCATGCAAACCATGCAGCTTCATTACCATTCAAGTCAAAACCTCATAAAACTTAGCAAACTCATTCATTCCAAGTTCAAACCACAACCTGCTCACATAACCTTACTTCAAATGGCCATGAAAGAGAGAAGGAAGAAACTTGTTGAGCAAGCAGTACACACCATGCCTTGTATTAACCTTAACATCATCCATCATCATCACCATGATCATTAATAAGCCATAACAACAACAACCATACACATACATAAAAAATTCTCAAACCCGTGCCATTCATTTTTCCCCTCTCATGTTCATTTTTCTAAACCAAGCTCTAACCAACTAGTTGACTCATAATTAAACTTTAACCACACACTAACCCTTGGTATATAATCTCTTAACCACCCTAAAACGGATTCAGTTGCACACAAATCACCAGAAAATCACATTTCTCATAAAAAATTCAAATCTTCGAAACTCTCTTCTCTTGAGAGGTTTCTCTTCTTTTCTTCCACAATCATCATCAATATCAGCTCCTCTTGCTTCTGTTTGCAAAGGAATCCACCTGAAACCGCCATAGCATAATCTACACATTCATCTCAGTTCAAGCATTCTCGCATTTTTCTCAAGATCCAAGGATTCTAAGGCATTTATTTTGCCTCAACGGTTGATTTGAAGATCTTGCACGAAGTTTTCAGGTGATTCTTGGAGCTAGAATTCCACTTCTGACCAGGTAATCATCTTGATTTTCAATGCATCATAGTAGGGTTGTAAGTGATCAGAAGCATGTAGATAGGTTGCATATTGAAGTCCTATAATCATAGGCTCTGTTTACTGGCTGGAAATTAGGGAAATGTGAAGTTCAATATTTGAGATCCTAATTTATTCTCTTCGATTCTCACTGTGTGATCACTGTATGGAAATTTTGATGACATTTTTGGAACCAACGTGAAATTCTGGGTGGGATGATGTAAAGCTTTGTGTGTTCTGGGCACTTGCTCCCCTGAGTTCCGGCGGAGTTGGCCGGAGAAGACGACCGGAAGTCTTCTTCGGTGGCCAAATCATTAACCCTAGCATTTCAGGTCACTTCTCATGTTATGATCCTGGCCCTTTATTTTCCTTAATCGAACGCTCTAGGACATGCCAGCACATTAAAGAAGCACTTCCCTGGCACGTGCTTATCTTTTCCCCCTTATTTCAATTCATTGAAATCTGGCAGAAAAATGAGTTTTGTGAATTGGGCCTAAGGAATATTGCTATTTACACGCCCAACTCTGAGCCCACGTGATTTCTGAATTGACTAATTGCTAGTGTGACACCCCCTCTGCCTCTTGGGTGATTATTTTTAATTTCTTTTTTGTGCATGGGCAAAACTTGAATTTTAAAAATAGTTTCTCTTGGGTAAAAATTATGAAATAATTCACAAATCACCTTGAAGATCTTAATTAATTTTTGGATATTTTTAATTCCACTTTTAGGCTGTTTGGCTATTTTTCATGAATTTGTGAAAGACATGTGTGCTTAACATGATATCTTGTGATGCAAGTTCCAAAGAGGGATCTTCCCTTAATGTCTTGAGTCTGATTTTTGATGTGTAATTAGACATAGAATTTATTAACATGTTGATGCTTGGTTGGTACATTATCCATGAGTTTTAGTTTGCTTTTGAGTTCTATCTTTTGAACCTTACTTTGTATGATCATCTTTGGCATATGCTTGGTATTTGCAATTACTTGAGTGCTTTTGGTTCATGATTTGGGTCCAACCTCTTGCATGTGATCACCTACTACCCTTGATATAACTTGGTTGATTGTTCATAATTTTTTTAAGTCTTTAACTATATTTTCATTGAATATTATTTGGTGGCCTATATGCTTGGTGATGCTTAGAAGTAGGGTTGATTTTGAGACCTTTGTGAAGCTTGCCTTGAGGTGAAATCTTTGGTATGATTAGGTATACTCCATAGGACCTTTTTTTACTTGTTATGATGCTTTGACATAGGTGTTTGGACCAGGATTCATATGCTCACTCTTAAGTCTTTGTTGCATACCCGATGCTTGTCTAATATTTGCCTAATTGCTTGGATTTTGAGGATGCACGTCTATGCAATTCATTAATGATCTTTGGTTCATTGATTTACATTTTTAAGACGTGAGGTAAAGCCTTGTAATTCAATTTTATAGGTCATCATTGAATGTTTGAAAATGGTTTGAAACTTGTTTGAACATGACTTCAAATGTGCACTAACTTTGGTTATTCTTTTAGGTCTTGTGTACATACTTTGTGATCATTATTTTAACACTTAACATGCAATAATAGAGGTCTTTACCTACTGACTTAGGCACTCATACATGTGTATATGCTTTATGTGTTCCATCTTTACTTGACTTACAAGTTACAAATCCTTAGAAAATGTTTGAAGCTTGTTTTGTACCTTACTTGTTTTGACTTCTACAAGTGCATTGACATAGAACTTTTCATGATTACTTGAGGTAATTTTTAGACATCTAAACATGCATTCACTTCTGACTTGTATCATTCCACATGCATACTTTCACGATTGTTTATGCCTTGTTTGATCAAGCATGCTTGTTACATCTTAAGTGAACTATTTGTGTGTAGACTTGTGTAACTCTTAAAGGTGCTTTAACATGATACTTATATGACAACTTAAGGTCATTCTCATACCTTTAACACATGTTTTAAGTTCTGATCCATGTCATTTACATGTTCATCTCATACTTTTGCGAATCATACAACCTTAAGTGATTGATTCATCCTAAGTGAAACATCTTTGCATAAGATTCCCTAAACTTTTGAATGTGGTTTGGTATGAATGTCATGATCACTTCTTCACATCTTAAACCTCATTTATCATGGTGTACACTAATGTCATCATCTCATATGTGTGCCTTAATTCAATTCATGTGACCTTTAAACACCAATTGTGCATAGTTTGTGAATGACTTGTGTTTGTGAGCTAACTTTGGACACAACTTGGAATTGTTTGATCTTCCTTAGGATACTAATTTAGATAGGATTAAACTTGGGTTAGCTACCGACCTATATAGGATCTTACCCTCTTAATACCTATTTCACTTTGTTTGTGGTTTGCCATTGCATCTAGAGCCATTGTAGGGCATTTGCATTAGTTTTAGGACATAGTTTGCATAAACTTTCAACTATTCATTAGTTGAGCTTGTTTGCATAAAGCTTTCAACCAAAAATTGGTTGAGCTTGTGTTTAAGGTAAGACTCTTTAGTTTTATGTTCACATTCTTATACCACTTCCTTTTCATCTCATCTATCTTTCTTCTTTGAATGTTGGATTGATTCCACCTATTATTTACTTGTGCAATAACATGATCCCTTAGGACTTCTAGTTTGGTTTTAATTTTTTATTAAGACCATAGTGGGATAGACATTAGGTGGGAAATCCTTTGCATGATAACAAGTAGGTTAGTCCCCTCTCAACCTTAACCATAGGGCCACCATTGCATGATAACATTAGGACCTAGTCTCCCTTAGTGTTTTTCTTTCAACTTTGAGTCTTTCTCTCCTCATCTCAAAACAAAATAAAAAACATGTAATAAATACAGCGAGTATTGTACGCCATGAGCCTTAAGTACATGGGAAATGGAGGGTGGAGGGTCCCCCTTCACCTTTCTAGAGTGTTTAGCATACGTCCTGTTGGGGGCGACCATGCGACACATTCACTCCTATGTCATAGACTTTAGTGCAATATGAGTTTCAAACTGACTTCAAAACACTTTCTTATAAAAAAAAACAAACATTTCCTTTCTGCCACAAACAGGTAAACGCGTAAGAATCCATACAACGAACGACAACACCTAAACTGCTAGAACGTGAATGTTGGCGTCTTCCACTAAAAAACACAAAACAAGAAGACCCTGTTAGGTCGAACTACGACTGCTCTGACTTCCTCTTTCCGGTTATATTGAGGATAAGTAGGCACGAGACGGCGATGTCTTGGCGAGTAAACTTCCCCACAATTCCGTAGTCCGTCGAACTACGTCGACTCTGATTCTTTATTCGTCCATGGAGATACGTAGGCATAGGATTGCGATGATCCTTACGAGTCCTCTTTTGGTTTTCACCTTCCCTTTTCTCCCGTTCCGTTTCCAGTTAGCAGTTGAGCTTCAGATAACCTACACCCTTTGATCGATAACAACAAGCGTGGATCCCATCGAGTACGATGGATGCGAGGGGGTGCTAATTCCTTCCTCTCGCGTAACCGACTCCCAAACCCAGGCTATGGTTGCGATGACCATCCCTTTCCCATTGTTGAGGTTTTCTTCGATCGTTTCCTTTCCCTGCGTCTGGATAAATAACGTTTGGTGGCGACTCTTCTGTCTTTTCCGCCGGTTGATTTTCGCAGATGTGACACCTGAAAACAAAAAAATGCAGTTGCTAAATGTTTTGTTATGAGAATGTAATGCAAATGAAAAGCTCGGGTTCACAGGTACATCATGTTTTAGAAAATATGAATATCAACATAAGGGTATTGTTTACTGATGTTTTCGGTAAACAATCACGAGTTTGAAAGTCTATGAGATTAATTCGAAAAATCTCCAAAGCAATTTGTGCAAATAATTTGTGTGAACACACGTGCGTGTGAATGGAATGTAGAGTATGAAAAGACTTTAAATAAAGTCAAGTTGTGATAAATGATAAGGTAAAATGCAGTAAATAACATTAAACAAAGCACATAGAAAGTACAATGTTCCATTTAAGGAAGCAAAAAAGACTAAGAAAAAAGGGTGGACGTAGACTCGTACATGTTTCTTGCTCAAATGTATTGCTCTTTGACTCGGGTACTCCAATGGTATGGAGAGTGTATGAAATTTTGTGACCCCCGATCCCATGTATGAGTCTGATATTTATTATATTTACAAAGTAACCATTGACGATAGTTATGACCACTGAGGGACTACTGGGTTTTCTCCGTGTTCAATCTTTCAAGTTCCCACTAGTGCGCTTACGTGTCTTCCAAGACGTTATCTGCTTATAACCCATGTTAAGTGGTAACTGTTTCCCACTTCTTCCACTTTGTTACAATACTTCGACAACAACTGCTCCAACATCACTACGCCAAAAATGGCCTTAGGCAGTACTAAAAAGACAACGCTTTTATCACAAAGCGCTGCTATAAGGAATAAAAAAAATTCGCTAAAAAAAGCGTTGGTAAAGGATACCTTTAGAAAGCGCTTTCTAAAAGCGCTGCTAAAGGTCGTAAATAGTCCCCACCTTAGAAAGCGCTTTTTAAAAAGCGCTACTAATGGTATAACCTTAGAAAGCGCTTTTAAAAAGCGCTGCTAAATGATAGCCTTAGAAAGTGCTTTTAAAAAGCGCTGCTATAGGCCAATTAAAAGATAACCTTAGAAAGCACTTTTAATAAGCGCTGCTATAGGCCAATTCAAAGAAAGCGCTTTATTAGGAAAAAGCGCTGTCTTAGGTCAATTATTATTAAAAAATAAAATAACACTAAATTTTCAGAACCCTATACATTTTCACTCAAGATTTCTACCTCCTTTCTCTCTCGCGATTTCTCCGACCACCATCGTTCTCCCACCAGCATTCTATTCTCCGATCATTGTTGTTCTGTTCGTTCTCCCACCGTCGTTGTTCTGTTCATTCTCCCACCACCATTGTTCTGTTCGCGTCTATTCTCGCGACTGCTCCCTCATCTCTCTCTCTCGCGTGAACTAAGAAGAGGTACGTTGTTGTTGATACAATGTTGTTGTCTTTTACGTTGTTGTTGATACATTTTGTGTCAAGGTATTGTCAATGGCTATTTTAGTGTAAATATATTGTGTGCATACGTTTGGTTTACCATTTTCTATGTCTGTCTTTTTCTGGTTTGCCATTTGTTATGGTAATTTTGTAATTGAGGGAAATTTAGTTAAGCATTGTGTTTTTGGTTTTGTAGGGATGATTTTACATTTAGAAGTTGTTTTTTTCAAAAATGCTTATAACTTTAGCTTATTTTGATTTTGGACCAAAGTGCTCACTACTTTAGCTTTTTTTTTCAACACATGGACTCACAAGTTTACACAACCATTGACTCACAATTATCAACTTAATTTGGACGTGAGAACCAATTTTGGAGAAATTGTGATGGAAGGAAAAGATATCAAATTGTGCAATAAGAACTTATTTACTAGTACTGAGTCTATGATTGTGAGAGCTTTTGATTGAGCCGTGATCGGTGCCTTATTTGATTGATGCTTTTCTGGGTATATATATATATATATATATATATATATATATTTACTGGTTTTCTAACTACCTCATTTTCAAGAATGAAGAAGATGAAAGTTTATATGCTTGCCATTTGCCATTTGCCATTTGTTATCCATTTGTTATCTATGACTGTCTTTTGACTAATTTTGGTGTCACAAAATTAGATACAAAGAATGAAGAAGATGAAAGTTTATATTTAGTTTAGCTTTAAGTTTATATTTAAGTTTTTTCTCTTTAGTTTGTATGATTGAATATATTTTTATGATATTGTGTTGCATCTGTTTTACGATAGTAGAACTGAATTTATTTTGTCATTTTTTAACCCGTCTATATATTTTAAAATTCTTGACATACTTTTTATTGTTTTATCAGCTTTCTTGGTTTTTGTTGGAAGAAGTTGTAAAGAATTACTCTAAATGCTTCATTCTTGGAAGAATATATGTGTTTGATTACTTGTTGGAATAAAGGACTAATCCTTGGCATAATATGTGTCTGGTTTTTTAAGTTACAATGAAATAATATGAATTCATATAAAGAATCACGTTTTATATCTGCCAGACTACAAAAAATATCTCTTACAAAGAGGACATCATAATCACAAAATGCTTCAAACCCTCTTTGATTTTGTATCTTCATCTTGTTTTATGGTGTGATGTTGGACTTCTCATGAATAAATTACTATTAGAATTTGACATAGGATATATCTTGTTGAAGAGACGTTGAAAAGTGAAAAGTTGGATTGATATTGATAGTATGATTGTTTTACAGGTGCAGAGTGAAAGTCTGATTGTTGGAAGAATCTTACATTGTGTGGGTCTAGAACTTGATTACTTCTCTACAAGTAATTAGTTGTTCTTTTACTATAGTTGCGTGAATAATTAACGGTTTTGTTTAGTTAAATTAGTAAAACCATTTGAATGAATTGCTTTGAATGAACTGCTATGATGGATGAGCATTGCTTGCAATGATTGAGAACTAACTTATTGAATTTGCTATATATAGGGGTTACTTGTGATCAAAGTGTGAAAGTTGGATCGTTTCCCTACAGGTAAATATTTTTTATTTTGTTTTTGTTTAGCTTAATTAGTATAACTATGGATAAGAAATGGATGTCTTCAAGTCGATTTTCGAAAGAGTACGAGAATGGGGTATCGGAATTCGTTAAGTTTGTTGTTGCGCACGCCGATGACCCCAGTCGAATGATATGTCCTTGCTTGTGTTGCTGTTTTGGGAGTCGGGTTAACGCGGTTCAATTGGCATCGCATTTAAAGAGGCGTGGAATTGATAGAAGTTATACATGTTGGAATTTGCATGGTGAGAAAATTAACAGGAATGTTGAACCGGGGGATACTACGACCTATTCTTCAATGGACAATGGCACAGATACATACGATTATGATTGAGTCGAAGAGATTGCAGAAGCTCTTGAAGAAGATCTTAAGGATTGTCCCAAAAAGTTTGAGAGGTTAGTTAGCGATGCATAGAAACCGTTGTATAATTGCTGCACTAAACTCACAAGATTGTCTGCGGTATTAAAGTTGTACAACTTAAAGGCGGGCAATAGATGGTCGGATAAAAGTTTCACAGAGTTATTGGCCCTTATGAAAGATATGCTTCCAGAGGATAATGTTCTTCCCAATCGAACAAGCCAGCAAGAAAAGAGCTCCTACAAAGATCGGGCAGGCAAAAAGAGCTTTTACACCTCGCTTTTGGATGTGTCTTAAAACACTTGTGGCAGCATCAGATTTGATGGATGGTGTTATTCGTCAAATAGAGGACATGGACGAAGGTGTTTTTGGTTTTCCTCATTCCAAAATAATTGAAAAAGAGGATATGGAACAGATTTTTCGACATCTTGAATTAGGCATCGGTGTTATGCATTCATATATCTGGTACTCCGATCAATCTATTATTTAATTAGTTGAACAATTTATTTACACATTTCAATGAAAGTAGTCTAATGTTTATTAAGTTTTTATTTAAGGTGCTTGTATTAGAAATTGATGCACGGGAATCAATTGTCAAACATATTCTATTTCTTGTCTTGGGCCCGTGTCAATGCACCGGCAATTGCTATTGATCCAAATTCAGTAAGAAATCACTTACTCGAGAGATTTATGGCCAGCAGTGCATAAAGTTTGTATCTTTTACCGTATAATACTGGAAACGGGTAAGATTTTCATTCTAATTTCATTCTAATCTTTGTATCTTTTGTGTAGAAATTATCCATTTAAACTTTTGTTATATTTTACAGTGGACACTGGTTGTTGGTTGCTATTAATCCTACAAGAGAAGTGTTGTATTATCTGAATTCATTAGATCATGATTGGATCATGATACGTAAGTGAGATTGTTCTAAATATTCGTGTGTATTTGTATATTTAATTATTTCTGTGAGATTGTTCTAAATTTATGTTTTTATTTTATAGAACAATACTAGTATACCGAGCACAAAGAGAAGCTCGAGTATCACGGTCTAAAGCAAACAACATTACATGGATCAAAGTGGAGGTATATTAATTTTCACAATGTTGCTTATAATAGTGATGCTACTTGATAACACAAGACAACTATATATTAATTCTTATTTGATTTTCTATGTGTAGTGTCCTCGTAAGCGTAACGGTATAGACTGCGGTTATTTCGTTTTGAGGTTTATGAGAGAAATCCTTCATTTGGATCGATTAGAGATTCCCATAATGGTATGGATTTATAACTTAGGATTTATTTTAATACTTATTGGATATTTCATATAATTTATTATTTTAAACTAAATCATGCATATTGTGTTTTGTTATGTAGTACTTTGATGAATACACATGTGCTCATTACACGAAAGATAAATTGGAAGAAATCAAGGAGGAATTGTGTGAATACCTTATTGAGAAAAGAATCATATAAGGTATGGAAGTTGGTGTGTAGTTATGGAGTGTAATTTTATAGTTTTGGAAGTTGTTGTATATTAGGAGAACTTTAGAAGTTAAAGGATTAGAATGGTTTAATTATGTGAATGGTTTATGGATTAGAATAGTTTAATTATGTGAATGGTTTATGTTTAATTATGTGAATGGTTTATGGATTTGAATGGTTTAATTATGGAAATGGTTAATGGAAATGGCCTAAAATGTGAATCATGGATTAGAATGGTTTATGTGATTTATAAAGATTAGAAATGGCCTAAAATGTGAAGGATTGGAAATGGCCTAAAATGTGAAGGAAAATATATACAGGTTTCTGCATAAAAAAGAAGGAAAATTTGATTTTTAAAAAAAATCATTAAAAAAAAAGTGAAGAAAAGACAACGCTTTTAATAAAAAGCGCTGCCTATAGTGAAAATAAAATAAATTTAGACAACGCTTTCAAAAGCGCTGTCTAAAGGGGGGAAATAGAAAGCGCTTTTCCTGAGAAAGCGCTGCCTAAAGGTGAAAATAAAAAATAAATTAGACAGCGCTTTCAAAAGCGCTGTCTAAAGGGGGACAATAGAGCGCTTTTTCTTACGAAAGCGCTGCCTAAAGATGCCAATAGAAAGCATAAAAGGATAGAAAAAGCGCTGCTAAAGGGCCACTTTAGAAAGCGCTGCTAAAGGCCTACTTTAGAAAGCGCTTTTAAAGGTAAAGAGCTGCCTAAAGTAGGCCTTTAGCAGTGCTTTCTCATAAAAAAAAAAGCGTTGTCTTTACCTACGGTAGCGCCACCTTAGGCAGCGCTTTTAAGCGCTGTTAAAGGACAAAAAAAGCGCTGTCTTTTCCTTTCTTTGGCGTAGTGCATGCTGTCGACGTTGTCTTGTCAAGGCCCTAAGACATGTAAATAAATTACTAAGTCTTCTATACCAAGTCGTTTGGTCGATTGGTTTTGTTTGGAATAAGGGTTTCGAACCACTGCCCTTCTTAAGATTCTGGACATATTTATCAGTGATTTGGGTCTTGACAATTTATCCCTGAGATTCCTCCAAACCATGTCTTGCTATGTCGACGGTCCAGTCGATCCTTCGTTGTTGTTTTGTCGACGCCTCTCCATTAATACTTCTTTAAAGATACTTTATTAATGCTCATAGTAAACGTCTTTTCATTGACATTCTTTGTTGACTTTCTTTCTAGTAGCTGAAAATCCAAGTGTAACAGATGCTCCCTAAAAAATGTCACTGTCGACCCATATCTGAGGGGAGAAAAATGACATTGTTTGTAACTACTTCAACACTATTCACATTTTGTGCCACGTCACCTTGATCATTCTTGTTGTTAGTCATTATGACTAACTTTTTTACCAAACTTTACGTCTTTAAAAGGTGCAAACTTCAGTACATCATTACCCCAAATTCCAAGGTCATTAATTAGCCACTAAACCGAGATTTAAGATTTTATTTTGTTTTATTAATTATAAGTTTCCCTACTTCGAGGCTGCTTATTGGCTCCGAATCTTCCATCTATCAACGTTGTTAGGAGGAACTTTCTGTTGCCTTCCTATTTAAACCATTCTCCTTCCTTACTTCTTTTTCACGACGATTCCAACAAACCCATAGGGTGAACATAACCTCCAATTTTCCTTCTGCCATTTTCACTTACTTTCCTTCCTTTGCTTCACTCGATCAATGGCATACAATCTCTCTGGCTTGCGTCACCCTTCTTTTGCCACTCAGGTTGACGAACTAGTTATGGTTGGCAATCAAACTTAAGTCCCTGAGCCTCCTCTAACGAAAGACACTCGAAGGCTGTGGTAGTATGATGCCATGATTCCTTATTCCATCTCAGGTAACACATTTTCCTTTATGTGTCCTCTCCCTAGGTTTGTCAAGAACTCCAGCTCCTTAGAAAGGATTTTCCCAAACTACAGTGGGTGGGCACTCGTGGTCCTCGACAAAATCCTTAATAAAACCCCCCTCTTGAAACCAAAAGATAACCCTTGGAGCTCAAGCTTAATCAATTAGAATTGAATTTAGGCTAGCTTATTTTGCTTAAGAGTACGGGTGCAAGACTGTGTTGTGCCAATCTTTGAAATGGTCCATCAATTTGAAATTTCAGTGTCCCTGCATAGATATGTTTTGATCTAAAATGGTTGTGATTATCCCTGTCGCATCACCCGAGGACAGGCGATAGTTTAAGTTTGGGGGAGTGATAATCCAGTTTTAGTGTGTTATTATTATCCCATTTTATTTTTGTTTTTGTGATAAATCTAATGTTTATTTATTTAGTATTTCTAGCTTATCTTGCTTTGAGCACAATATGTGCTCCTTTTGTAGTTTTTATGTGTGTGTTAATGAATTTCAAGACAGTTCAAGGCAAGCTGAGGCATGTCTGGTTTAGACAGCGTCTGAAAGAGAGAGCTGAAAGGAAAACTAAAGGTTAGATTAAGATCACAAGAAGATAAAGGCCAAGAGCATGAAGTGTGTAAATTCCTAGGGCTTGCGTAGGGACCAATGGCACAAGAAGACAAAGAAGTAGTACAGTGGGGACCACCACTGCAAAAGCGCACCCTGCACACAAACATTGTGCCGCCTGCACCTTTGCGCCACTACCTATTGCAGCAGCCTGCACTGGACCCCTTGTCCCGCATACTGTCTGTACCAGGATGCTTGTTCATGAAGAATAGGGGGCAAAAGAGAATATGCTAATTTGAATATGGGATGAACCTTGTTTGCATCAAAAGCCCTTGATCCAAGGCCTACCACCTTTCACATCCACACTAGTGCCTATAAAAGCTGACCTTAGGAATTGAAGAAAGAGTTCCACACACTCACCAAAAAGATAGTTTTTAGTAGTTTTTTAGTTTATTTTAGTGGGAGGTTTTGTGAGAAAATAGAGAGTTCTTCTTCTCATCCACTCTTGTACTCACTGCTGAGAGCTGGCGCGACTGGAGGCTTTACTTGCTGTTTATCCAACACAAGAGATCTCTAAGTTACTATTAGGTTGTCATTTCTTTTACATATTTTGTTTAAGTGTGTTTCCTATTAGTTTCACTTCAGTAGTTTGTACTAATCTTAACATGAGCTAAACCCTTGTTGTTGAGCAATGTGAACGTAATATAATGTTGCCTTTATGTTAAAAATAATGTGATGTTAAGTGTCTTATTTTGATATGTTTTTATTTCTATAAATTTGTTTTTTTGAATGATCAACTTAGAAAAAGATAAAAGCTTGGTTTTGTGAGATCCAACAACAAGTGGATTTCATAACAAAAGTGGTGAAACCAAGTAGGATAGAGATATTCACTGAATTACCTTGCTTAGAGATAAGAGGCTAAGACCATAAAGGATTTTTAGAATATAAACCAGACGTATTTTAGGGTTATAAGTGAGACTTAGAGATTTGTTCCCTTGCCCTAGTAATGCATGATTTGATGTTGTAGAGATACACATATAGATCATGTTCTGATCTTTTGAGGCACGACATATCCCATCACTTGCACATTTTGGCTACTTGAATATTGATGGATCTAGCTCAATAACCACTCTCTTGATTTAATCAAAATTTCATTTATTTCATTTAGTTTTGTGTTGTGGACAATCTCAACTTGTTATCAACTATTATTTTGTTACCTTACTCATGTTAGTTTTTAAACAAGAATACTTACAAAGTTCAATCTAAACCTCTTCACTCCCTGTGGGTACGATATCCTTACTAATATCACTTACTGCAATTAAACATACATGTATACTTGCATGTGACACCATAATCGTTTTTAATCATGACAATTTTTGGCGACAGGTGTAGAGCTTTTTCATGCGCAAGTTGTTATCCCCAGAATACAGAGAAGATCATGAACCTGAAAGAACATTTCAAATACGTAGGAGATTGATACGTGCTACGCAATAACCAGAAAAAGGAAATCTCATTCCTGAAGATCAAGAATTCCAAGAGTGAGTACCAGAAGAAGCAGTCATGGCTCAACCCGAAATCATTGGAATAACTAATGATAAGGCACGCAACATCAGAGGCTATGCAGTCTTTGATCCCAATGCTATGTATACTAGAATCATTAGGCATGAGATAACTACTGCTCAGTTTGAGTTCAAGCCTATGGTGTTTCAGATGTTGCAAGCTATTGGGCAGTATTCTGGATCTGCTAAAGTTGAGGCTATTCCCATATTCTCTAAGGGATGGAGTCAAGAGTTGGTTAAGTTCCTTCGAGCCTAATTCCATTGATACTTGGAACACATTGTCTGAAAAAAATTTGTCTAAGTATTTTCCTCCTGTCAAGAATGCAAACATGAGAAATGTAATCACTTCATTCAGACAAGGAGAAGATGAGTCCCTGTTTGATGCATGGGAAAGATTCAAGGAGTTGATTAGACAATGTCCTCACCACGGGATACCTATTTGTATACAGCTTGAAACATTTTACAATGGGTTGATTCCATCTTCAAGAAACATGTTAGATGCTTCCAGTGGTGGAGCATTGTTGTCTAAATCTTATGAAGAAGGATACAAGTTGATTGAGAGCATTACGACCAACACTTACCAATGGCTTGTGACAAGGGATAAAGGAAGTCAAACATCAAAGAAATCTGTTGGTGTCCATGAAGTTTCTGAATCCAGTGGTCTTGCTGCTCAAATAGCCCAAATTCATAAGATGATGAAGAATATGATGACTACCCTTGAAGTAGCCAAACCTGAACCAATCAAGGTGGTTACTGACGCGACAACGATTGTCTGTGTATACTATGGAGGAGCGGAATTATTTGAAGAATGTTTATCAAACCATGTGTCTGTTAATTATGTCGGAAACACCATGTATAAAAAACCCCACAACAACACATACAATCCAATTTGGCACAATCATCCTAATTTTTCATGGAGCAACACTCAAAATCAACTTAACAAACCGAAGCAACACAACATACTCAAGCACCACAAGTTTCTCCTAGTTATTCTGCACCAAATTATCAACCAAATCAAGGAAGTAACCAGGTGGAGAATGTTCTGAAATGTTTCATTCAAGAGGCAAAAACTAAATTTCAAACTCAAGGAGAAAGTATTAAGAACCTTGAGAATCAAGTGGGGCAAATTGCTACTGCTCTTAGTTTTAGAAACATGGGAACTCTTCCCAGTTCTACTAAAACCTCTGCCACTACCTCAGGAGTAAAAAATGTTGAAACTTGCAAGGTTATAGAATTGAGGAGTGGTAAAGAATGTGAAGGATCAACAAGTCAATAGTCAAGTTGAAAACTGACTCCACAAGACACCACTGCAGAGAAAGAATGCACTGAGGAACCGACCTCAGAGGAACAAAAATGAGACAGTGACAAGAGAAGCAATGAGGTTCTAGTTCAGAAAAAAAAAACAAGGGAGTCATGCATGAAGTTGACAAGACACCAAAAAATTTGCAAGAAAGACCACCACTACCTTTTCCTCATAGGATTCGGAAGGCAAAGGAAGAACAACAGTTTGGAAAATTCATGGAGATTCTGAAGGAACTTCACATTAATATTCCTTTGATTGAATCCATACAACAAATGCCAAACTACTCCAAATTCATGAAGGACGTGCTCATCAAAAGAAAGAGAGTAGGTGAATTTGCTATTGTTGCTTTGACACAAGAATGTAGTAAGCTTGTGCAAGGAACACTACCACCAAAGTTGAAGGATCCTGGCAGTTTTAAAATTCCATGCAACATTAGAGAGTCATTCTGTGGCAAGGCTCTATGCGACCTTGGTGCAAGTATAAATTTGATTCCCTTATCTATCTTTAAGAAGTTGGGTATAGGTGCTGCTCGACCAACAACCATTACACTTTAGTTAACTGACAGGAGCATCTGCTATCCACAAGGAAAAATTGAAGATGTGCTTGGAGGGTTGATTAGTTTGTGTTTCCTGCTAACTTCATCATTATGGATTTCAACACTAATGAGGATACTCCTATCCTGTTAGGAAGACTATTCCTTGCCACTAGAAGAACATTAATTGATGTGTAGAAAGGAGAGCAAACATGGTGGGTTAATGGATAACAAGTTGTGTTCAACGTGTTGAATGCTTTGCAATACCCCGAGGAGGATGTGGCTGAATGTTCAATAATCTCCAGTTGGGAGACCATTATTCATAAGAGTATCCTCAAATCAACTGATGTTTTGGAGTAAGAAGTGGGAAGATTAAAGGAAGAGGAGCATTTGAGGGAAGGAATCATAACTGGACCTTTTTGCAAACCAGTAGATAAAGAAGAACCATGGAAGTATTGGAGCTAACTGAAGAATTGAAAGAACAATGCAAACAATCCATAGAGGTTCCACTAGAACTAGAGCACAAACAGTTACCTCCTCAATTGCAATACACATACCTGGAGGCAGGAAAAAAGTTTCCTGACATCATAGCTACAAATTTATCTAAAGAACAAAGGTTTTAACCGTAACACCCTAAATATCCACCGCGTAATTTAAATAAAATTATCAGATTAAATTAAAAATCACAACTTTTAGGATGATACAATTCAACAAACACCTGCTCATGTAATCAGATATGTAACACATAATATATTTAAAAATTATTAATAATAATAGTAACATTGATCATGTCTAAACTTCAATTTTATTAAGCAGTGGAAACATCAACAACTCACAATTTAATTAATCAAAACATAATCATGATTTAAGTTAATCAAAAGAAATAACAACTTAGGGAATATCTATAAATCCCCAATAAACATAAACAACAATAAGTGTTCCCTCTTCCCAGTGTTACACATCAGAGCAGACACCGACTCTATAAAAATAAAAGGAAGAACACCATCTTCCACTCACATCCACTCTTCTACTGCGGATTATCTACACGATTCCCATGTAAAGGCAACATTCAAACAGAAAGGGTGAGATATCATAATTATATAAGGAAAAACATAATAATAAGTAAGCATCAGATTATTCATGCACAATCACCCATTCAACCAATCATACTTCCATACAACCAAACACGACAACACAACATATATGCAATGCAATGAGACTCAACTACTTGACTCAATGCATGTGATACCAATACGTGAACTCTCAGGTTCACCACTCCGATCCCCACCTAGGATCAGAGCCTACCAAAAATTGTCACCATATGCAACGCTTCATTAATTCCATCACCATAGGAATTAGCTACTCACACCCAATCTACACAACAGGATTAAGGCTCACCAAAAACTTGTTACCATCACCATAGGTAATGCTTCACTAATTCCACCACCATAGGAATTAGCTACCCGCACCCAATCCATCACCATAGGATTGAGGCTCATGGACCACCGTCCCACACCATGAGGCATAACATATGTAACAGACACATGCTATAACATTCAGTAATAGCAACACAACAACATAGCAAGCAACAACAATGCATTTACAAATATGTCGCACCACAACATGACACTACAAAGCATTTAACACCATCACACAAAATTTATTCATTTTCAGGTATTGAAACCAATTTAAAAATAAAGTTCATCACATTAGCTTCCTAACACTTTGAAAGGCACTCGAATCGGACACCTGAAACTCAAGATATAATTTTTTTTTGAAGTTTTTCAAAAATTGTTCCTAGTGTAACCGGTTACACCAAATGAGGTAACCGGTTACACCTCTTTAACCTACCCCTGCTACGCAATTCCCACTCAGTTTAACCGGTTACCTCAATCCTTGTAACCGATTACACCCTCATAAATTTTCCCAGAAAATGCATTTCTAAACAATGTAACCGGTTACCCCCTTTTTGGTAACCGATTACACCTGTAGCAGAATCACTTTTCTGCTACTTTTTGACATGGAAATCACTTTTCTCCTCAACCCAAAACTCCCAACTCTCACACAATTCATAAATTCATATTTTGGATTATAATTCCTATTCATCTACAACATCAGTAACATTCTAACACATCCAAATCATCCAAACAAATATATAATTGGATAATTCATACAAATCAATTCAACACACTCATGCACATCATATTCATACAATTGTGAGTTCTTAGCATTTGAGAATGATAATTCTAACATAGCAATCATAATTCCATCCAACAAATCATTATACAATCCCTTAGATAATTAGAACCCCACCCATACCTTAGATTTCTTGTAGAGTTCCTTCAACAATGGTGTTTCTCCTCTTTCTCCTTGTGCCCTAGTCTTCACTCTTCTCTTTTTCTCCTTTTTCTTCCAATTTCACGATCTAGCAGTTTCTATCCATCTCTCACTTATTTCTTTATTTTAATATATTATTATTATAACTTAATCCTGTTAGTTCTTGGATTGACTAGAATTTTGGTAAAACAAAGTTAGTTGTTCAATGTTGATGTCATATGGCTGATGTCTTAACATTGAGTCTTAACATTGGTTAATGTTATATTTTTAAGTTGTTGAAGTTTTGAAGTCTGATGTCACATACGATGTCATGACATCAGATATGCAGTTTAGTAAAACATCAGGTTTGAGATGTTTTTAGGGTTAAGCTTATTAGCTGGATTTTGGGAGAGCTGTTAGAGTTATTGGATGCGAATATCTTAGAGGAGATATTTTCTATTGCAAACAGATTTGATGCAGATTTGTAGGAGTGTTTAAAGGCTGAAGATTTAAGAAAATTTTGAGAGAAAATATGTTTTGAAGATTCAGTTTTAAATAACAAATCAGGTCAGATATTGTAGCAGGTCCAAGCCCAAATCAAATAGCTATATAAAGCGCATCAATCCTGAAGGAAAAGTAACGAAGAAAAAGAGCTAAAGACTGAGTGTCATTTGTGTCTTCGTGTGTGTTTGTGTAAACCATTCGTGTGTGAATTGGTGTTACTATTTTGAGTTGTAAGTGTATTCACTCAAAGCTTTTAAGCACGAGTGTGTTGTTCTTGATCAAAGTTGTTAAGCAGAATCAAGTTGGGTGATTAGTGTGTAATCATTGGATTGTATCATTGTGGTGAATTAGGGAGTGAGTGGTTTCTCATATCTAAGTGGTTTCTTAGGTAGAAGGTTCATTGGGTAGTGATTAAGTTTAGTAGATGTCAACTGGGATTGTTGAGTCTGTAAATTAATACTACTAATAGTGGAATTCCTCCCTGGCTTGGTAGCCCCCAGACGTAGGTAGTTAGACCGAACTGGGTGAACAATTCTTTGAGTTATTTACTGTTGCTTTTACCTTGTTCATATAGCAGAGTGTATTTTTGTGACATCACACCTTAACATCACACATCTGATACCAGAATTTCAATTGGTATCAGAGCAGGCATCCTGCTCTGCATCTGGGTGAGATCTAGGGCTGATAAAATCTGGTGTAATGGACAAGGAGATTGGTGGATTTGTGAATAGACCCCCTATTCTGGATGGCTCTAATTATGATTATTGGAAGCCAAGGATGATTACCTTTTTGAAATCCTTGGACAGCAGGGCTTGGAAGGCTATCATAAAATAATGGAAAACACATGTTGTTGTTGAGAAGGATGATGCTGGGAAAGAAAAAGAAGGCAGCTCAAAACTGAAACCTGAAGAAGAATGGACCAAGGAAGAAGATGAGCTTGCCCTTGGTAATTCCAAAGCTCTAAATGCTATTTTCAACGGAGTTGATAAGAACATCTTCAGGTTGATCAACACCAGTGAAGTTGCTAAGGAAGCTTGGGACATCTTAAAGACTACTCATGAAGGAACCTCAAAGGTTAAGATGTCAAGACTTCAACTTCTGACATAAAAGTTTGAAAGTTTAAAGATGAAGGAAGATGAAACTATTCATGATTTCACATGAGTATTCTTGAGCTGTCTAATGCCTCTAGTGCTCTTGGAGAAAAGATGACTAAAGAAAAGCTGGTGAGGAAAATCCTTAGGTCCCTTTCCAAGAGATATAAGATGAAGGTGACTACAATTGAAGAAGCTCAAGACATCAACAAAATGAGGGTTGATGAGCTGATTGGATCTCTTCAAACTTTTGAGTTAGGGTTGAGTGAAGAGGAACCTGAAAAGAAGACCAAGAGTATAACTTTGGTATCTAATACTCAAGAAGAGAAGAAAGGGAATGGTGCTGAGTCTCAGGAAGAGCTGTCTCAGGCTATTGTTCTGATGGGAAGATAGTTTAACAAGGTGTTTAAGAGGATGAATAGAAACTACAAACCTAATGATAAGAACATCTCCTGGTCTGATACTGACAGTGAAAGTGAAGAAGAGTCAGCCAAGCATGTCAGAGCATTGACAGGGACATGTGTGTCTGATGGAGAATCAAGTGATGAGGAACTGACTTTTGAGGAGTTAGCAGCCTCCTATCAAGAGTTATGTCTGAGGAGTGCAGAGGTTTGTCAAGAAAGTGAGAAACAAAAGAAACAAATTGTTCAGCTTGAGACTGTTAAAGCTGATCTTGAAAATGAAGTCTTGTTGGTTAAATCTCAACTTGATCAAATGACAAAATCTGTTAGAATGTTGAACAGTGGATCTGATACTCTTGATAAGATCCTTCAGGCAGAAAAGGTAGCAGGAGACAAATCTGGCTTAGGATTTGTTGTTGAGGAGAAGGTTTCTACTGAAGCTAGTACTTCAGGAACCAAAAAGGACATGTCTCAACCAATGTCTCAACATAACAAAAAGAGACATAATCCTAAACCCAAGCAGGTTGCTCACCAACAACCTCAAAATGTTGGGAAAAGGTATGCTCATGGTCCTCATCAAAAGAAGGTTCATACTTCTGGAGCTAGGCAGTATATGCCTCCTCAATACCATAGGAGCATGCAGGCTTCTAGGTTTAACATGTTCCATCAGATGTCTCAACATCAAGGGAATATGTATGGCTTTGGACCTAATAATGCAGTGCCTCATTTTTATGGTAGAAGGAAGCCACATCATCATAGAAGACAGCCTAAGAGACAGAATCCTCACTACAGGAGACATGCAAACTATGGAAGAAAATAGCACCAGTACTATGGATGGCAGCCACAGCAGTTTCATCATCAAGGTGGCAGGAAGTTTAACAACTTCAGAGAAGAAAAAGTAAGGTGCTTCTATTGTGGAAGATTTGGCCATATGCAATTTTCTTGCTTCAAGCTTCATGGTTATCCCAAGTCTATCCCTCAACCTAGACAGAAGGATAACAGGCCCAAGGTTGTTAACAGTGGGTTCCTAAAGCTGAGGTTACATGTCTATTGGCTCACATTTCAGATAGACACTCTGCTAAGGATGGATGGTACTTTGACAGTGGCTGTTCAAAGCACATGATTGGATTCAAAAACCAATTGGTGGATGTTAATTCTTGCTCCTCAATTGATGTTACTTTTGGAAATAGAGAGAAATGGGTGGTAAAAGGTGTTGGAAAAGTGAAGAGTCATGATGGACCTGATCTTGACAATGTGCTTCTTGTCAAAGGTTTGAGTGCTAATTTGATTAGCATAAGTCAACTTTGTGATGAAGGACACAAGGTTAGCTACACTAAGGATGAGTGTTTGGTGACTAATGAGAAGAATGAGGTAGTTATGAAGGGAGTCAGATCCAGAGATAATTGCTATCAATGGGTACCTCAAGAGTTTAGATCATCAAGTGATGTTAAGGATGATGTTATGACATCAGAAGGATCACCAAACAACCTAGTGTTATGCAATTGTTCACAGGAAATCTTGAGGAACCTAAGGTCATAGAGGATGATCACTCAGATATGAAGAGTAATGACGATTTCTCTGAAGATATGGGTCCTGGTAGTGGTGATCTTAAGAAGTTTTGGAAGCAAGATGATAAGCAGACTGATAACTCACAAGAAAACCATCACAGGTTGGCAATCTCTATTTTGGAAGATGGAGATGTTGGAGTTAAGGTTGAAACAACTTCTAGCCTTAAAATAAAGAAGAATGTTGAAGTGGTTGATCTGTCTGACAATGAGCTGATTGCAAAAGTAGTTCATGGGGTTGTTAAAAGACTGAAATCATGGAAAGGGAAAGCTATTGAGTCACCTCCAAAGGACATCTCTCATATGAAGAAAGTTGTTGTTGTTAGAACTTCTGAGAAAATTCAAAAGGCTTCACTAGATAACATTCCTTTGCATTTCATAAAAAGGTGGAAGTATGTTTTTCAAAGAGGGCTTAATCTGGAAAAAGAATTTGGTAAAGATGCTCTGAATATGATTAAGTTTGCTAGGCTGATGGAAACTGGTCCTAGTTTTTACAAGTGCTATGAGAGACTTGTCAATGAATTCGATTCTGTTGGCATTGCTGATAGAAGAAGTGAGAGAGATGAATGTGAGTTGAAGGATACAAACATATCCGCAAAAATTTGGTTCCTAAAGGGAAAATTATCTGCTGGGCGTATTAGTATTAATTATGTCACCGTTCTCAAGATGGCTGCTGCAAAATTGGTCCTCATTAATCACAAAACAACTATTTTTGATGGACTAGAGAAGTCTCTTTATGAGAATAGATCTAAGAAGAATTACAATCATGGATCAGGGACTGAGCTTATAGGTTATGGTAATGCAAAGTACATAGCAGCAGGGAGTAGTTGTTCTCAACTTGTTTGGATGAAGCAACTGTTGACTAAAAACAATGTCAAGCAAGATGTTATGACATTGCACTGTGATATGAGTATCTCCAAGAATCCTATTCAAAACAGTAAGGTAAAGCATATTGATATAAAGGACTTGGTTGAAGATAAGGTGGCTTTGGAACATGTGGCTACTGAAAAGCAATTAGCAGATATTTGTACTGAGTTCTTAGATGTAAACCAATTTGATAGTTTAAAATTGGGGAGTTGCATATATAAGGATTAGTTGGAAGATGTGTTAGGATGAAGTTGTCTTATGTGTGTGATTAAAGATAACAATTATTCAACAGCAGAAAGTTTACAAGATTGGAAGTATTAGTTCATCTAAAGCTTTAAACATAGAGTTTTGTTTCTTCTTCTTATTCAATCTGTCCCCCCTTCTGAGTTTTTAAATGTAATCCAGTCCTCATCACCATCTCCTTCATCGGAATCATATTGTTGCACTGGAGGTTTCTTGATGATCTTCATCCTTGTCTCAGATGTTTTGCCTGTTCTTGTTGCTCCTGAAGAAGTTCCAGCTGTTTTCTGTGTTTTGCTCTTCTTCTTCAGTGGATCTGGTTTCTTGTCCTCCTGCTTGAGGTTCTTTGCTGCATCTTTGGAGTTTGACTGGTTCATTCTTGGTTGCTATGTGGTGCTGCTAGAAGGAAGAAGGTTTGTTTTTATAATGCAAACAAGGAGCATTGCTTGTATCGCCTGACCAGTCAAGGTGTTGGAATTTGTTTTTTTTTGGGAAAGCTTGGTGTTTGACTGTGTCATTTATTATGTCAGGATATTGTGGTTGGTGATTGTCCAATTGTGGCTAAAAAGGGGGATAGTTAGCCTAGCCTTTGTGTGTAGAGTGTGACCTATCTCAGTTCTGGTGTGGTGCAGATGTTGAGGGGGAGTGTGCATGTTGAACAGCTGTTTATGCTGGTTCTAGTTTTGAGGGGGAGTTTTCCCTTTGTTGATAGGTGGTGTGCAGCATTTTGAAGTGGGAATTGTTTGTTTTAAAATTTTTATCCGCTGCTGAAGTCTCTGATGTTGCAGAGATTGTTTTAGCCAAAATTAGCCAAAGGGGGAGATTGTTAGTTCTTGGGTTGGCTAGAATTTTGGTAAAACAAAGTTGGTTGTTCAATGTTGATGTCATATGGCTGATGTCTTAACATTGGTTAATGTTATATTTTTAAGTTGTTGAAGTTTTGAAGTCTGATGTCACATGCGATGTCATGACATCAGATATGCAGTTTAGTAAAACATCAGGTTTGAGATGTTTTTAGGGTTAAACTTATTAGCTGGATTTTGGGAGAGCTGTTAGAGTTATTGGATGCGAATATCTTGGAGGAGATATTTTCTATTGCAAACAGATTTGATGCAGATTTGTAGGAGTGTTTAAAGCCTGAAGATTTAAGAAGATTTTGAGAGAAAATCTGTTTTGAAGATTCAGTGTTAAATAACAAATCAGGTCAGATATTGTAGCAGGTCCAAGCCCAAATCAAATAGCTATATAAAGCGCATCAATCCTGAAGGAAAAGTAATGAAGAAAGAGAGCTAAAGACTGAGTGTCATTTGTGTCTTCGTGTGTGTTTGTGTAAACCATTCGTGTGTGAATTGGTGTTACTATTTTGAGTTGTAAGTGTATTCACTCAGAGCTTTTAAGCACGAGTGTGTTGTTCTTGATCAAAGCTGTTAAGCATAATCAAGTTGGGTGATTAGTGTGTAATCATTGGATTGTATCACTATGGTGAATTAGGGAATGAGTGGTTTCTCATATCTAAGTGGTTTCTTAGGTAGAAGGTTCATTGGGTAGTGATTAAGTTTAGTAGATGTCAACTGGGATTGTTGAGTCTGTAAATTAATACTATTAATAGTGGAATTCCTCCCTGGCTTGGTAGCCCCCAGACGTAGGTAGTTAGACCGAACTGGGTGAACAATTATTTGAGTTATTTACTGTTGCTTTTACCTTGTTCATATAGCAGAGTGTGTTGTTGTGACATCACACCTTAACATCACACATCTGATACCAGAATTTCAAATTCAATTAATTAAATAATAATAATAATTTCCATAAAAAATTTAAATTAAATAATATTCACTTAATATTACTTAATTAAATAAATATTACTAATATCAATTATTTATTTCTATTCACAACACCCTTATTCTCTACACCTTTGCTCACACACCCTCAACACCTTAAATTATATTCTTAAGGCCACTACCCCACACCAAGGGTATCCCTAACACACCAGAACACCAACCAACACATACAATTACACAACATCACATAATTTAATTACAAAAAGATAAATAAATTAAACTGGGGCGTTACAACTCTCCGCCACTTAGAACATTTTCGTCCTCGAAAATTTACCTGATGCAAATAACTCTGGGTAGGACTCTCGCATCCTACTCTCCAACTCCCAAGTTATATTTGTTGAGACAAGTTTGGTTCATACCATGTATCCTCTAAGATATTGATATTGACAAAGTATTTGAAAAACAATTAGGATTTCTAACTAGCTAGTTTGTGTGTGCAGAACTTTATTTAGTTGGTGAAACTGGTTCTGACACAGAAGTGGCTTTGGTTCGATTCTGGTCATACACTCATGAGAGAGTCTGATCAGAAAGCAGCTGCTAGTACACTCTAGAATTAGAAGCGTTCTATGGCTACCTCTGAGAATAAGTAGTGTCAACTCAGTTCTGCTAACACGGGACTCGAGATATATTGACATTATCTTTAACCAATTGTGTTGTACCTGAATCATAGATATGTCCTCTGGAGAAAGGCCTTGTTTTGTGGATATTTCCTTGACTGAAAGTTCCAACACCTTCTTTATTGGAAAAGAAGATGTACTAGAAGATTTGATCCGATTATAGCCGTCATGGATGCTCCACCGACTATATTTCTTCAGTTATATAAGGAGTAGAAGATTTGAAGATCAACTCAAGAAATAACGCTGCAACTACAAGTGAGAAATACATGCACTGCATATCAGAAGCAAAATCTGTTAAGAGTTCTTATTCTTGTATAGCTTAAGAATCCTTTGTAAAAGTGTGTTGTATTATATTTGAACACCTCTGATTATTAATCAAGTGTTGTTGTAAGTTATTCCTTCTCTAAACTGTTAAGTTTAGATAAACGTCTCTTGCTGTAGGCTTGAGTAGGAAAGCCTTAGGCAGTGTGTCTATGAAGGGAAATCTTGGATCGAGGATCTGAGCAAGGAAAGTCTTAGAAAACGTGTCTAAGCAGGGATGTCATGAACCAAGTGATTTGAGCAAGGAAAGTCTTAGGATCTGAGGATTTAAGTAGGAAGTCTTGATCAGGTGCTGATTAAACAGGAAAGTCCTAGAATGGAGGTCTGAGCAAAGAAAGTCTTATACAGGTGTGTATAAGCAAGTGTAATCGAGTTGAGTAGAGTGAAAAATATCTTGCGAGGCATGGGGATTGGAGTACTCTCCGTTAGGAGAGGAACCAAGATAACTGTTGTGTGTTCTTTGCTATTTTTGCTTTACTTCTGTTACATTTTCTGCTGTACTATTTATCAGATTCTGAACTCAGCTTTAGAATCTGAACTCTGGTTCAGAAGTAAAACTATTTTTGCAAACACAATTCAACCCCCTTCTTGTGTATTTTTCTCAGCTTCACTTGGCATCAGAGCAAGGTTTGCACGTAACACTTAACAGTGACACAGTCAAAGATCCAATGAGAAAAATATGGCTGCTGAGGATACTAATGTCAGTGCCCTAGGAAGGGGAGTTCCCTATGATTCTAGTAGCTCTTAGAGAAATCATTACTATGCTAAACCTCATGTATTCAGTGGTGACTCCACTGAGTTTGAATGGTGGAAAAGCAAGATGTATACATATATCATTGGACTCAATGATGAGCTATGGGATATAATTGAAGATGGTATTGAAATCACTGTTGATAGTGTTGGTATGGTATCTGACAGAAAAATTCTGACTCCTGATCAAAAGAAAATTTACAGAAAGCATCATAGAGTCAGGGGATTCTGGTGGATGCTCTGCCACATGTTGAGTATTTCAAAATCATTGATAAGTCTTCTGCAAAGACTATCTTTGAGTCTCTACGCTTTACCTATGAAGGAAATCAGCAAGTTAGAGAAGTAAAAGCTAACTTATTGGTACAGAAGTACGAGCTATTCAAGATGAAGGATGATGAGGATGTTGAAACCATGTTCTCCAGGTTTCAGACTCTTGTATTTGTCCTTCAAGTGTTGAATAAAAGTTATTCAACAGCAGATCATGTGAAGAAGATTATGAGAAGTCTTACTCACAAGTTTAGACCTAAAGTAACAGCTATTCAGGAAGCTAAGGACCTGAACATGCTGTCTCTTGAAAGTCTAATTAGCAATCTTCGAAGTCATGAGATTGAATCGAATAGAGATGAGTCTTCAAAGAAACTTAAATTTCTTGCCTTGAGATCTGCTTTTGAAAAGTCTAGTGAAAAGTCTAGAAGATCTTCTAAGAGCAGTAAAAATGATGAAACTTTTGAAGAAGAGTCTAATGGAAGATCTGATGATGACGACATAGCTTGCTTCATTAGAGGAATTCAGTAAATGGCCAGAAGAAATAGGAAATTTCCTAAAAAGCAATAGGAGATTCAACTTCAAAGAAAAAGAAGAAGAGAGGATTTTCTACAACTGCAACAAGCCTGGTCACTACATATATGACTGTCCTGATCTTTAGAAAGACAGTCAGAAGAATGGAAGCTATGAGAAGGATAACTTCAGAAATAGGTTAAGGAAAAACTTTATGGTGACATGGGAAGAGCTGGATGATGAAGATTTAGAGAAGGAAGATGATGCCAATCTTGCACTAATGGCACACTCATCTGATGAGGACTATTATCTAAATCTGAAGACAGAGATGAGGTATACTCCTACTCTAACTTTATTTTATGTGCTAATAATCTTATAAATTACTGCAAAGATCATGCTAGTTATGTTAAAATTTTGAAAAGAGATAATTTCAATTTGAAAGAAGAATTAAAAGAAATTAGTATATCTCAAAATGAATGTTCACCTCTGGGTAAGCATGATCAATCTTTTCATAAATTCATTATATTTGGAATTGATCGAACTAAACTTGCATCTATGATTTATGGAGTTGGAAAATTTAATAGAGAAGGTTTAGGATATGATGAAGAATGTTCTAGTTTTGATGTTTCATTAAAAGTTCTTCCAAATTCATGCTCATCCAGCATTTCTCAAACAGTGTTGAGTAACTATTTTGTTCCTGCTGCTAGTACTATGAAAGTTGTGAATTTGACTAAACCTATTGATCATAAGTTAAAAGGTATTGTAATATCAAAACCTGATAATTCAGAAATTCTGATATCCACAGTATCCAACACTTCTGGATCAAGGGCTAAGACTAATTCTATAACTAAGATTGAAAATAACTCCAACCAAAAAGCTTGGAGTGAAGCTAAATCTTCTTACTTGGTAAAAGGAGAAAATAGAAAAGAACTTGTTAAAACTAACAAGAAAGGACCCATACGCATATGGGTACCTAATTCTCAAATTATCTTTGTTGCAGATATACCCAAAGGAAACGATGGAAAGCTAATCATGTACCTGGATAGTGGCTGCTCACGACATATAACCTGAGAAATGCATATGTTCTAAACCCTGAATTTGAAAGAGGAGGGAAATGTGGGTTATAGAGGATGCCAAAAAGGAATAATCATTGGTACAGGTACCATTGGTAATTCACAAACTCTTATTAATAAGGTCTAGCTAGCAGATGGCTTGAAACATAATCTACTAAGTATAAGCCAGTTGTGTGACAGTGGTTGTGAAGTTTTGCTTAATAAGAGTTTCTGGTTTATTGGTAATGCTGACAAAATTGTTGAATTTAAAGGGAAAAGAAAAGAAATGTTTATAAAATCAATCTTTCTGAATTGGCTGATCAGAAGGTCGTTTTCCTGATGACAGTGAGTGATGAGAAATGGATTTGGCATAAAAGGGTAGGTCATGCTAACTGGAGATTAATCTCTAAACTTAGCAAGTAAAAACTTGTTAAGGGGCTACCTGATACTGATTATCACTCATATGCTCTTTGTGGAGCATGCCAAGTTGGAAAGATTATGAAAAACTCTTTTAAAAACAAGAACATTGTCTCTACCTCTAGACCCTTGGAATTGCTTCACATTGATTTGTTTGGTCCTATTGGGACAACTTCAATTAGTGGGAAGAAATATGGTTTGGTTATTGTTAATAACTTCAGCAGATGGACTTGGGTGAAGTTCCTTTAATCTAAAGATGAAACATACAAAGTTTTTAGCACCTTTTGCATTCAAGTACAATCTGAGATGGAAGTAAAGATTCTGAAGGTCAGAAGTGACCACAGGGGAGAATTTGAAAACGAATCATTTAAGTCCTTTTGTGAAAGATATGGAATTATCCATGAGTTCTCTTCTCCTAGAACTCCACAGTAAAATGGGGTTGTTGAGAGAAATAACAGATCTTTGCAAGAGATGGCAAGAACAATGATTCATGAAAATAAACTCCCTAAGTACTTGTGGGTAGAAGTTGTTAATACTGCTTGTTATATTCAGAACAAAATCTATATTAGACCAATTCTGGTTAAAACATCATATGAATTATTCAAAGGTAGAAAACCAAGCATTTCTTATTTTCATCAATTTGGATGTACTTGTTACATTTTGAATAGCAAGGACTACCTAAAGAAATTCGATGCTAAAGCTCAAAAGGGTATCTTTTTGGGACACTCTGAACACTCAAAAGCATACAAAGTGTGTAACTCAGAAACTAAATAGGCTAAGGAGTCTATGCACGTTAAATTTGATGACAAAATATCTGACCTTGACAAGTCAGAATCTGTGGCCCAAAATGTTATCTCTGCAGGCAACCTGAGTTTTGAAGAACAACTTGTGGTATGTGTCCCTAAAGAAAAATGTATAGAGGATGATGTTTTAGAATATATTACTATATCAGAAGAAATACCCGAAGCTGCAGAAATTGATGGTACTCCAACTGGTCCCACTGTTACTGATTCAATGATTGCTCAGAATGGCACTGAAGCCTCAGTTAAAAAAAAGAGACCGTTTAAATATAAAGAATTTCATATAGAAGGGAAAATAATTGGTAATAAAGATGAGCCATTGAGGACCAGATTTTCCTTCAGAAATGATCATTCAATGCTTGAACTTATTTCATTGATTGAGCCTACTTCTATTGATGATGCTTTAACTGATAATGGTTAGATCATGGCTATGCAAGATGAACTAAATAAGTTTCAGAGAAATGATGTATGGGATCTTGTTCCAAAACCTCAAAAGAAAAACATCATTGGGATTAAGTGGGTCTTCAGAAACAAGCTTAACGAACTTGAAGAAGTCGTTAGGAACAAAGCCAGACTTGTAGCTCAAGGCTATAGTCAATAAGAGGGAATTGACTTCTTTGAAACCTTTGCTCATGTGGCAAGGTTAGAAGCCATAAGTCTCCTTCTCTCCTATGCCATGAACCATGACATTATACTCTACCAAATGGACGTGAAAAGTGCTTTTCTGAATGGAGTTATTACTAAAGAAGTGTATGTTAAGCAACCTCCTGGATTTATAGATCCAAACCATCCAGACTTTGTCTACAAGCTTAAGAAATCATTCTATGGTCTCAAATAGGATCCAAGAGCTTGGAATGAGAGAATGAGTAATTTTCTGCTTGAAAATGGTTTTGCTAAAGGCAAGGTTGACACTACACTATTTAGGAAAACTCTAGAAGAAGAAATCTTGATTGTTTAGATTTATGTTGATGACATAATTTTTGGTTCCACTAATGCATCTCTTTGTCAAGAATTGTCCAAAATTATGCAGGCTGAATTTGAGATAAGCATGATGGGTGAACTTTGTAACACCCTTCTAAACCCCATAAAATAATACGTCATAAATCAAAGTAAGATAACATGCATCTCAAATAAGGATGTCACAGATAATTCAAACATCACACATACAACTGTCATTCTCGATAACACTTAAATTGAATTCATGCTTTTTATACACTTTCACATAGCATGTAGCAGTGGAATCACTTTCATTCATAATGAACGTAATAAATGGTCTCATAAATAACTCATTCATATCACTACTTAGGCATGACAGCCAAAACTCAACATAATTCAAATAACGATAGCAAATTAAAATAGAGTACATAAAGTATCTCTCAAAACATGAATCAAAATATTCCCAGTGTTACATGACCAGAGTATGGCTCGACCCAAAATAAATGTGGAAAATAAAGTAAATTACTCCAATGGCTATCCTCGTGCTAGAAGCCACTATACTCTTCAGTACCTGAGCGATTTCGTATAAAACATTATTCCAACTGAAGGGTGAGAATTCACAAAATTATCGAAATCATATAATAATATATAATACATAGCATACATGCATAACATAATTATTCTCACACTTCAAATGCTTTATAAACATAAAATCATCCAAGAAACCATACTATTCATAAGTACTTGCTCACAAATCCATAATTTCACCAATTCATCAAATTTACATAATGCACATAATCTCATATTGCAATCACAGACACAATATGACTCAATGCAAGACTCAAATGCAATACTCATGCATGTGGTACCAATCACTGTTATTATTTTTCGGTTTTTACATTAAATCGTTTCCGTCCTCTAGACCAATAACACACAAAAGCCAGTCCTCTAAGCTTCAAACCCCTCTCTAGGTTTGGGACAAGTTACTAGTTCCCACAGAACTAACAAGCATTGCCTCTTGACTACAATGATGCATGTGCAAGTTCAACAACCATATGCATTTAAGACCATCACTCAATCTTAACATCCATGCATATCTTCAATAATTCATCGTAATTGAATTACCACACAATTATACATACTTGCACATATTTATGAATCATCCACACACAATTCACTTTCATATAGTAAACAACCCATTTTACAATACAATCACGACTGTATTATCATTACAACAAGAAATAACTATCATGCATTTCATGTTGTCACACACCAAAATATACTTATACAAGCACACACACCAGTATTCGATAAATTATACACAAATAATTTCACAACCGACAGCAAATAGTGCAACACTTCATTAATAGAACATATACACAATTGGCTTCTCAAACATATGAGATATAAAAATATTGGGCAAATAATTCTCTTATCTATACTATCTTACATCTCTATTCATTAGCTTTCTGACGCTTCGAACTGTGACCAAAATGGACTTACGGATCAAAAGTTATGATGACCAAAACGATTTCGACTGAAAACATGAACAGTCGTGACGGATAGCATGCAGAATTTTCTGCGTTTTTCACCATTGGAGGCCTTCCGGACCTCCGATTTCGATTTTGTAAAAACCCAAACTCTAATAAAATTACAACCCATCCAATACTATAATTCTCTCAAATAAATTTACAATTTTAACACAATTAAACCATCTAATTATTGTTTTAAGATTATGCTTAAAATCTCTGAAATTGATGGATATAGGTTCAATCCTCAAAAAGGAAAAAGAATACACACATATAAGGCACACAAATTCATCATATAATCATCATATAACAACCACCATAAAAATTAGGGATTTTTATCCTAAATATGCTACTACCCATCATACACTATCATACAATCCCATAACCATGTAAAGACCCACCCTTACCTTAGTTTCTTGATGAAATCTTGAGTTTCCTCCTTAGGTTTTCTTCTCTTCTTTTCCCCTTTTTTCCTTTTCTCTATGATAACTTCTTTTCTTCTTTTTCTTTCTCATTAACCCTATTTTTCTCTTTATATATAAAACCCTTATAACAACTAATTCTAGTAACTAATGGGCTTACTAATCATACCCCCACCTTTACTCTTCACATTCTCATCCAATAGGCCTAATTATCTTATTTCTATAATTTCTATATCATTTCCATCAAATAAAATAATCCAAATGAATCAATTACGTACAAAATCACACAATTAATTAATTAATATAATATATATAAATAATTACTAAAAATTGGGGTGTTACAACCCTCCCCCACTTAAAAGATTTTCGCCCTCAGAAATTACCTCAATCGAACACATCAGGATAAGACTCTCTCATCTAACTCTCAAGCTTCCAAGTCACGTTTCCACCAACTGGTCCTCCCCAAGCTACCTTCACCAAGGCAATCTCTTTACCTCGAAGTTGCTTTAACTCCCAATCCTTTATCCGCATAGGTGATGTCTCCACAGTCAGGTTATCTCTCACCTACACATCATCTACTTGGACTACTGACGACTCTTGTCATGATAACTCTTCTGACGACTCTGAGAAATCTTCATCTTCTCCTGAATCATATTAATCTTATCAGTAGTCTGCTGGACTATCTCAGGTCCAACCACAACACTCTCTCCCGACTCATACCAACACAATGGCGTTCTACACCTCCTACCATACAAGGCTTCAAACGGTGCTATTCCAATACTCGAATGAAAACTGTTGTTGTAAGTAAACTTAATTAAAGGCAAATAGATATCCCAAACACCTCCTCTTTCCAACACATAAGCTCTCAAAAGAACCTCAAGTGACTGAATCATCCTCTCCATTTTACCATCTGTCTGCGGATGATAAGCAGAACTCAACCGCAACTTCGTACCCAAAGCACCTTGCAAACATTCCCAAAATCTCGAAGTAAACCTTGGATCTCTATCTTACAAAATGCTAGATGGAATACCATACAAACTGACAATCCTCTCAATGTACATCTTTGCTAACTTCTCCAATGGGTAATCCATTCTAATTGGAATAAAATGAGAAGATTTCGTCAATCTATCCACAATGACCCAAATAGCCTCACAATTACTCGGTGTTCTGGGTAAACCAAACACAAAATCCATCGATATACTATCCCATTTCCACTCAGGAATAGATAACGATTGCATCAAACCCGACGGTTTCTGATGTTCGATCTTTGACTTCTGACAAGTCAAACAAGAATACACAAACTCTACAATTTCTTTCTTCATACTAGGCCACCAAAATATTTTCCTCAAATCCTGATACATCTTAGAAGCACCTGGATGAATACTCAATCTACTATGAATCCCTTCCTCAAGAATACTCTTTTTCAGCTCAGCTATATCCGAAACACAAACTCTATCACGACATCTCATAATACCATTTTCATCAATTCAAAAATCACCACCTCGACCTTGATTGATCAAAGTCGATCGATCTACCAAACTCAAATCAGATTTCTGACCTTCTCAAATCTCATCAAGAATACCACTAGTAAGCTTCAGCATACCAAGCTTAACTCCATGAGAAGTCTCTTCACAAACCAAACTCATAACTCGAAATTGCTCAATCATCTCTAACTGTCTTACCATCATCATTGACATATGCAAAGATTTCCTACTCAATGCATCAGGTACTACGTTTGCTTTACTTGGATGATAATTCAAACCAAAATCATAATCTTTCAGAAGTTCCAACCATCTCCTCTACCTCGAATTCAACTCTTTCTGATCAAAGAGATATTTTAAGCTTTTATGATCACTAAATACTTCAAATCTCGATCGAACAAATAATGCCTTCAAAACTTCAATACAAACACAACAACAGCCAACTCTAAGTCATGCGTCGGATAATTCCTCTCATGCACTTTAAGTTGCCTTGAAGCATAAGCTATAACTTGTTGATGTTGCATCAACACACCTCCCAATCCCATCAATGAAGCATCACAATATACAACAAACGGTTCTGCCGAGTTAGGAAAAATCAAACAGGAGCTATCGTCAACCTTCTCTTAAGCTCTTGAAAACTTTCTTCACACTTTGCATCCCAAACAAAAGCTTGATCCTTCCTAGTCAACTGCGTCAACGTCAAGGCTAACTTGGCAAATCCTTCAATGAATTTCTAATAATAACCTGCCAAACCAAGAAAACATCTAATCTCAAAAACTGATTTCGGAGCTTCCCACTGTGATACAGCTTCAACCTTCGACAGATCAACTGCAATACCTCTACTCGATATCACATGGCCAAGGAAACTCACTTCCTTCAACCAAAACTCGCACTTAGAAAGGTTAGCATATAACAACTTCTCTTTCAACACTAATAACACAATTTTCAAATGCTCAACATGATCCTTTTTACTCTTCGAATAGATCAAAATATCATCATTGAACACAACTACAAACTTGTCCAAATACGGATGGAAAATCCTGTTCATGTACTCCATAAATACACCCGGTGCATTAGTCACACCAAACGGCATCACAGAATACTCATAATGACCATACCTAGTTCTAAAAGCAGTCTTCTGAATATCTTCAGCCTTCACACGAATCTGATGATACCCAGACCTTAAATCTATCTTACTGAACACACTTGCACCAACCAATTGATCCATCAGATCATCAATCCTCAGAAGTGGATACTTATTCTTAATAATCACCTTGTTCAATTGTTTATAGTTCACATAAAGCCTCATAGAACCTTTTTTTCATCTTAACCAACAAAACTGGTGCACCCCACAGTGACACACTCGAATGAATGAATCTCTTCTTAAGAAGATCTTCGAGTTGACTCTTTAAATCTTTCAATTCTGATGTGAACATACGATATGGAGCCATTGATACCAGACTAGTTCCAAGAACTAAGTCGATCGCAAACTCCACTTCACGTTCCGGCCGTAAATCACTTATCTCATCAGGAAAAACTTTCAAAAAATCACAAACAATTGGCGAAACACTAACTTCTCAACCTTTACTAATACTCAAAGTTGCCATCAACATAAACATCTCAGCACCATCCTGCATTAACTCGTTCACTTTCTTAGCAGACATAAACAAGTCTCCTTCATTCTCAGGTTCAAAAAAATAACCGTCTTATCAAAACAGTTGATATAAACATGGTTGAACTCCAACCAGTTCATCCCAATGATAACATCAAGTTGATCTAAGTGTAGACACACTAAATCAACTCCAAAATCCTTACCAAAAATACTCAACGTACAATTCAAACACACATATGGAGTAGTCACTGAACCCATAACAGGAGTATCAATAACCATACCTCCCTTCATAATAGACAACTCAAGATTTAATATCTTAACACAATCCAAAGTAATAAAAGAATGTGTAGCTCCAGTATCAATTATAGCAATCAAAGGTGTACCATTAATGAAGCACGTGCCTCTGATTAATCGATCTTCACTAGTAGTCTCAGATCCTGATAGAGAAAACACCTTACTTTTAGCTTGAGCCTTCTTCGGTTTATCACACTTGGTACTAATGTGCCCTTGCTCACCACAGTTGTAGCAAGTCACATCTGCACCACTTTTGCACTCAAAAGCCTTGTGGCCTGGCTTGCCACACTTGAAACATTTCAGTTCAGCACTTGTGCACTCTATGGCACGATGTCATTCAACACCACACTTATAGCACTTAACCGGAGTAGGAGTTTCTCCCCTACTCGGCTTCTTGTCATAACCAGCTTTCTGTTTCCCTTTATCAGTAGGAGTCACATACGGCTTCCCTCTGAATGGGTTCTTTCCCTTCTTCTCATTCAAACTCTTATAGTGAATAGACCGAGCTATGCTATCTTCCTCATAGATCCTACTCTTGTTAACTAACTCAGAAAATTGCCTAATCTCCTGATAACCAATGGCTTGCTTGATCTCAGACCTCAAACCCTTTCACAAACTTAAGACATTTGGATCTCTCAGGATTAGCGGTGTTATAATGAGGACAAAACTTAATCAACTCCTCAAATCTTGCTGCATACTCGGCCACAGTTGAGTTACCCTGCTTCAGCTCAAGGAACTCAATTTCCTTCTTCCCCCGCACATCTTCTGGAAAATACTTCTCCAGAAACACTTCTTTGAAAACATCCCAAGTAACCTCAACTTCCTCTTCTTCAAACCTCTGACGAGTATTACCCCACCAGTCCTCAGCTTCCTCTTCAAGCATATGAGTGCCAAACTACACTCTCTGCGCATCTTAACAGTTCATGACCTGAAAGATCTTCTCAATCGCTTTCAGCCATACTTGTGCCTTATTAGGTTTATGCATTCCCTTGAAGATTGGCGGATTGTTCCTCTGAAATTTCCCCAAAGCACGGAACTCATCATCATTGTTATTCCCAGCATTCACGTTGCCTTGTTGATTCTACCCAATCGCTCCAGCCAACATTTCCAAAGCTTTAGCAATTGCTTCATCATTCCTGCCTGCAACCATTATTCTGAGAGTTTCCAACAAGAAAATCTTACTAGAACAAACAATACCGATAGTGTTACACACACATATCGAGTATAAAAGGGAATAAACGCATTAACAACTTGGTCAACTGACCGACCTTGCTATGATACCACTAATGTAATGTAACACCCTTCTAAACCCCATGGAATAATACATCATAAATCAGAGTAAGATAACATGCATATCAAATAAGGGTGTCACAGATAATTCAAACATCACACATACACCTATCATGCTCGATAACACTTAAATTGAATACATGTTTTTCATACACTTTCACATAGCATATAGCAGCGAAATCACTTTCATTCATAATGAACATAATAAATAGTCTCATAAATAACTCATCCATATCACCACTTAGGCATGAAAGCCAAAACTCCACATAATTCAAATGACGATAGCAAAATAAAATAGAGTACATAAAGTATCTCTCAAAACATGAATCAAAACATTCCCAGTGTTACATGACCAGAGAATGACTCGACCCAAAATAAATTAGGAAAATAAAGTAAATAACTCCAACAACTACCCTCGAGCTAGAAGTCACTCTACTCTTCAGTACCTGAGCGATGTCGTATAAAACATCATTCCAACAGAAGGGTAAAAATTCACATAATTATCGAAATCATATAATAATATATAATACATAGCATACATGCATAACATAATTATTCTCACACTTCAAATGCTTTTTAAACATAGCATCATCCAAGCAACCATACTATTCATAAGTACATACTCACAAATCCACAATTTCACCAATTCATCAAATTCACATAATGCACATAATCTCATATTGCAATCATAGACACAATATGACTCAATGCAAGACTCAAATGCAATACTCATGCATGTGGTACCAATCACTATTATTATTTTTCAGTTTTTACATTAAAACGGGTCCATCCTTTAGACCAATAACACACAAAAGCCCATCCTCTAAGCTTCAAACCCCTCTCTAGGTTTGGACAAGTCACTAGTTCCCACAGAACTAACAAGCATTGCCTCTTGACTACAATGATGCATGTGCAAGTTCAACAACCATATGCATTTAAGATCATCCCTCAATCTTAACATCCATGCATATCTTCAATAATTCATCGTAATTGAATTACCACACAATTACACATACTTGCACATATTTATGAATCATCGACACACAATTCACTTTCAAATAGTATACAACACATTTTACAATACAATCACGACTGTATTATCACTACAACAAGCAATGACTATCATGCATTTCATGTTGTCACACACCAAAATATACTTATACAAGCATACACACCAGTATTCGATAAATTATCTACAAATAATTTCACAATCGGCAACAAACAGTGCAATGATTCATTAATAAAACATATACACAATTGGCTTCCCAAACATATTAGATATAAAAATGCTGGGCAACTAATTCTCTTATCTGAACTATGTTATAACTCTATTCATTAGCTTTCCAACGCTTTGAACGGGGACCAAACGGACTTACAGATCAAAAGTTATGACCAAAATGATTTCGACTGAAAACATGAACAGTCGTGACGGACATCATGCAGAATTTTCTGCATTTTTCACCATTGGAGGCCTTTCGGACCTCTGATTTTGATTCCGTAAAAATCCAAACTCTTAGAAAATTACAACGCGTCCAATACTGTAATTATATCAAGTAAATTTACAAATTTAACACAATTAAACCATCTAATCATTGTTTTAAGATTATGCCTAAAAACTTTGAAATTGATGGATATAGGTTCAATCCTCAAAAAGGAAAAAAATACACAAATATAAGGCACACTAATTCATCATATAATCATCATAATACAACCACCATGGAAATTAGGGATTTTTTATCCTAAATATGCTACTACCCATCATACACTATCATACAATCCCATAACCATGTAAAGACCCACCCTTACCTTGGTTTTTTGATGAACTCTTGAGTTTCCTCCTTAGGTTTTCTTCTCCTCTCTTCCCTTTTTTTCCTTTTCTCTATGATAACTTCTTTTCTTCTTTTTCTTTCTCATTAACCATATTTTTCTCTTCATATATAAAACCCTTATAACAACTAATTCTAGTAACTAATTGGCTTATTAATCATACCCCCACCTTTACTCTTCACATTCTCATCCAATAGGCCTAACTATCTTATTTCTATTATTTCTATATCATTTGCATAAAATAAAATAATCCAAATAAATCAATCACGCACAAAATCACACAATTAATTAATTAATATAATATATATAAATAATTACTAAAAATTGGGGTGTTACAAACTTAAATACTTTCTTGGAATTCAAATTAATCAGAAGTTTTAAGGTATTTATATTCATCAGTCTACGTACAGAAGAGAGCAATTGAAAAAGTTCAATCTTGATGAATGCAAAGTCATGTCAACTCCTATTCATCGAACTTCCAATCTAAACAATGTAGAATGCAGTGCAAAGGTGGATCCAACTAAATATCGAGGCATGATAGGTTCTTTACTCTATCTCACTGCTTCAAGACCTGATATTCTATTCAGTGTATGTTTGTGTTTAAGATTCCAATCAGATCCTAGAGAGCCTCACTTAACAGTTGTTAAGAGGATCTTCAAGTATCTGAAAGGAACAATCAATCTTGGACTTCTTTATAAGAAATCTTCAAATTATAAGCTGGTTGGGTTCTGTGATGCTGACTATGCTAGAGATAGAATTGAAAGGAAATCCACTAGTGGAACCTGTCAATTCATAGGTGAAAACCTTATCTCTTGGGGCAGTAAAAGACAAGCAATTGTTGCTTTATCTACAGCAGAAGCAGAATACATTTCAGCAGCAAATTGTTGCACTCAACTACTTTGGATGAAATATTAACTTGAAGACTATCATATTTTTGGAAACAATATTCATATCCTTTGTGATAACATTGCTGCTATCTGTCTAACGAAGAATCCAATTCAAAATTCTAGAACCAAGCATATTAAAATTAAATATCATTTTATAAGAGACTATGTTCAGAAGGGTGTTATAGATATTCAGTTTATTGATTATGAACATCAATGGGCTGATATATTTACAAAACCGTTAGTCATTGCTCAATTTGATTATATTAAGAAAGATCTGAACGTGGTTTTTATCGCTGAATAAATGATTGTCTTATGAATGGAGTATTGGAGGAATCTTTGGATTCTGATAGTTTTCGGTTGGAATGTTTCCTTTTGATATGTCTCTAAGTATGGTCTATAAAGCTTGAATAGGGGATATAAGATCTCTTTCTTCCTTGATTTCTTTGCTTAAAGCAGAAAGTAGCTTGTTTAATTCCTTGCTATGTGCTTTCAATTAACAATTAGACTATTTTTTAGTTCTGATAAAATAAGGATCCTTGTCTTACACTCTAATACTTAAAAGCTTTTTGAAATACAACTTTGATAGACAGATGTCTCTGAAAATCTCAAGACTGAAGATACATGACTATCACTTTTATTTCAAAATTTGCTCTGATATTTGGTTCATTAAAAGGAGTGTACTGACATAGATTCTAAATTGTTTTTATTTAGACTCATAACTATCCAAACATTTAATACATACTTGCTTATATATTAGCATTATATGTATTATGTAGTTATCTGTATATATCTTTGATTTTACGAGTTATCTTCCATATAAGATAATTTTGTGAGATCACTATTCTTCAACCTAGTATTTCTTCTTTAAAATGTCTTCAAAAACCATCAAAGGAGAGATCCATGATCTAAATGTTCTAAAAGAATATAAAGCTGACTTCAATGAATTGACGGTGAATAATCTCTCACAAATAGTTTCAAATATTCAGTTTTAGAAATGGGATGAATATTTTGCAATTCTTTATGGACCCATCTATCCAGATCTTGTGAAAGATTTATGGGTAAATGCTCATGTTCATCATAATAAGCTAGATGATTGTCAGATTCTAGATGTTGTCTATGGTTTCCCTGTGGTAATCAACTCTAAAATCATCTCTCAAGCAATAAACTGTGAGGAAGATGGAGTTACTATTGAGATCTACAGACATAACAACAGATCTGCAAATCATATGCATATCGTCTATGAAAGTAAAGGCTCTGCTGAAAGTCCTTCTACTCTTACTTCTATGGAAAAAGTATGGTATCAAATTATGGGAACCAATCTAAGGCCTAGAGAAAGGGGGATAAGATGGCTTTCTTCTGATGAAAAACACTTCATTTTGTTACTAGTCTCTAGAACTAAGATCAATCTGCCTCTGTCTATGTTCAATTATTTGAAAGAAGAGATACTTGCATCTCGTGAGGAATTATCCTTTCTCATTCATTTTGGTAGGATTCTTTCTAAGATTCTTGATCAACAAGGTGTTGTTACTCATGTACAACAAGCTGGGTTGATTGACAAACTGGTTCCTGACTGGTGTTCAACTATGAATTGTTCTGAAACCATTATTAATCACTGAAGTTCTTTCTTTTTCTGCCTTTTTGATTAATGTCAAAGGGAGAGAATGGATTAAGTATTCTTCTAGATTAATTTTGGATCCGAATGCCGTTGGTAATCCTATTTAGGGAGAGATTACAAACCTCACCCTTGGAGTGGATTCATTGTTCTATATAGGGGGAGCTTACAAACCTCACCTCTTAGAATTCACATATAGGACTCAGGGGGAGCTTACAAATCTCACCTATAAGACTGTTTCACATAGGGGGAGCTTACAAACCTCATACACTGAAAGTTGTTGAGTAATTAATCTACTACTGATAGTTTTTAAAATACTTTAAGTTGCCATCTTCAAAAAGGGGGAGATTGTTGAGACAAGTTTGGTTCATACCATGTATCCTATAAGGTTTTGATGATGAAAAAGTATTTGAAAAACAATTAGGATTTCTAACTAGATAGTTTGTGTGTGGAGAACTTTATTTAGTTGGTGAAACTGGTTCTGACACAGAAATGACTTTGGTTTGGTTCTGGTCATACACTTATTTGAGAGTCTGATCAGAAAGCAGCTGCTAGTACACTCTAGAATCAAAAGCGTGTTATGGCTACCTCTGAGACTAAGTAGTGTCAACCCAGTTCTGCTAACACGAAACTTAAGATATATTGACATTATCTTCAACAGGTTGTGTTGTACCTGAATCATAGATATGTCCTCTGGACAAAGGCCTTATTTTGTGGATATTTCCTTGACTGAAAGTTCCAACACCTGCTTTACTGGAAAAGAAGATGTACAAGAAGATTTATCTGATTATAGCCGTTGTGGATGCTCCAACAACTATATTTCTGTAGCTATATAAGAAGTATAAGATTTGAAGATCAACTCAAGAAATAACGTTGCAACTAAAATTGAGAAATGCACGCACTGCATATCAGAAACAAAATCTGTTAAGAGTTCTTATTCTTTTATAGCTTAATAATCCTTTGTAAAAGTGTGTTGTATTATATTTGAACACCTCTGATTGTTAATCAAGTGTTGTTGTAAGTTATTCCTTCTCTAAACAGTTAAGTTTAGATAAAAGTTTCTTGCTGTAGGCTTAAGAAGGAAAGTCTTAGGAAGTGTGTCTAAGCAGGGAAGTCTTGGATTGAGGATATGAGCAAGGAAAGTCTTAGGCAGTGTGTCTAAGCAGGGAAGTCTTGAACTAGGTGGTTTGAGCAAGGAAAGTCTTAGGATTTGAGGATCTAAGCAGGAAGTCTTTATCAGGTGCTGATTAAGCAGGAAAGTCTTAGACTGGAGGTCTGAGCAAGGAAAGTATTATACAGGTGTGTATAAGCAAGTGTAATCGGGTTGATTATAGTGAAAAATATCTTGCGAGGCAAGGTGACTGGAGTACTCTCAATTAGGAGAGGAACACGGATAACTGATGTGTGTTCTTTGTTGTTTTTGCTTTACTTCGGTTACATTTTCCGCTGCACTATTTATCAGATTCTGAACTCAGCTTTAGAATCTGAACTCTGGTTTAGAAGTAAAACTATTTTTGCAAACACAATTCAACCCCCCATTCTTGTGTATTTTTCTCACCTTCAATATTCCCTCCGGCAGTGCCTCCCCACACTACCTTCACGAGAGCAATCTCCTTGCCTCTCAACTGTTTCAATTCACGATCATTAATCCTTATAGGTAAGGCGTCAACTGTATGGTTATCCCTCACATGTACACCATCCATCGGGATCACATGCGACGAATTTGGTAGCAACGCCACTCTATATGCAACAACTCCAACTCTTTCCGATATCTGATACGAACCAATAAACTGAGGAGTAAGCTTCCTCGAATTCAAAGCACGCCTAACACCGGTCACCAGAGTGACTCTCAAGAATACATGGTCTCCCTCTTCAAACTCAATATCCTTCCTCCTCTTATCATGGTATCTATTCTTCTTACTCTGCAAAGCTCTCATCTTCTCCCGAATCAGCTTCACCTTCTCTGTAGTCTATTGGACAACCTCAGGTCCAAGCACCACACTCTCACCATACTCATGCCAACACAAAGGTGTCCTACACCTCTGACCATACAATGCCTCAAAAGGTGTTATTCCAATCCTAGAATGGTAAATGTTATTATAAGTGAACTCTATCAGTGACATATGACTATCCCAAGCACCTCATTGCTTAAGAACACAAGCTCTCAAAAAATCCTCCAATGACTAAATACTCCTCTCTGTCTGACCATCTGTCGGTAGATGATAAGCTGAACTCAACCTCAGTTTCGAACACAAAGCCTCCTGCAAACTCTCCCAAAATCTGAAAGTGAACCTCGGATATCTATCTGAAACAATACTCAACAGAACTTCATGCAACTTCACAATCACATGGATATAAATCTCTTCCAACCTCTGCAAAGAAAAACTGATGTTAATCAGAATAAAATGTGCCAACTTCGCCAATCTATCAACAATCACGCAAATCGCATCATGCCCTCTCGGAGTATTCAGTAACCCAGTCACAAAATCCATCGAAATGATATCCCATTTCCACCTTGGAATATCCAATAGTTGCATCAACCCTGCAGTTTTTTGATGTTCAACTTTCGACTTTTGACAAGTTAAACAAGCATACACAAACTGTGTCACATCACGCTTCAGTCCAGGCCACAAAAATATCTTCTTCAAATCTTGATACATCTTAGTAGCTCCCAGATGGATACTCAAGCTACTCCTATGACTTTCTTCCATAATCATCTTTTTCAACTCAGAATCATCAGGAGTGCAAATTGTGTCACAGAATCTCAGCACACCTTGCTCATCTACTTTAAAATCGCCATCCTCAGTCTGACTACTCCTAACCATCAAATCCACCAACTTCACATCCAACTTCTGACTCTCTTTAATATTATTAAGAAAATCATTGTTGATCTTCAACATACCCAACATCACACCCTGCGGTGTTAGCTCATAGACCAAACTCAAGTCTTTGAACTGTTCAATAAGTTCCAACTCTCTAACCATCATAGCAGACATATGCAAAGACTTCTGACTTAAAGCATCAGCTACCACATTAGCCTTACCGAGATGATAATTCAAGCCAAAGTCGTAATCCTTCAAGAATTCCAACCATCTACGTTGCCTCATATTCAATTCCATCTGATCAAACTGATATTCAAACTCTTATAATAACTGAACACCTCAAATCTGGAACAATAAAGATAATGCCTCCAAATCTTCAATACAAACACCACTGCACCCAACTCAAAATCATGAGTAGGATAGTTTCTCTCATGAACCCTAAGTTTTCATGAAACATAAGTCATAACCTTACCATCTTGCATCAACACACCACTTAAACCCATCATCGATGTAACACCCCCAATCTATACCCCCAACTAATTAAAGCGGTAAAAGAAAATTCGAAATTTCGTCAGAGTATGTTTAAATTAACATGGCATAGACCGGGAGAATCACATTATATTGAAACAATTCATACAACACCTGCTCATAAAGATATGCAACAGTGGGGTAGCAATCAACAGAGGAACTTAGTTCCTTACACCCACATTTCAGATTTTAGAATAAAAGCGGAAAATCTAAAACTGAATAACATATATATATGTAAATATCACATGAAAAGTTTGCCATACTTCAAGTTATACATGCACAAGCCAAAAGATATACATATACATAATACACAATAATCACAAACGGTCTCCCTAACTACCCGATGTCACATATCAGAGCCGACCGACAAAAGAATGAAGACGCAAAGCTTCACAAAAATATCTCCAGCAACTCTAATCTGCAATGCCTCATAGAGCATTATAAAACAGCAGAAGGGTGAGAAAAACAATCATAATACACTTGCATATAATTATATATTAACACGGAAATGCACATATAGATTTCTCACCACAACATACAACTGAATCCAAATACCACACAACATCCTACATATTTCATTTATCTAACACCAATGCATATTAATCATACACTATGCAATTATCACCAAGAATATCAATTCATCAATTACGCACACGATTAATCCATTCACAATCCTCACACATAGTCAATCATATCTATGATTTATGCAAATGCACAGAGACCGACACAACGACTCTATGCACATGCCATGCGGTACCGATTCCCAATATTTCTCATCACCAGTTCACTCAGGAACTATTGGAACCATCGCTCGTTACTTAGTGTAACTCTCCGTCGGGCATACGATGTTCCCCGTCGCTTTCGGTCCTCTTTGTATAAGGCTCACGATGTTTATGGATCGCTTTCGGTCCTCTTTGTATAAGGCTCACGATCCGATCGCTCACGCCCCACATGGGCACACGATCGTCTATAACCATCGCTTTCGGTCCTCTTATTTTTAAGGCTCACGATATATCAAATCGCTTTCGGTCCTCTTATTTTTAAGGCTCACGATGTTATAGCAGATTCCCTCTGGAATCAATCCGTTACTCAGGACGTCACAACAATGTATATCATGATGCTTGGCATACAATGACTCATGACATTTAATATGCACACATACATGCATTCATCTACATCAACAAAATCACACTTGCACTTAAACCCAAAACAATGCATTTAATTGCCATACGGCCACAAATCGTCACAACACCATTTAAACACATGCATTTACATCGTACAATAGCACCTTGCATGATACACCTCAATTACGCACGATTACAACTACAAAAATCGACAAAACGACACTATTCAAATTTCCAACATAATTAAAACGGCTAATAATTTCCAAATCATCATAATAAGAAAGTACATCTCAATAGCTTTCCAACGATACCAAGAATGTAAAAATCGGATGAACGAAACCCAAGTTACGAAAGAAAACGAAAACGATATTTTGAAAAAGTCCCATTTTACCATTCTCTTGGCCATACGCGTATTGCCCTGAGCCATACGCGTATGGGCAGAGACTCATTTTTCCCAAAGTTCACGTGTAAAAGTCTATACGCGTAATGCCCAACACCGTACGCGTATGCCCTAAAATGTTACGCGTACCATACGCAAATGGGCAGATGGCCGAGAAAATTGAAGATCAATATGCGTATTGGCCCATGCCTCGCCCATGTTACGCGTAATGCCAAGGTCCATACGCGTATAAACATGCCCCATACGCATATCACCTGGAAAAACCAGAAAAATTTCTGCATGTTCTTGCTGTTACGAGTTCAACCTAAAATTCCCCAAATCATCATCCAATACTCAGAAAAACACCAATTTAAGGTATAACTATACATACCCAACATGTATAAGCAACAAGGAACACAATCCACATAAGTTTAGACACATTTGGATCAATTTTTACCAATTTCTAAACATTATGATTTTCACTATATTTATCATTTCAATCCAATAACAATCACAAACACACATACATAATCATACACAAGCATATAATAATCGAGTTTCGCACCCTTACCCGATTAAATCGATTCTAGAAGTTGATTTCTTTGATTTTTCCAAGCTTTTCTTACTATTTCTCTTCTTCTTCTCTTTTCTCCTCTTTTTCTTTCTTCTCCTTTTCTTTCTCTCTATTTTTCTCTCTTTCTATTTTCTATTTTTCTACTTAATGAAAAATATCATGAAATGACCAAAATACCCCCACACTCAAATATCTCGCAAACGTTTCCAAAACCCGATAAAATATCACAACATTGAAAAATAACATATTTTCAGATAAAAGTCAAAAATAAAATAAAATAATAATAAAATAATCAAATGACTCGATTAAATAAAAACTGACAAAACTGGGGCGTTACAACTCTCCCCCACTTAGAAATTTTCGTCCTCGAAAATATACCTGAGACGAACAACTCTGGATACGACTCCCGCATCCGACTCTGCAACTCCCAAGTCAAATTGCCCTCAGCAGCGCCTCCCCACGCTACTTTCACAAGTGCAATATCCTTGCCTTTCAACCGCTTCACCTCGCGATCCAAAATCCTAACTGGTAACGCCTCAACCGTAAGGTTCTCCCTTACCTCAACCTCATCCATTGGAATCACATGCGACGGATCCGGAACATACTTTCGAAGCTGTGAAACATGGAACACATCGTGCAAATTCGACAGATTCGGCGGCAACGCCACCCTATAAGCCACAGCACCCACTCTCGCAGATATTTGGTAAGGACCAATAAATCGAGAAGTAAGCTTCTTAGATTTCAATGCACGACCCACACCTATTACCGGTGTAACTCTCAGAAATACATGATCGTCCTCTTGAAACTCAAGATCCTTCCGCCTCCGATCATGATAACTCTTTTGCCTACTCTGAGAAGCCTTCATTTTCTCACGAATAAACTTCACTTTTTCCGTCGTCTGTTGCACCAACTCTGGTCCAACCACCGAACTCTCACCAGATTCGTGCCAACACAAAGGTGTTCGACACCTTCGTCCATACAATGCTTTAAACGGTGCCATTCCAATACTAGAATGGAAACTGTTATTATACGTGAATTCAATCAATGCAAGATAACTGTCCCACGCACCACCTTGCTCCAAAACACAAGCCCTCAACAAATCTTCCAATGACTGAATCGTTCTCTCCGTCTAACCATCCGTCTGCGGATGATAAGCCGATCTCAATCTCAATTTAGAACCCAAAGCCTTATGTAAACTTTCCCAAAAACTCGAAGTAAATCTAGGATCTCGATCAGAGACAATACTCAATGGAATCCCATGCAACTTCACAACCACACTGATGTAAATCTCAGCTAACCGCTCCAAAGTAAAACTGATGTCAATCGGAATGAAATGAGCCGATTTAGTCAGTCTATCAATAATCACCCAAATAGCATTATGCCCTCGTTGAGTATTCGGTAACCCTGTTACGAAATCCATGGAAATGCTATCCCACTTCCACTCAGGAATATCCAACGGTTGCAACAAACCACTAGGCCTCAGATGTTCCACCTTCGATTTCTGACAAGTCAAACATGCATAAACAAACTGAGCCACATCTCTTTTCAATCCAGACCACCAGAAAATCTTCTTCAAATCCTGATACATCTTATTCCCTCCCGGATGTATACTCAAATTACTCCGGTGTCCTTCCTCCAAAATCATCCTTTTCAACTCCGCATCATCCGGAATACAAATTCTACCTCAGAATCTCAAAACACCATTAACATCCACTTGAAAATCACTATTCGTATCTTTACCTCCAACCAACATCAAATTCACAAATTTCACATCCAGCTTTTGTTTCTCACTAACCGTCATCAGAAAATCATTAGTAATCGTTAGCATACCAAGCCTCACGCTATCCGACGTCACTTCACAAACCAAACTCAAATCTCTAAACGATTCCAAAAGTTCCCACTCTTTAACCATTAAAGCGGACATATGCAATGATTTTCGACTCAACGCATCAGCTACCACATTAGCTTTACCAGGATGGTAATTCAAGCCAAAGTCGTTGTCCTTCAAGAATTCCAACCATATACGTTGCCTCATATTTAGCTCTTTCTGATCAAACAAATATTTTAAACTTTTATGATCACTAAAGACTTCAAACCTTGCACCGTAGAGATAATGCCTCCAAATCTTCAACACAAAAACCACAGCCGCTAATTCAAGATCATGAGTAGGATAATTCTTCTCATGCACTCTCAACTTCCTTGAAGCATAAGCCACGACCTTACCTTCTTGCATCAGAACACCACCTAGACCAATCAAAGAAGCATCACAATACACCACAAACGGTTCATTAGGATTCGGCAAAATCAAAATCGGAGCTGTCGTCAATCTTCTCTTCAGCTCATTAAAACTTTCCTCGCACCGAATATCCCAAATGAACGCTTGCCCTTTACAAGTCAACTAGGTCAAAGGAAGTGCTAGCTTAGAAAACCCTTCAATAAACCTTCGATAATAACCAGCCAAACCCAAAAAGCTTCGAATTTCAGTAACAGATCTCAGAGCCTCCCATTGTAGAACAACTTCTACTTTAGATGGATCCACATAAATACCATTACCTGAAATTACGTGCCCAAGAAAACTCACCTCCGACAACCAGAATTCACACTTGGACAATTTGGCAAAAAGCTTCCTTTCTTTCAAAACCTGCAAAACAATACGCAAATGCTCCACGTGCTCTTCCCGAGACTTAGAATAAATCAAAATGTCATCAATAAACACAACGACAAATCGATCCAAATGCTCGTGAAAAATACGATTCATGTACTCCATAAACACACCTGGCGCATTAGAAACCCCGAACGGCATCACAGAATATTCATAATGACCGTATCGTGTCCTAAAAGCCGTCTTCTGGATATCTTCCTCTTTCACCCTTATCTGATGATACCCTGACCTCAAGTCAATCTTACTGAACACACAAGCACCAACCAACTGATCCATCAGATCATCAATTCTTGGAAGAGGATACTTATTCTTAATCGTCACCTTATTCAACTGGCGATAATCAATACACAATCGCATACTTCCATCTTTCTTTTTCACCAATAAAACTGGAGCACCCCAAGGAGAAACACTTGGCCTTACAAACCTCTTCTCAAACAACTCATTCAACTGTTTCTTTAACTCAACCAACTCAGATGCCGACATACGATAAGGTGCCATAGATACAGGTCTAGTACCAGGAACTAGATCTATAAAAAACTCCACCTCTCTCTCTGGCGGCAAGTCCGAAATATCCTCAGGAAACACTTCCGGAAATCCACAAACAACAGGAAACACATCAAGTGAAACTTGACTATCCACAATTAAAGATGCAAACAACCCAAACAACTGAGCTTCATCCGCCAAAAGTCTCTTCAACTCTTTGGTAGATAAGAAACTCGAGTCTTCGTCTTCCTCAAGAGAAGGAAACCTTACCAGCTTATGATAGCAATCAATATGAACTCGATTGAATTCCAACCAATTCATTCCCAGAACCACATCTAAACCCTCCAACAGTAAACACACTAAGTCCATCTCAAAGTCTTTACCATAAATGGTCAAAGGACAACTCAAACAAACCAAAGAAGTAGTTATTGACCCCATTGCTAGAGTATCAATAACCATCTCACCAACCATCAAAGACAACACAAGATTCAAACGCTTCGCGCACTCAGACGAAATAAACGAACGAGTCGCTCCAGTATCAATAATAACAACTAAAGGCGTACTATTAATAAAACAAGTACATCTGATCAGATGATCTGCACTTGAAGTCTGAGTTCCTGCCAAAGAAAATGCCTTTCCACTAGCTGGAGCTTGCTTCGGTTTCTGACACTTCGTACTAATATGACCAGGTTCACCACAATTGAAACACTTAACCACATTCTTACTGGCACAATCAGCAGCAACATTTCCTACACCTCCACAATTAGAACACTTCCTCAAATCTTTCTTACATTCGGACTGACGATGTCCCACATCACCACATCTAAAACATCTCAGAGGACCAGACATTCCTCCTCCACCTGACCTTCGATCAAAAGTACCCCTTTATTTACCTTTATCAGCTGGTGTCACATACGGACCACCACAGAACTGTTGCTTCCCTTTCCTGTCACTTACACTCTTGTAATGAGTAGAACGAGCCTTACTATCCTCTTCATAAATCCTACAACATTCCACCAAATCAGTAAACCTCCTTATCCTCTGATAACCGATTTCCTGTTTAATCTCAGGTCGCAATCCACTTTCAAACTTCACACACTTAGAAAATTCCGCAGTCGCTTCAGCATAATGAGGATAAAACTGCACAAGTTCCACAAACTTAGCCGTATAATCAATTACAGACATATTACCTTGTTTCAGTTCCAAGAACTCAATTTCCTTCTTTCCTCTTACATCCTCGGGGAAATACTTCCTCAGAAACTCCTGACTAAACAATTCCCAAGTTACCTATTCATCACCAGCTTCTAACACAGGACGAGTGCTAACCCACCAGTCATCCGCTTCTTCCTGTAACATGTGAGTTCCCAGTCTCACCTTACTGTCCTCAGCACAATCCATAACTCTGAAAATCCTCTCAATCTCTTTCAGCCAAATCTGTGCACCATCAGGATTATGTCTCCCTTTGAAGACAGGCGGTCTATTCTTTCTAAACTCATCATTCTCTCCAGCATTAGGTGCACCCTGCACAGCCCGAGCCATAGCTTGCATAGCAGCAGCCAAAGTAGCATCGTTCCTACCAGCCATATTCTGTTCATTTCCAATAACAGAAACTATGGTTAAACAAACAGCTCGCCCAAACACAACGACCAACAAGGACTGACACAACTGACACGGACTGGCTCTGATACCACTTAATGTAACACCCCCAATCTACACCCTCAACTAATTAAAGCAGTAAAAGAAAATTCGAAATTTCGTCAGAGTATGTTTAAATTAACATGGCATAGACCGGGAGAATCACATTATATTGAAACAATTCATACAACACCTGCTCATAAAGATATGCAACAGTGGGGTAGCAATCAACAGAGGAACTCAGTTCCTTACACCCACATTTCAGATTTTAGAATAAAAGCAGAAAATCTAAAACTGAATAACATATATATATGTATATATCACATGAAAAGTTTGCCATACTTCAAGTTATACATGCACAAGCCAAAAGATATACATATACATAATACACAATAATCACAAACGGTCTCCCTAACTACCCGATGTCACATATCAGAGTCGACCGACAAAAGAATGAAGACGCAAAGCTTCACAAAAATACCTCCAGCAACTCTAATCTGCAATGCCTCATAGAGCATTATAAAACAGCAGAAGGGTGAGAAAAACAATCATAATACAGTTGCATATAATTATATATTAACACAGAAATGCACATATAGATTTCTCACCACAACATACAACCGAATCCAAATACCACACAACATCCTACATATTTCATTTATCTAACACCAATGCATATTAATCGTACACTGTGCAATTATCACCAAGAATATCAATTCATCAATTACGCACACGATTAATCCATTCACAATCCTCACACATAGTCAATCATATCTATGATTTATGCAAATGCACAGAGACCGACACAACGACTCTATGCACATGCCATGCGGTACCGACTCCCAATATTTCTCATCACCAGTTCACTCAGGAACTATTGGAACCATCGCTCGTTACTTAGTGTAACTCCCCGTCGGGCATACGATGTTCCCCGTCGCTTTCGGTCCTCTTTGTATAAGGCTCACGACGTTTATGGATCGCTTTCGGTCCTCTTTGTATAAGGCTCACGACCCGATCGCTCACACCCCATATGGGCACACGATCGTCTATAACCATCGCTTTCGGTCCAATTTGTATAAGGCTCACGACGTTTATGGATCGCTTTCGGTCCTCTTTGTATAAGGCTCACGATCCGATCGCTCACACCCCACATGGGCACACGATCGTCTATAACCATCGCTTTCGGTCCTCTTATTTTTAAGGCTCACGATATATCAAATCACTTTTGGTCCTCTTATTTTTAAGGCTCACGATGTTATAGCAGATTCCCTCTGGAATCAATCCGTCACTCAGGACGTCACAACAATGCATATCATGATGCTTGGCATATAATGACTCATGACATTTAATATGCACACATACATGCATTCATCTACATCAACAAAATCACACTTGCACTTAAACCCAAAACAATGCATTTAATTGCCATACGGCCACAAATCGTCACAACACCATTTAAACACATGCATTTACATCGTACAATAGCACCTTGCATGATACACCTCAATTATGCACGATTACAACAACAAAAATCGACAAAATGACACTATTCCAATTTCTGACATAATTAAATCGGCTAACAATTTCCAAATCATCATAATAAGAAAGTACAGCTCAATAGCTTTCCAACGATACCAAGAATGTAAAAATCGGATGAACGGAACCCAAGTTACGAAAGAAAACGAAAACGATATTTTGAAAAAGTCCCATTTTACCATTCTCCTGGCCATACGCGTATTGCCCTGAGCCATACGCGTATGGGCAGAGACTCATTTTTCCCAAAGTTCACGTGTAAAAGTCCATACGCGTAATGCCCAACACCGTACGCGTATGCCCTAAAATGTTACGCGTACCATACGCAAATGGGCAGATGGCCGAGAAAATTGAAGATCCATACGCATATTGGCCCATGCCTCGCCCATGTTACGCGTAATGCCAAGGTCCATACGCGTATGAACATGCCCCATACGCGTATCACCTGGAAAAACCAGAAAAATTTCTGCATGTTCTTGCTGTTACGGGTTCAACCTAAAATTCCCTAAATCATCATCCAATACTCAGAAAAACACCAATTTGAGGTATAACTATACATACCCAACATGTATAAGCAACAAGGAACACAATCCACATAAGTTTAGACACATTTGGATCAATTTTTACCAATTTCTAAACATTATGATTTTCACTATATTTATCATTTCAATCCAATAACAATCACAAACACACATACATAATCATACACAAGCATATAATAATCGAGTTTCGCACCCTTACCCGATTAAATCGATTCTAGAAGTTGATTTCTTTGATGATACAATTCAACAAACACCTACTCATGTAATCAAATATGTAACACATAATATATTTAAAATTTATTAATAATAATAGTAACATTGATCATGTCTATGTAGCGAGCGATTTTTGGACATGGTTCTTAAGCACTGTCGCTCTGGGGCACTACAGGTCAATTCATTTTTTATCCTATTGAAGCTGATAAAGGAAGGGAAATAGATGTCTCCAACTAACCCTGCTTGCAAACTGAGGTTAAACAGTTAAAACTGTTGGTTTACAGATGCGGTTTTAGTTCGTGGGCCTCTCTCTGCTTATTTTGTTCAGAACGAAATACCGGGACTGTTCATGGGGAATTTGTTGGGATACTATGCTAGATTGGATTTGGGGTAGGGGACTTTGGGGTTTTTTTGATTAGTGTGCTCGCTAAGATTCTTTTTTTAATCTTATGCCTACGTATTCCCGGGATAGGGAAATCAGAGCGATCGTAGTTCCTCCTATTCTATGGGAGGAAATGATGTTTTGGTGTTTTGTTCAAAGCCCAAGACATGAAGCTAAAGGTGGTTTATATCTTGTTCAAAGCCCAAGATGTGAAGCTGAAGGGTCTATTTATATCTTGTTCGAAGCCCAAGATGTGAAGCTAAAAGGGTGTTGACTTTAGAGAGAATTTGTCATCTCTAAAGGGGGTCTGTTTGTCACAACTGTTGGGTGACTGATTATAAAGGAGAATTAATTTAACTGGGATATGCGAATCTAGTAATGCCATAATTTACTTTATAGGGGATTTTCAACCTGAAGGAGAAGACTTTAACTCAGTTTAGAGCAATGCCATCTTTCCTTAGGAATTTCTCATGCTAAAAGAGGGACATTGGCGTGGATGTAAATAATCCAGAGGCTTGCCGCTTAAAGCAATTAGATGGGGGGAAAAGGAGTTGTTGATGTTTGTATACTGTGAACAAGGCACAGATTTTGATGCTAAAAGGTTGATTGACTCAATCGGGGTTTCCTTATACAAAGCCTAAGAGGAGGCTATTGACCTAACAAGAGGATGCTTTTGTGTCTCGTACGAAGCCCGAGATAGAGGCTAAAAGGGTTGACTCAACAAGAGAGTGTTTTTATATGTGTCTTGTACGAAGCCCAAGACGGAGGCTAAAAGGGTTTGACTCAACAAGAGAGTCTTTTATACTCACCAAGAGAGTGATTTGTATCTTGTACGAAGCCCGAGATGGAGGCTAAAAGATGTTTGACTCAACAAGAGAGTGTTTTTGTATCTCGTACGAAGCCCGAGATAGAGGCTGCAAAGGTTTACTCTGCTGGGGAGAATCATTGTACAAATAACAAGAGGAGGTTATGGTTACTGTTTCAGTTGAGTGACAGGTCCAGTATGTTGGTTAAAAGAGAAAATCAGTTCTTATATGGGTAATGTTGTACTCATGGATTTGATCTGAGGACCGGGATTATTTCCTGTTCTTTAAGGAAACGGGGAATCCGAAGGGTATTGAGACTGCCCAAGTCTACGAGTGTTTTTTTCCTATTTTTGAAAGGAACTTGAGAATGTCTTCGAGACTCAAGGAGATTAGACTGTCCAAGTCTAGAGTTTTATCTTTTGTACTATACTTAAGAGAGATTAAGAGACAGTATGTTCGCGGTAGAAATATCTAGACTCTTTGAAAGACTGTTCTATTAAGATGACTAATTTCTGTTCCTATACCTTTAAGTGGTCGTCGGGACAATTTGTACGAAGCCCAAGAGGAGGCAAGAAAAACTTTTAGGAAGCCGAAGGGACAATTTTTACAAAGCCCAAGAGGAGGCTATCTTCCTGGAGGAAGAATCATTATACGAAGCCTAAGAGGAGGCTGTGAAAACTTCTAAGAAGCCGACGGGTCCCTGTACAACGCCCAAGAGGAGGCGGAGATGCTTTTAGGAAGCCTGTGGGTCCTTGCACTAAGCCCAAGAGGAGGCTGATGAATAGTTCCAGAAGGGGTTTCACTTGGAACATTGTCCTTCTGTATATGAACTGTTCAAGGGGGAGATTTCTTAGATCTAGTTGTCTAAAATTGTTGTAAAAGAAAATTCTCATGGTTTAGGTTATGATTGAAATATCCGGGAGAACGTCGGATGTAAGGAGACGAGTGTTGCGGTGAAAATCGGATAACAAGCTATTACTTAACTTGCATCATTTTCTTTTACAACCGACTTTGATTTATCCAAAGGAAAGGTTCAAGATCGTTAAAAAACCTAAAGGGGGGAGATCTAAGGTTCGGGGGTTGGTTATACAAAGGGAAGGTATTAGCACCCTAAGTATCTGTAGTACTCTACAGGAACCTCTTGCTAAGTTTGTGTTATGTTATGTTTGCTTGCTAAGAACACGAAATAGAATTAGTCTCGTCCTAATCATGATTTAATCGAGGAATCGATAATCAATGATTCTTGACTTTCATCGACTAAAAAGTGAATGAAACTGAAATAAAGAGAAAGCGGTCTCATATTGATCAAAGTTTTGTTGATTCAATGAAGTCAACCAAACCATGAAGTTTGTTATGTCATCGACCAAAATAAAGATAAAGAAACCGGAATGAAAGAATAAGGTTGGTCTCGTCTTAATCAAGATTTAAATCGATAAATCGATAATCTTAGATTTTTGACTTTCATCGACCAATAAAAATAGTAAAAAGTGGCCTCATATTTATCAAGACTTTATTGATTTGAAATAATCAAAGTCAAGATTTGTGCAATGTCATCGACCTAAAGTAAAGAAAATGGACTCGAAATAAAGAATAAAGTTAGTCTCGTCTTGATCAAGATTTAATCGGAGGATCGATAATCTTTTGATATTCGACTTTCATTGATCAACAAAAATAAAGAAATGAGCCTCATACATATCAAGACTTTTTAGTCATTTTACATAAATCAACTAAGTCATGATTTTGTAATATCATTGGCCCTAAAAATCGAAATAAAGATCGTAAGAGAAAAATAAAAATCAAAACAAAATTCGAAAGAAAAAGTTATGAATTCAAGAAATAACATGATAAATTGAAACTAAAAATTCAAAGTGCTCCTAAAATAAAAACTAGAGAAACAAAATTAAGAAATAAATGGAAAATAAAATAAAATAGTATGAAATAATAAAAGGGTGGTGATGAAACATGTTTTTTGTCTTTTTGAATTTTTATCTTATCTTTTAAACATCATTCATAATAAAACCAAAAAAAAATTATGGGATATTACAATACTTTTTCCAGAAAAATATTAACATGCTAATGAACTTGATAACATCATAGATAAATGATCATGGTACTTTGAAAACGGAGAAATAAAAGAGGTGAATGTTACCTAGTGGAGACGGTCCACTGCCTCTTCAATGACACGAGTTATGGAAAAATGAAGACGAGCCTTCTCTCCAGAAAATTTGCAAGAATAATTTGAGGGAGAAAATTGAGAGAGTATTCAGCCTTTGTGTGGGGTGAATCTGGTGTCAAATGAGAGAAAGAGAGATCTTATTTATAGTGTGAATAAAGTGGGAGTGTTGATGTGGCAATCCATGTGACTTTATGAGAATGATTCTTGGCCATTGATGAGTGAAGTGTGAGAATGATTTTTGGTCATTGATAAATCCAAGTTGGCAATCCATGTGAAGTGTTAGAATGATTGAGTGGTCCCCACTTACCATGAAGATAAACAAAATAAAATGAATAATAATAATAATAAAGCTTAGTAATAATAAAACTAATAATAATAAAACTAATAATGATAATAAAACTAATAATAATAAAATTAATAATAATAATAATAATAAAGAAATAATAATAATAAAACTAAAAATAATAAAAAAGATAATTGAAAATAGTTAGTGAAAAAAAGAAATAAAAAAAATTAAATTCTAACAAAAAATGCATAATTATTGATATGTTTACTAAAATGCGAAAACAGAGACCAATGAAAAGGATATGCAAACGATCAGAATATCGGAGGGTAAAATTTGGGGTACAACAGTTGCCCCTATTTAAATATCTTCACCGGATGACATGAGTGATGATAGTCTACATGAAATCATGGTGGAAGGTATTGAAATATAGATAACCGAAAATTTTGCCCTCAGACGCACTGACATGCAATGCTATAGACAAAAATGCTGACATGCAATGAACTCTAATATGATGAAAATGATGGAATGCTAAATGCAAAGGGGCAGACAAACAAAACACCAAGGATGAAGGGCAATCCACCACAGGTGAGCTTACTGGGGAAGGATAAGGTTAGCAATCACGAGAAAGACTCACTGGGGATACAGACTGTCCAACGATAGACTCACTGGGGAGACTCTAAGGATGCACTGGGGATAGAAAAATAAAGAGGAAATCCTACAGGCCCTCACTGGGGATGGGAGCCAGAGAGGGGCTCTCCACTAGGGAAAAGTCCAAGGAGATGGACGATAGGTTTATAGGTGACCGGACGACACTGGGGAAATGAAAATACACCCTTTACTAGGCATGAAACCAGAAAGAAGACATGATCTCCCCTGGGGATCAATTTGGAATAAAAGGATAGACACCAACAAAAGATTTTCTGGGATTTTCTTATACTGAAGAGTTCAAACGGGATCTTCAAGAAAAACCAGAAAAGACAGAGAAAGACACATCCGAAAAAACATCAGATGGCAAAAAAAACAGTCATCCAATAATGGCTGTGAATGAAGGGTACAAATCATAATATCTAATAATGGCTTTAGATGAATGTGAACAAAGACTACATTCAAGAATGGCTTTGAATGCAAAGAAACCAGTCATCCAATAATGGCTTTGAACAAAAGGTATAAATCACAATATCTAATAACGACTTTAGATAAAGTGAACAAAAACTCTATCTGAAAAATATCAGAAAGAGAGACACATCCGGATAGGCATCAGATGGTAGAGAAACCGGACATCCAATGCTGGCTTTGAATGAAAGGTATAGATCACAATATCTAATAACGGCTTTAGATAAAGTGAACAAAGACCCGACCTGGAAAAAACATCAGAAAGAGAGACACATCCGGAAAGGCATCGGATGGTAAAGAAACCAGACATCCAATAACAGCTTTGAATGAAAGGTATAACTCACAATATCTAATAATGGCTTTAGATGAGTGTGAACAAAGACTACATTCAAGAATGGTATTGAATGCAAAGGAACCAATCACCCAATAATGGCTTTGGATTAAAGGTATAAATCATAATATCTAATAATAGCTTTAGATAAAAGTGGACAAAGATTACATTCAAGAATGGCATTGAATGCAAAGAAACCAGCCACCCAATAATGGCTTTGAATGAAAGGTGTAAATCATAATATCTAATAATGGCTTTAGATGAGTGAAAAAAGATTACATTCAAGAATGGCATTGAATGTAAAAAAACACCAGTCATCCAATAATGGCTTTAGATGAAAGGTATAACTCATAATATCTGAGAAGGCATTAGATGAAAGTGAACAAGATAGAAATCCAAGAAAGCATTGGACAAAAGGAACCACAGTATTCAAGACAGCATTGAATGAATGTGAACAAAGGTGAAATCCAAGAAAGCATTGGATGACTATGAACTTTCAGGAATGGCACTGAAAGTAAAGGTAGATCACTATATTCAGGAATGGTATCGAATGATAGTGAGAAAGACATCCAGGAATGACACTGAATGCAAAGGAGAAAACTCATCCAGGAATGGCACTGAATGGACAAAAAAGACTTTCAGGAATGGCACTGAAAGATATCCAAGCAAATTTGATGAGGATTACAAAAGAGAGGCAAAACTTCCAGGAATAACACTGGGAGAAACAAGGGGAACAAGATATTCAGGAATGGCACTGGAGATCACAAGAGACAGACATTCAGGAATGGCACTGGAGATCACAAGAGACAGACATCCAGGAATGGCACTGGAGTGAGAGAATATAAAGATCCAGGAATAACATTGGAATGAGAGAAGACCAATATCTATCAACAAAATTAGATGTGCAAGAGAATGACAACATTCAGGAATGGCACTGAATGAAAAGGATAGGTAACGTTTTGGTAAGACGTGGATAACGACACGACCTCGGGAGAAATGCAAATGAGGATAAAACACTCATGTTATGCATATGGTATAAATTATGCAGATGATATATGATCAAATGCGAATGCAGATGCTGACGACACCGCTCGACTCTCTGGGAAGACAAGACTGGAAGACTGATTCCTCTACACGAAGATCACTGCCATTCTGCTTGGGACTAGAGATGCTTCTGCTGAACACATCTTTGCCACACTAAAAACTGTATCTAGTGATGATCCTTGTAAAGAAGGATGGAGAGCCGCTTGGGGATTCTTCAAGTAAACTGCCCCAGATTAGCTGATTATTGTAGATGAGCTGATCATTGCTTCGGTTTGATTGATTCTGGAAATGAGTGTTTCATGGTGCTCTTGGAAAGCTTGCCGCAATCTGGGTCTTGAAAATGATTGTTTTACTGTACACTGGGAAAGCTTGCCCCAATATGAGTCTTGAAAATAATTGTTTTACTGTACACTGGGAAAGCTTGCCCCTGATTGGATCACCGACCAAGTTTCTCAAATGTTTGAAAATTCCTTAAGAAGAAAGCTAGTTTGCAAACAAAAGTATTTGCACAAACATGGTAAATGCAAAGTTCATGCAACTTTTGAAATCAAAATCATTTTGAAAGAGGTGCAAAGTATATGTGATACTGGTCAGAACACGGTGGTTCAAGACATTAAAGTGAAACGTTTAAGCAAAGGGTGTAATACCCAAAATAGGTGACCTACAAAGATCTTTTGGAGTCAGTTTACGCAACTTTGCTGTAGTATACTTTCAAAATAACCTTGCTTCAGTTAGGTCTTTTGAGGGTTGTAACGTGGCACGGTTCACGGTTTATGAAACAAAGGATAAAGGCTCAAAGTTTATTTGTGCCCACCCAATCTTCGTGATGATCTTCAGTCCTACGCTCAGTTAACTCAGACTATGCACTCAAGTTCCCATAGGTTAGGAATTGCACTGATGATAGTAATGATGGTTCAAAATTCAATGCACTTGAGATGGCGATCACTGCTTCCTTACAACTTTTGGTTGTCATACAAGCTTGTTCTTTCTTCTTTTCTTTTCTTTTTTTTGTCTTTTTTTTAGTGACTGCCTGACTTAAGGATTATAGTGAATCATCATTGGCATTTGACTTGAAAGACATCTTCGACACTTGCTTGCTGTGTGCGAAGGAATATTTGTGAACTTTGTTGAGAGGCGTCTTGAATGCTGCTCTTGTAATTGAATGCACAACCCAGTTAACTGAGAACTACCCTGCCCCAGGTTAAAATTGCGGGTTTTTATTTGTAAAGAAAGAAACTCCTACTTCTAGGCTCGAAGGGGTTAAAGAGGGGTTAACTTCCTTATTTCTCCAGTGTTTGGGGAACTGAAACAATGCCTTACATCGTCAGCAAAGTTTTGATTTAAAAGCATACCAACAGCAATTATGGGTAAAAGTTTCATCATCCTCCCTCCAATCTTTGCATAATCAAAAGAAAGTGGAAAAGAGAATTTTTTTTTTAAATTTTTTTATTTTTCTTGAAACAGAAAGCATTAAGAAGTAAATAGCAAAAACAAATGAATTGAATCAAAAAGTTGCAAATGCTTATTTCATTAACATGAAAGTACAAACATAATTTGGAAGCAAACAACTAGTACAAAACAAAGGAGAATGCAAAGAATAAGAAACAAGGTCTAATGACTATTCAACTACAAGTATGAGTTGTCCTGTCTTCGGAAAGTAGCTGAGCTGAAGTCGACTGAAGCTTCACTTGCCCTGGCAGAGGGTTGTTCTGACATTCTGCGTCTGATGTTAGCTCTAGTCCTGTATCGATGTCGAGGAATCAACCTGACGACTCACAGGTGACACTGGAGGATGGAGACAGCTGGAAATGAGCCACTAGACAAATAGACATATGCAATGAAACATGCCAAGATGCAAATGAAATGCAATGCAATGCAAACATAATGCAAAACACGTGCAACAGGATCAAGGGTTCAAGATCACGGCATGGAGTCTGGGTAAAGAACCAACCACGAGGTGTGTACTAGGGTTCTTGTATTCGCAGAGCAAAGTTCTAAAGAGTTCCCAGAGTCGACAACCCATCTTTCGGATTTTATCGACTTCCAAATTGCTCGGTAATCAATAAAATTCTCAAGAGAGTCTCGTCTGAGTGTAGTATCGCGTAACAATCATTTAGGATTACTCCCTCATAATCATCGCACTACATCCTAAATAGGCCAGGTGGGGAAAAGGGATAACTAAAAGGTCATCAGTGTCTCTGGCTCCTAGGTCGAAAGTAGTAATGCATTCACGATTGCTCATTCAACATTTACCACCTCCAAGAGGGCCTCAACTGAGTGTGGACTTCAAGTTCCCTCCTTTGGGATTTCTCCCTCGAAGTTCCCTTGACTATGTCCACGGTTCCTAAACATATGTGTTCTCTCAAGTCCGGGTTAGGACTTATCTCACTCATAGATACCATGATAACCCAAAATAAACAGGATAATAAAGCAAGAACAAAGATACAAGTATATAAGCAAATATGACATTCATAAGCATATACAAGTAAATAAGCAAACATGAATAACATAAAAACAAGATTGGCTTAACCCTCTTAGGAAAAGACCAGCAATAGGTCTAATCCATCCCTAGTGAAGTCGCCATTTCTATTGCGGTGAAAATCGGATAACAAGCTATTACTTAACTTGCATCATTTTCTTTTACAACCGACTTTGATTTATCCAAAGGAAAGGTTCAAGATCGTAAAAAAGCCTAAAGGGGGGAGATCTAAGGTTCGGGGGTTGGTTATACAAAGGGAAGGTATTAGCACCCTAAGTATCTGTAGTACTCTACAGGAACCTCTTTCTAAGTTTGTGTTATGTTATGTTTGCTTGCTAAGAACACAAAATAGAATTAGTCTCGTCCTAATCATGATTTAATCGAGGAATCGATAATCAATGATTCTTGACTTTCATCGACTAAAAAGTGAATGAAACTAAAATAAAGAGAAAGCGGTCTCATATTGATCAAAGTTTTGTTGATTCAATGAAGTCAACCAAACCATGAAGTTTGTTATGTCATCGACCAAAATAAAGATCATGAAACCGGAATGAAAAAATAAGGTTGGTCTCGTCTTAATCAAGATTTAAATCGATAAATCGATAATCTTAGATTTTTGACTCTCATCGACCAATAAAAATAAGTAAAACGTGGCCTCATATTTATCAAGACTTTATTGATTTGAAATAATCAAAGTCAAGATTTGTGCAATGTCATCAGCCTAAAGTAAAGAAAATGGACTCGAAATGAAGAATAAAGTTAGTCTCGTCTTGATCAAGATTTAATCGGAGGATCGATAATCTTTTGATATTCGACTCTCATTGACCAACAAAAATAAAGAAATGAGCCTCATACATATCAAGACTTTTTAGTCATTTTGCATAAATCAACTAAGTCATAATTTTGTAATATCATTGGCCCTAAAAATCGAAATAAAGATCGTAAGCGAAAAATAAAAATCAAAACAAAATTTGAAAGAAAAAGTTATGAATTCAAGAAATAACATGATAAATTGAAACTAAAAATTCAAAGTGCTCCTAAATTAAAAACTAGAGAAACAAAATTAAGAAATAAATGGAAAATAAAATAAAATAGTATGAAATAATAAAAGGGTGGTGATGAAGCATGTTTTTTGTCTTTTTGAATTTTTATCTTATCTTTTAAACATCATTCATAATAAAACCAAACAAAAATTATAGGATATTACAATATTTTTTCCAGAAAAATATTAACATGCTAATGAACTTGATAACAACATAGATAAATGATCATGGTACTTTGAAAACGGATAAATAAAAGAGGTGAATGTTACCTAGTGGAGACGGTCCACTGCCTCTTCAATGACACGAGTTATGGAAAAATGAAGACGAGCCTTCTCTCCAGAGAATTTACAAGAATAATTTGAGGGAGAAAATTGAGAGAGTATTCAGCCTTTGTGTGGGGTGAATCTGGTGTCAAATGAGAGAAAGAGAGATCTTATTTATAGTGTGAATAAAGTGGGAGTGTTGATGTGGCAATCCATGTGACTTTATGAGAATGATTCTTGGCCATTGATGAGTGAAATGTGAGAATGATTTTTTGTCATTGATAAATCCAAGTTGGCAATCCATGTGAAGTGTTAGAATGATTGAGTGGTCCCCACTTACCATGAAGATAAACAAAATAAAAGTAATAATAATAATAATAAAGCTTAGTAATAATAAAACTAATAATAATAAAACTAATAATGATAATAAAACTAATAATAATAAAATTGTTAATAATAATAATAATAATAATAAAAAAGAAATAATAATAATAAAACTAAAAATAATAAAAAAGATAATTGAAAATAGTTAGTGAAAAAAAGAAATAAAACAAATTAAATTCTAACAAAAAATGCATGATTATTGATATGTTTACTAAAATGCGAAAACAGAGACCAATGAAAAGGATATGCAAACGATCAGAATATCGGAGGGTAAAATTTGGAGTACAACAACGAGGTTTTGTCTAGTTCTAGACGTAGTTGCCAGGGAAACTCTAAATATCTATACTAGTATTACACAGTCGATATGAGTTTATGAAAGAAGACTTACAGTGAAACAGCCCCACAGTACAGTTATATACATATGAAAGCAGTAAATGAAAGCGGGTAAACACTTACTCGATTGAAGAGCTTCCATACTGTATTGTTAGTTGTTCAACAAAGAAATTGAAAGTAACAGTATGTTACAAAATCAAAGGAGAAAGTGCTTTTGAAAGGAAAATTGGGGTTTACAGCTCAAGGAGAGGCTCAGGGTTTTATCAGTGATCGCACTGTCGTTTTGTACAGGGACTTATACAAGTGACTAAGGCCCAAGAAAGGTTTTCTGTACAAAGGGGATGGGTCTTACACTCTCTCAAGAGGCCCAAAATGATTGAAAGTGAACAAAGATGGGTCTTATAGCTCAAGGATAAGCCCAGGGTTTATTTTGAAAAGGGCGACGATCGCGCTGAGGTTTTGAAAACACCGTGGGTCTAATACAACGACTGAGACCCTAACTATTTTGGTTTCAAAGAGGGATTGGGTCTTACACTCTATTAGAGGCCCAAAATCGTTTTGAATGGGTCTTATAGCTCGAGGAGAGGCCCAGATGGTTTGTTTTAAAAGGGCGATGATCGCGTCGAACTTTTGAAATACAACGGGACTTATACAATATTTGAGGCCCAAAATAGGTTTGTATTTACAAAGGATTGGGTCTTACACTCTATTAGAGGCCCATGAGTGTTTGAAACAAGTTTGTTAGGGTGAAAATCAATAAAACCCTAATTTCATCATTTTTTAATATAATTATTCAAAGAAACTTAATACAAATGATAAAAATTCCAAATAAGTTTGAATAAACAACTTGTGATTTTGGTTTTAGGTTTGAAAAATGAGTCTTTCATCACAAGATGAATTAAAACCTACTTGGTTTTGATTTTCCAAAATGGATATTTATTTTTAAAAGGTTTAAAAACAAATAAAAGACATCTATTCACAAAAATACTAATTATATTAAATAAATAATATAAATCTAATTTTTTTGGGGGAATAAAATATTTCAACATTTTTGTGATTTTTTGCAAAAAGAACCAATAAAAAATAATTAAAATTGAAGGAGTTATTAATTTTCCAATTAATTAATAAAACACGAAAATATTGGAAAAATAGCAAAATGTGAGAAAACACAAAATGGTCTGGGTGGGGTTTGAACCCACGACCTCAAGGTTATAGGGCGCGCACCTTACCACTGGGGTGGTGATACATCCGTTGATTGAAACAAACCAACAAATACACAAGGCTTGCCTTGTTTTCTAGGCCTGGCCAAGGCAAGTTTTGGCAAGAAACGGGAAGGTCCATAACTTTCTCATTTCTCCATGGTTGGGGACAAAATTTATATGCATCTGGCCTAGAATTTCACAAGGAATCCAATGGTGGTGGTATTTTTTTCAGATCATGCTCCCTCCTCAAAATTTGATAGTGGTTTTGAAATAGACCATATTTTGCATTTTCTATGCCATCTCTTGGTACAAGCATGAATTACATAATAAATTGGTGCAAACACAACACATATAACATGTAGAAGAGATGCATGATCAGTGGACTTCAAAGCAATGCATATTTTGGAAAGTTCAAGTCATGATGCTTACCTCTTTTTGAGCTTTTGGAGTTTTTTGTGCAATCTGCCAAGTTTCTTGTTCCAGAAATGGTTTGATGCTTTGGACACTCTCAAATGATCTCTTAGAAGCTTTTAGGATGATTGGAATCAGCTGGAACCTGCAAAAACAAAAACTGACCCTTTCTTGCAAAAGGGGTTAAAATGGCCAAAATAGCAACTCCCTCAAATGGTGTTCCAGATGTTGGGAGCCATTTGGAACAGTTCAAGGATGATATTTGGAGTGTGTTTGAGGTTTTATCTAGTTTGTAAAGTGACTGAATCAAGACATGGCTTGGAAAATGCAAAAAAAAAAACCTATTTTGAGGTTTTGAGAGGTGACTTTGAGTTTTAAGGATTACAGGTCACATGTGTGAGTTTGGACAACTTAGATATGACATATTGGATGTGTTTGGATCATGAGCTGTGGTGGAATTGCTCCCTAACTCAAAAACTCAGAGTTACCTTTCTAAAGAAGGTATTTTTGCCTAGAGAAAGAGATTTTAAGGAAAGCAAGTGTTGTAGTGCTTTGGTGTACTCAAACTGAGCACAAATGAGCTCTATTTATAGTAGAGCAAGTTTGTTTTGTAAGCAATAGTGAATGACAACTGCTGCAGAGGTTTGGCCAATGGTTGCAGTTTGGAATCTCAAGTCTCCTCTAGCCATTGACTAGAGGTTAGAGCACAAAGCTATGGTTCCCTAGTTCTTGGATCATTCTTGACTGAATTCAGTTGCAAATATGTCAGTCCATGCCACCTTGGTGCATCCATTAAATGCTCCAATCCAAAATTGGAGTCTTGTCCCTCTTTTAGGGATTTCTAGGTTTGGCATGCTACTTCTTGTTCCAAAGACTTTGGAGGCTTGGATAAGTGTTTGTTCCCTTTAGATTTGATCCTCAGATGTGTCCAAAGTGATGACGAGGCTTAGAATTATCTAATTTTGCCAAATCGAGCAAAAGTGCAAAATTCTGCCTAGCCTTGGCTGTTTTCAGCAAGGCATATTGCTATTGTCATATCTCATGGCTCAAGTGGAATTTGATGGAGTTCTTGGCCATTTTGGAAAGCCCTCATATAATACAATAACTGTTTGATCATAATTGGTTTTGATACCTTTTGGATCCAAGTGAAAATTGCCCCTACTTTTGGAAAAAAGTGAAGGCAGATTCTGACTTAGTGAAAATTTCACTAAGTGTTGGAAAAAGTGGCATTTCATGTTTTCAGCCACTTTGATCATTCCATAACTCAAAATCCATAATGAATTGGAATGAGGTGTAGTTGAAGCTTTTGTAGAGGGCCATGAGGGCTATAAATCCAACTTTGGATGGGGAAAAATGGCCTTGTGGTTTAGGAGTTATGATCCTCCAAAGTTGGTACCCTAGCCACTTTGTTCCATAACTTAGAAAATTTTCTAAGTTTTTATGGTTACCCCTTTTACAAGTTATCCAACTTTTCTTGATTTTTCTTGATGAATGATGATTCAAATCATACATTAACATCATTTTAGGGTTAAAAAACCATAATTGTGAAAATTCTCAAAAAGTCAAAGTTTGACTTTTGTGCACAGTTGACTTTTTGTCAGATGAACTCCAAACTGTGCGATCCTCTATGAAATCAAGTCCTTGACCTAAATAAAACTTTATAGATTGATTTCATAGGTGTTATAGGGTGTATTGAATCATGTCTTAGGGTTTGGGAGCATGTCCTGGTCAAAAGTCAAAGATACAGTTGACTTTTCTCGCGAAACCCTAACTGTGGTTCAGATGAAATTGAAACCTGTTGCTTAAGCTTCTTGACTCAACCCATTGTTGCAAATGGATCAATGTGGTGTATTAGAGACCCTCAAATCCTCCTTTGAGGTCTTGGCTCATGTTTTGTCCCAAAAGTCAACTTAGGGGTGAATTAGGTCAAGAAACCCTAATTCCTGATTTTTGGTGAATGCATCCCCTGAGGCTAAATTGACTTGATGATTGGGTTTATGATGTCTTTTAGAGCATCATAGGTTATGCTTTAAAGCATTGCCTCGTGCCCAGAGGAAAATTTCCATCTGGAGGCCCTGGTCGACCAAACCCTAATTTGGTGACATTGGCGATCTTAAGGCATGATCCGCCTAGAAGGGAGAAGCCTTGTGCTTAATCCTTGAAGTGGGAGTCCTCTTGATCCTTTGTGAATGTTTGAGAGGCTAGACAAGTTGAAGATCATGTCATTTCTTGATTGATCCTTTGTCTAAGAGCTCGGAGAGGGCTTGCAACCCTAATCTTTGATAGTAGTGAATGCTCACCCATCTTTGGGGAGTCTGATGAGGTATGATGGTTTACCCATATTGTGATGATGATTTGCACAATGATGGGAAATCTTAGTGGTCAAAATTTGGGGTATGACAGTCTAAAATTCAATTTTATTAAGCCGCGGAAACATCAATAACTCACAATTTAATTAATCAAAACATAATCATGATTTAAGGTAATCAAAAGAAATAACAACTTAGGGAATATCCATAAATCCCCAATAAACATAAACAACAATAAGCGTTCCCTCTTCCCAGTATTACACATCAGAGCAGACGTCGACTCTATAAAAAAAGGAAGAATAACATCTTCCATTCACATCCACTCTTCTACTGCGAATTATCTGCATGATGCCCATGTAAAGGAAACATTCAAACAAAATGGGTGAGATATCATAATTATATAAGGAAAAGAATAATAATAAGCATCAGATTATTCATGCACAATCACCCATTCCACCAATCATACTTCCATACAACCACACACAACAACATAACATATATGCAATGTAATGAAACTCAACTACTTGACTCAATGTATGTGGTACCAATACATGAACTCTCAGGTTCACCGCTCCGATCCCCGCCTAGGACCAGAGCCCACCAAAAATCATCACCATAGGAAATGCTTTACTAATTCCATCACCATAAGAATTATCTACTCATACCCAATCCACACAATGGGATTAAGGCTCACCAAAAACTCGTTACCATCACCATAGGTAACACTTCACTAATTCCATCACCATAGGAATTATCTACTCGCACCCAATCCATCACCATAGGATTGAGGCTCACGGATCACCGTCCCACACCATGATGCATAATGTCGCACCCTAACTTTTAACCCTAAGATTCCATCTCATTTGTATCATTTTACATAACATCAATTATCTCATGTGTGTGTGTGTGTGTTTTGTGCATCACTAGCCCTTTTGAAATACAAGAACATGTGCTTTGTTTTCACTTTGATCATAAGCTAGGGGGTTTGCTCTTCAGAAGCTCAGAAGTTGACCAGTCAAAGGATTATGGGATCCTCAATATCTCAAGCCCTAATTCATTCAACATTGATCAAGGGTCTCTTCTCATCAATAATCAAGTGCAATATTGCATTGAATCAATATCAACAAGCCGTAAGTCATCAGATACATCTAAATTAGGGTTTTAACCTAATTCACTTCCTGGTTTGACTTTTGAAGCAATATATGATCCAATACCTCAAGAAATGTTTCAAGGACCTCAAGTGTATCATATTAGTCCATTCATGTGTTTAGATTGATCCAAGAAGTTTGATTCATAAGCAATGGAAGAATTCAAGTTCATCAGATGAAAAGTCAACTGTTCCTCATGGTCAAAGTTTGGCTTTTGAGATTTTTGGTCAAACATGGACTCCTCAAGTCAATGATCATGAAAATATGTGAATTGGATCATGATTAATCAATAAAATCAAAGAAAACATCCAAGGATCATGATTTGGAAAAATTAGGGTTTCTTGTATTTTTCTAAGTTATGAAAATCCTATGATTTTTGCCCTACTTTTCAAGCTCATAACTTCCTCCTCAAGCAACCATTTTATTTGCTCCAAGGACCAAATTGAAGATCTTGCTTCATATTCCAACTTTTTCATAGGGGGTGGATTCCAAAAAATGCATGGATAAAGAGATATTAGGCCATGAAGTGGGGGATTCACTTACTTTTGAAAGAAAAACACTTAGTGAAAATTTCAACAAATTCTGACCTAGTCAAGTTACGGACTTTGTGGGCATTTTTCACCAAGACCCCAATTGAATCAAGAAAAGTTGTCAACATGAAAGTTGTAGATGATGTTTCAAGCTTTCCAAGAAGTCCAAAAGCATGATTTTATCTTGCTTGAACATGGAGATATGATTTCCACAAGAGGCCATGGTAGAGCTGTTTGCCTAAGGCAGAATTGTACGAAGTTATGAACACCAATTTGTTTCACACCAATTTGGAGTAATTTTGGGGCATATTTCCAACATCTTTGCAGCATATGATCAACACAAATCTTGAGTATCCCATGAAATCTGCAAGTTAGTACAAATTTGTTGGAAAAAAGATCTTGATTCATAATGCAAAAGATCGTTCCAATGGACCATGATGGATTACACTTTGTGTATCACCAAAAAATGTTTCTTGTCAACAAAACTCCTCCCACAAGTTAGAGAGTTGATTTGAGAATCCATAAAACTTGTTTACTTTCTGCATAGCAAGAGAAAGCCTAGGCACCATAAAGCAAAAGCATGTGTACCTTCATCCACTTTTTTGGTTTTGATCAAGATTTATTAAACTTTGTCATTAACCTTTGATCTCTTGCAGACCATTTTCCCTATAAATATTGATCATACTCCATTTGTTAAGGACACCAAAAACATTGCTAAGAGCTTGCAACTACAGAATCATATTCTTCTTCAAAATCCAAAACACCATTGAAGTGATTTTCGAATTTCACTCCCTAAACACTTTCCATCCATTATAAGCATTAAAACACGTAGAAATTTTCCAAACTATCAAATCACTTCTGTAAAACCAAAAGCATCACCTTTTAAAATCCATTTTTTCCAACTGCAAGTGGATTTGGACAGTGAGATTGAAGGAGTTTCAAAACAAACTAAGGGTACCTACAACTTCAGGAAGGATCAAGGGTGCTGAAGGGATTGTTTATTTGCTTCTGAAATCAGTGAAAGAGGCATTGGACCTTGCTCCAATAGGTAAGTTCATCTTGATTTGAAACTCCATGATCCATGCATCATCTGCATTCATTTGAGTACCAAACATTTTTGTCACAATGTAGAGATTGTTTCCCCTATGCCAATTGTTGTGTATCTGCCATGTATGAGATTTCATTGTTGATTTGTCTTTTAGGGTTCATACTGATTCGTGGATCATTATTTGCAATATGTTGAAAATTAATGAAATTAAATGTTTCCATCATGATCCTTATTATATTCTGAACAAGTTTCATGTTTACAACTTTTATTTTCATTGAGAAATAAAAAAGTTGTACTTTTGAAGAGGATTGAAAATTGAGGTTGAAGGCTCAGACGAAGAAGATGATGATGGCGCGTGATTTTCTTTTTTAAAATGCATTTTTAATATTTAATTTTATGATTGCATATAAGTTAATGAATTGGCATTGCACCGTGTTGGTCATGAGCTTGTTTGTGTAGGGTCAGGGCTTCAAATCCCCCTCGCCCCAGACCTTTTTGTTATTTTTATTATGCCTATTTTTCATGTGATCTTCATATATTATTATGCACACACATATTTTTGTCACACTAAATCACATGGCCTGGTGGTAAGCTTTTAGGATGTGAGCAACGGTGTGTAAGTTCAACCCCTTTGGCCAACAAAACCTTATTTTTTTATCACTTATTTGCTTCATATATTTTCTCATTTTCTTCCAATCATTTCCATATGTTTCCTCCATCTTTTTGAGCTAATTTTTTGCACACTCATTATTTGTCCTATGTATTTTATGAATGCATGAAAAAATACCAAAAATAATATTTATTTTCCCCATTTTTATTAGGTTGAAAACTTGTTCTTTTTATGTGTCTTTTAGGTCTTTTAATGATGTTTCTTCGATTATTTCTTTGACCTAATTGATCATAAATGTTTGTGTGGTCATATCATGCCTTATACCATGTTTAAATGTTGTGGATATGTTGTTCACTTTGACCAAATGTGTGAAATTTTTAACACGTTCACAAGTTTTTTTGAAGTATGCTTATATCTTCTAGGGTTTAGGATTGATGTTTGCATCTAACACGCGCTTGCCTCTCTTCTTTGACTTATGTGTATGTTAATTCCCTTTTAGGACTAAGTGTTATTTTCACCATGTTCACATTGATTCTTGTCCTTCATGATTCATGCTTGTATGCTTTGATCTATGTCTTTCACTTTTGTAATGTCCATCTTGTTTTCAAGTATTTCCTTCATAAAATTCCACAATGTTAAGCATGTCTCTTGCCTTATGTTTGTTCATGTTATGTAAGCATTTTTCATGTCTTGTTTATGTTCACCATGTCTCAATGCCTAAAACCATGTTAATGCTTTATTCATAATGTTTATCAATTTATGCATGTTTATGTGATCCTTCATGTTGCCTAATTCCAAGGGAGAGGGCTTGTTGATGACATCCTTATCATTTGCATTTGCATCTTTACATATTCTTGTACATACATCTCTCTTGTAATCCTAGAACTTGCTAGCCCTTAGGAAGTTTCCCTTAGGATTATATTAAACTTAGATATTCAATTAGGGTTTCCCCTTTTACAAACTCAAAAGCACTTTCAATAAAAACCTTGACTTTATAGGTCATTGATCTTTTCAAACTTTTTCTTAACAAATGCTTCAAGACATCTTAAGCATATTCAAAACAATTTCACAAAGACTAAAAAACACAAACTTCAATTCAAATATTTTGCCACTTTGGCTTTTCAATTTAAAACCTTTTCAAAGATATTAGACATTAGTCATCCCTAGTTAAGATATAAATCTCCTACCCCATAATATTGTGAGAAAGATGATTGATTCTTTTCCACTTGAAGGAGGTATATGGCATACTTGTTGATACATCCAAGTTGGAGCCCTTCTCTCAATGTAAAGCAAAGATCCCTCTTCCACATGTTTGTGTTGGTTTAGATGAGTATTCTCCTCAGGATGACAACTTGTCTCTTCTTCAATAAAATCCACCATAACAAACCCTTTTCAATTTTTACCCCGAACTACGAGGTTTTGATCCTTTATTAGTACATAGGCACAAGACTTTGTGTTTTTCCAAATACAAAAATAATTAAAAAAACATTTATCTTCTCATCTCCCCAAACAATCCCAATTAGCAAACAAACTTATAACACAAATTCAACAAGAGGTTCCTATAGAGTACTATAGATACTTAGGGTGCTAGTACCTTCCCTTAGTATAACCAAACCTCGAACCTTAGATTCTCTTTATTGCTTTGTCTTTACATTGCATGTTTATGGGTTATTCTTTCTTTACCCATTCCCTTGGATAAATTAAAGATCGGTGGTGGTATCTTAAGACTTGTGAACCCTAGCTAACTCAATAGCTATGGCCTCCGACTCTCACCGCGACACATAACATATGTAACAGACACGTAACAACAACAACAACATGTACAATGACATCACCTTAGTCAATGTACTACGCCAATGCTGGCCACCATGTGCCAGACACATGCTATAACATTCAGCAACAACAACGCAACAACATAGCAAGCAACAACAATGCATTTACGAATATGTCAAACCGTAACATAACACTACAACGCATTTAATGCCATCACACAAAAATTTATTCATTTATAGGTACTGAAACTAATTTTAGAATAAAGTTCGTCGCATTAGCTTCCTAACGCTTCGAACGACACTCGAATCGGACACCCTAAACTCAAGATATAATTTTTATGTTGTTTTTAAAAAATTGTTCCCAATGTAACCGGTTACACCAAATGAGGTAACCGGTTACACCTCTGTAACCAGCCCATGCTACGCAATTCTCACTCAGTGTAACCGGTTACCTCAAACCTGGTAACCGATTACACCCTCACAAAATTGCCTAGAAAACACATTTTTATACAGTGTAACCAGTTACCCCCTTTCTGGTAACCGATTACACCTGTAGTAGAATCACTTTTCTGCTACTTTTTGACATGAAAATCACTTTTTCCTCAACCCAAAGCCCCTAACTCTCACACAATGCATACATTCATATTTTGGATTCCAATTCATATTCATCTATGACATCAGCGACTTTCTAACACATCCAAATCATCCAAATAAACATATAATTGCATAATTCATACAAATCAATTCAACACACTCATACACATCATATTCATACAATTGTGAGTTTTTAGCATTTAAGAATAAGAATTATAACATAGCAATCATAATCCCAACCCACAAATCATTATACAATCCCTTAGATAATCAAAACCCCACCCTTACCTTAGATTTCTTGTAGAGTTCCTTCAACAATGGTGTTTCTCCTCTTTCTCCTAGAGCCATAACCTTCAATCTTCTCTTTTTCTCCTTTTTTCGTTTCATGAAGGAGAGATGAGATTCCTTTAGATTTTTTCGAAAACAGGCACAAAGACAAACACTAAACATAATGTCAGGACGAATTGCCGTGAAATAAAGTAAAGAGCCATTCATACCTTGATATTTTGTTATGTTAATTGGAATACCATATTTATCTTAATCTACATATGTTCCTGAACCCATTGGAGTATCTATTTCTTTGCACCATATCAAACCTTTTCGATAATTCTTTGAAATACTTGGATTGGTTGATCAAGATGCCATTCTTTAATTGCTTAATTTGAAGTCCAAGAAAATAATTCATCTTACCCGTCATGGACATCTCGATTTCTCCTTTCATCATCATTACAAACAACTATATCCTCCTTAGAGGGGTTAATTTCATCAAAATATACACGCATTGATTCTTTAAAAGTTAAAGTTCTTTTATTATAAATTCTATAAGCCTTACTATAGAGAGAGTAACCAAGAAAAATACCTTCGGCGGATTTTTCATCAAACTTATCGAGACTATCTTTGTCATTATTGAGGACAAAGCACTTACATACAAAAATATGAATGAGAGAAATGTTTGGCTTTATTCACTTGAAGAGCTCATATGGAGTCTTTTCAAGATTGGCCTAATGATTACCTGATTACTTACCTAACATGTCGTGCTTACCGCATCCGCCCAAAAGTACTTTGGTAGATTTGAGTCGCTTAGCATGATTCTTGCAAGTTTAACTAGGGATTCATTTTTCCTTTCAACCACTCCATTTTGTTGAGGAGTCCTTGGTGTTGAAAAATTATGAAAGGTATTGTTTTCTTCACAAAATTCTTCAAACGATGCATTTTTGGAACTCTCACTATGTCCACTTCTAATTGATGCAATCTTTAATGATTTTTCATTTTGTACTTGCTTTGCATACTTCTTAAATGCCTACTTTTCTGCACTAAAAATAATGTCCAAGAATATCTAGAAAAATCATCGATAATAACTAAGGCATATACATTACCTACAAAGCTTCTTGTTCTTGATGGACCAAACAAGTCCATGTGCAACAATTGAAGTGGCCTTGTAGTTGTTACCATATTCTTTGGCTTGAAAGTTGATTTGGTTTGCTTTCCTTTTTGACATGCATCACATAATTTATCTTTGACAAATTTTATCTTTGGTAAACCAATGACAAGATCATGTTTGACTAATTTTTTTAAATATTACATATGAATATGGGCTACTATTTTGTGCCAAAGCCATGAGTCATTATTGCTTACCATAATATACTTTATTTTCAAAGATAAATCATCTAAAGAAATTATGAAAATAATATTAATTCTTTTACCCATAAGTTTTACCTCTTGTGTGACTTCATCTTCGATTAAGCATTCATCTTTGGTGAACTTGACTTTGAAGCCTTTGTCACAAAGTTGACATATGCTAAGAAGATTGTACTTTAGTCCTTCTCCATAAAGTACATCTTCAATAGTTGTGAAAGGTGATGCTCCAACATTTCCTATGCCAATAATTTTTCCTTTGTTGTTGTCCCCATAAATGACATATCCCTTGGCCTTTATTATTAAGATGAAAATTTGTTTATATCTCCCTTCATATGCTTAGAACAACCACTATCAAGATACCATAGATTTGTAGTGGTCTTCAAGAAAACCTACAAAATAAATTAAGATTTGTTAAGTATCCAGAATGCCTTGGGTCCTTGATAATTATTTCCTTTCTTAATCCATACATAATGGCCACGAACAACACTAAAATTCCTTACACAACAAGCATTAGGTGTGTGACCTATTATACCACAATAAAACATGTAGGAACTGTCGCGAAGCAAAAAATGATCAACGAGTGCTTGCACACTCGAGATAACAAAGTCGCCACCGAACTTTATATATTCCAAGAAGGAAAGGGAAAATATTGATAATACCCTTAAAAGAAAAAGAAAATGCTCATCGCAACCAAATTCAGGTTCGGGAGCCTATTATGTAAAGGGAAGGTGTTAGCACCCCTCACATCTGTTGTATGATAACACTGAAACACAGAGTTATTCTGACTCAATTCGCATGCATATTTCGTTTGTTTTATGTCTATTTCATCTTTTTGTATGGTGTTATGCTGATATTATTCATGTGTTGCAGGTTTATGCTAAATTGAGGTTGATATAAGAGAATATGGTGCAAAAATGATCAAAAGTGGAGAAAAAGGCCAGAAATACAATGGAAAGCCCATAAAGGGCGTTCGCCATGGCTTGGTGGCATTCGCCATGGGTTGTTTGACCAAGTATCCTTATTTTCAAGGGAATGCCATTCGCCACCACATTTGGTATTCGCCATGATGCTCGTGACAAAATATACAGCAACTGACCAGCTGTTTCTCCTTTAACTCCTCCCATGACTTCCTCAACAAACCAGCCCACGAATTGGAAAGTAGTTTGACAACTATTCACTATATATAGTTTAGGTTTTTAGGATTTTTAGGCATCCAAGTCTTCTAGTTTTCAATTAGGCATTATTTTATCGTAAAAAGTACTAATCCTTCACATTGAGGGAATAATACACTGCTTGTATTCAAAATTCTTTTCACTACTTGGATCATTGAAGATTAATCTTGTCGTCTTATTTACTCATAAGTTTTCCCTATTTCAAGTTTTCTCACATTTGATTTCTTGCACTGCTTCAATTCTCGTAAGTTTATATGCTTTTATTATTAGTTAGTGATTGTATGCTTGAATCTGGTCTTGTATGCTTGTGTTGCTGAATCTAATCATAATCCATATATACATCATCTCTATCATGTTTCTATTTCGTATGCCTAATAATAATAATATGAGTTGTATGCACATTATGTCTAGCTAAGTCTATTGAGTATGGTATGTGAGGACCGTCTTTCCGACGGGACTCGGTAAATTAAAGGCTTAATACTCTTTTTGGTCCCGTATCTTAATTTCAGGGTTCATTCTGGTCCCTTAACTTTAAAAAGGTCCATATTAGTCCCTTGACTCTTCAAAACGTTACATATTAGTCCTTTTTGTCTAATTAGCGACGAATTTAGCGACTGATTTTTGAATTTTTTCATTTCTAATAGGACAAAATGGACTAATATGGAACGTTTTGAAGAGTTAAGAGACTAATATGGACCTTTTTAAAGTTAAGGGACCAAAATGAACCCCGAGGTTAAGATACGGGACCAAAAAGGGTATTAAGCTAAATTAATTTGGCATGGCTTTTACATAAGATTATTTTTCTGGTTCCAATTTTTAGTTTTAAGAACAGAAAGGTTTTGCGCAAGAGCAAAAACACTAAGGCTCTGGTCAATAGCACGACGGTGTGAGACATGTGCCAGATAGTAAAAATTGGATATTAATTTCTAAAAACAGCGACAACGCTTTAGCAGTTAATTAGGACTTATTTGTTTTCAAAATTTGTTCCGTGATTACAAATAGAAGAGTGACAACAAAACATTTATGGTTTCGGGATATAACATGGGTCAATAGCGTGATGGTGTGAGACTAGTGTTTTTAAACTGATATTTTCTTCCGAAAAGTATTTTAAAACAAAACAAACACCAAGGATTTATTGAGTCCAAGAGGTACACTAGAAACCACATTCCTGTCCCTCTCATTTAATATATTTTCTAAGATCTATTCTAGTTTTAATTTTTGTTTTAATTTCCCCCCATCGAAAGATTTATAGCCTTAGATTTGCATAGCATCAATAGATAACGATAAGGTTGATTATTGGTCCTTGTGGGTTCGATATCTTTTAAAATTACGATTGATTTCGTACAATTGCGGAATAGCACCCATTATGTTTTTGGCGTCGTGGTCGGGGACAATTTTAGTCAATATCATAACTCCATTGTTGTGCAGTATAAACTAAGGCAATTTTTCCTTTTAATTTATCGGTTGTATGCCAAGCACTCGCTAACAAGGAGAAGATTTAGAGCAACTGGTCGATGAAATTGAGCGTTTTGTAATCCTCAAACACCGAATCAGAGAATTTCACTTAAAATATAACATCCCAAACCCAGATATGGCTGAAAACCAAAATTGTCCTCTCAAGGACTATGATGCTCCATCTCAAGAGGATCCACACTCGAGCATGGCACCCCCCACCATCGAGGAAAATAATTTTGAGTTAAAACACGTTCTATTGCAAATTGTACAACTGAACCAGTTCTATGGTAGCCTTACAAAACACCCAAACCTTCCCTTATCAGTGTTTGTACAGTACGCAGACACATTGAAATCTAATGGTGTTAATCCTGAAGCCATACGACTACGTCTCTTTCCATTTTATTTGAGAGATAAAGCTAGAGCTTGGCTCCAGTCTCTACCGTCTAACTCCATCACCACATGGAAGAAATTGAAGAAATCCTTCTTAGCACGATACTTCCCACCTAGCAAGACAGCTATGCTAAGAAGCCAAATTAACAGATTTAAACACAAAGGTGTAGAATCATTTTTTTAAGCATGGGAAAGATAGAAATATATGATGAGACTTTGTACACATCATGGACTTGAACAATGGCTAATTATCCACACCTTCTACAATGGTCTCCTATACAACACCAAACTGACCATAGACGCTGCAGTTGGCGGTGCCATGATGGATAAACCCTATCAAGACGCCTATCAACTCATAGAAAACATGGCGCAAAATCAATACCAATGGGGAGGTGAGCGGACTCATGTAGAAAAATATCAGACGAGGGGCGGTATGTATGAAGTTAATGGCATAGACCATGTTAATGCTAAAGTAGACGCCCTTGCTCGAAAGATCGAAAGTTTAACCATAACCCCAGCAGTTGTCGTGGCTACTGTGACACCTAACTGTGAGCTATGTGGAGCCCCTGGGCACACCACTCCTGAATGTCACTTACTGGCTGGAATTCCATCCCACCAATTAAATTCTGCCCAAGGAAACCCATACTCCAATACCTACAACTCTGGCTGGAGAAATTACCCTAACCTCTCTTATAAGAACAACAATGTGTTGTTTGCTCCAAACCAAGAAACTGCTACTCCTCCCAGTTATCAAAAGCATCACCTACTGCTCCTCAAGCACCCAAAAAGTCTAATCTTGAAATAATGATGGAAACTTTCGTCGCTTCTCATACTCAACAAAACAAGGAGTTTATGAACCAAAACATTGACACCAACGAACTGGTAAAACAACTAACAAATAAGGTAGACACTTTGGCCATGCATAAAAAAATGCTTGAGACACAGATCTCCCAAGTGGCACAGCAACAAGCAGCTACTACTGCCCCAATTGGCATTTTTCCTGGCCAACCACAACTAAACCCAAAGGGCCATGCTAATGCTATAACATTGCAAAGTGGGACAGAATTGGACAACCCAGTTGATCCGAGAATGAACAACCAGACAATTAGTAAGAGAATTGAGGAGATAGATGAGGAGCTAGAGAGAATGATAGACAGTAGCTCTGAAGGAGAACCAGAAATGACAAATAGGTCAGACCATAAGCCTAAGGAGAACCAAGAAAAATAAAATCCTTATGTCCCTCCAACTCCGTATAAGCCACCTATTCCATACCCTCAAAGACTAGCTATATCCAAAATAGAGGGTCAGTTCAAAAAGTTTTTTGAACTTCTAAAGCAACTCCACATAACAATCCCTTTCTCTGAAGCTATTACTAAAATTCCCTCATACACCAAGTTTCTTAAAGAGATCCTACCAAACAAGAGCAATCTTGACGACGATAGTACAATAGCTCTGTCTGGAGAATGTAGTGCAATCATACAAAACAAAATGCCTCCAAAACTGAAAGATCCAGGGAGTTTCATTATTCCTTGTGTTATAGGCAAACTTGTTATTGATAAAGCGCTGTGTGATCTAAGAGCTAGTGGGACCTTAAGGCCCATCTCAATTAGTGAAAGACTAAACCTAGGAATCCTAAAGCCAACAAAATTTCCTTTCAATTGGCCGATCGCTCAATTAAATACCTTGTAGGCATCCTGGAAAACGTCCCAGTTATAATTGGTCAACTGTACATCCCTACAGATTTTGTAGTGATTGATATGAAGAAGACTCAAGTATATTGATCTTATTGGGAAGATCCTTTTTAGCCACTGTACGAGCAATAATAGATGTCAAGATAGGGAAGCTAACCTTCAAAGTAGGTGAGGAGAAGATTGATTTCATCCATTCCAAATTCATGAAAGCACCTGCTATAGATGATACTTGTTATGTTATAGACATTATTGACGAATGCGTGAAAGAATTGGAGATAGAGACACCTCAAGTTACTGATGTCCTAAAAATCCCAGCACCGCCTATATTCAAAGATGATGAATGGCGTGAACCATATGAGGATTACAATTTAAGAGAATGTCTCGCGCTTACCCCCGATCATATTCCTGGACCAAAGAAACCATTAGTTGAACTGAAATTCTTTCCTAAAAACCTAAGATACGAATTTCTAGATAAGGAACTTGATCGCCCGGTGATAGTCAACGCATACCTAGGTCCTGAAGAGATTGAGCGATTATTGGAGGTCTTAAGGAAATATCCAACAAATCTAGGGTATAACATCTCTGATTTGAAAGGAATCATTCCCTCTGTGTGTATGCATCGAATTATGTTAGAAGATGACTCAAAAACCTCTAGGGAACATCAGAAGAGAATTAATCCTATCATGAGTGACGTAGTAAAAAGAGAAGTACAAAAACTCCTAGAAGAAGGAATCATATACCCGATATCTGACAGTTAATGGGTCAGCCAGTATATGTAGTGCCTAAGAAGGGAGAAGTCACGGTAGTTAAGAATGAGAAGGGTGAAGCTGTAGTAAAATGTGTAGAAACAGGGTGGAGAATGTGCATAGATTACCGAAAATTGAAAAAAAGTCACCTGTAAAGATCATTTCCCTTTGCCCTTCATTGACCAAATGCTAGAGCGCCTAGCTAGGCACTCTCACTTCTGCTACTTGGATGGGTACTCAGGATTCTTTAAAATTTCAATCCACCCCGACGGCCAAGAGAATACTACTTTCACCTGTTCTTATGGCATGTTCGCTTACCAACGAACGTCGTTTGGACTATGCAACACTCCCACAACTTTCAAAGAGGCATGATGGCCATATTTGCAGATTCTCTAGACAACATCATGGTAGTCTTTATGGACGATTTCTCAGTATGCGGACAGAGTTTCAAAGGTTGTATTGCAAACCTAGAACTGGTCCTAGAGAGATGTGTAAAAGTTAACCTAGTGCTTATTTGGGAGAATTGCCATTTTATGGTTAGAGAAGGAATAGCCTTTAGACATGTAGTGTCCGACAAAGGGATAGAAGTAGATAAATCTAAAATTGAGGTAGTTGAAAAACTCTAACCACCTAAAAATGTTAGATAAATTTGAAGTTTACTAGGACATGCCAGTTTTTACCGACACTTCATTAAATATTTCTCTAAGATAACTAAACCCCTGACCGATCTTTTAATGAAAGATGCTGAGTGTAACGTCCTGATTTATTTAATTAATTTTACGTATATAAATTGTGTGATTTTGTGTGTTGGTTGATGTTTTCAGGTTTTATTTGTTGAATATGCCCTGTCATGATGTTTTGATTGTTGTATGTTGGTGGGTTATGTGTCTTTAAGTTGGGAGTGAAGAGAAATATTAGGGGATAATATATCAATTGACTAATGTGTGAGAATTGATAGGTTATGGGAAATATGATATTAATAATAGTTTTAAACTATTATTTAATTAGAATAAAATAGAAATACAAGCTGTAGAGGAAATAAGGACAAGGTGGTCTTTTGAGAGAGTAAGTTAAGGGTAGAAGTGGAAAATCATATTGTGAGGGATACTTGTTATTAGAAAAAAGGGAAATTTGGAGAAGAGGGGCTATTTTGCATTCTACGTGAAGTTGTGAGAAGAAAGCAGAGAAAGAGGCTATGGTAAGGAAGGAGAAGCATATGAAGAGCATCATTGCTAAAGGTTGAAGAGATCATTGTTAGGAATGACAAGGTAAAGGTGGGAATTCTTCTTGTATAAGGGATTACATGATAACATGTGGGTGGGTGTTTTAATTTCTCTATGTTTGCGTTTTTCTCTTTTATGTTGTGAATTATTTGATATGTGTGATAATGCTACCATGGTGTGTCTTTGGATGAATTATGAATGTACGAATAATTGGGATGTTGTATGTTGTTGGGAATTAGAGCATGTAACTTGAGTTAATGAATTTCCATGAAAATTGGGGGTTTTGGGAGTTTTTGAATTTGAATTTCGCAACTCAGATTGCAGAAAAACTTGTTTTTGTAAGGGTGTAACTGGTTACAAGTTTTTGTGTAACCTGCTACACTGTCATTAAAAAACGCAATCTGGGCATTTTTTGGGTGGTGTAACCGGTTACAGGTTTTGGTGTAACCAGTTACACTAGGAAGTCTTTCTCACTGTTTTTATCAAGTTGTAACCGGTTTACCAATTTTGGTGTAACCGGTTACACCTGCTATGTCAATGTTAAATAATTCATAACTTGAGTTCCGTGGGTCCGTTTGAGGTGCCGTTTGAAGCGTTTGAAAGATGACGCAGTGTAATTTAACTTGAAAATAGTTTTGGTACCTGGAAATGATTTTAATGGTGTGTAATGGTGTTGGATGTTATGTGGTGAGTATTTTATGGTGTGGTAATGTGTGTGGATGGTATGTTGTTGCTATGTTATTATAATGCTATTGTTGAATGCTTGTAATATATGTTTGGTGTTTGGTGACCAGTTTTGGTGTGGTACATTGGTTAAGGTGAAGATTATTGTACATGTTGTTGTTGCATGTCATTTGTGAATCATGCATCTTGGTGTTTGGACGGTGGTCCGCTTTTGGTGAGCCTTGACCCTATGGAGATGGATTGGGTGCGAGTAGCTAATTCCTATTATGAGGGATTAGTGAAGCGTTACCTGGGGTGATGGTAATGAGTTTTGGTGAGCCTCGATCCTAATGTCATGGATCGGGTGCGAGTAGATAATTCCTATTATGTGGGAATCAGTGAAGCATTACCTATGGTGATAGGTAACAATTTCTGGTGGGCTCTGATCCTATGGTGTGGATCGGGAGCGAGTGAACCCGAGAGTTCACATTTGGTACCACATGCATTGAGTCATGGAGTTGAGTCTCATTGCATTACATACATGCATTATTATTGGATTGTGTGGAATGTGAATTGTGAATTGGGTGATTATGTATGTGATAATCATATGCTTACATCTTATTATGCAGTTTCATTATATGATTGTGATTTCTCTCCCCTTCTGTTTGAATGTTGCCTTTTCATGGGCATCGTGCAGATAATCCGCATTAGAGGTGTGGAAGTGAGTGAAGGAGATTACTCTCCTTTATGCTTTTGTTAAGTCAGTGTCTGCTATGATATGTAACACTGAGGTCAGGGAAGAACACTATTTATTTATTTTGTGTTTGATGGAGACCTTATGTGTATCTCTTAATTTTGTTATTTCTTTATGATTACATTATGATATGATCATGTTGTGATTAATTAAACTAATCAGTTGTTGAATGTCTTTCCGCTGCTAATAAAAAGTTGAAGTTCAGACTTGTTTATTATTATTATTATTATTTGGAAATTCCATATGTGTTACATATCCAATTGTATGAGCTGGTTGATGTTGAAAGTAGCATCCTAATTGTTGATTGTTTTAATTTACTCTATTTTTTTATTTATAAATTATGTCGGGGAAATTAGGGTGTTACATAGTGGTATCAGAGCAGGTCGGTTCGTCCAGCCAGGTTGTTTAATTATGTTTTTCCCTTGTATGCGACATGTGTGTGAAAACATTATCGATGCTTGTTTTGCTTTCCAATTGCAGGTTAGGGATGAAACAAGTGGGGGAGAAGCATTTACTTCTCTATGATGTTCCGACTATAGAGAGATTGGTTATCGTGTTGCTGCATGCGAGAGTGCAGTGTAGGGTAGTTCAACTGTTTCGAGAATGTGGTTACTTTCCTGAACCCGATTGGAGGTTGGATTCGAGGATGGTGTCAGTTGGCAAAGTGGGATGATCCTTGAGGGAAGATGGTCAGGTGTTCTCATTGTTTGCTTCCTTGTGAGGGGGGGAAGGCGATGTTTTGACTAGAGATGAGCCAGTGGTGTTTTGAGTATCCTAACGTGTTTCCTAGGGATGGGAACAATTTGTTTTTCATTGTAACAAGTTGGTGTTATTCTTGGAATAGATTAGTGGGAGTTAAACCAGGTGTTTACCAATTGTTTTGATAAGTCAATGTAGTTTCCTAAATCCAAAGCGGATGTGGATTCGAGATTCATGTCTGCCGGTCAAATTGGGATGTTTTTAGGGAGAATGATAAGTATTATTGATGTTTGTTTCTCGGAGAGTATATAGCAATGTGACGGCTAGTGTTATGCCAGTGGTGTGTAATTCCCGATGTTTCCTGAAGATATCTATAGCTTCCCTCTAGAGCATGAATCTGAGTTCGATGGAGGTGAAAAGTTAAGGTTCGTATCAGCTAAGCAGGTGAGAGAGAGAGAGTCTGTGAAGGATGGGACATACGTGCTTATGATGTTAGCTTCATTGGAAGCCCAAGGCAAGGGGTAATTCGTGATCTTCATGCAGTGTGTGAAATCCTGGAATTGTTTTCTGAAGACATCAGTGATTTTCCGCCAGAGTGCGAAGTAGAGTTTGGCATCGACTTAGTAACAGGTACGGGTCCGGTGTCATTGGCTCCTTATAGAAGGTCAACTTTAGAGTTGGGGAAATTGAAGAAAACAGTTGGGAGAATTGCTTGAGATGAAGTTTGTTCGACCAAGTGTTTCTCCGTGGGGTGCATTTGTGTTGCTAGTTAAGAAGAAGGGTGGAAGTATGAGATTATGTGTTGACCATAGGCAGTTGAATAAAGTGACTATAAAAAATAAGTATCCACTTCTGAGAATTGATGATCTGATGGATCAGATGGGTGGTGCCTGTGTTTTCTCCAAGATAGACTTGAGGTCTTGTTATCATTTGATTCGTGTTAAAACTAGGTGATATTCTGAAGACAACATTCATGACGAGATATGGTCACTATGAGTATACTACAATGCTATTTGGAGTATCTAATGCGCCATGCATGTTCATGGAGTGCATGAATCAAATCTTTCATCCATACTTAGATGAGTTTGTAATGGTCTTAATCGATAACATTTTGATATATTCGAAGTATGATAAGGAACATGCTGAACATCTGAAGGCTGTGTTGCAGGGTTGAGATGGAAGAATCTTTATGCCAAGCTATCCAAGTGTGAGTTTTTATTGCAGGAAGTGAGTTTCCACGTGATTTAAAGTGGTGGAATTTCTGTAGATCCTTCTAAGGTTGATGTTGTACTGCAGTAGGAGACTCTGAAGTCTGCTACTGAGATTCGAAGTTTTCTTGGCTTAGTTGGTTATTATCGTAGGTTTATAGAAGGCATCTCGAGGTCAATATTTCCATTGACTCATTTGACTCGAAAGGGTCAAGCTTATGTGTGGGGTGTTGCATGTGAAGAAAGTTTTGTTGAACTCAAGAAGAAACTGACAAGTGCTCCAATGTTGATTTTGCCTAATCCAAGCGAGTCCTTTATGGTCTATTGTGATGCATCAAAGATGGGTCTTGGTGGTGTACTAGTGCAAAATGGTCAGGTTGTTGCTTATGCGTCTAGACAACTAAAAGATCATGGGAGGAATTATTCTACGCATGACTTAGAGTTGGCCATCGTTGTTTTTGTGTTAAAGATTTGGGGACATTATCTTTGTGGCTCCAAGTTCAAAGTGTTTAGTGATCACTAGAGTTTGAAGCATCAGTTGATCAAAAAGAGTTGAATACGAGGCGAAAGACGTGGCTTGAACTTCTGAAAGATTACGATTTTGATTTGAGTTACTATCTTGGTAAGGATAATGTAGTGGCTGATGCATTGATCAGGAAGTCCTTACACATGTTAGTGCTTATGATTCGAGAGTTAGAACTGGTTGAGTAATTTAGAGATATGAGCTTAGTGTCTGAGGAAACTCCTAACAGTGTGAAGTTAGGTATATTGAAGCTGGCGAGTGGTATTCTGGATGACATCAAAGAAGGTCAGAAGATCGACTTGGTTTGATTGATCGGTTATTGTTAATCAACCAAGGTTACAGAGGTGATTTTTGGGTTGGTGAGAATGGTGTGATGAGGTTTAGAGATAGAGTGTGTATTCTAGATGTTCCAGAACTTAAGAAGAGTATTCTTGAAGAAGGACATCAAAGTGGTTTGACTATTCATCTTGATGCTACGAAGATGTATCAGGATTTGAAGAAGTTGTTTTGGTGGCCAGGTATGAAGAAAGATGTTACAGAGTTGTATATGCTTGTTTGACTTGCCAGAAGTCAAATATTGAACATCAGATGTCGTTGGGTCTGATGCAACCATTGAGTATTCCATAGTGGAAATGGGATAACATCTCTATAGATTTTGCATCAGGTTTGCCTAAGACTTTGAGGGCAATGATTCAATTTGGGTGATAGTTGATAAATTGAATAATCGGCTCATTTCTTACCGATGAAAATTAATCATTCCTTGCAAAGTTAGCTGAAATGTATATTGATGAGATTGTAAGGTTGCATGGTATTCATTTGAGTATTGTGTTAGATAGAGATCTGAGAGTTATATCAAGGTTTTGGGAGGGTTGCAGAAGGCTTTGGGTACTAAGTTGAGGTTCAGTTCATCATCCGCAGATGAATAGTCAGACAGAGAGGACTATCCAGTCTTTGGGGGATGTGTTGAGGGCTTGTGTGTTAGAACAAGGAGGTGATTGGGATATCCACTTTCCATTGATTGAGTTTGCCTGCAATAACAGTTTCCGTGATAGTATTGGAATGTCACCGTGTGATACATTGTATGGTGGGAGGTGTAGAACTTCGTTGTGTTAGTGTGAGTTAGGCGAGACTGATGTCCTCGGACCTGAGATTGTGCAGTAAATGACTAAAAAGATCAAAATGATCTAAGAGAAGATGAAAACACCTCAGAGTCGTCAGAAGAGTTACCATGATAAGAAAGGGAAAGCACTTAAGTTCCAAGAGGGAGATCATGTGTTTTTGAGAGTTACTCCGATAACTGGCGTTGGTCAAGTTTTAAAGCCTAGAAAGCTCACGCTGTATTTTGTTGGTCTGTATTAAATTTTGTAGAGGATAGGAGAAGTGGCCTATCGGATTGCTTTTCTGCTTCCGCTTGCTAATCTCCATGATATGTTTCATGTATCTTAGTTGAGGAGATACATTCCGGATCCATCTCATGTGATCTAGGTGGATGATGTACATGTGAGAGATAACCTGACTGTGGAAGCATCACCCATATGGATAGAGGATCGAGAAGTGAAGCAATTATGGGGTAAAGAGATTGCCTTAGTGAAGGTAACGTGGGGAGGACCAGTTGGTGGGAGTTTGACTTGGGAGCGTGAGGAGCATATGAGGGGGTCGTATCCGACTCTTTTTTCTCAAGTAATTTTCGAGGACGAGAATATTCTAAGTGGGGGAGAGTTGTAATGCCCCGGTTTATTTAATTAATTTTTCGTATATAAATTGTGTGATTGTGTGTGTTGGTTGATGTTTTGATGTTTTATTAGTTGAAGATGCCCTATCATGATGTTTTGATTGTTGTATGTTGGTGGGTTATGTGTAACACCCCCAATCTATACCCCCAATTAAATAAAGCGGTAAAAGAAAATTCAAAATTTCATCAGAGTATATTTAAAACATGCACGGCATAGACCGAGGGGTCACATCAATTTGAAACAAACATACAACACTTGCTCATAAAGATATGCAACACTCGCAGGTAGCAAGTAAATAGAGGAACTTAGTTCTTACTACCCACAATTCAAATACAGAATAAAGCGGAAAATCTGTACTGAAATCTCATATATATATATATATATATATATATATATATATATAGATATCATAAAAAGTTTGTCATACATCAAGTCATACATGCACAAGCCAAAAGATATATATACATATACACATCAAACTACAAAACGATCCCCCTGACTACCTGGTGCCACATATCAGAGCCGACCGACAAAAGAATGAAGTCCTAAGCTTCACAAAAAGACCTCCAGCAACTCTAATCTGCAATGCCTCATAGAGCATTATAAAACAGCAGAAGGGTGAGAAACATAATCATCACATAATTGCATACAATTATATATAACAACAAAAATACACATATATACCGTTCTCACCACAACTCATACCAGAATTCAAACACACAACAACACAATGTATAATTCATTTTTCCATCACCAAGGTATACCAACCAAGCATAATACAAGTATCACCAACCACATACATATATCAATTTATCAATTTCATCCACAATTCCACACATAAACAAACCATTAATGATTTATGCAAATGCAAGAGACCGACACAACGACTCTATGCATATGCACATGCGGTACCGAATTCCATCAATTCTCAACACCAGTTCACTCAGGAACTATTGGAACCATCGCTCGTTACTTAGTGTAACTCCCTGTCGGGCATACGATGTTCCCCGTCGCTTTCGGTCCTCTTTGTATAAGGCTCACAACGTTTATGGATCGCTTTCGGTCCTCTTTGTATAAGGCTCACGATCCGATCGGTCACACCCCACACGGGCACACGATCGTCTATAACCATCGCTTTCGGTCCTCTCGGTATAAGGCTCACGATGTTATAGTAGATTCCCTCTGGAATCGATTCGTCGCTCACACCCACTAGGGCACACGACACCACAAGAATGCACATCATGATGCTCGGCATACAATGACTCATGACATTCAAATGCACACATATATGCAATCATCTTATTCAACATTAAACATGCTTTGCAATTCAAGCCCAAAACAATGCATTTATACCATACAACAGCACGCAAATCATACCATATCCATATCAACAGCACATTGCATGATACACCGCAATTACACACAATTATAACAACAAAAGTCGACAAAACGACACGATTCCAAATTCCCGACATAATTAAATCGGCTAACAATCTCAAAATTATTACAATAAGAAAGTACGGTTCAATAGCTACTCAACGATACCAAGAATGTTAAAAACTGATAAACGGAACACAAGTTACGGACTAAACAAGAAAAGACATCGCGAAAAACCCCATTTTGCAATTCCCCTAGCCATACGCGTATGCCCTGATTCCTCGCCCATTCCATACGCGTATTGCCCAAGGTCATACGCGTATGGGCAGAGACCCATTTTCCCCCAAAATTCCCATTAAAACTCCAATATGCGTAGTGCCCTACACCATACGCGTATTGCCCTAAACCTTACGCGTACCATATGCAAATGGACAGATGGTCGAGAAAATTGAAGCGCCATACGCGTATTGCCCATTTTTCTTCAATGCCATATGCGTATTGCCTTGACCAATACGCGTATTTCCTTGAGTGATACGCGTATGGGCAGTGGAAATCCAGAATTTTTCTGCAGAATTTTGTTATGCGTTTTCCAACCAAAATCAACCCAATTTCACCTATACACCAGAAAAATTACCAATACAAGACCTAACAACATGTATCTATCATGTATCAATAATAAGGAACACTAAAACATGATTTCCGACACAATTTAATCAATTTCTAATTAATTTTTACATAATATGATTTTTACTATATATTCCCATTTCAATCCAATAACAACCAAAGACATACATACATAATCATACACAAGCATATAATAATTAAGTTTCGCACCCTTACCCGATTTAATCGTGTTTAGAAAAGTCGGGAGATTGTTTTCTTGATTTCCAAGTTTTCTCTCTTTTTCTTCTCTTTTTCTCTTTTTTTCCCTTTTCCTTCTTCTCTTTTTCTTTCTCTCTATTTTTCTCTCTTTCTATTTCTATTTTCTAACTTAAGGAAAAATAAGATGAAATGACCAAAATACCCCCACACTCAAATATCTCGCAAACGTTCCCAAAACTGACAAAACTGGGGCGTTACAACTCTCCCCCACTTAGAAATTTTCGTCCTCGAAAATATACCTGAGACGAACAACTCTGGATACGACTCCCGCATCCGACTCTCTAACTCCCAAGTCAAATTACCCTCAGCAGTGCCTCTCCACGCCACTTTCACAAGTGCAATCCCCTTGCCCCTTAACCGCTTCACCTCGTGATCCAAAATCCTAACGGGTAATGCCTCAACCGTAAGGTTCTCCCTTACCTCAACCTCATCCATCGGAATCACATGCGACGGATCCGGAACATACTTCTGAAGCTGTGAAACATGGAACACATCGTGCAAATTCGACAGATTTGGCGGCAACGCCACCCTATAAGCCACGGCACCCACTCTCGCGGATATCTGGTAGGGACCAATAAACCGAGAAGTAAGTTTCTTCGATTTCAATGCACGACCCACACCCGTTACCGACGTAACTCTAAAAATACATGATCGCCCTCTTGGAACTCAAGATCTTTTCTTCTCCGATCATGATAACTCTTTTTCCAACTCTGAGAAGCCTTCATTTTCTCTCGAATAAGCTTCACTTTTTCCGTAGTCTGCTGCACCAAGTCTGGTCCAACCACCGAACTCTCACCAGATTCGTGCCAACACAAAGGTGTTCGACATCTTCGTCCATACAATGCTTCAAAAGGTGCCATTCCAATACTAGAATGGAAACTGTTATTATACGTGAACTCAATCAATGCAAGATAACTATCCCACGCACCACCTTGCTCAAGAATACACGCCCTCAACAAATCTTCCAATGACTGAATCGTTCACTCCGTCTGTCCATCCGTTTGCGGATGATAAGCCGAACTCAACCTCAATTTAGAACCCAACGCCTTCTGTAAACTTTCCCAAAATCTCGAGGTAAACCTCGGATCTTGATCCGAAACAATGCTCAACGGAACCCCATGCAACTTCACAATCACACTGATGTAAATCTCAGCTAACCTCTCCAAAGTAAAACTGATGTCAATCAGAATGAAATAAGCCGATTTAGTCAGCCTATCCACAACCACCCAAATAGCATTATGCCCTCGCTGTGTATTCGGTAACCCTGTCACAAAATCCATGGAAATGCTGTCCCACTTCCACTCAGGAATATCCAACGGTTGCAACAAACCACTAGGCTTCAGATGTTCTACCTTCGATTTTTGACAAGTCAAACATGCATAAACAAACTGAGCCACATCTCTTTTCAAACTAGACCACCAAAATATCTTCTTCAAATCCTGATACATCTTATTAGCTCCCGGATGTATACTCAAATTACTCCGGTGTCCCTCCTCCAAAATCATCTTTTTCAACTCCACATCATCAGGAATACAAATTCGACCTCGGAACCTCAAAACACCATTAATATCCACTTTAAAATCACTATTCGCATCTTTTTCTCCAACCAACATCAAATCCACAAATTTCACATCCAGCTTCTGTTTCTCACTAACCGTCATCAGAAAATCATTAGTAATCGTTAGCATTCCAAGCCTCACGCTATCCGACGTCACTTCACATACCAAACTCAAGTCCCTAAAAGCTTCCAAAAGTTCCCACTCCTTAACCATTAAAGCGGACATATGCAAAAATTTCCGGCTCAATGCGTCGGCTACCACATTAGCTTTACCAGGATGGTAATTCAAGCCAAAGTCGTAGTCCTTCAAAAATTCCAACCATCTCCGCTGCCTCATATTCAACTCTTTCTTATCAAACAAGTATTTCAAACTTTTATGATCACTAAAGACTTCAAACCTCGCACCAAAAAGATAATGCCTCCAAATCTTCAACACAAAAACCACAGCCGCTAATTCAAGATCATGAGTAGGATAATTTTTCTCATGCACTCTCAACTGCCTTGAAGCATAAGCCACGACCTTACCTTCTTGCATCAAAACACCACCTAGACCAATCAAAGACGCATCACAATAAACCACAAACGGTTCATTAGGATTCGGCAGAATCAAAATCGGAGCTATCATCAATCTTCTCTTCAGCTCATTAAAACTCTCCTCGCACCGAATATCCCAAATGAATGCTTTCCCTTTACAAGTCAACTGGGTCAAAGGAAGTGCTAGCTTAGAAAAACCTTCAATAAACCTTCGATAATATCCGGCCAAACCCAAAAAGCTTCGAATTTTAGTAACAGATCTCGGAGCCTCCCATTATAGAACTACTTCTACTTTAGATGGATCCACAGAAATACCATTACCTGAAATCACGTGCCCAAGAAAACTCACCTCCGACAACTAGAACTCACACTTGGACAACTAGGCAAAAAGCTTTCTTTCTTTCAAAACCTGCAAAACAATACGCAAATGCTCCGCGTGCTCCTCCCGAGACTTAGAATAAATCAAAATGTCACCAATAAACGCCACAACAAATCGATCCAAATGGTCGTGGAAAATACGATTCATGTACTCCATAAACACACTTGGCGCATTAGAAACCCCGAACGGCATCACAGAATATTCATAATGACCGTAACGTGTCCTAAAAGCCGTCTTCTGAATATCTTCCTCCTTCACCCTAATCTGATGATACCCTGACCTCAAGTCAATCTTACTGAACACACACGCACCAACCAACTGATCCTTCAGATCATCAATCCTTGGAATAGGATACTTATTCTTAATCGTCACCTTATTCAACTGGCGATAATCAATACACAACCGCATACTTCCATCTTTCTTTTTCACCAATAAAACTGGAGCACCCCAAGGAGAAACGCTTGGCCTCACAAATCTCTTTTCCAACAATTCATTCAATTGTTTCTTTAACTCAACCAACTCAGATGCTGACATACGATAAGGTGCCATAGAAACAGGTCTAGTACCAGGGACTAGATCTATAGAAAACTCCACCTCTCTCTCTGGCACCAAGTCTGAAATATCCTCAGAAAACACTTCAGGAAAATCACACACAACAGGAAACACATCAAGTGAAACTTGAATCTCCACAGTCAATGATGCAAACAACCCAAACAACTGAGCTTCATCCGTCAAAAGTTTCTTCAACTCCTTGGTAGATAAGAAACTCGAGTCTTCGTCTTCCTCAAGAGAAGGAAACCTTACCAACTTATGATAACAATCAATATGAACCCTATTGAATTGCAACCAATTCATTCCCAGAACCACATCTAAACCCTCCAACAGAAAACACACCAAATCCATCTCAAAGTCTTTACCATAAATGGTCAAAGGACAATTTAAACAAACCAAAGAAGTAGTTACTGACCCCATTGCTGGAGTATCAATAACCATCTCACCATCCATCGAAGACAACACAAGATTCAAACGCTTCGCGCACTCAGACAAAATAAACGAATGAGTCACTCCAGTATCAATAATAGCAACTAAAGGAGTACTATTAATAAAACAAGTACCTCTGATCAGACGATCCACACTTAAAGTCTGAGTTCCTGCCAAGGCAAAAACTTTCCCACCAGCTGGAGCTTGCTTCGGTTTCGGACACTTCGTACTAATGCGACCAGGTTCACCACAGTTGAAACACTTCACCACATTCTTCCTTGCACAATCAGCTGCGACATGTCCTAAACCTCCACAATTAGAACACTTCCTCAAATCCTTCCTACATTCGGACTGACGATGTCCCACATCCCCACATCTATAACATCTCAGAGGACCAAACATTCCTCCTCCACTTGACCTTCTCTGAAAATTTCCCCTTTGTTTACCCTTATCAGCTGGTGTTACATACGGACCACCACGGAACTGTTACTTCCCTTTCCTCTCACTCACACTCTTATAGTGAGTAGAACGAGCCTTACTATCCTCCTCATAAATCCTACAACAATCCACCAAATCAGAGAACCTCCGAATCCTCTGGTAACCAATGGCCTGCTTTATCTTAGGACGCAATCCATTCTCAAACTTTACACACTTAGAAAATTCCGCAGTCGCTTCAGCATAATGTGGATAAAATTGTACAAGCTCCACAAACTTAGCAGTATAATCAACAACAGATATATTACCTTGTTTTAACTCCAAGAACTCAATTTCCTTCTTTCCTCTTACATCTTCAGGAAAGTACTTCCTCAGAAACTCAATGCTAAACACAGGCCAAGTGATCTCCTCCTTTGCAGCTTCCAACACATGACGTGTACTAACCCACAAATCATCAGCTTCTTCCAGTAACATGTGAGTACCCAGTCTCACCTTCTGATCCTCAGCACAATCCATCACTCGAAAAATTCTTTCAATCTCTTTCAGCCATATCTGAGCACCATCAGGATCATATCTTCCCTTGAAGACAGGCGGTTTGTTCTTCCTGAACCCATCATTACCAACAACATTAGGTGCACCCTGGATAGCCCAAGCCATAGCTTGCATAGCAGCAGCCAAAGCAGCGTCATTCCTACCAGCCATATTTTGTTCATTTCCAATAACAGCAACTATGGTTAAACAAACAGCTCATCCAAACACCAAGACCGACAAGGACTGACACAACTGACACAGATTGGCTCTAATACCACTTAATGTAACACCCCCAATCTATACCCCCAATTAAATAAAGCGGTAAAAGAAAATTCAAAATTTCATCAGAGTATATTTAAAACATGCACGGCATAGACCGAGGGGTCACATCAATTTGAAACAAACATACAACACCTGCTCATAAAGATATGCAACACTCGCAGGTAGCAAGTAAACAGAGGAACTTAGTTCCTACTACCCACAATTCAAATACAGAATAAAGCGGAAAATCTGTACTGAAATCTCATATATATATATATATATATATATATATATATATATATCATAAAAAGTTTGTCATACATCAAGTCATACATGCACAAGCCAAAAGATATATATACATATACACATCAAACTACAAAACGATCCCCCTGACTACCCGGTGCCACATATTAGAGCCGACCGACAAAAGAATGAAGTCCTAAGCTTCACAAAAAGACCTCCAACAACTCTAATCTGCAATGCCTCATAGAGCATTATAAAACAGCAGAAGGGTGAGAAACATAATCATCACATAATTGCATATAATTATATATAACAACAAAAATACACATATATACCTTTCTCACCACAACTCATATCAGAATTCAAACACACAACAACATAATGTATAATTCATTTTTCCATCACCAAGTTATACCAACCAAGCACAATACAAGTATCACCAACCATATACATATATCAATTTATCAATTTCATCCACAATTCCACACATAAACAAACCATTAATGATTTATGCAAATGCAAGAGACCGACACAACGACTCTATGCATATGCACATGCGGTACCGACTTCCATCAATTCTCAACACCAGTTCACTCAGGAACTATTGGAACCATCGCTCGTTACTTAGTGTAACTCCCCATCGGGCATACGATGTTCCCCGTCGCTTTCGGTCATCTTTGTATAAGGCTCACGACGTTTATGGATCGTTTTCGGTCCTCTTTGTATAAGGCTCGCGATCCGATCGCTTACACCCCACACGGGCACACGATCGTCTATAACCATCGCTTTCAGTCCTCTCGGTATAAGGCTCACGATGTTATAGCAGATTCCCTCTGGAATCGATTCGTCGCTCACACCCACTAGGGCACACGACACCACAAGAATGCACATCATGATGCTCGGCATACAATGACTCATAACATTCAAATGCACACATATATACAATCATCTCATTCAACATTAAACATGCTTTGCAATTCAAGCCCAAAACAATGCATTTATACCATACAACAACACTCAAATCATACCATATCCATATCAACAGCACATTGCATGATACACCGCAATTACACACAATTATAACAACAAAAGTTGACAAAACAACACGATTCCAAATTCCCGACATAATTAAATCGGCTAACAATCTCAAAATTATTATAATAAGAAAGTACGGTTCAATAGCTACTCAACGATACCAAGAATGTTAAAAACGGATAAACGGAACACAAGTTACGGACTAAACACGAAAAGACATCGCGAAAAACCCCATTTTGCAATTCCCCTAGCCATACGCGTATGCCCTGGTTCCTCGCCCATTCCATACGCGTATTGCCCAAGGTCATACGCGTATGGGCAGAGATCCATTTTTCCCCAAAATTCCCATTAAAACTCCAATACGCGTAGTGCCCTACACCATACGTGTATTGCCCTAAACCTTACGCGTACCATACGCAAATGGACAGATGGCCGAGAAAATTGAAGCTCCATACGCGTATTGCCCAATTTTCTTCAATGTCATACGCGTATTGCCTTGACTAATACGCGTATTGCCTTGAGTGATACGCGTATGGGCAGTGCAAATCCAGAATTTTTCTGCAGAATTTTGTTCTGCGTTTTCCAACCAAAATCAACCCAATTTCACCTATACACCAGAAAAATTACCAATACAAGACCTAACAACATGTATCTATCATGTATCAACAATAAGGAACACTAAAACATGATTTCCGACACAATTTAATCGATTTCTAATCAATTTTTACATAATATGGTTTTTACTATATATTCCCATTTCAATCCAATAACAACCAAAAACATACATACATAATCATACACAAGCATATAATAATTAAGTTTCGCACCCTTACCCGATTTAATCGTGTTTAGAAAAGTCGGGAGATTATTTTCTTGATTTCCAAGTTTTCTCTCTTTTTCTTCTCTTCTTCTCTTTTCTTTCCCTTTTCCTTCTTCTCTTTTTCTTTCTCTCTATTTTTCTCTCTTTCTATTTCTATTTTCTAACTTAAGGAAAAATAAGATGAAATGACCAAAATACCTCCACACTCAAATATCTCGCAAACGTTCCCAAAACGCGATAAAATTTCACAACATTGAAAAATAACATATTTCCAAATAAAAGTCGAAAATAAAATAATATAATAATAAAATAATCAAAACGACTCAATTAAATAAAAACTGACAAAACTGGGGCGTTACATTATGCGTCTTTAAGTTGGGAGTAAAGAGAAATATTAGGGGAGAATATATCAATTGACTAATGTGTGAGAATTGATAGGTTAGGGGAAATATGATATTAATAATAGTTTTATACTATTATTTAATTAAAATAAAATAGAAATACAAGGTGTATAAGAAATAAGGACAAGATGGTCTTTTGGGAGACTAAGTTGAGGGTAGAAGTGGAAAATCATATTTTGAGGGATAATTGTTATTAGAAAAAAGGAAATTGGGAGAAGATGGACTATTTTGCATTCTACGTGAAGTTGTGAGAAGAAAGCAGAGAAAGAGGCTAGGGCAAGGAAGGAGAAGCATAGGAAAAGCATCATTGCTAGAGGTTTAAGAGATCATTGCTAGGAATAACAAGGTAAAGGTGGGAATTCCTCTTGTATAAGGGATTGCATGATAACATGTGGGTAGGTGTTTTAATTTCTCTGTGTCTTCATTATTCTCTTTTATGCTGTGAATTAGTTGATATGTGTGATAATGCTACCATGGTGTGTGTTTGGATGAATTATGGATGTACGAATAACTGGGATGTTGTATGTTGTTGGGAATTAGAGCATATAACTTTAGTTAATGACTTTTCATGAAAATTGGGGGGTTTTGGGAGTTTTTGAAACTGAATTTCGTAACTTAGATTGCAGAAAAACTGGTTTTTTTAAGGGTGTAACCAGTTACACTGTCATTAAAAAGTGCAATCTGGACATTTTGGGGGGGGGGGGGGGGGGGGTGTAACCGGTTACACTGGGAAGTCTTGCTCACTGTTTTTATTAAGTTGTAACCGGTTACATGTTTTTGGGTAACCGGTTACACCTGCTGTGTCAATCTTAAATAATTCATAACTTGAGTTGCCGGGGTCCGTTTGAGGTATCGTTCGAAGCGTTGGAAAGCTGACGCAGTGTACTTTAATTTTAAATTAGTTTCACTATCTAGAAATGATTTAAATGGTGCATTCTGGTGTTGGATAGTATGCGACGTGTATGTTGTGGTGTGGTAATGTGTGTGGATGGTATGTTGTTACCTTCTATGTTACTATAATGATATTTTTGAATGCTTGTAGTTTATGTTTGGTGTTTAGTGACTAGTTTTGGTATGGTACATTGGTTAAGGTGAGTATCATTGTACATGCTGTTGTTGTTGCATGTCATTTTTGAATCATGCATCATGGTGTTTGGACGATGGTCCGCTTTTGGTGAGCCTTGATCCTATGGTGATGGATCGGGTGCGAGTAGATAATTCCTATTATAAGGGATTAGTTAAGCATTACCTTGGGCGATGGTAACGAGTTTTAGTGAGCCTAGATCCCGTTGTGATGGATTGGGTGCGAGTAGCTAATTCCTATTATGTGGGAATCGGTGAAGCGTTACCTATGATGATGGTAAGGATTTCTGGTGGGCTATGATTCTATGGTGGGGATCGGGAGCGAGTGGACCTGAGAGTTCACATTTGGTACCACATGCATTGAGTCATGGAGTTGAGTCTCATTGCATTGCATACATGTTGAATTATTATTTTTGGATTGTGTGGAGTGTGAATTATGGATTGGGTGATTATGTATGTGATAATCATATGCTTACATCTTATCATGCAGTTTCATTATATGATTGTGATTTCTCATCCCTTCTGTTTGAATATTGCCTTTTCATGGGCATGGTGCAGATAATTCGCATTATAGGTGTGGAAGCGAGTGAAAGAGATTACTCTCCTTTATGCTTTTGTTGAGTTGGCGTCTGCTCTAATATGTAACACTGGGGTGAGGGAAGAATGTTATTTCTTTATTTTTTGTTTGATGGATACCTTATGTGTATCTCCTACTTTTGTTATTTCTTAATGATTACATTATGTTATGGTTATGTGTGATTAATTAAACTAATCAATTGTTGAATGTCTTTCCGCTGCTAATAAAAAGTTGAAGTTCAGACTTGTTTATTATTATTATTATTATTATTTGGAAATTCCATATGTGTTACATATCCAATTGCATGAGCTGGTTGATGTTTAAAGTAGCACCCTAATTGTTGTTTGTTTTAATTTACTCTGTTTTTATTTATAAATTACACCAGGGAAATTAGGGTGTTACACTGAGTTCATTTTTGATGAAAAATGTTTAGAAGCATTTCAACTGCTTAAATAAGCTTTGATTTCCGTGCTCGTTATGCAACCTCCTGATTGGAGTCAATCGTTCGAAATCATGTGTGACGCAAGCGACTACGACGTAGGGGCTCACTTGGGGCAGCAGAAAGAGAAGAAACTCCATGTCATATACTACAAAAGTAGGACCTTGGACATGGCTCAAATGAACAACGCCACAACCGAGAAAGAAATCCTAGCAGTGGTTTTCGCAATTGACAAGTTTCGTTCATACTTAGTGGGAGCTAAAATCATCATTTACACAAACCATGCAGCTAATAGGTATCTGCTGAGTAAGAAAGATGCTAAAACAAGGCTCTTTAGGTGGATCCTACTGCTACAAGAGTTCAAATTAGAAATAAAAGACAAAAAGGGAACGGAAAATGTGGCAGAAGACCACCTTTCTAGATTGGATGCAAATTATTATGCTAGCTTAAAATTAGAAGAGTTGCCCGCCATTTCACCAAATTAGGCAAGCTAGAAACTATGTCGAGCTACCGACATTAAATGAAGCTTTGCGTGGGAGGCAACCTACAATATTTGATTCTTATTACTCTCTTTTCCCTGATGAAATAAAGCGGTAAACAAACTTATTAATCAATACTAACTGTATTTATGTTTCCTTTCAGGTCACGTTCATTCTCCAAATACTAACTTTTCCACTAACTAATTAGAGAATTCAGAACGTGATAATATGAGGGTCGTTTTCAAGAACGATGCCCAAAGAAGGCGCTACGAAGTCCTTGCTGAGAGAACCATCCCACCTACCAGATATCCTCACTTCCCTACACTTGCAGCCTTAGGACTCACAGATAGTGTGCAATATATGTTTTTCCATATGAATTGGGATCGCTTCTCAGTTGTGAAGCACCCCACTTACAAAAACCTAAACCTGGAGTTCCTTATCTCTTTCCAATACTGCCCTAACTTAGGATTAGGACCAGCTAGAGGCATAGTTTCATTTAGACTTTTTGGACAAGACTACCGCCTTAACCACAAAAAATTAGCCTGGCTCCTAGCATTCCAACATGACCCTCATGTGTATTCTAAAGTATCCACTGATGATGACATGCAGACTTTTTCTGGGGTGGGATCACAGAAGATTACCCACCAGACCATGAGAGAATGAACTAGGATATTATCCATAACCCAACCATTCAATATTTCCAGATGGTTGCGGCCCAGACTTTCTTTGGGAAAGCTCGGAACATTGACCCAGTGAGTAGGAAGAATTATTCTTAATATTTAGTATCTTTCAGTCTAGGCCTATAAACTCTGCTGCTTTATTTCTTACATGTTTACATAGAGTCGCTAATCAGAAGATAAAGGATATTTACATAGGCGGTACAGTTACCCATATAGCCATAACTTTAGGCCTATGTAACCAAATAGCTCAATTGACCCCTTGGTGTGGATACGATTTGCTAGATATAGACCACTTCCTAAATAGAGGTTTAGTGAGGCATGAGGGACCAAATGAATATAAGATAGAAATCCTAAGAGAAGTGGTTCACCAATTCACCCTTCCTAACCCTTAGAAAACTAGTGTACACAATCATGAAAACTGGCGCTACATTCTAGAAAATTAGGATGAGTCGCCCACAGCACCTCAGACCCCTTCAGCTAGTTCACCTCCTCTTGGCGAGTACATTACAAAGATAAACACCCTTAGAACAAAACTTATCACCTTCAGAGCTGACCTCACCACTCTTTACCGCGATTTCAAAGACTATACTGATGTGATGGCCGAGCAGATGGGCCACAAGTACCAGGAAATCTACACCATTCGTAGTTTCCTAGGTTCCGATGTAGAACGTCATCGTGGTTGATCTCCCATTGGTTTACTGCCTTGCTGCTTTACACTTGAACATTGAGGTCAATGCTATGTTTAAGTGTGCAGGAGGAAACTTTTCACGTTTTTCTAGATTATGATTTTGTTTTATTTCTAATTAGGATTTCCATTGCTTTTTAATTTAGGATTTCTAAACATTGGTTAGTCGAGCTAACGACATTAAACAAAGTGTTTGGCTGAGGCAACCCACAATTTTTTTATTGATTCCATTTTTATTCATTTTATTCACGCAAATTTTAATTTTTTCCTTTATGATTTACTTAACTAAGTTGAATAATCCCTCAAGTTTCTCTCATTATCTCTGCTGCATTAGAACTAATACAGGTCCAGTCCAAAATCATAAGCAACCAAACAATAGAAAGCATCAAAAATCACAAATTTTTGCATTTTTTCAGATGGCGTTCGCCACATAGTCAGGAAAACAAAAAAAATCAATTAGTGGCATTCGCCACAGCCCTGGCGTAGGTCAAACCTTCCAGCACATTGACAACACCAAAAATCCCCCTTTTCCCATTTCCCATGTGATTTTCTCCCCATTTTCTTACCTCTATTCATCTCCCTCATCATAACTTCTTTATCTCCACAACTTCCAACCACCCACACTCGATCATTACTCTACCAACAACACTCACTTTCCAACTTCCACCCACTCATAATTAATCCTACCATTTTCCCAAAACCTCTCACAACTTCCAACCCCCACTCTTCCAATCCTATAAATACTCACTCTTCCTACTCATATCTCACACTTCTCACTTTCACTATTTCTTAAATTTTCACATTTCCCAGATCAACCATCTCCCAATTTCTTCTTCAATCTCTCATCAATGGCAAGTCTTGAAAGCATTATGTTTAGGACTGGAAGTGATGGTGAAGAGAAACAAAGAAAACTCGAAGCTCTTGTCCACCGCTCAGTTGTTGCAACAAGGTATACTGATGACTCATGTCTACGTACTTTAGGAATATCTGATAGTGTAAATTGGATGATGGATAGGGCTGGTTTATCTCACTTTTGTGCATATAGAGATCATACTTATATTTATCTGACACTGGAGTTTTTGAGTTTACTAATTTAAACTACACAACCCGACTTTGCTAGTACCATAGGTGTCGTTATGGTCATAATGTTTAATAGAGTATAGGTATAACACTAACGACCTTGCTTCCCTGTTGCACTTTCCTTTTAGAGAGGGTGCGGTTTGTGAGGCACCATTAGACACCAAATGGGTATACACTGCTGTTGGGGGCATTTGACAGGTTTCAACACTGATATATTTGAGGGGAACATGGCCTCTCAGATCCACAACCCGACCATATGCTACTTTCACTAGATATTGGATGACACTATTTTCGGCCAAGATAATACTAACAAAACTAATGTTAAAGAATTATTTTACCTGCATGTTGTATTGTTTGAGGATCAACCACATAATCAAATAAACTCGGTCCCGTTTATGTTAGCATACATGTAAGCGGTTACCACTGCTAAAAAGGGAGCCATTTCCTTTGTAGGACTAATCACCTCCATTGCCTGTACTTTAGGACTCAAAGTCGAGCTTGCTACCCTTGAGCTTTTAAAACCCCGCTCCCTAGATATCAGTGCCTCTAGGAATATGAGATTTGTTAGAGCCAGGCCAGATGGACAATTCATATTGATGGTGCATAATATTGCTATTAAGAGTATTATCTTACCTAACCCAAACTGTATTAATGTGCGCGTAAAGGAAAATTGGTTATATGATTTGCATGTCGCTCCTGCTGTTGGCCCTGTACACATGGACATTCTAGAGAATGTCAATACTGGTGGAAACATCGATGATGAGTATGACCAGCGAAAGCGAGACTTCCATGAGTCTGTTCTACCAGCACACACCACACAAAATTTTACTAACACTTTTACAGGTACCTCCTCTGAAAGCATCCATTATGAAAAACTACTTCAAGAATTACGTAGTCGAAGGTCTCTTGATGATGAGCGAGACATCTTGATTTATTCCATGTACCAACAAAAAATAGAGATGATGGGGTACATACGAGATATGCAGGCATCAGGGGCTCAATCCACCATTGATATGCGAGTGATTCGTAAGACTCGGGCAAATTCGGCGTTGCAAGTGCAGAACCAGTAGGCAGCATATAATCAGATGATGCAAAACTTCACCTTGGTGCAAGCAAACCAAGCTGCCATGCTAGGGAACATGCGCCAAATGCAAGAGTCGCAAAACTCACTATCAGAGCAGTTCCAGAAAATGCAAGCATCTAAGAGTGGCCGACACAGGAGCATACATCGTCGTCACAAAGATGACCAATCAGATTAGAGAGGAGTCGGCTGTGGCGGCCCACAATAGCACTTCTTTCAGGTTCTATCATTCCTTCTTTCGCCTTTTATCAAAACATTGGGGACAATGTTTCATTTAAGTGCGGGGGAGGAACTTTACTGTTTTCATTTTACGGTTTTCTAGGTAGATTTATTGCTTTCTAGTTTATTTCAAGTTGTTAGGATTTTAATTACTGCTAGTTTTATTTTGTTTAGTGAGTCATTGCATGTGTTGTCGAGTCTTTATGTGTGGGTTTTTGTTGATTATTGATTTTCCAATTTTCTTGAGCCATACCATTTTTTTTTTTGAAAAGACTTAGGAAGCTCGGTTTGATACGAAAGTATATAGGCTGTGAAGAGAGGAGAGGCTAGGACGAGGAGACTTGGGAAAATCTGACAAAATTGGTATTGCCCTAACACCTCAAGACTCCCAATAATGCACATTAGTTTAAGTCCCTATTGAATTTTAGTCTTAAGTCCCTTTTTGTTAAAAATCCTCAGAGTAGTTTCTCTATTCAGTCAGGCACCATCTGTAGTCAATAAGTGGGACGGTTTATGAATAATAAGTGAATGGTCTTTTAGACAAAATAAAAATGAATAAAAAGGAAAAGTCGCGTATTACTAAGTTAGGTGACTCTCACCCGGTCACTTAATCCAAAGAAATGTGGTTAACTCCTTTAAAAGAAAGAAAAAAATGCATCTTTGTAGGAGAAAGAAAATTGTTAAAATATGAAGATGTCTTGACCATAATCACTAACAAACTTCCTACCATGTTGTATGAGAGATAAATGGCCTTAATGTGTCTGTCATGAATGAAAGTGATTAAAACAAATAGGGAAATTAGACTTTTATTCAATGGTATGACTGGAACTAGTTTACATAGGAGGGAGACTTATGTTCATGAGAGTCGCTTGTGTTGTTGCAATACCCTTAGTGTTGCATTAGTACCTATTGAGTCGATCCTAGCCAAACTGATTCTCATCAGCCACGTACGTGTAATTTCGATGCTTTGCTAATTCCTTATGTCTTTTTGATCATGCTACTACATTTCATTGATTATAAGCTGGCTAATTTGCTTGAGGACAGGCAATGGTTCAAGTATGGGGCAGTTCGTTAACACTGAAACACACAATTATTCTGACTCGATTTGCATGCATATTTTGTCTGTTTTATGTCTATTTCGTGTTTTTGTATGGTGTTATGCTGTTATTATTCATGTGTTGCAGGTTTATGCTAAGTTGAGGTTGATATAAGAGAATATGGTGCAAAAATGAGCAAAAGTGGAGAAAAAGGCCAGAAACACAAAGCAAAGCCCATAAAGGACGAAAATTTGGCTCATGGGGTTCACCATGGCTTGGTGGCGTTCTCCATGGGCTGTTTGACCAAGTCTCCCTATTTTTACGGGGATGGCGTTCGCCACCACCTGTGGTATTCGCCATGATGCTCGTGACCAGATATGCATCAACTGCCCAACTATTTCTCCTATTTCAAGTTTTCCCGCATTTGATTTCCTGCATTGTTTCAATTCTCGTAAGTTTTATATGCTTTTATTATTAGTTAGTTACTATATGCTTGAATCTTGTCTTGTATGCTTGTGTTTCTGAATCTAATCATATTCCATTTATACATCATCTCTATCATGTTTCTGTTTCGTATGCCTAATAATAATAATATGAGTTGTATGCACGTTATGTCTAGCTAAGTCTATTGAGTCCGGTATGTGAGGACTGTTGCTCCAATGGGACTCAGTAAATTAAATTGGCATGGCTTTTACATACAATTATTCTCCTGGTTCCAATTTTTAGTTTTAATAACATAAAGGTTTTGCGCAAAAGCGAAAACACTAAGGCTCCGATCAATAGCACGACGGTGTGAGACTCATGCCAGATAGTAAAAATTGGATATAAATTTCTAAAAACAACGATTGCACTTTAGCATTTAATTAAGACTTGTTGGTTTTCAAAAATTGTTTTGTGATTGCAAATGGGTGAGCGACAGCAAAACATTTGTGGTTTTGGGATATAACACGGGTCAATAGTGCGACAGTGTGAGACTAGTGTTTTTAAACTGATATTTTCTACCAAAAAGTATTTTAAAACAAAACAAACGCCAAAGATTTATTGAGTCCCAGAAGTACACTGGAAACCATATTCCGGTCTCTCTCATTTGATATATTTTCTAAGATATTCTTGTTTTAATTTTTGTTTTAATTTCCCCATCAAAAGATTTATAACCTTAGATTTGCAAAGCATCAATAGATAATGATAAGATTGATTATTGGTCCCTGTTGATTCGATATCTTTTAAAACTATGATTGATTTCGTACACTTGCGGAATAGCACCCATCATTGTACTCAACAAAAACCTTTTAGTGAGATTCGCGATTGAATGTTAGCTTATGCCAATTTTTTTCTTCAAGTTATTAAAAGTGTAAAAAAGAAAAGAAAGGGGTCACAAAAAGGTTTTTATTAATGTGCTTGACAAGATTGCGGGTCTCTCTCTTACGTATCTCCAGATGCGACGCGTAACACCTCAGTTTTTGAATTATATAATTATTTGAATTATTATGTTTGGCTTATTTATTTAATTGTAAGTGATTAATTAAATATTGGAGTGGGGGTGTGTACCCTGAGTTAAGGGTATAGAGATAATTGTAGGTGATGGGTAGAAGTGGGCCAGAATTACTAGAAATTATTTTATTAATAATAATTTACTAGATTTAATTAATTAAAAGAAAAATAGAGCTTTTGGGGTGAAAGTGAGAATTGAGGAAAAAATTAATGGGGGGAAGGAGCAATTATTTTGTTAGTAGGGGAGAAAAATATAATTAAGAGTTATTTTGCCCTAACTACATATTATAATGAGAGAAATATAGGACTAACCTATTTTGTAAGTACATAGAAACCAGAGAAAAGAGAAAGATACCAAAGGATTAAGAAGAGGAAGAGACTTGAAGTGTAGGAGAAGAAGTTCTACAGGAAATCAAAATTTTACTACTAGGAGTATCCGGTAAGGGGGGAGAATAACTTTCAATAGGGCTTATGCATGAGGGCTAGGGTAAAGGAGTCCTTAACCTCCAATAGGGTGTATGTTGTGGAAGAATTCTGATTGTATGATGAAAATTATATGTAATAATTGATGAATTTGTGCACTATTCTTGACTAATTTTTCTATTTTGATACTTGATGTTTTTCCACCATTGTTGCATTGTCGAAGGTTTTGCAAATCAATGATTTTCATGAAAATAATAGAGTTTATGTGTTAATTTGGTTTTAATCATGGGATAATCATAGTATGTCTAATTCTGAAATCAGGTTTTTTACGAAATCGAAATCGGAGTTCCGGAGGTCCTCCAATGGTGAAAATCGTATTTTTTTTCTGTTTCTGTACAGTGGTAACTAGTTAACGCGTTGGTGTAACCAGTTACAGATAAACTAATAAGTTTTTTGAAATTTCGGTGACTGTAATCGGTTACGGGTTTTGGTTAACCGATAAGAGTTGCTATGTTTTCCAAAAATGCTGATTTTTCGTTTCCAACTGTTTTCATTGTAACTTGAATTTCGTGACTCGGATTGAGACGCCGTTTAAAGTGTTGAAAAGATAACGTGAATTACTATCAATTGGTAATAATTTCAGATGCTGAATGTGTTGTGATAACATGAGTAATTAATGATGATAATGATGATTATTATTAAAAAAAATTATTTGATCGAGTAAATGTCGAGTTGTGTGAGTTTGAGGAATACGTTTCATGAATTGTGGAAATGTTTGAATATGTGCTATGAAGACATGTTAAGTGTTGATAATACGCATGAAATATGGGAATATTGTGAATATGTATTAATTGAGTTATGTTGTTGTTTTGTTGCATGTTTGAAATTTAATTATGTTAAGATGAATTATTAGCATGCTTGTGTTGCACGGTGTGAAGTAATTCATAGAGGGAAATACTTGAGTTGTCAATGCATTTATGTTAGGATCATAAAGGGGTATTAACGCATTGATTTGATGATATGATCATGCATCATGAAAGTTATGTCAAAAGGAATGTCTGCTAGTTCATAGAGGGGACTAGTGGCTTGTCCTAAGCTCAGAAGAGGGGGCTTGGAGCTCAAAGAGGGGTCTCATGGGTTCGCAGAGATTGGGACCCGATTTCCAAAGATAACCAAATATTGAGTTGGTACCACATGCATATGCATAGAGTTGCATTGCATAATGAGTTATATGCATAATTGTTGAGTTGTGATTGACTGGTGAGTTTGGGTGTGAGGTTATGATGAGATATACTGTGAATGAAATTTGTGTAAGAATGTTGTGTTATTATCCTACCTTGCAGCATATGCCTGTTATTATTGTTTTGAATTTTACACCCCTTTGTTGTTGTTGTAGTCTGTGCTCCTATTTGGGGTACAAATAAGCAGGTAATTGAGTAGCTGCTTAGAGTGGAGGATGGCATGAGGCTATTTCTTCTTTTTCTTTCTACATTTAGTTTACGTGCACTGATATGTAACACTAGGGGAAACATTTGTGATTTATCTTCTGTTGTGTTGAGAAGAGAGTCAAAGTATACTCTCATTGTTTGATATTCTTACATTTTAAGAGATTGCATTTATGATTTTGTTTATGTTATAAGGTCTTTCAAATTAAATGATTTACTGAATGCATGCTTTGTTGGTGGGAAATTCCACTGCGATGATACCCTAAGTGGAGGTGAGATGTGAAGACACCCTAAGAGAAGGTGTTGATTATTGTTACCATCTGTTAAAGTGATACATGGCATGTATGTTTTGATTTGAGAATATGTAACATCCTATTTTTGTTTTGATGAATACTCTGATTTTTGTATATTTATGGACGAGGAAAATAGGGTGTTACACGATGGAGAACTCAAGGCTACGTAGTTCTTGATAGAAAATGTTTGTTTGTTGGTCTAATTTAGGGAAAGGTACTTAGTCACATTCGAACAGAAAACATTACTTGCTACCCAAAATATGGAGAAGTGAACATTGGTGTTGTACCCCAAAATTTACCTCTTAGATGTCATAACATTTTGCATAGACATTTAGGATCAATCATATATGCATTGTTTAACTAACCCATATCTTGCAGTCTGTTTCTCTCATGTTTGAAATTAGGGTTTGCACAAAGAGATCCAAGGCCTCCTAAGGTATTCTTTGGCTCCATACAATCTTCACAAAGATTCACTAGTTGTTTGGAACCAAGATCTCAAGACTTTGAATCAAGTCAAGTCAACAAAGGATCACTAGACCAAGGTAGGGAATTAGGGTTTTAACCTAAGGAATCATTGAAGAATATTGTAATGTTAGGTCAAGTTTTGCTTGGTTCATCAGCCATTGGAATTACTTACATCCAAGAGGTCTCACTTAACAAGAATTCAAAATCATTTGGCTTTCATCATGAGTAGTTTAAGCCACAGTTTCACCCTGTCTCCAAATTAGGGTTTCTGTTAAGACAAGTGGATCATTGCCTTTGATTTTGATCAAGAGTTGCTCTCAAGCCTTAGGACTTGAATCCATATGATAAAAGACATCCCTAAAGGGCCATCTATGAGCTTTAGAGGTGAAGGAAGAAGCAAGATCACCAAGGTTTGTCCCAGTGCATTCACAGTCAAAATTAGGATTTTGTCAGAAGCCCTGATCTTTGGGATTTTGAACCAAATGAAACCTCCAATGCCTCAACTCATCATAACATGTCTTATTAATGATTCAAAGTATCAAGATCAAGTTTCAAGGAGTTTCTTGCAAAGGAAGCAAGGTTTAGTTCATGAAACCTTTCATATGTGAAATTTCCCTATCTTGTGCTAACTTGAAATGGTCATAACTTCCAAACCACACATCCAAATGGAGTGACTCAAAGCCCAAGTGGAAGCTATTTCCAAGATCTTAAAAGTGTTAAATATGACTTTTCTCCTAAAAATGCATGGTTTTTGAGTTATGAAGCTTACAAGCCCAAACTGACCCAAGACTTAGTGAAATTTCATTGAGCAAGACTTTGTGCAAGTGGGAGGGAGAGAGAAACTTTCCAAAAATAGAAAACATTTGTTTATTCATTGAGCATTAGACCAATCAGTTCACAACAGTCCTTGCTCAGATGTTCAGAGATTTTAGAAGATGTTGCTCTGCAATTTGAATATTTCACACGAAATGGGAAGGGCATTGTTGGCAATTCTTGCAAGTTGGCCATACCTTGAGCTTTCTTACTTTCCCTATAAATAGCAGTCCATATTGCTTGCATTTCTCACCAACATATTTCACATAATCACCTTTAAAACATCTGAGTGCAAGGCCTTGCAAGAGAAGAAGGAGGAGGAAGCTGTGCCTTGGAAGCTCGTGTGTGGATTAGCAAGAAAGGAGCTTGTGCATAACTGAAGTTGCAGTGGACATATTCGACTTGGTAACATCTCTTTTTTCCATTTTCTGTATGCTTACTCATTGTACATATTCTATTACATGTTATCATCTTAGCCATGTTATGCTTGCTGCTATAATGTATATCTTGTGTGTTTCTTATCTTAGTTATACATAAAATATGTGAGTGAATTTTCTGCCTTAGCCTTTAACCATGGTTTGTTTATTCTACTAATATAAAGTAGATGTTATACATTATGCTTTGTTATTGTTATTATGTATGAACCATTTATGGCATTATGAGTATGTGTGAAGTTGTTAGTCATTGTTGAACTTGTTGATGCTTGGATTAAAGAAGAAAACAGGCAGGTTCATGACTATTTCAGGTATATTTGGGGGTTGTCATGACAATGTCCTCAGATATAGTTCATTCTTGCTAACTTGAAATCCTTACACCTGTTGTAGTGGTATACTCATTTGTATTTGTCCATGATTTTGTCCATGTTCTGATGTGTATACCACTTTGACTTGCCATTGGACTTGTATTTTGAACTAAGCTTTTTTCTTGTGCTTAATGTTAAATATTTGAACTATTAACTTATTAAAGTAATGTAACTGGTTGTGATTTATGGTTTTAACCTGTTTACAATCTGTTGATATGTTTGATTTCTCCAAGTGTGTTAGGACTTAGGATATGTGTTCAATCTTGGTTCAACATGTTAAATAATGTGCTTTAGGTTAGAACTGTTGTAGCCTAGCTGTCTGTTCGTATGATGTGTGTAAGTTTTGTGAAATAAACCATCTGACCTAAGCACTAGAGCACTTTGTTCACATTTGCTTATATGAGAAATAACATGACGCTACTTTATGATAACTGACTGCTTGTGTATGTTCTTACTTTGTCAAGATTTTTCTGTCCATGTGCCTATCTAATCTCATGATGATGCATCTTTTCTCTCATGATATGCCATAAACACAAACCTACTATCATCATATTCCACTTGTTAGTTTGTATGGACCATTGTTATATCTTGTATTCACTTTACCAACTACTGTTGGATCCTTTGAAGTTTATGTCTGCTGACTTGTTTGATGCTCACAATGTTTCATGATATGTTGTTTTGTCACTCAAAATTAGGATAGATTGGTATGCTAAGATGGGTATGTACCTTTGAGAATCCTCTGAGGTTATTGCTTTGTGATATCATACTATGTCCTTCATGCTAAGTTTTGTGTTTTGAATATGTATACAAACCTTGAATTATCATTTGGTATGTTCCCAAGTTATGAATAGGCTTGCTACACTATGTACTTATAACATGTGTGCTAACCTACCTTGAATTTTGGCCATGCGTGAGTTGTGTGTGCATGTTTCATTTGTGCTTGTTATCCAAGTTAGAGGTGTATGATAACTTTTGACATGCTTGCCTGCTTTGCATCAACCTGTTCAAATTATTTGCCTTTTTATGTCATTAAGTGGTGGATGCCAAGTTGTGGATAAACATGTGTGTTATCTTTTCATGTTGTGCAAACTGTCACTTTGGTATGTGTGTACTAGTCTGCTAATAATATGTTGGTTCTTGCACTGAAGTGGGGTATATGGTCAGAAGGTTTGAAACTTGAAACTTAATTTCAAAGCATGCTTGTGTACAATGTTGTATTGTTATGTCTGCCTTGCATGCTATTCATGTATGGATGCTTGCAGAATTGGTCTCCAAATTGAAAACTTACCATAAACTCATTTTTCCATAATGACTACACTCATGTATTTCCTCCCATCCTGTTATGCACATACACTATGTTATGCCATGATCATCTATTGCTATGCCTGCTATGCTGTTGAAGTTCAATTTTCTGCATTGTTCTACTAGCTGAACTAGATTGGCGAGTGTTGATGGTAAGCTCATTTAGTTTTGTTTCATTTGCTCCTTTGTCAAGTTTGTGTTGCTTGGTTGATTGAATTAGAGAAATAACAGAACCTGCCTTAACTCATATCTCTCTATTGTCATGTGTGGATTAATTGATGTTTCAACACCTAAGGTTTGACTTGTTCTCTTTCATTGCTGGCACTTATGTATTACCATGTATGTATTAATTTTGCTCTCATCCCAGTTATTGTTCTGTTGGTAATGTTGTGGTTGGTATCCAACAGAGGTGATCATTTGTTCTCCACCTATCATCCTTGTTTAGAATTGTTATGGTGATCAACCTTTATATTCATTTCTTTATGATGATGACCCATGGTTTTGCTCATCCTGTTCGAATTAAGCAATCCATCTTTGTATACCAATTGGAATGACTTTGTATAATGTATGCTCATCTGCTTTGCATCTTTGGTCAAGATAATATGTGTTTTCCAAGTAGCAGTGTTCTTATCTCATTCATTTATGCTTAATGTGGTTGACTAAATTTTCATTCATAAATTAGTTTGAATCCTTTGGTTATGTAGTGTTATGGTGAATTTGTCAATGAGAGATTGATGTTTGACCTGTTAAAACCCTGGATTGTCAACTTAGCCATGAGTGTTTGCAGCCACGTTTTGGTTTCGTGCATCATGTTTCATTGATTGGCATTCTTCGCATGCGTGAGGGTCTACATATTTATTTAGTCACGTTTGTTTCCGGATGTACCAGCCACCCCAATGGCAAGCACACACTTACACACGCCATATAACCCTTAGAACTGGGGTTCGAATCCCCCTCGCCCCAGTCCTTTTATTTTAATTTTCCAAATTGATTTTGTTTCACATATATACTTGTTGCTTCTATATTTAATAACACACGCGCATTAGCTTGGTTGGTAAGACTTTTGGGCTGTATGCGTGATGTCCTAGGTTCAACACCCATGGGGGACTTCTCTCTTTATTTTTATGTCATGTTGCCTTGAATTTCTAGGGATTACACACAAACTTCGAACTCGCATAACTCCATCATTTTTTTACTCTTTTCCACTCGTTCTTTTGCTAAAGGTTCTTAAAGGAATTTACTTTTTGACTATAAAAAGAGATCATTGAAAATATTCAATTTTGAGGCACTTACTCATGAGGGAAGTGTAAGGATCTTTTTAGGGTTTTATTACATTTTCTTGCTTGTCCTTGATTCTTTATCATGATAGCTTGTTTATGCAATGTCTAATGTTTGTTTTTTATTTTGCATGATGTTATAGACCTTGTTCCATTTGAATGCCTTGATTGTTCAATATCATCTTTTCATGTAAATATTTGTTATAAACTTCTTGTTTCATAAAACTATTGTTTCCCCGATTCCAAAGGAAATTCCTCTTCATTTGACTCATAAGTCAATAAACAAATCACCTCACCCTGGCCTCATAAGAGCCTTTCTCTTTTCTTGGCCTCGTAAGAGCCATTGAATCTTAACTTAGCAATAGGATATAGTTTATAAACTCTATGTGGGCTCATCACATTGAGTATCCACTCTTCCCCCATCATAACTTATACTTGGAGAGTTTTCTTAAACTCTACATGAGCTCATACTCATTCCCCTTGGAACTTTGGCCATATTCAATGGTTCCTCTCTCACCCCCCAGGTGAACTACGATTGCTCTGATTCTTTAGTCAGATACGTAGGCACAAGATGCGACATCTTGGCGAGCAAACTTAGTGTACATACCCATAGGTATTTACCTTTACCCTAAGCAGATATCCTTTAGCAAGCAAACATAACATAACATAAACTAAACAAGAGGTTCCTGTAGAGTACTACAGATACTTAGGGTGCTAATACCTCCCCTTAGTATAACCAACCCTCGAACCTTAGATCTCCCCCCTTTAGGTTTTCTCGATCTTGAACCTTTCCTTTGGATAAATCAAAGTCGGTGGTGAATTCAAAGAAATATGATGCAAGTTAATCAATAGCTTGTTATCTGATTCTCACCACAACAGAAATGGCGACTTCACTGGGGAATATATTTTTGAGGGTTAAGCCCACCTTGTTTTTGCTTATGTTATTTATGATTGCTTGCTGTATTTGTGCATATCTGTATGTTTACCTGTATATATGTTTTGCTTAAGATCTTCTATTGGCATGGTACCATTGAGTGGTGAGATAAAGTCCTAACCCAGACTCTAGAGCACATATATGATAGGATCGTGGTGTAATCAATAGTCGGTTATTGGGAGTAGTCCTAACGATTTATGGCATATGATGACCATACTCAGATGAGGCCCTTTGGGATTGTTGGTGTCTGATGTGCGCAGTCGCATTGATATTACTATTCCAAATGGGAGCCAGGGATTCTGAGGACCGTAGTTACCTTCGCCCCACTTGGCCTTTTAGGATGTAGTGCGGTGGGTATGAGGGAGTAAGTCCCAAGTAGTTGTTACGCGATACTACACTCAGACGAGTTTATCTTGAGAATATTATTAACCCGTGTGAGTAGTCACATGGGCCGATAATATCCGAAAGATTTACGTAGACTCTAGGAACTTTTACAACCTTGTTCTATAGTTGATGAACCTATAGTCAACACCTTGTTGGGATGGGTAGAACATGGCTCAATTCATGAAACCTCTAAACCTAAGACTCATGTGCTGTGTTGTGTACATTTATTTGTGTTTATTTACCCATGTTTACGCATTGCATACATCTCATCGCATCCATTATTGGTTTTAAGGAACTCAGTCATATTTTCCTTTAATCATAGGTATCATGGATATTGAGAAGAGAAACACTAAAAAGTTCAATTTCAAAAGGCCTAATCTGGTTAAGCTGAAGAAGTTAGCAACCTTGGTGACTGGACATGAAAGTTTTCAAAAGCGGTATAGAAGATTGATTGGCCTTCTCAGAACTGAAATGGAGGAGGGTATTCTTGACACTTTGGTTCAGTTTTATGATCCTCTCTATCATTGCTTCACTTTCCCTGATTATCAGCTGGTTCCAACCTTGGAAGAATATTCTCATTGGTTTGGCTTACCTGTGAAAAAACAAAGACTTTTCAGCGGTCAGGAGAAAATTCCTACACCAAAAGAGATTACCGATTGTATCCACCTGGAAATGTTAGAAGTTAAACCTCACATTACCACCAAGGATGGTATCAAGGGGTTACCATCTAAATTCTTGTATGAAAAAGCCTGTCAATTCTTCAATGCAAACAGTATAGCTGCCTTTGAAGCAACCTTTGCCTTATTGGTCTATGGTCTGTTTCTGTTCGCCAACGTGGAAGATTTTGTCGATGTCAACGCCATCAGAATCTTTATCAGTAGAAATCTTGTGCCTACACTACTTGGTGATGCGTACCATTCCATCCACCATAGGACTCTTCAAGGGAAGGGTACTATTTTATGTTGTGCACCGTTGCTTTACCAGTGGTACATCACTCATCTTCCTCGAACGTCTAAATTCAGAGATAACCCTGATAAGTTGCGTTGGTCTCAAAGGATTATTTCTCTTACCCACAATAACATCTTTTGGTATGACCCTGTCTATGACAAAGAGGTATACATTGACAGTTGCGGTCTATTCCCTAACGTACCACTTCTTGGTATTCATGGTGTGATAAACTATAACCCTGTTCTTGCCAGACGCCAATTTGGATTTACAATGAAAGAAAAGCCTAGGAGTATTCATGTATCCAGTTTCTTCTACCTTAATGAAAAAGCCACTAATGAGACCAAAAGTGGAGTTTGGTGTGCTTGGGACAAATTCCACGAAAGCACCAAGAATGATCTGGGAAAAAGGAACTGTGTAGCTTTGGAGCCATTCCTCCATTGGGTTCGATCTCGAGCTCGTGACCTCAAAATGCTGTATCTTCCCAAAATACTTCATCAACCGAATATTGTACCTCTATCTACTATTCCTATTGAGCGCATGGAAGAATACCAGGAAACTCTAGCAAGGATGAAGCTTGAAAGAGACACGTGGGAATGGAAGTATCATACCGTCTGCATTGAGCAAGAAGAGCTAAAGAAGAAAATGAAGGAGAAAGATGATCTGATCGAGTGGCTGGAAAAACGTGTGATAGATGAACCTTTGGCATAAGAGAAATTATTTTTCTCTAGCGTGCAACCTACTTCTAGCACTCACGAGCACGCCAACATTCCTCCAACATCTAGCGCGTGGAAAGGAATTGTGGACAAGCTGGTCATAGAGAATGACAAGTTGAAAAGACAGAAGAGGAGGCGTGAAGCAGGACACTTCTAGATAGGGTTGCTTTTTCTAGGCTTAGATGTTGTTCCTATCTTCTTGTATTTTGAGCCTTTTTGGAACTATTGAAATGTACTATTTGTAACTCTTCTCAATATTTAATGAAATGAGGCTTACTTTGAAATCATCTTTCTCCAGTTCCTTAAAACCAATTGCATTCGCATTGCATTTTGCATTCTTTGCTAAACTATCAAGATACTAACTTTATATTGCAGATTTTGTAGACATGGATGCTGCAGGAAAAAGAGTCTGGCCTTACTTCTTTGAGCTCCTAGAGCTGGAGCAATTGTTGTGGTTGGGGGACATGGTTGAAGACCAATCAGCCTTCGCTGACAGATATGGGTGTATTCTTCCCTTAATGAGACTCCTGGTGACTGAGGGGCCTCTTGAAGTTCTGGTTTAACTATATCATCCAGCATATCGCTGGTTGGTGTTCCCATAATTCCAGTTGGTGTCAAGTTTGGAAGAATTCTCCACTATGATAGGGATTCCTGTCAAGGGAGCTCCTATCTTTTCTGGAATTGAAGGAATGCCCTCCCTTAGAGACATCGCCAGGACAACAAGGATCAGAGTGTCTGACATCCAGGCTAATCTGACTATCAAAGGAGGACAGCGCGGACTACCCGCCTAATTCTTGCTGGAAAAAGCTCTTTATTTCAAGAACAGAGGGAATGAGGCACTGTTTGAATCAACTTTCACTCTGCTAATCTATGGTTTATTTTTGTTTCCAAATGCAAAGCACTTTGTGGATGTTCAGGCCATCCAGATATTCACATTCAACAATCCAGTTCCAACACTGCTAGCAGATGTCTACCATGCCGTGCAGACCAGGTATACAAGAGGTAGTGGGCAAATTGTCTGTTGTGTGGCCCTTTTCTACAAATGGTTTATGTCCTATTTGCCAAAGACTCTAGCCTTTTGGGAGGTTGAGGACTGTAAAATCTGGTCTAAAAAGCTGATGGAACTGAAGCATACTGACATCGAATGGTATGATTCAACTAATGAAGGAATTGTTGTAATCCATAGCTGTGGGGATTGCCCCAACGTACCCCTTACGGGAAGGAACAGTTGTATCAATTACAACCTTGTCCTGACCCGGCACCAGCTGGGCCATCTGAAAGAGGGAATTCCAGATGACGATGACATGCAGATGATGTATTATAAGGAAGAAGAAGGATTTGAGATGAAGCTGCGATTTGAGCGCGCCTGGCGCCAAATCAACAAGCAACTGTGGAGGGCTGAATGCCTTGTCACCGAGGCTCACCTACAATGGTCTCGTGACATAGCTCGTATGATGCGGAAACCACTCCCTCGCTACGAATCACCTCCTAAAACCAAACAGAAGATGATGGATGATTTAACAGATTTGTTTCTTGAGAAAGGAAGGATCAAAGAGCGCATTGATGGGCTGAAGAAGAAGATTAATGAAGGAGAGGGGACATCAACTAGTGGGTCCAACTTTTAGTTTCCTTGGTGTTGCTGCTATTTCCCTTTTTGTTCTGTTGTTATTTCCTCTTGTTGTTGTTGTTGCTATTTTCCTTTTTGTTGTGGGTGTAATCCCACTTATGTACTCGGAGTATGAAGATGCACTGCTCCTAATGTAATGTTCGCCAGATTTCTTAATGAAGAAGTTTGTTTTGTTGAAGACTCCATTGTCTACATTATTTGCAAAATCTCTTTGGTTGCTTGATAGGTTAGCTCGCATTTGCATCAACATCCTCATTTGCATCATGTCATAACATATGCATCTTCCTCTTTTGTCTTTATCTTATGTCACCATCATTCTCTCCAGAATCGTCACACTGAATCTCAGACACCACTACAACACTCGGGCCCAAGCTCGATTAAAGATGTCAGAGGCATATGGAGAAATGGACAGAGTCAACAATGAATTGAATGAAATACAAGGAGGGATGGGACAAATCCTCGAGGCTATTAATGTTATGAAGGAAAAAATGGACACCTAGGCCACTGTGGTTTCCGAGATCATCACAACGGTGGAACCCCCTGTTATCCCCACCGTGAACCCCACTTTAGGCATGCCCTTTGAATTTATCTGTGCCACGGTTCCTCCGTCTACTCAGCAAATAGTCCCTCTAGTTAATGAAACTCTGCAGGCTATTCCCACCTTTGCTCCGCCAGCAGTACAAACACAGGTGCACCCGGTTTTCCAGAACCATCATCCTTATGATTACATTGATGTGTCAGAAGAGGGGGATGATCAGAACAAAAAATTGAAAGAGAGTGTCGAGACAATGCAGAGAAAGATAAAACCGATAGAGGGAAGTAATTCATTTAGCACTGATGTTAGAGACATGTGTTTGGTTTCAGACTTAGTGATTCCGTCCAAATTCAAACTGCCAAATTTTGAATTGTACTCAGGTGCCACATGTCCCAGGTCTCATCTGATCATGTACTATCGAAGAATGGCTACACATGTACGTAATGACAAACGGATGATCCACTGTTTTTAGGATAGATTAAAAGGGGTTGCTGCTAAGTGGTATTTAATTTTGGACCAGTCCCAGGTCCGTTGTTTTCAGGATGTGATTGATGCTTTTGTGAAACACTACAAGTACAACATAGATTTAGCTCCTGACCGCGGGCATTTGTTAAGTATGACCCAGAGCAATACTGAATCCTTCAAAGAATATACACAACGATGGAGAGAAACGGCGTCTCAGGTTGAACCACCCTTGACTGAGAAAGAGTTGGCTAATTGGTTTGTAGATACGGTAAAGCCAGAGTTTTATGAAAGAATGATCAGCAGTGTCAGTGCCAATTTCGCTGATATTGTCGCAGTTGGCGTAAAAGTGGAGGCTGGATTAAAGAGTGGAAGAGTAGTTAGTTCCTCAAGCAGTTCAACCAATACCAATTCCAAGAAAGCTCCTAGCCACTTCCACAAGAAGAAAGAGGGAGAGACTAATGCCATCATGGCGGGTAAGAAAAATAATCCAAGGTGGAAACAGTCTATGTACCAACAACAGTCGGTTTTAAACTTTACTCAACAGCCGATCTAGCATATGTAGTATGCTCAACAACCTTATATAGCAGCTGTGACACCTACCTTTAATCACCAAGCAGCACAACAGACGTCGGCCTATCAGCAGCCAGCTTATCAACAATTGCCAAAAAACCAAAATTACCAACAACAGAGACAACAAGCTCCACAGCAGAATGCTCCTTACAGAAGACAGGGGGCAACGACCATATTCCCGCCCATACCAATGTCTTACATTGAGCTCTATCCTTCGTTAGTACAACAAGGACTGATTGTTACCAGACCTCTGGGTCCTCCTATTGAGAAATATTTGCCATTCTTTAATCCTAATGTTAAGTGTGTGTTTCACCAAGAGGGATCCGGTCACAACCTTGAAGGGTTCCTTGCATTGAAGCATGTGGTAAAGAATTTAATGGAAAAGAAGATCTTGTCTTTCGCAAATAATCAGCCAAACATGAAAAGTAATCTGTTGCCTACACATGGAAATACCAATGCCATTGAAGATGAGAATGATGAGGTGTTAGTTTTAGATGCAGCAAATATCAAAACTCCTATCAAAGCCTTTCATGCTAAGTTGTTCAAAGCTGGTTTGGTCAAAGTTTGTCATGACAATTGTGAAGAATGTAATAGTAGTGTCAAGGGCTGCAGTTTGGTTCAAGACAATGTTCAGTGTTTGATCAATGAAGGTTTTCTACAAGTATTCAACAAGGAAAAGGAGAGTAAGATTGCAGTAATTGAACCTGTGTTTAATCTACCAAAGCCAAGAGAGCAGATGCCTGTGTCCAACATACCTAAGTCAGGTTCTGTAATTCCTGTATTCAACAAACCCGTACTGGTTTTCAACAACTCTGAGTCTGCTGCTGTTTCCGCTGCCAATCATTCCAAGCAATATGACGTCCGACAACCTATTCCCTTTAGGATCAGAGGGACCAAGGCCGTACCGTGGATTTATGAGAATGTTATGAGTAACAAAAGACGAGAAGACGTGATTCCAAGGAATGAGGTGGGAATCACTGTTGAAGATGTGGTTCCAAGGAATGAGGTGGGAACCACTGTTGAAGATATGACAAACATAGTGGGAACAGGAAAGATAACCCGAAGCGGCAGAGTTTATACTCCTTCTTTCAAAGAAACTGCACCCAAAGAGACCGCTGTTTCCATACCCCCTAAAGACAAAGGAAAAGAGGTAATTTCTAAAGAAGAAGATGAAGAGTTCTTAAGGATTGTAAAGAGAAGTGATTACACGGTAGTAGATCAACTCCATCAGACCCCATTAAAGATTTCAATCTTGTCTTTACTAGTCAATTCACCTATTCACAGATCAGCCTTATAGAAGGTATTGGCCCAAGCACATGTAGCCCAAGATATAACTGCTGGACAATTCGACCATGTCGTTGCCAACATTATAGCTTGTAACACTCTCAGTTTCAGTGACGAAGAGTTGCCTCGAGCAGGTATGAACCATAAACTTACCTTACATGTGTCAGTGAAGTGTCAAGAAGATACGATGGCCAGAGTTCTTATGGACACCGGTTCATCTTTAAATGCTCTACCAAAAAGGACCCTTGAAAAATTGTCTTACCGAGGGGCTGTGATGAGATCCACTTCACTTGTTGTTAAAGCCTTTGACGGCCCAAGAAGATCGGTGATGGGTGAGATTGAATTGCCTATTTTGATTAGTCCTCAGGTGTTCAACATTCTTTTCTAAGTCTTGGACATCAATCCGGCCTATAGTTGTCTGTTGGGTAGACCCTGGATCCATGGAGCCGGTACTGTGACATCGACTTTGCATCAAAAGATGAAATTCATAGCTGATGAAAAGTTAGTTATTATCCATGGGGAGGAAGACCTAATGGTCAGTAACCTGTCCTCTTTCCGATATATTGAAGCTGACGAAGACACCTTGGAAACCTCTTTCCAAGCTCATGAGATAGCAAATGCTGTTATGATTGATGATAAAGAACCAGTGGCCTCCAATTGTCCATCCTTTATTTCTTTCAAAAGCATTCAATCTGCTCTGCAAAAAGGTATACCCGAAGGCTGGGGCAAAGTTGTCGAAATCCAAGAAAGAGAAAAGTACCAAGGGTTGGGTTACAAACCAACTCTTGAAGAAAAAGCCGCTCCAACAAAGGGAAGACTGAAGACCATTCAAGAGATGTTCGTCAGTGGAGGACATCAGGTCCATGCCATTATCGAAGATGCTGAAGACGAAGACATCAACCATTTGATTTTTTAGTGTGACGCCACTTTGAGCAATTGGGAGGCTATTGAGATCCCTGTCTTGTACCCTATGCCGGAGTAATTTGTTTGCTTTTGTTGTTGTTTTCAATTCCCTAGCCTTGCCCGAGGCTAGTGGATTATTTTGTATGGGCCGCCGCTTTCATTTCCTATTAATCAATGAAAATGATGTTTTGTTAAATTCTCTATCTTTACTTTACTATTTTGCTTTTTAGGAAAAATGGCAATCTTTTCAAAAATACAAAAACTTTTTTTCTTGCATTTGATTTCTGTGCATTTTAATAAAATAAATCCCTCCATCATGCAGAATAAATCCCAAACCCGTTGTATTCAATAACCCTACTCTCATTATTGACTTTGAATTGCCTATCTGTCAAGCTAAGGATGAGGAGGATTATGAGGTCCCTGATGATTTGGAAGAAATGTGTGAGTATGAGTACACGAATCTTCAACCACATGAGGAACAGGTTGACATCATCAATCTTGGTACCGAAGAAAGAAAGAGGTCAAGGTTGGGGCAACACTTGGGGCATAAATTAGACAACTGCTAGTACTGCTTCTTGAAGAGTATATGGATGTGTTTGCTTGGTCTTATCAGGATATGCCTGGTTTGGATACATACATCGTAGTTCATAAGCTACCGCTCAAGTCCGAATGTCCTCCGGTGAAACAGAAGCTTCGTAGAAGTCGACCTGACATGGCTCTCCAGATTAGGGATGAGGTTAAAAGACAACTGGATGCAGGTTTCTTGGCAGTTTCAAAGTATCCTGAATGGGTAGCCAATATCGTGCCAGTAATGAAGAAAAATGGTAAAGTGCGTATGTGTGTAGACTACAGAGATCTCAACAAAGCCAGTCCTAAGGACGATTTCCCTCTGCCGCATATCGACACTCTTGTGGATAATACAGCCAGTTTTGCAGTGTTCTCATTTATAGATGGTTTCTCAGGCTATAATCAGATCAGAATGGACCTGGCCGATATGGATAAAACTACATTCATCACCCCATGGGGAACCTATTGCTACAAAGTCATGACCTTCGGTTTGAAAAATGCAGGGGAAACTTATCAAAAAGCCATGGTGACTTTATTCCATGACATGATCCATAAAGAAATTGAAGTGTATGTGGATGATATGATTACTAAGTCTCAGAGTGAGGAGGAACATTTGGACCATCTTCTGAAGTTATTCAAGAGACTCTAGAAATATCAGCTGAAGTTGAATCCTGCTAAATGTACTTTCGGTGTCAGATCAAGAAAGTTACTTGGTTTTATCGTCAGTCAAAGAGGAATTGAAGTAGATCCTGATAAGGTACGAGCTTTTAAAGAGATGTCAGCTCCGCAGACTGAATCTCAAGTGAGAGGTTTCATGGGTCGCTTGAATTATATATCCAGATTCATCTCCAACATGACTCTTATTTGTGAACTAATCTTCAAGTTGCTCCGCAAAGATCAGACCGTAGAGTGGAATTCTGATTTCCAGCAAGCCTTTGAGAAACTCAAGAATTATCTGCAAGAGCCACCTATCTTGGTCCCCCCTGTTCCTGGAAGACCTCTCTTCATGTATATGACTGTTTTAGAAGGATCCATGGGCTGCATCTTGGGCCAACATGATGAAACTGGTCGCAAAGAACATGCCATCTATTACTTGAGCAAGAAGTTTGCTGATAGCGAGAGTCGTTATTCACTGCTCGAGAAGACCTGGTGTGCTCTAGCATGGGCCGCCAGACGTTTGAGGTAGTATTTGATTTGTCACACTACTTTGTTGATCTCGAAAATGGATCCAATAAAGTACATCTTTTAAAAGCCAGCTCAAACAGGAAGGCTTGCTCGTTGGCACATGCTGTTGTCAGAGTATGATATCCAATATGTTACTCAGAAATCTATCAAAGGAAGTGTATTATCAGAGTATCTTGCAAATAATCCTGTTGAAGATTATGAACCTCTCAAGTTTGACTTTCCCGATGAGGATATCATGGTAGTAAAAGATTGCGAAGAGCCAGGCCCTGATGAAGGTCCTGAACTCGGTTCTAGATGGAAGATGATGTTTGATGGTTCTTCTAATTATAAAGGACATGGTGTGGGGGTGGTGTTAATAAACCCTGATGGCGGTTACACTCCTTTCACCGCAAGGTTAGACTTCAGATGCACAAACAATGTTGCTGAATATGAAGCATGTATCTTGGGTTTGGAAGCTGCAATTGATCTTAGAATCAAGATTCTAGAAGTCATGGGTGATTTGGCTTTGGTTATCTACCAAGTTAAGGGTGAATGGGAAACTAAAGATGAGAAATTGATCCCATACCATGCTTATATTGTGGAAATGATCAAATACTTTGATGAGATCACTTTCCGTCATGTTCCTCGCTCAGAGGACCACATAGCTGACTCCTTAGCCATGCTAGCTTCAATGTGGAGAGTCACCTTTGTTAATGAAGCACCGCTCATCAGTATTGAGTGCAAGACCGAACCAGCTTACTGTCTGTCAGTTGAAGAAGAGGTTGATGGTAAACCGTGGTTTCACGATATTATGAATTATCTGAAGACTCAAGAGTATCCTGCTGATGCTTCTAGTCTTGATAAGAAAACTTTACGAAGGTTGTCATCCAAGTTCTTCCTCAGCAACGATGTACTTTACAAAAGGAATCACGACATGGTCCTGCTGAGATGTGTTGATTCACGATATTCACGAAGGCGCCTTTGGTACTCACGCCAGTGGGCATGTTATGGTTAAGAAGATCTTGAGAGCTGGTTATTTTTGGTTGACTATGGAAGTTGACTGTATCCAATACGCCAGAAAGTGTCATAAGTGGTAGATCTATGCTGATAAGATGCATGTTCCACCGACCTTGCTGAATGTATTGTCGTCTCCTTGGCCTTTCTCTATGTGGGGCATTGATATGATTGGGGATATTGATCCGAAAGGTTCTAATGGTCACTGTTTCATTCTAGTGGCCATTGACTATTTTACCAAGTGGGTTGAAGCTGCTTCTTATGCCAATGTGACCAAGCAAGTGGTTGCCCGTTTCATCAAGAATAATATCATTTGTCGTTATGGAATTCCTAGCAGAATCATAACTGACAATGGAACAAATCTGAACAACAAAACAATGAAGGAGTTATGTGACAATTTCAAGATTGAGCATCACAATTCTTTACCCTATCGTCCCAAGATGAATGTAGCTATCGAAGCTGCTAACAAAAACATCAAAAAGATCTTGTAGAAGATGGTCAAGACTTATAAGGATTGGCATGGAATGTTGCCGTATGCTTTGCATGAATACAGAACTTCAGTTCGAACTTCGACAGGGGAAACCCCCTTTTCTTTGGTTTATGGAATGGATGTTGTTTTCCCCATTGAGGTTGAAATACCATCTTTGAGAATCCTGATGGAAACCAAGCTTGACGAAGCAGAATGGGTCAAATAAAGTCATGACCAGCTGAACCTCATTGATGAGAAACATCTGACTGCTATGTGTCATGGTCATTTGTATCAGAAGAGAATGAAGAGGGCATTTGACAAGAGGGCCCGTGTTCGAGAATTTCGAGAAGGAGAGCTTGTAATCAAGAAGATTCTGCCATCTCAAAGGGATGTTCGTGGAAAATAGGCACCTAACTATGAGGGTCCACTTGTGGTAAAAACTGTGTTTTCAGGAGGTTCCTTATTCCTCAAAATGATGGATGGTGAACAACTCGCACACCCTGTGAATGCTGACTCAGTACGAATATTACGCCTAAAAAACCCGCTAAGTCAAAAACAAGAAATGGCGACTTAGGCAAGAAAAGGGTATCCCGGTGGGTCATAACCTATGAAGGAGACTCAGGCAAAAGTTAGGGATTAAATAAAAAGAAAGAGCTCGCTAGGTTGAAAACCCGAAAGCGCAGCCTAGGCAAAAAAGAGCGTCCCGGTGGATTGAAAACCTGAAAGGGCGGTCCAGGCAAAAGTTAGGGACAAGGGCGGTTCACTGTGTCAGATAAGGTTGTCACCTACATCCAGAGATTCATGAAAAAGTTCAAAGTTCCAGTCGCCTCATCAGCAGCAAAGATCTTTGGGACTCGTAGTCATTAAGGATGGTAGTGGTCATTGAATATGATGTAACCTTTTCCCAAATTGCCATTTTTCAATTGTAATGTTCCATGGAACTTCGCTATTAGCAAGTTACCATTCTAATGAAATCTGATTTTTTGAGCCATTCTTTGTTTGATATTTATCATTGCTCTCTTATTTTTGTTATGCAAAACTTCACTTATTCATTAATAACGATTTTGAAAGCGAAAAATGTTTTGGAAAAAAATCTTTTAAGAAAACACAAGGAAATATACATTTTTACTTTGGCGTTAGAGACGATTTAGTGAAATCATTTGCCTCCCTCAAAAGCTCTGGTTGCGACGAAAACACTGATAAATCATCTGGTGTGACCTTGTTATTATAAAAGAGATTGGCACTACTGCCCTGAATTAAACACTTAAGTAATGACTAACCACTGATACAAAGGACTTCTCCCCGGTATATCCACAGATGTTTGTTGAAAATGTGAATTTTATTTCCCTAGTGAAGTGAAGACATCCAGGGATTAACTCCAGAACCCTTGGCTGTCATATTTCAGCATGATGGATGTGTCATCTTTCCTTTCGCTATTTCCAGTCTGTCGTCTCTTGTTAGAGTCGTTCTTGCACATCATTAAGCATTCTCATCATATCCTGGCATTGTGCATCTTTGCATTTTGGTGTTTTGCTTGTGGGGTCTTTATCTCCTTTTTTTGTCTTCGTTTGTTAGGCTTTGAACCTTTGTCTGCGTCTTGCTCGCGTCTAGTCTTCACCTTTGTGCGCCAGATTCCGACCCTTTATGCAGTTATTCCCCAGGAAGTCTAATCTTCATTTATGCAACTCCGGTATAGACCCATCTGATACTTAATCTCTGCATATGGAACTTAAAGTCCAGTAATTGCTGGCATTGTCTATTTAAGGTCAAATATGAACCTAAACTTCGAGTCACATATGAACCCGTCGTTTGAACCCAGGTCACATATGAACCTAAACTTCGAGTCACATATGAACCCGTCGTTTGAACCCAGGTCACATATGAACCTAAACTTCGAGTCACATATGAACCCATCGTTTGAACCCAGGTCACATATGAACCTAAACTTCGAGTCACATATGAACTCGTCGTTTGAACCCAGGTCATATATGAACCTAAACTTTGAGTCACATATGAACCCGTTGTTTGAACCCAGGTCACATATGAACCTAAAACTTCGAGTCACATATGAACCCGTCGTTTGAACCCAGGTCACGTATGAACCTAAACCTCGAGTCACATATGAACCCGTTGTTTTAATCCAGGTCACGTATGAACCTAAACCTCGAGTCACATATGAACCCGTTGTTTGAATCCAGGTCACATATGAACCTAAACCTCAGGTCAAATGTGAACCTAAACTCCGGTCAAATATGAACCTAAACCCAGTTCAAATGTGAACCTAAACTCTGGTCAAATATGAACCTAAACTTCGAGTCACATATGAACCCGTTGTTTGAACCCAGGTCATATATGAACCTAAACTTTGAGTCACATATGAACTCGTTGTTTGAACCCCGGTCACATATGAACCTAAACCTCGAGTCACATATGAACCCGTTGTTTAAATCCAGGTCACATAACCTAAACCTCAAGTCAATTGTGAACCTAAACTCTGGTCAAATATGAACCTAAACCTTAGGTCAAATGTGAACCTAAACTCCGGTCAAATATGAACCTAAACCCAGGTCAAATGTGAACCTAAACTCTGGTCAAATATGAACCAAAACCTCAAGTCAAATATGAACCAGTCGTTTGAACCCAGGTCACATATGAACCTAAAACTTCGAGTCACATACGAACCCGTCGTTTGAACCCAGGTCACATATGAACCTAAAACTTTGAGTCACATATGAACCCGTTGTTTGAACCCAGGTCACATATGAACCTAAAACTTCGAGTCACATATGAACCCGCTGATTGAACCCAGGTTACATATGAACCTAAAATCCAGTAATCCCTGGCGCCGTTTATTTCAGGTCACCGGTGAACAAAAATCTCAGGTCAACTATGAACCTTGATTCTTATCCAACTCATATTGGTTCATTAACCTTATTCCCAGCTAAAAAGTCCAGTCATCTTTCATTATCTGGCGCACGCAGAGTCCGTCTCTATCTTTTCTGGCTTTTCTTGAAGATCCCGTTTGAACTCTTCAGTATGAGAAATCCCTAGAAAATATTTTGTTAGATGCTTATCCTTTTATTTCAAACTGATCCCCATTGGAGATCATGTCTTCTTTCTGGTTTCATGCCCAATAAGAATGTGTCTTTATCCCCAGTGTCATCCGGTCATATGAACCTGTCGTCCATCTCCAGGGATTTTCCCCAGTGGAGAATACCTCTCTAGATCCTATCTCCAGTGAGGATATGTAGGGTCTTCCCCTCAGCTCTATCTTTTCTATCCCCAGTATTTCCTCATAGTCTCCCCAGGGAGTCTCTTTTGTTGGTCAGCCTACTTCCCTAGTGAATTTTCCTCATGGATACTAACTTTCATCCTTCCCCAGTGTTACTTGTGGTTATTTGCTCTTTATCTTTGGTGTCTGGTCTGTCAGCATCTTTGCACTATCATCACATCATATCATCATATTAGAAATCCATGGCATATCAGCATTTGCATGTCCGTCGCTTGTCCTTAGCATCTGCATTCCATCTAAGGGCAAAATTTTCGGTTTACTATATTTAAATACCTTTTACCTTGATGTCCCGAGGATTTCCTTTCCTCGTGCCATTCGGTAAAGCTATTTAAATAGGGGCAACTGTTGTACCCCAAATCTTACCTCTTAGATGTCATAACATTTTTCATTGACATTTAGGATCAATCATATATGCATTGTTTAACTAACCCATATCTTGCAGTCTGTTTCTCTCATGTTTGAAATTAGGGTTTGCACAAAGAGATCCAAGGCCTCCTAATGTATTCTTTGGCTCCATACAATCCTCACAAAGATTCACTAGTTGTTTGGAACCAAGATCTCAAGACTTTGAATCAAGTCAAGTCAACAAAGGATCACCAGACTAAGGTAGGGAATTAGGGTTTTAACCTAAGGAATCACTGAAGAATGTTGTCATGTTAGGTCAAGTTTTGCTTGGTTCATCAACCATTGGAATTACCTACATCCAAGAGGTCTCACTTAACAAGAATTCAAAATCATTTGGCTTTCATCATGAGTAGTTTAAGCCACAGTTTCACCCTGTCTCTAAATTAGGGTTTCTGTTAAGGCAAGTGGATCATTGCCTTTGATTTTGATCAAGAGTTACTCTCAAGCCTTAGGAATTGACTCCATATGATAAAAGACATCCCTAAAGGGCCATCTATGAGCTTTAGAGGTGAAGGAAGAAGCAAGATCACCAAGGTTTGTCCCAGTGCATTCACAGTCAAAATTAGGGTTTTGTCTGAAGCCCTGATTTCTGGGATTTTGAACCAAATGAAACCTCCAATGCCTCAACTCATCATAACATGTCTTATTGATGATTCAAAGTATCAAGATCAAGTTTCAAGGAGTTTCTTGCAAAGGAATCAAGGTTTAGTTCATGAAACCTTTCATATGTGAAATTTCCCTCTCTTGTGCTAACTTGAAATGGTCATAACTTCCAAACCACACATCCAAATGGAGTGACTCAAAGCCCAAGTGGAAGCTATTTCCAAGATCTTCAAAGTGTTAAATATGACTTTTCTCCTAAAAATGCATGGTTTTTGAGTTATGAAGCTTACAAGCCCAAACTGACCCAAGACTTAGTGAAATTTCAGCTTGTTTTCTCTTAATGAACAACCAGCTTCAACCCAGTTTTTCACAAAGTTCCAGGCCTCAACTCAAAAACCCTTGGACATGAAAGTTGTAGAGGGCATTGAGGGCTTTCCAAAACGTACTAGAACTCCTCCATCCATCAAGTGAGCTAGGAGTTTCGAATGGCCAAAGTTGAGGTTTTCATTACTTAAAGTTCAAGAAATCAATTTTTGACTTTTGACTCAAACACTTCCCTAATAACCAATTTTCATTATTTCTGAGTTCTAATGATCCATTTAACATAAAAACAAGCTTTTCCACGAAATTCATTTGGACTGGCATTAAAATATTGATTCATGTCTTGTTTGTGCAAGTGGGAGGGAGAGAGAAACTTTCCAAAAGTAGAAAACATTTGTTTATTCATTGAGCATTGGACCAATCAGTTCACAACAGTCCTTGCTCAGATGTTAAGAGATTTTAGAAGATGTTGCTCTGCAAATTTGAATATCTCACACGAAATGGGAAGGGCATTGTTGCCAATTCTTGCAAATTGGCCATACCTTGAGCTCTCTTACTTTCCCTATAAATAGCAGTCCATATTGCTTGTATTTCTCACCAACATCTTTCACATAATCACCTTTAAAACATCTGAGTGCAAGGCCTTGCAAGAGAAGAAGGAGGAGGAAGCTGTGCCTTGGAAGCTCGTGTGTGGATTAGCAAGAAAGGAGCTTGTGCATAACTAAAGTTGCAGTGGACATATTCCACTTGGTAACATCTCTTTTTTCCATTTTCTGTATGCTTACTCATTGTACATATTCTATTACATGTTATCATCTTAGCCATGTTATGCTTGCTGCTATAATGTATATCTTGTGTGTTTCTTATCTTAGTTATGCATAAAATATGTGTGTGAATTTTCTGCCTTAGCCTTTAACCATGGTTTGTTTATTCTACTGATATAAAGTAGATGTTATACATTATGCTTTGTTGTTGTTATTATGTATGAACCATTTCTGGCATTATGAGTATGTGTGAAGTTGTTAGTCATTGTTGAACTTGTTGATGCTTGGATGAAAGAAGAAAATAGGCAGGTTCATGACTATTTCAGGTATGTTTGGGGGTTGTCATGACAATGTCCTCAGATATAGTTCATTCTTGCTAACTTGAAATCCTTACACCTGTTGTAGTGGTATACTCATTTGTATTTGTCCATGATTTTGTCCATGTTCTAATGTGTATACCACTTTGACTTGCCATTGGACTTGTATTTTGAACTAAGCTTTTTTCTTGTGCTTAATGTTAAATTTTTGAACTGTTAACTTATTGAAGTAATGTAACTGGTTGTGATTTGTGGTTTTAACCTGTTTACAATCTATTGATATGTTTGATTTCTCCAAGTGTGTTAGGACTTAGGGTATGTGTTCAATCTTGTTTCAACATGTTAACTAATGTGCTTTAGGTTTGAACTGTTGTAGCCTTGCTGTCTGTTCATATGATGTGTGTAAGTTTTGTGAAACAAACCATCTGACCTAAGCACTATAGCACTTTGTTCAAATTTGCTTATATGATAAATAACATGAGGCTACTTTATGATAACTGACTGCTTGTGTATGTTCTTACTTTGTCAAGATTTTTCTGTCCATGTGCCTATCTAATCTCATGATGATGCATCTTTTCTCACATAATATGCCATAAACACAGACCGACAATCATCATATTCCACTTGTTAGTTTGTATGGACCATTGATATATCTTGTATTCACTTTACCAACTACTGTTGAATCCTTTGAAGTTTATGTCTGCTGACTTGTTTGATGCTCACATTATTTCATGATATGTTGTTTTGTCACTCAAAATTAGGATAGATTGGTATGCTAAGATGGGTATGTACCTTTGAGAATCCTTTGAGGTTATTGCTTTGTGATATCATACTATGTCCTTCATGCTAATTTTTGTATTTTGAATATTTATACAAACCTTGAATTATCATTTGGTATGTTCCCAAGTTATGAATAGGCTTGCTACACTATGTACTCATAACATGTGTGCCAACCCACCTTGAATTTTGTCCATGTGTCTGTTGTGTGTGCTTGTTTCATTTGTGACTGTTATCCAAGTTAGAGGTGTATGATAACTTTTGACATGCTTGCCTGCTTTGCATTCAACCTGTTTAAATTATTTGCCTTTTTATGTCATTAAGTGGTGGATGCCAAGTTGTGGATAAACATGTCTGTTATCTTTTCATGTTGTGAAAACTGTCACTTTGGTATATGTGTACTAGTCTGCTAATAATATGTTGGTCCTTGCACTGAAGTGGGGTATGTGGTCAGAAGGTTTGAAACTTGAAACTTAATTTCAAAGCATGCTTGTGTACAATGTTGTATTGTTATTTCTGCCTTGCCTGCTATTCATGTATGGATGCTTGCAGAATTGGTCTCCAAATTGAAAACTTACCATAAACTCATTTTGCCATAATGACTGCACTCATGCATTTCCTCCCATCCTGTTATGCACATACACTATGTCATGCCATAATCATCTATTGCTATGCCTGCTATGCTGTTGAAGTTCAGTTTTCTGCATTGTTCTACTAGCTGAACTAGATTGGTGAGTGTTGATGGTATGCTCATTCAGTTTTGTTTCATTTGCTCCTTTGTCAAGTTTGTGTTGCTTGGTTGATTGAATTAGAGAAATAACAGAACCTGGATTAACTCATATCTCTCTATTGTCATGTGTGGATTAATTGATGTTTCGGCACCTAAGGTTTAACTTGTTCTCTTTCATTGTTGGCACTTATGTATTACCATGTATGTATTGATTTTGCACTCATCCCAGTTATTGTTCTGTTGGTAATGTTGTGGTTGGTATCCAATAGAGGTGATCATTTATTCTTCACCTGTCATCCTTGTTTAGAATTTTTATGATTATCAACCTTTATATTCATTTCTTTATGATGATGACCCATGGTTTTGCTCATCCTGTTCTAATTAAGCAAGCCATCTTTGTATACCAAGTGGAATGACTTTGTATAATGTATGCTCACCTGCTTTGCATCTTTGGTCAAGATAATATGTGTTTTCCAAGTAGCAGTGTTCTTATCTCATTCATTTATGCTTAATGTGGTTGACTAAATTTTCATTCATAAATTAGTTTGAATCCTTTGGTTATGTAGTGTTATGGTGAATTGGTCAATGAGAGATTGATGTTTGACCTGTTAAAACCCTGGTTTGTTAACTTAGCCATGAGTGTTTGCAGCCACGTTTTGGTTTCGTGCATCATGTTTCATTGATTGGGGCATTCTTCGCATGCGTGAGAGTTTACATATTTATTTAGTCACGTTTGTTACCGGATGTACCTGCCACCCTAGTGGCAAGCACACACTTACACACGCCATATAACCCTTAGGGCCGGGGTTCAAATCCCCCTCGCCCCAGTCCTTTAATTTTAATTTTCCAAATTGATTTTGTTTCACATATATACTTGTTGCTTCTATATTTAATAACACGCACGCATTAGCTTGGTTGGTAAGACTTTTGGGCTGTATGCGTGATGTCCTGGGTTCAACACCCATGGGGGACTTCTCTCTTTATTTTTATGTCATGTTGTCTTGAATTTCTATGGTTTACACACAAACTTCGAACTCGCATAACTCCATCATTTTTTTACTCTTTTCCACTCGTTCTTTTGCTAAAGGTTCTTAAAGGAATTTACTTTTTGACTATAAAAAGAGATCATTGAAAATATTCAATTTTGAGGCACTTACTCATGAGGGAAGTGTAAGGATCTTTTTAGGGTTTTATTACATTTTCTTGCTTGTCCTTGATTCTTTATCATGAGAGCTTGTTTATGCAATGTCTAATGTTTGTTTTTTATCTTCCATGATGTTATAGACCTTGTTCCATTTGAATGCCTTGATTGTTCAATATCATCTTTTCATGTAAATATCCGCTATAAACTTCCTGTTTCATAGAACTATTGTTTCCCCGATTCCAAAGGAAATTCCTCTTCATTTGACTCATAAGTCAATAAACAAATCACCTCACCCTGGCCTCATAAGAGCCTTTCTCTTTTCTTGGCCTCATAAGAGCCATTGAATCTTAACTTAGCAATAGGATAGAGTTTACAAACTCTATGTTGGCTCATCACATTGAGTATCCACTCTTCCCCCATCATAACTTAGACTTGGAGATTTTTCTTAAACTCTACATGAGCTCATACTCATTCCCCTTGGAACTTTGGCCATAGTCAATGGTTCCTCTCTCACCCCCAGGTGAACTATGATTGCTCTGATTCTTTAGTCAGATACGTAGGTATAAGATGCGACGTCTTGGCGAGCAAACTTAGTGTACATACCCATAGGTCTTTACCTTTACCCTAAGCAGATATCCTTTAGCAAGCAAACATAACATAACACAAACTAAACAAGAGGTTCCTGTAGAGTACTATAGATACTTAGGGGGCTAATACCTTCCCTTAGTATAACCAACCCCTGAACCTTAGATATCCCCCATTTAGGTTTTCTTGATCTTGAACCTTTCCTTTGGATAAATCAAAGTCGGTGGTGAATTCAAAGAAATGTGATGCAAGTTAATCAATAGCTTGTTATCCGATTCTCACCGCAACAATTGGCATCTCATCAAAATTGATAACATAATCTAGATTCTCACAGATTTGTTCACGTCACATTTGAGCAGAAAGCGGTCTAACTTCTTGTGCATGTAGGAACAAAGCTTGTTTGCATCGTCTCATAATGGACGTAACATCTTTCCTTTATGAAAAGTTTTTCGATCGCACGGGGGTAAGAAAAGATAGGTTTGATAAGTTGGGTGTTTTGCTGGATGACGATTACTCGAATGGTTGAGTTAGGCAACTCGTATCCAAATAATCGAGGAGAGGAATATAAGGCTCTATACCATCTCACTTTTCATCCTTAATTGCAAAAATGGTTTGGATATTGTTAAGGTATCTTGGATGGATGACGAATACTCAAAGGGTCGATTTAGGCAACTCATATCCAATTACTTGGGGAAGGGAATAGAAGGCTCTAGACCACCTCCTATTTTGTCCAAGTTATTACGAAAATGAGTTCTCTTAAGTTTTGATTACAAAAGAGGTTTGAAGCGAATCAGATTAGAATTTTTTAACAGATGATGATTGCTCAAATGGTCGAGTAAGGCAACTCATATCCAAACAATCGAGGAGAGGAATAAAAGGCTCTAGACCATCTCCATTTTCATCTGATGAAATGATTTTTAGTCATGATCAGATGTTTTGTTTTAATTAAGGAAAAGATACACGATGTTGATCGAGGTTTGATTTTACGTTGGAAAATGAATTACGAAAAAATGGTATGAAGTGATTAAGCAAAAGTGAGATTTATAACGCAAGGGCGTGAATTGCATCGCAGATGGTGTGAATTCTAGCGTAAGATGGAAACCCAAGCACAAAGCGTAACTTAACCCCATAAAATGAAATCGAATCAAATATGTAAAAAGCGCGTAAAATGATAAAAGGATACAAGCGCATATAGAATATTTACAACACACAATCATTGTAATTTGATTGAAAAGAGTAAAGTAAAAATGAAATGTGCACAAATTAAAATCATGACGCAAAGATGTGAATCAATGTCGCATACGCGAAGACATGCAAAGCTAACATAAGAAATCAAATTCAATTTAAATGTAACGGCATTGGATCATTGTATCTTAACACGAATTGAATGGTAAATTGCTAACGACCGAGGCGCTCATCGCAAATAAAATTGAAACATAATAAATAATAAAATTAATGAAAGCACAAATTGTGAGTCAAAAACGCGAATTGGTAAGAAGCAAAGGTGCAGATTATCTCTATGCTAAACCATCGAACGTGCATACAAAATTGAAATGCAACAATAACCTACTTAAAAGTCGCACATAAACCAATAAAATTAGCCACTAACTTGCTACGCTCAACGCGATCATCGCAAAATGAGAGAGAGAGAGAGAGAGAGAGAGAGAGAGAGAGAGAGAGATTGAGAGAGTTAAGTGATAGGTTTTTTCATGCAAGTGTAAAGGCGTGAGTGGATGGCCATGGGCGAGAGAGGAAATTCATTGGAAACGTTTTTTTAAAAACTCTTCATTTTGAGAGATAAGATTTCTCTTTCTACTTTTACTTTTTTTTGAAAATGAGATGGCCTCCCCAATAAATTTGTGTCGTGTGTCTTAGCAAGGACCATATATCTCCGCCTCTCTAATAACAATGCACACATTATAGATACTAGGGTTTAATTATTTTGAAAAAATCCACAAATACCCTTTTATATGTCTTGAGAGATTAAAATGAATTAAAAATAAATAAAATCAAACACTTAAAATTAATCAAAATAAAAATCGAAATGATTATATTGTAAATTCTATTTATTTAATTTTTTTGAACATTTTGAGAAAAGAAATAAAATAAAAGGGATTAAAATGAACGAATCGAGCGTAAAAATGCTCGAAAAATAAAAATGAATGCATAAAACAGATCTACGTAAAATAAACTTATTGAAAACAGACCGGAAAAAAAAATCAAATTTTACAGTAGAAAATGCCCGATTGAAAAGGCTCTGGCTGATCAAAATGCGACCGCAAATGGAGTCGAAAAAATTAAACGAGCATACTAGGTTAAAATACACGAACCGTAGATCAATAAAACCGAAAACTGTAAGCCCAATCTCAAAATTTTTCGCCCACTACAAACTTCGGGAAAGCGAAGATGCCAGGGGCATAACGGCAACTCCTAAAGGTTACAAACTTCGGGAAGCACCAAGAGTCACTGCCATAATGACTATACCACCACCTGTGGTACACACTGTCCCGGAAGGACAAATTCCATAGATACCTTCTGTTGGAAATGAAAGTATGGATGAGAGAATGAGGGAGTTCCAGGAACAGTTCCTGGAAATGCAGAAGGAGCTGCAAGCCCTTCGCGGTCTGGATTTATTTGGAAAGGACGCCGCCGACCTTTGTTTGGTCCCCAATGTGAAGGTTCCGCATAAATTCAAGGTGCCCGAATTTGAGAAATACAAGGGTAACTCTTGCCCTCAAAGCCACTTGGTGATGTATGCTTGGAGGATGTCAACTCAGACCGAGAACAACCAGCTACTGATCCATTACTTTCAGGATAGTTTGACCGGTACCGCACTCAAATGGTACATGGGTTTAAACCGCACTAAGATCGCCACTTTCAGAGATCTTGGCATTGCCTTCGTACAACAATATAAGTATAACCTGGACATGGCACCAGAAAGAGATCAACTCAGATCCATGTCACAAAAGGACAAGGAAACCTTCAAGGAATATGCTCAGAGATGGCGTGAAATTGCTGCTCAGATTTGTCCACCTCTTGAGTAAAAAGAGATGACAATGATCTTCTTGAAAACCTTAAGCTCATTTTAATACGACAGAATGGTCGCCACTGCGCCCATTGACTTTACAGAAATGGTCGGCATGGGAGTTCGTCTTGAGGAAGAAGTTCGAGAGGGATGTCTGGTCAAAGATGTCAGATCATCAAGAAGTACCAAACGATATGGTAGTGCTCTCCCTAAGAAAAAAGAGCAAGATATTCTCAATATCTCTCTCGGAAAGCAGAGGCGATGATACCAACCAGTTGCAGTTTTAACTCCTGATATCAACCCTGCGCCTGTTCCTACGTATCAACCTCAGGTTGCTCAGAGCCAACCGAATCAACAAAAATATTAGCAAAGGACACAACAGCCTCTTCAGCAGGCTCGTCCTCTGTACAACAACAACCGTACAACGCGACCACCAGGGTTTAACCCTATACCAATGTTGTACACAAAACTATTTCTGCTACTACTGGTCAAAGGGCATGTCCAAACTAGGTCTCCTCTTGCGGTACCAGAAAATCTGCCTTTTTGGTTCAATGCAGATTAGACTTGCCCTTACCACTAAGGAGGACCAGGGCATAACATAGAAAATTATCTTAGCTTCAAATCCGATGTACAGAAGCTTGTTAGGAGCGGGGTCTTATCCTTCAAGGATATGAATCCAAATTTTCTCATGAACCCACTGCCTCAACACGAGAAAGCTGCGGTAAATTTGTTAGAAGGAGAGTCTAACCACAACTATCAAATTCACGATGTACTCTTATTGAGGGCCAACCTGGTCAAGATGCATCGTAGACAGAGCGGATACGGCCATATACCGCCTCACAACTATCATCAATGTGATATCTGCTCTAAAAACAATCAAGGATGCTCTATGGTGCAATCAACTCTACAGGAACAATTGGATCTTGGATGGATCCAGGAGCACCGAATTCGTGATGTCAACATGACTTATTCAAATTCCAACATCATTCAGAATCACAACATTCTAGCAATGAATGTCAACTTGGTGGCAATGCACTCAAGGCAAAGCCAACATTATAATCTGCCTCGGCACGATTACGATTCCTGTCTGATTTGCTCGGTAAACACTCAAGGATGCTCTTTTGTACAAGAGGCCCTCTAGCGTCAGATGGATCTTGGATGGATTCAGGATTACCGCGATAGAATTCAATATCAAGTGAATATGATTCAAATTTTTGATATCCGTTTGATGATTACCAGCTTGGTGGAGTTACACGCTACACAAGTCCAGCTCGATTTTCTGACTTCGTATGATTATCAGAACTGCAAAGTATGTCGTGGGAATAACCAAGGATGTGCCCTCGTTCAGAGAACTTTGCAAAACTTATTAAACCATTGGTGGCTTCCGATCTATATGGACGAAGACACACAGCAAGTCAGCATGACCAACGGGAACCCTACTAGGCATCAAAGTCAGGATGTTCGATCAATGGAAACAAACCTAGTGAGGTTACACTGCATACAAAGCGGACGTGGCCATGTGCCACCACATAACTATGAATGTTGTAGAGCTTGCTCTGAAGATAACAAGGACGTTACCTCGTGCGAGCAGCCCTTCAAGGTTAGTTGAACCATAAAGAGATTCGATCATGTCCGAGTTCTGGGTCAATCAACTCGATGCCAGACTATTTCGGGGATCAAATCAAGGACGTTGTCGTAATCTCGGATCATCAGAGGACCAAAGATGTTTCCACCATCATCCCTCTACTTGACGAATCAAAAGTTCTGAACCAAGAACTGATTGAAATTACTTACAATGGTCAGAAAAATCAAAAGGCTCATGTAGTTATGTATATGCCGGGACCCCTACCGTATGAATCAACTAGGGCTATCCCTTACAAATACGGTACAACAACAATTGAGAATGGAAAGGAAATTCCATTACCCTCCGCCCTGAATATTGCAAACATCAGCCAAGTAACACGGAGCGGTCGAATCTTCAACCGAGGAGTTGGAGAACCTACCAGAGAAAAGGAACCTCAAACCGAAGTTCCTGGATAACCAGTCGTTCATTCCAATAATCCCGACCTTTCAAAGAACAACGATGAGATGCTGAAGCTCATTCAGAAGAGTGAATACAATATTGTTGATCAACTGTTGCAAACTCCTTCAAAAAACCCAGTGCAATCGCTTTTACTCAGTTCCGAAGCTCACAGGGAAGCTCTACAGAAAGTCTTAGAGAAAGCCTTTGTGGAACAGGATGTGTCGATAAGGTAATTCGACAGCATCGTCTCTAACATCACTTCCTGCAACAACTTAGGGTTTAGTCATGAGGAACTACCGGAAGAGGGTCCACATCATAATATGGCGCTCAATATTACAATCATGTGCCAGGACAATGCATTATCCAGCGTACTGATAGACATCAGATCAGCTCTAAATGTAATGCCGAAGTCTATATTGATGTGATTATTATACCAAGGATCTTCGATGAGAGCCAGTGAGGTCACCGTCAAAGCCTTTGATGGATCCCGAAAAATAGTTATCGGCGAAGTCGACCTTCCCATAACTATCGGTCCTCACACTTTCCAAGTCAATTTCCAGGTCATGGACATCCAGGCAACCTACAGTTGTTTGTTAGGGAGACCTTAGATACACGAGGCTGGGGCAGTCGCTTCGACACTTCACCAGGAGCCGCTGGGCCTGAAGGTTACAAACTTCAGGAAAGAGAAGATGCCAGGGGTATAACGGCAACTCCTGAAGGTTACAAACTTCGGGAAGCACCAAGAGTCACTGCCGTAATGACTTTACCACCACCCGTGGTACACACTGTCCCGGAAGGACAGATTCCATAGATACCTTCTGTTGGAAATGAAAGTATGGACGAGAGAATGAGGGAGTTCCAGGAAAAGTTCCTGGAAATTCAGAAGGAGCTGCAAGCCCTTCGTGGTCTGGATTTATTTGGAAAGGACACCGCCGACCTTTGTTTGGTCCCCAATGTGAAGGTTCCGCACAAATTCAAGGCGCCCGAATTTGAGAAATACAAGGGTAACTCTTGCCCTCAAAGCCACTTAGTGATGTACGCTCAGAGGATGCAACTCAGACCGAGAACAACCAGCTACTGATCCATTACTTTCAGGATAGTTTGATCGGTAACGCACTCAAATGGTACATGGGTTTAAACCGCACTAAGATCGCCACTTTCAGAGATCTTGGCACTGCCTTCGTGCAACAATATAAGTATAACCTGGACATGGCACCAGACAGAGATCAACTTAGATCCATGTCACCAAAGGACAAGGAAACCTTCAAGGAATATGCTCAGAGATGGCGGGAAATTGTCACTCAGATTTGTCCACCTCTTGAGGAAAAAGAGATGACAAAGATCTTCTTGAAAACCATAAGCTCATTTTACTACGACAGAATGGTCGCCAGTGCACCCAGTGACTTTACAGAAATGGTCAACATGGGAGTTCGTCTTGAGGAAGAAGTTCGAGAGGGTGTCTGGTCAAAGATGTCGGATCATCAAGCAGTACTAAACGATACGGTAGTGCTCTCCCTAAGAAAAAAGAGCAAGATATTGTCAATATCTCTCTCGAAAAGCAGAGGCGATGGTACCAACCAGTAGCAGTTTTAACTCCTGTTATCAACCCTGCGCCTGTTCCTACGTATCAACCTCAGGTTGCTCAGATCCAACCGAATCAACAAAAATATCAGCAAAGGACACAACAGCCTCTTCAGCAGGCTCGTCCTCTGTACAACAATAACCGTACAACGCGACCACCAGGGTTTGACCCTATACCAATGTTGTACGCAAAACTATTTCTGATACTACTGGTCAAAGGGCACGTCAAACCAGGTCTCCTCTTGTGGTACCAGAAAATCCGCCTTTTTAGTTCAAAGCGAATCAGACTTGCCCTTACCACTAAGGAGGACCAGGGCATAACATAGAAAATTGTCTCAGCTTCAAATCTGATGTACAGAAGCTTGTTAGGAGCGGGGTCTTATCCTTCAAGGATATGAATCCAAATGTTCTCGTGAACCCGCTGCCTCAACACGAGAAAGCTGCGGTAAATTTGATAGAAGGAGAGTCTAACCACAGCTATCAAATTCGGGATGTACTCTTATTAAGGGCCAACCTGGTCAAGATGCATTGTAGACAGAGCGGATACGGCCATATACCGCCTCACAACTATCATCAATGTGATATCTGCTCTAAAAATAATCAAGGATGTTCTTTGCTCCAATCAGCTCTACAGGAACAATTGGATCTCGAATGGATCCAGGAGCACCGAATTCGTGATGTCAACATGACTTATTCAAATTCCAACATCATTCAGAATCACAACATTCTAGCAATGAATGTCAACTTGGTGGCAATGCACTCAAGGCAAAGCCAACATTATAATCTTCCTCGGCACGATTACGATTCCTGTCTGATTTGCTCGGTAAACAATCAGGGATGCTCTTTTGTACAAGAGGCCCTCCAGCGTCAGATGGATCTTGGATGGATTCAGGATTACCGCGATAGAACTTAATATCAAGTGAATATGATTCAAATTTTTTATATCCGTTTGATGAATACCAGCTTGGTGGAGTTACACACTACACAAGTCCAGCTCGGTTTTCTGACTTCGCATGATTATCAAAACTGCAAAGTATGTCGTGGGAATAACCAAGGATGTGCCCTCGTTCAGAGAACTTTGCAACACTTATTAAACCATTGGTGGCTTCCGATCTATATGGACGAAGACACACAGCAAGTCAGCATGACCAACGGGAACCCTACTAGGCATCAAAGTCAGGATGTTCGATCAATGGAAACAAACCTAGTGAGGTTACACTGCATACAAAGCGGACGTGGCCATATGCCACCACATAACTATGAACGTTTTAGAGCTTGCTCTGAAGATAACAAGGATGTTACCTCGTGCGAGCAGCCCTTCAAGGTCAGTTAAACGATAAAGAGATTCGATCGTGTCCGAGTTCTGGGTCAATCAACTCGATGCCAGACTATTTCGCAGATCAAATCAAGGACGTTGTCGTAATCTCGGATCATAAGAGGACCAAAGATGATTGCGCCATCATCCCTCTACTTGACGAATCAAAAGTTATGAACCAAGAACTTATTGAAATTACTTACAATGGTCAGAAAAATCAGAAGGCACATGTAGTTATGTATCTGCCAGGACCCCTACCATATGAATCAACTAAGGCTATCCCTTACAAATACGGTGCAACAACAATTGAGAATGGAAAGGAAATTCCATTACCCTCCGTCGTGAATATTGCAGACATCAGTCGAGTAACACGGAGCGGTCAAATCTTCAACCGAGGAGTTGGAGAACCTACCAGAGAAAAGGAACCTCAAACGGAAGTTCCTGATCAACCAGTCGGTCAGTCCAATAATCCCGACCTTTCAAAGAACAACGATGAGATGCTGAAGCTCATTCAGAAGAGTGAATACAACATTGTTGATCAACTGTTGCAAACTCCTTCAAAAATCTCAGTGCTATCGCTTTTACTCAGTTCCGAAGCTCACATGGAAGCTCTACAGAAAGTCTTAGAGAAGGCCTTTGTGGAACACGATGTGTCGATAAGACAATTCGACAGCATCGTCTCTAACATCACTTCCTGCAACAACTTAAGGTTTAGTGATGAGGAACTACCGGAAGAGGGTCCACATCATAATATGGCGCTCAATATTACAATCATGTGCCAGGACAATACATTAGCCAACGTACTGATAGACATCGGATCAGCTCTAAATGTAATGCCGAAGTCTACATTGATGTGATTATTATACCAAGGATCTTCGATGAGAGCCAGTGAGGTCACCGTCAAAGCCTTTGATGGATCCCGAAAAATAGTTATCGGCGAAGTCGACCTTCCCATAACTATCGGTCCTCACACTTTCCAAGTCACTTTCCAGGTCATGGACATCCAGGCAACCTACAGTTGTTTGTTAGGGAGAGCTTAGATACACGAGGCTGGGGCAGTCACTTTGACACTTCACCAGGAGCCGCTGGGCCTGAAGGTTACAAACTTCGAGAAAGAGAAGATGCCAGGGGCATAACGGCAACTCCTGAAGGTTACAAACTTCGGTAAGCACCAAGAGTCACTGTCGTAATGACTATACCACCACCCGTGGTACACACTGTCCCAGAAGGACAGATTCCACAGATACCTTCTGTTGGAAATGAAAGTATGGACGAGAGAATGAGGGAGTTCCAGGAATAGTTCCTGGAAATGCAGAAGGAGCTGCAAGCCCTTCGCGGTCTAGATTTATTTGGAAAGGACGCCGCCGACCTTTGTTTGGTCCCCAATGTGAAGGTTCCGCACAAATTGAAGGTGCCCGAATTTGAGAAATACAAGGGTAACTCTTGCCCTCAAAGCCACTTGGTGATGTACGCTCGGAGGATGTCAACTCAGACCAAGAACAACCAGCTACTGCTCCATTACTTTCAGGATAGTTTGATCGATACCGCACTCAAATGGTACATGGGTTTAAACCGCACTAAGAACGCCACTTTCAGAGATCTTGGCGCTGCCTTCGTGCAACAATATAAGCATAACCTGGACATGGCACCAGACAGAGATCAACTCAGATCCATGTCACAAAAGGACAAGGAAACCTTCAAGGAATATGCTCATAGATGGCGTGAAATTGCCGCTCAGATTTGTCCACCTCTTGAGGAAAAAGAGATGACAAAGATCTTCTTGAAAACCTTAAGCTCATTTTACTACGACAAAATGGTCGCCAGTGCACCCAGTGACTTTACGGAAATGGTCGGCATGGGAGTTCGTCTTGAGGAAGAAGTTCGAGAGGGACGTCTGGTCAAAGATACCGTATCATCAAGCAGTACCAAACGATGCGGTAGTGCTCTCCCTAAGAAAATAGAGCAAGATATTGTCAATATCTATCTCGGAAAGCAGAGGCGATGGTACCAACCAGTAGCAGTTGCAACTCCTGTTATCAACCCTGCGCCTGTTCCTACGTATCAACCTCAGTTTGCTCAGAGCCAACCGAATCAACAAAAAAATTAGCAAATGACACAACAGCCTCTTAGCAGGCACGTTCTCTGTACAACAACAATCGTACAACGCGACCACCAAGGTTTGACCCTATACCAATGTTGTACGCAAAACTGTTTCTGCTACTACTGGTCAAAGGGCACGTCCAAACCAGGTCTCCTCTCGCGGTACCAGAAAATTTGCCTTTTTGGTTCAAAGCGAATCAGACTTGCCCTTACCACTAAGGAGGACCAGGGCATAACATAGAAAATTGTCTCAGCTTCAAATCCGATGTACAGAAGCTTGTTAGGAGCAGGATCTTATCCTTCAAGGATATGAATCCAAATGTTCTCGTGAACCCGCTGCCTCAACACGAGAAAGCTGCGGTAAATTTGATAGAAGGAGAGTCTAACCACAGCTATCAAATTCGCGATGTACTCTTATTAAGGGCCAACCTGGTCAAGATACATTGCAGACAGAGCGGATACGGACATATATCGCCTCACAACTATCATCAATGTGATATCTGCTCTAAAAACAATCAAGGATGTTCTTTGGTGCAATCAGCTCTACAGGAACAATTGGATCTCGGATGGATCCAGGAGCACCGAATTCGTGATGTCAACATGACTTATTCAAATTCCAACATCATTCAGAATCACAACATTCTAGCAATGAATGTCAACTTGGTGGGAATGCACTCAAGCCAAAGCCAACATTATAATCTGCCTCTGCACGATTACAATTCCTGTCTAATTTGCTCGGTAAACAATCAGGGATGCTCTTTTGTACAAGAGGCCCTCTAGCGTCAGATGGATCTTGGATGGATTTAGGATTACCGCGATAGAATTAAATATCAAGTGAATATGATTCAAATTTTTTATATCCGTTTGATGAATACCGGCTTGGTGGAGTTACACGCTACACAAGTCCAACTCGGTTTTCTGACATCGCATGATTATCAGAACTGCAAAGTATGTCGTGGGAATAACCAAGGATGTGCCTTCGTTTAGAGAACTTTGCAACACTTATTAAACCATTGGTGGCTTCCGATCTATATGGACGAAGACACACAGCAAGTCAGCATGACCAACGGGAACCCTACTAGGCATCAAAGTCAGGATGTTCGATCAATGGAAACAAACCTAGTGAGGTTACACTGCATACAAAGCGGACGTGGCCATGTGCCACCACATAACTATGAACATTGTAGAGTTTGCTCTGAAGATAACAAGGATGTTACCTCGTGCGAGCAGCCCTTCAAGGTCAGTTAAACCATAAAGAGATTCGATCGTGTCCGAGTTCTGGGTCAATCAACTCGATGCCAGACTATTTGTGACACCCCACATCTATACCCCCAAGCTATTAAAGCGATAAATAAAATTCAAAATTTCATCAGAGTATATTTAAAACATGCACGGCATAGACCTAGGGGTCACATCAATTTGAAACAAACATACAACACCTGCTCATAAAGATATGCAACAATTCAGGTAGTAATACACCCACAATTCAGTAACAGAATAAAAGCGGAAAATCCGTAACTGAAACTCATATATATATATATATATATATATATATCATAAAAGTGTATGTGTCATATACAACCATACATGTACAATTCAAAAGATACATATACATAACCCAAATAATCACACTCGATCACCCCGACTACCCGGTGTCACATATCAGAGCCGACCGACAAAAGAATGAAGACCTAAGCTTCACAAAAAGACCTCCAGCAACTCTAATATGCAATGCCTCATAGAGCATTATAAAACAGCAGAAGGGTGATAAAAACAATCATAATATAATTGCGTATAATTATATATTAACACAGAATGTACAAGTAAAATATTCTCACCACAAATGCGCCACAATCACATACAACACAACACAGTACAATTCCCAGGTATCCAATACCAACACACAACAGTCATACACAATACACTCATCATCAATACAATTATACATATTCCATCTCATCAATCACATTCACAATTCCATACACAATTAATCCATGATTTATACAAATGCACAGAGACCGACACAACGACTCTATGCAATGCACATGCGGGTACCGACTTCCAATGTTTCTCATCACTAGTTCACTCAAGAACTCTGCTGGAATCATCGCTCGTTACAGCACTGTAACTCCCCGTCAGGCATACGATGTCCCCCGTTGCTCACACCCCACACGGGCACACGACATTTATGGATCGCTCACACCCCACACGGGCACACGACCCGACCGCTCACACCCCACATGGGCACACGATCGTCTATAACCATCGCTTTCGGTCCTCTTATTTTTAAGGCGATTCATACCTCTTATTTTTAAGGCTCATGATGTTATAGCAGATTCCCTCTAGAATCAATCCGTCACTCAGGACGTCACAAGAATGCATATCATGATGCTTGGCATACAATGACTCATGACATTTAAAATGCACACACATACACATCCACAATCATGCATATATCATAAAATACCACACCATGCATTTTCCTGCCCTTAGGCCACAATCATCATCACAATATGTATTTCATGCAATTTCATCACACAACAGTACACAGGTCATACAATATCCACACCAACAGCATATTGCATATACACATCAAATTCACACAATTTAAACTGCAAAAGTCGACAAAACACCATATTTTCTAATTCCTGACCTAATTTAATCGGCCAACAATCTCAAAACCATCATCATAAGCAAGAACATTTTATAAGCTTTCTAACTCATCAAACCACGCCTCAAACCGACTCACGGATCAAAAGTTATGAAGTAAACAAATTGGGAAAAGCTGTCATGTTCGCAGTGCGAAGCTCCTAGCGAGTCCTTCGCTTCTTCATTCGCAGTGTGAATGTCCCAGCAAACAGTGGCAGACGCAAAATAGCCTAGAAAATTCCCAACGTTCGCAGTGCGAACTCTTAGCGAATGCTCGCTACCCCCATTCGCAGTGCGAATCCTCCAGCGAACAGTGGCAGAATGAAAAATAATACAACGTTCACAGTGCGAACCCCACGCGAACGCTCGCCACCCATTCGCAGTGCGAACCTGCGATTTCAGCAAAACCCAGCAGCGCACCAGATCATCCCAAAACCATATTTTCTCCACCAAAACATTTCCAAACCAACATATAGCAATCAAAACATAACTCAATCATGGTAACAAGTATTCTACTACGCTTACACCGATTTTCAACCACGAAAACATCGATTTCTCATTATATTTCTCATTTCAACCTATAATCCAAAACTATAGAAAGACCATAGCATATTCAAACATATACATACATAATCATACACAAGCATAAGATAATCGAGTTTCGCACCCTTACCCGATTAAATCGCGTGTAGAAAAGTCGGGAGATTGATTTCTTCTTTCTCAAGTTTTTCTCTCTTTTCTTCTTTCTCTTCTCTTTTCTTCTTTTCTCTTTTTCTTTCTATTTTATTCTAACTCAATCAACATAAAGTGAAATGACCAAAATACCCCCACACTCAAATATCTCGCAAACGCTCCCAAAACGCGATAAAATATAATCACGATGAAAAATAACATATTTTCACATAAAAGTCAGAAATAAAATAATATAATAATAAAATACTCAAAACAACTCAATTAATTAAAAAGACAAAACTGACAAAACTGACTGGGGCGTTACAACTCTCCCCCACTTAGAAATTTTCGTCCTCGAAAATATTACCTGAGACGAACAACTCTGGATACGACTCCCGCATCCGACTCTCCAACTCCCAAGTCTAATTGCCCTCAGTAGCGCCTCCCCACGCTACCTTCACCAGTGCAATCTCCTTGCCCCTCAACTGCTTCAACTTGCGATCCAAAATACTAACCGGTAAAGCCTCGACCGTAAGGTTATCCCTTACCTCAACCTCGTCCATCGGAATCACATGTGACGGATTCGGAACATACTTCCGAAGCTGTGAAACATGGAACACATCGTGCAAATTCGACAGATTCGGCGGCAACGCCACCCGATAAGCCACAACACCCACTCTCGCAGATATCTGGTAAGGACCAATAAACCGAGAAGTAAGTTTCTTCGATTTCAATGCACGACCCACACCCGTTACCAGCATAACTCTCAAAATTACATGATCGCCCTCTTGGAACTCAAGATCTTTCCTTCTACGATCATGATAACTCTTTTGCCTACTCTGAGAAGCCTTCATTTTCTCTCGAATAAGCTTCACTTTCTCCGTAGTCTGTTGCACCAACTCTGGTCCAACCACCGAACTCTCACCAGATTCGTGCCAACACAACGGTGTTCGACATCTCCGTCCATACAATGCTTCAAACGGTGCCCTTCCAATACTAGAATGAAAACTGTTATTATACGTGAATTCCACCAACGCAAGATAACTATCCCACGCACCACCTTGTTCAAGAACACAAGCCCTCAACAAATCTTCCAATGACTGAATCGTCCTCTCCGTCTGACCATCTGTCTGAGGATGATAAGCTGAACTCAACCTCAATTTAGAACCCAACGCCTTCTGCAAGCTTTCCCAAAATCTCGAGGTAAACCTCAGGTCTCGATCCGAAATACTACTTAACAGAACCCCATGCAACTTCACAATTACACTGATGTAAATCTCAGCTAACCACTCCAAAGAAAAACTGATGTCAATCGGAATGAAATGAGCCGATTTAGTCAGCCTATCAACAACCACCCAAATAGCATTATGCCCTCGCTGCGTATTCGGCAATCCCGCTACAAAATCCATAGAAATGCTATCCCATTTCCATTCCAGAATATCCAACGGTTGCAACAAACCACTAGGCCTCTGATGCTCCACTTTCGACTTCTGGCACATCAAACAAGCATACACAAACTGAGCCACATCTCTTTTCAATCCAGACCACCAGAAAATCCTTTCAAATCTTGGAACATCTTGTTCGCTCCCGGATGTATACTCAAATTGCTCTGGTGTCCTTCCTCCAAAATCATCTTTTTCAACTCCACATCATCAGGAATACAAATTCGACCTCGGAACCTCAAAACACCATTAACATCCACTTGAAAATCACCACTCGCATCTTTTCCGCCAACCAACATCAAATCCACCAATTTCACATCCAACTTCTGTTTCTCACTTACCGTCATCAGAAAATCATTAGTAACCTTCAACATACCCAGCCTCACACTATCCGACATCACTTCACATACCAAACTCAAATCTCTAAACGATTCCAAAAGCTCCCACTCCTTAACCATTAAAGCGGACATATGCAACGATTTTCGGCTCAATGCGTCGGCTACCACATTAGCTTTACCAGGATGGTAATTCAAGCCAAAGTCGTAGTCCTTCAAAAATTCCAACCATCTACGCTGCCTCATATTCAATTCCTTCTGATCAAACAGATATTTCAAACTTTTGTGATCACTAAAGACTTCAAACCTCGCACCAAAAAGATAATGCCTCCAAATTTTCAACACAAAAACCACAGCCGCTAATTCGAGATCATGAGTAGGATAATTTTTCTCATGCACTCTCAACTGCCTTGAAGCATACACCACAACCTTACCTTCTTGCATCAGAACACCACCTAGACCAATCAGAGACGCATCACAATACACCACAAATGGTTCATTAGGATCCAGTAAAGTCAAAATCAGAGCTGTCGTCAATCTTCTCTTCAGCTCATTAAAACTTTCCTCGCACCGAATATCCCAAATGAACGCTTGCCCTTTACAAGTCAACTGGGTCAAAGGAAGTGCTAGCTTAGAAAAACCTTCAATGAACCTTCGATAATAACTGGCCAAACCCAAAAAGCTTCGAATTTCAGTAACAGATCTCGGAGCCTCCCATTCTAGAACTGCTTATACTTTAGATGGATCCACAGCAATACCATTACCTGAAATTACGTGTCCAAGAAAAATCACCTCCGACAACCAAAATTCACACTTGGACAATTTGGCAAAAAGCTTCTTTTCCTTCAAAACCTGCAAAATAATACGCAAATGCTCCGCGTGCTCCTCTCGAGACTTAGAATAAATCAATATGTTGTCAATAAACACAACAACAAATCGATCCAAATGCTCGTGGAAAATACGATTCATGTACTCCATAAACACACCTGGCGCATTAGAAACCCCAAACGGCATCACCGAATATTCATAATGACCGTAACGTGTCCTAAAAGTCGTCTTCTGAATATCCTCCTCTTTCACCCTTATCTGATGATACCCTGATCTCAAATCAATCTTACTAAACACACAAGCACCAACCAATTGATCCATCAAATCATCAATTCTCGGAAGAGGATACTTATTCTTAATCGTCACCTTATTCAACTGGTGATAATCAATACACAATCGCATACTCCCATCTTTCTTTTTCACCAACAAAACTGGAGCACCCCAAGGAGAAACACTTGGTCTCACAAACCTCTTCTCCAATAATTCATTCAACTGCGTGTTCAACTCTACCAATTCAGATGCCGACATTCGATAAGGTGCCATCGATACAGGTCTAGTACCAAGAACTAGATCTATCGAAAACTCCACCTCTCTCTCTGGCGGCAAGTCCGAAATATCCTCAGGAAACACTTCTGGAAAATCACACACAACAGGAAACACATCAAGTAAAACTTGACTATCCACAGTCAACGACGCAAACAACCCAAACAATTGAGCTTCATCCGCCAAAAGTCTCTTCAACTCTTTGGTAGATAAGAAACTCGAGTCTTCGTCTTCCTCAAGAGAAGGAAACCTTACCAGCTTATAATAATAATCAATATGAACCCGATTGAACTGCAACCAATTCATTCCCAGAACCACATCTAATCCCTCCAACGGCAAACACACTAAATCCATCTCAAAGTCTTTACCATAAATGGTCAAAGGACAACTTAAACAAACCAAAGAAGTAGTTACTGACCCCATTGCTGGAGTATCAATAACCATCTCTCCATCCATCGAAGACAACACAAGATTCAAACGCTTCGCGCACTCAGACGAAATAAACGAATAAGTCGCTCCAGTATCAATAATAGCAACTAAAGGCGTACTATTAATAAAACAAGTACCTCTGATCAGGAGATCTGCATCAGTAGTCTGAGTCCCTGCCAATGCAAACACTTTCCCACTAGCTGGAGCTTGCTTCGGTTTTGGACACTTTGTGCTAATATGACCAGGTTCACCACAGTTGAAACACTTCACCATATTCTTCCTTTTACAATCAGCTACGACATGTCCGACACCTCCATAATTAGTACACTTCCTCATATCTTTCCTGCACTCAAACTGACGATGCCCTAACTCACCACATTTATAACTCCTCAGAGGACCAGACATACCTCCACCACTGGGCCTTCGATCAAAAGTACCCCTTTGTTTACCCTTATCAGCTGGTGTTACATACGGACCACTACGGAACTGTTGCTTCCCTTTTCTGTCACTCACACTCTTGTAGTGAGTAGAACGAGCCTTTCTATCCTCTTTATAAATCCTACAACATTCCACCAAATCAAAAAACCTTCTTATCCTTTGATAACCGATTTCCTGCTTAATCTCAGGACGCAATCCGCTCTCATACTTCACACACTTAGAAAACTCTGCAGTCGCTTCAGCATAATGAGGATAAAACTGCACAAGCTCCACAAACTTAGCAGTATAATCAACAACAAACATATTACCTTGTTTCAGTTCCAAGAACTCAATTTCCTTCTTTCCTCTAACATCCTCGGGAAAATACTTCCTCAAAAACTCCCGGCTAAACAATTCCCAAGTAACCTCTTCATCCCCAACTTCCAACACCTGACGAGTACTAACCCACCAGTCATCCGCTTCTTCCTGTAACATGTGAGTACCCAGTCTCACCTTACTGTCCTCAGCACAATCCATAACTCGGAAAATCCTTTCAATCTCTTTCAACCAAATCTGTGCACCATCAGGATCATATCTTCCTTTAAAGATAGGCAGTTTGTTCTTCCTGAACTCATCATTACCTGCAGCATTAGGTGCACCCTGCACAGCCCGAGCCATAGCTTGCATCGCAGCAGCCAATGCAGCATTATTCCTACCAGCCATATTCTGTTCATTTCCAATGACAACAACTATGGTTAAACAAACAGCTCACCGAACCACAAAGACAAACAAGGACTGACACAAACTGACACGGACTGGCTCTGATACCACTTAATGTGACACCCCACATCTATACCCCCAAGCTATTAAAGCGATAAATAAAATTCAAATTTTCATCAGAGTATATTTAAAACATGCACGGCATAGACTGAGGGGTCACATCAATTTGAAACAAACATACAACACCTGCTCATAAAGATATGCAACAATTCAGGTAGTAATACACCCGCAATTCAGTAACAGAATAAAAGTGGAAAATCCGTAACTGAAACTCATATATATATATATATATATATATATATATATATATATATATATATCATAAAAGTGTATGTGTCATATACAACCATACATGTATAATTCAAAAGATACATATACATAACCCAAATAATCACACTCGATCACCCCGACTACCCGGTGTCACATATCAGAGCCGACCGACAAAAGAATGAAGACCTAAGCTTCACAAAAAGACCTCCAGCAACTCTAATCTGCAATGCCTCATAGAGCATTATAAAACAGCAGAAGGGTGAGAAAAACAATTATAATATAATTGCGTATAATTATATATTAACACAAAATGCACAAGTAAAATATTCTCACCACAAATGCGCCACAATCACATACAACACAACACAGTACAATTCCCAGGTATCCATACCGACACAACGATTCTATGCAATGCACATGCGGTACCGACTTCCAATGTTTCTCATCACTAGTTCACTCAGGAACTCTGCTGGAATCATCGCTCGTTACATCACTGTAACTCCCCGTCGGGCATACGATGTCCCCCGTCACTCACACCCCACACAGGCACATGACGTTTATGGATCTCTCACACCCCACACGGGCACACGACCCGATCGCTCACACCCCACATGGGCACACGATTGTCTATAACCATCGCTTTCGGTCCTCTTATTTTTAAGGCGATTCATACCTCTTATTTTTAAGGCTCACGATGTTATAGCAGATTCCCTCTGGAATCAATCCGTCACTCAGGACGTCACAAGAATGCATATCATGATGCTTGGCATACAATGACTCATGACATTTAAAATGCACACACATACACATCCACAATCATGCATATATCATCAAATACCACACCATGCATTTTCCTGCCCTTAGGCCACAATCATCATCACAATATGTATTTCATGCAATTTCATCACACAACAGTACACAGGTCATAGAATATCCACACCAACATCATATTGCATATACACATCAAATTCAAACAATTTAAACTGTTAAAGTCGACAAAATAACATATTTTCTAATTCCCGACCTAATTTAATCAGCCAACAATCTCAAAACCATCATCATAAGAAAGAACATTTTATAAGCTTTCTAACGCATCAAACCACGCCTCAAACCGACTCACTGATCAAAAGTTATGAAGTAAATAAATTGGGAAAAGTTGTCATGTTCGCAGTGCGAAGCTCCTAGCGAGTCCTTCGCTTCTTCATCCGCAGTGTGAATGTCCCAGCGAACAGTGGAAGAAGCAAAATAGCCTAGAAAATTCCCAACATTCGCAGTGTGAACTCCCAGCGAATGATCGCTACCCCATTCGCAGTGCGAATCCTCCAGCGAACAGTGGCAGAATGAAAAATAATACAACGTTCACAGTGCGAACCCCACGCGAACGCTCGCCACCCATTCGCTGGCCATTCGCAGTGCGAACCTGTGATTTCAGCAAAACCCAACAGCGCACCAGATCATCCCAAAACCATATTTTCTCCACCAAAACATTTTCAAACCAACATATAGCAATCAAAACATAACTCAATCATGGTAACAAGTATTCTACTACGCTTACACCGATTTTCAACCGCGAAAACATCGATTTCTCATTATATTTCTCATTTTAACCTAGAATCCAAAACTATAGAAAGACCATAGCATATTCAAACACATACATACATAATCATACACAAGCATAAGATAATCGAGTTTCGCACCCTTACCCGATTAAATCGCGTGTAGAAAAGTCGGGAGATTGATTTCTTCTTTCTCAAGTTTTTCTCTCTTTTCTTCTTTCTCTTCTCTTTTCTTCTTTTCTCTTTTTCTTTCTATTTATATTCTAACTCAATCAACATAAAGTGAAATGACCAAAATACCCCCACACTTAAATATCTCGCAAACGCTCCTAAAACGCGATAAAATATAATCACCATGAAAAATAACATATTTTCACATAAAAGTCAGAAATAAAATAATATAATAATAAAATACTCAAAACAACTCAATTAATTAAAAAGACAAAACTGACAAAACCGACTGGGGCGTTACACTATTTCGAGGATCAAATCAAGGACGTTGTCGTAATCTCGGATCATAAGAGGACAAAATATGTTTGCACCATCATCCCTCTACTTGACGAATCAAAAGTTCTGAACCAAGAACTGATTGAAATTACTTACAATTGTCAGAAAAATCAGAAGGCTCATGAAGTTATGTATCTGCCGGGACCCCTACCGTATGAATCAACTAAGGCTATCCCTTACAAATATGGTGCAACAACAATTGAGAATGGAAAGGAAATTCCATTACCCTCCGTCCTGAATATTGCAGACATCAGTCGAGTAACACGGAGCGGTCGAATCTTCAACCGAGGAGTTGGAGAACCTACCAGAGAAAAGGAACCTCAAACGGAAGTTCCTGATCAACCAGTCGGTCAGTCCAATAATCCCGACCTTTCAAAGAACAACGATGAGATGCTGAAGCTTATTCAAAAGAGTGAATACAACATTGTTGATCAACTGTTGCAAACTCCTTCAAAAATATCAGTGCTATCGCTTTTACTCAGTTCCGAAGCTCACAGGGAAGCTCTACAGAAAGTCTTAGAGAAGGCCTTTGTGGAACGGGATGTGTCGATAAGGCAATTCGACAACATCGTCTCTAACATCACTTCCTGCAACAACTTAGGGTTTAGTGATGAGGAACTACCGGAAGAGGGTCCACATCATAATATGGCGCTCAATATTACAATCAACTGCCAGGACGATGCATTTGCCAGCATACTGGTAGACACCGGATCAGCTCTAAATGTAATGCCAAAGTCTACATTGATGCGATTATCATACCAAGGATCTTCGATGAGAGCCATTGAGGTCACCGTCAAAGCCTTTGATGGATCCCGAAAAACAGTTATCGACGAAGTCGACCTTCCCATAACTATCGGTCCTCACACTTTCCAAGTCACTTTCCAGGTCATGGACATCCGGGAAACCTACAGTTGTTTGTTAGGGAGACCTTGGATACACGAGGCTAGGGCAGTCACTTCGACACTTCACCAGAAGCTGAAGTTCGTCAAGAATGACCAACTCGTCACAGTCTACAGGGAGCAGGCCTTGATCGTGAGTAACAAATCGTCATCCACTTGTGTAGAACCGGAAGAGGTTGTAGGAACCTAGTTCCAAGCACTTTCGGTGAGCAATGACAATCAATTAGAAAAAGGAACATCGATTTCCGCATACAAAGATGCTCTCGAGGAGATCAAAAGTAACAATTCAAAAGGATGGGGACAACTTGTCCTCCCTACTGATAACAAAGCGAAGAAGGGTCTTGGTTTTTCCCCAACCTGTACCCAGACTGCTGCTAACGACGAAAGTTTTCATCCTATTCAAGACTTCTTCCACGATGTAGGTTTCCTTCACCCAGTGTCTCAAGAAGTCCATACCATCAACGAGGATGATTCCTCCGATACGGATGAAGAATGGAAGTCCTATCTTAATAAGGACGGTTATATGTCTCAGGAAGAGGTGCCTGTGCAATTTTGCTATCCCGCACAAAGTCCGAGATTTATACCAAGGTCAGATGTCGAAATGATATACGGAGATTGTGATCCAGAAGGATGTCGTGCTCCACCAAATTCATTACAGGAGGACACTCTAATGAAATACAACTTTGACCATGATTATTATTGCCCGATGGATGGTCTGCCTATCTGGCAGCCGTACCCAGGAGACTCGGGGCAAAAGAGTCAGCCCAATGATGCATATCAGCTGAGCATCATTGAAAAGAATACCTGCGTCCCCACCAAATCATGGGATTAACACTCAGGGCATTCAGAAAATATCTTGCACGACGATGAATTGGCAAAACTTGCCAGACTAGAATTCATCAACTATGCTTTTCCCGAGGTCAACGTCATCGAAAGGGATGATCCCTCCAGTTCCAAAGAAGTGTGGGACACCTTGGGACAGCCGAGTGGAAAATTCAACTTCATGGTCAAATACACCGCTCCCGAAAGCTCTCATATCAGGCTCAAAGACATCCAACCAACTGGATGGGGAGATATACCCGAGAGTACACATACTATGCAAAATACAACTGAAGAATCCTCCTACGACAACTCTGCCTGGGAGACAGATTCCAATGATCCTGCTCCACTAGAAATCAACGTTATTTCTGAAGAAAACCCGAGAAAAAAGGTACCCGACTTTGTGATTCACCGAGGAGTTCGCCGCCAATGGGTTGCTGTCAACATTCCGGAAGTTGTTCATAAGTCTAAGTAATTATCGTCTTTATCTTAACCTTTCACCCCGCCCAGGTGGAACGAATGTTTTGATAGGGCTCACTTTCTGTAAATATACCTCTTCGCTTCGCCCAAAGCGACGGAGTTTTGTTTTGTAGGGCCGTAGTTTCAAGAATCGATAAGATCATAAATAAAATAACGTCGTTCTGTAATTTCCATATTTATTGTTGTTTTCTCTTTTCGCTTTTTTCAGAAAATGGTAATCCTAAAAACAAATAATAAAAACAAGCAGTAAAAAAAATACACTGTACAACTCTTGCATTCTCTCTGTCTCTTCTAAACACAAATCATCACGTCATGCAGATTGCTTGTTTTAAACCCCATTGAAACATATGATCCAATGCCTTCTCCCAACTTTGAGTTCCCGGTATTTGAGGTTGAAGAAGAAGATGACGAAGAAATTCCAGGGGAGATCTCCCAATTACTCAGACAAGAGGAAAGGTCCATTAAACCTCACAAAGACCCGTTGGAAACGGTCAACTTGGGTTTAGAAGAAGAGAGCAAAGAAGTCAAGATTGGGGCACTGCTCAGTCCAAATATCAAAGAAAGTTTGATAAAGCTTCTCCAAGAGTTTCCCGATGTATTCGCTTGGTCTTATCAGGACATGCCAGGGTTGGATATCAGCATCGTGGAACATCATCTACCATTAAGATCAGAATGTCCGCCAGTAAAACAGAGGCTGAGAAGGACTCATCCAGACATGGCCATCAAAATCAAAGAGGAAGTACAGAAACAGATTGACCCGGGTTTCCTCGCCACATCAGAATATCCTCAATGGCTAGCCAACATAGTACCTGTTGCGAAAAAGGACGGAAAGGTCAGAATGTGTGTAGACTACAGGGATCTGAACAAAGCCAGTCCAAAGGATGACTTTCCCTTACCACACATTGACATGATGTAGACAGTACAACAAAGTTCAAATTTTTCTCCTTCATAGATGGATTCTCGGGCTATAATCAGATAAAAATGGCGCCGAAGGACATGGAGAAAACTTTGTTCATCACCCCATGGGGAACTTTTTGTTACAAGGTAATGCCATTCGGTTTGAAGAATGCCGGGGCAACCTATCAAAGGGCCGTGACTACTCTGTTTCATGACATGATACACAAAGAAATCGAGGTATATGTCGATGATATAATTGCCAAATCTAAGACGGAAGAGGAGCATGTGACCCACCTATCAAAACTATTCGAGCGTCTGAGAAAATACAAACTCTGCTTGAATCCCAATAAGTGCATATTCGGTGTCCGGTCGGGGAAACTTTTAGGGTTCATCGTCAGCCAGAAAGGAATTGAGGTTGATCCTGACAAGGTCAAGGCCATTCAAGAAATGCCTTCTCCAAGGACTGAAAAACAAGTTAGGGGATTCCTGGGACGTTTGAATTACATTTCCAGATTCATATTCCTCATGACCGCGACATGTGCGCCAATCTTCAAATTACTCAAAAAGAATCAGGACTACGTTTGGACAGAAGACTGCCAAACTGCCTTCGACAGTATTAAAGAGTATATGTTGAACCCACCTATCCTATCACCTCCAGTAAAAGGAAGACCGTTGATCATCTATTTAACAGTCTTGGAAGACTCAATGGGTTGTGTGCTTGGCCAACGAGACGAAACAAAAAGAAAAGAGTCTGCCATCTACTATCTGAGCATCAAATTCATCGACTGCGAGACTCGGTACACTATGCTTAAGAAAACTTGTTGTGCTTTGGCTTGGGCAGCCAAACGTCTTCGCCAGTATATGATTCGTCACACTACTTGGTTAATCTCTGAAATGGATCCAATCAAGTATGTCTTTGAAAAACCTGCTCTCACCGGAAGGATCGCCCGTTGGCAGATGTTGTTATCAGAATACGATATCGAGTACCTTGCTCAGAAAGCCGTCAAAGGAAGTGTTTTAGCCGATCATTTGGCTCATCAACCGATTGACGATCAAAAATCAGTCGGGTTTGACTTCCCAGACGAAGATGTCATGTACTTAAAAATAAAAGATTGTGACGAACCGCTACCCAGTGAAGGGCCAGAACCAGGTTCCCAATGGGAACTTATCTTTGACAGAGCTGTCATTCATTATGGAAACGGAATTGGGGCAATCATCATAACACCTCAGGGTACCCATATTCCTTTCACCGCTTGACTGACATTCAAGTGTACAAACAACGAGGCCGGATACGAAGCTTATATCATGGGTCTCAAAGAAGCGATTGACTTAAGGATCAAGAACTTGGATGTATATGGCGACTCAGCCTTGGTTATCAATTAAATCAAAGGAGATTGTAAAACATACCAATCAGGGTTGATTCCTTACGAAGAATACGTGAGGAGGTTGTTACCATTCTTCAACAGAGTCGAGTTTCATCACATCCCTCGTGAAGAGAATCACATGGCTGATGCACTAGCCACTCTCTCTTCCATGATTAGTGTAGGTCAATGGAACGGCTTACCTAAGATTGACATAATGCGCCTTCAGCAGCCCACTTACATCTTCGTGATTGAAGCAGTCATAGACGATAAACCTTGGTATCACGATATCAAATGCTTCCTTCAGAAACAAGAGTACCCACCTGGGGCATCCAGAAAAGATAGAAAGACCCTCAGAAGGCTAGCAGGTAGCTTCTTCCTGAGCGGTGATACACCCTATAAGAGAAACTTTGACATGGTCTTGCTTCGATGTATAGACAGACCAGAAGCAAACATGCTAATGAAAGAGATTCATGAAGGATCTTTTGGCACTCATGCCAACGGACACACAATGGCGAGAAAAATCCTAAGAGCAGGGTACTATTGGTTGACAATGGAATCCGATTGCTACAAATACATGAGGAGGTGTCACAAGTGTCAGATATACTTGGACAGAATCCATGTATCGCCAACACATCTCAAAGTTCTCTCTTCCCCATGGCCTTTTTCCATATGGTGGATCGACATGATCGGCATGATCGAACCCAAGGCTTCGAACGGACATTGGTTCATCCTGGTAGCCATCGACTACTTCACCAAGTGGGTCGAAGCAGCGTCATACGCCAATGTAACCCGACAAGTCGTGGTCCGCTTTATCAAAAAAAATCTCATCTGCCGTTATGGTGTTCCAAGCCAGATCATTACAGATAATGGATCCAACTTAAATAATAAGATGATGAAGGAGTTGTGCACTGAGTTCAAGATCGAACACCATAACTCATCTCCCTACCGACCCAAGACGAATGGAGCGGTAGAAGCGGCTAACAAGAACATCAAGAAGATTGTTCAGAAGATGGTTGTAACCTATAAAGACTGGCACAAGATGCTGCCCTTTGCTCTTCACGGTTATCGAACATCTGTCCGCACTTCAACAGGGGCAACCCCTTTCTCTCTAGTATATGGCATGGAAGCAGTGCTTCCCATAGAGGTAGAGATCCCATCAATCTGGGTATTGATGGAAGCTAAGCTAACAGAGGCAGAATGGTGTCAAAGTCGACACGACGAACTGAATCTGATCGAGGAAAAGCGAATAACGGCACTATGCCATGGTCAGTTGTATCAACAAAGAATGAAGAAGGCGTTCGACAAAAAGGTCCGACCTCGCGTCTTCAGAAAAGGAGACCTCATGCTCAAGAAGATACAATCATTCCTCACTGATTCCTGGGGCAAGTGGACTCCGAATTATGACGGCCCCTATGTGGTCAAGAAAGCTTTCTCAGGCGGCGCCTTGAGACTCGCAACCATGGATGGAGAGTAATTTTCCTACCCCACGAATGTTGACGAGTCAAGAAATACTTCGCCTAAATAAAAGAAACATCTCAGTGGATTGAAAACCCAAAAAGGCGGTTCAGGCAAAAATTAGAGACATGATCAAAAATCATCTTGGTGGATTGGAAATCTCAAAAGTATAATCCAGGAAAAAATTAGGGATAATGGCAAGTAACTACGTCCAACAGGGGCAAGTCCCTCAGTAGCGGTCATGTCATCCATTAAGAAAAATCCAGTCAAGGTCATCTTCGACAGAAGCTCAGGATGCCCGAAATTCAAAGTTGGTAGAAGGATAGCGGTCGTTATGTTTCAATGTAGCCCTTTTCCCTCAAATTACCATTTTCTAACTTTGTAAATACTCTATGGAATCACGCGCTTAGCTGATTTCCATCCTATCAATAAAATTTGAGCCCTAGTGCTTTTGTTTGCAATTCTTATTTGTTTTAGCTTTACAGAACGACATTTTAACATGATTAACGATTCTTGAAATAAAATTAAAAATGAATTTACTTGTTAAAATTTTTTTGCTTTTAAAATAAAGATGGCAATTATTTTGACTGTTGAACATCGAAAGAACGTCGATCGCTTCTCCAGAAGTAATCGAACCTCAAAGTGCAGAATAAAAGTCCTCATAAGCCAGTGCGCCTGAATGAAGGATCAGCCGTGTCAGATGCGAATATTTCGTCCGACATCCCCGACCGAGTTCTTATCTCCTAAGATCGACCAACATAGTTCCCAACAGGGACTATCTCTCCTAAGCAAGGCAGAATTTCTATTTTGGACCAAATGGTACTTCTTTGTCCCCCGCAATGGCCGAGTATCCAGTCGTGTTCATCCCTTAGTTTGTATGTCACGTCAGTTTTGTCAGCATAAGCATACATACATCATGCATTATTGATTTACATTCATATTCATATTGCATCCCTATCACTCAAGTCGGTCTTATCCCCTAGTGATAAAAGTCCTCTCAATCGAGTTGTCAGTTCTTTCCTCATCAGGAAATGTTTTGTCTAAACCACCTTTCTCCCCAGTTTATTTCTGGGATGGAGACGGTCTTCGACCAATTTGATAACTTGAACCTCTGAAAAGCAAGCAAACATTCGACAAATATCACTCTTCGCCATTGAAGATGATATCTTTGCTTTCCTGGATTAAGGAAAATCCCCAGAGAAAGCCTTTTAATCAAAGCTTCGGCAATATAGCAGTTTTTCTCCAGAAAATTCGCTGACGAAAAGGTCACCAGCACCTCAAAATTGGATTACATCACATGGCATTTCTCCGAGAAGACCTCGAGAAAAGTGTGATGTAGCATCCCCAAACAGAAAGCAGTCTCTCAAGAGACTCGTTTTCCCCAGTAGAGTCGACAAATGGCGTCTCCAACAGAGAAGTTTGTGCACTCCTATTACAATTCAGACGAATGGGTTTCCCCAGCAAGTCTGACAAACAAAATTTTTCCGTCAAATGGCATCTCCCCAGGAAAATTCGGCGAGAAGTTTGAGGAAAACCGCTAACAAATAGCGTCCCTTGTCAAGAAAGTTTATTAACAAAAAAAAACTGAGACCAGCTCCTTGGTAGGGAACCAGGATTGAGGGGAAGTTTATTTCATAGACTGAGACCAGTTCCTTGGTAGGAAACCAGGATCGAGGGGAAGTTTAAATAAGAAACTGAGACCAGTTCCTTGGTAGGAAACCAGGATCGAGGGGAAGTTTGTGTCAGAAACTGAGACCAGTTCCTTGGTAGGAAACTAGAATCGAGGGGAAGTTTTTACCTTTTCTAAGCATCATCGCTTAGCAAAGGAAGATGGATGAGCAACCTACCATTCATAACCACCATCAAAATTTCGGGTATTCCGATATTTAATCATCTTGCACCCCGAATGCCCGAATACCTTCGTCATTCACACCTTCAAGTCCAAGAAGATTAAATAGGGGCATCTGTCATACCCTAAATTTTGACCACTTAGATTTCCCATCATTGTGCAAATCATTACCACAAAATGGATGAACCATCATGCCTCATAAATCTCCTCAAAGATGATTGAGCATTCACCACAATCAAAGATAAAAGTTTCAAGCCCTCTCTGGACACTTAGACAAAAGATCAATCAAGAAATGACATGATCTTCAACTTGTCTAGTCTCTCAAGCACCCACAAAGGATCAAGAGGACTCCCACATCAAAAATTAAGCACAAAGTTGCAGCATTCCAAGTGGATTAAGCCTCAAGATCGCCAGTGTCACCAAATTGGGGTTTTGGTCGACCAAGGCCTCCAGATGGGAATTTTCCTCTGGGCATGAGCCAATGCTTCAAAATATAACTCAATATGCTCTAAGGGACCTCATGAACCCAATCATCAAGTCAATTTAGCCTCAAGGGAAGCATTCATAAAAAATCAGGAATTAGGGTTTCTTGACCTAATTCACCCCTAAGTTGACTTTTGGGACAAAATATGAGCCAAGACCTCAAGACATGATTTAAGGGTCTCTAGCATACTATATTGATCCATTTGCAACAATTGATTGATTCAAGAAGCTTGATCAACAAGTTTCAATTTCATCTGGACCACACTTAGGGTTTTGAGGAAAAAGTAAACTGTATCTTTGACTTTGGACCAAGACATGCTCCCAAACCTTGGGACATGATTCAATACACCCTATAACACCCATGGAACATATCCATCAAGTTTGATTTAGGCCAAGGACTTGATTTCACAAAGGATCTCACCGTTTGAAATTCATTTGATAAAAAGTCAACTGTGCACAAAAGTCAAGTTTGACTTTTTGAGAATTTTCACAATTATGGTTCCTCAACCCTAAAATGATGTTAATGTGTGATTGGAATCATCATTCATCAAGAAAAATCAAAGAAATTGGGATAACTTGTAAAAGGGGTAACCATAAAAACTTAGAAATTTTTAAAGTTATGGAACAAAGTGGCTAGGGTACCAACTTCCAAGGATCATAACTTATGATCCAAGCAACCATTTTGGCTTATCCAAAGATGGATTTGTAGCTCTCATGCCATTCTTCAAAAGTGTCAACTACACCTCATTCCAATTCCTCATGAATTTTAAGTTATGGAATGATCAAAATGGCTGAAAACCCAAAAATGACATTTTTCCAACACTTAGTGAAATTTTCACTAAGTTAGAATCTGTTTCACTTTTTTCAAAATGTAGGGGCATTTTTCACCTGGATCCAAAATTTTTAAAAACAAACTATGATCACGCATATGTTGTATCATATGAGAGCTTTCCAAAATGTCCAAAAACCCCATGAAATTCCATTTGAGCTAAGAGTTATGACAGTGGCAATATGCCTTGCTGCAACTGTCATAACAAGGCAGATTTATGCATTTTGCTCGATTTGAGCAATTTGTGCAAATGACAAACAAGTTTATCCATCTGAACACCTCAAGGGGAGACCAAGGAGGAACAAACACTGATCCATAATCCTCCCAAGTCTTTGGAACTACAAATAGCATGCCAAACCTAAAAACCCTAAAAAGGGGACAAGACTCCAATTTTGTTTTGGAGCATTCAATGGATGCACCAAGGTGGCATGAACTGACACTATTCTAACTGAATGAGTCAAGGATGATCTCTGAACTAGGGAACCAAAGGCCTGTGCTCTAACCTCTAGTCAATGGCTAGAGGAGACTTAAGATTCCAAAGTGACACAATTGGCCACAGACCTGTACCAGTTGCCATTCCATACTTCTTGCAAAACAAACTTACTCTACTATGAATAGAGCTCATTTGTGATCAGTTTAAGTACACCAAAGGCCTACAACACTTGCCTTTCTCAAAATCATCTTCTCACTCTCAAAAATGGCTTTCTTAGCAAGTCATTATCGAATTTTTTAGTAGAGAGCAATTCCACTCAAACCAATTGCTCAAAAACTAAACACACAACTGTAACACTGATTTCTCATAATCACCAGCCAGTTGCTCAAGTTTTCAACCAAGTTGCAGTTGAGATGCCATGAAGTGATCCAGCCATTTCCAATCAAGTCCAAGCAGTCAAACACACTCTATATGGTGTAGGGAAGCTGTTCAGATCATCACAACTCATCTGTAAGACCTCCAACTCAAAAATCACATTGCTCTTGCTGTCACGACCTTCAAGTAAGCCTAAACTTGGTCATCTCTTAATCTATGCATATTTCCTCGCATAATACTTTTTCCAAATGTACATAATCATGCATAGAATGTTTCCCCTCAATTAATTGCTTTGTTTGAATCGTGTATCAAAATTCTCAGCCTTCATGCAAATTTTAGGGTTCTTGAGGTTTTGTCTTGATTTCTTATTCCAAGCTTAAAATAAATGAAATTAGACCATAGACATGATCGTGAGGTGAAAACGAGTATATTGATATGTGGATGGTGTGATTTCATCAAGTATTTAGTGAGATTGGTGAGAAAATGCAAATATGCAGAAACAGGGGGGTGTCGCGTGTTCTTGGTGTGTTCTTGGCGCCATTTTTTGAATATTTGAGTTTTGTGATTTTATTTAATTGATTCAAAAATTAATTTCTCTCTGGTTTTTAATGATTTTGAGTTGATTCTTTTTTTAATAATTCACAAAAATGTTAAAACATTTTATTTTACCAAAATTTCCCAAAAATATTATTTATTTCATATACTTGATATTTTTGCAAAGAATTAATTTTTATTTGTTATTTAACATTTAAAATATTTTTTCCTCTTGATTTTCCAAAATTAATTGGTTTCCAATCATTTTGTGGATAAAAACATGATTTTTCAGACATTAATCCAAGATCACAACTTGTTTTTCATGCATGTTTGATAATTTTGATCATTTTAATTGACTTTTTATTTAATTAAAATACATTTTGAAACTAATTTAGGGTTTTGAACTTAATCACCCTAAACAAATCTTTTTCAAATAATTTGGGCCTCTTGGTAGAGTGTAAGTCCCATCCTTTTGTAAATAAAAACCTTTTTGCGCCTCAGTGAATTGTATAAGTCCCGATACCGTCAAAAAGTTCGGCGCGGTCGCCACCTTTTTAACAAAAAAAACCCTGGGCTTCTCCTTGAGCTATAAGACCCATCTTTATTCATTTTCAAACTCTTTGGGCCTCTTGATAGAGTGTAAGTCCTATCCCTTTGTAAATAAACAATTTTAGGCCTCACACATTGTATAAGTCCCTCTTTATATTTCCAAAGGCTCGGCGCGATCGTCGCATTTCAAAACAAAGTCATATGGGCTTCTCCTTGAGTTATAAGACCCATCTTTGTTCATTTTAAATAATTTTGGCCTCTTAAGAGAGTGTAAGACCCATCCCTTTGTACAGAAAACCTTTCTTTAGGCCTCAGTCACTTGTATAAGTCCCTGTACTAATTTAAAACAACGGTGTGATCACTGTTGAAATGTGGGCCTCTCTTTGAGCTGTAAGCCCCAACAATCTTTTCAAAGCACTTTCTCCTTTGATTTAGATTCAAATATACATGTTGTTTTCAAAACTTTCTTTAATTTCTTTGTTGAACAGGTAACAACACAGCATGGAAGCTCTACAACGGGTAAGTGTTTATCCGCTTTCCTTTACTGCTTTCATATATATAACTGTATTGTGGGGCTGCTTCACTGTAAGTCTTCTTTCATATCCTCTTTAAATACTGGTCATGTATCAACTGTGTATATACTAGTATAGTTATTTAAAGTTTTCCTCGGCAACTACGTCTAGCACTAGGTAAAGCCCTGCTGGTCACTCTTAAATACAAACAAAACTAGATCCCTCGTAGGATTCCAGATACAGTCTTCCCTCCTCTTGGGGTTAAACAATATGGAACAAAGAGAAAGGTAGTATTCTCGGTGAACCTTTTCTCAGACTGTCACCCTTAGAAATTGTCAAAGAAACTATAACTCCCCAGAGATGATATTTTCTCCGTGAATGGCATTTCTTGAGTTTCTTCCAAACCCTCGAACTTTCCTGGAATGATCTCTTCTCTGTGAATTGCATTTCTTGAACTTCTCTTGGTTTGGGGACCCACAGGCTTCCTAAAAGCATCCCCGCCTCCTCTTGGGCGTTGTACAAGGACCCTTCGGCTTCTTAGAAGTTCTCATGCCTTCTCTTGAGCTTAATACAAGGACCCTGATGATCTCTTAAAGGTATAAGACAGAACGTAGTCATCCTTTGCTAGAGCAGTCTTTCCAGTGTCAGACCTCAAGCCACTTTAAGGTTGATTCTCATCCCTTAATGCCCGTGCCTCCTCTTGGGCATCATACAAAAGATAAAACTCTAGACTTGGGCAGTCTAAGCCTCTTGAGTCTCAAAGACATTCTCAAGTTCCTTCTAAACATAAGCAGAAGCCCGATCTCTCTCATGAGAGTTCCCCACACTTGGACCCGCTTCAGGATCTCAATAATCCTCAGCAGTAAGTCAGCCTCCTCTTGGGATTTATACAAATGATTCTCCCCAGTGGAGCTAACCTTTTCAGACTCTCTTGTTGAGTCCATCACTTTTCAAGACTCTCTCGTTGAGTCAATCTCCTTTTAGCCTCAATCTCGGGCTTCGTACGAGACAGCAAATCACTCTCGTGTTGAGTATAAAAGACTCTCTTGTTGAGTCAATCTTTTTAGCCTCCGTCTTGGGCTTTGTACAAGACATATAAAAGCACTCTCTTGTTGAGTCAAACTCATTTCAGCCTCCATCTTGGGCTTTGTACAAGACACCTATAAACCTCCCTCAACGGAGTCAAAAATCCCTTTTAGCCTCAATCTTGGGCTTTGTACAAGATAGAAAGAACATTTTTCCCAGAAAAATCAAATTGTTAGCCTCCTCTTAGGCTTTGTATAGTGATATCCCCAAAGAGTCAGTCTCTTTTTTAGCCTTAATCTTGGGCCTGGTACAAGACATATACACTCTCTTGTTGAGTCGGTCTTATCTAGCCTCCTTTTAGGCTTCGTATAAAGAATTCCCTGGTTGAGTCAATCAACCTTTTAGAATCAACCTTGTGCTTCGATCAAGGCACACAAAAATCAACAAATCCCTCTTTAGAGATGACAAATTATCTCTCAGTCAAAACCCTTCAGCTTCACATCTTGGGCTTTGAACAAGATACAAATTGCCTCTAGCTTCAATGTTGGGGTTTGAACAAGACACCAAAACACTTTTTTCCTCCCTTAGAATAGGAGGAACTACGATCGCTCTGATTTCCTTGTTTCGTTAAACGGGAATACGTAGGCATAATATTGCGAAATCTTAGCTAGCATACTAATCAAAACTCTAAATTCCAGTACCTTCATACATCAATTGAAAAACATCAGACCTAGTACCTTACCAAAAGCCTCGTAGACACTCTGTTCTTAAGAAAATAACCCAAACAGAGACCCCTTATTTTGATAGCATCTGTAAACCAACAGTCAGCTGTTTAAACTCAGTATACAAGTAGTGTTAATTGGAGACATCTATCTCCCTTCCTTAATCAGCTTCACAGGATAAAAAAGTGAATCAAATTGTAGCACCAAAGCGATATTGATTCGAAACCACAAAAACCGTGCTACAGAACTTTCAAGAGAGAGGCTGGGTTTCTGTTGTAGATTGATCCAGAGAGCCCGGGGTTTCTTCCTATATTTGTAAGGAACTTGAGAATGTCTTTGAGACTCAATGGGATTAGACTGTCCAAGTCTACTGGTGTGGAAGAGTTTTATCTTTTGTATGATGCCCAAGAGGAGACACGGGCATTAAGGGATGAGTCTCAAGCCTAAAGTGGTCTGAGGTTTGACACTGGAGAGACTACTCTAGCAAAGGATGACTAAATTCTATCTTATACCTTTAAGCGGTCATCAGGGTCCTTGTATTAAGCCCAAGAGAAGGCATGAGAACTTCTAAGAAGCCGAAGGGTCCTTGTACAAAGTCTAAGAGGAGGTGGGGATGCTTGTAGGAAGCCCGTGGGCCCCAAACCAATAGAAGTTCAAGAAATGCCATTCACCGAGAATAGATCATTTAGTGAAAGTTCGAGGTTTGAAGAAACTCAAGAGATGCCATTCACCGAGAATAGATCAACTCTGGGGAGTAGAATTTCTTTGACAATTTCTAGGGGTGACAGTCAGAGAAAAGGTTCACGAGGAATACTGCCTTTCTCTTTGTTCCATATTGTTTAAGCCCAAGAGAAGGCAAGACTGTATTTGGAAATCCTATGGGGATCTAGTTTTGTTTGTATTTAAGAGCGACCAACAGGGCTTTACCTAGTTCTAGACCTAGTTGCCGGGGAAAATTCTAAACAACTATACTAGTATATATACAGTTGATATATGAAAAGTATTTAAAAGGGTATGAAAGAAGACTAACCATGCGCAGCTTCCCACAATACAGTTATATATATATATATATATATATATATATATATATATATATATATATATATATATATATATACGAAAGTGAGTAAATGAAAGCTGTTAAAACTTACAGGCGAGCAAGCTTCCATGCTATTATTGTTAGTTGTTCAAAGAAATTAAAGAAAGTTTTGATAACAGTATATATATATATATATATATATTTGAATCTAAATCAAAAGGGAATTTGTTTGAAAAGATTATTGGGGCTTATACTCAAAGAGAGGCCAAAGGTTTAACAGTGATTGCACCGTTATTTTGAATATCATCTCGGGATTTATACAATGACTGAGGCCCAAAAAGGTTTTTTAACAATAGGGTAGGGACTTACAACTCAAGGAGAGGCCCAAAAGGTGTTTTAAAAGAAAAGAAATGGGACTTACAACACGAGGGTAGGCCCAGATGATTTGATTTTGAACTGGCAATCGTGCCGAGATTTTTTGAAAATGTGTTGGGACTTTTACAACGTCTGAGGCCCAAAAAGGTTTTGGTTAAAAGGGGATTGGGTCTTACACTCTATTAGAGGTCCAAAGAGTTTGAAAATGAATAAAGAAGAGTCTTATAGCTCAAGGAGAAGCCCAGTTGATTTTGTTAAAAAGGCGACGATCGCGCCGAACTTTTGAAAATATACAGAGGGACTTATACAATGCGTGAGGCCCAAAATTGTTTATTTACAAAGGGGTTGGGTCTTACACTCTATTAGAGGCCCATGAGTGTTTGAACAAGATCGATGAGGGTGAAATCAATCAAAACCCTAATTTTGTTTAAAAATGGAATTAATTTTGTTTAAAAATTAATAAAAATTATTGAAAACATGTGAAAAATGAGTGGTGATCTTAGATCAATGTTTCAAAAATCATGTTTTTATCAACAAAATGATTGAAAACCATTTAACTTTGGAAAATCAAGAAGGAAAAAATATTTTAAATGTTAAAAAACAAATAAAAGTTAATTCTTTGCAAAAATATCAAGTATATGAAATAAATAATATTTTTGGGAAATTTTTGTAAAATAAAATATTTTAACATTTTTATGAATTTTTAAAAAAAGAATCAACTCAAAATCATTAAAATTCAGAGAGACATTAATTTTTGAATCAATTAAATAAAATCACAAAATTCAAATATTTGAAAGTTTGAAAAAGGGCGCCAATAACACCTTGGTTTTGCCTGCGTGTTCTGTTTTGCCCAGATTTGCATTTTCTCATCAATCTCACTGAATACTTGATGAAATCACACAATCCACATATCAATCTACTCGTTTTCACCTCACGATCATGTCTATGGTCTTTAATTTCATTTATTTTAAGCATGGAATAAGAAATCAAAGAGAAACCTCAAGAACCCTAATTTCTACATGAAGGCTAAGAAATTTCATACACGATTCATACAAAGCAATTAATTGAGTGGAAACACTCCATACATGATTATGAACATATGGCAAAATTATTGTGCGAGGAAATATGCATGAATCATGAGATGACCAAGTTTAGGCTTACTTGAAGGTCGTAGCAGCAAGAGCAACTTGATTTTTTGAGTTAGAGGTGTTACAGATGAGTTGTGATGATCTGATCAGCTTCCCTACACCATATGGAGTGTGTTTGAAAGCTTGGATTGATTTGAAATGGACTGGAACAGATTGTGGCACCTCAGCTGCAACTTTGTTGAAAACTTGAGCAAATGGATGGTGATTTCATGAATTTGGTGTTCCAGTTGTTGGTTTAGTGTTTGATGGGCTCACATATGATGTTTATGAGGTGTGTGCGTGATTGGTTTGGTTGGAAACACTTTCTAATTCAAAACCCGATAGTAGCTTGCATTAGAAGGTATTTTTTGAAGTGAGGGTGTGATTTTGAGAAAGGCGAGTGTTATAGGCCTTTGGTGTACTCAAAATGATCATAAATGAGGTCTATTTATAGTGTGTCATGTTTGTTTTGCAAGGAATAGGGAATGGCAACTGCAGCAGGCCTTTGGCCAATGTGGATCAAATGGAATATCAAGTCTCCTCTAGCAATTGACTTGAGATTAGAGCACAGGCTTATGGTTCTCTGATTCAAGGATAAGGCTTGACTGAAGTGTTCATCTTTGCTCTGATACATGCCACCTCTAAGCATCCATGGAATGCCTCAAAACAAAATTGGAGTCTTGAGGCATCTTTAGCTTTTAGGGGTGCCAAACCTATATGTAGTTCCAAAGACTTGGGAGGCTTATGGATCAGTGCTTGTCCCTTGGTTGTTCCCCCTTGAGGTGTGCAGATGGATAAACATGCTTGAAGTTGCATAATTTGAGCAATTCGAGCACTAATGCACAAATCTGCCTTGCCAAGACAGTTTGCAGCAAGGCATGTTGCAGCTGTCATAACTCCTAGCTCAGATGGAATTTGATGGAGTTCTTGGACATTTTGGAAATCTGATATACCCTATTTCAACATGATGTCCAACTTTGGTTTTGAGTCAACTTGAATTATAATGAAAAATGCCTCTACATTTGGGGAAAAATAAGGCAGATTCTGACTTAGTGAAAATTTCACTAAGTGTTGGAAAAATGTCACTTTTGTGTTTTCAGCCATTTTGATCACTCCATAACTAAAAATCCATGAGGAATTGGAATGAGCTGTAGTTGACACTTTTAAAGTATGGCATGATATCTATAAATCTAGCTTTGGACCATCCAAAATGGTTGCTTGGATCTCAAGTTATGGTCCTTGGAAGTTGGTACCCTAGCCATTTTGTTCCATAACTTTGAAAAATTCTAAGTTTTTTATGGTTACTCCTTTTACAAGTTAACTCACTTTCCTTGATTTTTCTTGATGAATAATGATTCCAAATACATATTAACATTGTGTTTAGGGTCAAAGAACCATAATTGTGAAAAATCTCAAAAAGTCAAACTTGATTTTGTGCACAGTTGACTTTTTATCGGATGAAATCCAAACTGTGCGATCCTTTGTGAAATCAAGACCTTGACCTAAATCAAACATAATGGATACATTCCATAGGTGTTATAGGGTGTATTGAATCATGTCCCAAGGTTTGGGAGCATGTCTTGGTCAAAAGTCAAAGGTACAATTGACTTTTCCCTCGAAACCCTAATTGTGGTCCTGATAAAAATGAAACTTGTGAGTCAAGCTTCTTGGATTAATCCATTGTTGCAAATGGATCAATATAGTGTATTGGAGACCCTCAAATCGTGTCTTGAGGTCTTGGCTCATGTTTTGTCCCAAAAGTCAACTAAGGGGTGAATTAGGTCAAGAAACCCTAATTCCATATTTTTTTGTGGATGCACCCCCTGAGGTAAAATTGACTTGATGATTGGGTCCATGAGGTACCTTGTAGTATCTTGGGTTGTGCTTTGAAGCATTGGCTCATGCCTAGAGGAAAATTTCCACATGGAGGCCTTAGTCGACCAAAACCCTAATTTGGTGACATTGTCTATCTTGAGGCTTGATCCACTTGGAATGCTGCAAATTTGTGCTTGATTCTTGATTTGGGAGTCCTATTGATCCATTGTGGGTGTTTGAGAGGCTAGACAAGTTGAAGATCATGCCATTTCTTGATTGATCTTTAGTCTAAGTGCCCTAAGAGGGCTTGAAACCCGAATTCTTGTTAGTAGTGAATGCTCAACAATTCCTTGAGGAGATTGATGAGACATGAAAGTATCTCCATTTTGTGATGATGATTGGCACAATGATGGGAAATCTTAGTGGTCAAAATTTAGGTTATGACAGATGCCCCTATTTAATCTTCTTGGACCCGAAGGTGTGAATGGCGAAGGTATTCGGGCATTCTGGGTATAAGAGGATTAAATATCGGAATACCCGAAATTTGATGGTGGTTATGAATGGAAGTTTGCTCATCCATCTTCTTTTGCTAAGCAATGATGCTTAGAAAAGGTAAAACTTCCCCTCGATCCTGGTCTTCAGCAAAGGAACTAGTCTAAGTTTCCTTTGTCAATAAACTTCCCCTCGATCCTGGTTTCCTACCAAGGAACTAGTCCTAGTTTCTGAAATAAACTTCCCCTCGATCCTGGTTTCCTACCAAGGAACTGGTCTTAGTTTCTGATATAAACTTCCCCTCGATCATGGTCTTTTGCCAAGTAACTGGTCGTAGTTTCTGATATAAACTTCCCCTCGATCCTGGTCTTCAGCCAAGGAACTGGTCTTAGTTTCTTTTGCCAATAAACTTTCTTGACAAGGGATGCTATTTGTAGCGGTTTTCCTCAAACTTCTCGCCGAATTTTCCTGGGGAGATGCCATTTGATGGGAAACTTTTTTGATGTCAGACTTGCTGGGGAAACCCATCTGTCTGAGCAGTAGAGGTGTTCAAACTTCTCTGTTTTGGAGACTCCATTTGTCGACTCTACTGGGGAAAACGAGTCTCTTGAGAGACTGCTTCCTATTTGGGGAGATTACATCATACTTTTTCTCGAGATCTTCTCGGAGAAATTCCATGTGATGTAATCCAATTTTGAGGTGCTGATGACCTTTTCATCAGCGAATTTTCCGGAGAAAAACTGCTGTAGTGCCGAATCTTTGATTAAGAGGTTTTCTCTAGGGATTTTCCTTAATCCGGGAAAACGAAGATATCATCTTCAATGGCAAAGAATGACGTTTGTCGATGGTTCTCTTGCTTTTCAGAGGTTCAAGTTATCAAAGTGGTCGAGGATCGGCTCCAATCCAGAAATAAACTGGAGGAGAGATTGTTCAGACGCAACATTTCCTGACGAGGAAAGAACTGACAACTCGATTGATAAGAGGACTTTTATCACTTGGGGAAATGACTGACCAGAGTGATAATGATGCAATATGAATATGCATGTGAATCAATTATGCATGACGTATGTATGTTTATGCTGACAAAACTGACGCGACATACAGACTAATAGATGAACACGACTGGATACTCGGCCACTGCAGGGGACGAAGAAATACCATTTGTTCCAGATAGCAATTATGCCTTGCTTAGGAGAGATAGTCCCTATGGGGAAAACCGTTGGTCGGGCTTAGGATATAAGAACTCTGCCGGGGATGTCGGACAAAATATTCGCATCTGACATAGCTGATCCTTCATCCAGGCGCACTGGCTTAGAAGGAGTACTTCGATTCTGCACTTTGAAGCTCGATTACTTCTGGAGAAGCGATCGATGTTCTTTCGATGTTCAACAGTCAAAAGAAATTGCCATCTTTATTTTAAAAGTAGAAAAAAGTTTGACAAGTAAATTCATTTTTGTTTTATTTCAAGAATCGTTTATCATATTAAAAACATCATTTTGTAAAGCTAAAACAAATGAGAATTGCAAACAAAAGCACTAGGGCTCAAATTTCATTGATAGGATGGAAATCAGCCAAACGTGTGATTCCATAGAGTATTTACAAAGTTAGAAAATGGTAACTTAAGAGAAAAGGGCTACATTGAAACATAACGACTACTATCCTTCTACCAACTTTGAATTCTGGACATCCTGAGCTTCCGTCGAAGATGACTTGACTGGAGTTTTCCTGATGGATGACATGACTGCCGCTGAGGGACTTGCCCCTTTGTTGGACGTAGTTACTTGCCCATATCCCTAACTTTTGCCTAGATTGTACTTTGAGATTTCCAATCCATCGAGATGATTTTTGATCATGTCTCTAATTTTTTCCTGGACCGCCCTTTCGGGTTTTCAATCCACCGAGACATTTTTATTTATTTATTATTATTTTTTTATTTATGCGAAGTATTTCTTGACTACGTCAACATTTGTGGGGTAGGAAAATTCCTCTCCGTCCATGGTTGCGAGTCTCAAGGCGCCGCCTAAGAAAGCTTTCTTAACCACATAAGGGCCGTCATAATTCAGAGTCCATTTCCCCCGGGAATCAGTGAGAAATTATTGTATCTTCTTAAGCACGAGGTCTCCTTTCCTGAAGACGCGAGGTCAGACCTTTTTGTCAAACGCCTTCTTCATTCTTTGTTGATACAACTGACCATGGCATAGTGCCAGTATTCGCTTCTCTTCAATCAGATTCAGTTCGTCGTGTCGACTTTGACACCATTCAGCCTCTGTTAGCTTAGCTTCCATCAATACCCGGATTGATGGGATCTCTACTTCCATGGGGAGCACTGCTTCCATGCCATATACTAGAGAGAAAGGGGTTGCCCCTGTTAAAGTGCGGACATATGTTCGATAACTGTGAAGGGAAAAAGGTAGCATCTCATGCCAGTCTTTGTAGGTTACAACCATCTTTTGAACGATCCTCTTGAAGTTCTTATTAGCTGCTTCTACCGCTCTATTCATCTTAGGTCGGTAGGGAGATGAGTTATGGTGTTCGATCTTGAACTCGACGCACAACTCCTTCATCATCTTGTTATTTAAGTTAGATCCATTATCAGTAATGATCTGGCTAGGAACACCATAATGGCAGATGATATTGTTTTTGATAAAGCGGATCACGACTTGTCGGGTTACATTGGTTTACGATGCTGCTTCGACCCATTTGGTGAAGTAGTCAATGGCTACCAGGATGAACCGATGTCCGTTCGAAGCCTTGGGTTCAATCATGCCAATCATGTCGATCCCCCATATGGAAAAAGGCCATGGGGAAGAAAGAACTTTGAGATGTGTTGGCGGTACATGAATTTTGTCTATGTGTATCTGACACTTGTGACACTTCCTTATGTACTTGTAGCAATCGAATTCCATTGTGAACAAATAGTACCCTGCTCTCAGAATTTTTCTCGCCATTGTGTGTCCGTTGGCATGAGTGCCAAAGGGCCCTTCGTGAATTTCTTTTATAAGCATGTTTGCTTCTGGTCTGTCTACACATCGAAGATAAACCATGTCAAAGTTTCTCTTATAGAGTGTATCACCGCTCAAGAAGAAGCTGCCTGCTAGCCTTCTGAGGGTCTTTCTGTCTTTTCTAGATGCCCCAGGTGGGTATTCTTGTTTCTGAAGGAATCATTTGATATCGTGATACCAAGGTTTGTCGTCTATGATTGCTTCGATCGTGAAGATGTAAGCAGGCCGTTCTAGGTGCATTATGTCGATCTTAGGTATGTCGTTCCATTGACCTACACTAATCATGGAAGAGAGAGTGGCTAATGCATCAGCCATGTGATTCTCTTCACGAGGGATGTGATGAAACTCGATTCTGTTGAAGAAAGGTAACAACCTTCTCGCGTAGTCTTTGTAAGGAATCAGTCCTGATTGGTATGTGTTCCAATCTCCTTTGATCTGATTGATAACCAGGGCTGAGTCGCCATATACATCCAAGTTCTTGATCCTTATGTCGATCGCTTCTTCGAGACCCATGATACAAGATTCGTATTTGGCCTCGTTGTTTGTACACTTGAATGTCAATCTGGCAGTGAAAGGATTGTGGGTACCCTGAGGTGTTATGATGATTGCCCTAATTCCGCTTCCATAATGATTGACAACTCCGTCAAAGATAAGTCCCCATTGGGAACCTGGTTTCGGCCCTTCACTGGGTAGTGGTTCATCGCAGTCCTTCATTTTTAAATACACAACATCTTCGTCTGGGAAGTCAAATCCGACTGATTCTTGATCGTCAATCGGCTGATGAGCCAAATGATCGGCTAAAACACTTCCTTTGACGGCTTTCTGAGCATGGTACTCGATGTCGTATTCTGATAACAACATCTGCCAACAGGCTATCCTTCCCGTCAGAGCAGGTTTTTCAAAGACATACTTGATTGGATCCATTTCGGAGATTAACCAAGTAGTGTGACGAATCATGTATTGGCGAAGACGTTTGGCTGCCCAAGCCAGAGCACAACAAGTTTTCTCAAGCATTGTGTACCGAGTTTCACAGTCAGTGAACTTCTTGCTCAAATAGTAGATGGAAAACTCTTTCCTTTTGGTTTCATCTTGTTGGCCAAGTACACAACCCATGGAGTCTTCCAAGACTGTTAGGTAGATGATCAGTGGTCTTCCTTCCACTGGAGGTGATAGAATCAGTGGATTCAATAGGTATTCCTTGATACTGTCGAAGGCGGTTTGGCAGTCTTCTGTCCAAGTTCAGTCCTGATTCGTTTTTAGTAACTTGAAGATCGGTGCACATGTCGCGGTCATGAGGAATATGAATCTAGAAATATAGTTCAAACGTCCCAGGAATCCCCTACCTTGTTTTTCAGTCTTTGGAGAAGGCATTTCTTAAATGGCCTTGACTTTGTCAGGATCAACCTCAATTCCTTTCGGGCTGACGATGAATCCTAGCATTTTCCCTGAGCGGACACCGAATGTGCACTTATTGGGATTTAAGCGGAGTTTGTACTTCCTCAGACGCTCGAATAACTTTGACAGATGGGTCACATGCTCCTATTCTGTCTTAGATTTGGCAATCATATCATCGACACACACTTCTATTTCTTTGTGTATTATGTCGTGAAACAGAGTAGTCATGGCCCTTTGATAGGTTGCCCCGACGTTCTTCAAACTGAACGGCATTACCTTGTAACAAAAAGTGCCCCATGGGGTGATGAATGAAGTTTTCTCCATATCCTTCGGCGCCATTTTTATCTGATTATAGCCCGAGAATCCATCCATGAAGGAGAAAACTTTGAATTTTGCTGTATTGTCTACCAGCATGTCAATGTGCGGTAAGGGAAAGTCATCCTTTGGACTTGCTTTGTTTAGATCCCTGTAGTCTACACACATTCTGACCTTTCGGTCCTTTTTCGGAATAGGTACTATGTTGGCTAGCCATTGAGGATATTCTGATGTGGCGAGGAAACCTGCGTCAATCTGTTTTTGTACTTCCTCTTTGATTTTAATGGCCATATCTGGATGAGTCCGTCTTAGTCTTTGTTTTACCGGCGGACATTCTGATCTTAACGGTAGATGATGTTCCACAATGCTGGTATCCAACCCTAGCATATCCTGATAGGACCAAGCGAATACATCGGGAAACTCTTTGAGAAGCCTTATCAAACCTTCTTTGACAGTTGGACTGAGCAGTGCCCCAATCTTGACTTCTTTTCTCTTTTCTTATGAACCCAAGTTGACTGTTTCCAACGGTTCTTTGTAAGGTTTAATGGACCTTTCCTCTTGTCTGAGTAATCGGGAGATCTCTTTTGGAATTTCTTCGTCATTTTCTTCTTCAGCCTCAAATACCAGGAATTCAAAGTTGGGAGAAGGCATTGGATCGTATGTTTCAATGGGGTTTAAAACAAGCAATCTGCATGACATGATGATTGTTTTTAGAAGAGATAGAGAGAATGCAAGAGTGTGTGCAGTGTATTTTCTGAAAACTGCTTGTTTTTATTATTTGAGTTGTTTTTAGGATTACCATTTTCTGAAAAAGCGAAAAGAGAAAACAGCAATAAATGCGGAAACTACAGAACGACGTTATTTTATTTATGATTTTGTCGTTTCTTGAAACTACAGCCCTATAAAACAAAACTCTGTCGCTTTGGGCAAAGCGAAGAGATATATTTACAGAAAGTGAGCCCTATCAAAACATCTGTTTCACCTGGGCAGGGTGAAAGGTTAAAATAAAGACGACAATTACTTCGACTTATGAACAACTTTTGGAACGTTGACTGCAACCCATTGGTGGCGAACTCCTCGGTGAATCACAAAGTCTGGTACCTTCCTTCTTGATTTGTCTTCAGAAATAACGCTGATTTCTAGTGGAGCAGGATCATTAGAATGTATCTCCAAGGCAGAGTTGTCGTAGGAGGATTTGTCAGCTGTATCTTGCACAGTGTTTGTACTCTCAGGTAGATCTCCCCATCCAGTTGGCTGGATGTCTTCGAGCCTGATACGAAAGCTTTCTGGAGTGGTGTACTTGACCATGAAGTCGAATTTGCCACTCGGTTGTCCTAAGGTGTCCCACACTTCTTTGGAATTGGAGGAGTCATCCCTTTCGATGACGTTGACCTCAGGAAAAGCATAGTTAAGGAACTCTTGTCCTGCAATCCTTGCAAATTCATCGTTGTACTGGATATTTTCTGAATGCCCTGAGTAATGATCCCATGATTCTGTGGGATGCAAGTATTCTTTTCAATGATACTCAGCAGATATGCATCGTTCGGCTGACTCTTTTGCCCTGAGTCTCCTGGGTACGGCTGCCAAATAGGCAGGCCATCCATTGGGCCATAATAGTCGTGGTCAAAGTTGTCTTTCATCAGAGTGTCCTCCTCTAATGAGTTGGGTGGAGCACAGTATCCTTCTGGATCACAATCTCCGTATATCATTTTGACATCTGACCTCGGTAAAAATCTCGAACTTTGTGCGGGAAAGCAAAATGGCTTAGGCACCTCTTCCTGAGACATATAGCCGTCCTCGTTGAGATAGGACTTCCACTTTTCATCTGTATCGGAGGAATCACCCTCGTTGATGGTATGTACTTCTTGAGACACTGGGTGAAGGAAACCTCCACTATGGAAGAAGTTTTGAATGGGATGAAGACTTTCATCGTTAGTAGCTGTCTGGACACAGTTTGAAGAAAAACCAAGACCTTTCTTTTTCTTATTGTCAGTAGGAATGACAAGTTATCCCCATCCTTTGGTATTGTTACTTCTGATCGCTTCGAGAGCATCTTTATACGAGGAAATCGAAGTTCCTCTCTTTGATTGACTGTCATTACTCATCGAAAGTGCTTGGAACTGGGTTCCGATTACCTCCTCTGGTTCTACACAAGTGGACGATGATAAGTTACTCACGATCAAGGCTTGCTCTCCGCAGACTATGACTAGTTGGTCATTCTTGACGAACTTCAGCTTCTGGTGAAGTGTCGAAGTGATTGCCCCAGCCTCGTGTATCCAAGGTGTTCCTAACAAACAGCTATATGCTGCCCGGATGTCCATGACATGGAAAATGACTTGGAATATGTGAGGACCGATAGTTATGGGAAGATCGACTTCACCGATAATTGTTTTTCGGGATCCGTCAAATGCTTTGGCGATGACCTCACTGCCTCTCATCGGAGATCCTTGGTATGATAATCGCATCAACATAGACTTTGGCATAACATTTAGAGCTGATCTTGTGTCTACTAGTACGCTGGCTAAAGCATCGTCCTGGCAGTTGATTGTAATATTGAGTGCCATGTTGTGACTTTGGCCCTCTTCCGGCAATTCTTCATTACTGAATCCCAAGTTGTTGCAGGAAGTGATGTTAGAGATGATGCTGTCGAATTGTCTTATTGTTACATCCTGTTCCACAAAGGCCCGCTCTAAGATTTTCTGTAAAGCTTCCCTGTGATCTTCGGAACTGAGTAGAAGTGATAATACTGAGACTTTCGAAGGAGTTTGCAACAGTTGATCAACTTTGTTGTATTCACTCTTCTTGATGAGCTTCAGCATCTCATCGTTGTTCTTCGAAAGGTCGGGATCACTGGATTGACCGACTGGTTTGTCAGGAACTTCTGCCTGAGGTTTCTTTTCTTTGATGGGTTCTTCAACTCCTCGGTTGAAGATTCGACCACTCTGTGTTACTCGACTGATGTCTGCAATATTCAGACGGAGGGTAATGGAGTTTCCTTTCCACTCTCAATTGTTGTTGCACCGTATTTGTAAGGGATAGCCTTAGTTGATTCATACGGTAGCGGTCCCAGAAGATAGATAACTACAGGAGCCTTCTGATTCTTCTGATCATTGTAAGTAATTTCAATCAGTTCCTGGTTGGGAACTTTTCTACTGTCCAAAGGAATTCTTGATTCGTCAAGTAGAGGGATTATGGTACAAACATCTTTGGTCCTCTTATGATCAGAGATTATGACAACATCTTTGATCGGATCAGCAAAATAGTCGGGCATCAAGTTGACTGACCCAGAACTTGGACATGGTCGAATCTCTTTGTGGTCCAACTAACATTGAAGGGCTGCTCACACGAGGTAACATCCTTGATTATCTTCAGAGAAAACTCTACAGCACGCATAGTTGTGTGGCGGCACCTGGCCATGTCCGCTTTGTATGTAGTGTAACCTTACTAGGTCTGTTTCCATCGATCGGACATCCTGACTTTGATGCCTAGTAGGGTTCCCGTTAATCATGCTGACTTGTTGTGTGTCTTCGTCTAAATAGATCGGAAGCCACCAATGGTTTAACAAGTGTTACAAAGTTCTTTGAATGAGAGCACATCCTTGGTCGCTCTCACGGCATACTGTACAGTTCTGATAATTATGTGAAGTCAGAAAACCGAGCTAGACTTATGTAGCGTGTAACTCCACCAAGCTGGTATTCATTGTACAAAAGAGCACCCCTGATCGTTTTTTGAGCATATAGGACAGGAATCGTAATCGTGCCATGGCATATTATGATGTTGGCTTTGCCTTGAGTGCATTGCCACCAAGTTGACATTCATTTCCAGAATTTTGTGGTTCTGATGATGTTGGAATTTGTATAAGTCATGTTGACCTCACGAATTCGGTGATCTTGGATCCATCCGAGATCCATCTGTTCCTGTAGAGCCGATTGCACCACTGAACATCCTTGATCGTTTTTAGTGCAAATGTCATACTGGTGATAGTTGTGAGGTGGTACGTGACCGTACCCGCTTTGTTTGCAATGCATCTTGACCAGGTTGGTTCCCAATAAGAGTACATCGTAAATTTGATAGCTGTGCTTAGCCTCTTCTACTATTAAATTAACTGCAGCTTTCTTGTGTTGAGGCAGCGGGTTCGTCTGAACATTAGGATTTGTATCCTTGAAGGATAGGACCCCGCTCCTAATAAGCTTCTGCATATCGGATTTGAAGCTGAGACAGTTTTCTATGTTATGCCCTGGTCCTCCTTGATGGTACGAGCAAGTTTGATCTGCTTTGAACCAAAAAGGTGGATTCTCCGGTATTGGAAGAGGAGACCTGGTTTGGACGTGCCCTTTGACCAGTAGTAGTGGGAACAGTTCTGCGTACAACATTGGTATAGGGTCAAACCCTGGTGGTCGTGTTGTACGATTGTTGTTGTACTAAGGACGAGCCTACTGAAGAGGTTGTTGTGTCCTTTGTTGATATTGTTGTTGAATCAATTGGCTCTGAGCAATCGGAGGTTGATACGTCAGAACCGGCACAGGGTTGATAGCAGGAGTTACAGCTACTACTGGTTGGTACCGCCGCCTTTGCTTTCCAAGAGAGATATTATCAATATCTTGTTCTTTTTTCTTAGGGAGAGCACTACCGTATCTTTTGGTACTGCTTCATGGTCCGACATCTTTAACTAAACGTCTTTCTCGAACTGCTTCTTCAAGACGAACTCCCATGCCTACCATCTCAGTGAAATCGCTGGACGCACTAGCGACCATTCTGTCGTAGTAAAATGAGCTCAAGGTTTTCAAGAAGATCTTTGTCATCTCTTTTTCCTCAAGAGGTGGACAAATCTGAGCGGAAATTTCACGCCATCTCTGAGCATATTCCTTGAAGGTTTCCTTGTCCTTCTGCGAGATGGCTCATAGTTGATCTCTGTCTGGTGCCATGTCCAGGTTATACTTATATTGTTGAACGAAGGCAGCGCCAAGATCTCTGAAAGTGACGATCTTAGTGCGGTTTAATCCCATGTACCATTTGAGCGCAACAGCGGTTAAACTATCCTAGAAATAGTGGATCAGTAGCTATTGGTTCTCTGTCTGAGTTGACATTCTCCGAGCGTACATCACCAAATGACTTTGAGGGCAAGAGTTACCCTTGTACTTTTCAAATTCGGACACCTTGAATTTGTGCGGAACTTTCACATTGGGGACCAGACAAAGGTCTGCGGTGTCCTTTCCAAATAAATCTTGAACGCGAATGGCTTGTAGTTCCTTCTGCATCTCTAGGAACTGTTCCTGGAACTCCTTCATTCTGTCGTCCATACTTTCGTTTCCACCAGAAGGTATCTGTGGAATCTGCCCTTCAGGGACAGTGTGTACCACGGGTGGTGGTACAGTCATTACAGCAGTGACTCTTGGTGCTTCCCGAAGTTTATAACCTTCAGGAGTTATTGTCATGCCCCTGGCATCTTCGCTTTCCCGAAGTTTGTAACCTTCAGGTCCAGCGGTTCCTGCTGCAGTTTCCGGATCTTCAGTGATCGGCGGAATATATCCTTCCGGGATATAGTTAATAGGCATGCCATAGGGAAGATCTTTAGGCATGTTATACCGAGGATCATACTTCTCCACTATGGGTGTCGATGTGATCTCTGAGATCACAGTCCTTTGAATCTGAGCTACTGCCAGAGCTTGCATGTCATTATGAAGCTTTCTCAGATCTTCTTTCAGAGCGTCGAGTTCTTCTCTCAACTCCCTGTTCTCTTCCTCGAGATTATCCATTTTCTTTTGTTGACTGACCCGAGTATTGTACAAATGAGACAGTTTGACTCTAGAATCGAGACACAAACATGAGATTCGTAGGTAAGAAGAATGCGTTACGTGAGAATGATGAATGATATGCAATGATTTATATTAATTTAATTTTTTTGTTTAATGAAAAGAAACTTCAACAATTAGATTGCGAATATCAAACAGTGGGGAAACCCCCGTTTTATTGAATTCAAAGATTGCGGAAATGGAAATACAGTAATTTACAAAGTGCTGTAAAAGGAAATGTCTAAGCTAATGGATCCCGAGTCCTCTCTGAGGAGGGCTCAGGTGTTGGTTCTGGTATTTTCCTTTTCTTTGACCGGGGCTCTTGAGCCGCTGTCGAGTTGTCATTCCTTTGCCAAGTGAAAGAAGCGAGCAAATTCCTTTGGTCTTCTTGATTTTCTATAGCATGTTGCTATAAAATCTCGATCAGAGCATCTTTTTCTTTTAACAGTTGCTGTGTTTTGTTACCCTCTACGTTGAGAATGCGGTACTTGTTCTTCCAAGACTTCTTCTCCTGTTGAACTTTGTTGAGAGTAACCTAAAGCTTTTTTGTATCAGACATAAAATAAAGGACAAATTCCTTTAACGGAAGAACTTCTTGACGAGGGTAAGGCATCCTCAGCTTGAGAGCTCTAGTTTATACCCAATGGAGATAAGGTTCCACAGAGACACATTATGGTTTTCCTAGAGACTCTCTTCCTTTCCTGTGAACATGTTTCCAGGCATGCACTATTTTTGTCTTTAGTGCCCTGTCATTTTCTCCTTCCTTGAAGAAAAGACCTTCCAGATGAACATTACGCGGGACATGCCTCATCGGCTATCCAAATTGACGACGAACTAAAACTAGATGATAATTGATTCCTCCTTTAGTTCCTATGAGGAGTGCATTAGGGAAGTTTCCACAACAGCCAATGATTCTGATCCCATCATAGATTCGATTGTACCAATCGATGTCAGAGTTGGTAAGAGACATGATTCTCTATGACCAACGTAAAGTACTCTTATGATCCCAAAAAGCGGCAGACTTAGGCGAATGGGAAGTAAACCATTTGTATAGCAGGGGTACACAGCATGTGATCATTCCTCCGCTATACAATTTCCTTAAGTGTACAGAATGATAAGCATCTGCGAGCAAGGTCGGTACAGGGTTCCCAATCAGAAAAACCTTAAAGGCATTGATATCCACGAAGTTATCAATGTTGGGAAACATAAACAACCCATAGGTGAGCAGAACAAAAACGCTCTCAAAAGCAGCCATGTTCCCTATACTAGCAAAGTACAGGGCTTTCTTTACCAAAAACTTGGCTGGTAAACCTTGGATTCCACCCTTAATGGTCATGTGAGTCCTGACTTCTGACTCATCCAAATAGATTGCTCTTGCAATGGTTTGATCTTTTGGAATTTCTTCCAGTCCAGAAAAGGGAGCTTGGTCAGTGATGGGTAAATCAGTCAGGTGAGAGTACTCCTCCAGCGTTGGTGCGAGCTGATAATCCGGGAATGTGAAATAGTGATAGACCAGATCGTAGAATTGAATGAGCGTAGCCAGGATTCCTTCAATTGCACGGACCCTTAACAGAGACAACAATCCTCCGTACTTAGCTCTAAAAGCATCAGGGTTGGTGATCATCCTTGCCAGCCCTCTCAAATCCTCTAGTTTTGGAACCTTGAAGGTGTACTTTTGAGTCTTCCTTCTACCGAAATCCATAACGCAATCTTTTTCCTCTGACATTTGCAATCATTGTCTTAGTTTAATTTGAAAAAGAAAGACTAGAAGAGAAAATTTTCTTTGTTTTAATGTTTTTTAATGAAATGAATGCATGAATGTAGCACACAAAAACATAGAAAAAACATGGGGTCAAAGGTTCGGTGTCATGAAGTCACGGCTCTACCCATCCCCAAAGGTTGTACTGGTGATTTTTTGTACCTCTCCTCAAAATCATTGACCCCTCTTGGGATAACAACAGCAGGTTGGTTCACCCGAGCGAGCTGCAGTATCTTAGAGTAATCTCAAATGAGGGTAGTATCACGTGACAACTATTTTCGATAGCTTCCGCACTACAAAATAGTAACATGGTTTCAGCCTACTAAATCCTCAGTTTCATAGAATACCACAATTGAACAATTTGCTTTCAACAACCGAAGTCGTATAGGCATTGAATCCGCAAAGGGTCTCTCCACTGATTCGATGGTCGACCGGGGTCTCTTATTTGGGAGTCACTCCCTGTAAGATTACCCATCTAGTGCCATCACTTATCTTAGGTGTCACTCAAACTTTCCAAATGCGGCATCACCCGCAGTCCCATTAGCAGAAAAATAAAAACGGATATCAATTAGGAAAAGTGATATATATTTATTCCTAAAACTAACATCATAGACCTCTTAAGAGCTATAGCCTAGTCCTAAATAAATAAAATGACTCAATGATCCCCAGCAGAGTCTCCATTTTACTATAGCAAGCGATTTTTTCCGGTGACGCGACCACCTTATCGCTGGGTTTTCTCCTCACCGCAATGAGGAGAAGTGGGGTGCTACTTTCTGATTTCTTATTTATCCCATGAAGCTGGAAGGGAAAGGGAAGCTATCTAAAACTAACCTTGCACGCGAATTTTTAACTGAACAAACGCTAAGAGAGATTCAAGGAGTCGGGGTTAGGTTATACAATGGGGAGTTGTCAATTACCCATCCTATATGTGGTTATCCACAGGATATTAGCTTTAGGTTTCGCTTTGTACTTGATGGTATTTATCTGTTAATGGGTTGGGAAAGTTTCTTGGGAAGTATGAGTGAGTGAGTTGATGTTGATGTTTGGGTGTTTTTGGTAAGGTACTGGACCTAATGTTTGATTGGTATGAAGGTACTGGACCTAGAGTTTTTGAGTAATATGCTTGCTAAGATTTCACAATCTTATGCCTACGTATTCCCGTTTAAACGAAATAGGGAAATCAGAGCAATCGTAGTTCCTCCTATTCTAAGGGAGGAAAAGATGTTTTGGTGTCTTGTTCAAAGCCCAAGATTGAAGCTAAAAGGTTTATTTGTGTCTTATTCAAAACCCAAGATTGAAGCTAAAAGGTTTGACTAAGAGATAACTTGTCATCTCTAAAGAGGGATTGTTGATTTTTGTGTGCCTTGATCAAAGCCCAAGGTTGAAGCTAAGAGGTTGATTGACTTCGCTAGGGGATTTCTTTATACAAAGCCTAAGAGGAGGCTGGATAAGACCAACTCAACAAGAGAGTGTATATATTGGGGTCTTGTACAAAGCCCAAGATTAAGGCAAAAAAGAGACTGACTCTTTGGGGATATCATTATACAAAGCCTAAGAGGAGGCTAGAAGTTTGACTTTTCTGGGGGAAAATGTTCTATCTGTCTTGTACAAAGCCCAAGATTAAGGCTAAAAGGATTTTAACTCCGTCGGGGAGGTTTGTTTGTGTCTTGTACAAAGCCCAAGATTGAGGCTGAAATGAGAAATTTAACTGACTCTGGTGAGGATATTTTTATGTGTCTTGTACAAAGCCCAAGATTGAGGCTGAAATGAGTTTGACTCTTCTTGGGGAAAATCATTCCTCAAAGCCTAGAAGAAGGATGGGAGGAAATGACTCTGCTAGGGAAGATATCTGTCTCAAGCTCAAGAGAGGGAGATTTATTTCTTGTACAAAGTCCAAGATTGAGGCTGAAAGGATTTGACTCAACAAGAGAGTGCTTTTATCTGTCTTGTACAAAGTCCAAGATTGAAGCTAAAAAAGGTTGACTCAACAAGAGAGTCTGAAAAGGTGATTAACTCAACAAGAGAGTCTGAAAGTTGATTGACTCAACAAGAGAGTCTGGAAAAGTGAAGGACTCAACAAGAGAGTCTGAAAAGGTTAGCTCCGATGGGGAGAATCTTTGTACAAAACCCAAGAGGAGGCTGACTTTACTGAGGAAAGATCATTATACAAAGCCTAAGAGGAGGCTAACTTTTGTCGGGGATTGTTAAGATCCCGAGGCAGGTCCAAATGGGGAATCAACTCTTGCTGAGGATTACAGAAGAGTTGAGATATCAGAGACCTTGAGGTTCTGATTTGGGATAAGCTGTCCATGGTTGGGGAACTCTCAAGGGAGAGATTGGGTTTCTGTTGAAGATTGATCCAAAGAGCCCGGGGTTTCTTCCTATATTTATAAGGAACTTGAGAATGTCTTTGAGACTCAAGGGGATTAGACTGTCCAAGTCTACTCGTGTGGAAGAGTTTTATCTTTTGTATGATGCCCAAGAGGAGGCACGAGCATTAAGGGATGAGACTCAACCCTAAAGTGGCCTGAGGTTTGACACTGGAGAGACTGCTCTGGCAAAGGATGACTAAGTTATGTCTTATACCTTTAAGAGGTCGTCAGGGTCATTGTATTAAGCCCAAGAGAAGGCATGATAACTTCTAAGAAGCCGAAGGGTCCTTGAACAAAGCCCAAAAGGAGGCGGGGATGCTTGTAGGAAGCCCGTGGGTCCCAAACCAAGAGAAGTTCAAGAAATACCATTCACCGAGAATAGATCATTAAGTGAAAGTTTGAGGTTTGAAGAAACTCAAGAGATGCCATTTACCGAGAATATATCAACTCTGGGGAGTAGAATTTCTTTGACAATTTCTAGGGGTGACAGTCTGAGAAAAGGTTCACTAGGAATATTGCCTTTCTCTTTGTTCCATATTGTTTAAGCCCGAGAGAAGGCAAGACTATATCTGGAAATCCTATGGGGATCTAGTTTTGTTTGTATTTAAGAGCGACCAACAGGGCTTTACCTAGTTCTAGACCTAGTTACCGGGGAAAATTCTAAACAACTATACTAGTATATATACAGTTGATATATGACAAGTATTTAAAAGGGTATGAAAGAAGACTAACCATGCACAGCTTCCCACAATACAATTATAAATATGAAAGTGAGTAAATGAAAACTGTTAAAACTTACAGGCGAGCAAGCTTCCATGCTGTTATTGTTAGTTGTTCAAAGAAATTAAAGAAAGTTTTGATAACAATATATATATATATATATATATATATATATATATATATATATATATTTGAATCTAAATCAAAAGGGAATTTGTTTGAAAAGATTATTGGGGCTTATACTCAAAGAGAGGGCCAAGGTTTAATAGTGATCGCATCGTTATTTTGAATATCGTCTCGGGACTTATACAATGACTGAGGCCCAAAAAGGTTTTTTAACAACAGGGTAGGGTCTTACAACTCAAGGAGAGGCCCAAAAGGTATTTTAAAAGAAAAGAAATGGGACTTACAACACGAGGGTAGGCCCAGATGATTTGATTTTGAACTGGCGATCGCGCCGAGATTTTTTGAAAATGTGTTGGGACTTATACAACGTCTGAGGCCCAAAAAGGTTTTGGTTAAAAGGGGATTGGGTCTTACACTCTATTAGAGGCCCAAAGAGTTTGAAAATGAATAAAGACGGGTCTTATAGCTCAAGGAGAAGTCCAGTTGATTTTGTTAAAAAGGCAACGATCGCGCCGAACTTTTGAAAATATACAGAGGGACTTATACAATGCGTGAGGCCCAAAATTGTTTATTTACAAAGGGGTTGGGTCTTACACTCTATTAGAGGCCCATGAGTGTTTGAACAAGATCGATGAGGGTGAAATCAATCAAAACCCTAATTTTGTTTAAAAATGGAATTAATTTTGTTTAAAAATTAATAAAAATTATTGAAAACATGTGAAAAATGAGTGGTGATCTTGGATCAATGTTTCAAAAATCATGTTTTTATCCACAAAATGATTGAAAACCATTTAAGTTTGGAAAATCAAGAAGGAAAAAATATTTTAAATGTTAAAAAACAAATAAAAATTAATTCTTTGCAAAAATATCAAGTATATGAAATAAATAATATTTTTGGGAAATTTTTGTAAAATAAAATATTTTAACATTTTTGTGAATTATTAAAAAAAGAATCAACTCAAAATCATTAAAATTCATAGAGAAATTAATTTTTGAATCAATTAAATAAAATCACAAAAGTCAAATATTTGAAAGTTTGAAAAAGGGCGCCAAGAACACCTTGGTTTTGCCCGCGTGCTCTGTTTTTTCCAGATTTGCATTTTCTCATCAATCTCACTGAATACTTGATGAAATCACACAATCCACATATCAATCTACTCGTTTTCACCTCACGACCATGTATATGGTCTTTAATTTCATTTATTTTAAGCATGGAATAAGAAATCAAAGAGAAACCTCAAGAACCCTAATTTCTGCATGAAGGATAAGAAATTCCATACACGATTCATACAAAGCAATTAATTGAGGGGAAACACTCCATACATGATTATGAACACATGGCAAAATTATTGTGCGAGGAAATATACATGAATCATGAGATGACTAAGTTTAGGCTTACTTGAAGGTCGTGGCAGCAAGAGCAACTTGATTTTTGAGTTAGAGGTGTTACAGATGAGTTGTGATGATCTGAACAGCTTCCCTACACCATATGGAGTGTGTTTGAAAGCTTGGATTGATTTGAAATGGACTGGAACAGATTGTGGCACCTCAGCTGCAACTTTGTTGAAAACTTGAGCAAATGGATGGTGATTTCATGAATTTGGTGTTCCAGTTGTTGGTTTAGTGTTTGATGAGCTCACATATGATGTTTATGAGGTGTGTGTGTGATTGGTTTGGTTGGAAACACTTTCTAATTCAAAACCCGATAGTAGCTTGCATTAGAAGGCATTTTCGGAAGTGAGAGTGTGATTTTGAGAAAGGCAAGTGTTATAGGCCTTTGGTGTACTCAAACTAATCATAAATAAGGTCTATTTATAGTGTGTCAAGTTTGTTTTGCAAGGAATAGGGAATGGCAACTGCAGCAGGCCTTTGGCCAATGTGGATCAAATGGAATCTCAAGTCTCCTCTAGCCATTGACTTGAGATTAGAGCACAAGCCTATGGTTCTCTGATTCAAGGATAAGGCTTGACTGAAGTGTTCACCTTTGCTCTAATACATGCCACCTCTAAGCATCCATTGAATGCCTCAAAACAAAATTGGAGTCTTGAGGCATCTTTAGCTTCTAGGGGTGCCAATCCTATATGTAGTTCCAAAGACTTGGGAGGCTTATGGATTAATGCTTGTCCCTTGGTTGTTCCCCCTTGAGGTGTGCAGATGGATAACCATGCTTGAAGTTGCACAATTTGAGCAATTCGAGCACTAATGCACAAATCTGCCTTGCCAAGACAGTTTGCAGCAAGGCATGTTGCAGCTGTCATAACTCCTAGCTCAGATGGAATTTGATGGAGTTCTTGAACATTTTGGAAAGCTGACATACCCTATTTCAACATGATGTCCAACTTTGGTTTTGAGTTAACCTGAATTATAATAAAAAATGCCTCTACATTTGGGAAAAAATAAGGCCGATTCTGACTTAGTGAAAATTTCACTAAGTGTTGGAAAAATGTCACTTTTGTGTTTTCAGCCATTTTTATCACTCAATAACTAAAAATCCATGAGGAATTGGAATGAGCTGTAGTTGACACTTTTAAAGTATGGCATGAGATCTACAAATCCAGCTTTGGACCATCCAAAATGGTTGCTTGGATCTCAAGTTATGGTCCTTGGAAGTTGGTACCCTAACCACTTTGTTCCATAACTTAGAAAAATTCTAAGTTTTTTATGGTTACCCCTTTTACAAGTTAACTCACTTTCTTTGATTTTTCTTGATGAATGATGATTCTAAATACATATTAACATTGTTTTAGGGTCAAAGAACCATAATTGTGAAAAATCTCAAAAAGTCAAACTTGATTTTGTGCACAGTTGACTTTTTATCGGATGAAATCCAAACTGTGCGATCCTTTGTGGAATCAAGTCCTTGACCTAAATCAAACCTAATGGATACATTCCATAGGTTTTATAGGGTGTATTGAATCATGTCCCAAGGTTTGGGAGCATGTCTGGGTCAAAAGTCAAAGGTACAGTTGACTTTTCCCTCGAAACCCTAATTGTGGTCTTGATGAAAATGAAACTTGTGAGTCAAGCTTCTTGGATTAATCCATTGTTTCAAATGGATCAATATATTATATTGGAGACCCTCAAATCATGTCTTGAGGTCTTGGCTCATGTTTTGTCCCAAAGGTCAACTTAGGGGTGAATTAGGTTAAGAAACCCTAATTCCTGATTTTTTTTGTGGATGCATCCCCTGAGGTAAAATTGACTTGATGATTGGGTCAATGAGGTCCCTTGTAGTATCTTGGGTTGTGCTTTGAAGCATTGGCTCATGCCCAGAGGAAAATTTACACCTGGAGACCTCAGTCGACCAAAACCCTAATTTGGTGACACTGTCGATCTTGAGGCTTGATCCACTTGGAATGATGTAACTTTGTGCTTGATTCTTGATGCAGGAGTCCTCTTGATCCATTGTGGGTGTTTGAGAGGCTAGACAAGTTGAAGATCATGTCATTTCTTGATTGATATTTAGTCCAAGTGCCCTAAGAGGGCTTGAAACCCTAATTCTTGTTAGTAGTGAATGCTCAACAATTCCTTGAGGAGATTGATGAGACATGAAAGTATCTCCATTTTGTGATGATGATTGGCACAATGATGGGAAATCTTAGTGGTTAAAATTTGGGGTATGACACATACCACATCAATTTTGGGTATTGTGTTTTCATCATCCTCCCTCCAATATTTGCTTAAACAGCAGTTGGTAAAGATAAGTGAATGAGAGAAATATATAATTTTTTGTTTTTTATACAATTGAAAAATGAGTGAATACGACATGATTGATTAGGAAAATTCATGATCACTTCATTAATATTACCATTAAAAGAAAACAACAATGCTTAAAAACAAATAAGCATTCAACATGCAAAGAAGTTACAAATGAACTACTGAAATAGCCAAATAATTGCCAACATTGAGGATGAGCTTCCTTGCTTGACTCTCTAGCTCTTGGAAATGCTTTCTGAAGTCTCTGCTCTCATCATATTAAGGGATTATTCACCATATTAGGGACATTGAAAATTAACTCTAGCTTGTCGATCATCTCTTGCACTTCTTCTTTTAAGACCTTACATTCTTCCATTGAGTGCCCCGCTACTCCATCATGAAACTCACATTGGACATCTGGGTTGTACCAAGAAAGAATTGGAAACTTCATGGGTCTAGTCTCTCTAGGAGTTATCGAGGAGCTTTGGATAACCTAAGACAACAATTGACTGTACGTCATTGGGATTAGGTCAATCTGGCGAGTCTCTCCTTCCTGTCGGTTTGGAGGTCTGCTTTGATTTTGACGCCAATGTTGATTGTTCTAATTCCAAGTCCACTGGTTCTGATGTTGACGCTAAATCTAAATCTTAGCCTGCTGATTATGTGGTCTTAGCCACTGTTGTTGGTACTGAGAACCAGGAGGTAGTGGTTGCTGGAATTAGACAACCGCTACGTACGAATGTTTATAATAAGGCACTGTAGACATAGCTTGCAGAGCTTGGTAAATTTCCCATTTTGCATTAACTTTGTCCCCTTCTTCCCTTTTGCAATCACTAAGGGATTCACACTCACTATTCTAGCTACTCGAGGCGCCTTGGATTCTTCCGCTTTTGAGGCCGGTCTCGATGCGTTCTCCAATTCCCACCAAGTTAGAGAAGTTTGATGATGAATTGCCATTCGTTCTTTCGAAGTATGGACTCTGTAAGTTATCCCTGAATAAGTCAAGCAATTATTTTTCTAAGAGTGGTAGTTGAACGCGAGCCGCCAACTCTCTTCATCTTTGGCCATACCCTTTGAAGGATTCATTGCTCTCCTGAGATAATCCTTGCAACTGCATGCGATAGGGAGCTATGTCCAAATTGTATTTGTATTACTTCAAAAAGGTGTTAGCTAGGTCTAACCATGCCTAAATATGGCTCCTTTCTAACTGCATGTACAAACTCAACGATGCCCCACTCAAACTATCTTGAAAATAGTGAATCATTAGCTTATCGTCATGATAAAAAGGGGTCATTTTTCGGCGAAACATCACCAAATGGTGCTTTGGACAACTATCCCCTTTGTACTTATCGAAATCAGATACTTTGAATTTCAGGGGTATAACCAAACCAGGCACCAAACACATGTTTAAAGCATACATACCAAAATCCCCATGCCCTTCTATGGCTTTAAGTCTTTCATCCAACACGCGGTATCTTTCAGCAATATCAATAACCTTTGGTCTCTTGGTATTCACCACCGGGCTTGCTTTTTGGGAATTTAGCGCTGAGAATGAAAAATTATGATACTCAATAGCATCATGAGGGGAGGAATGTCTATCTCGGATAGTGGGATGCTCTTGTATACTATGGGTAGACTCTATGGTTGGTAGGTTCCTAGAGTCACGGACCCTCCTTGAGAACATCACTGCGTGACGAAGGATCTTCGGACAGTAGTACCCTTAAGATTATCTCTTATAGCTGAGGTCTTCATATCATCCCTAATGAGGAAGATACCTCACGGGCCAATACTACACAACCATTGACTCCAAGGTTCTAAAAGTTCCGTAAAGTCATCGATCCAATCTTGAAAATATTATCGTCGTTGTGAAGGCTCGTCGAACAATAACATCTCCAAGAGAATCTACTCTAGGAGGGATTTTCTTATCGCCCCTAACAAGGAAGATACCTTGCAGGCCAATACTAACAACCAACATCCTAATCCTATGATTTTCCTCAGACTCGGATAGAAAGCATATCTCATAAGGTGCCAATAATCAGATATCTCCCAATAGTACCAATGAACCACAACAAATATCAGGTAGCAATAATACAATGAGATAAAGAAGAGAAGATAGAAGAAAACAAGTAGAAAAAGCTAATGTTCAGCATAAATCAAAGTAATTTAGGCTTGACTCTCTCTTGCAGGAGCAAAGCATCCCCAACAAAGTCGCCTACTGTCATAGTGTAAAAGATGACCAATAAGCACTCGTACGCTCGAGATATCAGAGTGGCCACCGGACTTTATTTATTCCAAGGAAAGGGAGAATATTGATAAAACCCTTAAAAGAAAAGAAAATGGTCGTTGCAACCAAATTCATTTTCGGTATTCGATTATGCAAGGGAAAGGTGTTAGGACCCCTCACATTTGTTCTCAATGGGAACCTTTTAGTTGGATTTGCGATTGAATATTAGCTTATGTCAATTATTTTCTTCAAGTTATTAAAAGTGTAAAAAGAAAAGAAAAGGGGGTTGCAAAAAGGTTTTTATTAATGCGCCTAATGAGATTGCAGACCTCACTCCTACCTATCTCCAAGTGCCATGGAGAACTCAAGGATATGTCGTTATGGGTAAAAATGTTTGTTTGTTGGTCAATTTTAGCGAAAGGTACTTAGCCGTATTCTAACAGAAAATATTACTTGTTACCCAAAACATGGAGAAATGAACATTGGCATCGCATCAGAATGGATAACATAATCCATATTCTCACATATTTGTTCTCATCACATTCGAGTGGAAAGCGTTCTAACTGCTTGCACATGTAGGAACGAAGCTTGTTTGCATTGTCTCGGAATGGATGAAGCATCTTTCATTTATGAAAAGGTTTTCGATCGCACGGGGCGAGAACATATAGGTTTGATTAGTTGAGTGTTTTATTGGATGACAGTTCTTTGAAAGGTCGAGTTAGGAAACTTGTATCCAAATAATTGAGGAGAGGAATAGAAGGCTCTAGACCATCTCCCTTTTCATCCTTAATAGCAAAAATGGTTTGTATATTGTTAAGGTATTTTGGATGGATGACGAATAATTAAATTATTGAGTTAGGCAACTCGTATCCAAGTACTCGATGAAGGGAATTGAAGGCTCGAGACCACCACCTTTTTCATCTAAGTTATTACGAAAAATAGTTTGCTTAAATTTTGATTATGAAAGAGGTTTGAAGCGAATCAGATTAGAAGTTTTTAATGGATGACGATTGCTCGAATTGTTGAGTAAGGCAACTTGTCATTCCTTAAATTTTGACCCTAAGACTTCACATCATTTTGTAAATCATCACCATAATATGGATGTACTTCCATACCTCACTAATCCTTTCAAAGATTGTTGAGTGTTCACGTTGAAAAAGAATTATGGTTTTTTAAGTCCTACAGAGGATTCAGGTAAAGGAACAATCAAGAATTGACACGATCTTCAACTTATCAAGCCTCTCAATCATTCATGCAGGACAAGAGGTCCTCAACATCAAGAATCAAGCACAAGATTGCATCATTTCAAGTTGATCAAGCCTCATGATCATCAGTGTCACCAAATTAAGGTTTTGGTCGACCAAGATTTCCAGAGGGAAATTTCCATCTGGGCATGAGCCAAGACCTCAAGATATGTTTCAAGGACCTTAAATACATCATATTAATCCATTCATATGATTTATTTGATTCAAAGCACTTGATTCATAAATAGTGCAAGAATTCAAATCCATATGAGCCACAAACTAGGGTTTTGATGAAAAGTCAACCATACCGTTGACTTTTGGCAAAGACATGATCTCAAACCTTGAGATATGATTCAAGACACTAAAATGTACCCTTGATGTCCATTCATAAGTTTAAAATCACCTTGGGACATCCATACATTGAAAATCGGGAATTAGGGTTTCTCTGCACAAAATTCATCTGAGACCAAAAGTCAAAGTTTGAATTTTTGACCAAAAATGTTCATCATGAACCATCATACAAGAAAATATGATCCATTGTTGCATTTGAATAATATTTGATCAAGAAATCAAGGTAACTTGTAAAAGGGGCAATGTTGAGAAAGTGAAAATTTCACTAAGTTATGAAAAAAAAGTGTTTAGGTACCCAACTTCCAAAGGCCATAACTTGTGATCCAAGCAACCATTTTTTTTGTATCCAAAGCTCAAATGATAGCTCTCATCACATACTACAAAAGTTTAAAAATGATCCATGGTCAAATCATGCTTGGATTTAAGTTATGAAGTGATCAAAATAAAGAAAAGTGTGAAATGAACTTCAACTGTAACGCCCCAGTTTTAGTATTTTTATTTAATCGAGTCGTTTTGATTATTTTATAATTATATTATTTTATTTTCGACTTTTATTTGGAAATATGTTATTTTTCAATGTTGTGATATTTTATCGGGTTTTGGGAACGTTTGCGAGATATTTGAGTGTAGGGGTATTTTGGGCATTTCACTTTATTTTTTTTCTTAAGTTAAGAAAATAGAAATAGAAAGAGAGAAAAATAGAGAGAAATAAAAAGAGAAGAAGGGAAAAGGGAAAGAAAAGAGAAGAAGAGAAGAAAAAGGGAGAAAACTTGGAAATCAAGAAAACAATGTCCTAACTTTTCTAAACACGATTAAATCGGGTAAGGGTGCGAAACTCGATTATTATATGCTTGTGTATGATTATATATGTATGTTTGTGGTTGTTATTGGATTGAAATGGAAATATATAGTAAAAACCATATTATGTAAAAATTGATTAGAAATCGATTAAATTGTGTCGGAAATCATGTTTTCAGGTCCATTATTGTTGATACAAGTTAGATACATGTTGTTAGGCATTGTATTGGTAATTTTTCTGGTGTATAGGTGAAAATTGGATGATTTTAGGTTGGAAAACGCAGAAGAAATTCTGCAAAAAAATTCTGTTTTTCCACTGCCCATACGCGTATCACTCAAGGCAATACGCGTATTGGTTAAGGCAATAGGCGTATGGTATTGAAGAAAACTGGGCAATACGCGTATGGAGCTTCATTTTCTCGGCCATCTGCCCATTTGCGTAATGGTACGCATAAGACTTTAGGGCAATACGCGTATGATGTAGGGCACTACGCGTATTGGAATTTTAATGGGAATTTTGGGGAAAAATGGGTCTCTGCCCAAACGCGTACGACCTTGGGCAATACGCGTATGGAATGGGCGAGTGAGTAGGGCAATACGTGTATGGCTCAGGGCAATACGCGTATGGCCAGGAGAATTGCAAAATGTGTTTTTTTCGTGATGTCTTTTCTTGTTTAGTCCGTAACTTGTGTTCCGTTTATCCGTTTTTAACATTCTTGGTATCGTTGAGTAGCTATTGAACTGTACTTTCTTATTATGATAATTTTGAGATTGTTAGCCGATTTAATTATGTCGAGAATTTGGAATAGTGTCATTTTGTTGACTTTTGTCGTTATAATTGTGTGTAATTGCTAAGTATCATGCAATGTGCTGTTGATATGGATATGGTATGATTTGCGTGCTGTTGTATGGTATAAATGCATTGTTTTGGGCTCGAATTACAAAGCATGATTAATGTTAAGTGAGATGGTTGCATATATGTGTGCATTTGAATGTCATGAGTCATTGTATGCTGAGCATCATGATGTGCATTCTTGTGATGTCGTGTGCCCTAGTGGGTGTGAGCGACGAATTGATTCCAGAGGGAATCTGCTATAACATCGTGAGCCTTATACCGAGAGGACCGAAAGCGATGGTTATAGACGATCGTGTGCCCGTGTGGGGTGTGAGCAATCGGATCGTGAGCCTTATACAAAGAGGACCGAAAGCGATCCATAAACGTCGTGAGCCTTATACAAAGAGGACCGAAAGCAACGGGGAACATTGTATGCCCGACGGGGAGTTACACTAAGTAAGGAGCGATGGTTCCAATAGTTCCTGAGTGAACTGGTGTTGAGAATTGATGGAAGTCGGTACCGCATGTGCATATGCATAGAGTCGTTGTGTCGGTCTCTTGCATTTGCATAAATCATTAATGGTTTGTTTATGTGTGGAATTGTGGATGAAATTGATAAATTGATATATGTATATGTGTTGGTGATACTTGTATTGTGCATGGTTGGTATACCTTGGTGATGGAAATATGAAATATACATTGTGTTGTTTTGTGTTTGAATTATGGTATGAGTTGTGGTGAGAACAGTATTTATGTGTATTTTAGGTGTTATATATAATTGTATGCAATTATATTATGATTGTGTTTCTCACCCTTCTGCTATTTTATAATGCTCTATGAGGCATTGCAGATTAGATTGCTGGAGGTCTTTTTGTGAAGCTTAGGTCTTCATTCTTTTGTCGGTCGGCTCTGATATGTGACACCGGGTAGTTAGGGAGACCGTTGGTGATTTGTGTGTATATGTATATGTTCTTTTGAGATTGTAGATGTATGATTGTACTTGGCAGACAAACTTTTCATGATATATATATATATATATATATATATATGTGTGTGAGATTTCAGTACAGATTTTCCGCTTTGATTCTGTATCTGAATTGTGGGTAGTAGGATCTAAGTTCCTCTGTTAATTGCTACCTAATTGTTGCATATCTTTATGGGCAGGTTTATGTGTATTTGGTTTCAAATTGATGTGACCCCTCGGTCTATGCCGTGAATGTTTTAAATATACTCTGATGAAATTTTGAATTTTTATTTATCGCTTTAATAGCTTGGGGGTATAGATTGGGGGTGTTACATTAAGTGGTATCAGAGCCAGTCCGTGTCAGTTGTGTTAGTCCTTGTTAGTCCTTGTGGTTCGGTGAGCTGTTTGTTTAACCATAGTTGCTGTTATTGGAAATGAACAGAATATGGCTGGTAGGAATGACGCTGCTTTGGCTGCTGCTATGCAAGCTATGGCTCGGGCTGTGCAGGGTGCACCTAATGCTGCAGGTAATGATGAGTTCAGGAAGGACAAACCGCCTGTCTTCAAAGGAAGATATGATCCTGATGGTGCTCAGATATGGCTTAAAGAGATTGAAAGAATCTTCCGAGTGATGGATTGTGCTGAGGATCAGAAGGTGAGACTGGGTACTCACATGTTACTGGAAGAAGTTGATGATTGGTGGGTTAGTACACGTCATGTGTTGGAAGCTGCAGAGGAGGAGATCACTTGGGTTGTGTTTAGCATTGAGTTTCTGAGGAAGTATTTTCCCGAAGATGTAAGAGGAAAGAAGGAAATTGAGTTCTTGGAGTTAAAACAAGGTAATATGTCTGTTGTTGATTATACTGCTAAGTTTGTGGAACTTGTGCAGTTTTATCCACATTATGCTGAAGCGACCGCGGAATTTTCTAAGTGTGTAAAGTTTGAGAACGGATTGCATCCTGAGATAAAGCAGGCAATTGGTTATCAAAGGATTCGGAGGTTTTCTGATTTGGTGGATTGCTGTAGGATTTATGAGGAGGATAGTAAGGCTCGTTCTACTCACTATAAGAGTGTGAGCGAGAGGAAAGGGAAGCAATAGTTCCGTGGTGGTCCGTATGTAACACCAGCTGATAAGGGTAAACAAAGGGGAAATTTTGAGAGAAGGTCAAGTGGAAGAGGAATGTCTGGTCCTCTGAGATGTTATAGATGTGGTGATGCGCGACATCGTCAGTCCGAATGTAGGAAAGATTTGAGGAAGTGTTCTAATTGTGGAGGTTTTGGACATGCCGCTGCTGATTGTGCAAGGAAGAATGTGGTGAAGTGTTTCAACTGTGGTGAACCTGGTCATATTAGTATGAAGTGTTCGAAACCGAAGCAAGCTCCAGCTGGTGGGAAAGTTTTTGCCTTGGCAGGAACTCAGACTTCAAGTGCAGACCGTCTGATCAGAGGTACTTGTTTTATTAATAGTACTCCTTTAGTTGCTATTATTGATACTGGAGTGACTCATTCGTTTATTTCGTCTGAGTGCGCGAAGCGTTTGAATCTTGTGTTGTCTTCGATGGGTGGTGAGATGGTTATTGATACTCCAGCAATGGGGTCAGTAACTACTTCTTTGGTTTGTCTAAGTTGTCCTTTGACCATTTATGGTAAAGACCTTGAGATGGATTTGGTGTGTTTACTGTTGGAGGGTTTAGATGTGGTTCTGGGAATGAATTGGTTGCAGTTCAATCGGGTTCATATTGATTGTTACCATAAGTTAGTAAGGTTTCCTTCTCTTAAGGAAGACGAAGACTCGAGTTTCTTATCTACCAAAGAGTTGAAGAAGTTTTTGGCGGATGAAGCTCAGTTGTTTGGGTTGTTTGCATCGTTGACTGTGGATAGTCAAGTTTCACTTGATGTGTTTCCTGTTGTGTGTGATTTTCCAGAAGTGTTTCCCGAGGATATTTCAGACTTGCCGCCAGAGAGAGAGGTGGAGTTTTCTATAGACCTAGTTCCTGGTACTAGACCTGTTTCTATGGCACCTTATCGTATATCGGCATCTGAGTTAGTTGAGTTAAAGAAACAGTTGAACGAATTGTTGGAAAAGAGGTTTGTGAGACCAAGCGTTTCTCCTTGGGGTGCTCCAGTTTTATTGGTGAAAAAGAAAGATGGAAGTATACGATTGTGTATTGATTATCGCCAGTTGAATAAGGTGACGATTAAGAATAAGTATCCTCTTCCGAGAATTGATGATCTGATGGATCAGTTGGTTGGTGCTTATGTGTTTAGTAAGATTGATTTGAGGTAGGGGTATCATCAGATAAGGGTGAAAGAGGAAGATATTCAGAAGACGGCTTTTAGGACACGTTACAGTCATTATGAATATTTTGTGATGCCGTTCGGGGTTTCTAATGCGCCAGGTGTGTTTATGAAGTACATGAATCGTATTTTCCACGAGCATTTGGATCGTTTTGTGGTTGTATTTATTGATGACATTTTGATTTATTCTAAGTCTCGGGAGGAGCACGCGGAGCATTAACGTATTGTTTTGCAGGTTTTGAAAGAAAGAAAGCTTTTTGCCGAATTGTCCAAGTGTGAGTTCTGGTTGTCGGAGGTGAGTTTTCTTGGGCACGTGATTTCAGGTAATGGTATTTCTGTGGATCCATCTAAAGTAGAAGCAGTTTTACAATGGGAGGCTCCGAGATCTGTTACTGAAATTTGAAGCTTTTTGGGTTTGGCCGGATATTATCGAAGGTTTATTGAAGGTTTTTCTAAGCTAGCACTTCCTTTGACCCAGTTGCCTTGTAAAGGGCAAGCGTTCATTTGGGATATTCGGTGCGAGGAAAGTTTTAGTGAGGTGAAGAGAAGATCGACGACAACTCCGATTTTGATTTTACCGAATCCTAATGAACCATTTGTGGTGTATTGTGATGCGTCTTTGATTGGTCTAGGTGGGGTGCTAATGCAAGAAGGTAAGGTCGTGGCTTATGCTTCAAGGCAGTTGAGAGTGCATGAGAAAAATTATCCTACTCATGATCTTGAATTAGCGGCTGTGGTTTTTGTGTTGAAGATTTGGAGGCATTATCTCTACGGTGACAGGTTTGAAGTCTTTAGTGATCATAAAAGTTTGAAATATTTGTTTGATCAGAAAGAATTAAATATGAGGCAGCGGAGATGGTTGGAATTTTTGAAGGACTGCGAATTTGGCTTGAATTACCATCCTGGTAAAGCTAATGTGGTAGCCGATGCGTTGAGTCAGAAATCGTTACATATGTCCGCTTTAATGGTTAAGGAATGGGAGCTTTTGGAAGCTTTTAGGGACTTGAGTTTGGTATGTGAAGTGACGTCGGATAGCGTAAGGCTTGGAATGTTGAAGGTTACTAATGATTTTCTGAAGACTGTTAGTGAGAAACAGAAGACGGATGTGAAATTTGTGGATTTGATGTTGGTTGGAGAAAAAGATGCGAATAGTGATTTTAAAGTGGATGTTAATGGTGTTTTGAGATTCCGAGGCCGAATTTGTATTCCTGATGATGCGGAGTTAAAAAGGATGATTTTGGAGGAAGGACACTGGAGTAATCTGAGTATACATCCGGGAGCTAATAAGATGTACCAAGATTTGAAGAAGATTTTCTGGTGGTCTGGATTGAAAAGAGATGTGGCTCAGTTTGTTTATGAATGTTTGACTTGTCAGAAATCGAAGGTGGAACATCTGAGGCCTAGTGGTTTGTTGCAGCCGTTGGATATTCCTGAATGGAAATGGGACAGCATTTCTATGGATTTTGTGACAGGGTTACCGAATACATAGCGAGGGAATAATTCTATTTGGGTGGTTGTTGATAGGCTGACTAAATCGGTGCATTTCATTCCGATTGACATCAGCTTTACTTTGGAGAGGTTGGCTGAGATTTACATCAGTGTGATTATGAAGTTGCATGGGGTTCCGTTGAGCATTGTTTCGGATCGAGATCCGAGGTTTACCTCGAGATTTTGGGAAAGTTTACATAAGGCATTGGGTTCTAAATTGAGGTTGAGTTCGGCTTATCATCCGCAGACGGATGGTCAGACCGAGAGAACGATTCAGTCATTGGAAGATTTGTTGAGAGCGTGTGTTCTTGAACAAGGTGGTGCATGGGATAGTTATCTTGCATTGATTGAATTCACGTATAATAACAGTTTCCATTCTAGTATTGGAATGGCACCTTTTGAAGCGCTGTATGGACGAAGATGTCGAACACCATTGTGTTGGCACGAATCTGGTGAGAGTTTAGTGGTTGGACCGGAGTTGGTGCAACAGACTACGGAAAAAGTGAAGCTTATTCGTGAGAAAATGAAGACTTCTCAGAGTAGGTAAAAGAGTTATCATGATCGAAGGAGAAAAGATCTTGAGTTTCAAGAGGGCGATCATGTATTTTTGAGAGTTACACCGGTAACGGGTGTGGGTCATGCATTGAAATCGAAGAAACTTACTTCTCGGTTTATTGGTCCTTACCAGATATCCGCGAGAGTGGGTGCTGTGGCTTATAGGGTGGCGTTGCCGCCGAATCTGTCGAATTTGCACGATGTGTTCCATGTTTCACAGCTCCGAAAGTATGTTCTGGATCCGTCGCATGTGATTCCGATGGATGAGGTTGAGGTAAGGGAGAACCTTACGGTTGAGGCATTACCCGTTAGGATTTTGGATCGCGAGGTGAAGCGGTTGAGAGGCAAGGATATTGCACTTGTGAAAGTGGCATGGGGAGGCGCTGCTGGGGGCAATTTGACTTGGGAGTTAGAGAGTCGGATGCGGGAGTCGTATCCAGAGTTGTTCGTCTCAGGTATATTTTCGAGGACGAAAATTTCTAAGTGGGGGAGAGTTGTAACGCCCCAGTTTTAGTATTTTTATTTAATCGAGTCGTTTTGATTATTTTATTATTATATTATTTTATTTTCGACTTTTATTTGGAAATATGTTATTTTTCAATGTTGTGATATTTTATCGGGTTTTGGGAACGTTTGCGAGATATTTGAGTGTAGGGGTATTTTGGGCATTTCACTTTATTTTTTTCTTAAGTTAAGAAAATAGAAATAGAAAGAGAGAAAAATAGAGAGAAAGAAAAAGAGAAGAAGGGAAAAGGGAAAGAAAAGAGAAGAAGAGAAGAAAAAGGGAGAAAACTTGGAAATCAAGAAAACAATCTCCCGACTTTTCTAAACACGATTAAATCGGGTAAGGGTGCGAAACTCGATTATTATATGCTTGTGTATGATTATATATGTATGTTTATGGTTGTTATTGGATTAAAATGGAAATATATAGTAAAAACCATATTATGTAAAAATTGATTAGAAATCGATTAAATTGTGTCGGAAATCATGTTTTCAGGTCCATTATTGTTGATACATGTTAGATACATGTTGTTAGGCATTGTATTGGTAATTTTTCTGGCGTATAGGTGAAAATTGGATGATTTTGGGTTGGAAAACGCAGAAGAAATTCTACAGAAAAATTCTGTTTTTCCACTGCCCATACGCGTATCTCTCAAGGCAATACGCGTATTGGTCAAGGCAATAGGCGTATGGTATTGAAGAAAACTGGGCAATGCGCGTATGGAGCTTCATTTTCTCGGCCATCTGCCCATTTGCGTAATGGTACGCGTAAGACTTTAGGGCAATACGCGTATGATGTAGGGCACTACGCGTATTGGAATTTTAATGGGAATTTTGGGGAAAAATTGGTCTCTACCCAAACGCGTACGACATTGGGCAATACGCGTATGGAATGGGCGAGGGAGCGGGGCAATACGCGTATGGCTCAGGGCAATACGCGTATGGCTAGGAGAATTGCAAAATGTGTTTTTTTCGTGATGTCTTTTCTTGTTTAGTCCGTAACTTGTGTTCCGTTTATTCGTTTTTAACATTCTTGGTATCGTTGAGTAGCTATTGAACTGTACTTTCTTATTATGATAATTTTGAGATTGTTAGCCGATTTAATTATGTCGGGAATTTGGAATAGTATCATTTTGTCGACTTTTGTCGTTATAATTGTGTGTAATTGCTGTGTATCATACAATGTGCTATTGATATGGATATGGTATGATTTGCGTGCTGTTGTAAGGTATAAATGCATTGTTTTGGGCTCGAATTGCAAAGCATGATTAATGTTAAGTGAGATGGTTGCATATATGTGTGCATTTGAATGTCATGAGTCATTGTATGCTGAGCATCATGATGTGCATTCTTGTGATGTCGTGTGCCCTAGTGGGTGTGAGCGACGAATCGATTCCAGAGGGAATCTGCTATAACATCGTGAGCCTTATACCGAGAGAACCGAAAGCGATGGTTATAGACGATCGTGTGCCCGTGTGGGGTGTGAACGATCGGATCGTGAGCCTTATACAAAGAGGACCGAAAGCGATCCATAAACGTCGTGAGCCTTATACAAAGAGGACCGAAAGCAACGGGGAACAACGTATGCCCGACGGGGAGTTACACTAAGTAACGAGCGATGGTTCCAATAGTTCCTGAGTGAACTGGTGTTGAGAATTGATGGAAGTCGGTACCGCATGTGCATATGCATAGAGTCGTTGTGTCGGTCTCTTGCATTTGCATAAATCATTAATGGTTTGTTTATGTGTGGAATTGTGGATGAAATTGATAAATTGATATATGTATATGTGTTGGTGATACTTGTATTGTGCATGGTTGGTATACCTTGGTGATGGAAATATGAAATATACATTGTGTTGTTTTGTGTTTGAATTATGGTATGAGTTGTGGTGAGAACAATATATATGTGTATTTTTGGTGTTATATATAATTGTATGCAATTATATTATTATTGTGTTTCTCACCCTTCTGCTATTTTATAATGCTCTATGAGGCATTGCAGATTAGATTGCTAGAGGTCTTTTTGTGAAGCTTAGGTCTTCATTCTTTTGTCGGTCGGCTCTGATATGTGACACCGGGTAGTTAGGGAGACCGTTGGTTATTTATGTGTGTATATGTATATGTTCTTTTGAGATTGTACATGTATGATTGTACTTGGCAGACAAACTTTTCATGATATATATATATATATATATATATATGAGATTTCAGTAGATTTTCCGCTTTTATTCTGTATCTGAATTGTGGGTAGTAGGAACTAAGTTCCTCTGTTAATTGCTACCTGATTGTTGCATATCTTTATGGGCAGGTTTATGTGTATTTGGTTTCAAATTGATGTGACCCCTCGGTCTATGCCGTGAATGTTTTAAATATACTCTGATGAAATTTTGAATTTTTATTTATCACTTTAATAGCCTGGGGGTATAGATTGGGGGTGTTACATCAACACTTAGTGAAATTCTGCCTAAGGTAAGATCATGAAAAACACCAAAATGTGGAGGGATTTTTCACCATGATCCAAGATAAATCAGGTCCAATGGTGAACATCAAAGTTGAAGTACATAATCCCAGCTTTCTAAAGAGCCCAAGAGCATGAGATAACTCATCTTGAGCAAAGGGATATGGAGTGATCAATACACCTTGCTGCAAACTGTTTTGCAAAATCAGTTTGGTTATTTACTTACCATACAAAATTTTCTTGTCAAGTGTAATGATCAATGCCACTTACATTCAATGCATAACAGAAGGAATCATAACAAACCTGCAAATTTGGGTCAAAGGGTCAAGAGATATCTCAAATTGGATTAATGAATTTTGTCACATTATGCCTTGAATTCAAAGGCATTTATGTGCAATAGTGCACATTCAACAAAGGTACTCTTTTCATTCAATATGCTCACAAAGACAACAATAAAAACATTTGAGGAATGTGGAATGAGTCAAAAGATAAGCTAGCCATGTGGAGAGCTATGGTGCCTTGTGTGAGGGGCAATGATGCATCTTACCAAAACCTTTGAATCCAAGCCAATCTTTGAGCCAACACTATTCCTCCAAAACAAAGTTGTTCTCCTATAAATAGAGCTCACTTCTGATCATTCAAACCACACAAAAACAACACAATACTTATTTTCCCTTCTTTCTTGCTTTTGCTCCAAGTTTATAAGTTTTTCAAAAGTGAGCGAAAAGTTCTCTAAACCAGAGCTTCTTGGCTCAAACCAATGGTCTAAACACATCACAAATCATCCATTAGAGGTGTCCAAACCCTCATCTTCATCCCAAACCACCAAAATCAGAAAGTCAACTGTCAAAACCTCATATCTTTGACTTTCTGCATTTTTCAAGCCATGCCTTGATCCTGTCCATTCCAAAGCAAAACAACACTCCAAACACTCTCTAAATAACAACCCTAAGTTGTTCCAATAAGTGTTCCTCAACTGTAACACTATTTGAGGGAGTTGCCATTTTGACACTTTTGGCTCATTTTGCAAGGGGCCAAACTCTGATCTAGAGGTTTCTCTTTGATTCCAAGCATCCAAGTAGCTTCTATAAGGTGTATTGGAGGTGTCCAAAGCATTAAGACACATCTGTAACAACCATCTTGAAAGATCCCAATTTGCTTCAAGAGGTAAGTTTCCTCAAAACTTGAACTTGCCAAAATATGCTTTACTTTGATGTACATTGATCAGAAACATGTCATACATATCATATTTATTGTGTTTGAACTATAATTAAGCATTATTGTTGGTTGTATCAACTTGTAGCATAGAACTTGCAAAATCATGGCCTATTTGAAAGCACTATCGGGTTTTAAAATGTATGCACTTTTAGAAAAATCTAAGACCGCCATTGGATTCCTCATGAAATTCTAGGCATGGTCCATTTTTATTTCATCCAATTTCATGGAGAAATGAGGGAGATATGATCCTTCTTGCAAAGCTTGAAAAACCTTGGCAAGGACCAGCCATGGCGCCTTTGGCTTGGTCTGGCCTCAGGTCTTTTCCACCCTTATTAATTTATGGGTGTGGTTTGATACACGGATGTGTCATACCCCAATTTTGTCCAGGCATTTTAAATTTTTCAATTAATTGACTTTATTTTAATTTTTCATCATCGATACAGCATATCATGCATTTCATCTTGCATATTGCCTAAAATATCAGTCGGAATAATTTCTCGAATTTACAGACAGACCGGTCAAAATGAATTGCAACGGTGCATAAAATCAGTGAACTAAAAATTCAAAACCGAGCTCACAGACCTCAATTATATTAATCTACGGTTCACGTAGTTTAACCCGACGTGTTCGTTTTAATTTTTCGACCATTTTTTGTCTTATTTTGATTAGTTTGAGCATTTTAACGGGTCAAAATTTATTTTAAAATCTGACCAAACGTTGTATTTTTCCGAGTCATTTATTTTGCGCTGATCAATTTGGTATACTCGCTTTTTTTAGCATTCAAGCGCCCGACTTTTATTTATTTGGGGTCCGTTTATTTTTTAATTTTTTTTGTCTAAATGTTTAAAATAAATAAATAGGATTTTTAGTTTTTATCTTAAATTTATTTTAATTAATTTAATTGTTTAAATTTTATTTAGTTTTAATATTATTTAATTTGGGCTCTAAGGACATTGTGGTCAATTTAAAAATAGCCTAACCTAATTGTCTCCTTATATATATATATATATATATATATATATATATGTACTGCTAAGCGAGGAAGAGGGAGATAAATCATAAGTGGTTGTTCATTGAACCCTACTTTTTGCCGAACAGTAAGCACTGTCATTTATTTTTCCGATCCTCTCTCATTCGTAGGAATGTCGTACCGTCATACATATATAACATTAAGCCCTTATTTTATGATATATATGTATATATATTGTTTCATATTTACTGGCATACAGAGAATTTGGTACCATCATGCATATATGTTGTTCAATGTTTACTAACTTCGAAACGTCATACATATATCTTCCTTGTTTACTATATATATATATATATATATATATATATATATATATATATATATATATATATATTAAAATGTGGGTATAAAGTGGATTAATATATATATTAAACAAAGTTATATATATATATATATATATATATATATATATATATATATATATATATATATATATATATATATATATATATATATAACTTTGTTTAATATATATATTAATCCACTTTATACCCACATTTTAATATATATATATATATATATATATATATATATATATATATATATATATATATATATATAATGTTAATTCCATTTTTCTATTAAAATATTCGGATCGAATTATGTCGATACGCTGTCTGCATATATGTGCATGATACGTGACCCTTGTGTTTAGTTCGATTCGGTTGCGATGGTCGCATTTTTTGCGTTAGCAACATTATTGTTTTAAAACATTTTAAAATTTCCTTTTTTTTCTTTTGCGTTTCTTTTTGTTAAATTTAGACCCGATTGATTTCGGTCCCTCTTGCGATGAACACAGTGAGTGTAGCAATCTATTGGTTAATCTTATTGGTTTATATGCGGTTCTATGATTGGTTATTGTTGTATTTTGATTTTACACGCGTCAGACGGTTTAGCATGGTGGCGATCCACTTTTTGAACTTACCGATTCACGTTTCGATTTGTAGTTTGTGATTTTATTTAATATTTATTGTCTTGTTGATTCCTGATTCGACTTGCAATGACCACTTATGCGGTAGCAATTTGTGTTTTTATGTTGAGAACAACGATCTAACATCATTATGTTTAGATCCGATCTAATCTCTCGTGGTAGCCTTTGCACATCTTCACATACATGGCATTGATTCACATCTTTGCGTTTTGATTATAATCCATGCACTTCTCTTCTTCACTTTATTCTTTCTGATTCATTTGTTTTGAATGTACGATGTTAATATTGTGTATGCATCTTATTTCCGTTCATGCCTAAATTGCTTTTAAAACTAATTCTTGATTTAATCAAGCCATTTTTAAACCCTGTAAGTCGATTGTTTCTACGATCGCCATCAACCAAACCCTAAACTTTCTTGATTCATACATCAAGCCATACCCCAACTTGTAAGTCGACTGCTTTTTAGCATCGCTATCAACTTCATGCACACACTTGCACCTTTTCTTTGGTTATGGTTTCATTTACTATAAGCACCCTTATGGACTAGGATTCGACCTAACTTTTTCTCAAACCCTTGATCCAACGTCAAGTGGTTTCTTCCCTCATAAGTCAGTTACCTTTTGCAATCTTCATCACGCAATTTTCAAACCTTGATCTTTTGTCGAGTATTTTTTCTCTTAAAGCTAAAATCTCTTTTCTCAAAAAAAAAAAAAATCAAAAAATACTTTAATCATATCTAACCTCTTTTCAAACTCTAAAAAACATTCAACAAATCTCAAATCATTTTGCCACTTGGCTTTTCTATTTAAAACTTTTCGAAAAAGACATGCTTCTTAGCATCGTCCATAAAAAAAACACAACTAACTCCCTTATCCCCTGCCGCCATGCGATCGAGACTAACTTACTTCCCTTTTATCCTTGCCTTAGGATTAGAGTCGTCGCACTCTACATAAGTGTCTTGCCATGGACGCTTACCTTTTCCCTTTGGAACCTTGACCACAGTCAAGAATTCCTCACCCTTATTAAGGAAAACTACGAATGCTCTGATTCCATTCCTGTCATGATACGTAGGCACGAGATGCGATGTCTTGGCGAGCATACTTAGGTAATAAACCCCTAGGTCTTTACCTTAGCACACTTTCCTTGGCAGATAAATAACAAATAACACAATAAAACAAGAGGTTCCTGTAGAGTACTACAGATACTTAGGGTGCCAACATCTTCCCTAGGTATAACCAATCCTCGAACCTTAGATCTCTTGCATTGTTTTGCAATTAGGGTTTTCGATCTTTACCATTTCCTTTGGATAAATCAAAGTTCGGTGGTGAATTAAGATTTGTGATCCAAGTTAATTCAATAGTTTGATATCCGATTCTCACCACGACAGAAATGGCAACTTCACTGGGGGAGGTATTCCCCTAAGAGGGTTAAGCCCACCTTGTTTGCATTTGTGTTATTTGTATGTTTGCTTGCTTGTATATCTGTACATATTTATATCTGTATATATACCTGTTGTGCTGGGATTTCTCTGTGTGCAGGGTGGTTACTTTGAGTGGTGAGGATAAGTCTTATACCTGTACTTGAGAGTACACTTATGATAGGATGGTGGTATATTCAAGGAGACTTTGAGGGAGTTGATTCCCAAAAAAGTTAATTTGAGAAACCACCGCTCAATGGAGGCCTTCTTGGGAGTAGTCGTGTTGAACGAGTTATTCGCGAAAACATTGCTACTTTCGACCTAGGAGTCTGTGACACTGAGGACCTTTAGTTACCTTTTACCCCCACTTGGCCTTGTTAGGACGTAGTGCAATGACTATGAGGGAGTAGTCCCAAAATAGTTAATACGCGATACTACACTCGAACGATACTCTCTTGAGAATACTATTGACTACCGAGTTATTTGGGAAATCGATAATATCCGAAAGATGGGTTGTTGACTCTGGGAACTTCTTAGAACTCTGTTCTACGGATACAAGAACCCTAGTGCACATCCTGTGGTTGGTTTTTTAACCAAACTCCATGCTGTGATCTTGAACCTTTGATCCTGTTGCATGTGTTTTGCACCCTATTTGCATTGCATTTCATATCATTTGCATCTTTGCATGATTCATTGCATGCGTCTGTTTGTCCAACAACTCATCTCCAGATGTCTCTATCTTCCAGAGTTTGTCTGTGAGTCGTCAAGCTGATTCCTCGACACCGATACCATACTAGAACTAATTACAGACTCAAGATGTTAGAGCAAGAAGCACACAACGTAGAGATCCGAATGAAGATCGATGATCTTAAGTCAAGCATGACAAAGCTCACTGAAATGCTCCAGGTCTTGATTGCTAGAGGAGAGCAACCCCAAAGGACTGTCATTCAGGAGGTTTCAAATGCTGATCCTCAGCCTGTTCAGCTGCCACCTTCAACTTGGCCAGAGTTTGGTTTACCCAATAATTATTCTCCACCTCTTGCATCTACTACTATGATTGGTCAAACTGTCAGACCAGTGTTTCAAGCTCCTGTTTTTGCCGAGCCTCGACCTATGGTCCACATGTTGTCGGGATTGTCCAAGCTCCTTTTGATAATCCTCTCTATGAGCACAATGCTGCCAGTGCTCAAGGTGAAGATCGTGAAGACTTTGTTGAACCTGAGGTTGTTCGTGAACAGTTTCAGACCATAGACAAGAGACTCCGAGCCATTGAGGGTACTGACTTCTTTAGTGTGGACGCAAACAACATGTTCCTGGTTTCTAACATTGTTATGCCTGCCAAATTCAGAACTCCCGAGTTTGTGAAATATAAGGGTCACTCTTGTTCAAGGGCTCATTTGGTCATGTACTTTCGAAAGATGGCTGCTTATACCAACAACCAGAAGCTGCTCATCCACTGTTTTCAAGACAGCTTGAGTGGAGCTTCTCTCAAATGGTATATGAATCTTGAACAAAATAGCATCCACTGCTTCCAGGATCTTGCTAATGCTTTTATAAAGCAATACAAGTACAACCACGACATGGCTCCTAACCGCTGTCAACTTCAAAATATGTCCCGAAATGAGAAAGAGTCTTTCAAGGAATATGCTCGGCGTTGGAGAGAACTCACTTCTCAAGTTGAACCCCCTCTAGCAGAAAAGGAGCTGACTGGAATGTTCATGGACACCTTGTCTCCGTTCTATTGGAAGAAGATGATTAGCAGTGTTTCTTCTAATTTCACTGATTTGGTAACTATTTGCGAAAGACTCGAGGAAGGGCTCAAGAATGGTAAAGTATCCAAGGCTGCTGAATCTTCTAATGGTGCGAAGAAATCCTATGGGAACTTCCAGAAGAAGAGAGAAGACCATACAAATGCTGTCATGACTGAAGTAAGAGGGCCTCGTCCTAGACCTCAGCATGCCTATCACCCTACCATTATTGTTGTTACTCCCGTGGTTGCTGCTCCATGACCAGCTCAAGCTCCTCAACGTCCAGCTGTTGGACATAACCAGTACCATAATAGGAATCAATTTGATCCTATACCCATGACGTACACTGAACTTTATCCTGGTCTAGTTCAGAAATGCTTGATTACCACAAGGACTCTGCCTCCTCCTCCAAATCCTCTTCCAGCTGGATTCAGATCTAATCTCCATTATGTATTCCATGAAGGTGTTGTAACACCCTAAACCCCCGCGACAATTAATAATTAAATATCAGAGTAAATTAAAACATACTATCAGTTAGGATGCTACATTCAACAAACACCTGCTCATGCATACGATATGTAACACATAGATATTGTCAATAAAAACAATACTTAATTAATCTCCTCGTAAAGCAGCAGAATTCAACTAAAACATGACGTGTGTAATGCCACATAATCATCAGCAAGTAAGCAAAACAACAACAAATAACAAAATAAACAACGACAAGCATTCTAAAACCCAGTGTTATAATCAGAGCAAACGCCGACTCAACGAGATAAAAAGGAAGACTCCGTCTTCACTAACTTCAACTCTGCAGTAATCCTGCTTATCTGCACGTTACCCACATGGAGGTAACATTCAAACAGAAGGGGTGAGATTCTCAAATCAATATAAGAAATGCATAAGATAAGTATAAAAGAACATAATCCATAGACAGCTCACCCTATCATCACAACATCAACGAAACTACCATTTCACACATACAACAGATAATCCTATGATCCACAATGTAATACAATATGATGCAATGCAATGAGACCCACGACTTGACTCAATGCATGTGGTACCAATTCGATCCCTATTTAATGATCATAATTCCCGTCAGAATTTCCATAACAGTCACTCACACCCTACATGGGCACACAATAACCGTGATAACTCACACCCCACATGGGTACACGATCACCTCAACAACAACAACAACACGATTCTTTATCAAAGAATCCCGATAAGACGCTCACACCCCACATGGGCACACGACTTATCGCACAACTGATGCAACGTGGCATGCATACAAAGACAACATATGACGACAACAAAATGAATATGACTAATAATTCATCAATACATTATACTACAACTATCCAACATGCAGAGTAAGCCTGCCAACACATACAACGACAGCAATCCACAACCACAACACGCATACACGCAACCGAATTCATCATTTCAACTCATGGCACATAACAACATGCACAAAAAGCCAATTAACACGTCAAAGGGTTGGAACTCTAGTGTTGAAACTGATTTTTATAAAAAGTATGCGAAACCACCTTTCCAACGCTTCGAACGGCGACTGAAACGGACCTACGGATCAAAAGATACAGATTTTTAAAGTTTCAGAAAGTTCGGTTTGTCCCAGCTCTGCTCGCCTGATGTTCGCCCAGCGAGACACCAGCGAATCCATTTTCGCCTGGCGAAATCTCCCTTCGCTTGGAGAATTCCCCTTTTGCGTCATACTCGTCTGGCGAAGCAGAGGCGAATCTCCTTCCCCCATACAAATTCCAGAGACCCTTATTTTCACCCCTCGCTCGCCTCTCAGTTCGCCTGGCGACCTCCAAGCGAAGTCACTTTCGCCTGGCGAATTCTTCTTTCTCCTGGCGAAATTGTGCGAATCAGCAATCCTGCGATTGTGATTCTACACGACTCAAACCCCAATCTTTCTCCGATTCCACTCACGATCAGTCCAAAAACACACATATAATCACATATTAACATGTAAACAAGTATAAAATACAGAAGCCACATTTCAACCGATAAATTTATGCATTTTTCCTCTTATCAAAACCTCCGACATACAAATCCCCAATTCCCAACTCAACAAAACCACACATAAGGGATGATCCTAAAGGTTTATCTACCCTCATACAAATATTATGCAACCCTTAGAGATTAAAGAACCCCCACCCTTACCTTAGTGACGATTCTTCGAAGGTTCTCTAAGCCCTAGCTCTGCTCCTCTCTTGCGTTCCTCTTTTCTCCCAGAATACGATCGTTTCCAACTGATTCTCCTCTTTTCCAATTTTTCTCCTTTTTCCTACTATATCCCTTAGACCCTTATTATGCTTTTCCTTATCTATCCTCACTAACCACCAGGAATGAACCACTCTGCCCTCCCTACTTCTTTTTTTCCAATATATTATTATTATCCCATTATTATTATTATTATCATCTTACTAATTAAATAATAATAACAATATTTCTTAATAATTTGCGTTAATATTATTAATCAATATTCCCCATATTAATTAACTAATTACTAACCACACCACTCCTTGCTACACCTTAATCTCTATAATTCTAAGGTCACTACCTCATACCAAGGGCAACCCAAAACATGACCAAAAAACGCATAATCACACACAAATACACAACATCATGTAATTCTAATTATGAAAATAATAAAATAAATCGAGGTGTGACAACTCTCCCCCACTTAGAATATTTTCGTCCTCGAAAATTTACCTCATACGAATAACTCCGGATACGACTCTCGCATCCTACTCTCTAACTCCCAAGTCATATTTCCACCAGCAGCGCCTCCCCACACTACCTTCACAAGAGTGATCTCTTTACCTCTCAATTTCTTTATCTCGCGGTCTTCAATCTGTATTGGTAAGGCCTCAACCGTAAGGTTATCCCTTACTTCCACAATATCCATCGGAATCACATGCGACGGATTCGAAATATACTTCCGAAGTTGTGACACATGGAACACATCATGCAAATTCGACAAATTGGGTGGCAATGCCACTCTGTAGGCAACATGTCCAACTCTTGCAGAAATCTGATATGGACCAATAAACCGAGGAGTAAGCTTCCTCGACTTCGACGCACGGCCAACACCGGTCACTAGAGTGACTCTCAAAAACACATGGTCCCCTTCTTGAAACTCGAGATCTTTCTTCCTCTTATCATGGTAGCTCTTTTGCCTACTCTACGAAGTTTTCATCTTCTCCCAAATCAGCTTCACCTTTTCGGTAGTCTGTTGAACAATCTCTGGTCCCAGTACTACACTCTCATCAGATTCATGCCAACACAAAGGTGTCCGACACCTCCGACCATACAATGCTTCGAAAGGCGCCATTCCAATACTGGAATGATAACTGTTATTATATGTGAACTCAATCATCGGCAAATGGCTATCCCAAGCACCTCCTTGTTCAAGCACACAAGCCCTCAACAAATCCTCCAAAGATTTTATAGTCCTCTCTGTCCGTCCATCCATCTGCGGGTGATAAGCCGAACTCAATCTCAGTTTCGACCCTAAAGCTTCTTGCAAACTTTCCCAAAATCTGGAAGTGAACCTTGGATCTCGGTCTGACACAATGCTCAATGAAACTCCATGCAACTTCATAATCACCTAAATATAGATCTCTGCCAGCTTCTGCAAAGGAAAACCGATATTAATCAGAATAAAATATGCTGATTTCGTCAGTCTATCCACCACTACCCAAATGTAATCATGCCCTCTTGGAGTATTAGGAAACTCAGTCACAAAGTCCATAGAAATGCTGTTCCAATTCCATTCTGGAATATCTAATGGTTGCATCAAACCAGCAAGTTTCTGATGTTCCACCTTCGACTTCTGACAAGTTAAACAAGCATACACAAATTTAGCCACATCACGTTTCAACCCAGGCCACCAAAATATCCTCTTCAAGTCTTGATACATCTTCGTAGCTCCTGGATGGATACTCAAACTACTCTTGTGACTTTCTTCTAGAATCATTCTTTTCAATTCAGGATCATCGGGAATATAAATCCTATCACTGAACCTCAACACACCTTGTTCATCTACTCTGAATTCATTACCTTCCGCCTGTTCATTTCCAATCATCAAATCCACCAGTTTCACATCCAACTTCTGACCTTCTCTGATACTATTAAGAAATTCATTGTTGATCTTCAGCATACCCAGCATCACACTATGCGGTGTCTGTTCGCAAACCAAACTCATATCTCTAAATTGTTTAATCAATTCTAACTCTTTAACCATCATAGCTGACATATGCAAAGACTTTCGACTTAGAGCATCAGCCACGACATTAGCTTTACTGGGATGATAGTTCAAGCCGAAATCATAATTCTTTAAGAACTCTAACCACCTTCTTTGCCTCATATTCAACTCCTTCTGATCAAACAGATACCTCAAGCTCTTATGATCACTATACACTTCAAATCTAGAACCATAAAGATAGTGCCTCCAAATCTTCAATACGAATACCACTGCAGCTAAGTCCAAATCATGAGTTGGATAATTCCTCTCATGGACCCTTAACTGTCGTGAAGCATAAGCCACAACCTCACCATCCTGCATTAACACACCTCCTAAACCCATCAAAGAAGCATCGCAATACACCATAAACGGTTCATTTGGTTCGGGTAAAATCAAAACCAGAGCTGTAGTCAGTCTTTTCTTCAGCTCAATGAAACTCTTCTCACAATGAACATCCCACACAAACGATTTACCCTTGCACATCAACTGAGTCAACGGAAGAGCCAACTTCGAAAAGCCTTCAATAAACCTTCGGTAATAACCAGCCAAGCCCAAAAAGCTTCTAATCTCAGTTACTGATTTCGAAGCCTCCCATTGTAGAACTACATCTACTTTGGACGGATCCACAACAATACCATTACCTGAAATAACATGACCAAGAAAACTTACCTCTCTCAACCAGAATACACACTTAGACAACTTAGCATAGAGCTTCTTCTCTTTCAACACTTGCAGCACGATCCGCAAATGTTCAGTGTGTTCCTCTTCTGACTTAGAATAGATTAGAATATCGTCAATAAAGACAACCACAAATTAATCCAAGTAAGCATGAAAAATACGATTCATATATTCCATGAATACACCAGGTGCATTAGTAACTCCGAATGGCATCGCCACATACTCATAATGTCCATATCGGGTTCTGAAGGCCATTTTCTGAACATCTTCATCCTTTACCCGTATCTGATGATAACCCGACCTCAAGTCAATATTGCTAAACACACGGACAACCGACTAACTGATCCATCAAGTCATCTATTCTTGGAAGTGGATACTTGTTCTTAATCGTCACTTTATTCAGCTGTCTGTAGTCGATACATAACCTCATACTACCATCCTTTTTCTTCACCAACAACACCGGAGCTCCCCAAGGTGATACACTTGGTCTCACAAATTTCTTTTCTAACAACTCTTCCAGTTGCTTCTTCAGCTCTGCTAATTCTGATGCCGACATCCTGTATGGTGCCATAGAAATAGGTCTGGTACCAGGGACAAGATCAATAGTAAACTCTACTTCTCTCTCTAGCGGTACATCAACAATATCATCTGGGAATACTTCTGGAAATTCACGCACCACTTGCAATTCATTAATCACCTACTCACTTTCCACTAACAAGGATGCAAATAATGCAAGCACCTGAGCTTCTTCTTCCAAGACCTCTTTCAACTCTCTACCAGATAGAAAACCATTTTCTTCCTCTTCTTCAGGAGCAAGAAATCGCACCGACTTGTTAAAACAGTTAATATGAACATAATTGAACTCTAACCAGTTCATACCCAAGATCACATCGAGACCTCCCAATGGTAGGAAAATAAGATCCACACCAAAGTCCTTATCAAAGATCGATAATGGACAATTCAAACAGACTAAAGAAGTGGTCACCAATCCCTTCGTAGGAGTTTCGACAACCATCTCTCCCTTCATAGGAGAAACAACAAGGCCCAGCCTTCTCACACAATCAGCGGCAATAAAAGAGTGAGTAGCACCAGTATCAATAATAGCAATCAAAGGCGTATTATTAATATAACATGTACCTCTAATCAGTCTATCATCATTGGAAGTCTGAGTCCCTGCCAAAGCGAACACCTTTCCTCCAGTTGAAGCTTGCTTTAGTTTCTGGCAACACATACTAATATGGCCCTGTTCTCCACAGTTGTAACAAGTTACCACATTAACTTTGCAGCCAGCAATCAAATGTCCTGCCTGTCCATACTTGAAGCATTTCTTCATATCACTCATGTACTCACTGACACGATGACCTAGTTCACCACACCTGTAACACTTAAGAGGAGCAGGGGCACCTCCCCCACTCGACTTCTTGCCATCAGCGTGTTTCTATTTACCTTTCTCAGCTGGAGCTGCATAAGGCTTCCCACAGTTCATTGGTTGTTTTCCCTTCTCTCTGCCAACCCTTTATAGTGAGCCGATCGAGCCTTGCTATCCTCTTCAAAGATCCTACAACAGTCCACTAAATCTAGAAATCTTCTTATCCGCTGATAACCAATTGCCTGTTTGATCTCAGGCCTCATTTCATTCTCAAACTTGATACACTTTTAGAATTCAGCAGTTGCCGCACTGTAGTGAGGGTAAAACTTAGCCAGATCTGAGAACTTGGCAGCATACTCTGTAACCATCATGTTACCCTGCTTCAGTTCCAGAAACTCGATCTCTTTCTTTCCTCGGACATCTTCAGGAAAATATTTCCTCAAGAACTCCCTACTAAACATAGCCTAAGTGATTGCCTCTCTTGTTGCTCCCAACAGTTGACGAGTGCTAACCCACCAATCATCAGCCTCTTCAGCCAGCATATGAGCACCTAACCGCACCTTCTGTGCTTCAGGAAATTCCGTAACCCGGAAGATTCTCTCGATCTCCTTGAGCCACACCTGCGCTTCATCTGGATCATGTCTTCCCATGAAGGTAGGCGGTCTGTTCTTCCGAAACTCGTCATTCTCACTAGCATGAGGCGGGTTCTGTACCGCCTGAGCAACAACCTACAAAGCAGCAGCAATCGCAGCATCGTTCCTTCCAGCCATTCTAAATCTGTTACACACCAACAATAGAACATAATGGTTAAGGAAATGACATCGACAGTAATCAACTGTCACACGACAATGACTCGACAACTTGGCCGGACAAACCCACCTGCTCTGATACCACTATGTAACACCCTAAACCCCCGCGATAATTAATAATTAAATATCATATTAAATTAAAACATACTATCAGTTAGGATGCTACATTCAACAAACACCTGCTCATGCATACGATATGTAACACATAGATATTGTCAATAAAAACAATACTTAATTAATCTCCTCGTAAAGCAGTGGAATTCAACTAAAACATGATGTGTGTAATGCCACATTATCATCAGCAAGTAAGCAAAACAATGACAAATAACAAAATAAACAACGACAAGCGTTCCAAAACCCAGTGTTACAATAAGAGCAGACGCTGACTCAACGAGATAAAAAGGAAGACTCCGTTTTCACTAACTCCAACTCCGCACTAATCTTGCTTATCTGCACGTTACCCACATGGAATTAACATTCAAATAGAAGGGGTAAGATTCTCGAATCAAAATAAGAAATGCATAAGATAAGTATGAAAGAACATAATCCATAGACAGCTCACCCTATCATCACAACATCAACAAAACTACCATTTCACACATACAACAGATAATCCTACGATTCACAATGTAATACAATATGATGCAATTCAATGAGACCCACGACTCGACTCAATGCATGTGGTACCAATTCGATCCCTGTTTCATGATCATAATTCCCGTCGGAATTTCCATAATAGTCGTTCACACCCCACATGGGCACACGACATCCGTGATCGCCCACACCCCACATGGGCACACGATCACCTCAACAACAACAACAACAACACGATTCTTTATCAAAGAATCCCGATAAGACGCTCACACCCCACATGGGCACACGACTTATCGCACAACTGATGCAACATGGCATGCATACAACGACAACATACGTTGACAACGAAATGCATATGACTAACAATGCATCAATACATCATACTATAACAATCCAACACGCAGCGTAAGCCTGCTAACACATACAACGACAGCAATCCACAACCACAACACTCATACATGCAACCGAATTCATCATTTCAACTCATGACACATAACAACATACACAAAAAGCCAATTAACGCGTCAAAGGGTTGGAACTCTGGTTTTAAAGTTAATTTTTATAAAAAGTATGCGGAACCAGCTTTCCAACGCTTCGAATGGCGACTGAAACGGACCTACGGGTCAAAAGATACGGATTTTTAAAGTTTCAAAAAGTTAGGTTCGTCTCAGCTCTGCTCGCCTGATGTTCGCCCAGCGAGACACCAGCGAATCCATTTTCTCCTGGAAAAATCTCCCTTCGCCTGGCGAATTCCCCTTTTGCCTCATACTCGCCTGGCGAAGCAGAGGCGAATCTTCTTCCCCCATACAAATTCCAGAGACCCCTATTTTCACCCCTCGCTCGCCTCTCAGTTCGCCTGGTGTAACGCCCCGGTCAGTGTTGTCAGTTTTGTCTTTTTAATTATTTGAGTCGTTTTGATTATTTTATTATTATATTATTTTATTTCTGACTTTTATGTGAAAATATGTTATTTTTCATCGTGAATATATTTTATCGGGTTTTGGGAACGTTTGCGAGATATTTGAGTGTGGGGGTATTTTGGGCATTTTGATTTATTTTGTTAAGTTAGAAGATAATAGGCTAAAATACAGTTTTGGTCCCCCTGTTTGTCAAAATTCACGATTTTGGTCCCCCCATTTTGTTTTTTAACAGTTTTGGTCCCCCACCCCTCACTGTTCATGTATTGTTCATGTACGGTCATGTACTGTTCATGTACGGACCAAGTACTGTTCATCATTTCTTTGGGCCAAAATTAGGGTGGGGGACCAAAACTGTTAAAAAACAAAATGGGGGGACCAAAACCGTGAATTTTGACAAACAGGGGGACCAAAACTGTATTTTAGCCAAGATAATATAAATAGAAAGAGAGAAAATAGTAAGGAAAAGAAGAAAAAAAGAAAAGAAGAGAAGAGAAGAGAAAGAAAAAAGAGAGAAAAACTTGAGAAAGAAGAAATTAATCAACCGACTTTTCTACACGCGATTTAATCGGGTAAGGGTGCGAAACTCGATTATACTATGTTTGTGTATGATTATGTATGTGTTTGCTTGGATGTTTTCTTTCTTTTCCATAGCTTTGAGTTCTAGGTTGGAAATGAGAATTTTGTTAGAAATCAATGGTTTCGCGGTTGAAAATCGGTGTAAACGTAGTAGAATACTTGTTATCATGATTGAGTTATGTTTTGATTGTCATATGTTGGTTTGGAAATGTTTGGTTTGAGAAAATATCATTTTTGGGTGATCTGGTGCGCTGCTGGGTTTTGCTGAAATCGCAGGTTCGCACTGCGAATGGCCAGCGAATGGGTGGCGAGCGTTCGCGTGATGTTCGCACTGCGAACGTTGTAGTATTTTTCATTCTGCCACTGTTCGCTGGAGGGTTCGCAATGCGAATGGGGTAGCGAGCATTCGCTGGGAGGTTTGCACTGCGAACGGTGGGAATTTTCTAGGCTATCTTTGCTTCTGCCTTGGTTCACTGGGACATTCGCACTGCGAATGAAGTAGCGAAGGACTCGCTAGGAGCTTCGCACTGCGAATGTAGCAGTTTTCCCAATTTGTCTTCTTTACAACTTTTGATCCGTAGGTTGGTTTGAGGCGTGGTTTGATGCGTTAAAAAGCTTGTAGCATGTACTTTATTATGATGATGGTTTTGAGATTGTTGGCCGATTAAATTATGTCGGGAATTGGAAAATGTGTTGTTTTGTTGTCGACTTTTGCCGTTTGAGTGTGTGAACTTGGTGTGTAAGTGCAATATGCTATTGGTGTAGATATTGTATGACTTGTGTACTGTTGAGTGATGAAATTGCATGAAATACATATTGTGATGATGGTTGGTGGCCTTACGGCAAGAAAATGCAATGTATGGTAATTGTTGATATATGCATGATTATGGATGTGTATATGTGTGAATATTAAATGTCATGAGTCATTGTATGCCAAACATCATGATATGCATTGTTGTGACGTCCTGAGTGACGAATTGATTCCAGAGGGAATCTGCTATAACATCGTGCACCTTAAAAATAAGAGGACCTAAAGCGATGGTTATAGACGATCGTGTGCCCATGTGGGGTGTGAGCGATCGGATTGTGCGCCTTATACCGAGAGGACCTAAAGTAATCCATAAACGTCGTGCGCCTTATACCAAGAGGACCTAAAGTGACGGGGAACATCCTAGGCCCGACGGGGTGTTACTTGAGTGATCCTCAGTAACGAGGGATGATTCCAGCAGAGTTCCTGAGTGAACTAGTGTTGAGAAATATTGGAAGTCGGTACCGCATGGCATGTGCATAGAGTCGTTGTGTCGGTCTCTGTGCATTTGCATAAATCATGGATTAAATATGCATGGAATCGTTAATGTGATTGATGAGATGGAATATGTGTAATTGTATTGATGATGAGTGTATTGTGTATGATTGATGTGTAGTGGTATTTGATACTTGAGAATTGTACTGTGTTGTGTTGTATTTGATTGTGGTGCATTGGTGGTGAGAATATTTTACTTGTGCGTTTATGTGTTAATATATATAATTATATGCAACTATAATATGATTGTTTTTCTCACCCTTCGGCTATTTTATAATGCTCTATGAGGCATTGCAGATTAGAGTTGCTGGAGGTCTTTTTGGTGAAGCATTGCGTCTTCATTCTTTTGTCGGTCGGCTCTGATATGTGACACCGGGTAGTTAGGGTGACCGTTTGTGATTATTTTGCACTATGTATATGTATCTTTTGGATTGTACATGTATGACTTGATGTATGACAAACTTTCATGATATATATATATATATATTAATATATGTTGATATTCAGTTACGGATTTTCCGCTTATATTCTGTAATTGGATTGTGGGTGTAATACTACCTGAATTGTTGCATATCTTTATGAGCAGGTGTTGTATGTTTGTTTCAAATTGATGTGACCCCTCGGTCTATGTCGTGTATGTTTAATTATACTCTGATGAAATTTTGAATTTTATTTATCGCTTTAATAGCTTGGGGGTGTAGAAAGGGGGTGTCACATTAAGTGGTATCAGAGCCAGTCCGTGTCAGTTCGTGTCGTTTGTGTCAGTCCTTGTTGGTCGTTGTAGTTGGATGAGTTGTTTGTTTAACCATAGTTTCTGTTATTGGAAATGAACAGAATATGGCTGGTAGGAATGATGCTGCTTTGGCTGCTGCGATGCAAACTATGGCTCGGGCTGTGCAGGGTGCACCTAATGCTGCGGGTAATGATGAGTTCAGGAAGAACAGACCGCCTGTCTTCAAAGGGAGCATGATCCTGATGGTGCACAAATTTGGTTGAAAGAGATTGAAAGGATTTTCCGAGTTATGGATTGTGCTGAGGACAGTAAGGTGAGACTGGGAACTCACATGTTACAAGAAGAAGCTGATGACTGGTGGGTTAGTACTCGTCAGGTGTTGGAAGCTGGGGATGAAGAAGTTACTTGGGAATTGTTTAGCCAGGAGTTTCTGAGGAAGTATTTTCCCGAGGATGTTAGGGGAAAGAAGGAAATTGAGTTCTTGGAACTGAAACAAGGTAGTATGTCTGTTGTTGATTACACTGCTAAGTTTGTGGAGCTTGTGCAGTTTTATCCTCATTATGCTGAAGCAACTGCAGAATTTTCTAAGTGTGTGAAGTTTGAGAGTGGATTGCATCCTGAGATTAAGCAGGAAATCGGTTATCAGAGGATAAGAAGGTTTGCTGATTTGGTGGAATGTTGTAGGATTTATGAAGAGGATAGTAAGGCTCGTTCTACTCACTACAAGAGTGTGAGTGACAGAAAAGGGAAGCAACAGTTTCGTAGTGGTCCGTATGTAACACCAGCGGATAAAGGTAAGCAAAGGGGTACTTTTGATCGAAGGTCGGGTGGAGGAGGTATGTCTAATTCTCCGAGATGTTTTAAATGTGGTGAGTTGGGGCATCGTCAATTTGAGTGCAGGAAATATGTGAGAAAGTGTTCTAATTATGGAGGTGTCGGACATGTCGTAGCTGATTGTAAATGGAAGAATGTGGTGAAGTGTTTCAACTGTTGTGAACCTGGTCATATTAGCACAAAGTCTCAGAAACCGAAGCAGGCTCCAACTAGTGGGAAGGTATTTTCATTGGCAGGAACTCAGACTTCAAGTGCAGATCGTCTGATCAGAGGTACTTATTTTATTAATAATACGCCTTTAGTTGCTATTATTGATACTGGAGCGACTCATTCGTTTATTTCGTCTGAGTGCGCGAAGCGTTTGAATCTTGTGTTGTCTTTGATGGATGGTGAGATGGTTATTGATACTCCAGCAATGGGGTCAGTAACTACTTCCTTGGTTTTTTAAGTTGTCCTTTGACCATTTATGATAAAGACTTTGAAATGGATTTAGTGTGTTTGCCGTTGGAAGGTTTGGATGTGGTTCTGGGAATGAATTGGTTGCAATTCAATCGGGTGCATATTGACTGTTATCATAAGCTAGTAAGGTTTCCTTCTCTTGAGGAGGACGAAGACTCGAGTTTCTTGTCTACCAAAGAGTTGAAGAGACTTTTGGCAGAGGAAGCTCAGTTGTTTGGGTTGTTTGCGTCTTTGACTGTGGATAGTCAAGTTTCACTTGATGTGTTTCCGGTTGTGTGTGATTTTCCTGAAGTGTTTCCTGAGGATATTTCAAATGTGCCGCCACAGAGAGAGGTGGAGTTTTCTATAGATCTAGTTCCTGGTACTAGACCTGTTTCTATGGCACCATATCGTATGTCGGCATCTGAGTTGGTAGAGTTGAAGAAGCAGTTGAATGAATTGTTAGAGAAGAGGTTTGTGAGACCAAGTGTGTCGCCTTGGGGTGCTCCAGTTTTATTGGTCAAAAAGAAAGATGGAAGTATGTGGTTATGTATTGATTATCGCCAGTTGAATAAGGTGACGATTAAGAATAAGTATCCTCTTCCAAGGATTGATGATTTGATGGATCAGTTGGTTGGTGCGTGTGTGTTCAGTAAGATTGATTTAAGGTTGGGATATCATCAGATTAGGGTGAAGGAGGAAGATATTTAGAAGACGGCTTTTAGGACACGTTACGGTCATTATGAATATTCTGTGATGCCATTCGGGGTTTCTAATGCGCCAGGTGTGTTCGTGGAGTACATGAATCGTATTTTTCACGAGCATTTGGATCGATTTTTTGTTGTGCTTATTGATGACATTTTGATTTATTCTAAGTCCCGGGAGGAGCACGCGGAGCATTTGTGTATTGTTTTGCAGGTTTTGAAAGAAAGAAAGCTTTTTGCCAAATTGTCTAAGTGTGAGTTTTGGTTGTCGGAAGTGAGTTTTCTTGGTCACGTAATTTCAGGTAATGGTATTGCTGTGGATCCATCTAAAGTAGACGCAGTTCTACAATGGGAGGCTCCGAGATCTATTATTGAAATTCGAAGCTTTTTGGGTTTGGCTGGATATTATCGAAGGTTTATTGAAGGATTTTGTAAGCTAGCACTTCCTTTGACCCAGTTGACTTGTAAGGGGCAAGCGTTCATTTGGGATATTCGGTGTGAGGAAAGTTTTAATGAGCTGAAGAGAAGATTGACGACAACTCCGATTTTGATTTTACCGAATCCTAATGAACCGTTTGTGGTGTATTGTGATGCGTCTTTGATTGGTCTAGGTGGTGTGCTAATGCAAGACAGTAAGGTCGTGGCGTATGCTTCGAGGCAGTTGAGAGTGCATGAGAAGAATTACCCTACGCATGATTTGGAATTAGCGGCTGTGGTTTTTGTGTTGAAGATTTGGAGGCATTATCTTTTTGGTGTGAGGTTTGAAGTCTTTAGTGATCACAAGAGTCTGAAATATCTGTTTGATCAAAAGGAATTGAATATGAGGCAACGAAGATGGTTGGAATTTTTTAAGGACTACGACTTTGGCTTGAATTACCATCCTGGTAAAGCTAATGTGGTAGCCGACGCATTGAGCCAGAAATCGTTGCATATGTCCACTTTAATGGTTAAGGAGTGGGAGCTTTTGGAATCGTTTAGATATTTGAGTTTGGTATGTGAAGTGACGTCGGATAGTGTGAGGCTGGGTATGTTGAAGGTTACTAATGATTTTCTGATGACGGTAAGCGAGAAGCAGAGGTTGGACGTGAAATTAGTGGATTTGATGTTGGTTGGCGAAAAAGAGGCGAATCGTGATTTTAAAGTGGATATTAATGGTGTTTTGAGGTTCCGAGGTCGAATTTGTATTCCGGATGATTCGGATTTGAAAAGGATGATTTTGGAAGAAGGACACCAGAGTAATTTGAGTATACATCTGGGAGCGAATCAGATGTACCAAGATTTGAAGAAGATTTTCTGGTGGTCTGGTTTGAAAAGAGATGTGGCTCAGTTTGTTTATGCATGTTTGACTTGTCAGAAATCAAAGGTGGAACATCTGAGGGCTAGTGGTTTGTTGCAACCGTTGGATATTCCTGAATGGAAGTGGGATAGCATCTCCATGGATTTTGTAACGGGGTTGCCGAATACTCAGCGAGGTCATAATCCTATTTGGGTAGTTGTGGACAGATTGACTAAATCGGCTCATTTCATTCCGATTGACATCAGTTTTTCTTTGGAGAGGTTGGCTGAGATTTACATCAGTGTGATTGTGAAGTTGCATGGGGTTCCATTGAGTATTGTTTCTGATCGAGATCCTAGGTTTACCTCGGGATTTTAGGAAAGTTTACAGAAGGCGTTGGGTTCTAAATTGAGATTGAGTTCGGCTTATCATCCGCAGACGGATGGGCAGTCGGAGAGAACGATTCAGTCTTTGGAAGATTTGTTGAGAGCGTGTGTTTTGGAACAAGGTGGTGTGTGGGATAGTTATCTTGCGTTGATTGAATGGACGTATAATAACAGTTTTCATTTTAGTATTGGAATGGCACCGTTTGAAGTGTTATATAGGCGAAGATGTCGAACACCGTTGTGTTGGCACGAATCAGGTGAGAGTTCGGTAGTTGGACCGGAGTTGGTGCAACAGACTACGGAAAAAGTGAAGTTTATTCGTGAGAAAATGAAGGCTTCTCAGAGTAGACAAAAGAGTTATCATGATCGGAGACGGAAAGATCTTGAGTTCCAAGAGGGCGATCATGTATTTTTTAGAGTTACGTCGGTAACGGGTGTTGGTCGTGCATTGAAATCGAAGAAACTTACTTCTCGGTTTATTGGTCCTTACCAGATATCTGCGAGAGTGGGTGATGTGGCTTATCGGGTGGCGTTTCCGCCGAGTCTGTCGAATTTGCATGATGTGTTCCATGTTTCGCAGCTTCGGAAGTGTGTTCCGGATCCTTCGCATGTGATTCCGATGGATGAGGTTGAGGTAAGGGAGAACCTTATGGTCGAGGCTTTGCCGGTGAGTATTTTGGATCGCGAGTTGAAGAGGTTGCGGGGCAAGGATATTGCCCTTGTGAAAGTGGCATGGGGAGGCGCTGCCGAGGGCAATTTGACTTGGGAGTTGGAGAGTCGGATGTGGGAGTCGTATCCAGAGTTGTTCGTCTCAGGTATATTTTCAAGGACGAAAATTTCTAAGTGGGGGAGAGTTGTAACGCCCCGGTCAGTGTTGTCAGTTTTGTCTTTTTAATTATTTGAGTCGTTTTGAGTATTTTATTATTATATTATTTTATTTCTGACTTTTATGTAAAAATATGTTATTTTTCATCATGAATATATTTTATCGGGTTTTGGGAACGTTTGCGAGATATTTGAGTGTGGGGGTATTTTGGGCATTTTGATTTATTTTGTTAAGTTAGAAGATAATATAAATAGAAAGAGAGAAAATAGTAAGGAAAAGAAGAAAAAGAGAAAAGAAGAGAAGAGAAGAGAAAGAAGAAAAGAGAGAAAAACTTGAGAAAGAAGAAATTAATCAACCGACTTTTCTACACGCGATTTAATCGGGTAAGGGTGCGAAACTCGATTATACTATGTTTGTGTATGATTATGTATGTGTTTGCTTGGATGTTTTCTTGCTTTTCTATAGCTTTGAGTTATAGGTTGGAAATGAGAATTTTGTTAGAAATCGATGGTTTCGCGGTTGAAAATCGGTGTAAACGTAGTAGAATACTTGTTATCATGATTGAGTTATGTTTTGATTGCCATATGTTGGTTTGGAAATGTTTGGTTTGAGAAAATATCATTTTTGGGTGATCTGGTGCGCTGCTGGGTTTTGCTGAAATCGCAGGTTCGCAATGCGAATGGCCAGCTAATGGGTGGCAAGCGTTCGCGTGATGTTCGTACTGCGAACGTTGTAGTATTTTTCATTCTGCCACTGTTCGCTGGAGGGTTCGCAATGCGAATGGGGTAGCGAGCATTCGCTGGGAGGTTCGCACTGCGAACAGTGGGAATTTTCTAGGCTATTTTCACTTCTGCCTTGGTTCGCTGGGACATTCGCACTGCGAGTGAAGTAGCGAAGGACTCGCTAGGAGCTTCGCACTGCAAATGTAGCAGTTTTCCCAATTTGTTTTCTTTACAACTTTTGATCCGTAGGTCGGTTTGAGGCGTGGTTTGATGCGTTAGAAAGTTTGTAGCATGTACTTTATTATGATGATGTTTTTGAGATTGTTGGCCGATTAAATTATGTCGGGAATTGAAAAATGTGTTGTTTTGTTGTCGACTTTTGCCGTTTGAGTGTGTGAACTTGGTGTGTAAGTGCAATATGCTGTTGGTGTAGATATTGTATGACTTGTGTACTGTTGAGTGATGAAATTGCATGAAATACATATTGTGATGATGGTTGGTGGCCTTACGGCAAGAAAATGCGATGTATGGTAATTGTTGATATATGCATGATTATGGATGTGTATATGTGTGAATATTAAATGTCATGAGTCATTGTATGCCAAACATCATGATATGCATTGTTGTGACGTCCTGAGTGAGGGATTGATTCCAGAGGGAATCTGCTATAACATCGTGCGCCTTAAAAATAAGAGGACCTAAAGCAATTTGATATATCGTGCGCCTTAAAAATAAGAGGACCTAAAGCGATGGTTATAGACGATCGTGTGCCCATGTGGGGTATGAGCGATCGGATTGTGCGTCTTATACCGAGAGGACCTAAAGCAATCCATAAACGTCGTGCACCTTATACCAAGAGGACCTAAAGCGAAGGGGAACATCGTAGGCCTGACGGGGTGTTACTTGAATGATCCTCAGTAACGAGCGATGATTCCAGCAGAGTTCCTGAGTGAACTAGTGTTGAGAAATATTGGAAGTCGGTACCGCATGGGATGTGCATAGAGTCGTTGTGTCGGTCTCTGTGCATTTGCATAAATCATGGATTAAATGTGCATGGAATCGTTAATGTGATTGATGAGATGGAATATGTGTAATTGTCTTGATGATGAGTGTATTGTGTATGATTGATGTGTAGTGGTATTTGATACTTGAGAATTGTACTGTGTTGTGTTGTATTTGATTGTGGTGCATTGGTGGTGAGAATATTTTACTTGTGCGTTTATGTGTTAATATATATAATTATATGCAACTGTAATATGATTGTTTTTCTCACCCTTCTGCTGTTTTATAATGCTCTACGAGGCATTGCAGATTAGAGTTGCTGGAGGTCTTTTTGGTGAAGCATTGCGTCTTCATTCTTTTGTCGGTCGACTCTGATATGTGACACCGGGTAGTTAGGGTGACCGTTTGTGATTATTTTGCACACTGTATATGTATCTTTTGGATTGTACATGTATGACTTGATGTATGACAAACTTTCATGATATATATATATGTTGATATTCAGTTACGGATTTTCCGCTTATATTCTGTAATTGGATTCTGGGTGTATTACTACCTGAATTGTTGCATATCTTTATGAGCAGGTGTTGTATGTTTGTTTCAAATTGATGTGACCCCTCGGTCTATGCCGTGTATGTTTAATTATACTCTGATGAAATTTTGAATTTTATTTATCGCTTTAATAGCTTGGGGGTATAGAAAGGGGGTGTCACACCTGGCGACCTCCAAGTGAAGTCACTTTCGCCTGGCGAATTCCCCATTCGCCTCATACTTGCCTGGCGAAGCAGAGGCGAATCTCCTTCCCTCATACAAATTCCTGAGACCCCTATTTTCACCCCTCGCTCGCCTCTCAGTTCGCCTGGCGACCTCCAAGCGAAGTCACTTTCGCCTGGCGAATTCTCCTTTCGCCTGGCGAAACTACGCGAATCAGCAATCTTGCGATTGCGATTTTGCATGAATTAGACCCCAATCCTTCTTCGATTCCACTTATGATCAGTCCAAAAACATACATATAATCACATATTAACATGCAAACAAGTATAAAATACATAAGCCACATTTCAACCGATAAAATTATGCAATTTTTCCTCTTATCAAAACCTCCGACATACAAATCCCCAATTCCTAACTCAACAAAACCACACATAAGAGATTATCCTAAAGGTTTATCTACCCTCATACAAATATTATGCAACCCTTAGAGAATAAAGAACCACACCCTTACCTTAGTGACGATTCTTCGAAGGTTCTCTAAGCCCTAGCTCTGCTCCTCTCTTCCATTCCTCTTTTCTCCTAGAATACGATCGTTTCCAGCTGATTCTCCTCTTTTCCAATTTTTCTCCTTTTTCCTATTATATCTTTTAGACCCTTATTATGCGTTTCCTTCTCTATCCTCACTAACCACCAGGAATGGGCCACTCTGCCCTCCCTACTTCTTGTTTTTCCAGTATATTATTATTATCCCATTATTATTATTATTATCATCTTACTAATTAAATAATAATAACAATATTTCTTAATAATTTGCGTTAATATTATTAATCAATATTCCCCATATTAATTAACTAATTACTAACCACATCACTCCTTCCTACACCTTAATCTCTATAATTCTAAGGTCACTACCCCATACCAAGGGCAACCCAAAACACGACCAAAACACGCATAATCACACACAAATACACAACATCATGTAATTCTAATTACGAAAATAATAAAATAAATCGGGGTGTTACAGGTGCCGCAGGCCACGACTTGGAAAATTGCTATGCACTAAAGGCTAGAGTGCATGATTTGATTAAGGTCGGAATCCTTAGCTTTCATGACACCAATCCTAATGTCCAGACAAATCCTCTGCCAGAACATGCCAAGTGAAGCTTCAGTCGACTTCAGCCTAGCTACTTCCCCATAGACAAGACAACTCACCCTTGTGTTTGATTAGTCACCCGACCTCGTTTCTTATTGTTTGCATTTTCCTTCTATTTTGTACTAACTATTTGCATTCAAATTATGTTTTAACTTTCATTATTAATGAAATGAGCATGGCAACTATTGGTTTCGATTCATCTTGTCCATTATTTACATCTTTATGCTTTCCTTCTCAAAAAATATTTTATCTCTTTTCCGCTTTCTTTTTTATTGTGCAAAGATTGGAGGAATGATGATGAAAATGTAAATACCCCTAAATGTTGTTGGTATGCTTTCAAATCAAAACTTTGCTGACGATGTAAGGCATTGTTTCAATCCTCAAACACTGGAGAAATAAGGAAGATAACCCCTCGTCAACCCCTTTGAGCCTTGAAGTAGAAGTTTCTTTTCTTTACAAAAACCCGCAATCTTAACCTTGGGATGGGTAATTCTCAGTTAACTTGGTTGTGCGTTCATACAAGACACCTTTCATATAAAGGTTGCATTCTCAAATTTTCCTTCTCACGCAGCAAGCAAGTGTCGAAGATGTCTTTCAAATCAGAAGCCAATGATGGTTCACTGTATTCATTAAGCCAGACACTCACAACCTTTCAACTCTTCAAAATTAAATGAATAAATGTTGTACAAGTTATTCCCAAAGTGATAAATAAAGAAGGATCGTCAAGAAATCCTTACTCAGAGAATGAGCCGAGTCCCTTTCGAGGAAAACGCTAAGAAAGATGGGAAGCTCGTGACCTTACCTTATACAAAGAGAAATAAGAACAAGCTTGTATGACAACCAAAAGTTATAAGGAAGAAGTGACTTCCATCTCAAGAGTCCCTTAACTTCTGAACCATCATCATTATCATCAGTGCAATTCCTAACTTATGGGAACTTGAGTGCATAGTCTGAGTTAACTGAGCGTGGGACTGAAGATCATCATGAAGGTTGGGTGGGTACAAATAAACTTTGAGCCTTTATCCTTGGTTTCTTAAACCATGAACCAGGTCACGTTATAACCCTCAAAAGACCTAATTGAAGCAAGGTTATTTTGAAAGCATACTATAGCAAGGTTGCGTAAACTGACTCCAAAAGATCTTTGCAAATCATGTTGTTTTGGCATCACATATGTGCTTCAACTTTTCACTTTGATGTCTTGAATTGTCGTGTTCAGACCAGTGACTCATATGTTTTGCATCTTCCAAAAATAATTTTGATTTCAAAAGTTGCATGAACTTTGCATTTACTATGTCCGTATGAACACTTTTGTTTGCGAACCGGCTTTCCTCAAAGGAATTTTCAAACAATTGAGAAACTTGGTCCGTGATCCAATCAGGGGCAAGTTCCTTCTGAATCCTGTTGAAGAATCAGTCCAAGGCTTGTGGTTTAGTGTAAGTCATTCTCAGAATTGGTTTACCCAGAAGATCTTTCAAGACTCAGACTGGGGCAGGCTTTCCAAGCACACAGTAAATCAGTCATCTTCAGCATCAAACAAGTTGAAGCAATGATCAGTTCATCTATAACAGTCAGCTAGTCTGGGGTAGTTTACTTGAAAGAAACCCCAAGTAGCCCTTCATCCTTCCTCCAAGGATCAGCTTGATACAGTTTACCAGTGTGGCAGAGATGTGTTCAGCAGTAGCATCTTTAGTCCCCAAGCAGAATGGAAGTAACATCCGTGTTGAGGAAACAGTCTTCTGGTACTGTCCTCTCCCCAAAAGAGCGCCATGTCATCGACGTCTGCATTACATCTGCATTTACATTTGATCATATATCATGGCATAATTCATGTACATATGCATAGCATTAGTGTTTCATCCTCATTTGCATTCTCCACAGGTCGTGTTGTTATCCACGTCTTACCTTGTGGTCAAAGTCTAACTTACTTGGCACCTACCAAGCAGATACTGTCGCGTTTATCTAACGTTTTTTTTCCAGATACGACTTTGTTTCTGATGTTTTTCCAGAAACTCCTTTGTACCTATCTGATGCTCTTCCGGATATGTATTTTTGTTCTGATGTTTTTCCAGAACTTATCTAATGTTCTTCCGGATATGTAAATGTTCTTCCAGAACCCCTTTGTGTCTATCTGAGGTTCTTCCAGATACGACTTTGTTTCTCATGTTTTTCCAGAAACTCCTTTGTACATATCTGATGTTTTTTCAGATATACCCTTTTGATTCTAATGCTCTTCCAGAATCTATCCGAGGTTTTGCCGAATATGTCCGCCTGACGTTTTTCCAGATGTGTCTTTTGTTCTGATGTTTTTCCAGAACTCCTTGTGTGTCTATCAGATGTTCTTCTAGATACGGTTTTGTTCTGATGCTTTTCCAGAATCTATCCAAAGTTTTGCTGGATATATTTGTCTCTTTGATACTTTATCAGATTAAGTCTTTTGTTATGATGTTCTTCCAGAACCTATCTGATGTTTTTCCAAATATTCCTATACATTCTGATGCTTTTCCGGAATCTATCCGATGTTTTTCCGGATATGTCTCTATGGGTTGTTCTACCAGATTTGAGTATTTTGTTCTGATGTACTTCCAGAACCTATATGACGTTTTTCCAGATATTACCTGTGATTCTGATGCTTTTCTAGAATATGTCTAAAGTTTTGTCGGATGTATTTATCTCTCTGATGCTTTACCAGATTGAGTCTTTTGTTCTGATGTTCTTCCAGATATGATGTTGCTTATCTGATGTTCTTTCAAATATGTCTTCAAAACCCTTTCCCGTGCATTTAATGCTTTTCTAAATGTTTCGGATGTATCTTCAGAATCTTTGTTTTCATCTAATGCTCTTCTAGATGTCTTCAATTTATTTCTGACCGTGGTTAACAGCTGTTGATTATTTTCAAGTCTGTTTCTATCCTTCATCCAATGCTTTTTCTGGATGTGTTATGGAGTTTATTCGATGTTTTCTCGAATACCTCTGATGCTTTCCGGAGTTCATTCAATGCTTTTCTGGATGTCTTCGATGTTTTCATGTTTTCCAGAGTCCATTCAATGCTTTTCTGGACGTCTCTGATGTTTGTCCCTAATGTATTTCTCTGAATTCTCCTCACCTCATTCAATGATCTTCTGAATGTTGGGACTATTTTCCATCCAGTTCCATTTGTGGATGATGACTGTTGATTCCCCAGTGGAGCTTATTCAATGCTATTCTGAATATCTCTGGTGGATGCCTATTTATATCCCAAAGTTCATTCAATGCTCCCCTAAATGATTTTGATGGTTGTTGCTGTACTTTCCCAGAGTTTTGTTCAATGAATTTCTGACAAAACCTGTGATGACTGTAACCCTTTTCCCAGTATACAATTATCCCCTATGACATCATTCCCCATATGATCCCTGTCTTGCATACCATTTCATATCATTTTCTCAACGGACAAAATTCGGTTCTTTCGTATTTAATTATCTTCCACCACGAATGTATGAAGATCATTGTCATTCATACCTTCTAGTTCAGGTTAATTAAATAGGGGCATCTGTCATACCACAATTTTGTCCAGGCATTTTAATTTTTTCAATTAATTGACTTAATTTTAATTTTGCATCATCGATACAGCATATCATGCATTTCATCTCGCATATTGCCTAAAATATCAGTCGGAATAATTTCTCAGATTTACAGACAGACCGGTCAAAATGAATTGCAACGGTGCATAAAATCCGTGAACTAAAAATTCAAAACCGAGCTCGCATACCTCAATTATATTAATCTACGGTTCATGTAGTTTAACCCAGCATGTTCATTTTAATTTTTCGACCATTTTTCGTCGCATTTTGATCAGTTTGAGCATTTTTACAGGTCAACATTTATTTTAAAATCTGACCAAATGCTGTATTTTTCCGAGTCATTTATTTCGCGCTGATCATTTTGGTATACTCGATTTATTTATTTTTTAGCATTCAAGCGCCTGACTTTTATTTATTTGGGGTCCGTTTATTTTTACATTTTTTTGTCTAAATGTTTAGAATAAATAAATAGGATTTTTAGTTTTTATCTTAAATTTATTTTAATTAATTTAATTGTTTAAATTTTATTTAGTTTTAATATTATTTAATTTGGGCTCTAAGGACATTGTGGTCAATTTAAAAATAGCCTAACCTAATTGTCTCCTTATATATATATATATATATATATATATATATATATATATATATATATATGTATTGCTAAGCGGGGAAGAGGGAGGATAAATCATAAGCAGTTATTCATTGAACCCTACTTTTTGCCGAATAGTAAGCACTATCATTTATTTTTCCAATCCTCTCTCATTCGTAGGAATGTCGTACCGTCATATATATATAACATTAAGCCCTAATTTTATGATATATATACTGTTTCATATTTACTGGCATACAGAGAATTTGGTACCATCATGCATATATGTTGTTCCATGTTTACTAACTTCGAACCGTCATGCATATATGTTCCATGTTTACTGTATATATATATAACTTTGTTTAATATATATATTAATCCACTTTATGCCCACACACACACATATATATATATATATATATATTGTTAATTCCATTTTTCTATAAAAATATTCGGATCGAATTATGTCGATACGCTGTCTGCATATATGTGCATGATGCGTGACCCTTGTGTTTAGTTCGATTCGGTTGCGATGGTCGCATTTTTTGCGTTAGCAACATTATTGTTTTAAAACATTTTAAAATTTCTTTTTTTTCTTTTGCGTTTCTTTTTGTTATATTTAGATCCGCACGATTTCGGTCCCTCTTGCGATGATCACGTTGAGTGTAGCAATCTATTGGTCAATCTTATTGGTTTATATGCGGTTCTATGATTGGTTATTGTTGTATTTTGATTTTACACGTGTCAGACGGTGTAGCATGGCGGAGATCCACTTTTTGCACTTACCGATTCGCGTTTCGATTTGTAGTTTGTGATTTTATTTAATATTATTGTCTTGTTGATTCCTGATTCAACTTGCGATGACCGCTTATGCGGTAACAATTTGTGTTTTTATGTTAAGAACAACGATCTAACATCATTATGTTTAGATCCGATCTAATTTCTCATGGTAGCCTTTGCACATCTTCACATACATGCCTCTGATTCGCATCTTTGCGTTTTGATTATAATCTGTGCACTTCTCTTCTTCACTTTATTCTTTCTGATTCATTTGTTATGAATGTACGATGTTAATATTGTGTATGCAACTTATTTCCTCTCACGCCTAAATTGCTTTTAAAACTAATTCTTGATTTAATCAAGCCATTTTTAAACCCTGTAAGTCGATTGTTTCTACGATCGCCATCAACCAAACCCTTAACATTCTTGATTCATACATCAAGTCATACCCCAACTTGTAAGTCGACTGCTTTTTAGCATCGCCATCAACTTCATGCACACACTTGCACCTTTTCTTTGGTTATGGTTTCGTTTAATAGAAGCACCCTTAGGGACTAGGATTCGACCTAACTTTTTCTCAAACCCTTGATCCAACGTCAAGTGGTTTCTTCCCTCATAAGTCGAATGCCTTTTGCAATTGTCATCACGCAATTTTCAAACCTCGATCTTTTATTAGGTATTTTTCTCTTAAAGCTAAAATCTCTTTTCTAAAAAAAAATCAAAAAATACTTTAATCATATCTAACCTCTTTTCAAACTCTAAAAAACATTCAACAAATCTCAAATCATTTTGCCACTTGGCTTTTCTGTTTAAAACTTTTCGAAAAAGACACGCTTCATAGAATCGTCTATAAAAAAACACAACTAACTCCCTTATCACCCGTCGCCGTGCGATCGAGACTAACTTACTTCCCCTTTATGCTAGCCTTAGGATTAGAGTCGCAGCACTCTACATAAGTGTCTTGCCATTGACACTTACCTTTTCCCTTTGGAACTTTGACCACAGTCAAGAATTCGTCACCCTTATTGAGGGGAACTACGAATGCTTTAATTCCATTCCCGTCAGGATACGTAGGCACGAGATGCGATGTCTTAGCGAGCATACTTAGTTAATAAACCCCTAGGTCTTTACCTTAGCACACTTTCCTTAGCAGATAATAAACCCCTAGTTCCTGTAGAGTACTACAAATACTTAGGGTGCTAACACCTTCCCTAGGTATAACCGACCCCCGAATCTTAGATCACTTGCATTGTTTTGCAATTAGGGTTTTCGATCTTTACCCTTTCCTTTGGATAAATCAAAGATCGATGGTGAATTAAGATTTGTGATTCATGTTAATTCAATAGCTTGATATCCGATTCTCACCGCGACAGAATGTATCACCACCCCAGTGGTTTGTGCTTGCGTGTTAAGTGTGTTTGTGTGTGTAAGGACGTGGGTTAGACCCTCTCCCATGCCATTTTTTTGAAACTTCTCCCATTTTTCATATTTTCACATATTTTTTACATTTTTCTATATTATTTTCAAAAATTATTTTTTAAATCAAACTTAATTATTTTTAAATGATTTTTTGCACACATGTCATTCACACATTTTATTAATTTAATCCACACAAAAATTCAAAAAAATATTTAATTTTAATCACTTTTTATTAAGTTGAAATTAATTATTTTTTTAATGATTAAAAACCCTAAAAAATGGTTTTCTCGATTATTTTTAAACCTATAACATTTTGATCTTCATATGAATAAAACCTTATATTTCAAACTTTGTTTTAAGATTACAACATGTTTATCTTAACATACATCATGTTTAAAATCATTTGAAAAACACCTTTAATCAAACATTTCAAACTATAGAGTTTTCAAAAATCATTACAACACACTTGGGCCTCTAATAGAGTGTAAGTCCCATCTTTTTGTACATAAAAAAACCTTTTTTATGGCCTCTACTATAGTATAAGTCCCTCCTCTTAGTGTTCAAAATCACTGTGTTTTAAAAAAAAATCTTGGGCCTCTGCTAGGAGTGTAAGTCCCAACCTTTTTCTTTCAAAATCATCCTCTGTTTTTCAAAACAAGATAAGCATCTTGGGCCTCTGCTAGGAGTGTAAGTCTCATCCCTCTTTCTATTTTCAAAAACTTCAATCTTTCAAAACTGACAAATTCAATTTAAACCTAGCATCAAACAATCATCTGGGCCTCTATCTAGAGTATAAGACCCAACACCTTTGCTCCTCTCCTACTTATGATCAAGATATCTTCAAAGTCAAAACTTTCTTCAATTTCTTCAAAAACACTAATCCAATCTTGAAGAAGGCATCTAATCAATCACAATACACTTGGGCCTCTATCCAGAGAATAAGACCCACTACCTTTCCTAAATCAATTCATACTTGTTTATATATACTTGTTCATATATCTGTATATATACTTGTACATACCTTGTTAAGTTTTTCTTAATATCCTCAGTTTAGACTAGTTCAAACAATAGGATCCTTTCAAACAGTATAACTTAGTTCAAACAACTAGTTCCCTCCTGTACAAAGAAATTCTTCTTCCCAATACAGTTAGCCTTCTCTTGGGCTTTGTTCAATTTATTCAACCATGAAACACTTCAATAAAGAGAAGATTATTTCCCGGTGAAACCTCTTCTTTAACCCCTTTAACCCTGGGACAGTTCAACAAAGAAATGATTATTTCCTGGTGAAACCTTTCTTGAACTCTTCCTAGACTTGGAAAGTCTCAATCCCTAGCCTCCTCTTGGGCTTCATACAAGGACCCACAGGCTTCCTAGAAGTATTCCTCAGCCTCCTCTTGGGCTTCATACAAGGACCCTCAGGCTTCCTAAAAGCATAAGATAGATCCTAGTCATCTTTATCAATACACCAGTCCCCAGGAGAGTCAAAACCTCTAAGGCATTCAAACTCATCCTTTAAGTCTCTTCTGATCCTCAACAAGGTTTAGTTTTCACTTCAAAATCCCCAGCCAGGGTCAGGTTACAATCAACAAATCCCAAAAAGAATCAAAGCCTTTGTGGCATTTAATAATTCAACTCTCTTAAAGGAAGATGTCGCATTGTTGGATTCCACACATCCCAGTTAAAGCAACTTCCCTTATAAATCAATTCTTCAATATTTGTGATGAATAGGTGAGATATCTCCCTTTAGAGATGACAAATTCTCTCTCAGTCAAACTTTTAGCTTCAATCTTGGGCTTTGAATAAGACACAAATACTCTTTTAGCTTCAATCTTGGGCTTTGAACAAGACACCAAACAAATTTCCTCCCATAGAATAGGAGGAACTATGAATGCTCTAATTTCCCCATATCTCTTTACGGGAATACGTAGGCATAAGATTGCGAAATCTTAGCGAGCACACGAATAAAAAAAACTTGGTCAAGTACCTTCCCAAAAACAATAGAAAACCCTAAAATAACAAAAACATCTCCTCAACCTTCCCAAAGGAGAAACTTCCCCAATCAACAACAAATGGATTTAAACAACCGAGAAATTTAATAATAGAAACATATGCAAATAAAGGTTCCTATTGATTACTATAGATACTCTGGGTGTTAATAGCTTCCCTTTGTATAACCAACCGCCGATTCCAGATCTCTTCGCATTTGTAGGGAAAACACTTGCGCGCAGGGTTAGTTTAAGATATATTCCCCTTCCTTTTAATATTTATAGGATACATATAGAAATTATAAAGTAGCACTAAAAATGGTAGTGGTCGCGTCACAAAACTGGAGCTACAGAAAAATGGCGACTCTGCTAGGAGTTTAACGACAATTGCCTCTTAAGAGGGTTAGGCCTTACATTGCATATTTTTCTGTTTTGTTTGCTTTCACATTTTTATCATTTGTTGTTTTCCATCATACTACCTGCTTATCTACCATATTTGTTTAATTTGTTTTTTATCTGGGAATGTGATTAATACACATGTGGTGAGTCAAAAAGTCCTCAGTGGGCTTGAGAGCATATTTTAAGATAGGAGGTGGCAGACTCAAGAATGCTTATATGGAGTGAATCCCGACCAAGCTAACTTGAAAGTCCACCAAATAAGTAGAGGTGCCCTTTTGAAATTACTGGTGTTAAGCAAGCAAGTCGTGAAAACATTACTTTTTCCACTGGCACCCGTGAAACTGAGGATTAGTAAACATTTAACCATTTGGCCATTTTAGGACGTAGTGCGGTGACTATCGGGAATAGTTGATACGCGATACTACACTTGAATGAGATCCGTCTTAGGGATATTACAGCTCTCATGAGTTAGTGGGTTTGCTGGTAATGTTCTTAAGAGGGGTCAATGATTTTGGGAACCTTGTTATAACCCGTTCTACAGGTACAAAAAGAACCCCTAGTACATACCTTTGGGATGGGTAGATCCGTGGCTCCATGCTCGTGACGATAAACCCTTAAACCCATGTTTTAATATATTTGTGCTTGTTGCATTCATGCATTCATGCATCCATAAAAAACTTTCAAAAAATATTTTTTCAATTTTTTTTAAAAGAACTAAAAAAATGGGGTGTTGCAAATATCATAAACCGCGTTATGGATTTTGGTAGAAGAAAACTCAGAAGTACACCTTCAGAAATCCAAAACTTGAAGACCTGAGAAGATTGGGAAGGTTGATTACTAATCTAGAATCTTTCAGAGCTAAGTATGGCGGACTTTTATCCCTTTTAAAGGTTAACATGGTGGAAGGAGTCATATCTACATTGGTTCAGTTCTATAATCCGGTGTACCATTGCTCCAGGTTTCCAAATTATCAGCTCACACCAATATTGCAAGAATACTCTCATTTGATTGATTTACCCATCACTGATCAAGATCCATTCTCTGGACTGGAAGAAATTCCTAAAGATCAAATCATTGTAAGAGTCACCTCTTGTGAAATATCAGATATCAAAACTCACATGACCACCAAAGGAGGAATTCAAGGTTTACCAGCTAGGTTTCTGTTGGAAAAATCCCTATACTTTGCCAGCATATGAAACATAGTTGCTTTTGAGGATAACTTTGTTCTACTCACTTATGGATTATTCCTTTTCCCCAACATTGACAATTTCGTCGACATAAACGCTATCAAGATATTCTTAATTGGGAACCCAGTCCCAACTTTGCTGGCAGATACTTACCACTCAGTGCATTTAAGGAACTTGTACAGCGGATGGATGATTACATGTTATGTACCATTACTCTACAAATGGTTTATTTCCCACTTACCCAAATCTACTACTTTTTGGGATCTTAAAAGTGGTATGCGATGGTCGCAAAAGATTATGTCTCTCACTCACTCCGACATAGATTGGTACAATCAGGTCTATGACGGAATAAAGATCATTGAAAAATGTGGAAGTTTCCCCAATGTACCCCTCATTGGTACTAAATGAGGGATCGATTATCACCCAGTTTTAGCTCGTCGTCAGCTTGGATACCCGATGAAGGATATACCTTACAACATTCATCTGGAAGGTCTTTTCTTCAAGGAAGGAGAAAATGATAGAGCACTCAAGAAAGAAATTGTGCATGCCTGGCATCATGTTCATAAGAAAGGAAAAGAGTCTTTGGGAAAACCAAACTGAATCTCCGCATAGCTTTATCTCCAATGGGTACAAACTAGAGCCATCAAGTTAAAAATGCCTTACCCTCGTCAAGAAGTATTTCAATTAAAAGAATATATCCTCTACTTCATGAATGACACAGAGAAACTGCAGGTCACTTTTAACAAAACTCAACGCGAAAAGAACTCTTGGAGAAACAAGTATCAGATTGTTAGCTTGGAATGCACAAAGATTCAAAAGTTACTAAAGGAGAAAGATGCTCTGATTGAAATACTAGAGCAGCATGCTGTAGAAAGTCAAGAGGAACGGAGGAGTGTACTCTCTCCTTTCACCTGGAAAAGGATCATTGAGCCAACAACGGTTGAGGATGCCCGATCAAAGAAGCGAAAAAGGAGTAAGCCACCAGCATCTGGACCTTTGTCAGAGATTCCTTAGGATTCATAGGCCTAGTTTTCCTTCCTGCACTTTGTAAAATAATGTACTTTTTCCTGTAAGATATTGTAATCCTTTGAATTCAATAAAAATTTTCCACCGTTGTATGATATTTGCAACACAATTGTTAAAATTTCTTTTTAAACCAAAACAAAATGATCATTCTCATTCTTTGCATTCATCATTCTTGTATTACAGATCTTTGTCATAAAGTCTCACACATGTGTCGCACTTTAAAGTCAAATTATCTCATTCGTACAATACTAGGGCCAATCGGCAAAAGAAAATGGACGATCTTGAGGAGGAAATCAGAGAGCTAAGAGAGGAAGTTAACACTCTGAAGGAAAGTATGGAAAGACTCAATGGCATGATGGAATCCCTGGCAGTAGCTCGGGATCAACCACCTCAAAGGACTGTGATCTCAGAAATTGTTTCGACGCCAACATTTGAGATAAGCATCAATCTTCCTCAGTATAATATGCCTAAAGGTTTTCCCTGGGGCATGCCTTTCAATTTCACACCTGAGGGATATATACCGCCGGTCACTGAAGACCTGGGAGCCACAGCCGGAACCTCCAGACCTGAAGGTTATAAACTTCAGGTGAACGAAGACGCAAGGGCTACGACAGAGACTCCTCTTACCTAAATGTTACAAACTTCAAGTCACCGATGCACCAAGAGTTACCGCAGTAATCTCTATACCATTTCCTGTGATACATACTATCCCAGAAGAACAAATTCTTCAGACCACCCCTGGCAAGGATGAAGAAGTATACGAAAGAATGAATGAATTCCAAGAATGGTTCTTGGAAATGCAGAAAGAACTGCATGCCATTTGTGGACAGGACTTGTTTGGCAAAGATGCCGCTGACCTCTATTTGGTCCCAAACGTCAAAATACCGCACAAGTTTAAGGTGCCCGACTTTGAGAAGTACAAAGGATACTCTTGCACTCAAAGTCACTTGTGTAGCGCGCGATTTTTGTCGGTGACACGACCACCTTATGGTGGATGAATTTGGGTTTTCTCCTCAATGAAGAGGAGGGGCGTGCTACTTTCTTATTTTTTATTTATCCCGTGAAGCTGGAAGGGAAAGGGAAGTTATCTAAAACTAACCTTGCACGCGAATGTTTAACTGAACAAACGCTTAAAGAGATTCGGGGAGTTCGGGGTTAGGTTATACAATGGGGAGTTGTCAGTTACCCATCCTATATGTGGTTATCCACAGGTTGTTAGCTTTAGGTTCTGCTTTGTACTTGATGGTGTTTATCCATTAATGGGTTGGGAAAGTTTCTTGGGAAATATGAGAGAGAGTGAGTTTTTGTTGATGTTTTTGGTAAGGTACTGGACCTAAGTTTTGTTTAGTATGAAGGTACTGGACCTATAGTTTTTGTTTAGTATGAAGGTACTGGACCTAGAGTTTTTGTTTAGTATGCTCGCTAAGATTTCGCAATCTTATGCCTACGTATTCCTATTTAAATGAAACAGGGAAATTAGAGCAATCATAGTTCCTCTTATTCTAAGGGAGGAAAAAGATATTTTGGTGTCTTGTTCAAAGCCCAAGATTGAAGCTAAAAGGTTGAGTATTTGTGTCTTGTTCAAAGCCTAAGATTGAAGCTAAAAGGTTTGACTGAGAGAGAATTTATCATCTCTAAAGGGAGACATTTTTGTCTATTTATCACAATTGTTGGGTGACTGTTTATAAAGGAGAATTACTTTAACTGGGATATATGAATCCAGCAATGCCATAATTTCCTTTATAGGGGATTTATCCTGAATGAGAAAACTTTAACTCAGTGTAGAGCAATGCCATTTTTCCTTATGAATTTCTCATACTAATAGAGGGACAGTGGCGTGGATGTAAATAATCCAGAGGCTTGCCGCTTACAGCAATTAGATGAAAGAGAGGATTTACCAGGATAAATGATGGACAACAACTTGGATATTTGAATCAACAAGTGTGCCACTTACAGCAGTTATCTGGGATTAGGGTTTGTTTTGAATGTCTGTTTTGATAAGTGATAAACAGAGAAATGACTTTCTACAGAGAGAGATTTTGATTTCCTCTGAGGGGATGTTGATTTTTGTGTGCCTTGGTCAAAGCCCAAGGTTGAAGCTAAGAGGTTGATTGACTCCACTGGGGAAGTCCTTATACAAAGCCTAAGAGGAGGATGGGAATGACTGAGTCAACAAGAGAGTGTTTATATATGTCTTGTACAAAGCCCAAGATTGAGGCTAAAAGAGACTGACTCTTTGGGGATATCATTTACAAAGCCTAAGAGGAGGCTAAAGGTTTGACTTTTCCAGGGATAATGTTATGTTTGTCTTGTACAAAGCCCAAGATTGAGGCTAAAAGGATTTTTGACACCGTCGGGGAGGATTTGTATGTGTCTTGTACAATGGCCAAGATAGAGGCTGAAAAGAAGAGTGACTCTGTGGGAAAGAACTCTTTATCTGTCTTGTACAAAGCCCAAGATTTGAGGCTAAACGGAGAGTTTACTGACTTGGCTGAGGATATTTTAGGTATCTTGTACAAAGCCCAAGATTGAGGCTGAAATGAGTTTGACTCTACGGGAGAGTATTATCTGTCTTGTACAAAGCCCAAGATTGAGGCTGAAAAAGAGGATTGACTCTGTTTAGGGAAATTTATATGGTGTCTTGTACAAAGCCCAAGATTGAGGCTAAAAGGGTTTGACTCAACAAGAGAGTGCTTTTATCTGTCCTGTACAAAGCCCAGGATTGTGGCTGGACAAGCTGGAGAAACCATTATACAAAGCCTAAGAGGAGGCTAACTTCTGCTAGGGGAAATCATTATACAATGCCTAAGAGGAGGCTGTAAAAGATTGTCTCAACAAGAGAATGGTTTTATATGTCTTGTACAAAGCCAAGATTGAGGCTAAAAGAGGGCTGACTCAACAAGAGAGTTTTAAGAGGTGATTGACTCAACAAGAGAGTCTGAAAAGGTGATTGACTCAACAAGAGAGTCTGAAAAGGTTAGCTACGCTGGGGAGAATCATTGTACAATGCCCAAGAGGAGGCTGGTTGTGCTGAGGAAATGAAGGATCATTATACGAAGCCTAAGAGGAGGCTATCTTCTGCTGGGGATTATTGAGATCTCGTGGCAGGTCCAAATGGAGGAATCAACTCTTGCTGAGGGTTACAGAAGAGTTGAGGTATCAGATGCCTTGAGGTTTTGATTTGAGATAATGTTATACTGATGATAAACTGACCCTGGCTGGGGAATTTTTAGGAGAGAGACTGGGTTTTAGAACCCATGGGTGTTAACTCTGCTGGAGATTGATCCAGAATGACCGGGGTTTTTCCTATATTTGTAAAGTTCTTGAGAATGTATTTAAGACTCAAGAGGGTTTAAACTGTCCAAGTCTATTGGTATGGAAGAGTTTATCTTTGTATAATGCCCAAGAGGAGGCTGACTCTTTTAAGGGATGAGTATCAACCCTAAAATTGGTCTGAGGTTTTTGAATCTTTTTAGAAAGACAACTCTAACAAAGGATGACTAAGTTCTGTCCTATACCTTTAAGAGGTCTTCAGGGTCCTTGTATTAAGCCCAAGAGAAGGCATGAGAATTTCTAAGAAGCCGGAGGGTCCTTGTACAAAGCCCAAGAGGAGGCGGGGATGCTTTTAGGAAGCCTGTGGGTCCAAACCAAAGAAAATTTCAAGAGATGTCATTCACCGAGAATGAATCATTTAGTGAACAGTTCTGGGGTTTGAAGAAATTCAAGAGATGTCATTCACCGAGAATGAATCATTTCTGGGGAGTAGAATTTCTTTGACAATTTCTAATAGTGACAGCCTGAGAAAAGGTTCACCGAGAATACTGCCTTTCTCTTTGTTCCATATTGTTTAAGCCCAAGAGAAGGCAAGACTGTATCTGGAAATCCTATGGGGATCTAGTTTTGACTGTATTAAAGAGTGACCAACTGGCTTTACCTAGTTCTAGACCTAGTTGCCGGGGAAAACTCTAAATAGGTATACTAGTATATATACAGTTTATATATGACAAGTATTTAAAAGGGTATGAAAGAAGGACTTACAGGGGAGAAGCTTCGCACAATACAATTATATATATGAAAGCAAGTAAATGAAAGCTGATAAAAACTTACAGTTGAGCAAGCTTCCATGCTGTATTGTTAGTTGTTCAAAGAAATTAAAGAAAGTTTTGATAACAACTGTGTATTTGAACCTAAATCAAAAGGGAAGTTGTTTTTGAAAAGATTGTTGGGGCTTATACTCAAGGAGAGGCCCAGATGAAAAACAGTAATCTTACCGTTGTTTTTAAACTGTAATGGGTCTTATACAATGACTGAGGCCCAAAGAGGTTTTGTATTTACAAAGGGGTTGGGTCTTACACTCTATTAGAGGCCCAAGAGTGTTTTGAAAAAGAAATGGGACTTACAACACAAGGGTCGGCCCAATTGATTTTTGTTTTAAAAGGGGGACAATCGCGCTGTGATGTTTGAAATTGCAGTGGGACTTATACAATGAGTGAGGCTCACAAAAGGTTTTTGTGACAAGGGTTGGGTCTTACACTCTATTAGAGGCCCAAAAGTGTTTTGAAAATGTTTGATAAAGATCAAAATCAAAGAAACCCTAATTTCATTTTTTTAAAGTAATTCTTTAAAGAAAATCAATAAAAATGATAAAAATACCAAATAAGTTTAAATAAACTACTTGTGATTTTTGGTTAAGGTTTGAAAAATGAGATTTTAATCACAAGATGATTTAGAACTCATTTGATTTTGATTTTCAAGATAAAAATTCACTTTTAAAATGTTAAAAAACAATAAAAATGAATTTATTCACAAAAATACCAACTATATTAAATAAATAATATAAATCTGTTTTTTTGTAGAATAAAATATTTTAATATTTTTGTGATTTTTCAGAAAAAGAACCAATAAAAAATGATTAAAATTGAGAGAGAAATTAATTTTTCAAATCATTAACAAAAATAATATGAAAAATATTAAAAATGGGACAAGTGATAAAAAAGAGGTCTGGGGCGAGGGGATTCGAACCCCAGACCTCTCGCTCGTTCAATACACACAAACCAGTTGATCAACCACTGGGGCGCAATGCCAATTCATTTAATATATGGCAAGCAATAAATATATAACAAACTTGGTTGAATTTCTGAGGCATGGCGCCATGGCCATCTTCATCCTCAAGCTCAGATACGTGAAGCCTCCTATCTCACGCATCTCTCAACCATTTCACATGATCCAAATATGAAAATCGTGCATTTTCAGATGAGGAACACAATGGCAATACTCAATTTTATTAAAATTAAGTGAATCAGAACATATCATGTTAAAACCTGAAGAACCCTAAAATTTGCATGAACTCAATGAAATCCTATACACGAACTGTAAACAACAATTGATTGAGGGTAAATGATCTACAAACATCCAGAAACACAATGGTAACAAGAAAACATGTTTATGATGCATGATTCATTGAGTTTGAGAGCTTAAGGTTTACCTCTGCAAGTGAGAATCGAATTCTGGTTTGGAGGTGTTACAGATGCGTTCCAACGATTTGGATAGCTTTCTTGTACCTCAATGGATGTGTTTAAATGCTTAGGTTGATTGGAAAACCTCTGGATTGATCAACCTGGTTCCTTCTGTAGCAAGTCATGAGTTTTGTGCAATTGGATGGCCATTTGGTGATTTTGATGTTACAGATGGGAGGTGAGTGTTCAGACACCTTCTATATGTTATATGTGATGTGTGTGAATCATTGGTTTGGTTGGAATCACTCTCAAATGCAAAATCAGATAGTTACTTGCAAGAGAAGGTGTTTTGGAGTGAAAGTGGTGATTTTGAGAAAGGCATCTGTTTAGGACCTTTGGTGTACTCAAACTGATCATAATTGAGGCCTATTTATAGTGTGTCAAGTTTGTTTTGCAAGCAACAGTGTGTGGCAACTGCAGCAGGCCTTTGGCCAATGTGGATCAAATGGAATCTCAAGTCTCCTCTAGCCATTGACTTGAGATTAGGGCACATGCCTATGGTCCTCTGTTATATGAGCTTATCTTGACTCATTTGGTTGATCATGGACTGATACATGCCAGGTTTATGCATCCATTGAATGTCTCAAAACAAAATTGGAGTCTTGAGGCATCTATACTTTTAGGGATGGCATACCTACATATAGTTCCAAAGACTTGAAAGGCTTATGGATCAGTGTTTGTTCCTCCTTGGTCTCCCCTGAGGTGTGCAGATGGATAAACATGTCTTTGATGACTCATAATATACAAATTCGACCAAATGCACAATTCTGACTTAGTGAAAAATCAGATTTTGGAGCTAACTTCCCATGGATGTATCTCTCAGTTCAAAATGAATTAGAGAGACTTCTTGTACTTTTTGAAAAGCTTGAATGATGTACTAAAACATTGAAGTTTGAATATTTCATTGATTCATCTTGGATCAATGTGAAAAATGCCTTGGAAGTTTGATGTTTCATCCTGAAATTACAAGGCAGAATTTTCACTAAGTGTTTTTTGACATATTTTGGTTTTTTCACCACTTTGATCCACTATTAACTAAAAATCCATGAAGAATTGGAACTTGATGTAGTTGAAGCTTTTGTAGAGTGTATCAAGACCTACAAATCCAGGTTTGGATCACCCAAAATGGTTGCTTGGATCTCAAGTTATGGTCCTTGGAAGGTTGTACCCTAGCCACTTTGTTCCATAACTTAGAAAAATTCTAAGTTTTTTTTTATGGTTACCCCTTTTATAAGTTAACTCACTTTCTTTGATTTTTCTTGATGAATGATGATTAAAATCACATATTAACATTGCTTTAGGGTTAAGAAACCTTGGTTGACCAAAAATCCAAAAAGTCAAACTTTGACTTTTGTATAGTTGACTTTTTCATCAGATGAAATTTTGACTTTGTGATCCTTTTTGTGAAATCAATCCTTGGGTTCAATTAAACTTCATGGATGGCCTCTAAGGGTATTTATGAATGTCTTAGACCCCTCCCCAAGGTTTGAGATCAAGGGTAGGCCAACAGTCAAGGATATGGTTTGACTTTTTCCATCAGAAACCCTAATTTGTGATCAGATGGTTTTGAGTTCTTTTGGCTTATGATTTGAGCTCTTTGAGTCAATCAAATCCTGTAAACATGTTAACATGATGTATTTGAAGTCTTTGAAATTCATTTTGAAACTTCAAGCCATGCCTCACTTCACAAGTTAACTCAAGGGTGGAATTAGGTCAAAAACCCTAATTCCTGATTTTTTGATAGATGGACCATCAAGGTGATTTTGCCATTGTGGGTGGGTTATTGAGATCCTTTTGAGCTTATTGGACCATACATTGAGGCATAGGCTCATGTCTAGATGGAATTTTTCATCTGGAGGACTACGTCGACCAAAACCCTAATTTGGTGACACTGGCGATCTTGAGACTTGATCCACTTGGAATGTTGTAACCTTGTGCTTGATTTTTGATGTGGGAGTCCTCTTGATCCTTTGTGGGTGTTTTGAGAGGCTAGACAAGTTAAAGATCATGTCATTTCTTGATTGATCTTTTGTCTAAGTGCTCTGATAGGGCTTAAAACCCTAATTCTTGATTATAGTGAATGCTCAACAATCTTTGAGGAGATTGATGAGGCATGATGGTACATACATATTGTGATGATGATTTGCACAATGATGGGAAATCTTGGTGGTCAAAATTTTGGGTATGACAGATGCCCCTATTTAATCTTCTTGGACCCGAAGGTGGGAATGGCGAAGGTATTCGGGCATTCGGGGTGCAAGAGGATTAAATATCGGAATACCCGGAATTTTGACAGTGGTTATGAATGGCAGATTTCTCGTCCATCTTATTTTGCTAAGCAATGATGCTCAGAAAAGGGTGAAACTTCCCCTCGATCCCGGTCTTCAGCCACGAAACTGGTCTCAGTTTCTTTTGTCAATAAACTTCCCCTCGATCTTGGTTTTCAGCCACGGAACTGGTCTCAGTTTCTGATATAAACTTTCCCTCGATCCTGGTCTTCAGCCAACGAACCGGTCTTAGTTTCTTTTATCACTAAACTTCCCCTCGATCCTGGTTTTCAGCCACGAAACTGGTCTCAGTTTCTGATATAAACTTCCCCTCGATCCTGGTCTTCAGCCAAGGAACTGGTCTTAGTTTCTTTTGTCAATAAACTTTCTTGACAAGGGACGCTATTTGTAGCGGTTTTCTTCAAACTTCTCGCCGAATTTTCCTGGGGAGATGCCATTTGATGGGAAAAAGTTTTGATGTCAGACTCACTAGGGGGACCCATTTGTCTGAATTGTAGAGGTGTTCAAACTTCTCTGTTGGAGATGCCATTTGTTGACTCTACTGGGGAAAGCGGGTCTCTTGAGAGACTGTTTCCTGCTTAGGGATACTACATCATACTTTTCTTCGAGATCTTCTCGGAGAAATACCATGTGATGTAATCCAATTTGGAGGCACTGGTGACCTCATTGACAACAAACCTTTCGGAGAGAAACTCCCTGTATTGCTGAGAGTCTTTAGTTGTGAGGCTTTCTCTGGGGATTTTCCTTAATCCGGGAAAGCGAAGATATCATCTTCAATGGTGAAGAGTGACATTTGTCAAATGCCTCCTGGTCTTTCAGAGGTTCAAGTTTATCAAAGTGGTCAAGGACTAACTCCAATCCAGAAATAAACTAGAGGAGAGATTGTTTGGGAAAAACACTTCCTGATGAGGAAAGGACTGACAACTCGAGTGAGAGGACTTTTATCACTAGGGGATAAGACCGACTAGAGTGATAGTGATGAAATATGATTATGAATGCAAATCAATAATGCATGATGTATGTATGTTTATGCGGACAAAACTGACACGACATATAGACAAGTGGATGAACATGACTGGATACTCGGCCACTATGGGGATGAAAAGTATCATTGGTTCAAGATAGCAATTCTGCCTTGCTTAGAAAAAAATAGTTCCCGCGGGGAACAACGTTTGTCAGACTTACGAGGTAAGAACTCTGCCGGGGATGTCAGATGGAATATTCGCATCTGACACAGCTGAACCTTCATTCAGGCATACTGGTTCGAGAATGAGTACTTTGATTCTGCACTTTTTGGGAGAAGCGATCGATGTTCTTTCAATGTTCAACAGTCAAAAAGAAATTGCCATCTTTATTTTAAAAGCAGAAAAATTTTGACAAGTAAATTCATTTTTGATTTATTTCAAGAATCGTTAATCATGTTAAAATGTCATTCTGCAAAGCTAAAACAAATAAGAATTGCAAACAAAACCACTAGGGCTCAAATTTTATTGATAGGATGGAAATCAGCCAAGCGCGTGATACCATAGAGTATTTACAAAGTTTAGAAAATGGTAATTTAAGGGAAAAGGGCTACATTGAAACATAACGACCATTGTCCTTCTACCAACTTTGAATTCTGGACATCCTGAGCTTCTGTCGAAGATGACCTTGACTGGAGTTTTCCTGATGGATGGCCTGGCTGCTGAGGGATTCAACCTTGTCAGACGTAGTTACTTGCCATTAATCCCTAACTTTTGCTTGGATTTTTCTAGCGGGATATTTTTTTGAATGTCTCTAATTTTTGCCTGGACCGCCCTTTCGGGTTTTCAATCCACCGAGACTAGTTTTTTCTTTAGGTGAAGTATTTCTTGACTACATCAACGTTTGTAGGATAAGTGAATTCCTCACCGTCCATGGTTGTGAGTATCAAGGCACCGCCTGAGAAGACTTTCTTGACCACATAAGGGTCGTCATAATTCAGAGTCCATTTGCCCCGAGAGTCGGAGAGGAAAGATTGGATCTTCTTGAGCATAATATCTCCTTCCTTGAAGACACGAGGTCGGACCTTTTTGTCGAATGCTTTCTTCATCCGTTGTTGGTATAACTGGCCATGACATAGGGCAGTCATTCTCTTTTCTTCGATCAGATTGAGCTCGTCAAATCTGCTTTGGCACCACCCAGCTTCTGTGAGCTTGGCCTCCATCAATATCCTTAATGATGGGATCTCAACTTCTATGAGGAGCACTGCTTCCATGCCATATACTAGTGAGAAAGGGGTTGTCCCTGTTGAAGTGCGAACGGATGTTCGATATCCATGAAGCGCGTAAGGGAGCATCTCGTGCCAGTCCTTGTATGTCACGACCATTTTCTGGATTATTTTCTTGATATTTTTGTTGGCGGCTTCCACTGCGCCATTCATCTTTGGCCGATAAGGAGAAGAGTTATGGTGTTCAATTTTGAACTCATCGCATAATTCTTTCATCATCTTGTTGTTCAAGTTGGACCCATTGTCGGTAATGAGTTGGCTCAGAACACCATAACGGCAGATGATATTGTTCTTAATGAGTCGGACGACCACTTGCTGGGTTACATTGCAATGATGCCGCTTCAACCCACTTGGTGAAGTAGTCAATGGCTACCAGGATGAACCGATGTCTGTTTGAAGCTTTGGGTTTGATTATGCCAATCATGTCGATTCCCCATATGGAAAAAGGCGATGGGGAAGAAAGAAATTTGAGATGCGTTGGCGGTACATGGATTTTGTCAGCGTATATCTGACTCTTGTGACATCTCCTCATGTACTTGTAGCAATCAGATTCCATGGTCAACCAGTAGTACCCTGCTCTCAGAATTTTTCTCACCATTGTCTGTCCATTGGCATGAGTGCCAAAGGATCCTTCGTGAATTTCTTTCATCAACATGTTTACTTCTGGTCTGTCTACGCATTGGAGCAAGACCATGTCGAAATTCCTCTTATAGAGTGTATCACCGCTCGGGAAGAAGCTGCCAGCCAGCGTTCTGAGGGTCTTTCTGTCTTTTATGGATGCCCTAGGTGGGTATTGTTGTTTCTGAAGGAAACATTTGATAATGTGATACCATGGTCTGTCGTCTATGACTGCTTCAATTGTGAAGATGTAGGTGGGCCTCTCAAGGCGCATTATGTTAATCTTAGGTACGTCATTCCATTGACCTACACTAATCATGGAAGAGAGAATGGCTAATGCATCAGCCATGTGATTCTCTTCACGAGGGATATGGTGAAACTTGATTCTGTTGAAGAATGGTAACAACCTTCTCACATAGTCTTTGTAAGGAATCAGTCCTGATTAGTATGTGTTCCAATCTCCCTTGATCTGATTGATAACCAGGGCTGAGTCTCCATACACGTCCAAGTTCTTAATTCTCAAGTCGATCGCTTCTTCAGGACCCATGATACAAGCTTCGTACTCGGCCTCGTTATTTGTGCACTTGAATGTTAGTATGGCAGTGAAAGGAATATGGGTATCCTGAGGTGTTATGATGATTGCCCCAATTCCATTTCCATAATGGTTGACAGCTCCGTCGAAGATTAGTCCCCATTGGGAACCTGGTTCTGGCCCTTCACTGGGTAGTGGTTCATCGCAATCTTTCATTTTCAAATACATGACATCTTTGTCTAGGAATTCAAATTCGACTGATTCCTGGTCGTCAATCGGTTGATGAGCTAAATGATCGGCTACAATATTTCCTTTAACGGCTTTCTGAGCATGGTACTCGATGTCGTATTCTGATAACAACATCTGCCAACGGGCGATCCTTCCCGTGAGAGCAGGCTTTTCAAAGACGTACTTGATCGGATCCAATTCAGAGATTAACCAAGTAGTGTGACAAATCATGTACTGGCGAAGATGTTTGGCTGCCCAAGCCAGAGCACAACAGGTTTTCTCAGGCATAGTGTACCGAGTCTCACAGTCGGTAAATTTCTTGCTCAAATAGTATATGGCAGACTATTTCCTTTTTGTTTTGTCTTTTTGACCAAGCACACAACCCATTGAGTCTTCCAAGACTGTTAAGTAGATGATCAACGATCTTCCCTCCACTAGAGGTGACAGAATCGGTGGATTTAACAGGTATTCCTTGATACTGTCGAAGGCGGTTTGGCAGTCTTCTGTCCATACGCTGTCCCGATTCTTTTTGAGTAATTTGAAGATCGGCGCATATGTCACGGTCATGAGGAATATAAATCTGGAAACGTAATTCAAACTTCCCAGGAATCCCCTGACTTGTTTCTCAGTCTTTGGAGAAGGCATTTCTTAAATGGCCTTGACCTTGCCAGGATCAACCTTAATTCCTTTCTGGCTGATGATGAACCCTAGCAGTTTTCCTGAACGGACACCGAATGTGCACTTGTTGGGATTCAAGTGGAGTTTGTACTTTCTCAGACGCTCGAAAAGTTTTGATAGGTGGGTCACATGCTCTTCTTCTATCTTAGATTTGGCAATCATATAATCGACATATACCTCTATTTCTTTGTGTATCATGTCATGAAACAGAGTAGTCATTGTCCTTTGATAGGTTGTCCCAACGTTCTTCAAATCGAACATCATTACCTTGTAACAAAAGGTGCCCCATGGGGTGATGAATGAAGTTTTCTCCATGTCTTCCGGCGCCATTTTGATCTGATTATAGCCCGAGAATCCATCCATGAAGGAGAATACTTTGAACTTTGTTGTACTGTCTACCAGCATGTCAATGTATGGTAAGGGAAAATCATCCTTTGGACTGGCTTTGTTCAGATCCCTGTAGTCTACACACATTCTGACCTTTCCGTCCTTTTTTGGAACTGGTACTATGTTGGCTAGCCATTGAGGATATTCTGATGTGGCGAGGAAACCCGCGTCAATCTGTTTCTGTACTTCCTCTTTGATTTTGATGGCCATGTCTGGATGAGTCCGTCTCAAACTTTGTTTTACTGGCAGAAATTATGATCTTAACGGTAGATGATGTTCCAAGATGTTGGTATCCAACCCTGGCATGTCCTGATAAGACCAAGCGAATACATCGGGAAAATCTTTGAGAAGTTTTATCAAGTCTTCTCTAACAGTTGGACTGAGCAGTGCCCCAATCTTGACTTCTTTCCTCTCTTCTTCTGAACCCAAGTTTACTGTTTCCAATGGCTCTTTGTGAGGTTCAATGGACTTTTCCTCTTGTCTGAGTAATCAGGAGATCTCTTATGGAATTTCTTCGTCATTTTCTTCTTCAGCCTCAAATACTGGGAATTCAAAGTTGGGAGAAGGCGTTGGATCGTATGTTTCAATGGGGTTTAAAACAAGCAATCTGAATGACGTGATGATTATTTTTTAGAAGAGATAGAGAGAATGCAAGAGTGTGTGCAGTGTATTTTCTGAAAAATGCTTCTTTTTATTATTTTGAGTTATTTTTTAGGATTACCATTTTCTGAAAAAGCGAAAAGTGAAAACAGCAATAAATCCGGAAATTACAGAACGACGTTTATTTATTTATGATTTTGCCTATTCTTGAAACTACAACCCTATAAAACAAAACTCTGTCGCTTTGGGAGAAGCGAAGAGGGACATTTACAGAAAGTGAGCCTTATCAAAATATCCGTTTCGCCTAGACAGGGTGAAAAGTTAAAATAAAGACGACAATTACTTAGACTTATGGACGACTTTCGGAACATCGACAACAACCCATTGGCGGCGAACTCCTCGGTGAATCACAAAGTCTAGTACCTTATTTCTTGACTTGTCTTCAGAAATAACGCTGATTTCTGGTGGAGCAGGATCATTGGAGTCTGTCTCCCAGGCAGAGTTGTCGTAGACGAACTCTTCTGTTGTATTTTGCACAATGTTTGCACTCTCAGGTGGATCTCTCCATCCAGTGGGCTGGATGTCCTCGAGCCTGATACGAGAGCTTTCAGGAGTGGTGTACTTGACCAATAAGTCATAATTTTCACTTGGTTGTCCTAAGGCGTCCCACACTTCTGTGGAACTGGAGAAGTCATCCTTTCGATGACATTGACCTCAGGAAAAGCGTAGTTGATGAACTCTTGTCCTGCAATCTTTGCAAATTCATCGTCGTGCTGGATATTTTTTGAATGCCCTGAGTAATGATCCCATGACATGGTGGGGACGCAGGTATTCTTTTCAATGATGCTAAGTTGATAAGAGTCGTTGGGCTGACTCTTCTGCCCCAAGTCTTCTACATATGGCTGCCAGATAGGCAGGCCATCCATTGGGCCATAATAGTCATGGTCAAAGTTGTCTTTTATCAAAGTGTCCTCCTCTAATGAGTTTGGCGGAGCACAACATCCTTCTTGATCATAATCTCCGTATGTCATCCTGACATCTGATCTCGCTATATATCTCAGACTCTGTGCGGGATAGCAAAACGGCGTATGCACCTCTCCCTGAGACATATAACCATCCTCGTTGAGATAGGACTTCCACTCTTCACCTGTATCGGAGGAGTCTCCCTCATTGATAGTGTGTACTTCTTGAGACACTGGGTGAAGGAAACCTTCACTGTGGAAGAAATCCTGGATAGGATGAAAACTTTCATCGTTAATAGCAGTCTGGGTACAGGTTGAAGAGAAACCAAGACCTTTCTTTATCTTGTTGGCAGTAGGAATGACAAGTTGTCCCCATCCTTTTGCATTGTTACTTTTGATCACTTCGAGAGCATCTTTGTACAAGGAAATCGATGTTCCTTTCTCTGATTGGTTGTCATGGCTCACCGAAAGTGCTTGGAACTGGGTTCCAACAACATCCTCTGGTTCTACACAAGTGGACGACGATAAGTTGCTTACGATCAAGGCTTGCTCTCCACAGACTGTGACTAGTTGGTCATTCTTGACGAACTTCAACTTCTGGTGAAGTGTCAAAGTGACTGCCCCAGCCTCGTGTATCCAAGGTCTTCCTAATAAACAACTGTATGCTGGCTGGATGTCCATGACCTGGAAAGTGACTTGGAAAATGTGAGGACCGATAGTTATGGGAAGGTCGATTTTACCGATAACTATTTTTCGGGATCCGTCAAATGCTTTGACGATGACCTCACTGCCTCTCATCTGAGATCCTTGAAATGATAGTCGCATTAAAGTAGACATTGGCATAACATTCAGAGCTGATCCGGTATCTACCAGTACGCTGGCTAAAGCATCTTCCTGGCAGTTGACTGTAATGTTAAGCATCAAGTTGTGATTTTTGCCTTCTTCCGGCAGTTCTTCATCACTAAACCCCAAGTTATTGCAGGAAGTGATGTTGGAGATGATGCTGTTGAATTTTCTTATTGTTACATCTTGTTCCACAAAGGCCTACTCTAAGATTTTCTGTAGAGCTTCCCTGTGAGCTTCAGAACTGAGTAAAAGAGATAGCACAGAGATTTTTGAAGGAGTTTGCAACAGCTGATCTACTATGTTGTACTAGCTCTTTTGGATGAGCTTCAGCATCTCATCGTTGTTCTTTGAAAGGTCGGGTTTACTGGATTGCCCGATTGGTTTAATGGGAACTTCTATTTGAGGTTCCTTTTCTCTGGTAGGTTCTCTAACTCCTCGGTTGAAGATTCGACCGTTCCGTGTCACTCGACTGATGTCTGCAATATTCACGACGGAGGGTAATGGAGTTTCCTTTCCATTCTAAATTGTTGTTGCATCGTATTTGTAAGGGATAGCTTTATCGGATTTGTACGGTACTGGTCTCGGCAGATAGATAACTACAGGAGCCTTTTGATTTTTCTGAGCATCGTAGTCGGCCTCAATTGGTTCAAGGTTGAGAATCTTTCCACTATCAAGAAGAACTCTTGATTCATGGAGTAAAGGGATTATTGCGCATACATCTTTGGCCACTTCTCGTTTAAGGATTAAGACAACTTCTTTGCCTCGATTGGGAAGATAGTCTTGCATTATGTTAACTGGACCAGAGCTTGAACCTGGTCGAACCTCTTTGTGGTCCAACTGACTTTAAAGGGCTGCTCGCACGAGGTAGTGTAGCGCGGTTTTTGTGTTTTTGAATCACTATCGCTTTGGTGCTAGAGTTCGATTCATTTTTTATCCTATGAAGCTGATTAAGGAAGGGAAATAGATGTTTCAAATTAACCCTGCTTGCATACTGAGTTTAAACAGCTGACTGTTGGTTTACAGAAGCTATCAAAATAGGGGGGGTCTCTCTTTGGGTTATTTTCTTAAGAACAGGGTGTCTACGAGGATTTTGGTAAGGTACTAGGTATGATGTTTTTTAATTGATGTATGAAGGTACTGGACTTTAGAATTTTGATTAGTATGCTCGCTAAGATTTCACAATCTTATGCCTACGTATTCCCATTTAACGAAACATGGAAATCAGAGCGATCGTAGTTCCTCCTATTCTAAGGGAGGAAAAAAGTGTTTTGGTGTCTTGTTCAAAGCCCAAGATTGAAGCTAGAGGCAATTTGTATCTTGTTCAAAGCCCAAGATGTGAAGCTGAAGGGTTTTGACTGAGAGAGAATTTGTCATCTCTAAAGAGGGATTTGTTGATTTTTATGTGCCTTGATCGAAGCACAAGGTTGATGCTAAAAGGTTAACTGACTCAACCAGGGATTTCTTTATACGAAGCCTAAGAGGAGGCTAGATAAGACCGACTCAACAAGAGAGTGCATATGTCTTGTATCAGGCCCAAGATTGAGGCTAAAAAAGAGACTGACTCTTTGGGGATATCATTATACAAAGCCTAAGAGGAGGCTAACAGTTTGATTTTTTGGGGAAAATGTTCTTTCTATCTTGTACAAAGCCCAAGATTGAGGCTAAAAGGGATTTTTGACTCCGTTGGGGGAGGTTTATAGGTGTCTTGTACAAAGCCCAAGATGGAGACTGAAATGAGTTTGACTCAACAAGAGAGTGCTTTTATATGTTTTGTACAAAGCCCAAGACGGAGGCTAAAAAGATTGACTCAACAAGAGAGTCTTTTATACTCAACAAGAGAGTGATTTGCTGTCTCGTACGAAGCCCGAGATTGAGGCTAAAAAGGTATTTACTCAACAAGAGAGTCTTGAAAAGTGATGGACTCAACAAGAGAGTCTGAAAAGGTTAGCTCCATTGGGGAGAATCATTTGTATAAAGCCCAAGAGGAGGCTGACTTATTGCTGAGGATTATTGAGATCCTGAAGCGGGTCCAAGTGTGGGGAACTCTCATGAGAGAGACCGGGCTTCTGCTTATGTTTAGAAGGAACTTGAGAATGTCTTTGAGACTCAAGAGGCTTAGGCTGTCCAAGTCTAGAGTTTTATCTTTTGTATGATGCCCAAGAGGAGGCACGGGCATTAAGGGATGAGAATCAACCCTAAAGTGGCCTGAGGTCTGACACTGGAAAGACTGCTCTAGCAAAGGATGACTATGTTCTGTCTTATACCTTTAAGAGGTCGTCAGGGTCCTGTCGTAACCCAAAATTTGATCGCCCTCTTTTTGTCCTTTGGCATGAGCATAAGCATGCGCATTCGCGTTGGTAGCATACACATTCGTACTTTTCTTTGTGTGTTTTTTGTTGCAGGAATATTCAGGTTTTCCAAGCCCGATTAATCATATCCTCACAAGATCATCACATCATCAAGACAAGCACAAAATAAGGATTTCCATGCCTATTTCTCAAAACAAGAGGCGGAAAATCGAAACCGGGACCACAACACCATTTTTGAGCAAAATTGGGCAAATTTGGCTAGTTCTGCTGCTTTTTCATGACATCACCTTTGCACACACTTTGGTCTTGGATTCTACATTGGTCTAGTAGAATGTGGAACATTCTGGAGTCTTCAAGAATTCACTCAAATTTAATCCAATGCTTCACTTCAAATTAAGTGCACCATGTTCCTTGTTTTCCAAGTAATGTGGATCTTTGGATGTTGGAGTTCACCTTGGGATTGTTACCGAGTTGGTTCTAACTAACCGAGTTAACCGCCTTGACTCGGTGAGTCGAGTCCAACTAACTCCTAGCCTAGCTCCAAACCCAAAGCTAAGTCCAAACCAAATTCCAAACCTCTCATACTCCAAACCAAAAATCTATATAAACACACCTTCACTCACTTTTCAAAGGATCCACCATTTTCATCCACAAGCTCTACCATTTGCTCCATCATTTCCCACATTTATCACACAAATCCTTCACAATTTCACTCTCAATTCTCTCTGATTTTTTCTGGTACATCTTCATCTTCATCTCAATTTTCTTCCAAAACCTCACTAAAAGCTCTTAATTCTTGAAGGATAATCACTTTTCACATTGAAAGTGATTATTTCTTGAGCTTAATCTTCATTACCATTCCATTACACTGGTTTTTGTGGAGTTTCAATAGCTTTTGGATTCATCGCAAGTGATCGATTCAAGTTTCTTCGGTGATAATTCTCATTTTGGAGTTTTCGTCGCGATTTGATCGGTTTCGATACGTTTCAGCTATAATTGAAGATTCCTCTGGTTTTCTTTGGTTATCTTCATCAAGATCACATTGCAACATTTACCAAGGCACATCTCAGCCTTGTAGGTTGGTGGATCTCTTTCATTTTTCTTTTTCGATTGTTTTTGTATCATTCGTGATGTAGTTTCGATGTTTTTTTGCATGTGAATTGATTTTACCATTGCTTGATCCATGATTTTGATTGTTTAATTGATTCTATTGTTGATCATTTGCTGTTTCTAAACTTGATTTTTTGTGCACAAACTCATACCATAGCATGTGGTAGTTTGGATAAGTGATTATGTGTTGAAAGTGGCTTTTGAAAAATGGTTTTTGCTGTTTTTTTTGCCACTGTTACAGTGGTAATCGATTACTTAAAGAGAGTAACCGATTACTCTTCACAAATTTGTATCAGCGCTGTTTTTTTCAACTGAGTAATCGATTACTCAAATAGAGTAACCGATTACTCTGCACAAATTTTGCCAAATTCTACTATTTTCAAGCAAGTAACCGATTACCTGCTTAGGGTAATCGATTACCACTGTAACAGAGTGCCATTTTCTTGCATTTTCAAGCTTGTTTGACATCCTTTCCTCCTCTAACTTCCATGGATTGATATGATTGATTTTTATGGATGTTTTAAGTGTCATTTAACTTCTGTTTGAAGCATATTTATGAACTTTTGTTGCTCACTTTCGATTATTCAAATTGTTCATATTTTTGGCATCATGTGAATATAATCATTCTTGCATTTCTCATTGATCACAATAACATGATTTTGTGTTGCATTTTGTTGATCATTTGGTATTGCTTCGCATTAAGTTTCATTCTCCATATGAACTTAATCTTGTATAATCAATAATTCACACCTTTTGCCTTAATGATTTTTCACTCTCTTTGGAAAATTGTTGGCATAGCATTTCCCATTGATTAATTGATCGAAACCATGTTTCGATTAGTTGATCTTCCCCTTTCCTCTCTTTAGGCTTCCTTTAGAACTTTCTCTCTTGATCCCCCATGGAGCTGGAGTTTCGCGCTACGCCCTACATCGGAGTACTGTACAAATTGTAGTTGTTACGCTGTCTGTTTCTCCACGCAGGAGCACTGTACAACTTGGAGTTGTTGTGCCGTCTGGTTCAACTTCCGCATTACACCCTGTGTGTTAGAGAAGGAATAAGAAGGGAGAATTCCTACTCTCATTCTGACTACTTCAGGTTGGGGACGAATGACCCTGTGCTTGGCTTAGTCACCTCTATCTCCAGGCGGTAGTGTGCTTTCTTCCCCTAGTCGAGTCGATCCTTGATCACTCTTTTCCCTTTGCAATCTCTTCCGATCCTTGATCACTCTTATCTCTTTCGATCGCTCTCTTGATAAATCACCTTCTTGGTTACGATCCTTTGTTCATTGGGTTAGCAAGCTTTCTTCATTTCAATACCCTATTCTTTTCTTGCGGTCAATCATTGTTCTTTTGATTCCCCTGGAGAGTCTCTTGTTCTCTTTCTTCGGTTAAATACAGTACTCTTGTTACAACCGAATCCCCTACAGAGTTCGCAACCTTCTATTGGTTCTTCTCCTTTGCTGGTTAATCACTGCCTGTCAGTTAAAACACCAATGTTTGCACTCCTTCTCAGTTAACCACAGTCCGTCTGTTAAAACACTTAGTTTCCTTGGGTTAATCACCTATTCTTGGTTAATCACCCCTTTTCTTCAGTTAACCACAGTCCGTCTGTTAAAACACTGAGTTTCCTTTTGGGTTAATCACCTATTATTGGTTATTCACCCTTTTCTTCAGTTAACCACAGTCCGTCTGTTAAAATACAGAGTTCCGTGGGTTAATCAACTTTTTCTTCAATTAACCACAGCCCGTCTGTTAAAACACTGAACCCCTTTTTGAGTTAATCACCTCCTCTTGGTTAAGCACTCATTTTTCAAGGTTAATCACAGTGTTCTATTAAAACCGAACCCCAGCGGTTAGCAACCTCTTTTGGTTCAATACCCTTCTTCGTTGGTCAAGTGTTGTTTGTACAGTCAATACCAACACCCCTTTTGGGTTACGACCTTTGATCGGTCCTACACTCGTTCTTCTGGTTAATCACAGTTTTCTCTGTTAAAACCAATGCTTCTCTATCCCCACAGAGTTTCAATCTTTGCTTTCCTCGGTTAACCACTGTTTATCAGTTAACATACTGATACCCCCCTCAGAGTCAAACACCTTCTCTCGGTTCAACACTCTCTCTCTTGGTTTATCACAGTCCGTCTGTTGACACCATCCTCTTTTCCCCGCCAGAGTCTTACTCTCTTTTTTTGGTTAACCACTGCCAGTCAATTAATATACCGAGTCCACCTTTTCTCTTGGTTTTAACACCATCCCTTTATTTGGATCCCTAGCGGATTCCTTTCTATTCATTTTGCTCTTACTTTCTTGGTTTCGACACCAATCCTCTTTGTTATCCCCCAGCGGAGTTTCTTTCATTCCTGGTTTTGACACCATTCTTTTCCTAGTCTCGTGTGCAATCACTCTTACTGTGTGGGCTTCCCCAGTAGAGTTTTTCTTTCACTCTCCCCGAACTACGGAAGCTCTGATTCTGCATTCTTTAGAATGTCTGATACGTAGGCATGAGACGCGATGTCTTGGTGAGCACACTTCCACCTTTCTTTCCTTCTCCCATTCTTCCTTCTTTTCTGTCCCCTGGTTCCATGAACTACGACGCTCTGATTTCCTCATTGCATTATGAGGGTACGTAGGCACGATGACCCGAATCCTCCGTGAGCACTTTCCTTCTTTCTTTTCTTTTTCCCCTTTCTTCTCTCTCTCTCCTCTTCTTTTAGCTAGAAGCCTTCAGATAGATAACCCATCCAAGCCTAGAAGCAAGCGAAATGGTTCCCGTCGAGTACGACGGATGCGTAAGGTGCTAGTACCTTCCTTTCGCATAACCGACCCCCGTTCCCGTTTCTCTTCCCCTTGGGTTTTATCGATATTTTCCCTGTCCTTCGTGACTAAATAAAGTTCGGTGGCGACTCTGTGTTATCTTTGAGTGTGCGATTCACTCAGGATGTAAACCAGCCATCTTCAGCTGGCGACTCTGCTGGGGAATCCTTGCTTGCAAGTTGGGGTCTCGCCTAGTTTTGTTTGCTCTCTTGCTTGTTTGGGTGTTTATCTTTTGCGCTTTATTCGCTTTATTTTACTTGCTTTAGCTTTATGTTTATTTACCACATTTCTTTACTGCTTTGAATATTCATACGCTGCATATTCTGGATATCTGCTATTTTCTGCTGTTGTTGGGATGGGTAGAAATTATTGGAGAGAAAGGTCCTAACACCGGGCCTAGTATACACATAGGCTAGAACGTGGATAGTCGCGAGGCCTGCATTTTGCGCGTTGGGATATCACGAGACCCACATCCCAGATCGTGATTCGTTTGAGAATACTTCCGTCATGTGAGAATTCACTACGGCGGGGGGTTTTCATTCTGAGTCATATGGTTTGGGCGACCTTTCTAGGGACCACCTTGTTGTGTCTAGATCACACCTGTGAGGGGGATGGGTTTTTGCAGGAAAACAAGCCACTTCATACCTTTGTTCTCTCACACACGCCAGATTTCTTCACCAACACATCAGATTATGTTGCACCAACACAGATTTATATGCATATATCCGGACTGTTCAGACTTGATTATTCGGACAGTGTTGGCTTCTTGTTGTTGTGTTGCATGTCATTCCATCATGTAAATTAATTTTTGCATGTGGATTTCCAGGTTTTCGAGGACTTATCTTTTGTTGACATTATCATAGAGATGAGTACCGGTTGTCGTGGCATCTTCAGTTACAAGTTTGTGGAGCCTAAGCTGGTTATTTTGAGAGGTTTGGCATCTTTGTTGGTTGGAGATCACAGAGGGGTTTTCATAGGTACTTATCGTAATCTGTTGACCATCCTCAACACTGAAGTCAACATCACTGCTATTCACACTCTGGTTCAGTTCTACGACCCGCCATATAGGTGCTTCACATTTCAGGATTATCAGCTAGCACCTACACTTGAGGAGTATGCTTATATTCTGGGGGTTGAGATCAAGAAGCAGGTTCCTTATGTCTACACTAGCGGTTGTCTGAAGTTTCATCTTGTTGCTGATGCGCTTTGCATTAGTAAGAAGGATGTGGAGGATAATCTCAAGACCAAAGGGAAGAGTATTCGAAGGTTCACTTTGAAGATCTTGGTTGACAAGGCCACTTCTTTTGCTAAGGATGGAAACTGGAAGGCTTTCAACACCGTTCTTGCTTTGCTGATATATGGGATTGTCTTATTTCCGAACATGGAGGATTTCGTAGATCAGGCTGCCATCAGTATCTTCTTGTCCAGGAACCCTGTTCTGACACTTCTTGCTGATACCTACCATTCTATTCATTCCAGGAATGAAAAGAAGAAGGGAACCATTGTCTGTTGTGCTCCTTTGTTGTACCGATGGTTCATGTGCCACCTTCCACAGAAGGGTCCCTTTGTTGAGAATAAGGGTAATCTTAAGTGGTCTCAGCGAATCATGTCCCTTACTGCTAATGATATTTCTTGGTATTCTCGAGTCTTTGACGACATTTCGATCATTCTTCATTGTGTGAAATTCCCCAATGTTCCTATCTTGGGTACAAAGGGTGGAATTAACTATAATCCGAGAATGGCCTTCCGATAGTTGGGATACCCTATGGTTGCTAAGCCTGGTCCTGAGGTGGTGAAGGAGTTCATCTTTCATGAAGGGGTTGATGACATGGGTTTGTTGAAGAGGTTCATCTCGAAGGAAGAGCCGATTTGGGTAAGAAGAATTGTGTAGCCAAGGAAGCTTACACACTTTGGGTCAAAGAGCGCGTCAAGGAGATCTTGTTTCCATTCTCTCCCGAGCCTTCCATGAATACCAAGCCTCCTAAACTTGCCATTGTTCCTCCGTTTGAAGTCGATCAACTCAAGATGATTATTATGAAGTTGAAGAAGGAGAATGCTGATCTTCGTCTCAACCTTGATAGAGGCACTTCCAAGAAGGACAACCTACAAATTAAGCTCCATCATAAGCGCGAGCGCATGCTCAAAGAGGTGGAAGTTGAACAGAACAAATGTAGGAAGGTGGGTGATGCTTTGAAGAGCACCTATGAGGGACTTGCTTCAAAGAAGAGACAACTCGCCGATGCTCATTATCAAGCCTACAAAGAGGAGCTGAGCTATAACAAGCAACTCGAAGAGCTTCGAGGGAAGTTATCCGAGTTCAAGACAAAGTGGCAAAGTGAGAAAGATCGTGCTAATAAGTTAGTGAAGGACTTTTCTCAATGTCAAACCCAGCTGGACAAAGTCTTCAGTGAGATTCAGAAGCTGCAAGATCAAGCACATCAGAGTCAAGAGCAGATTAGTCAGCTCAACACAGAGAGCACTCATTGGGAGCATCAAAGCCGTCATCTACAGAACCTCCTGGATCAGAAAGAGGCCTTTCTTCAGGATATGCTTCAGGGACCTAATCATTCGTTGCTGCGTAACCTCATGAAGGATGCAAAGTACTGGAGTGAGAGGCATGGTCGTCTAGCCAAATTTGCTGAGCATGCATTGGAGGACCTACCTGGGTTGTTGAGGGATGCATATGATGATGCATTGCCACACCAGCTTCCTTGGGTTGTTTTCCATTTCTTGTCTGTGTGTAGGGTGGTATTTGATAGAATCTATGTAGATTTTGTTATAGCCCAAAAGGCAGATATTTGACTTGTATTCGAGTTGTGCTTTTTTCCTTTATTATTGAATGAATGAATGAAGATTCTTGCTCACTCTATCTTTTATGCCTTTACTTGTATGCTTTATGATTACTGTCAACAAAGATAAGTTTAAGAATTCCTGGAATTTAAAACTTTATTTTTGCATGCATATCATACATTCATTTGCACACATATGCACGTCCCTTCATCCGAAACCGTTGCTCATCCTTGTCCGCCTTCTTTGTAGCAAGACGACGACTCGACATCAGTATTTTACTCGCTCAAACAAATCCAGAATCATGGCTGACTTCGAAGCTGAGAACGCTGCTTACAAGGAAACTCTGGCATAATTCCAAGGCTGGATGGATCAGTTCCAGACAAACATGGATGCCATTATGGAACTCCTTCGTGCCCAGAGGGATGTCGTTGCTACTTCCACTGTTGCTGCAACCACTACCAATGCAAATGTTGTCACTCCTGTTGTGACTGTTCCTCCTGTTGTTACGGCCACTCCTGCTGTTGTTGTTCCTTCTCCTGCTATTGTTGAAGTACCAGTTGAGCCTGTTGTTCATCCGACAAATTCTTAATTCGGTTTGAACCAGATGCCCGTTGTTTTTCCCAGGGGTATGCCTCCGAATTATACTCCTCAGATCGCAAATAATGGTAGTGCCTTCATGCCATATCAGCCTTTTGTTGCACCCATGCCTAATGGGAATACTGCCGCATATCCATGGGTCATGCCTACTCTAGTCCCATCTCCAGTGATGAATGATGATCCTGAGAATATTCAGGTTCACACTCATCAAACTGCCGGATTGGCTGACATTGAAACTCCTGATGAAGAAGAGCATGTGTATAGAGGTCCTCCTATTCATGTTCAGGTTTCATCTCAAGCTGCTCAAGCTGCTATTCAGAATGTCCATCCTGGGATGTTCTATCCTGGGGAATCTTCCTCAGATGCTGGGGTACCTCCTCCGAATTATCCGTATGGTGTTCTGTTTGGTCAGAATACTGGTCAGATGGTTAATCCAGGTTTGTGTATCCTTCTTAGTTTGCTACTCCGCAAGTACGTGCTCCGGCCGCTTCTCAGCTGCCAAATCCTCAGATCCTTGTCAGACCCACTAATCAGAGTAGATCTGTTGACTACAAATTGTTGGAAGATCGTATCAGAGCTATTGAAGGATTTTCTGCTTTTGGCATGGAGGCCAAAGATTTGTGTCTGGTTCCAAATGTTGTGCTGCCGCAGAAATTCAAGATACCTGATTTGCCAAAGTATAAAGGTTTAAACTGCCCGCGTAGTCACATCACTATGTACTGCAGGAAGATGGCATCCCATATTGATAATGATGAATTTCTTATTCATTGTTTTCAAGATAGTTTGTTTGGTACTTCATTGGTTTGGTACATGAGCCTGGAGCGCAACAAAATCCATACTTGGAGGGATCTATCTGAAGCATCCGTGAAGCATACAAATATAACCTTGATCTGGCGCCGACTAGATTTCAATTGCAGAATCAGTCTCAGTGCTCAGCTGAAACATTCAAGGAGTATGCACAAAGATGGCGTGAGATGGCATCTCGTGTGCGACCGGCTCTCTCTGACAATGAGTTGGTTGACATCTTTATGGGTACCTTACAAGGATCTTACTATGAGAAAATGGTGGGTAGTTATTCATCAAACTTCACTGATTTATAACGATTGGTGAACGGATTGAAAATGGTTTGAAGACTGGAAAGATTCCTGGAGCTGCTTCCCAGCAGCCGGCTGTCACACCCTCATTTTCACCCTAACCCTAACCTTGCATATCATATCATTTTCGTCATCTATGCATTCCATTAGGTCATAATCATCATGTGTTTCATTAAGCTCCTAGAGCGTGGCATCAAGAGGATCTTGGAATCAGGGCTTCCTATTTGATTTGAGGTATTTTCATGCAAGGTTGAAGCAAAGGTTTGAGCTCACAGCATCAGGAGTGTTAAATATCAAGTTCATTCAGCTACGAGGCTTCCCTCTGCCAAGATTCATCAAGTATTAGGTTGTTTCTTCACCAGTATGCACTTGAAGCATGGAGTTTAGGGTTTCTTACTCCTTGGTGTTCAAGATGGGCATGTGCCATTCAATTCATATTTACTTGAGGCTGTCAGGTCAATGATGTGTGCAGTGAGGCTTCAATTCATTGGTTGTGACCTAATCTTGGTCAGGCAAGATTTTGTTTCAAGGTAAAGGCCAAGGTGTGCATGATTCGAGTGGGGCATGCTTGAAGTTTCAATTAGGGTTTCTGTGTGAACTCAAGTTGTTAGTGGATCATATTATCAGGCTATAATGGGTCAAGAACTTCGTCAATGGTTGTTTCATCTTAATTAGGATTTTGGGTATTGCAATTCATATTTTAAGTCATGTTCTCATGATTTCAAGGCATGTTGGTGGCTAAGCATCTGATTCATGGTGGAGATTTGGTGTAGCAGTGCAAGCGGTAAATTTCAGAGGACTAATTCAGTGATGGTTTCATTTTAATTTAGTTGCAGTCCAAGGCAGGTTCCTGATCAGTTTTTCTTTCAAGAATCAATTCAAGTTTTATTTAAGTGTAAGTTTGAGAAAATTGGAATTTGGTTGTGTGAAATTTGAAGTGGATCGCGCAAAAATTTTCAAAGCCCATTACAAGGTTTGTTGCCAAAAAGAAACAAGTTGCAGTAAAAAAATTTTTACAACAGAGTTATAACCTCCAACAAGCCTCCACACTGCAACACGCTGCAAACACTACTGTATCTGCTGTGATTTTCTCCTCACGCCAAACCTCTGCCTCAACTTGTACGCATCCTGCTGCAAGGCCTGCGAAATCGCACATCACACTGCACTAATCCCACACCAGACCAACAGCTGCACAGGCCAAGACAAAAACCTCCAGACCTGTATCATAAGCAACACGCTATAACAACAACACATACAGCCTGCCACTTCTGTCCAAAATTCTGCAATGCATTTGCACAAGCTTACAACGACTACACAACAACAATAACCTACATCATTTGTTTTATAAAGTGACTTATCAACAGCAACAAGACAAAGCAAGGTTGGAAATTTGATTTTAAAAAGAGGAGAGAAATTGGAACTCAGACTCACTCGGAAAGTTTCCGCTGAAGCTCACACGTCTCACCTTCGAAAAAACTCAAAATTCAATCTTCTTCATTTCCTTCTTTCCATTACACAAACCCCCCTCACCTACTGCTCACATCACAACCCATCGTACCGCACCGATCATCATCTCACCACGCCAGAACACCCAACCGTGATGACAACATCGGCAATAACCCACCAACAGCAAGTAATGATGTGAAAAAATAGAAGAAGAGGAAACTCACTAAAAAAAGCACTGCAAATTTCTGGTGTGGACACTTCGCCCGCGCCATTTCGAACAACATCAGGCTCAAACTGCACTGCTTGTGAAACCATGCTCTCGTTACGATTCACCATCTGAAAATCGGTTCACAATAACAAATGCAACATGTCTCAGCTTGCAGCGTCACCAGCATTCCTCCTCAACTGCCCTCATAATAAACATCACCCAGAAAAGAGAAAAAGAAATTTTAGCAACCAACCATCATCGTTCGTTCAAAAGCAAGAGGAAGTAGCAGTGCAATAAAAAAGGACGAACACATTACTTGAACATTTCGTTTACAGACTTGAATCTTTGTGGCAAAACTCTTCCTCCCTCTTTTCGCTTATCCTATCAGCTAATGCTTTTGATGTGCCACTGTTTTCTCTTTTTCCTTTCGCGTCTGATTTGAACATCGTCCGTGAGAGAGAGTGGGCCTGATAAACCATGACAGTCGATTTGGGTAAACGTTTGATCGTGAGGTTTAGGAGAAATAGAAACCATATTCTTTCTGTTTTCCATTTAGAGAAATTCATTTTTGCTTCCTCCTTGATGCACGGCCACTTGATGCACATTTTAGGGTTTACTTGTTTCTTTCGTTTTCACTTAATGGCAACTGGACTAGGCCTGACCCGACCCGAGTCCGTACGGTCTTGTATATGGGTCATCTAAAGCCCATTTTCTTTGTTTTAACTTTAGAATAACACTAGATTTAATTTAATTTTAGGATAAACTTGTTTGTTTCAATTTTATTAATTACTAATCTAAAAATAACCAAAAAGAATTAGTTTCATTTTTTTAATTTTAGAATATTTTTATAATTAGTTTATTTTTTAAATCTAGTTTTAATTCTATTTTGTTTAAGTATAACATAAAAATAATAAAAAAAGATGAAAAGAGAGTTGGACTGGTATCTTCGAGTTCTCTCTTTGATTGTTTAAGTGTGAGGAGTCTTTTTCACACTCGAATAATTGTCTTCTCTAAAAAGATTAATAATCCATTTCACATCAAACTTTTTGTAACAAATCGAATCAAATTTATTTTCTCAATCACTTGGTTGAAAAAGAGAGAGAGCCGAGTCTTCGGTTCACTCTCCCGATTACATGGGCCCGAGGAGCCTTTCTTAAGTCTTCAAGTAATCGTCATCCGCTTAAAATACTTTAACTATATAAAAACACTTTCACAACTAAGGTTGAAAAAGAGAGAGAGTCGAGTCTTCGATTCACTCTCCCGATTACTTGGGCCCGAGGAGCCTTTCTTAAGCTTCAAGTAATCGTCATCCAAATAGAACAATCAACACATTAAATCAACTTCTCGTCTTCGTACGATCAAAACTCTTTCTTAAAAGGACATGTTACGTCCGTTCTACCACAAACACGTAACGCCTAAGACTCCATGAACAAGCTGCAATACACCTAACTGCTAGAACGCGCACGATAGCATCGTCCATAAAAAATACCAACAAACCGTAGGTCGAACTACGATTGCTCTGATTCTTCATTCTTGTCCGAATGTAAGATACGTAGGCACAAGATTGCGATGATATTGGCGAGCCACCTTCTATCCATCTTCCGTTTTCCACACCTTTCCATTTTTCATCCTTCCCAAAAAGGACATGTTAAGTCCGTTCTACCGCAAACAGGTAACACATAAGACTCCACAAGCGAGCCGCAATACACCTAACTGCTAGAATACGCACGTTAGCATCGTCCACACACCCTTCCATTTTATTCACCCGTAGGCCGAACTACGGACGCTCTGATTCCTCACTTCTTTAAAGTGAAGATACGTAGGCACAAGGGCCCAATCCTTGGCGAGCACCCTAATAAAAAACAACCCATTCTCCCTTTGAAAACCAAACATTTTTACCTGACCTTTTCGCTTTATTCCCATCGAAGAAAACAAACAATCCTTAGTTAACTTTCTCACGAATCGAATTAAGAGGTTCCCATTGAGTACAACAGACGTGAGGGGGTGCTGATACCTTCCCCTCATGTAACCGACTCCCGAACCCAGAATGTGGTTGCGAAGACCACGTTCTTTCCCTAAAGGTTTTATCGATATTTCCCTTTCCCTCTTTGGTATAAATAAAATTTGGTGGCGACTCTGTGTTTTCCGCGTCCATCGCGAAGGTCGTTACCCTGTCATTTTTTGAGGTGCGACAGCTGGCGACTCTGCTGGGGACAAGTTGCATTGCCCTATGCAAGAGAGAGTCAAGCCTAACTTGATTCGATTTGCGTGAGTTAGCTTCATTTGTTTGCTTTCTTCTTCTTTGTTTTCTCTTTGGTTTGCTTTCCTGTTTATTTATTATATAATTGCTTGCTTATCTTTATTATTGTATCCTATTATTATCTTGTGTCACTGTTGGGATTCTCTGGTTATTGGCTTACTGAGATGGCTCTACACCCGAGTCTGAGAAAAACATAGAATTAGGATAGTGGTTGTGTAGTGGAGGCCCACGAGGAGTCTTCGTCGTGTGGACGATACAAAAACCCCACTTAGAGTTGATTCCCTTGGAAATGTTATCGTCGTGGTGAGCCTTCATCATGGCAATAGTGTTTTCAGGTTTGAATCGATAACTCTAAGGACCTTTTAACCCATTTCCATGGTGGTTGGTAGTGTTAACTCATGAGGGTCACTCCTTCTTGGGTTGACATGAACACCCCAATCAGATGAGATCCCTTGAACGTATCATTATTCTGACAATGATATTTTCAACCTCGATCTATGATTCTGAGATAACTTATAGAAACCTTGGACTCGATGGTTGTTTAGTGGAGGCCCGCGAGGAGTCTTCCTCGTGAGGACGATACGAAAACCTCACCTAGAGGAGATCATTTCAAAAATGTTGTTGTCTTGATGAGCCTTCGTCATGGCAATGATATCTTTGAAAAGATCCATAACTCTAGGCACCCACCTGTTTTAGAGCCTACCCTTGGGGTTCCGATAATCAGAGATACCTGTTGCCATTGCTTCAAAATTCAGAGTTATACCTGTGATCCTGAGCATCGCACTTCATTTCCTTGCATATCATGAAAAAAAAACTTATTGCATTCATGACATTGCATTTGCATAAGCATTTTGCATATCATTCTTTAACCAAAATAAGTGAGGTCATCCATCCCCTGTCCTTAACCCACAGTTGATTTCCCGACGCTCGTATTGGACTCAAAGCGATCAAAGGATGATTATGGAGCAATTACAAGTGGAGATAGTGGAGATGTGTACCCAGATGGGGGACCAGATGGGGAAATTTATGGTAGACCTGCAGGCTCTGTCCCAAGGTCAGAAATTTCTAAGGGAGGAGGTTAGCCAACTAAAGACTCAGATGAGCCTGATCATGGAACTCCTGAAGATAGTGTTAAGAAAAGGAGGTAATTCTACACCTGATGCTACAACAGAAGCTATTGTTCCATCTCTTCTTGTGGAATCTCTCCCTAGTCACAAATTACCTCGCGGGTCTACTCCGCAAGCCAGGGTTCCAGAATCTCCCTGTCATCAGCAGCCATTTCATGTTCCCTAATGGAATCCTGAGAGTAGAGAATTTAAACAGAGGTCGAGGAAGCCTGAGAAGAAGTTTGATCCAATTCCAATGCCATATGGACAACTACTCCAACACTTGCTCAAGCTTCAGCTAGTTAAGCTTTGTACTTTGGAACATCCTCCCACAAAGGTTCCTCCAGGCTATAATGTCAACACTATGTATGATTTCCATTCTAAAGCACCTGGACATAGCATTGAAGACTGTAAGAAATTCAAGTACAAGGTCCAAGAGCTCATAGACTCAAAGATAATCAAGTTTATGCCAGGTGGAACGAATATGCAAGGAAATCATACTCCAGAGGCTGCAAAAAGGATGGATGCCCCTTCCCTATCTCCTGGATCTACCTCAAGACAAGGGCATATTCCACGATCACAAGTTCTGGAACCTCCTCGTCAGCAACCTTTGCGTGTTCCCCAACCATATCTGAAGAGAAAAACATATGGACAGGGTGGACGCCCAAATCATTATCCATAACAGGACTGCTCCCAGAAGAGGCAACAAAGACCAAGAAGGCCAGAGAGACAGATCACTCCACTACTAATGTCCTACAGCCAGGTGTTGCCATATTTTATCAAACGAGGACTGTTAGTGCCAAAAGAGTTGAAACCGGTGCCTTTTCCATACCCACCAGAATATGACGCTAACACCCGATGTGATTTCCATTGTGGTGCAATGGGGCATTCGACTGAAGATTGTAAGATGCTCAAGCACAAGATTCAAGATATGATTGAGTCCAAGTTGATCTCAGTGACGCCTCGAGGCCTTCAAGTTAACTCTTTATCTGGTCAAGCGAGTTCGTCTGTTTCGGTTATGGAAGAAGCTTCTAGGAGTATGTGAAGGAGGCTATGATACTGGTCTCGATAAGCAAGAAAGATAGCCCAACAGCAACTCAAGAGGAAAAGCCCAGTCCCCAATGCTGGCAATTTTTAGATCTTGTCATTTCTTTGCATTTGTACTTTCTTTCCTGTTAAGTGTTATTTGCTTTTAGACATTATTGTTTATTAATGGTATTGTTAATGTAATGAGCATGAATTTTTTTGAACAAGTCCATTCGTATCCACTCATCTTTTCTCATTTATTGCAAAAAAATCACAAAAATATTTCTCCACACTTCACTCCCTTCACAGCTGATGCTTTAGGAAAGATTTGAGGGAGGATGATGAAAATGGAATACCCATAACTGCTAATAGTATGCTTTCAGATAAAATCCCGCTGATGATGTACAAGCATTGTTTCAAATCCCATAAACACTGGAGAGATAAGGAGTTAATCCTTAGTCAACCACTTCGAGCCTAGAAGTAGGAGTTTCCTTCGGATTTCTAAACCCTTACGCTTAACCTGGGGCATGGGTAGTGTTCAGTTATCTTGATTACACATATTTTCAAGATGAAACTTCCTGTTATGGCGATTGTTCTTCAATGACCAAAGACTTGGCAGTCACAAGCCTTTCCAAAACAAAAAAAAAAGAGAAAAAAAGAAAAAGAAAGCCCGCTAAGTCCACCACCCAAAGAGGCGACTTAGGCAAAAGTTAAGGATCCAAAAATGAATAAAGCAAAAGAGGCCCTCAAATCCTCAAGCAAGAAAAATAAGATTCAGTGACCACCATGTTGAATCAGAAAGGTCACTGACATCCACAAAAACAAAATAAGGTGACTGTCATTCCAAGAAAACCTTGAATCTTCGCCCTTACACCGTCAACCCTTTTGGAAGATAGATGTGTGTGTCAATTTAACTGAACGTAGGACTGGAGAATCATCACGAAGAAGGGGTGGGTACAAATAAAATTTTGAGCCTTATATCCTTTGTTTCAATAACCGTGAGCCAGGCCACGTTATAACCCTCAAAAGACCTAATTGAGGCGGGGTTTATTCTGAAAGCATACTACAGTGAGGTTGCGTAAACTGACTCCCCACAGATTTGATAATCTTTAGCATTGGTGTCATATTTTTTCCATATCTTTCAAACACCAGTAAATCAGCATTACGTTTGGACTAATGGTCCACTCGCCACGCACTTTCACATCATTCCAATAAATGACTTTTCAAAACTTGCATGAATGTCGCATTAAAATTACCATTTTTGAATAAATAATTTTAGTTGCAAACCAGTACTTGACATTAAGGAAATTCCAACCAATAGCAACCAAAGAGGAACTTGATCATTCGTTGGTACTAGCTCGAATCAAGACTTTCTCGTGACCTTGTGAATCTGAGGTAAGTCTTTCCGAGGTTCAAATAGGGGCAGACCACTGCAAGATTCATACACTGGGGCAAATCATCTCAGACTATGTCATGGCATAAACCTTTCCAGGAAGAACTCCTTCATAAACCCTACAGACTAGGGCAGATAATTTGCAGTTTCCCTCCATGCTTTCAAGTTGGTCAAGCTGACTATGTCATACACTAAGCGACCTTGGAGTTCAACAAGTGTCAAAAAGCCTTGGGGCAGAGCAAAAGCGCAATCAACATGCATTAGATAAGTCGCTACACTCACACAATCATCTGCAAGCCATCGTGGCACATCAGCTAGAAGTGAGGTTCTCTCAGGAACAAGCACACAACTTCTGCAAATGATCAAGCTTGGGGCACCAGAAGCATCCACATCTATCTTCTGATCATCGCACCGTCAATTACCGAGTGTCGGGAAGGTCAACCTTGCTTGGCAACCACTAAAAATCCACCCTGTTGGCACCTTCATAAAACCGATCACCTGCTTGCATCCACATATGCATCGCATACAATTAACATGCACCATATGCATACATAACTGTCGCATGTAACACCCCAATTCCCTTCGCGAATAAATAATACAAATATAAATCAGAGTAATTAAAAATTTATTTTTCCGATAGAAAACAGGGATGTCACACTTAAAGAAAGAAAATACAATCCCTGCTCATAATTTTTGATACATAACACAGACAATTGAATACCCTTAAGGGGAAACTTTTTCTATATAAAAGGAAAGGTCAATTATGGAATAAAGCGGAAGATCCATAACCGACTTGTTTTACAAAATAAATTATTTTATAACGTCAAAGTTCACATACAAAAGTAATACAAAATATATTCAACAATTATATACATATATAACATAATCGTTCCCCGACTCCCGTGCTACGTATCAGAGCAGACAGACGACAAATGACGGAGGACTAATCTCCACAAAAGCCTCCAAGACACTAATCTGCAATTGCCTCATAGAGCAATAAACCACAGCAGAAGGGTGAGAAATAACAACTAAATCAAGATTGCATAATAATATGCAAACACATAAAAATTCACATGCATAGTTATTCTCACCACATCATCGCATATTAACACATATATCATGCCACATATACATAACATAAACCAATTATACTAACATAATCACATATTCACACATAAGGGACACCATAGTCATAACATGTAGAAACACACCACCACATCACATAGCACATGCCTACACATAAGACATATTATCCACAACCAATGCATTTATCGCACATGCATATCAATTCACCAATTCACACATAAATCTCAACACATAATCAATTAATTCACAATTTCCACACATAATCAATCCATTTATGATTTTCCACACAAAATGTATCCATTCACAATTCTCACACATAATCAAATCATCCATGATTTATGCAAATGCATAGAGACCGACACAACGACTATATGCAATGCATATGCGGTACCATCCATCCATCATCTCAACACTAGTTCACTCAGGAACTATTGGAACCATCGCTCGTTACTTAATGTAACTCCCCGTCGGGCATACGATGTTCCCCGTCGCTTTCGGTCCTCTTATTTTTAAGGCTCACAATCCAATCAGATCGCTTTCAGTCCTCTTATTTTTAAGGCTCACGACGTTTATAGATTGCTTTCGGTCCTCTTTGTATAAGGCTCACAATCCGATCGCTCACACCCCACACGGGCACACGATCGTCTATAACCATCACTTTCGGTCCTCTCGGTATAAGGCTCATGATGTTATAGCAGATTCCCTCTAGAATCGATTCGTCGCTCACACCCCACAAGGGCACACGACATCAACAACATGCATATCATGATGCTTGGCATACAATGACTCATGACATTCATATGCACACATATACACATCCATAATCATGCATTTATCATCAAATATAACACATTGCATTTACTAGTCCTTAGGCCACAAACCATCATCACAACATGTCATCACATGCATTCACATAAGATAACATCACACAAGTCATACAGTATCCATATCAAAAGCACATGGCATGGTACGCATCAATTACACATAATTAATACAGTAAAAGTCGACAAAACGACACTATTCCAAATTTCTGACATAATTTAATCGGCCAACAATCTCGAAATCATTTTAATAAGAAAGAACATTTCATTAGCTTTCCAACGATATAAAGAACGTTCAAAACGGATAGTCAGATCAAAAGTTACGGACTTAACAAGAAAAGTAATCGCGAAAAGACAATATTTTGCACACGTGATGGCCATACGTGTATTGCCCTGAGCCATACGCGTATTGCCTTGCTCACTCGCCCATCCATACGCGTATTGCCCAAAGTGATACGCGTATGGGCAGAGACTTATTTTTCCCCAAAAAGTCCACTAAAAATCCAATACGCGTATTGCCTCACTCCATACGCGTACTGCCCACTCCCATACGCGTATTCCACACATTCCTTCCTTGCCATACGCGTATTGCCTTGATCAATATGCATATTGCCCTTATTCCTTCATTGTCATACGCATATTACCTAGACCAATACGCGTATTGTCCTGAGTGATACGCGTATGGGCAGTGGTAATCATACAACACGATTTATATCGATTTCTATCAATTATTCATCAATTTATCAATAAGGAAAACATTGTAAAAACAACCAAAACATATACACAAACAACACATATACATATACAAGCAAGATATAATTGAAACTTCTCACCCTTACCCGATTAATCACGCTTGAAACAGACGAATCTTCGATTTTCCTCTCTTTCCCTCTTCTCCCTTTCTTTCCTCTTCTTTTCCTTCTTTCCTTTCTCTTTTCTCTCTTTTTCTCTCAAAATTCTATTTTATGAAAAATATACCCAAGCAAAAGACCAAAATACCCCTCAGCTCAAATATCTTGCAAACGCTCTCAAAATGCGATAAAACATAACAACAATGATGAAATATATTCTAGGAAATAAAAGTTGAAAAGAAATTTTAATTTAATGTAAATATTTTATCTATCAGAGAAACTAAACAATTAACTCAATTACCAGGTAAAATACAATAAATTCACACATTTCACAATATTCACATAAATGGAATAAATAAATACAATTAAACAAATCAGGGCGTTACAACTCTCCCCCAATTAGACATTTTCGTCCTCGAAAATATAACTGAGACGAACCACTCCGGATACGACTCTCGCATCCGACCAACAAACTATCAGGCCTACCAAAGGCACACCACGAATAACACAAACTGATAACCCACCTTGCTAACAACAGCTACCACAACGACACGACAACGACGACAACTACAACGACAAGATGCAAAGCCCATACAATGCACTTGACGATCAACATACGACTCAAAGAATCCACAAGTTACGAGCACACACAGGTTCACTCTTGAACCAAAACACAACAAGAACACAAGTTCCACGACCCAACATCGTTTCAACAACCTCTACATAACCACAATACCAACATCCTTGTCGCACCACATTATTACAACAATTCTACGATTCCCCAATCGACCATATAACCAAGACATCCATCTACATAGTAGCCCATGAATAATATTTAAACCTTTCGCCTAACACTTCCATTCTGAAACGTCCAATGGTTCCATCATTCTTACATATTTCCAACATTCAACCTACGAACTCTTACAAGTCACACACTCAAATACAAAATGTACCACATCTCGCTTCCGCTGCGCACTCTGATTACTTATAACCATCAAGTCTACCAATCTCATGTCCAAGGTCTAACTCTCTCTCATAGTAGCCAAAATCACTGTTCATTTTTAATATACTCCACCTCACACTCTACTGTGTTATCTCACACACCAGACACAAGCCTCGGAACTGCTCAAATAATTCAAATTCTCTGACCATCAAAACAGACATGCATAACAACTTTTGATTAACTCTTTAGGCACAACCTCAACTTTTTCCGAGGATAATCCAAGCCGACTTCATAACTCGTCACGTATTCCAACCTTCCTCGTTGTCTCATACTCTATTCCTTCATACCAAACAAGCACTCTAAACTCTTGTGATTACCAAACACTTCGAACCTAGAACCTTAAAGATAATACCTCTAAATTTTCCAACACAATACGACCACAACCAATTCCAAATCCAGAATAGTATAGATCCATTCATAAATCCTTGATTGTCGTAAAGCATAAGCCACGACTTTACCCTCTTACATTAACACAATGACTAAACTTGTCAAGGACACATCACAACACCTCACAAACGGTTTATCAGGATCAAACAGAATTAAAAGTGAAGCCGTAGACAAATTCTACTTCAACTCTCTGCAACTTTCCTCACAATGAACATTCCAAATAAACGACTTACCTTTTGCAAGGCAACTGAGATACCAGAAGTACGAACTTAGCAAAGTCCCCCAATAACCAGCGGTAACAACCAACTAAAGTCCAAAAATTTCTAATTTCCTTAACCAACTTTGGAACCTCTCATTGTAGAACTGCATCTACTTCCGGTGGGTCCATTAACATAACCAAGAAAACTAACCTTTTCAACCAAAATTCTCACTTGAATAACTTCACATAAAACTTCGTCTCCTTTCAACACTTGTAATTCAATTCTAAAACACTCTACCTGTTCTTTCTCTAGGTTTATAACAAATCCGAATATCCTCAATCAAAGCCACTACGAACTTATCTAATTAAATATAGAAGATACGATTCCTCTACTCCATAAATATCACAGACGCATTACTATGACCGAACAACATCACTGCACCTTGTAATGCCCAACCAAATTCCAAAAGATGTAAACTCTTAAAGCTTTTGCAAAATTTTCACTGGGTAACTGGTTACTCATATACAAGCAAGATATAATTGAAACTTCTCACCCTTACCAAAACCTCTAATCCATTTCACCTTCCGATTTTAGCATCTTCATCGACTCATCAAAACAATCCGTAACCATTTTCTTAAATTCCAAACAACTCATTTCACACACTATCAAAGCCGGAAAGACACGTCTATTCCATCCAACATAATTCCCATCTGCTATCAACAAGAGATTAAGGGTGATCAGTTCCTCAATTTGTCAATAGACGGCCGACAATCATGATGGGGCATAAACCATCTTTACCAAACTATAATAGCATTCCTTACATCCTGTGCACAAAACTACCCAAGGCATAAATCCTTAGTTGACATAAGCCTTGCCTCCGCATCCCTTCTGGAACCGGGAACCACACTGTCCAAAGAGCACTTACAATCTTGCAATTCACAACCCACTGAGCCAACGCTCCACACCTGAAGCAACATGGAGAAGTACCAGCTTCTCCCCCACTTATCTCAATCTAAATCCTGCAGACAAAGGTCTAGAAAAACCAGAAAATACTGACAGTGTTCCACACACATATCACGTACTAAGAAACAAACAACAACAACAATATACAACTGTCATACCAACTGACTCAACAACTTGGCCGGACGGACTGACCTGCCCTGATACCACTAATGTAACACCCCAATTCCCTTCGTGAATAAATAATACAAATATAAATCAGAGTAATTAAAAATTTATTTTTCCGACAGAAAACATGGATGTCACACTTAAAGAAAGAAAATACAATCCCTGCTCATAATTTTTGATACATAACACATACAATTGAATACCCTCAAGGGGAAAATTAGCGGAAGATCCATAACCGACTTGTTTTAAAAAATAAATTGTTTTATAACGTCAAAGTACACATACAAAAGTAATACAAAATATATTCAACAATTATATACATATATAACATAATCGTTCCCCGACTCCCGTGCTACGTATCAGAGCAGACAGACGACAAATGACGGAGGACTAATCTCCACAAAAGCCTCCAAGACACTAATCTGCAATTGCCTCATAGAGCAATAAACCACAGCAGAAGGGTGAGAAATAACAACTAAATCAAGATTGCATAATAATATGCAAACACATAAAAATTCACATGCATAGTTATTCTCACCACATCATCGCATATTAACACATATATCATGCCACATATACATAACATAAACCAATTATACTAACATAATCACATATTCACACATAAGGGATATCATAGTCATAACATATAGAAACACACCACCACATCACATAGCACATGCCTACACATAAGACATATTATCCACAACCAATGCATTTATCGCACATGCACGTCAATTCACCAATTCACACATAAATCTCAACACATAATCAATTAATTCACAATTTCCACACATAATCAATCCATTTATGATTTTCCACACAAAATGCATCCATTCACAATTCTCACACATAATCAAATCATCCATGATTTATGCAAATGCACAGAGACTGACCCAACGACTCTATGCAATGCATATGTGGTACCATCCATCCATCATCTCAACACTAGTTCACTCAGGAACTATTGGAACCATCGCTCGTTACTTAATGTAACTCCCCGTCAGGCATACGATGTTCCCCGTCGCTTTCGGTCCCCTTATTTTTAAGGCACACGATCCAATCAGATCGCTTTCAGTCCTCTTATTTTTAAGGCTCACGATGTTTATGGATTGCTTTCGGTCCTCTTTGTATAAGGCTCATAATCCGATCGCTCACACCCCACACGGGCACATGATCGTCTATAACCACCGCTTTCGGTCCTCTCGGTATAAGGCTCACGATGTTATAGCAGATTCCCTCTGGAATCGATTCGTCGCTCACACCCCACAAGGGTACACGACATCAACAACATGCATATCATGATGCTTGGCATACAATGACTCATGACATTCATATGCACACATATACACATCCATAATCATGCATTTATCATCAAATACAACACATTGCATTTACCAGTCCTTAGGCCACATACCATCATCACAACATGTCATCACATGCATTCACATCAGATAACATCACACAATTCATACAGTATCCATATCAAAAGCACATTGCATGATACACATTAATTACACATAATTAATACGGTAAAAGTCGACAAAACGAAACTATTCCAAATTCCCGACATAATTTAATCGGCCAACAATCTCGAAATCATTTTAATAAGAAAGAAATTTCATTAGCTTTCCAATGATATAAAGAATGTTTAAAACGGATAATCAGATCAAAAGTTACGGACTTAACAAGAAAAGTAATCGCGAAAAGACAACATTTTGCACACCTGATGGCCATACGCGTATTGCCCTGAGCCATACGCGTATTGCCTTGCTCACTCGCCCATCCATACGCGTATGGGCAGAGACTTATTTTTACCCAAAAAGTCCACTAAAAATCCAATACGCGTATTGCCTCACTCCATACGCGTACTGCCCACTCCCATACGCGTATTCCACACATTCCTTCCTTGCCATACGCGTATTGCCTTGACCAATACGCGTATTGCTCTTATTCCTTCATTGTCATACGCGTATTGCCTTGACCAATACGCGTATTGTCTTGAGTGATACGAGTATGGGCAGTGGAAAACCAGAATTTTTCCTGCATAAATTTTTCTGCGAATTTTCCCCCAAAAATCCCATTTTTCATCCCCAAATCCATTTTTAACAGCAAAACAAGTACCAGCAATTGTCCCTAAACACATGGTAATCATACAACACGATTTATATCGATTTCTATCAATTATTCATCAATTTATCAATAAGGAAAACATTGTAAAAACAACCAAACCATATACACAAACAACACATATACATATACAAGCAAGATATAATTGAAACTTCTCACCCTTACCCGATTAGTCGCGCTTGAAACGGACGAATCTTCGATTTTCCTCTCTTTCCCTCTTCTCCCTTTCTTTCCTCTTCTTTTCCTTCTTTCCTTTCTCTTTTCTCTCTTTTTCTCTCAAAATTCTATTTTATGAAAAATATACCCAAGCAAAAGACCAAAATACCCCTCAGCTCAAATATCTCGCAAACGCTCTCAAAATGCGATAAAACATAACAACAATGATGATCAAATATTTTATCTATCAGAGAAACTAACCAATTAACTCAATTAGCAGGTAAAATACAATAAATTCACACATTTCACAATATTCACATAAATGGAATAAATAAATACAATTAAACAAATCGGGGCGTTACAACTCTCCCCCACTTAGACATTTTCGTCCTCGAAAATATAACTGAGACGAACCACTCCGGATACGACTCTCGCATCCGACCAACAAACTATCAGGCCTACCAAAGGCACACCACGAATAACACAAACTGACAACCCACCTTGCTAACAACAGCTACCACAACGACACGACAACGACGATAACTACAACGACAAGATGCAAAGCCCATACAATGCACTTGACGATCAACATACGACTCAAAGAATCCACAAGTTACGAGCACACACAGGTTCACTCTTGAACCAAAACACAACAAGAACACAAGTTCCACGACCCAACATCGTTTCAACAACCTCTACATAACCACAATACCAACATCCTTGTCACACCACATTATTACAACAATTCTACGATTCCCCAATCGACCATATAACCAAGACATCCATCTATATAGTAGCCCATGAATAATATTTAAACCTTTCGCCTAACACTTTCATTCTGATACGTCCAATGGTTCCATCATTCTTACATATTTCCAACATTCAACCTACGAACTCTTACAAGTCACACACTCAAATACAAAATGTACCACATCTCGCTTCTGCTACGCACTCTGATTACTTATAACCATCAAGTCTACCAATCTCATGTCCAAGGTCTAACTCTCTCTCATAGTCGCCAAAATCACTGTTCATTTTTAATATACTCCACCTCAAACTCTACTGTGTTATCTCACACACCAGACACAAGCCTAGGAACTGCTCAAATAATTCTAATTCTACGACCATCAAAACAGACATGCATAACAACTTTCGACTTAACTCTTTAGGCACAACATCAACTTTTTTCGAGGATAATCCAAGCCGACTTCATAACTCGTCACGTATTCCAACCTTCCTCGTTGTCTCATACTCTATTCCTTCATACCAAACAAGCACTCTAAACTCTTGTGATTACCAAACACTTCGAACCTAGAACCTTAAAGATAATACCTCCAAATTTTCCAACACAATACGACCGCAACCAATTCCAAATCCAGAATAGTATAGATCCTTTCATAAATCCTCGATTGTCTAAAGCATAAGCCATGACTTTACCCTCTTACATTAACACAGTGACTAAACTTGTCAAGGACACATCACAACACCTCACAAACGGTTTATCAGGATCACACAGAATTAAAACTGAAGCCGTAGACAAATTCTACTTCAACTCTCTGCAACTTTCCTCACAATGAACATTCCAAATAAACGACTTACCTTTTGCAAGTCAACTGAGATACCAGAAGTACGAACTTAGCAAAGTCCCTCAATAACCAGCGGTAACAACCAACTAAAGTCCAAAAATTTCTAATTTCCTTAACCAACTTCGGAACCTCTCATTGTAGAACTGCATCTACTTCCGGTGGGTCCATTAACATAACCAAGAAAACTAACCTTTTCAACCAAAATTCTCACTTGAATAACTTCACATAAAACTTCGTCTCCTTTCAACACTTGTAATTCAATTCTAAAACCCTCTACCTGTTCTTTCTCTGAGTTTATAACAAATCTGAATATCCTCAATCAAAGCCACTACGAACTTATCCAATTAAATATAGAAGATACGATTCCTCTACTCCACAAATATCATAGACGCATTACTATGACCGAACAACATCACTGCACCTTGTAATGCCCAACCAAATTCCAAAAGATGTAAACTCTTAAAGCTTTTGCAAAATTTTCACTGGGTAACTAGTTACTCATATACAAGCAAGATATAATTGAAACTTCTCACCCTTACCAAAACCTCTAATCCATTTCACCTTCCGATATTAGCATCTTCATCGACTCATCAAAACAATCCGTAACCATTTTCTTAAATTCCAAATAACTCATTTCACACACTATCAAAGCCGAAAAGACACGTCTATTCCATCCAACATAATTCCCATCTGCTATCAACAAGAGATTAAGGGTGATCAGTTCCTCAATTTGTCAATAGACGGCCGACAATCATGATGGGGGCATAAACCGTCTTTACCAAACTATAATAGCATTCCTTACATCCTGTGCACAAAACTACCCAAGGCACAAATCCTTAGTTGACTTAAGCCTTGCCTCCGCATCCCTTCTGGAACCGGGAACCACACTGTCCAAAGAGCACTTACAATCTTGCAATTCACAACCCACTGAGCCAACGCTCCACACCTGAAGCAACATGGAGAAGTACCAGCTTCTCCCCCAGTTATCTCAATCTAAATCCTGCAGACAAAGGACTAGAAAAACCAGAAAGTACTGACAGTGTTCCACACACATATCACGTACTAAGAAACAAACAACAACGACGATATACAACTGTCATACCAACTGACTCAACAACTTGGCCGGACGGACCGACCTGCTCTGATACCACTAATGTAACACCCTAATTCCCTTCGCAAATAAATAATACAAATATAAATCAGAGTAATTAAAAATTTATTTTTCCGACAGAAAACAGGGATGTCACACTTAAAGAAAGAAAATACAATCCCTGCTCATAATTTTTGATACATAACACAGACAATTGAATACCCTCAAGGGGAAACTTTTTCCATATAAAAGGAAAGGTCAATTATGGAATAAAGCGGAAGATCCATAACCGACTTGTTTTACAAAATAAATTGTTTTATAACGTCAAAGTACACATACAAAAGTAATACAAAATATATTCAACAATTATATACATATATAACATAATCGTTCCCCGACTCCCGTGCTATGTATCAGAGCAGACAGACGACAAATGACAGAGGACTAATCTCCACAAAAGCCTCCAAGACACTAATCTGCAATTACCTCATAGAGCAATAAACCACAACAGAAGGGTGAGAAAAAACAACTAAATCAAGATTGCATAATAATATGCAAACACATAAAAATTCACATGCATAGTTATTCTCACCACATCATCGAATATTAACACATATATCATGCCACATATACATAACATAAACCAATTATACTAACATAATCACATATTCACACATAAGGGACACCATAGTCATAACATGTAGAAACACACCACCACATCACATAGCACATGCCTACACATAAGACATATTATCCACAACCAATGCATTTATCGCACATGCACATCAATTCAGCAATTCACACATAATCAATTAACTCACAATTTCCACACATAATCAATCCATTTATGATTTTCCACACAAAATGCATCCATTCACAATTCTCACACATAATCAAATCATCCATGATTTATGCAAATGCACAGAGACCGACACAACGACTCTATGCAATGCATATGCGGTACCATCCATCCATCATCTCAACACTAGTTCACTCATGAACTATTGGAACCATCGCTCGTTACTTAATGTAACTCCCCATCGGGCATACGATGTTCCCCGTCGCTTTCGGTCCTCTTATTTTTAAGGCTCACGATCCAATCAGATCGCTTTTAGTCCTCTTATTTTTAAGGCTCACGACGTTTATGGATTGCTTTCAGTCCTCTTTGTATAAGGCTCATACCCCACACGGGCACACGGTCGTCTATAACCATCGTTTTCGGTCCTCTCGGTATAAGGCTCACGATGTTATAGCAGATTCCCTTTGGAATCGATTCGTTGCTCACACCCCACAAGGGCACACGACATCAACAACATGCATATCATGATGCTTGGCATACAATGACTCATGACATTCATATGCACACATATACACATCCATAATCATGCATTTATCATCAAATACAACACATTGCATTTACTAGTCCTTAGGCCACAAACCATCATCACAACATGTCATCACATGCATTAACATCAGATAACATCACACAAGTCATACAGTATCCATATCAAAAGCACATTGCATGATACGCATCAATTACACATAATTAATACGGTAAAAGTCGACAAAACGACACTATTCCAAATTCCCGACATAATTTAATAGGCCAACAATCTCGAAATCATTTTAATAAGAAAGAACATTTCATTAGCTTTCCAACGATATAAAGAACGTTCAAAACAGATAATCAGATCAAAAGTTACGGACTTAACAAGAAAAGTAATCGCGAAAAGACAACATTTTGCACACCTGATGGCCATACGCGTATTGCCCTGAGCCATACGCGTATTGCCTTGCTCACTCGCCCATCCATACGCGTATTCCCCAAAGTGATACACGTATGGGCAGAGACTTTTTTTTCCCCAAAAAGTCCACTAAAAATCCAATACGCGTATTGCCTCACTCCATACACGTACTGCCCACTCCCATACGCGTATTCCACACATTCCTTCCTTGCCATACGCGTATTGCCTTGACCAATACGCGTATTGCCCTTATTCCTTCATTGTCATATGCGTATTGCCTTGACCAATACGCGTATTGCCCTGAGTGATACGCGTATGGGCAGTGGAAAACCAGAATTTTTCCTGCATAAATTTTTCTGCGAATTTCCCCCAAAAATCCCATTTTTCATCCCCAAATCCATTTTTAACAGCAAAACAAGTACCAGCAATTGTCCCTAAACACAGGGTAATCATACAACAGGATTTATATCGATTTCTATCAATTATTCATCAATTTATCAATAAGGAAAACATTGTAAAAACAACCAAAACATATACACAAACAACACATATACATATACAAGCAAGATATAATTGAAACTTCTCACCCTTACCCGATTAATTGCGCTTGAAACGGACGAATCTTCGATTTTCCTCTCTTTCCCTCTTCTCCCTTTCTTTCCTCTTCTTTTACTTCTTTCCTTTCTCTTTTCTCTCTTTTTCTCTCAAAATTCTATTTTATGAAAAATATACCTAAGCAAAAGACCAAAATACCCCTCAGCTCAAATATCTCGCAAACGCTCTCAAAATGTGATAAAACATAACAACAATGATGAAATATATTTCAGGAAATAAAAGTTGAAAAGAAATTATAATTTAATGCAAATATTTTATCTATCCGAGAAACTAACCAATTAACTCAATTAGCAGGTAAAATACAATAAATTCACACATTTCACAATATTCACATAAATAGAATAAATAAATACAATTAAACAAATCGGGGCGTTACATCGCACCTCGAAAAAATCACTTAAATCGAAGACACGACCCTCACGCGAAAGGCGCGGAAAATGGTTCGACAGAGTCGCCACCGAACTTTATTTATCCCAAAAGAGAGAAAGGAAAATATCGAGAAAACCTTTTAAGGGACGGATAAGAACATGGTCGTCGCAACCACATTCTAGGTTCGGGAGTCGGTTACGTGATGGGAAGGTACCCGCACCCCCTCACGTCCGTTGTACTCAATGGGAACCTCTTGATTCGAATCGCGATATTCGTTATCTAAGCTTGTCTATTTTCTTCTCTATGATAAATGCAAGAAAGGTAAAGATAAATGGAAAAGATGCTAAGGGAAAATGGGGTGGTTTAAGGATAGGGTGCTCGGCAAGGTCATCGCGACCTCGGGCCTACGTATGCTCATTCGGACGAGAATGAGAAATCAGAGCAATCGTAGTTCGACTACGGGGTTTGACAGAAAAAAGATGGTAGTATACTCGGCAAAGGGGGAAAAAGAAAAAGTGTGGACGCAAACGGGGGAAAAAGAAAAAGTGTGCTCGCCAAGATCATCGCAATCTTGTGCCTACGTATCTTTACTCGGACGAGAGTAAAGAATCAGAGCAGTCGTAGTTCGTGGTACGCCCACAAAACAAGGGAGTTGGTTGATTTTTAAAAGAGGTGCCAATTGCTCACACACGAGTAAGAGAACTCGCACCCAAACAATCGAAGAGAGATCAAAGACTTGAACCCCTATTTTTCACCTTAAAAGAGTTGCGATAGTTTGTTAGTTGTTTTTGAATTTTATTATGAAAATCCGCTTGACGTTGGATCAAGGATTTATTCGTTATGAAAAGAGTTTGGTTTGAAAAGAGTTTAGTTAGAGGTTGATTTGAAAATGAGCTCGACGACGAATCGAGAGTTTGGTTGAAAAAGGGTTTGTTTGAAAATGGTTCGACGAAGAATCGAGAATTAGTTTGAAAATGGGTTGCCTATGCTAGTCCCTAGGGGTGCTCCTAGTAAACAAACCACAATCAAAGAAAACTAAATGCGTACATCGGAATGGGAGAGGGGTACATGTAAAGTACATGGGTTGACAGGAAATAAAGGGTCTCGTTGTAAGGTAGCCCAAGAGAAAGCCGTGTGTGTGCGAGGTATCCTAAACTAAGCCTTGATCGAAAGTCGCCAAACAACCAACAATCCATCAATTATTGTTTTAGGATTTCGATATTTTTAGTGTTTTTTTATTAATGGTGAACAAAAAAATGGTTAGATAAATATGAATATGGATATGATATGGACAATATGAATAAGAATATGGATAATAATAATCAAGATAATATGGACAAGAGATAGTATTGACATAAAATTAAAGTTGGTCTCGCCTTAATCGCGATTTAATCGATAAATTGATAATCGACGACTTTTGACTTTCATTGACCAAAAATGAAAATAAAAGAATATAAAGTGACAATTAAGAAATTAAATCGAAAATATGAATACAAAGAACAAAGGTCTCACCTTTATCGAGATTTAATCGAGAAATCGATAAATCGATCAATATTTAGTTTTCATGGACCCAAAATGAATAAAAAATGAAAAAAAAAAATCGAAAATGATAAGAAAAACAATAAAGGTCTCACCTTTATCGAGATTTAATCGAGAAATCGAGAAATCGATAGATATTTAGTTTTCATGGACCCAAAATGAATGAATAAAAATAATGTAATGAAATAAATCGAAAAAGTATAGGAAAAAGAATAAAGGTCTCACCTTTATCGAGATTAAGTCGAGAAATCGACAAATCGTCGATGTTTGGTTTTCATTGACCCAAAATAAGTGAATAAAAATAATAAATTGAAATAAAAAAAAAAAATAGGCCTCATATATATCAAAATTCCATTGGTTTGAAAAAAACCAATTAAACTATGAGTATTGTTAGATCATTGGCCCTAGAATGAAATAAAATTGAAATCAAAGATAAATTAAAATAGTTAGACAAAGGATCTATAAGATAAAAAAAAAAAGAAAACATAAAACTAAAAAATAAAAAGGGGGGTGCACTGGAATTTGGAAGGGTGTGTACATAGAGAATCATTTGGGCTTAAAGCCCATCATCCCTCACCACAAAGGGACACAGATTGAATAAGAAAAAGAGAGGGGTGCGTTTAGACTGGAAGGGTGAACGTGAGAAATTTGTATGGGCTTGCAAGCCCAAGCACCCATCAGTATTTACCTATTTAAAAAACAAATAAATAGAAACCACAATGAAAAGGCATGGTCAGTAAAAAAACAAATGGGAAACAGGGGAAGTCCACACAAGCTTAACGAAAACTGAAAAAATAAATGTGCTCAGATGCTCAACATCGTCATCGCGTCAACGGTCAAAAGATGATATAAACCACAATGGAACAACCTTCTTTTGCGAACAAAGCTTTCGATCTCTCTCGTTTCTATATCAAATCGGTTTGCTCTGTATCTCTCGTCCGTTTCAAATCAAGTCTCAATCCAAGTTTTGTTTCGCGTTCTTGCTTCGTCTCACTCTTAGATTTGTGGGTTTGTTTTGTTCTACCTCATCTCTCTTCTCTTTTGTTTTGATTGCGATTTGGAATGGATATTGGGTGTGTTTGATTCGAATGGGGTTTTGAGAAGGTTTTGTGTTACGGTTTGTTGATGGGTCGGTCTCTGATGTGAGTTGCTGTGTATTAATGAAGGTTGAGGAAGAATGATTTGTTGTAGGTGAAGGTGAAGGGCGGTGAGTTTGTGTTGAAGGAGAAGAGAGATTATGAAGTAGAGGTGGAAGTAAAAATGGTGTATGAAGATGGTATTGAAAGGGATGAAGGAAGGTTACCGGTTGAGAGATTTTGAGAGCGAGGATGAGTTTTTTGAAGAATGTTCGAGAAGAGGTTTATGGGGTTTGAGGAAGAAATTGTGCAGGGTGTATTTTGTTCCCATTGAACTTCCGAAATGAAGGAATAGGTGCCTCTATTTGTAGGAGGATGAGAGGGTATATGTGGAAATTTTGGGAAGAGAGTGTGAGCTGGAAATATTGATTGTACTGCTGCGTTTTGCGTTACGGTTTGGAGTGGTAGCTGCGTTTGTTGTTTTCATGATTTAGAAGGTGGGGTCATAGAAAGCTTGAGTGGAAAGAATTGTGAATAAGTTTATGCTGCAGGTTTGCTTCATGCTGTGACAGTTTGTTGATACGGTGCGAAATAGTTTGTCATAGTGTACTATTTCTCTTTCCATATTCTGCAGGTTCATGGTTTGTGTGATGTACGGGCGGGTGATGAAGGTGCGTAGTGGATTCGCAATGTTGTTGTTGTGTGGTGGAGGCGACTTGGAGACTTGTTTTTTTCTTTTGTGTGGCTGATGCATTGTTGAAATTACATGGGCTGATGCGTTGCTTTTTGTTCTATTTGTAATACCATATTTTTTGTGAGATTTTTTTGTGAATGGACATTGTAATGGGCTTTTTGGATGTAAATGGTTTATTTTTTGTTTGTGGAAATGATTTTTTTATTTTGAAAACTGGGTTAAGGATAATTGGATAGAAATGAGTTTTGATGGATTTTAAGAATAGTTAAAATGGATATGAATTGGATAATGAATAATGGATAATGGGATAAAATTGGTTTTAAATGGATATGGATGGATTTTATATATGGATAATGGGATGGTTAAAAAAAATAGATTTAGAAAAATATGGTTTATGGAATTTGGATTGGATAAAAATGGTTAAATAATAAAAGAGAAATGAAGTTGAAGACAACTTTTTTTTTTTGGATTTTTGAATAATTGTCAGTGGGTGGAATGTGCAGATGAAACATATATACTGATAGGACAAATTTAGGGTATGACAGATGCCCCTATCTAATTGGCTTAAACCGAGTTAGATGAACTGCTACGGTGTTTGTTCTTTCGAGGTATAAGACAATTAGATATGAAGAAGATCACAAATTTGTCCAAAAAGAATAAAATGCTCGGGAGGTGGTATAGTGAATAACAGGAAATCTGACACCAAAAGGATGACAGACCTATTACCAAAAGGATAATAGGGCACACACACACACAGACCCTTCCACCAAAAGGATGGAAAATGAGGTCAAAGCCTGCTATTACCAAAAGGATAATAGGGCACAAACACACACAAACCCTTCCACCAAAAGGATGGAAAATGAGGTCACAGCCTGCTATTACCAAAAGGATAATAGGGCACACACGCACATAGAGCCTTCCACCAAAAGGATGGAAAGTGAGGTCAAAGCCCGCTATAACCAAAAGGATAATAGGGCGTACACACAGCCTGCTACTACCAAAAGGATAGTATGGCACACAACACAGCCTGCTATTACCAAAAGGATAATAGGGCACACACACAACCTGCTACTACCGAAAGGATAGTATGGCACCCAACACAGCCTGCTATTACCAAAAGGATAATAGGGCACACACACACAGCCTGCTACTACCAAAAGGATAGTATGGCACACAACACAGCCTGCTACTACCAAAAGGATAGTATGGCACCCAACACATAGCCTGCTATTACCAAAAGGATAATAGGGCACACACGCACACAGACCCTTCCACCAAAAGGATGGAAATGAGGTCAAAGTCTGTTATTACCAAAAGGATAATAGGGCACACACATGGACCCTTCCACCAAAAGGATGAAAATGAGGTCAAAGCCTGCTATTACCAAAAGGATAATAAGGCACACACACACACAGACCCTTCCACCAAAAGGATGAAAATGAGGTCAAAGCCTGCTACTACCAAAAGGATAATAGGGCACACACACACAGACCCTTCCACCAAAAGGATGGAAAACGAGGTCAAAGCCTGCTATTACCAAAAGGATAATAGGGCACACACACACACATACCCTTCCACCAAAAGGATGAAAATGAGGTCAAAGCCCGCTATTACCAAAAGGATAATAGGGCACACATACACAGACCCTTCCACCAAAAGGATGGAAAGTGAGGTCAAAGCCTGCTATTACCAAAAGGATAATAGGGCACATATACAGCCTGCTATTACCAAAAGGATAGTATGGCACACAACACAGCCTGCTACTACCGAAAGGATAGTATGGCACCCAACACAGCCTGCTATTACCAAAAGGATAATAGGGCACACACACATAGCCTGCTACTACCAAAAGGATAGTATGGCACACAACACAGCCTGCTACTACTGAAAGGATAGTATGTCACCCAACACACAGCCTGCTACTACCAAAAGGATAGTATGGCACACAACACAGCCTGCTATTACGAAATGGATAATAGGGCACACACACACAGCCTGCTACTACCAAAAGGATAATAGGGTACACACACACAACCTGCTATTACCAAAAGGATAATAGGGCACACACACACAGGCTGTCACTCACCAAAAGGATGACACACAGATCAAGGGCTTATGGATCGGCGACACCAAAAGGATGACGGATCAAAACAAGCTACTACCACCAAAAGGATGATAGGAACTTCTTATTTGTGAGGACCAACACCAAAAGGATGAAGGTTAAGTTGAGAATATGAACAGCTACCACCAAAAGGATGATAGGAAGTTTCTGATTGGAGAGTTACCAACACCAAAAGGATGCAGGTTAGATTGAGTTGACTGGGTTTGACTACCACCAAAAGGATGATAGTAAGGTAATTGACAAAAGGTCAAGTTTGCTGGGGATATGATGAGTGAGATTTATTTGGAGACATCAACAAAAGGTTGAAGTAAAGAATTCAATGAGGAAAACCCACGAAAAGGAAAGGGGAACAGTGAAAAAAAAAAGAGAAGGTAACCCGCCAAGATCTACGCAATCTTGTGCCTACGTATCTTTACTCGGACGAGAATAAAGAATCAGGGCAGTCGTAGTTCGACTTGAAGAAAAGATTCAATGAGGAACGCCCACTGACTCGGAGGAGTGTTTATTGGTTGGGATGAGGATGACGACCTCAGCAACAAAAGGTTGAGGAACACAACTCAATGAGGAATGCACACTGACTTGCTTGGAGATCACAGTATCATCAACAAAAGGTTGAGATTTTCATGAGGAACGCCCATGAACTTGAAGAAGATGCCCCTGACTGGGCAAAAGGTTGCTTTGAGATCTTGTCTTGATCAACAAAAAGGTTGGACAACTTCGTGAGGAACGCCCACGGACTTGCAGAAGATGCCCTTGGCTGGGCTGAAGATCGTCTCGGAATAACTTTGTGAAGAACGTCCACGGATTTGAGGAAGATGCCCCTGCCTGGGCTGAAGATCATCTTGGAATAACTTTGTGAAAAACGTCCACAGATTTGATGAAGATGCCCCTGCCTGGGCTGAAGATCATCTTGCAGTCTTGAGATTGATCCTGGATCTCACACATGAATGCTTGATTTTGTAATGAGGTGCAATGCAAATGATGACGCGCGAAGATGCAAGTGCTGGGGAAGTATGATTTGTTTCTGGTATGCATATGATGCATATGATGTTGAATGCGATGCATATGATGCGTATGATTGCGGACGGGTGATTGGATATGATTTGAAGGTGCCAGCGTGGTGGACTTTTGGTAGTTGACAATGCGGATTGGACTTTTGGGTGGTGGGAGGGATTTGATTTCCTCGTCACTCAGTTTTCTGAAGACGCCATGATTGATGCAGACGAAGATGCTCTCGATGCCTCAAGTTTGATGACTTGTTGATGAATTGAGGGTTCATTCTTGAGAGATTCACAACTCTGTGCTTGACCATCTTGAAGATACAAAAGGGATCTGCCTGCTGCAATGGATCTTGCCTCGGTCTGAACATGGTAATGGTTTGCCCCTGATTAACCAATTCTGAAGCGATTTGATCTTTGGATGTTAAGCCTTGATGTGCTTTGAAATGACTTGCCCCTGATTAAGCTGTTGAAGGGTTTTCCCCAGCTTGTGGGTTTGAGGGAATCTTGCTTCGGGTCGGCACCACTGAAAGTTCAAATTCCTCTTCGATTGCCCCTTGTTGGGATCGCTTTGATGTCTGACACTAATTTGCAATTAAAATTGCACATTCGCAAGTGGTAATCTTAATGCAATGCTCATGCAAGTTTTGAAAAAGAGTCGTTTATTCGAGTGTCGTGATAGTGAGACGAATGGACCGTTAGCCCAAACGTGTGCTGATTTTGATGGTGTGAAAGATATAGCAAGGAGAATGACACCAATGCTGAAGATTAGCAAATATAGGGAGTCAGTTTATGCAACCTTGCGATAGTATGCTTTCAAAATAAACCTCGCCTCAATTAGGTCTTTCAAGGGTTATAACGTGGTCTGGTTTACGGTTTATGAAACAAAGGATATTAGGCTCAAAGTATAATTTGTACCCACCCCTTCTTCGTGATGAACTTCCAGTCCTACGTTCGGTTAAATCTGCACAAGTTTATCTTCCAAAAGGGTTGACGGTGTAAGCGGGATGATTCAAGGTATGCTCGAAATGGCAGTCACCTTTATTTTGTTTTTGATGAATGTCAGTGACCCTTTGGGTTTTGATATGGTGGTCACTGGATCTTATTTTGTTTTTGTTGAGGATTCGAGGGCCTCTTTTGATTTTTTTTTTATCCCTATCTCTTGCATGAACTGATTTTGCTTGTCGAGTCCATCGGGATTGCCTTGATTTTGCCTAAGTCTCCTTTGAGGTGTTCGACTTAGCAGGCCTTTGATTTTTTTTTTTGGAGGATAGTGACTACCAAATCTTGGGTCATTGATGAACAACCGTCATGTCTTTTGGATTTTGCTTTTGTGATTTGAGTGTGTAGTTGGGTTGACTAAACACTACCCTGCCCCAGGTTGAGTGTAAGGGTTTGTAGATCCGAAGGAAACTTCTACTTCTTGGCTCGAAGTGGTTTAACTAGGGATTATCTCCTTGTCTCTCCAGTGTTTGGGGGATTGAAACAATGCATGTACATCATCGGCGAGATTCTATCCGAAAGCATACATTTTGCAATTATGGGTATTTCGTTTTCATCATCCTCCCTCAAATCATTGCTAAACAACAATTGATAAAGAGAGTGAAGTGGGTAAGTGTGTCGGTGTTTTGCAGTAAATGGAAAGAATGAGTGAATACGACATAACTGATTCAAAACATGCATAATTATTACATTAAGAAAACCAAATACGAAAGACAATGTTTGAAGCAAACAGTACTAGAACAAACAAAGCAAAAATACAAGGATGAAAAATGATGGGACGGCATGATGAATGCCTTCTTCGAGGAACTTGTCATACCCCAAATTTTGACCACTAAGATTTCCCATCATTGTGCAAATCATCATCACAATATGGGGGAACCATCATACCTCATCAGTCTCCCCAAAGATGGGTGAGCATCCACTACACTCAGAATTAGGGTTTCAAGCCCTCTCAGAGCTCTTAGACAAAGGATCAATCAAGAAATGACATGATCTGCAACTTGTCTAGCCTCTAGAATATCCACAATGGATCAAAAGGACTCCCACTTCAAGGATTAAGCACAAGGCTGCTCCCTTCTAGGTGGATCAAGTCTCAAGATTGACAGTGTCACCAAATTAGGGTTTTGGTCGACCAGGACCTCCAGATGAAAATTTTTCATCTGGGCACAAGCCAATGATCCAAAACATAACCTAATATACTCCATGGAACCTCATGGACCCAATCATCAAGTCAATTTGACCTCAGGGGATGCATTTATAAAAAATCAGGAATTAGGGTCTCTTGACCTAATTCACCCCTAAGTTGACTTTTGGGACAAATCATGAGCCAAGAGCTCAAGAGAGGATTTGAGGGTCTCTAATATACTATATTGATCCATTTGCAACAATGGATTAATCCAAGAAGCTTGAGCAACAAGTCTCAATTTCATCTGCACCACAATTTGGGTTTCGTAAGGAAAGTCAACTGTAACTTTGACTTTTGACCAGGACATGCTCCCAAACCCTAAGACATGATTCAATATACCCTATGACACCCACGAAACATGTCCATCAAGTTTGATTTTGGTCAAGGACATGATTTCCTGAAGAATTGCACAGTTTGGAATTCATCTGATAAAAAGTCAACTGTGCACAAAAGTCAACTTTGACTTTTTGGGATTTTTCACCAAAATGGATTTTTAACCCTAAAATGATGTTAATGTATGATTTGAATCATCATTCATCAAGAAAAATCAAAGAAAGTGGGATAACTTGTGAAAGGGGTAACCATAAAAACATAGAAAAATTTCTAAGTTATGGAAAAAGTGACACTAATGTGCCAACTTTGGAGGACCATAACTCCTAAACCACAAGACCATTGTTCCCCATTAAAAGCTTGATTTGTAGATCTCATTGCCCTCTACAAAAGCTTCATACTGACCTATGTCCAAATTCCTCATGGATTTTGAGTTATGGAGTGATCAAAATCAAGAAAAGTCACTTTGTTCCAACACTTAGTGAAAATTTCACTAAGTCAGAATCTGCCTTTACTTTTTTCCAAATGTAGGGGGATTTTTCACTTGGATTCAAAAGAGATCAAAACCAAACATGTTCAAACAGTTGTTGTATCATGTAAGGGCTTTCCAAAATGGCCAAGAACATTACCAAATTCAATTTGAGCTATGAGATATGACATTGGCAAGATGCCTTGCTGAAATCTGCCAAGGCAAGGCAGATTTTTGCACTTTTGGTCGATTTGCCAAAATCAGCCAAATCCAAACACTCCCATCCACTTGGACACCTCTGAGGATTGAATCTAAAGGGGACAATCACTGAGCCAAGCCTTCAAAGTCTTTGGAACAAGAAATAGCATGTTGAACCTAGAATTGCCAAAATAGGGACAAGACTCCAATTTTGGATTGGAGCATTCAATGGAAGCATCAAGGTGGCATGGACTGAGCTCTTAGCAACTGAATTCAGTCAAGACTTATCCAAGACCAAGGGAACCAGCAGCCTGTGCCCTAACCTCTAGTCAATGGCTAGAGGAGACTTGGATTTTCATTTGCCAACATTGGCCAAACCTACTCAGCAGTTGCCATTCACTATTCCTTGCAAAACAAACTTGCTCTACTATAAATAGAGCTCAATTGTGATCAGTTTGAGTACACCAAAGCCATCAAACAGATGCTTTCCTCAAAATCTCTTCTTTCACTCCAATTTTGCCTTCTAAGGCAAGTCACTATCGGGTTTTGAGTTTGAGAGCTTTTCCAATCAAACCAATCACACACACACACCTCATATACATCACATATGAGCTGATCAAACACTTAAACAACAACTGGAACACTGATTTCTCAGAATCACCAGTCAATTGCTCAAGGTTTTAACCAAGTTGCAGTTGAGATGCCATGAAGTGATCCAACCAGTTTCAATCAAGTCCAAGCATTCAAACACACTCCATAGGGTGTAGGGAAGCTGTTCAGATCATCACAACTCATCTGTAACATCTCCTACACAAATCACGATCACCAGCTGCAAGTGGTAAGCATGAGCTCTTCTAACTCTATGATCCATGCAATTTTTGCTGCACAATAATTTGGCCATATGTTCATAATCATGGATGGAATGTTTCCCCTCAATTAATTGCATTGTTTGAATCGTGTATCAAAAATCCCAGCCTTCATGCAGAATCTAGGGTTCTTGAGGATTGTTCATGATTTCTTGTTTTATGTTTAATTTAAATGAAATTAATTGTCATAGACATGATCGTGAGGTTGAAACGAGTTGATTGGTATGTGGATTGCATGATATGATTAAGTATTCAGCGAGATTGGATAGAAAATGCAAATCTGGGAAACTCAGAACACGCGCGTGTTCTTGCCCTTGTTCTTGGCGCCATTTTCCAACATTTGAATATTTGAATTTTGTGATTTTTATTTAATTGATTCAAAAATTAATTTCTCTCTGAGTTTTAATTATTTTGAGTTGATTCTTTTTTTAATAATTCACAAAAATGTTGAAATATTTTATTTTCCCAAAAAAATCCCAAAAATATTATTTATTTCATATAATTGATATTTTTGCAAAAAATTAATATTTTAATTATTTTTGACATTTAAAATATTTTTTCCCTCTTGATTTTGTAAAGATTAATGACTTCTAATTATTTTGTAGGTTAATACTTGATTTTTGAAGCATTAATCCAAGATCATAATTTGTTTCCCACATGTTAAACAATTTTTGATCATTTTAATTGAATTTTTATTCAATTAAAATACATTTTGGAAATAAATTAGGGTTTTTGATTAATTCAACCCTCACAAATCATTTTCAAACACTTTTGGGCCCCTATTAGAGTGTAAGACCCAACCCACTTGTACAGAAATATTTTGGGCCTCACTTATTGTATAAGTCCCTCTGTACATTTTTAAATTTGGCACGATCTCGCCAGTTTAAAGATAAATCATCTGGGCCTCTCCTTGAGCTATAAGACCCATTCAAAACTTTTGGGCCTCTATTAGAGTGTAAGACCCAATCCCCTTTTAACCAAAACACTTTGGGCCTCATATATTGTATAAGCCCCTTTGCGTTAAAAGAAAATCTCGGCGCGATCGCCATTTTAAACGAAAAATCATCTGGGCCTACCCTCGTGTTATAAGCCCCACTCTTTTCCTTTAAAACTTTTTGGGCCTCTTAAGAGAGTGTAAGACCCATCCCTTTGTACGGAAAACAATTTTTGGGCCACAGTCACTTGTATAAGTCCCTCTGTACAAATTCAACAGTGCAATCACTGATAAAAATCCTGGGCCTCTCCTTAAGCTGTAAGCCCCAAATCTTTCTTTTTCAAAGCACTTTCTCATTTGATTTTGAAATATATTGTTGTTTTCAATCTTTCTTTGTTGAACAACTAACCAAACAGCATGGAAGCTCTACAACCGAGTAAGTGTTTATATGCTTTCATTTACCGCTTTCATATACATATAACTATATTGTGGAGCTGTTTCGCTGTAAGTCTTCTTTCATAAACTCATATCAACTGTGTAATAATCGTATAGATACTTAGAGTTTCCCCGGCAACTACGTCTAGCATTAAGCCAGTTGGTCACTCTTAAATAGTCAAAACTAGATCCCCATAGGATTACCAGACACAGTCTTCCCTCCTCTTGGGGTTAAACAATATGGAGATATGAAAGGCAGCATTCTCTGTGAACCCTTTCATAGACTGTCACTCGTAGAAGTTGTCAAAGAAACTCTACTCCCTAGAGGTGATCTCTTCTCCGTGAATTGCATCTCTTGAGTTTCTTCCAAATTCTCGAACTTTCCTGGCTTGATCTATTCTCGATGAATGGCAAGTCTTGAATTTCTCGGGGTTTGGGGACCCACTGGCTTCTTAAAAGAACTTGTCAAGAAACTCTATTCCCCAGAGATGATCTTTTCTCCGTGAATGGCATCTCTTGAGTTTCTTCCAAATTCTCGAACTTTCCTGGCTTGAACTATTCCTCGTCAATAGCCTGTCTTGAATTTCTCGGGGTTTGGGGACCTGTCAGCTTCCTAAAAGCATCCCCGCCTCCTCTTGGGCATTGTACAAGGACCCGTCGGCTTCTTAGAAGTATTCACAGCCTCCTCTTAGGCTTCGCATAATGATTCTTCCTCCGGGAATGATAGCCTCCTCTTGGGCTTCATACAAGGACCACTCGGCTTCTTAAAAGTTTCCAGCCTCCTCTTGGGCTTCGTACAAATTGTCCCGACGACCTCCTAGAGGTATAGGAACAGAACTTAGTCATCTTCATAGAACATTCCTTTCCAAGAGTCTACTACTGTTTCTCAAAGCATAGTACAAAAGATGAAACTCTAGACACGGACAGTCTAATTTCCTTGAGTCTCCAAGACATTCTCAAGCACCCTTCAAAAATAGGAAGGAACCCCGTGGACTCGGACAACCTCAATACCCTTTGGATTTCCCACTTCCTTAAAGAACAGGAAATATCCCTGATCCTCGAATCAAAATCCCTGAGTGCAAACATTACTCATATAAGAACTGATTTTCTCTTTAAATCAGCATACTGGACCTGTCACTCAACTAAAACAGTAACCGTAGCCTCCTCTTGGGCTTTGTAGAATGATTCTCCCCAGCGGAGCTAACAATTTTAGTCCCCATCTCGGGCTTCGTACGAGATACCAGAGACTCCTTCATTGAGTCAATCACCCCTTTCGCCTCCATCTCGGGCTTTGTACGAGATACAAAAATTCTCTTGCTGAGTCAAATAGCCTCCATCTCGGGCTTTATACGAGATACCAAAAGATTCCCTCATTGAGTCAAAACCTTTTACCCTCTCTCTCGGGCTTTGTACGAGACACATATTAGCCTCCTCTTAGGATATGTATAAGAAAACCACTGGTTAATCCAATCAACTTTTTAGCATCAAAGTTGTGCCTTATTCACAGTACACAAACATCAACAACTCCTTCCACTTCATCTAATTGCTGTAAGCGGCAAGCCTCTGGATCATCTACATCCATGCCACTGTCCCTCTTTTAGCATGAGAAATTCCTAAGGAAAGATAACATTGCTCTACACTGAGTTAAAGTCTTCTCCTTTAGGTTGGAAATCCCCTATAAAGGAAATTATGTCTTTGCCGGATTCACATATCCTGGTTAAAGTAATTCTCCCTTATAAACGGTTATGACAACAAACCCCTCTTTAGAGATGACAAATTCTCTCTAAAGTTGAGACCTTTCAGCTTCACATCTTGGGCTTTGAACAAGATACAAACTACCTTTTGCTTCACGTCTTGGGCTTTGAACAAGACACCAAAACAACCATTTCCTCCCATAGAATAGGAGGAACTACGAACGCTCGATTTCCCTATTTCGGTAAACAGGAATACGTAGGCATAAGATTGAAAGAAAATATCTTAGCGAGCATACTAAACAAAAACCCAAAATCCCATACTTCCACACATCCGTCCTAACCTCTCACCAATCGACCGAACACCACTTTTAAAAAAATACACCCAATAGAGACCCCGAATCTTTGAAGCATCTGTAAACCAACATTTTTTACTGTTTAACCTCAGTTTGCAAGCAGGGTTAATTTGAGACATCTATTTCCCTTCCTTCATCAGCTTTAATAGGATAAAAAATGAATCGAGTTGTAGATACTGAAGAGCGGTAGTTCTTCGCAGCCACGTCCAAAACCGCTCGCTACAGAAAAATGGCGACTCTGCTCGGGATTGTCATGAGGATCTGTTTTACCTTAGTCATCATCGTCGCCATTTTTCTGTTTCCACAGAAAAATGGCGACTCTGTTGGGGAGCTGTCATTAGGATCTATCTCACCTTTGTAGCGAGATCTTGTTCTCTTCCCATCTCTTAGGTGGAAACTTTAAAAGTGGCACTCACCGTAGGGGCTCTTCTAACCACAGATTGGGACTTCCACCGGGGAACCCATTTTCTGTCAGGAACATAGGATTCGTAGCTTTTTAAAAGGTCTAGGACATTAGGACAAATATATATACTGCTTTTCCTAATTGATATATGTGTTTATTTTTCTGCTAATGGGAATGCGTGTGATGCCGCATGTGGAAAGATTGAGTATACACTTAAGATAAGTGATGGCGACGAGGTCGACCATAAACCTCAGTGGAGGCTTCCCAATGCAACCCATTCCCTCTCATAGGCAATGGGCCGATTGTGACGTCTGAGAAGCTGAGGAGCCAACCCTTTTGTAGTGCGGAAGCTATCGGAAATAGTTGTCACGCGATACTACCCTCATTTGAGGCTGATGATCTATTCTCGGTGAATAGCATTTACTCTAATATTTCATACAGCTCGCTGGCGATCCGCTTGCTGTTTGTTATCCTGGGAGGAGCTGATGATTTTGAGTACAGGTGCAAAAATCACCCTAGTATAAACCTTTGGGGATGGGTAGAGCCTTGACTCCATGACAACGACCCTTTGACCCCATGTTTTTTCTATGTTTTTGTGTCCTGCATTCATGCATTCATCTAAAAAAACATTAAAACATCCAAAAAATTTCTCTTCTAGTCTCTCTGTTTTTCAAATTAAACTAAGACAGTGATTGCAAATATCAGAGAAAAGGATTGCGCTAATGGATTTCAGTAGAAGGAGAACTCATAAGTACACCTTCAGGATTCCAAAACTAGAGGATTTAAGAGGTTTGGCGAGAATGATCACAAACCAAGAGGCTTTCAGAGCCAAGTACGGAGGTTTGCTATCTCTGCTAAGAGTCCATGTGATTGAGGGAATCATGGACGCGCTCGTTCAATTCTATGATCCAGTTTATCACTGCTTTACATTCCTGGATTACCAGCTAGCACCAACGTCGGAGGAGTATTCTCATCTAATCAATTTACATATCACTGATCGAGCTCCATTTTCTGGACTGGAGGAAATTCCAAAGAATCAGACCATTGCAACATCAATTCATTTGGACGAGTCTGAGGTCAGGACTCACATGACCACTAAGGGTGGCATACAAGGTTTTCCAGCTCAGTTCTTGACAAAGAAAGCCTTGTACTTCACCGGTATCGGGAACGTGACTGCTTTTGAAAGCATCGTTGTTTTACTCACCTACAGATTATTTCTGTTGCCCAACATTAATAACTTCGTCGATATCAACTCCATTAAGGTTTTTCTCATTGGGAACCCTGTGCCGACTTTGCTCGCAGATGCATATCATTCTGTACACTTATGGAATTTGTACAGTGGAGGGGAGATCACATGCTGTGTACCTTTGCTTTACAAATGGTTTATCTCCTATTTGCCTAAGTCTGCTGCTTTCTGGGATCATAAGAGTACCTTGCGCTGGTCGCAGAAGATCATGTCTCTCACCAACTCTGACATAGATTGGTGTAATAGGATTTATGATGGAATCAGGATCATTGACCGTTGTGGAAACTTCCCCAACGTACCCCTTATAGGAACTAAGGGAGGAATCAACTATCATCCGATATTGGTTCGACGTCAGTTTGGATACCCGATGAGACATGTTCCCCAAAATGTTCATCTGGAAGGTCTTTTCTTCAAGGAAGGAGAAAGTGACAGAGTACTAAAGACGGAAATAGTGCACGCTTGGAAACATGTTCATAAGAAAGGACGGGAGTCTCTAGGAAAACAGGACTGTGTCTCGGTGGAGCCTTATCTCCACTGGGTACAAACTAGAGCTCTCAAGCTAAAGATGCCTTATCCTCATTACGGAATTCTTCCGCCGAGGGAATCTGTCATGTACTTCATGACGGAAACTGAAAAGCTTCAGGTTACTCTCAACAAAGTTCAAAGGGAGAGGAGGTCTTGGAAGAACAAGTATCGCACCCTCAATGTGGAGTGCATCAAAATACAGCAACTGCTGAAAGATAAGGACGCTCTGATTGAAATTTTGGAGCAACATGCTGTAGAAAATCAGGATGACCAAAGGAATTTGCTCGCTCCTTTCACCTGGCAAAGGAATGACAACCCGACAACGGCTCAAGAGCCCCGGTCAAAGAAAAGGAAGATACCAGAATAAGCACCCGAGTTCTCTCGGGACCCATTAGCTTAGGTTTCTGTTTCTGCACTTTGTAATCTATTGTATTTTCGTTTCCGCAATCCTTTGAATTTCAATAAAAAGGGATTTCCCCACTGTTTGATATTTGCAATCTAATTGTCGAAGTTTATTTTGATTAAACCAAAAAAAACAATTAATATAATCATTGCATTCATCATTCTCACATCGCGTATTCTTCTTACCTACGGATCTCACGTTTGTGTCTCGGTTCTAGAGTCAAACTGTCTCATTCGTATAATACTCGGGCCAATCGTCAGAAAAAGATGGATGATCTTGAGGAAGAGAACAGAGAGTTGAAAGAAGAGATCGACGCTCTGAGAGAGGATATGAGAAAGCTTCATAATGACATGCAAGCCATGGCAGAAGCTCAGCTACAAATGACTGCGATCTCAGAGATCACCTCAACGCCCATAGTGGAGAAGTTTGATTCTAGGTATCAGATGCTGAAAGATCGTCCCTGGGGCATGCCTGTTAACTATATCCCAGAAGGATATGTTCCGCCGATCACTGAAGATCAGGGAATCATAATAGAAGCCGCTGGGCCTGAAGGTTACAAACTTCGGGAAAGCGAAGATGCCAGGGGCTTACTGAAGACTCCTGAAGGTTACAAACTTCGGGAAATGCCAAGAATCACTGCCGTAGTCACGGTATCACCCCCTGTGGTGCACACTGTCCTGGAAGGACAGATTCCATAGATACCTTCTGGTAAAAAGGAAACTATGTTTGACCGAATGGATGAATTCCAGGAACATTTCTTGAAAATGCAGAAGGAACTGCAAGCCATTCGCAGTCAGGATCTATTCGGAAAGGACGCCGCAGACCTTTGTCTGGTCCCCAATGTGAAAGTTTCGCACAAATTTCAAGTGCCCGACTTTGAAAAGTACAAGGGTAACTATTGCCCCCAGAGCCATCTAGTGATGTACGCTCGGCGAATGTCAGGTCAGATGGAGAATCAGGACCTACTGATTCATTACTTTCAGGATAGTTTAACCGGTGTCGCACTCAAATGGTACATGGGTTTAAACCGTGCTACGATTAGCACATTCAGAGATCTTGGTACTGCCTTCATCCAACAATACAAATACAATTTGGACATGGCACCAGACAGAGATAAACTCAGATCAATGTCACAAAAGGACAAGGAAACCTTTAAGGAGTACGATTAGAGATGGCGCGAAATTGCTGCGCATATTTGTCCACCTCTTGAGGAAAAAGAGATGACAAAGATCTTCTTAAAGACCTTAAGCTCGTTTTACTATGACAGAATGGTTGCCAGTGCGCCCAGTGATTTCACCGAGATGGTAGGCATGGGAGTTCGTCTTGAGGAAGTCGTCCGAGAAGGACGTTTGGCAAAAGACGCTGGACCATCAAGCAGTACAAAACGATACGGTAGTGCTCTCCCTAAGAAAAAAAAGCAGGATATTGGGAATATCTCTCTCGAAAAGCAAAGGCGACGTTATCAACCAGTAGCAGCTGTAATTCCTGCTATCAGCCTTATGCCTATTCCTACATATCAACCTCAGGTTGCGCAAAGCCAACCTAATTAGCAAAGGACACAACAGCCTCTTCAGTAGGCTTGTCCTCCATATAACAACAACCGTACAACACGACCATCAGGGTTTGATCCTATACCCATGTTGTACGCAGAACTATTTCCGTTACTACTGGCTAAGGGGCACATCCAGACTAAGTCTCCTCTTACAGTATCAAAAAATCTGCCTTTTTGGTTTAAGGTGGATCAAACATTCCCTTATCATCAAGGAGGATCAAGGCATAATATAAAGAATTGTCTCAATTTCAAATCTGACGTGCAAAAACTTGTTAGGAGCGGGCTCTTATCTTTCAAAGATACGAATCCCAATGTTCTCACAAACCCGCTGCCTCAACATGAGAAAGCTGCAGTCAATTTGATAGAGGGAGAGTCTAACAACATTTATCAAATTCACGATGTACTCTTGTTGAAAACTAACTTGGTCAAGATGCATTGTAGACAGAGTGGATATGGCCATGTGCCACCTCATAATTATCACCAGTGTGATGTCTGCTCTAAAAACAATCAAGGATGTTCTGTGGTGCAAACAGCTCTACAGGAACAGATGGATCTCGGATGGATCCAAGAGCACCGAGTTCGTGGAGTTAACATGGTCTATACGAACTCCAACGTCTTTCAGAACCACGGTATCTGTGCAATGAATGTCAACTTGTTGGCGATGCACTCAAGGCAAAGCCAGTATCATAATCTGCCATGACACGATTACAGTTCCTGTCTGACTTGCTCGGTAAACAAACAGGGATGCTCTTTCATACAAGAGGCCCTCCAGCGTCAGATGGATCTTGGATGGATCCAAGACTACCATGATAGGAACCCTTATCAGATCAACATGGTTCAGATCTTCGATATTCGCGTGATGAATACCAACCTGGTAGAGTTACATGCTGAGCAGGTCCGACTCGTATTCTTAATATCACACGACTATCAAAGTTGTAAAGCAGGTTGCGAAAACGATCGAGGTTGTACCCTTGTCCAGGAGGCACTTCAGCACTTGTTAAATCACTGGTGGATGCCAATCTATATGGATGAAGATACTCAACAGATTAGTATCAATAACAGGAATCCTACTCGACATCAAAGTCAGGATGTCCGATCTGTGGAAGCTAACCTAGTGAGGTTCCATTGTATCCAAAGTGGCCGTGGCCAGGTGCCACCACACAATTATGAACGTTGTAGTGTCTGTTCAGAAAGTAACCAAGGGTGTTACCTTGTGAGAGCAGCTCTTCAGGGTCAGGTGGATCGTGGAGAGATTCGCCCATATCCGGGTTCTGGACCCATCAACTGGACGCCGAGCTACCTTGCCAATCAAGTCAAGGATGTTGTCACAATCTCTGGTCGTCACCAGACCAGGGATGTTTTTGCCATCATCCCTCTACTTGATGAATCTAGAGCTCCCAACCGGGAACGGATCGAGATTACTTATGATGGTCAGAAAAATCAGAAGGTTCCCATAGTCATCTATCTACCGGGACCACTACCATATGAATCAGCTAAGGCAATCCCTTACAAATACAGTGCAACGATAATTGAAAATGGAAAGGAAATTCCATTACCCTTCGTCGTGAATATTGCAGACATCAGTCGTGTAACACGGAGTGGTAGAATCTTCAACAGAGGAGTTGGAGAACCTAACAAGGAAAAGGAACTTCAGACAGAAGCTCCCGATCCATCAGTCGGTCAATCCAGTAATCCCGACCTTTCGAAAAAATAATGATGAGATGCTGAAGCTCATCCAAAGGAGTGAATATAACATTGTGGATCAGCTGTTACAGACTCCTTCAAAGATCTCGGTATTATCACTTTTACTCAGTTCAGAAGCCCACAGGGAGGCTCTACAGAAAGTCTTGGAGCAAGCCTTTGTGGAACAGGATGTAACAATTAGACAGTTCGATAGCATTGTCTCTAACATCACTTCCTACAATAATTTGGGATTTAGTGATGAGGAATTACCCGAAGAGGGTCGCCGTCATAACATGGCGCTCAACATTACAGTTAATTGCCAGGACGATGCTTTAGCCAGCGTACTGGTAGACATAGGGTTAGCCCTGAATGTTATGCTGAAGTCCACTTTGATGCAATTATCATTCAAAGGCCCTCCGATGAGAATCAGCGAGGTCGTCGTCAAAGCGTTCGACGGATCCAGAAAAACAGTTATCGAAGAAGTTGATCTTCCCATAACTATCGGTCCTCACACTTTCCAAGTCACTTTCCAGGTCATGGACATCCGGGCAACATACAGTTGTTTATTAGGAAGACCTTGGATACATCAGGCTGGAGCGGTCACTTCGACCCTCCACCAAAAGCTAAAGTTCGTTCAGAACGATCAGCTTGTCACAGTCTGTGGAGAACAGGCCTTGCTCGTGAGTAACTTATCATCATCTACTTGTGTAGAACCCGAGGAGGTTATTGGGACGCAGTTCCAAGCGCTGTCGGTCGGCAAGGATAATCAATCCCAAGGAGGAACCTTGATTTCCTCATACAAAGATGCTATCAAAGCGGTCGAGAGTACCGATACAACCGGATGGGGACAGCTTGTCATTCCTATTAACAATAAAATAAAGACGGGCCTTGGTTTTTCTGCAACCTGTACCCGAACAGCTGCTAACAATGAAAGTCTTCATCCCATTCAGGATTTCTTCCACAGTGGAGGTTTTCTTCACCCAGTCCCTCAAGCAGTCCATGCTATCAATGAGGAAGATCCCTCTGACACAGAGGAAGAGTGGAAGTCCTATCTTAACAAGGACAGTTATATGTCTCAGGACGAAACGCAAACTCTTTTTTGCTATCCCGTACAGAGTCCGAGATTTATACCCAGGTCAGACATCGAAATGATATACGGGGATTGTGATCCGGAAGGATGCCGTGCTCCGCCAAATTCATTAGAGGAAGACACTCCGATGAAAGACAATTCTGACTACACCTATTATGGCCCAATGGATGGTCTACCAATGTGGCAACCTTATCCAGGAGACTTGGGGCAAGAGAGTCAGCCGAACAATGAAAATCAGTTGACCGTCATTGAACAGAATACCTGTGTCCCCACCATGTCATGGGATCAACACTCAGGTCATTCAGAAACTACTCAACACGACGATGAATTTGCAATGTTTGCCAGACTGGAATTCATCAACTATGTTTTTCCTAAGGTCAACGTCATCGAGAGAGATGACCCCTCCAGTTCCAAAGAAGTATGGGACACCCTGGGACAACCAAGTGGAAAATTTGACTATATGGTCAAGTACACCGCTCCCGAAAGCTCTCGTATCAGGCTCGAAGATATCCAGCCAACTGGATGGGGAGATACAGCTGAGAGCACAAATGCTATGCAAAATACAACAGAGGAATCCTCATTCTGCCTGGGAGACAGATTCCAATGATCCTACTCCACCAGAAATCAGTGTTATTTCTGAAGACAAATCGAGGAAGGTGCCAGACTTTGTGATTCACTGAGGAGTTCGCCGCCAGTGGGTTGCTGTCGATGTGCCGAAGGTCGTTCGCCAATCTAAGTAATTGCCATCTTTAACCTTTCACCCTGCCCAGGTGAAACAGATGTTTGATAGGGCTTACTTTCTGTAAATTTCCCTCTTCGCTTCGCCCAAAGCAACAGAGTTTTGTTTTATAGGGCTATAATTTCAAGGATCGACTTGTTTATTAATAAAATAACGTCGTTCTGTAATTTTCGCATTAATTGTTGTTTTCTCTTTTTTCCTTTTTCAGAAAATGGTAATCCTAAAAAACAATTAAAAATAAAAACAAGCAGTAAAATAAATACACTGCACACACTCGCATTTTCTCTATCTCTTCTAAACACGAATCATCACGTCATGCAGATTGCTTGTTTTAAACCCAGTTGAAACATACGATCCGATGCCTTCTCCCAACTTTGAGTTCCCGGTATTTGGGGCTGAAAAAGAAGATGACAACGAAATTCCAGAAGAGATCTCCCGATTACTCAGACAGGAGGAAAGGTCCATTGAACCTCACAAAGAGCCGTTGGAAACGGTAAACTTGGGTTCAGAAAAAGAGAGAAAAGAAATCAGGATTGGGGAACTGCTCAGTCCAACTGCCAGAGAGGGTTTGATAAAGCTTCTCAAAGAATTCCCCAATGTATTCGCTTGGTCCTATCAGGATATGCCAGGTTTGGATGCCAGCATCGTGGAACATCACTTACCGTTAAGGTCAGAATGTCCGCCAACAAAGGTTGAGACAGACTCACCCGGACATGGCCATCAAAATCAAAAAGGAGGTACAGAAACAGATTGACGCAGGTTTCCTCGCCACATCAGAATATCCTCAATGGTTAGCCAATATCGTACCCGTTCCAAAAAAGGACGGAAAAGTCAGAATGTGTGTCGATTACAGGGATCTAAACAAGGCTAGTCCAAAGGACGACTTTCCTTTACCACACATTGACATATTGGTTGACAGTACAACAAAGTTCAAAGTTTTCTCCTTCATGGACGGATTCTCGGGCTATAACCAGAACAAAATGGCGCCGAAAGACATGGAGAAAACTTCGTTCATTACCCCATGGGGTACCTTTTGTTACAAGGTGATGTCGTTCGGCTTGAAGAACGCCGGGGCAACCTATCAAAGGGCCATGACTACTCTGTTTCATGACATGATACACAAAGAAATCAAGGTATATGTCGATGACAAGATTGCAAAAGCTAAGACAGAAGAGGAGCATGTGACCCACCTGTCGAAACTATTCGAGCGTTTAAGAAAATACAAACTCCGCTTGAATCCCAATAAGTGCACCTTCGGTGTCCGTTTGGGGAAACTCTTAGGGTTCATCGTCAGCCAGAAAGGGATTGAGGTCGATCCTGACAAGGTCAAGGCCATCCGAGAAATGCCTTCTCCGAAAACTGAAAAACAAGTCAGAGGATTCTTGGGACGTTTGAACTACATCTCCAGATTCATATTCCTTTTGACCGCCACGTGTGCGCCGATTTTCAAATTACTAAAAAAGAATCAGGATTGCGTTTGGTCAGAAGATTGCCAAACCGCCTTCGACAGTATTAAGGAATACCTGTTGAATCCGCCGATTTTATCACCTCCAGTGGAAGGAAGACCACTGATCATCTACCTCACAGTCCTAGAGGACTCAATGGGATGTGTACTTGGCCAACAAGATGAAACCAAAAGGAAGGAGTCTGTCATTTACTATCTAAGCAAGAAGTTCCCCGACTGCGAGACTCGGTACACGATGCTTGAGAAAACTTGTTGTGCTTTGGCTTGGGAAGCCAAACGTCTTCGCCAATACATGATTCGTCACACTACTTGGTTAATCTCCGAAATGGATCCAATCAAGTATGTCTTCGAAAAGCCTGCTCTCACGGGAAGAATCGCCCATTGGCAGATGTTGTTATCAGAATATGACATAGAGTACCATGCTCAGAAAGCCGTTAAGGGGAGTGTTTTAGCCGATCATTTGGCTCATCAACCGATTGACAATCAAGAACCAATCGGGTTTGACTTCCCAGACGAAGATGTCATGTATCTAAAAATGAAAGATTGCGATGAACCGTTACCCAGTGAAGGGCCAGAACCAGGTTCCCAATGGGGACTTATCTTTGACAGAGCAGTTAATCATTATGGAAATGGAATTGGGGCAATCATTGTTACCCCTCAGGGTACCCACATTCCTTTCACCGCTCAACTTACGTTCAAATGTACGAACAACGAGGCCGAATACGAAGCTTGTATTATGGGTCTCGAAGAAGCGATTGATTTAAGGATAAAAAACTTGGATGTATACGGCGATTCAGCCTTGGTTATCAATTAGATAAAAGGAGATTGGAACACATACCAATCAGGACTGATTCCTTACAAAGATTATGCAAGAAGGTTGTTACCTTTCTTTAACAGAATCGAGTTTCATCACATCCCTCGTGATGAGAATCACATGGCTGATGCCTTAGCCACTCTCTCTTCCATGATTAGTGTAGGTCAACGGAATGACCTACCTAAGATCAACATAATGCGCCTTGAAAGGCCCGCTTACATCTTCACGATTGAAGCAGTCATAGACGACAAACCTTGGTATCACGATATCAAATGCTTCCTTCAGAAACAAGAGTACCCATCTGGGGCACTCAGAAAAGACAGGAAAACCCTCAGAAGATTGGCTGGAAACTTCTTCCTGAGCGATGACACTCTTTATAAGAGGAATTTTGACTTGGTCTTGCTCCGATGCGTAGACAGACCAGAAGCAGACATGCTTATGAAAGAAATTCATGAAGGATCTTTTGGCACTCATGCCAACGGACACACAATGACGAGAAAAATCCTAAGAGCAGGGTACTACTGGTTGACCATGGAATCCGACTGCTACAAGTACATGAGGAGGTGTCACAAGTGTCAGATATACTCCGACAAAATTCATGTACCGCCATCACATCTCAAAGTTCTTTCTTCACCGTGGCCTTTTTCCATATGGGGAATCGACATGGTTGGCTTGATCGAACCTAAGGCTTCAAACGGACATCGGTTCATCCTGGTAGCCATTGACTATTTCACCAAGTGGGTCGAAGCAGCGTCGTACGCTAATGTAACCCGACAAGTGGTGGTCTGATTTATCAAAAACAATATCATCTGCCGTTATGGTGTTCCAAGCCAAATCATTATTGATAATGGATCTAACTTGAATAATAAGATGATGATAGAGTTGTGCGTTGAGTTCAAGATCGAACACCATAACTCATCTCCCTACCGACCCAAGATGAACGGAGCGGTAGAAGCGGCTAACAAGAACATCAAGAGGATCGTTCAAAAGATGGTTGTAACCTATAAAGATTGGCACGAGATGCTACCTTTTGCTCTTCACGGTTATCGAACATCTGTCCGCACTTCAACAGGGGCAACCCCTTTCTCTCAGTATATGGCATGGAGGCAGTTCTCCCCATAGAAGTAGAGATCCCATCAATCCGGGTATTGATGGAAGCTAAGCTTTTAGAAGCTGAATGGTGTCAAAGTCGACACGACGAATTAAACCTGATCGAAGAGAAGCGGATAACGACACTATGCCACGGTCAGTTGTATCAGCAGAGAATGAAGAAGGCGTTCGACAAAAAGGTCCGACCTCGTGTCTTCAGAAAAGGAGACCTCGTGCTCAAGAAGATACAATCGTTTCTCACTGATTCCCAGGGCAAATGGACCCCAAATTATGATGGCCCCTATGTGGTCACGAAAGCTTTCTCAGGCGGTGCCTTGAGACTTGCAACCATGGGCGGAGAGGAATTTACCTACCCCACGAATGTTGATGTAGTCAAGAAATACTTCGCCTAAACTATAAAAAAAAAAACGTCTCGGTGGATTGAAAACCCGAAAGGGCGGTCCAGGCAAAAGTTAGAGACATGGAAAAAATCATCCCGATGGGTTGGAAACATCAAAGTACAATCCAGGCAAAAATTAGGGATAATGGCAAGTAACTATGTTCAACCGAGGCGGATCCCTCAGCAGCAGTTACACCATCCATCGGAGGAAAACTCCTGTCACGGTCATCTTCGACAGAAGCTCAGGATGTCCCGAATTCAAAGTTGGTAGAAGGATAGTGGGCATTATGTTTCAACGTAGCCATTTTCCCTGTAAATTACCATTTTCAAACTTTGCATATACTCTTTGGAATCACGCGTTTGGCTGATCTCCATCTTATCAATAAAATTTGAGCCCTTGTGCTTTTGTTTGTAATTCTTATTTGTTTTAGCTTTATAGAATGGCGTTTTAACATGATTAACGATTCTTGAAATAAAACAAAAATGAATTTACTTGTAAAACTTTTTCTGCTTTTAAATTAAAGATGGCAATTGCTTTTGACTGTTGAACATCGAAAGAACGTCGATCGCGTCTCCAAAGGCGTTTGAATTTCAAAGTGCAGAATCAAAGTACTCCTTCTAAGACAGTACGCCTGAACGAAGGATCAACTGTTTGAGATGTGGTTTTCCCATCTGATACCCTCGGCCGAGTTCTTATCTCCTAAGCCCGATCAACAGTATTCCCCGCAGGGACTATTTCTCCTAAGCAAGGTAGGATTGCTACTTTTGGACCAAGTGATACCTTTCATCTCCAGCAGTGGCCGAGTATCTAGTCGTGTTCATCCGCCAGTCTATGTGTCGCGTCAGTTTTGTCAGCATATACATACATACATCATGCATTTGATTTGTATTCACATTTCATATTGCATCACTATCACTCTAGTCAGTCTTGTCCCTTAGTGATAACAGTTTTCTCAATCGAGTTGTCAGTTCTTACCTCGTCAAGAAATGTTGCGTTTGAACAATCTCACCTCCAGTGTATCTCTGGATTAGAATCGGCACTCGACCACTTTGATAACTTGAACCTCTGAAAAGCCAGAGAAGCTTTCTACAGATGTCACTCTTCGCCATCGAAGATGATATCCTTGCTTTCCAGGATTAAAGAAAAATCCCTAGAGAAAGCCTCCTAAACAGAGATTTGGCAGTACAGCTGCCTTTCTCCGAAAGACCGCTGATGAAAATGTCATCGGCACCTCAAAATTGGAGCCCATCATATGGCATTTCTCTGGGAAGATCCCGAGAAAATTATGATGTAAGACCCCAAGCGGAAGCAGTCTCTCAAGAGACTCATTTTCCCCAGATAGAGTCGACAAATGGCGTCTCCAACAGAGAAGTTTGTGTACCTCTACAACTCAGACGAATGGGTTCCCCAGCAAGTCTGACATCAAAACTTTTTCCACTCAAATGGCATCTCCCCAGGAAAATCCGGCGGGAAGTTTGAGGAAAACAGCTACGAATAGCGTCCCTTGTCAAGAAAGTTTATTGACAAAAGAAACTAAGACCATTTCCTTGGTAGGAAACCAGGATCGAGGGGAAGTTTACTTCAGAAACTAAGACCAGTTCCTTGGTAGGAAACCAGGATCGAGGGGAGGTTTATTTCAAAAGAAAACTGAGACCAGCTCCTTGGCTGAAGACCAGGATCGAGGGGAAGTTTAATCCTCAGAAACTAAGACCAGCTCCTTAGCAAAAGAAAATGAATGTGCAAGCTGCCATTCATAGCCATCAAAATTTTGGGTATTCCGATATTTAATCCTCTTGCACCCCGAATGCCCGAATACCTTCGTCATTCACACCTTCGGGTCCAAGAAGATTAAATAGGGGCATCTGTCATACCCCAAATTTTGACCACTAAGATTCCCATCATTGTGTCAATCATCATCACAATATGGATGAACCATCATGCCTCATCAAATGCCTCAAGGGTTGTTGAGCATTCACTACAATCAAAATTAGGGTTTTAAGCCCTCTCAGAGCCTTAAACAAAGGATCAATCAAGGAATGACATGATTTTCAACTTTTCTAGCCTCTAAAATATCCGCAATGGATCAAAAGGACTCCCATTTCAAGGATTAAGCACAAGGTTGCTCCCTTCTAGGTGGATCAAGTCTCAAGATCGACAGTGTCACCAAATTAGGGTTTTGGTCGACCAGGGCCTCCAGATGGAATTTTTTCCTCTGGGCATGAGCCAAATATCCAAAACATAACCTAATATACTCCATGGAACCTCATAGACCCAATCATCAAGTCAATTTCATCTCAGGGGATGCATACATCAAAAATCAGGAATTAAGGTTTCTTGACCTAATTCACCCCTAAGTTGGCTTTTGGGTCAAATCATGAGCCAAGACTTCAAGAGAGGATTTGAGGGTCTTTAATATACTATATTGATCCATTTGCAACAATGGATTAATCCAAGAAGCTTGAGCAACAAGTCTCAATTTCATCTGCACCACAATTAGGGTTTCGCGAGGAAAGTCAACTGTAACTTTGACTTTTGACCAGGACATGCTCCCAAACCCTAAGACATGATTCAATATACCCTATGACACCCATGGAACATGTCCATCAAGTTTGATTTAGGTCAAGGACATGATTTCCTGAAGAATTGCACAGTTTGGAATTCATCTGATAAAAAGTCAACTGTGCACAAAAGTCAACTTTGACTTTTTGAGATTTTTCACCAAAATGGATTTTTAACCCTAAAATGATGTTAATGTATGATTTGAATCATCATTCATCAAGAAAAATCAAAGAAAGTGGGTTAACTTGTGAAAGGGGTAACCATAAAAACTTAGAAAAATTTCTAAGTTATGGAAAAAGTGACACTAATGTGCCAACTTTGGAGGACCATAAATCCTAAACCACAAGGCCATTGTTCCCCATTCAAAGCTTGATTTGTAGATCACATTGCCCTCTACAAAAGCTTCATACTGACCTATGTCCAAATTCCTCATGGATTTTGAGTTATGGAGTGATCAAAATCAAGAAAAGTCACTTTGTTCCAACACTTAGTGAAAATTTCACTAAGTCAGAATCTGCCTTTACTTTTTTCCAAATGTAGGGGGATTTTTCACTTGGATTCAAAAGAGATCAAAACCAAACATGTTCAAACAGTTTTTGTATCTTGTAAGGGCTTTCCAAAATGGCCAAGAACATTACCAAATTCAATTTGAGCTATGAGATATGACATTGGCAAGATGCCTTGCTGAAATCTGCCAAGGCAAGGCAGATTTTTGCACTTTTGGTCGATTTGCCAAAATCAGCCAAATCTAAACACTCCTATCTACTTGGACACCTCTGAGGATTGAATCTAAAGGGGACAATCACTGAGCCAAGCCTCCAAAGTCTTTGGAACAAGAAATAGCATGTTGAACCTAGAATTGCCAAAATAGGGACAAGACTCCAATTTTGGATTGGAGCATTCAATGGAAGCATCAAGGTGGCATGGACTGAGCTCTTGGCAACTGAATTCAGTCAAGACTTATCCACTACCAAGGGGACCAGCAGCCTGTGCCCTAACCTCTAGTCAATGGCTAGAGGAGACTTGGATTTTCATTTGCCAACATTGGCCAAACCTACTCAGCAGTTGCCATTCACTATTCCTTGCAAAACAAACTTGCTCTACTATAAATAGAGCTCAATTGTGATCAGTTTAAGTACACCAAAGCCATCAAACAGATGCTTTCCTCAAAATCTCTTCTTTCACTTCAATTTTGCCTTCTAAGGCAAGTCACTATCGGGTTTTGAGTTTGAGAGCTTTTCCAATCAAACCAATCACACACACACCTCATATACATCACATATGAGCTGATCAAACACTTAAACAACAACTGGAACACTGATTTCTCTGAATCACCAGTCAATTGCTCAAGGTTTTAACCAAGTTGCAGTTGAGATGCCATGAAGTGATCCAGCCAGTTTCAATCAAGTCCAAGCATTCAAACACACTCCATAGGGTGTAGGGAAGCTGTTCAGATCATCACAACTCATCTGTAACACCTCCAACACAAATCAAGATCACCAACTGCAAGTGGTAAGCATGAGCTCTTCTAACTCTATGATCCCTGCAATTTTTGCTGCACAATTATTTGGCCATATGTTCATAATCATGCATGGAATGTTTCCCCTCAATTAATTGCATTGTCTGAATCGTGTATCAAAAATCCCAGCCTTCATGCAGAATCTAGGGTTCTTGAGGATTGTTCATGATTTCTTGTTTTATGTTTAATTTAAATGAAATTAATTGTCATAGACATGATCGTGAGGTTGAAACGAGTTGATTGGTATGTGGATTGCATGATATGATTAAGTATTCAGTGAGATTGGATAGAAAATGCAAATCTGGGAAACTCAGAACACGCGCGTGTTCTTGCCCTTGTTCTTGGCGCCATTTTCCAACATTTGAATATTTGAATTTTGTGATTTTTATTTAATTGATTCAAAAATTAATTTCTCTCCGAGTTTTAATGATTTTGAGTTGATTCTTTTTTTAATAATTCACAAAAATGTTGAAATATTTTATTTTCCCAAAAAAAATCCCAAAAATATTATTTATTTCATATAATTGAAATTTTTGCAAAGAATTAATATTTTAATTGTTTTTGACATTTAAAATATTTTTCCCTCTTGATTTTGTAAAGATTAATGACTTCTAATTATTTTGTAGGTTAATACTTGATTTTTGAAGCATTAATCCAAGATTATAATTTGTTTCCCACATGTTAAACAATTTTTGATAATTTTAATTGAATTTTTATTCAATTAAAATACATTTTGGAAATAAATTAGGGTTTTTTATTAATTCAACCCTCACAAATCATTTTCAAACACTTTTGGGCCTCTATTAGAGTGTAAGACCCAACCCACTTGTACAGAAATATTTTGGGCCTCTATAAGTCCCTCTGTACATTTTTAAATTCAGCACGATCGTCGCCAGTTTAAAGATAAACCATTTGGGCCTCTCCTTGAGCTATAAGACCCATTCAAAACTTTTGGGCCTCTATTAGTGTGTAAGACCCAATCCCCTTTTAACCAAAACACTTTGGGCCTCAGATATTGTATAAGCCCCTTTGCGTTAAAAGAAAATCTCGGCGCGATCGCCATTTTAAACGAAAAATCATCTGGGCCTACCCTTGTGTTATAAGCCCCACTCTTTTTCTTTAAAACTTTTTGGGCCTCTTGAGAGAGTGTAAGACCCATCCCTTTATACAGAAAACAATTTTTGGGCCACAGTCACTTGTATAAGTCCCTCTGTACAAATTCAACAGTGCAATCACTGATAAAAATCCTGGGCCTCTCCTTAAGTTGTAAGTCCCAAATCTTTCTTTTTCAAAGCACTTTCTCATTTGATTTTGAAATATATTGTTGTTTTCAATCTTTCTTTGTTTAACAACTAACCAAACAGCATGGAAGCTCTACAACCGAGTAAGTGTTTATATGCTTTCATTTACCGCTTTCATATACATATAACTGTATTGTGGGGCTGTTTCGCTGTAAGTCTTCTTTCATAAACTCATATCAACTGTGTAATAATAGTATAGATATTTAGAGTTTCCCCGGCAACTACGTCTAGCATTAAGCCCGTTGATCACTCTTAAATAGTCAAAACTAGATCCCCATAGGATTACTAGACACAGTCTTCCCTCCTCTTGGGGTTAAACAATATGGAGATATGAAAGGCAGCATTCTCTGTGAACCCTTTCATAGACTGTCACTCGTAGAAGTTGTCGAAGAAACTCTACTCCCCAGAGGTGATCTCTTCTCCGTGAGTTGCATCTCTTGAGTTTCTTCCAAATTCTCAAACTTTCCTGGCTTGATCTATTCTCGGTGAATGGCATGTCTTGAATTTCTCGGGGTTTGGGGACCCACATGCTTCTTAAAAGCACTTGTCAAGAAACTATATTCCCCAGAGATGATCTTTTCTCCGTGAATGGCATCTCTTGAGTTTTTTCCAAATTCTCGAACTTTCCTGGCTTGATCTATTCCTCGTGAATAGCCTGTCTTGAATTTCTCGGGGTTTGGGGACCCGTCGGCTTCCTAAAAGCATCCCCGCCTCCTCTTGGGCGTTGTACAAGGACCCGTCGGCTTCTTAGAAGTATTCACAACCTCCTCTTAGGCTTCGTATAATGATTCTTCCTCCGGGAATGATAGCCTCCTCTTGGGCTTCATACAAGGACCACTCGGCTTCTTAAAAGTTTCCAGCCTCCTCTTGGGCTTCGTACAAATTGTCCTGACGACCTTCTAGAGGTATAGGAACATAACTTAGTCATCTTCATAGAACAGTCCTTTCCAAGAGTCTACTACTGTTTCTCAAAGCATAGTACAAAAGATGAAACTCTAGACACGGACAGTCTAATTTCCTTGAGTCTCCAAGACATTCTCAAGCACCCTTCAAAAATTGGAAGGAACCCCGTGGACTTGGACAACCTCAATACCCTTTGGATTTCCCACTTCCTTAAAGAACAGGAAATATCCCTGATCCTCGAATCAAAATCCCTGAGTGCAAACATTACTCATATAAGAACTGATTTTCTCTTTAAATCAGCATACTGGACCTGTCACTCAACTTAAACAGTAACCATAGCCTCCTCTTGGGCTTTGTACAATGATTCTCCCCAGCGGAGCTAACAATTTTAGCCTCCATCTCGGGCTTCGTACGAGATACCAGAGACTCCCTCGTTGAGTCAATCACCCCTTTCGCCTCCATCTCGGGCTTTGTACGAGATACAAAAATTCTCTTGCTGAGTCAAATAGCCTCCATCTAGGGCTTTATACGAGATACCAAAAGATTCCCTCGTTGAGTCAAAACCTTTTAGCCTCTCTCTCGGGCTTTGTACGAGACACATATTAGCCTCCTCTTAGGGTTTGTATAAGAAAACCGCTGGTTGATCTAATCAACCTTTTAGCATCAAAGTTGTGCCTTGTTCACAGTACACAAACATCAACAACTCCTTCCCCTTCATCTAATTGCTGTAAGCGGCAAGCCTCTGGATCATCTACATCCATGCCACTGTCCCTCTTTTAGCATGAGAAATTCCTAAGGAAAGATAACATTGCTCTACACTGAGTTAAAGTCTTCTCCTTTAGGTTGGAAATCCCCTATAAAGGAAATTATGGCATTGCCGGATTCACATATCCCGGTTAAAGTAATTCTCCCTTATAAACGGTTATGACAACAAACCCCTCTTTAGAGATGACAAATTCTCTCTAAAGTTGAGACCTTTCAGCTTCACATCTCGGGCTTTGAACAAGATACAAACTACCTTTCGCTTCACGTCTTGGGCTTTGAACAAGACACCAAAACAACCATTTCCTCCCATAGAATAGGAGGAACTACGAACGCTCTGATTTCCCTGTTTCGGTAAACGGGAATACGTAGGCATAAGATTGAAAGAAAAGATCTTAGCGAGCACACTTAACAAAAACCCTAAATCCCATACTTTCACACATCCGTCCTAACCTCTCACCAATCGACCGAACACCACTTTTAAAAAAATACACCCAATAGAGACCCAGAATCTTTGTAGCATCTGTAAACCAACAGTTTTGACTGTTTAACCTCAGTTTGCAAGCAGGGTTAATTTGAGACATCTATTTCCCTTCCTTCATCAGCTTTAATAGGATAAAAAATGAATCGAGCTGTAGATACCAAAGAGCGGTAGTGCTTCGCAACCACGTCCAAAACCGCTTGCTACATGAAGGTGAAGGGCGGTGAGTTTGTGTTGAAGGAGAAGAGAGATTATGAAGTAGAGGTGGAAGTAAAAATGGCATATGAAGATGGTATTGAAAGGGATGAAGGAAGGTTACCGGTTGAGAGATTTTGAGAGCGAGGATGAGTTTTTTGAAGAATGTTCGAGAAGAGGTTTATGGGGTTTGAGGAAGAAATTGTGCAGGGTGTATTTTGTTCCCATTGAACTTCCGAAATGACGGAATAGGTGCCTCTATTTGTAGGAGGATGAGAGGGTATATGGGGAAATTTTGGGAAGAGAATGTGAGCTGGAAATATTGATTGTACTGCTGCGTTTTGCGTTACGGTTCGGAGTGGTAGCTGCGTTTGTTGTTTTCATGATTTAGAAGGTGGGGTCATGGAAAGCTTGAGTGGAAAGAATTGTGAATAAGTTTATGTTGCAGGTTTGCTTCATGCTGTGACAGTTTGTTGATACGGTGCGAAATGGTTTGGCATAGTGTACTATTTCTCTTTCCATATTCTGCAAGTTCATGGTTTGTGTGATGTACGGACGGGTGATGAAGGTGCGTAGTGGATTCGCAATGTTGTTGTTGTGTGGTGGAGGCTACTTGGAGACTTGTATTTTTCTTTTGTGTGCCTGATGCATTGTTGAAATTACATGGGCTGATGCGTTGCTTTTTGTTCTATTTGTAATACCATATTTTTTGTGAGATTTTTTTGTGAATGGACATTGTAATGGGCATTTTGGATGTAAATGGTGTTTTTTTTGTTTGTGGAAATGATTTTTTTTATTTTGAAAACTGGGTTAAGGATAATTGGATAGAAATGAGTTTTGATGGATTTTAAGAATAGTTAAAATGGATATGAATTAGATAATGAATAATGGATAATGGGATAAAATTGGTTTTAAATGGATATGGATGGATTTTATATATGGATAATGGGATGGTTAAAAAAAATAGATTTAGAAAAATATGGTTTATGGAATTTGGATTGGATAAAAATGGTTAAATAATAAAAGAGAAATGAAGTTGAAGACAACATATTTTTTTTTGGATTTTTGAATAATTGTCAGTGGGTGGAATGTGCAGATGAAACATATATACAGATATGACAAATTTGGGGTATGACAATAACATAATCATTTCCTCCCTCAACCCATGAGTTGATACCTTGTTTTTGTTCTTGACCCCTAAGTCAATGTTGTCTTTACTTTCACAACCCCTGAGTTGATACCTTGTTTTTGTTCTTGACCCCTGAGTCAATGTTGTCTTTACTTTCTTGACCCCCGAGTCGATATCAGTGTTACTATTTTCTTAACCCCCGAGTTGGTATCCTGTTTTAGTTCTTGACCTTCGAGTCGATATTGTCTTTATCTTCCTGACCCCCAAGTCGATGTTGTTACCTTTACCTTTTTTTCAATCCCTGAGTTGATGACAATGTATCTTTTTGTTTATTCAACCCCCGAGTTGACTCGTTTTTTAGATTTGTTCAAGACCCCCGAGTCGATGGTATGTTTGTTAGTCTCAACCCCTGAGTTGATCTACCATTATTCCCAGCAATGTCCAGACTCTCATTTTCATATCCCCAACATTTTGCATACATTTCTACATCATTTGCATGCTTGTTTAGCCAGTTCCTGTAGGGTAGGGCATTCCTAAGGACATTGTCCCCCGTCGCTTTAATTCTTGAGTCCTCTTTACCTTTCGTAGGAGGAATATCTCAACCTCTTATATGTCCTCAGGATCCTACAGGGATGCCTCCCCTTTCAAGACTGGCAAAGCACTTTTGTTCATTCCGCATTGCATCTCAAGCATATCATCATGTCCCTCATAACCAATTGCCTTTTTGCCCACTGACAGATACTTTTCTCAAGCCATCCCACTAATTCATCACCTTTCATTCCACTCCTTTCCCGACTGAAAAATTCTGGGTACTCTTATATTTAATCTCCTTGTACGTTGATTGTAAGAAAGCCTGTGCCACCCATACCTTCAAGTCTAAGAAGATTAAATAGGGGCATCTGTCACACCCTCATATTCACCCTAACCCTAACCTTACATATCATATCATTTTTGTCATCTATGCATTCCATTAGGTCATCATCATCATGTGTTTCATTGAGCTCCTAGAGCTAGGCATCAAGAGGATCTTGGAATCAAGGCTTCCTATTTGATTTGAGGTATTTTCATGCAAGGTTGAAGCAACGGTTTGAGCTCACAGCATCAGGAGTGTTAAATATCAAGTTCATTCAGCTATGAGGCTTCCCTCTGCCAAGATTCATCAAGTATCAGGTTGTTTCTTCACCAGTATGCACCTGAAGCATGGAGTTTAGGGTTTCTTACTCCTTGGTGTTCAAGATGGGAATGTGCCATTCAATTCATATTTACTTGAGGCTGTCAGGTCAATGATGTGTGCAGTGAGGCTTCAATTCATTGGTTGTGACCTAATCTTGGTCAGGCAAGATTTTGTTTCAAGGTAAAGGCCAAGGAGTGCATGATTCGAGTGGGGCATGCTTGAAGTTTCAATTAGGGTTTCTGTGTGAACTCAATTGTCTGTGGATCATGTTATCAGGTTATAATGGGTCAAGAACTTCGTCAATGGTTGTTTCATCTTAATTAAGGTTTTGGGTATTGCAATTCATATTTCAAGTCATGTTCTCATGATTTCAAGGCATGTTGGTGGCTAAGCATCTGATTCATAGTGGAGATTTGGTGTAGCAGTGCAAGTAGTAAATTTCAGAGGACTAATTCAGTGATGGTTTCATTTTAATTCAGTTCCAGTCCAAGACAGGTTCCTGATCAGTTTTGCTTTCAAGAATCAATTCAAGTTTTATTTAAGTGTAAGTTTGAGAAAATTGGAATTTGGTTGTGTGAAATTTGAAGTGGATCGCGCAAAAATTTTCAAAGCCCATTACAAGGTTTGTTGCCAAAAAGAAACAAGTTGCAGAAAAAACTTTTTTACAACAGAGTTACAACCTCCAACAAGCCTCCACACTGCAACACGCTGCAAACACTACTGTACCTGCTGAGATTTTCTCCTCACGCCAAAACTCTGCCTCAACTTGTACGCACCCTGCTGCAAGGCCTGCGAAATCACACATCACACTGCACTAATCCCACACTAGACCAACAGCTGCACAGGCCAAGACAAAAACCTCCAGATCTGCATCATAAGCAACACGCTACAACAACAACACATACAGCCTGCCACTTCTGTCCAAAATTCTGCAATGCATTTGCACAAGCTTACAGCGACTACACAACAACAATAACCTGCATCATTTATTTTAGAAAGTGAATTATCAACAGCAACAAGACAAAGCAAGGTTGAAAATTTGATTTTAAAAAGAGGAGAGGAATTGGAACTCAGACTCACTCGGAAAGTTTCCGCTGAACCTCACACGTCTCACCTTTGAAAAAACTCAAAATTCAATCTTCTTCATTTCCTTCTTTCCATTACACAAACCCCCTCACCTACTGCTCACATCATAACCCATCTTACCGCACCGATCATCATCTCACCACACCAGAACACCCAACCGTGATGACAACGTCGACAATAACCCACCAACAACAAGTAATGACGTGAAAAAATAGAAGAAGAGGAAACTCACTAAAAAAAGGAACTGCAAAGTTCTGGTGTGGACACTTCGCCCGCGCCGTTTCGAACAACAACATGCTCAAACTGCACTGCTTGTGAAACCATGCTCTCGTTATGATTCACCATCTGAAAATCGGTTCACAATAACAAATGCAACCTATCTCAGCTTGCAGCGTCACCAACATTCCTCCTCAACCGCCCTCATAATAAACATCACCCAGAAAAGAGAAAAAGAAATTTCAGCAACCAACCATCATCGTTCGTTCAAAAGCAAGAGGAAGTAACAGTGCAATAAAAAAGGATGAACACATTACTTGAACATTTTGTTTACAGACTTGAATCTTTGTGGTAAAACTCTTCCTCCCTCTATTTCGCTTATCCTATCAACTAATGCTTTTGATATGCCACTGTTTTCTCTTTTTCCTTTCACGTTTGATTTAAACATGTCCGTGAGAGAGAGTGGTTCTGATAAACCATGAAAGTCGATTTTGAGATTGAGACGAATTTAAGAAAGTGAATCGTGAGGGTGACAGATCGAAGAAGGGTCGAATTGGGTAAACGTTTGATCGTGAGGTTTAGGAGAAATAGAAATCGTATTCTTTCTGTTTTCCATTTAGAGAAATTCATTTTTGCTTCCTCCTTGATGCACGGCCACTTGATGCAAATTTTAGGGTTTACTTGTTTCTTTCCTTTTCACTTAATGGCAACTGGATTGGGCCTGACCAGACACGAGTTCGTACGGTCTTGTATATGGGTCATCTAAAGCCCATTTTCTTTGTTTTAACTTTAGAATAACACTAGATTTAATTTAATTTTAGGATAAACTTGTTTGTTTTAATTTTATTAATTACTAATCTAAAAATAACCAAAAAGAATTAGTTTCATTTTTTTAACTTTAGAATATTTTTATAATTAGTTTATTTTTTAAATCTAGTTTTAATTTTATTTTGTTTAAGTATAACATAAAAATAAAATAAAAAAAGATGAAAAGAGAGTTGGACTGGTATCTTCGAGTTCTCTCTTTGATTGTTTAAGTGTGAGGAGTCTTCTTCACACTCGAATAATTGTCTTCTCTAAAAAGATTAATAATCCATTTCACATCAAACTTTTTATAACAAATCTAATCAAATTTATTTTCTCAATCACTTGGTTGAAAAAGAGAGAGAGTCGAGTCTTCGGTTCACTCTCCCGATTACTTGGGCCCGAGGACCCTTTCTTAAGTCTTCAAGTAATCGTCATCCGCTTAAAATACTTTAACTATATAAAAACACTTTCACAACTAAGGTTGAAAAAGAGAGAGAGAGTCGAGTCTTCGATTCACTCTCCCGATTACTTGGGCCCGAGGAGCCTTTCTTAAGCTTCAAGTAATCGTCATCAAAATAGAACAATCAACACATTAAATCAACTTCTCGCCTTCGTGCGATCAAAACTCTTTCTTAAAAGGACATGTTACGTCCGTTCTACCGCAAACAGGTAACACCTAAGACTCCATGAACGAGCTACAATACACCTAACAGCTAGAACGCGCACAATAGCATCGTCCATAAAAAATACCGATAAACCGTAGGTCGAACTACGATTTCTCTGATTCTTCATTCTTGTCCGAATGTAAGATACGTAGGCACAAGATTGCGATGATCTTGGCGAGCCACCTTCTATCCATCTTCCGTTTTCCACACCTTTCTATTTTTCATCCTTCCCAAAAAGGACATGTTAAGTCCGTTCTACCACAAACAGGTAACGCATAAGACTCCACAAGCGAGCCGCAATACACCTAACTGCTAGAATGCGCACGTTAGCATCGTCCACACACCCTTCCATTTTCTTCACCCGTAGGCCGAACTACAGACGCTCTGATTCCTCACTTCTTTGAAGTGAAGATACGTAGGCACAAGGGCACCAATCCTTGGCAAGCACCCTAATAAAAAACCACCCATTCTCCCTTAGAAAACCAAACCTTTTTACCTTACCTTTTCGCTTTATTCCCATAGAAGAAAACAAACAATCCTTAGCTAACTTTCTCACGAATCGAAATAAGAGGTTCCCGTTGAGTACAACGGATGTGAGGGGTGCTGATACCTTCCCCTCATGTAACCGACTCCCAAACCCAGAATGTGGTTGCGATGACCACGTTCTTTCCCTAAAGGTTTTATCGATATTTCCCTTTCCCTCTTTGGGATAAATAAAATTCGGTGGCGACTCTGTGTTTTCTGCGTCCATCGCGAAGGTCGTTACCCTGTCATTTTTCGAGGTGCGACACCGGCCACCAGAAAGTCTCAGAACAGCCAGTCCAAGAAAAAGGATGGTGAAGTCAGCGCTATGACTGCTCGAGTTTCTCCTCAGTATCAAGCTCCCATGGCTCCCATGCCATATTATCCATATCCATACATTGCAGCTGCACAGTATCAACAACCTCCATATCAGTATCATCCACAACAACCAGTTCAGAATGCTCAGAATCAGCAACAGAATTAACAGAACAACAAAAGTCAACAAAATCATAATTGTCAGAACAACAATAATCAAGGAAACTGTAAGCGTCCGAATTTTGACAGAATTCTAGGGTCATACACCGAATTGTTTCCTTACTTGGTTCACCAAGGGGTAATTTTCCCCAAGCAGATTGCACCTTCAATTCCTCCATTTGGCCCGAAGCATAATCTGAATGCATCCTGTGCTTATCATGCTGGATACATATGACATGCAACAGAGGATTGCTTTGTTTTCAAAACCAAGGTTCAGGAACTCATTGATAAGAAGGTTCTGACTTTCGCTGAGGAAGGACCTAACATTCAGAATAATCCATTGCCGAATCACAATTGACCTGCGGTTAACATGATTGAGGATAGTTCAAAGGCTGAATTGGTCATGGATGTTGACGAGGTAAAGACCCCGATGGCTATGGTTTTTAAGAGATTGAATGAACACGGGCTGTTGAAAGGGTTGCATGGTAAGTGTCAGATTTGTGACGATAGTCCCGACCAGTGTCGAAGGCTGAAGGGTTGTGTCCAGTTTCAGATGAACCATGGTGAAGTGCAGTTTGCCAAGTCTAAACCTATTGAGGAAGTTGTTGCTATCGAGCCGTTCACCATCGTCTATAGGAAAGTTCCTGTGGAATCCCCTAAGCAGAAGAAGGTGCAACCCATCGTTGTTTGTCCGTCGAAGCCGTTTCCGTATCAGAATTCTAAGGAGGTACCTTGGAAGTATGGGTCAACTGTGTTTTCTGGAGGTCAAGAGATAAGGCTCGCCGAATCTGAGATCGTGAATGTTACAGTCAGTGGAGGTATGACTCGTAGTGGATGAGTGTTTGCTCCGAAGGTCACTACAAAGCCTGTTCAAGTTCCAACTGTTGTTTCTCCTAAGGAGATACCTGTAACTGCAACCCCTGTTGTTCAACCAGGGGCATCTACTGCTATTCCAGTACCAACTATTTCGTCTGAGGATGTTCCGAAGAGCAAAGAGACCCTTGATGATCAAGAGTTCCTTAAGTTGATCAAGAAAAGTGACTTTAAAATTATGGATCAGCTGGGTCAGACTCTCTCGAGGATCTCAATTTTGTCCTTACTTATGAGTTCGCCTGCGCACATATCAACTTTGTTGAGAGTCTTGAATAGTGCTCATGTTATGCATGATATATCCGTCATTGAGTTTGATGATGTAGTGGCCAACATAACTGCAAGTCGGTATTTGGGCTTTAATGAATCAGAATTGCCTCCTGAAGGAACTGCCCACAATAAAGCGCTACACATATCTGTAACTTGCGCAGACATCTTGTTAACTCATATTCTAGTGGATACCGGTTCTTCCCTTAATGTGATGCCTAAGGGCACATTGAGTTGATTACTGGTGGAAGGAAACGAGATGAGACCAAGTGCCTTAGTTGTCAGAGGCTTTGACGGGTCTCGAAGGAAAGTTATTGGGGAAGTGGACTTACCCATCAATATTGGGCCGCATTTGTTCATCATTACCTTCCAGGTGATGGATATAAATCTGGCGTACAGTTGCCTACTGGGTCGTCCATGGATCCACGCTGCAGGGGCAGTCACCTCCACTTTACATCAGAAGTTGAAGTTCATGTTTGATGATCATCTTGTCATCGTCTGTGGTGAAGAGGATTTGATTGTAAGCGAGTTATCATCTTTTCGATACGTCAAGACCGAGGAAGGCATAGCTGAGGTGCCGTTGCAGTGTCTCAAGTTCGAAGATGTCAGCTCTGCTTCAACTAGTTAAAGTAGATCACCACAGTTGTCTTTAGCGTCTGCTAAGAGTGCTAAGGAGACTATCCAGAAAGGTGCTTTGTCAGGCTGGGGGCATGTGATTGATGTGGTTGAGAAGCATAATCGTTTTGGATTGGGTTATCGTCCTGGTCGTCAATCTGGTTCCTATGGTCAGAAGCAGTGCAACTTGATCAAGTTCAATAGCGTGGGTTTCCAGCAAGGTGACAACGTGGCAGCTATTGATGATGCCGGTCCCAGTAATCTGACTTCGAGCCTTGTGCACAAGTTGATAGCTTGTAAAGGGCCTCACGCTTTAGCAATATTATGTGATCAATAAATAAAAGCTTTTTCCATTCAAAATCATGCTCTATTTTCTTTCTTTATTTTTACTTTTTCATAAATAAATGGAAAAAGTTTCTTTTCTTTTTCACTTTTCAAAATAGCTCATTCTAAACATATTCATAAACATGCAGAACTAATAAAAGCATTGATAACAACATGGCAAACATCCATTGTAATTCTGGAATTCTAATTAACCAAGCCGAAGAAGATGGTGAGGAAGATTGTGAATTACCGGCTGAACTAGAAAGGCTCCTTGAGCATGAGCATAGAGAGATTTAGCCACACAAAGAGCCAGTGGAAGTTGTCAATCTTGGTACTGATGAGGTCATAAGAGAAGTAAAGGTTGGCACATCCCTCGCAAAGCATGTACACTCCGAGTTGGTCAAGTTGTTGAAAGAATATGTTGATATCTTCGCCTGGTCCTATCAAGATATGCCTGGGTTGGATACCAACATCGTTGAACATCACTTACCACTCAAGCCCGGATGTCCTCCTGTCAAGCAGAAATTCAGAAGGACTAGACCCGACATGGCACTCAAAATCAGAGAAGAGGTAAAGAAACAGCTTGATGTTGGGTTCCTATCCACTTTCGAATATTCTGAATGGATTGCCAACATCGTCCCAGTTCCGAAGAAAGATGGTAAAGTCAGAATGTGTGTGGATTATCAAGATCTCAACAAGGCAAACCCGAAGGATGATTTTCCTTTGCCTCATATTAATGTCTTAGTAGACAACACAACGCAGTTCTCTGTCTTTTCCTTCATGGACGATTTCTCAGGATATAATCAGATCAAGATGTCCCTAACTGATATGGAGAAGACTACTTTTATCACGCCATGGGGTATATATTGTTACAAAGTCATGCCATTCGGTCTAAAGAATGCAGGGGCAACATACCAACGTGCCATGACAACCCTCTTTCACGATATGATTCATAAAGAGATTGAGGTTTACGTGGACGATATGATTTCCAAGTCCAAAATTGAGGATGATCATCTGGTTCATCTGAAGAAACTATTTGACAGACTCCGAAAGTTTAGATTGCGGTTGAATCCTGTGAAGTGCACCTTCGGAGTTCGATCTGGTAAACTGTTGGGTTTTATTGTTAGTCAGAAGGGCATTGAAGTTAATCCTGACAAGGTTCGGGAAATTCAGAACATGCCGCCTCCCAAAACAGAAAAAGAAGTCAGTGGCTTTCTGGGCAAACTCAATTACATTTCAAGGTTCATTTCCCATTTGACGGCTACCTGTGAACCAATGTTCAAATTTCTAAGAAAAAATCAATCGGTTGAATGGAATAATGATTGTCAGGAAGAATTTGACAAAATAAAACAATACTTGCAAGAACCACCGATCTTAGTACCGCCGGTTCCTGGTAGGCCTTTAATCATGTATCTCACCGTTCTCGATGAATCAATGGGATGTGTATTGGGCCAACATGACGACACTGGTAGAAAATAACATGCAATATACTATCTGAGCAAAACATTCACTGATTGTGAGACCAGATACTCACTCTTAGAGAAAACTTGTGGTGCTTTAGCCTGGGTTGCTCGACGCCTACGACAATACATGATTTGCCATACTACTTTGTTGATATCCAAAATGGATCCGATAAAGTACATATTTGAAAAGCCTGCTGTCTCTGGAAGTATTACTCGGTGGCAGATGCTGTTAACTGAGTATGACATCCAACATGTTACCCAGAAAGCAATAAAAGGGAGTGTCTTGTCTGACTACCTTGCTCATCAACCTGTACAGGGTTATCAACAGATGAAGTTTGACTTTCCCGATGAGGATATTCTGTTCATAAGAGATTATGAGACTCCAGATCCTGACATAGGACCCGAACCAGGGGCGCGATGGACACCCGTGTTCGATGGTGCCTCCAATTCTAAAGGTCGTGGAATCGGTGCTATCCTCATCTCTCCAATAGGTTTTCACATTCCCTTCACTGCTAGATTATACTTCGCATGCACCAACAATATGGCTGAATACGAAGCATGCATCTACGGTATTGAAGCTGCTATCGACATGAGAATCAAGATTCTTGAGGTCTATGGAGATTCTGGCTTGGTCATCGGTAAAGTCAGAGGGAATTTTGTGACTCAGGATTCCAAGCTGGTTCCGTACCAGCAACACATTGCGAAGTTGATTCCTTACTTTGATGAAATTTCTTTTCATCATATCCCCAAAGAGGAAAATCAACTAGCTGATGCTCTTGCCACCTTAGCCTCCATGTTCAAGGTCAAGTGGAAGAATGAAGCTCCTCATATCCGCATTGATCACTTGAACGAACCAGCACACTGTTTAGCAATCGAGGATGAGTCTGATGACAAGCCTTGGTTCTACGACATTAAAAGATATCTGGAAAAACAGGAATATCCCGAGGGTATCACTATCACTGACAAGAAAGCTCTTAGACGGCTTTGCACCAAATTCTTCTTAAGTGGTGGTATACTGTACAAGAGGAATTATGATTCTGTGTTGCTCAGATGCGTGGATAGACACGAAGCAAACACGATCATAAGGTCCATACATGAGGACTGCGAGGGTGTACATGCTAAAGGTCCTGCTATGGCCAAGAAGATCCTTCGGGCTGGGTATTCCTGGACGACAATGGAGGTAGATTGTTACGACTTTGCCAAAAGATGTCACAAGTGCCAAATCTACGGAGACAAGATCCATGTGCCTCCAACTCCATTGAATGTTTTGACTTCACCTTGGCCATTCTCTATGTGGGCTATAGATATCATTGGAATGATCGAGCCGAAGGCTTCCAACGGTCATCGATTCATTCTGGTTGCTATCGACTACTTCACCAAGTGGGTCGAAGCTGCTTCTTATGCAAACGTTACACGACAAGTGGTTTCCAGATTCATCAAGAAAGAGATAATCTGTCATTATGGCATTCCTAACAGCATTATCACAGATAATACAAGCAACCTGAACAACAATATAATGAAGGAGTTGTGTCAAGAATTTAAGATCGAGCACCACAACTCTTCACCATATCGGCCCAAGATGAATGGTGTCGTTGAAGCAGCAAACAAAAACATCAAGAGGATTGTCCAGAAAATGGTCAAGACTTACAAAGATTGGCATGAAATGCTTCCCTTCACACTGCATGGCTATAGAACTTCAGTTTGCACTTCTACTGGGGCAACTCTGTATTCGCTAGTGTATGGTATGGAGGCAGTTCTACCCATTGAAGTCGAAATTCCTTCGCTCAGAGTCATCATGGAAGCAGGTCTTGATGAAGCTGAATGGGTTCAATCCAGATATGACCAGCTGAATCTCATTGAAGAGAAGCGCCTTACAGCCGTTTGTCATGGTCAATTGTATCAGAGACGCCTCAAGCGAGCTTTTGACAAGAAAGTTCTTCCTCGAACGTTCTGTGAAGGCGAACTCGTGCTCAAGAGATATTCACCTGTTCACTCGGATCCACGAGGCAAATGGACTCCCAACTAAGAAGGACCCTTTGTTGTCAAGAAAGCCTTCTCAGGTGGAGCCCTGATCCTCACCACCATGGATGGGGAGGAGTTGCCATCGCCCGTAAACTCTGATACAATAAAAAAATATTATGCCTAAAAAAATGGATAAGAGTCCTCTAGATTGACATCCGCAAGGACAATCTATGCAAAAATGGACGTCCCGATGGACCAAAAAAAGAGATGTCCATGCAAAAGTTAGGGACAATGAAAAAACAGTGACAGCCCGCTAAGTTGAAAACCCGAAAGGGCGACTTAGGCAAAAATGGGTATCCCGATGGATGAAAAAATAAAATAAAAACATGTCCAGGAAAAAATTAGGGATAAAGGCATTGACTGAGAACGCTTTAGCCTCCTTCATCACAGCTAGACCTCAGACGGTAAAAGAAAATTCCAATCATCATCAACGGGTGCAAGGCGTTGGAACCTAGACTTACAGTGGATGGTGTAGCGCGAATTTTTGCGTGGTTGCGAAGCACTATCGCTTTGGGGTACTATAGTTCGATTCATTTTTTATCCTATTGAAGCTGATTAAGGAAGGGAAATAGATGTTTCCAATTAACCCTGCTTGCACATTGAGTTTAAGCAGATGACTGTTGGTTTACAGATGCTATTAAGATTGTAGGTCTCTCTTAGGTTATTTTGTTAAAAAAAATAGAGTGCCTGGACTATTTGTGAGGTAAGATGTTAATGTGTTTAGATTTGATGCTTTTGGGTTGATTTAGTGGTTTTGGGTTTTTGATTAGTATGCTCGCTAATATTTTTCAATCTTATGCCTACGTATTCTCGTTTAACGAAACAGGGAAATCAGAGCGATCGTAGTTCCTCCTATTCTATGGGAGGAAAAAAGTTTGTTTTGGTGTCTTGTTCAAAGCCCAAGACGTGAAGCTAAATGTGGTTTGTATCTTGTTCAAAGCCCAAGATGTGAAGCTGAAGGGTTTATTTGTATCTTGTTCGAAGCCCAAGATGTGAAGCTAAAGAGTTTAACTGGGATATGTGAATCCAACAATGCCATAATTTCCTTTATAGGGGATTTTTAACCGGAAGGAGAAGACTTTAACTCAGTTTAGAGCAATGCCATATTTCCTTAGGAATTTCTCATGCTAAAAGAGGGACAGTGGCGTGGATGTAAATAATCCAGAGGCTTGCCGCTTACAACAATTAGATGAAGGAAAAGGAGTTATTGATGTTTGTATACTGTGAGCAAGGCGTATATTTTGATGTTAAAGGGTTGATTGACTCAACCGGGGTTTTCTTATACAAATCCTAAGAGGAGGCTATTGACCCAACAAGAGGTTGTTTTTATGTGTCTCGTACGAAGCCCGAGAGAGAGGCTAAAAGGGGTTGACTCAACAAGAGAGTGCTAACAAGTGACTGACTCAACAAGAGAGTGATTTTATATGTATCTTGTACAAAGCCCGAGACGGAGGCTAAAAGGTTTTGATTCCACATGAGGGTCTTTTATACTCAACAAGAGAGTGATTTTGTATCTCGTACGAAGCTCGAGGTGGAGGCTGAGAGGGAAGTGACTCAACAAGAGAGTCTTTTATACTCAACAAGAGAGTGATTTTTATCTCGTACGAAGCCCGAGATGGAGGCTAAATAGGTTTGACCCAACAAAAGAGTCTTTTATACTCAACAAGAGAGTGTGAAAAGGTTAGCTCTGCTGGGGAGAATCATTGTACAAATCCCAAGAGGAGGCTATCTATGCTGGTGACTGTTTCAGTTTAGTGACACGTCCAGTATGTTGGATAAAAGAAAAAATCAGTTCTTATGAAGGGAACGATTAAAGGTATTGTTGTGCTTTGGGATTGATCAGATGATCAGGGTTACTTCCTTTTCTTTAAGGAAATGGAAAATCCAAAGGGTATTGAGACTGTCCAAGTCTACTGGTGTTTTGAGAAATCGATTCTCAGATAGTGAATGATCTTTGTATGATGCCCAAGAGAAGGCTGGTATGTTAAGGGATGAAGGTCAACCCATTAACAGGTCTGACACTTGACTCAGAAAGACAGCTCTAGCAAATTGATGATTAGGTTCTGTTCCTATACCTGTAGAGGTCTCTGGGTCCTTGTACTAAGCCCAAGAGAAGGCATGAGAGCTTTTAAGAAGCCGAAGGGTCCTTGTACAACGCCCAAGAGGAGGCGGGGATGCTTTTAAGAAGCCTGTGGGTCCCCAAACCCCGAGAAGTTCAAGACATGCCCTTCACCGAGAATAGATTAAGCCAAGAAAGTCTGAGAATTTTGGAAGAAACTCAAGAGATGCCATTCACGGAGAAAAGATCATCCCTGGGGAGTAGAGTCTCTTTGACGATTTCTAAGAGTGACAGTCTGAGAAAGGGTTCACCGAGAATGCTTCCTTTCACGTCTCCATATTGTTTAACCCCAAGAGGAGGGAAGACTGTGTCTGGTAATCCTATGGGGATCTAGTTTTGTTTGTATTTAAGAGTGACCAACAGGGCTTTACCTAGTGCTAGACGTAGTTGCCGGAGAAAACTCTAAATAACTATACTAGTATTACACAGTGGGTATATGACGAGTATATAAAAGTTTGTGAAAGAAGACTTACAGTGAGCAGCCCCACAATACAGTTATATATATATATATATATATATATATATATATATGAAAGCGGATAAAGGAAGCGGGTAAACACTTACTCGGTTGTAGAGCTTCCATGCTGTTTGGTTAGTTGTTCAACAAAGAAAGCTTTGATAACAATATTATATTCAAAATCAAAGGAGAAAGTACTTTGAAAAGGTTGTTGGGGCTTACAGCTCAAGGAGAGGCCCAAGGATTTATCAGTGATTGCACTGTTGTTTTGAAATTGTACAAGGACTTATACAAGTGATTGAGGCCAAAAAAGGTTTTCTGTACAAAGGGATGGGTCTTACACTCTCTCAAGAGGCCCAAAGGTGTTTAAATAAAAAGAATGGGGCTTATAACACGAGGGTAGGCCCAAATGATTTGATTTTTGAACTGGCGATCGCGCCTAGGTTTCTTTACCGTACTGGGTCTTATACAATGCATTGAGGCCCAAAACGTTTTGGTTAAAAAAAGGGGTTGGGTCTTACACTCTATTAGAGACCCAATGATTTATTTTTGTACAAGTGGTGGGGCTTGTAACACCCCATTTTCTACCCGGCGAATATTAATAAAATCAGAGTTACAGAATTCCACCAAAGACGTGGGATGCTACACATACAACTTATAGCAACAACATTTAATCGCATTTTAACATAGATACATAACACATAATTTTAGTCCTTAAAATAAAACAACTTTTATAAATAAGCAACGGATTCATAAAACTTTAGCTTAATGACAGCACATCCTTATCCAACTGAAAACAACCTCAAAACCACAAGTCTTTAAGGAAAACAACTTAAAATTTCAGCAATAATACAAAAATCAACAATAAAGAGACAAGCGTTCATCCCCCCCGAGTGTTATGTATCAGAGCGATGACACCGACTCGAACTAATGAAGGTAAACAACCTTCACTCTGGATTACCTGCAAGATGGCGTATAAACCATCACCAAACACAGAAGGGGTGGGATATCAAACAATATAATCGGATATATGATAAATAATATATTAGATCAGATTATAAGATCACCACTTCACAACTTTTTAGGCAACATAAATCAACAACACAACGACAACATCTCAATCAGCATAAATCGGCAACATAACAACCTTGAAATGAATATTAATCCGCAGCGCAACAATAACTTAAAAATCATATTCAATTAACAACACAACAACAACGATGCAACATGAAATGCGACTCAAAATGCACATGCATGTGGTACCATTGGAGCAGAACTCCCAGCTTAAAAATTTGCCAATTAATAGAGGCATCAACAAGGCATAAGCCTTCTGCTTAATATTTTGCCAATCCAGGCCAGCTTAATATTTTTCCAATCCAGGCCAGCTTAATATGTTATGCCATGTAACCCAACATGAACATCATAATAATAACACTGATAATTATATCTATCAGCACAACAGCAAATCAGCATTACCCATAGGCCTACAACTTAATCCTTGCCAATAATTAGAGGCAATTCAACATATTCCACAGCTTTATACTTCTCAACAACCAGTATCACAGCAACTAGAATTTATAATGCACCCACTAAAAGGCACTAAAATGAATCATTTCATTATCCGGTAATTTTTGACTGAAAATCAGTTAATTAATTCCATTATCAATTTATCTGCCAGCACTACTGAATTATATAACAACTTCTCAAATTAAAATGGAACAGAACAATCAAAACCATGGCCAATAGAATTCTCATAACAGAAACAGAAATAAAACACACAGCAGGCCATGTGACGCTCGTCACAATTCCTTGGCCCTCGTCACCAAGCGTGATGGTCGTAATGGTTGAGTGACGGTCGTAAACCACATACAACTTGCGTGATGGTCGCCACGCCCTTGTCACGGTCGCAACAACCCAAAATCCCTTCGTCCAAATGCTTCGCTCCAGTTCTTCTTCCAATTCACAACCCTCTCTTCAATTCCATATCAGTTCCAAATTCTCTCATTGCAACAGACATAGTGAAATTACACCTTAAAACAACATAAACTAATATTTCTACGACTAATTCATCAACAACAACGTAATTCGAAATCCACGACAACAATTATGCACAGACAGAGTAATTCTACGACCAATTCATCAACGGAAAATGCAATTCAATGTTCCCAATCACCATTACAACGTAAGCAGAGGAAAATTCTACAACCCAACCCCACATATCATTCATCAATTACCCCATTATAGAGTCAGAACCCCACCCTTACCTTGGATTGAAGGTCGCTCTAACTCTCCGATCGAATTCTCGCTCTCGCAACCTCTACGCGTCCTCTTGCAAACCCTTGCTCCTCTTCTCTGTAACTTCCACGTTCTTACTGCTTTATTCTTTTTTTTTTCTTTGAAACTTTGCAACTTCCACGTACTTGTTCTCCCCTCCACTTCTGATTACCCAAATTTCCCTTTTTATTCAACTTAACCCTTATAATTTCCTACTAACTCTTATTGGGCTCAATTCTACGCCTCACCTTTTACTACTATTAACCATCTTATAAGTCCACTAACTTCTTATAATTCTAGTAAACTAATACTACTGCTACTCATCGAAGCCCAAATAACATAATCTAGTATTATTTCTAATAATATATCTACAACTTAACCAGCTCAATTAAATTAATCCCACTAACACCAACACAACTGAATCAATTAAGTTAATTCAACTAAAACAGACATAGCGACTCAGCACAACAATTCGGCAACCAACACAAAACAACAACAATACGAAGATATTTAATTAAATAATTAATTAAATAACGGGCGTTACAACTCTCCCCCACTTAGGATATTTTCGTCCTCAAAAATTTACCTTGTTCAAACAACTCGGGATAGGATTCCCGCATCTTGCTTTCCAACTCCCACGTCATACTTTCTCCGGCAGCTCCCAACCAGACTACTTTCACCAAAGTAATCTCCTTGCCTCTCAAGGTCTTCATTTCACGATCCGTGATTTGCACCGGCATTGTCTCAATAGTAAGATTATCCCGTACTTGCACATCATCCATATGAATCACATGAGATGGATCTGAAATGTACTTCCGAAGTTGTGACACATGAAACACATCGTGCAAATTCGAAAGATTAGGCGGTAAAGCCACTCTATAAGCAACATTTCCAACTCTGTCCAAAATCTGATACGGACCAATAAAACGAGAAGTGAGCTTCTTAGACTTTAATGCACGCCCAACACCGGTCACAGGTGTAACTCTCAAAAACACATGGTCACCAGCTTGAAATTCTAAATCTTTCCTTCGCTTGTCATGATAACTCTTCTGTCTACTTTGAGAAGTTTTCATCTTCGCTTGAATTAACTTCACCTTCTCAATAGTATCTCGAACAATTTCAGGTCCAAGCACTACACTTTCCCCAGATTCATGCCAACATAAAGGAGTTCTACATCTCCGACCGTACAACGCTTCAAAAGGTGCCATTCCAATACTCGAATGGTAACTGTTATTATAAGTGAATTCTATCAATGGAAGATAAGTATGCCACGAACCTCCCTGCTCAAGAACACACACTCTCAACAAATCCTCTAAGGACTGAATAGACCTCTCCGTCTGACCATCAGTCTGAGGGTGATACGCTGAACTCAACCTCAACTTAGAACCCAAAGCCTCTTACAAATTCTTCCAGAAATCAGAAGTAAACCTCGGATCCTTATCAGACACAATACACAAAGGAACACCATGCAGCTTTACAATTACGCTAGTATAAATCTCCGCCAACTTTGATACTGGAAAACGGATGTTAATAGGAATAAAATGAGCTGACTTTGTAAGCCTATCAACAATCACCCAAATCGAATCGTGTCCTCTTGAAGTATTAGGTAATCCCGTCACAAAGTCCATTGAAATGCTATTCCATTTCCATTCTGGAACTTCTAACGGTTGCATCAACCCCGCAGGCTTCTGATGTTTAACTTTCGACTTCTGACAAGTTAAACATGCATACACAAATCGAGCCACATCACGCTTTATCCCAGGCCACCAAAACAATTGCTTCAAGTCTTGATACATCTTTGTAGCCCCCGGATGAATACTCAATTTACTCCTATGACTTTCCTCAAGAATTGCTTTCTTCATCTCCGCATCATCAGGAATACAAATTCGATTTCATAATCTCAACACACCTTGCGCATCTAACTTGAAATCGTCATTCTCCGACTGATCGATTCCAACCATCAAATCTACTAGTTTCACGTCTAACTTCTGAGCTTCCTTGATACTGTCTAGAAAATCGTTGTTAATCTTCAACATTCCCAACATAACACTCTGCGGTGTCACTTCACAAACTAAGCTCATATCTCTGAATTGCTCAATTAATTCCAATTCTTTAACCATCATCGCCGACATATGCAAAGTTTTCCGACTTAGGGCGTCAGCCACAACATTAGCTTTACCTGGATGATAGTTCAAACCGAAACCATAATCTTTTAATAATTCCAACCATCTTCGTTGTCTCATATTCAATTCCTTTTGATCAAATAAATACTTTAAACTCTTATGGTCACTAAACACTTCAAATCTAGAACCATAAAGATAATGTCTCCAAATCTTCAGCACAAAAACAACTGCAGCAAGTTCTAAATCATGCGTAGGATAGTTCTTTTCATGAGTTCTCAACTACCTCGACACATAAGCAACCACCTTATCATTCTGCATAAGCACACCTCCTAAACCCATCTTAGAAGCATCACAATATACCACAAAAGGTTCCCCTGGATTAGGTAATGTCAAAACCGGAGCCAACGTCAATCTCTTCTTCAGTTTCGTAAAACTTTCTTCACATTGAACGTCCCACACAAAAGATCTAATTTTACAAGTCGACTTAGTCAACGGAAGTGCTAAATTAGAAAATCCCTCGATAAACCTTCGGTAATAACCGACTAGTCCCAAAAAGCTTCTAATCTCGGTAGCCGACTTTGGAATTTCCCATTGCAACACAACATCTACTTTAGATGGATCCACAGCAATGCCACTACCCGAAATGACATGACCAAGAAAAATAACTTCCTTTAACCAAAATTCACATTTTGACAACTTTGCATATAGCTTCTTCTCTCTCAAAACTTGCAATACTAGTCTTAAGTCTTCTGCATGCTCTACTTCCGATTTAGAGTAAATAAGTATATCATCAATGAACACCACCACAAACTGATCCAAGTAAGTATGAAAGATACGGTTCATGTACTCCATGAATACTCCCAGCGTATTCGTAACACCGAACAACATCACCAAATACTCATAATGTCCATAACGCGTTCTAAAAGCCGTCTTCTGAATATCATCATCTTTCACTTTAATTTGGTGATAGCCTGACCTCAAATCAATCTTGCTAAACACACAAGCACCTACCAACTGAACCATTAAGTCATCTATTCTCAGAAGCGGATACTTGTTCTTAATCGTCACTTTGTTCAACTGTCTATAATCAACACAGAGCCTCATACTCCCATCTTTCTTCTTCACCAACAACACTGGAGCTCCCCGCGGCAATACACTCGGCCTTACAAACTTCTTTTCAAGAAAATCCTCCAATTGTTTCTTTAATTCTGACAATTCAAATGCAGACATCCTGTATGGTGCCATAGAAACACGTCTGGTACCAGGTACAAGGTCAATCGCAAATTCTACTTCCCTCTCTGGCGGTACATCAGGAATTTCGTCAGGGAAAACTTCAGGAAATTCCCGCACCACTTGCAACTCCTCAATTTCAGCTTGATTCTCAATAGATAACGACGCCATCAACGAAAACGCCTGAGCTTCTTCTTGCATCAACTTTCATAACTGCCTACAAGACAACAATCCTACTCCTTCCTCTTCTTCAGTAGTAGAAAAACTCACCGACTTTCTATAGCAATTGATATGAACATAGTTATATTCTAACCAATTCATACCTAAGATCACATCCATCCCAGTTAACGGCAAACTCACCAAATCAACATTAAAGTCTCTATCGAAGATCGACAAAGGACACTTTAAACACACAAGAGAAGTAGTCACCGATCCCTTAGCCGGAATCTCGACGACCATCCCTCCATTCATAGAAGACAACATACGACCCAATCTCTTAACACAATCAGCAGCAATAAAGCAATGAGTAGCACCAGTATCACTCATTGCGATTAAAGGAGTACTATTAATGAAACATGTACCTCTGATGAGTCTGTCCTCGCTAGTTGTATGAGTCCCAGCCAACGCGAACACTTTCCCACCGGTTGGCGCCTTCTTTGGTTTCTGACACTGACTACCAATGTGTCCTTCTTCACCACAGTTGAAGCAAATCCTCTCTTTATGCTTGCACTCAGATATTGCATGCCCAGTCTTACCACAACGGAAACACGTCTTTACCTCAACAGTACACACATTACTCTTATGACCAGGTTTCCCACATTTGAAACAAACTACACCAGCAGGAGCATCTCCCCCACTAGTCTTCTTACCATCAGCCACTTTCTGTTTGCCCCTACCAGCTGGAGCATCATAAGGCTTACCACGATTCTGTTGGTGCTTGCTCTTCCTCTCATTAATAATCTTGTAATAAGCATTATTATCCTCTTCAAAAATTCTGCAACTATCAATCAAATCAGCAAAAACACGAATCTTCTGATATCCAACTGCCTTCTTGATCTCTGGGCGCAACCCACTCTCAAACTTGATGCATTTTGAAAACTCAGCATCATCATCGTTATAGTGCGGATAAAACTTAGCCAACTCAACAAACTTTGCAGCATAATCAGTAACCGACATGTTCCCTTGCTTCAGCTCGAGAAACTCGATTTGCTTCTTACCACGAACATCCTCTGGATAATATTTCCTCAGGAACTCTCTTCGGAACACAGCCCAAGTGATACCTTCACCTGCAGCTTCCAACCTCTGACGAGTCTCTAGCCACCAGTCATCAGCCTCGAATGCTAGCATATGAGTCCCATATCGAACCTTCTGCGCTGGAGTGCAGTCCATCACATGGAAGATTCTCTCCATCTCTTTCAACCAATCCAACGCTCCACCAGGATCATACTTGCCCTTGAAGGTAGGCGGATTCTCCCTCTGAAAAGTTTCCAAACTGCGAGATCCAGCATTCTCGTCAGCATTCGGCTGGTTCTGCACAGCCTGAGCCATTGCTTCCAATGCAGGACCAATTGCAGCATCTTTCCTTCCAGCCATATCAACTTACCGCTACAACATGAACAAGGTCAGAACTAATTAACAACACTCGATTGTTAAACAACTACGACTCGACAACTTGGTCGGACGGACTGACCTGCTCTGATACCACTAATGTAACACCCCATTTTTTACCCGGCGAATATTAATAAAATCAGAGTTACAGAATTCCACCAAAGACGTGGGATGCTACACATACAACTTACAACAACAACATTTAATCGCATTTTAACATAGATACATAACACATAATTTTAGTCCTTGAAACAAAACAACTTTTATAAATAAGCAGCGGATTCATAAAACTTCAGTTTAATGACAGCACATCCTTATCCAACTGAAAACAACCTCAAAACCACAAGTCTTTAAGGAAAACAACTTAAAATGTCAGCAATAATACTAAAATCAACAATAAAGAAACAAGCATTCATCCCTCCCCCCCCCCCCCCCCCCCCCGAGTGTTACGTATCAGAGCGACGACACCGACTCGAACTAATGAAGGTAAATAGCCTTCACTCTGGATTACCTGCAGGATGGCGTATAAACCATCACCAAACACAGAAGGGGTGGGATATCAAACAATATAATCGGATATATGATAAATAATATATTAGATCAGATTATAAGATCACCACTTCACAACTTTTTAGGCAACATAAATCAACAACACAACGACAACATCTCAATCAGCATAAATCGGCAACATAACAACCTTGAAATGAATATTAATCTGCAACGCCACAATAACTTAAAAATCACATTCAATTAAAAACACAACAACAATGATGCAACATGAAATGCGACTCAAAATGCACATGCATGTGGTATTATTGGGGTAGAACTCCCAGCTTAAAAATTTGCCAATTAATAGAGGCATCAACAAGGCATAAGCCTTCTACTTAATATTTTGCCAATCCAGGCCAGCTTAATATTTTTCCAATCCAGGCCAGCTTAATATGTTATGCCATGTGACCCAACATGAACATCATAATAATAACACTGATAATTATATCTATCAGCACAACAGCAAATCAGCATTACCCATAGGCCTACAACTTAATCCTTGCCAATAAATAGAGGCAATTCAACATATTCCACAGCTTTATACTTCTCAACAACCAGTATCACAGCAACTAGAATTTATAATGCACCCACTAAAAGGTACTAAAATGAATCATTTCATTATCCGGTAATTTTTGATTGAAAATCGGTTAATTAATTCCATTATCAATTTATCTGCCAGCACTACTGAATTATATAACAACTTCTCAAATTAAAATGGAATAGAACAATCAAAACCATGGCCAATAGAATTCTCATAACAGAAGCAGAAATAAAACACACAGCAGGCCATGTGACGCTCGTCACAATTCCTTGGCCCTCGTCACCAAGCGTAATGGTCGTAATGGTTGAGTGACGGTCGTCACCCGCATACAACTTGCGTGACGGTCTCCACGCTCTTGTCACGGTCACCACAACCCAAAATCCCTTCGTCCAAATGCTTCGCTCCAGTTCTTCTTCCAATTCACAACCCTCTCTTCAATTCCATATCAGTTCCAAATTCTCTCATTGCAACAAACATAGTGAAATTACACCTTAAAACAACATAAACTAATATTTCTATTACTAATTCATCAACAACAACGTAATTCGAAATCCACGACAACAATTACGCACAGACAGAGTAATTCTACGACCAATTCATCAACGGAAAACGTAATTCAATATTCCCAATCACCATTACAACGTAAGCAGAGGAAAATTCTACAACCCAACCCCACATATCATTCATCAATTACCCCATTATAGAGTCAGAACCCCACCCTTACCTTGGATTAAAGGTCGCTCTAACTCTCCGATCGAATTCTCGCTCTCGCAGCCTCTACGCGTTCTCTTGCAAACCCTTGCTCCTCTTCTCTGTAACTTCCACGTTCTTACTGCTTTATTCTTTTTTTTTTCCTTTGAAACTTTGCAACTTCCACGTACTTGTTCTCCCCTCCACTTCTGATTACCCAAATTTCCCTTTTTATTCAACTTAACCCTTATAATTTCCTACTAACTCTTATTGGGCTCAATTCTACGCCTCACCTTTTACTACTACTAACCATCTTATAAGTCCACTAACTTCTTATAATTCTAGTAAACTAATACTACTGCTACTCATCGAAGCCCAAATAACATAATCTAGTATTATTTCTAATAATATATCTACAACTTAACCAGCTCAATTAAATTAATCCCACTAACGCCAACACGACTCGAATCAATTAAGTTAATTCAACTAAAACAGACATAGCGACTCAGCACAACAATTCGGCAACCAACACAAAACAACAACAATACGAAGATATTTAATTAAATAATTAATTAAATAACCGGGCGTTACAACTCTCCCCCACTTAGGATATTTTCGTCCTCGAAAATTTACCTTGTTCAAACAACTCGGGATAGGATTCCCGCATCTTGCTTTCCAACTCCCACGTCATACTTTCTCCGGCAGCTCCCAACCAGACTACTTTCACCAAAGTAATCTCCTTGCCTCTCAAGGTCTTCATTTCACAATCCGTGATTCGCACCGGCAGTGTCTCAATAGTAAGATTATCCCGTACTTGCACATCATCCATATGAATCACATGAGATGGATCTGAAATGTACTTCCGAAGTTGTGACACATGAAACACATCGTGCAAATTCGAAAGATTAGGCGGTAAATCCACTCTATAAGCAACATTTCCAACTCTGTCCAAAATCTGATACGGACCAATAAAACGAGGAGTGAGCTTCTTAGACTTTAATGCACGCCCAACACCGGTCACAGGTGTAACTCTCAAAAACACATGGTCACCAGCTTGAAATTCTAAATCTTTCCTTCGCTTGTCATGATAACTCTTATGTCTACTTTGAGAAGTTTTCATCTTCGCTTGAATTAACTTCACCTTCTCAATAGTATCTCGAACAATTTCAGGTCCAAGCACTACACTTTCCCCAGATTCATGCCAACATAAAGGAGTTCTACATCTCCGACCGTACAACGCTTCAAAAGGTGCCATTCTAATACTCGAATGGTAACTGTTATTATAAGTGAATTCTATCAATGGAAGATAAGTATGCCACGAACCTCCCCGCTCAAGAACACACACTCTCAACAAATCCTCTAAGGACTGAATAGACCTCTCCGTCTGACCATCAGTCTGAGGGTGATACGCTGAACTCAACCTCAACTTAGAACCCAAAGCCTCTTGCAAACTCTTCCAAAACTCAGAAGTAAACCTCGGATCCCTATCAGACACAATACACAAAGGAACACCATGCAGCTTTACAATTACGCTAGTATAAATCTCCGCCAACTTTGATACTGGAAAACGGATGTTAATAGGAATAAAATGAGCCGACTTCGTAAGCCTATCAACAATAACCCAAATCGAATCGTGTCCTCTTGAAGTATTAGGTAATCCCGTCACAAAGTCCATTGAAATGCTATTCCATTTCCATTCTGGAACTTCTAACGGTTGCATCAACCCCGCAGGGTTCTGATGTTTAACTTTCGACTTCTGATAAGTTAAACATGCATACCCAAATCGAGCCACATCACGCTTTATCCCAGGCCACCAAAACAATTGTTTTGCTCCAGTTCTTCTTCCAATTCACAACCCTCTCTTCAATTCCATATCAGTTCCAAATTCTCTCATTGCAACAGACATAGTGAAATTACACCTTAAAACAACATAAACTAATATTTCTACGACTAATTCATCAACAACAACGTAATTCAAAATCCACGACAACAATTACGCACAGACAGAGTAATTCTACGACCAATTCATCAACGGAAAACGCAATTCAATATTCCCAATCACCATTACAACGTAAGCAGAGGAAAATTCTACAACCCAACCCCACATATCATTCATCAATTACCCCATTATAGAGTCAGAACCCCACCCTTACCTTGGATTGAAGGTCGCTCTAACTCTCCGATCGAATTCTCGCTCTCGCAGCCTCTACGCGTTCTCTTGCAAACCCTTGCTCCTCTTCTCTGTAACTTCCACGTTCTTACTGCTTTATTCTTTTTTTTTTCTCTGAAACTTTGCAACTTCCACGTACTTGTTTTCCCCTCCACTTCTGATTACCCAAATTTCCCTTTTTATTCAACTTAACCCTTATAACTTCCTACTAACTCTTATTGGGCTCAATTCTACACCTCACCTTTTACTATTACTAATCATCTTATAAGTCCACTAACTTCTTATAATTCTAGTAAACTAATACTACTGCTACTCATCAAAGCCCAAATAACATAATCTAGTATTATTTCTAATACTATATCTACAACTCAACCCGCTCAATTAAATTAATCCCACTAACGCCAACACAACTCGAATCAATTAAGTTAATTCAACTAAAACAGACATAGCGACTCAGCACAACAATTCGGCAGCCAACACAAAACAACAACAATACAAAGATATTTAATTAAATAATTAATTAAATAACCGGGCGTTACAGGGCTTACAGCTCAAGGAGAGGCCTAGATGATTTTGCTAAAGAAGGCGACGATCGCGCTGTTGTTTTTGAAAATACAGTGGGACTTATACAATGATTGAGGCCCAAAAAGTGGTGTATTTACAATGGGGATGGGTCTTACACTCTAATAGAGGCCCATGAGTGTTTGAAAATGATTTGTGAGGGTGAAAATCAAAGAAACCCTAATTTTGTTTTCCTTTAAAAGTAAATATTTAAAGAAAATAAAATAAAATGACAAAAATACCAAATAAGTTTGAATAAACCACTTGTGATTTTTGTTTAAGGTTTGAAAAAAATGAGGTTTTAATCATAAGATGAATTAAACTCATTTGGTTTTGACTTTCAAAATAAATATTCACTTTTAAATGTTTAAAAAAATTAAAAAGGAATTTATTCACAAAAATAATAATTATATTAAATAACTAATATAAATTTGATTTTTTGTGGAATAAAATATTTCGACATTTTTGTATTTTTTGCAAAAAGAACCAATAAAAAATAATTAAAATTGAGGGAGTTATTAATTTTTCAAATCATTAAAAATAATAAGAAAAACAATAAAAAGTGGAAAAAATAGCAAAAAGAGGATCTGGGGCGAGGGGGATTCGAACCCTAGACCTCTTGTGTATAGGGCGCACGCCTTACCACTGGGATGGTGATACATCCGTTGATTGAAATACAACCACAAATATACAAGGCTTGCCTTGTTTTTGGCCTGGCCCAAGGCAAGGCAAGGCAAGATTTTGGTTGAAAACGTGAAGGCCATAACTTTCTCATTTCTCCATGGATTGGGACAAAATTTAGGTCTATCCTGCCTAAAACTTCACAAGGAATCCAATAGTGGTGGTGATTTTTTCAGATCATGCTCCTATTGAAAAACCCGATAGTGGTTTTGAAATAGGCCATGATTTGCATTTTCTGTGCCATCTCTTGGTACAAGCATGAATTAAATGATAAATTGGTGCAAACACAACACATATAACATGTATAAGAGATGCATGATCAGTGGACATCAAAAGAAAGCATGATTCAAAGAATCCAAGTTGTGATGCTTACCTCTTTTTGGAGCCTTTGTGCAATCTGCCAATCCCCTTGTTCAAGAAATGATTTGATGCTTTGGACACCCTCAAATGACCTCTTAGAAACTTTTAGGATGGTTGGAATCAGCTGGAAACCTCAGGAACAAGTTTGAGCTCTTTCTTGCAAAAGGGGCAAAAGTGGCCAAAATAGCAACTCTCTCAAATGGTGTTCCAGATGGGGGGAACCATTTGGGACAGTTCAAGGATGATATTTGGAGTGTGTTTGAGGTTTTATCTGGTTTGGAAAGTGACTGAATCAAGACATGGCTTGAAAAATGCACAAAAGACCTATTTTGAGGTTTTGAGAGGTGACTTTGTGATTTTGGTGTTACATGTCACTTGTGAGAGTTTGGATAACTTAGATATGACATATTGGATGTGTTTGGATCATGAGCTGTGGTGGAATTGCTCTCTAACTCAAAAACTCAGAGTTACCTTGCTAAAGAAGGTATTTTTGCCTAGAGAAAGAGATTTTGAGGAAAACAAGTGTTGTAGTGCTTTGGTGTACTCAAACTGAACACAATTGAGCTCTATTTATAGTAGATCAAGTTTGTTTTGGATGCAATAGTGAATGGCAACTGCAGCAGAGGTTTGGCCAATGTTGATCAATGAGAATCCAAGTCTCCTCTAGCCATTGACTAGAGGTTAGGGCACATGCTGCTGGTTCCCTTGGTCTTGGATAAGTCTTGACTGGATTCAGTTGGAAATGGCTCAGTCCATGCCACCTTGGTGCATCCATTAAATTCTCCAAACCAAAATTGGAGTCTTGTCTCTCTTTTAGGCATTTCTAGGTTTGGCATGCTACTTTTGGTTCCAAAGACTTGGGAGGCTTATGGATCAGTGTTTGTCCCTCCTTGGTCCCCCCTTGAGGTGTTCAGATGGATAAATTTACTTGCCCTTTGTATTATTTGAGCAAATCGAGCAAAACTCCCAAATCTGCCTTGTCATGACAGTTTGCAGCAAGGCATATTGGCATGGTCATATCTCATGGCCCAAGTGGAATTTGATGGAGTTCTTGGCCATTTTGGAAAGCCCTCGTATGATACAACAACTGTTTTATCATAATTGGTTTTGATACGTTTTGGATCCAAGTGAAAAATACCCCTACATTTTGAAAAAAGTGAAGGCAGATTCTGACTTAGTGAAAATTTCACTAAATGTTGGAAAAAAGTGACATTTTCACTTTTTGTGATTTTGGCCATTCCATAACTTAAAATCCATGAGGAATTGGAATGAGTTGTGTTTGAAGCTTTTGCAGAGGGCCATGAGAGCTACAAATCCAACTTTTAATGGGGAAAATGGCCTTGTGGTTTAGGAGTTATGATCCTCCAAAGTTGGTACCCTAGCCACTTTGTTCCATAACTTAGAAAAATTTCTAAGTTTTTATGGTTACCCCTATTACACGTTATCCCACTTTTCTTGATTTTTCTTGATGAATGATGATTCCAATCACACATTAACATCATTTTAGGGTTAAGGAACAATAATTGTGAAAAATCTAAAAAATTCAAAGTTGACTTTTGTGCACAGTTGACTTTTTGTCAGATGAATTCCAAACTGTGTGATCCTCTATGAAATCAAGTCCTTGACCTAAATCAAACTTGATGGATTGATTTCATAGGTATTATAGGGTGTATTGAATCATGTCCTAGGGTTTGGGAGCATGTCCTGGTCAAAAGTCAAAGGTACAATTGACTTTTTCCGCGAAACCCTAACTGTGGTTCTGATGAACTTGAAACTTGGGAATCAAGCTTCTTGGATCAATCCATTATTGCAAATGGATCAATGTGGTTTATTAGAGACCCTCAAATCCTCTCTTGAGGTCTTAGCTCATGATTTGTCCCAAAAGTCAACTTGGGGGGTGAATTAGGTCAAGAAACCCTAATTCCTGATTTGTGATGAATGCATCCCCTGAGGTCAAAATTGACTTGATGATTGGGTCCATGATGTCCCATGGAGCATATTAGGTTATGCTTTGAAGCATTAGCTCATTCCCAGAGGAAAATTTCCATCTGGAGGCCCTGGTCGACCAAACCCTAATTTGGTGACACTGGCGATCTTAAGGCTTAATCCACCTGGAATGCTGCAACATTGTGCTTGATTCTTGCTGTGGGAGTCCTCTTGATCCATTGTGGATGTTTGAGAGGTTTAGACAAGTTGAAGATCATGTCATTCCTTGATTGATCCTTTGTCTAAGGCTCAAAGAGGGCTTGAAACCCTAATTTTGGTTGTAGTGAATGCTCGCCCATCTTTGGGGAGACTAATGAGGCATGATGGTTCATCCATATTGTGGTGATGATTTGCACAATGATGGGAAATCTTAGTGGTCAAAATTTGGGGTATGACAGATGGTGGCCAATGTTGTAATCAATGCAAAGCATGATTTCCCTTTGCCATTTACATTTGTTTTCAAATTTTATTGCAGATTTCCTCATCAAGGATTTTTGCATCTTTGTACACATCTTATGTACAAACTTCTTTCCATTTCAATAAAAATTTATCATTTCACTTCTCAATCGTTTTATTTTTAGTATTTTGTTTGCAAAATAAACAATTATTTGCAATCACATAATACTAAAAAGTGTTGAGAACAATAAAAAGCTTAATCAAGCGAGAAAGCATTATGCATTGCATGTGTTACTGGTAACTCCTGTAGGATAATCAGTAATATCCATTGGTAAGCCTAACATCTGGCCGACAATGTGATGGTTCTGTGAAGAAGTTGTTGTTTCCTCAACAGTTCCTCAGCTGAGTCATCATTCTCCCCAGCGAGCGCCATTACGATTTGTCGAAAGGCTTGTTTGTTTACATATATTTACTCTGACAAATTTGTAATGTCTCTAGGCAGGTTGCCTAAGTGTTCCCAGTGAAGACACTTTGCTCTCTTTTCCCCAGCAAGGGTTGTACATCATCTCCAATAATTTGAAACTATCTGTCCCCAGCAGCAGTAGTTTCTCCTCAGCAAAGTCAGCATGGTTTGGAAGGATGTTTTTCCCCCACGCAGAGCCAATCTCGGTAGGAAGGATTGATTTATTTCTTTCATCCTCAACAGAGACAGCCATGGTGATTTAGAAACCTGAGATGTTCTCGGTTTCTTTTCCCAGTGGAATCATCCTTTCTGAACTCTCTTCTCCAGCAGAGATTGTCTTTATCTGTGGGTCCTCTCCCCCACCGAGGGTGTCGAAGTCGCTTTGCTACGATTTCTGCCTAACCGCTTCACACTGTGCCTTATCTTGCGCCTTTGCATTGCATGATATCAAGCATCATGTTGAAACGCATACATAGCATATGCATTGATCATACTCCCTCTCTTTTTACCTGACTTATCTCCAAACAGATTTTTAGCCAAACCTTGCACTCATCTATTCTACCTTTGCACCGCTCTTTTTGCCACCGTCGGCCAAATTCTCGAGCTACTCTTTTATTTAATCCCCTTTTACCTTGAATCACCGAAAAGCTGGCACAATTCGTACATTCAGGTCCAAGAGGATTAAATAGGGGCAGCTGTTGTAACCTAAAATTTGACCTCCCTCCTTTTGTCCTTTGGCATGAGCATAAGCATGTGCATTCGCGTTGGTAGCATACGCATTCGCACTTTTCTTTGTGTGTTTTTTGTTGCAGGAATATTCCGGTTTTCCAAGCCCGAATAATCATATCCTCACAAGATCATCACATCATCAAGACAAGCACAAAATAGGGATTTCCATGCCTATTGCTCAAAACAAGAGGTGGAAAATCGAAACCGGGACCACAACACCATTTTTGAGCAAAATTGGGCAAATTTGGCTAGAGTAATCGATTACTCAAATAGGGTAATCGATTACCCTGTGTCAGTTTGCAAATTCTACTGCTTTTTCATGACAGCACCTTTGCAGACACTTTGGTCTTGGATTCTACATTGGTCTAGTAGCATGTGGAACATTCTGGAGTCTTTAAGAATTCACTCAAATTTACTCCAATGCTTCACTTCAAATTAAGTGCACCATGTTCCTTGTTTTCCAAGTAATGTGGATCTTTGGACGTTGGAGTTCACCTTGGGATTGTAACCGAGTTGGTTCTAACTAACCGAGTTAACCACCTTGACTCGGTGAGTCAAGTCCAACTAACTCCTAGCCTAGCTCCAAACCCAAAACTAAGTCCAAACCAAATTCCAAACCTCTCATACTCCAAACCAAAAATCTATATAAACACACCTTCACTCACTTTTCAAAGGATCCACCATTTTCATCCACAAGCTCTATCATTTGCTCCATCATTTCCCACATTTATCACACAAATCCTTCACAATTTCACTCTCAATTCTCTCACATTCTCTCTGATTTTTTCTGCTAGATCTTCATCTTCATCTCAATTCTCTTCCAAAACCTCACTAAAAGCTCTTAATTCTTGAAGGATAATCACTTTTCACATTGAAAGTGATTATTTCTTGAGCTTAACCTTCATTGTCATTCCATTACACTGGTTTTTGTGGAGTTTCAATAGCTTTTGGATTCATCTCAAGTGATCGATTCAAGTTTCTTCGGCGATAATTCTCATTTTGGAGTTTTCGTCGCGATTTGATTGGTTTTGATACGTTTCAGCTATAATTGAAGATTCCTCTGGTTTTCTTTGGTTATCTTCATCAAGATCACATTGCAACATTTACCAAGGCACATCTCAGCCTTGTAGGTTGGTGGATCTCTTTCATTTTTCTTTTTCGATCGTTTTTGTATCATTCGCGATGTAGTTTCGATGTTTTTTTGCATGTGAATTGATTTTACCATTGCTTGATCCATGATTTTGATTGTTTAATTGATTCTATTGTTGATCATTTGCTGTTTCTAAACTTGATTTTTCGTGCACAAACTCATACCATAGCATGTGGTAGTTTGGATAAGTGATTATGTGTTGAAAGTGGCTTTTGAAAAGTGGTTTTTGCTATTTTTTTGCCACTGTTACAGTGGTAACCGATTACTCAAAGAGAGTAACTAATTACTCTTCACAAATTTGCATCAGCGCTATTTTTTCAAGTGAGTAATCGATTACTCAAATAGAGTAACCGATTACTCTGCACAAATTTTGCCAAATTCTGCTATTTTCAAGCAAGTAACTGATTACCTGCTTAGGGTAATCGATTACCACTGTAACAGAGTGCCATTTTCTTGCATTTTCAAGCTTGTTTGACATCCTTTCCTCCTCTAACTTATGGATGTTTTAAGTGTCATTTAACTTCTGTTTGAAGCATATTCATGAATTTTTGTTGCTCACTTTCGATTATTCAAATTGTTTATATTTTTGGCATCATATGAATATAATCATTCTTGCATATCTCTTTGATCACAATAACATGATTTTGTGTTGCATTTTGTTGATCATTTGGTACTGCTTCGCATTAAGTTTCGTTCTCCATGGATGAACTTAATCTTGTATAATCAATAGTTCGCACATTTTGCCTTAATGATTTTTCACTCTCTTTGGAAAATTGTTGGCATGGCATTTCCCATTGATTAATTGATCGAAACCATGTTTCAATTAGTTGATATTCCCCTTTCCTCTCTTTAGGGTTCCTTTAGAACTTTCTCTCTCGATCCCCTGTGGAGCTGGAGTTTCGCGCTACGCCCTACATCGGAGCACTGTACAAATTGAAGTTGTTACACTGTCCGTTTCTCCACACATGAGCACTGTACAACTTGGAGTTGTTGTGCCGTCTGGTTCAACTTTCGCATTACACCCTGTGTGTTAGAGAAGAAATGAGAAGCGAGAATTCCTACTCTCATTCTGACTACTTCTGGTGCAGGTTGAGTTGATTGAGATGCGGGCTCGCATGGCCCAGTTTATGGAGTTAATGAAAGGCGTTGCCCAGGGGCAAGAACAGCTGAGGACTCTGGTCCAACCTTTGGTTGCAAGAGTTGACGAAGACGGTGCCCTTCATGGTGGCCTTCATAACAATGTTGTTCCTCTGAGTGGAGGTATTATTGGTAATGATGTTCAAGGTGGTCCCGTTGCTGGTGTTGTTATCCCTCCGGGCAGAGGAGAGAATGTGATTCCTTCTATAGTAGGAGGAGGCAACAGTGTCTGCGCAGTGCACGGTCGTCGCTATGATGATCAGCAGGATGATATATTTTCTATGCCGAGTGGGGATGCTGACCCCCGACTTGATAATGATCAGAGAATCAGGATGATTGAAGAGAAATTGAAAGGGGTTGTGAATCAGAATTCCCTGGGTTTGGATATGGATGACTTGGGACTGGTCCCCGGCGTCAAAATTCTGCACAAGTTTCAGATGCCTAATTTTGAGAAGTATAATAGTGTTACTTGCCCAAAGACTCACGTCCGAGCCTATGCAAGGAAAATGACTGCCTATTCTAATGATGAAAAGTTATTGATGCATTTCTTCCAAGATAGCTTGTCTGGGGCATCTTTGGAATGGTACATGCAGTTGGAGAGATCTCATGTTCGCAACTGGAGGGAATTGATGGAGGCTTTTGTTAAGCACTATCAGTACAATACTGATATGGCTTCTAATAGGACACAGTTGAAAAATCTGGCGCAGAAAAACATTGAGAGCTTTAAGCAGTACGCCCAGAGGTGGCGAGAATTAGCAACAAGGGTACAACCTCCCATGTTAGAGCGGGAGATGATAAATATGTTCATGGCTACCCTGCAGGGTCACTATTATGAAAAGTTGATGCCTTGTATGCCCGGAATGTTTGCCGACTTGATCTTAGTTGGAGAAATGGTAAAAAGCGGGATCAAAGCTGGAAAGATCTCAGGTAGTGAAGGGTCCACATCTGGAGGAGGGAAGAAACCGTACGTAAACTACAAAAGGAAAGAAGGAGATACAAACTCTATTTCATCGTACAATGGTAGGGGAAGAGCACGACAAAATTACAATCAGCAAGTTGCCTCTGTAACTATTTCGGCTGCAACTATTCTGGCTGCACCTCAGCAGCAAAGGAATAATCCTAATCAGTACCAAAACAGGCAACCCGACCAGTATCAAAACCGACAAAGGAATGCTGAAAGGCATTTTGATCAGCCACCAATGTCATATGCTCAATTGTTGTAACACTTGTTACAGTTGCGTTTAGTTGAGCTCCGCACTTTGGCTCCGCCCACTGGGAGGCTACCGCCGGGCTATGATGCTAACACACATTGTGATTTTTACTCCGGTGCTCCAGGACATACAGTTGAAGGGTGTAGGGCGTTCCACCATAAAGTACAAGATTTGGTAGACTCCAAACCAATCAACTTTTCTAATGACGTGCCAAATGTCATTCAGAACCCAATGTCGAATCACGGTGGGCCAAGGGTTAATGTCATTATTGAAGATGATGAATCCTTGAATTTGGTTTTAGATGTGAACGAGTTGAAGACTCCATTGTTTGTGGTAAAAGAAAGGTTGCTGAAGGGCGGAGTCTTCCCTGGTTGTGATAAGGGTTGTCCTGAATGTGGGATGCAATGAAATGGTTGTGATTTGTTGAGATCAGGTATTCAGAGTTTGATTAATGAAGGACGGTTACAGTTCGACAGGTTTAATAAGTTGATGGAACTTACTGACAAGGAGAATGATGTTGCCACTATTACAATTCCTTTCAAGACAGTAACTATATCAGCACCGGCTAGGCTAGCGCCGGTCATTATTACAGTTCCTGGGCATGTCCCGTATGAAAGTACCAAAGTCGTCCCGTGGAACTATGGGGCTGAGGTATTTGTTGATGGAAAGAAGCAGGATTTGGTAGGAACATCAGTTGTGAACTCCGAGGTTGACACTTTTATTGACGCATGGGCTATCACCAAAAGCGGTAGAGTCTTTGTTCCATCAGATAATCAGGATGGCGTTTCCAAGTAGGATAAAGGGAAATAGGTGATGGATGATTCTGTACAGAAGCAGGTCGTAAATGGTTCCACAACGAAACAAGATGACACTTCCTTATGAGAAAATGTGGAAGAGTCTATGAGATTAATCAGGAAGAGCGATTACAGGATTGTTGATCAGTTGCATCAGACGCCGTCCAAAATATCCATCCTATCTCTGCTATTGTGCTCCGAGGCACATCGGAATGCATTGTTGAAGGTTTTGAACACAGCCTATGTGCCTCAAGAAATATATGTTAATCAGTTAGAAGGGGTTGTTGCTCACGTGAATGCTGGTAATGGCTTAGGGTTCACAGACCTAGATCTGACTCCAGCTAGGAGGAATCACAACAACGCTCTACATATTTTAGTGGAATGCCGAGGCTCCTTAATGTCACATGTGCTAGTTGATACTTGGTTGTCTTTAAATGTGTTGCTGAAGAAGGCTCTGATGAAGTTAGATACTCGTGGGCTGATTTGCACGCCAAGTGACTTGGTGGTGCGTGCTTTCAATGGTTCCAAGAGGTCTGTTTTTGGAGAAATTGTATTGCCAATCAAAGCGGGTCCTGAAATTTTTGAAGCCACTTTCTATATCATGGACATTCAGCCTGCCTATAGTTGTTTATTGGGTCGTCCGTGGATCATGGGGCTGGGGTAGTGACGTCCACGCTGCATCAAATGCTTAAATACATGGTGGATGGACATGTTGTGACAGTCTGTGGTGAGGAAGACATCATGGTGAGTCACCTATCAAGCTTCAAGTATGTGGAGGTAGATGGTGAGATACATGAGACTTTGTGCCAAGCCTTCGAAGCTATGAAAATTCCTGAAGAACCTCCAAGTGTAGTCAGTCAGCCCAAGGTGGTTAATCAACCCGAAGTGGTAAATTAGCCAGAGGTTTCAATGTCTTCTTTCAAAGATGCACGCGCTGTAGTTGAGGCTGGCAGTTCCCAGAAGTGGGGCCAGGTCATTGATGTTCAAGTGAAGCAGAATACTTATGGACTGGGGTAAAAGCCACCCCGACGAGCTCAAGAGCTACCCAAGTATGCTGGCCCAATTCAATTCACAAGTGCTGATGTCTTCTTTAATTAGGTTAACGCCATTGATGATGAGGGGGATAGCGATTGCGATATAGATGAATGGATCCGCCCCTGCACTCCCGGTCAAAGTCTATGCAATTGGTCGTCTGAGAAAGTCATCCAAGTGACCCTTCAAGAGTAATTGCCTTTGTTTTCTGTTTGTGTTAAATTCTACGTTTTGCCTATGACGTAGTGATATCTGTCTGTAGGGCTCTGATGTTTTTGTTTTCTTACTTTGTCATTAATAAAGGATGTTTTCACACGCAAATATTTTGATCCCTGTTTTTCTGTTTTTACTTTGTGCATTAACTCATATCAAAATGGCAATGTGTTTTCTTGTTTGTTGCATTCATAACAGACATATAAACATCAATCATGCAGGTTTCTTTGTTCAGATGCCACCAATCATGATTCAGCTACGGCTCGGTATGACTTCAACAATCCTATCTATCAGGCCGAAGAAGAGACTGACGAAGATTGTGACTTACCGGAAGAATTGGCCAGATTGCTGAAACAGGAAGAAAGGGTCATTCAACCTCATCAGGAGGAAATCGAGATCGTTAATCTTGGAACCGAGGATGCAAAGAAGGAAGTAAGGATTGGGGCTGCTTTGGAAGACACTATCAAGGGAAGATTGATTAAAATGCTATGTGAGTATGTGGATATCTTTGCCTAGTCTTACCAAGACATGCCTGGGCTTGACACTGATATTGTGGTACACCGGCTGCCGTTCAAAGAAGGTTGTACTCCAGTTAAGTAGAAACTAAGAAGGACGAAACCGGATATGGCTGTTAAAATCAAGGAAGAGGTTCAGAAATAGTTGGATGCTGGGTTTCTCGCTGTGATAAATTATCCTCCGTGGGTTGCTAATATCGTGCTTGTACCTAAGAAGGATGGAAAGGTCAGGATGTGCGTTGATTACAGCGATTTGAATAGAGCAAGCCCGAAAGATGATTTCCCGCTCCCCCACATTGACGTGTTAGTGGATAACACTGCCCAATACTCTGTATTTTCCTTCATGGATGGTTTCTCTAGGTATAACCAAATTAAGATGGCCCCAGAGGACATGGAGAAGACTACGTTCATAACACCGTAGGGAACATTTTGCTACAAGGTGTGCCCTTTGGATTGAAAAATGCTGGGGCAACCTATCAGCGGGCAATGGTGACTCTCTTTCATGATATGATTCACAAAGAGATTGAAGTCTATGTTGATGACATGATTGCGAAGTCACAAACGGAGGAAGAACATCTGGTGAATCATCACAAGTTATTTGAAAGGTTGAGGAAGTTCAAATTGAGGTTGAATCCGAACAAGTGCACCTTCGGGGTGAGATCTGGAAAATTACTGGGGTTTATTGTTAGTGAAAAGGGTATCGAGGTCGATCCTGCTAAAGTAAAATCCATACAAGAAATGCCTGAGCCGAGAACAAAAAAAGAGGTTCGTGGTTTCTTTTGGAGGTTAAACTACATTGCTAGGTTCATCTCTCATCTCACAGTAACGTGTGAACCAATATTCAAACTGTTAAGAAAAGATCAAGAGGTCAGGTGGAATGAAAATTGTCAAAAGGCATTTGAAAAGATAAAGGAATATTTGCAGGAACCTCCGGTCCTTATGCCGCCAGTACCAGGAAGGCCGTTGATTATGCATCTTACGGTTCTTGAGAACTCAATGGGATGTGTGATCGGTAACACGACGAGTCAGGTAGAAAAGAACATGTCATCTACTACCTGAGCAAAAAGTTCACTGATTGTGAGTCAAGGTACTCCATACTGGAAAAAACATGTTGTACACTCGCTTGGGCAGCTAAGTGTTTAAGGCAGTATATGTTAAACCACACAACCCTATTGATTTCGAAGATGGATCCGATTAAGTACGTGTTTGAGAAGCAAGCACTTTCAGGGAGAATAGCCCGTTGGCAGATGGTTTTGACAGAATACGATATTCAGTATGTTTCCCAAAAAGCCATTAAGGGAAGTGTTTTGTCAGAGTACCTTGCCGAACAACCGATTGAAGATTATCAACTAATGAAGTTTGAATTTCCAGATGAGCATATCATGTTTTTGAAGATGAAAGAATGTGAAGAGCCTTTGCCGAATGAAGGACCCAACATTGGATCTCAGTGGAAATTGGTGTTTGATGGAGCTGTCAACTCATATGGTAACGGAATCGGGGCAATCATTACAACTCCAAGGGGTTCTCATATACCCTTCACTACCCGGTTAGCGTTCGTATGCACCAACAATGAGGGAAGCAATTGATTTGAGAATCAAGAACCTCGATGTTTATGGTGATTCTGCGTTGGTAGTCAATCAGATTAAGGGAGAATGGGAAACTCGTCAGGCAAATCTGGTACCTTATAACAACTACGCCAGAAGGTTGTTACCTTTCTTTGACAGAGTTGATTTCCATCATATACCCTGGTTAGAGAATCAGATGGGAGATGCGTTGGAAACGTTGTCTTCAATGTATCAAGTGAACCGTTGGAATGAGACTCCCTCAATTAGAATCATGCGTCTGGATAGACCAGCTTTTGTGTTTGCAGTTGAAGACGTATCAGATGGTAAACCTTGGTATCATGACATCAAGTGTTTTCTCAAGAGTCAGGAGTACCCAGCTGGGGCATCTACCAAGGATAAGAAAACTCTGAGGAGGTTGGCAGGAAACTTCTTTTTGAATGAAGACGACGTGTTGTACAAGAGGAACTTTGACATGGTCCTGTTATGTTGTGTTGATGAACACGAGGTAGGTCTATTGATGGAAGAAGTTCACGAGGGATCTTTCAGTACTCATGCCAATAGGCATGCTATGGCTAGAAAATTGTTGAGAGCGGGGTATTACTGGATGACTATGGAGTCTAACTGTTTCAAATATGCCAGAAAATGCCATAAATGCCAGATTTATGCTGATAAGGTGCACGTACCGTCTACTCCCTTGAATGTACTGTCATCTCCTTGGCCTTTTGCCATGTGGGGCATTGATATGATTGGAAAGATCAAGCCAACTGCTTCCAATGGGCATCGTTTTATCTTGGTTGCCATCGATTATTTCATGAAGTGGGTGGAAGCAGCCTCGTATGCCAACGTCACCAAGCAAGTGGTAGCCCAATTTATAAAGAAGGACATCATTTGTCGTTACAGAGTCCTAGAGAGAATCATTACTGATAACGGTTCAAATTTGAACAATAAGATGATGAAGGAGCTATGTCAGAGCTTTAAGATTGAACATCACAATTCTTCTCCCTATCGTCCGAAGATGAATGGGGCTGTTGAAGCAGCAAATAAGAATATCAAGAAGATTGTGCAGAAAATGGTGGTAACATACAAAGACTGGCAAGAGATGTTGCCTTACGCTCTACACGATTATCGTACTTCGGTACATACATCAACTGGGGCAACTCTTTCTCCCTGGTATATGGTATGGAAGCGGTCATACCATTAGAGGTTGAGATTCCTTCTTTAAGAATTCTGGCAGATGTGAAGCTTGATGAAGCTGAATGGGTGCGTTCCCGGTTGAATCAACTGAATCTTATTGAAGAGAAGAGATTGGCAGCCATTGCACATGGCCGGTTATATCAAAGCAGAATGAAGAAATCCTTTGATCAAAAAGTGCGTCCTCGATGTTTTCAGACAGGCGAGTTGGTTTTGAAAAGGATCCTTCCTCCTTAGACAGATCACAGGGGCAAGTGGACTCCAAAATATGAAAGGCCATATGTAGTAAGAAAGGTTTTCTCTGGTGGAGCCTTATTACTTGCAACTATGGATGGTGAAGATTTTACATCCCCTGTGAATGCAGAAGTAGTCAAAAAATACTTTGCATAAAAGAGACCCGCTGGACATAAAAAGAAGATCTAGGCAAAAAAGGGCATCCCGGCGAACCATAAAAAAGAAAAGGTTCGGGCAAAAGTTAGGGATAAAAAGAAAAAAAGAGAATAAACCCACAAGGTTGAAAATTTGAAAAAGGCAACTTTGGCAAAAATGGGTATCCCGGTGGATTGAAAACCCGAAAAGGGCGATCCAGGAAAAGTTAGGGATTTGAAAGCAAGAGGCTACGATCTGCGTTCGATCTGTGAACACTTTTGATACTTAGGAATTTCGAAGGAAAGGAATCAGTCCAGTCAGTCTCTTCGAAGGTCAAAGCATCTGTGGATAAGCAAAGGCATATGAGTCATAGCTGAATTGAATCATGGTGGATATTTGTTCCCACATTACCGACATGTGTATTTTCTTTTGCGCAATTACCTCTTTTCAGGAATTGCTTCCGGTTGTAAATGCCTATTTACGGGCCAATTCATCAATAAAATTTTCTTTTCACTCAAAGAGCTTTCCATTTATGTTTTTACTTCTACTATTTTGTTTGTGAAAACATCCGATATTTTGATAAACATTGCATGTGAAAACGTTAAGCTTTGCAGAGCATATCGAAAAATAATGGAAATTGCTTAGGCGACGGATATTGTGGATGGTAATCGAGGTAGCCATTTTTGCATATGGAATATTCTGTTGTTGTTGTGTACAGGGTAGCAATGTTTCTCCCCAGTAGAGTTACTCTCTCTAGCGTTGAAATTTCATCATCCTCAGCAGATTGTTACTCTCTCCAGCCAGAGTATAGGGGATTGTTTCCCCAGCCAGAGTCGTGTTTTGATTTATTACTCCCCAGCAAGCATTTAGAAGTTGGTGTTGTTGTATCCCCAGTAGAGGACTGGTGGAATATCTTCTCGGGCAAAGATGTTATCTTCCCCACAGAGTCTTGGTGTCTACTTTCCCCAATCGGTCAGGAAGTATAGTCTCGTCGACGACAATATGCTCTAATCCCCAGTAGGGTGAGGGTAAAATTATTTCCCCAGCAACAGTTTAAGCTCAATGGCATCCCCAAGCAGAGTTGGTGGTAATCTTCACAGCAGTTTGTTCAACGATGGTTGACATCCCTCAGCAGGTTTCAAGTCCAATGGTTATTGGCACCTCTTCTGCAGCAGATTTTTGGGTTCCATCTTCGGCAGTCATCATTCTTAATTCCCCTAGCAGAGAAGAAGTATCAGGTTTTGGGTTCCATCTTCGGCAGTCGTAATTCTTAATTCCCCTAGCAGAGAAGAACTATCAGGTTTTGGGTTCTATCTTCAATAGTTGTTATTCTTAATCCCCAATAGAGTGGGAGTTCTCTCGGAGTTTTCATCTCCAGCAGAGGTTGTGATCAAGAAAGTTGTTCAGTTTGTCTTTTCTCAGCAAGGTTTTGTTCAGGGGATAATTTAGCTTGTTTTCCCCGGTGGAGTTACCTTCGTCTGCAACATTTATTTTGCTGGAGTGCTTCTTTCGCATTGCATGAGCATTTTGCATGGCCTCCTCCCAAAAGCGTAGCATTTCCATTTCGTATGGAGCATTACGCCATAGAAAAATTCAAACATATGCATTCGAAGCATAAGCCAAGTTTGATGTTCTCGTTTGCCAGGCGTTCCCCGATAAGAAGCACAGTAACTCAGGAGATATCGTCTAACTTTATTCCCCAAGTGGTGGATTTGGTCATTTGGAGAGACTATTTGATTTATCCCTTCAAAGTTGTTAGCGTTACTCTTGTCCGTGTCCTTTTCCATTTCCTCAATACTTTGTCCGTATTGATTTCAAACACTCGTCCGTGTTCTCTTGACACTCGTCTGTGTCTGGTTTTTCATTTCAATCCCCAGTAGGGTTGCCTTCTGAACCTTACAGACACCCGTCCGTGTTCTTTCAGCACCCGTCAGTGTTCGAACCTTTTAGACACCCGTTCGTGTTCTTCTAGCACCCATCCGTGTTTGAACCTTTTAGACACCCGTCCGTGTTCTTTCCGCACCCGTCCGTGTTTGAACCTTTTCAACACCCGTCCGTGTCCTTTCAGCACCCGTCCGTGTTTGAACCTTTTAGACACCCGTCCGTGTTCTTTCATCACCCGTCTGTGTTTGAACCTTTGACACCCGTCCGTGTTATTTCATCACCCGCCCGTGTTTGAACCTTTTAGACACCCGTCCGTGTTCTTCCAGCACCCGTTCGTGTTTGACCTTTGACACCCATCTGTGTTCTTTCATCACCTGTCCATATGTGAAACTTTATACACTCGTCTGTGTTTGCCCCCAGCACAGTCAACACTCGTCCGTGTTTGTTTCAATACATATTCAATATTTCGTCTGTATTGATCCCTGACACTCGTCTGTATTATGATTTGACACCTTTTATTACTTTGTTCCCCAGCGGAGTCGTCTCTCTTTTTGTAGGATGCAAATTTGTGTGGTTATTTTGGTATTCAACCTCCGTGTATACCGACTATCTGGAAGCCTTTGCTTCCATAGCCTCGGATCCAAGAAGTTTGAATAGGGGCAGCTGTAACACCCCAAAATTTTCCCTCATGTTTCTAACTCTAACTGGCTTATGTTTCATTTCATTTGCATCGTCATTTCTGCATTTGCATGGTTTTTTTGGGCATGGGATCAAGGTATTTTCCAGCAGCTCATGGTGTCATCAGTTCCAGTATCATTTTCAACAATGTTCAGAGCTAAGCAGATAGCTTTCAAAGTCTTTCTGAGCCTTTATTTTGCTCATTAGATGATTTGATAATCAGAAGCTCTAGCAGTCATTTTTTGATCAGCGATTCAGCACCAGACGATTATTTTCGGCAGTATTCCGAGCACGAAACATAATTCACAGAATATTTCAAGTGTGTTTCAGGGTTAATATCCAATGACAGGTTTCAGAGGCTTAGTATGGCTCAGAACGGGTGAAAACAGGAAATTCTGCAACATTCCCTCCTTTTGGCACCAAAATTTTGAATTTTTGAACTGAGTAATCAATTACTCAAAGTGAGTAACCGATTACTCTGGGCGAAATTGCAAAAATATGTCAATTTTCAGCACTGCAGAATTTTTGAGCATTTGTGATCATGTGCTTGGCTTGTGCATGTGTGGGAAGGATCTAAAACTGGTTTATTTTCATCATTTTCCATCCAAAAATTCAAATTCCTTCCAACAATTTCCACCCTAATTCCATAATCCCTTTCCTAGCTCATTTTCCACTTTCAATTCTACCCACTAAACCTCACTCCAAACCCAAACTTAACTCCTAACCTAGGGGTTATTTAATCTAATCAACTCTAAACCTCTCATAACCTTGATTCATTTTTTGAACTTTCTACACATCTCACTCCATTTTCTCTCAACTTTTCTCTCATTCCAAAACCCTCACTCAAAGTTCCACCATCAAAGTTCAACAAATTTTGCATTGAAATTTGTTGATCTTGGAACTAAACCTTCATCCATTCACCAATTCTTGAAGGAATCTTGAATTTGCTACTGTTTTACTCTTGGATTTGAGCATTTGGAACTGATTTTGGAGAAAGCTTGAAGCAAAATCATCGCATTGTTTGGATCTTGAAGTTTCTTGCTAGGATCTTGAAGTTTCTTGCATAGATCTTGGATTTCTTGCTTGGATTCATCAATTTTCGTTTGCAACAATCACCAAAGCAATTCTCAGCTTTGTAGGTTGGTTTTCTTTAGATCTATACTTGATTTAGCTTATTTATAACTTATTCAATGTAGATCTTTGGTTGTTGTTGATTTGGATCCATTATGCTTGAATTTGATTCGTAATGTTGTTGATTGTTGGATTTAATTAATGTTTGATTGTTGTGATTGAACTTAATTTTCGTGCATTGTTGATTACATGATCATTGGAAATGATTGCATAAGTGATTTGCTGCTGAAAAGTGCTTTTCAAAGTTGAATTTCTGCCTCTGTTTCAGTGGTAATCGATTACTCAAATAGGGTAATCGATTACTCTGCTTTATTTTCACGTTTCTAGTCAAATTTCAACTGAGTAATCGATTACTCAAATAGGGTAATCATTTACTCTACCTTATTTTCATGTTTTTAGTCAAATTTCAACTGAGTAATCGATTACCCTATGTGAGTAATCGAATACCACTGAAGCAGAGTGTGTTTTTCTTGCATTTTCTTACTTGTTTGAGGTCTCTTGCATGTCTAAACTTCATGGATTAACATGTTGATGATTTGTGGATTATTCTTGAGCTGTTTTACCTCACACCTTTGCATGAGCACGATTCTTTGACACACGACTTTTGGTTTTCATTGATGAATGTCCATGATTGTGTTATTGCTTTTTCTTGATGTGATGAACACTTTGCACACACTCCTTGAGCATGTTAGTTGTGAATTATTGCTGGTGTTGCTGGAGTTGTTGTGTTATACATGCTTGCTTGCATTTAATTTCATGAGATGCGTACTTGATTCGACTTGTTCATGTGCTTAATGTTGTGCATTATCTCATGATGTTTTCAAGATTTTTTACCATGGTGTGTGGTATGATTGTGATCATGTTTGATTGAAAGAATCTGTAATGTTTGATGCGTGCTCGTTATACCATGATTTCATCGTTTCAAATGTATGGTGTACTGCCATGTTTTCCACTGCTGTCTTGGTGCATATGTGCTGTTGTATGTGCTGCTGTTTGACCTTTTACACCTCCTTTTTGTGTTGGACATAAGCTGTTAAATGTTGTTTGGTGTATTGGCTGGAATTTACCGTTGTGAAGGTGCTGGAGCGCTATTGTAGCAGTTGTTTTGATTTATTGCTTTGGTTTTTGCCTTGCTTTTGCTTGCTCCCTTAAGGCTCCTAGTCTGACTTAATTTATGATTAAGCTCGGAGTAGGATAGACATTAGGCTTTCATCCATGCATGCTAACATAGGTAGATGTTTCCCCTTTGAACTCAACCATAGGGCCACTTTTACATGACAACATTAGGATAGATTTCCCTGTAGTATTTTCTTTTCGACCTGAGTCTTCTCTTCTCATCTCATAACGATTCTAAAGCACTTAATAAAGTTAGCGTGTATTGCGCATGAGCCTTGTATGTGGGAAGTGAGGAATGGGGGGTCTCCCTTCGTTCTTCTAGGGTGTTTAGTGTACGTCCTGTTGGGGACAATATGCGACGCATTCGTTCCTATGTTATAGACTTGGGTGCAATGCAAGTTACGAACTAACTTCAATCCACTTCTGTCTAAAAAAAACAAACAAATTCAAACCCTTTTTATCCTTTGGGATTGTTAAGTTTCAAATCTTTTTTTTCAGAAAAGAGCTCGTCGCTCACGTAAAAAACACTTACCGACCTCGTTAGGTCGAACTAAGTTTGCTCTGATTCCTCTTTCCCGTCCGATTGAGGATACGTAGGCACGAGATGCGATATCTCGACGAGCAACCTCCCCCCTAGTGCGTAGTCCATCGAACTACGTTGACTCTGATTCTTCGTTCGTCCAAGAAGATACATAGGCATTGGATTTTGAATAAATCCTTGTGAGTCCGTCTTAGTCTCCCCCCTCCCCATTTTTTTTGTTCAGCCGTAGACTTTAGGATAACTCACCCATTTTTTAGACAACAAGCATGGATCCCATCGAGTACGATGGACGCGTGGGGGTGCTAATACATTTCCCTCGCGTAGCCGACTCCCGAACCCGGACTATGGTTACGATGACCATGTCTTTCCCTCTTTCAGGTTTTCTTCAATCGTTTCCTTTCCCTGCGTCGGGATAAATAACGTTTGGTGGCGAATCTTCTGTTCAGTTTCTCGCCGGTTCTTTTTTCGCAGGTTGCAACACGTACAACTTGGAGCTGTTGTGTCGTTTGGTTAAACTTCCGCATTACACCCTGGGTGTTAGAGAAGGAATGAGAAGGGAGAATTCCTACTCTCATTCTGACTACTTCAGGTAGGGGACGAATGACCCTATGCTTGGCTTAGTCACCTCTATCTCTAGGCGGTAGTGTGCTTTCTTCCCCCAGTCAAGTCGATCCTTGATCACTCTTTTCCCTTTGCAATCTCTTCTGATCCTTGATCACGTTTATCTCTTTCGATCTCTCTCTTGATCAATCACCTTCTTGGTTACGATCCTTTGTTCATTGGGTTAGCAAGCTTTCTTCGTTTCAATACCCTATTCTTTTCTTGCAGTCAATCATTATTCTTTTGATTCCCCTGGAGAGTCTCTTGTTCTCTTTCTTCGGTTAAATACAGTACTCCTGTTACAACCGAATCCCCTGCGGAGTTCGCAACCTTCTCTTGGTTCTTCTCCTTTGTTGGTTAATCATTGCCTGTCAGTTAAAACACCAATGTTTGCACTCCTTCTTAGTTAACCACAGTATGTCTGTTAAAACACTGAGTTTCCTTGGGTTAATCACCTATTCTTGGTTAATCACCCCTTTTCTTCAGTTAACCACAGTCCGTCTGTTAAAACACTGAGTTTCCTTTTGGGTTAATCACCTATTCTTGGTTAATCACCCTTTTCTTCAGTTAACCACAACCCGTCTGTTAAAATACTGAGTTCCGTGGGTTAATCACCTTCTCTCGGTTAATCACCCTTTTCTTCAGTTAACCACAACCCGTCTGTTAAAACATTGAACCCCTTTTTGAGTTAATCACCTCCTCTTGGTTAATCACTCATTTTTCTCGGTTAATCATAGTGTTCTGTTAAAACCGAACCCCAACGGTTAGCAACCTCTTTTGGTTCAATACCCTTCTTCGTTGGTCAAGTGTTGTTTGTACAGTCAATACCAACACCTCTTTTGGGTTACGACCTTTGATCAGTCCTACACCCGTTCTTCTGGTTAATCACAGTTTTCTCTGTTAAAACCAATGCTTCTCTATCCCCACAGAGTTGTAATCTTTGCTTTCCTCAGTTAACCACTATTTATCAGTTAACATACCGATACCCCCTCAGATTCAAACACCTTCTCTCGGTTCAGCACTCTCTCTCTCTCTCTCTTGGTGTATCACAGTCCGTCTGTTGACACCAGCCTCTTTTCCCCGCCAGAGTCTTACTCGTTTTTTTGGTTAACCACTGCCAGTCAGTTAATATACCGAGTCCCCCTTTTCTCTTGGTTTTGACACCATCCCTTTATTTGGATCCCCAACGGATTCCTTTCTATTCATTTTGCTCTTACTTTCTTGGTTTCGACACCAATCCTCTTTGTTATCCCCCAGTGGAGTTTCTTTCATTCCTGGTTTTGACACCATTCTTTTCCTAGTCTCGTGTGCAATCGCTCTTACTATGTGGGCTTCCTCAGTAGAGTTTTTCTTTCACTCTTGCTCTTGGTTTTGACATCACTTCTTTTATTTCCTGTTTCTTTCTTGTTTGTTTTCCGTTCAGTTCCCCGAACTACGGAAGCTCTGATTCTGCATTCTTTCGAATGTCAGATACGTAGGCACGAGACGCGATGTCTTGGCGAGCACACTTCCACCTTTCTTTCCTTCTCCCGTTCTTCCTTCCTTTCTGTCCCCTGGTTCCATGAACTACGACGCTCTGATTTCCTCATTGCACTATGAGGGCACGTAGGCACGAGGGCCCCAATCCTCCGCGAGCACTTTCCTTCTTTCTTTTCTTTTTCCCCTTTCTTCTCTCTCTCCTCTTCTTTTAGCTAGAAGCCTTTAGATAAATAACCCATCCAAGCCTAGAAGCAAGCAAAATGGTTCCCGTCGAGTACGACGGATGCGTAAGGTGCTAGTACCTTCCTTTCGCATAACCGACCCCCGTTCCCATTTCTCTTCCCCTTGGGTTTTATCGATATTTTCCCTGTCCTTTGGGACTTAATAAAGTTCGGTGGAGACTCTGTGTTATCTTTGAGTGTGAGATTCACTCAGGATGTAAACCAGCCATCTTCAGGTCCTTGTATTAAGCCCAAGAGAAGGCATGAGAACTTCTAAGAAGCCGAAGGGTCCTTGTATAATGCCCAAGAGAAGGCGGGGATGCTTTTAGGAAGCCTGTGGGTCCCCAAACCAAGAGAAGTTTAAGAAATGCAATTCACAGAGAAAAGATCATTCCAGGAAAGTTCGAGGGTTTTGAAGAAACTCAAGAGATGTCATTCACGGAGAAAATATCATCTCTGGGGAGTTAGAGTTTCTTTGACAATTTCTAAGGGTGACAGTCTGAGAAAAGGTTCACCGAGAATACTGCCTTTCTCTTTGTTCAATATTGTTTAACCCCAAGAGGAGGGAAAACTGTATCTGGAATCCTACGGGGGATCTAGTTTTGTTTGTATTTAAGAGTGACCAACAGGGCTTTACCTAGTGCTAGACGTAGTTGTCGGGGAAACCTCTAAATAACTATACTAGTATATACACAGTTGATACATGACCAATACTTAAAGAGGATATGAAAGAAGACTTACAGTGAAGCAGCCCCACAATACAGTTATATATATGAAACCAGTAAAGGAAAGTGGATAAACACTTACCCGTTGTAGAGCTTCCATGATGTGTTGTTAGTTGTTCAACAAAGAAATTAAAGAAAGTTTTTAAAACAACATGTATATTTGAATCTAAATCAAAGGAGAAAGTGCTTTGAAAATATTGTTGGGGCTTACAGCTCAAGGAGAGGCCCATATTTTAACAGTGATCGCACCGTTGTTTTAAATCTGTACAGGGACTTATACAAGTGACTGAGGCCTAAAGAAAGGTTTTCTGTACAAAGGGATGGGTCTTAGACTCTCTTAAGAGGCCCAAATTATTTAAAATGAACAAAGATGGGTCTTATAACTCAAGGAGAAGCCCAGATGACTTTGTTTTGAAATGCGACGATCACGCCGAGCCTTTGGAAATATACAAAGGGACTTATACAATGTGTGAAGCCCAAAATTGTTTATTTACAAAGGGATGGAACTTACACTCTATCAAGAGGCCCAAAGAAATTGAAAATGAATAAAGATGGGTCTTATAGCTCAAGAAGAAGCCCAGGGGTTTTTTGTTAACAAGGTGACGATCGGGCCGAACTTTTTGACGGTATCGGGACTTATACAATTCACTGAGGCCCAAAAAGGTTTTTATTTACAAAAGGATGGGACTTACACTCTACCAAGAGGCCCAAATTGTTTGAAAAAGATTTGTTTAGGGTGATTAAGATCAAAACCCTAAATTAGTTTCAAAATGTATTTTAATTAAATAAAAAGTCAATTAAAATGATCAAAATTATCAAACATGTGTGAAAAACAAGTTGTGATCTTGGATTAAAGTCTGAAAAATTATGTTTTTATCCACAAAATGATTGGAAACCAATTAATTTTGGAAAATCAAGAGGAAAAAATATTTTAAATGTTAAAAAACAAATAAAAATTAATTCTTTACAAAAATATCAAGTTTATGAAATAAATAATATTTTTGGGAAATTTTGGTAAAATAAAATATTTTAACATTTTTGTGAATTATTAAAAAAAGAATAAACTCAAAATCATTAAAAACCAGAAAGAAATTAATTTTTGAATCAATTAAATAAAATCACAAAATTAAAATATTCAAAAAAATGGCGCCAAGAACACACCAAGAACATGCGCCACCCCCCTGTTTCTGCAGATTTTCATTTCTCACCAATCTCACTGAATACTTGATGAAATCACACAATCCACATATCAATCTACTTGTTTTTACCTCACGATCATGTCTATGGTCTTTAATTTCATTTATTTTAAACATGGAATAATAAATCAAGACAAAACCTCAAGAACCCTAAAATTTGCATGAAGGCTGAGAATTTTGATCCACGATTCAAACAAAGCAATTAATTGAGGGGAAACATTCTATGCATGATTATGAACATTTGGCATAAGTATTGTGTGAGGAAATATGCATAGATTAAGAGATGACCAAGTTTAGGCTTACTTGAAGGTCGTGACAGCAAGAGCAATGTGATTTTTGAGTTGGAGGTGTTACAGATGAGTTGTGATGATCTGAACAGCTTCCCTACACCATATGGAGTGTGTTTGAATGCTTGGACTTGATTGGAAATGGCTGGATCACTTTATGGCATCTCAACTGCAACTTGGTTGAAAACTTGAGCAACTGGCTGGTGATTCTGAGAAATCAGTGTTACAGTTGTGTGTTTAGTGTTTGATCAACTCACATATGATGTTTATGAGGTGTTAAAGTAATTTGTTTGAGTGGAATTGTTCTCTACTGAAAAATTCGATAATGACTTGCTAAGAAAGGCATTTTTGAGAGTGAGAAGATGATTTTGAGAAAGGCAGGTGTTGTAGGCCTTTGATGTACTTAAACTGATCACAAATGAGCTCTATTTATAGTAGAGCAAGTTTGTTTTGCAAGGAATATGGAATGGCAACTGGTACAGGTCTGTGGCCAATTGTGTCACTTTGGAGTCTTAAGTCTCCTCTAGCCATTGACAAGAGGTTAGAGCACAGGCCTTTGGTTCCCTAGTTCAGAGATCATCCTTGACTTATTCAGTTGGAATAGTGTTAGTTCATGCCACCTTGGTGCATCCATTGAATGCTCCAAAACAAAATTGGAGTCTTGTCCCCTTTTTAGGGTTTTTAGGTTTGGCATGCTATTTGTAGTTCCAAAGACTTGGGAGGCTTATCGATCAGTGTTTATTCCTCCTTGGTTTCCCCCTGAGGTGTTCAGATGGATAAACTTGTTTGTCATTTGCACAAATTGCTCAAATCAAGCAAAATGCACAAATCTGCCTTGTTATGACAGTTGCAGCAAGGCATATTGCCACTGTCATAACTCTTAGCTCAAATGGAATTTCATGGAGTTCTTGGACATTTTGGAAAGCTCTCATATGATACAACACATGTGTGATCATAGTTTTTTTTGAAATTTTTTGGATCCAAGTGAAAAATGCCCTTACATTTTGAAAGAAGTGAAACAGATTCTGACTTAGTGAAAATTTCACTAAGTGTTGGAAAAATGTCATTTTTGGGTTTTCAACCATTTTGATCATTCCATAAGTTAAAATTCATGAGGAATTGGAATGAGGTGTAGTTGACACTTTTGAAGCATGCCATGAGAGCTACAAATCCATCTTTGGATCAACCAAAATGGTTGCTTGGATCACAAGTTATGATCCTTGGAAGTTGGTACCCTACCCTAGCCACTTTTACAAGTTATCCCACTTTCTTTAATTTTTCTTGATGAATGATGATTCCAATCACACATTAACATCATTTTAGGGTTGAGGAACCATAATTGTGAAAAATCTCAAAAAGTCAAACTTGACTTTTGTGTACAGTTGACTTTTTATTAGATGAATTTCAAACTGTGCAATCCTTTGTGAAATCAAGTCCTTGACCTAAATCAAACTTGATGGATATGTTCCACGGGTGTTATAGGGTGTATTGAATCATGTCCCAAGGTTTGGGAGCATGTCTTGGTCCAAAGTCAAAGATACAGTTGACTTTTTCCTCAAAACCCTAATTGTGGTCCAGATGAAATTGAAACTTATTGATCAAGCTTCTTGAATTAATCCATTGTTTTAAATGGATCAATATAGTGTGTTTGAGACCCTCAAATCATGTCTTGAGGTCTTGGCTCATGTTTTGTCCCAAAAGTCAACTTAGGGGTGAATTAGGTCAAGAAACCCTAATTCCTGATTTTTTATGAATACTTCCCCTGAGGCTAAATTGACTTGATGATTGGGTCCATGAGGTCCCTTAGAGCATCTTAAGTTATATTTTGAAGCATTGGCCCATCTGGAGGCCTTGGTCGACCAAAACCCCAATTTGGTGACACTGGCGATCATGAGGCTTAATCCACTTCGAATGCTGCAACTTTGTGCTTGATTCTTGATGTGGGAGTCCTCTTGATCCTTTGTGGGTGCTTGAGATACTAGACAAGTTAAAGATCATGTCATTTCTTGATTGATCTTTTGTCTAAGTGTCCAGAGAGGGCTTGAAACCCTTATCCTTGATTGTGGTGAATGCTCAATCATCTTTGAGGAGATTGATGAGGCATGATGGTTCATCCATATTGTGGTAATGATTTACACAATGATGGGAAATCTAAGTGGTCAAAATTTGGGGTATGATAGGTAGCATCCTTGATTGTTCTTTGAGCAAACTCTACAGCGCTCATAGTTGTGTGGTGGCACCCGGCCACGTCCGCTTTGTATGTAGTGTAACCTCACTAGATCTGTTTCCATTGATCGAACATCCTAACTTTAATGCCTAGTAGGGTTCCCTTTAATCATACTGACTTGTTGTGTGTCTTCATCTAGATAGATCAGAAGCCACCAGTGGTTCAACAAGTGTTGGAGCGTTCTTTGAATAAGTGCACATCCTTGGTTATTTCCACGACACACTTTACAGTTCCGATAATCATGTGAAGTTAGAAAACCGAGTTGGACTTGCTTAGCGTGTAATTCCACCAAGCTGGTATTCATCAAGCGAACATCAAATATTTGAATCATGTTAACTTGATAATGACTTCTATCACGGTAGTCCTGGATCCATCCAAGATCCATCTGATGCTGGATGGCCTCTTGTACAAAAGAGCATCCCTGATTGTTTACTGAGCAGATCAGACAGGAATTGTAATCATGTCGCGGCAGATCATGATGTTGGCTTTTCCTTGAGTGCATTGCCACCAAGTTGACATTCATCGCATAGATGTCATGGTTTTGAATGATGTTAGAATTTATATAAGTCATGTTGACCTCACGGATTCGATGATCTTGGACCCACCCGAGATCCATCTGTTCTTGCAGAGCTGATTGCACCACAGAACATCCTTGATTATTTTTAGAACAGATATCACACTGGTGATAATTGTGAAATGGTACATGACCGTATCCGCTCTGTCTGCAATGCATCTTGACCAGGTTGGTTCCCAATAAGAGTACATCGTGAATTTGATAGTTGTGGTTAGACTCTTCCTCTATCAAACTTACTGCTGCTTTCTTGTGTTGAGGCAACGAGTTCATCTGAACATTTGGATTTGTATCCTTGAAAGATAAGACCCCGTTCCTGATAAGCTTCTGCACATCAGATTTGAAGCTGAGATAATTTTCTATGTTATACCCCGGTCTTTCTTGATGGTAAGGGCAACTCTGATCCGCTTTAAACCAAAAAGGCGGATTCTCCGGTATTGTTAAAGGGGACCTGGTTTGGACGTGCCCCTTGACTAGTAGTAGTGGAAATAGTTCTGTGTACAACATTGGTATAGGGTCAAACCCTGGTGGTCGTGTCGTACGGTTGTTGTTGTACTAAGGACGAGCCTGCTGAAGAGCTGGTGGTGTCCTTTGTTGATATTGTTGTTGATTTGGTTGGCTCTGACCAACCTGAGGTTGATACGTTGGAACAGGCACAGGGTTGATAGCAGGAGTTACTGCTGCTACTGGTTGGTACCATCGCCTTTTCTTTCCGAGAGAGATATTACCAATATCTTACTCTTTTTTCTTAGGGAAAGCACTACAGTATCTTTTGGTACTGCTTGATGGTCCTGTATCTTTGACCAAACGTCCTTTCCGGACTACTTCCTCAAGACATACTCCCATGTTCACCATTTCAGTAAAGTCACTGGGCGCACTGGCGACTATTCGGTCATAATAGAATGAGCTCAAGGTTTTTAAAAATATTTTTGTCGTCTCTTTTTCCTTAAGAGGTGGAAAAATCTGGGCGGAAATTTCACGCCATCTCTGAGCATATTCCTTAAAGGTTTCCTTGTCCTTCTGCGACATGGCTCTAAGTTGATCTCTGTCTGGTGCCATGTCCAGGTTATACTTATATTGTTGAACGAAGGCAGTGCCAAGATCTCTGAAAGTGACGATCTTAGTGCGGTTTAAACCCATGTACCATTTGAGTGCGGCACTGGTTAAACTATCTTGAAAGTAGTGGATCAGTAGTTGTTGATTCTCCATCTGAGTTGACATCTTTCGAGCGTACATCACCAAATGACTTTGAGGGAAAGAGTTTCCCTTGTATTTCTCAAATTTGGGCACCTTGAATTTGTGCGGAATTTTTACATTGGGGACCAAACAAAGGTCTGCGGCGTGGTTTTCGAATAAATCCTGATCGCGAATGGCATGCAGTTCCTTTTACATCTCCAAGAATTGCCCCTGGAACTCATTCATTCTGTCATACATACTTTCATTTCCACCAGAAGGTATCTGTGGAATCTGTCCTTCTGGGACAGTGTGTACCACGGGTGGTGGTATAGTCATTACGGCGGTGACTCTTGGTGCTTCCCTATCCCGAAGTTTGTAACCTTCAGGAGTTGCTGTCATGCCCCTTGCATCTTCGCTTTCCCAAAGTTTGTAACCTTCAGGCCCAGCGATTCCTGATGAAGTTTTCGGATCTTCCGTGATCAGCGGAATATATCCTTTAGGGATATAGTTGAGTGGCATGCCCCAGGGAAGATCTTTAGGCATGTTGTACCGAGGATCATACGTCTTCACTATGGGCGTAGATGTGATCTTTGAGATCACAGTCCGTTGTTGTTGTTTCTGAGCTACTGCCAGAGATTGCATGTCACTGTGAAGTTTTCTCAAATCTTCTTTCAGAGTGTTGATTTCTTCTCTTAACTCTCTGTTTTCTTCCTCGAGATCATCCATTTTCTTTTGTCGATTGGCCCGAGTATTGTATGAATGAGACAGTTTGACTCTAGAATCGAGACACAGGCGTGAGATTCATAGGTAAGAAGAATGCGTTATGTGAGAATGATGAATGATATGCAATAATTATATTTAAATTTTCTTTGTTATTTTCAAAAGAAACTTCAACAATTGGATTGCAAATATCATACAGTGGGGAAACCCCGTTTTATTGAATTCAAAGAATACGGAAATGGAAATACAGTAATTTACAAGGTGCTGTAAAAGGAAATGTCTAAGTTTATGGATCCCGAGTCCTCTCTGAAGAGAGCTCAGGTGCTGGTTCTGGTATTTTCCTTTTCTTTGATCGGGGCTCTTGAGCCGTTGTTGGGTTGCCATTCCTTTGCCAAATGAAAGGAGCGAGCAAGGTTCTTCGGTCTTCTTGACTTTCTACAGCATGTTGCTCCAAAACCTCGATCAGAGCATCCTTCTCTCTTAATAGTTGTTGTATTCTGGTGCACTCCACATTGAAAATGCGGTACTTGTTCTTCCAAGATTTCTTTTCCCGTTGAACTTTGTTGAGAGTGACCTGGAGCTTTTCCGTATCAAACATAAAATAAAGGACAAATTCCTTTAACGGAAGAACTTCTTGACGAGGGTAAGGCATCCTCAACTTGAGAGCTCTAGCTTGTACCCAGTGGAGATAAGGCTCCACAGAGATATAGTCTGGGTTTCCTAGAGACTCTATTCCTTTCCTGTGAACACGCTTCCAGGCATGCACTATTTCTGTCTTTAGTGCCCTGTCATTTTCTCCTTCCTTGAAGAAAAGACCTTCCAGATGAACATTACGCGGAACATGTCTCATCGGGTATCCAAATTGACGATGAACTAAAATTGGATGATAATTGACTCCTCCTTTAGTTCCTATGAGGGGTATATTAGGGAAATTTCCACAACGGTCAATGATCCTTATCCCGTCATAGATTCGATCGTACCAATCTATGTCAGAGTTGGTAAGAGACATGATTCTCTATGACCAACGTAGAGTACTCTTATGATCTTAAAATGCAGCAGACTTGGGTAAATGGGAAGTGAACCATTTGTATAGCAGGGGTACACAGCATGTGATCATTCCTCCGCTGTATAAATTCCTTAAGTGTACAGAATGATAAGCATCTGCGAGCAAGGTCGGGACAGGGTTTGCAATCAGAAAAATCTTAATGGCATTGATATCAATGAAGTTATCAATGTTGGGAAACAGAAATAACTCGTAGGTGAGTAGAACAAAGATATCCTCGAAAGCAGTAACGTTTCCTATACTGGCAAAGTACAGGGCTTTCTCTATCAAAAACTTGGCCGGTAAACCTTGGATTTCATCCTTAGCGGTCATGCGAGTCCTGACTTCTGACTCGTCCAAATAGATTGCTCTTGCAATGGTTTGTTCTTTTGGAATTTCTTCCAGTCCAGAAAAGGGAGCTTGGTCGGTGATAGGTAAATCAGTCAGGTGAGAGTACTCCTCTAGTGTTGGTGCTACCTGATAATCTAGGAATGTGAAATAGTGATAAACTGGATCGTAAAACTGAATCAGCGTGGAAAGGATTCCTTAAACTATATGGACCCTTAATAGAGACAGCAGTCCTCCGTACTTAGCTCTGAAAGCATTAGGGTTGGTGATCATCCTTGCCAACCCTCTTAAATCCTCTAATTTTGGAACCTTAAAGGTGTACTTGTGAGTCTTCCTTCTACCGAAATCCATAACACGATCTTTCTCTCTGATATTTGCAATCATTATCTTAGTTTAATTTGAAAAAAAAGAGAGACTAGAAAAGAAATTTTTTTCTTTGTTTGAAAGTTTTTTAGATAAAATGAATGCATGAATGCAGCACACAAAAACATAGAAAAAACATGGGTTCAAAGGTTCAGTGTCACGAGCATGGAGTCATGGCTCTACCCATCCCCAAAGGTTGTACTATGGTGAATTTTGTACCTGTCCTCAAAATCATTGACCCCCTTGGGATAACAACAGCAGGCTGGTTCACCCGAGCGAGCTGTAGTATCTTAGGGTAATCTCAAATGAGGGTAGTATCGCATGACAACTATTTCTGATAAATTTCGTACTATAAAATAGTCACATGGTTTCAGTCTACTAAATTCTCAGTTTCATGGATACCACAATCGAACAATCTGCTTTCACAACCGAAGTCGTTAGACATTGAATCCCCAAAGGGTATCTCCACTGATTCGATGGTCTACCAGGATCGCTTATTCGGGAATCACTCCCTGTAAGACCACCCATCTATGCCATCACTTATATTAGGTATCACTCAAACTTTCCACATGCGGCATCACCCGCAGTCCCATTAGTAGAAAAATAAACACGGATATCTAGGAAAAGCGATATATATATATATATATATATATATATATATATTCCTAAAACTAACATCCTATATCTCTAAAGAATTCTAGTCTATAATCCTAACATATCAAAGACGTCCCCAGCAGAGTCGCCATTTTACTGTAGCGTATGATTTTTGTCGGTGACGCGACCACCTTATCGCGGATGAATTTGGATTTTCTCCTAAATGAAGAGGAGAGGGGTGCTAATTTCTGATTTCTTATTTATCCCGTGAAGCTAGAAGGGAAAGGGAAGCTATCTAAAACTAACCTTGCACGCGAATGTTTAACTGACCAAACGCTTAAAGAGATTCGGGGAGTTCAGGGTCAGGTTACACAATGGGGAGTTGTTAGCTACCCATCCTATATGTGGTTATCCACAAGTTGTTAGCTTTAGGTTCTGCTTTGTACTTGATGGTGCTTATCCGTTAATGGGTTGGGAAAGTTTCTTGGGAAATATGAGAGAGAGTGAGTTTTTGTTGATGTTTTTGGTAAGGTACTGGACCTAATTTTTGTTTAGTATGAAGGTACTTGACCTAGAGTTTTTGTTTAGTATGAAGGTACTGGACCTAGAGTTTTTGTTTAGTATGCTCGCTAAGATTTCGCAATCTTATGCCTACGTATTCCCGTTTAAATGAAACAGGGAAATCAGAGCAATCGTAGTTCCTCATATTCTAAGGGAGGAAAAAGATATTTTGGTGTCTTGTTCAAAGCCCAAGATTGAAGCTAAATGGTTGAGTATTTGTGTCTTGTTCATAGCCCAAGATTGAAGCTAAAAAGTTTGACTGAGAGAGAATTTGTCATCTCTAAAGGGAGAGATCTTTTTCTGTTTATCACAACTGTTGGGTGACTGTTTATAAAGGAGAATTACTTTAACTGGGATATATGAATCCAGCAATGCCATAATTTCCTTTATAGGGGATTTATCCTAAAGGAGAAAACTTTAACTCAGTGTAGAGCAATGCCATTTTTCCTTAGGAATTTATCATACTAATAGAGGGACAGTGGCGTGGATGTAAATAATCCAGAGGCTTGCCGCTTACAACAATTAGATGAAAGAGAGGATTTACCAGGATAAAAGATGGATAATAGCTTGGATATTTGAATCAACAAGTGTGCCACTTACAGCAGTTATCTGGGATTAGGGTTTGTTTTGAATGTCTGTTTTGATAAGTGATAAACAGAGAAATGACTTTCTACAGAGAGAGATTTTGATTTCCTCTGAGGGGATGTTGATTTTTGTGTGCCTTGGTTAAAGCCCAAGGTTGAAGCTAAGAGGTTGATTGAATCCACTGGGGAAGTCCTTATACAAAGCCTAAGAGGAGGCTGGGAATGACTGACTCAACAAGAGAGTGTTTATATATGTCTTGTACAAAGCCCAAGATTAAGGCTAAAAGAGACTGACTCTTTGAGGAAATCATTATACAAAGCCTAAGAGAAGGCTAAAAGTTTGACTTTTCCGGGGAAAATGTTCTGTCTGTCTTGTACAAAGCCCAAGATTAAGGCTAAAAGGATTTTTTACTCCACCGGGGAGGGTTTGTATATGTCTTGTACAAAGCCCAAGATAAAGGCTGAAAAGAAGACTGACTCTGTGGGAAAGAACTCTTTATATGTCTTGTACAAAGCCCAAGATTTGAGGCTAAACGAAGACTTTACTGACTCGGTTGAGGATATTTTAGGTATCTTGTACAAAACCCAAGATTGAGGCTGAAATGAGTTTGACTCTACGGGAGAGTATTATCTGTCTTGTACAAAGCCCAAGATTGAGGCTGAAAAAGATTATTGAATCTGTTTAGGGAAATTTATACGGTGTCTTGTACAAAGCCCAAGATTGAGGCTAAAAGGGTTTGACTCAACAAGAGAGTACTTTTATCTGTCTTGTACAAAGTCCAGGATTGTGGCTGGACAAGCTGGAGAAATCATTATACAAAGCCTAAGAGGAGGCTAACTTCTGTTAGGGGAAATCATTATACAAAGCCTAAGAGGAGGCTGTAAAAGATTGTCTCAAAAAGAGAATGGTTTTATCTGTCTTGTACAAAGCCCAAGATTGAGGCTAAAAGAGGGTTGACTCAACAAGAGAGCCTTAAGAGGTGATTGACTCAACAAGAGAGTCTGAAAAGGTGATTGACTGAACAAGAGAGTCTGAAAAGGTTAGCTCCGCTGGGGAGAATCATTATACAAAGCCCAAGAGGAGGCTGGCTGTGCTGAGGAAAGGAAGGATCATTATACGAAGCCTAAGAGGAGGCTATCTTTTGCTGGGATTATTGAGATCCCGTGGCAGGTCCAAATGGAGAAACCAACTCTTGTTGAGGTTATAAAAGAGTTGAGGTATCAGATGTCTTGAGGTTCTGATTTGAGATAGTGTTATACAGATGATAAACTGACCCTGGCAGGGGAATTTTTAGGAGAGAGACTGGGTTTTAGAACCCATGGGTTTTAACTCTGTTGGAGATTGATCTAGAATGATCGGGGTTTCTCCTATATTTGTAAAGTGCTTGAGAATGTCTTTGAGACTCAAGAGGGTTTAGACTGTCCAAGTCTATTGGTATGGAAGAGTTTATCTTTGTATAACGCCCAAGAGGAGGCTGACTCTTTTAAGGGATGAGTATCAACCCTAAAATTGGTCTGAGGTTTTTGACTCTTTTTAGAAAGACAGCTCTAACAAAGGATGAATAAGTTCTGTCATATACCTTTAAGAGGTCTTCAGGGTCCTTGTATTAAGCCCAAGAGAAGGCATAAGAACTTCTAAGAAGCTGGAGGGTCCTTGTACAACGCCCAAGAGGAGGCGGGGATGTTTTTAGGAAGCCTGTGGGTCCAAACCAAAGAAAAGTTCAAGAGATGTCATTCACCGAGAATGAATCATTTAGTGAACAGTTCTGGGGTTTGAAGAAATTCAAGAGATGTCATTCACCGAGAATGAATCATTTCTGGGGAGTAGAATTTCTTTGACAATTTCTAATAGTGACAGCCTGAGAAAAGGTTCACCAAGAATACTGCCTTTCTCTTTAATCCATATTTTTTAGGCCCAAGAGAAGGCAAGACTGTATCTGGAAATCCTATGGGGATCTAGTTTTGACTGTATTAAAGAGTGACCAACTGGCTTTACCTAGTTTTAGACCTAGTTGCCGGGGAAAACTCTAAATAGGTATACTAGTATATATACAGTTGATATATGACAAGTATTTAAAAGGGTATGAAAGAAGGACTTACAGGGGAGCAGCTTCCCACAATACAGTTATATATATGAAAGCAAGTAAATGAAAGCTGATAAAAACTTACAGGTGAGCAAGCTTCCATGCTGTATTGTTAGTTGTTCAAAGAAATTAAAGAAAGTTTTGATAACAACTATATATTTGAACCTAAATCAAAAGGGAAGTTGTTTTTGAAAAGATTGTTGGGGTTTATACTCAAGGAGATGCCCAGATGAAAAACAGTAATCTTACCGTTGTTTGTAAACTGTAATGGGTCTTATACAATGGCTGAGGCACAAAGAGGTTTTGTATTTACAAAGGGGTTAGGTCTTACACTCTATTAGAGGCCCAATAGTGTTTTGAAAAAGAAATGGGACTTACAACACAAGGGTCGGCCCAATTGATTTTTGTTTAAAAAGGGCGACGATCGCGTCGTGATGTTTGAAATTGCAGTGGGACTTATACAATGAGTGAGGCCCACAAAAGGATTTTGTGATAAGGGTTGGGTCTTACACTCTATTAGAGGCCCAAAAGTGTTTTGAAAATGTTTGATAAAGATCAAAATCAAAGAAACCCTAATTTCATTTTTTTTAAAGTAATTCTTTAAAGAAAATCAATAAAAATGATAAAAATACTAAATAAGTTTAAATAAACTACTTGTGATTTTTGGTTAAGGTTTGAAAAATGAGGTTTTAATCACAAGATGATATAGAACTCATTTGATTTTGATTTTCAAGATAAAAATTCACTTTTAAAATGTTAAAAAACAATAAAAATGAATTTATTCACAAAAATACCAACTATATTAAATAAATAATATAAATCTGTTTTTTTTTGTAGAGTAAAATATTTTAACATTTTTGTGATTTTTCAAAAAAAGAACTAATAAAAAATGATTAAAATTGAGAGCGAAATTAATTTTTCAAATTATTAACAAAAATAATATGAAAAATATTAAAAATGGGACAAGTGATAAAAAAGAGGTCTGGGGCGAGGGGGATTCGAACCCCAGACCTCTCGCTCGCTCAATACACACAAACCAGTTGATCAACCACTGGGGCGCAATGCCAATTCATTTAATATATGGAAAGCAATAAATATATAACAAACTTGATTGAATTTCTGAGGCATGGCGCCATGGCCATATTCATCCTCAAGCTCAGATACGTGAAGCCTCCTATCTCACTCATCTCTCAACTATTTCACATGATCCAAATATGAAAATCGTGCGTTTTCAGATGAGGAACACAATGGCAATGCTCAATTTTATTGAAATTAAAGAATCAGAACATATCATGTTAAAACCTGAAGAACCCTAAAATTGGCATGAACTCAATGAAATCCTATACACGAACTGTAAACAACAATTTATTGAGGGTAAATGATCTACAAACATCCAGAAACACAATGGTAACAAGAAAACATGTTTATGATGCATGATTCATTGAGTTTGAGAGCTTAAGGTTTACCTCTGCAAGTGAGAATTGAATTCTAGTTTAGAGGTGTTACAGATGAGTTCCAACGATTTAGATAGCTTCCTTGTACCTCAATGGATGTGTTTGAATGCTTAGGTTGATTGGAAAACCTCTGGATTGATCAATATGATTCCTTTTGCAGCAAGTCATGAGTTTTGTGCAATTGGATGGCCATTTGGCGATTTTGATTTTACATATGGGAGGTGAGTGTTCAGACACCTTCTATATGTTATATGTGATTTGTGTGAATCATTGGTTTGGTTGGAATCACTCTCAAATGCAAAATCCGATAAGTGCAAGAGAAGGTGTTTTTGGAGTGAAAGTGGTGATTTTGAGAAAGGCATCTGTTTAGGACCTTTGGTGTACTCAAACTGATCACAATTGAGGCCTATTTATAGTGTATCAAGTTTGTTTTGCAAGCAACAGTGTGTGGCAACTACAGCAGGCCTTTGGCCAATGTGGATCAAATGGAATCTCAAGTCTCCTCTAGCCATTGACTTGAGATTAAGGCACAGGCCTATGGTCCTCTATTGTATGAGCTTATCTTGACTCCTTTGGTTGATCATGGACTGATACATGCCAGCTCTATGCATCCATTGAATGTCTCAAAACAAAATTGAAGTCTTGAGGCATCTTTAGTTTTTAGGGATGGCATACCTACATGTAGTTTCGAAGACTTGGAAGGCTTATGGATCAGTGTTTGTTCCTCCTTGGTCTCCCCATGAGGTGTGCAGATGGATAAACATGTCTTTGATGGCTCATAATATGCAAATTCGACCAAATGCACAATTCGACTTAGTGAAAATCAGAATTTGGAGCTAACTTCCCATGGATGTATCTCTTAGCTCAAAATGAATTAAAGAGACTTCTTGTACTTTTTGTAAAGCTTGAATGATGTACTAAAACATTGAAGTTTGAAGATTTAATTGATTCATCTTGGATCAATGTGAAAAATGCCTTGGAAGTTTGATGTTTCATGCTGAAATTACAAGGCAGAATTTTCACTAAGTGTTTTTTGACATATTTTGGTTTTTTCACCACTTTGATCCACTGCTAACAAAAAATCCATGAAGAATTGGAACTTGATGTAGTTGAAGCTTTTGTAGAGTGTAGCAAGACCTACAAATCAAGCTTTGGATCACCCAAAATGGTTGCTTGGATCTCAAGTTATGGTCCTTGGAAGTGGGTACCCTAGCCACTTTGTTCCATAACTTAGAAAAATTCTAAGTTTTTTTATGGTTACCCCTTTTACAAGTTAACTCACTTTCTTTGATTTTTCTTGATGAATGATGATTCAAATCACATATTAACATTGTTTTAGGGTTAAGTAACCTTGGTTGATCAAAAATCTAAAAAGTCAAACTTTGACTTTTGTACAGTTGACTTTTTCATCAGATGAAATTTTGACTTTGTGATCCTTTTGTGAAATCAATCCTTGGTTTCAATTAAACTTCATGGATGGCCTCTAAGAGTATTTAGGAATGTCTTTGACCCCTCCCCAAGGTTTGAGATCAAGGGTAGGCCAACAATAAAGGATAGGGTTTGACTTTTTCCATCAGAAACCCTAATTTGTGATCAGATGGTTTTGAGTTCTTGTGGCTTATGATTTGAGCTCTTTGAGTCAATCAAATCTTGTAACCTTGTTAACATGATGTATTTGAAGTCTTTTAAGTTCATTTTGAAGCTTCAAGCCATGCCTCACTTCACAAGTTAACTCAAGGGTGGAATTAGGTCAAAAACCCTAATTCCTGATGTTTTGATAGATGGACCTTCAAGGTGATTTTGACATTGTGGGTGGGTTCTTGAGATCCTTTTGAGCTTATTGGACCATACATTGAGGCTTTGGCTCATGTCCAGATGTAAGTTTTCATCTGGAGGCCTCAGTCGACCAAAACCCTAATTTGGTGACACTTGCGATCTTGAGGCTTGATCCACTTGGAATGTTGCAACCTTGTGCTTGATTTTTGATGTGGGAGTCCTCTTGATCCTTTGTGGGTGTTTTGAGAGGCTAGAAAAGTTGAAGATCATGTCATTTCTTGATTGATATTTTGCCTAAGTGCTCTGATAGGGCTTAAAACCCTAATTCTTGATTATAGTGAATGCTCAACAATCTTTAATGATATTGATGAGGCATGATGGTACATCCATATTGTGATGATGATTTGCAAAATTATGGGAAATCTTGGTGGTCAAATTTGGGGTATAACAACTTGGTAATGTACGCTCGAAAGATGTCTACCCAGACGAAAAATCAACAGCTACTAATCCACTACTTTCAAGACAGTTTCACCGGTGCCGCACTCAAATGGTACATGGGGTTAAACCGTACAAAGATTGTTACCTTCAGAGATCTTGGGGCAGCTTTTGTTCAGAATTACAAGTACAATTTGGATATGGCACCCGACAGAGATCAACTCAGAGCTATGTTCCAAAAAGATAAAGAAACCTTCAAGGAGTACGCTCAAACATGGCGTGAAATCGCCGTCCTAATTTGTCCTCCTCTTGAGGAGAAAGAAATGACGAAAAATCTTCTTGAAAACATTAAACTCATTTTATTATGACCGAATGGTCGCCATTGCACCTAGTCACTTTACCGAGATGGTAAACATGGGGGTGCGCCTTGAGGAAACAGCCCGAGAAGGTCGATTGGTTAAGGACTCAAAACCATCTAGTAGTAGTAAGAGATACGGGAGTGCCTTCCAAAAGAAGAAAGAGCAATATATCAGTAATATCTCGCAGGGTAAGCAAAGGCGAAGATATCTACCTCGACAGGTAGCAAAGATATCTCCTGTTATCGACCCAGCGCCGGTCTTGGCATGTCAACCACAGATTGCTCAGAGACGGCCAAATCAACAACCGTATCAGCAAAGGCGGCAACAGCATCTTCAGCAGCTCGCCCGCAATACAATAACAACAATTGTTTTCCCCGATCGCCAGGGTTTGACCCCATACCAATGTTTTATGCAGAACTATTCCCACTTTTGCTAGCAAAGGGGCACATTCAAACCAGGACTCCTCTCACAATGCCGGATAATCCCCCTTATTCGTTCAAAGCAGATCAATCTTGCGCGTATCATCAAGGAGGACCGGGGCATAGCATTGAGAACTGCCTCAGCTTCAAATCTGATGTACAAAGGCTCGTCAAAAATGGAGTTTTATCTTTCAATGATGCAAATCCGAATGTTCAAACAAACTCGTTGCCACAACATGAAAAAGCTTCAGTAAACTTGATAGATGAAGAATCCGGAAGCAGTTATCAAATTCACGATATACACCTACTAGGAACAAATCTGGTAAAAATGCATTGCAGGCAAAGCGGGTATGGCCATGTGCCATCTCACAACTATCATCAATGCGACATTTGTTCCAAGAATAATCAAGGGTGCATCATTGTACAAGCAGCTCTTCAAGAGCAGATGGATCTAGGTTGGATCCGAGATCACAGGATTCTTGGAATAAATATGATCTATGGACGTCTAGGCATTGTTTAAAATCATGACATCTGCGCAATGAATATTAATCTAGTTGCAATGCACTCAAGACATAGTCAGTATCACAATTTACCATTGCACGACTACAACGCTTGCCCGATTTGCTCAAAAGACAATCAAGGATGTTCTTTTGTACAAGAAGCCCTCCAGCGTCAAATGGATCTAGGATGGATCCAAGACTACCATGGAAGTGATAATGACCAGGTCAACATGATCCATATTTTCGATATTCGTTTAATGAACACCAGTTTGGTAGATTTACATGCCAAGCAAGTCAGACTTGGTTATCTGTCAGCACATAATTATCAGGACTGCAAAGATTGCTCCGAAAATGATCAAAGTTGTGCACTTGTACAAAGAACTCTTCAACATCTGTTGGACCATTAGTGGCTCCCAATCTACCAGGATGAAAACACACATCAAGCTAGAATAACCAATGGAAATCCGGATAGACACCAAAGTTGTGACATCCGCTTGCTGCAAACAGATTTGGTAAAAATGCACTGCATACAGAGTGGATACGGCCGTGTGCCACCTCACAATTATGAACGTTGCCGAATATGTTCATAAAATAGCCCAGGGTGCTACATCCTGCGAGCAGCTCTCCAGCATTAAGTAGACCAAGGGGAAACCCAACTATGCCTAAATTCGCAGTCAATCAATATGGTACAAGGTTGCCCAGGGCAGCACGCAGATCATGACATTAAAAACATTAAAACTTCATTGGTCAAAATTCACAAATTCCTCAGCAAACTTGACTATTTTAGTCCAAGTCGCCATGATCACTCAACTTGCAGAAAATTTCGCAGAAGCCGGCATGGTTGCCTCCTTGTCCAGAGTAAGATTCAAGAACTTTTGGACAAAAGAACCGTCACAGTTTTCAATAAAAGAAAGCCTGTTAATTATGGAATTAACGAGGATGTTTTCACCGTAATTCCTCTGCTCAACGAGCCAAAGCACTTGGAGATCCCTTTCAACAGTGGAAAAATTTCCAACCTCCCTGAGCTGGAACCGATTGAGGTTACTTATGACAGTCGAAAGACCCAAATAACCCTTTTGGTCATCTACTTTCCAGGCCCAGTGCCATACGAGTCGGAGAAAGCTATTCCATATAAGTACGGTGCAACCATAATAGAAGATGGAAAAGAAGTTTCGCTGCCATCCATTGTCAATATTGTTGATGTCAGCCGGGTCACCCGAAATGGTCGAATCTTCAACAGAGGAGTTGGAGAGCCTATAAAAGAAAAGGATCCTCAAACTGAAGTTCCTAACCAGCAAGCTGGTCAATCAAGCAACACGGAGCCTGTGAAAAATAACGATGAAATTTTGAAACTCATTCAGAGAAGTGAATACAACATTGTGGATCAACTATTACAAACTCCTTCTCGAATATCTGTGTTATCTCTCCTGCTCAGTTCTGAAGCTCACAGAGAAGATCTACAGAAAGTCTTGGAACAAGCCTTTTTAGAAAAAGATGTAACAGTGAGTCAGTTTAACAGCATTATTTCCAACATCACTTCCTGCAACAATTTGGGTTTCAGTGATGAAGAACTTCCAGAGGAAGGCAAGAATCATAAAGTAGAAGACTCAATATCACAGTCAATTGCCAGGATGATGCTTTAGCCAGTGTACTCGTAGACACAGGTTCATCATTAAACATCATGCCAAGGTCAACTCTGGTACGATTATCTTTTCAAGGTACCCTCATAAGAGGCAGTGAGATCATAGTCAAAGCTTTTGACAGATCCAGGAAGACAGTTATTGGCGAAGTCGACCTTCCCATAACCATCGATCCCCACACTTTCCAAGTCACCTTTCAAGTCAAGGACATCCGAGCTGCATAAAGTTGTTTATTAGGACGACCTTGGATACATGAAGCAGGGGCAGTCACTTCAACACTTCACCAAAAGCTGAAGTTCGGAAATAACAACAAGTTGGTCACTGTATGTGGAGAACAAACTTTAATTGTAAGCCATATATTGTTATTCACATATTTAGAGCCATAAGAAGTCATTGGAACTCAATTTCAAGCACTCTCTGTGAGCAATGAGAATCATTAAGAAAAAGGGACGTCAATTTCCTCGTACAAATACGCTCTCCAAATATTGAGAAACAGTGACATAAAAGGATGGGGGACAAGTTGTGGTTCCTATTGATAACAGGACAAGAAAAGGTCTCGGTTTTTCTCCAGTATTTACCAAGACTACAAAAACGGATGAGGCCACTCGACCTATTAAAGATTTCTTCCACAGTGGATGCTTCCTCCACCAAATTTCTCAAGAAGTCCACACCATCGAGAAAAATGGTTCTTCTGATACAGATAAAGAATGGAAATCCTATTTCAATGATGAAGGTTATATATCTCAGGAAGAAACATACATGCCATTTTGCTCTCCGAAGCAAAGTCCCAGATATATACCAAGATCAGATGTCAGAATTTGCGATCCCGAAGGATGCCGTGCTCCTCCTAACTCATTGGAAGAAGATACTTCGATGAAAGACAACTCCGATTATAACTCATATGACCCAATGGATGATTTACCCATTTAGGAACCTTACATAGAAGATTCAGAGCATAAGAATCAGCCAGAGAATGCATATCTGCTGAATGACCTTGAGAAAAATCCACCTGTTCTCCCAGAGTCGTGGAAACCTTACCAGGAAAATCCTGAAGATGTCAAACATCATGTTGATGAATTTGCAAGAATCGCTGGACAATAATTTATCAACTTTTCATTTCCTGAGGTCAATGTCATTGAAAAAGATGATTCGTCTATCCCCTCAGAAACTTGGGATACTTTGGGGAAGCCAAGCGGTAAATACGACTTTCTAGTGAAGTACACTGCTCCAGAAAGTTCTCGTATCAAATATAAAGACATCCAACCCACTGGATGGGGAGATTTCCCTAAAAATGAAGATACCAATGAAAATACAACAGGAAAGACCTCTTACGGTAACTCTGCATGGGAAGAAGACTCCACTGATCTAACTCCGCCAGAAATCAGTACTATCACTAAAGACAATCCTGGAAGGAAAGTACCAGACTTTGTGATCCACAGAGGAGTTCGTTGCAACTGGGTCACTGTCGATATCCCAGATGTTGTCCATGTTTCAAAGGAATTTCCTCGTCTTTGTTTTGACCTTGCACTTTGCCCGGTGAAAAGAATGTTTTATAGGGCATGCTTTTCTGTAAATATCCCTCTTCGCTTCGCCCAGAGCGAAAGAGCTTTGTTTTATAGGGTTTGTGTTTCAAGAATCGACAAATCATAAATAAGAATGTCATTATGAATTCCTGCATTTATTGCTATTTTCACTTTTTGCTTTTCCAGAAAATGGTAATCCTAAAACAAAAACAACCCAAAATAAAAATAAGCATTTTTCAAAATACACTGCACACACTTTTGAATTCTCTCTGTCTTTTTTAAAAAAGGAATCATCACATTATGCATATTATTTGTTTTAAACCCCATTCAAACATATGATCCAATTCCTTCTCCCAACTTTGAGTTCTCGGTATTTGAAGTCGGAGAAGAAGGGGACGAAGAAATTCCATATGAGATCTCTCGATTACTCAAAAATGAGGAGAAATCCATTCAACCTTACAAAGACCCGTTGGAAACGGTCAATTTGGGTTCAGAAGAGGAGAGAAAAGAAGTTAAAATTGGAGCACTACTTCATCCAACTATCAAAGAAGGCTTGATAGAACTGCTCAAAGAATTTTCAGATGTGTTTGTATGGTCCTACCAAGACATGCCAGGGTTGGATACCAACATTGTGGAACATTACTTACCACTAAAGCCAGAATGTCCTCCGGTTAAACAAAAATTGAGAAGGACTCACCCTGATATGGCCATCAAATTAAGGAGGAAGTACAGAAACAGATCGATGCAGGTTTCCTTGCCACCTCAGAATATCCTCAATGGCTAGCCAATATAGTACTTGTTCCCAAGAAAGACGAAAAGTAAGAATGTATAGACTACAGGGATTTAAACAAAGCAAGCCCGAAAGATGATTTCCCTTTACCACACATTAACATGCTAGTTGCCAGCACAACAAAATTCAAAGTCTTCTCCTTCATGGATGGATTTTCAGGCTATAATCAAATCAGAATAGCGCCAGGAGACATGGAGAAAACTTCATTCATCACCCCATGGGGCACCTTTTGTTACAAAGTAATGTTGTTCGGTCTAAAGAACACAGGAGCAACTTATCAAAGGGCTATGATAACTCTGTTTCACGACATGATGCACAAAGAAATTAAAGTATATGTCGATGACATGATTGCCAAATCTAAAACAGAAGAAGAACATATGGAACACCTATTAAAGTTATTTCACCGTCTGAGAAAATACAAACTCCGCTTGAATCCCAATAAGTGCACATTCGGTGTTCGTTCAGGAAAGCTCTTGGGGTTCATCGTCAGCCAAAAAGGAATTGAGGTTGATCCCGACAAAGTCAAGGCCATTCAAGAAATGCCTGCTCCAAAGACTGAAAAACAAGTAAGAGGATTTTTGGGACATCTGAATTACATCTCGAGATTCATATTCCTCATGACCGCGACATGCGTGCCAATTTTAAAACTACTCATAAAGAACCAAAGCTGTATATGGACAGAAGATTGCCAAAAGGCTTTTGACAACATCAAAGAATATCTGCTAAAACCACTTATTTTATCTCCTCCAGTGGAAGAAAGACCACTGATCATCTACTTAACAGTCTTGGAAGACTCCATGAGTTGTGTGCTGGGCTAACAAGACGAAACAAAAAGAAAAGAGTCTGCCATTTATTATTAAGCAAGAAATTCACGGACTATGAAACTCGATACACTATGCTCGAGAAAACTTGTTGCGCTCTAGCTTGGGCAGCTAAACATCTTCGCCAGTACATGATTTGTCACACTACTTGGTTAATCTCCAAAATGGATCCGATCAAGTACGTCTTTGAATAGCCTGCTTTAACGAGAAGGATTGCCCGTTGGCAGAAGTTGTTATCAGAATACGACATCGAGTACCATGCTCAAAAATCCGTCAAAGGAAGTGTTTTAGCCAATCATCTGGCTCATTAACCGATTGACGATCGGGAATCAATCAAATTTGACTTCCCAGACAAAGATTTAATGTACCTAAAAATGAAAGATTGCGATGAACCGCTACCAAACGAAGGGCCAGAACCAGGATCCCAATGGGGACTAATATTCGACGGAGCTGTCAACGCTTATGGAAATGGAATTAGGGCAATCATTATTACACCTCAGGGTACCCATATTCCTTTCACCGCCAGATTGGCATTCAACTGTACAAACCATGAGGCCAAATATGAAGCTTGCATCATGGGTCTCGAAGAAGCTATCGACTTAAGGATAAAGAACTTGGATGTGTATGGAGACTCAGCCCTGGTTATAAATCAGATCAAAGGAGAGTGGGACACACATCAACTTGGATATATTCCTTACAAAGACTACGCAAGAAGGTTGTTACCCTTCTTCAACAAGATTAATTTTCACCACATTCCTCGTGAAGAAAACCACATGGATGATGCACTAGTTACCTTATCCTCCGTGATTAATGTGAATCGATGGAACGACGTACCCAAGATTGACATAATGCGCCTTGATAGGCCCGCTTACATATTTGCAGTTGAACCCGTCATCGATGACAAACCATGGTATCATGATATCAAATGCTTCCTTCAAAAACAAGAATACCCACCTAGGGCATCAAGAAAAGATAGGAAGACTCTCAGAAGACTAGCTGGCAACTTCTTCCTGAAAAATGACGTGCTCTACAAAAGAAACTTCGAGATGGTTTTGCTCAGATGCGTGGACAAACAAGAAGCAAACATGTTAATGAAAGAGATTCATGAAAGCTCCTTTGGAACTCATGTCAATGGGAATACAATGGCAAGAAAAATTATAAGTGCAGGATATTATTGGCTGACAATGGAATCTGATTATTACAAGTACATGAGGAAGTGTCACTAGTGTCAGATATACGCCGACAAAATTCATGTGCCACCGACGCATCTCAAAGTTCTTTCTTCTCCATGGCCTTTTTCTATATGGGGAATCGACATGATTGGAATGATTGAACCTAAAGCCTCAAATGGACATCGGTTCATCCTGGTAGCCATTGATTACTTCACCTAATGGGTCGAAGCAGTATCATATACCAATGTGACCAGACAAGTGGTGGTCCGATTTATAAAAAACAATCTCATCTTCCGTTATGGTGTTCCAAGCTAGATCATTACTGATAATGGATCGAACCTGAACAACAAGATGATGAAAGAATTATGTGTTGAGTTCAAAATTGAACACCATAACTCATCTCCCTACCGGCCTAAAATGAATGGAGCGGTAGAAGCAGCTAACAAAAATATCAAGAAAATCATTCAAAAGATGGTTGTAACCTATAAATATTGGCACGAGATGCTATCCTTTGCTCTTCACGATTATCGCACACGACACATCCGTCCGCACTTCAACAGGGGAAACCCCTTTCTCTCTAGTATATGGCATGGAAGCAGTGTTCCCCCTAGAAGTAGAGATACCATCAATAAGAATCTTGATGGAAGCCAAGCTGATAAAAGCTGAATGGTGTCAAAGCAGATACGATGAACTGAACCTAATCGAAGAAAAAAGAATGACGGATTTATGCCATGGTCAGTTATATCAACAAAGGATGAAGAAAGCTTTTGACAAAAGTTCCGACCTCGGGATTTAGAGAAGGAGACCTCGTGCTCAAAAAGATCTAATCATTTCTCACTGATTCAAGGGGCAAATGGACTCCAAATTACGATGGCCCCTATGTTGTTAAGAAAGCTTTTTTAAGCGGTGCCTTGATACTCGCAACCATGGATGAAGAAGAGTTTACCTACCCTACAAATGTTGATGCAGTTAAGAAATACTTCACCTAAATAAATAAATAAAAAGCGTCTCGGTGGACTGAAAACCCGAAAGGGAGGTCCAGGAAAAAATTAGAGACATAAACAGAAAATAAACATCCCGGTATATTGAAAACCTAAAAAAGGCAATCTAGGCAAAATTTAGGGATTTGTGGCAAGTAACTACATCCGACAAAATTGAATCATCAGAAGTAATGTCATCTGTCAAGAAGTCCTCAAACGAAGTCACCTTAAGCAGAAGCTCAAGAATACTCAGAATTCAAAGTTGGTAGGAGGATAGTGGTCATTATGTTTCAATGTAACCCCTTTCCCCATTGAATTACCATTTTCTAAACTTTGTAATGCTCCGTGGAATCATGCATTAGGCTGATTACCATTCTATCAATAAAAATTTGAGCCCTTGTGCCCTTTATTTGCAATTCTCATTTATTCTGCTTTGCAAAATGACATTTTGATATGATTAAAATTCTTGAAACCCGAAAATGAATTTACTTTTGTTTTCAAAACGGAAATTTTGAGTTTACTTCTGCTTTTAAACTAAAGATGGAAATTTCCTTTTGATTTATAAACACAAGAAGGAACATCGACAGTTTCTCCGAAAGCAATCAAGACTTCAAAATGCATAATCAAAATATTCCTTGTAATCAGTATATCCCGAGTGGAGGATCAATTACTTCAGATTGATAAGTTGGAGCATCCCATCTATCACCCCCAATAAGGGTCAAGTTTTCATATCCCCTCAGACAAACGATGGAATCAAGATTAGGTTTTTATCCCCAGGAATAAAGATAGAAACAGGAATCTCATCCTCCAACAGGTTGCTACCTACAGAAAACACCGGTAAAAAGTTGTCACTCCCCAGGAGCCGCATTTTGTTGCTACCAAGAATATGAAAAGCTCAGCAGAAGGAATTTGTTTCCTCAACAGATCAGTGTTACTATTATTCCCCAAAGTGGCCAAGTATCCAGTTATGCTCATCACCAGTCTGTATGCCATGTCTGTTTTGTCAGCATAAGCATTTCATACATACATCATGCATAATTAATTCATATTCATATTCATTTTGTATCACATATTTCGATCACTTTAGTCACGTTTATCCCCAAGTGATAAATGTCCTCTCTCCATCAGAGTTGTCAGTCTTATGAAGAATGTATATATTCTTTCTAAATCCCCACTGAGTTTGATCCTCGTGTAAGATTTTCCTTCAGTTTTACTTTCCACACTTGGATAGGATAAAATCCCAATTTAAGTTCTTTCCTCATCGGGAAATGTATCGTCTAGACAATCTCTCTCTCTAGTTTATTCCTAGATTGAAATCGGTCCTCAACCACTTTGATAACTTGAACCTCTAAAAAGCAAGAAAACATTTGGTTATACACCTTTGGAACTCCACTCTTCGCCACTGAAGATGATATTTTGCTTTCCCAGATTAAGGAAAATCCCCCGCGGAAGCTTCTCAACAAAAGAGTCTTGGCAATATGGACATCACATCCCCCAAGAAATCTCTACCGATTGGCAAACAAAGAAGTCTGTTTTTGCCCCATAAATTCCCAATGAGTTGACAAATGGCAGTCTCTCCCCAAGAAGTTTGTCCTACTCTCAAGGAAGTAATCAGCACCTTAAAATTGAGTTACGTCACATGGCATCTCTCTGAAGAAGTCTTGAAGGGAAGTATGATCTAATTTCTCCAGCAAATGGCATTTCCAACAGAGAAGTTTGCACACCTCTGTAGTTCAGACGAATGGTCCTCACCAGCAAGTCTGACATCAAATATTTACTCATCCTATAGCATCTCTCCGAAGAAGTCTCGAAGAGAAATATGATGAAGTACGTTTTTCCATCAAACGGCATCTCCCCAGTAAAATCTCAGTGAGAAGTTTGATGAAAACCATCACAGATGCATTCCTTGTCAAGAGAAGAACTCGACAAGAAGAAACTGAGACCAGTTCCATGGCTGAAGACTAGGATCGAAGGGAGGTTTATTTCAGAAGAAGCCGAGACCAGTTCCATGGCTGAAGACCAGGACCAAGGGGAGGTTTATTTCAAAGAAAACTGAGACCAGTTCCAGGGCTGAAGACCAAGATCGAGGGAAAGTTTCACCCTTTTCTAAGTGACATTACTTAGTAAAAGAAGATGGATGAGCAAATTAGCTACCATTCACATCCACAATCAAAATTTCGGGTACTTTGATATTTAATCCTCTTTTACCATGAACGTCTAAATATCTTCATCATTCACACCTTCAGGTCAAGAAGATTAAATCGGGGCATCTGTCATACCCTAAATTTTGACCCTATGACTTCACATCATTGTGCAAATCATCACCACAATATGGATGTACTTTCATACCTCACTAATCCTTTCAAAGATTGTTGAGTGTTCACCTTGACCAAGAATTAGGGTTTTTTAAGCCCTACAGATGATTCAGGCAAAGGATCAGTCAAGAATTGACATGATCTTCAACTTATCAAGCCTCTCAATCATTCATGCAGGACAAGAGGTCCTCAACATTAAGAATCAAGCACAAGATTGCATCATTTCAAGTTGATCAAGCCTCAAGATCATCAGTGTCACCAAATTAGGGTTTTGGTCGACCAAGATTTCTAGAGGGAAATTTCCATCTGGGCATGAGCCAAGACCTCAAGATATGTTTTAAGGACCTCATATACACCATATTAATCCATTCATATTATTGATTTTATTCAAAGAACTTGATTCATAAGTAGTGCAAGAATTCAAATCCATCTGAGCCCCAAACTAGGGTTTTGATGAAAAGTCAACCATACCTTTGACTTTTGGCCAAGACATGATCTCAAACCTTGGGATATGATTCAAGACACTAAAATGTACCCTTGATTCCCATTCATAAGTTTAAAATCACCTTGGGACATCCATATATTGAAAATCAAGAATTAGGGTTTCTCTGCACAAAATTCATCTGAGACCAAAAGTCAAAGTTTGACTTTTTGACCAAAAATGTTCATCATGAACCATTATACAAGAAAACATGATCCATTGTTGCATTTGAACAAGATTTGATCAAGAAATCAAGGTAACTTGTGAAAGGAGCAATGTTGAGAAAGTGAAAATTTCACCAAGTTATGAAAAAAAAGTGTTTAGGTACCCAACTTCCAAAGGCCATAACTTATGATCCATGCAACCATTTTTTTGGATCCAAAGCTCAAATGATAGCTCTCATCACATACTACAAAAGTGTAAAAAAGATCCATGGTCAAAAAATGTTTGGATTTTAAGTTATGAAGTGATCAAAATCAAGAAAAGTGTGAAATGAACTTCAACACTTATGAAATTCTGCCTAAGGTAAGATCAAGTAAAACACCAAAATGTGGAGGGATTTTTCACCATGATCCAAGATGAATCAGGTCCAATGGTGAACATCAAAGTTGAAGTACATAATCCCAGCTTTCTAAAGAGCCCAAGAGCATGAGATAACTCCACTTGAGCAAAAGGATATGGAGTGATCAATACACCTTGCTGCAAATTATTTTGCAAAATCAGTTTGGTCATTTACTTGCCATACATGGTTTTCTTGTCAAGTGTAATGATCAATGCCACTTACATTCAATGTATAACAGAAGGAATCATAACAAACCTGCAAATTTGGGTCAAAGGGTCAAGAGATATCTCAATTTGGATTAGTGAATTTTGTCACATTATGCCTTGAATTCAAAGGCATTTATGTGTAATAGTGCACATTCAACAAAGGTACTCTTTTCAGTCAAGATGCTCACATAAACAATAATAAAAACATCTGAGGAATGTGGAATGAGTCAAAAGATAATCTAGCCATGTGGAGAGTTATGGTGCCTTATGTGAGGGGCAATGATGCATCATGCCAAAACCTTTTAATCCAAGCCAATCTTCGAGCCAACACTATTCCCCCAAAACAAAGTTGTTTTCCTATAAATAGAGCTCACTTCTGATCATTCAAACCACACAAAAGCAACACAATACTTGTTTTCCCTTCTTTCTTGCTTTTGCTCCAAGTTTCTAAGTTTTTCAAAAGTGAGTGGAAAGTTCTCTAAACCAGAGTGTAGCGTGCGATTTTTTAATCGGTGACGCAACGACCTTACCGCAATGATTGTAATTGGGTGCTACTTTATGATTTCTTATTTATCCTATGAAGCTGGAAAGGAAAGGGAAGATATCTAAAACTAACCTTGCACGCAAATGTTTTCTTTAACAAATGCTAAGAGATCGGGGATCGGGGTCAGGTTATACAAAGGGAAGCTATTAACACCAAATGTATATATGGTTATCCATAGGAACTTTTATTGCATATTTTTCTCTGGTAATTTTAAAATGCTTTCTTGTGTTTATCTGTCATGGATTGGGAAAGTTTCTCCTTTGGGAGTGTTGAGAGAATGTTTTTGTGGTTTTTGGGTTTTCTGTTGTTTTTGGGAAGGTACTGGACCTAAAGTTTTTTATTTGTGTGCTCGCTAAGATTTCGCAATCTTATGCCTACGTATTCCCGTAAAGAGATTTGGGAATCAGAGCAATCGCCGTATAGGAGGAAAGATATGTGGTGTCTTGTTTGAAGCCCAAGATTGAAGCTAGTTGAGTATTTGTGTCTTGTTTAAAGCCCAAGATTGAAGATAAAAGTTTGATTGAGAGAGAATTAGTCATCTCTAAAGGGAGAACATCTCACCTATTCATCACAAAAGTTGAGTAATTGGTTATAAGGGAATTTACTTTAACTGGGATATATGAATCCAGCAATGCCATAATTTCCTTTATAATAGGGATGTCATGAAGGAAAAAAGCTTTAACTCAGTGTAGAGCAATGCCCATTTTTCCTTATGAATCTTTCATGCTAAGAGAGGGACATTGGCTTGGATGTTTAAGGATCTAGAGGCTTGCCACTTACAGCTGTTAGATGAAAGATGAAATTTAGCCTGATAAAGGAAGGACTCCAGCTTGGATTTTGAATCAACAAGTGTGCCACTTACGACAATTATCTGGGAAAAAGGTTTTGATAGTTTGTTTTGAAATGTGATGTATAGAGGAAATGCTCTCCTGTAGAGTGGACTCATGGTCTCATCTGAGGGGATGTTGATTTTTTGTGTGCCTTGATCAAAGCCCAAGGTTGAAGCTAAGAATCCACTGTGGAACGTTTTATTTGTCTTGTACAAAGCCCAAGATTGAGGCTGACTGAGGAGAATTCTTATACAAAGCCTAAGGGAGGCTATCTTTTGCCAAGGATTTATTGAAATCCGGGAGCAAGTCCAAAATGTATTGGGGAATCCAAAAGGTTTACTCTTGTTGAGAATCAGGGAAGAGTTGGAGTATCAGATGCCAAGAGGCTTTGATTCCATTGGGGATTTGTTGATGGTTGATTGACCCTGGTTGGGGATTTTTAAGGTGAATGTTTAAACTTTGTTGGGGGTCAGGGGAGTTTAAAAGTTGAGTTTGAAAACCTATAGAGGTTTTAACTCTACTAGAGATTAGTATATTGAAGAGATGACCAGGTTTTTTCCTGTGCTTTTAGGAAACTTTGAAGGTCTCTGTGAGATCTAAGAGGAGATGAGACTTTCCCAGTCTACTTGAATGAAGCCCAAGAGGAAGCTGAGACAGTCCAAGTCTCTCAAGAAATGGTAGGTTCTAGGGTAGATAGAGATCTTTGTATGATTCCCAAGAGGAGGCTTAGGGTTTAAGGGATGAAGATCAACCCTAGAATGGTCTGATGTTTTGAAATTTTTTGAGGAGTGAACTAGCAGAGATGACTAACTTCTATCCTATGCCTTTAGGAGGCCTTTGGGTCCTTGTACTAAGCCCAAGAGGAGGCTGAGGAACTTCTAAGAAGCCTGTTGGTCCTTGTACTAAGCCCAAGAGGAGGTTGGGGGAACTTCTAAGAAGCCTGTGGGTCCTTGTACTAAGCCCAAGAGGAAGCTGGGGAATGCTTTTAAGAAGCCTGTGGGTCCAAACATAAGAAAAGTTCAAGAAAATTTTCACCGATGATAATTCTTTTCTTTGTTGAATAGTTCTAAGGTTTGAAGAAATTCAAAAGAGGTTTCACCGGGAATTAATCCTCTTTGGGGAAATGAATTTCTTGTGTATATATTTCTAAGTTTTGACAGTCTTGAGAAAAGTTTCACCGGGAATAATGCCTTTCTCTGTTCTATATTGTATAAGCCCAAGAGGAGGCAGACTGTATAGGGAATTTCCTATGAGGGAACTAGTTTTGACTATGTTGAAAGTAACCTCTGGTTTGACCTAAACATAAACCTAACTGATGGGGAAAACTTTAAGCAAGATATGCACAAGTATATACAGATAATTATATTGATAGATATATATAACAAATATGCTTTGAAAAAGACGCGGGGACTTACCTTCTGAGAAGAAGCCCAAGTATATTGTGATCTGTTGTATTGACTACAACTGTATGCTTGATTAGGGTTTCAAGAAATTGAAGCAAGTTTTGAGGAAACTTGAATTTGAATTTGAATTAAAACAAGTTGTTTTGAAAAGAAAAGAAAGTTTTAGGGCTTATACAATGACTGAGGCCCATATGACTTATTTGAAAACATTGATCGCACTGCAATACTGACAGACGTTGTGGGACCTATATTACAGTAGAGGCCCAAAATTGTTTTTACAAAGAGGTTGGGTCTTACACTCTAATAGAGGCCCAAAAGTGTTTGTGAAGAAATAAAAATGGGGCTTATACTCAAGGAGAGGCCCAGATGATTTATTTGAAAAGGCGGCGATCGCGCCGTGATTTGAAAACCACAAAGGGACTTATACAATGACTGAGGCCCAAAATTATCTATGTACAAGAAGGAATGGGTCTTACACTCTAATAGAGGCCCAAAAGTTTATTTTTATACAAGAGATGGGGCTTACAGCTCAGAGAGATGCCCAGATGAAAAATAGTTATCGCACCGTTTATTTTTAAAATCGTATCGGGACTTATACAATGACTTGTGAAGACAAGCTTCCAATATGTTTTGATGAAGACAAGCTCTACAATATGATCAAAGAAGGAAAAAGAAATATTGCCTAAGACTTGAATCCACTTGGATGTTTAGGTATATGAAATTCTTGTCTAAAACAAATCGTAGTGCTCAAGTTTTATAATCTTGCATTAAAAAGTCATTCTATGATTTAAAACCTTGATAAAACATTTTTTAAAGTTCATTTAAAGTCTTGGTCAAATTTTTAGATGATATATGGTTTTGAATCATTTGCATTAAAAAATTTTCAATTTTTACACTGATGCAATCGATTGTCATCCTGATGCAATCGATTGCACTAGGCTAAAATTCAAATATTTTTGCACGTTACACTTGGTGCAACCGATTGTCATCCTGATGCAATCGATTGCACCTGAAGCTTTTCTGAAAAATACTTTGTTTGAAAGCACCTTTTCATGATACCTCTTGCATGCATCTTTTCCATTCATTGTATAATAATTTTCAAAAATTCTTTCAAGCATTGCCTTGATTATTGAATGGTTGCATGCACACTATATATTGAATTCAAAGTTTTATTTGTCATTTACCTCTTTCAAAAATTCTCTACAATCTCTAAGCATATTTTTCATAAAAGAAATTTTATACAAGATACTTTTTGAATACCATTTTCATATTACATTCATAAAAGTATCATTTGAGCACTTAGAGAATTTATGATACTGAAATTTCATATTTGAAAGAGAAAAAGTCCTTCATAGGATTTATATACTACAAACTTGTTTCAAAAACTCTTGTTGTAACATATCTTATTTTTCCAGGATTGTTGGATATAAGATTGTTTAGTTGTAAACCTTGTTATCCGGATTGTGGATACAAGAGGTCCATTGTGAGAGGATTGTTCTCAATTGGACTTAGTTGGAAAAATCCAAGAGGTTGTTCTTGGTGGTTCATTGTTAGTGACTTGTATAGAAAGACTAGGAAGAGTCTTGTCTTGTCCAAACAATAGTGAAATCTCTTTCATGTTGAAAGGGGACTGGAGTACTCTCGGACTGTGAGGGGAACCAGTATACTTCTTTGTGTTCTTTACTTTCCGCAATTTACCGTTTTTCATTGCATAGTAACCTTTAGGAAAGTAAAAAATAAAACAGTCGAAAAATCGGAAAAAATTTTAAGGGCCTAATTCACCCCCCTCTTAGGCATACTTTATACTTACATGACTGAGGCCCAAAATGGTTTATTTACAAAGTGGATGGGTCTTACACTCTATTAGAGGCCCAAAAGTGTTTCAAATGAAGTTTGAAAAAATCAAAATTAAGAAAAACCCTAATTTTAATTTTAAAAAATAATTTTCAAAGGAAATTAAATAAAAAATGATATAAAATATCAAATATATTCAAAAACAAGTTGTCAACTTTGAAAAATATTTTGAAAAATCATGTTTAATCACATGAAAGCTTGAAAGTCATTTAAATTTGAAAATTCAAGGTGGAAATTTCATTTAAAAATGTTTAAAAACAAATAAAATGAAATTATTTACAAAAATTCAAACTATATCAAATAAATAATATAAATTTGATTTTTTGGTAGAATAAAATATTTTAACATTTTTGTGAATTTTTAAAAAAAGAACCTATCAAAAATGATAAAAATTGAGAGAGAAATTAATTTTTGAAATCAATTAAGAAAATGATCAAAAATTCAAAAAATTCAAAATATGGCGCCAACGGTCATCTTCAACTCACGACCTCCCTCCATTGCCGTTTTTCAAAACCTCACATATCTCTCTCAATACGTAATGGTTTTGACTTTTGTAAACACGAAAGTTGTGTATTTTTGAACAAGGATTCCAATGATATAAATTAATTGCATTTATATTAAGTGTGGAGTGAGAAATCAAAAGATGAACTCAAGAACCCTAATTTCTGCAAGAACACTATGAAATCCTATACACGATAGCTACAAAGCAATTGATTAAGGGGAAACACTCTACATAAGTGCAGAAACATGTTTGTAACTTGAAAACACATTAATGATGCATGGATCATAGAGTTTGAGAGTGTCAGGCTTACCTCTGCAAGAGGAAATCGAATCCTCAGTTGTAGGTGTTACAAATGTTGTGTGATGATCTGGACAACTTCAATGGACCTAATATAAGGTGTTTGGAAGCTTGGAATGGATTGAATACACCTAGATCTTGTTGTGGCACCTCAACTGCAAGAAGGCCAAAAAGCTTGAGCAAATGGGGGGTGACTTTTTGATTCTGGTGTTCCATATGTGTTTTGAGGTTATGGATCACTCATATATGATGTATGTGAGGTGTTGGCATGGTTGGTTTTGATGGAATTGATCCCTGTTTGAAAATTCGATAGTTACTTCAAGAAGAAGTAAAATCTGGTTTTTGAAGAAGGATTTGGAGGAAAGCATGTATTGTTATGCTTTGGTGTACTTGAATTGATTAGAAAGAACCTCTATTTATAGTAGAGCAACTTTGTTTTGGGAGCAATAGTGATTGGAGGCTGGATCACTCCAATATCCATTGAACTTTGTCATGTAGCCAAAGTCTCCTCTTGCCATTGACTTGGGTAAATCTTGTAGGCCTATGGTCTTCTGATGCTTGAGTTTATCTTGACTCATTTGAAATGTTGTGGACTGATACATGTCAGCTCTATGCATCCATTCAATGTCTCATGACAAGTTTGAAGTTTTTGGATTTGAACTTTGAATGTCACATGCCTAAAGGATTGGATTTTTGACTTGGTGGCCTTGTGATCAGATTCTTCATCATTCAAGTTGATTTTGGACAGAAATGAAATGATGCAAGTGTCCAAAATTGGCTCAAGAAATCGTGGGAATCAAGTTATGTTTTCATGCCTTTGTGTGGGCAGGGTGAAAAATGCCATTTTTGGAGGCTTATAACTCCTTACTCAAGTTGAACCATGGATGGCTCTTGTACTATTTGGAAATCCCCATTAACATACTTCAACTTTGATGTCCAACTTTGGTCTTGAATCATCTTGGATCATAATTAAAAATGGCCTCAAAGTTTGTGAAAATGCAAAACATATTATGTCCAAGATTTCACTAAGTGTTGGAAAAATGGTCATTTTCACATTTTTGTGATTTTGATTAATCCATAGCTCAAAATTTATGAGGATTTGGAATCTGATGTATTTTACAATCTTGAATTATGTAATGAGAGCTTTCATTTGAGCTTTGGATGCAAGAAAAAGGTTGCTTGGATCACAAGTTATGGTCTTGCAAAGTTGGGTATAAATCACTTTTTTTCATTACTTAGTGAAATTTCAAGTTTCTTATGGTTGCCCCTTTTTCAAGTAACCCTTCTTTTCTTGATTTTACTTAATGGATGATGATCCAAACCATAAGTTAACATTGTTTTTAACTTAGGGAAGCCTTTTTTGTCAAGAAATTCAAAAAGTCAAACTTGGTTTTTGGCACAGTTGACTTTTTATCAGATGAATTTCAAACTTTGTGATCCTCTATGAAATCAAGTCCTTGACCTAATTCAAACCTAATGGATGGATTCCATAGGTTTTATAGAGTGTTTTAAATCATGTCCCAAGGTTTGGGATCATGTCTTGGTCAAAAGTCAAAGGTACAGTTGATTTTTCATCAGAAAACCCTAATTGGTCCAGATGAATTTGAATCCTTGTACTGTTTATGAACCAAGTTATTTGAATCAACCCAAATCTTGTAAATGGATCAATATGATTTGTTTTAGGCCCTCAAATCATGTGTTGAGGTCTTGGCTCATGCCTTGCTTCAAAAGTCATCGTAGGGGTGAATTAGGTCAAGAAACCCTAATTCCTGAATTTTGATGAATGCATCCCCTGAGGTTATTTTGAACTTGTGATTGGGTCCATGAGGTCCCTTTTGATCTTCTTGGATCATTTTTTGAAGTATGGGTCATGCCCAGATGAAAATTTCCCTCTGGAGGCCTTGGTCGACCAAAACTCTAATTTGGTGACACTGATGATCTTGAGGCTTGATCCACTTGAAATGTTGCACTCTTGTGCTTGATTCTTGATGTGGGAGACCTCTTGATCCTTCATGGATGTTTGAGAGACTTGAAAAGTTGAAGATCATGTCCATTCTTGATTGATCCTTTGTCTGAGTACTCTGAGAGGGCTCAAAACCATAATTCTTGATTATAGTGAATGCTCAACAATCTTTGAGAGGATTGATGAGGCATGAAGGTACATCCATATTGTGGTGATGATTTGCACAATGATGTGAAATCTTGTGGTCAAAATTTGGGGTATGACACAGAGCTTCTTGGCTCAAACCAATGGTCTAAACACATCACAAATCATCCATTAGAGGTGTCCAAACTCTCATCTTCATGCCAAACCACCAAAATTAGAAAGTCAACTGTCAAAACTTCATATCTTTGACTTTTTTCATTTTTCAAGCCATGTCTTGATCCCGTCTATTCCAAAGCAAAACAACACTCCAAACACTCTCTAAATAATATCCCTAAGTTGTTCCAACAAGTTTTCCTCAATTGTAACACCATTTGAGGGAGTTGCCATTTTGACCACTTTTGGCTCATTTTGCAAGAAGGGGCCAAAATCTGATCTAGAGGTTTCTCTTTGATTCCAAGCATCCAAGTAGCTTCTATAAGGTGTATTGGAGGTGTCTAAAGCATTAAGACACATCTGTAACAACCATCTTTGAAAAATCCCAATTTGCTTCAAGAGTTAAGTTTCCTCAAAACTTGAACTTGCCAAAATATGCTTTACTTTGATGTACATTGATCATAAACATGTCATACATATCATATTTGTTGTGTCTGAACTATAATTAAGCACTATTGTTGGCTGTATAAATATGTAGCATAGAACTTGCAAAATTATGGCCTATTTGAAACCACTATCGGGTTTTAAAATGTAGGCACTTTTAGAAAAATCTAAGACAACCATTGGATTCCTCATGAAATTTTAGGCAGGATCCAATTTTATTTCATCCAATTTCATAGAGAAATGAGGGAGATATGATCCTTCTTGTAAAGCTTGAAAAACCTTGGGCAAGGACCAGCCATGGAGCCTTTGGCTTGGTCTGGCCTCAGGTCCTTTCCACCCTTATTAATTTATAGGTGTGGTTTGATACATGGATGTATCACCACCCCAGTGGTTTGTGCCTGCGTGTTAAGTGTGTTTGTGTGTGTAAGGGCGTGGGTTTGACCCCCACTCATGCCATTTTTTTGAAACTTCTCCCATTTTTCATATTTTCACATATTTTTTACATTTTTCTATATTATTTTCAAATAATTATTTTTTAAATCAAACTTAATTATTTTTAAATTATTTTTTACACACATGTCATTCACACATTTTATTAATTTAATCGACACAAAAATTGAAAAAAATATTTAATTTTAATCACTTTTTATTAAGTTGAAATTAATTGCTTTTTTTAATGATTAAAAACCCTAAAAAATGGTTTTCTCCTTGATTATTTTTAAACCTATAACATTTTGATATTCATATGAATAAAACCTAATATTTCAAACTTTGTTTTAAGATTACAACATGTTTATCTTAACTTACATCATGTTTAAAATCATTTGAAAAACACCTTTAATCAAACATTTCAAACTAGGGTTTTCAAAAATCATTAAAGCACACTTGGGCCTCTAATAGAGTGTAAGTCCCATCTTTTTGTACATAAATAAACCTTTTTTAGGGCCTCTACTATAGTATAAATCCCTCCTCCCAGTGTTCAAAATCATTGTGTTTTAAAAAAACATCTTGGGCCTCTGCTAGGAGTGTAAGTCCCATCCTTTTTCTTTCAAAATCATCCTCTATTTTTCAAAACAAGAAAAGCATCTTGGGCCTCTGCTAGGAGGGCAAGTCCCATCCCTCTTTCTATTTTCAAAAACTTCAATCTTTCAAAACTTTATAATTAAATTTAAACCTAGCATCAAACAATCATCTGGGCCTCTATCTAGAGTGTAAGACCCAACACCTTTGCTCATCTCCTACTAAAGATCAAGATATCTTCAAAGTCAAAACTTTCTTCAATTTCTTCAAAATACTAATCCAATCTTGAGGAAGGCATCTAATCAATCACAATACACTTGGGCCTCTATCTAGAGAATAAGACCCACCACCTTTCTTAATTCAATTCATACTTGTTTATATATACTTGTTCATATATCTATATATATACTTGTACATATCTTGTTAATTTTTTCTTAACATCCTCAGTTTAGACTAGTTCGAACAATAGGATCCTTTCAAACAGTATAACTTAGTACAAACAACTAGTTCCTTCATGTACAAAGGAATTATTCTTCCTAATACAGTTAGCCTTCTCTCGGGCTTTGTTCACTTTATTCAACCATGAAACACTTCAATAAAGAGAGGATTATTTCCCGGTGAAACCTCTTCTTTAACCCCTTTAACCCTGGGACAGTTCAACAAAGAAAGGATTATTTCCTGGTGAAACCTTTTTTAAACTCTTCCTAGACTTGGAAAGTCTCAATCCCTAGCCTCCTCTTGGACTTCATACAAAGACCCACAGGCTTCCTAGAAGTATTCCTCAGCCTCCTCTTGGGCTTCATACAAGGACCCTCAGACTTCCTAAAAGCATAAGATAGATCCTAGTCATCTTTATCAATACACCAGTCCCCAGAAGAGTCAAAACCTCTAAGGCATTCAAACTCATCCTTTAAGTCTCTTCTGATCCTCAACAAGGTTTAGTTTTCACTTCAAAATCCCCAGCCAGGGTCAGGTTACCTTCAACAAATCCCAAAAAGAATCAAAGCCTTTGTGGCATTTAATAATTCAACTCTCTTAAGCAAGAGTTAGTTTCCTTTTTTATTCCTCAGAGCAGTTTGAACCTTCTCTTGGATTTAAATTTCCTCAGCCTCCTCTTAGGCTTCATATAAATATTTCCCTCAGCCTTCTCTTAGGCTCCATATAATGATTTCCCCCAGTCAGTCTCAATCTTGGGCTTTGAACAAGACAGATATATTACTCCCCCAGTTGAGTCAGTTTTCAACTTTTTTTCAGCTTCAACCTTGGGCTTTGATCAAGGCACAAAATTGAACATCCCCACAGATGAGACCATGAGTCCTCTCTGTAGGAGGATATTTCCTCTGTACATCACACGTCAAAACAAACAATTAAACCTTTTTTTTTTCAGATAATTGATGTAAGTGGCACACTTGTTGATTCAAAATCCAAGCTGGAGTCCCTCCTTTATCAAGGCTAAAGTTTTCTTTCATCTAAGTGATGTAAGTGGCAAACCTCTAGATTCTACACATCCAAGTCAATGTCCCTCTCTTAGCACGAAAAATTTCATAAAGGAAAAAGTGGCATTGCTCTACACTGAGTTAAAGCTTCTTCCTTCATGACATTTCAATTCTCCTAAAAAGGAAGATGTGGCATTGCTGGATTCCACACATCCCAGTTAAAGCAACTTCCCTTATAAATCATTTCTTCAATATTTGTGATGAATAGGTGAGATATCTCCCTTTAGAGATGACAAATTCTCTCTCAGTCAAACTTTTAGCTTCAATCTTGGGCTTTGAACAAGACACAAATACTCTTTTAGCTTCAATCTTGGGCTTTGAACAAGACACCAAACAAATTTCCTCCCATAGAATAGGAGGAACTACGAATGCTCTGATTTCCCCAGATCTCTTTATGGGAATACGTAGGCATAAGATTGCAAAGACCTAGCAAGTGCAAGAATAAATAAAAAAACTTAAGTCAAGTACCTTCCGAAAAACAATAGAAAACCCTAAAACAACAAAAACATCTCCTCAACCTTCCCAAGGGAGAAACTTCCCTAATCAACAACAAATGGATTTAAACAACCGAGCTATTCAATAGTAGAAACATATGCAAATAAAGATTCCTATAGATTACTATAGCTACTCTGGGTGTTAATAGCTTCCCTTTGTATAACCAACCCCTGATTCCATATCTCTTCGCATTTATAGGGAAAACACTTGCGCGCATGGTTAGTTTAAGATATCTTCCCCTTACTTTTAAGCTTCATAAGATAAATATAGAAATCAGAAAGTAGCACTAAAAGCGGTAGTGGTCGCGTCACAAAACTGGAGCTACACAACTCATATCCAAAAAATCAAGGAGAGGAATAGAAGGCTCTTAACCATCTCCTTTTTCATCTGATGAAATGATGTTTAATCGTGATTAGATGTTTTTTTAATTAGGGAAAAGGCACTCGATGTTGATCGAGTTTTGATTTTACGTTGCAAAATGAATTATGAAAAAATGTTATGTAGTGAATAGTCAAAAGTGAGAATTGTAACGCAAGGGCGCAAATTGTATCGCGGATGGTGCAAATTCTAGAGTAACACACGAACTCTAGCACAAAACGTAACTTAACGCCACAAAATGAAATCGAATAAAATATGTACAAAGCGTGTAACAAGATAAAATGATACAAGCACATACATAATATTCACAGCACACATTCATTGTAATTTGATTGAAAAAAGTAAAGTAAAAATGAAATATGCACGGATTAAAATCATGACGCAAATACGTGAATCAATATCGCGTACGCGAAGACATGCAAATCTAACACAATAAATTAAATTCCATTTAAATGTAAAGACATTGGATCATTGTATCTTAACACGAATCGAATGATAAATTGCTAACGCCTAAGGTGCTCATCGCAAATAAAGTCGAAGCACACTAAACTATAAAATTCATGAAAGCACAAATTGCGAGTCAAAAACTCGAATTAGTAAGAAGTAAAAGTGAAGATTTTTGCCATGCTAAACCATCATACGCACATACAAAATCGAAACACAACAATAACCCACTAAAAGTCGCATATAAGTAATTAAAACCAGCCATTAACTTGCTACGCTCAACGTGATCATCACAAAATGAGATCAAAACCGTGCAAAAATCAACACAAAGAAATGGAAACACAAAGAGAAATGAATTTTGACACGCGCGAAGTACAACGTAATGCAATCAAACGTGCATAATGTAACGTAAAATGCAACAAAATTATCCCGCATACGCATCAACAATGTTATCAATATATTGAACTAAATATCGACAGAATAATGGCATATTTATCATGTTGAACCCGCAGATTTTATCCGATTTAAAACACTAAAAGCAAACAGCAACCAATCACATTGTATGTTTTTCATTATTTCAGCAGTGTTACAAAATTATTACAATAGCTCAGTGTAACCGAACACAACAACCTGCCAACCAATACACGAAACAAACACAAACGCTATCGAATTATGAAAAAAAAATGCACCGCACCCAAATAAAGTTAGAATATAATGAAAAGGAAACAGAAAACCAACTGACACAGACGTGTAACCGTTGTTGCACTGAGTTGTTGCGGTTTGTCGGAAGTGAGGAAATTAGATCGAGAGCTTTCACTTCGGATTAAGCTCCATTCAGTTGTCTCACTATGGCTTCAGTCTCTACTTTTGCACGCTCAAACTTTAGCCTGTGATTTACTTATCAACTTCTTCCTTCGATTCTCTGGAACTTTTCAGTGCGTCCTCTTTTTCACGTAACACTACTTCCTTTATGCTCAAGAGTTTATATTCCAAAGATATTCCTTCTCCAAAGGAAACAACCTATTTCTCAAGCTCTTTAACTCTGGCATCTGCTTCCTTTCATCTCTCTTCCTCAAATATAGATTTGTCAAAAATACTGTCATTTTCTTCCCTGAGCACTCGATCTCATCACGAAGATCAGATGTGTCATGATTGTTAGATGAACGGGTCCATTATGAAAGGGAAATTTTTTATATTTAGGTTTAGTATTACGAATGGAAGGGTGTGTTGGCGGAATAGTTGAAGAATGAGGAAAACGATGGGGAAAGAGAGGAAGAAGGAAGATGTGAAAGATAGAGGGTGAAGTTTTGGTGGCGTGGTGAGGGAGTTTAACATGGTGGCGATGTCATCGAAGTAAAGGCTGAGTTGTGGGTGGAGATAAAGAGTGTTCGCTGGTGAGTAGCAGAGGTTATCACACAGAAGGAGTAAATTTAATGGGGTTTGTTAGTTTGGAGCATTGGTGGTTGGCCGCTGATGAGGGGAGGTGAAGGAAGAGAGGTTCAGATTTGTTGGTTTGGAGCTATTCAAGTGTGGTGGCTAACATGGTGTTAGGAGGTGGCTGGTGGAAGTCTTTGATGAAGGGAGGGGTAGGCGCCGTTGGTAGTGGATGTTGATGAGGATTTATGTGAAGGTGGGAGAAAAGGTTGTTGTAAGAGGTGGAAGGAAAATATGATGGAATTTTTGCAGGATGAGTGAGGAAGAGTGGTTTGTTTCTTTGTGGAGAGAGAGAGAGAGAGAGAGAGGGAGAGAGAGTTAAGTGGTGGGCTTTTTCATGCAAGTGTGAGGGTGTGAGTGGATGGCCATGAGTGAGAGGAAAGTCGTTGGAAATGGTTTTTTTTTTCAAAAATCTCCTCATTTTGAAAGATAAGGCCTCTCTTTCTGCTTTTACTTAATTTTTTTAAAATGAGGTGGCCTCCCCTATCAATTTGCGTCGCGTGTCTTAGCAAGGACCATCTGTCTCCGCCTCTCCAACAACAATGCACACATAATAAATACTAGGGTTTAATTATTTTTAAAAAACCACAAATACCCTTTTATATGTCTTGAGAGATTAAAATGAATTAAAAATAAATATAAATAAATAAAATTAGACACCTAAAAATAATCAAAATAAAAATTGAACATTTTGATAAAAGAAATAAAATAAAAGGGATTAGAATGAACAAAAATCGAGCACAAAAATAATCGAAAAATAAAAATGAATGTATTAAAATGATCTACGCGAAATAAACTTCTAGAAAACAGACAAGAAAAGATCAAATTTTGCACTAAAAAATGCTTGGTTGAAAAGGCCTAGGCTAATCTAAATGTGACCGCAAATGGAGTCCAAAAAATTAAACGAGAACACCTAGTCAAACTATGTGAACCGTAGATCAATAAAACTGATAAATGCAAGCTCGATCTCGAAAATTTTTGTCGGGTAATTTTACGCACATTTAAAAATCGATTCAACCAGTCTGTCTGTAGAATCGGAAATTTATTATCGTCAACATTTTAAGAATTATGCGAAAATAAATGCATGCTATGATATGCAGATGATGCAAATGTCATGATAAATTTACCGATTTATTGAATGAGGGACAAAATTGGGGCTTGTCGGGAACAAGGTTGCTTCTATATCTATGAACATAAGTTTTTTTCTAACAAAACTTTTCTTAGGATGATGATGAACATTTTGTTCTTTATTGACTTTTTCTTTATTGAATTGGTCACTTGCCTTAACAAAGATGATTTTATTATTACTTGGCTTATCAAATTTTGAATAACCAAGTCCACTTTTATCATTTGAATATCTTTGTCTACTAAGGACACTTTCTAATCTAATTTGTCCTTTTTCATATATTTCAATAACTATTTTTAATTGGAAAATTTGAAAAGAAAGTGAATTAAACACATTGCATGTAGAATTATGTTTTTCTTTATCAAAATAATTTTGTTTTTCTTTATCAGATTCTTTTTGCATGGTGTCAATTTTCTCTTCAAGAGATAAAATTTATTTCTTTTGAGTTGACACTGTTTTGTACTGAATTTTACACTCATTGAGTAATTCATCTATTTCTCCTTGTGCATCATTACCATAAGAAGGTTTTTCGTTACTAACCTCATCTTCTTCATCATCGAAATAGTGTGATGCCATCAATGAAAGATTAGTGAATTCCTCGCTTTCCGAATCGGATGATGAACTCACTTCATTATCATCCCATGCAATATAGGCCTTTTTGGACTTTGATTCCTTCCTTCCTTTATGACCATTTTTCTTGGCAAGTTTTGGACAATCCACCTTCATGTGTCCTTGTTTTCCACATTCAAAGCAAATGAAATTTTATGTTGATGTAGAAGCTTCTTTCTCCCTGATAAATTTCTTTCTTCTTGCAAAGTTTAAAGATTTATCATTATTGAAAAACTTGCCTAACCTTTTTACAAGAAGCATGAAGTTCTCATCTTTATCAGGAACATCTTCATCTAATTCTTCCTTTGAAACAAATTTTAAAACAATTCCTTTGTATTTATTCTCTTGAATCTCACGATTTTCTAGTCTCCTAAGTTCAATCTCGTGCTCTTGAAGTTTTTTGAATAATGATGCGGACGACTTAGTGGATAGACTCTTCTTTTTCCAAAAGTGTTGTCACCTTTGGTTGCCATTTCTTGGTTAAAGATCTAAGTACTTTAAGATTAATTTAATCGATATTAAAAGTCTTACCGAGAACAATCAAGTGTACAAATCTTTTCTGCAAATCAAGGATTGATTCACCGGGCTGCATTATGAATAATTCATACTCTTGACACAAAATGTTCAATCTTGATCTTTTTACTTCAGCGGTTACTTTATGAGTGACTACTAATGTATCTCATATTTCTTTTGCGGATGTGCATTGAGAAACACAAAAGAATTCATCCATGCTTAGAGCTGCTTGAAGTAAGTTAATTGCTTTCTTGTTGTAGATGACCTTTTTCTTATCATCTTCATCCCATTAACTTTTCTACACTTTTGATCTTTTTTTCTCCTTGTGCTTCGAGATGTGCCTTTATACGTATTTTCCAAAAATTAAAGTATTCACCAGAAAATAATGGAGGCTTGTTATTCCTGACAGCATCTCTAAAAACCGGGTTTGCGGAAGCCATTTATGGATCTTTAGGAACATATCACCTATAACATACTCTGATGCCAAATGTAAGTATGCAATGTAATATAAAAGGGGGATGAATTAGATTAACTGGTGTCATACCCCAAATTTGTCCTACCCTTCAGTCAAATCTTATGGCATATGCATCTCATTTTTCTCATACGCATACCTCTCATTAGGGCATTTAAATACATCATGCATTCATTAGTATAGGCTTGTTACTTGGATCAATAATCAGAGAGAACTAGGTTTTACATAGTGCATCAGGGTTTCACTCTTTTGCAAGTTTGGTTCAATGGAAAATGCAAAAATCAGGGATTAGGGTTTGTCCCTCTGTGCTTATGATTATCAGCTGGATCCTCAAAGTTTAACTATGCAATCATCAAGAGCATCTTTTGGTGGTCACCATCATCACTTGATTAGGGTTTATTTCCCTGATCATATGTCCTTCAAGAGGTTTCCTTGGGAAGTATGTTCATCAGTGCATCTTATCATTCAAGAGACTCTATCATTGCTTAAGGTGCAAGTTATTGAGGAAATCTTGGTGTATACATGGTCAGCTAGGGCTTGGTTCAAAGAAACTTTTCACTATGCAATACAAGGAGGCTATCATCTAAGAAATATGTTGGTTCTCATTAGTTACTTATGGTACAAGGTATCCTAGAAGTGGCTATGGACTTGGGTTCTTATTATAGGCACTTGAAGGACAAGTTTTTGGGTCATTGCTTGGGAAATCTGATGTTATGGCATGGTTGACCTTTGACCTAATTCTTGGAAGTCTCTCCATACTCATATTCAATATCCAAACCATATTTATTTTTTTCCAATTCATATCCATTTCCCAAATCCACATTTTAAGCCCATATTTAATATCCAAATCCATTCCAAAACCAATTTCAAATATCCATTTTTCATATCCAATTAAATTCAATTTCATTATCCAATTCCAAAAACCAATTCTTTTTATCCAAATCCAAATTCCAATTTTTAAATCCATTTTAAACCATTAAATCCACATTAACCCATTTTTATCCAAAATTCATGATCCACATTCAAATATCCATATATCCAAACTAAAAGTCAATACCAATATCCAATCCACATCCAAATTTCAAAACCAATTATCCAATTAAAAATCCACATTAAACCAATTTTTAGACCCACATTTTATATCCATTTGCAAGGCCAAGCTCAATCAGAAATTAACATTCCACAAAATAGGAAAAAAACAAGTAACATTACATTCAAAAGGACAATTTCAAAAGAATATCCAAAATCCATTACAAAGGGATCCCATTACAAAATTACATAAAAAAGTTCATGTTTGACCTAGGTTGACTTTTGGTCAACTGTTGACTTTTTGGTTAAACAGTACGGTCAAACCTCTATCATAGACCTACTATTCATCTTCATAAATCCTCATGTCATCTTCAAGTCCTCACCATCTTTATGTCCAAATGGCATTCAAGTGTGACCAAACCCATGTCCATACCATGTGCCTTATATCTTCATGCCATGACCAAACTTCATATCCAAACCATTCAACCTTGACCTCACACCTGCATTTTCATCACAATTCCAACCCACCATCTGCTATGCACCAGACCTGCAAAACAACATCAAATTCAACTACACATACATTCATCCAAACCAAAACACAATCAAGTTAACACAATTTCGAACCTTGCCTTTCATTTTCCAACAAAGTCAATAGCTACACATTAACATTTGCTTTTACATTTCCATGATAATTTGATCAAAACAATTCCAAAGCCAATGGACCTTGCCACAACATTCATTCATTACAAAACCACATAAAATACAATACCAAAAGCAAATATACACAATGACATTCACATCCAAAAATATCCAAAATAATTTGCATCACAATGGCCAGTTCAATTCATAGGAAGTCAGGTTAAATTACAAGATTTGATCCATTTCCAACACAAGAGTTCATAACACCATCTCTATTAATGCTCCAACAGCTGATTCAGAAATACTGTTAGAATGTTTCTTATGAGAGTTATTCTCTGGTTTAGGAGTTCTTGGAATTTTGGTTTAGTTTTTTGTTTCATCCACCATTGTGTTAGACCTAGGAAAATCAAATGTATCGCGAAAAGTTTTCACTTACCACACCAAGCACAAGCCAATGTCAAATAGAGTTGCAAAGCAAAACGACAGGTTTAATAAGCACGCGAGGCTAAATACAACAAATATAAGGCTGCCATGATTGAAGATGTACCTCGTATATTTGAAGATGTCTTTACAAAAAATTCGAGGGTTACCCAGAGCAATGGCTTAAGTTCTCCTCTCTACTTCGTGCCATAGCTACTCACTGTTTTCCTGCACTAATCATCTTGTCAAGTCAGCAATTGAAGCTTGTTATGGATTCAATCGTGTGGACATTTCAGCATACAGATAGGAATATTGCTGGAACTAGTCTGAACCTGTTGCTGGAGATGCTGAAGAAGTTTCAAGGCTCAGAGTTCTGTAACCAGCTCTACCGGGCATATTTCTTGACAACTGAGAATGAGATATTTGTTGCCTTAACTGATACTTTCATAAGCCTATATTCAAATTACATGTCTTGGTGCTTCAACATTTGTTTTGTCTGGTGGAAACTGGTCTGCTAACCGAGCCCCTACGGGATGTTACTACAACTTCGTATTCATACTCTAATAGTGCAGCTTTTGAACGCGAGTACGCTATAAAGCTTCTGAGTGCTTCTTTCCCTGATATGACAAGTAGTGCAGCAGCCTAACAAATTTGAAAAAAAAACAACAAATTTAACTCTCCTTTTAAGTAAATTCACAAGTGCATTCACGATAATACATTCACCATTATAACGCAAAATCACATTTAATCAAAAAACATTTTTCCAGCTCATTATCAACAGAATTTCCAAAGCCAAAAAATCACTAAACACTCAATTCATCATAACAGATTTTAACTACGTTTTGCATTTAGGAGTGTCTCATCCAAAACAGAACTTCATCATAAACAAATTGATAGCCACGCATCGTAACTGAGTTGCATTCACACCTTAATAGGCTTTCATGATCACGCAATCAAACTGTCAATCCTGAACCTCCTCTAAACAAGTCAAGTTCATCAATTAAAACCCGATTCCAAACTGTTACCAACTATCACAATCAAGAGTTACTCACAACTGACTTAACTGATTCTCGATAAGTAGTCTATAACAGAAATTCTAAACCAAACCAAACCAACTAACCACAAAATTTTTCAAAAAAAAATTAACTTGCAAGCCAAGCCTCAGGTCCTAGTCAGGTAGATTTTTCTTTGGGCTTGGCTCTAAAGCCCAGGATGATTTTATGTTTCGCACAACCTCAGTTCAGGCTATTCACACCTCCCCCTGATTGAGTTTTGTTGAACTTTGGATAAATTTTCTTATTGATTTTTTGACTATTTTTCTTGTTTAATTCTTGACTGAATTTTAAAAAAATATATAACTTGATTGAATTTTTTTGATTAATTCATTAAATTCTTGATTAAGTTGCTTGAGTGAATTTTAATAGAATTTCTTGATTGAATTTTAATAGAATTTCTTGATTGAATTTTAATGGGATTTCTTGATTGAATTTTTGCAATGATTTCTTGTGGAATTTTGTAACATTTTTTTCTTGTAGAATTTTGTGATGTTATACTTGTTTAGGATTTCTTTCTTGTGATATCTTTGTAGAGTTCTTATTTTACATGTCGATAAAACTTTTGTGATAATATTTTGTAGAGCTTTTGTAAGATTCTTTTCAATATTATTTTTGTTGAATTCTTAGGCCATTATGATGTTAAATTTTTTGTGCTATTTCTTGATTGATCTTATGCCAAATGTGGATTCATATTTTGTACATGATCCTCGTGCATTCATTCATGATTACATTCCATTAACGTTTTGAATTCATTCATGGTACACTTTGGACATTAAGCAAATGGTGTAGTAATGATAGATTGCCACTTTATTTTTCACTTTTAAGTTTTTCCCTTTAATGTTGTATTAGTTAGCTGTATCCCTCCTTGGTGGGTTCATATGCTCCCCTCTCCCTTAAACATGTAAAAATTTAGGACTTTACATTCTTTATCGTTTATGCTTGCATACTTGTATGATAAAAAAGATAAAAACAAAAGCAATTAGAAAATAATTTCGAAACCAAAGATAAAAATAAAGCTTGATTCAACGTCAAGCCATTTTTCAAACTAATTAATTGAATTGCTTCATTCCGCCCCACCTTAGGGTTTTCACATTTCTTCTACCTACATCCAATACATTCCATCAACCACAAGCAAGCCTTGTATGCTTTCACCATAAGTCGATTGCCTTGTGCATCGCCACTAACCTACCCTAACTCAATCCACCACCCTTTCAAATGCATTCCACTTCCTTCATTATCATCTCATTTCTTCATTAAGATTAAAACCTTGGTCCTTATACCAAGTTCATTTTCAAACTCTTTTCTAAATAAACTTGGAACGGTTGTGGAGTGGTTAGGTGAAGGTTTTGTCCTATCCTGAGTGTTTGACATTACTTTTATGGTTCACTGTCTAAACACTTACCCTCCTAAGTAAAATATTTCTTAAATAAAATGAGTAAGGTCACTCTTGTATTGAACTAAAAAGAGAGGATTGAGTGAAGACTTCTTCTTCTCCGAGTATTGAGATGCTCACTTTAGAGTGTGTGGTCTTGATACTCGTCTTTCAATACGAAGACGTAACTATACTCACCAAACATTTTCTCCAAACAAATCTTTTGAGAAAAGAATTGGGTACTACCCAAAGGGGTTCCTATCCGAGGACTTATTTCCCCCCTAAAAAACGACATCACCAATCAAACGTGACATCTTGCCTCGAGGGCGCAAATCATAACCTTTTCGTAAAGGGTGTGTTATTTCCAATCTATCGAAACACAAGCTAAAGCATAAGTCTCCTTACGTGCGAGCGGCAAAACCTATTTTTAGGATGTGAACGTTATCATCGCCTACTAAAAAAAACAAACCCACAAACCCTTAGTTCCACGAACTACAAAGCTCTGACATCCTCATTGCACGAGAGGATACGTAGGCACGAGATTGCGAGATCTTGGAAAGCTACCTTCTTTCACAACCTTCTTTCTTTTCCACCTATAGTTCTGAGCTACGGAACTTTGATTTCCTCATTGCACTATGAGGATACGTAGACACGAGGGCCCCAATCCTCCGCGAGCACTCTAATTTAAAACCTTTTTCCCTTTAAGAGAGCATTCATAAAAAGCATGAACCCTTAGCAACATCCTTACACATAAGACGGACGAATGGTTCCCATCGAGTATGATGGATGTGAGGGGTGCTAATATCTTCCCCTTGCATAATCGGCTTTCGAACACATATCTTGGTTGCGAGACCATCTTATCCTTCCTCTTTGGGTTTTCTCGGATTTTCCTCTTCCCTTTGGGATAAATAAAGTTCGATGGCGACTCTGTGATTTTTCGCGTAGCGACAACTGGTCTATATGAAATTTTCTCGGTTTAAGAGTGAGAGCAATGTGTTCTTATTTTTTTGGGAAAGTTATGAAGGGTAAATTGCAGAAATTAAGTGCAAAAAATAAAGAACTCAAACAATATATCCTGGTTCTATTTTCTAAATAATAGTACTCCAGTCCCCTCACATCCCGTGAGAGTTTTCATTATGTCAAATACGTTATAGTTGATCAACTTGACTCTTTTAACTATCTAACAATAATCACAAAGGAACACCACCTTTTGGTTTTACAACAAATAAGAGAAAGTACACCACTTTCACTCATGAACAATGAACATTAACACTTAGTGGATAAAATAGAATTTTGAATAAGTAATGAAGATTTGCACTTGTATCAATTATGAGAATTGATCTTCCCTTTCAACTAAACAATTCACTAAGTATATTACTTAAGTGCTCAGAATTTGTCAATGAAACTTTAAATGAAGCAATGACAGTTTATGCAGAAATTTTCATTAAAAATTTGGGTCAAGGAATTTAGATGAAAATTTCAGAAAGATATGAATTTTGAATTGTTAGAAAGAGGTGAATTTGAAAATATGAAACCATAGCTATTTATACTTGAACTATTTCTTTTGGAAAGAGTATGACACCGTGAATCATTGTCATTATTGATAGATGAAGTTTGGTATTCGTTGGAATCACATTTTATATGAAAAAGTGCCATTGCTTCAGTGGTAATCGGTTAACACATTATCATAACTGATTACAGCTGAAGCAAAAAACACTTTTAAATTTTTTTTTTGCTGTAACTAGTTATAGGGTTTGGTTAACTGGTTACAACTAAAGCTTTTTCCAAAAATGTTAAGTTTTCGTTCTTGTAATCGGTTAACACATATGTGTAACCGGTTAAAGCTGATTGAAAAACTAAAAATCAGTTTGTAACCACAAGTTCTTAAATGAGTAAGTTGCAAAAATGAGTTTGAATTCTTAGAGATGCAGGATGCATGATTGTTCAGAGTACTATGGTAATATACACAGCTCAATTGTAACGTGTACCTTATTTTTGAAATCAATCCACTAATGTCCAATGTTATCTTGAAGATTGCTTGTGAACTAAGTCTTATTACCATAGCTTCTTATGAAATTATATCTTTATCATTCTATGATAATGTATATGATTTTGATCAATGTTATCTTCATTAAAACATAGAACCATGTTTGAAGCTTGTCTTCACACCATTCATTGACAAGATTGCTAAGGAAATAATTGGTGGGCAAGTGAAGAAATGGCACAAGAAAGGGTTACACTCTAGTGGAAGCTTGAGTGCGAAGTATGTTGTTATGAATAGGATTGGTGCAACAAATTAGGCACCTACAAATTATAGTTCTGGTATAACCATTACTTTGGCCAAACTTATCTTCCAAATAGGAACCTAGGCAAAGCTGAATTTTGGAGAATATGTGTTTGAGAAAACAACGAAGCATGTTGATTCCTTTGGTGTGAAGTTACCCACAACATTTCCTTGTTTATTAATTGGTATTATCTTGAGCCAACCGAAGGGAAATATGCGATCCAAAATGCAACGGAAAATAAAAATTCCCCTTTAGTGATCCTTACGAATGATCATGATCAGTGATAGAATGGTTACCTTTGTGGCGATGAAACCTTTGATTTTGATTCGAAGGAGTGATCATGAGCGTTGAATGATGAACAACAACGCCTCTACTCAGTCCACACGAACAAATTCCTCCAGTCTCAGTGCTTGCTGCTACTATTGAAGGCCTTGAGTGTGTGTGTGTGTGTGTGTGTGTGTATGTGTGTGTGTGTGTGTGAGAGGGAGAGAGAGAGAAAGAGAGAGAGAGAGAGAGAGAGAGAGAGGGAGAGAGAGAGAGAGAGAGAGAGTGAGAGAAGGAAAAATATGGCTAGGGTTTCACAGTATGAATTTTCATTAAGAGTGTATGCTTCTGCACAAGGGTTTTATTTATAGAACCACTTGTGTGGGCTGCAAGCTAAAAATCCCACTTAAGTTTATGTGCACCATTACCTATGGTGTACCGTATATCACCTAAGCAAATGGTACCTTACCATATTCCTTATTCTACTTAAGTGCACCATACCTTACGATGTTTTACATTTACTTAAGTGCACCGTACCTTACGGTGTTCCTTATTTACTCTACCTCTTATCAATCTGTCCTTATGTGTGTGACCCTATAGGTTTTCACGACGTTGGAAATTATATCAAATCACGCATTTAACATAATAAACAGTGAGTGGTATCTAGCAACACATCATTGCTACCCAAGTCATGAAAATGTCATGTGATATGACAAAACCTTTTATGATAATACTCCTGTGTACAATGACCCTTTTTCCCTTATGCCTATATTGAAAACAAGGCATATACCATGTCATCCTTGTCCAGTTCAATATTGGACCCTTAGACATTTATCCTGTTATGCAGGATGGGAAAATTCCATCTAGGTCACTCATGTCCCTCAGCATGCTTTGTGGAGTACCCATCAACTCTCTTTATGGCCATCCAGTTACGTACAATGTTAGATCAATAATAAAGTACCCGACTCTACATTTCTAGGGTCCATAGTGGTTTCAGGTCAAAGGGTGGTATACACCCATATCACCATGAGAGTAACTTATGACATTTTGCATAACATTCTATGTAGTACTCTCATAGCGGGTCAATCCAGTATAAATATTACTCCTAATATTCATACCTATGTTAAGACTTTATAACTCCTTATCCATGATCCATGAGATGTGATCATCAGTCTATCTACATAATAGTCTTAATGATTTAAGGTTATCACACTTCACAGTAAATCTTAACTACGGATACTTTAAGAATAGTGTCCTTATGTTTAATGGGATCTCATGATTAAGTCACACTTAATATTTCATTAAACGGGCTAGCTATTCTAGGGACTTTATTATCTTGGAAAAACAAACATAATAAAGAAATACCTTTTATTATTAATAAATAATTCGATACAAGTACCAAAAGTAATGGCCTCTAGGGCTTACACTAACACCAACACCCTGAGGTTGTGCATCATGAAGAAGCTCAAAGCAAAATGTCAATGCCACTGACCTTTGATTATAGGTTATTTATCGGAACACATGTTCTAGACATTGTGGTTACAAAGCACCAAGATCAATTTGTTGTTGGGAACCCTTCTCCATTATCAAAATCTACCAAAAATGGTGTGTTACTTGAGCTCGTGGAAATTTCAAAAGCTCTTCAAAAAACAATTACTGCAAGCACCATTAGAGAAAAAAAGTGGATAATTTAATTAAGATGATGACCAAGGATAAGTAAACTGAGGAAGAGAAGGAAATTGATAGTAATGAGGAAGAATAAAATGCTAGTTAGGAAGAGGAGGACATCTCTGAAGACTGAAGTCTTTTGGCTGGAGTTGTGGTTTACTGTTGTTGTCTGAATTTTTTTCTTCAATTTGCTGTTTTGATTAAGTGTTTTTTTTTGCCCTTGTATATGGGTATGTGTCATACCCTAATTTTTTACTATAAGATCCCACGTCTTTTTGCCTCATATGTATAGTTTATCACCTCTTGCATCTTGCATAATACCCAATTTATCAGCTGGAATAAACGTGTTGGAATTACACCCAATTTGGTCAAACTAAAAGGTCAACTGTGCGTAAAATCAGTGGACGGGAAATTTTATAATCGAGCCTGCAAACGTTAGTGATATTAATCTACGTTTCTCATAGTTTAACCTGGCGTGCTCATTTAAATTTTTCGATCACTTTTTGGTCGCATTTTGGACAGTTTAAGTCATTTAACCGAGTAAAATTTATTTCTAAATTTGACCAAACGCTGTATATTTCCGAATCGTATATTTTTTGCTTATCATTTTGGTGTATTCATTTTATTTTTTCGAGCACTTCGATACCGGTCTGTTTTTTTGTTTTTAATCATTTTTTTATTTTTAATTAAATAGTTTTAATAATCAGAATTTTATTATTTTAAATAGTTTGTTTCATTTTATAATATTAATTTTGTTTTTTAACTAGTCTTAGTAACACTTAATTAACAAGGTTTGGAAAGTTTCTTTTGTTTGTTTCACATTTTATAATGACACACTTCGTGATTTTATCTTCACCACACAAAAAAACCATCCAACATCATTTTCCCTATAGTGCAGCGTAGCATGCATGGCACTTTTCTCTCTCCCAGACTAGCGTTCCACCACCCACCATAATATCCTTTCCTTTCACATTTTTTCTCTCCATATTATTTTATTCTTACTCCCAGCTTTCACACCTAGCGGACCTCCCTCAAACTTAAATAGGGGCAAAAGTTCGCTACATACAAATAAAGGGCAACCATACAATTATACATGCATATATCAATAATATCTCTCTCTCCATATGAAAAAACAAAAATATTTTCACTCAGTACATAAAAAAAACAAAACAAAACTCTTTCTCCACTAAGCTTCTTCCAACTTTTTCATATATTAACATGTAGAGCCTTCACATTAACCATTAAAGAATCATACCTTGCACTACCACAAAATAACCCCTCGCTGCTAACCTCCTCATACACCTTACATCAATATTAAACACACCTCACATACTCACATCTCTTCCTCCTCCCTCTCTCATGATACAAACAACTTACCATCACATTACTAAATCTTCACCATCCCCTCTCATGACCATTTTTTATAATACATAACCTGCTCACTCGCATTGATAAAAGAGGAGAAAGCTTCTCATTTGAAAAAGAAAAAAGAACACAATAAAATAATTTCTCTGCATTTTTGAGAAACAATTCTCCACTAAAAAACAAAACCATATGAGATCACCAATTTGTTTTCTTCATAGAATTTTTACACCATCGTGGCACCATTTTTTTTGTGATCATTTTTTTAACAATTTCCTTGGTTTCTCTTTAGTTTTTTCATTATCCAGCTTTTCTCATTCCCTCATCAACCTCTCTCTTTCATATTTTTGAAAAGGAACAAAACCTTTTTCCTACGCAACACAACCACCCCAATAACTTTCTGTAACAACTCAAGACTCGGTTCTATTTCCACATGCTCACCCTTAATATCATCATTCACATACACTACAAAACCATTACCGTCCACCATCCTTCATCTTTAACTCTGACCTCCGCAACACCGACAACGTAACGGAAGTGAGGTTCGTGACCCTGGCCCTCGCCAGATCCAGCAGTGACGCGACTACGTGAAGCTTCCATATCCGTTCATATGGTAATCTTTCGCTTTTAAAATATCGTTGCATTTGTTAGTGTTTTCTATATCAATCTTTCTTTTCGTGTTGTATGCACGTGCTGATGCGTTTCTACTTTCGAAGTTTATGTATATTCTGTTGTGGTATAGTTATTTTATCGTGCGTTTAAGTTTCGATTCAACAATGTTATGGTATGTTATGGTGTTCTTTTTTATCAAGTTTTTTCTTGCAAATAAATTGTCTGAGGTAGATACTTTCAATGTTGTTGTTTTCTTTTTTTATCATGTCTTTTCTTGCAAATAATTTGTCTTATATGTGATGTAGCTATGTTCAATGTTGTGGTGTTTGTGCATCATCATGTTATAAAGTGTTATGACAATTGTTTTTATGTGATGTTGGTCTAACTGTTTGTTTGTAGTCAATGTTATAACAGTATGATACAACTAGCTTATACAATGTCATGTTCTTGTAGTAATAATATTTTAATGTGTACTTGTTACATGTTGTAATTTGTAATATTTAGAAAAAATACCCAAAAATATTTAAATCCTTTTTTTAATAATTGTCATTTCTCTAATTTAATTATTATTTTTTAATTTCTAAAAAGATGTCAAAAATATGTTAATTATTAATTATTTAAAATATTTTTATTTAATACTGATTAATTAATTTTATTAAATATTTATATTTAATTTGATTAATAATTATTTTCTTATTACCCGATTCTATTTCATGACTCTATTGTTTCCTTGCTTTGAGTTTATTTTGTTGATCATATCTGTTATTTATCATGATGTTTTGTCGTGACTGTTCTTTGTGATTGTGAATTTACACGGTGTTTTACCGTGATTGTTGTTGTATTTGTCTGTGGATTTTATCACGATGCTTTGCCGTGTCTGCACTTACTGTTTGTGGATTTTACGCGATGTTTTGTCACGTATCTTTGTCTGTTTATGCATGATGCTTTTCCATGTGTGTTGTTAATTTTATATGTTCAAACTACATGGTGTTATTCCATGTATTTCTGTTGACTTTTTTGTTGTCTGATACCATGATGCTTTTCCATGTATTCTGTTGACTTTTTGTTGTCTGATTACCATGATGTTTTTCCATGCGTATTCTGTGATATCTTGTCTATTTGAGCATACATGATGTTCTTGCCGTGTACTGTGTTCGTGTCTTCATTTGATGCTTTCCATTTACATGATGTTCTTCCATGTACCTGCTGTTTTACTTCTATTCCTTGTTAACTTAATCCAAGGGAAGGGATTGTATGTTGACTTATCATCATTGTGCATGTCCCTTGTATGTTTGTTACTTTACCTGTCTCCATTGTTCTTGGTTTTTAAAACATACAATGCGTGGTTCCACGAACTATGGATGCTCTGATTTCTCAAGTTCCTTTTGAGAATACGTAGGCATAGGATTGCGAGATCCTAGCGAGCAACCTTTTCCTTTTTTACCTTTTCTTTAACACTCTTTTCCTTTTACACCATTTTTCATCGTAGTCAGCCGAACTACGATTGCTCTGACTTCCTATACAGGATACATAGGCATATAATTGCGACGATCCTAGCGAGCTACCTTTTTCTTTTTCCACCTTTTCTTTGCCCATCTTTACCTTTAGCAAACAATTTTTAGCAAACACACGGATATTTCAAGAGGTTCCTGTATAGTACTGTAGATACTTAGGGTGCTAGTACCTTCCCTTAGTATAACCAACCCCCGTACCTTTGATATCTCTTTTCTTAGCTTTAGGCCTTGGTTTCTGCTTTGCATTTTATTTAGGGTTTTTGTTCGATCTTTTCTCCCTTCCCTTGGATAAAATAAAAGTTCGGTGGTGACATCATTATTTTGTGAGCCAAGTTAATCTCATAGCTTTGGTATCCGATTCTCACCGCGACAAAAATTAACGACTTCACTGGGGATCTCATTGTTCAGTGGGTTGAGCCTAACTTGTTATATTTGTGTTGCTATTATTGTTTGTTATTGCTTGTATACTTGTATATTTATATATTTGTATATATCTGTTTTGCTTGGGTTTTTGTTGTGTACAGGGTTGTTACCTTGAGTGGTGAGGATAAGTCCTATACCCGGACTTGAGTGCACATATGTTTAGGAAGGGTGGTATAGTCAAGGAGACTTTGAGGGAGTTAATCTCGAAAAAGTCGACTTGAGATCCCCAGCTCAGTTGAGGCCCTCTTGGGAGTATTAGTGCTGAACGAGCCATCGTAAATGCACTATTACTTTCGAACTAGGAGCCAGTGACACTGAGAACCTTTAGTTACCCACTTACCCCACTTGGCCTTCTAGGATGTAGTGCGGTGACTATGAGGATGTAAACCCGAAGTAGTTGATATGCGAAGCTACACTCAGACGAGATTCTCTTGAGAATATTACTGATTCCCGAGTAATTGGAGTGTTAGTAATATCCGAAAGATGGATCGATGACTCTAGGAACTTTGTTAGAACCCGTTATGTAGGTGATTTACCCCTAGTACACACCTTGTGGTTGGTTCTTTACCCAGACTCCATGTTGTGATCTCGAACCTTTGATCGTGTTGTCTGTGACCTGCATCTTTTGTTGCATAGTATCGCATATCATTTGCATCTTTGCATGATTCATTGCATGCATCTGTTTGTCCAGCAACTCATTCCCAGTTGTCTATCTTTTGTGTCGTCTGTCAGTCGTCAAGCTAATTCTTCGACACCGATATAGGACTAGAGCTAACATCAGACACAGAATGTCCAGACCAATCCTCTGCCAGGACATGACAAATGAAGCTTCAGTCGACTTCAGCAGACTATCTTCCTAAAAACCAGTGTTTCAAACAGGACAACTCATCCTTGTTGTTGATTAGTCACTAGGCTTGGTTTCTTGTTGTTTGTATTTCCCTTTATTTGTATTAGCTGTTTGTTTTCGAATTATGTTTGTACATTCATGTTTAATGAAATGAGCATTGTAACTTTTTGATTAAATTCATTTTGTCCATTATTTGCATCTTTATGGTTTATCATTAAAAAATATATATACACTTCTTGTTCAAACTTTTGATTATGCAAATATTTGAGGGAGGATGATGAAAATGTAATACTCATAATCGTTGTCGGTATTCTTTCAAATAAACTTTGCTGACGATGTAAGGCATTGTTTCAACTCCCAAACACTGGAGAAATAAGGAAGTTATTCCCTTATCAACCCCTTCGAGCTTAGAAGTTGGAGTTTCTTTCTTTACAAAAACCTGCAATCTTAACCTTGGGATGGGTAGTTCTTAGTTAACTTGGTTGTGCGTTCATGCAAGACACCTTTCACATAAAGGTTGCATTATCAAAATTTCCTTCGTACACAGCAAGCAAGTGTCGAAGATGTTTTTCAAATCAAAATCCGATGATGGTTCACCGTAATCATTAAGCCAGGCAATCACTTTCCCTCTTTCTTTCAAAAGAATCAAAGAAAGCCTGCTAAGTCAAAACCTATGAAGAAGACTTAGGCAAAAAAAACTAGGGCATCCCGCTGACTGTAAACTTCAAAAGAAACAGTTCAGGTAAAGTTAGGGATAATAAAAGAGGAGATCCTTAAATCCTTATCATGAAAGTCCTCAATGGCAAAAAAACTAAATGTTGTAAGGAAGCAGTGACTGCCATCTCAAGAGTCTCTTGACTTTTGAACTATCATCATCACTATCATCAGTACAATTCCCAACTCTTGGAAACCTGAGTGCATAGTTTGAGTTAACTGAGCATAGGACCAAAGATCATCACGAAGATTGGGTGGGCACAAATAAACTTTGAGCCTTTATCATTTGTTTCATAAACCGTGAACCATGCCACGTTACATCCATCAAAAGACCTAACTGAAGCAAGGTTATTTTGAAAGCATACTACAGCAAGGTTATGTAAACTGACTCCAAAGATCTTTGCAGATCATTTGATTTGTCATCACATCTGTGCTTTACCTTTCACTTTGATATATCTTGAACCGTCATGTTTTGACTAACGACTTCTGTTTTGCATCTTTCAAAAAAAGATTTTGATTTCAAAAGTTGCATGAATTTTGCATTAAAATTACCATGTTTGTATGAACAATTTTGTTTGCAAACTAGCTTTCCTCTCAAGGAATTTTCAAACATTTGAGAAACTTGGTCGGTGATCCTATCAAGGGTAAGTCCTTCTCAGAATTGGTTTATCTAGAAGATCTTTCAAGGCTCATGCTGGGGCAAGCTTTCCAAGCACACAGTAATGCAGTCATTTCAAGAGTCATTCAAGCTGAAGCAATGATCAGTTCATCTACAACAATTAGCTAATATGGGGCAATTTACTTTAAGAATCCCCAAGCAGCTCTCAATCCTTCCTACAAGGATCATCAACTTGATATAGTTTACCAGTGTGGCAGAGATGTGTTCAACAGTAGCATCTTTAGTCCCCAAGCAGAAGGGCAGTGATATTCGTGTTGAGGAATCAGTCTTCCAGTCTTGTCCTCTCCCCAAAAGAGTCGAGCTGTGTTGTCAGCATTTGCATTTGCATTTGATCATATATCATAGTAAAATTCATATACATATGCATAGCAAGAGTGTTTCATCCTCATTTGCATTTACCATAGGTCGTGTCATTATCAACGTCTCACCTTGTGGTCAAAGTCCAACTCACTTGGTACCTACCAAACAGATATTGTCGTGTCTTTCTGACATTCTTCCAGATATGACATCTCTTATCCGATTGTCTTTCCGGATATGTCTGTCCTTCCTTTTCATCCAATGTCATTCTTGGATGTCACATATGTTTGTCTCTCTGGTGTTTTCCCAGATTAAGTCTTTTGTTCTGATGTCTTTCCAGAACCTATCTGATGTTTTTCCAGATATTCCTTTGTACCTATCCTATGTTCTCCCGGATATGTATTTTTGTTCTGATGTTTTTCCAGAACTCCTTTGTTGTTCTCATGTTTTTTCCATAACTCCTTTGTTGTTCTGACGTTTTCCCATAACTCTCTCTTTGTGTTATCTGATGTTTTTCCAGATGTTCCCTTTGATTTTGATGCTTTTCCAGAATCTATCCGAGGTTTTACCGGATATGTTTATCTCTCTGATGTTTTCCCAAAATGAATCCTTTGTTCTGATGTTCTTCCAGAACCTATCTGATGTTTTTCCAGATATTTCCATTGTGATTCCGATGTCTTTCCAGAATCTATCCGAAGTTTTACCGGATGTGTTTGTCTTTCTGATGTTTTACTAGATTGAGTCTCTGTGTTTCGATGTTTTTCTAGAACCTATCTGATGTTTTTCTAGATATTGCCTTTATGATTCTGATGCTTTTCCAGAATCTATTCGAGGTTTTACCGGATATGTTTCGTCTCTCTGATGTTTTACCAGATTGAGTTTTAGTTCTGATATTTTTCCAGAACCTATCTGATGTTTTTCCAGATATCCCTTTGCGTCGTGATTCTGATACCCTTCCAGAATTTGTTTTACTCCCCAGTGAGTTTCCAGATATATACTTTTGTAATTCTGATGCATTCCCAGAGTTTCATCTCCTTTACCTTCTGATGTTTTCCCAAATGTGTATTTTGTTCTGATGTTTTTCCAGAACTCCTTTGTGTCTATCTGATGTTCTTCCAAATACGACTTTGCTTCTGATGCTTTTCCAGAATATATCCGACGTTTTACCGGATGTGTTAGCCTATCTGATGTTCTTCCAGATATGTATCTTTATTCTGATGTCTTTCCAAAACCTATCTGATGTTTTTTTCCAGATATGTATCTATGTTCTGATGTTTTTCCAGAACTCTTTGCGTCTATATGATGTTCTTCCAAATACGACTTTGCTTCTGATGTTTTTATAGAAACCTTTTTTGTCTATCTGGCGTTCTTTCGGATATGACTTTGCCTATCTGATGTTCTTCCTGATATGTTGTTGCTTATCTGACGTTCTTCCAGATATGTCTTCAAAATCTCTTCCCGTACATTTAATGATTTTCTAAATATTTCGGAAGTATTTTCATAATCTTTGTCTTCATCTAATGCTCTTCTAGATGTCTTCAATTTGTTTCTGAATTTGGTTAACAACTGCTGAATGTTTTCCAGTCCGTTTCCATTCTCCATCCAATTCTTTTCTGGATATGTTCCAGAGCTTATTCGGTGTTTTCCCGAATATCTTTGATGTTTGCCTATTTTCCAAAGTTTATTCAACGCTCTTCTGAATATTTCTGATGTTTTTTGGAGTCCATTCAATGCTTTTCTGAATGTCTCTAATGTTTTCTATGTGTTCCAGAATTTATTCAATGCTTTTCTGAATATCTCTGATGTTTTGCCTATTTTCCAAAGTTTATTCAACGCTCTTCTGAATATCTATGATGTTTTCCGGAGTTCATTCAATGCTTTTCTGGATGTCTCTGATGTTTGTTTCAATGTCTCTAATGTATTTCTCTGAACTCTCCTCACCTCATTCAATGATCTTCTGAATCTTGTGACTCTTTTTCATCCAGTTCCGTTTATGGATGATGACCATTAATTCCCCAGCGGAGTTCATTCAATGCTATTCTGACTATCTTTGATACCTGCTTATATTCCAAAGTTCATTCAATGTTTTTCTGAATGACTTTGATGGCTGTTACTATTCTTTTCCAGAGTTTTGTTTCATGCATTTCTGACAAAACTTCTGATGATTGTGATCATTTCCCCAATAAATTTGTTTCTGCTTTTCTGGATGTTTCTAATTTGTTTCCCATATTGTGTTACTTTCAGCATCTGATGCTTTTCCGGATGTCTGTGTCTCTATTTAAGGTTTGTCCCTCTCTTTCCAAGTATTACTGGATACTCTTTGTCACCTTGGCAGATGTCCATAATATCTTATATTCCTCATTTGTGTCTCTTTGAGATTTGTCACTTATCCTCCTATGGTTTTCCCTTTGTTCCCCGCTTACAGTAGTTTATCTTATGTGGCTTCATTCCCCACAGAATGTCGAGTCTTCCATTCATATCATATCATAAGCATTTTGTGGCATCTTAGGGCCAAAAATTGTGCATGTTTGTATTTAAGTCTCTCCGATCTTGTCGAGACGAAGATTTCAATCTCCATATCTCCGGATCAAAGAAACTTAAATAGGGGCATCTGTTATACCCTAATTTTTGACTCTAAGATCTCATGTCTTTTTGCATCATCTGTATAGTTTATCACCTCTTGCATCTTGTATAATACCCAATTTTTCAACTAGAATAAACTTGTTGGAATTACAGCCAATTTAGTCAAACTAAAAAGTAAACTGTGCGTAAAATCAGTGGACGGAAAATTTTATAATTGAGCCTGCAAACGTTAGTGATATTAATCTACGATTCGTGTAGTTTAACCTAGCGTGCTCATTTAAATTTTTCGACCACTTTTCGGTCGCATTTTGGAGAGTTTAAGCCATTTAACCGGGTAAAATTAATTTAAAAATTTGACCAAACGTTGTATTTTTCCGAATCGTATATTTTTTGCTGATCATTTTGGTGTATTCATTTTATTTTTTCGAACACTTCGATATCGGTCAGCTATTAGTTTTTAATCGTTTTTTTTATATTTTTAATTAAATATTTTTATTAATCATAATTTTATTATTTTAAATAGTTTGTTTCATTTTATAATATTAATTTTGTTTTTTAACTAGTTTTAGTAACACTTAATTAACAAGGTTGGGAAAGTTTCTTTTGTTTGTTTCACATTTTATAATGACACACTTCATGATTTTATCTTCACCACAAAAAAAACCTTCCAACGTCATTTTCCCTATAGTGCAGCGTAGCATGCCTGACATTTTTCTCTCTCTCAGACTAGCGTTCCACCACCCACCAAAATATCCTTTCCTTTCACATTTATTCTCTCCATATTATTTTATTCTTACTCCCAGCTTTCACACCTAGCGGCCCCCCTCAAACTTAAATAGGGACAAAAGTCTGCTACATACAAATAAAGGGCCACCATACAATTATACATGCATATATCAATAATATCTCTCTCTCCATATGGAAAAACAAAATTCTTTTCACTCAGTACATAAAAAAATAAAAAATAAAACTCTTTCTCCATTAAAACCACCCAAGCTTCTTCCATCTTTTCAATATATTTACATGTAGAGCCTTCACATTAACCATCAAAGAATCATACCTTGCACTACCACAGAATAAACCCTCACTGCTAACTCCTCATACACCTTACATCAATATTTAACACACCTCACATACTCACATCTCTTCCTTCTCCCTCTCTCATGATACAAACAACTTACCATCACATTACTACATCTTCACCATCCCCTCTCATGACCATTTTTTATAATACATAACCTGCTCTCTCCCATTGATAAAAGAGGAGAAAGCTTCTCATTTGAAAAAGAAAAAAGAACATAATAAAATAATTTCTTTGCATTTTTTAGAAACCAATCTCCACTAAAAAACAAAACCATATGAGATCACCAATTTGTTTTCTTCATAGAATTCTTACACCAACGTGGCACCATTTTTTTGTGATGGTTTTTTCAACAATTTCCTCGGTTTCTCTTTAGTTTTTTTCATTCTCCAGATTTTCTTATTTCCCCATCAACCTCTCATTTTCATATTTTTGAAAAGGAACAAAACCTTTCTACTTCATCACCTTTTTCCTACGCAACACAGCCACCCCAATAACTTTCTGTAACAACTCAAGACTCGGTTTCGTTTCCACATGCTAACCCTCAATATCATCATTCACATACACTACAAAACCATTATCGTCCACCATCTTTCGTCTTTAACTCCGACCTCCGCAACACTGACAACGTAACGAAAGTGAGGTTCGTAAGGCCGGTCCTCGCCGGAGCCAGCAGTGACGCACTACGTGAAGCTTCCATATCCGTTCATTCGGTAATCTTTCGTTTTTAAAATATCGTTGCATTTGTTAGTGTATTCTATTTCAATCTTTCTTTTTGCGTTGTATGTACGTGCTGATGCGTTTCTACTATCGAAGTTTTTGTATATTCCTTTGTGGTATAGTTATTTTATCGTGCGTTTAAGTTACGATTCAACAACGTTATGGTGTTCTTTTTTTATCATGTTTGGTTTTCTTTTTTTATCATGTCTTTTCTTGCAAATAATTTGTCTTATATGTGATGTAGCTACGCTCAATGTTGTGGTGTTTGTGCATCATCATGTTATAAAGTGTTGTGACAATTGTTTTTATGTGATGTTGGTCTAATTGTTTGCTTGTAGTCAATGTTATAATAGTATGATACAACTAGCTTGTACAATGTCATGTTCTTGTAGTAATAATATTTTAATGTGTACTTGTTGCATGTTGTAATTTGTAATATTTAGAAAAAATACCCAAAAATATTTAAATCCTTTTTTTAATTATTGCCATTTCTCTAATTTAATTATTTTTGTTAAATTTCTATAAAAATGTCAAAAATATGTTAATTATTAATTATTTTAAATATTTTTATTTAATATTGATTAATTAAATTATTAATTAATTTTATTAAATATTTATATTTAATTTGATTAATAATTATTTTCTTATCACCCGATTCTATTTCATGACTTGATTGCTTCCTTGCTTTGAGTTTATTTTGTTGATCGTATCAGTTATTTGTCACGATGTTTTGTCGTGACTGTTCTTTGTGTTTGTGAATTTTCACGATGTTTTGCCGTGATTGTTGTTGTATTTGTCTGTGGATTTTACCACGATGTTTTGTCGTGTCTGCACTTACTATTTGTGGATTTTACGCGATGCTTTGTTGCGTATCTTTGTCTATTTATACATGATGATTTTCCATGTGTGTTGTTAATTCTATCTGTTCATACTACCTGATGTTATTCCATGTATTTATGTTGACTTTTTTGTTGTCTGATACCATGATGCTTTTCCATGTATTTCTGTTTACTTTTTATTGTCTGATGACCATGATGTTTTTCCATTCATATTCTATGTCATTTTATCTGTTTAATCTGTTACACGATGTTTTGTCGTATACCTCTATTATATTCGCGATGCTTTTCTGCATATCTTTGTCTGTTTCTACACGATGTTTTGCCGTGACAGTTTGTTGCTTTTACACGATGTTTTACCGTGTGTATCTGTGGATTTTTATCGCGATGCTTTGCCGCGTATCTTGGTTTGCTGTTTATGCATGATCTTCTTCCATGTATCTTTTGTTGACTTTTTGTTGTCTGATTACCATGATGTTTTTCCATGCGTATTCTATGATATCTTGTCTATTTGAGCATACATGATGATCTTGCCGTGTACTGTGTTCGTGTCTTCATTTGATGCTTTCCATTTACATGATGTTCTTCCATGTACCTGTTGATTTACTTCTATTCCTTGTTAACTTAATCCAAGGGAAGGGATTGTATGTTGACTTATCGTCACTGTGCATGTCCCTTGTATGTTTGTTACTTTACCTGTCTCCATTGTTCTTGGTTTTTAAAACATAACAATTCATGGTTCCACGAACTATGGACGCTCTGATTTCTCAAGTTCCTTTTGAGAATACGTAGGCATAGGATTGCGAGATCCTAGCGAGCAACCTTTTCCTTTTTTACCTTTTCTTTAACACTCTTTTCCTTTTACACCATTTTTCATCGTAGTCAGCCGAACTACGATTGCTCTGACTTCCTATACAGGATGCGTAGGCATAAGATTGCCACGATCCTAGCGAGCTACCTTTTTCTTTTTTCACCTTTTCTTTGCCCATCCTTACCTTTAGCAAACAAATTTTAGCAAAAACACAGATATTTCAAGAGGTTCCTGTAGAGTATTGTAGATACTTAGGGTGTTAGTACCTTCCATTAGTATAACCAACCCCCGTACCTTTGATATCTCTTTGCTTAACTTTAGGGCTTGCTTTCTGCTTTGCATTTTATTTAGGGTTTTTTTAATCTTTTCTCCCTTCCCTTGGATAAAATAAAAGTTCGGTGGTGACATCATTATTTTGTGAGCCAAGTTAATCCCATAGCTTTGGTATCCGATTCTCACCGCGTCAATATGTTCTAATTTTTGTCTTACTAGGGTTGTAATGGCTCCTTAAAAATGACAATGGTTCTGCAATATGATTATGATTCCAGTTATTCTAGATTGTGATCCTAGCGCGTGTTTGATGGTCTGATATTCCTTTCCATGCCGTTGTCAAATTGTGGCAAAAAGGGGGAGTAATGATGTTGTAATGTTGTGTGCACGCATGTTTTTGTGCCTATCTATGTGGAATGATGTGAACTCCTTTTCGGTAGCTCGTGTTTGTGTAGAATGACGTTTGCACATCCTGTGTGGAATGATGTGAGCGTTTGTTTAGTGTTTTATCTGATCTCTTGATGTGTAGCAATCTCCTTCACTTTGCATGATCTCTAATATATATTTTACCTACTGTTGTGTATGCTCTATCTGGTGTACTACTTATGTTCTCATTAGTGTTTTTTATTGAAGATTTACTCATGCACATCTTGTAGGTATTGATTTGTTGTAGCCAAAATTTTCCAAAGGGGAGATTGTTGTTCTTTTGATTTGTTGCTTTAGGTAAAACAACATGAGAAACAAGATGTAAATTATGATGAGGCATCATGTTGGACAAGATGTTCAAGCAATTGTGCATCATTTGGCCTCAATCTGTAAGCCAGGTTAAGTGAGTAAATGTGTGTGTGTGTGTGTGTGGTTATTGGGAGATTTGTCATTTAAGAGTTGTATCTTTTAGCAATATATTTTCTTAAGGAAGATTGGCTAAAAGGATTGTCCAAGACAAAATCAAATTAAATGAGATCAAATCTCTTGGTGGACATTAATGTATAGCAAATCAATTCTGCATCAAAATTAAATATGTTTGGATTCAATTCATATGCCTAGGCATAACAGATGGTTTTCTATTTAAGAAGACTCATTCCTAACTTTGAAGCGTGTGCAAGAGTTCAATATCTAGTGTGTTAGAGTTTGTTTTTTGAGTCTTTGTATTCATTGTTAATTGTGCACCTTTATAGCGCCTAAGTTCCAAATCAAAGGAATAGGGGTTGATTTGTTAGTTGAGTTGTAATTTAACATTCTTTAAACCTGTTATATGCATTGATCACTAGGGTAAGTGGTTAAGAGAAAGTGATACGGGTTCTCATATTTAGGGGGAGTCCTAAATAGAAAGACATGGGTGGTATTAGGTAGAGAGACATTAAATAAGCTTTGTTCATCTAATATTATTGTACTAATACTATTGATAGTGGATTTCCTTTATTGGGTTTGAAGCTCCCAGACATAGGTCACGTTGCATTGAATTGGGTTAACAATCCTTTATGTTCTTTATTGCTTTATGATTTATTTACTAGTATCTGTTAATCTATTATAAGAACATTATACACATTGTCCTAGACATTGTGTCTAACATTTGTTCTGCGAACCAGAATTTCAAGAAGCAAAGCATATCGAGTGGTTGTCTAATGTGGTTCTGGTTATAAAGGCATCGGGCAAGTGAATGATGTGTTTCGATTACGACAACCTTAATATTTCATTTTCGAATAATTCGTATCCACTCCCGAACATTGACCAACTCATCGATAATTAAGCCATCTACCATCTACTATCCTTTATGGACACTTATTTCGGATACAATCAGATTCCGATAAACGACTATAACTAGGTGAAATCGGAATTCATGAAAGAATAAGCCAACTATCATTATAATGTCATGTTGTTCGAACTAAAGAACAACAGAGCAACCTACCAGTGAATGATGAACAAAGTCATTTGGGAAGTGTCGCTCCCGGGATTTTCATCCTAGTACAAACGCGAAAGTGGCACCGAAACAGACTCGCCAGCAATGTGTATTTATCCCAAGAGAGGGAAAGGAAACACCGCATAAACCTAAGGAGAAGGAAAGAGCATGGTCTTACGACCAAGAGAACTGGGTTCGGGAGTCGGTTACGCGAGAGGAAGGTATTAGCACCCCCACGCGTCCATCGTACCCGATGGGATCCACGCTTGCTTGCTTCGATCAAAGGGTGTAAGGAAACGATACTGGAAAAAGAACTGGAAAAGGAATGGAAAGAGAAAGAGAAATAAATGTAGGGAAAATAAAAGAAGTGCTCGCATGGGCCCTACCCCACTGCCTACGTATCTCATCGGGAACATGAGAATCAGAGCGACGTAGTTCCCCTCACCTAAGGGAAAGTTGTTTGTGTTTTTTAGTGGAATACGTCAACGTTCGCGTCCCAGCAGTTTAGGTGTTGCGGCTCGCTGTATGGAGACTTAGGCGTTACCTATTTGCGGTAGAACGGAAATGACGCATCCTTAAGGAATGAATGAAGGAGATGAGGAAAGAATTCCTGAAGGAAAGACTTTATTGTTTGTTTTTTCCTTTTAATAGTTTTTTCATTTGTTTGCATATGATAGTGTATCTAAATCTTAATCATTAGAATGTGTACATCCTCACATTCCAAGATGGAATGAGTAAGAAAATACACTAAGTGAAAAGAAGACCCTCACACTTAGTTCCAATTAATAAGGTTCAAACACACTAGCATACTTGTGTTTATTAAGTGTTTTTGTTGATTATGAAATGAAGAAGTGTTTTTTATTTGTACCTTCAACAAGTATTGCATTTAAGTCCCTCATACAAGATCAAATGTTTAACACATTGACCCAAGATGGGGCATATGCTACACATTCTAAGATTATAAGAGAAGACCCCTTATAATCTTTTCTTTATATGAAAGGCCTAAATGCAATAAATGCCTACCTTTATTACATATTTTGAATTTTCTTTGAGGTGAGAAGATGAAAGACTCAAATGGGAAGAAAGGTAAAATCTATGTGATCTAAGACTCAATCCTAATTGATTAGTTAAGGGAGTGATCCTAATGGTTTGTGAGGTATGAGAACTCTATCCTAAAAAGAGGAGAAGAACATAAGAAGCAACTTACTTCCAAGGTGGAAGTTAAGTTGATCTTAAAGAGGGATGAAGAAAATTAAGTGAGCAAAGAAACAATTAATCAGGAATTAATCAGAATAAGCATCAAAAATCCAAGTTAGAATTAAAATGCTAAGTAAAAGCAAGATTAAATTCTAAGGAGAAAAGATTAAATCTAAGATTAAGAACTAATTCTAAAATTAATCCTAAAATTAGTTTAAGTTCTAAAGTTATAGACTAATTAAAAGAAAGTTAGTTCTAAAACTAAATCTAGAATTAAACTAATATTAAAACTAACCAAAATTAAGATTAAGAACTAAAGTCAAAACCAAAAATAAATTCTATTTCCCTAATTAAAATCTAACTTCTAAAACCAAAATCTAATTCTAAAGTCCTTTTTTCAAATCCAAAATTTGTTTAATATCTAATTAAAAGAAAATTAATTCTAACTAACAAAACAAACAAAGGAGGGGTGTAACTCAGAAAACGGTGGTGTGAAAATGAGATAGGCGCATGGGCTGGTTCTTAGGCCCAAGGTTCCATGTGAATCCAGGAGGGGGTGCGGATGAAATGGGGTGTGTGGAAAGAAAGTTGGTATGTGGGCTTCTATACAACCCGGTCCGGTATTGGAGTAGATGGTGTGTTCTCTTTCAACAAAAAAAACCCTAAGTCATTTGCAACTCAGCCTCTCACTCAACTCCTCCTTGTTTTCCACGTGAGTCCTTCTTCGCCTACAATGAACCGCCACCATCCTCACCGTCAAAACACACAGCCTCCACCACCACAACCTCCCGTCCTCTCTCCGTCTCCATTCAAACCGCGCCGCCGTGAACTTCTCTTCACCAATCCAACCTCGCCTTCGTTTCGTGACGTTCCAAACACCGCCTCCGTCTTCATCGACTTCCAACGAAGCTTTAGCCGGAAACCTAGCAACCTCCGAATCCTCAACAAATCGCCGACGTCTTCTCCGTCTTCGCGTCCATCTCTCTTTTTCAACTTCCAATCAAACCGTCAACGTCCCGTTCTGTCGCCAGAAAATGCCGTGCCGGAGTTCCAACTCACTTCCTCTCCTCCGCTCTCAGCACCTCGCCTCCACGAACACCACTGTCACCTCCTCTCAAACTCACACGAACTTCCACACATCAATAAAGCAAATCATCGCTCAACCGTGCCGTCTTCAACAAATCTACATCGTAACCTCACCGAACGGAACCACAACCTCACTCACTCATCGCTCAACACTCACAAACGAAAACGCAGAAGAAACAGAAGCACAACAATATTCGCAATATTAACGACGCAACTCGCTCCAATTCAAAAGCAATAGTAAGGAGAAAAGGATTCGGAATACCTATCGGAGTCGCTCCGATGGCTCTTCAAGTGCGATGACGACGTCACAAATTCGATTCAGGTATAAATCTCGTTTTCGTTGACGTCAATTTTCCTCTTCCTTATTTCTGCGTTTAAACCGTTGTCGTTGTTGCGTATGAACTCGATTCTGTCTTTGCTGCGAATTGATGTTGCTATTTCGTATCTGAAATTAACCGTTGAATTTGCGTTGAATTCTTCTTCTTCCTTTCTGCGATTTCTGGAGATTTGGTTACAGGTCATGGAGCTTTGAATTGATTATGGAGAGTTGAATTGTAGCAGTGTTTGAATTAATGTTGAATTTTTCTACAGGTTTGTGATCAAGAAGATGATGAATGAAAGAAATGAAGAATCGGGAAGGTGAATTGAAATGGAAGCCGGTGAAGAGTGTGCAGAGATTGAAGAATGAAGAGAATTCGAAATGGAAGATGAAGATTGTGTAGAATCAGAATTGAGAAAATGGTGCAGAATGAAGAAGAGAGAGTGAAGAATGAAGAGAATGAAGTTCTTATAGCAACAATCAGGGAGGGTAATTTGGTCTTTGCAGGTGAAAATCGGTTAGAAGTTTGTTAGAGTTCTGTTAGAGTGTTTAGGAAGTTTCTGTTATCAATTGGAATTGATGAAGCTGCTAGAGGTTTTTTTGTTAAGAACCTGTTAAAAGAATTGTTAGAAGTGGTGAATTGGCTTTTCTGTTGTTATGTATTTTTCTCCTTTTTTTTGTTACCAACTGCTGCTGCGCCATGTATTCTTTTTTTACTTTTTATTTTGATCAAAGAATTTTTCTGATAAGATACGTTCTCTTCATCTGCTGTTACATAATTTCTTTCCAATTTTTCTGATAAACATGTTGGAGCACTATCAGACTATATCCTTCTTCGATCTTGTTCCGTATGAGCTACGCAGAATTTACTCTATGCCATAGTCAATAGAGTACCAGACTTTTTCAATTCTCAACAGGAACGTAACATGATTTGAGCGAGCACACCACCCTCATCACCTGAATCCAAGGTCGCATAAAACAGGACTTCTTGATTGTACGGGAGTTGGCCTGGATACGGAGATGATTTAAACTGATATTCTTGACTCCAAACTGTGACCAATTAAGCACATCAAAGTCACCAATTTTAGCTAACTATTTTCTCTTTCCCGCTGGCTGCTTTAACAGTTGGCCTTCTATCTTTGTTCAGGATTAGCACAAAAACGGACGGGCCTTAAATGCGATTTGGATTATACGTGAATGTGAAATTTTTTTGTAATGGAAAGAAATTATTTTGGGTTCCAAAAATGAATACACAAATGTTTTTTTTTCATTTTTTTTTTCAAGGAATATTGCAAATGGGCTTAGAAAATGAATGGGCTTGGTTTAAAAATGGTTCTTAAGATGGATTAAGAATGATAAAAGTGGTTTATAGCATGAATGTGGATTTACAAAATGAGAAATGAATTGAAATGGATTTATGATGGATAATTTGAATGGTTTAAAGAAAATGGTTTATTTATTGGAGTAATTGAAATGTGGTTTAATGAAAAATGACAAGAATGGATGTTTGGTTATTGGATAATTGGAAATGGATCTAAAATAGCCATGGGTCGAAATGGATTCTAATATGGATTATGGGTATTGAAATGAATAAAAATGGTTTTATATAAGGAAATGGACTAAAATGAATATTTGGATAAAAATTGGATTTGAAAATGGTAAAGAATGGATATCGAAATTAATTGGAAAAATGAGAAAAATGGATATTAACATGAAAATGGTTATTGGTTAAGAACAAAAAGGAGTTGTGTCTCGAGTTTCAAGCAAGTCACATGATCACATTCAATCCACATCCAACTTCAGATCCAGATCAGGAAGATTACAATGCGGAGAATTCAACCTCTTGCTCCAACTTAATCGGGAATAGAAACCAACTGAATCCCTTATGAATAAGGCCAAGAAAATCCTTTGATCACATGTCTTAAAAACCAATGCAGTGATATGATTATGAGTTATGACCTAAAAATGCAGATGAACGCGAAGCAAAAGCCAGAAAAAGGTAGGGCAAATTTTGGGGTACTACAGGAAGAAATAAGGGAAACACTAGAATTATACATGGACGATATGATCGTGAAATCTGGAATGGGTACCATACATGCTCAACACCTTGACCAAGTGTTTATGAGGGTTTGGAAATTCAACACGACGCTTAAAGAAACGTGCCTTTGTTGTAAGGGCCAGAAATGTTTTAGATTTTTACTTAACATGAAAAGGGATTGAACCCAGACAAATATGAAGCGATCATTCAGATGAAGGCCCTGGAATCGAAGAAGGATATACATAAATTTAATGGGATGCTAATAGCTCTGAATAGGTTCATTTTGAAATCAACATAATAAGCATTGTCATTTTACAAATTGTTGAGGAAACGAGTAGAGTTCGATTCGAATACTAAATGTAATTTGGTGTTCGAATCCTTGAAAAGGAACCTGCCAGTACTCACCCGACCATCACTAGGAGAGACGTTATGTCTCTACCTAGCGGTCACTGAGGAAGGAGTAAGTGTCGTCCTTAAAAGAGAAATAGATAACGAGAAGAATCTTGTATACTTCATATCCAAAGCCATAGCTGAAGCATAACTTTGATATCAGTAAATTAATAAAGTTACCTTGGCTGTGATGGTGGTGTCTCAGAAACTCAACAGGTATTTCCTGGCACATCCTATAATAATTTGAAAAGATTTACCACTTAGGCAGATACTCGATCAACCGAACCTGGTGAGAAGATTAACGAAATGAGTGATGGAGCTATATGAGTTTGAAGTTTCTTTTGAAGATAGGAAAGCTTTGAAGGCCCAACTATTTACAGACTTCCTAGCAGAAATTACCACGACACCTTCGACCTTGAAACACGTTTGGGTGGTTTTCCCATACGGGTCATCTAATTGTCGTGGAAGCGGCGTAAGATTCATTTTGGAAAACAATTGTGGGCTCATGGTAGAGGTCTCACTAATATTTTAATTCCCAACCACCAATAACCAAGGTGAATATGAGGCAGTTATTGAAGGAATATTACTGGCCAAAGAAATGGGGGCATAATACCTCCAATTGAATATGGACTCCCAGTTAGTTGTATCCCAAATTCGGAGAGAAGCGTAAGCGAAAGACCGATTGTTACATAAATATCTTAAGTTTGCTAAAGAGGAGTTGGCAAGCTACGAAGATTTCGAAATATCCCATGTTCTCCGTGAAGAGAACTCCCGAGCTGACGTGCTATCCTGGATAGCTAGTACCTGGAGCCCCAGGATTAACCACTCGTTTGTCCAGAAGACCAAGAAAATGCTCAACATTGAGCGAATGAAGGAAACTATAATGACCATAAATGCACCTACCTTTACTTCCTAGATCATCCCAATCAAAGACTACATTGAACACGAGAATCTGACTTCAGACCGAGCTGAGGTCGCGCTTGTAAAGAAGAGAGATAATGGATATATAGTGGTCATAGGAATCTTATACAAAAAGGGTATTTCCACACAATTTTTAAGATGCTTAGAAAATGCATAGGCTAATTACGCCCTCTTAGAGGTACAAAAAGGAATAGCCAGACAACATTTGGGAGCTGTCGCGTTAAGCAAAAAGGTACTTAGAGCATGATATTTTCGGCTAACCATGGCCTAATATGCTTGGGAATATGTAAAGAAATGTGATTAATGTCAACGACATGGTGATGTCTTTAACGCCTTGGCGAACTATGCGTCCTTACCTTGCCCTGGTCTTCCATGCAATAGGGAATAGACCTCCTCGGTCCCTTCGCCCTAGCACCTGGTCAACCCAGGTACCTAATCGTAGCCATTGACCACTTCAAAAAATGGATCGAGGTTGAAGCATTGTAAAAAATCATAGCAACGAACGTTTTAAATTTTTTCAAGAAAAACGTATTGGCACGGTTCCGACTTCCTCAATCTGTCGTGACCGACAATGGAAAATAGTTCATAGACGAGAAATTTCAGAGACTGATGAAGGAGCTAAAGATCAAACAATAGTTTTCATTAGTTGAACACCCTCAAACCGACGTCCAAGCGGAAGCCACCAACCAAGTGTTGGTTATAGGATTGAAAACAAGGCTATATGAAGCCAAGGGAAATTGGGTAAATGAACTATCACATGTGCTAAGGGAATATCGCACAAACCCCCAATCTATAATAGGCATCATACCCATAGATTCATTTATCATTTTCATAACATTCTATGTTAATCATTCATGCATAGCTAACCAATTATCAAGATATGGCTTTATTTTGTTTCACGGGTGAATTAGGGTTTGCCTTATGGAGCTCAAGGGATTGATCAGTTAAATTTTTGGATTGATCATCAATCAATCAAGTTCTCATACACTCGAGAGATTTCCCTTCATCAAATATCAAGTGCAATATGGCTTCATTACAAGTTCTTCAAGATTCAAATCCATCTGGCAATGAATTAGGGTTTTTCAACCAAAGTCAACTGAATCTTTGAATTTTGATCAAGACATGATCTCAAGCCTTGAGACATGATTCAAGACACTCAAATACATCCTTTGAGTCCTCCCATGGTGTTCAAATAGCTAAACAGATGGAAATCATTGAAGATCAAGAAGTGAAAATTCATCTGATACACAAGCCAATCACTGTAAAGTTAAACCTTTGACTTTAGGTTTTTTTGGTCAAATATGAGTTTCTCAAGATAATTTTCATGGAAACATGTTTGATTGATGAATTTAATCAAGAAAAATAATAGAATTTAGGTTACTTGCAAAAAGGGGAACAAAAGAGAAATTGAAATTTTTTTAAGTTATGAAAATTGATGATTTTTGCTCTACTTGCCAATGTCATAACTTCCATTCCAAGTAACCAATTTGAAGAGCTTATTCCATACTACAACTTTGTCCTTGAGGATGATTTCCCAAAAAATGCATGGATTGAGAGATATGAAGCCATGAAGATGGAGGTTTATCACTTTTGAAATCCAAACACTTAGAAAATTTTCCAGCAAAATCAGCCTTATAAAGTAGACAACTTTGAGGCCATTTTTCACCATGATCCATTTTGATTCAAGAAAAACTCAAAACATGAAAGTTGTAGATCATGTTTCAAGCTTTACAAAGAGTCAAAGAACACATTTTTATCATACTTGAGCTAGGATTTTCGAAGAGGGGAAGTTGGCTCCTCCATGCTGAATTCCATGTCATGTTCATGCCAAATCTTTGTTGCAAATCCTAGGCAAAGCCATGAAATCTGGTTTTGCAGCCTATGTTACATGCAAATCTCCCTCTAATCAGGAAATTACTCATGTTTATGAGGTATTATCCAAGTGTTTAAGACTTTGTTCAATGAATCATTCCATTTTGGGAAGAAAGTTCACATTTCCATTTTGATAAAGCCACTTTAATCACAAGTCAACTTGTCTTGAGCCCATTCTATGTTTCTTCTGCACTCAAACCTTTCTAAACTCAGAAAACAACACCTCTAAAATTTCCATCCACCCTAGAAAGTTGGTACTAAGTCTTGGAACTTCAAAAATCCACGAAACCACAAGTTGTATTCCAACCAAACCAAGTGAACTCCACAAGTCCAATTCTGTAGAACTCAATTCCTCAGATCTTGCCCTATAAATAGAGGGTCTCTCCTTATTCAAAAACAACAAAAAACACAAGAAAACTCTGAGCAAACACCTTTCATGTAACGCCCATATATAAATACATACATCAAAGCATATATTACACATGAAATCCACGTTTGGTACTGAAATACCATTAAGTCCCTAGTAAACACATTATACATATACATGCCCAAAAAGCCTAATACAAAAAAACTATGGCATAAATATATGTACAATATGTTCCAAATATAAATACTAAGAACTAGATCGACAACGATCTCAAAAACTCCACAACGGAAGCTACGCCATCAGACAAGTAAGGATAATCACACGACCTTATCCTTACCCTTCGCGGAACCTGAAGTATCTAAAATATTCAACAATAGTGGGGTGAGATACATCAAATCTCAGTGAGTTCTCTATCTTATGGATTCTCTCGGCTTTACAAGGTTCTAACCAAATCCTAACTCAAGTCGGGGGAAAAGGAACTAGACCTTGAGTTCGCATCTTTCTGATTAGAGAAACCATCGTATACTACACAAAACGATAACTAGTTAAGGAATCTTTCCCCGGCCATCCCGCTCAACGAGATTAAACACGGGTCACAGATCCTTAACGTAAATAACTTTCCCCGGTCATCCCTCTCAAAGAGATTAAACACGGGTAACGGTTATCTACAATTGGTACTTTCCCCGACCATCCCACACAAGGAGATTAAACACGGGTCACTAATACCAACCACTTAGTAACTTTCCCCGGCCATCCCGCACAAGGAGATTAAACACGGGTCACGGTTACCCATTTAATAAATACTTTCCCCGGCCATCCCACACCAAAGGATTAAACACGGGTCACTAATATTTATTAAGGGACACAAACCTAATAAATACATTCCCCGACCATCCTACACCAAAGGATTAAACATGGGTCACTAATATTTATTAAGTGAAACATACAAAACCGGAGGAATTACAGTCCTCCACTAACAACCACTTAACAAAGATACTCTTCTAGAATCGATGTAAGTATTGCTGCACAATTCTCTAAGTCATTCTAGTGTACTAAGGTTTCCTCACACTTTCACATCTTGAAGCTTTTAGATTTCAAAAGTTCTGTTTTACATAATTCACGAAATCCCGATATTTTAACATCATCGAAATAAATTCCGCTCATAACCAATATTTTCACTTTCTATAGCATAGAACACTTTCATAGCTTCACATCGATATAAAGAACGCTCAAAACGGAAACACGGTTCAAAAGTTATAAAGGAAACAAAAACGGAAAATCTGTCATGTTCGCTAGGCGAAACCCAGCGAGCGTTCGCTTTCCTTCGCTGAGCGAAGCTCCAGGAGAAATCCCACAACCAGACCCAAAACGACACAAAGTTCGCTAGGCGAACAACTTGGCAAACATTTGCCTTCCTTCGCTGTCGGGTTCGCTAGGCGAACCCTCGAAACCATTCGCTTTGTCCTTCGCCAGGGGTTCGCTAGGCGAACCCTGAAAAACCCAAAATTTTCAGCAAAGCCACAGTAGGTCCTAATGGCCAAAACTCTCATCCAAACCATAACCCAACACACAAACAAGTATTAACAGATGATTCCACACAAGCATTGATCATACTACTCAATTTATAACACATTTCAACCGTTAGATTCTTTGATTTAGCAAAATTATTCATTTTCTCACAACAACAAACCTAAATCTAACAATTCCAAAACTTCTAAAACAAAAGTTCTAACTAGAACCCACCTGGATTAGAAGATGATGATGAAGAATATGAGATGAATTGGTGAAGATTAGATGATGATTCTTGTTCTTGAGCTCTTTGGAAATCTTCTCTTCTTTTCCTTCCTTTCCTCTTCCTTGTCTCTACTTTCTTTCTCTCCAAAAGTTTCTAACTTTGGAAAATGAGAGAAAAGAATTGATATGGAGAAAATACTCAAAATTAGCAACACTACTAAATGTCCAAATTAACTCAAATGCACCAATTAATAAAACCTTAGAGTTAGATAATATTAATCTGATCAGCTCTGAGTTCATCAGTTGCTCTAATTATCTTATCAGATAAATACTCAGAGCACACTGGATCTCAACTGGTCTCAACTAATATTATCCATAGCATTTATAAAATACGGGGTATTATATCTTCCCCCCCCCCCCTTAAATAGAAATTCGTCCTCGAATTTAAAAGATTACCTGAACAGATGAGGGTAAGCATCCCGCATTTCCGATTCTAGTTCCCAAGTAGCATCACCTGGATGCGCCATATCCCATTGCACCTTAACAAGAGGAATGTCTTTATTCCTTAATACCTTTGTTTCTCTTCCCACAATATGACTCGGTTGAGGTTCAAAAGTCAAGTCTGCTTCTATTTCCACTGATTCTGGTAAAATTGGCTGAAGAGGATCAGGAATAAACTTTCGGAGCTGAGATACATGAAAGACGTCATGCATCTCTGACAGAAAAGGTGGTAAGGTTAATCTGTAAACGACTTCACCAATCCTTTCTAAGATCTGATACGGTCCCACGTATCTCGGACTTAACTTGTGTGACTTAAACGGTCCTTTCAATCTCAATCTCGGGGTAACCTTCAGAAACACATGGTCACCTTCCTCAAATTCTAAAGGCCTCCTACGGTTGTCCGCATAACTCTTTTGACGATCTTGTGCTTGTTTAACTTTCTCATGGATCATTCGAATCTTTTCTGTAGTCTCTTGAATAATTTCCGGTCCCAAAATTCTATCTTCACCAACTTCGGCCCAACACAAAGGTGTTCTACATTTCCTCCCATATACGCTTCATAAGGAGCCATACCGATGCTCGCATGGTAACTATTGTTATAAGAAAACTCAATCAACGGTAGAAGTTCTTTCCAATTTCCTCTACTTTCTAGCACACAAGCTCTTAACATGTCTTCCATCGTTTGTATTGTTCGCTCAGTTTGACCATCCGTCTAAGGATGATTCGACGTGCTCAAACGCAACCGCGTACCCATAGCTTGTTGAAAAGCCTTCCAAAACGTCGAAGTAAACTTTGGATCTCTATCGGACACAATATTAAAGGGAACACCATGTAATCTCACAATTTCAGAAATAAACAATCTTGCAAGATGACTTGCCTTGTAAGTGGTCTTCACGGCTAAGAAATGCGCAGATTTTGTTAGTCGATCCATAATCACCCAAATAGAATCATACCCACCCTGTGTACGGGGTAAACCTACTGCAAAATCCATAGAAATACTATCCCACTTCCAAACTGGAATCTCTAATGGTTGCAATAGACCGCCCGGTCTTTGGTGTTCAATCTTCACCTGTTGGCATAGTACACATTCTGCACATACACTGCAATATCCTTTTTCATTCCGGACCACCAATAATCCTTCTTTAAGTCCTGATACATCTTCGAAGAACCAAGATGTATCATAAAAGTACCTTTGTGAGCTTCATCTAAAAGTTTTCTTTTTAATACCGCATCATTCGGAACACAACTTCTCTGGTTAAACAGGACAATCCCATCCGCTGCTCGTGAAAAACCCGGTTGAAGTAGCATCTCTTGAAACTTCCCTTCTAAAACTTATTCTTGTTGAATCTCATCTCTTAGAATAGAATTGACATTCAAATTTCCCATAATTACACCATTCGGAGTCCACACAAACTGGAGATTAAGATCTCTAAACTTTTCCAACAACGCATACTCCAAAATCATCAATTCGGCACTATGAACCATTTTCCGACTTAATGCATCTGCTACTTTATTCGCTTTTCCTGGATGGTCCTTTAATTCCAAGTCATAATCCTTTAAGTACTCCATCCACCTTCTTTGTCGCATATTCAACTCCGTTTTGTCAAATAAATACTTCAAACTTTTATGGTCACTGAACATTTCAAAACGCACACCATAAAGATAATGGTGTAACACCCCAATTCCCATCGCGAATAAATAATACATAATTAAATCAGAGTAAGTAAAAATTTATTTTTCCAACAGAAACAAGGATGCCACAATTAAAGAAAGAAAACACAATCCCTGCTCATAAATTTTTGATACATAACACAAAATGGAATAACCTCAAAGGGAAACCTTTTTCCATGTAAAAGGAAAAATCAATTATGGAATAAAGCGGAAAGATCCATAACTGCCTTATTTTACAAAATAAATCGTTTTATAACGTTAAAATATTCGTACAAAGGTAATACAACATAAATACAACAAATGTATACATATATAACAAAAGTGTTCCCCGACTCCCGTGTCACGTATCAGAGCAGACAGACAAACGGATGGAGAACTAATCTTCACAAAAGCCTCCAAGACTACTAATCTGCAATTTCCTCATAGAGCAACAAACCACAGTAGAAGGGTGAGAAATAACAACTAAATCAAGATTGGATAATAATATGCAAACACATATAAATTCACATTCATAATTATTCTCACCATAATCATCACATATTAATACATATAGCATATATCAATTATACCCGCATAATCACATATTCATACATAGGGCACACCAAAGTCATAACATATGGAAACACCCCACCACCTCGCATAGCATATGTCTATACATAAAACATATTATCCACAACTGATGCATTTATCACACATGCACATTAATTCACCATTTCAAACATAAATCTCAACACATACTCAATCAATTCATGAATTTCCACACATAATCAATCCATTCATGATTTTCCACACATAATCGATCCATTCATGCTTTATACAAATGCAAAGAGACCGACACAACGACTCTATTCAAATGCATATACGGTACCATCCATCCATCATTCTCATCATCAGTTCACTCAGGAACTATTGGAACCATCGCTTGTTACTTAGTGTAACTCCCCGTCGGGCAAACGATGTTCCCCGTCGCTTTAGGTCCTCTTTGTATAAGGCACACGGCGTTTATGGATCGCTTTAGGTCCTCTTTGTATAAGGCACACGATCCGATCGCTTTAGGTCCTCTTTGTATAAGGCACACGATCGTCTATAACGTCGCTTTAGGTCCTCTTTGTATAAGGCACACGACCGTTATAGCAAGATTCACTCAGGAATCATTTCGTCGCTCACACCCAATAGGGCACACGACATCACAAGATGCATATCATGATGCTTGGCATACAAGGACTCATGACAATCAAATGCATCTTCACAAATCAACAATATGATTTATCTCATCATCATTATTCATGCATTGGAAATCAATTCACACAATGCATTTACTTGCCATAAGGCCACCAAATAACACACATTGAATTTCACACAACCAATTCATTTCATCATAATCCACAAACCACAACAATTAGCATTTTAGCATATACACTCATATCAATTCACATCAAGAATTACTCACCATCAACCACAACGATTACCACAAAACCTCATAACAACATACATTGATATTCAATCAAACAATGTATTTTACCACACAACAACATCATTATCATACATTGAAATCAAACCCAAAATAACACATTTATTTCTCCATACGACTACAAACCATCGTCATCAACACTCATCATATATATTCACACCATATAACAGCACACTAGCTATACGATACATATTAAAAGCATATCACATGATAACACGTCAATCACACACAATTACGACGGTAAAAGCCGACAAAACGATACTATTCCAATTCACAACACAATTAAATCGTCCACTAATCCCAAAACCATTATTATAAGGATGAACATTCCATAAGCTCTCCAACGCATCAAACCGCGCCTCAGTTCGACTTACGGATCAAAAGTTATAAAGAAAACAAAACGATAAATCTGTCATGTTCGCAATGCGAAGCTCCTAGCGAGTCCTTCGCTTTCCACATTCGCTGTGCGAAGCCCCAGCGAACCATGGCAGAAGAAAAAGAATACAAAGTTCGCTGTGCGGACTACTGGCAAACATTCGCCTCCTTATTCGCAGTGCGAAGCTATGGCGAGGCTTCGCTTTCCTATTCGCTGTCGTTCGCAGTGCGAACCTGCGAATTCTGGGATTCGCAGTAGCGCTGTTATAGGTCATATTGGACCAAAATCATCATTCTCCCACCCCAAACACTTCCAATTCATACTATATCAACCAAAACATGATCCAAATCTAACAACAAGTATTCTACTCAGTTTATATCGAATTTCATCCGTGAAAACCTCGATTCTATCAATCGCTCCTAATTCCAATCGATAAGAAAAGTTGTGAAACAACCAAAACAATTACAACAAATAACACATATACATACACAAGCAAGATATAATTGAAACTTCTCACCCTTACCCGATTAATCGCGCTTGAAACGGAGCTATGTCGATTTTCCTCTTTCTCCCCTTTTCTTTCCTCTTCCTTTCTATCTTCTCTTTTCTTTCTCTTCCTTTTCTTTTCTCTCTATTTCTCTCTAATCTCTATTTATATAAATATTTAATCCCCTAAAAAGACTATTTTACCCCTCAGCTCAAATATCTCGCAAACGCTCTCAAAACGCGATAAAACATAAACAACGATGAAAAATAATATATTGTCAAATAAAAGTCAAGAATAAAATAATATAAAACAAAAATAATTAAATCGACTCGATTAAATAAATAAGACAAAACCGGGGCGTTACAACTCTCCCCCACTTAGACATTTTCGTCCTCGAAAATATAACCGATACGAACAGCTCTGGATACAACTCTCGCATCCGACTAACTAACCAACATGCCAACCAAAGGCAACACCACAAGTAACACAAAATGACAAACCACCTCGCTAACCACAACTACAACAACGACAAGATGCAAAGCCCATACCATGCACTTGACGACCAACTCACGACTCGAAGAATGCCCCAAGTTACGAACACACATGTTCACTCTTGAACCGAAACACAACAAGATCGTTACCATCACCGTAGGTAACACTCCTCTAATTCACCACAAGGAATTAGCTATTCGCACTCGACCCAACACAATAGGAACAAGGAAACAACACAAACAAGAACATAAAGTTCCATGACACAACATCGTTTCAACAACCTCTACGTAACCACTATACCCACATCCTTGTCACACAACAATATTACAACAATGCTACGATTCACCAATCGAACATATAACTAAAACATCCATCTACATAGTAGCCCATGAACAATATTTAAACCTTTCACCTAACACTTCCATTCTGAAACGTCCAATAGTCTCATCACTCCTACATTTCCCCAATGTTCAGCCTACGAATTCTTACAAGTCACACACGCATATACAAAATGTGCCACATCACGCTTCCGATCCGCACTCTGATTACTCGTAACCATCAAAACTACTAATCTCACGTCCAAAGTCTAACTCTTTCTCATATTCACCAAAAATCACTGTTCACTTTTAATATACCCAACCTCACACTCCACTGTGTTATCTCACACACCAGACACAAGTCTCTGAACTGCTCCAATAATTCTAACTCCTTGACCATCAAAACAGACATGTATAACAACTTTCGACTTAACTCATCACGCACGACATTAACTTTTCCCGAAGATAATCCAAGCCAAATTCATAACTCGTCATGAATTCTAACCCTCCTCGTTGTTTCATACTCTATTCCTTCAGACCAAACAAGTACTCAATATTCCTGTGATTACTAAACACTTCGAACCTAGAACCGTAAAGATAATACCTCCAAATATTCCAACACAATACAACCGTAACCAATTCCAAATCCAGAATAGTATAGATCCTTTTATGAATCCTCAATTGTCGTAAAGCATAAGCTACGACTTTACCCTCTTGCATTAACAACTGGCTAAACTCATCAAAGACACATCACAATACCTCACAAATGGTTTATTAGGATCACACAGAATCAAAATTGGAGCCGTAGACAACTTCCACTTCAGCTCACTAAAACTCACTCACAACGAACATCTAAAACAAATGACTCACCCTTTGCAAGTCAACTGAGATACCAGAAGTACGAACTTAGCAAAGTCTTCCCTAGCCTGCAGTAACAACCAACTAAGCCCAAAAATTTCTAATATCCTTAACCAACTTCGGAGTCTCTCATTGTAGAACTGCATCTACTCCCAATGGATCCATAACAATACCATCATCAAAAATCACAAATCCAAGAAAACTAACCTTTTTCAACCAAAATTCTCACTCGAATAAATTAACATAAAACTTCGTCTCTTTTCAACACTTGTAATTCGAATCTCCATCATTCTACCTGTTCTTCCTCTGAGTTTATAACATATCCGAATATCCTCGATCAAAACCACCACGAACTTATCCAAATAAATATGGAAGATACGATTCCTCTACTCCACAAACATTACAGACGCATCACTAACACCAAATAACATCACTGTACGTTGTAATGCCCAACCAAATTCCATAAGATATAAATTCTTAAAGCTTTTGCAAAACTTTTCACTGGGTAACTGGTTACTCACAAATAAGCTTAACCGAGTAAATAACACCCTAATCCGATGATAACAAACATAACCAGTCACATTAAATCGACCAAAGCCTCAACTCACACAATTCACCACTCTTATCAAACATTCCAAACAATTGTGAATTCACTCAAACTCAACCAAACCAATCCAGTCATCTTTTCATGAAAGTGGACACTTATTCTCAATCGTTACCTTATTCGACTGTTAGTAATCCATACACAATTTCTTCTCTTGACAGTCCAAATTCTCATAAATCCCAACATGTAGTAACCACCAACCAAAAAGAACTTTCAGATGTTACATCCACACCTAGGGTTTTCTCAAGATTTCCATTAATGCTCTAAAACTCCAAAGACTCCAAACCTCACCAGAACTCTAAGTTTGGCTTCTCGTAGTCTCAATACCATGATACACATCATGCTTGTTATTCTGTTCAATCATTCTTCCTTTTTGCTACTAACAAAGCTGGAGCTCCCTAAGCCAACACCCTAATGTTCCATCCAAAAACGCATCTAAAAACTATGCACAACTGACGGCCCATCACTGTGACTTCCTGCCAATTTCCAGAACACTACCATTACAGACAAAACAAACATCTTAGTCCCATCTACCAAGAGTTTTCTACTCACTTATCAGATATAAACCTCCAACTATTCGCCTTCGTCCAAATAAGTTCATTCTCTACTCTCTGAGAAGCAGCCCTTAAATAAAACCCAATCATTCTCTCTCAATGACTTCCCAACTTGACCAACATACAAAAACCTCTAATCCGCCTCATCTTCAGATATAAGAATCTTCATCAACTCAACAAAACAATATGTAACCATTTTCTTAAATTCCAAACAATTCATTGCACACCTTATCAAGCCGAAAATACACGTCTATATCCATCTAACATAATTCCCGTCTACTATCAACAAGAGATTAAGGGTGATCAGTTCCTCAATTTGTCAATAGACAGCCGACAATCATGATGGGGCATAAACCGTCTTTACCAAACTATAATAGCATTCCTTACATCCTGTGCACAAAACTACCCAAGGCACAAATCCTTAGTTAACATAAGCCTTACCTCTGCATCCCTTCTGGAACCGGGAACCACACTGTCCAAACAACACTCACAATTTTGCAATTCACAACACACTGAGCCAGTCCTCCACACCTGAAGCAACATGGAGAAGTACCAGCTTCTCCCCCACTTATCTCATTCTAACTCCTGCAGACAACGGAATAGAAAAACCAGAAAGTAATGACAGCGTTTCACACACATATCACGTACTAAGGAACAACCAACATCGACAGTATTCAACTGTCACACCAACTGACTCAACAACTTGGCCGGACGGACCGACCTGCTCTGATACCACTTATGTAACACCCCAATTCCCATCGCGAATAAATAATACATAATTAAATCAGAGTAAGTAAAAATTTATTTTTCCGACAGAAACAAGGATGCCACAATTAAAGAAAGAAAACACAATCCCTGCTCATAAATTTTTGATACATAACACAAAATAGAATAACCTCAAAGGGAAACCTTTTTCCATGTAAAAGGAAAGATCAATTACGGAATAAAGCGGAAAGATCCATAACTGCCTTGTTTTACAAAACAAATTGTTTTATAACGTTAAAATATTCGTACAAAGGTAATACAACATAAATACAACAAATGTATACATATATAATAAAAGTGTTCCCCGACTCCCGTGTCACGTATCAAAGCAGCCACACAAACGGATGGAGAACTAATCTTCACAAAAGCCTCCAAGACTACTAATCTGCAATTGCCTCATAGAGCAACAAACCACAGCAGAAGGGTGAGAAATAACAACGAAATCAAGATTGCCTAATAATATGCAAACACATATAAATTCACATTCATAATTATTCTCACCACAAGCATCACATATTAATACATATAGCATATATCAATTATACCCGCATAATCACATATTCACACATAGGGCACACCAAAGTCATAACATATGGAAACACCCCACCACCTCACATAGCATATGTCTATACATAAAACATATTATCCACAACTGATGCACTTATCACACATGCACATCAATTCACCAGTTCAAACATAAATCTCAACACATACTCAATCAATTCATGAATTTCCACACATAATCAATCCATTCATAATTTTCCACACATAATCGATCCATTCATGATTTATGCAAATGCAAAGAGACCGACACAACGACTCTATGCAAATGCATATGCGGTACCATCCATCCATCATTCTCATCATTAGTTCACTCAGGAACTATTGGAACCATCGCTTGTTACTTAGTGTAACTCCCCGTCGGGAAAACGATGTTCCCCGTCGCTTTAGGTCCTCTTTGTATAAGGCACACGACGTTTATGGATCGCTTTAGGTCCTCTTTGTCTAAGGCACACGATCCGATCGCTTTAGGTCCTCTTTGTATAAGGCACACGATCGTCTATAACGTTGCTTTAGGTCCTCTTTGTATAAGGCACGCGACCGTTATAGCAAGATTCACTCAGGAATCATTTCGTCGCTCACACCCACTAGGGCACACGACATCACAAGATGCATATCATGATGCTTGGCATACAAGGACTCATGACAATCAAATGCATCTTCACAAATCAACAATATGATTTATCTCATCATCATTATTCATCCATTGGAAATCAATTCACACAATGCATTTACTTTCCATAAAGCCACCAAATAACACACATTGAATTTCACACAACCAATTCATTTCATCATAATTTGCAAACCACAACAATTAGCATTTTAGCATATACACTCATATCAATTCACATCAAGAATTACTCACCATCAACCACAACGATTACCACAAAACCTCATAACAATATACATTGATATTCAATCAAACAATGTATTTTACCACACAACAACATCATTATCATACATTCAAATCAAACCCAAAACAACACATTTATTTCTCCATATGACCACAAACCATCATCATCAACACTCATCATATATATTCACATCATATAACAACACACAAGCTATACGATACATATTAAAAGCATATCACATGATAACACGTCAATCACACATAATTACTACGGTAAAAACCGACAAAACGACACTATTCCAATTCCCGACACAATTAAATCGGCCACTAATCCCAAAACCATTATTATAAGGATGAACATTCCATAAGCTCTCCAACGCATCAAACCGCGCCTCAGTCCGACTTACGGATCAAAAGTTATAAAGAAAACAAAGCGAGAAATCTGTCATGTTCGCAATGCGAAGCTCCTAGCGAGTCCTTCGCTTTCCACATTCGTCGTACGAAGCCCCAGCGAACCATGGCAGAAGAAAAAGGATACAAAGTTCACTGTGCGAACTGCTAGTGAACATTCGCCTCCTCATTCGCAGTGCGAAGCTCTGGCGAGCCTTCGCTTTCCTATTCGCTGTCATTCGCAGTGCGAACCTGCGAATTCTGGGATTCGCAGCAGCGCTGTTATAGGTCATATTGGACCAAAATCATCATTCTCCCACCCCCAAACACTTCCAATTCATACTATATCAACCAAAACATGATCCAAATCTAACAACAAGTATTCTACTCAGTTTATATCGAATTTCATCCGTGAAAACCTCGATTCTATCAATCGCTCCTAATTCCAATCGATAAGAAAAGTTGTGAAACAACCAAAACAATTACAACAAACAACACATATACATACACAAGCAAGATATAATTGAAACTTCTCACCCTTACCCGATTAATCGCGCTTGAAACGGAGCTATGTCGATTTTCCTCTTTCTCCCCTTTTCTTTCCTCTTCCTTTCTATCTTCTCTTTTCTTTCTCTTCCTTTTCTTTTCTCTCTATTTCTCTCTAATCTCTATTTATATAAATATCTAATCCCCTAAAAAGACTATTTTACCCCTCAGCTCAAATATCTCGCAAACGCTCTCAAAACGCGATAAAACATAAACAACGATGAAAAATAATATATTGTCAAATAAAAGTCAAGAATAAAATAATATAAAACAAAAATAATTAAATCGACTCGATTAAATAAATAAGACAAAACTGGGGCGTTACAAATGGCGCCACACCTTCAGTGAAAGCACAACCGCTGATAGTTCCAAATCATGAGTTGGATAATTATTATCATGAACTTTTAATTGTCAAGAAGCATAAGCTACCACTTGACCGCCTTGCATCAGAACACCTCCTAATCCCATCTTAAAAGCATCACAAAATACTTCATAAGAGTTGCTAGGATCAGGAATAATTAACACAGGAGCAGTCGTCAAACTTTCCTTCAATTTCATAAAGCTTTGTTCACAACCCGAATCCCACTCATAAGCAAAATCTTTTCGAGTAAGTTTTATCATTGGTAAGGCCAACTGAGAAAAACCTTTTATGAACCTTCTATAGTAACCTTCCAATCCCAAGAAACTTCTAACTTCCGAAGCATTCCTTGGTCTTTCCCAATTAATCACTGCTTCTACCTTCGACGGATCCACTGCCACACCACCTTGAGATATAACATGACCAAGAAAATTAACTTCCGACATCCAAAACTCACACTTGCTTAACTTAGCAAAAAGTTGCTTCTCCTGCAATACCGATAAGACAATTCTCAGATGTTCTCCGTGCTCTTGTGGAGTACGAGAATAAATAAGAATGTCGTCAATAAAGATTACCACAAATTGGTCCAAGTAAGCTTGAAATATACGATTCACGTAATCCATAAAAATAGCTGGAGCATTAGTCACACCGAAAGGCATCACCAAGAATTCGTAATGGCCGTAACGAGTTCTAAATGCAGTCTTAGGCACATCAGAACTCTTCACTCGGATCTGATGATAACCTGACCTTAAATCAATCGTCAAGAACACACAGGCTCCCTTCAATTGATCTAACAGATCGTCTATCCTCGGTAAGGGGTACTTGTTCTTAATGGTGACTTTGTTCAACTTACGATAATCAATACACAACCGTATTCCACCATCTTTCTTCTTTACCAACAAAACTGGAGCTCCCCACGGTGAAACGCTAGGTCTAACAAAATGCTTAGCCATCAAGTCCTCCAATTGGTCCTTTAATTCTCTTAATTCAAGCGGTGCCATCTGATAAGGAGAAACAGATATAGGAGCCGTTCCCGGTACCAGGTCAATAGAGAACTCAACTTCTCTCTCCGGAGGAAGAGAAGTAACATCCTCAGGAAAAACATCGGGAAACTCACAGACTATAGGAATACTCAGCACCTGATGGCCACTACTCCTCTCCTTATTAAGAACCAGTAAAACAGATTTCTCCTTCTCATACAAGAAATTTATCATTCCCACCGTACCTTCTAAAATAGTTGTTAACGCATCCTTTGGGGTAGCCTCAACAGATGGAATGATGATTAGCTTTTCCTCACACCCAATAACACCTAGCAGAAAGCCACTCCATCCCCAAAACGACATCAATTTTCTTAAGCGATAAACAGATAAGGTCAATCTAAAAAACTCTACCATTCACAGGCAAAACACAGTTTTCACACATCAACGGTGTCTCAACCATTTCATCCATGGCGGTAGTGACCACCATAGGAGAAGATAAAGGAATAGCTTGCAACCCAAGTCGCTTCACACATCGCATTGACACAAAAGAATGTGTTGCCCCACAATCAAATAAAACAAAACAAGGATGTCCATTTACGAAACACGTACCTGCAATTAAAGAGTTGTCATTTTTCGTCTTCCTTGTATCCAAGGTAAAAACCCTTCCAGTATTCCTTCATTGCACTTGGTTTCTATTCTGAGTACAATTTCTAGCCACATGACCCAATCCATTACAATTATAACACCTAAGACCCCCATCGGCACACTTCCCAAAATGACGTTGGTTGCACACTCTACACAGAGCAACGACATTAGGTCTAGCAACCTGCTTTCCTTTGAAAGCTTGTGATCTTGGCCTAAACTGTTGACTCGCTCTCCCATGATCACCCTGATTCACCCTACTTGCCACACCTTCAGCTTGCACTTTCTTCAAACTATGCTCCGCCACATAGCATTGCCTTAGACCTTCTGCATAAGTAGTGAACTCCCTCTGAGATACACTATGAGAAATTTCAGCTTTTAGCCCAAACAGAAACTGATCTATTTTCCACCGTTCATCCGGAGCATACATAACCTACCTATAATAAGCAGCCATGTCCTCAAACTTTTCAGCATAACATGCCACAGTCATACTACCCTGTCTTAACTGTTGAAATTCAAACTCTTTCTGAGTCCTCAAGGAACTAGGAAAATATTTCTCCATGAAAATTGCCTTGAATTGCTCCCAGACCTTGGACACACCCTGAATAGTCATAAAAGACGACGCACTCTCCCACCACCTCATGGCAGGACCCTTCAACGAATGCGAAGCAAAAACCACCTTATTCTCTTCACTACAGTGCACTATCAAGAAAATCCTTTCCATACCCGCTATCCATTTGCGAGCCTTTACAGGATCTAATCCGCCATGAAATTCCGGAGGATTCATGCGGAAGAAATCTCGGAAAGTCCCACCTACAGCTTCCGGAAAAACCACCTGAGGATGCAAACCTCCATTCATTTGTTGTACCATTTGCTGCATAAACTGATTATGTTGCTGCTGCATCTATTGCATAAACTGATACAAAGGAGCATTCCCATCGCCACCTGGCGGATTCGTCCCAGCTGGAGTAGTTCGGGGCCTACCACGGTTGCTTCTGCGCCCGTCAGCCATGTTCCTAAAGGTCATACAGATAGGATTAAGTTGATCAGGCTCAATACCATAAATATAACTCTTAAGACCAATGGCGACACAACGCATATGAAACGGAAGAAAAACTTTTACTATTTCATCGCTAGGTCGAGGATACGATCTGCTCTGATACCAACTGTAACGCCCATATATAAATACATACATCAAAGCATATATTATACATGAAATCCACGTTTGGTACTGAAATACCAATAAGTCCCTAGTAAACACATTATACATATACATGCCCAAAAAGCCTAATACAAAAAACTATGGTATAAATATATGTACAAGATGTTCCAAAGATAAATACTAAAAACTAGATCGACAACGATCTCAAAAACTCCACAACGGAAGCTACGCCATCAAACAAGTAAGGATAATCACACGGCCTTATCCTTACCCTTCGCGGAACCTAAAGTACCTAAAATATTCAACAATAGTGGGGTGAGATACATCAAATCTCAGTGAGTTCTGTATCTTATGGATTCTCTCAGCTTTACAAGGTTCTAACCAAATCCTAACTCAAGTCGGGGGAAAAGGAACTAGACCTTGAGTTCGAATCTTTCTGACTAGAGAAACCATCGTATACTACACAAAACAACAACTAGTTAAGGAATCTTTCCCTGGTCATCCCGCTCAACGGGATTAAACACGGGTCACGGATCCTTAACGTAAATAACTTTCTCCGACCATCCCTCTCAAAGAGATTAAACGCGGGTCACGGTTATCTACAATTGGTACTTTCCCCGGCCATCCCGCACAAGGAGATTAAACACGGGTCACTGTTACCCACTTAATAAATACTTTCCCCGACCATCCCACATCAAAGGATTAAACACGGGTCACTAATATTTATTAAGGGACACAAACCTAATAAATACTTTCCCCGGCCATCCTACACCAAAGGATTAAACACGGGTCACTAATATTTATTAAGTGAAACATACAAAACCGGAGGAATTACGGTCCTCTACTAACAACCACTTAACAAAGATACTCTTCTAGAATTGATGTAAGTATTGCCGCATAATTCTCTAAGTCATTCTAGTGTACTAAGGTTTCCTCACAATTTCACATCTTGAAGCTTTAAGATTTCAAAAGTTCCATTTTACATAATTCACGAAATCCCGATATTTTACATCATCGAAATAAATTCCGCTCATAACCAATATTTTCACTTTCCATAGCATAGAACACTTTCATAACTTCACATCGATATAAAGAACGCTCAAAACGGAAACACGGTTCAAAAGTTATAAAGGAAACAAAAATAGAAAATCTGTCATGTTCGCTATGCGAAACCAGCGAGCGTTCGCTTTCCTTCGCTGAGCGAAGCTCCGGGCGAAATCCCACAACCAGAACCAAAACGACACAAAGTTCGGTAGGCGAAAAAATTGGCGAACATTCGCCTTCCTTCGCTGCCGGGTTCGCTAGGCGAACCCTCGAAACCATTCGCTTTGTCCTTCGCCAGGGGTTCGCTAGGCGAACCCTGAAAAACCCATAATTTTCAGCAACGCCACAGCAGGTCCTTATGGCCAAAAATCTCATCTAAACCATAACTCAACATACAAACAAGTATTAATAGATGATTCCACACAAGCATTGATCATACTACTCAATTTATAACACATTTCAACCGTTAGATTCTTTAATTTAGCAAAATTATTCATTTTCTCACAACAACAAACCTAACTCTAACAATTCCAAAACTTCTAAAACAAAAGTTCTAACTAGAACTCACCTGGATTAGAAGATGATGATGAAGAAGATGAGATGAAATGGTGAAGATGAGATGATGATTCTTGTTCTTGAGCTCTTTGGAAATCTTCTCTTCTTTTCCTTCCTTTCCTCTACCTTCTCTCTACTTTCTTTCTCTCCAAAAGTTTCTAACTTTAGAAAATGAGAGAAAAGAATTGATATAGAGAAAATACTCAAAATTAGCAACACTACTAAATGTCCAAATTAGCTCAAATGCACCAATTAATAAAACCTTAGAGTTAGATAATATTAATCTGATCAGCTCTGAGTTCATCAGTTGCTCTAATTATCTTATCAGATAAATACTCAGAGCACACTGGATCTCAACTGGTCTCAACTAATATTATCCAGAGCGTTTATAAAATACGGGGTATTACACTTCACACCAGATTTTGCATTAAAGCCTCCATTGTGCCACAAAACCTCCATTTTCACATAACTTGCCAAAATCTTCTCCATTCACAAAACCATCAAACCAACCATCCAAACACACCATAAAACACATAACAAAGGTGTTCAAACCATCATCTTCATCAAAAATCTTCAGAATCAAAAAGTCAACCTTCAACACTCATTTGTTTGACTTTTTGCACAAAATACCACAACTCTCCATACAATCCATTTCCAATCCATTTAAGCCTTCAAGAACACTCCATAAATATGTCCTAAGTTGTCCATAACATCACTTCTCAACTGTAACTGCATGTACCTCAGAATCAAATTCACACTTTCTTCATTTTGCAAGAGAGATGGTGCAGAAAGTTTGAAGCCGGTTTAAGTCATTCTAAGCATTCCAAAAGCACCAAAGGAGTTCATTGAAGCTTTCTCAATCAAGAAATCACTTATGTAACAAGTTTGAAGAGGCATCAGACCTTGCTTTAATAGGTAAGGTTTTCCAACTCTGAAACTCATCATACAAGCATTGTTAGGGTTTACTTTCTAAAGCAAAAATGTAGCCTTTAATGTGTAGAGTCTATCCCCTAAGTTAATTGCAATCTATCTTGTGTGTATGTGAAGTTTTGGATTTCTGAACATTTAGGTTTCATATTGAGTTCAGTCGTGTTTTTTGGTTATGTGTTGATCTTTAGTGCAATTGAATGATACCATGGTGTTCCTCATGAAATGACAAGCAACTTTCATTTTTATATCTTTGCATTTCATTGAGTTTTGAACAAGTTGACATTCATGGAAGTTCAGAAATTGGGGTTTTTAACATTCTGTCATGTTCGCGTCGATGCACAGACCTGTTTGTGTCGACGCATACTGATTGAAATTGGTGTTTTTACCATTCTGCCATGTTCGTGTCGACGCACAGACATATTCGTGTCGACGCATACTGATTAAAATTGGTGTTTTTAACATTCTTCCATGTTCGTGTCGATGCACAGACCTGTTCATGTCGACGCATACTGATTAAAATTGTTGTTTTTAACATTCTGCCATGTTCGTGTCGACGCACAGGCCTGTTCATGTAGATGCACAGACTCCTTTTTTGCATAGTTTTACATTCTGCCTTGCATAGGTCAACTCATAGCTAGTTTAGGTCGACCTCTCGTGCATATTCACTTGTTTCCAAGTATTTTCTTCACAAAATTCACATCGTTAATCATGATTTCTTATCTTGTATGTGTCCATATAATGATAGGTACACCTTTTGACCTTAATTCATCCATGTTTGATATTGTTATATCCATGTTGATTTGAATCCTTATTTATATCCATGATGCTTTGGTCTTGTTAGAACCATGTCTCATGTATGCTTAGATGTTGTAACATCCTTGTTTATATGTGTCTACCTTGGTTGTTACCATGTTTTGCTTATGACTTTGTTAAGTCTTACTTAGATGTTGTCACATCTACCTTCATGCTTTGGTTGTTACCATGACTTTGTTAAGTTTTATCTAGATGTTGTCACATCTATCTTTACTGTTGTTGTTACCATGATTTGCTTATGACTTTGTTAATTCTAAGATGTTGTCACATCTACTTTCATGTATTTGGTTGTTACCATATTCATTTTAAATTTGTCTTATATGATTAACATCATGTTTGAATGTTACCTTTGTCACTTGTAATTGATATCATGTTTGAATATCATCTTTGTTCATCTCATCTATATTCACTCATATTGCTCATGTTTACTTTAACTTTGTCAAGTTATCCCCATGTGATGTTGGCTTGTTATCCTTCATCCTTCTTTTTTCTCTTTTGTTACCAAATCCAAAGGAAAGGTCTTTTTGTTAACTTTATGTCATAGGTAGCTTAGCCTTACCTCAATTTCCCTTATAACTTTGTTAAGCCATTAACCTTTTCAACTTAGCCTTAGGTTAGAGTTTGTAAACTCTATGTAAGTGTTGTTGTTATAAACACTTACCTTTCCCTTGGAACCTTGATCATAATCAAGTGTTCTTCACCCTTATTAAGGTGAACTACGATTGCTCTGATTCCATCCTTGTAAGGATACGTAGGCATAAGACCGCGAAGTATTGGCGAGCATACTTAGTAAAACCTCTAGGTCTTTCCCCATAGAACATTTCAAATCAATAGCAAACAAACAATAACATAACACAAATATTTCAAGAGGTTCCTATAGAGTACTATAGATACTTAGGGTGCTAATACATTCCCTTAGTATAACCAACCCCCGAACTTTAGATCTCTTTGAATTGTTGTTACATTGCACAATTAGGGTTTTATTCGATCTTTTCCCTTTCCTATGGATAAATTAAAGTTCGATGGTGAAAATTCAATGTTTTGTGATTCAAGTTAATACAATAGCTTGACATCTGATTCTCACCGCAACAGAAATGGTGACTTCATTAGGGATAGGTCCCTAAGAGGGTTAAGCCTATCTTGTTTATTTGTGTTATTTGTATATTTGTAAATATTTGTTTGCTTGTATTTCTTGGGTTTTTTGTTTGGCAGGGTGGTGACCTTTGTGTGGTGAGATAAGTCTTAACCCAGACTTGAGAGAACAAATAAGATAGGAAGAGTGGTATAGTCAAGGAGACTTTGAGGGAGTAATCCCGAAGAAGTTGACTTGAGATCCCCCGCTCAGTGGAGTCCCTCTCGAGGGTAGTATTTATTGAACGAGTAATCATGAATACATTACTACTTTCGACCTAGGAGCATGTGAAACTGAGGACCTTAGTTACCTCTTACCCCACTTGGCCTAATCAGGATGTAATGCGGTGACTATAAGGGTGTAAACCCGAAGTATTTGATACGCGATACTACGTTCAAACGAGATTCTCTTGAGAATATTATTGATTTCCAAGTAATTGGTGTGTTAATAATATCTGAAAGATGGGTCAATGACTTTGGGAACCTCTTAGAACCTTGTTCCGCAGGTACAAAAACCCATAGTACATAACCTTGGGATGGGTAGATCATAGCTTCATGCTCGTGATCTCAAACCCAAATGTTTGTGTATATGTGTATATGTGTGTTTGTGCATACATTCATTCATGCATTCATTCACCTTTTTCTAACTCTTCAAGGAACTTAGAGTTGTTTTGCAAACATTATAGGATGGATTTTGGAAGGAGAAGAACTCAGAAATACACTTTCAAAAGTCCAAATTTGGAAGACCTAAGGAAATTAGGAGGTTTGGTTGAAGACCCATTGGCTTTCAAGGATAGGTATGGAAGGATCTTGTCTCTATTGAAGCTCAAGATGGTGGATGGAGTGCTTTCTACACTAGTGTAGTTTTATGATCCATTATACCATAGCTTCACCTTCCCCGACTATCAGTTGATGCCCATGTTGGAGGATTATTATTCTTTGGTTGGACTTCCTATTACTTCTCAACCTCCTTTCTCAGGTTTGGAGAATATGCCTAGAGGACAAGACATTGCAGAGGCTACTCACCTAAAGTTATCAGATATCAAGGCTCATATTACCACTAAAGAAGGACTCCTTGGGCTACCTGCCAAGTTTCTGATGGAGAAAGCTCAGTACTATGCTGACAAGAAGAGTGTAGATACCTTTGAAGCCACCCTTGCCTTGCTCATCTATGGAATTTTCCTCTTTCCTAATATTGATAACTTTGTGGATATTGATGCTATCAAAGTATTCTTGCTTGGAAATCCAATCCCGACATTGCTTGCTGACGCCTATCACTCTGTGCATCTGAGGAATTCTCATGGTGGAGGAATGATTACTTGGTGCACCTCCTTGCTCTACAAGTGGTTTATTTCACACTTGCCTCAGTCAACCACCTTTTGGGATCTCAAGGATGGGTCGCTTTGGTCACAAAAGATTATGTCAGTCACTCATTCCGACATTGAGTGGTATAATCCTACTTTTAGAGAGATGGCGATGATTGACAGTTGTGGTGAGTTTCCCAATGTACCTCTTCTTGGTACAAAGGGATGCATAAGCTACAATCCGGTTCTAGCTCGTCGGAAGCTTGGTTATCATATGAAGGATAAACCTAATACCATCTATTTGGAGGGAGTTTTCTTCAAAGAAGGTGAGAATCCAATGCTTAAAGAGAAAATCGTGCACACTTGGCATCACGTTCTTAGGAAAGGAATGATCGTGTTAGGAAAGCCTGATTGCGTCGCTTTGGAGCCTTATCTCCAATGGGTACAAGATAGGGCTATCAAGCTGAAGATGCCCTACCCCCGTCATGAGTCCCTACCCATGGCTATTAGAGATCCCACCTTGATCTTTATGAGCGAGGAGGAGAAGCTGAAGATCGCCTTAACCAAAGCAAAGTGAGAAAGGGATGCTTGGAAGAACAAGTACCAAGTCATCAATCATGAGAATGGAGAACTTCAGAAGCTTCTGAGGAAAAGGGATGAAGAAGACTCCGCTAAGAAGATGAAGGCGCAAGAGGATTTATTTTCCTCTAGCGTACCATCAGTTCTTGTTGCTAGTTCATACATTCCTCCAACTTCAGTTGCATAGAAGTTGTACGTGGACAAGCTCATCCTTGAGAAGATCAAGATGAATAGTAGATTAAGAGGCTTACGAAGAGATTGCAAGGAGGAGAAGAATCTTCTCATCAGATTGCTTAGGACTCCTAGTTTCCTTTTCTTGTACTGTCCACTTTGTATGACTTTTGAAAGTGTGTAATTTGTTTTGTAACTTCAAGTTTAAGTCAATGAAATGAAACTCTTTATGTTATTCAAAAGATGTGTTCTCCATTCTTATAATGTTTGCAAATATAACTTTCGAGTTCCTTGAAGTCTTTTATTGCATTTGAATTGCATTTCATGCACGTGTCATCACATTTGCATCTCATTTGCATTGCTCTAGCTAATTCCATTGCCTCCTCTCCAGTTTTCCACATTAAGTTTGTCACCTCAGTACTCGAGCCAATTGCAAGTGAAGATGGGTCAATTTAAGCAAGAAAACCAGGCACTCCACGAGGAGGTCGCCACTTTGAGAGACCGCATGTCTCTACCATGGTGAAGAATTTGGTAGACAACCAAGAGCAAGAAAATAAAGAGCTCCGAGATGAAGTCACAAACTTGAAGATTGCTAAAAAGCGTCTGACTACTCTGGTCAAAGACTTGGTCATTTCTCAACATCAGTCCAGTCTTTCTTCTTCTACTCATCAACAGCCCAATCAGAGGAATGAGTCTGAAGGCATTCCAGTACTCTGTGTTAAGTTGTTCCCTGTCCTCGTACATAAGGGTTTGGTGAAGAAACAAATTCCATCTGCCATCCCTATGATCCATAGGAGCTACTTCAAAGCTGATTCCTTAAGTGCTTTCCATCAAGGGGCACCCGGCCATGACATTGAAGAATGTTATGTCCTAAAGGAGAAAGTGAAGGAGCTAGTCCAAAAGGGAATTTGGTCCTTCAAGATGTGTGAGCCCAAGGTTCAAATCAGCCTGATGCTGGAACGTGGAATAAGCTCCTCTGTGCACATGGTGGATTGATGCAGAAGACTGTCCTTTAGGCCTTTGCCTTTTCAAATCTTAAGATTATTTGCTACTTTTTCATGTGTAATTTTCTGTGTTTGTTAACGCATTTGTTTTGGCATGTAAGAACTTATTTATTATGAATGATTAATGCAATGAACATGTTTGTCTTGAAGAAATCCATTCGTATTCCCTCATTTAAATGCTCTGTCTGCTTTATAATGCCAATACTACCCCATATCTTGCCTAGGCAGAGAATTGGAGGGAGGATGGTGAAAATGAAAACACAAAATCTCTTGTGGTATGCTTTTGAATAAAACCTGCTGATGATGTAAGGCATTGTTTCAAATCCAAACACTGGAGATATAAGGAAGATAATCCCTCTTTAACCCCTTCGAGCCTTGAAGTTGGAGTTTCCTTTCATACAAAAAAAAACCTCAATTTAACCTGGGGAAGGGTAATTTTCAATTAAGTTGATCGGGCACCCAAACATTCATAAAAAGGAGTAAATATCCAAGGATCCACTTCACCATACCCTCACACATTAAGAGGCTAGGAGTAAAATACAATTGTTATTGGTATCTTAAAATCCAATTGTTATTGGTATCCTAAAACCCATTTGTCACTGGTATCGTTTTAGTTGTCATTGGTATCTGAAGATGGCTGGTTTACATCCTGAGTGAATCGCACACTCAAAGATAACAACAGAGTCGCCATCGAACTTTATTTAGTCCCAAAGGACAGTGAAAATATCGATAAAAGCCAAGGAGGAGAGAAACGGGAACGGGGGTCAATTATGCAAAAGGAAGGTACTAGCACCTAGCGCATCCGTCGTACTCGATAGGAACCATTTCGCTTGCTTCTAGGCTTGGATGGGTTATCTATCTAAAGGCTTCTAGATAAAAGAAGAGGAGAGAGAGAGGGGAAAAAGAAAGAAAAGAAAGAAAGTGCTCGCGGAGGATTGTGGCCCTCGTGCCTACGTACCCTCATAGTGCAATGAGCAAATCAGAGCGTCGTAGTTCATGGAACCAGGGGACAGAGAGGAAAGAAGAAAGGGAGAAGGAAAGAAGAGTGGAAGTGTGCTCGCCAAGACATCGCGTCTCGTGCCTACATATCTGTCATTCGAAAGAATGCAGAATCAGAGCTTCCGTAGTTCGGGGAACCGAACGAAAAACAAAACAAGAAAGAAACAGGAAAACAAAAGAAGTGGTGTCAAAACCAAGAGCAAGAGTGAAATAAAAACTCTACTGGGGAAGACCACGCAGTAAGAGCGATTGCACAAGAGACTAGGAAAAGAATGGTGTCAAAACCAAGAACGAAAGAAACTCCGCTGGAGATAACAAAGAGAATTGGTGTCGAAACCAAGAAAGTAAGAGCAAAGGGAATAGAAAAGACCCCACTGGGGAAGAAAAGATCAAAGAACTGCTAGGGATCCAAATAAAGGGATGGTGTCAAAACTAAGAGAAAAGGGAGACTCAGTATATTAACTGGCTGGAAGTGGTTAACCGAAGGAAGAGAGTAAGACTCTGGCGGGGAAAAGAGGCTGGTGTTAACAGACGGACTGTGATAAACCAAGAAAGAGAGTGTTGAACTAAGAGAAGGTGTTTGACTCCGGGGGGCATCGGTATATTAATTGATTGGCAGTGGTTAACCGAGGAAACAAGGATTGCAACTCTGTGGGGATAGAGAAGCATTGGTTTTAACAGAAAAGCCTGTGATTAACCAGAAGAACGGGTGTAGGACCGATCGAAGGTCGTAACCCAAAAGGGGTGTTGGTATTGACTGAACAAACAACACTTGACCAACGAAGAAGGGTATTGAACCAAAAGAGGTTGCTAACCGCTGGGGTTCGGTTTTTAACAGAACACTGTGATTAACCGAGAAGAATGAGTGATTAACCAAGAGAAGGTGATTAACTCTAAAAGGGCTTCAGTATTTTAACATACAGGTTGTGGTTAACTGAAGACAAGGGTGATTAACCAAGAATAGGTGATGAACCCAAGGAACTCAGTGTTTTAACAGACGGACTGTGGTTAACTGAGAAGGAGTGCAAACATTGGTCTTTTAACTGACAGGCAGTGGTTAAGCAGCAAAGGGAGAAGAACCAAAAGAAGGTTGCGAATTCCGCAGGGGTTTTGGTATATAACAGGAATACTGTGTTTAACCGAAGAAAAAGAAAAGAGACTCTCCAGGGGAATCAAAAGAACAATGATTGACCGCAAGAAAAGAATAGGGTATTGAAATGAAGAAAGCTTGCTAACCCAATGGACAAAGGATCGTAACCAAGAAGGTGATTGATCAAGAGAGAGATCAAAAGAAATAAGAGTGATTGAAAGAGATTGCGAAGGGAAAAGAGTGATCAAGGATCGACTCGACTTGGGAAAGAAAGCACACTACCGCCTGGAGATAGAGTTGACTAAGCCAAGCACAGGGTCATTCGTCCCCTACCTGAAGTAGTCAGAATGAGAGTAGGAATTCTCCCTTCTCATTCCTTCTCTAACACACATGGGGTAATGCGGAAGTTGAACCGGATAGCACAACAGCTCCATGTTGTACAATGCTCCCGCGTGGAGAAACGGACAGCGTAACAGCTTTAATTTGTACAGTGCTCCGAAGTAGGGCGTAGCGCGAAACTCCAACTCCACAGGGGGGGAAGAAAAAGCTCTAAAGGAAGCCTAAAGAGAGAAAAGGGGAAGATCAACTAATCAAAACATGGTTTCGATCAATTAATCAAAGGGAAAGCCATGCCAATAATTTTCCAAAGAGAGTGAAAAATCATTAAGGCAAAAGGTGTGAATTATTGATTGTACAAAATTAAGTTCATCCATGAAGAATGAAACTTAATGCAAAACCAAGGAAAGGAGTATAAAACAGTACCAAATGATCAACAAATATGCAACACAAAGTCATGCTATTGTGATCAAAGAGAAATGCGAGAATGATTATATTCACTTGGTGCCACGATATGAACAATTTGAATAATCGAAAGTGTGCGACAAAAGTTCAAGCATAAGCTTCAAACAGAATTTAAATGACATTTAAAACATCCATAAAATCAAGCATGACAATCAATGGAAGTTAAAATGAAGAAAGCATGGCAAACATACTTGAAAATGTAAGAAAATGGCCTTCTGGTTCAGTGTTAATCAATTAACACAATTGTACTGCAAAGTTTTAATCGATTAACACGTGAAAAAGTGCAAAAAAACACTAGTTAATCGATTAACACAATTGCACTGCAATGTGTTAATCGATTAACACTGGACAGGGAGCAGAAAATCAGTTTTGAAAAGTGCTTTTGGCCAACTTTTTGATTGTGCAATCACTCCAACGCTAGGGAAACAATTATGCACGAAAAATCAAGTTTAGAAGCAGTAAATGGTCAAGAATAGAATCAATTAAACAACCAAGATCATGGATTAAGCAAAAGTATAATCAATTCACATGCAAAAAAACATCGAAATTACATCGCGAATGATACGAAAACGATCGAAACAGAAAAATGAATGAGATCCACCAACCTACAAGGCTGAGATGTGCCTTGGTAAATGTTGCAATGTGATCTTGATGAGGACAATCAAAGAAAACCAGAGGAATCTTCAATTATAGCCGAAACGTATCGAAACCGATCAAATCGCGACGAAAACTCCAAATGAGAATTATCACCGAAGAAACTTGAATCGATCACTTGAGATGAATCCAAAAGCTACTAGAACTCCAGAAAAACCAGTATAATGGAATGGCAATGGAGGTTAAGCTCAAGAAATAATCACTTTCAATGTGAAAAGTGATTATCCTTCAAGAATTAAGAGCTTTTATTGAGGTTTTAGAAGAGAATTGAGATGAAGATGAAAATGTAGCAGAAAAAATCAGAGAGAATGTGAGAGAATTGAGAGTGAAATGTGAGAAATTTGTGTGAAAAATGGGAGAGAATGGTTGAAGCCCCTTGAAAAGTGAGTGAAGGTGTGTTTATATAGATTTTAGGTTTGGAGTGTGAAAGGTTTGGAATTTGGTTTGGAATTAGCTTTGGGTTTGGAACTAGGCTAGGAGTTAGTTGGACTTGACTCACCGAGTCAAGGCGGTTAACTGGTTAGTTAGAACCAACTCGGTAACAATCCCAAGGTGAACTCCAACATCCAAAGATCCACATTACTTGGAAATCAAGGAACATGGTGCACTCAATTTGAAGTGAAGTATTAGAGCAAATGCACTTGGAATGTATTGAGTAGCTTTGAAATGTCTAGAGATGTCTAGAATATTCCATATGCTGCTAGAACACTGTAGAATCCAAGACCAAAGTGTGTGCAAAGGTGCTGTCATGAAAAATCAGTAAATTGTGCCTATTCTTCCTGTGTTAATCGATTAACACAATTGCACTGCAAATGGTTAATCGATTAACCGGGCCAAAATATGCCCAATTTGCCTAAAAAAAGGTGTTGTGGTCCCAGCTTCGATTTTCCACTTCTTGTATTGATGGATAGGCATAGAAACCTTCATTTTGTGCTTGTTTTGATGATGTGATGACCTTGTGAGGATATGATTAATCGGGCTTGGAAAATCTGAATATCCTGCAATCAAAATAGCAAAGGAAAAGTGCGAATGCGTATACTAACGATGTGAATGCTCATGCTCATGCAAAAGGCAAAAGAGGAAGGTCAAATTTCGGGTTACGAGAGCTGCCCCTATTTAATCCTCTTGGACCTGAATGTACGAATTGCGCCAGCTTTTCGATGATTCGAGGTAAAAGGGCATTAAATGAAAGAGTAGCTCGAGAATTTGGCTGACGGCGACAAAAGAAATGTTTGGTAAAGGTGAAATAGATAAGTGCAAAGGTTTGGCTGAAAATCTGCTGGGAGATAAGTCAGGTAAAAAGAGAGGGAGTATGATCGATGCATATGCTATGTATGCGGTTCTACATGATGCTTTATACCATGCAATGCAAAGGCGCAAGATAAGGCATAGTGTGAAGCAGTTAGGCAGAAATTGTAGCAAAACAACTTCGACACCCTCGGTCGGGGAAAGGACCCGCAGATAAAGACAATCTCTACTGGAGAAGAGATGATGATCCTGCCGGGGAAAGAAACTGAGAGCATCTTAAGCTTCTAAATCACCATGGTTGTCTCTGTTGGGGATGAAAGAATCAAATCGATCCTTCCTACCAAGATTGGCTCTGTGTGGGGAAAAACATCCTTCCAAACCATGCTGACTCAGCTGAGGAGAACCCAGCTGTTGGGGACAGATAGTTTCAAAATATTGGAGATGATGTACAACCCTTGCTGGGGAAAAGAGAGCAAAGTGTCTCTGCTGGGAACACTTCGGTAACCTGCCTAGAGACATTACAAATCTGTCGGAGAAAAGATATGTAAAACAAACAAGCTTTTCGACAAATCGTAATGGCGCCCGCTGGGGAGAATGATGACCTTACTGAGGAACTGCTGAGGAAACAACAACTTCTCCACAGAACCATCACATTGCTGGCCAGGCGTTAGGCTTACCAATGGATATTACTGATTATCCTGCAGGAGTTACCAGTAACACATGCAATGCATAATGCTTTCTCGATTGATTTAGCTTTTTATTGTTCTCAATGCTTTTTAGTATTATGTGATCGCAAATAATTGTTTATTTTGCAAACAAAATACTGGAATGAAACAAATTGAGATAACAAAGAATGCATTTTATTGAATGTAAAATTTTGTACATAAGATGTGTACAAGGATGCAAAATCCTTGATGAGGAAATTTGCAATAAAATTGAAAAACAAGTGTAAATGGCAAAGGGAAATCATGCTTTGCATTGATTACAACATTGGCCACCATCCACTGTAATTCTAGGTTCCAATGCCTTGCACCTGTTGATGATGATTGGACTGTTCTGTTACCGTCTGAGGTCTAGCTGTGATGAAGAGAGGCTCAAGTGTTCACAGTCAATGCCTTTATCCCTAATTTTTGCCTGGACATTTTCCATTTTTTTTCGTCCACCGGGATACCCATTTTTGCCTAAGTCGCCCTTTCGGGTTTTCGACTTAGCGATTTGTCATTGTTTTTTTCATTGTCCCTAACTTTTGTATGGACATCTCTTTTTTTTTGTCCATCGGGACGTCCCTTTTTGCCTAGATTGTCCTTGCGGATGTCAATCTAGCGGACTTTTATCCATTGTTTTTCAGGCATAATATTTTTTGACTGTATCGGAGTTCACGGGCGATGGCAACTCCTCCCCATCCATTGTGGTGAGGATCAGGGCTCCACCTGAGAAAGCCTTCTTAACAACAAAGGGTCCTTCGTAGTTGGGAGTCCATTTGCCTCGTGGATCCGAGTGAACAGGCGAATATCTCTTGAGCACGAGCTCGCCTTCACAGAACGTTCGAGGAAGAACTTTCTTGTTAAAAGCTCGCTTGAGGCGTCTCTGATACAATTGACCATGACAAACGACTTTAAGGCGCTTCTCTTCGATGAGATTCAGCTGGTCGTATCTGGATTGAACCATTCAGCTTCATCAAGACCTACTTCCATGATGACTCTGAGCGAAGGAATTTCGACTTCGATGGGTAGAACTGCCTCCATACCATACACAAGTGAATACGGAGTTGCCCCAGTAGAAGTGCGAACTGCTATTCTATATCCATGCAGTGCAAAGGGAAGCCTTTCATGCCAATCTTTGTAAGTCTTGACCATTTTCTGGACAATCCTCTTGATGTTTTTGTTTGCTGTTTCAACGACGCCATTCATCTTGGGCCGATATGGTGAAGAGTTGTGGTGCTCGATCTTAAATTCTTGACACAACTCCTTCATCATATTGTTGTCTAGGTTGCTTGCATTGTCTGTGATAATGTTGCTAGGAATGCCATAACGATAAATTATCTCTTTCTTGATGAATCTAGCAACCACTTGTCGTGTAACGTTTGCATAAGAAGCAGCTTCAACCCACTTGGTGAAGTAGTTAATAGCAACCAGAATGAATCGATGACTGTTGGAAGCCTTCGGCTTGATCATTCCAATCATATCTATACCCCACATGGAGAATGGCCAAGGTGAAGTCAAAACATTCAACGGAGTTGGAGGCACATGGATCTTGTCTCCATAGATTTGGCACTTGTGACATTTTTTGGCAAAGTTGTAACAATCTACCTCCATTGTTGTCCAGTAATACCCAGCCCGAAGGATATTCTTGGCCATAGCAGGACCTTTAGCATGTACACCCTCGCAGCCCTCATGTATGGACCTTATGATCATGTTTACTTCGTGTCTATCCACGCATCTGAGCAACACGGAATCATAATTCCTATTGTACAGTATACCACCACTTAAGAAGAATTTGGCGCAAAGCTGCCTAAGAGCTCTCTTATCAGTATAGTGATACCCTCAGGATATTCCTATTTTTCCAGATATCTTTTAATGTCGTAGAACCAAGGCTTGTTATCAGACTCATCCTCGATTGCTAAACAGTGTGCCGGTTCGTTCAAGTGATCAATGCGGATATGAGGAGCTTCATTCTTCCACTTGACCTTAAACATGGATGCTAATGTGGCAAGAGCATCAGCTAGTTGATTTTCCTCTCTGGGGATATGATGAAAAGAAATCTCATCAAAGTAAGGAATCAATTTCGCAATGTGTTGTTGGTACGGAACCAGCTTGGAATCCCGAGTCACAAAATTCCCTCTGACTTGACCGATGACCAAAGCAGAATCTCCATAGACCTCAAGAATCTTGATTCTCATGTCAATAGCTGCTTCAATATCGTAGATGCATGCTTCGTATTCAGCCATATTGTTGGTGCATACAAAGTATAATCTGGCAGTGAAGGGTGGGTGAAAACCTGTTGGAGAGATGAGGATAGCACCGATTCCACGACCTTTAGAGTTAGAGGCACCATCGAACACGAGCGTCCATCGCGCCCCTGGTTCGGGTCCTATGCCAGGGTCTGGAGTCTCATAATCTCTGATGAACAGAACATCCTCATTGGGAAAGTATAATTTCATCTGTTGATAACCTTCTACAGGTTGATGAGCAAGGTAGTCAGACAAGACGCTCCCTTTTATTGCTTTCTGGGTAACATGTTGGATATCATACTCGGTTAACAACATCTGCCACCGAGCAATCCTTCCAGATACAGCAGGCTTTTCAAATATGTACTTTATTGGATCCATTTTGGATATCAACAAAGTAGTGTGGCAAATCATGTATTGTCATAGGCGTCGAGCATCCCAGACCAGAGCACAGCAAGTTTTCTCCAAGAGTGAGTATCTGGTCTCGCAATCAGTGAACTTCTTGCTCAAATAGTATATTGCATGCTCTTTCCTGCCAGTGTTGTCATGTTGACCCAATACACATCCCATTGATTCATCGAGAACGGTGAGATACATGATTAAAGGCCTACCAAGAACCGGCGGTACAAAGATCGGTGGTTCTTGCAAGTATTGTTTTATTTTGTCAAATGCTTCCTGACAATCATTATTCCATTCAACCGATTGATTTTTTCTTAGTAATTTGAACATTGGTTCACAGGTAGCCGTCAAATGGGAAATGAATCTTGAAATGTAATTGAGTCTGCCCAGAAAGCCACAGACTTCTTTTTCTGTTTTAGGAGGCGGCATGTTCTGAATTGCCCGAACCTTATTAGGATCAATTTCAATGCCCTTCTGACTTACAATATAACCCAACAGTTTACCAGATCGAACTCTGAAGGTGCACTTCGCAGGATTCAACCGCAGTCTAAACTTCTAGAGTCTGTCAAATAGTTTCTTCAGATGAACCAGGTGATCATCTTCAGTTTTAGACTTGGTAATCATATCATCCACGTAAACCTCGATCTCTTTATGAATCATATCGTGAAAGAGGGTTGTCATGGCATGTTGGTATGTTTCCCCTGCATTCTTTAGACCGAATGGCATGACTTTGTAACAATATGTACCCCACGGTGTGATGAAAGTAGTCTTCTCGATATCAGTTGGGGACATTTTGATCTGATTATATCCTGAGAAACCGTTCATGAAGGAAAAGACAGAGAACTACGATGTGTTGTCTACCAAGACATCAATATGAGGCAAAGGAAAATCATCCTTCGGGCTTGCCTTGTTGAGATCTCAATAATCCACACACATTTTGACTTTACCATCTTTCTTTGGACCCGGGACGATGTTAGCAATCCATTCAGGATATTCGGAAGTGGCCAGGAACCCAGCATCAAGCTGCTTCTTTACCTCCTCTCTGATTTTGAGTGCCATGTCGGGTCTAGTCCTTCTGAGTTTCTGCTTGACAGGAGGACATCCGGGCTTGAGTGGCAAGTGACGTTCAACGATGTTGGTATCCAACCCATGCACATCTTGATAGGACCAGGCGAAAATATCAACATACTCTTTCAACAACTTGACCAACTCGGAGTGTACATGCTCTACGAGGGATGCGCCAACCTTGACTTCTCTTCTGACCTCATCAGTACCAAGATTGAAAACTTCCACTGGCTCTTTGTGTGGCTGAATCTCTCTACGCTCGTGCTCAAGGAGCCTTGCTAGTTCGTCCTGTAATTCACAATTTTCCTCACCATCCTCTTCGGCTTGGTTAATTGGAATTCCAGAATTACAATGGATGTTTGCCATGTTGTTATCAATGCTTTTATTAGTTCTGCATGTTTATGAATAGAATGAGCTATTTTGAAAAGTGAAAAGAAAAGAAACTTTTGCCATTTATTTGTGAAAAAAAGTAAAATAAAGAAAGAAAATAAAGCATGATTTTGAATGCAAAAAACTTTTATTTATTGATCACATAATATTGCAAAAGTGTGAGGCCTTTACAAGATATCCACTCGTCCAGGGTGAGGACGGGGGAATGAGAAAGCAAAATGAATTACATGTTATATGGGAAAACCACAGGAATCACCGTAGATGTCCAATTGTTGAGCTTGAAACCTGGCGGACACTTGCGTACAAGGCTTGAAGTCTGATTACTGGGACCAACATCATCAATAGCTGCCGCGATGTCACCTTGCTGGAAACCCGCGCTACTGAACTTGATTAAGTTACACTGCTTTTGACCAGAGGAACCGGATTGACGGCCAGGATGGTAACCCAATCCAAAACAATTATGCTTCTCAACCACATCAATCACATGCCCCTAGCCTGACAAAGCACCTTTCTGGATAGTCTCTTTAGCACTCTTAGCAGATGCTAAAGTCAATTGTGGTGACCTACTTTGACTAGTTGAAGCAGAGCTAACATCTTCGAATTCGAGACACTGCAACGGCACCTCAGCTATGCCTTCCTCGGTCTCGACATATCGAAAAGATGATAACTTGCTTACAATCAAATCCTCTTCACCACAGACGATGACAAGCTGATCATCAAACATGAACTTCAACTTCTGATGCAAAGTGGAAGTAACTGCCCCTGCAGCGTGGATCCATGGACGACCCAGTAGGCAACTATACGTAGGATTGATATCCATCACCTAGAAGGTAATGGTGAACAAATGCGGCCCAATATTGATGGGTAAGTCCACTTCCCCAATAACTTGCCTTCGAGACCCTTCAAAGGCTCTGACAACTAAGGCACTTGGTCTCATCTCGTTTCCTTCCACCAGTAATTGACTCAATGTGCCCTTGGGGATCACATTGAGGGAAGAACCGGTATCCACTAGAACACGAGATAACAGGATGTCAGTGCAGGTTACAGATATGTGCAGCGCTTTATTGTGGGCAGTTCCTTCAGGAGGCAATTCTGATTCATTAAAGCCCAAATATCGACTTGCAGTTATGTTGGTCACTACATCATCAAACTCGACGACAGATATATCTTGCATAACGTGAGCACTATTCAAGACTTTCAACAAAGATGATATGTGTGCAGGCGAACTCATAAGTAAGGACAAAATTGAGATCCTCGAGGGAGTCTGACCCAGCCGATCCATAATTTTAAAGTCGCTTTTCTTGATCAAATTAAGGAACTCTTGTTCATCAAGGGTCTCTTTGTTCTTCGAAACATCCTTAGACTAGACAATCGGTACTGGAATGGCAGTAGATGCCCCTTGTTGAACAATACGGGTTGCAGATACAGGTGTCTCCTTGGGAGAAACAACAGTTGGAATTTGAACAGGCTTCGTAGTGACCTTCTGAGCGAACACTCGTCCACTACGAGTCATACCTCCACCGGCTGTAACATTTACGATCTCAGATTCGGCAAACCATATCTCTTGACCTCCAAAAAACACAGTAGACCCATACTTCCAAGTTACCTCCTTAGAATTCTGATACAGAAACGGCTTCGGCGGACAAACAACGATGGGTTGCACCTTCTTCTGCTTAGGGGATTCCACATGAACCTTCCTATAGACGATAGTGAACTGCTCGATAGCAGCAACTTACTCAACAGGTTTAGATCTGGCAAATTGCACTTCGCCATGGTTCATCAAAATCTCGACACAACCCTTCAGCCTTCGACACTGGTTGGGATTATCGTCACAAATCTGACATTTACCATGCAATCATTCCAACAGTCCGTGTTCATTCAATTTCTCGAAAACCACAGTCATCGGGGTCTTTAATTCGTCAACATCCATGATCAATTCAGCCCTGGAGTTATCCTCAATCATGTTAATCGCAGGTCCATTGTGACTCGGCAACGGATTATTATGAATGTTAGGTCATTCCTCAGCAAAAGTCAGAACCTTCTTATCAATGAGTTCCTGAACTTTGGTTTTGAAAACAAAGCAATCCTCTGTTGCATGTCCTATGTATCCAACATGATAAGCACAGGATGCGTTCGGATTATGCTTCGGGCCAAATGGAGGAATTGCAGGCGCAATCTGTTTAGGGACAATTACCCCTTGGTGAACCAAATAAGGAAACAATTCCGTATATGACACCGAAATTCTATCAAAATTTTGACGCTTACGATTTCTTTGGTTGTTGTTGTTCTGACGGTTCTGATTCTGCTTATTTTTGTTGTTCTGTTGATTCTGAGCATTATGAACTGGTTGTTGCGGATGATACTGATATGGAGGTTGTTGATACTGTGCAGCAGCAATGGAGGTTGTTCGACGCATACTAATTGAAATTGCTGTTTTTAACATTCTGCTATGTTCGTGTCGACGCACAGGCATGTTCGTCTCGACGCACAAACTCCTTTTTTGCATAGTTTTGCATTCTGCCTTGCATAGGTCGACTCATAACTAGTTTATGTCGACCTCTCATGCATATTCACTTGTTTCCAAGTATTTTCTTCCCAAAATTCACATCGTTAATAAATATTTCTTGTCTTGTATGTGTCCACATAATGATAGGTACATCTTTTGACCTTAATTCATCCATGTTTGATATTGTTATATCCATGTTGATTTGAATCCTTGCTTATATCCATGATGCTTTGGCCTTGTTAGAACCATATCTCATGTATGCTTAGATGTTGTAACATCCTTGTTTATATGTGTCTACCTTGGTTGTTACCATGTTTTGCTTATGACTTTGTTAAGTCTTACTTAGATGTTGTCACATCTACCTTCATGCTTTGGTTGTTACCATGACTTTGTTAAGTCTTAGTTAGATGTTGTCACATCTATCTTTACTGTGGTTTTTACCATGATTTGCTTATGACTTTGTTAAGTCTTAGATGTTGTCACATCTACTTTTATGTATTTGGTTGTTACCATATTCATTTTAACTTTGTCTTATATGATTAACATCATGTTTGAATGTTACCTTTGTCACTTATAATTAATATCGTGTTTGAATATCATCTTTGTTCATCTCATCCATATTCACTCATATTGCTCATGTTTACTTTAACTTTGTCAAGTTATCCCCAAGTGATGTTATCTTGTTAGCCTTCATCCTTCTTTTTTTCACTTTTGTTACCAAATCCAAAGGAAAGGTTTTTTTGTTGACTTTATGTCATAGGTAGCTTAGCCTTACCTCATTTTCCCTTATAACTTTGTTAAGCCATTAACCTTTTCAACTTAGCCTTAGGTTAGAGTTTTTAAACTCTATGTAAGTGTTGTTGTTATAAACACTTACCTTTCCCTTGGAACCTTGATCATTATCACGTGTTCTTCACCCTTATTAAGGTGAACTATGGTTGCTCTGATTCCATCCTTGTAAGGATACGTAGGCATAAGACCGCGAAGTCTTGGCGAGCATACTTAGTAAAACCTCTAGGTCTTTCCCCATAGAACACTTCAAATCAATAGCAAACAAACAATAACATAACACAAATATTTTAAGAGGTTCCTATAGAGTACTATAGATACTTAGGGTGCAAATACCTTCCCTTAGTATAACCAACCCCCAAAATTTAGATCTCTTTGCATTGTTGTTACATTGCACAATTAGGGTTTTATTCGATCTTTTCCCTTTCCTTTGGATAAATTAAAGTTCAGTGGTGAACATTGAATGTTTTGTGATTCAAGTTAATACAATAGCTTGACATCCGATTCTCACCGCAACAACAGGGAATACTTAATATCAACTTACATACATTGTAGAGGTAGTTATCCCAGTAGAAATCGAAGTGTTGGCATGGAGAATAGCTAACCCCATTTTCGGGGTGACGAATAATGTCATACTAAGCGAAGCGGTAGATCTTTTGGAACAAAAAAGATTGCAAGTCGTTGATGACAATTTACTAGCAAATGTACTAGCGTTGTAATCGAAGTAATAAAATAAATTCGTCTCCACATGGATGCGAAGAATAAGTTACATTGTGTGATATAAATTAAAACAGTAAAGGAGGGGGTTCAGGTTGTTAGGTCAAAAACATAAGAGATAATTTTTAATAACAATGATGATAGAGGGGGTTAGGTCTTATTATCAAAATCCCTTATTTCTAGTTAATTGATGAAATGCCCATTAACAAACATGCAATGACTACAGATTTACACGACGAACTAACTCTACCACTACACCCAATCCCTTGGTGTGCAACTCACTAGTCTATGTGTTAATTCCCCAATCACGCAGGCTAGTTATACCGTCAGATTAGGCAATATAGTGTGTTAGTCCCTAAGTAACAATTCCTAATCATTGTATCCCTAGTCAATTAGTGAATTCAACAGTTATAATAGTTCACATAAATAACACTAGGGTCAGTACTCACTACTTATCAAAATCAAATTGAATGTCGTAACAAACAATAGTCAATGAGCATAATCTATAATTGAATAATAAAAGAGAGTTAAGACAATTACATTAACGTCATCTAATCATATGTCTCAATCAAATACAAATAGGTTCATCGTCAAATAAGGCCTAACCTAAAATAAATCTAGCTGCTCATGTTGAAATTAATCAATACCATAAGCATGGACTCGAAGATCATGAAGAATCACTGAAGAAAAAGCTCTCCAATGTCTCAAATGGCCTTTACAAGCTAAAAAATTTCCCAAATCTACCACTTTCTCTCTAGGAAATCGAATCCCCTTTTGTTCTCCACTTTTTCCTTTCAGAGCCCCAAAAAGTGTGTCAGGAAAGCATCCTAATGCGGCCATGCTGAGGATAAATGTGGACGCGCTGCATAATGATGGAAAAAACATGGGCGCGTTCTGAAGTGGCGCGGGCACGTTGATTCTAGTGGCTTCAGCACGTTTTTGTTCCTTTTTTCGCTGATTTTCACACTAAGTCGTTTTCTTCACCCTTTGTCACTTTTCTATGCCTTTTCAACATTTTTGCTTCTAATTTGCTCATTTTTAGTCTGATTTGTCTGATTTTTCTTGTTAAATAACATGCAATGACAGCATGTCATCACAACCCCAAACTTGTTATGTTGTTTTTCCTCAAGTAACCTGTCTGCACACTAAAACTTTGTTAGAAATAAATCATAAACCTTACCAATTGAATGTCCTTTACTTTTGTTGATCGAGATATTCGTTCCCAACTTTGATCCTATCAACTCAGATTAGCTCTTCCAGCACTAGTACTCATCCTATCTCTTTACTCACCATTATGTACTCAATTGCAAGTGTGTTCACTCAATAAACATACAAGAGTAAAAAATCAATGAATTTGTAAGTTATCTGCAAAATCAGTCAGATCATATATAAACACACACATTTTTGGACTTTTAAGGTTGTAACGTGGCTTATGTTAGGGTAGGATAATTTAGGGATAATAAGATTAAACATTGGAGTTAGGTACCTCTTTGTCCTTCTATTATCTTCTTCCTTTCATATAAATCTTTCTTTAATATTGGGTACTAAAGAGTTTTCTTATTTTTGGTCTTATTCTTTTCTTTCTTCTTTCTCTTTTTTTATTTTTTTTTTAAAATGTCATGTTTTTTACATCTTATTTTTCTCTTTCTTTTTCTTTTTCTTTGGCCAATTTCTCTAGTACCACCAACACTAAACTTTAATGTTGCTAACTTTCAAGAGCAACCTCAAACTTAGTGATTAGCATATATTGGAAATCAAAACTATCTACCTAACTCCAAAGAGGCTGGAAAGATTTTATCTTTCAAGTCAAAGGCTCGCAATTGGCTAAGTGAAGGAAAGGTTAAGGCACAAATCGATTAATAAGGGATATCAATTATCATGCTGTCATACCCCAAATTTTGACCACTAAGATTTCCCATCATTGTGCACATCATCATCACAATATGGATGGACCATCATACCTCATTAGTCTCCCCAAAGATGGGTGAGCATCCACTACAATCAAACTTAGGGTTTCAAGCCCTCTCAGAGCTCTTAGACAAAGGATCAATCAAGGAATGACATGATCTTCAACTTGTCTAACCTCTCGAACCTCCATAAAGGATCAAGAGGACTCCCACATTAAGAATCAAGCACAAGGCTGCAACATTCCAAGTGGATTAAGCCTCAAGATCGCCAGTGTCACCAAATTAGGGTTTTGGTCGACCAGGGCCTCTAGATGGAATTTTTCCTTTGTGCATGAGCCAATGCTTCAAAGCATAACCCAAAATACTCTAAGGGACATCATAAACCCAATCATCAAGTCAATTTAGCATCAAGGGATGCATTCACCAAAAATAAAAAATTAGGGTTTCTTGACCTAATTCACCCCTAAGTTGACTTTTGGGACAAAACATGAGTCAAGACCTCAAGACATGATTTGAGGGTCCCTAATACACTACATTGATCCATTTACAACAATGTATTGATCCAAGAAGCTTGATTCACAAGTTTCAAGTTCATCAGAACCACGGTTAGAGTTTCACGGAAAAAGTCAATTGTGCCTTTGACTTTTGACCAGTACATGCTCCCAACCCTTGGGAAATGATTCAATACACCCTATAACACCTATGAAATCAATCCATCAAGTTTGATTTAGATCAAAGACTTGATTTCATAGAGGATCGCACAGTTTAGGATTCATCTGATAAAAAGTCAACTGTGCCCAAAAGTCAAAGTTTGACTTTTTTATTTTTTGATCAATTATGGTCCCCTAACCCTAAAATGATGTTAATGTGTGATTGGAATCATCATTCATCAAGAAAAACCAAGAAAAGTTATATAACTTGTAAAAGGGGTAACCATAAAAAAAACTTAGAAATTTTCTAAGTTATGGAACAAAGTGGCTAGGGTACCAACTTCCAAGGATCATAACTTGAGATCCAAACAACCATTTGGGCTGATCCAAAGATGGATTTGTAGCTCTCATGGCATACTTTAAAAGTGTCAACTACACCTCATTCCAATTCATCATGGATTTTGAGTTATGGTTGGATCAAAATGGCTGAAAACATGAAATGTCACTTTTTCCAACACTTAGTGAAATTTTCACTAAGTCAGAATCTGTTTCACTCTTTGCAAAATGTAAGGCCATTTTTCACTTGGATCCAAAAAGTGTCAAGACAAACTATGATCACACATGTGTTGTATCATATAAGGGCTTTCCAAAATGGCCAAGAACCCCATGAAACTCCACTTAAGCCATGAGATATGGCAATGGCAATGTGCCTTGCTGCAAACTGTCATGGCAAGGCAGATTTGTGTATTTTGCTCGATTTGAGAAAATTTTGCAAATGACAAACAAGTTTATCCATCTGAACACCTCAGGGGGAGACCAAGGAGGGACAAACACTGATCCATAAGTCTCCCAAGTCTTTGGAACTAAAAATAGCATGCCAAACCTAAAAAACCCTAAGGAGGGGACAAGACTCCAATTTTGTTTTGGAGCATTCAATGGATGCACCAAGGTGGCATGAATTGAGCCATTTCCAACTGAATGAGTCAAGGATGATCTATGAACTAGGGAACCAGCAGCCTGTGCTCTAACCTCTAGTCAATGGCTAGAGGAGACTTGGATTCCTATTGATCAACATTTGCCAAACCTCTACTGCAGCTGCCATTCCCTATTACTTACAAAACAAACTTGCTCTACTATAAATAGAGCTCATTTATGCTCAGTTTAAGTACACCAAAGCCATCAAACAGATGCTTTCCTTAAAATCACCTTCTCACTTCCAAATTTGCCTTCCAAAGCAAGTCACTATTGGGTTTTGAGTTTGAGAGCTATTCCAACCAAACCAATCACACACACACACCTCATAAACATCATATAGAAGTGATCCAAACACTTAAACAACAACTGTAACACTGATTTCTCAGAATCACCAGCCAGTTGCTCAAGGTTTTAACCAAGTTGCAGCTGAGATGCCATGAAGTGATCCAGCCATTTCCAATCAAGTCCAAGCATTCAAACACACTCCATATGGTGTAGGGAAGCTGTTCAGATCATCACAACTCATCTGTAACACCTCCAACTCAAAAATCACTTTGCTCTTGCTGTCACGACCTTCAAGTAAGCCTAAACTTGGTCATCTCTTAATCTATGCATATTTCCTCACACAATACTTTTGCCAAATGTTCATAATCATGCATAGAATGTTTCCCCTCAATTGATTGCTTTGTTTGAATCGTGTATCAAAATTCTCAGCCTTCATGCAAATTTTAGGGTTCTTGAGGTTTTGTCTTGATTTCTTATTCCATGCTTAAAATAAATGAAATTAAAGACCATAGACATGATCGTGAGGTGAAAACGAGCAGATTGATATGTGAATTGTGTGATTTCATCAAGTATTCAGTGAGATTGGATAGAAAATGCAAATCAGGCCAAACTCAGAACCCGCGCGTGTTCTTGCCATGTTCTTGGCGCCTTTTTCACAAATTCAAATATTTGAATTTTGTGATTTTATTTAATTGATTCAAAAATTAATTTCTCTCTGAGTTTTAATGATTTTGAGTTGATTCTTTTTTTAATAATTCACAAAAATGTCAAAATATTTTATTTTGCCAAAAATTCCCAAAAATATTATTTATTTCATATACTTGATATTTTTGCAAAGAATTAATCTTTTATTTTTTTTTTAACATTTAAAATATGTTTTCCTCCTTGATTTTGCAAATTTAATTGGTTTCCAATCATTTTGTGGATATAAACATGATTTTTCAAACATTAATCCTATATCACAACTTGTTTTTCACACATGCTTGATAATTTTGATCTTTTTAATTAAATTTTTATTTAATTAAAATCCCTTTTGAAATTAATTTAGGGTTTTGATTTTAGTCACCCCAAACAAATCATTTTCAAACACTCATGGGCCTCTAATAGAGTGTAAGACCCAACCTTTTTTTTAAACCAAAATGATTTGGGCCTCAGTGTATTGTATAAGTCCCGATACCGTCAAAACGTACGGCGCGATCGTCGCCTTTTCAAAATAAACCTGGGCTTCTCCTTGAGCTATAAGTCCCATCTCTTGTACAAAAATAAATCTTTGGGCCTCTATTAGAGTGTAAGACCCATCCCCTTTGTAAATACACCACTTTTTGGGCCTCAGTCATTGTATAAGTCCCACTGTATTTTCAAAAACAACGGCGTGATCGTCGCCTTTTTAACAAAAACAAATGGGCCTCTCCTCGAGCTATAAGTCCCATTCCTTTTCAAAAACAAAAACTTTGGGCCTCTAATAGAGTGTAAGACCCAATCCGCTTTTAACCAAAACCATTTTTGGGCCTACCCTCGTGTTATAAGCCCCATTTCTTTTCTTTAAACTTCTTTGGGCCTCTAAATAGAGTGTAAGGCCCATCCCCTTGTACATAAAAACTTTTTGGGCCTCACATATCGTATAAGTCCCTCTGTATAATTTTTAAAATAACGGTGCGATCATCGTTAAAACTTGGGCCTCTCCTCGAGCTGTAAGCCCCAACAATCTTTTCAAAGCACTTTCTCCTTTGATTTTGAATTAAAATGTATGTTGTCATCAAAACTTTCTTTAATTTCTTTGTTGAACAACTAACCAAATAGCATGGAAACTCTACAACGGGTAAGTGTTTATCCGCTTTCATTTACCGCTTTCATATATATAACTGTATTGTGGGGCTGCTTCACTATAATTCTTCTTTCACATCCTTTTATATACTTGTCACATATCCACTGTGTAATACTAGTATAGTTATTTCGAGTTTTCCCCGGCAACTACGTCTAGAACTAGGTAAAGCCCTGTTGGTCACTCTTAAATACAAACGAAACTAGATCCCCCGTAGGATTCCAGATACAGTCTTCCCTCCTCTTGGGGTTAAACAATATGGAACAAAGAGAAATACAGTATTCTCGGTGAACCTTTTCTCAGACTGTCACCCTTAGAAATTGTCAAAGAAACTCTAACTCCCCAGAGATGATCTTTTCTCTGTGAATGGCATCTCTTGAGTTTCTTCTAAATTCTCGAACTTTCCTGGAATGATCTCTTCTCTGTGAATTGCATTTCTTGAACTTCTCTTGGTTTGGGGACCCACGGGCTTCCTAAAAGCATCCTTGCCTCCTCTTGGGCATTGTACAAGGACCCTTCAGCTTCTTAGAAGTTCTCATGCCTTCTCTTGGGCTTAATACAAGGACCCTAACGACCTCTTAAAGGTATAAGATAGAACTTAGTCATCCTTTGTTAGAGCAATCTTTCCCGCGTCAAAACTCCGGCCATTGTAGGGTTGATACTCATCCCTTAATGCCCGTGCCTCCTCTTGGGCATTGTACAAAAGATAAAACTCTAAACTTGGACAACCTAAGCCTCTTGGGTCTCAAATACATTCTCAAGTTCCTTTCATACATAGGAAGAAACACCGATCACTCTGAAACCTGGTCTCTCTCATGAGAGTTCCCCACCCTTGGGCCTGCCTATGGATCTAATCCTCAGCAGTAAGACAGCCTCCTCTTGGGCTTTGTCCAAATGATTCTGCCGAGCGGAGCTAACCTTTTCAGACTCTCTTGTTGAGTCCATCTCTTTTAGCCTCCGTCTTGGGCTTTGTACAAGACATATAAAAAAACCCACTCTCTTGTTGAGTATAAAAAATTCTCTTGTTGAGTCAACTTTTAGCCTCCGTCTTGGGCTTTGTACAAGACATATAAAAACACTCTCTTGTTGAGTATAAAAGACTCTCTTGTTGAGTCAATTTCCTTTTAGCCTCAATCTCGGGCTTCGTACGAAACAGCAAATCACTCTCTTGTTGAGTATAAAATACTCTCTTGTCGAGTCAATCAACCTTCAAACTCTCTTGTTGAGTCAATCACTTGTTCAAGACTCTCTTGTTGAGTCAACTCTTTTAGCCTCCGTCTTGGGCTTTGTACAAGACACATACAAGCACTCTCTTGTTGAGTCAAACCCTTTCAGCCTCCATCTTGGGCTTTATATAAGATACATTCTCCCCAACGGAGTCAAAATCCCTTTTAGCCTCAATCTTGGGCTTTGTACAAGACAGAAAGAACATTTTCCCCGGAAAAGTCAACTTCTAGCCTCGTCTTAGGCTTTGTATAAAGAAAACCCCGGTTGAGTCAATCAACCTTTTAGCATCAAATTTATGCCTTGCTCACAGCATACAAACATCAACAACTCCTCTTCAGAGATGACAAATTCTCTCTCAGTCAAACCTTTAGCTTCGCATCTTGGGCTTTGAACAAGATACAAACCACCTTTAGCTTCATGTATTGGGCTTTCAACAAGACACCAAAACAACCTCTTTCCTCCCATAGAATATGAGGAACTACGATCGCTCTGATTTCCCTGTTTCGGGAATATGCAGGCATAAGATTGCAAAAGTCTTAGCGAGCATACTAATCAAAAACCCAAAATCCCATACCTTCATATATCCATCAAAAGCATTAAACCTAAAACCTCACAAATAGTCCAGATCCTGTTTTTAAGCAAATAACCCTAAAAGACGAACCCCCTATTTTGATAGCATCTGTAAACCAACAGTTTTGACTGTTTAACCTCAGTTTGCAAGCAGGGTTAATTGGAGACATCTATTCCCCTTCCTTAATCAGCTCAACAGGATAAAAAATGAATCAAACTGTAGTACCAAAGCGATAGTGATTCGAAACCACAAAAATCGCGCTACAGAAAAATGGCGACCATAGTTGGAGGCATTCTTTCTAGCCTCTTTTAAGGTAGAAAGCCTTAAGTTCACAAAATACTACAGAAATGACGACTCTGCTGGGGAGTCATTGTCTATATAGGATCATAAGACTAGAGGTCTAGGATGATTAAGACAAATATATATACTGTTTTTCCTAATTGATATCTGTGTTTATTTTTCTGCTAATGGGAATGCGTGTGATGTCGCATGTGGAAAGATTGAGTATACACCTAAGATAGGGGATGGCATTATACGGGTAATCTTACGGGGAGTGAATCCCAGCTAAGAGTTCCCGGTCGACCATCAAACTCAGTGGATACTCCCTTTGCAGATACATTACCTATACGACTTCGGTTGATGAAAGTAGTGTGGTCGATTGGGTTATCTGAGAAGCTGAGGTTTTTAGTAGACTGAAACCATTTTGTAGTGCGGAAGCTATCGGGAATAGTTGTCACGCGATACTACCCTCATCTGAGATCACTCTAAGATTCATCAGCTCACTGGCGATCTACTTGCTGTTGTTATCCCAAGAGGGGTCAATGATTTTGCGGACAGGTACAAAAATCACCAGTATAAACCTTTGGGGATGGGTAGAGCCTTGACTTCATGACACCGACCCTTTTACCCCATGTTTTTTCTATGTTTGTGTGTGCTGTATTCATACATTCATCTAAAAAAACATTAAAACAAAGAAAAATCTTCTTTTCTAGTCTCTCTTTTTCAAATTAAACTAAGGCAATGATTGCAAATGTCAGATAAAGAGATTGCGTTATGGATTTCGGTAGAAGGAAAACTCACAAGTACAGCTTCAAGGTTCCAAAACTAGAGGATTTAAGATGTCTTGCGAGGATGATCACTAACCCCGAGGCTTTCAGAGCTAAGTACGGGGGACTGCTATCTCTGTTAAGGGTCCATGCAATCAAATGAATCCTTTCCACACTAATCCAGTTCTACGATCCGGTCTATCACTGTTTCACATTCTCGGATTATCAACTAGCACCAACACTGGAGGAGTATTCTCACCTGACTGATTTACATATCACTGACCAAGCTCCCTTTTTTGGACTGTAAGAGATTCCAAAGGATCAAACCGTTGCAAAAGCATTCTATTTGGACGAGTCAGAAGTCAGGACTCACATGACCACTAAGGGTGGAATCCAGGGTTTGCCAGCCCAGTTCTTAATCAAGAAAGCTCTGTACTTTGCTAGCATAGGGAACTTGGCCGCTTTCGAAAGCATCTTTGTTTTGCTTACCTACGGGTTATTTTTGTTTCCCAACATTGATAAATTCGTTGATATCAACGCCATTAAGATTTTTCTGATTGGAAACCCTATACCGACCTTGCTCGCAGATGCTTATCATTCTGTACACTTAAGGAATTTATACAGCAGAGGAATGATCACATGCTGTGTACCCCTGCTATACAAATGGTTCACTTCCCATTTGCCCAAGTCTGCTGCATTTTGGGATCAAAAGAATACTTTACGTTGGTCGCAGAGAATCGTGTCTCTTACCAACTCTGACATCGATTGGTACAATCGAATCTATGACGGGATCAGAATCATCGACTGTTGTGGAAATTTCCTAAATGTACCCCTTATAGGAACTAAGGAAGGAATCAACTATCATCCAGTTTTAGTTCGTCATCAATTTGGATACCCGGTGAGGAATGTCCCGTGTAATGCTCATCTGGAAGGGCTTTTCTTCAAGGAAGGAGAAAATGACAGAGCACTAAAGACGGAAATAGTGCATTCCTGGAAACACGTTCATAGGAAAGGAAGAGAGTCTCTAGGAAAACCAAACTATGTCTCGGTGGAGCCTTATCTCCACTGGGTACAAACTAGAGCTCTCAAGCTGAGGATGCCTTACCCTCGTCAGGAAGTTCTTCCGTTAAGGGACTCCGTCCTTTAATTTATGTCTGATATGGAAAAACTTCAGGTTACTCTCAACAAAGTTCAGTAGGAGAAGAGGTCTTCGAGGAACAAGTACTGTATCTTAATGTGGAGTGTAAGAAAATACAACAACTATTGAAAGATAAAGATGCTCTGATCGAGATTTTAGAGCAACATGCTGTAGAAAATCGGGATGACCAAAGGAATTTGCTCGCTCCTTTCACTTGGAAAAGGAATGATAACCCGACAACGGCTCAAGAGCCCCGGTCAAAGAAAAGGAAAGTACCAGAACCATCACCTGAGCTCGCTTCAGATAGGACTCAGGACCCTTAAGTTTAGATTTCCTTTTGCAGCACTTTGTAAATTACTGTATTTCCATTTCTGCAATCTTTTCAATAAAACGGGGTTTCCCCACTGTTTGATATTTACAATCTAATTGTCAAAGTTTATTTTGATGAAACTAAAAATAGCTAATATAATAATTGCATATCATTCATCATTCTCACGTAACGCATTCTTCTTACCTACGAATCTCACGTTTGCGTCTCGATTCTAGAGTCAAATTGTCTCATTCGAACAATACTCGGGCCAATCGACAGAAAAAGATGGGTGATCTCGAGGAAGAGAACAGAGAGTTGGGGGAAGAGATCGACACTCTGAAAGAGGATCTGAGAAAGCTTCACAACGATATGCAAGCTCTGGCAGAAGTTCAGATGCAACAACAAAGGACTGTGATCTCAGAGATCGCATCAACGCCCGTAGTGGAGAAGTATGACCCTAGGTACAAAATGCCGAAAGATCATCCTTGGGGCATGCCTATTAACTATATCCCAGAAGGATATGTTTCGCCGATCACTGAGGATTAGGGAACCGCAACAAGAACCGCTGGGCCTGAAGGTTACAAACTTCGAGAAAGAAAAGATGCCAGGGGCATGACAGCAACTCCTGAAGGTTATAAACTTCGGGAGAGGGAAGGACCTAGAGTCACTGCCATGATGACTATACCACCACCCGTAGTACACACTGTCCCGGAAGGACAGATTCCACAGTTACCTTCTGGTGGAAATGAAAGTATGTTCGACAGAATGAATGAGTTCCAGGAACAGATCCTGGAGATGCAGAAAGAGCTGCAAGCCCTTCGCGGTCAGGATCTATTTGGAAAAGACGCCGCGGACCTTTGTTTGGTCCCCAATGTGAAAGTTCCGTACAAATTCAAAGTGCCCGAATTTGAAAAGTACAAGGGTAACTCTTACCCTCAAAGCCATTTGGTGATGTACCCTCGGCGAATGTCAACTCAGACAAAGAACTAGGAGCAACTGATTCACTATTTTCAGGATAGTTTAACCGGTGCCGCACTCAAATGGTACATGGGTTTAAACCGCACTAAGATCGGCACTTTCAGAGATCTTGGCGCTGCCTTCGTTCAACAATATAAGTATAACCTGGACATGGCACCGGACAGAGATCAACTCAGATCGATGTCACAAAAAGACAAGGAAACCTTTAAGAAATACGCTCAGAGATGGCGTGAAATTGCCGCCCAGATTTGTCCACCTCTTGAGGAAAAAGAGATGACAAAGATCTTCTTAAAGACATTGAGCTCATTTTACTACGACAAAATGGTCGCCAGTGCGCCCAGTGACTTTACCGAAATGGTAGGCATGGGAGTTCGTCTTGAGGAAGCAGTCCGAGAAGGACATTTAGTTAAAGACACTGGATCATCAAGTAGTACAAAATGATACGGTAGTGCTCTCCCTCAGAAAAAAAAGCAAGATATTGGCAATATCTCTCTCGGAAAGCAAAGGCGGCGGTACTAACCAGTAGCAGCTGTAACTCCTGCTATCAACCCTGCGCCTGTTCCTACGTATCAACCTCAGGTTGCTCAGAGCTAACCTAATCAACAGTAATACCAGCAAAGGACACAACAGCCTCTTCAGCAGGCTCGTCCTCCATATAATAACAACCGTACAACGCGACCACCAGGGTTCGACCCTATACCCATGTTGTACGCAGAACTGTTTCCATTATTACTGGTCAAGGGGCATGTCCAAACCAGGTCTCCTCTTACAGTACCGAAAAATCCACCTTTTTGGTTCAAAGCAGATCAGAGTTGCCCTTACCATCAAGGAGGACCGGGGCATAACATAGAAAACTGTCTCAGTTCAAATCCGATGTGTAAAAGCTTGTTATGAGTGGGGTCTTATCCTTCAAGGATACGAATCCTAATGTTGTCACGAACCCGTTGCCTCAACACAAGAAAGCTGCGGTAAATTTGATAGAGGGAGAGTCCAACAACAGCTATCAAATTCATGATGTACTCTTGTTAAGGGCCAACTTGGTCAAGATGCATTATAGACAGAGTGGATACGGCCATGTGCCACCTCATAACTATCACCAGTGTGATATCTGCTCTAAGAATAATCAAGGATGTTCTGTGGTGCAATAAGCTCTACAGGAACAATTGGATCTCGGATGGATCCAAGAGCACCGAGTTCGTGGGGTCAACATGACTTATACGAATTCCAACATCATTCAGAATCACAACATTCTGGCAATAAATGTCAACTTGGTGGCAATGCACTTAAGGCAAAGCAAGTACCATAATCTGCCACGGCATGATTACAATTCCTGTCTGACTTGCTCGGTAAACAAACAGGGATGCTCTTTTGTACAAGAGGCCCTCCAGCATCAGATGGATCTTGGATGGATTCAGGATTACCGTGATGGAAATCAGTATCAAGTGAATATGATTCAAATCTTTGATATTCCCTTAATGAATACCAGCTTGGTGGAGTTACACGCTACACAAGTCCTGCTCGGTTTTCTGACTTCGCATAATTATCAGAACTGTACAGTATGCCGTGAGAGTAACCAAGGGTGCGCTCTCGTGCAAAGAACTTTGCAACACTTGTTAAACCACTGGTGGCTTCCGATCTATATGGATGAAGACACGCAACAAATCAGTGTGGTTAATGGGAACCCTACTAGGCATCAAAGTCGGGATGTTCGATCAATGGAAACAGATCTAGTGAGGTTACACTGCATTCAAAGTAGACGTGGCCAGGTGCCACCACACAACTACGAATGCTGTAGAGTCTGCTCAGAAAATAACCAAGGATGTTACCTCGTGCGGGCAGCCCTTCAAAGTTAGTTGGCTCCAAAGGAGATTCAACCATGTCCAAGTTCTGGATCAATCAACTGGATGGCAGACTATTTCACTGATCAGAGTAAGGATGTTGTCGTGATCTCTGATTACGAAATGACCAAAGATATTTTCACCATCATCCCTCTACTTGACAAATTGAAGGTTCTTAACCAGGAATTAATTGAAGTTACTTACGACAGTCAGAGAAATCAAATGGCTCCTGTAGTTATCTATCTACCGGGACCAGTGCCATACAAGTCTGATAAAGTTATCCCTTACAAATACGGTGCAACAACAGTTGAGAATGGGAAGGAAATTCCATTACCCTCCGTCGTGAATATCGCAGACATCAGTCGAGTAACACGGAGCGGTAGAATCTTCAACAAAGGAGTTGGAGAACCTAACAGAGAAAAGGAACTTCAGACAGAAGCTCCCAATCCACCAGTCGGTCAATCCAGTAATCCCGACCTTTCAAAGAACGATGATGATATGCTGAAGCTCATCTAAAGAAGTGAATACAACATTATTGATCAGCTGTTACAAACTCCTTCAAAGATCTCTGTGTTATCTCTTTTACTCAGTTTCGAAGCCCACATAGAGACTCTACAGAAAGTCTTAGAACAAGCCTTTGTGGAACAGGATGTGTCAATACGACAGTTTGGCAGTATCGTCTCTAACATCACTTCCTGCAACAACTTAGGGTTTAGCGATGAGGAATTGCCAGAATAAGGCAAAAGCCACAACATGGCACTCAATATCACAGTCAACTGCCAGGACGATGCTTTAGCCAACGTACTGGTAGACACCGGATCGGCTCTCAAAGTCATGCCGAAGTCCACCCTAATGCGACTATCATTCAAAGGATCTCCGATGAGAGGCAGTGAGGTCGTCGTCAAAGCATTTGACGGGTCCAGAAAAACATTTATCGGCGAAGTCGACCTTCCCATAACTATCGGTCCTCACACTTTCCTAGTCACTTTCCAGGTCATGGACATCCGGGCAATATACAGTTGCTTATTAGGAAGACCTTGGATACACCAGGCTGGGGCAGTCACTTCGACACTTCACCAGAAGCTGAAGTTCGTCAAGAATGACCAACTCGTCACAGTCTGTGGAGAACAAGCCTTGCTCGTGAGTAACCTTTCATTGTCCACTGGTGTAGAACCCGAGGAGGTTATTGGAACTCAGTTCCAAGCACTTTCGGTGAGCAATGAGAATCAATCAGAAAAAGGAACATCGATTTCTTCGTACAAAGATGCTCTCAAAGTAATCAAAAGTAACAATGTAAAGGGATGGGGACAGCTTGTCATTCCTACTGATAATAAAACAAAGAAGGGTCTTGGTTTTTCTACAACCTGTACCCAGACAGCTGCTAATGATGAAAGTCTTCATCCCATTCAGAACTTCTTCCATAGTGGAGGATTCCTTCACCCAGTGTCTCAAGAAGTACATACCATCAACGAGGGAGATTCCTCCCACACAGATGAGGAATGGAAGTCCTATCTTAATGAGGACGGTTATATGTCTTAAGAAGAGGTGCCTACGCCATTTTGCTATCCTGCACAGAGTCCGAGATTTATACCGAGGTCAGACGCCGAAATGATATACGGAGATTGTGATCCGGAAGGATGTCGTGCTCCGCCAAATTCATTAGAGGAAGACACTCCGATGAAATACAACTTTGACCACGACTATTATGGCCCAATGGATAGTTTGCCTATCTGGCAGCCGTACCCAAGAGACTTAGGACAAGAAAACAGCCGAACAATGAAAATCAGCTGAGCGTCATTGGAAAAAATACTTGCGTCCCCACCATGTCATGGGATCAACACTCAGGTCATTCAGAAAACGTCCAGCACGACGATGAATTTGCAAAGTTTGCAGGACTAGAATTCATTAACTATGCTTTTCCCGAGGTCAACGTCATCGAAAGGGATGACTCTTCCAGTTCCAAAGAAGTGTGGGACACCTTGGGACAACCGAGTGGCAAGTGCGACTTCATGGTCAAATGCATCGCTCCTGAAAGCTCTCGTATCAGGCTCGAGGACATCCAGCCAACTGGATGGAGAGATACACCTGAGAGCACAAATACTATGCAAAATACAACTGAGGAATCCTCCTATAACAACTCTGCCTGGGAGACAGATTCCAACGATCCTGCTCCACCAGAAATCAGCGTTATTTCTGAAGACAAATCAAGGAAGGTACTAGAATTTGTGATTCACCGAGGAGTTCTCCGCCAATGGGTTGCAGTCGATGTTCCAAAGATTGTCCATAAGTCAAAGTAATTGTCGTCTTTATCTTAACCTTTCACCCTGCCCAGGTGAAACAGATGTTTTAATAGGGATCACTTTTTGTAAATGTCCCTCTTCGCTTAGCCCAAAGCGACAGAGTTTTGTTTTATAGGGCTGTAGTTTCAAGAATCGACCGAATCATAAATAAAATAACGCCGTTCTGTAATTTCTGCATTTATTGTTGGTTTCTCTTTTCTTTCTTCAGAAAATGGTAATCCTAAAAAATAAATAACAAAAACCAGCAGTAAAAAAATTTACACTGCACACACTCTTGCATTCTCTCTATCTCTTCTAAAAACAATCATAACGTCATGCAGATTGCTCATTTTAAACCCCGTTGAAACATACGATCTGATGCCTTCTCCCAACTTTGAATTCCTGGTATTTGAGGCTGAAGAAGAAATTCTAGAAGAGATCTCCCGATTACTCAGACAAGAGGAAAGGTCCATTAAACCTCACAAGGAGCCGTTGGAAACGGTCAACTTGGGTTCAGAAGAAGAGAGGAAAGAAATCAGGATTGGGGCGTTGCTCAGTCCGACTGTCAAAGAAGGTTTGATAAAGCTTCTCAAAGAGTTTCCCGATGTATTCGCTTGGTCCTATCAGGACATGCCAGGGTTGGATACCAGCATCGTGGAACATCATTTACCGTTGAGATCGGAATGTCCGCCAGTAAAACAGAGGTTAAGACGGACTCACCTAGACATGGCCATCAAAATCAAAGAGGAAGTACAGAAACAGATTGACGTAGGTTTCCTAGCTACATCAGAATATCCTCAATGGTTAGCCAACATAGTACCAGTTCCGAAAAAGGACGGAAAGGTCCGAATGTGCGTGGATTACAGAGATCTAAATAAGGCTAGTCCAAAGGATGATTTTCCTTTACCACACATTGACATGCTGGTTGACAGTACATCAAAGTTCAAAGTCTCCTCCTTCATGGATGGATTCTCGGGCTATAATCAGATAAAAATGGCGCCGAAAGACATGGAGAAAACTTCGTTCATCACCCCATGGGGTACCTTTTGTTACAAGGTAATGTCGTTCAGTTTGAAGAACGTCGGGGCAACCTATCAAAGGGCCATGACTACTCTGTTTCATGACATGATACACAAAGAAATCAAAGTATATGTCGATGACATGATCGCCAAATCTAAGACAGAGGAGAAGCATGTGACCCACCAGTCAAAACTGTTCGAGCGGCTGAGAAAGTACAAACTCCACTTGAATCCCAATAAGTGCACGTTCGGTGTCCGTTCAGGGAAACTTTTAGGGTTCATCATCAGCCAGAAAGGAATTGAGGTTGATCCTGACAAGGTCAAGGCCATTCAAGAAATGCCTTCTCCAAAGACTGAAAAACAAGTCCGAGGATTCCTGGGACGTTTGAATTACATTTCCAGATTCATATTCCTCATGACCGTGACATGTGCGCCGATTTTCAAATTACTCAAAAAGAATAGGACTGCGTTTGGACAGAAGACTGTCAAACCACCTTCGATAGTATCAAGGAATACCTGTTGAACCCACTGATTCTATCACCGCCAGTGGAGGAAAGACCACTGATTATCTACCTAACAGTCTTGGAAGACTCAATGGGTTGTGTACTTGTCCAACAAGACGAAACAAAAAGGAAGGAGTCTGCCATCTACTATTTGAGCAAGAAATTCACCGACTGCGAGACTCGGTACACTATGCATGAGAAAACTTGTTGTGCTCTGGCTTGGGCAGCCAAACGTCTTCACCAGTATATGATTCGTCACACTACTTGGTTAATCTCAGAAATGGATCCAATCAAGTACGTCTTTGAAAAGCCTGCTCTTACGGGAAGGATTGCCCGTTGGCAGATGTTGTTATCAGAATATGACATCGAGTACCATGCTCAGAAAGCCGTTAAGGGAAGTGTTTTAGCCGATCATTTGGCACATCAACCGATTGATGGTCAGGAATCAATCGTATTTGACTTTCCAGACGAAGATGTCATGTACTTAAAAATGAAAGATTGCGATGAACCGCTACCCAGTGAAGGGCCAGAACCAGGTTCCCAATGGGGACTAATCTTTGACGGAGCTGTCAATCATTATGGAAATGGAATTGGGGCAATCTGTGAGGGATATTCTCCTAGCTACCTTGTTTTAATGATGTCAACAAACATATTAGATTGTAATTTGAGCGGTATCACTTCACGTGTTGGGCATATAGCGTCTAATCATTATCGTTCATATGTCTGATGCATAGGATCTTGTCCTCTCCAAAAATAAATGTCCACTATCGTTTTAGTGGTGTCTAGTATGTGTCTCTGATCTTGGTCTGGTAAAAATGCTCAGAAAAATTGAATTTCCTGAAAATTTGCACTTCATGCGCTGACCCTTCCAGTCCATGCGCTAACCCCAAATTTCATGTGCTAACCTCCAAAACTTGCAGGAAAGCGTACAAATCTGTGGACACCAAATTCTTCTTTTATGCGTCGACGCATGAATGCTGGAGGTCGACGCATGACTTCAAATTCTGCAATTTTTCACTTAACTTCTTTTCTGTTATTTTTCTGTTATTATTTTTGTTGGTCATTTTTTTATATAAATAGTTTTGGTCATCCTTTTTATTTCCAACAAGAAACGTGAAAGATATATGTCATTTCTCTCTTCATCTTCATCTTCTTCATTGTGTAAACAAACAATCACACATAATCATCTTTGTTTGTGTTGCCCATTGATCGAAGTGATAACGTTCAGAATTTAGGAAGTGTAATCTTCATCTTCTGGGTTGAGAGTTTGGCAGGTGTTTCTTGAATAAAACCAGTTGGCTTTGTCCTCTAAGAATCGGATAGATTTTGGGGGTTTTTACACAAATTGTTCCTTCTACAGGGATTCGGCTGGGCGAAGGTAACCGGAAATTAGCGCAATTGTTCGGTTTAGTAGCTGTAATCAGAGGATCGTAGAAAAGAGGTTTGGGTTCGAATTCTTGGTAGATCGCAATTGACCGAGTGAAGGTAACTGAAGAACGGTGGTTTCTTTTGGTTTAGTAGCGTGGGACAGTAATTGGATCAACCATATTCGGAGCACTTGATTCATCTTGAATCAAGGGAAGAGAAAATTCTGCATCAACGATCGAAGACGTTCGAGGGTTTGGATGTTCATTATTTTCTCTTGTAATAAACAATTTTCAACAACTATATATATATATATATATATATCTCAATTCCATTTGTGGAGTTGGGGGCAGACGTACTCAAAGCGATGACGATTGGGGAACTGCCTAATCAAATCGCGTTTGTTCTCTCTTTCCTTAACTCTTTTACAATTCAGTTCGTTCGAATTTGTGAAGTCGCAAGTCATAGAAATTTCTGTAGTAGAGTAATTGTAAGCTGATAAAGTGTTTTGTTAAACTGATATAATTCCTTGAATTGTATCTTGGAGCAGCTTTACATTACCCTTCACTGAAATTATGCACTTGGTGTGTTTTCGCACACTAGGTGTATGATAATTTGTTCCAAAGCAAAATTCGAACTTGTTGTCTTTAAATTGCTTATCACTTTACCTCATTGGATTGGAATATACATCAACCAAGTGATATTTTGTTGATTGCGTATCTTAAGTGTAATATTCAAAACTGAATTTTTTCTCTTCTGTACTCATCTGTGATATATTCGTGCATATCCGATCCTTTTGATAGAAGGTTCGTTGTAGACGTTCTATCCAGTGGTAGCTTCCGCTTAAATAATTTTTAAAAATAAAGTTTGTAAAACATTTACGTGTAAAACTCAAGGGATCTATTCAACCCCCCTTCTAGATCCATAGCCATCGTCTAACAAGTGGTATCACGAGCTCCAGTTAATTCTGGTGCTTCAGTAAAACTTCTTGGATCATGGCGAACGAACCTAAGGGGGCTTATAATAGAGCTCCAGTTTTTACAGGCAAAAATTACAGCTACTGGAAGGATTGTATGCGCGTTCATATTAATTCCAATGATCGGAAGGTTTGGAACGTTATTTTAAACGGTCCCATGCAAATTACTATGACTAATGCAGAAGGCGTTGTCGTTCCTAAACCCAAAGCTCAATGGACTGAGGAGGATGAGAAAAAGTACAGCTATGATTGGAAGGCTCGTAATATGATCATCTCCTCCTTGGGAGTTGACGAGTATTATCGAGTCTCCCATTGTGAAACAGCCAAATCCATGTGGGATGCCTTACAAGTAGCCCACGAAGGCACTAATGATGTTAAGTTGGCTCGTATTAATACACTAACGCAAGAGTTTGATTTGTTTTACATGAAGCAAGGGGAAACCATTGCGGATATGCAAAAACGATTCACTCACATTATCAACAAACTGCATGTTCTTGGTAAACTAATTCCAAATGAGGTTTCTACTAACAAAATTCTGAGGTGTCTTAATAGGGAATGGCAACCGAAGGTCACCGCTATCAAGGAGGCCAATGATCTTGCTACACTAGACCTCACGACACTGTTTGGGAAACTTGATGAGCGTGAGCAAGTGCTCATTAGCTTGGATAAACATGAAAAGAGTATCAAGAAAAAGAAGGCAAAAGATACGGAGAAGAAGTCGATAGCTCTTAAGGCTTCTTATTCAAAGTCCACACATCAAGAGCTAAGTGATGATGAAACCAATAATGACAAAGATGAAGAATCCGGTGATGATATGGGCTTATTTGTGAAGAGATGCAATAGATATGTTTGTAAGAACGATATTCAACACTCGGATAGAAATCTAGTCAAGTTTAGGAAGCAATCTAGAAGTGAAGGAAATAAAAATGGCAAGGTAAAAGGTACGTGCTACAACTGTGGAAAATCCGGGCACTACAAGCCGGATTGTCCATCTCTAAAGAAAGACAAAGATAAGGATAATGACAAGAATCGCTCAAACAAAAAGTCCAATAAGTCTCGACGAGCATACATCGCTTGGGAAAGCGATAGTGAGTCGGAAAAAGATGATTCTTCAAGTGACGAAAGTGAATCCGTTAACTTTTGTCTTATGTCACACCACAACAAAGCAAAAGAGGTAAAGCATTCTAAATATGATCATGTTAATACTATGTCTCGTTTAGAGTTACAAAAGGCTTTTGACATGTTACACTATGAGGCTAAGGAAGCATTTCAACGCTTAGCCTCAAACAAAAGGATTTTCACATATTTGGAGAAGAAGGTTTTCGATTCCGAAAAGGAATTGGAAGCTCTCTAAAACTCTATAGTGGACACATCAAAAGCCAAGATTGAAAAGGATCCTACCTCTTGGTTCAATTGGGGCTGTGACACTTGTCATATTTGGCAACGAGAGGTGAGAACCCTCAAGGCCAAATTGGACAAGGCTCTTAAGCCAAAAGTTACGTTTGCTATTGATCGATCACATTTTTGTGAGAGCATGAATAATCCATATCAAAAGTATACCTATGTGATTCGAGATAGTCATAACAAAAGTAAATTCCAAATGAACTGTAGTTGTCTTTATTGTTGTAAGCCTGGTCATACTATTGTGAAATGCCACTTCAGAAGGTTTCTTGTTCCGAAAGGCATCTACCAGTGGTTGCCCAAGTGCGGTTTTGGTTTCACTCACCTTAAAGAACCCAATGAGAATTGGGTACCTACTCTCCCTTGATTATTTTTGTAGGTACAAAGTCTTGAGACCACCGAAAGAAGATGGGTTCAGGATAGTGGCTGCTCGAGACACATGACCGGAGACATATCTCTTTTTATTGACTTTGTGGCGAAGAAAAAGGGGTTTGTCACCTACGGAGATAACAACAAGGGACAGATTCTCGGCAAAGATAGTGTAGGTAACCCCTCATCTACTACATCTCTGATTTGCTGCTTGTGGAAGGCCGTAGACACAACCTTTTAAGCATAATCAACTATGTGACAAAAATTATAAAGTGTCTTTTTCAAAGGATTGTTGCATAGTTGAAGATTGCGACAAAAAGAACGTGTTTAAGGACTTGAGGGTGAACAACGTCTATATGCTAGACTTAAATGAGGTATTGTTGATTGGAGACAAGTGTCTAGTCGCTATGAATGAAGATTCATGGTTGTGGCATAGACGGTTGGCTCACATCAATTTTGATTTGCTTAACAAAATTGTCTCTAAAGACCTAGTCATCGGTTTGCCCAAAATTAAATTCACAAAGGATCACCTTTGTGATGCGTGCCAAATGGGGAAGCAAACAAGGATCTCATTCAAATCCAAAAACATCATTTCAACTATGAGACCCCTTGAGCTCCTCCATATGGACCTCTTTGGACCATCTAGGGTTAAAAGTCTAGGTGGTAACTATTATGGGCTTGTTATAGTCGATGATTTTTCTAGGTTTTGCTGGACAATTTTCTTAGCAAATAAGAGTGATACTTTTTCGGCCTTTGAATGATTTGCTAAGTTATCTCAGAACAAGTTAAACACAAACATTGGGTCAATTAGAAGTGACCATGGGGGTGAGTTTGAAAATCATTTATTTGAAGCATTTTGTGATTCCAACGGAATTGATCATAATTTTTCCGCACCACGTACCCCTAAACAAAATGAGGTAGTGGAACGTAAAAATAGAGTTTTGGAAGAACTTGGAAGGACTATGATCAATGATGGTGGATTACCAAAATACTTTTGGGCTGACGCCATAAGTACGGCTTGTTATGTTTTGAATAGGGTGCTCATCCGGCCTATTCTAAACAAGACACCGTATGAGCTTTTAAAAGGGCGTAAGCCAAACATCTCTCACCTTCATGTATTTTGTTGCAAATGCTTTGTGTTAAACAATGGGAAAGAGTCTCTTGGTAAATTTGATGCCAAGGCCGATGAGGGTATTTTTCTTGGATACTCTCAGTCAAGTAAAGCATATAGAATTTATAATAAGAGGTTACGCATAGTTGAAGAGTCAGTTCATGTTACTTTTGAAAATGTCGGAGAAGGTAGTTCTTTTCATGGTGCAGGTGTACCTACTGAAGACATACTCAAGGACAATGATAAGGGAATTGATCAGCCTGAACCAGTGCGTATTGAGGAGGAAAAGGATCACCAACCATTGAAAAGTGAGGATGATCATCATGCTAATAAAGATGAACTTCCTCCATCTTGGAAGTCTTCAAAAGACCATCCAATTGACAACATTCTTGGTGATATCTCTAAGGGAGTAACTACTCGCTCTAAACTTAGTAACTTTTGTTATTACTCTGCTTTTGTTTCCCAAGTTGAACCTAAAAATGCTAAGGATGCGTTACTCGATGAGCATTGGTTTCTATCAATGCAAGATGAACTAAATCAAGTCTGGAGAAATAAGGTTTGGGACCTTATCCCCCCTCCGTGAGATCATCGAGTAATCGGCACCCGATGGGTGTTTAGGAATAAACTTGATGAAAATGGAGTAATAATGCGTAACAAAGCTAGGCTTGTAGCGCAAGGCTATAACCAAGAGGAAGGAATCGACTATGAGGAAACTTATGCGCCGGTTGCCCGACTCGAGGCCATACGCCTTCTACTTGCCTATGCTTGTACAAAGAACTTTAAATTATTCCAAATGGATGTTAAAAGTGTGTTCCTTAACGGATACATAAATGAAGAGGTTTATGTAGCCCAACCTACGGGTTTTGAATCCCACGAATGTCCTGATCATGTCTATAAACTTAAACGAGCTCTGTACGGACTTAAACAAGCCCCTAGGGCTTGGTATGAACGTCTAAGCAAATTTCTACTAGATCAAGGGTATTCAAGAGGAAAGGTTGAGACAACCCTCTTTATTAAACGTCAAGGAAAACACTTAATTTTGGTACAAATTTATGTTGACGATATCATATTTGGGTCTACTAACATGACCTTGGTCAAGGAGTTTTCTAGTTTGATGCAGGGGGAGTTTGAAATGAGCATGATAGGGGAGCTCAACTATTTCCTCATATTGCAAATCAAACAACTTGAAGAGGGCACATTCGTGAGTCAAACGAAATATTATCTTGAGTTACTAAAACGTTTTGATATGCTGAACTGCAAAGCAATAGATACTCCTATGCCTACAAGTGCTAATCTTGATCGTGACGAAAAGGGTAAGGATGTTGAGGTAAAGAAGTATCGAGGTATGATAGGGTCTCTTCTTTATCTTACCGCATCACGTCCTGATATAATGTTTAGTGTATGCATGTGTGCGAGGTATCAGGCACATCCCAAGGAATCCCACCTAAAGGCAGTTAAGCGCATACTTCGATACCTTTCTGGTACTCCAAAGTATGGGTTGTGGTATTCCAAAGGTAGTGTTTGTTCCTTAGTTGGCTACTCCGATTCCGACTTTGTCGGGTACAAGTTGGATAGGAAAAGTACTAGTGGCACGTGTCACTTTTTCGCAAATTCCTTGGTGAGTTGGCACAGCAAGAAACAGGTTTTCGTTGCTTTGTCAACAGTCGAGGCGGAATACGTTGTCGTCGGTAGTTGTTGTGCTCAAGTCTTATGGCTTAAACAACAATTACTTGATTTTAACTTAAAACTTGAACGTATTCCAATTTTGTGCGATAACACTAGTGCGATTAATCTAACTAAGAACCCCGTATTGCATTCATGCACCAAGCATATCGAAATATGCCATCATTTTCTTAGGGATCATGTAGAGAAAGGTGATGTAATTTTTTAGCACGTTGACACTAAGAATCAACTTGCTGATATTTTCACAAAACCACTAGCTACAGAGCCTTTCTTTCACATCCGTAGGGAACTTGGCATTCTCGATATCTCGGATCGTGCTTAATAATCCTTTAGAGTATTGATCTTCACATATATATATGCTTGTTTGTTCTTTTCACTAACAATGCAAAGAGATATTTAGCCATATGTGAGGGATCTTATCGTCATGATGATCAAGGTAATATCGTTCCGATTTATAGATGTTCATCAATATTTTGTGCCATATTAATTACTCTAATCTTGAAGTTTATTGTGTTTTGAGCACTTATCGTTCATGTGGATGTTTTGTTCTGTATGTGCATATGTCTATTTATCTGGTTGGAACTTAAAAATTGCAAAATTTCACTTTTGTATGTTCATGCGTCGACGCATAGATTCATGCGCTGACCTACTAAATTTTCGGGATAGCGCATAAACACATGTTCAACATTTTTTTAAAAATTCAAGAATCATGCGCCGACGTACAGATTCACAGGTCGACGCATAACTTGACTCAACAAAATCTGAACTTGGCAAACAGCCTCGGGAACCTCAACAGCACCTTGATTGAGCTCAACCTTCAACTCGAGGACCTTCCACCACCAAGTCAACATTATAGGGGAAGAGGTCATCCTTTTAGGGGGAGAAGACCATAGAGCTTAGGGCATTATGCTTCATTTGTGTTTGCGTTTATGTCTTGTGGTTTGTTTTTTTGTTGTTGCTTAACTTTGACGTGTGCTTCCGTTTGTTTAAACTCTTCCGGAGTGAATGTTTTGCTTGTATGTTTTCTTTGTTCCTTATTTAATCATTCCTAAGTTTACATTAGCGGTATCATATGTGGATTCATGTTAATGTTTGATTGTTGTAAATATATGATGATCCAATCCGTATTATACTGCATTATTTTGACCACTGTCTTTTCTTCTTTTTGATGTTGTCAAAGGGGGAGAAGAATAATAAGCAGAAATTTTATTTACCAGATGTCAATGACAGGGGAGCTTTGTTCACTCTCGTATTACATATCTCGTGACAGCTAAGAAAGTGTTGCCATCATCAAAAAGGGGGAGTATGTGAGGGATATTCTCCTAGCTACCCTGTTTTAATGATGTCAACAAACATATTAGATTGTAATTTGAGCGGTATCACTTCACGTGTCGGGCATATAGCGTCTAATCATTTTAGTTCATATGTCTGATGCATAGGATCTTGTCCTCTCTAAAAATAAATGTCCACTATCGTTTTAGTGGTGTCTAGTATGTGTCTCTGATCTTGGTCTGGTAAAAATGCTCAGAAAAATTGAATTTCCTGAAAATTTGCACTTCATACGCTGACCCTTCTAGTCCATGCGCTAACCCCAAATTTCATGCGCTAACCTCCAAAACTTGCGGGAAAGCGCACAAATCTGTGGACACCAAATTCTTCTTTTATGCGTCGACGCATGAATGCTGGAGGTCGACGCATGACTTCAAATTCTACAATTTTTCACTTAACTTCTTTTCTGTTATTTTTCTGTTATTATTTTTGTTGGTCTTTTTCTTTTTATATAAATAGTTTTGGTCATCCTTTTTATTTCCAATAAGAAACGTGAAAGATATATGTCATTTCTCTCTTCATCTTCATCTTCTTCATTGTGTAAACAAACAATCACACATAATCATCATTGTTTGGGTCGCCCATTGATCGAAGTGATAACGTTCAGAATTTAGGAAGTGTAATCTTCATCTTCTGGGTTGAGAGTTTGGCAGGTGTTTCTTGAATAAAACCAGTTGGTTTTGTCCTCTAAGAATCGGATAGATTTTGGGGGTTTTTTCACAAACTGTTCCTTCTACAGGGATTCGGCTGGGCGAAGGTAACCGGAAATTGGCGCAATTGTTCGGTTTAGTAGCTGTAATCAGAGGATCGTAGAGAGGAGGTTTGGGTTCGAATTTTTGGTAGATCGCAATTGACCGAGTGAAGGTAACTGAAGAATAGTTGTTTCTTTCGGTTTAGTAGGGTAGGACGGTAATTGGATCAACCATATTTGGAGCACTTAATTCATCTTGAATCAAGGGAAGAGAAAATTATGCATCAACGATCGAAGACGTTCGAGGGTTTGGATGTTCATTGTTTTCTCTTGTAATAAACAATTTTCAACAACTATATATATATATATATATATATATATATATATATATCAATTCCATTTGTGGAGTTGGGGGCAGACGTACCCAAAGCGAGGACGATTGGGGAACTGCCTAATCAAATCGCGTTTGTTCTGTCTTTCCTTAACTCTTTTACAATTCAGTTCGTTCGAATTTGTGAAGTCGCAAGTCATAGAAATTTTTGTAGTAGAGTAATTGTAAGCTGATAAAGTGTTTTGTTAAACTGATACAATTCCTTGAATTGTATCTTGGAGCAGCTTTACATTACCCTTCACTGAAATTCTGCACTTGGTGTGTTTTCGCACACTAGGTGTTTGATAATTTGTTCCAAAGTAAAATTCGAACTTGTTGTCTTTAAATTGCTTATCACTTTACCTCATTGGATTGGAATATACATCAACCAAGTGATATTTTGTTGATTACGTATTTTAAGTGTAATATTCAAAACTGAATTTTTTCTCTTCTGTACTCATCCATGATATATTCGTGCATATCCGATCCTTTTGGTAGAAGGTTCGTTGTACACGTTCTATCCAGTGGTAGCTGCCGTTTAAACAATTTTTAAAAACAAAGTTTGTAAAACATTTGCGTGTAAAACTCAAGGGATCTATTCAACCCCCCTTCTAGATCCATAGCCATCGTCTAACACAATCATCATAACACCTCAGGGTACCCACATTCCTTTCACTGCCAGACTAACGTTCAAGTGCACAAACAACGAGGCCGAATACGAAGCTTGTATCATGGGTCTCAAAGAAGCGATCGACTTAAGGAGCAAGAATTTGGACGTATTTGGCGACTCAGTCCTGGTTATCAATCAGATCAAAGGAGATTAGAACACATACCAATCAAGATTGATTCCTTATAAAGATTACGCAAGAAGGTTGTTGCCCTTCTTCAACAGAATCGAGTTTCATCATATCCCTCATGAGGAGAATCACATGGTTGATGCATTAGCCACTCTCTCTTCCATGATTAGTGTAGGTCAATGGAATGACATACCTAAGATTGACATAATGTGCCTTGAAAGGCCCGCTTACATCTTCACGATTGAAGCAGTCATAGACGATAAACCTTGGTACCATGATATTAACTGCTTCCTTCAGAAACAGGAGTACCCACCTGGGGCATCAAGAAAAGACAGGAGGACCCTCAGAAGATTGGCAGGCAGCTTCTTCCTGAGCAGTGATACACTTTATAAGAGAAACTTTGACATGGTCTTACTCCGATGCGTAGACAGACCAGAAGTAAACATGCTGATAAAAGAAATTCACGAAGGATCCTTTGGCACTCATGCCAATGGACACACAATGACGAGAAAAATTCTGAGAGCATGGTATTATTGGTTGACCATGGAATCTGATTGCTACAAATACATGAGGAGGTGTCATAAGTGTCAGATATACTCGGACAAAATCCATGTACCGCCAACACATCTCAACGTTCTCTCTTCCCCATGGCCTTTTTCCATATGGGGAATTGACATGATCGACATGATCAAACCTAAGGCTTCGAACGGACATCGGTTCATCCTGGTAGCCATTGACTATTTCACCAAGTGGGTCAAAGCAGCGTCATACGCCAATGTAACCCAACAAGTGGTGGTCCGATTTATCGAAAACAATATCATTTGTCGTTATGGTGTTCCAAGCTAGATCATTACCGACAATGGATCCAACTTGAACAATAAGATGATGAAAGAGTTGTGCGCTGAGTTTAAGATCGAACACCATAACTCATATCCCTACCGACCCAAGATGAATGGAGCGGTAGAAGCGGCTAACAAGAACATCAAGAAGATTGTTCAGAAGATGGTTGTAACCTACAAAGATTGGCACGAGATGCTACCCTTTGCCCTTCACGGTTATCACACATCTGTCCGCACTTCAACAGGGGCAACCCCTTTCTCTCTAGTATATGGCATGGAGGCAGTGCTCCCCATAGAAGTAGAGATCCCATCGATCCGGGTACTAAAGGAAGTTAAGTTAACAGAAGTTAAGTGGTGTCAAAGCAGACACGATGAACTGAATCTGATCGAAGAAAAGCAAATAACGACACTATGCCACGGTTAGTTGTATCAACAAAGGATGAAGAAGGCGTTTGACAAAAAGGTCCGACCTCGCGTCTTCAGAAAAGGAGACCTCATACTCAAGAAGATACAATCATTTCTCACTGATTCCCGGGGCAAATGGACCCCGAATTATGACGGCCCTTATGTGGTCAGGAAAGCCTTCTCAGGCGGCGCCTTGAGACTCGCAACCATGGATGGAGAGGAATTTTCCTACCCCACAAATGTTGACGTAGTCAAGAAATACTTTGCCTAAAATAAATAAAATATAAAAAAAATGTCTCGGTGGATTGAAAACCCGAAAGGGCAGTCCAGGCAAAAATTAGAGACATAATCGAAAATCATCCCGGTGGATTGGAAACATCACAGTACAATCCAGGTAAAAATTAGGGATAATGGCAAGTAACTATGTTCAACAAAGGGGCAAATCCCTCAGCAATAGTAATGCCATCGGTTAGGAAAACGCCAGTCAAGGTCATCTTCGACAGAAGCTCAGGATGTCCAGAATTCAAAGTTGGTAGAAGGATAGTGGTCGTTATGTCTCAATGTAGCCCTTTTCCCTTAAATTACCATTTTCTAACTTTGTAAATACTCTGTGGAATCACGCGTCTGGCTGATTTCCATCCTATCAATAAAATTTGAGCCCTAGTGCTTTTGTTTGCAGCTCTCATTTATTTTAGCTTTACAGAAGACGTTTTAACATGATTAACGATTCTTGAAATAAAACAACAATGAATTTTACTTGTTAAAATTTTTCTGCTTTTCGAAATAAGGGGCAATTTCTTTTGACTATTGAACATCGAAAGAACAGCGATCGCTACTCCAAAAGTAATTGAGCTCCAAAGTGCAGAATTAAAGTACTCCTTCTTAATCATTACGCCTGAACGAAGGATAAACTGTGTCAGAGACCGTATTTCATCCGAAACCCCCGGCAGAGTTCTTATCTCCTAAGCCCGACCAACGGTTTTCCCCACTGGGACCGTCTCTCCTAAGCAAGGCAGAATTGCTATCTTGAACCACTGATACTTTTTATCCCCTGCAGTGGCCGAGTATCCAGTCATGTTCATCTGTTAGTCTGTATGTCGTGTCAGTTTTGTCAGTATAAACATACATACATCATGCATTATTGATTCATTCATATTCATATTGCATCATTATCACTCTAGTCGGTCTTATTGCCAAATGATAAAAGTCCTCTCAATCGAGTTATCAGTTCTTTCCTCGTCAGGAAGTGAATCATCTAAACGATCTCTCCTCCAGTTTATTTCTGGATTGAAGTCAGTCCGCGACCACTTTGATAACTTGAACCTTTGAAAAGCCAGAGAGCTTCCGACAAACATCACTCTTCGCCATTGAAGATGATATCTTCGCTTTCCCGGATTAAGGAAAATCCCCAGAGAAAGCCTCTTAATCAGAGATTTGGTAGTACAGCAGTTTTTCTCCAAAAAATTCGCTGGCGAAAAGGTCATCGGCACCTCAAAATTGGATCACATCATATGGAATTTCTCCGAGAAGATCCCGAGAAAAGTATGATGTGGTAACCCCAAGCGAAAGCAGTCTCTCAAGAGAATCGTTTTCCCCCAGTAGAGTCAACGAATGGCATCTCCAATAGAGAAGTTTGTACACCTTTACAACTCATACAGATGGGCTCCCCAGCAAGTCTGACATCAAATCTTTTTCCATCAAATGGCATCTCCCAAGGAAAATTCGGCGAGAAGATTGAGGAAAACCGCTACGAACAGCGTTCCTTGTCAAGAAAGTTTATTGACAAAAGAAACTAAGACTAGTTCCTCGGTAGGAAACCAGGATCGATGGGAAGTTTATTTCAGCAACTGAGACCAGTTCCTTAGTAGGAAACCAGGATTGAGGGGAAGTTTATTTCAGCAACTGAGACCAGTTCCTTGGTAGGAAACCAGGATCGAGGGGAAGTTTATTTCAGCAACTGAAACCAGTTCCTTGGTAGGAAACCAGGATCGAGGGGAAGTTTATTTCAGCAACTGAGACCAGTTCCTTGGTAGGAAACCAGGATAGAGGGGAAGTTTATTTCAGCAACTAAGACTAGTTCCTTGGTAGGAAACTAGGATCGAGGGGAAGTTTGTTTTCAAAAGAAAATTGAGACCAGTTCCTTGGTTGGAAACCAGGATCGAGGGGAAGTTTTACCTTTTCTAAGCATCATCGCTCATCAAAAGAAGATGAATGCGTAAGCTACCATTCATAACCACCATCAAAATTTCGGGTATTTCGATATTTAATCATCTTGCACCCCGAATGCCCGAATACCTTCGTCATTCACACCTTCGGTCCAAGAAGATTAAATAGGGGCATCTGTTATACCCCAAATTTTGACCACTAAGATTTCCCATCATTGTGCACATCATCATCACAATATGGATGGACCATCATACCTCATTAGTCTCCCCAAAGATGGGTGAGCATCCACTACAATCAAACTTAGGGTTTCAAGCCCTCTCAGAGCTCTTAGACAAAGGATCAATCAAGAAATGACATGATCTTCAATTTGTCTAACCTCTCAAACCTCCATAAAGGATCAAGAGGACTCCCACATCAAGAATTAAGCACAAGGCTACAACATTCTAAGTGGATTAAGCCTCAAGATCGCTAGTGTCACCAAATTAGGGTTTTGGTCGACCAGGGCCTCCATATGGAATTTTTCCTTTGGGCATGAGCCAATGCTTCAAATCATAACCCAAAATACTCTAAGGGACATCATAAATCCAATCATCAAGTCAATTTAGCCTCAGGGGATGCATTCACCAAAAATCAGAAATTAGGGTTTCTTGACTTAATTCACCCCTAAGTTGACTTTTGGGACAAAACATGAGCCAAGACCTCAAGACATGATTTGAGGGTTCCTAATACACTACATTGATCCATTTGCAATAATGGATTGATCCAAGAAGCTTGATTCACAAGTTTCAAGTTCATCAGAACCACAGTTAGGGTTTTCACTTTTGACCAGGACATGCTGCCAAACCTTGGGACATGATTCAATACACCCTATAACACCTATGAAATTAATCCATCAAATTTGATTTAGATCAAGGACTTGATTTCATAGAGGATCTCACAGTTTGGAATTCATCTGATAAAAAGTCAACTGTGCCCAAAAGTCAAAGTTTGACTTTTTTATTTTTTGATCAATTATAGTCCCTTAACCCTAAAATGATGTTAATGTGTGATTGGAATCATCATTCATCAAGAAAACCCAATAAAAGTGAGGTAACTTGTAAAAGGGGTAACCATAAAAAAACTTAGAAATTTTCTTAGTTATGGAACAAAGTGGCTAGGGTACCAACTTCCAAGGATCATAACTTGAGATCCAAGCAACCATTTTGGCTGATCCAAAGATGGATTTGTAGCTCTCATGGCATACTTTAAAAGTGACAACTACACCTCATTCTAATTCATCATGGATTTTGAGTTATGGTTGGATCAAAATGGATGAAAACATGAAATGTCACTTTTTCCAACACTTAGTGAAATTTTCACTAAGTCAGAATCTATTTCACTTTTTACAAAATGTAAGGGCATTTTTCACTTGGATCCAAAAAGTGTCAAGACAAACTATGATCACACATCTGTTGTATCATATAAGGGCTTTTCAAAATGGCCAAGAACCCCATGAAACTTCACTTAAGCCATGAGATATGACAATGGCAATGTGTCTTGCTGCAAACTGTCATGGCAAGGCAGATTTGTGCATTTTGCTCGATTTGAGCAAATTTTGCAAATGACAAACAAGTTTATCCATCTGAACACCTCAGGGGGAGACCAAGGAGGGACAAACACTGATCCATAAGCCTCCCAAGTCTTTGGAACTAAAATTAGCATGCCAAACCTAAAAAACCCTAAGGAGGGGACAAGACTCCAATTTTGTTTTGGAGCATTCAATGGATGCACCAAGGTGGCATGAACTGAGCCATTTCCAACTGAATGAGTCAAGGATGATCTCTGAACTAGGGAACCAGCAGCCTGTGCTCTAACCTCTAGTTAATGGCTAGAGGAGACTTGGATTCCTATTGATCAACATTTGCCAAACCTCTGCTGTAGTTGCCATTCCTTATTCCTTGCAAAACAAACTTGCTCTACTATAAATAGAGCTCATTTGTTCTCAGTTTAAGTACACTAAAGCCATCAAACATATGCTTTCCTCAAAATCACCTTCTCACTTCCAAATTTGCCTTCCAAAGCAAGTCACTATCAGGTTTTGAGTTTGAGAGCTATTCCAACCAAACCAATCACACACACACCTCATAAACATCATATAGAAGTGATCCAAACACTTAAACAACAACTGTAACACTGATTTCTCAGAATCACCAGCCAGTTGCTCAAGGTTTTAACCAAGTTGCAGCTGAGATGCCATGAAGTGATCCAGCCATTTCCAATCAAGTCCAAGCATTCAAACACACTCCATATGGTGTAGGGAAGCTGTTCAGATCATCATAACTCATCTGTAACACCTCCAACTCAAAAATCACTTTGCTCTTGCTGTCACGACCTTCAAGTAAGCCTAAACTTGGTCATCTCTTAATCTATGCATATTTCCTCGCACAATACTTTTGCCAAATGTTCATAATCATGCATAGAATGTTTCCCCTCAATTGATTGCTTTGTTTGAATCGTGTATCAAAATTCTCAGCCTTCATGCAAATTTTAGGGTTCTTGAGGTTTTGTCTTGATTTCTTATTACATGCTTAAAATAAATGAAATTAAAGACCATAGACATGATCGTGAGGTGAAAACGAGCAGATTGATATGTGAATTGTGTGATTTCATCAAGTATTCAGTGAGATTGGATAGAAAATGCAAATCAGGCCAAACTCAGAACCCGCACGTGTTCTTACCATGTTCTTGGCGCCTTTTTCACAAATTCAAATATTTGAATTTTGTAATTTTATTTAATTGATTCAAAATTTAATTTCTCTCTGAGTTTTAATGATTTTGAGTTGATTATTTTTTAATAATTCACAAAAATGTCAAAATATTTTATTTTGCCAAAAATTCCCAAAAATATTATTTATTTCATATACTTGATATTTTTGAAAATAATTAATCTTTTATTTGTTTTTTTACATTTAAAATATTTTTCCTCCTTGATTTTCCAAATTTAATTGGTTTCCAATCATTTTGTGGATGTAAACATGATTTTTCAAACATTAATCCAAGATCACAACTTGTTTTTCACACATGCTTGATAATTTTAATCATTTTAATTAAATTTTTATTTAATTAAAATCCCTTTTGAAATTAATTTAGGGTTTTGATTTTAGTCACCCCAAACAAATCATTTTCAAACACTCATGGGCCTCTAATAGAGTGTAAGACCCAACCTTTTTATAAACCAAAATGATTTGGGCCTCAGTGTATTGTATAAGTCCCGATACCGTCAAAACGTACGGCGCGATCGTCGCCTTTTCAAAATAACCCTGGGCTTCTCCTTGAGCTATAAGTCTCATCTCTTGTACAAAAATAAATCTTTGGGCCTCTATTAGAGTGTAAGACCCATCCCCTTTGTAAATACACCACTTTTTGGGCTTTAGTCATTGTATAAGTCCCACTGTATTTTCAAAAACAACGGCGCGATCATCGCCTTTTTAACAAAAACAACTGGGCCTCTCCTCGAGCTATAAGTCTCATTCCTTTTCAAAAACAAAAACTTTGGGCCTCTAATAGAGTGTAAGACCCAATCCCCTTTTAACCAAAACCACTTTTGGGCCTCAGACGTGTATAAGTCCCTCTGCGTTAAAAGAAAAATCTCGGCGCAATCGCCAGTTCAAAAATCAAATCATCTGGGCCTACCCTCGTGTTATAAGCCCCATTTCTTTTCTTTAAATTTCTTTGGGCCTCTAAATAGAGTGTAAGACCCATCCCCTTGTACATAAAAACTTTTTGGGCCTCACGTATCGTATAAGTCCCTCTGTACAGTTTTTAAAACAACGGTGGGATCATCGTTAAAACTTGGGCCTCTCCTCGAGCTGTAAACCCCAACAATCTTTTCAAAGCACTTTCTCCTTTGATTTTGAATTAAAATGTATGTTGTCATCAAAACTTTCTTTAATTTCTTTGTTGAACAACTAACCAAACAGCATGGAAGCTCTATAACGGGTAAGTGTTTATCCGCTTTCATTTACCGCTTTCATATATATAACTGTATTGTGGGGCTGCTTCACTGTAAGTCTTCTTTCACATCCTTTTATATACTTGTCACATATCCACTGTGTAATACTAGTATAGTTATTTAGAGTTTTCCCCGGCAACTACATCTAGAACTAGGTAAAGCCCTGTTGGTCACTCTTAAATACAAACGAAACTAGATCCCCCGTAGGATTCCAGATACAGTCTTCCCTCCTCTTGGGGTTAAACAATATGGAACAAAGAGAAAGGCAGTATTCTCGGTGAACCTTTTCTCAGACTGTCACCCTTAGAAATTGTCAAAGAAACTCTAACTCCTCAGAGATGATATTTTCTCCATGAATGACATCTCTTGAGTTTCTTCCAAATTCTCGAACTTTCCTAGAATGATCTCTTCTCTGTGAATTGCATTTCTTGAACTTCTCTTGGTTTGGGGACCCACAGGCTTCCTAAAAGCATCCCCGCCTCCTCTTGGGCGTTGTACAAGGACCCTTCGGCTTCTTAGAAGTTTTCATGCCTTCTCTTGGGCTTAATACAAGGACCCTGACGACCTCTTAAAGGTATAAGATAGAACTTAGTCATCCTTTGTTAGAGCAGTCTTTCCCGCGTCAAAACTCCGGCCATTGTAGGGTTGATACTCATCCCTTAATGCTCGTGCCTCCTCTTGGGCATTGTACAAAAGATAAAACTCTAGACTTGGACAGCCTAAGCCTCTTGGGTCTCAAAGACATTCTCAAGTTCCTTTCAAACATAGGAAGAAACACCGATCACTCTGAAACCCGGTCTCTCTTGAGAGTTCCCCACCCTTGGGTCTGCCTATGGATATAATCCTCAGCAGTAAGACAACCTCCTCTTGGGCTTTGTACAAATGATTATACCTAGCGGAGCTAACCTTTTCAGACTCTCTTGTTGAGTCCATCTCTTTTAGCCTCCGTCTTGGGCTTTGTACAAGACATATAAAAAACCCACTCTCTTGTTGAGTATAAAAGATGCTCTTGTTGAGTCAACTTTTAGCCTCCGTCTTGGGCTTTGTACAAGACATATAAAAACACTCTCTTGTAACGTATAAAAGACTCTCTTGTTGAGTCAATTTCCTTTTAGCCTCAATCTCGAGCTTCGTACGAAACAGTAAATCACTCTCTTGTTGAGTATAAAAGACTCTCTTGTTGAGTCAATCAACCTTCAGACTCACTTGTTGAGTCAATCACCTGTTCAAGACTCTCTTGTTGAGTCAACTCTTTTAGCCTCCTTCTTGGGCTTTCTACAAGACACATACAAGCACTCTCTTGTTGAGTCAAACCCTTTCAGCCTCCATCTTGGGCTTTATACAAGATACATTTATGCCTTGCTCTTAGTCTTTGTATAAAGAAAACCCCGGTTGAGTCAATCAACCTTTTAGCATCAAATTTATGCCTTGCTCACAGCATACAAACATCAACAACTCCTCTTTAGAGATGACAAATTCTCTCTTAGTCAAACCTTTAGCTTCACATCTTGGGCTTTAAACAAGATACAAACCACCTTTAGCTTCATGTCTTGGGCTTTGAACAAGACACCAAAACAACCTCTTTCCTCCCATAGAATAGGAGGAACTACGATCGCTCTGATTTCCCTGTTTCGGGAATACGTAGGCATAAGATTGCAAAAGTCTTAGCGAGCATACTAATCAAAAACCCAAAATCACGTACCTTCATATATCCATCAAAATCATTAGACCTAAAACCTCACAAATAGTTCAGATCCTGTTTTTAAGCAAATAACCCTAAAAGACGAACCCCCTATTTTGATAGCATCTGTAAACCAACAGTTTTGACTATTTAACCTCAGTTTGCAAGCAGGGTTAATTGGAGACATATATTCCCCTTCCTTAATCAGCTCAACAGGATAAAAAATGAATCGAACTGTAGTACCAAAGTGATAGCGATTCGAAACCACAAAAATTGTGCTACACATGCAAGGGTGGTTTAAAGGCTGCTGAGTTTTCACAAACAATTCCCTCAATGTTCGTTTATCAAATCAACTAATTAAAACAGATAAAATGAAAATTCTATATACTACAAATGCGTGGATTTGCTCAGAAAAAGAAATAAGTAAACAATGGAAATATTTAGCCTCAAACCTCACTTGATTTTATATTTGGAGGTTAAGTACAAACAGTGGTGTCCCTTTTCTTGATCAATAATCACTCAATTCGGGTACTTCAATCTTGATTACTTTATTCACTTTTTTGTTTGACTGCTTTTCTGTTCAATGATAAGGTAGTAACTCAACTGAAAAAGAAACAGGCACAAACAAATTCATTAATCAGGGAGAACGAAACAATACAAAATTTTGGGCAAAGCAATTTTTAGTAGCTCCCCTCTTCATCAAGCCGGTAGATATGGGACACCTAACAAAACAAAAAGAAATAAGACTAAAACTACGGAATTATATACTATGTGTATAGGGTCTTACAAATATATTTTTTGGTGATTGGTTGCATCGGACTCATCATCACATACTCTGTGTGAATAGGAGCTCCAACTAACCTGTACAACTCATTAATAACACAAAAGTTCCCCCGAGTTATTTGGGGGAGTCATCCATATATTTGATGTTATTCTTAATCAAAAAACCCACATTTATAGGCTCCTCGTTTAGGATGGACATGAGAGAATGATACCTTTTCATAATAAACTCTGATTTTGTTTGAAACCGCCTCTAAGGTTTGGACTAAAAAGGATGCAAAGGCCTTGGGTATAGGGCTCATCTCTCTAGTCTTAAGCTTGATGGTTTCTGCTGCACTATCACTCCCTCAGCCCTCGGGTTACAAAACTCCTCTAGCATTTACTGACTCATCTTATCAGACAAATGAGAACTCCTCCTATTTTGGATACTGCATCTAAGAGGAGCTTGGAGATGAAACAAAATGTTAATAATTTTAGGTGGGTAATCGAAAAATTTACCTTAACATAGGATGTATAGTCCTTAAAGTCTCGGTTGGAAGCATTTGCATAAAACTAAAACCTGATGGACTGATTAGTCTCCTTGATCAAACCATTTAGGTCCATCCACCCTCTCACCTCTAGCATGAGGCTCGTCTCCTCGTACCCATTGAGATTTGTCACATCAAAAGCGCATTCCTTTACTACCGTGTACTCTTTGATTTGCATAAATTTTTCTACACTATCTTGAGATGCAAACATATATGTAGGATATTCTGGAGTAGTTTGAGGAGGAGGAGGAGAACAAATGATGGTGATTGATTGGAAATGAGGATTCTCTTTTGTGCCATTTTCTACAAAAAATTTCAAATAATACAAAAAGGATGCAAAAAGGAATGAGCAAAATTAGTAAAATTAAGGAGATAATTGGAGTTGGTACGAAAAAGCTAGGTAAAAAGCCCTTTGTATAGACTCTGAACGCGTTGAACGCGCATGCGTTGCCCAACAGTAGGGCCAATGGTCAGATGTCCAACGTTCATATCCATTAACGGTCACAACGCGTTCACGTTAAGCAGCAGCACGCCCGCGTTAATTCTAGGGGTGAATTTCCATTTTCCTTCACAAAATTCAGCTAAGACTCTTTTCCTCAATGATACTTGCTACTTTCACTTCCATTTATATATTTTTCACACTTAGCACACACACATTAAAAATACCAAAACACTAAAAACTCAAAACATGCTAAAATTTAAAATTGACAGAAATTAAATTAACTCGACTAAAAATATAATATGTCACGAATTGTGGGTTACCTCCCATGCAACGTTTATTTAAGATCACTAGCTTGAATCTAGATCCTAAGGCTCTACGAGCATCGAAGACACCCTCTTCGATGCTTTTTTAGTAGGTGGCAAGGCTCTCAGCTCGTTTCCCTTAACACTGAAGATCTTTGAGTCTCCAGGATCCTTCACTTCAAAACTTTCATCCTCGCAAGTTTTTTTAATTGTGTAAGGTCCAGATGCCTTACACCTAAACATGCCTTATACGTGTTAGAGTATAAATTGTTTATTTGGAATTTTGCATATTGAACTTCCACACTCTCCATGTTTAGAACACAATTACCATTTGAATGATCACCTCCGTGGAAATCACATCTCAGAGTTTGGATCTGGCTCACATTAGCCTGGGTCAACTGAGAAGCAGCCAACTATTTTGTAAAAGCCTCCAATTAGGATAGAAATGCAATTTGTGTGTCAATAGCTAACACGCCTTTTCCTTCCACTGCTCGCTCATTCGAGCGGTACTCGTTTTGACATATATTTTCAATTAGTGTCTTAACTTTTTCATCAGTCTTTGCTCTCAATGTGCCCCCTGGCTTGTGGAACCTTGTTTTGCAGGTAATATGCTTCTAAACAAGGACATCAACTTTTGATGATGACAACCAATGATAAGTCAAGCAAAATAATTAAGAGGTTAAATATGCAAAGCTAAGTGTTATGGTTTGATAAACTTGACTATCCAATGAGGGAAAATAAAGTGGAAATAATCTAAAGCCTCATCTCATAGCCACTCAAGCATGTGTCAACATAAAAAGAAGTATCCAACAAATGCTTGAAGCAATATATGGTGATCTCTTAACTTATTATTAGTGATCTCCTATTTTATTAATGAGTGAATTTTTGTAAAGACAGAAGTGTGAGTGCACTATCCTCTTAGATATGTTTTGAATGATGTCAAAACTAGGGCACTTAGCATTATGTGTATATTAGGTCTTATTGTCTATGTATAGATGTGCATCATCATAATAGGACATTTAAAATCAGATTAGATAAGCCATTACAAATAAAAATTATGACTTTTCATGAAAACAAGTCCATGAGTCGATACATCAAGCATATTAGTCAATACATAATGAAGAATTGTTAAAAATACATCTTTGTCTTCTATGTATCGATTCATAGAATGAATGAGTCAATACAAGTTGTGAATGAGTCGACTCATCCATGGTTGGAGTTGACTCAAAACAAAAGTATTTTTGGCAATGTAGCTCTGCTCTCTATGAGTTGATACATAGTGCAAATGAGCCAATACATAACGCGAATGAGTCGACTCATCTTGTCTTAGAGTCGATCTTACTGAAGATTTTTTTCAAGCAAACCTTCCTGCCTTCAATGTATTGACTCATTAAGTCCATGCATCGTCTCCAAGGCCTTATGTAATTTTTTTGCTAAAAATGTGTTTTATTTGTTATTTATTTTACACACACACACACACACACATAAGTAAGCATTCATGCATCACTTTTATTCATTGAAACCAAGAACATAAAAATAATTTTCTCATCATCTTCAAACTTTTATCTTCATACATTCAACAATTACACATAATCATTTTTGTTGAGTGTCATCTAGATTAGATTGATAAGGTATAATTTAAGATTGTTGTAATCAAGTTGGGTTGAGTATTCTTTGGGATTTCATTGATAAAAGCTTTAGGTTTTTTCCTCCAAGATCAAGGATTGATTTATGGGTTTTTGCACAAGTATTTACAAATTGGATTCAGTCGAGTGAAAGCTTTGAAGAACAAGGGTTTTGTCAAAGGAGTAACGGTAACCGGAGGATCAATTGAAAGACTTGGGACAAGATATCGCAATTTGGATTCAGGCGAGTGAAAGCTTTGAAGAACGGGGGTTTATTAAAGTAGTAACGGTAATCGGAGGATCAATTGACTGACTTGGGACAAGATTTCGCAATTTGGATTCAGCCGAATGAAAGCTTTAAAGAATGGTGTTTATGTCAAAGGAGTAGAGGTAACCAGAGGATCAATTAGAAGTCTTGGGTGGCTTGATCTAGCTTAAGATCAAGGGAAGAGAAGAAGTTAGAATCAACATCGAACATAGGGTTTGGGGGTTTAGATTTCTACTTTTTCTCTTATATACAACTCTTGCAAAGGTTAATTACATGTCTCAATTCTATTTGGAATTGGGGGCAAACGTGCAATTGGGGAACTACCTAAACAAATCTTGGTGTTCTCTCTCTCTCTCTCTCTCTCTCTCTCTCTCTCTCTCTCTCTCTCTCTCTCTCTCTCTCTCTCTCTCTCTGCAATTTGATAACAAACTTAGTGAGCAATTTGATTAGCTGAAAATTCTGGTTGTGTTGAAGTATCTTAAACTATTTTTTGTTAGACAATTGCAATTGGATTTTCATACTATCAACACAAATGGAATTAATTTTGGTGTTTATTGCACACCAACTGTTTGATAAATTGTTTGCACACTAAGTGTTCAATAAATTGTCTTAGTTAATATTCATTTTTTATTTTCATTCGAAATCGTTTATCATTGTGTGATTTAGTTCAAACGTATATTGTAAACATATTTATTTTATTTCTCATCTTTAGTATACTTTTTTTACGGTTTATACGCATATCCGATTCTTCCAATAACGGTTTGGATAGATGAGTTTCAATCCGGAATAGCTTCCTCTTGCCATAACAAATATTTTTCAAACCAGAATTTTCAATTGAATAAAATTTTATTGACGATCTATTCAACCCTCCTTCTAGATCATTGCCCTTGTCTAACAAGTGGTATCATGAGCACTGGTTTATCTTGTGCTTCAAGATCGCTTATTAGATTATGGCTTCCGAACCTAAAGGGGAGTATAATAAAGCGCCTATTTCCAATGGCAAAAACTATGGTTATTGGAAGAATTGTATGTGTATCTATATCAACTCTATTGATAGAAAAGTATGGAGCACCAACCAAAATGGTCTATTTGGAATTACTATGACCAATGCGGATGTTGTTGTTGTACCTAAACCGGAAGCACAATGGGATGCGGAAGATGAGAAAAAATGGTCTTGTGATTGGAAAGCAAGGAATATTCTAATCTCCGCTTTAAGACTTGATGAATATTACCATGTTTCTCATTGCGAAATCGCTAAAGCTATGTGGGAATCATTTCAAGTTGCCCATGAGGGTACAAATGAAGTCAAACAAGATAGAATCAATACTTTGAACCAATAGTTTGAACTTTTTCACATGAAGCATGGTGAAACCATTGTCGATATGCAAAAAAAGTTCACTCATCTTGTAAACCACTTGAATGCACTTGGTAAGCCAATTTCCAATGAAATTACTACTGATAAAATTTTGAGATGTCTTAATAGGGAATGGCAACCTAAGGTCACTGCCATCAAGGAAGGTAACAACTTATTGAAATTAGACACCACTACTTTGTTTGGTAAGCTTATAGAACATGAGCATGAGCTCATTTTCTCGGAGAAGCATGAGAAAAAGCTTAAGAAAGAAAAGAACAAGGAAAATAAGGTGGACAAGAAGTAAATTGCTCTTGTGGCTTCTAGTTACAAGTCCTCTATAAAAGATTAAGATGATAGTGGAACTAGTGATGATAGATGTTCGGATGATGAAGAAATGAGGCTTTTGCTAGAAGGTACTATAAGTACATTAATAAAAATGGAGTGAATTACTCTGACAAGAATCTCATCAAATATAGAAGGCATTCAAATACCTCCAAATAAGATGAGAATAAGAAGGAAAAATCTAAAGGTTCATGCTATAATTGTGGAAGATTCGGTCATTACAAGTCGTATTGTCTGTTGCTTAACAAGGATAAAGGAAATGGCAAACAAAAGAGGTCTAGCAAGCCTAGAAGAGCATACATCGCATGAGATAGTGATAGTGAATCCTCCAAGGAGGGTAGCTCAAGTGAAAGTGATGAATTGGAAAATCCTTGCCTTATGGACAAGCATAAGAAGTAGAATGTAAGTCATTCTAAATATGAACCTATTGATAAAATGTCTTATTCTGAGTTACAAATTTCTTTTGAAAATCTACATGGTGAAGCCGTAGAAGCTTTTAAAAGGTTGTCTTCCAATAAAATAATATTTTCATACTTAGAATCCAAAGTTTTAGAAACTCGAAAACAAATAGAAGCTTTTAAGCAAACCATGTTAGAGGCTTCAAAAGTTGATGTTGAGGATGAGAAGTCTTCTTGGTTTGGTTGTGAAACTTGTCACATTTGGCAAAAAGAGGTTATTACTCTAAAGGCCAAATTGAACAAAACTTTAGAACCAAAAGTTACCTTTGCTATTGATCCAACAAAATTTAAAAGATCTTTAAATGTACCTTACAAAAAGTATAATTTTGTTGAGAAGGAATCAAATAAGAAAAGTCATTCTCATCGTCACATGACTTGCCACTATTGTTGCAAGAAAGGCCATACCATTGTTAAATTCAAATTTAGGAGACACCTAGTTTCTAAAGGTGTATTTCAATGGTTGCCCAAGTGCAACAATGTATCCACTCACTCTCAAGGACCCAATGAAAATTGGGTACCTAGCACTCTTGTTTGATCTTGTAGGCTGAATGTCTTGGCTCCATGGAGAGAATGTGATTTCTTGATAATGGATGCTCAAGGCATATGACGGATGACATTTCCCTATTCATTGACTTCACGCCAAATAAGAAGGGCTATGTAACCTACAAAGACAACAATAAGGGTGTTATACTTGGTAAAGGTAATGTAGATATTACTTATTATTAAGGAGTATGTGCATGTTACTTTTGATGAATCTTATCCTAGATATGACAGGAAAGGTATTTCTTTTCTTGATGCAGGTGTATCTCAATAAAACATACTAAAAAACACTGAAAAGGGAATTTATCAACCTGAAGCAGTGAAACCTGAGGAGGAGGAAGATGACAATCCTGAAAAGGAAAAGGATGAGAGTCCAACTAAAGTGGATGATCTTCCCTTGGCGTGAAGTACTTCCAAGGACCATCCAATCTATAACATTATTGGAGACATCGCCAAAGGCATAACTACATGCTTCAAGATAAGTAATTTTTGTTATCACTTTGTATTAGTGTCACAAGTTGAACCTAAAAACGCAAAAGATGCCTTAATTGATGAGCAATGGATTATGTCCATGCAAGGTGAGCTAAATCAATTTAAAATAATTGATGCGTGGGACCTAGTCCCACCTCCACGAGATCATTAAGTTATTGGCACCAAATGGGTTTTTAGAAATAAACTAGACAAAAATAGGGTGATAACAAGAAACATGGCTCGGATAGTGGCTCAAGGATATAACCAATAGGAGGGCATAGATTATGAGGAAAATTCTGCTCCAGTTTCCCGCCTCAAGGCTATATGCCTTTTACTAGCTTTTGCATGCTCTAAATATTTCAAATTATTTCAAATTTATGTTGATGTTATTATATTTGCTTCTACTAACATGCCATTGGTCAAAGAGTTCACAAAGTTAATGCAGGGAGAATTTGAAATGAGTCTAATGGGAGAGTTGACTTACTTTCTTGGACTTCAAATCAAGTAGTTCAATGAAGGGACGTTTCTGTGTCAATCAAAATAATGCCAAGAATTGCTTAAACACTTCAGAATGGAAAATGCAAATTCAACCGATGCTCAAATGCCCACTAAAGGAACTTAGATAAAGATGAAAGTGGTAAGGATGTTGACGTTAAAAGATATAAAGCTTTTGTTAGAAAGTTTCATTTCATGTGAGTGCATTCTCTGTCTCTCATCCTATGAGGTAGTATTGTTTCACTTATCTTTTTGGTCGTACGTTTTTATTTAATATGTTGCTTATCTATAACTCATTTATTTGATTGCGTGTTTATGATCCAAGATTGTGTGATATATTTGATGTATGACAAATTTCATGTTTGTTCACTTCCAGAAGTTTCATTGATTACCCATGAGGTTTTCAATCTATATGTTTATAGTGACATCATGTTTGATTTCATCATCATATGTATTTCATGCTATTATTTTCTTACATTTGAAATATTTTTTAATGATATTTGTGTTTGAGCATATTGTTTACTTATTCTTACATGAAAAATGCCATTTTGGCATGAATTCTACTAAGTTCACAGTGTATGCCTTAACTAAATCCATCTTAAGTCAGTATGTACTGATACATAGAGGTTATTACATGATACATAGCTTAAGGATTGATTTTTATAAGATTCTATGTTCAGTATGTATCGGCTCAAGTCACGAATGAGCTGATACATAACTCAAGCTTGGATTTCTCATAACTCTTTGTCTAGTTTGTATCGACTCCAAGTGAGGATGAGTCGATACATAGCTTTAAATTTAAATTTCTTTCACATACTCGGTTCAGTATGTAGCGGCTCATTCCATAGAAGAGTCGATACATTAGAAAAAAAATTTCTTTTTAATCCTATGTAGCGGCTTCATAATGAAGGTTTAATACGAGTCTTTTCTGTTGGGTCACAATCAAGGAAATGAGGCTCTTTTCATTTTCAAATGGGAAACACTTCGTATCACTTTACGTCAAATTAATGGAAGGAATTATTTAGAATTACTGTGTTGTTTCATGGATCAACCTTCTTTGATCATGCATTTCATTATTCTTTTGATTTTAAAAGCTATTTGAACTTGTGTCTCAAAGTAACAAGGCCAGAAGACAACATGGATACAGTGTCAACGAGAAATTTGAAGAGAATTCCTCGTCTTTTTCATTGGATTGTCACGCATGTTTTGTATCTAATGTATCTTTTCAAAATAAACTTAGGATTAATTGGCCAAATTATTTCGTGTCACAAATGTTTGTGATTAGAGAGTGTAACAGAGGATCCTCCTTATGTTATGCTTCTATGATTGTAAAAATCTCCAGCACCTTCGAATTGGTGTTCCAAATCTTCCAAAAATTTCACCTGATCAGGCGTAATAATTCAACATGAAAAGAATGAGACACATGGGGTGCCATTGGGATGCAAATCTTCTTCTTTTCAGGTGATTTTCTCATTTTACTCACCTTGTAGCATTGAGGTTGTTCATGTTGATGCTTTGTGGCTTGAAACACATTGAAAACCATTTGGTATTTTTTGAACCTCATTGATAACTCACCCAACTCCAAATTAATCAAAGCCTTTCCTGTTTCCAGGAATGGCCTTCCAAGAATCAGTGGGGGTTTCAGCATCCTCGGGCATGTCCATAATTATAAAGTTGGTTGGAAAAGTAAGGCCACCACCTTAACTAATACATCCTCCAAGACTCCATACGGATACGTTACAAATCGGTCAACTAATGTGAGATTCAAGAGGGTAGACTTATGGTCTCCACAACCCAACCTCCTTATCATTGAGATCGACATTCGATTAATGCTTTCCCCGAAATCACAAAGAGGCTGACCAACTTTTATAGGCCAAATAGAACAAGGGATAGTGAACCTCCAAGAATTAGTGATTTTAGGTGGAAGCTTCCTTTGAATGATAACACTACACTCCTAAACCAAAATGGCATTTTCATCATCTCTCAAACATCATTTTCTAGAAAATAGTTCTTACATAAACTTAGCTTACACCGACATTTGGTCCATGGCTAAATAGAAGGGGATGTTGACTTGAACTTTTGGCAACATCTCCTTGAACTTTTTGAATTTCTCTTCTTTTTCATCTTTCTTCTCAGGTTTCTTTTTGAATAAAGGGTGGGGTGCTTTAATATAATATGGGAGAATAAGGTTAGAATCATTAATAATATGTTTCTTGGTCCTCCCCCATAGTGAGTTATTATCTATAAATTGGTCAAGATTCCAACCTTTAACCTCATCATTACTTTTAATCTCACTTTTTCTCCTTCATTTTTCTCATTCTCAGCATCACCTTCTACAACCATTTTCTTTTCACTCTCTTTCTTCTCATCTTCACTCTTTTTCATCTCCCTACTAGCTTGTGTGGGTGTACCTACCACTCTACACCTCAACCCAATAGAACTTTAGTTTTCATTCTTCGGGTTATCCACAGTGTTACCATTGAATCCCCCTCCCGAATTAGCCTGAGCCGCTATTTGCTCAGACAACTGCCTAATTTGTTGCCATTTGACATTGCATCATCTCTTGTCGCGCATGACTTACTTTTAGAAAACTCTCTTGGGTAGAAAGCATGAACCCCTTGATAGTTTCCTCCAACATAGATAGTTTTCATTGAGGCGCTTGAGATTCTTGAGGTGTAGCTTAACCACCATTCAAGGTTTGATTATTGTTGCTCCACTTGAAATTAGGGTAATCCTTCCACCCGTGGTTATATGTGTTAGAGTACAAATTGTTTCTTTGGAAGTTTGCATATTGAACGTCCACACTCTCCATGTTTAGAACACAATTACCATTTGAATGATAACCTCCACAAAAATCACATCTCAGAGTTTGGATCTGGCTCACATTAGCCTGGGTCAACCGAGAAGCAGCCAACTATTTTGTGAGAGCCTCCAGTTGGGCTAGTAATGCAGTTTGTGTGACAACATCTAACATACCTTTTCATTTCACTGCTCGCTCATTCGAGCGGTACTCATTTTGACATGTATTTTCAATGAGTGTCTTAACTTCTTCATCAGTCTTTGCTCTCAATGTACCCTCGTCTTATGGAACCTTGTTTTGCAGGTAATATGCTTCTAAACAGGGATATCAACTTTTGATGATGACAACTAATGATAAGTTAAGCAAATACTTAAGCACTTAAAGATGAAAAGCTAAGTGTTATGGTTTGATAAACTTGACTATCCGATGAGGGCAAATAAAGTGGAAATAATCTAAAGCCTCATCTCAAAGCCACTCAAGCATGTGTCAACATAAAAAGAAGTATCCAACAAATGCTTGAAGCAATATATGGTGATCTCCTAACTTAGTATTAGTGATCTCCTATTTTAGTATTGAGTGAATGTTTTTAAAGGCACAAGTGTGAGTGCACTATCCATATGTTTTGAATGATGTCAAAACTAGGGCAATTAGCATTTTGTGTATATTAGGTCTTACTGTCTATGTCTAGATGTGCATCATCATAATAGGACATTTAAAATCAGATTAGATATGCCATTACAAGTAAAAAGTATGACTTTTCATGAAAAACAAGTCTATGAATCGATACATCAAGCATATAGTCAATACATAATGAAGAATTGTTTAAAAAATACACCTTTGTCTTCTATGTATCGATATATAGGACGAATGAGTCAATACAAGTTGCGAATGAGTCGACTCATTCATGGTTGGAGTCGACTCAAACTGAAAGTATTTTTGGCAATGTAGCTCTGCCCTTTATGAGTCGATACATAGCGCAAATGAGCTAATACATAGCGCGAATGAGTCGACTTATCTTGTCTTGGAGTCGGTCTTACTGAATAATTGTTTCAAGCAAAACTCCATGCCTTCAATGTATTGACTCATTAAGTCAATGCATCGACTCTAAGGCCTTAGGAATTTACTCATTCGAAATATGTTTTTAACAAAATTAATATTATTCTAACACCTAAAGCCTCCCAAATAGGATATCAATTTAAATATGCCTTGTAACATAGTCTCTAGGTCATTTTTTAAAGTGAATTTCAAGTAGTTTATTTATACAGTCAGGCATATCCTAGATTTGTACATTAAGTTTGGTTAGCTAAGAAAAATTTGAAAAAAAATGAAAAAAGGCATTGAAAGACAACTGTACCTACTAAGTTTGGTAACCTTCGCCTGGTTACTTAATCCAACAGTGGTTGAACCCTAATATCCACAAAAATTTTAAAAAAAATTCATGCTTAAATGTGCTTATGATCAAAAATCAATATGCGAGCATGAACAAATAAATAAACATAAATTCTTTGGTTTTTCCTTATGTGTGTGCTATAATTATCCTTATATTAAATGCCTTAATGTTGTTGTCCTGAATGAAAGAAGATGAAAAGAATAAGATAAAGAGACTTAGGTACAAGGCTATGGTTTGAATTGGTATGTTAAACAAGAGACTTTAGTCCATAAATTGTGGTTTGTGTTTTTACAATACCCTTGGTGTTAACTTGAGTATCAAGAAAATTAACCTTTAACCAATCCGAATTTGGGATCATGTATGGATATTAGTGTTTGTATTTTTTATAGGCTCTTTTCACATTTATGTTGCTGCATTTTCATTTCTTTTATGCAAGCTAAGTTGCTTGAGGACAAGCAACAATTCAAGTGTGGGGGAATTCGATAACATGTGTTTTTCCCGTTTTAATTTACTCGATTTTAGTAAATTAATGTCTTTTTATGCTCTTTTTTCTTTAATAAGCTGATTTTTACTTTGCATTGCAGGCACAAAATAATTGACATTGAATACGGAATGAAATGAAGAAAAAGCAAGAAAAATGCAAAAACATAGGTTGTAATGGGGATCATGACGGTAGTCACGACGGTAGTCACGGCGACAATCATACACCATGATGGTTAGGCACTCATGCCCTCATGAGGGACAAGCACCCATGCACCATGACTCCCGTCATTGATCCTGGATATAGAATCCCCCCTGTAATTATGTTCCTCAAGGGACAAATGTTAAGCATGATGTCCTAGACAAATGGTTCGACAAGTTAAACCAGAAACGCCACAATAGCAAATACTAGATGATGGAGCAGAAAAGAAATAAATAACACGATAGTTGTTTACCAAGTTTGAAGCTAGCAGGATTATACCTAAGTGAATCGTACACTCAAAGATACAACAGAGTCGCCACCGAACTTTATTTAGTCCCAAAGGACATGGAAAATATCGATAAAACCCAAGGGGAAGAGAAACAGGTAAGGGGCTCAGTTATACAAGAGGAAGGTACTAGCACCTCACGCATCCGTCGTACTCGACGGGAACCATTCTTCTTGCTTCTAGGCTCGGATGGGTTATCTATCTAAAGGTTACTAGCTAAAAAGGGAAGGTAAAAAGAAAGTGCTTGTGGAGAATTGGGTCCCTCGTGCCTATGTATCCTCATAGTGCAATGAGGAATTCATAGCTCTGTAGTTCATGGAACTATGAAAGAGGATGAAGAATGGAAGAAGGTAGAAGGTAACTCGCCAAGATCTCGTGATCTCATGCCTACGTATCCTCATAGTGCAATGAGAATTAAGAGCCTACGTAGTTCGGAGAACAAAGACATGAAAGGGAAGAAACGATGTCTAAACTAAGAGCGAAAGTAAAGGGAACGACTCTACTGGGGAAAATAACAGAATGGTGTTACAATCGAGAAAGAAAGGCAAAGGAATGGTGTCAAAATCAAGAGAATAAAGAAGCAAAGAACTTGATTCAAGATAAAGTAAGATCCATTGGGGATTTGGTATATTAATTGACAAGCAGTGGTTAACCGAAGAAAGAAGATTATGATTCTGCGGGGAAAAAAAGGGTTGGTGTCAACAGACAGGTGATAAGCCGAACTCAATTTCAGTTTCGAGCCCAAAGCTTCTTGTAAACTCTCCCAACATATGGAAGTGAACCTTGGATCTATATCTGACACAATACTCAACGAAACTCCATCCAACTTCACAATCACCTGAATATAAATCTCCACCAGCTTCTGCAAAGGAAAACTAATATTAATCGGAATAAAATGCGCAGACTTCGTCAGTTTATACACCACTACCCAAATGGCATCATGCCCCTTGGAGTATTAGGCAACCCAGTCACAAAATCCATAGAAATGTGGTGTCTGTTCGTAAACTAAACTTATATCTCTGAATTGCTCAATCAATTCCAACTCTTTAACCATCATAGCAGACATATGCAAGGTCTTCCGACTCAAAGCATCAGCCACGACATTAGCTTTACCGGGATGATAGTTCAAGCCGAAATCATAATCCTTTAAGAATTCTAACCACCTTCTTTGTCTCATATTCAACTCCTTCTGATCAAACAGATATCTCAAGCTCTTATGATCACTATACACTTCAAATCTGGAACCATAAAGATAGTGCCTCCAAATTTTCAATACGAACACAAAATCTGGACTCATGTCTAAACTTTATGAAAAGTTTTAAAAGAAAAAGTGCATAAAAGCACAAAAGGTTTAAATGAGTTTAAGTGTTTTTTCTCTTTTTGAAATGGTCAAAGTATGTTTAGCATTGATTGACATTTATTAAAGAAAAATGAAGTTTGAAAAATGAACTTGACAAAAGTCAAGGTTTTTGGTGAAAGAGGTTATAGTTTGAAAACAAGAAGGTTTTGAATAAGGGAGAAGATTTTGAAAATTGAAGAAGGGGAGGAGATGAAGTGACTACCCTAAAACATAAAATAAAAACTGAAGAAAGAAAGATCTAACCACACAAGGAGCAAGCACTTGACAACAAGTCAACATAAGCACTCCTCTTCCTTTTGGATTTAAACCACAAGCATAATAACCAGATGAAATAAAGCATCTGAAGAAAGCCTCGAGTTAAGTGTAGCGCAATTTTCGTGAACTGCATTTGTGTGCCACATGTGAACTTTTATATTTATCCTATGCAAAAATCTAAATAAACCCTGCAAAAATGCAAATGTTAAAAGAAACAAATTGCAAATAAAGAGAACTGGAATCGACGGTTGATTATACTAAGGGAAGCTACTAACACCCTAAGCATCTGTAGTACTCTACGGGAATCTCTTGTCTATATCTATGGTTATTACTATTATTTGCTATTATTAATTGGGAAAGTTTATTGCTTTTGAGTGATGAAGAGAGTGAGAAATGTTTTTGTTGTTTTTGTAATATATGTGGAAAAGGGAATTTGAAGAAAATGGAAAGAGGATGAAAAAGAAAAAAGAGTACTCGCCAAGGGTTGAGACCTTGTGCCTACGTATTCTCAAAAGAGAAATCAGAGCAGACGTAGTTCGGAAATATGGGAAAAGCTTGAAGGAAATTTATAGCTCGGGGACTACGAGTTGTTGGGTTTTTAAGAACCAAGACAACGAAATGGAAAAGATTGAAAGCAAAGCTTGTAAGGATTGATTGAAAAAGAGTTAAGAGATTTGAATCAAGAGCTGAAAGATTTGTAAAGGGAGATGCTTTTAAGAAGCCTGAAGGTCCTTGTATGAAGCCCAAGAGGAAGCTAAGGGTCCTATGATGCTGAACTAAAGGTGAAAAGGGTTTAAGAGGGGTTTCACCAGGAAACCCTCCTCTCTTTGCTGAGGTGTTCTAAGGTTGAACTAAAGGGATCGTGCTACGACACTTGGATAAAGCCCAAGAGGAGGTTGTGGATATGAATGTGAATATGAGTATCCGAGAAAACGTCGGAAAAGAAGATGAAGATGTGAATATCTGGGAAAACGTCGGAAGAGAAGATAAGGTAAAAAAATGAATATCCGGGAAAGCATCGGATGAAAATAGAAGATCTTGGATATCCGGGAAAACATCGGATGGAAAGAGAGAATATTTGGGAAAGTGTTGGATGTGAAGGAAAGATGTAAAAAAAGAAAAGGTTGCTCGATAAGATCTCACGATCTTATGCCTACGTATTCTCAATGGGGTCTTGAGAAATTAGAGCGGTCGTAGTTCACCTTAAGGGGCTCTAACTACAGAAAGGAAAGTTTTGATCGCACGGTGGCGAGAGAAACGATTTGATAAGAGGGGAAATCTAACCTAATGTTGTCAAGCAAAGATGGACCTAAGGTTGAGTTTTGAAGGGAAACTCTACCCCAATGTTATCAAGCTTGGATGAACATCCTAATGTCTACCTTACTTCAAACTTAATCAAAAATTAAGTTGAACTAAGAGATCCTAAGGGAACATGCATACGTGGCAAAGCATCGCGGAATAAATAAAATATACATGGCAAAACATCATGAAATCATAGATATACATACATGGAAAAAACATCATGTAATGAAACTATACACAGAAGAACATCGTGTTAAAAGCATTTAATCGAGGAAAAGCATCAAGATTAATCAATAAGCATGGCATCACAAAGATTTAAATTCAACAAAATAACAAGTTGAAATCAAAGAAATAAAAATGTTTAAGATAAACACAATAAAGAAATTAACATGTATATGAAGCTAATCAATTATGAAATTAATAATCAACAAACTAATTTTAAAAGAAATTGACATCTTAAACATAATTCAAATATTTTAGTCATTTTAGTAATTAAACAAATTTAACTAAATTAAATTAAACAAATCATAAGAAATTAAAATTGAAATAAAAAAACATAAATTAAATGGGTCATGCTAGTATTGTGAAAATAAAGAGTGAGATTAGCAAAAATATATGGACATACTAAACTAAGCCCACCAAACAAAACCTAATTTCTCATAATAAAAATAATAATATATATAAAAATATAAAATTAAATGAAAATAAATATAATAATATATATAAAAATATAAAATTAAATGAAAATAAAAAATTAAATAAAAGATAAATTAAGAAGAGAGAGAACCTTAGTATTATGGTATGAAGTATGTTATATGTGTTGTAGAAGTGAATGTGAGAAAACAAGTTTAGTGAAATTGTTTTGGTGTCATTGGAAGTGAAATATGAGTGTTAATTATAAGAAAACATAGCTTGGGAGTGAAGAAAATGATGTAAGAACATTGACATAAGCTCATGACATAAGTTTAAATATGGAAGCACATGTTCTTTGAAAATTGAATAAAACAAGTTTGAATTGTTGAATGTAGAATGAAGAAGATTGAAAGTTGAATATTGAAATAAAGAAAATTTGGTTCATTGAATGTGCATTGATGAATTTTGTAGTATATGTAGTAGTGTAAAATAATAAAAACAAGTTTATATTATATATAAATAATATTCAAATAATATAATAAATAAATTAAATATAATAAAGAAACTAATAAAAATTAAGTTTATTATAAACTTGATTAATAAAAAATAAAATTAATTAAAATCGAAACCGAAACCAGTAAAAAAAAAAGATAAAAACTGTCTGTATCGAGGTGTCCGAAAAAATAAAATGAACACACCAAAACGATCAGCAAAAAATATACGTATTGAAAAAATATAGCGTTTTGTCAATTTTTGAAATTGATTTTACCCGGTAAAAAGGCTCAGACGGGTCAGAAAAGCGACCGAAAATAGATGAAAAAATAAAATAAGCACACCAGGTTAAAGTACGTGAAAAATAGATTAAGAATTGACATCTGCAAATTTGATTTAAAAAACTGCCCGGACATCGACTTTTTTTTGCACAATTGACTTTCAGTTTGACCAAAACACCTGAATATTTAACACGTTATTTTCGGCTGATAATTCAAATAATATGCATGATAAAAAATATATAATATGATATGCATATGATGTAATGTGAAAATACAGTCAGATGACCGAAAATAATTAAAATGAGGGGGGTCAAAATTTAGGGTATGGCATTAAGCCATAGCAGAGCCAAAGTAAGGTCTTCCCAGTGTTTAAAAGCCAATTAGGAGAGTCATGCATCAGATGATTTTTATAATGCCAAAGTATCAACACCTGCACACAGAAATTTTCCCAACAAACAGACAAAAGCAACACAAAGGTCCATGGTCTCAAATCTCCAACAGCATAGGGCAAGAATCCTAGATCTAAATCCGAAGTCCAAAGTCCAAAGTCCAAGCATAAGATTATAACAGTCCGAGATTAAGAGAACCAAGTTTTTTAGTGTTTAAGTATTTATTAGTGTCTTAAAAAGAGTATGGTCCAAGTGGACAAAATTAAAATAGCATAAGCATAAACATGTGTCCAAATGGACAAAGAGAAAATAAGATGATAATATGAAGAAAAAAATTCAAAGAAAAGTAAAAGCATAAAAGTAAATGACAAGAAAATAAAGAGCAAAAATTAAAAGGTGCAAAGTAAAGTTAGGGCAATTATATAGTTAGTATATTAGTGTTAGTGATGGAGAACAATTTGGTCATTTTTCAGAGAATACTCGACTATTCAACCATAAGCATGAAAATATGAATCCATACATCATTAAGGGAAGGGCTCCAACTCGGATAAAATCGACGAGTATGCCAACTAGATCACAAAGAGACAATCTATTTCGCACCACACTATGGCGAGTAGGAGATTGACAACTCACTTACAAAAACAAACCGATTTCTGGTTTCGGGACAAAATGTAACGTTATGTTAAGAAATCGTAGCACAACCTATGAGAAAGGTTATATTATGGGAGGCCAATCAATACACTATTTGTGCTAACACAAGCTAGAGAAATGACATGTAAGTCAATCTCCTAAAGCTTGCCAAACTAAAAGAAAAGAGGTAGTGGTCTCATCTTGATCAAAACTTCAAAGAGAAGTTTCATGATATTTAAGATTTTCATTGACCAAAAATAAAAAGAGAAGAGGGGAGAAGGGAAACCAAATTGAATCACAACATTTGGACCATTCCATCTTCAATTTCCATCACTTTTCTTGGTGGATTAAAGTACTAAACCTATCACTAATTCATAGCCTAAAATGAATCCAATGATTCACTTAGAGATTGATTTGAACTAATGAAGGTTTATCCAACTTCATCAAACACCTAAAGTCTATGGAGTTTGAAGAGAAAATTAATCAACAAACATTATAATTCAAGTTAAAACAAAGGGAAATAGAAGAAGGAAGAAAAGGAACCAAAATAGTCCCAAAATAAGCCAAAAACAACATTCTGACTTGTGTTAATCGATTAACAGTATATGGTTAATCGATTAACACTGCTTTGACAGCAAAAAACAGTATGAAAAAATGCATTTCAATGATTCAATCATTTCTTCAAACACCTCATGATCATGTATGCAATTGAGCATGAAAATTCTATCAAGTTAAGAGCAATTAACACTAATGAAATCACAAATGTAGCTCAAGGAATCAAGTAACAAGAATCAACAAGAGATCACATTGTGGAAGATGAGAATTAAGCACAACAATGGTGGACCAAGAGATTTACCAATCCAAATCTGAATTTGCTTCAAATAAACTTCAAGAATCACTCTTCAAAGCTTTGATCTACAGAATTTGATGTTGATGAAGTATTTTGATGGAGGTTTAGCTCAAAGATTAGTAAGCTTCAATGAAAAGCTTACTAACTTTTAATGGAGGAAGAGCTTTAGTGAATTTGGGTAGGTGAAGAAAATTGAGAGAATGAGAAGGAATATTGACAAGATGAATTTGGCTATCAAAAGCTTGTTCAATGAATGAAATTGTGGGTGTTTATATAGAATTTAGGCTTGGAATGAGTGGTGGCTTAGAATTTGGTTTGGAGCCAAAATTAGGCTTGGTAATTGGCTTTGGAGTGCAAATCAAATATCAAGTGGTGCACATGTGTGATTGAATGAGGGTGTATGGTGGAAATACTTGTGATTATGTAGGGGAATTATTTTTGTGATGATTTTGCATGATCTAGAATATTCCACATGAGGTCACATTTGAAAATGGTGCCAAAATGCTGCAGAACTTGAAAATGTTGTTTCTGGCCAAAAATTGCACCTGTTAATCGATTAACCTCAGGGTGTTAATCGATTAACACAGTGAAAAAATGAGGAAAATGACTTTTTGTTATGTTGTCTTGGCTCTGGCTCAAATTTTTTTACTTGTCGAAGAAGGCATGGAAATAAACACATGAACCTTAGAGTTTCTTGGGCAATAAGTAATCTAATCTTCGGGAAACTCTTGATCAACTAGGGATTGGATAATACTTGAAAATCTTGTTGAACAAACTTTGACTTTGTTCAGATGAATTACAATCGAGCTGAGGAACTAGTGTTTGATGTTCTTGATCTAAACCTCTTCCTGAAAAAGTTAGTAAAGGGAAAACAAACATATATTTTTTGGATTTTGATTAAGGGTTAGTAAACATAAACATAAACAAATATAAAGCAAACAAGAAAACAGGGGTGCTTGGTGATCTCCCTCAAGACAAACCTACATAGGAGGGCAAGAGAATCAAAGCTTGTGATCTTGCTTGTGATGCAGATGCAAATGACAAGTGGGATCTTAGGGGTAAAAATTAGGGTATTACAATAACATATATCATTATGCAATCATTCACATACTTAGTCATGCACACACAAGAAGCTAGTAGTTGATATCAAAATATGCAAGGAATACTACTAACATAGATATGTTTTCACAGATACAATGGCCAAATGTCTTGCCTGATGCTCCAGCATGTGAGCACATCATTAGTACACCAACCAGATATGGTCAGTAATAAACAAATACATGTGTTACCTCAACAACACCATATTAATCCCCCTTTTTTCCATAATTTGGAAAAGGTATGGAAAGAACAACTATCTTCATAGATTAGAATAACATCCAACCCAGAGCAGCACAATAGTTGCATAGGGCCAAATGACACAGGTTACCCATGAGGAATACCACCATCCTTAAACTCAATCACCTACAAGCTCTAGCATTATCTTAAACATCTGATAATCATTATGAAGCTCCATAAGCCCATTATGCACCAGTGCCAAAATTAATTATGCAACCTAATTTGCAGATTCTCTTTCTTTCATAGTTCCCTTTATCAATATAGGGAACCTTGATTCTGACCAATCAATTGATGATGAAAGTTTCACAAACTTTCCTCTATCAAGCACTTTCCTTAGCTTTGTGTCCATCTTATCATAGCTAGGACCATCATCAGAAACAGTCTTCATGGTTTCTTCTCCTAGCTCCCTTTCAGCTTCAAACCTTTTTTTAAAGGCATACTTCCACTTTTGAAATTTTGTTTCAAGATGGAATGACATATTATCCATGTGAGCTGAGGTGACATCCACATGCAATCTCTTTCCTCCAACTTTTATCCTTAAGGTGAACACAATGTCTTGGACCTTTGCTTTAGCATTTGTTTCAAATTCCCTTATTTAAACAAGCTAGTCGTTCACTTCAGAAATAACACGGTCATCCTACTTATCCTTCCACTGAGTTGGAAACACAATCACCAACATGTCATACATGTTGTCTGGTACATTCTAGTTGACATCTTCATTACCATTTTTTATGACATCATTGATCATTTGGTTGTTACACAATGGTTGAGTGCAACTTCTATCAGCATAAGTACTTTGAGAACCGCAACGTAGTTCTTCACTTGAAAATCAGGAAGACAACTTACATCTTCTACCATGCTCAACTCAAAGTTAGACTACATTTGATGAACCACATGCTCCAACATGTTGTCAAACATGAAATCAACACACATGAGAGCTCTCTCAAGACTCTCATTGTCTTTCACAATGACTTCCTCCAACAGTTGAGCATCCTTTTCCAATGTCAAAGCCTCTTTTGGCAGCATCCTTTCAGGGGCTAAATACTTCCATTTTAGTACAATATCCTCACCAACATCCTTAGTAACACCTTCATTGAGTGGTTCAGACCCATTATGAACTTCCTTGTTCATATGGATAGAACTGGCACAATCATTAATAACATCATCAATGTTGTCATTCCCTTTATGAACATTTTCATGAGTAGCCTTGTCATGAAACTTGGTCAAAATCTTCATGATCTTCTTAAACATGTTGACAAAATAAAAGTCTTCAACTTTAACATTCAAGTTACTATTTATGATGGTAATTTGTTGACCTATCTAGTTAGGTTTGAGCTTCAGGATACATGATAGACTAGGTCTCAAACTGATGGTTCCAAAAGTATCAGTATCACAAAGACTCATATCTTCTTTAGTAGGTAGCAAAGTGTTTCCTGGAAATACAGTAACAACTTTATCCATAGCAAGACCACTGAGATCACAAACTTCATCCTTATGGGAAGTCATATCATTTATAGGTTGTGTGCCCTTAGTAAACAATTCATACACCTTGCTATCTATAACACAAACTACACGTAAGCTTTCATACTCAATAATCATATCTTCACACAATGTCTCCACATGATCATGGGTATTAACAACATCACCATCGCCCTTATTAGAATCAACCTCAACATCTTCATGGATATGATCGTCATTCTCCTTAAGCTTTTGAGACTTTGTCAACATGTCAGACAAGATATCTTGCACATTTTTATCAACATCTTGATTTCCCATATTGGATTCCTGGGATTCTTCACTAACAGACATGTGAATGAGATGATGATTTCTCATAAACCCATACAAGAGTGAGACTTCAATCACAATTCCTCTAGTAACTAGATCAGTCTTATCAGCCTGTGGAAAGTTATGAAGAGAAATATTTTGAACAAATTTCTTGTCGAATAGCCCGTGGTTGGACTTCGAGATATTAAGAGTAACAATAAATCCAATTTTACCAAAAACGCAAACATGTTTTTGGTTAAACAAAGCTCCATACATATGAGAAATAATGCCATAATTTCTATTCTTCTTCAACTCTTTCTTCTGAGCCACTACCAGTTGTTCAATGTTGGGAGGACCTCCAACCTGATCATCAAGCTTCCCTTCAATGACAACTTATTGCTTGATTCTCATAAAGTCCATATGTTGTAAATCAGAAGTATGAGTAATATGTTGGACCATCTTGAATGACATTTTGGTTTGCTTCTCGTCTTGACACAAGTCATGAATTTTACCTTCTTCAATCTTGAGTTTTGGAAACCCCTTAACACCATCTTGAAAAATGATATCCTTCATGCTCTTAACCTTGAATGAGGGCTAATAAATACACATATAACAGTTGTCTTTGGATCTTGAAACCTTAATTAACACAACTTAATCTATGCTAGAGACAATACATTCTGACTTGTTGTATCTAACATTCAGACCTTGATCACATAATTGACTTATGCTGATCAAGTTAGCAGTTAATCCTTTAACTAGTAGGACATCATCAAGACATGGTAAATATGGGCTCACCAGCTTGCCTATCCCTTTGATTCTTCCTCTAGTTCTATCACCAAATGTGACATAACAATTAGAATAAGACTTTAACTTTTTAATATATCTCCTTTCACTAGTCATATGTTGTGAACATCCACTATAAAATACCAATCCTTTTTAGAAGAACCTCTAAGAGGAACAGGAGCTAAGATACATTTGACAGTTTTCTTGGGTTTCCACTATTTCTTAGCTTGAGTTTTTTTCCCTTTCTTTCCTTTGGACATTGCTTGACTATAATACTGAGGATATCCATAGAGTTTATAGCAAAAGGGTCTTATATGACCACATCTACCACAATTGTGACATCCCTTAGCAGAGTTCTTGTAACCCTTGTGATAAGGGTACACATGTCGAGCACGATGATGAGATATGTGGTCCACCATATAAAACTCAATCTTCTTCTTAGGTAGGAATTTGGTCTTTGTGTTCATGGAACTATAGTCAAGCCCTACAACCTTCATATTCCCTTTCAAGACATCATTCAACATATCTGAATTGTTGTTCTTCATAAGTTAGATTCTGGCATATTCTTAAGTTTGGACTTTAACAATGTGACTTCCTCTTTTAGACCTGTAATGGTTGAGTCAAGCTTCTATTTTTCAAGGAGTATAGCACTTATGGTCTTCTTTTGCTTCTCCTATCTCAAGAAAAATTCCTTCCATTCAGTGAGTAGCTCTCTATAAATTTTAACAAGTACTTCTACTAATATCTCTTCATCAATAGTCTCACTGCAAGAGTCATATTTCCCAATAAAAGCCATCACTTTATTAGTTATCTCTCTTTCACTTTCATCATCAGATTTTGACCAATTGATAGATAATCCCTTTTTCTATTTCTTTAGAAAAGTAGGATATTCATTTTTAATGTGATAAAACCCTTCACATTCTAAACATTGAGCTTTTTTGCCTTTATTATCTTTGAAATCATCTTTGCTCTTGCTCAGGGACTGATGTCTGATCTATCGTCTGAGAAATTTGTCCTCCAGTTTATGTCTAGCTATTTCAAATCACTATTAAACTTTATCCCAACAACGACTATAGCCTCTGAAACACTTTCTTTAGTATTCTTATCACCTCGATCTTCCTTCACATGAGTTTTGGATACAAAAGCTACACCTTTTATATTATTTTATGTTCTTCCATTTATAGAAACTTCAAAGGTTTGAAGGGAACAAATGAGTTTATCAACCTTCAATGTGCTTAACTATTAGTTTTCTTCAATAGTTGTTACCTTCATGTCAAACTTATGAGATAAAGATCTAAGAGTCTTTCTAACCAGCTTTTCTTCTGACATCTTTTCTCCCAAAGAAAAAGAATTATTGTCTATGTCACGCAGACAAATGTTAAATCATATATGGATTCATTTTCCATCATCCTCATATTTTCAAACTTGGTTGTGAGGAACTGTAACCTTGACATCCTAATATTTGATGTGATTTCATAAGTAGTCTTCAAAATCTCTCAAGCTTCTTTTGCTTCAGTACAATTGTTGATTAGTCTGAACATATTCTTGTTAACACCATTGAATATAACATTCAAGGCTTTATCTTACCGAGAGCTTTATTATCTTCAGGTTTTGACCAATAAGGTTTCGGCTTCAAGCTTGTTGAACCATCTTGATAAGTGATCATAGGATGTTTCCAACCTTTAACCACAGCTTTCCAAGTTTTGTTGTCAATGGATTTAAAAAAAGTAACCATATTGGCTTTCCAATAGTCATAATTTGTGCCATCAACGATACGTGGTGAAACACCTTCTATTTTTCTTTTAATTAAAACCGCATGTTTAGTTTAATTATTTTAAGTGGTTAATTTAGTAAAGTATATCATCCTCTATTTTAATTAATTAATTAATTAATTAATGAGAATCACATATTTTAATCATTTAAAATAGTTAATTTAGTGAAAATGGTAACCCTCTTTTTTAATTAAATTAGTAAAATCTCATGTTTCTATTAAATTATTTAAACTAATAAATTTAGTGTGACTATGATAAATAAATAAATAAATAAATCACTAGTTTAAGGAAACATAAATAATCTAAAATTTAAGGATATTTGTTGAATTAATATGAAAGAACATGTGTATTATTTATTATTTCTACCATTTTCTAATTTAAGTTGGAATGAATTAAAACTTAAGAATATGTATGATCTTATTGTATGACCTATGAGTGGATAATAATAAGTGGGGGAAACAAAAGAATGCATAGCATAGCATGTCCGTAGAGAAAGTAACGTAAAACATCATATGAGTGGATAGTTAGAATGAAATTGGATAGTTAGAATAAAATGATACTGAATTAATTTAATAAAATGATACTATACACATTCCACTATCATAAAACTCATAGCTAGTTGGTTAATTTTCTCTAGTGCTTATTTTATTATGAGACACTCATATTTCTCTTCTTTCTCAACTTCCAATCCTATAAATACTCACAAACACATCCCTTGTCTTACATGTGAAAGAAAAAAAATATACACAAACAAAACTATCACCTTCTCTTGACTACTATCTCTCTTGGGCATTCCGGCGTTGCGGAAATTCTTAGTCTAAAAGGAGCACTAAGCACTCAATTGTCAAGTACACTGTAGGATATCAGAAATTAATGTTTTTGAAAGAAAGCGTATAAGGTAAGGGTTTTTCCCCCATACACTCGTGCTACATAGGACTATGTTGGGAAATGATAGTAGAATCTTTATCAAGTATATAAAAAAAACTAACTAACTAACTAAAATGATCATATAAAAAAATATATAGCAAGGAATTAGCATGTTTTCGGTTCCACATATGACGTGCATTATTTCTAGTTTAATTGAAACATCATCTAGCTTGCTTGTTACCAATACACTCCTATTTTTTCAGTGACACTAGAATTATTTTGTGAAATAGTAGTAACTTTGTATAAAAGGTGTGCGCTTTATAATATGCTCAAGTAAAATCATAACTCATATTAAAAATAAATATAATAATTTATTAGGTGTGTGCTTTATAATATGAATAAATATAAAAAAAATCATACTAGGTGTCATGTGATGATAGTTTTATTATTTATCTATAAGAATGGAGAAAATTATCTAAGTACAAAAGTCCATTTTGATCTTAGTTGTATTGGTTTGAATTACAGCATGTTTAAACATTAAAAATGTAGATTATGCTTTATTCTTCATTTTGTCCACCACAAATTTGAAAAAAAAAATTATGTGTAGTATATTATTAAGTTGATACTTATATAATAATTCTATCACAAAATTTATAGATATTATAAATATAATTTTACTGTTACAAAATGCATATATATTATAAATATATGTTATCCTAAAATTTGTGAAGATTATATATCTCTCTATGAATATATACTTTCACATGTATCTTACAAAATAATTTTCTTATATTATGGAGACATGCATCATATAAGATGTGTATAGATGAGTGATTGTCTTATGCCTTTTGTCATACTCCAAATTTTGACCAGAAATTTTTAAATTTGCATTCATCTGACTTTACTTTCACTTTGCATCATCTGTATAGTAACTTGCATTTCATCGAGCTCTTGAGACATGGGATCGGGAGGTTTTCTGTTGATTTGGATTTCCATTATTTAGAGGTTATTTCATCTGGTTATTGTACTCAAGTTTGAAGCAAGGTGTTAGATTTTCAATCATCATGAGCATTTTTTATCAGAGGTTTATCAAAGCACATTGTCAGCTTCTCTGAGTTTCTTCAAGGGTATCAGTTGTTTAAGGTTTCATCAGTGGCCTAACTGGGAAGACTTTGAATTAAGGCTTTGGTTCTCATCAACTTTCTAAGCCATTGCTTCATTAGGATGCGTCCAAGGCAAGAAGATTAGGTTTTCTCACCCCCTTGTGTTTAAAATGGGCATGTGTTGTTCAGTTCAGGTTCGCTTGAGGTTAGCGGGTTATATGTGCGTGCAATATTGTTTCAGTTCAATTGGATGTAACTTGATCTTGGTTAATAAAGAGGAGATTGTTTCATTCTCAAGTTGGATTTGGCATAGATCAGTGCTTTACATCTGAAGATCATCAAATTAGGGTTTCTATGTCAAGTTTAAGTCATCTGGTGAAATCAAGTTGCAAAATCATTAAAATCCAGATCATTTCAATATGGATTTAAGGATTGATTCAAGGTGGATCCTCTTTGGTTTAATTCAAGAATTGTGACATGCAAGTTCGGGCGTCAGAGGTTTTGAGTATTGTTCAAGTGTGGAGGCGCATTACAAAACCCATATCCATTCCCATAACTATTTTTTATCCACTTTGTTATTTATCCATTTTCAATATTCCACTTTCAATCCGTTCAATTTCCTATCCATTTATTACCCAAACCATTAAACCAATTTTTAGATTCATTCATTTTTTTCTTTTTTTTTTATTTTAACCAATTTTTCAATATCCATTAAACCCATTCAATTTTCCAAACCAAATTTTCAATATCCATTAAACCCATTCAATTTTCCAAATTATCCATTTCTAAATCCAATTCTAATATCCATTTTATAACCAAAATCAAAATCGCATAAACTAATTATCCAAACCTCATCCATTTCAAAACTAATTCCAATCCAATTCTTTTTTTAAGGTATGATTCATTTGGACCAAGTTTCAAAGTCTATATCCAAAGTCCAATTTTAAAATCCATTTAGAATATTTTTTAAATCTATTTTTAACCATTTTGTTATCCACATCTATTCCAAAAATCCATACTAAATTCAACATTCAAATCCACAATTACAAAAAGGCTAAATAAACAAGCCCATTACAAGTATGGCAAAAATGAAGAAAAAAAAGGTACACCAATTATACACTCCAAAACCGTATCATTCTGTGACATACTGCTACAAAACCAACTTGCTACCACAAGTCTTGCAACAACTTGTGCAAACCATATAGCAGAGCCAAATCCATACCTCCCTGCTACAAACCTACGACACAAGCAACAACAACAACACAATACGCACAGCCTGCCATAAAACTGTGTCATACGCAACACAAACCTGCATCAACCTGTACACTCCAAGACAACAAACCTGCACTGAAAGTGATATCTCATACAATATCAGACAAAATAATTGTACCAGAAACTCAATGAACAAGTTTGTGATTTGTTTTAAAAAGAAGAGATGAAGAGAATTGAGGCAGGGGGTGAAAAACCAGTATAAGCAGAAGTGAAAATCTCTGTAAAAAAAAGCAGAAGAAGAATTCAGAACTAGAAAACTTTTGAAATCACATTGTTTCTTTCACAACCATTACAACCTTCATCATTCAAAATAATAAACTCACCTGCAAAGAAAACGAACAAACCTCACTTTGATTCAATTCCTTCGTATCCAAATCGCGCTCAGACGACACAACAATGACCTCACTCACAGCGGTCACTACCCACAAACCTATAGAACATCCACCACCGCCGCGAAAAAACTGAAGCAAAGAAGAGAGAGTTGAGCGAACGGGACTGAGATTGAGAGAGCTCGATTGCGAGAGAGGTGAGGCGCGGTTTCGTGATAAGGGAATTTGAGGATGATCTTGATGAAGTCGATCATGGATAAACGAAAGACCTTTTTTCTTTTGAGGTCGTGGTTGTTTTTCTCAAGCGATACCGTGTTTTTTCTTTGTCAGGATTAGGTTTTGCTCTTTGATTAGGACCCCAAACGGGTCACTTTGAACCGACCCGCCTTGCACCTTTCTTGTGGGCTTGTTGCAAAATTTTCCCCCAGGCCCATGTGATCTTTTGACTAAGACACCCCAAAGCACTCTTTCACACCTCCCAAGCCCATTTCATTTTATTTTAGATTTATCCTTTTAAAATATATTTTAATTTTGCTTTATATTTCTTTTCTAGAATAACTCATAATCTTGTTTTAGATTTTCTTTTTTTTTTTAATTTTACATAATATATCTTTCAACTTAATTTAGTTTTGAATAGTCGATTAATATTTTTCTAATTACCTTTAATATTTTAGTTAGAATCAATAGCTTTTATTTTAGGCAATTTAGTTTTAGTTGTTAAATAAAAAAACTCAAAAATATTTTTAATTACTTATAGATTAATCTTTTTCATTTAAAACTCATGTTTAGAATGTAAATTTTAGGGTTTTCAACCTTTGATCACTTAGATTTTTGTTAATTAATTTCTATTAATTTCTTTGACTTTTAAATTAGCAAGTTTGTAACTTAGATTCCTTTACCTAGATCTCATGATTTCGATTCTTGCATTGACTATCTCTTTCTCATTATTTTGTGTTTATCATTATTCATCTAACTCAGGCATATTTCGTATTGTCATATATAGTATTTCTCTTTACATTATCTTTTTTTCCTAAGCAAAAAAAACCTTGGTCTTGTACTAAGTGCATTTTCAAACTTTTTCTCAATAAACTTGGATGGTTGTGGAGTGGTTAGGTGAAGGCCTTGTCCTATCCCGAGTGTTTGACGCTACCTTTAGGGTTCATTGTCTAAAAACAATTACCATCCAAAGTAAAATATTTCTTAAATAAAACGAATGTTGTCCTCATTGTATTGAACTAAAGAGATGGGATTGAGTGAAGACTTTTTTCTCTCCGAGTATTAGGATGCCCACTTTAGAGTGTGTGGTCTTGATACTCGTCTTTCAATACAAAGACGTGACTATATTCGCCACACCATTTTCACAACAAATCTTTTGAGATAAAGAATTAGGTACTACTCGTAGGGGTTCCTATCCGAGGACTTATTTCACTCCTAAAATCAATCTTCACCAATCGAATGTGACATCTTGCCTCGATGGCAAAAATTTAAAACCTTTTCAGAAAAGGGCATGTTATTTCTATTCTACTGCAATACAGGTAACGCAAAAGACTCCACGAGCGAGCAACAGTACACCTAACTGCTAGAATGCAAACATTAACATCGTTCATAAAAAACACCAACAAACCGTAGTCCTGTGAACTAAGGATGCTCTTATTCCTTATTCCCTAATGAGGATACGTAGGCACAAGGACCCCTATCCTTGGCGAGCTCACTAACAACTAATTCCCCTTTTCTTTCACCCACGTGCGATCGAGACTAACCAACCATAGTCCTACAAACTACGGACGCTGTGATTCTTCATTGGTCAATGAAGATACGTAGGCACAAGACAGCGAAGTCTTGGCGAGCCACCTTTTCTTTTTCCCACCTTTTCCTTTGTCAACCTTCTTCAACAATATTATTTTCTTTTCGCTTATAGTTCTGCAAGCACTTTGTTCCTAAAACCTTTTCCTTTCCTTTTGAAGCATACCTATAAAGCACAATACCTTAGCAACATCCTACACATAAGACAAGTAAATGGTTCCCATCGAGTACGATGGATGTGAGGGGTGCTAATACCTTCCCTTTGCATAACCGGCTTCCGAACCCATCTCTTGGTTGTGAGACCATCGTATCCTTTCTCTTGGGGTTTTCTCGATGTTTTCCCTTCCCTTTTGGGATAAATAAAGTTCGATGGCGACTCTGTGTCATTTTTCGCGTAGCGACGCCTTTGTGGCAAGTTTGATGCTTTTCGGCCTTTGTAACAGGAGCCTGTGTGGCAGTTTTCACATTGGAATGAGTTTTTTTAATCTGAATTATTAGTGTCTCATGTAGTTGTTATGGTCACATTGCATTTCATATGACATAAACAACATTCATCTTTTAGATAAAGGAACTAATAATTATATTTTGAATTGGTGAAGTTTTGTTATTATTTTATGGCATTTTCTTATGGTGAGTATGATTCAATGTGGACAAGGAAATTGACCATTTACAATTATCATTTTAGGTAGAAAAGGAAAAAAGGAATGATTGAATATGTCTCTTGATGCACACAGGGGCAAACTGGGTTTTCCGAAATTTTGGCACTTTTAAACTCGTGTAGAAATGCGGATAAGGATGGTGAAAGCATTCTAATAGCCCTGAGTTATCCCAACAGATGAGTGAGAAGGCCATATTAATTCAAGAAAGAATGAAGATAACCCATAGCAGACATAAGAGTTATAGAGACCAACGGAGGAGACCTTTGGAGTTTCAGGAAGGTGATTATGTGTTTTTAAGGGAAACTCCTATGACTGGTGTAGGTAGGGTACTAAAGTCAAAGAAAATAACCCCTAAGTTTATTGGCCCATTCCAAATCCTTAAGCGTGTAGGCCCTGTAGCGTACGAGATTGCTTTGCCTCCAAATTTGGCTAACCTTCACAGTGTATTCCATGTGTCATAATTAAGAAAGTATATGGTTGATGCTTCACATGCTATCACACTAGATGACATTCAGTTGAAGGATAATCTATCATTTTAGGATCCGCTAATAAGTATTAGTTGTCGTTCGACTAGACTGTTGAGAGGCAAGGAAATTCCATTGGTCAAGATAATCTGGAATCAGAAGACTCGTGATGCTACATGGGAGCGAGAAGATCAAATGATGAGGCTATATCCATAACTTTTTGTGACTGTTTAGTTTTGAGGATGAAACTATTTTAAGGGGTAAGTATTATTTTACCTCTATTTTTTTAAAATTAAAACCTCATATTTAGTTTAATTATTTTAAGTGGTTAATTTAATAAAGTATATCATCTTCTATTTTAACTAATTAATTAATTAATTAATTAATGAGAATCACATATGTTAATCATTTAATATAGTTAATTTAGTGAAAATTGTAACCTTTTATTTTAATTAAATTAGTAAAACCCCATGTTTCTATTTAATTATTTAAACTAGTCAATTTAGTGTGACTATGATAAATAAATAAATAAATAATGTTAGAATTTTGGGTCACAAATGTAACATTTAAGGTGTTAGTGTCATTATTTTAATTAGTCAAGACTTAAAGGGGTCTAATTAATATAATATTAAGTTTGTGGCTAAAAGCATAAATGTCATGAAAGGTCAGGTTATTGTGTAGATACCGTAAGTCAATATCTAATTTGATGAGGGTCCAAATTAGAATATTGAAAACTAAGAAATAACCTTAGGGTTATTTAAATGGGTTATGATCCAGATTTGTAGAGTAAGAAAAAAATAAGGTTTATGAGGTTTTCTCTCTTCATCCCTGTAACACCCCAAAATTTGCCCTCTCTTATTTCTAACCTTAACTGGCTTGTGTTTCACACTCATCTGCATCTTTCATTAGGTCATACATTCATTCATTTGCGTGACTTTATAAGGTATGGGATCAAGAGGATTCGAATCAAGATTTTCTATATACTTTGAGTTTCTTGTACTCAAGTTGAAGCAATGGTTTGAGCCCACAGAATCATGAGCCTCTTTATATCGAAGTTCTTCAAGTATCGAGGCTTTCCTATGTCAAAATCGTCTAATATCAAGTTTATCGCCTTCAAGTTTTCTTAAGAGTATCAAGAGCTAGGGTTTCTCTAGGAATAATCAATGTATTTTGGTGGTGCACTCAAGTTGAGAGCTTATCTTGTGAACCGGGCACCTTAAAACCCTAATTCACGGAGTGGTCGTATTATGGTTTGCATCTTGGTTTTAATCTTTGGAAGTACTTATTAGGTCTGATTTTGGTCAAGCAAATGTCCACTTTAGGGTTGACTATCTGTGGACCGTTCTTCTTGGAAATCTTACGGGGCCAATTGTTTGGTTAATCATTTGGTCCAAAGCGTTGCAGTTCAAGATTCATGCAAGAGGATAATTGCAATTCGAAATCAAGGTAAAGGGTAACGAGCTCATTTTTAAAAAAATAAATAACATATAGAAGAATCATGGGAGTTAGCACTTGATTTGAGATCCAACATGTGAGGAAACACTAAATTTCTTTGAGGGATCTTGGTTTTCTACTTTTTTTTTATTGAAGTTGAAAGGTTGGAGTTATTTGCATTTACACAAGATAGCTTCAGAGCTGTTGAAAACCCTTGGCTTTGCAAGTAAAATTTTATTGGTTTTTGCAAAATTACGTCTCGAAATGGCAAACAAAAGTGAGAGCAACAGCTTCATTAAACTCAAGCAGGACAAGGCAAGAAATAGAGAAGGCAGTGAATATCAGATCACGACCTATGTCCTAAGAATCTATTTGAAAAAAAGATTAAATTCTTATGCGAAATTAGAGATAACATTCTTGCAAGATAATTATGAGTCAGGAAGCATGCCAATGGTATTTGATGATACAAAGTTCAGTGTGTATACAAAGCTCAGTGTGTGAACATTTGTCCAAATATAACCAAATGTCTAACAAAACTCATTCGACAAGCAGACAAAAGAAAAGTTACAAGCAGCAGTTCTTCACATATCATAAAATTCACTGCAGAAAAGCTCATAACAAACTCAGACAAACTGGAGATGGTTAAGGAGAAGAAGATAAAAGTGTGTGAGTTTTTTCGTGACCCCGATTCAACAAAATTTGTCATTGTTATGATCCCCGCGGTAATGGCAGCTAGCGAGTCATCTGATTGCAAGTCTTGTGCTGAGAAAAGAAAGGATCAAATGCGTGCTCTTGTTATGATTCAGAGTGATTCAGAACTCTCGACCTTATCGGTTATCCCAGTACCACTTGTTGATGTTGAGGTAAGAGATGTTCCTACCCTCAAATTTCTGGGTGACATTACCTGGAAATGAAATCAGACAGTAATTCAAGTAATGATTAGATAATTGCCATGTAATAAAGCATAACTCAACGGCACCTTCAAGCAAACTCATTACCCTACAACACACTCAATGTCAACTGCCGTTAACAAGCCATGAGTTACAAGGGAGATCTAAAACACTTCACATGACAGTTCGCTAACAGAGCTAACCAAATTTCTATCTACCAGACTCAAGGGTGGACTTCTCAATTGGGACGTAGGTATGTGAATATCGGGTAGCAGATCTGCAACAAAGCCAACAGAAAACAAAACCAATTCAAAATTCATATTCCGGTTCAAGTTCGTAAATATCATTCAAATTCAATTTCAACTACCCATCATCCCATTCTACTTCTACATATATTCAATACCTTGTGCTACATCTTTCACCATCTTCAACCTTTTTGACCAAGAACGAAGCCTGTGGATCAATCAACGAAACCATAAAAAAGGGTCATCAGAAAAGAAGGAAATACCGAGTTATGGAAAGAAAAATTTGCATACTACAAGATGCTAGTAGGGATGGCAACGGGTCGGGTCGGGTGCGGGTTTCACACTACCCAAACCCGTACCTGAAATCACCACCCGAACCCGAACCCAAAGGCTATTCGGGTGGCAAAATAGTACCCATGCCCGCACCCGTTGGGTTCGGGTTTTTTCACCCAAACCCGAACCCATAACAAAAACTAAAAAAAAAAATATATATATATATAGTGGGTGTGGTTTCGAGTTCCGGGCACAGGTTTTACACTACCCAAACCCGCACCCGAAATATCGGGTGGCACCCGAACCTGAACCCAGTCAACTCGGGTTCGGGTGCGGGTGGTGTAACGCCCCGGTCAGTTTTGTCAGTTTTTCCGTTTTATCTATTTGAGTCGTTTTGAGTATTTTATTATTATATTCTTTTATTCCTGACTTTTATGTGAAAATATGTTATTTTTCGTCGTGAATATATTTTATCGCGTTTTGGGAACATTTGCGAGATATTTGAGTGTAGGGGTAATTTGGGCATTTTGATTTATTTTGTTAATTAGAATATAAGAAAAAGAGAGAAAATAGTAAGAGAAAGAGAAAAAGAAGAGAAGAAGAAAAGAAAAGGAGAAGAGAAGAAAAGAAAGAATTTGGGAAAACTTGGAAATCAATCAACCGACTTTCTAGAACACGATTAAATCGGGTAAGGGTGCGAAACTCGATTATACTATATTTGTGTATGATTATGTATGTGTTTGCTTGGATGTTTCTTGCTTTTCCATAGCTTTGAGTTCTAGGTTAAAATGAGAGCTATGATGAAAAATTGATGGTTTTGCGGTTGAAAATCGGTGTAAACGTAGTAGAATACTTGTTATCATGATTAGAATAGGTTATGATTGTTATATGTTGTTTTGGAAATGATTGGTTGGAGAAAATGTCATTTTTGGATGAACTGGTGCGCTGCTGGGTTTTGCTGAAATCGCAAGTTCGCACTGCGAATGGCCAGGGAATGGGTGGCGAGCGTTCGCGTGATGTTCGCACTGCGAACGTTGTATCAATTTTGCTTCTGCCACTGTTCGCTGGAGGATTCGCACTGCGAATGGGGTAGCGAGCATTCGCTGGATGGTTCACACTACGAACGGTGGGAATTTTCTAGGCTATTTTTGCTTCTGCCTTGGTTCGCTGGGACATTCGCACTGCGAATGAGGTAGCGAAGGACTCGCTAGGAGCTTCGCACTGCGAATGTAGCAGTTTTTCCCAATTTGTTTTCTTTGCAACTTTTGATCCGTAGGTCGGTTTGAGGTGTGGTTTGATGCGTTAGAAAGCTTGTGAAATGTACTTTCTTATGATGATGGTTTTGAGATTGTTGGACGATTAAATTATGTCGGGGATTAGAAAATGTGTTGTTTTTGTTGCCGACTTTTGCCGTTTAATTGTGTGAACTTGATGTGTACGTGCAATATGCTGTTGGTGTGGATATTGTATGACTTGTGTACTGTTGAGTAATGTAATTACATGAAATACATATTGTGATGATGATTGGTGGCTTTATGACAAGAAAATGCAATGTATGGTAATTGTTGATATATGCATGATTATGGTGGTGTATATGTGTTCATATTAAATGTCATGAGTCATTGTATGCCAAGCATCATGATATGCATTATTGTGACGTCCTGAGTGACGGATTGATTCCAGAGGGAATCTGCTATAACATCGTGCGCCTTAAAAATAAGAGGACCTAAAGCGATTTGATATATCGTGCGCCTTAAAAATAAGAGGACCTAAAGCGATGGTTATAGACGATCGTGTGCCCATGTGGGGTGTGAGCGATCGGATTGTGCGCCTTATAGCGAGAGGACCTAAAGCAATCCATAAACGTCGTGCGCCTTATACCAAGAGGACCTAAAGCGACGAGGAACATCGTAGGCCCGGCGAGGTGTTACTTGAGTGATCCTCAGTAACGAGCGATGATTCCAGCAGAGTTCCTGAGTGAACTAGTGATGAGATATATTGGAAGTCGGTACCGCATGGCATGTGCATAGAGTCGTTGTTTCGGTCTCGGTGCATTTGCATAAATCATGGATTAATTGTGCATAGAATTGTGAATGTGAGTGATGAGATGGAATATGTGTAATTGTATTGATGATAAGTGTATTGGGTACGATTGATGTGTAATGGTATTTGATACATGAGAATTGTACTGTGTTGTGTTGTATTTGATTGTGGTGCACTTGTGGTGAGAATGTTTTATTTGTGTATTTCTGTGTTAATATATAATTATATGCAACTGTAATATGATTGTTTTTCTCACCCTTCTGCTGTTTTATAATGCTCTATGAGGCATTGCAGATTAGAGTTGCTGGAGGTCTTTTTGTGAAGCTTTGCGTCTTCATTATTTTGTCGGTCAGCTCTGATATGTGACACCGGGTAGTTAGGGTGGTCGTTTGTGATTATTTTGTATTATGTATATGTATCTTTCGGATTGTACATGTATGACTTGATGTATGACAAACTTTCATGATATATATATATATATGTTGATATTCAGTTACGGATTTTCCGCTTATATTCTGTTTCTGAATTGTGGGTATAATACTACCTGAATGGTTGCATATCCGTATGAGCAGGTGTTGTATGTTTGTTTCAAATTGTTGTGGCGTCTCCGGTCTATGCCGTGCGTGTTTTAAATATACTCTGATGAAATTTTTGAATTTTTATTTATTGCTTTAATAGCTTTGGGGTATAGATTGGGGGTGTCACAATAAGTGGTATCAGAGCTAGTTCTTGTCAGTCAGTGCCAGTCCGTGTCAGTTTGTGTCAGTCCTTGTCGGTCTTGGTGTTTGGAGTGAGCTGTTTGTTTAACCATAGTTTCTGTTATTGGAAATGAACAGAATATGGCTGGTAGGAACGATGCTGCTTTGGCTGCTGCTATGCAAGCTATGGCTCGTGCTGCGCAGGGTCCACCTAATGCTGCTGGTAATGATGAGTTCAGGAAGAACAGACCGCCTGTCTTCAAAGGAAGATATGATCCTGATGGTGCATAGATTTGGTTGAAAGAGATTGAAAGGATTTTCCGAGTTATGGACTGTGCTGAGGATAGTAAGGTGAGACTGGGAACTCACATGTTACAGGAAGAAGCTGATGACTGGTGGGTTAGTACTCGTCAGGTGTTGGAAGCTGGGGATGAAGAAGTTACTTGGGAATTGTTTAGTCAGGAGTTTCTGAGGAAGTATTTTCCCGAGGATGTTAGAGGAAAGAAGGAGATTGAGTTCTTGGAACTGAAACAAGGTAGTATGTCTGTTGTTAATTATACTGCTAAGTTTGTGGAGCTTGTGCAGTTTTATCCTCATTATGCTGAAGCGACTGCAGAATTTTCTAAGTGTGTGAAGTATGAGAGCGGATTGCGTCCTGAGATTAAGCAGGCAATCGGTTATCAAAGGATAAGAAGGTTTTCTGATTTGGTGGAATGTTGTAGAATTTATGAAGAGGATAGTATGGCTCGTTCTACACACTACAAGAGTGTGAGTGACCGGAAAGGGAAGCAACAGTTTCGTAGTGGTCCGTATGTAACACCAGCGGATAAGGGTAAGCAAATGGGTACTTTTGATCGAAGGTCAGGTGGAGGAGGTATGTCTAATTCTCCGAGATGTTTTAAGTGTGGTGAGTTGGGGCATCGTCAGTTTGAGTGCAGGAAAGATGTGAGAAAGTGTTCTAATTGTGGAGGTGTCGGACATGTCGTTGCTGATTGTAAACGGAAGAATGTGGTGAAGTGTTTCAACTGTGATGAACCTGGACATATTAGTACAAAGTGTCAGAAACCGAAGCAGGCTCCAACTAGTGGGAAGGTATTTTCATTGGCGGGGACTCAGACTTCAAGTGCAGATCGTCTGATCCGAGGTACTTGTTTTATTAATAGTATGCCTTTAGTTGCTATTATTGGTACTGGAGCGACTCATTCGTTTATTTTGTCTGAGTGCGCTAAGCGTTTGAATCTTGTGTTGTCTTTGATGGATGGTAAGATGGTTATTGATACTCCAGCAATGGGGTCAGTAACTACTTCTTTGGTTTGTTCGAGTTGTCCTTTGACCATTTATGGTAAAGACTTTGAGATGGATTTGGTGTGTTTGCCGTTAGAAGGTTTGGATGTGGTTTTGGGAATGAATTGGTTGCAATTCAATAGGGTTCATATTGATTGTTATCATAAGTTAGTAAGGTTTCCTTCTCTTGAGGAAGACGAAGACTCGAGTTTCTTATCTACCAAAGAGTTGAAGAGACTTTTGGCGGAGGAAGCTCAGTTGTTTGGGTTGTTTGCCTCGTTGACTGTGGATAGTCAAGTTTCACTTGATGTGTTTCTGGTTGTGTGTGATTTTCCTGAAGTGTTTCCTGAGGATATTTCGGACTTGCCGCCAGAGAGAGAGGTGGAGTTTTCTATAGATCTAGTTCCTGGTACTAGACCTGTATCGATGGCACCTTATCGTATGTCGGCATCTGAGTTGGTAGAGTTGAAGAAGCAATTGAATGAATTGTTGGAGAAGAGGTTTGTGAGGCCTAGTGTTTCTCCTTGGGGTGCTCCAGTTTTATTGGTGAAAAAGAAAGACGGAAGTATGCAGTTGTGTATTGATTATCGCCAGTTGAATAAGGTGACGATTAAGAATAAGTATCCTCTTCCGAGAATTGATGATCTGATGGATCAGTTGGTTGGTGCTTATGTGTTCAGTAAGATTGACTTAAGGTCGGGGTATCATCAGATTAGGGTGAAAGAGGAAGATATTCAGAACACGACTTTTAGGACACGTTACAGTCATTATGAATATTCTGTGATGCCGTTCGGGGTTTCTAATGCGCCAGGTGTGTTTATGGAGTACATGAATCGTATTTTTCACGAGCATCTGGATCGATTTGTTGTTGAGTTTATTGACGACATATTGATTTATTCTAAGTCTCGGGAGGAGCACACGGAGCATTTGCGTATTGTTTTGCAGGTTTTGAAGGAAAAGAAGCTTTTTGCCAAATTGTCTAAGTGTGAATTTTGGTTGTCGGAAGTGAGTTTTCTTGGACACGTAATTTCAGGTAATGGTATTTCTGTGGATCCATCTAAAGTAGAAGCAGTTCTACAATGGGAGGCTCTGAGATCTGTTACTGAAATTCAAAGCTTTTTGCGTTTGGCCGGTTTTTATCGAAGGTTTATTGAAGGTTTTTCTAAGCTAGCACTTCCTTTGACCCAGTTGACTTGTAAAGGGCAAGCATTCATTTGGGATATTCGGTGTGAGGAAAGTTTTAATGAGCTGAAGAGAAGATTGACGACAGCTCCGATTTTGATTTTGCCGAATCCTAATGAACCGTTTGTGGTGTATTGTGATGCGTCTTTGATTGGTCTAGGTGGTGTTCTGATGCAAGACGGTAAGGTGGTGGCGTATGCATTGAGGCAGTTGAGAGTGCATGAGAAGAATTACCCTACTCATGACTTGGAGTTAGCGGCTGTGGTGTTTGTGTTGAAAATTTGGAGGCATTATCTTTTTGGTACGAGGTTTAAAGTCTTTAGTGATCACAAGAGTTTGAAATATTTGTTTGATCAGAAGGAATTGAATATGAGGCAACGAAGATGGTTGGAATTTCTGAAAGACTACGACTTTGGCTTGAATTACCATCCTGGTAAAGCTAATGTGGTAGCCGATGCATTGAGCCGGAAATCTTTGCATATGTTCACTTTAATGGTTAAGGAGTGGGAACTTTTGGAATCATTTAGAGATTTGAGTTTGGTATGTGAAGTGTCGTCGGATAGTGTGAGGCTGGGTATGTTGAAGGTTACGAATGATTTTCTGATGTCGGTAAGTGAGAAGCAGAAGTTGGACGTTAAATTAGTGGATGTTAATGGTGTGTTGAGGTTCCGTGGGCGAACTTGTATTCCGGACGATTCGGAGTTGAAACGGATGATTTTGGAAGAAGGACACCGGAGTAATTTGAGTATACATCCGGGAGCGAACAAGATGTACCAAGATTTGAAAAAGATTTTCTGGTGGTCTGGATTGAAAAGAGATGTAGCTCAGTTTGTGTATGCTTGTTTGACGTGCCAGAAGTCGAAAGTGGAACATCAGAGACCGAATGGTTTATTGCAACCGTTGGATATTCCGGAATGGAAATGGGATAGCATTTCTATGGATTTTGTAACGGGGTTACCAAATACTCAGCGAGGGCATAATGCTATTTGGGTGGTTGTTGATAGGCTGACTAAATTGGCTCATTTCATTCCGATTGACATCAGTTTTTCTTTGGAACGGTTAGCTGAGATTTATATTAGTGTGATTGTGAAGTTGCATGGAGTTCCATTAAGTATTGTTTCAGATCGAGATCTAAGATTTACCTCGAGATTTTGGGAAAGTTTACAGAAGGCATTAGGTTCTAAATTGAGGTTGAGTTCGGCTTATCATCCGCAGACGGAGAGAACGATTCAGTCTTTGGAAGATTTGTTGAGAGCGTGTGTTTTGGAACAAGGTGGCGCGTGGGATAGTTATCTTGGGTTGATTGAATTTAAGTATAATAACAGTTTTCATTCGAGTATTGGAATGGCACCGTTTGAAGCATTATATGGACGAAGATGTCGAACACCGTTGTGTTGGCACGAATCTGGTGAGAGAACGGTGGTTGGATCAGAGTTGGTACAGCAGACTACGGAAAAAGTGAAGTTTATTCGTGAGAAAATGAAGGCTTCTCAGAGCAGGCAAAAGAGTTATCATGATCGGAGACGGAAAGATCTTGAGTTCCAAGAGGGTGATCATGTATTTCTAAGGGTTACGCCGGTAACGGGTGTTGGTCATGCATTGAAATTGAAGAAACTTACTTCTCGATTTATTGGTCCTTACCAGATATCTACGAGAGTGGCTGTTGTGGCTTATAGGGTGGCGTTACCGCCGAGTCTGTCAAATTTGCATGATGTGTTCCATGTTTCACAGCTTCGGAAGTATGTTCCGGATCCGTCGCATGTGATTCCGATGGACGAGGTTGAGGTAAGGGAGAACCTTACGGTTGAGGCTTTGCGGTGAGTATTTTGGATCGCGAGTTGAAGAGGTTGCGGGGCAAGGATATTGCACTTGTGAAAGTGGCGTGGGGAGGCGCTGCTGAGGGCAATTTGACTTGGGAGTTGGAGAGTCGGATGCGGGAGTCGTATCCAGAGTTGTTCGTCTCAGGTATATTTTCGAGGACGAAAATTTCTAAGTGGGGGAGAGTTGTAACGCCCCGGTCAGTTTTGTCAGTTTTTCCGTTTTATCTATTTGAGTCGTTTTGAGTATTTTATTATTATATTCTTTTATTCCTGACTTTTATGTGAAAATATGTTATTTTTCGTCGTGAATATATTTTATCGCATTTTGGGAACATTTGCGAGATATTTGAGTGTAGGGGTAATTTGGGCATTTTGATTTATTTTGTTAATTAGAATATAAGAAAAAGAGAGAAAATAGTAAGAGAAAGAGAAAAAGAAGAGAAGAAGAAAAGAAAAGGAGAAGAGAAGAAAAGAGAGAATTTGGGAAAACTTGGAAATCAATCAACCGACTTTCTAGAACACGATTAAATCGGGTAAGGGTGCGAAACTCGATTATACTATGTTTGTGTATGATTATGTATGTGTTTGCTTAGATGTTTCTTGCTTTTCCATAGCTTTGAGTTCTAGGTTGAAATGAGAGATATGATGAAAAATCGATGGTTTTGTGGTTGAAAATCGGTGTAAACGTAGTAGAATACTTGTTATCATGATTAGAATAGGTTCTGATTGTTATATGTTGTTTTGGAAATGATTGGTTGGAGAAAATGTCATTTTTGGATGAACTGATGCGCTGCTGGGTTTTGCTGAAATCGCAGGTTCGCGCTGCGAATGGCTAGCGAATGGGTGGCGAGCGTTCGCGTGATGTTCGCACTGCGAACGTTGTATCAATTTTGCTTCTGCCACTGTTCGCTGGAGGATTCACACTGGTGGGAATTTTCTAGGCTATTTTTGCTTCTGCCTTGGTTCGCTGGGACATTCGCACTGCGAATGAGGTAGCGAAGGACTCGCTAGGAGCTTCGCACTGCGAATGTAGCAGTTTTTCCCAATTTGTTTTCTTTGCAACTTTTGATCCGTAGGTCGGTTTGAGGTGTGCTTTGATGCGTTAGAAAGCTTGTGAAATGTACTTTCTTATGATGATGGTTTTGAGATTGTTGGACGATTAAATTATGTCGGGGATTAGAAAATGTGTTGTTTTTGTTGTCGACTTTTGCCGTTTAATTGTGTGAACTTGATGTGTACGTGCAATATGCTGTTGGTATGGATATTGCATGACTTGTGTACTGTTGAGTAATGTAATTGCATGAAATACATATTGTGATGATGCTTGGTGGCTTTATGACAAGAAAATGCGATGTATGGTAATTGTTGATATATGCATGATTATGGTGGTGTATATGTGTGCATATTAAATGTCATGAGTCATTGTATGCCAAGCATCATGATATGCATTGTTGTGACGTCCTGAGTGACTGATTAATTCCAGAGGGAATCTGCTATAACATCGTGCGCCTTAAAATTAAGGGGACCTAAAGCGACGGGGAACATCATAGGCCCGACGGGGTGTTACTTGAGTGATCCTCAGTAACGAGCGATGATTCCAGCAGAGTTCCTGAGTGAACTAGTGATGAGATATATTGGAAGTCGGTACCGCATGGCATGTGCATAGATTCGTTGTGTCGGTCTCTGTGCATTTGCATAAATCATGGATTAATTGTGCATAGAATTGTGAATGTGAGTGATGAGATGAAATATGTGTAATTGTATTGATGATAAGTGTATTGGGTACGATTGTTGTGTAATGGTATTTGATACATAAGAATTGTACTGTGTTGTGTTGTATTTGATTGTGGTGCATTTGTGGTGAGAATGTTTTATTTGTGTATTTCTGTGTTAATATATAATTATATGCAACTGTAATATGATAGTTTTTCTCACCCTTCTGCTGTTTTATAATGCTCTATGAGGCATTGCAGATTAGAGTTGCTGGAGGTCTTTTTGTGAAGCTTTGCGTCTTCATTATTTTGTCGGTCAGCTCTGATATGTGACACCGGGTAGTTAGGGTGGCCGTTTGTGATTATTTTGTATTATGTATATGTATCTTTCGGATTGTACATGTATGACTTGATGTATGACAAACTTTCATGATATATATATATATATATATATATATATATATATAGATATTCAGTTACGGATTTTTCGCTTATATTCTGTTTCTGAATTGTGGGTATAATACTACCTGAATGGTTGCATATCCGTATGAGCAGGTGTTGTATGTTTGTTTCAAATTGTTGTGGCATCTCCGGTCTATGCTGTGCGTGTTTTAAATATACTCTGATGAAATTTTTGAATTTTTATTTATCGCTTTAATAGCTTTGGGGTATAGATTGGGGGTGTCACAGGTGGGCCCCGCGGGTTTGGGTCTGCTCTCCATCCCTAGATGCTTGATTATTAGCTGGTAGAACCCAGGAAATTCTGTAAATTGCTTGAGATGAATGCTTACTTTGGAGGCTTTACAGCTGCTATGATTGGTGATCCAGTTTGGGCCATGAACGTGGTTCCCGTTGAGGTTGAGATCAGCGCACTCGACGTAATTTTGAATACAGTTTGATTTGAACGTTTCAAAAATGACGTGAAGCCCTGCCCATTTATCCTCGCACCTACGACACTATGACAAAAGGAAAAAGAGAATGAGTTAGTTACTACAATTAAACTCAGCTGATATCAAGCAAGGCAATTGGTAAAAACAAGTCACAACAAATTCAGTTCAATTAATCCCAACGTCTGATGTTTTTCTTGGAAAGATAGAACAAGGGGTCAAATCGTCATATTATACATGGCTACTTGATACGGCACAAGGCTGTTGTCATTCACTTGAGTGCTTTGTAAATTCTTCTTTGCTTTCGGCCAGCCATCTTTTGTTTTGTAATTGTAGTCATGGTTTGATTGCATCAAATTATTTCACTTGCTACACATCAAGAACACCAACTTCATCGAACATTTATAATGGAGTTTATGTATCACCTGCTAGTCGCGAGGTTTCAGACTTGGAAGCAGATCACAGAGGGGTTTGAGAAGGTTACAGCCCTCAACAAGCATCAATGCAACAGGTCGATTGTCTAGACAATGTAAGCGCTGGAGGCATCCTCTATGAGGCATCATAATTGCAGAATTAATCATCCGCATGTTCAGCACAATGCAGCTGATGTTCATCCGCTCGTGAATACCGCCTACAATGATGGAAAGCCATTCTCAACACACCATATTTGGAGCTTATTTTCTTCACCTGCACTTCAAACAAGAACAAGCATCATATAGTAAACCATACCTGCATAGAAATATGACAAAAACCAACAGTTAGCACACCGGTTCCAGGGCAATCATCCTAACCATTTTACTAACAGTCCAACTAACTAAGAAAAATACAACACTACCTCTAATTTCACATTTAACAAAAATTGCGAAAAATACTCGTCTCTAACAGGATTCCAAATCGAACTGACTCCATAATAGAATTTCATCACTTCCAATACCGAAACCGCATTTCATAGGGTAGCTAACTCAAACGTTAAATCCTTGCACAATTCAATTCATTAACGAGTATCACTCAACAGTCCCATGCCATTTCACTTATGCAGTCCAGGTAGTATTCATTTTCACATTCAGGCAATATTTAGTAGTTCCATTCAAGAAGCCTTTCTCAATATAGCATGATAACATCAACAATCTTATTCAAGTTCAGCAATGCATTAATTCACCATTAGAAAGCCATAAAAGATTTTTCAATTAACCATTCATTAATAGAATTCAAACTTTTCTATGACTAACAGTCCACACTAATTGAAGTCTCATTCAAAAGGCCACATAACAGTTAAATTCCCATAACAAACTCATAACTAAATAGGACCGTTGTCACTAACTAACTTTCAATAGTTAATAACTAACTTTAACAAACCTTCAACTGTCAAAAACTCACTTCACAACCAATAACATAACAAAACCTCCTAATTGTCAAAAAACCAATGTAACTAACTCTCACTTTGATTTCCAATCCTAACCCAACTATCACTAACTGTCATAACCATATCTAACAAACTCATAACAATTTTTTCTCGGGATTTTTTCCTCTAATCACCCATTTTTCACATCTTCATCCTCTCAACTCCAGTCACACTTTTTCACCAAAACTCATTCCCTTTAAGTTATCTCATCTTCATCTTCCCCTCTCCATCTGAAACCGCACCTAGAGCTTCTTCAAACATCCTCTTCAGAGCTATTCATCAAGCTCTAATTAAGGTGAAGCATAAACCTCATTCACCTTCAACCATAATCCAAGGCAACATCATCTTCAAGGCTTCATCAATTCACCAAGTCTCAATTCCTACTCTACGCCATCAATCTAATTCTGCAGCTATTATTCTACCTCTATTCTACTCATCATCAACAACGACAACAACAATCCATTTCAGAATTTCAAGAATCAAAAATTGAAAAAAGGAAGAAGAAGAGAAGAAGAAGAAATGAGAGTTTGAGGAAAGAGAAGTCAAATTCGAAGAGTACCTGTGATATTGAGCTCTCCCTGGTTTTCAATCTTCCTCCACTTCAACTCCTACTACACCGGGGCCATTCTCCGCCTCGTCGGCGAGTTCTTCAGTTTCTTCCCCCGATTCAATCCATTTGCACTTGATTCTTTGCGTCATGATGTAGTGGAGATGTGAGTGAACCAAACCCATATGGTTTGGATTCGATTTGTGTTTCCGTTATGCTGTAAATGCTTAAGTTTCTGGTTTAGGGTTCTCCGTTCCTTTTGCTCGATCCGATTGATGGTTTAGGAATTCTGAATTTTTGCCTGTGGATTTGTATAGAGCTCGTTGTGATGGTCGTTATGAGGTAGCTATTAGGATGTTTGTGGCTCACGGCACGGCGGAAGAGGTGTACGATTTAACGATTATTCTGAGGGTGAGAGAGAGAGCACGTGATAATTCCTTGCTTCTTCTTTTTCTTTTTTTGGATAAATCAGAAAGATGGCAATTGGCACATAGGCCCAACACATTGCTACGCGCACCTCCCATTCGTTGGCCCAGGGTATTGGCACATAGGCCCAACACATTGCTACGCGCACCTCCCATTCGCATGATTCTTTATGAACCCTAAGTTGCTTACTCGATTATGCTTGATGTTTGCTTAGGTGTTTTAGTTAGATGATGTATTTGTGCTATCCTCTTTAGGATATTTTTGTACATCATCCCATAAATGGTTTAACATGAATCATAACCTGCCCATATGGATTTATAGGTCACGTCATATGCTTCTAATTGGTATTATGCTTCCATAAGTTTGAATATGAATGAGAGGTTAACTTTGTTGTTTCCACTTGGACTTTGGATGCGCCATGTTTGTACAAAGTTTTTGATATTCAAATGTATCATTCCACATATCATTTGCCACTGCCCCATGTGTATAAACACTTAATTTGCTTTACTTTGGATTGTTACATACTTGACTTGACTTCCATTTTTGTGACTTTTACAAATCTTTTTGACATAGTTTGTAAATAACGAATGTTGTGTGTTGTTGTAAGACATGACTTGTAACCTTTTGACTTTGTTTAGGACATTAACATAAGATAGTATAGAATAGGTTTAGATACTTCCCCTTGTATGGTATGTACCTCTAGGATTCCCTTTTCATTGCTTATGGTTTAACTTTGCTCCTAGGGTAGAATTAGAGCACTCCCTTGTGCATTAGGACATAGTTTTGTACTTTGCTTTCGACTACTTGATAGTTAAGCTTGGCATGGAGATGGTAAGTTACTTGTGATACTTTACATGCTTGTTTACACTTACTTGATTCCTTCTTCATCTCACTTCTTATTCACTTATCTCCTTTGTGATTTCTTAGAATAATGTTCACTTGTGTTGATTCACATGATCCCTTAGGATTCCTAGCTCCACTTAATTTCCGATTAAGTTGGAGGTAGGAGAGACATTAGGCTAGAAATCCATGTATGATAACAAGTAGGTTAGTCCCCTCTTAACCTTAACCATAGGGCCACCATTGTATGATAACATTAGGATCTAGTCTCCCTTAGTGTTTTCTTTCAACTTTGAGTCCTTTCTCTTCTCTCATCTCAAAAGAAAAGCTAAAAAACACATAATAAATACCGTATGCGGAGTGCGCCATGAGCCTTAAGCACATGGGAAATGATTAGTGAAGGTCTCCTTTACTATTCTAGGATGCTTTGCAAACGTTCCGTTGGGAGCGACCTTGTAAAGTATTCGCTCCTATGGCATAGTCTTTAGCACGAAACATACCACAAACACAATCAATCAAAACACTTTCTTCTAAAAAAACAAAAACAAATAATCGTCTTCCTTCAGGATTCTCTTCTCATCCCCCTCACTCCATTCGTAAAGGATACGTCATTTCCGTTCTACCGCAAACAGGTAATCACGTAAGACTCCATACAATGAGCGGCAACACCTAAACTGCTAGAGCGCGAACGTTGGCGTCTTCCAAACAACCGACCCTGTAAGTCAAACTATGACTGCTCTGACTTCCTCTTTCCGGTCTGATTAAGGATACGTAGGCACGAGACGCGATGTCTTGGCAAGCAACCTTCCCCCACAATTTCGTAGTCCTTTGAACTACGTTGACTCTGATTTTCCCACTCCTGAGGGAATACGTAGGCCTAGGACGGCGATATCCTATCGAGTCAACTTTTCTTTTCTTCTCCCATTTCTCCTTTCCCCGTTCTTGTTTAGTAGTTGAGCTTCAGATACCCACGCCCTTTGATCAAAACAACAAGTGTGGATCCCATCGAGTACGATGGATGCGAGGGGGTGCTAATACCTTCCTCTCGCGTAACTGACTCCAAAACCCAGGCTATGGTTGCGATGACCATTCCTTTCCCTTTGTTGAGGTTTTCTTCGATCGTCTCCTTTCCCTGCGTCGGGATAAATTACGTTCGGTGGTGACTCTTCTGTCTTTTCCGCCGGTTGATTTTCGCAGATGCGACAGCTGGCGACTCTGCTGGGGACTCTGGTTCCCTATGCGAGTCAATCCTAGCGCCTGTTTGTTTTTTGTTATTGGGTGTTTATCTATATGCTATACTTGCTTTATTTATGGCTCTTATTGCATGTTTATTGATTTTATCGCATTATACTTGCTTTACATTCATTTTCGCCATATATACTGGACTGTGTTGGACTGTTGTTTTCTTTGGTGGGATGGGTGTTCTGAGAGATAAGCCCACTACCCAGGCTTGAGTTACACACAGGATTTAGAGTGGATAGTCGTGTCGCTTGTATGGTGATGACCACATGTAATGTTCACGAGACCCACAGCCAGACGAGGTTCCTCCATGAGATATCCGATACTGCATGTTGATACAGGCCATTGGATGTTCCCATGGTGGGCTGTCGACTCTGGTGACCATTCCCGAGGACTTAGTTGAGGCTCTCCTCCCAAAGGGTGATAATGGTAGACCAAAAATGGCAAACCCATTACGCTTCTTGATCCGAGGACCCGAAGCTGAGAACTTGCTATAGGAAGACCTTTTTTAGGGGAATCAGTTGAGGCCTCCTCGATTGATGATGATGCCAAACCAAAAATGGTGAACGTATCATCATTTCTTGACCTGAGAGTCTGTGACACTAAGGATCCTTAGTTTTAGAACCCACATGGGAGAGAGGCTGGGTGTTTACAGGTTTGCAGGAAACCATGACCTTCAACCTACCCGGTATTCTGGTTTTCTTATCAGTGTGTGTAACACCCCGAATTAAGTAAAAGATTTATTTAATTCATTTTATTATAGAATTGTGTGAATATTATGATTTTGGATGGCTTTGATGAAAAGTTATAATCTATGTGAAGTTGGAATTATTTTGAGAATTTTGGAGCAAGTTAGATTAATTGAATTAGATTTGTTTAATTAGAAAAATAGAGTAAAATTGGAGTTGGATGAGAGTAAGGGTAATTTGGTCAAATGTGGAGGTTTAGTGAGGGCAATAGAGGAAAATAATAAAAGAGACTTAAAGGTTTATACGGAGGAATAAGGGTTTTGGAAATTTCACTGTTGCATTGCGTTTGGAAAGGAGGCAGAGATAATAGATAAGCAGTTAGGACTTTGAGGAATTTCAGAGGAAGGATTGAAGAACACAAAGAAAATCAAGGCTAAGGAATTACTCAGGTATGGGGTGTATGATCGTTGTTATTATAATTGATTTAAGCAATAGATAATTGTAGGCGGTTGGATTTTTAATCGAAGATGAAATACCCTGAGGAAATTGATGAGATTAGGTAGAAAATTAAGACATTGAATCATAGATTAATCGTGCCTATAGAATAGAATATATTGATGACTGGTAAATTATAGAACATATTGATGACAGATGAATCATAAGAATACTTGTTGGAAATAAGGTTCAGAACGGGTATTATGCAGAAAAAAAATTTTGGAAATTGGGTGAATTGTGAGGAGGTGGCGCCCGCCACCACATTGAAAAGGGGCGACTGCCACTATGTTAGGTGTGAAGTGGCGCAAGCCACCAAATGGTTGGTAAAGGGTGGCGCAAGCCACCAAATGGAAGGTAGGGTGGCGCAAGTCACCATTTAGTGGGAGAAATTGTATTTTCAGTTTTTCTTCTAAAAATCGTAACTTTTGATTAGAAACTCCAGTTTTTATGCCGTTTGAAGCTATCGAAAGGTAATGAAATAATCTATAACATGGTAAAATAAAATAAATCATATAGTTTAATCATCCTATTGAATTTGATAGACTAAATAATGAGTGTCCTGTGTTGATATACCAGTAGGTTGCATGTCTGTGTGAAATTGCAGAATTTTATCTAGCAATGATGTAGTTGATATTGGTGATAATGAAATGATGATATTATGATGATTATGGTGATATTATGAGGTTTATTATGTTATTGCAATGTGATGATATTCTGTGACAAAACTAACAGTAAATGTGTAAACTGTGTGAAATTGGTGTGCTTATGACTGGAAATGAATTGTCTGGTATTGGCTATAATCACATGATGTTGTTTTGAGTATGATGAATGTGTGGGAAGTATGTGAAGTGAATATTATGATGAGGATGGAATGCTGATGTGTTTTGACTAGTCGTGGTCGCATTTTATGATTTTTCGAATCATGCATTCATAGCATATTTTTAGGACAAATTGTCCAGTGAAGTTTGCAGGATGATATCCAGTGAAGTTGTAGGACTTATAGTCCAGTGATGGCCTTAATCCCATAGTGTGGATTAAGTGCAATTTATGAAGTGCTCTGGTTCCAAGCGGGAACCGATCCCATTGGTTGGGATCTTTGGAGATTGAAGATGACTAAGTCATCAGTGAAGTTTCGGTACCGCATGCATGTTGCATCTCATGACTGGTGGCATTGCATCATGTTTGTTTCCATGATGACTTTTGGGTTGATTTTGACTTGTGCTATTATGACAGAAAAATGTGAATTACTGTTGTGCTACATTTTATGATTATATGTTGTTATGAGTTATATGCTATAAGGAATACATGTTGCTATGTTATTGTTGTTTCAATAGTTATAATTACTATATCTCTTACTTATATCTTTTATAATGATTGCGATTTACTCACCCTGCCTGTTGAATGTTTCCCCTATCTGGGCAACACGCAGGTGATTTCAGAGTAGCTATAGACGCATTGGAGATTTAGCTTCGGAGTCAATTATTGTTATTTCGGTGGATTAGAAGGTGTCTTGCTCTGATATATGTAACATCGGGGTTTGGGATCATCTGATCGGAACGATTATGTTATTTTCTTGCTGTTTTGATTTTCACTTGAGATTATGTACTGTTTTCTTGGTTTTCATATGATGCTACAGTATGAGCTATTTGATTTTTTTGAAGTTGTGATGAAATATTTTTAATAAAGAGTCTGAGACTATTTTCCACTGTGAAGTTTAAATTGAATGCTAATTTTCTTGAAGATTAATAATTATGAAGTATTTTGAGAACCCGTGTTACGAAGCAGGAACCTGTTTATGAGGTGATTGTATGAAATGAAGTGTGACACCCTTTTTGTGAAAATACTCTGATTATTTACTTAAATTATTACGTTAAATTATCGTGGGGTAGAAGGGTGTTACATTAGTGGTATCAGAGCAGGTCGGTCTGTCCGACCAGGTTGTCTAATATTGTTTGTTCCTTAGTACGCGACATATGTGTGAAACACTGTCGGTACTTGCTTGTGTTCTAACCATGGTCTGCAGGAGTTGGTTGAAACAAGTGGGGGAGAAGTTTTTGCTTCTCTGAGATGTGTTGGTTGTGGAATGTTAGTTCGGTGTGCTGCTGATGGCAAGTGTGCAAGCATTGTGGGAATTGTGTTGTTTCCGAAACTGAAGGAAATATGGAGATAAGGCTTATGGCAACTAAGAATTGTGCCTTAGGTAGCTTCATGCACAAGATGCAAGGAACGCTGTTATAGTTTGGTAAAGATGGTTTATGCCTTATCATGGTTGTCGACTATCTATTGACAAATTGAGGAACTGATCACCCTTAATCTCTTGTTGATAGTATACGGGATCATCTGGGATGGAATAGACGTGTCTTGCCAGCTTAGATGGTGTGTACAATAAATTATTTGGAGTTAAGCCAAGTGCTTACAGATTGTTTGATGAGTAGATGAAAATTCTTATATCTGAAGATAGGACAGATTCGAGTTTCTTGTCTGTCAGTCAAGTTGGGATGCCGCTGAGGGGGAACGATCAGGTATGACTGATGGTTACCTCTCAGAGAGTAAAGAGCAATGTGATGGCTAGAGATATGCCAATGATATGTAATTCCTGATGTTTTTCCTGAAGATATCTGCGACTTGCCTCCAGAGCAAGAATATAAGTTCGACGAAGGTGAAGAGTTGTTTGTTCTGTTAAGCAAGCAGGATAAGTCTATGAAGGATGGTGCAAAAGTGTTTATGAGGTTGGGTTCTTGGAAGACATAAGGAAATGCAGTGGTTGGTGACCTGCCTATGGTGTGTGACTTTTGGATGTGCTCCCATAAGATATCAGTGATTTACCGCCATAGTATGGAGTGGAAATTGCTACCGACCTAGTACTTGATATGAGTCCGATGTCAGTGACTCCATATGGAATGCATGTTTCTGAGTTAAGTGAATTGAAGAAACAATTGGAATAATTACTGAGAAGAAGTTGTTCGACCGAGTGTTTCTCCGTAGGGTGCTCCGGTATTGTTGGTTAAGAAGAAAGATGATAGTATGAGATTGTGTGTTGACTACAGAAAACTGAATAAAGTAACTATCAAGAATAAGTATCCACTTCCGAGGATCGACGACTTGATGGATCAGCTAGTGGGAGCTTGTGTATTCAGCAAGATTGATTTGAGATCTGGTTATCATCTGATTCGTGTTAAGCTAGATGATATTCCGAAGACGGCTTTTAGGACGAGATATGGTCACTATGAATACACTGTAATGCCATTCGGTGTGTCCAATGTGCCTGGTGTGTTCATGGAGTATATGAATCAAATTTTTCATGAGTATCTGGATAAGTTTGTGGTGGTTTCATCGATGATATTTTGATATACTCCAAATCAGGAGAAGAGCACGCAGAGCATTTGAAGATTGTGCTGCAAGTGTTAAGAGAGAAGAAGTTATATGCGAAACTATCGAAATGTGAGTTCTGGTTGAAGGAAGTAAGTTTCCTTGGCCATGTAATTTCAAGTGGTGGAATTGCTGTGGATCCCGCGAAGATTGATGTTGTGTTGCAATGGGAGACTCCGAAATCTGCTACAGAAATCCGAAGTTTTCTTGGATTGGTAGGTTATTATCGCAAGTTTATTGAAGGCTTTTCTAAGTTGGCTTTACCTTTAACGCAACTGACGCGGAAGGGTCAAGCATATGTGTGGGATGTGGCTTGTGAGGAGAGTTTTATGGAATTAAAGAAGAAGTTAACGACCGCTCCAGTATTGATTTTACCTAATCCAAATGAGTTCTTTGTATATTGCGATGCATCGAAGATGGGTCTTGGTGGAGTGCTAATGTAGAATGGACAGGTTGTTGCTTATGCATCGAGACAACTAAGGGTTCATGAAAGGAATTATCCTACGCATGATCTAGAGTTGGCAGTTGTAGTGTTCGTACTGAATATTTGGCGACACTATCTTTTTGGTTCGAGGTTTAAAGTGTTCAGTGATCATAAAAGCTTAAAGTACTTGTTTGATCAAAAGGAGTTGAATATGAGACAGAGAAGGTGGCTTGAATTATTGAAGGATTATGGTTTTGATTTGAATTACCATCCTGGAAAAGCAAATGTAGTGGCTGATGCGTTGAGTAGGAAGTCGCTGCATATGTCAATGCTTATGGTGCGTGAGTTGGAATTGATTGAGCAGTTTAGAGACATGAGTTTAGTGTGTGACGCCAATTCTGATAGTGTAAAATTGGGAATGCTGAACCTAACTAGTAGTATTCTTGAAGAAATCCGAGCAGGTCAGAAATCCGATTTGAAGCTGGTGGATCAGTTGACGTTGATTAACCAAGGTAATGGTGGGGAGTTCAAAATTGATGAGAATGGTGTGATAAGATTCGGAGATAGAGTGTGTATTCTGGATATTCCTGAACTTAAGAAGAGTATTCTTGAAGAAGGACATAAAAGTGGGTTGAGTATTCATCCCGGTGCTACGAAAATGTATCAAGACTTGAAGAAGTTGTTTTGGTGGTCTGGAATGAAAAAGGAAGTTGCAGAATTTGTTTATGCTTGCTTGACTTGTCAGAAGTCAAAAATTGAACATCAGAAGCCTTCGGGTTTGATGCAACCACTGAGCATTCCCGAGTGGAAGTGGGATAGCATTTTGATGGATTTTGTGACGGGTTTGCCAAGGACTGCGAAGGGTAATGATTCTATTTGGGTAATAGTATATAGGTTGACTAAGTCGGCTCATTTCTTGCCGATGAAGATTAATCATCCTATTAAGAGGTTGGCTGAGCTGTATATCGATGAGATTGTAAGGTTGCATGGAATACCGTCGAGTATCGTATCGGATAGAGATCCACGTTTTACGTCAAAATTTTGGAAAGGTTTGCAAGATGCTTTGGGTACTAAGTTGAGGTTGAGTTCTGCTTATCATCCGCAGACAGATGGACAAACTGATAGGACTATCCAATATTTGGAAGATTTGTTGAGGGCTTGCGTGTTAGACCAAGGAGGAGCTTGGGACGACCATTTGCCTTTGATTGAATTTACTTACAACAATAGTTTTCGTGCGAGTATCGGTATGGCACCGTATGAGGCGTTGTATGGGCGAAGGTGTAGGACACCGTTGTGTTGGTATGAGTCGGGCGAGAGTGCTGTGCTCGAACCTGAAATTGTGCGAGAGACGATTGATAAGATTAAGATGATTCAAGAGAGGATGAAAGCTTCACAGAGCCGTCAGAGGAGTTATCATGATAAGCGAAGAAAGGAACTAGAGTTTCAAGTGGGTGATCACGTATTTCTGAGAGTTACGCTGATAACTGGTGTCGGTAGAGCTTTGAAGTCGAGAAAACTTACACCGCAATTTATTGGTCCATATCCGATTTCAGAGAAGATCGATGAAGTGGCGTATCAGATTACTTTACCACCGTCACTTGCGAATCTTCATGATGTGTTTCATGTGTCTCAATTGAGGAAATACATTACGGATCCGTCGCATGTGATTCAAATGGATGACGTACAGGTGCGAGATAACTTAACTGTCGAAGCATCGCCAGTGCGAATCAAAGGTCGGGAAATGAAGCAATTGTGGGGCAAGGATATTGCCTTAGTAAAGGTACTGTGGGGTGGACCAGCTGGAGACAGTTTGACTTGGGAATGCGAGGATCAGATGAAAGAGTCCTACCCGTTCTTGTTTGCATCAGGTAATTTTCGAGGGCGAAAATTCTTTTAAGTGGGGGAGAGTTATAACGCCCCGAATTAATTAAAAGATTTATTTAATTAATTTTATTATAGAATTGTGTGAATATTATGATTTTGGATGGCTTTGATGAAAAGTTATAATCTATGTGAAGTTGGAATTATTTTGAGAATTTTGGAGCAAGTTAGATTAATTAAATTAGATTTGATTAAATAGAAAAATAGAGTAGAATTGGAGTTGGATGAGAGTAAGGGTAATTTGGTCAAATGTGGAGGTTTAGTGAGGGCAATAGAGGAAAATCTTAAAAGAGACTTAAGGGTTTATACGGAGGAATAAGGGTTTTGGAAATTTCACTGTTGCATTGCGTTTGGAAAGGAGGCAGAGAGAATAGAGAAGCAGTTAGGACTTTGAGGAATTTCAGAGGAAGGATTGAAGAACACAAAGAAAATTAAGGCTAAGGAATTACTCAGGTATGGGGTGTATGATCATTGTTATTATAATTGATTTAATCAATAGATGATTGTAGGCGGTCGGATTTTTAATCGAAGATGAAATACCCTGAGGAAATTGATGTTAGGTAGAAAATTAAGACATTGAATCATAGATTAATCGTGCCTATAGAATAGAATATATTGATGACTGGTAAATTATAGAACATATTGATGACAGATGAATCATAAGAATACTTGTTGGAAATAAGGTTCAGAACGGGTATTATGCAGAAAAAAAATTGGAAATTGGGTGAATTGTGAGGAGGTGGCGCCCGCCACCACATTGAAAGGTGGCGCCTGCCACCATGTTAGGTGTGAAGTGGCGCAAGCCACCAAATGGATGGTAGGGTGGCGCAAGCCACCATTTAGTGGGAGAAATTGTATTTTCAGTTTTTCTTCTAAAAATCGTAACTTTTGATTAGAAACTCCATTTTTTATGCCGTTTGAAGCTATGGTAAGGTAATGAAATAATCTATAACATGGTAAAATAAAATAAATCATATAGTGTAATCGTCCAATTGAATTTGATAGACTAAATAATGAGTTTCCTGTGTTGATATACCAGTAGGTTGCATGTCTGTGTGAAATTGCAGGATTTTATCTAGCAGTGATGTAGTTGATATTGGTGATAATGAAATGATGATATTATGATGATTATGGTGAGATTATGAGGTTTATTATGTTATTTCAATGTGATGATATTTTGTGACAAAACTAACTGTAAGTGTGTAAACTGTGTGAAATTGGTGTGCTTATGACTGGAAATGAATTGTCTGGTATTGGCTATAATCACATGATGTTGTTTTGAGTATGATGAATGTGTGGGAAGTATGTGAAGTGAATATTATGATGAGGATGGAATGCTGATGCGTTTTGACTAGCCGTGGTCGCATTTTATGATTTTTCGCATCATGCATTCATAGCATATTTTTAGGACAAATTGTCCAGTGAAGTTTGCAGGATGATATCCAGTGAAGTTGTAGGACTTATAGTCCAGTGATGGCCTTAATCCCATAGTGTGGATTAAGTGCAATTTATGAAGTGCTCTGGTTCTAAGCGGGAACCGATCCCATTGGTGGGGATCTTTGGAGATTGAAGATGACTAAGTCATCAGTAAAGTTTCGGTACCGCATGCATGTTGCATCTCATGACTGGTGGCACTGCATCATGTTTGTTTCCGTGATGACTTTTTGGTTAATTTTGACTTGTACTATTATGACAGAAAAATGTGAATTATTGTTGTGCTACATTTTATGATTATATGCTGTTATGAATTATATGCTATCAGGAATACATGCTGCTATGTTATTGTTGTTTCAATAGTTATAATTACTATATCTCTTACTTATATCTTTTTATAATAATTACGATTTACTCACCCTGCCTATTGAATGTTTCCCCTATCTGGGCAACGCGTAGGTGATTTCGGAGTAGCTATAGATGCATTGGAGATTTTGCTTCGGAGTCAATTATTGTTATTTTGGTGGATTAGAAGGTGTCTTGCTCTGATATATGTAACATCGGGGTTTAGGATCGTTTGATCAGAACAATTATGTTATTTCCTTGCTGTTTTGATTTTCACTTGAGATTATGTACTGTTTTCTTGGTTTTCATATGATGCTACAGTATGAGCTATTTGATTTTTTTGAAGTTGTGATGAAATATTTTTAATAAAGAGTCTGAGACTATTTTCCGCTGTGAAGTTTAAATTGAATGCTAATTTTCTTGAAGATTAATAATTATGAAGTATTTTGAGAACCCGTGTTACGGAGTAGGAACCTGTTTATGAGGTGATTGTATGAAATGAAGTGTGACACCCTTTTTGTGGAAATACTCTGATTATTTACTTAAATTATTACGTTAAATTGTCGTGGGGAAGAAGGGTGTTACAGTATGGACTTATCAGCTTGGTATTCTGGTATTCTGATCATTCCGGTATTCTGGTTATTCGGATATTCGAGGTACTTAGGTTTTCTTATTAGAGCGGACCTTTGAACTTAGCCCGTCAGCAGCACAACAGTTATTCAGAATATGTGGCACTTCTGATCCCATGTTTTTGCATCCATGTCATCATAACGTGTTTGCATACATGTTCTTGTATTTCCAAGGATCTTAACTTTGAGACTCGTTGCTGATCATTTCCATCTATTTCTTGTGGTTCTTATGTAAAAAACTTCATGATTCCTTGGAAATATTCGAACATGGAATTTGCATTGCATTTTCATACTCATTTGCATAACAGGTGTTTGAAGCTGGGAATTCTCATCCTGATCTGGTTTTCTTCAGAATTTCAAGACTTAACTTGTCAAAGAAGCTCAAAGCTGATCATGGAGCAAATTTAAGCAGAATTGACAGCCGCCCGCAGCTAAATGGGGCATTTCATGGTGGACCTACAAGCATTATTCCAGGGTCAGAAAATGCTGAGAGAAGAAGTCCATCAGCTGAAGACTCAGATGGGTTTGATTATGGAAGTCGTGAGAAATGTGTTAAGAAAGGAAGGTAATCCCATGTTTGAGGCTGCACCAGGAATTGTCACTCCTCCCTTGCTTGTGGGGTCTCTCACAAAGGGTGATTTACCGGGGGGATCTTCTTCACAGCCTGAGGGTCCAGAACTTTCCAGCCAGTAGTTATCTCCTGTTTCCCAAGACAATCCCAAGGTAAAGAAGTACACACCGACGTCGAAGAAGCCTGCGAGGATCTTTGATCCACTTCCTATGCCTCATGCTCAGTTGTTCAGGCATCTTCTCCAACTTCAATTGGTTGAACTTAGGACGCTGGCTCCGCTCACTGGAATTCCCCCACCCGGTTATAATGCAAACATCCATTGTGATTTTCACTCTGGAGCACCGGGGCACAGTATTGAAAAATGCAAGGCCTTTCAGCATATTGTCCAGGACTTAATTGATTCAAAGGAAACCGAGTTCATGTCAAGCGGCATAGAGGTACGGGGTGTATGACCTTAAACTCTTTAAGGGAGGATGACGAATTAAAAACGCAAACTTTCTGGTTGTATGATTTTGGAACAAAACCTTGCTGATGATGTACATGCATTGTTTCAACTCCCCAAACACTGGAGATATAAGGGAGATAAACCCTCGTTAACCCCGTTGAGCTTAGAAGTGGGAGTTTCTTTTGGAAAAAAAAACCCACGCGTCTTAACCCCGGGGCAGGGTAGTTGTCAGTTGATTTGACCAAGCGTTCAAATTTCAAAATGAGTGCACATATAAGGTTCCATTACCTTTTTTTTCTCATCAGGAGGTCAAGGGACGTGAAACCACAATGAGGAGTGAAGCAGTCACAATCCTTTCAAAGAAGTCAGGACAGCCAGTGTCACACGATTTGTTCAAACAAAAAAGGGAAAAAGAAAAAGAGAAAGAAAGCCCGCTAAGTCAAAAGTTTGAAAACAAAGGACTTAGGAAAAAGTTAGGGTATCCCGTTGGACATCAAAATTGAAAAGGATTCAAAAGAATCAGTCCAGGAAAAATCAGGGAACTAAAGAAAAAAAGAACGAATAGTAAAAACGGAAAGGATTAGAAAATAAAAATCCTTGAGCAAGAACAAGTCGTGTGACTACAGGCACCGAAGACGAAAGGAGCGATTGCCACTCCGAAAGCAGCATGGGCTCCTTAACCATCGCTGATGACATGCAATGACCTTTTGGAAGGTGAGCGCTTGTGTTAAATGAACTGAACGTAGGACTGAAGGACATCAAGGAGAATGGGTGGGTACAAACCAAATTTTGAGCTATAAAGTCTTCTTTCTCAAACCGTGAACTAGGCCATGTTACAACCCTCAAAAGTCCTAATTGAGGTAAGGGTTATTCTGAAGGCGTACTTCTGATAAGACAGTGTTCCTGACTCCCATGAGTGGCGCTAAAATTTTTTTGGTATTGTATTTGCATAATGTCTTTTATTCAAAAATTAATGTCGCATCTTAACTAGTGATTCGTTCACAAGGTTTGGCGATATCTTTTCAATGAAAACTTCAAGATTAACATGTATGTTGTATTAGAACTATCATTCTCAGAATAAGCATTTTCTGCTTGCATACATTGTACTTGACGCTAATGAAGCTTGCATAATGAACATCAGTCGAGAAGTCTGACTTTGCCAAGAGGAAATTTCTGGACAACCATATTGATGAGCATGTAGCCAAAAGACTCCGTCAGATAACGGTTTTCTCAGCAAGTTGTGCTCGAAGTTCAGCCAATCTGGGGCAGTCACGTCGAGAAATCTCTCTAAGTTCAGCCAATCCGGGGAAGTCACGTCGAGGAATATCTCCAAGTTCATCCAATATGGGGCAATCTTGTCGAGATTCCGCGAATCCCTCGAAGACAAGGGTAGAATCACTGCAAGACGTGTACTAAGGCAAGCCATCTCAGGAGCGATAAGTGTCCTCTCCAGAGGACGGTTAATCAAGAGCACCTCTTCTAGATTCAGAATACTGGGGCAGAATATTTCAAGTCATTACGAATCCTCTAGAGGAAAATTCCTTCATAGGTTATGTAGTCTGGGGCAGTTAAGTCGAGATCCAATGAATCTCTCCAAGAGTTTGAAGACCCTGGGGGCATTTGGAATGCCAGGTTTTCTGTTAAATCCTCTTAAGATGATTCCTCCCAGTAGACATGTGGTCTGAGACAGGTGGAGAGTTCGCTTATGATAATTGGCATGTAGTTGATCAGCAGAAGCGTGAAGTGCCAAAGTAGTTCCCAGTATGGGGTTTCTCTTCCTCAGTAAGGCTCCAGAAGGGCATTAGGGAGATTATGAATGTCTCTCCAGCAGAAGTAGCCAAGGTTGTATCATCCTCGACAAAGGCTATGTCTTCTTATTATGCTCCCCAGCAAGAGTCCTGAGGTTTGGTTTCCCCAGCCAGAGATGGATTTATCTTTTCTCCAGTAAGAGTTCAAACTCCAGACAGGGTAAGGATGGGTTGTTGGCTCTCCAAGCAGGTTGGTATCCACAGAAAGCTGCTCGTTTAACTGCACGATGCCAGTAGAGTTCTCTCCTCACAGAGTATTGACATAATTTTCTCATCAATACAGGAAGCATTTCCTTCCTCAGCAGAGGCTTATTTGATCTCAGTTCCTCAGCAGCCAGGCCAGAAGGTTGTCATTCCCCAGCAGCCAGGTCAGAAGGTTGTCATTTCCCCAACTAAGTCCTATGGTTATAGGTCCTCCTCAAGCAGGACTGGTTCAGGTGATGTCTTCCCAGCAAAGTCATCATTCTCTGTAATACAGAGTCCAGATGTACCAACATTCTTCCCAGCCGAGTTGTTGACCTGTTTTCCCATAGAAAGTCAGAATATTAGATCAGTGATCACTTCCTCAGCAGAGTTGTTAATTATCATCCCCAATAGAGGATTCTCTTTGCATCTTGCATGTAGTAATCATTGCAACCTCAAAATGCGTAGCATTTCCATTTAGTATGGAGCATTACGCCATAGAAAATTCAAACATATGCATTTGAAGCATAAGCCAGGTTTGGATATTCTTATTTCCAGACGGTTCCCCAACAGAAAGTCATTTAGCTCAGGAGGTTCAGTCTTACCTTATCCTCGATGAAGTTGCCAATGAATTTGTTCATCTTACTGGTATTCCTCTACAGAGTTGTTTGTTCAAACTTCTCTTATCCCCAGCAGAAATGATGTAACTGTAGCCCTCCAGCAGGCACCTTAATCAATCCCTAAGGTAGTAGATCTGTCCATCCTCCTCTTCTGATCTTTATCCCCTAGTAGAGTTGTCTAACTAGGATTCCGGTATACCCACAATTCATCTTTCGATGCTGGTAAGTGTCGTTATTTCAGATTTTTCTTTGATATCGGATAGTATCATATTTCGATGCCAGTAAGTGTCGTTACTTCAGATTTTTTCTTTTGATGCCGGAAAGCATCATCTTTCGATGTCGGTAAGTGTAGTCTTTTCAATACACTCATTCATGTTTCTTTTGATGCCGGAAAGCATCATCTTTCGATGCCGAAAAGTGTCATCATCTCGTTTCATTTTTCGATGCTGGAAAGTGTCGTCATCTCAATTCATCTTTCGATGCCGGTAAGTGTCGTCATCTCAATTCATCTTTCGATGCTGGTAAGTGTCGTCGATCCAATACACGTTTTTGTGTCTGTATCATATCCCTTTTGATACCAGAAAGTATTCTCTTTCGATGCCGGTAAGTGTCGTCGATCCAGTACGTATGTTCGTGTCTAAATCATTTTTCTTTGATACCGGTAAGTATCATCTTCCGATACTTGGTCGTACCCTACCTCTACATCTTACCTCATGATTTCAGACACCGGTTTGTGTAGTTTCTTCTCCGTGGAATATTTTCAATCTCTGCCACCCTTTCATCCCCAGTGGAGTCTTTCACACTTATCAGATCTTCTACCCCTAGTCTATACATACAGAGTGCAAATTTTTGGTTTCTGTTGGTATTCAATCCCTATTTACCTCGAATGTCTAAAGTCGCTGCTCTCATCCCTTCAGGTCCAAAGTTGATTGAATAGGGGCAGCTGTAACACCCCAAAATTTGTCCTCTCTTATTTCTAACCTTAACTAGCTTGTGTTTCACACTCATCTGCATCTTTCATTAGGTCATACATTCATTTATTTGCATGACTTTCTAAGGTATGGGATCAAGAGGATTGGAATCAAGATTTTCTATATACTTTGAGTTTCTTGTACTCAAGTTGAAGCAATGGTTTGAGCCCACAGAATCATGAGCCTCTTTCTATCGAAGTTCTTCAAGTATCGAGGCTTTCCTATGTCAAAATCGTCCAGCATCAAGTTTATCGCCTTCAAGTTTTCTCAAGAGTATCAGAAGCTAGGGTTTCTCTAGGAATAATCAATGTATTTTGGTGGTGCACTCAAGTTAAGAGCTTATCTTGTGAACAGGGCTCCTTAAAACCCTAATTCACGGGGTGGTCGTATTATGGTTTGCATCTTGGTTTTAATCTTTGGAAGTAATTATTAGGTCTGATTTTGATCAAGCAAATGTCCACTTTAGGGTTGACTATCTATGGACCATTCTTCTTGGAAATCTTACGGGGCCAGTTGTTTGGTTAATCATTTGGTCCAAAGCGTTGCAGTTCAAGATTCATGCAAGAGGATAATTGCAATTCAAAATCAAGGTAAAGGGTAAGGAGCTCTGTTGCGGTGAAAATTAGATAACAAGCTATTAATTAACTTGCATCATATTTCTTTTACAACCGACTTTGATTTATCCAAAGGAAAGGTTCAAGATCGAGAAAAACCGAAAGGGGGGAGATCTAAGGTTCGGGGGTTAGTTACGCCTAGGGAAGGTATTAGCATCCTAAACGTCCGTAGTACTCTACGGGAGCCTCTTGTTTTAACTTGTAATATCTTACTCGCTTGCTAAGGGTGTTATGCTAAAGGTTGAAACCCTAGGGGTTTATTTCTAAGTATATTCGACAAAGCATCGCACTTTGCGCCTACATATCCTTACGGGAGTGGAATCAGAGTATCCGTAGTTCACCGATTCTAAGGGTGAAGGATAGGAACCATTGACTATGGCCAAAGTTCCAAGGGGAAAATGAGTATGACTCATTTTTAGAGTTCACGATAACTCTCTAAATCTACGTTATAGGGGAAAGTGAGTTCTCATGATGATGAGAATCACATGGAGTGTAAGAACTCTAACCTACTTCTAGTTATGATTTCATTGGCTCATGATAGCCAAGAAATAGGGGTGAACCTAGAAGGATAAGGTGAGATGACTTCAAGAGTCAATTTAAGGTGTTCTCCCTTTGGAATGGGGGGAAGGATAACAGTTGTAAGGATTATCAAGATAAATAGATTATAATGCAAATATGATGATGCAATAAGACATGAATAAGATGAAATAAAATAGAAATAGTCTCGTCTTAATCATGATTTAATCGAGAAATCGATAATCAATGATTCTTGACTTTCATCGACTAAATAGGTGAATAAAATTGAAATAAAGAGAAAATGGTCTCGTGTTGATCAAAGTCTTGTCAACTCAATGAAATCAACCAAACCATGAGGTTTGTTATGTCATCGACCAAAATAAAGAAAGTGGAATCGAAATGAAAAATAAAGTCGGTCTCTTCTAAATCAAGATTTAATCGAGAAATCGATAATCTTAATATTTGACTTTCATTGACCAATAAAAAGTAGCCTCACATTTATCAAGACTTTATTGACTTGAAATGATCAAAGTCAAGATTCGTGTAACGTCATCGGCCTAAATAAAGATTATGAAATAAAAATAAAGTTGATCTCGTCTTAATCAAGATTTAATCGACAAATCGATTATCTTAGATTTTTTACTTTCATCGACCAAAATAGAATCGGAATGAAAATAAAACTAGTCTCGTCTAAATCAAGATTTAATCGATAAATCGATAATCTTGGATTTTTGACTTTCATCGACCAAAATAGAAAAGGTGGCCTCCTACAATTCTAGATTTTTAGTGATTTTGAAATAATCAACAAAGTCAAGATTTATATGATATCATTGGCCAAAATAAAAGAAAATGGAACTGAAGTGAAATTAAGGTTAGTCTCGTCTGAGTCAAGATTTAATCGGAGGATCGATAATCTTTTGATATTCGACTTTCATTGACCAACACGAATAAAGAAATAAGCCTCATACATATCAAGACTTTTAGGTGATTTAGAATAAATCAACAAGTCATGATTTTTTGTATGTCATCGGACCTAAGATAAAGAAAATAGAAACAAAATGGAAATAAAGAGTTGATCTCGTCTTAATCAAGATTTAAATCGGTAAATCGATAATCTTGATATTTAACTTTCATTGACCAACACGAATAAATAAAAAGTGGCCTCACATTTATCAAGACTTTTAGGTGATTTAGAATAAATCAACAAGCCATGATTTTTTGTATGTCATTGGCCTCAAAGATAAAGAAAATAGAAATGAAATGGAAATAAAGAGTTGATCTCGTCTTAATCAATATTTAAATCGGTAAATCGATAATCTTGATATTTAACTTTCATTGACCAACACGAATAAATAAAAAGTGGCCTCACATTTATCAAGACTTTTAGGTGATTTAGAATAAATCAACAAGCCATGATTTTTTGTATGTCATTGGCCTCAAAGATAAAGAAAATAGAAACGAAATGGAAATAAAGAGTTGATCTCGTCTTAATCAAGATTTAAATCGGTAAATCGATAATCTTGATATTTAACTTTCATTGACCAACACGAATAAATAAAAAGTGGCCTCACATTTATCAAGACTTTTAGGTGATTTAGAACAAATCAACAAGCCATGATTTTTTGTATGTCATTGGCCTCAAAGATTGAAAATGGAAGTGGAATTTTAGTTGAGAAACTTAAAAATCAAATAAGAATTAACAATTAAAAATGGGAGAAACTAAAACATTTTTCATGAAAACTTAGAAAATAATTCATTGAAACAAAACAACAAAAAAACCATAAAAGAAAAAGAGGGGTGCGCTTGAAAAACTAAAGAGGTGGAATCCTCGTGGGCTTCAAGGCCCACTCATCTACCATCAGCCAAGCATTAAAAACGATGAAAAAGAGAAAACAAAAACAAGGAAGTCCCAAAAGTCATACTGACGGTGGATGTGGTAACAAGAAACAACGGGCCCAAGCCCATTCACCCATAACACGGTCATAGAAAGGGAGAACAAACAAAGGAAAATAGTAAAAACCTAAATGAACACAAATTCTCCTCCTTTCAGAAATTAGAATGGGTCAACGCATCGGTTCAAAACAAAAGAAGCACGACAAGTCGTGTATCCACTTCATCGAACTCAACCGTTTCGCCTCTGCTCACGCAATCCATTCGCCTCTCCTACTCCTACACGATTTAGGTTCGATTCTCCTCCCTTCTTCTTTCTTGGCTCGATCTGGTTCTGAGTCTCAAGATTTCTCTTGGTTTGTTCTGTTTTTGCTCAGGTTTGCTTCATTTGATTCGTCCAAGTTTTGGCTCGATTTATGTTTGGTTTCCGGTTTGAAGGAGAGGGTATTATGATCTGTGGAGTTTGGTTGAAGAAGGGTGTTGATGGAGATTTGGGTGATGAGGTTCCGGCGAGGGTTTTTGGTTGAAAAAGGGATTTGGGTTGTTTGTTATTCGTTGAAGATATGGAGGAGGATTATTCTTGATTGTCTTCTGAAGAAGGTTGTTGTATTGATGGAGGAAAGTGAGATGTTGACGGAAATGGTTAGGTCGTCGGAAGCAGAAAAACAAGGTGGTTGGGTTGTTGAAGATTGGAAGGAAAATTGATGAAGGCTGTTGTTATCAGATTTTTGGTTTTTGGGTTTGAAAGTGTAAAACCCAGGAAACAAGTTATGCGTTTTGCGGTTGTTGGAACTTCGAATCCCCCCCTGCTCTCCTATTCTTCTGCTATTTAACCCCTCCAGAAAATAGAATTTGTTCTTGAATTTTATTTGAATTTTTGATCGTTGGTGTCTTGTCACTTTCAGGCTGCAGAGGGAGCGTTGTGAGCAGGCGTCGTACGGTTACGCAGGTGATAGCAGCATGTCACAACAATTGCTTTTTTTGTTTTGATTTACATAATGGGCTTGTAAAAAAGAAACGGGCTTGATAATGATTCAAACGTTTTTTGAATTCTGCATTTCACGAAGGAGATGAGCAAGGTGTGCTGCTTCTTCCTTTTGCTAGCCACGCGGCACACTCCCACTGGTCCAAAACAGGGTTTGAAAAGTCAACCGAAAATGCTTGCATCCCATTGGTTGATAGTTAATGTGATTCTTCCAATTGTGCACCAAAAGTAATCCACGGTGGACCAATCAGAATAATAATGGAAATGGAAAAAATTATTTTTCTTTCTTTTAAATTAAATTATAATATGACTAATAACAATAAAACTAACTAATAACCTAATTTAAATTAGTTAAAAAAACTAAATTAATAATTAATCTAATTAATTAAACTAATTTTTTTAAATGATTAAATTGAGGTTGAAAATTAAATTAACAAAATAACCATCTTAAATATAAATTAAAATAAAAAACCATATTGAAATTAAACTAAAATGAATAAAATAAATATTGAACTAATATATAAAGAAAAATAATAATCATAAAAAAGACATGAAAGAGGAAAATACAAGATTATGAGATGCTAAAAAAAACAACAACTAGCGAATCTAAGGGTAAAATTTAGGGTACAACAGTTGTCCCTATTTAAATTTCTTCACCGGATGAAGTGAGAGATGAAAATCCTCATGAAATCAAAGGTGAGAGATATTTAAATACAGATAACCGAAAATTTTGCCCTCAGATGCAAATACATGCAATGCAACAAACATAAAGCCAAAATGCCAAAGAAGATGCAAAGTTGCAGACACAACAAGGCGCCAAAGAAAGAACAGCCAACATAGAGGGAAGCTTCACTGGGGAAGCAAGAAGAAAGTTAGTACCCACGAGGAAGATAATCCTTGGGGATGCAGGCTAACCAACAAAAGAGACTCAGTGGGGAGACTCCGAGGCAACACCAGGGATAGAAAATAAAAGGGATTCTCCACTGGGGAAGATCCAGGGAGATGGACGACAGGTTCAAATGAGACCGGACGGCACTTGGGAAAAGGCACAATCTTACTGGGCATAAAACCAGAAAGAAGGCATGATCTCCACTGGGGATCAGTTGGAATTAAAGGATAGACACCCGAAGAAAAGATTTTCTGGGGATTTCCTATGCTGAAGAGTTCAAATTGGGTCTTCAAGAAAAGCCAGAAAAGACAGAGACGAACTCTGCGCGCCAGATAAAAACACCTGAAATGAGCAATACAGGTTCAAGATAACCTGATATAAGCAAACGGTTCACGATAACCGAAGATAAACAACTGGAGTTTAAATGGGAGCAAGGTTAATGAGTCAAGAATAGACTCTGGTATTCCTGAGAGTTGGTTGAAATAACACATAATTACTTTATGAAGAAAAATCGGTAGGAGCCAGAAAGTAACCTTATTGGAAGTAGAACCAAGAAATGGGCTCCAATGAAGGTATCTAGAATGATTGATCATCAAGTCAAAACATGACTAGATGATATTCTAGAAAGAAAGGATCTGCAATGAAGGTTGAACCGAAAAACGGTCTTCACTGGGAAAACATCCAAAGTGATGGAACAACAGGTTTAAGAATGACCGGTTGGCACTTTAGAAGGAAAACAACCTTATTGGAGGTAGAACCAAGAAATGGGCTCCAATAAAGTATCTAGAATGATTGGTCATCAAGGCTAGATGACATTCTAGAAAGGATCCGTAATGAAGGTTGAACCGGAAAGACGGTCTTCACTAGGAAAAAACATCCAAAGTGATGGAACAACAGGTTCAAGTATGACCGGTTGGCACTTTAGAAGAAAAAGGAACCTTATTGGAGGTAGAACCAAGAAATGGGCTCCAATAAAGTATCTAAAATGATTGATCATCAAGGATAAATGACATTCTAGAAAGGATCCGCAATGAAGGTTGAACCGGAAAGACGGTCTTCACTGGAAAAAAACATCCAAAGTGATGGAACAACAGGTTCACGTATGACCGGTTGGCACTTTAGAAGAAAAGAGGACCTTATTAGAGGTAGAACCAAGAAATGGGCTCCAATAAAGTATCTAGAATGATTGATCATCAAGGCTAGATGACATTCTAGAAAGGATCCGCAATGAAGGTTGAACCGGAAAGACGGTCTTCACTGGGAAAAAACATCCAAAGTGATGGAACAACAGGTTCACGTATGACCGGTTGGCACTTTAGAAGGAGATAAAACCTCATTAGAGATAGAACCAAAGATGGGCCCCAATAAAGGTATAGTATGTGATAGGTTGGTACCGGGTTGCATCACTGAAGATAAAACTTCCTGGGGAATACCCATTATGGTTGCAAAAAGGTTGAATAGTACCAGAGATAGATAAACTGCTTATAAGAGACTGCCACTTATCGCCATTGAGAAACAAACTTCTTCAAGAGATTGCTGCTTCAAAGATATGTTGATATCACAACACTGCTGGAGAAATAATTATGTCTTCAATGAGGATCTTGTAAAAGATTCTTCTTGCGAGAAACGGTGCAAAATAAATTCACGTTCAAAGATAGGTTTGAAAAACAACACCTGTCAGGGACCAAAGTTCAATCTAGGAACAAACTAGAAAGAAATAGTCAAAGAAGACACCAATTGAGGAATGAACTCAAATGGGAACTTATCTTATCCACATGTGGAAAAGATGACTGAACCAATCATCATCCACGAGAATCAAACTCTGTGGGGAATTCAGAAAAGATGGGCACTTTATGCCTAAGGCTGACAACTCTATTGGAGAGAATAGGCAAACCCAGTCACTTGGGGAGATAAACGCCAAAGTGAACCAAAACAGGTAAACACCAGGAAAGGAAGCAGAAATGCTAAGATGCTATGCGCATGAGTGCTTATGCCATGCTTATGCTTATGCTGAAAAAACAAAGAAGAAGCGAAACTGGAGATGAAATAAACGTCTCGACAAGGATACCCAGCTAAACTCAACAGGTTAGACCAATACTGGGGATGAAGAAGAATCAACAACTTCACTGGTGAAAAGGGTGTTCCACTTGAGGTATGACATCATGAGGATTGCCATCATGAGCTTGATTTCTTTGTTGGTAGAGAATCCATGGAGAATTTGTCAAGATTAGCTGAAGTAACAACTTATTGGGAAGTTAGCAGAGGATATCACAAGAATAAAGTGATTCTGCATCCTACTGGTGTAATGATCATCTTCAAATCTTATCTACCCCAGGCTATATGGCCTGTCAGAAGACGATAACAAGAGGATTTTATAGAAGAATTGGCATACAAGGCATTTCAATATCTTCAAACTCTTGGAGAGATCTCGGCGTAACTGCCCCAGCTTAGCTGTATTCACATAACATGGTTCTTGAACTTGCTTCAGACTGGTTGTTTGACGATTTGGGGAACAAACTTGCCTCAGTCAGCTTGGTTGATCTGTGAAGGAGATGTCCCTGACTAATTACTTTTTAGAGATTTGCCGAATCTCGACCTGATTGCCCCTGATTAACTGGTCTGTGAGGGTAAGTCATCAAAAGGATTTCACAGAAGAATTGGCATACCAGATGCTTCAATAACTTCAAACTTTTGAAAAGGTTCATGAGCCTTGACATAATTGCCTCTGTTCAACTGTATCCGTATTACTCAAAATGTAGTAGAGACGACTGGGGGACAAAATCTGCCCCTGCTGATGGGTCACTGGAGTCCACACTTGTCATAAGATTATCTGGAGAAGACTTGTTTCAGTATTTTGAACTTTGACGAGTTATGCCCCTGATTCGGTAGATTGGCAAATCCTTCCAATTGGTTGCCCCTGATTGAGCTTCCTTTATCAAGTCGAATCCCCTAGCTGGCTGCATTTGCTGGGATTCCTTTGATATTGAATTGTTTTTACGAACAAGTATTGTTCATCAAAAATTGGCAAGCTCAATGCGATATTCGTGCAAGCTTTTTGAAATCAAGTTTTATTGATGAAATACACACGATGGAATGATTAAATCAAAAACAAAGTGAATCTAGTCATTTACGGAATGACAGATGAAGTGATCAACACACACAAATAGCAAAGATCATTAGGAGTCAGGTTAATCAACCTTGCTGTAGTATGCTTTCAAAACAACCTTACCTCAATTAGGTCTTTTAAGGGTTGTAACGTGGCCTGGTTCATGGTTTTATGAAACAAAGGATAAAGGCTCGAAGTTTATTTGTCCCACCCCATCTTCGTGATGAACTTCAGTCCTATGCTCAGTTAGCTTAAGCTACACATTTACGTTCCTATAGACTAGGAATGAATTGATGATAGAGTTGACTGGCGTCTTGTATGAAGCACTTACATTCGATTGCATAACCAAACTAAACTGAGAACTACCCTTCCCCAAGGTTTGAGATTTAAGGGTTTTTTTGTGCAAGAAAAGAAAACTCCTACTTCCGGGCTCGAAGGGTTAACGAGAGATTATCTTCCTTATTTCTCCGGTGTTTAGGAATCGAAATAATGTCTTATATCATCGGCAGGGTTGAATCGGCAGCATACCACAGCAATTATGAACACGAGATTTTCATCATCCTCCCCAATCTTTGTTTAAACAAACAGTTGAATAAAGGGAGTGAAACAAGATAAATATTTTTTTTTGAAAATAACAGTAAATGAGTGAAACGAATGAGTTTAATCTAAAAGATGCACAAACATTTCATTAACCTTGCTAATTTGAAAGTACAACAAAGCTTATAAGAAAATACAAATTCAAAGTGCAAAGGAAATACAATAAAATTGCTGAAACAGGCAAAAGATTGCCAGCTTTAGGGAATCAAATATAGAAAATCAAAGAGGAGCTCAATCACAGACCCCTTAATCCAACTTTGTCTTGATACATCCTTTACTTATCTCGTGAGCGGGTAAGGATTGTTCTTGATATTAGGCTGAGAGCCATCGAAAGACAAAATGTTTCTCTCCACTAAGTCCTTCACAATATGCTTTAGAGCAAAACAACCTTCTAAATTGTGGCCTGGTGCCCCTTCATGGAATGCACAGTGAGCGTTGGGATTGTAAGAAGGTGGAAGCAGATCAGGAGGTGGACCTGATGACCTTGTAGTTATTAATTCTTGTCACACCAAAGCAGGATACAATGTTGTATACGTCATAGGAATCGGAGGAATCGGAGGCCTTCCACCCTTTCTTTTTCCTGGAATATTCTGACGAGAAACTTGAGTCCGTTGGAGATAAATAGGAGCGTTGGGCACTCGTTGATACACTGGTGGTTGAGGAACCGGCTGATAAACAGAAGCTTGGTGGTTGAATGTTGGCGCGATGGTGGCCACATAAGGTTGCTGAACAGAATAACACTATTGTTGCTGCTGACGTTTCCAGAACTGATTTTTCTTCTTTTTGTTTGTCATCACCACACTGGTATCTCATTCCCTTTTGAAGGATATCTTGGCATCGTCGCTCGAATTATCAGCTCTCTTGGTCATTTTCCCACTCTTCAGACCAAGCTCTACTTTAACCCCCACAACCACAATATCGGAAAAACTAGCAGACACGCTACTGATCATCCTTTCGTAGAATTCCAGTCTTACCGTGTGGACAAACCAATCAGTCAACTCTTTTTCAGACAAAGGTGGATCTACTTGTGAAGCCAACTCTCTCCATCTCTGTGCATACTCTTTAAAAGACTCAGTATCATTCTGCGACATACTCAGTAGTTGTCTATGATTTGGCGCCAACTCCATGTTATATTTGTAATGCTTCACAAAAGCATCAGATACATCTTGAAAACATCGGATCCTAGATTGGTCCAAAGTCAAATACCACTTTGTGGCAGCCCCTTTCAAACTATCTTGGAAGCAGTGGATCATCAACTTATCATTATCCATAAATTCAGCCATTCGCCGGTAATACATGACCAAATGCGACTTAGGACAGGTTGCTCCTGAGTATAGTTCGAAATTGGGTAGTTTGAACTTGGGTGGAATTACCAAGCCCGAGACTAAGCACATGTCTTTAGCATTAGTATTAAATACATTGCTCCTTTCCATTGTTTCCAATTTCCTCTTCATTACCTCTACACTTTCCTTCAGCCTTTCATGTCGATTATCTCCTTCTTCAGACATATTGACATAGTCATAAACTGGACGTGGGTTCTGAAAAACTGGGTGCACCTGAGCTTGCACTGCTGTTGGAGCGAAGGTAGGAATAGCTTGAAAAGCCTCATTAACCAAAGGAACAGCTTGTTGAGTAGAAGTGACGGCCGGAGCACGTATAAAGTTAAAAGGCATGCCCAAAGTGGGGTTCACAGTAGTAGTGGGAGGTTCTACAGTTGTAGTGATAATCTTGGAGACCATCGTCGCTTGTGTATCCATCCTTGCTCTCATAACTTGAATTGCTTCTAGAATTTTCCCCATTCCTCCTCGGAGCTCACTCAATTCATTGTTGACTCTGTCCATTTCACAGTATTGTTCAGACATCCTTTGTCGAGTTTGGCTCGTGGTGTCGTATTTGTCGGGAATTCAAAGACGATTCTGAAGGGAAAACAACAACATAAGACGAAGACAGAGAGGAAATGCACATGCTATGACATGATGCAAATGAGATGCTAATGCAAGCCAAATGGTTTCAAGGAACTCAAAGGCAAGTTGCGAAAAATTATTTTGGAAAAACTGAAGAAGTTTTTGTTTTTAAAATCCAAGCTCTGTTGATCTTTTGAAAAGGAAGCAAACATTTGAGTTCCTCGAAACCAAAGGGCTAAGAATGCTTGAATGTATGGATGCATAAAGCACACGAGCACCAACATATTACATGCAACAAAACATACAAATCCTAGGTTTTGGGGTCTCATGAATGGAGCCATGGTCTACCCATCCCAATAGGTATGTACTACTGGTTTTCATCTGCTGAACAGGGTTCTAAGAAGTTCCCATAGTCGACAACCCATCTTTCAGATTTTAAGGATTTCCTAGATGACTTGGTAATCAATAAAATTCCCAAGAGGATCTCGTCTGAGTGTAGTATCGCGTGACAACCAATTCAGAAATAGACTCCATCATGGTCACCGCACTACATCCTAAAAAGGCTTAGTGAGGTTTGGTAACTACGGTTCTCAATATCAATGGCACCTAAATTGAGAGTAGCACACTTTCACAAATAGGATCGTTCAACATGACTAAACTCTCAAGAGGGCCTAAACTGAGTGATGGTGTCTCAAGTTAACTTTTTCAAGAATCGACTCCTTCAAAGCCTCCTTGAATATACCATCGTCCTATCATAAGTGCACTCAAAATCCGGGTATAGGATTTATCTCACCACTCAAGAACCAAGCCAACCAAGAGATAATCAAGCAAAGCATATATACAGGTAATCAAACAGATATACACAAATATAGCAAGCAAGCATAAATAAAACAAGCAAAAACAAGGTGGGCTTAACCCTCAAAGTAAGAATGATCCCCAGTGAAGTCACCATTTCTGTTGCGGTAAAAATCGGATAACAAGCTATTAATTAACTTGCATCATATTTCTTTTACAACCGACTTTGATTTATCCAAAGGAAAGGTTCAAGATCGAGAAAAACCGAAAGGGGGGAGATCTAAGGTTCGGGGGTTGGTTACGCCTAGGGAAGGTATTAGCATCCTAAACGTCCGTAGTACTCTACGGGAGCCTCTTGTTTTAACTTTTAATATCTTACTCGCTTACTAAGGGTGCTATGCTAAAGGTTGAAACCCTAGGGGTTTGTTTTTAAGTATACTCGACAAAGCATCGCACTTTGCGCCTACGTATCCTTACGGGAGTGGAATCAGAGTATTCGTAGTTCACCGATTCTAAGGGTGAAGGATAGGAACCATTGACTATGGCCAAAGTTCCAAGGGGAAAATGAGTATGACTCATTTTTAGAGTTCACGATAACTCTCTAAATCTACGTTATAGGGGAAAGTGAGTTCTCATGATGATGAGAATCCCATGGAGTGTAAGAACTCCAACCTACTTCTAGTTATGATTTCATTGGCTCACGATAGCCAAGAAATAGGGGTGAACCTAGAAGGATAAGGTGAGATGACTTCAAGAGTCAATTTAAGGTGTTCTCCCTTTGGAATGGGGGGAAGGATAACAGTTGTAAGGATTATCAAGATAAAGAGATTATAATGCAAATATGATGATGCAATAAGACATGAATAGGATGAAATAAAATAGAAATAGTCTCGTCTTAATCATGATTTAATCGAGAAATCGATAATCAATGATTCTTGACTTTCATCGACTAAATAGGTGAATAAAATTGAAATAAAGAGAAAATGGTCTCGTGTTGATCAAAGTCTTGTCAACTCAATGAAATCAATCAAACCATGAGGTTTGTTATGTCATCGACCAAAATAAAGAAAGTGGAATCGAAATGAAAAATAAAGTCGGTCTCGTCTAAATCAAGATTTAATCGAGAAATCGATAATCTTAATATTTGACTTTCATTGACCAATAAAAAGTAGCCTCACATTTATCAAGATTTTATTGACTTGAAATGATCAAAGTCAAGATTCGTGTAATGTCATCGGCCTAAATAAAGATTATGAAATAAAAATAAAGTTGATCTCGTCTTAATCAAGATTTAATCGACAAATTGATTATCTTAGATTTTTCACTTTCATCGACCAAAATAGAATCGGAATGAAAATAAAACTAGTCTCGTCTAAATCAAGATTTAATCGATAAATCGATAATCTTGGATTTTTTACTTTCATCGACCAAAATAGAAAAGGTGGCCTCCTACAAATCTAGATTTTTAGTGATTTTGAAATAATCAACAAAGTCAAGATTTATATGATATCATTGGCCAAAATAAAAGAAAATGGAACTGAAGTGAAATTAAGGTTAGTCTCATCTGAGTCAAGATTTAATCGGAGGATCGATAATCTTTTGATATTCGACTTTCATTGACCAACACGAATAAAGAAATAAGTCTCATACATATCAAGACTTTTAGGTGATTTAGAATAAATCAACAAGTCATGATTTTTTGTATGTCATCGGCCCTAAGATAAAGAAAATAGAAACGAAATGGAAATAAAGAGTTGATCTTGTCTTAATCAAGATTTAAATCGGTAAATCGATAATCTTGATATTTAACTTTCATTGACCAACACGAATAAATAAAAAGTGGCCTCACATTTATCAAGACTTTTAGGTGATTTAGAATAAATCAACAAGCCATGATTTTTTGTATATCATTGGTCTCAAAGATAAAGAAAATAGAAACAAAATGGAAATAAAGAGTTGATCTCGTCTTAATCAAGATTTAAATCGGTAAATCGATAATCTTGATATTTAACTTTCATTGACCAACACGAATATATAAAAAGTGGCCTCACATTTATCAAGACTTTTAGGTGATTTAGAATAAATCAACAAGCCATGATTTTTTGTATGTCATTGGCCTCAAAGATAAAGAAAATAGAAACGAAATGGAAATAAAGAGTTGATCTCGTCTTAATCAAGATTTAAATCGGTAAATCGATAATCTTGATATTTAACTTTCATTGACCAACACGAATAAATAAAAAGTGACCTCACATTTATCAAGACTTTTAGGTGATTTAGAATAAATCAACATGCCATGATTTTGTGTATGTCATTGGCCTCAAAGATTGAAAATGGAAGTGGAATTTTAGTTGAAAAACTTAAAAATCAAATAAGAATTAACAATTAAAAATGGGAGAAACTAAAACATTTTTCATGAAAACTTAGAAAATAATTCATTGAAACAAAACAACAAAAAAAACCATAAAAGAAAAAGAGGGGTGCGCTTGAAAAACTAAAGAGGTGGAATCCTCGTGGGCTTCAAGGCCCACTCATCTACCATCAGCCAAGCATTAAAAACGATGAAAAAGAGAAAACAAAAACAAGGAAGTCCCAAAAGTCATACTGACGGTGGATGTGGTAACAAGAAACAACGGGCCCAAGCCCATTCACCCATAACACGGTCAGAGAAAGGGAGAACAAACAAAGGAAAATAGTACAAACCTAAATGAACACAAATTCTCCTCCTTTCAGAAATTAGAATGGGTCAACGCATCGGTTCAAAACAAAAGAAGCACGACAAGTCGTGTATCCACTTCATCGAACTCAACCGTTTCGGCTCTGCTCACGCAATCCGTTTGTTTCTCCTACTTCTACACTATTTAGGTTCGATTCTCCTCCCTCCTTCTTTCTTGGCTCGATCTGGTTCCGAGTCTCAAGATTTCTCTTGGTTTGTTCTGATTTTGCTCAGGTTTGCTTTATTTGATTCGTCCAAGTTTTGGCTCGATTTATGTTTGGTTTCAGGTTTGAAGGAGAGGGTATTATGAACTATGAAGTTTGGTTGAAGAAGGGTGTTGATGGAGATTTGGGTGATGAGGTTCCGACGAGGGTTTTTGGTTGAAAAAGGGATTTGGGTTGTTTGTTATTCGTTGAAGATATGGAGGAGGATTATTGTTGATTGTCTTCTGAAGAAGGTTGTTGTATTGATGGAGGAAAGTGAGATGTTGACGGAAATGGTTAGGTCGTCGGAAGCAGAAAAACAAGGTGGTTGGGTTGTTGAAGATTGGAAGGAAAATTGATTAAGGCTGTTGTTATCAGTTTGAGTTGGTTTGAGATTATTTTATTTCTGGTTTTTGGGTTTGAAAGTGTAAAACCCAGGAAACAAGTTATGCGTTTTGCGGTTGTTGGAACTTCGAATCCCCCCTGCTCTCCTATTCTTCTGCTATTTAACCCCTCCAGAAAATAGAATTTGTTCTTGAATTTTATTTGAATTTTTTATCATTGGTGTCTTGTCACTTTCAGGCTGCAGAGGGAGCGTTGTGAGCAGGCGTCGTACGGTTACGCAGGTGATAGCAGCATGTCACAACAATTGCGTTTTTTGTTTTGATTTACATAATGGGCTTGTAAAAACGAAACGGGCTTGATAATGATTCAAACGTTTTTTGAATTCTGCATTTCACGAAGGAGATGAGCAAGGTGTGCTGCTTCTTCCTTTTGCTAGCCACGCCGCACACTCCCACTGGTCCAAAACAGGGTTCGAAAAGTCAACCGAAAATGCTTGGATCCCATTGGTTGATAGTTAATGTGATTCTTCCAATTGTGCACCAAAAGAAATCCACGGTGGACCAATCAGAATAATAATGGAAATGGAAAAAAATTATTTTTCTTTCTTTTAAATTAAATTATAATATGACTAATAACAATAAAACTAACTAATAACCTAATTTAAATTAGTTAAAAAAACTAAATTAATAATTAATCTAATTAATTAAACTAATTTTTTTAAATGATTAAATTGAGGTTGAAAATTAAATTAACAAAATAACCATCTTAAATATAAATTAAAATAAAAAACCATATTGAAATTAAACTAAAATGAATAAAATAAATATTGAACTAATATATAAAGACAAATAATAATCATAAAAAAGACATGAAAGAGGAAAATACAAGATTATGAGATGCTAAAAAAAACAACAACTAGCGAATCTGAGGATAAAATTTAGGGTACAACAAGCTCAATTTTTAAAAAAATAAATAACAAATAGAAGAAGCATGGGAGTTAGCACTTGATTTGAGAGCCAACATGTGAGGAAACACTAAATTTCTTTGAGGGATCTTGGTTTTCTAATTTTTTTTATTGGAGTTGAAAGGTTGGATTTCTTTGCATTTACACAAGATAGCTTCGGAGCTGTTGAAAACCCTTGGCTTTGCAAGTAAAGTTTTATTGATCTTTTGCAAAATTACGTCTGGAAATGGCAAACAAAAGTGAGAGCAACAGCTCCATTAAACTCAAGCAGGACAAGGCAAGAAATAGAGAAGGAAGTGCATATCAGATCACGACCTATGTCCTAAGAATCTATTTGAAAAAAAAGATTAAATTCTAATGCGAAATTAGAGATAACATTCTTGCAAGATAATAATGAGTCAGGAAGCATGCCAATGGTATTTGATGATACAAAGTTCAGTGTGTGAACATTTGTCCAAATATAACCAAATGTCTAACAAAACTCATTCGACAAGCAGACAATAGAAAAGTTACAAGCAGCAGTTCTTCACATATCAGATAATTCACCGCAGAAAAGCTCATAACAAACTCTGACAAACTGGAGATGGTTAAGGAGAAGACGATAAAAGTGTGTGAGTTTTTCCGTGACCCCGATTCAACAAAATTTGTCATTGTTAAGATCCCCGCGGTAATGGCAGCTAGCAAGTCATCTGATTGCAAGTCTTGTGCCGAGAAAAGAAAGGATCAAATGCGTGCTCTTGATATGATTCAGAGTGATTCAGAACTCTCGACCTTATCGGTTATCCCAGTACCACTTGTTGATGTTGAGGTAAGAGATGTTCCTACCCTCAAATTTCTGGGTGACATTACCTGGAAATGAAATCAGATATTAATTCAAGTAATGATTAGATAATTGCCATGTACTAGAGCAGAATTCAACAGCACCTTCAAGCAAACTCATTACCCTACAACACACTCAATGTCAGCTGCCATTAACAAGCCATGAGTTACAAGAGAGATCTAAAACACTTCGCATGACAGTTCGCTAATAGAGCTAACCGAATTGCTATCTGCCAGACTCAAGGGGTGGACTTCTCAAACGGGACGTAGGTATGTGAATATCGGGTAGCAGATCTGCAACAAAGCCAACAGAAAACAAAACCAATTCAAAATTCATATTACGGTTCAAGTTCGTAAATATCATTCAAATTCAATTTCAACTACCCATAATCCCATTCTACTTCTACATATATTCAATACCTTGTGCTACATCTTTCACCATCTTCAACCTTTTTGACCAAGAACGAAGCCTGTGGATCAATCAACGAAACCATAAAAAAAGGACATCAGAAAAGAAGGAAATACCGAGTTATGGAAAGAAAAATTTGCATACTACAAGATGCTAGATTATCAGCTGGCAGAACCCAGGAAATTCTGTAAATGGCTTGAGATGAATGCTTACTTTGGAGGCTTTACACCTGCGATGATTGGTGATCTATTTTGGGCCATGAACGTGGTTCTCGTTGAGGCCGAGATCAGCGCACTCGGCGTCATTTTGAACGCGGTTTGATTTGAACGTTTCAGAAATGACGTGAAGCCCTGCCCATTTATCCTCGCACCTACGACACTATGACAAAAGGAAAAGGAGAATGAGTTAGTTACTACAATCAAACTCAGCTGATATCAAGCAAGGTAATTGGTAAAAACAAGTCACAAGAAATTCAGTTCAATTAGTCCCAACGTCTGATGTTTTTCTTGGAAAGATAGAACAAGGGGTCAAATCGTCCCATAATACATGGCTACTTGATACGGCACAAGGCTGTTGTTGTTCGCTTGAGTGCTTTGTAAATTCTTCTTTGCTTTCAGCCAGCCATCTTCTGTTTTGTAATTGTAGTCATGGTTTGATTGCATCAAATTATTTCACTTGCTACACATCAAGAACACCAACTTCATCGAACATTTACAATGGAGTTTATGTATCACCTGCTAGTCGCGAGGTTTCAGACTTGGAAGCAGATTACGGAGGGGTTTGAGATGGTTACAGCCCTCGACAAGCATCAATGCAACGGGTCGATTGTCTAGACAATGTAAGCGCTTGAGGCATCCTCTATGAGGCATCATTATTGCAGAATTAATCATCCTCCTGTTCAGCACAATGCAGCTAATGTGCATCCGCTCGTGAATACCGCTTACAAGGATGGAAAGCCATTCTGAACACACCATATTGGGAGCTTATTTTCTTCACCTGCACTTCAAACAAGAACAAGCATCATATAGTAAACCATACCTGCATAGAAATATGACAAAAACCAACAGTTAGCACACCGGTTCCGGGGCAATCATCCTAACCATTTAACAAACAGTCCAACTAACTAAGAAAAATACAACACTACCTCTAATTTCACATTTAACAAAAATTGCGAAAAATACTCATCTCTAACAAGATTCCATATCGAACTGACTCCGTAATAGAATTTCATCACTTCCAATACCGAAACCACATTTCATAGGGTAGCTAACTCAAACCTTAAATCCCTGCACAATTCAATTCATTAACGGGTATCACTCAACAGTCCCATGCCATTTCACTTATGCAGTCCAAGTAGTATTCATTTTCACATTCATGCAATATTTAGCAGTTCCATTCAAGAAGCCTTTCTCAATATAGCATGATAACATCAACAATCCTATCCAAGTTCAGCAATGCATTCATTCACCATTAGAAAGCCATAACAGATTTTTCAATTAACCATTCATCAACAGAATTCAAACTTTTCTATGACTAACAGTCCACACTAATTAAAGTCTCATTCAAAAGGCCACATAACAGTTAACTTCCCATAACAAACTCATAACTAAATAGGACAGTTGTCACTAACTAACTTTCAACAGTTAATAACTAACTTTAACAAACCTTCAACGGTCAAAAACTCACTTCACAACCAATAACATAACAAAACCTCCTAACTGTCAAAAAACCAATGTAACTAACTCTCACTTTGATTTCCAATCCTAACCCAACTGTCACTAACGGTCATAACCATCTCTAACAAACTCATAACAATTTTTTCTCTGGATTTTTTCCTCTAATCACCCATTTTTCACATCTTCATCCTCTCAACTCCAATCACACTTTTTCACCAAAACTCACTCCCTTTAAGTTATCTCATCTTCATCTTCCCCTCTCCCTCTGAAACCGTACCTAGAGCTTCTTCAAACATCCTCTTCAGAGTTATTCATCAAGCTCTGATTGAGGTGAAGCTTAAACCTCATTCACCTTCAACCATAATCCAAGGCAACATCATCTTCAAGGCTTCATCAATTCACCAAGTCTCAATTCCTACTCTACGGAATCTATCTAATCTCTGCTGCTATTATTCTACCTCTATTCTACTCATCATCAACAACGACAACAACAATCCATTTCAGAATTTCAAGAATCAAAAATTGAAAAAAGGAAGAAGAAGAGAAGAAGAAGAAGAAATGAGAGTTTGAGGAAAGAGAAGTCAAATTCGAAGAGTACCTGTGATATTGAGCTCTCCCTGGTTTTCAATCTTCCTCCACTTCAACTCCTACTACACCGGGGCCATTCTCCGCCTCGTCGGTGAGTTCTTCAGTTTCTTCCCCCGATTCGATTCGTTTGCACTTGATTCTTTGCGTCATGATGTAGTGGAGATGTGAGTGAACCAAAACCATATGGTTTGGATTCGATTTGTGTTTCCGTTGCACTGTAATTGCTTAAGTTTCCGATTTAGGGTTCACCGTTCCTTTTGCTCGATCCGATTGATGGATTAGGAATTCTGAATTTTCGCATGTGGATTTGTATAGAGCTCGTTGTGATGGTCGTTATGAGGTAGATATTAGGATGTTTATGGCTCCGCCGCCGCCGGAGGCGATTCACAGCACGGCGGAAGAGGTGTACGGTTTAACGATTATTCAGAGGGTGAGAGAGAGAGCACATGATAATTCCTTGCTGCTTCTTTTTCTATTTTTGAATAAATCAGAAAGATGGTAATTGGCACATGGGCCCAGCGCGTTGCTACGCGCACCTCCCATTCGTTGGCCCAGGGAATTGTGAACTGAGACTCTACTTAGGGCGCACCCCCTTATTTTTTTGTGTTTTCTTTCTTTCTTTTTGATACACGTTTGAAAATGGAATATTAAAAATAGTTTCTTTTATATAAAAATCTCAAATAAATTCATGAAGTTTATATGAAGCTTTATTTAATTTTTGATGAATTTTAATTTCATTTTTAATCACATTTGGTATTCTTTTCCCAATTTCTGATTGGAATGTGTGTATATGGACATACCTTGTGATTCAAGCCTCTAAAAGTGACCTTCCATTAATAGTTGTGATCCAATTTTTTGTGTGTATTTTGACACTCCATTATATGACCCTTACATCTTAAACTCATGCTTTGATCATAATTTTTGAGTCACTTTCTAAGTACTTTTTGTGACTTGTGTTTGTATGATCATTAAATGATATATGCCTAATGCTTGCAATTTTTTAGCACTCTTAGTGCATAATTTGGATCCAAATTTTTGTACATGATAACTAAATGACATTAACATGATTTTATTAATTTATCATAATTTTCCAAAACCCCTAACTATTTTTCATGGACAATTCCATTACATGACTAATCTTTTGATACATTCTAGAATTAGGTCAAGTTTAATGTCAATGTGTGAGCTCTTTAAAACCAATTTTGAGGGCATGTTTGAGCCTATATACAATGAAATTTTAGGTGCCTTTTTTATCCTTGAATGTGACTTTTTGATCATGACTCGCATGATTCTTTGTGAACCCTAAGTTGCTTACTCGATTATGCTTGATGTTTGCTTAGGCGTTTTAGTTAGATGATGTATTTGTGTTATCCTCTTTAGGATATTTTTGTACATCATCCCATAAATGGTTTAACATGAATCATAACCTGCCCACATGGATTTATAGGTCACATCATATGCTTCTAATTGGTATTATGCTTCCATAAGTTTGAATATGAATGAGAGGTTAACTTTGTTGTTTCCACTTGGACTTTGGATGCGCCATGTTTGTACAAAGTTTTTTATATTCAAATGTATCATTCCACATATCATTTTCCAATTCCCCATGTGTATAAACACTTGATTTTTTTTGACTTTGGATTTACTTTTACATACTTGACTTGACTTCCATTTTTGTGACTTTTACAAGTCTTTTTGACATAGTTTGTAAATAGCGAATGTTGTGTGTTGTTGTAAGACATAACTTGTAATCTTTTGACTTTGTTTAGGACATTAACATAAGATAGGATAGAATAGGTTTACCTACTGCCCCTTGTATGGTATGTACCTCTAGGGTTCCCTTTTCATTGCTTATGGTTTAACTTTGCTCCTAGGGTAGAATTAGAGCACTTCCTTGTGCATTAGGACATAGTTTTGTACTTTGCTTTCGACTACTTGATAGTTGAGCTTGGCATGGAGATGGTAAGTTACTTGTGATACTTTACATGATTTTTTACACTTACATGATTCCTTCTTCATCTCAATTCTTATTCACTTCTCTCCTTTGTGATTGTTTAGAATAATGTTTACTTGTGTTGATTCACATGATCCCTTAGGATTCCTAGCTCCACTTAATTTCCGATTAAGTTGGAGGTAGGAGAGACATTAGGCTAGCAATCTATGTATGATAACAAGTAGGTTAGTCCCTCTTAACCTTAACTATAGGTCCACCATTGTATGATAACATTAGGATCTAGTCTCCGTTAGTGTTTTCTTTCAACTTTGAGTCCTTTCTCTTCTCTCGTCTCAAAAGAAAAGCTAAAAAACACTTTATAAATACCCTATGCGGAGTGTGCCACGAGCCTTAAGCACATGGGAAATGATTAGTGAAGGTCTCCTTTACTATTCTAGGATGCTTTACAAACGTTCCGTTGGGAGCGACCTTGTAAAGTATTCGCTCTTATGTCATAGTCTTTAGCTCGAAACATACCACAAACACAATCAATCAAAACACTTTCTTCTAAAAAACAAAAATAAACAATCGTATTCCTTCGGGATTCTCTTCTCATCCCCCTCACTCCATTCGTAAAGGATACGTCATTTTCATTTTACCGCAAACAGGTAATCGCGTAAGACTCCATACAACGAGCGGCAACACCAAAACTGCTAGAGCGCGAACGTTGTCGTCTTCCAAACAACCAACCCTGTAAGTCAAACTACGACTGCTCTGACTTCCTCTTTCAGGTCCGATTGAGGATACGTAGGCACGAGACGCAATGTCTTGGCGAGCAGCCTTCCCCCACAATTTCGTAGTCCTCCGAACTACGTTGACTCTGATTTTCCCACTCCCGAGGGAATACATAGGCCTAGGACGGCGATATCCTATCGAGTCACCTTTTCTATTCTTCCCCTGTTTCTCCTTTCCCCGTTCCCGTTTAGCAGTTGAGCTTCAGATACCCACACCCTTTGATCAAAATAACAAGCGTGGATCCCATCGAGTACGATGGACGCGAGGGGGTGCTAATACCTTCCTTTCGCGTAACCGGCTCCTAAACCCAGGCTATGGTTGCGATGACCATTCCCTTCCCTTTGTTGAGGTTTTCTTCGATCATCTCCTTTCCCTGCGTCGGGATAAATTACGTTCGGTGGTGACTCTTCTGTCTTTTCCGCCGGTTAATTTTCGCAGATGCGACAATCCTCATCAGAGGAGATTCAAGAAACCCTAAGGAACTCTACAAATCGGAAGATCACATACTTGGAACCTTCAACGACTTCAATGGCAAATTCTGGTATGCTTCCACCTTCACTCTCATAATTGTTTTCGGATATGGGTTTAAGGGATACAGGTTGATGCTATATCGACTTATAGGAATTATTTTAGAGTTATGTTCTTGATTTCTATATCGGTAGAAATCATAAGGTTTTGAACGGATCTAACAAGTGGTATCAGAGCCACCAATATCTGATTCAATTTGTTTTTGGGTTATTTAGGATCCTTTGATCTTCCAATTGTATAAATCAATATATGTTGTGTTTATGAGGGTTTTTTAGGGTTCTAAAATTGAGATCCATTTTGATCTTACAAAATTTTTATGCTCAAAATCTTGAATATGAAATTAAATGTCAGGTTGAATTTATCGTTAATTTTATTTGCTCTTATATGGAAATTTTTTTACTCTTACACTCTTTTGTTATTATTATAATAGTGCATTTTGTTGGTTTTGACTAGAATACTCTTTGCCACTTATAATCTCCAAATAATAGTGATTCTGTTGGACGACTAAATTTATCCATATCTCTCTGTTTTCTTCTGTTTATATTCTAACCATTATTAAATATTATATTTTTGATCAAATAAATATTTCCTATGTAAATGGCACTTAGATGCATATCAAAGGATAATGTTGTATATAGAGTTCTTGTACCCAACAACTAACACTTCTGCAGCTAAAGGTAATAAAACTAACGATATGGTTCCATCTTCAGTTCGTAATGAAAGTGTTCATAGTTTTGTTGAATTTTTCTCCAAGTCTTTCTATGCGGTGTATAAGGATAAAAACAAGGATCAATTTTCTTTTTAATAACTACAATATAAATTTTTTTGGTTTAAAAGAATTATATGTTTTTTTATATTATTTATTATTTATTATAAATAATATATGTGATTTTATATTTTGAAATTAAACTTAGTATAATGTCGTAACAGTACAATAAAATGCATTGGTGTTTTTGATTTGGATTTAATTTCAATTTTTCTTTGGTTCAATTTTGTTCGAATTTGCCTAAGGAATGTATTTTTATACAATAATTTAGCATATTTTAGGTAAGTAGTTGAAATGAAAAAGTCATCAAAGTGACATCTTTTATAACAATTGCTTATAAAAAATGTTAAATATTTTTATGGTTTGTGCGTATGTTTGTCCATGCGAGTATCAATTGACCCAAAGGACAATTGGTGGTTGGCCAGTTTTCATATGTGCCTGTGATGGTAAACATGTGATAATTATGAGGTTCTACATGTGAATAATAAATCAATCCAAAGAGGGGTTTATTATTTGACATGTTTTTATTACCAATGTTTGATCGTTACGATAAGAGTACCACTAGCAGTCGATATTACTGTCCAATGACTTGATATTGGTGGTGCACTGGGTATCTTGAAATATGTTATGCCTTTATTTGAACAACATTGATGATTTAGTTTTTATTTATGTGAGTATATTTAAAATGTTTGCTTTTTGTTCTTTTTTCAGCTACAATTGCTTCAATATCTGCTAATATGAAGAAGGTTCGGGTCCTGAATGGGATAGATTTTAAAGTTTGGAATGAGAACTTGGAAATTGTTCTTGGCTGCATGAATATTGACCATGCATTAAGGATGAGGCAACCTCCTTCTCCTATGGAATTTGGTACCTCTGAACAGAGGAAAGATTATGAGAAGTGGGATCGCTCCAATCGCATAAGTCATGGTTTGGTTTATTCTGAGGTCAATTTAGCTTTAGTACCTGGAAACACTTGGTGGTTAGACTCTGGTGCAACTACTAACATCGGTGTTTCAATGAGGGGTTTCCTGAACTACTGGAAGCCAAATGATGTTGAAAGATACATCTATGTTGGAGATGGAAAGTCGGTGGAGGTGGAAGCTATAGGGCATTTTAGATTATTAATGTGTACCAAATTTTATTTGGATTTGAAAGACACTTTTGTGGTTCCGTCATTTAGACGGAATTTGATTTTAGTTTCTTATTTGGACAAATCTGGTTATTTTTGTTCATTTGGAAACAATATGTTCAAGCTGTCTTTCAATTCAAATATTGTAGGGACTGGTTCACTTATGGGTCATGATAATCTATATTTGCCTGACACAATAGCTACCTATGGCAAATCTTTGAATGTGGAATCACGCGGTACTAATCGTAAAATTAAGGATAACAATTTAGGACTATTATGGCACAAACGCCTAGGTCACATCTCTAAAAATAAAGTTGAGTGACTAGTATCAGATGGAATTTTGGATTCCATTGACTTCACAAACTTTGATGTTTGTGTTGAATGTGTTAAAGGAAAACAGACCAAAACAAATAAATTTGGTGCCTATAGAGCTACGAATGTCTTATAATTGATACATACAGACATTTGTGGACCATTTTCGACACCTTCTTGGAATGGTCAACAATATTTTATATCATTCACAGATTATTATTCTAGATATGCATACATATTTCTTATACATGAAAAGTCTCAGTCATTGGATGTGTTCAAATCGTTTAAGGCTGAAGTTGAGAATCAACTTGACAAAAGAATGAAGAAAGTCAAATCCGACCGTGACGGTGAATATTATGGTAGATATGACGGTTCAGGTGAACAATGTCAAGGGCCTTTTGCCAAATACCTAGTGGAATGTGGAATTGTCCCACAGTACACCATGCCTGGATCTCCTAGCATGAACGGTGTTGCTGAAAGACGAAATCGGACTCTTAAAGATATGGTAAGGAGTATGATTTGTCATTCTACCTTGCCAGAGTCACTCTGGGGAGAGACACTAAAGACTGCAGCTTATTTCCAAATAGAGTACCAACAAAAGCAGCTGCTAAAACACCTTGTGAGCTTTGGACCGGGAGAAAGCCTGGTATCAAACATTTTCATGTGTGGGGATGTCCAGCTGAGGCAAGGCCTTATAGGCCAAATGAAAAGAAATTGGACTCCCGAACAGTGAGCAGCTATTTTATTGGTTATTCTGAAAGATCTAGGGAGCTACAAATTTTATGATCCTAAATTAAATTCAATTTTTGAGACGGGAACAACCATATTCTTTGAGGATATTGAGCTTTGGGGGAAGAATAAGGTTAGAAACTTTGTCTTAGAGGAAGAATCGATAACAATCCCATAACCCATTCATATACTTGCTTTTGATCAAATTAGGTACGGAACCTGCACAAGACATTGTTGTAATTCCTCAAACTCAAGATGATTTGGTAATTCATGAAGAACAAACTCAAAATCCTCAAGAACAAGTGTTACAAGAACTAATACCTTTGCAGAGATCCACTAGGGAAATGAGAAATGCTATTCTAGATGATTACATAGTCTTTCTCTAAGAACATGAGGAAAATAATGCTATGCTGGAAGATGATCCAATCAACTTTCGTCAAGCCATGCAGGATTCCAGCTCAGAAAAGTGGATTGAAGCAATGAAGGAGGAGTATAAGTCCATGCAAGATAATAGAGTTTGGGAACTTGTCCCATTACCATGAGGCGTGAAACCCATTGGTTGCAAATGGATTTTTAAGACCAAACGGGATTCTAACGGTAATGTGGAGAGGTATAAGGCTCGTCTTGTGGCTAAGGGCTATACTCAAAAGTAAGGGATTGATTTTAAAGAGACTTTCTCTCCGATTTCATCAAAATACTCTTTTAGGACAATCATGGCTCTTGTTGCACATTATGATTTAGAACTCCATCAAATGGATGTCAAAACAGCTTTCCTTAATGGAACCGTTGATGAAACAATCTATATGGTGTAACCAGAAAACTTTGTGTCAGGAGACTCAAAGAATATGGTTTGCAAATTGACAAAATCCATTTATGGACTAAAGCAGGCGTCTCATCAGTGGTATCACAAGTTTCACGAAGTAATTCTCTCATTTAGTTTTGAGGTGAATGTTGTTGAAGATTGTGTGTATCACAAATTCAGTGGCAGCAAGTACATTTTCTTGGTCTTGTATGTAGATGTCATACTGCTTGCCACAAATGATATAGGAATGATGCACAAAACTAAGAAATTTCTATCAATAAATTTTGAAATGAAAAATCTTGGTGATGCCTTATTTGTATTAGGAATTCAGATACATCGAGACCGATCTCGTGGTATTCTAGGATTATCACTAAGGAGCAATATCGAAAAGGTACTTAAGAGGTTTGGCATGCAGGAATGTAAATCAGGAGATACTCCAATTGCTAAAGGAGACAAATGCAATCTCAGTCAGTGCCCAAAAGAAAACTTAGAAATTTAAGAAATACAAAAGATTCCTTATGCGTCAGCAGTAGGGAGTCTGATGTATGCCCAAGTGTGCACGTGTCAGTATATTGCGTTCATAGTTGGGATGTTAGGAAGATATTTGAGCAATCCAGGAATGGATCATTGGAAAGCAGCCAAAAAGGTTATGAGGTATTTAAAGAGAACAAAAGACTATATGCTCACATATAGGAGGTCAGACCAGTTAGAGATCACTGGATACTCTGAATCAGATTTTGCTGGATGCCAAGATAGTAAAATATCCACTTCAGGCTATATTTATATGTTAGTTGGTGGTGTAGTTTCTTGCTAAGCATACTCTTACGGCTTCATCCACCATGACAGCATAGTTCATAGCATGTTATGAGGCATCCAACCATGGGATTTGGCTGAGGAATCTTGTCACTGGGTTGCGAATTGTAGAAGGAATTGAAAGGCCACTTAAGTTATACTATGACAACAAATCAGCCGTCCTGTTTTCCAACAATAATAGGAGCTCGACTAAGTCAAAATATATTGACATCAAGTTCCTAGTTGTTAAGTAAAGGGTACAAAGTGGACAGATTTCCATAGAACACTTGGGAACAAACTCCATGATAGCAGATCCTCTTACAAAAGGTCTTCCACCCAAGGTCTTTCATGAGCACACTGCTCGCATGGGTGTTTTATCATTAGAGAAGTCTTTGGTTTAGTGGGAGTTAGTCGATTATGAATTTTATGTTCTGTGTTTGGTATTACGTATGCATAATATGATTTTGGATATTTTCAAATTAATAAAGTTTGATATTCAGTAGTTTACATTTTGTACAATAAAGTTATTGAATGATCTCACTACAGTAAAGTAGGACCACTTGAAAATCGACATATAAAAACCAACTTCATGTGATTTTCATGCTACACATTTCATGATGGATCTATGTCATTTAGTTGTGTCACTATCGGTGATCATTGATGGGTTTAGTTATGATTAATATAATATAAATCACCTTGATTCTGTATATTGGCATGACTAATGGACGGGATACTTTGGATATGCTTAAAGAATATAATGGCAAATTTTGAGCTCATAAAGTCTAACACATGTGTAAAGTTACATATGTGACCAGTGGGAGATTGTTAGAATTTTGGGTCACAAATGTAACATTTAAGGTGTTAGTGTCATTTTTTATTAGTCAAGACTTAAAGGGGTCTAATTAATATAATATTAAGTTTGTGGCTAAAAGCATAAATGTCATGAAATGTCAGGTTATTGTGTAGATACTGTAAGTCAATATCTAATTTGATGAGGGACCAAATTAGAATATTGAAAACTAAGAAATAACCCTAGGGTTATTTAAATGGGTTATGGTCCCCATTTATAGAGTACGAACAAAATAAGGTTTATGAGGTTTTCTCTCTTTATCCCCATCAAAGGAGATTCAAGGAACCCTAAGAAACTCTACAAATTGGAAGATCACATACCCGAAACCTTCAAGGACTTCAATGGCAAATTCAGGTACGCTTCCGCCTTCATTCTCATAATTGTATTCAAATATGGGTTTAAGGGATGCAAGTTGATACTATATCGACTTATAGGAATTATTTTAGAGTTATGTTCTTGATTTCTATATCGGTATAAATCATAAGGTCTTGAACGGATCTAACAAATAATTCACTAGTTTAAGGGAAAATAAATAATGTAAAATTTAAGGATATGTGTTGTTAGTTTAATAAATAATTCTCATATATTAAGTTTGAATTAATATGTAAGAACATGTGTATTATTGATTATTTCTACCATTTTCTAATTTAAGTTGGAATGAATTAAAACTTAATAATATGTATGATCTTATTGTATGGCCTATGAGTGGATAATCATGAGTTGTGGAAACAAAAGAATGCATAACATAGCATGCGTGTAGAGAAAGTAACGTGAAACATCATATGAGTGGGAATGATCAATTCTTAAATACGTATAATATGATCACTAGAAATTGGATAGTTAGAATGAAATGATATTGAATAAATTTAATAAAATGATACTATACACATTCCACTAACATAAAACTCATAGCTAGTTGATTAGTTTTCTCTAGTGCTCCTTTTATTATGAGCCACTCATATTCCTCTTCTTTCTCAACTTCTAATCCTATAAATACTCACAAACCCATCACTTGTCTCACATGTGAAAGAAAAAAAAAATACACAAACAAAACTATCGCCTTCTCTTGACTACCACCTCTCGTGGGCATTCCGGTGTTGTAAAAATTCTTAGTCTAAAAGAAGAACTAAGCATTCGATCTTCCAATACACCGTAGGATATAAAAAATTAGTGTTGTTGAAAGAAAGCTTACAAGGTAAGGGTGTTTTCCCCATACACTTATACCACATAGGACTATGTTGTGAAATGATAATATATCTTTGTCAAGTATAAAAAACTAACTAACTAAAATGATCATATAAAAAATATATAGCAAGGCATTAACATGTTTTCGGTTCCACGTATGACGTACGTTATTTCAAATTTAATTGAAATATCATCTTGCTTGCTTGTTACCAATACACTCCTATTATTTTTAGTGTGACACTAGAATTATTTTATGAAATAGCTGTAACTTTGTATAAAAGGTGTATGTTTTATAATATGCTCAAGTAAAACCATAACTCATATTAAAAATAAATATTAATAACTAGATTATGCTTCGTTCAAGGATATTTTTCTTGTTTTCCAATCCAGATAGAATGCAATTATTTTCATGTTACTAGTAAAGTTAGAGGAAATTCCACTATCACTTATGTGACATTTAATTGTGCCAATTTCCACATAATAATACAAGTCCACGCTAGAGAGAGTCTTTCCTTAAGAGGAAGTTGATGGTTATCATTATTTTAAGATAGACAGTAAAGGGTAGATAGACACAAAAAATAGGTTATGAGTCAGGTTTTAACAATTAGATTTTTGTTACTTTTCTATTATGATAAGGTAAGTTTCAAGTTGCATAGTACTATTGATTGTAGTAGAAATTTTGTTTTCCAATTTCTGCTAAAATGAATCAATATAAAAAGAAAATCATACTAAGTGCCCATTGATGATAGTTTTATTATTTCCCTATAAGAATCGAGAAAATTATATAAATACGAAAGTCTATTTCGACTTTAGTTGTATTGATTTGGATAACTGCATGTTTAAACATTAACAATTTAGATTATGCTTTATTCTTCATTTTGCCACCACAAATTTGGAAAACAATTATGTGTAGTATATTATTAAGTTGATACCTATATAATATTTCTATCACAAAATTTATAGATATTATAAATATAATTATACTGTCACAAAATGCATAAATATTATAAATATAATCATGATGTCCTAAAATATATGAAGATTATATATCTCTTTATGGATGACTAGTTTATAAAAATCAAAGGAACATGGAAATAGAAAATGATAGGGAATAGTTTTTGGTAATCTCTTGTCACATGTATCTTAGAAAAGAATTTTCTTATATTAAGAAGACATGTATTATATAGTATGTGTATAGATGAGTCATTGTATTATACCTTTGATGCAAGTTTGATGCTTTTCGGCCTGTGTGGCAGGAGCCTGTGTGGCAGTTTTCTCATTGGAATTGTTTTTTTATCAAGATCATTGGTGTCTCATGTAGTTGTTATGGTCACATTGCATTTCATATGACATAAACAACATTCATCTTTTAGATAAGAGAACTAATATTTTATATTTTGAATTGGTGAAGTTTTGTTATTATTTTATGACATTTTCTTATGGTGATTATGATTCAATGTAGATAAGGAACTTAACCCTTTACAATCATCATTTTAGGTACTCAAGGAAAAAAGAACGATTGAATATGTTGCTTGAAGCGTGCACAGGGGCAAATTGGGTTTTCCGAAATTTTAGTATTTTATGTAATAAATAAAATGTGGTGGTACACTATTCCTATTTCAATAAGTTTAGGCACTTTTAAACTCGTGTAGAAATGCAGATATGGATTTCTTTGCTAGGAATTTTTGATCAATTTCTCAATTTTAATTAAATTCACTTTCTCTAGTTATTTTTATAAATATTACAAAAAAAATAGCCGTAAATTTTTAAATAATCTAAATATTATTAATATCTTAGATTAAAAGTTTGGGACGATACAAGTGGTATCAGAGCAATGATTCTTGGACAAATACAAAATTAATTTTGGGGTGGGACGATCTTGTATGGCGCATGATTATGAAGATTGTGTGTGTGATGCATGAATTACTTATCTTAATTTTAACATGTTAAGTTAATGATGTGAATATTTATTTTTGGAAGAGGTTGTAAAATAAACCTTTACACCTAGAACATTACTTTAGACAACCCCATATTTATAACCCCAAGCGTTGGAATGAGATTTAATAATCCTTCTAATGCAAGTGCAAATGTAGGAAGTTACGATGCCTCCACGAAGAACTCCTACCAATCAACAAAATCCCCAGCCAATTGTTGACATGGCAAGCGTCATTCAGGTAATATGAGCGACAACCATGACTATAGGCCAACAGTCTGCAACTAGTGTTCAACAAGCAGTAACTTCTGCTCAATAAGCTGCAGTTCAAGCTCAACTTGAGGTGCTAAGGGATCAGAGAGAGGAAGTTGGGACAGTTTGTTACCACTTATTGAATTCACTTACAACAACAATTATCATGCAAGCATTGAAATGGCACCATATGAGGCCTTATATGGGAGCAAATGTCAGACTCCATTATGTGTGTATAAGGATGGTGAAAGCATTCTAGTAGGCCCGAAATTAGTCCAACAGATGACTGAAAATGTCAAGTTAATTCAGGAAAGAATAAAGACATCTCATAGCAGACATAAGAGTTATGCAGACCAACGGAGGAGACCTTTAGAGTTTCAGAAAGGTGATCATGTGTTTTTAAGGGTGACTAATATGATTGGTGTAGGTAGGGTCCTAAAGTAAAAAAAACTTGCCCCTAAGTTTATTGGGCCATTCCAGATACTTAAGCGTGTAGGCCTTATAGCGTACGAGATTGCTTTGCCTCCAAATTTGGCTAACCTTCACAATGTATTCCATGTGTCCCAATTGAGAAAGTATATGGCTAATGCTTCCATGTTATCACACCATATGACATTTAGTGGAAGGATAATCTATCATTTAAGGTACCGCCAATAAGTATTGTTGGTCGTTCGGCTAGGCTGTTGAAAGGCAAAAAAATTCCATTGGTCAAGATAATCTGGAATCAGAAGACCGATGATGCTACATGGGAGCGAGAAGATTGAGGCTATATCAAAAACTTTTTGCGACTGTTTAGTTTTGAGGACAAATCTATTTTAATGGGGTAAGTATTGTAACACCCTCAATTTAAAAAAAAAATAAAACCACATAATCAGTTTAATTATTTTAAGTGGTTAATTTAGTAAAGTATATCATCATCTATTTTAATTAATTAGTTAATTAATGAGAATTACATATTTTAATCATTTAATATTTAATTTAGTGAAAATTGTAACCCTTTATTTTAATTAAATTAGTAAAACCCCATGTTTCTATTTAATTATTTAAATTAGTCAATTTAGTGTGACTATGATAAATAAATAAATTCTTCACTAGTTTAAGGAAAAATAAATAATCTAAAACTTAAGGATATGTTCTGTTAGTATCATCTCAAAAATTAAGTTTGAATTAATATGTAAGAACATGTGTATTATTTATTATTTCTACCATTTTCTAATTTTAGTTGGAATGAATTAAAACTTAAGAATATGTATGATCGTATTGTATGGCCTATGAGTGGATAATCATTAGTGGGGAAAAAAAGAATGCATAACATAGCATGTGTGTACAGAAAGTAACGTGAAACACCTTATGAGTGAGAATGATCAATTCTTAAATAAGCATATTATGATCACTAGAAATTGGATAGTTAGAATGAAATGATAAAGAATTAATTTAATAAAATGATATTATACCTATTTCACCATCATAAAATTCATAGCTAGTTGATTAATTTTCTTTAGTGATTCTTTTATTAGGAGCCATTCATATTCCAGTTCTTTCTCAACTTCCAATCCTACAAATACTCATAAACTCATCTCTTGTCTCACATGTGAAAGAAAAAACAATATACATAAACAAAATGAAATTCTGGTAGCAGATCTCAGATGTCATGAGAGATGTCGAGACACTTGATCTCTGCTTCAAACACAATGACAATAAGGAGCACAATAAAAATTGCAGAAAGTAAACGAACACACAGTAAATGTTAACCCAGTTCAGTGTACAATAACACCTACATATGGGGGCTACCAAGCCAGGAATAAAATCCACTAGATAGTATTAATTCTAAGCTAAACAACCTCCGGTTTACAACTTATCACTTAATCACTACCCGTGCTTAATTTCTACCTAAGACTCTCCTAGGTATGAGACCCTTCTCAATTCCCTTTCAATCACAACAATGACAGAAATTACAACTCAATGCAAATAGTCCAGCTTTAGTATCCACACGATACAAGAAAGGCTCGCAAGATACAAACCCTAAAACTCATTAAATAACAAATTATTTTTCACACTTTGATTAGGTTAAATCCATCCTATTTATAACCATAAACAAGACTAAACTTGGGCTTAAAAAATGCAGCAATTCTGTTACACAGAATCTGCAACTTACTCTCCTCAAGAATAGTTTCTTTAATCCAAAGTTTCCTAAAATGTCTCCACACTTAGAAAACAGCATCTTCAAATACAAACAGAATCTCTGATTCCTCAATCTTGAATGCCACCTAGGATAAACAAATATTCCCACAATGTTATGAAATCTGGAAATAAATTAGCAGTATCAAAAACTGTAAAGTAACAGACAAAGATGTCGAATCATCATGATAAGACATCTTGTCCAACATCTTGCTTTTCAAATTATTCTTCATGTTAGGACATCTTGTCCAACATCTTGCTGACAAGTTAGTTTTACCAATATTGATGCCAATCTCAAAAGCATGGGCTTATCAATCTCCCCCTTTGGCAGATTTTGGCTAAAACTAACTAAATAACCCTTGCATACAAAAACACAAGAAGTCAGAGGCAAAAATCAGAACAGCGGGGAAAAAATATAGCCTCCCCCTCAATCAGTTCCTTCTTCTACAGCAAGTGGTTAGCACTCTCCCCCTCAATAACAGCAACCAGTGGTTAGCAATGGTTAGTTAAATTAGTATTACTCCCTTTTTTTTGCAATAATATGACAAAGGTAGTTAACTAACTAAACAACCAATCATTAACACAAGCAGAACAAGAGTTTAAAGTACAGATCAAGCACATGAAGTGCCAAAAAAAATATTATGGGCATTTAGCCCCTACATAACCACAAAAATAAATAAAACTACAATCAGATATCATCTTCAGTAGCCTCATCATCCTCTTCTTCTTCTTCTCCATCAAGATCATCATCATCAACCTCATCTTCAGCATCAGCCTCATCATCTTCTGCTGCATCCTTTTCAGCATTATCTGTATCACCAATAACTTTAGTTCCCTTATCCTGTTCAGCTGTCAAGACCTGTATCAACTGCTCAAGCTTTTCCTTCCTAGCTGTGTTGGACTTAATGATGGCATCTAGATCCTTGCAAGTCTCCTTCAGCTTAGTAATGGTATCATCCTGTGAAGTTGCAGGAGCAGATGTTGAAACAATATCTGGGACATGATTCCCAGCAAAAAGCTTATGGTACAAAGTCAAAGGCGATTCCCTTTTCATTGCATAATCAACAGACACCAAGATACCAGGATGTTGATCCAAAATTATACCACAGATGAGAGAAGGAAAATAGATAGGCATCTTAATGGCAGTTGATGATGCTTGCTTCAGAATTTGGTCAAAAATATTAGCACCAAAATCAAACTTCCTCCCTTTACCAACAACATATATGAACTTCCCAAGCCCAGCAGAGATGGTTGAGGTATGGTTGGTAGGAATCCAGTTGATAGTACCAATTCTATGAAGAATTGCATACTTCACACTAAGCTTTCCAACTAAAAGCTTTCCTTTGTTTGGCCAGTGCTTCATTGTATTACAGGTGATCTCCTGACACACCTGATCATCAGTATCTTCAAGCTCGGGTTGAGGATCTTCTGATCTGCCCAGAAACCTGTTGATCACTGTGGAAGAAAAAGTCAAAACATTTCCTCTGACATACACCTTCTTATAGTATTCACTGTTTGCATCATCATAGCCTTCAGGAATGTTCACCAGAAATTCCTTGACTAGCTTCTCATAGCAAGGACCAAATTTAGTGACATTTTTCATTAAACCGACAGCTTCAACCAGCTTCATCACATATTTGCATTGTAGGGCATTCTTCCCAAACTCCCTTTCTAAAGCAACCCTTCTTTGGTACACGTATTTCCACCTTTCCACATTTTCAGCAGCATGAAAGGACATATTGTCCAAAGGAGCCTTAGGAATAGCAGGAAGCTTCTTCTTAGAAGTAGGTTTCTTGACTTAAACAATGTCCTGGACATCTTCTTCAACATCATAGTCTGACTCATTGTCAAACACATCCTTTCTCTTCTTGGACACAATCACAACCTTGCTCCAAGGTTTAGAAGGACCAGCAACAAGTTTCTTGGTGCTCTTGGTAGGGGATTTCTCCACAGCCACAACCTTACCTTTTCTTCTTTTCAGTCTCTTGGCAATACCAGGGTGAAGACTCTTGACAATAACCTCATTATCAGAGGGCAGGTCATCTACATTGATAACCTGATCATCATTTTCCCACTGTCTTCAGCAATACCCTCAGAGGCTTGACCCTTTGAATGAGATTCTTCTATCGAAGGGGATGTTCCACCATCTATTTCAACATCTCCTACTACAGAATCAGCAAGAGTGTACATATTCCCTTCTGACCCTTCATGACCAGGCTCCTCAACCCTATCATTTTCAACCTCAATCTCATCATCAACATTTTCCTCAGTCTCTACCTCTAGTTCAGTATCGGGTACAAAGGTAGTAGGGAGCATTTGAGCCAGAGGTCTAGTAATCCCAACAATATTAAGATGACTCCCTTTATTTAAAGTTCTATCTACTAATTTTCCAATTCTCTTATCAGTGTTAAATTTTTCTCTCTCAGTCCTAGGGTTAGAGAAATCATCAGAGGTTTGTGAGACATTACCTGTAGGAAGGTTCTTGGATCTTCTCACAGGAAGTTTGTCAGGCTTGCAAGGAATCATTGCCAAATGAGCAACATTAATCGCGTCTTCAACAGACAGCTTCACAGACTTAGCCCTAGACGTGGATGGCGAAACATTCTCCTTCTTAGATACACCTTTAGAAGATTGTTGGTGAGACATCTTAGAACACTTGAGAGTTGGAGAAAGGTAAGCAAGATTGGGTCTTTCTCTGAGCTAGAAAATGAAACAGTTTGTGAAGAATGGTACAATATGGAGGAAGCGTGCGTGAGAACGGTTTAGGTATATTTGAAATGATTGACTTTGAAATCCTCTCTTTATTTGTTGGAACACACATACACTTGAATAGTATTCCCACAACACATTAATTGCTATCAATCTTTAAACTGGCAAATCCCTAATTTTCCCCTAAACACCTCAAATTGATTTTTGGAAATATTGATGGTACTCTGGTTGTCACAGAATAATGTCACGACATCTTGTGTGACATTATACTCAGTCATCATTTGTCTCATCCACATGAGTTAGAGCAGCTATTCCCCGTTGCTATGTATTCAACTTCCTTGGTTGATTCATCAATAACAACATAAGTACACCTCTCCCCTCCAATATTTTCAATCTGCATAGGTCCCATCAAGTCCCTATGAAGTAGTTCCAGAATCCTTGAAGTATTCAGATGTTGTAGCTTTTTGTGTGACATCTTGGTTAACTTTCCAATCTGACATTCACCACATATTCCTCCTCCATCAATCTTCAGATTTGGGGTATCTCTGCCTACTGCATTTGACAACCTTTTCTGCATCTTCTGAAGATGACCAAGTTTCTGATGCTTCACTTCATCTCCTTTTGACATCAATTATATGGATGAACACTCTGTCTCTAGAGGAATCCACACATAGCAATTATTCTTAGATCTGGCTCCCTTCATGATAACTTCATCTTTATCATTTATTACCAGAAACTCAGATTTGGTAAAGTTAACCTTGAGACCTTGGTCACAAAGTTGACTGATACTTATCAAGTTTGTAGTCATTCCTTTGATAAACAACAAATTATCAAGACTAGGCTTCCCAGTATAGTCCAGTTTCCCAACACCTTTTATTTCACCTTTGGATTCATCTCCAAAAGTGACATAGCTAGTGGCATGTGATTTAATATCCACCAAGAAATTCTTGACACCAGTCATGTGTCTAGAACAACCACTATCAAAGTACCACCCTTCTCTAGCAGAAGCTTTTAGAGAGGAATGAGCTATGAGAGCAACAATGTCATCCTTGGAAATCCACTTCTTTTCTGCTTTACCAACAACCTGCATCTTTCTAGGTTGTGAAGCAGATTTGAGATATTCATGTAACTTGTAGCAGTAAGGTTTAATGTGACTATACTTACCACAATGATGACATTTACAGTCTTGCTTCTTGCTCCTTGATGATTTCTTCTGATGTCTTTGTTAATGTTGGGACATCTTTCTTGACATCTTCCGATTCTTCTTTCTTTTAGGCTGAGCAGAATTCAATGTTGGATCTTTTCCTTTATTCATCACAACTTGGTCATTGTAACCAAGCCCTCTGATATCTCCAGCATTCCTTCCAAATTGAAGAATATCATCTAGCACATCAGAACTACTATTGAGCATTCTTACAGTTTTAGTCATATTGTCAAGTTTAGAGTTGAGCAATATAACTTCCTCCTTCAGGTCAGAGATGGTGTCCAAGTGCTTCAATATTTCAGCCTCAAGTCGAACGATAACATTATGTTGATCCTCTCCCAGCTGACATACGTCTGCACTTCTGATGCACAATCCTTGTATGATCTAGCCAGTTCATCAAATGAGTGTTCTCTAACATCTGATTCTTCATCAGAATCAAACACTCCAATAAGAGCAGAAACCTATTTAGCAGATTCTCCTTCACTTGAAGAATCATCTTCAGACCATGACGTAGACAAGCATTTCTTCTCCTTCTTGAGAAAGGTAGGACACTCAGATTTGATATGTCCAAATCCTTCGCATTCATAGCATTGGATTCCTTTTCCTTTGTAAGCTTTCTCTTCAGTTTTGGATCTTCTTCCAAAATCCTTCCTTTTGTTGATGTCGGATGACTGGGTCTTGACATTTGATCTTGACTCCCCGTCCATCCTCTTTAGCAATTGGTTGTACTGTTTTCCAAGTAGCACAACAACCTTGGACAATTCTTCCTTAGAATTTGGTTTACATTCACCTTGATTAGACACCTGTCATACCCCAAATTTTGACCACCAAGATTTCCCATCATTGTGAGAATCATCACCACAATATAGATGTACCATCATGCTTCATCGATCTCCTTAAGGATTATTGAGCATCCACTACAATCAAGAATTAGGGTTTTAAGCCCTCTCAGAGCACTTAGACAAAGGATCAATCAAAAATTGACATGATCTTCAACTTGTCTAGCCTATTAAACACCTATAAAGGACCAATAGGTCTCCCACATCAAGAATCAAGCACAAGGTTGCAACATTCCAAGTGGATCAAGCCACAAGATCGCCAGTGTCACCAAATTAGGGTTTTGGTCGACCAAGGCCTCCAGATGAAAATTTTCATCTAGGCATGAGCCAATACTTCAAGGCATGACCCAAGATGCTTAAAGGGACCTCATGAACCCAATCATCAAGTCAAAACAACCTCAGGGGAAGCATTCATCAAAAATCAGGAATTAGGGTTTCTTGACCTAATTCACCCCTAAGTTTACTTTTGAAGCAAGGCATGAACCAAGACCTCAAGACATGATTTGTGTAACACCCTCAATCTATAACCCGAGTAATTAAAGTGATAACAATTAATCAGAGTAGAATTAAAACATTCAAGGCATAGACAGAGCGTCACATCACGATGATGAAATATAATAACCTGCTCATAAAGATATGCAACAATTAGGTAGCAACATAAACAGAGGAACTCAGTTCCTAACACCCACAATTCAGATACAAAATAAAAGCGGAAAATCTGCAACTGAAAGCTCATATATATAAACATAGAAGTTTGTCTGTCATACACAGAGTCATACATGTAAAATTCAAAAAGATATATACATAAAGTCACATAACGATCTCCCCGACTACCCGGTGCTACATATCAGAGCTGACCGACAAAAGAATGAAGACATAAGCTTCACAAAAAGACCTCCAGCATCTAATCTGCAATGCCTCGTAGAGCATTCAAAACAGCAGAAGGGTGAGAAACACAATTATAATATAGTTGCATACAATTATGCAATAACACAAAATACACAATGTAAAACATTCTCACCACAACTTACACCATAATTCAAATACAAACAACACAATTCATATCTCATACATCCATCACAAAGGCATATCAATCATGCTCAATACATTTATCACCAACATATGTATATATCAACTCATCAATTCCATTCACAATTCTCCCACATAATCAATCCATTCATGACTTATGCAAATGCAAAGAGACCGACACAATGACTCTATGCAAATGCAATGCGGTACCGTTCCATCCGTCATTCTCATCATTAATTCACTCAGGAATTATTGGAATCATCGCTTGTTACTTAGTGTAACTCCTCGTCGGGCAAACGATGTTCCCCGTTGCTTTCGGTCCTCTTGGTATAAGGCTCACGACGTTTATGGATCACTTTCGGTCCTCTTTGTATAAGGCTCACGATCCGATCGCTTTCGGTCCTCTTTGTATAAGGCTCACGATCGTCTATAACGTCGCTTTCGGTCCTCTTTGTATAAGGCTCACGGCCGTTATAGCAGATTCCCTCGGGAATCATTTCGTCGCTCACACCCACTAGGGCACACGACATCACAAGAATGCATATCATGATGCTTGGCATACAATGACTCATGACAATCAAATGCATACACATATACAACCATGTGAACCATTTCAACATCCATAATCATGCATATACAATCAAACATAACACAATACATTTATTTGCCCTTAGGCGACAAAACATCATCACAACATTTCATCACATGCATTCACATCATACAACAACACACAAGCTATACGATATATATTAAAAGCATACCACATGATAACACATCAATCACACACAATTACGACTGTAACAGTCGACAAAACGACACTATTCCAATTCCCGACACAATTAAATCGGCCACTAGTCTCAAAACTATTTTATAAGAAATAACATTTCAATAGCTTTCCAACGCATCCAACCGCGCCTCAATCTGACTTACGACCCAAAAGTTATGACAAGAACAAAATGGAAAAATCTGCCCTATTCGCTTTCCTATTCGCAATGCGAACGCCAGCGAACCATGGCAGAGAAAAAACAGCATAAAGTTCGCAATGCGAACACCCAGCGAACCTTCGCTTTCCCCTTCGCAATGCGAATTCCCTATAAACCATGGCAGAGAAAAAACAGCAGAAAGTTCGCAATGCGAACCTCCCGCGAACCTTCGCTTTCCCTTCGTTGCCCTATTCGCAGTGCGAACCTGTGAACTCAGAAATCCCAGCAGCGCTGTTGTTCACTCCAACATAATATTTCCTCCACCAAAACACTTCCAAACCATAACATAACAACCAGAACATATCCCAAACATAACAACAAGTATTCTACAACATTTATACCGCATTTCAACCGCGAAAACATCAATTTCTATCATTTTCTCTCATTCGACCTAGAATTGAAAAGCTAGGAAAAACCAACAAACATTCCAACACACACGTACATAATCATACACAAGCATAGTATAACCTAGTTTCGCACCCTTACCTGATTAATCGGGCTTCGAAGTGTCGGTTGAATTGGTTTCTTACACTCCAAGTTTTCCTCTTTTTCTTCTTCTCACTCTCCTTTTCTCTTCTCTTCTTTTTCTCTCTTTTTCTTTCTATGTTTCTATTTTAATGAAAAACAATATCTAACCAAGCTAAAAAGACCAAAATACCCCTACACTTAAATTTTCTCGCAAACGTTCCCAAAACGCGATAAAACATAATAACCAAGAATAAAATAATATAAAGACCAAAAATAATTAAATTGACTCGATTAAATAAATCTAACAAAAACTGGGGCATTACAACTCTCCCCCACTTAGAAATTTTCGTCCTCGAAAATATTACTTGAGACGAACAACTCCGGATACGATTCCCGCATCCGACTCTCCAACTCCCAAGTCAAATTGTCCTCAGCAGCGCCTCCCCACGCTACTTTCACAAGCGCAATATCCTTGCCTCTTAACCGCTTCAACTCGCGATCCAAAACCCTCACCGGTAATGCCTCCACCATAAGGTTCTCCCTTACCTCAACCTCATCCATTGGAATCACATGCGACGGATCCGGAACATACTTCCGAAGTTGTGAAACATGGAACACATCATACAAATTCGAAAGATTCGGTGGCAACGCCACCCGATAAGCCACAACACCCACTCTCACGGATATCTGATAAGGACCAATAAACCGAGAAGTAAGCTTCTTCGACTTCAATACACATCCAACACCCGTTACCGGTGTAACTCTCAAAAATACATGATCGCCTTCTTGAAACTCAAGATCTTTCCTCCTTTGATCATGATAACTCTTCTGCCTACTCTGAGAAGCCTTCATCCTCTCACGAATAAGTTTCACCTTTTTTGTAGTTTGTTGAATTAACTCCGGTCCAACCACCGAACTCTCACCAGATTCATGCCAACACAACAGTGTTCGACATCTTCTTCCATACAACGCTTCAAAAGGTGCCATTCTAATACTCGAATGGAAACTGTTGTTATACGTGAATTCAACCAACGAAAGATAACTATCCCAAGCACTACCTTGCTCAAGAACACAAGCCCGCAACAAATCTTCCAACGACTGAATAGTTCTCTTGGTCTGACCATCCGTCTGAGGATGATAAGCAGAACTCAATCTCAACTTGGAACCTAACGCCTTTTGCAAACTTTCCCAAAATCTGGAAGTAAACCTCGGATCTCGATCTGAAACAATACACAACGGAACACCATGTAGCTTCATAATCACACGGAAATAAATCTCAGCCAACCTCTCCAAAGAAAAACTGATGTCAGTCGGAATGAAATGCGCCGATTTAGTCAGCCTATCCACAACCACCCAAATGGCATTATGTCCCCTCTGAGTATTCGGCAACCCTGTCACAAAATCCATAGAAATGCTGTCCCATTTCCACTCGGGAATATCCAACGGTTGCAATAATCTACTAGGCTTCTGATGTTCTACCTTTGACTTCTGACACGTCAAACACGCATAAACAAACTGAGCCACATCCCTCTTCAATCCGGACCACCAAAAGATCTTCTTCAAATCTTGGTACATTTTATTAGCTCCCGGATGTATACTCAAACTACTCCGGTGTCCTTCCTCTAAAATCATCTTTTTCAATTCCGAATCATCAGGAATACAAATTCTACCACGGAATCTCAAAACACCCTTACCATCCACTTTAAAGTCACCATTCACACCTTTATCTCCAACCGTCATCAAATCAATAAATTTCACATCCAGCCTCTGTTTCTCGCTAATGGTCAAGAGAAACTCATTAGTGACCCTTAACATACCAAGCCTCACGCCAACAGATGTCAATTCGCACACCAAACTCAAATCCCTAAATGCTTCCAAAAGTTCCCACTCTTTAACCATCAAAGCGGACATATGCAAAGATTTCCGGCTTAACGCATCGGCTACCACATTAGCTTTACCAGGATGGTAATTCAAGCTAAAATCGTAGTCCTTAAAAAATTCCAACCATCTCCGTTGCCTCATATTCAGCTCTTTCTGATCAAACAAGTATTTCAAACTCTTATGATCACTAAAGACTTCGAATCTTGCACCATAGAGGTAATGCCTCTAAATTTTCAACACAAAAACCACCGCCGCTAATTCCAAATCATGAGTAGGGTAATTTTTCTCATGATCCCTTAATTGCCTTGAAGCATAAGCCACAACCTTACCTTCTTGCATCAACACTCCACCTAACCCAATCAAAGACGCATCACAATACACCACAAACGATTCACTAGGATTCGGTAAGATCAAAATCGAAGTTGTAGTCAATCTTCTCTTCAGCTCACTAAAACTTTCCTCACACTGAATATCCCAAATAAACGCTTTACCTTTACAAGTCAGCTGGGTCAAAGGAAGTGCTAACTTGGAAAAGCCTTCAATGAATCTTCGATAATATCCAGCTAAACCCAAAAAGCTTCTAATTCCAGTAACAGATCTAGGAGCCTCCCATTATAGAACTGCATCTACTTTGGATGGATCCACAGCAATACCATTACTTGAAATCACATTCCTAAGAAAACTCACTTCTGACAACCAGAACTCACACTTGGACAACTTGGCATAAAGTCTTTTTTCCTTCAAAATTTGCAATACAATACGCAAATGCTCCGCATGTTCCTCCCGAGACTTAGAATAAATCAAGATGTCATCGATAAACACAACAACAAATTGATCCAAATGCTCATGGAAAATGCGATTCATATACTCCATAAACACTCCCGACACATTAGAAACCCCGAACGACATCACAGAATATTCATAATGTCCGTATCGTGTCCTAAAAGCTGTCTTCTGAATATCTTCCTCTTTCACTCTAATCTGATGATAACCTGACCTCAAATCAATTTTACTAAACACACACGCACCTACCAACTGGTCCATCAAATCATCAATTCTCGGAAGAGGATACTTGTTCTTAATCGTCACCTTATTCAGCTGGCGATAATCAATACACAATTGCATACTTCCATCTTTCTTTTTCACCAATAAAACTGGAGCACCCCAATGCGATACACTCGGCCTCACAAACCTCTTTTCTAACAATTCATTCAACTGCTTCTTCAACTCAACCAACTCAGATGCCGACATACGATAAGGTGCCATAGACACAGGTCTAGTACCAGGAACTAGATCTATAGAAAACTCCACCTCTCTCTCTGGCGGCACATCAGAAATATCCTCCGGAAACACCTCTGGAAAATCACACACGGCTGGAAACACATCAATTGCAACTTGACTATCCACAGTCAACGATGCGAATAACCCGAACAACTGAGCTTCATCCGCCAAAAGTTTCTTCAACTCTTTGGTAGATAAGAAACTCGATTCCTCGTCTTCTTCAAGAGAAGGAAATCGTACCAACTTATGATAACAATCGATATGAACTTAATTGAACTGCAACCAATTCATTCCCAGAACCACATCTAAACCCTCCAACGGCAGACACACCAAATCCATATCAAAATCCTTACCATAAATGGTCAAAGGACAACTTAAACAAACCAAAGAAGTAGTTACCGACCCCATTACTGGAGTATCGATAACCATCTCTCCATCCATCGATGACAACAAAAGATTCAAACGCTGCGCACACTCAGATGAAATAAACGAATGAGTCGCTCCGGTATCAATAATAGCAACTAAAGGCGTACTATTAATAAAACAAGTACCTCTGATAAGACGATCTGCACTAGAAGTCTGAGTTCCTGCCAATGCAAATACTTTCCCTCCAGCTTGAGCTTGCTTTGGTTTCAGACACTTCGTACTAATATGACCAGGTTCCCCACAGTTGAAACACTTCACCACATTCCTCTTGCACTCAGCTGTTACATGTCCTATACCTCCACAATTGGAACACTTCCTTATATCCTTTCTACATTCAAACTGGCGATGTCCTAAGTCACCACACCTATAACATCTCAGAGGATTATACGTACCTCCCCCACTTGGCCTTTTATCAGAATGAGCCCTTTGCTTTCCCTTGTCAGTTGGTGACACATAAGAACCGCCACGAAATGGTTGCTTTCCTTTCCTTTAGCTCACACTCTTATAATGAGTAGAACGAGCTTTGCTATCCTCCTCATAAATTCTACAACAATCCACCAAATCCGAAAACCTCCTAATTCTTTGATAACCAATTGCCTGCTTGATCTCGGGACGCAACCCGTTCTCAAACCTCCTAATGTATGGTTTTGACCATCATTCATCAAGAAAAATTAATAAAAGTGAGGTTTCTTGCAAAAGGGGCAACCATAAGAAACTAAATTTTTTCTAAGTTATGGGACAAAAGTGATTTGGTACCAACTTTGCAAGGTCATAACTCCTAAACCACATGGCCTTTTTCTCCCATCCAAAGCTCAAATGAAAGTTCATCTTACATACTTCAAATATGTCAACTACATCTCATTCCAAATCCTCATGGATTTTGAGTTATGGATTGATCAAAATCACAAAAAATGAAAATGGACATTTTCATTCCACTTAGTGAAATTTTCAAGTCAGAATCTGTTTCACTTTTTCCAAACTTTGAGGCCATTTTTCACCTTGATCCAAGCTAAACCAAGACCAATCTTGGACATCAAAGTTAAAGTATGTCATGAGAGCTTTCCAAAGAGTATAAGAACTCCCATTAATTCAACTTGATCAACGAGTTATGGATCTCACAACATGCCTTGCTCAAACTGGTTTTCAAGGCAGATTTGGTGCATTTCTTGTGCCACACGATTTCCATTTCAAATTCTGTCATCTTGCAAGCTTTGTCCTCTTCCAAGATCAGAGGAAATCTTGATGACTCACTTGATACTTTCAAGCTTGGACCATTGAGTCAAGAATCCTATTCTTTGGCATGTGATCATTCAAAGTTCCAAATCCAAAAACTCCAAGTTTGTCATTTGGCATTGATGTGGTGCATTGAGCTGTCATGAACCAAGCCTTATCAGTCCAATTGAGTCAAGGTTGTTGCAAAAATCAGAAGACCTAGAGCTACCAAGACCAACTCTAGTTAATGGCCAAGTGAAGACTTGGTACCTTAGCATTTAAGAAAGTGATACATGGGCATATCCATTGGATAATAGAGTGAACCAGTTGCCAAACACTATTCCTTCAAAAAAAAACTCCTCTACTATAAATAGAGGTCATTTCTGATGTTTCAAACCACACCAAAACAATACCAAAGCCTTGTTTTCTCACTCTCTCTCTCTTACTTCCTTTTCAAGTCATTATGAAGCAATTTGGGAATTCTTGAAACCAGAGCAAAAACCACTCAAATAACCATCCTAACACATCATAAATCATCCATTGGAGGTGTTCAAACCTTCATCCACATTGCACAACCTCAAAATCAGAAAGTCAACCTCCAAAACCTCAAATTTTGACTTTTCTGCATTTTACAAGCCATGTCTTGATTCAGTCACTTTCAAAACCAAACAAAGCTTCAAATACACTCCAAATATCATCCTCAAACTGTCCCAACTGGTTTCCCTCAACTGTAACACCATTTGAGTGAGTTACCATTTTGGTCACTTTTGCCACTTTTGCAAGAAAGAGCCAACTCTTATTCCTGAGGTTTCAGCTGGTTTTGATCATCCTAAAAGCTTCTAAGGGATCAATCAAGAGTGTCTAAGGCATTGGATTACTTCTGGCACAAGGATCTTGACAGTTAGCACAATGAGCTTCAAGAGGTAAGTGCATCATAACTTGACCTCTTAAAATATGCATTGCTTTGAGGTCCATTGATCATAAACATGTCATATATATCAAATGTGTTGTGTTTGAACCAATTTACCATCCTATTGTTGCTTGTATGATATAGAACATGCAAATCATGGTCTATTTTGAAACCACTATCGGGTTTTAAAATGGGGACATCTTTAGAAAAATATAAAAGCACCATTGGATTCCTCATGAAATTCTAGGCAGGATCCATCTAAATTTCATCCAATTCCATGGAGAATTGAGGAAGTTATAACCTTCATGCAAATCCACCAAAACTTGATTTTTTTTGCCTTGGTCAGGCCTAGAAACCAAGTCACCATTATGTATTCATGGGGTGGTTTTGATACACGGATGTATCACCACCCCAGTGGTAGCGCGCATGTGTGTTTGGTTGGGAGGTCATGGGTTCAAGACCCACCCAGACCATTTTGCCATTTTCTCTCATATTTTGCTATTTTTCATTTTTTTTTATGGTTTTTATTAATTAATTCTAAAATTAATTTCTCTCTCAATTTTAATTATTTTTTATTGGTTCTTTTTTTGAAAATCCACAAAAATGTTGAAATATTTTATTCCACAAAAAAATTGAATTTATGTTATTTATTTAATATATTTTGAATTTTGCAATTAATTTCATTTTTATTTGTTTTCAAACATTTTAAATGAGATTTCCACCTTGATTTTTCAAAACCAATTGAATTTCAATCCTTCATGTGATCAAACATGATTTTTTAAAACATTGTTCAAAATTTACAACTTGTTTTTCAATATATTTGGTATTTTATATCATTTATTACTTATTTTTCTTTGAAAATTATATTTTTAAAAGAAATTAGGGTTTCCTCTTTATCAAACTTCTTTTCAAAGACACTTTGGGCCTCTTGATAGAGTGTAAGTCCCATCCCTTTGTACATAAACCATTTTGGGCCTCAGCCATTGTATAAGTCCCAGTACGATTTTAAAAATCTCGGCGCGAACGCCGTTTTCAATCAATTTTAAATTGGGCCTCCCCTTGTGTTGTAAGTCCCATTTTTCTTCTTTTTTTAAACACTTTTGGGCCTCTAATTGAGTGTAAGACCCAACCCCCCTTTGTACATAAATAATTTGGGCCTCAGTCATTGTATAAGTCCCGGTACAAATTTTTAGAATAACGGTACGATAACTGTTTTTCATCTGGGCCTCTCCTTGAGTTGTAAGCCCCATCTCTTGTATAAAAATAAACCTTGGGCCTCTAATAGAGTGTAAGACCCACCTCTTTTGTAAATACAATAAATTTGGGCCTCATTCATTGTATAAGCCCCTCTGTTATTTTCAAAACTACGGCGCGATCGTCGCCTTTTCAAAAGAATTCATCTGGGTCTCTCCTTAAGTATAAGCCCCAAACTTCCTTTTACAACAACTTTCTTTTTTGATTTAGATTCAAATTCATAGTTGTTATCAAAACTTTCTTCAATTTCTTGAATAACTAACCATACAGATGTGTTTACAATACTGGAAGCTTGCTCACCTGTAAGTACTAAAATACTCTCTCAACATTCCCAAAGAAGAAACTTTCCCAAATTTATGACAGATAAACACCAGTAAGTAGATAACAGAAGAAAATGCCAAACAATCTATGGATAACCATATATATGCTGGGTAATTAACAACTCCCCATTGTATAATCTGACCCCGGACCCCCCAATCTCTTAGCATTTGTTAAAGAAAACATTTGTGTACAAGGTTAGTTTTAGATAGCTTCCCTTTCCTTTCCAGCTTCATAGGATAAATAAGAAATCAGAAAGTAGCACACAATTCCAACCATTGCGGTAAGGTGGTCCCGTCACCGACAAAAATCGCATGCTACAGAAAAATGGCGACTCTGCTGGGGAGTCCTAGGTTTAAAGTTCCTAAGAGGTCTAGGTTGTTTAGCATTTTCTATATATATATATATATATATATATATATATATATATATATATATATATATATATATATATATATATACTGTTATTCCTACTTGATACCCGTGTTTTTTTTCTGTCAAATAGGAATACGATTGATACACATGTGGAAAGTTTGAGAGAACATTAAGATAAGGGTGGCATAGACAGGAAACGCTTATAGAGAGTGAATCCCGACCAAGCTAACTTGGTAGCCCACCGAATCAGTCGAGGTACCCGTACGGAAGTATCAATGTTGAACGACCGATTGTCGTGAAAGCATTGTCTTTCCTAGTGTGGTATCCATGACCCTGAGGATTTAGTAGACATTAACCATATGACCACTTAGTAGTGCGGTGACTCTCGAAAATAGTTGATACGCGATACTACACTAAAATGAGATTCACCCTAGGATATTACAGCTCGCTCGAGTGAATCAGCTTGCTGTTGATATCCCTAGGAGGGGTCAATGATTTTGGGAACCTTAGAACCCGTTCTACAGGTACAAAAATTGACCAAAATAGTACAACCTTTGGGGATGGGTAGAGCCATGACTCCATGCTCGTGACGTTGAACCCTTGAACCCACGTTTTCAAATGTTTTTGTGTGCTGCATTCATGCATTCATCTAAAAAAACTCTTTCAAACAAGAAAAAAAAATCTTCTTTTTTTTCAAAATAAACTAAAACAACAATTGCAAATATCAGAGGTTACGTTATAGATTTCGGTAGAAGAAAGACGCACAAGTAAACCTTCAAGGCTCCGAAACTAGAGGACTTAAGGAAGTTGGTAAGGATGATTACCAACCCTGAGGCTTTCAGAGCTAAGCACGGAGGACTGTTGTCTCTGTTAAGGGTTAACGTGGTTGAAAGAATCTTGTCTACGCTGATACAGTTCTACGATCCGGTTTACCACTGCTTCACTTTCTCGGATTACCAACTGGCACCAACACTAGAATAGTACTCTCATCGGATTGATTTACCTATCACTGACCGAGCTCCATTTTCTGGGCTGGAAGAAATTCCAAAGGAACAAACCATTGCAAGAGCAATCTCTTTGGACGAGTCAGAAGTAAGGACTCACATAACCACTAAAGGAGGAATCTAGGGTTTACCAGCTAAATTCCTGATGGAGAAAGCTCTATACTTTGCCAGTATAGGAAACATAACTGCTTTCGAAGATATCTTTGTCCTGCTCATATATGGGTTATTCCTTTTTCCCAACATCAACAACTTCGTCGACACCAATGCTATTAAGATATTTTTGATTGGGAACCCTGTGCCAACCTTGCTCACAGATGCTTATCATTTTGTACACTTAAGGAATTTATACAGTGGAGGAATGATCACATGTTGTGTACCATTACTCTACAAATGGTTCATTTTCCATTTACCCAAGTCTGCTGCTTTTTGGGATCACAAGAGTACTCTACATTGGTCACAAAGGATTATGTCTCTTACCAACTCTGATATAGATTGGTACAATAAGATTTATGAGGGGATAGAGATCATCGACAGATGTGGAAATTTCCCTAACGTACCCCTAATTGGAACTAAAGGAGGAATCAACTACCATCCAATTTTAGCTCGCCGTCAACTCGGATACCCGATGAAGAATATCCCACATAATGTTCATCTGGAAGGTCTTTTCTTCAAGGAAGGAGAAAATGACAGGACACTAAAGAAGGAAATAGTGCATGCCTGGCAACATATTCACAGGAAAGGAAGAGAGTCTCTAGGAAGACCAAATTGTGCCTCCATGGAACCTTATCTCCACTGGTTGCAAACTAGAGCCCTCAAGCTGAGGATGCCTTACTATTGTACCCCAAATTTTACCCCTTAGATGTCATAACATCTTGCATTTGCATTTAGATTCAATCATTTGTGCATTATTATCTGATCACCATATCTTGTGAGTTTGTTCCTTTTGTGTAAAAGTTAGGTTTGGCACAAGAAGAAGGGCAAGATCATCAGAAATCGTCTAGTGGAATTTCTGAAGAAGAGTTAGGGTTTTAACAGATAAATCGAGCCCTTTGAATTTTGAGATTTTGATCCAAGATGAAGCATACAAGTCCTCAATCCATCATGACATGTCTCATTGATGAGTTAAGGCATGAGAGATCAAGTTTTGAAAGGTTTCTTGCAAAGAGGGCAATGTTCGGTCTTTGTAACCTTTCTAAGTGTGGAAAATTCCCTTCTTGTGCAAAATTGGGAAGGTCATAACTTTCAAACCACACATCCAAATTAAGTGACTCAAAGCTCAAATGGAATCTCTTTCCATGAACTTCAAAGTGTATTAGAGGACCTTTCTTCAAAAAATGCATGATTCTTAAGTTATGAGACTTGGAAGATAAGTTGCCATTTTAACTTGGTGAAATTTTGGTCATTTTCACCTTAATTTTCATCCATCTTTAACTGAATTTTTCACCTTGTTCCAAGCTTCAAATAAAAAATCATTGGACATGAAAGTTGTTCCTTGTTCTCCAAGCATATGTGGAACTCACCATTTGGATGATCCAATCTCAAGTTATGGTGTTTTAAAGTTAGGTGTTTCAAATTGTAAAAACTCCATAACTTAGAATTTTTCCAAGTTTCTTTCTTGGACAGCCCATGTGCATGATTTCTTGGTATTTTTTCTCCTTGTTGCAAGCCTTATCTCAAGTCACATTTCACATGAGAATTTATCTATCAAATGCATACTTTACATAGGATCAAAAACCTCAAGATTTGATGAAATGGTTATCAAGTTATGCCATGCTAAAGTTGGCATGTTGGCATATTGTTTCACACTTGGAAAATTCAGACTTTCATCATCATATTTTTGGCACGTTTCTTACATGATTCTAAGCATAAATTCAACTTGCCACCAACACATAATTTGTTCTATTACATGTTTTCTTCCAAGAGAATCAATAAGCATATAGTTTGGTCCATTGGATAAGCATGTTCGTGTGGTAAAAGGGCACAACATAGTTTAGTTTCTTTGCAAACTTGGCCTTGCTACTTGAAACACAATCTGAAAAATATCTCCAAGTACAATGGTACTGACTCTTTTCTTGCCAACTTCCAACACCTTTGTCCACAAAACCCGTGCAGAGGAAGTTCCCGAGTACATCCACTTTTGTACTTTGCAAATGAACATATAAAAGTCAAAACAACAACCCTTTGTATAATGCTTCATGTGTCTTTTTCTCTTGGTCCTTGACTCACCTTTTTCTTCTGATCTAAACCCAAAAACAAGCAATAAGAGAATATGCACTTGGCTCAAGAAGGAAAGAAAGAAAGCCATGCGTGTAGTATCATACTTGTGATATTTCTCCCTTGGATTAAGCCAAAGACCACTGAGTTTTCCATGCCAATAACCAGCAGCCATGACTATAAAAAGAGGCACATACTCCTTTGTTTAGCAACAACGAAAATCACTCTGAAAGCTCCCTATCTCTCTTCCCCATAGCCTGGCCAGAAACTCTCAAAAAAATTTGGTAATAACTTTGCCATGTTTCAATCTCTTCGTGCAAAACTTACTACAAACCACATAAACTTTCTCTTAAAAATTCCACTCTCCTTTTATGATCATCAATAATCAAACAACACACCAGAACCAACAAAACCAACAACCAACACATATCAGCACCCTACCAGTGTTCATTTTTTTCCTTGTGTAATACCAAGTACCAGAACAACAACAAACCACTCCATAAGATACCACACGTTGTCTTGAAGAAGAAGCTCGCAAGAACACATCAGAGCATCAACTCAACAACACTTTTGCTACTCATCTTCACTTGAGATAGTATATATTTTGCTTCTGGAAACTCACCATATCACCATATCTTCTTGCTGCAAGTTCGACGGTTACGGCGCTTTCGACTACAAAGCTACGTACTGCAAACAGAGGTATTCATATTACCCTCATCCTCACATATACTTTGTTTTCTTTCTCTTTCTACATGTGCATGTGATCACATAGCTCTTCATGGCTATTTTTTTCCCACATAAATTTCATCTATGCATTGTCATCTAATGCAAGTCACTTTGTTTCTTATTAAGTAAATACATAGTTTGTGTGGCCCCTTATGTTAATGTTTGCTCATTATGTCAACATGTTACACCTGGGTTTTAGTGAAAAGTTATAGTGTCCCTGTTAATATTCGCACGAGTGTTGCAATGAAGTTCCATGACTGTCATTATTGGTTAGCGTCCATAGTTGTTCATGTGCGTAAATGTTGTTGTAGGTAGATTAGAATCAAGATGTGTTTGATCAGAGGCTAATGGTTTTCTCGACGTATCGTTGTGAGATTTGCCATGTTGTTGTTATGTGTTTTAGGTGTAGTTTCTCGTCACCAATGTCATTTTTAATCATGGCTCACGTATCACTCTTCATATCAGTTTGTTTGTGTCTTTATGCTACTGTGGTATTTATGTCGTGATTATGTGATCATGTTGTGTGGCTCCTATGTCAAGTGAGTTTAGGTGTCACTGTATGTGAGTTTTCCTTGGTTGAACACAACCTTCCATTCCATTGTGTGTATCGTGTTAGAGTCTTGCTGAGGTTGTGTATATGGTATACGGGTCGTGACGGTCACATGTTTTACGTCGCAGTTCGGTGTCAGTCGTAGGTGGTTTATGTGCGTTTACATCTCTGTTAAGACAAAAATGATGCTATGCTTGTTCATTCTAGTCATGGATCGTGTATCAAGTCGAAATACCAGTTGGTAAATGTTGGTGTGGTCAAGTTTTTCTTTTCAGTGTGATTTTGCTATATATCCCCAATGTTTGTCCTTGTCTTAGATCATTGTTAGGTGTGTTTAGGATGTAGAAGTATACTATTGTTTGAGTTACATTACATGACGTGCTACCCTTTGAAGTAAGCTTTAAATGTTGATAGGAATAATCATTGGGTTTGCACTATGTCCTTGTTCTGTCAAATATGCATCAGCTTTGAACATATGATTTCACGTCCCGTCTTCACCAAGCTCTAGTCACTAATTTGTTTTGTTTAGGATTTAAAGGTTTTCTATTAAATGAGCCCTACAGTTTGGGACTTTATTTCATGTGTTTTGGTTGGAAAATGAGCATGAAAACGATCGAGTAAGAAGGGACCATGCCATTCGTTTCCTGTTTTTTTTTTCACGTTATACATAGCACTCTTCTCACGTAGCATGGGGAAGAGAGAGTCGTGGTGCGCGGTGATTGGCTATGAGTTGTTTTTTTTTGTCATTTTGTGACTTAAAATGACATGATCGATTGATTCAAAGTGTTGCATTTTGTTGTACACGGTTGTATTTTGTTTTTCACTTACCTGAATTCTTTAGATTCACTTTTGTGTCATGGGCCTTGCGCCACTGCTAATTGCACCCATCTCTGGTAGGCCCAAACGAAGCAACTAATGCAACTCAGTTATGCTGAGATTTCCATTTACACCCCCTGTTTCTCTTCCAATTATTTCATTTCCTTTTCTATTTTATTTTCATATTTCATTTTATTTTCTTTAAATAGAAAATTTCCAAAAATATTATATTAACATTTCAATGTTTAATTCATTTTTTTTCTAATTTTCATTTTTACTTTAATATTTATTGTAATTTTGTGAATTTTAAGATTTTTGTGTCAAACCTAATTTTGAACTTATTCTCTCACCACTTTTTTTGAAATAATTTTCTAAATTTGTTTTAGGACATATTTGAAAGATTATTTTGAGTTGGGTCACCAATCTTGTAAAAAAACTTTTGAATGGGTCTGGTTTGAATTTCGCTTAAATACTCCACACACTCATTTTTCACTTGGGTTTAAACTTTGCCTTTGAGTTTGAGTGTTCATTTGTTTAGTAGTGAACACTTCATTTGATGTAACCATGCTCATCACCCTTGTCCATAGCTTGTGGCACTTCTTATTTTCTTGCAAAGATGGAACTTGTTTGATATGTTTGTCTCACTCCTAACTTCATAGCTCTTGAATACTTTGCCATACTTGTGTTCTTTTGTTCTTGTTTGTTGTGAACTATCTCTCCATCTTTTGCCATGCTCATACATGGATGTATATATCATGCTTTAATGTTATGCTCACTTGATCAGTGTTATCTCCTTGAGTCCTTGGACTCTTATTGTTTACTTAATTTCGATCCCACTTCAACTCTTGTTCACAAGAAGTTGTCTCCCCACCTTCCAAAGGAAAGTCTCTCTATTGACCTCAAAGTCATAGATAGCTCATTACCAGCTTTGACCTCATAGTCATAGCCACTTCCCTCCTTGACCTCATAGTCATAGGATATCAGCCTTGACCTCATAGTTATGGCCACCCTCTCTTTAACCTCACAATCATTAGATACTTTCTCTTGGCGTCATAGCCATCCAATCACAACTTAGAATTAAGTTAGAGTTCTTGAACTCTATGTGTGACTCATCATCTTGAGTATTCACTTTCACCCATCACAACTTAGACTTAGAGAGTTTCTTAAACTCTACATGAGCTCATACTCATTCCCCTTGGAACTTTGGCCATAGTCAATGGTTCCTCTCTCACCCTTAGTTAGGTGAACTACAGTTGCTCTGATTCTTTAGTCAGATACGTAGGCACAAGATGCGATGTTTTGGCGAGCAAACTTAGTGTACATAGTATTAGGTCTTTACCTTTACCCTTTAGCAGATATCCTTAGCAAGCAAATATAACATAACACAAACTTAAACAAGAGGTTCCTGTAGAGTACTACAGATATTAAGGGTGCTAATACCTTCCCTTAGTATAACCAACCCCCGAACCTTAGATCTCCCCCCTTTAGGTTTTCTCGATCTTGAACATTTCCTTTGGATAAATCAAAGTCGGTGGTGAATTCAAAGAAATGTGATGCAAGTTAATAAATAGCTTGTTATCCGATTCTCACCGCAACAGAAATGACGACTTCACTGGGGATACAAAAACTTTTGAGGGTTAAGCCCACCTTGTTTATGCTTATTTTGTTATATGATTTGCTTGTATATTTGTATACATCTGTACATACTTGTATATTTGTTTAGTTTCTTCTGTTTGGCAGGGTGTTCTTGAGTGGTGAGATAAGTCCTAACCCGAACTTGAGCGCACTTATTTATAGGACGATGGTATATTCAAGGAGGCTTTGAGAGAGTCGATTCCTGAAAAAGTTGACTTGAGACACCATCACTCAGTTTAGGCCCTCTTGAGAGTTTAGTCATGTTGAACGAGTCCATTCGTGAAAACGTTCTACTCTCGACGTAGGTGCCATCACACTGAGAACTGTAGGTGCCAAACCCCACTTGGCCTTTTAGGATGTAGTGCGAGGACTATGAGGGAGTCTATTCCTGAATTGGTTGCTACGCGATACTACACTCAGACGAGATTCTCTTGAGAATTTTATTTACCACCAAGTCATTTGGGAAATCGATAAAATCCGAAAGATGTGTTGTCGACTCTGGGAACTTTTTAGAACCTTGTTCGACAGGTGAAAACCATTAGTACATACCAATGGAAGGGTAAACCATGACTCCATGCTCTTAACCCAGACCTTTTTGTGTGCTCATACTTCTGTGAATATATGTATATGTGCTTATCTTGCATTCATACATCATAAGCAATCATGACATACCAGTTTCATGGAACTCAGACTTTTTTTTTTTTTTGTGAAATATCAGAGGGATATCATGGACAATTCAAGAAGGAAAACTGTAAAATACACTTTCAAGAGCCCTAAATTGGATGGCCTGAGGAGATTGGGAGATTTGTTAACCGATCTTGAAGGATTTAAAGATAGATATGGGAAGTTGTGGGTCTTGTTGAGAAAAAACATTGATGAGGGACTCCTCTCAACTCTGCTTCAGTTCTACGACCCAAAGTATCACTGCTTCACATTTCCTGACTACCAGCTCTTGCCCACCCTTGAAGAATATTCTCAGATAGTTGGTTTGCCTATTGAAGACGAGTCCCCGTTTCCTATCTTCGAGAGGAACCCTAAAGAGGAAGAGATAGCTAAGAGAACTCACTTGGAGTTAGTTGACGTCAAAAATAACTTAACTTCCAAGGGAGGGATTTTTGGTTTGACTGCTAAGTTTTTGTTTGAAAAAGCCCATCACTTTGCTAAGCACTCCAACAGGGATGCCTTTGAAGCTGTTTTTGCCTTACTCATCTATGGACTTTTCTTGTTCCCGAATATTGACAACTTCGTGGATCTGAATGCAATCAAGATCTTCTTATAACAAAATCCTGTACCTACTCTGCTTGTTGAAGCATATCACTCAGTCCATACAAGAAATGCCCATGGTAACAGACAAATCACTTGTTGTGTCCTTGTGTTGTATAGATGGTTTATTTCGCATCTACCGAAAGCGGGCGCATTCTGGGATTCCAAGAAGGGATGGTGGTCTAAAAGTATTATGGCCCTTTCTCATGCAGACATTGACTGGTATAACCGTGTGTATGAATCTTGATTACAGACAACTGTGAAAACTTTGGCAACGTGCCTCTTCTTGGCATCAAAGGTGGAATTAGCTACAATCCTGTATTGGCACGACGCCAATTAGGGTACCCTTTGAAGGATAAACCTCTTAGCATTCATCTGGAAAGTATCTACTTTGAAGAGTATGACAAGAATGAGGAGCAAAATAAGTTAATCTTGAATGCCTGGGGAAGCAAGCGCAAAAGAGGAAGTAGTTCCTTAGGGAAACCTAACTGTGTTTCTTTAGAGCCTTACCTCCAATGGGTCCGAAAAAGAGCCTTTGAATTGAGGATGCCGTACAAAAGGGAGGAACCAATCCCCATAAAAGAGGAACCTCTTTTGTATTTCATGTCGAAAGAAGAAGAATTGGAGATACTATTGAAACAGGCCCAACAGTCAGGGGAAGCATGGAAACTCAAGTATCAAGTGGTCGTTGAAGAAAACTCTGAACTCCAGAAACAATTACAAACCAAGAATGAAGAACTGATCTCCTACAAGAAAAGAAATATCCATGAGGGTACAAGTTCCTCTAATGCTCAGCCTACGGCCTGGAAAACAATCGTCGACAATCTCGTCATAGAAAGAGATCAGATGGGAAAAGAGATCAGAAGACTCAACATAAGGCTCCTAGGAGAATCTCCTTAGGACTTTTTAGCTTTTATTTAACATTATGTTTAAGACTCGTGGAAGTGTATTAACTTTTGTAAATCATTGTGCTATTAATGAGAATGAGTCTTTTATATACCTCTTGATATCTCACAAATGTCCAAGTTCCATGAAACTTTTACATTTGCATCTTGCATTGCATGCGCATTATCATTTCATTTCTCAGTCCTGAGTCTCTCTTCCTCTATGTCCGAAGGATACCTAGCACCTATTCAGGACAATGGCAGCAATGAATGAAATTCCGAAGAACCAAGAAGATTTGAAAGAAGAGGTCAGAATCCTCAAATGCCAGATGAATTGGGTTCTGAAAACTTTGCAAGCTCTGATAAAAAAAGAGGAGCACATTCACCCTATCGAGCCAACATTCGACGACCAAGCTTCTGTTTATCAGTTAGTTCCTCAACCACCAATCTACCAAAGAGTGCCCAATGCTCCTGCTTATCCACAAAGGACTCAAGTTTCTCGTCAGAACGTTCCAGGCAAAAGACAAGGAGGTAGGCCTCCGATTCCTCCCATTCATATGACGTATACAACGTTGTATCCTTCTTTGGTGCTACAAGGATTAATCATTACAAGGTCATTAGGCCCACCTCCTGATCCGCTTCCACCCTCTTACGATCCCAATGCTCATTGTGCATTCCATGAAGGTGCACCAGGCCATAATTTAGAAGGTTGTTTTGCTTTGAAGCATATTGTGAGGGATTTAGTGGAGAGAAATATTTTATCCTTCGAGGACTCTCAGCCCAATATCAAGACTATCCTTTGCCATCTCCTATGGTTCTCCCATGCCCAGAATCTGTCTTTGAGGAAACTTCATGCCAGCCAGCTTTTGGTCTGGTTCCTGCACCAGAATATAATCGTCATCAGGTGTTTACCGAAAGAATGTTTCAGCCTCCAACGGTTATTTCTTTTCGAAGTTCTCAAAACCAAAATAAGAAAAAGTACTCTGTCAAAAGAGGCAAGGCTCACTACACACCTATCCCGGTGCCACTAAGCAAGCTGTTCCCACTGCTGATTCAGAACCAGTTGGTGACTCCTCAACCTTACAACCCTGTGCTAGGACCTTGGCACAATGCAAATCTGACTTGTGAATTTCACAAGGGAGCTGAAGGACATAATTTGGATGGTTGTCTGGTTTTAGAAGCTACTATGCAAAGGTTGATCTACGACAAGGACTTGATCTTCGAAGAAGATCATCCAGAGATTGAATGAAAATTACGCACTGGGACGATGGGGCATCCCATTGAAGAATGCAAAGAGTTCAAAGCGAGATTGCTAAGCCTGCTAAGAACACTGCAACCTCAGGAAGGTACATCAGATTTCAATGTCTCGACTTCTGAAGCAAGAGGCAAAAGACTTGCCAGGCCTCTCAAGGTTCTGTATCACAAGGAGCTAATGATCAGTGGCGAGGGTGTTCCACTGTTTGGGCCTGGAAACTAAGATCTTCTAAAATCAATTCGCCAAGGCAGGCTGCATTTTAGTATTTTCAATTGTATTTCCTTTGCACTTTGAATATGTTTTGCTTATAAGCTTTGTTGTATTTTCAAATTGGCAAGATTAATGAAATGTTTATGCATCTTTTGATTAAGTCCATTCGTTTCACTCATTTACTTCTGTGTTCATAAAAACAAAAAATACCTTTATTCTGCTTTACTCCATATCAAATTGTTGTTAAACAAAGATTAGGGAGGATGATGAAAATATTATCCATAATTGCTGTGGTATGCTTTCGATTTAACCTTGCCGAGGATGTAAGGCATTGTTTCAATTCCCCAAACACTGGAGAAATAAGAAAGATAATCCCTCATTAACCCTTCGAGCCTAGAAGTAGGAGTTTTCTTTTCTTACACAAAAAACCCTTAAATCTCAACCTTGGGGAAGGGTAGTTCTCAGTTTAACTTGGTTATGCACTCGAATGCAAGCGCTTCATGCAAGACACAAGTCAACTCTCTCAAATCAAGTGACAATAAAAAAGACGAGGTCTCATAACCTCAGAAGACAAAAAAGAGGTCTCAAAACCTCAGAAGACAAAAAGAGGTCTCAAAACCTCGACAAAAGCGAAAACGAGGTCTCAAAACCTCAACAAAGACAAGAAGAGGTCTCATAACCTCAATAAAAAAAGGGTCTCATAACCTAAAACAAAGACAAGAAGAGGTCTCAAAACCTCAGAATACACGAGGAGGTCTCAGAACCTCAGCAATAAAGGATAACCAAATGTGATAAGGGAGTAATGATTATCCAAGGTGTCTGAATCATCATCAACTATCATCAATTCATTCCTAGCCTGTGGAAATCTGAATGTATAGCTTGAGTTAACTGAGTATAGGATTGGAGTTCATCACGAAGATGGGGTGGGTACCAAATAAACTTTGAGCCTTTATCTTTTGTTTCATGAACCGCGAACCAAGCCACGTTACAACCCTTAAAAGACCTAATTGAGGTAAGGTTGTTTTGAAACCATACTACAACAAGGTTGATTAACCTGACTCCTAATAATCTTTGTGATTTGTGTGTTTTGATCACTTCATGGCTAGATTCCACTTTGTTTTGATTTAATCATTCCACTGCGTGTGTTTCCATCAAACTTTGATTTCAAAAGCTTGCATGAATTTTGCATTGAAATTGTCAATTTTTAAGTGAACAATACTTGTATGTAAAAACAATTCAATATCAAAGCAATCCCAACAAATGTAGCCAGTTGGGGAATTTGACTTGATAAAGGAAGCTCAGTCAGGAGTAACCAATCGGAGGGATTTACCAATCCACCGTTCCAAGTATTACTAAATCAGGGGCAGAAACTCTTCAAATTCAGGATATTGGGGCAAGCCTTCTTGAGGTCATCTTATGACAAGTTTGTTTCAAGGCAAGGACTATAATGACCCATCAACAAGGGCAAGTTTGTTCCTCAGTCATTTCCACTACAACCTAAAGGACTTTGTATTGTGAATACAGTGGAGTTGGGGCAGCTATGTCGAGGTTTATCTCTCTTCAAAAGTTTGAAATTATTGAAGCATCTGGTATGCCAATCCTTCTATAAAATCCTTTTGATGACTTATCCTCACTGGCCAGTTAATCAGAAGCAGTCAAGTCGAGATTCGGTAAATCTCTAAAAAGTCAAACGACTTGACTTCACCAGATCAACCAAGCTGACAGGGGCAAGTTTGTTCCCCAGTTTTTGACAACCAGTCTGAAGCACAAGTTCAAGGACCTTGTTATACAAACGACGTTCATCTGGGGCAGTTACGCCAAATTTCATGAATCTCTCCAAGAGTTTGAAGATATTGAGGCCTCTTATATGCTGACTCTTCTGTAAAATCCTCTTGGTATTTTTTTCTGATAGACCATGTACTCTGGGGCAAATGAGTTATGCATAACTACTGAGATTTTATGGCATCTTTTTAAGCTGTTACCTCAGCTAACCTTGACAATTCCTAACGGATCTTTTCTCTCCAGTGAAGAGATCAAGCTCATGATGGCAATCCTAACGAAGTCGTGATGCAATACCAAGTGGAGTGTTCTTCTCACCAGAGAAAGTCTTAATCTTGAAGCAGTACTATTGATTCTGCAAGTTCATCCCCAGTAATGGTCTAATTTGACGAGGTTGACTGGGTATCCATGTCGAGATGTTTATTTCATCTCCAGTCTCGCTTCTCTTTGTCTGTTTTGTCAGCATAAGCATGGCATGAGCATGGCATAAGCGTTCATATGCATAACATCTTAACATTTTTGCTTCCTTCCTGGTGTTTACCTGTTTTGTTCACTTTGACGTTTATCTCCCCAAGTGACTGGGTTTGTCTATTCTCTCCAGTAGAGTTGTCAGCCCTAGGCATAAAGTGCCTATCCTTCTGAATTCCCCACAGAGTTTTATCCTCGTGGATGATGGTTGGTTCAGTATCTTTTCCATATTTGGATAAGTTAAATCCCCAGTTGAGCTCATTCCTCAATGGTTGGAGTCTTTTTTGACCGTTTCTTTCTAGCTTGTTCCTAGATTGAACTTTGGTCCTTGGCAGGTTAGGTTGTTGAACCTAGTTTAAATGTGCATTTATTTTGCACCGTGTCTCGCAGGAAGAATCTTTACAGATCCTCGTTGAAGACAAAATTCCAATCTCCAGCAGTGTTATGATATCAACATCTCTTTGGAATTTATACCCAACAACAAGTAGAAATCTCTTGAAGAAGCTTGTTTTTCTATGACGATAAGTGGCAATCTCTTATGAGAAGCTTATCCATCTATCCAACCTTTTTGCAACCATAACTGGTATTCCCCAGGAAGTCTAACTTGCAACCCCGGTATTGACCTATCAGATATTTATCCAGCTCATACTGGTATCCAAAAAATCCAGCTCATACTGGTATCCAAAAATCCAGCTCATACTGGTATCCAAAAATCCAGCTCATACTGGTACCCCCAAAATCCAGCTCATACTGGTAACCTAAATCCAGCTCATACTGGTATTCAAAGTCCAACTCATATTGGCACCCCAAATCCAGCTCATACTGGTAGTTAAAATCCAGCTCATACTGGTATCCAAAAATCCAGCTCATACTGGTACCCAAAAATCCAGCTCATACTGGTACCCAAAAATCCAGCTCATACTGGTATCCAAAAATCCAACTCATACTGGTATCCAAAAATCCAGCTCATACTGGTATCCAAAAGTCCAACTCATATTGGCACCCCAATTCCAGCTCATACTGGTATCCAAACTATAACCCCAAACTGGTGTCCTTTCCAACTCATATTGGAATCCAACTCATATTGGTACCCGAGTCCCATCATCAATGGCTCATTAACCATATTCCCAGCTAAAAGTCCAGTCATTTTTCGTCATCTGGCATGCAAAAGTTTATCTCTGTCTTTTCTAGTTCTTCTTGAAGATCCCGTTTGAACTCTTCAGTATAAGAAAATCCCAGAAAATCTTTTAGCGAATGTCTATCCTTCTATTTCAAATTGCTCCCACTATGGAGGTCATGTCTTCTTTCTGGTTTCATGCCTAGTAAGAATGTGTCTTTATTACCCCAGTGTCGTCCGGTCACATATGAACCTATCGTCCATCTCCCTGGATCTTTCCCCAGTGGAGAATAACTCTCTGGCTCCTGTCTCCAGCAAAGATCTGTAGGGTGTCCCCCTTTATTTTTCTATCCCTAGTGTTGCCTCAAAGTCTCCCCAGTGAGTCTCTTTTGTTGGTTAGTCTGCATCCCCAGTGAGTCTTCCTTATGGATACTAACTTTCATCCTTCCCCAGTGATGCTCGCCTGTGGTTGTTTGCTCTTTATCCTTTAGTATTTTGCTTTGTCTGCATCTTTGCACTATCATGACATCATATCATCATACTAGAAGTTCATGGCATGTCAACATTTGCATGTCTGTTGCTTGTCTTTAGCATCTGCATTCCATCTAAGGGCAAAATTTTCGGTTTGCTATATTTAAATACCTTTCACCTTGATGCCCCGAGGACTTCCGTTCCTCGTGTCATCCGGTAAAGCTATTTAAATAGGGGCAACTGTTGTACCCCAAATTTTACCCCTTAGATGTCATAACATCTTGCATTTGCATTTAGATTCAATCATCTGTGCATTATTATCTAAGCACCATATCTTGTGAGTTTATTCCTTTTGTGTAAAAGTTAGGTTTGGCACAAGAAGAAGGGCAAGATCATCAGAAATCATCCAGTGGAATTCCTGAAGAAGAGTTAGGGTTTTAACAGATAAATCGAGCCCTTTGACTTTTGAGATTTTGATCCAAGATGAAGCATCCAAGTCCCCAATCCATCATGACATGTCTCATTGATGAGTTAAGGCATGAAAGATCAAGTTTTGAAAGGTTTCTTGAAAAGAGGGCAATGTTTGGTCTTTGTAACCTTTCTAAGTGTGGAAAATTCCCTTCTTGTGCAAAATTGGGAAGGCCATAACTTTCAAACCAGACATCCAAATTGAGTGACTCAAAGCTCAAATGGAATCTCTTTCCATGAACTTCAAAGTGTATTAGAGGACCTTTCTTCAAAAAATGCATGATTCTTAAGTTATGAGACTTGGAAGATAAGTTGCCTTTTTAACTTAGTGAAATTTTGGTCATTTTCACCTTAATTTTCATCCATCTTTAACTCAATTTTTCACCTTGTTCCAAGCTTCAAATAAAAAATCTTTGGACATGAAAGTTGTTCCTTGTTCTTCAAGCTTTCCAAGCATATGTGGAACTCACCATTTGGATGATCCAATCTCAAGTTATGGTGTTTTAAAGTTAGGTGTTTCAAATTGTGAAAACTCCATAACTTAGAATTTTTCCAAGTTTCTTTCTTGGACAGCCCATGTGCATGATTTCTTGGTATTTTTCTCCTTTTTGCAAGCCTTATCTCAAGTCACATTTCACATGAGAATTGATCTATCAAATGCATACTTTACATAGGATCAAAAACCTCAAGATTTGATGAAATGGTTATCAAGTTATGGCATGCTAAAGTTGGCATGTTGGCATATTGTTTCACACTTGGAAAATTCATACTTTCATCATCATATTTTTGGCACGTTTCTTGCATGATTCTAAGCATAAATTCAACTTGCCACCAACACATAATTTGTTCTATTACATGTTTTCTTCCAAGAGAATCAATAAGCATATAGTTTGGTCCATTGGATAAGCATGTTCGTGTGGTAAAAGGGTACAACATAGTTTAGTTTCTTTGCAAACTTGGCCTTGCTACTTGAAACACAATCTGAACCATATCTCCAAGTACAATGGTACTGACTCTTTTCTTGCCAGCTTCTAACACCTTTGTCTACAAAACCCGTGCAGAGGAAGTTCCCGAGTACAACCACTTTTGTACTTTGCAAATGAACATACAAAAGGGAAAAGAACAACCCTTTGTATAATGCTTCATGTGCCTTTTTCTCTTGGTCCTTGACTCACATTTTTCTTCTGATCTAAACCCAAAAACAAGCAACAAGAGAATATTAACTTGGCTCAAGAAGGAAAGAAAGAAAGCCATGCGTGTAGTATCATACTTGTGATATTTCTCCCTTGGATTAAGCCAAAGACCACTGAGTTTTCCATGCCAATAACCAGCAGCCATGACTATAAAAAGAGGCACATACTCATTTGTTCAACAACAACGAAAATCACTCTGAAAGCTCCCTATCTCTCTTCCCCATAGCCTGGCCAGAAACTCTCAAAACAATTTGGTAATAACTTTGCCAGGTTTCAATCTCTTCATGCAAAACTTACTACAAACCACATAAACTTTCTCTTAAAAATTCCACTCTCCTTTTATGATCATCAATAATCAAACAACACACCAGAACCAACAAAACCAACAACTAACACATATCAGCACCCTACCAGTGTTCATTCTTTTTCCTTGTGTAATACCAAGTACCAGAATAACAACAAATCACTCCATAAGATACCACACGTTGTCTTGAAGAAGAAGCTCGCAAGAACACATCAGAGCATCAACTCAACAACACTTTTGCTACTCATATTCACTTGAGATAATATATATTTTGCTTCTGGAAACTCACCATATCACCATATCTTCTTGCTGCAAGTTCGACGGTTACGGCGCTTTCGACTACAAAGCTACGTACTTTAAACAAAGGTATTCATATTACCCTTCATCCTCACATATACTTTGTTTTCTTTGCCCTTCTACATGTGCATGTGATCACATAGCTCTTCATGGCTATTTTTTCCCACATAAATGTCATCTATGCATTGTCATGTAATGCAAGTCACTTTGTTTCTTATTAAGTACATACATAGTTTGTGTGGCCCCTTATGTTAATGTTTGCTAATTATGTCAACATGTTGCACTTGGGTTTTAGTGAGAAGTTATAGTGTCCCTGTTAATATTCGCACGAGTGTTGCAATGAAGTTCCATGACTGTCATTATTGGTTAGCGTCCATAGTTGTACATGTGCGTAAATGTTGTTGTAGGTAGATTAGAATCAAGATGTGTTTGATCAGAGGCTAATGGGTTTCTCGACGTATCGTTGCGAGATTTTCCATGTTGTTGTTATGTGTTTTAGGTGTAGTTTCCCATCACCAATGTCATTTTTAATCATGGCTCACGTATCACTCTTCATATCAGTTTGTTTGTGTCTTTATGCTACTGTGGTATTTATGTCGTGATTATGTGATCATGTTGTGTGGCTCCTATGTCAAGTGAGTTTAGGTGTCACTGTATGTGAGTTTTCCTTGGTTGAACACAACCTTCCATTCCATTGTGTGTATCGTGTTAGAGTCTTGCTGAGGTTGTGTATATGATATACGGGTCGTGACGGTCACATGATTTACGTCGCAGTTCGGTGTCAGTCGTAGGTGGTTTATGTGCGTTTACATCTCTGTTAAGACGAAAATGATGCTATGCTTGTTCATTCTAGTCATGGATCATGTATCAAGTCGGAATACCAGTTGGTAAATGTTGGTGTGGTCAAGTTTTTCTTTTCAGTGTGATTTTGCTATATATCCCCAATGTTTGTCCTTGTCTTAGATCATTATTAGGTGTGTTTAGGATGTAGAAGTATACTATTGTTTGAGTTACATTACATGACGTGCTACCCTTTGAAGTAAGTTTTAAATGTTGATAGGAATAATCATTGGGTTTGCACCATGTCCTTGTTCTGTCAAATATGCATCAGCTTTGAACATATGATTTCACGTCCCGTCTTCACCAAGCTCTAGTCACTAATTTGTTTTGTTTAGGATTTAAAGGTTTTCTATTAAATGAGCCCTACAGTTTGGGACTTTATTTCATGTGTTTTGGTTGGAAAATGAGCATGAAAACGATCGAGTAAGAAGGGGCCATGCCATTCGTTTCCTGGTTTTTTTTTTCACGTTATACATAGCACTCCTCTCACGTAGCATGGGGAAGAGAGAGTCGTGGTGCGCGGTGATTGGCTATGAGTTTTTTTTTTTGTCATTTTGTAACTTAAAATGACATGACCGATTGATTCAAAGTGTTGCATTTTGTTGTACACGGTTGTATTTTGTTTTTCACTGACCTGAATTCTTTAGATTCACTTTTGTGTCATGGGCCTTGGGCCACTGCTAATTGTACCCATCCCCGGTAGGCCCAAACGAAGCAACTAATGCAACTCAGTTATGCTGAGATTTCCATTTGCACCCCCTGTTTCTCTTCCAATTATTTCATTTCCTTTTCTATTTTATTTTCATATTTCATTTTATTTTCTTTAAATAGAAAATTTCCAAAAATATTATATTAACATTTCAATGTTTAATTCATTTTTTTTTCTAATTTTCATTTTTACTTTAATATTTATTGTAATTTTGTGAATTTTAAGATTTTTGTGTCAAACCTAATTTTGAACTTATTCTCTCACCACTTTTTTTGAAATAATTTTCTAAAATTGTTTTAGGACATTTTTGAAAGATTATTTTGAGCCGGGTCACCAATCTTGTAAAAAAACTTTTGAATGGGTCTGGTTTGAATTTCGCTTAAATACTCCACACACTCATTTTTCACTTGGGTTTAAACTTTTCCTTTGAGTTTGAGTGTTCATTTGTTTAGTAGTGAACACCTCATTTGATGTAACCATGCTCATCACCCTTGTCCATATCTTGTGGCACTTCTTATTTTCTTGCAAAGATGGAACTTGTGTTGATATGTTTGTCTCACTCCTAACTTCATAGCTCTTGAATACTTTGCCATACTTGTGTTCTTTTGTTCTTGTTTGTTGTGAACTATCTCTCCATCTTTTGCCATGCTCATACATGGATGTATATATCATGCTTTAATGTTATGCTCACTTGATCAGTGTTATCCCCTTGAGTCCTTGGACTCTTATTGTTTACTTAATTTCGATCCCACTTCAACTCTTGTTCACAAGAAGTTGTCTCCCCGCCTTCCAAAGGAAAGTCTCTCTATTGACCTCAAAGTCATAGATAGCTCATTACCAGCTTTGACCTCATAGTCATAGCCACTTCCCTCCTTGACCTCATAGTCATAGGATATCAGCCTTGACCTCATACTCATGGCCACCCTCTCTTTAACCTCACAGTCATAGGATACTTTCCCTTGGCCTCATAGCCATCCAATCACAACTTAGAATAAAGTTAGAGTTCTTGAACTCTATGTGTGACTCATCATCTTGAGTATTCACTTTCACCCATCACAACTTAGACTTAGAGAGTTTCTTAAACTCTACATGAGCTCATACTCATTCCCCTTGGAACTTTGGCCATAGTCAATGGTTCCTCTCTCACCCTTAGTTAGGTGAACTACAGTTGCTCTGATTCTTTAGTCAGATACGTAGGCACAAGATGCGATGTTTTGGCAAGCAAACTTAGTGTACATAGCATTAGGTCTTTACCTTTACCCTTTAGCAGATATCCTTAGCAAGCAAATATAACATAACACAAACTTAAACAAGAGGTTCCTGTAGAGTACTACAGATATTAAGGGTGCTAATACCTTCCCTTAGTATAACCAACCCCCGAACCTTAGATCTCCCCCCTTTAGGTTTTCTCGATCTTGAACCTTTCCTTTGGATAGATCAAAGTCAGTGGTGAATTCAAAGAAATGTGATGCAAGTTAATAAATAGCTTGTTATCTGATTCTCACCGCAAGACTTACCCTCGTCAATAATTTTTTCCCTTAAAGGAATCTGTCCTTTATTTCATGTCTGATGCGGAAAAACTCCAGGCCACTCTCAACAAAGTTCAACGTGAAAAAAGCTCTTGGAAAAACAAATACAGAATCCTCAATTTAGAGTGTACCAAGATTCAGGAACTATTAAAGGAAAAGGATGCTCTGATTGAGATATTAGAACAGTATGATGTAGAAAGTCAAGAAGACCGAAGAAATTTGCTCGCTCCTTTCACTTGGCAAAGTATTGACAACCCGACAATGGCTGAAGATCCACGATCGAAGAAAAGGAAAGTACAAGAACCAGCATCTGAGCTCTCTTCAGAAAGGACTCAGGATCCATGAGCTTAGACATTTTCCTTATGGTACTTTGTAAAATACTGTATTTTTCTTTGTAAAATACTGCAATCTTTCGAATTCAATAAAAGGGGTCTCTCCCCACTGTATGAAATTTGCATTCTTTTTGTTGAAGTTTCTTTTTGATTAAAACAAAAACTAAAAACTATGTCATTGCATATCATTCATCATTCTCACATAACACATTTTTCTTATCCTTGAGTCTCACGTATATGTCACAATTCTAGAGTCAAACTGTCTCACTCATACAACACTCGGGCCAATCGACAAAAGAAAATGGACGATCTCGAGGAAGAGAACTAAGAGCTGAGAGAAGAAATCGACACTCTGAAGGAAATTTTGGAAAAACTTCACAGTGACATGCAATCCCTGGCAGCAGCTCAGGAGCAGCGACATCAAAAGACTATAATCTCTGAGATCACATCTACACCCATAATGGAGACACATGAGAATCATCCTCGGTACAACATGCCCAAGGGTCACCCCTGGGGCATGCCTTTCAACTTTATACCTGAAGGATACATCCCACCGGTCACTGAAGACCCAGAAACCATAGCAGGAACTGTAACGCCCCGTTTTGTCCGATTTATTTAATCGAGTCGATTTAATTATTTTCATTTTTATATTATTTTATTCTTGACTTTTATTTGACAATATATTATTTTTCATCGTTATTATGTTTTATCGCGTTTTGAGAGCGTTTGCGAGATATTTGAGCTGAGGGGTAAAATGGTCATTTTGAGGGGTTAGATATTTTAGAAAAAAATTAGATATTTTTATAAATAGAGATTTGAGAGAAAAAGAGAGAAAAGAAAGAGAAAGGAAAGAAAGGAAGAGGAAGGAAAAGATAAGGAGAGGAAAACTTATGGAAGAAGAAATCATCCGTTCAAGCGCGATTAATCGGGTAAGGGTGAGAAGTTTCGATTATATTGCGATTGTATATGTATATGTGTGTGATTGTGTGAATGTTTTGATGTTTTTATAATGTTTTTACATTTGATAAATTGTGAACAATTGGTAGGAATCGATCATTTTAACGGTTAAAATGTGAAGTAAACTGCGTAGAATACTTGTTGTTATGTTTAGAACATATTTTGGTTGATATAGTGTGGATTGGAAGTGTTTGGGTGGAAGAAATGAGGGATTTTGGCCCCAAATGACCTATCTTGACGCTGCTGAGAATTTCTGGGTTCGCAGGTTCGCTTTGCGAACCACAGCGAATGGGAAAGCGAAGGTTCGCCCAAAAGTTCGCATTGCGAACTTTATGCCCTTTTTCTTCTGACTTGGTTCGCTGGGAGTTCGCATTGCGAATAGGAAAACGAACGTGACAGATTTCCCATTTTGTTTCCTTCATAACTTTTGAACCGTAAGTCCGTTTTGGCCGCTGTTCGAAGCGTTGGAAAGCTAATGAAATATTCTTTCTATTAAAAATGGTTTGGAGGGCAGTAGATGATTTATTTAAGTCGTGGTTGTGTAAAAGTGTTGGGTTGTCGGGTTTTTATCGCGTTAAATGTGTGCGGTCGGTGTTTTACAGTGTGTTGTGCTATTGTTATATGACGTGGAGCTTTTATGTGGTTTATATGATGTTGAAGCATGTGATATGTTGTTGTAATTGTTGTGGCCTTATGGCAAAATACTTTGTTGAATTGAATACAAATGTATGGTATTAATGTATGTTGTTGTGGGTAGCCTTCGTGGCGTGAATCCTAGTGTTGTGAGTATCATTGTATGATTGCAGGATTGTTGTGGCTGATGGTGAGTAATTCTTGATGTGAATTGATATGAGTGTATATGCTAAAATGCTAATTGTTGTGGTTTGTGGATTATGATGAAATGCATTGTTTATGTGAAATTCAATGTGTGTTATTTGGTGGCCTTATGGCAAGTAAAGGCATTGTTTGAATTGATTTCCAATGCATGAATAATGATGATGAGATAATTCATATTGTTGATTTGTGAATGTGCATTTGATTGTCAAGAGTCGTTGATATGACATGCATCATGATATGCACCTTGTGATGTCGTGTGCCCTTGTGGGGTGTGAGCGACGAAACGATTCCAGAGGGAATCTGCTGTAACGGTCGTGTGCCTTATACAAAGAGAACCTAAAGCGACGTTATAGATGATCGTGTGCCTTATACAAAGAGGACCTAAAGCGATCCATAAACATCGTGAGCCTTATACAAAGAGGACCTAATCGTTTGCCCGACGGGGAGTTACACTAAGTAACAAGTGATGATTCCAATAATTCCTGAGTGAATTAATGATGATGAGAATGATGGATGGAATGGTACCGCATGCATAGAGTCATTTTGTCGGTCTCTGTGCATTTGCATAAATCATGAATGGATTGATTATGTGTGGGAAATTGTGAATGGATTAATTATGTGTGGGAAATTGTGAATTGATTGATTATGTGTTGAGCTCGTGATAGCATTGGTAATTTGATATGCATTGGTTATGGATGATATGTTTTATGTATAGACATATGCTATGTTTTGTGGGGATGTTGTACATTACAATGATTGTATTAATTATCTATGATATGCTATATATGAATATATGTGATGTGGTGGTGTGTTTCCATATGTCATAACTTGGGTATGCCTTATGTGTGAATATGTGATTATGTTGGTATAATTGATATATGCTACGTGGTTGGATTATTAGAAATATGTTATGTATCTGTGGCATGCTATATGTATTAGTATGTGATGCTTGTAGTGAGAATAATTATGCATGTGAATTTATATGTGTTTGCATATTATCATGCAATCTTGATTTAGTTGTTATTTCTCACCTTCTGCTGTGGTTTGATTCCCTATGAGGCAATTGCAGATTAGTATCTTGGAGGATTTTGTGAAGATTAGTTCTCCATCCTTTTGTCGGTCTGTCTGCTCTGATATGTAACACGGGAGTCGGGGAACGCTTTTGTTATATATGTATACATTTGTTGGATCTATTTTGTACTACCTTTGTATGAATATTTTGATGTTATAAAATAATTTATTTTGTAAAACGAGTCAGTTATGGATCTTTCCGCTTTATTCCATAATTGAACTTTCCTTTTGTTGGAAAAAGTTTCCCTTTTATGTTTATTCCATTTTGTGTTATGTATCAAATTTATAAGCAGGGATTGTGTTTTCTTTCTTTAAATGTGGCATCCTTGTTTCTGTCTAAGAATAATTTTTTATTCACTCTGATTTATTTATGTATTATTTATCCGCTATGGGAATTGGGGTGTTACAGGAACCGCTGGACCTGAAGGTTACAAACTTCGGGAAAGTGAAGATGCAAGGGTTGTAACAACAACTCCTGAAGGTTACAAACTTCAGGGCATAGAAGCGCCAAGAGTCACCGTTATAATGTCTATACCATAACCAGTAGTACACACTGTCCCAGAAGGATAGATTCCACAAGAAATTTCTGGTGGAAACGAAGACATGTACGAAAGGATGAATGGGTTCCAGGAATAATTCTTGGAGATGCAGAAGGAACTGCATGCCATTCGCAGTCAAGACTTATTCGAAAAGGACGCCGCAGACCTCTGTCTAGTCCCTAATGTAAAGATATCGCACAAATTCAAGGTGCCTGACTTTGAAAAATACAAAGGCAACTCTTACCCTTAAAGTCCTTTGGTGATGTACGCTCGAAAAATGTCAACTCAGACAGAAAATCAACAGCTACTGATCCATTACTTCCAAGACAATTTAACCGGTGTCGCACTCAAATGGTACATGGGTTTAAACTGCACCAAGATCAGTACTTTCAGAGATCTCGTCGCAGCTTTTGTTCAACAGTATAAATACAATTTGGACATGGCACCGGATAGGGATCAACTCAGAGCAATGTCACAAAAGGACAATGAAACTTTCAAAGAATATGCTCAGAGATGGCGTGAAATTGCCGCTCAAATCTGTCCCCCTCTTGAGGAAAAGGAGATGACCAAGATTTTCCTAAAAACCTTAAGCGCGTTTTATTACGACCGCATGGTTGCCAGTGCGCCCAGTGACTTCACTGAAATGGTGAACATGGGAGTACGCCTTGAAGAAGCAGTTCAAGAAGGACAATTGGCCAAAGATGCAGAGCCATCTAGCAGTACCAAAAGATATGGTAATGCTTTCCAAAAGAAGAAAGAACAGGAGATCAGTAATATCTCTCTGGGAAAGCAAAGGCGAAGGTATCAACCAGCAGCAGCGATAACTCCCGCTATCAACCCAACGCCAACTCCGACTTATCAACCTCAGGTTGCTCAAAACCAACCAAATCAACAATAATATCAGCAAAGGACGCAACAGCCTCTTCAGCAGGCTCATCCACAGTACAACAACAACAATCGTACGACACGACCATCAGGGTTTGACCCTATAACGATGTTGTACACAGAACTATTTCCACTTCTACTGGCCAAGGGGCATGTCCAAACCAGGACTCCTCTTACAGTACCAGAAAATCCGCCTTTTTGGTTCAAAGTGGATCAAACTTGCCCTTACCATCAAGGAGGATCGGGGCACAACATTGAGAACTGTCTCAGCTTCAAGTCTGATGTACAGAAGCTTGTCAGGAATGGGATCCTATCTTTCAAAGATACTAATCCGAATGTTCAGAAGAACCCGTTGCCACAACATAAGAAGACTGCAATAAATTTAATAGAGGACGAATTTAGCCGCAGTTATCAAATTCACGATGTACTCCTATTAGGAACCAATCTGGTCAGGATGCATTACAGACAGAGCGGGTATGGTCGTGCGCCATCTCACAATTATCACCAGTGTGTAATCTGCTCAAAGAACAATCAGGGGTGTTCCATAGTGCAAACAACATTACAAGAACAAATGTATCTAGGCTGGATTCAGGATTATAGGGTCCGTGAAGTCAACATGGCCCATGCACATCCCAACATTATTCAGAACCACAACATTCTTGCGATGAATGTCAATTTGGTGGCGATGCATTCAAGACAGAGTCAATACCATAATCTGCCATGACATGATTGCAACGCTTGTCTGATCTGCTCAATAAACGATCAAGGATGCTCTTTTGTACAAGAGGCCCTCCAACGTCAGATGGATCTCGGATGGATCCAAGACTACCGTGAAAGAAATGACCATCAAGTCAATATGGTTCAGATTTTTGACATACACTTGATGAATACCAGTTTGGTAGAATTGCATGCTAAGCAGGTCAGGCTCGGCTTTTTGGCTTCACACGATTAACAAGACTGTGAGGAATGTTGTAAAGACGGCCAAGGGTGTGCACTTGTCCAAAGAACACTTCAACATCTGTTGGACCATTGTTGGCTTCCAATCTACTTGGATGAAGCTACACAACGGATTAACATGATTGACGGGAATCCTGGTAGACATCAAATTCGTGATGTCCACTCAATGGAAACAGATCTAGTAAAGATGCATTGCATACAAAGCGGGTGGGGTAAGGTACCACCACATAATTATGAGCGCTGTAGAGTATGCTCGAAGAATAACCAAGGATACTATCTCATATGAGCGGCTCTTCAAAATCAGTTGGACCGGAAAGAGATTCGACCGTGTTCAAGTTCTGGGTCGATCAACATGATACAAGACTCTCTCCCTGATCAAAGCGAGAACGTTGTCATAATCTCCGATCATGGAATAACCAAGGACGTTTGCGCCATAATCCCTCTACTCAATGAATCAAGAATCCCTCTTGATAGTAGAAAAGTTCCCAACCAGGAACTGATTGAGGTTACCTATAACGGTCAGAGAAATCAAAAAACTCATGTGGTTATCTACTTGCCAGGTCCAATACCATACAAATCATAGAAAGATATCCCTTACAAGTATGGTGCAACAACTATCGAAAATGGAAAGGAAACTCCATTACCCTCCGCCGTGAACATTGCTGACATCAGTCGAGTTACCCGGAGCAGTCGGATCATCAACAGGGGAGTTGGAGAACCTGCCAAAGAAAAGGAACCTCAAACAGACGTTCCAAATCAACAAGTCGGTTAATCCAGTAATCTGTAACTGGTGAAGAACAATGATGAGATGCTGAAGCTCATCCAAAAAAGTGAGTACAATATTGTGGACCAATTGTTGCAAACTCCGTCTCGAATCTCTCTACTCTCTCTTCTGCTTAGTTCAGAGGCTCACAGGGAAGCTCTATAGAGGGTCTTAGAGAAAGCCTTTGTGGAACAAGACGTAACGGTGGGACAATTTGACAGCATCATTTCCAACATCACTTCCTGCAACAACTTAGGATTCAGTGATGAAGAACTGCCATAAGAAGGAAAGAATCATAATATGGCTCTCAACATTACAGTCAACTGCCAAGACGATGCTTTAGCCAGCGTACTGGTAGACACAGGATCATCTTTGAATGTTAAGCCAAAATCAACTCTGATACGACTATCATTTCAAGGAGCCCCGATGAGAGGCAGTGAGATCATCGTCCAGCCTTTGACGGGTCCAGAAAAATAGTTATCGGCAAAGTCGATCTTCGCATAACCATTGGTCCTCACACTTTCCAAGTCACTTTCTAGGTCATGGACATCCGGGCAGCATACAGCTGTTTATTAGGAAGACCTTAGATACACGAAGCTGGGGCAGTCACTTCGACACTTCACCAAAAGCTGAAGTTCGTCAAGAATGACAAGTTAGTCACGGTATGCGGCGAGCAGGCCTTAATCATAAGCAACTTATCATCATTTTCCTATGTAGAACCAGAGGAAGTTGTTGGAAATCAGTTCCAAGCACTCTCGGTGAGCAATGAGAATCAACCAGAAAGAGGGACATCGATTTCCTCATACAACTAGATGGGGAGATCCTCTTGAGAGTGAAAACACTAGGGAAGATACAACAGAAGAGTTTGTTTATGACAACTCTGCTTGGGAGGAAGATTCCAACGATCCTACTCCGCCAGAAATCAGCGTCATTTCTGAAGACAAACCAAGAAAGAAGATACCAGACTTTGTGATTCACCGAGGAGTTCGTCGCCAATGGGTTGTTGTTGATGTCCCGAAAGTCGTCTATAAGTCTAAGTAATTACCATATTTGTTTTAACCTTTCACCTTGCCTAGGTGAAACAGATGTTTTATAGGGCTCACTTTCTGTAAATATCCCTCTTCGCTTAGCCCAAAGAGAGGCTGTATTTCAAGAATCGACAAATCATAAATAAATAATGCCGTTCTGAATTCTCATATTTATTGCTGTTTTCACTTTTCGTTTTCCAGAAAATGGTAATCCTAAAAACAACCCAAAATAAAAACAAGCATTTTTCAGAAAATACACTACACACACTCTTGCATTTCTCTCTGTCTTTGCTAAAAAACAAATCATCACGTCATGCAGATTGCTTGTTTTAAATCCCATTGAAACATACGATCCAATGCCTTCTCCCAACTTTGAATTCCCGGTATTTGAAGCTGAAGAAGAAGAGGATGAAGAAATTCCAGAAAAGATTTCCCGATTACTCAGACAAGATGAAAGGTCTATTGAGCCTCACAAAGAGCCGTTGGAAACGATCAATTTGGGTTCAGAGGAAGAAAAGAAAGAAGTTAAGATTGGAGCGCTGCTTATAACACCCTAAATTCCCCCGCATGATTTAATCGAATACTCAGAGTAAAATAATATAATTTAGAAATGAAGGGCATTACTTTCAACATACACTTGCTCATGAGTAGACATGTAACATAATTTAATTCATACTTTAATCCAAAAATACTCTTTATTACGCAGCGGAAATGAATCCTTTGAATAATAAAGCATAACGATTTCAAGTTACCAAAAGTTAGTTTCGTAAACTGTAAAGACAACAAAATTCTTTAACCAAATTAAAACATGCATAAAAGCGTCCCCGACTCCCAATGTTACATATCAGAGCAGACGCCACTAAAGTGAAGCACCTCGTCTTCACCGACCACGACTTCCAGACTACTCCTGATTATCTGCAGGATGCCGTATAAAGCATCACCAAACACAGAAGGGGTGAGATTATCAAATCAACAAAAGAAGAAGATGATATAAGTATAAAAGCATAAATCACTAAATTACTCACCCATCTCACAATTACCAACAAGAATCACACATCTCAACACAACCACAATTCACCAATCAAACATAATGCAATACAACTAACAAAAATAATGCAATGAGACACCAACTAGACTCAATGCATGTGGTACCAATTTTGATCCCTGTTTCATGATCACAATTCCCGTCGAAACGTCTATCTAGTCGCTCACACCCCACATGGGCACACGACAATCGTGATTGCTCACACCCCACATAGGAACATAATCACCTCAACAACAACAACAACATCGATTCCATTAAAAGGAATCCGGATAAACGCTCACACCCCACATGGGTACACATCATCCCTCAACTCATGCATCATGCTATGCATCTTCAACGACAACATGCAACAACGAAACCAATGCATAAACATAGCATATCATCATTACTCAACTCACTATTTCACAACAATACACATACACCTATTCGAACGTGCATATTCATAACAAACCTCCAAAATACATCATCTAAAGCAATCATCAATGAAACAATAGGAAACCATGCGAAACAACAAGAAACAACACAGAAACAACAAAAATTGCGCAAGCAGCATTGTTGCGCCTCGTCACACCGCCCGACACCGCAGCAGCATTACAACGCCTCATTGCACCGCCCGGCGGCGCACATGTGTAGTTCCCCCTATCAATTCTACACTTCCAGTAGCGTTCCATAAAACACCTCTTGGTCACCGCCCGGCACAGCATTGTTGCGCCTCTTTGCACCGCCCGGCGGCGCACGGGCGTAGGTTCTTCCCTCAATTCCCACAAGTTCCAGTAGTGTTTTAGGTTGTGCCTCTTGAGCACCGCCCGACCTACAACAACACTGCCCGACGCTACGATTCCACATCTCGGCGCTACGTGCGCGTAGCAGATTCCCTGCAATCCAACTTTCTGCTACACCAGACCCAATTTCCTCACCCAAAACAGTTCTCATAGTGCACGAAAATCACCTCAATCCCAGCAACATTTAGCAACCACAACATACATTATTTTATAGGCAACATCATGAACACATATGAACATCCTACATCATTAGGACCTATCCTTTTCTCATAAAAACCCCAAACTACCTATCACAAAATTCAACATTCACATGAACTCAACCTAGTGATTCCTACCCAAATACATACATCATCTAACCCTTGAGAGATTAAAGAATTCCCACCCTTACCTTGTATTGATGAGCTTTCCTTCTCCTCTAATGGATTCCTTCCTTCCCTTGCCCTTGCCCTAGCATCTTTTCAGCTTTTCTCTCAATTTCACGTAGGATGAAAACTGTCTTATTTATTCCCTAACTCCTTTCATAAACCCCCAATTATGGTTTTCCTTATTTGCCCTTACTCAACCTCGTACAATTACCTTCTCGCCCTTCTACTCTCTACACATCTAATTATTTTATTTATTTTATCTTATTATATCATTATTGTATTATCATTATTATTAAATCCCACTAGTGAAATAATAATAACAATAATTCCCACTAATAAATATAATCCCACATAATATCCATTTTATACTATGGTTCAACAAATACCAACTAATTAGTCTAATTAGTTTTACTCCCCCAAGGACTCATTCCTAAGGCCACTACCCCTTAATACGGGTACTTAAAACACAACGAAAACACATCAAGTCACAACATCAACTACACCGACTCGTAATTATCTTGCAAATAATAAACAAATCAAAACAGGGGGTTACAACTCTCCTCCACTTAGAATATTTTCGTCCTCGAAAATTTACCTGATGCGAACAAATTCGGATACGACTCTTACATCTTGCTCTCTAATTACCAAGTCATATTTCCACCTGCATCGCCTCCCCACACTACCTTCACAAGAGTGATCTCTTTACCCCTTAGTTGCTTTACCTCGCGGTCTTCAATCTGTACTGGCAAGGCTTCAACCGTAAGGTTATCCATTACTTCCACATTATCCATCGGAATCACATGCGACGGATCCGGAACATACTTCCGAAGCCGTGACACATGGAACACGTCATGCAAATTCGACAAATTGGGTGGCAATGCCACTCTATAGGCAACAGGTCTAACTCTTGCAGAAATCTGATACGGACCAATAAACCGAGGAGTAAGCTTCCTCGACTTCAACGCACGACCTACACCAGTCACTGGAGTGACTCTCAAAAACACATGATCTCCTTCTTGGGACTCAAGATCTTTCCTTCTCTTATCATGGTAGCTCTTCTACCTACTCTGCGAAGTTTTCATTTTTTCCCGAATTAGCTTCACCTTTTCGGTAGTTTGCTGAATAATCTCAGGTCCAAGTACTACACTCTCACCAGATTCATGCCAACACAAGGGCGTCCTACACCTCCGACCATACAATGCTTCAAAAGGTGCCATTCCAATACTGGAATGATAACTGTTATTATAAGTGAACTCGATCAATGGTAAATGGCTATCCCAAGCACCTCCTTGTTCAAGCACACAAGCCCTCAACAAATCCTCCAAAGATTATATAGTCCTCTCCATCTGCCCATCCGTCTGCGGATGATAGGCCGAACTCAATCTCAGCTTCGATCCCAAGGCTTCTTGCAAACTCTCCCAAAATCTGGAAGTGAACCTTGGATCTCAGTCTGATACAATACTCAATGGAACTCCATGCAACTTCACAATCACCTAAATGTAAATCTCTGCCAACTTCTGCAAAGAAAAACTGATATTAATCGGGACGAAATGTGCCAACTTCGTCAGTCTATCCACTACTACCCAAATGGAATCATGTCCTCTCAGAGTATTAGGAAACCTGATCACAAAATCCATAGAAATGCTGTCCCACTTCCACTCTGGAATATCTAATGGTTGCATCATACCAACAGGTTTCTGATGTTCCACCTTCGACTTCTGACAAGTCAAACAAACATACACAAACTGAGCCACATCTTGTTTCAATCCAAGCCACCAAAATATCTTCTTCAAGTCTTGATACATCTTCGTAGCTCCTGGATGGATACTCAAACTACTCCTGTGACCTTCTTCTAAAATCATTCTTTTCAACTCATGATTATCAGGAATACAAATCCTATCGCGGAATCTCAACACGCCTTGTTCATCCACTCTGAACTCATTACCTTCTACTTGGTCATTTCCAATCATCAAATCCACCAGTTTCACATCCAACTTCTGACTTTCTCTGATACTATTAAGGAATTCATTGTTGATTGTCAGCATACCCAACATCACACTATGTGGTGTTTGCTCACAAACCAAACTCATATCTCTGAACTGTTCAATCAATTCTAACTCTTTAACCATCATAGCAGACACATGCAAGGACTTTCGACTCAGAGCATCAGCCACGGCATTAGCTTTACCGGGGTGATAGTTCAAGCCAAAATCATAATATTTTAAGAATTCTAACCATCTTCTCTGCCTCATATTCAGTCCCTTCTGGTCAAACAGATACCTCAAGCTCTTATGGTCATTATACACTTCAAATCAGGAACCATAAAGATAGTGTCACCAAATCTTCAATACGAACACCACTGCAGCTAACTCTAAATCATGAGTCGGATAATTCCTCTCATGTACTCTTAGCTGTCGTGAAGCATAAGCCACAACCTTACCATCCTGCATTAACACACCTCCCAAACCTATCAAGGAAGCATCGCAATACGCCACAAACAGTTCATTTGGTTCGGGTAGAATTAACACTGGAGTGGTAGTCAATCTCTTATTCAGCTCAATGAAAATTTTCTCACAATGAACATCCCATACAAAGGCCTTACCCTTGCACGTCAACTGAGTCAACGGAAGTACCAACTTCGAAAATCCTTCAATAAATCTTCGGTAATAACCAGCCAAACCCAAGAAGCTTCTAATCTCGGTCACCCACTTCGGAGTCTCCCATTGTAGAACTGCGTCTACCTTGGACGGATCCATAGCAATACCATTACCTGAAATAACATGACCAAGAAAACTTACCTCTCTCAACCAGAATTCACACTTGGACAACTTAGCATAGAGCTTCTTCTCTTTCAACACTTGCAGCACAATCCGTAAATGCTCAGCGTGTTCCTCTTCTGACTTAGAATAGATTAGAATATCGTCAATAAAGATAACCACAAATTGGTCCAAGTAAGCATGAAAGATACGATTCATATACTCCATGAATACGCCAGGTGCATTAGTAACTCCGAACGACATCACCACATACTCAAATGTCCATATCGGGTTCTGAAAGTCGTCTTCTGAATATCTTCGTCTCTTACCCATATCTGATGATAGCCCGACCTCAAGTCAATCTTGCTAAACACGCGGGCACCCACTAATTGATCCATCAAGTCATCTATTCTTGGAAGTGGATACTTGTTCTTAATCGTTACTTTATTCAGCTGTCTGTAATCGATACACAGCCTCATGCTACCATCCTTTTTCTGTACTAACAACACTGGAGCTCCCCAAGGCGATACACTCGGTCTTACAAATTTCTTTTCTAACAGCTCTTCCAGTTGCTTCTTTAGCTCCGATAATTCTGATGTCGACATCCTGAATGGTGCCATAGAAATAGGTCTGGTACCAGGGACAAGATCAATAGCAAACTCTACTTCCCTCTCTGGTGGTACCTCGACAATGTCATCTGGAAACACTTCAGGAAATTCATGCACTACTTGCAATTCGTTGATCACCGACTCATTTTCACTGACAAGGATGCAACCAATGCAAGTACCTGAGCTTCTTCTTCCTATAACTTTCTTAACTCTCTAGCAGACAGAAAACTGTCTTCTTCCTCTTCCTTAGGAGCAACAAATCGAACTGACTTATTGAAATAGTTAATATGAACATGATTGAACTCCAACCAGTTCATACCCAAAATCACGTCGAGACCTCCCAATGGTAAACAAATTAGATCCACACCAAAGTCCTTATCAAAGATCGATAGTGGACAATTCAAACAGACTAAAGAAGTGGTCACCGATCCCTTTGCAGGAGTTTCGACAACCATCTCTCCCTTCATCGGAGAAACAACAAGGCCTAGCCTCCTTACATAATCAGCAGCAATAAAGGAGTGAGTAGCACCAGTATCGATAATAATAATCAAAGGTGTATTATTAATATAACACGTACCTCTGATCAGTCTGTCTTCACTGGAAGTCTGAGTCCCTGTCAAAGCGAACACTTTTCCCCCAGTCGAAGCTTTCTTTGGTTTCTGACAACGGGTACTAATATGGCCCTGTTCTCCACAGTTGTAACAATCCACCATATTAACTTTGCAGTCTGCAATCAGATGTCCTGCCTGTCCACACTTGAAGTATTTCTTCACATCACTCTTGCACTCACTGACACGATGACCCAACTCACCACACCTATAACACTTAAGAGGAGCAGGGGCACCTCCCCCACTTGGCATCTTTCCCTCAACATGCTTCTGTTTACCTTTCTCAGTTGGAGCTGCATAAGGCTTCCCACAGTTCATCGATTGCTTTCCTCTTCTCTCGGCCAACCCCTTATAGTGAGCCGATCGAGCCTTGTTGTCTTCTTCAAATATCCTGCAATAATCCACCAAGTATGGAAACCTTCTGATCCACTGCTAACCAATCGCCTATTTGATCTCAGGCCTCAATCCTCTCTCAAACTTGACACACTTTGAGAACTGAGCAGTTGCCACACTGTAGTGAGGATAAAACTTAGCCAGATCTGAGAATTTGGCAGCATACTCCATAACCGTCATGTTACCCTGCTTCAGTTCTAAAAACTCAATCTCTTTCTTCCCTCGGACGTCTTCAGGAAAGTACTTCCTTAAGAACTCCCTACTGAACACAACCTAAGTGATTGCCTATCCTGTTGCTCCCATTAGTTGATGAATGCTAACCCACCAATCATCAGCCTCCTCGGCCAGCATGTGAGTACCTAACCACACCTTCTGTGCTTTAGGACATTCCATAACCCGGAAGATCCTCTCGATTTCTTTGAGCCAAGCTTGCGCTCCATTCGGATCATGTCTTCCCTTGAAGTTAGGCGGTATGTTCTTCCGAAACTCGTCATTCTCGTTAGCACGTGGCGGGTTCTGCACTGCTTGAGCAACAGCCTGCAAAGCAGCAGCAATCGCAACATCATTCCTTCCAGCCATTCTAAATCTGTTACACACCAACAACAGAACATAATGGTTAAGGAACCGATAACGACAATGACAACTTGTCACACAACAACGACTCGACAACTTGGCCGAACGGACCGACCTGCTCTGATACCACTATGTAACACCCTAAATTCCCCCGCATGATTTAATCGAATACTCAGAGTAAAATAATACAATTTAGAAATGAAGGGCATTACTTTCAACATACACCTGCTCATGAGTAGACATGTAACATAATTTAATTCATACTTTAATCCAAAAATACTCTTTATTACGCAGCGGAAATGAATCCTTCGAATAATAAAGCATAATGATTTCAAGTTACCAAAAGTTAGTTTCGTAAACTGTAAAGACAACAAAATTCTTTAACCAAATTAAAACATGCATAAAAGCGTTCCCGACTCCCAATGTTACATATCAGAGCAGACGCCACTAAAGTGAAGCACCTCGTCTTCACCGACCACGACTTCCAGACTACTCCTGATTATATGCAGAATGCCGTATAAAGCATCACCAAACACAGAAGGGGTGAGATTCTCAAATCAACAAAAGAAGAAGATGATATAAGTACAAAAGCATAAATCACTAAATTATTCACCCATCTCACAATTACCAACAAGAATCACACATCTCAACATAACCACAATTCACCAATCTAACATAATGCAACATAACTAACAAAAATAATGCAATGAGACACTAACTAGACTCAATGCATGTGGTACCAATTTCGATCCCTGTTTCATGATCACAATTCCCGTCGAAATGTCTATCTAGTCGCTCACACCCCACATGGGCACACAACAATCGTGATTCAAAACCCATATTATTATTTTATAGGCAACATCATGAACACATATTAACATCCTACATCATTAGGACCTATCCTTTTCTCATCAAAACCCCAAACTACCTATCACAAAATTCAACATTCACATGAACTCAACCTAGTGATTCCTACCCAAATACATACATCATCTAACCCTTGAGAGATTAATGAATTCCCACCCTTACCTTGTATTGATGAGCTTTCCTTCTCCTCTAATGGATTCCTTCCTTCCCTTGCCCTTGCCCTAGCATCTTTTCAGCTTTTCTCTCAATTTCACGTAGGATGAAAACTGTCTTCTTTATTCCCTAACTCCTTTCATAAACCCCCAATTATGGTTTTCCTTATTTGCCCTTACTCAACCTCGTACAATTACCTTCTCGCCCTTCTACTCTCTACACATCTAATTATTTTATTTATTTTATCTTATTATATCATTATTGTATTATCATTATTATTAAATCCCACTAGTGAAATAATAATAACAATAATTCCCACTAATAAATATAATCCCACATAATATCCATTTTATACTATGGTTCAACAAATACCAACTAATTAGTCTAATTAGTTTTACTCCCCCAAGGACTCATTCCTAAGGCCACTACCCCTTAATACGGGTACTTAAAACACAACGAAAACACATCAAGTCACAACATCAACTACATCGACTCGTAATTATCTTGCAAATAATAAATAAATCAAAATGGGGCGTTACACTGCTCAGTCCAACTATCAGAGAGGACTTGATAAAACTTCTCAAAGAGTTTCTAGATGTATTTGCTTGGTCCTATCAGGACATGCCAGGGTTGGATACCAGCATCGTGGAACATCATTTACCGCTAAAAGCAGAGTGTCCTCCAATGAAACAGAGACTGAGACACACTCATCCAGATATGGCTATCAAGATCAAAGAGGAAGTGCAAAAACAGATCGACGCAGGTTTCCTTGCCACCTCAGAATATCCTCAATGGCTAGCTAATATAGTGCCAGTTCCGAAAAAGGACGGAAAAGTCAGAATGTGTGTAGACTATAAGGATCTGAACAAAGCAAGTCCAAAGGATGACTTCCCCCTGCCACACATTGACATGCTGGTAGACAGTACAACAAAGTTCAAAGTCTGCTCCTTTATGGATGGATTCTCGGGCTATAATCAAATCAAAATGGCGCCGGAAGATATGGAGAAAACTTCATTTCTCACCCCATGGGGAACCTTTTGTTACAAGGTAATGCCGTTAGGTCTAAAGAACGCAGGGGCAACCTATCAAAGGGCCATGACGACTTTGTTTCACGACATGATGCCCAAAGAAATCGAAGTGTATGTCGATGACATGATTGCCAAATCTAAAACAGAAGAAGAGCATGTGACACACCTGTCAAAACTATTCAAGTGTCTGAGAAAATACAAACTTCGCTTGAATCCCAACAAATGCACGTTCGGTGTCCGCTCAGGAAAGCTCTTAGGGTTCATCGTCAGCCAGAAAGGAATTGAGGTTGATCCTGACAAGGTCAAGGCCATTCAAGAAATGCCTTCGCAAAGATTGAAAAATAGGTTAGAGGATTTTTGGGACGTCTGAATTACATCTCAAGATTCATATCGCTTATGACCGCGACATGCGCGCCAATCTTCAAACTACTCAGAAAGAATCAAAGTTGTGTATGGACAGAAGACTGCCAAAAAGCTTTCGACAGTATCAAAGAATATCTGTTGAATCCACCAATCCTGTCACCTCCAATGGAAGGAAGACCACTAATCATCTACCTAACAGTCTTGGAAGACTCTATGGGTTATGTACTTGGCCAACAAGACGAAACCAAAAGAAAAGAGTCTTCCATCTACTACTTAAGCAAGAAATTTACAGATTGTGAAACTCAGTACACTATGCTCGAGAAAACTTGTTGTTCTCTGGCTTGGGCAGCCAAACGTCTTCGCCAGTACATGATTTGTCACACTACTTGGTTAATATCTGAAATGGACCCAATCAAGTACGTCTTTGAAAAACCTGCTTTCACGGGAAGGATTGCCCGTTGGCAGATGTTGTTATCGGAATACGACATCGAGTACCATGCTCAGAAAGCCGTCAAAGGGAGTATTTTAGCCGATCATTTGGCTCATCAACCGATTGACGATCAGGAATCAGTTGGATTTGAATTTCCAGACGAAGATGTCATGTATTTAAAAATGAAAGATTGCGATGAACCGCTACCCAGTGAAGGGCCAGAACCAGGTTCTCAATGGGGAGTAATATTTGGCGGAGTTGTCAACACTTATGGAAACGGAATTGGCACAATCATCGTAACACCTTAGGGTACCCATATTCCTTTCACCGCCCGACTGACGTTCAAGTGGACAAACAATGAGGCCGAATACGAAGCTTGTAGCATGGGCCTCGAAGAAGCTATTGACTTTAGGATTAAGAACTTGGATGTGTATGGAGACTCAGCCTTAGTTATCAATCAGATCAAAGGAGAGTGGAATACATACCACCCAGGATTGATTCCTTACAAAGATTACCCGAGAAGGTTGCTACCATTCTTCAACAGAATCGAGTTTCATCACATCCCTCGTGAAGAAAATCACATGGCTGATGCACTAGCCACTCTCTCTTCCATGATTAGTGTAGGTCAATGGAACAACGTACCTAAGATTGACATAATGAGCCTTGAAAGGCCCGCCTACATTTTCACAATTGAAGCAGTCATCGATGACAGACCCTGGTATCGTGATATCAAGTGCTTCCTTTAAAGACAAGAATACCCACCTGGGGCATCGAGAAAAGATAGAAAGACTCTCAGAAGATTGGCTGGAAACTTCTTCCTGAACGGTGAAACACTCTACAAAAGAAACTTTGACATGATTTTGCTCAGATGCGTAGACAGACCAGAAGCAAACATGTTGATGAGAGAGATTCATGAAGGCTCCTTTGGCACTCATGCCAATGAACATACAATGGCAAGAAAATTTTTGAGAGCAGGATACTATTGGCTGACAATGGAATCTGATTGCTACAAGTACATGAGGAAATGTCACAAGTGTCAAATATATGCTGACAAAATCCATGTACCGCCAACGCATCTCAAAGTTATTTCTTCCCTATGGCCTTTTTCTATATGGGGAATCAACATGATTGGCATGATCGAACCCAGGGCTTCAAACGGACATCAGTTCATCCTGGTAGCCATTGATTACTTCACCAAGTGGGTTGAAGAAATGTCATACACCAATGTAACCTGACAAGTGGTAGTTCGCTTTATAAAAAATAATCCCATCTGCCATTATGGTGTTCCAAGCCAGATCATTACGGATAATGGATCCAACTTGAACAACAAGATGATGAAAGAGTTGTGTGTTGAGTTCAAGATCGAACACCATAACTCATCTCCCTATCGACCTAAAATGAATGGAGCGGTAGAAGCGACTAACAAGAACATCAAGAAGATTTTTCAAAAGATGGTTGTAACCTACAAAGACTGGCACGAGATGCTACCCTTTGCTCTTCACGGTTATCGCACATTTATCCGCACTTCAACAAGGGCAACCCCTTTCTCTCTAGTATATGGCATGGAGGCAGTGCTCCCCATAGAAGTAGAAATCCCATCAATCCAGGTATTGATGGAAGCTAAGCTAACATAAGTTGAATGGTGTCAAATTCGATACGATGAATTGAACCTAATCGAAGAAAAGAGAACGACAGCTTTATGCCATGGTTAGTTGTATCAACAGAGAATGAAGAAGGCGTTCGACAAAAAGGTCCGACCCCGCCTCTTCAGGAAAGGAGACCTTGTGCTTAAAAAGATATAATCGTTCCTCACTAATTCCCAGGGCAAATGGACTCCGAATTATGATGGCCCTTACATTGTTAAGAAAGCCTTCTCAGGCGGTGCCTTGAGACTCGCAACCATGGATGGAGAGGAGTTTACCTACCCCACAAATGTTGATGTAGTCAAGAAATACTTCGCCTAAATGAAAACAAAACGTCTCGGTGGATTGAAAACCTGAAAGGGCGATCCAGGCAAAAATTAGAGACATAAGTAAAAGTCATCCCGATGGATTAGAAACCTCAAAAGACAGTCCAGGCAAAAGTTTGGGATTCATGACAAGTAACTACGTCTGATTAGTTTGACTCCTCAGCAGTAATGCCATCCATCAGGAAAACTTCAGTCAAGGTCACCTTCGACAGAAGCCCAGAATGTCCAGAATTCAAAGTTGGTGGAAGGATAGTGGTCGTTATGTTTCAATGTAGCCCCCTTTCCCTTAAATTACCATTTTCTAAACTTTGTAATACTCTATGGGATCACGCACTTGGCTGATTACCATTCTATCAATCAAATTTGAGCCCTAGTGCTTTTATTTACAATTCTCATTTATTTTGCTTTATAAGAATGACATTTTTAAACATGATTAACGATTCTTGAAACAAAACAAAAATGAATTTACTTGTCAAAATTTTCTTCTGCTTTTAAAATAAAGATGGCAATTCCTTTTGACTTTGAACATAAAAAAGAACATCGATAGCTTCTCCAAAGGTGATTGAACCTCAAAGTGCAGAATCAAAGTACACCTGAATGAAGGATAAACTATTTCAGATGCAATGTCCCATCTGATATTCTCGGCAGAGTTCTTACCTCTAAAGACCAATTGATGGTTCTTTCTCCCCCAGTAGGGTCTACCCCTCCTAAGCAAGAAAGGATCGTTATCTTGGACTGATGGTACTTTTCATTCCCCGCAGTGGTCAAATATCCAGTCGTGTTCATTCACTAGTTTATATGTCGTGTCAGTTTTGTCAGCATAAACCTACATACATCATGCATGATTGATTCATATTCATATTCATGTTGCAGTAATATCACTCTGGTCATTCTCATTCCTAAGTGATAAAGTCCTCTTGTCAATCAAGTTGTCAGTTTTCCTTTCCGCGTCGGATAAGACAAAATCCCGGTTTGAGTTCTTTCCTCGTCAGGAAATGTATTGTCTGAGCAATTTCTCCCCAGTTTATTTCTAGATTGGAAACTGTCCTCGACCACTTTGGTAACTTGAACCTCTGAAAGGCAAGAAGACATTCGACATACACCTTTGGAACATCACTCTTCACCAATGAAGATGATATTATCTCTTTCTCGGATTTAAGGAAAATCCCCAGAGAAAACCTCCTAACCGAAGACTCTTGGCGATGCATCAGTTTTTCTCCCAAGAAATTCGATGTTAATAAAGTCATCAGCACCTCAAAATTGGATCACATCACATGGCATTTCTCCGAAATGATCTCGAAGAAAAGTATGATGTAGTATCCCCAAGCAAAAAGCAGTCTCTCAAGAGACTTGTTTTCCCCAGTAGAGTCGACGAATGGCATCTCCCACAGAGAAGTTTGCACACCTCTACAGCTCAGACAAATGGGTTTCCCCAGCGAGTCTGACCTCAAATTTTTCCATCAGATGGCGTCTCCCCAGTATAGTTCGGCGAGAAGTTTGATGAAGATCGCTACAAATAGTGTTCCTTGTCGAAGAATGAACTTGACAAGAAGAAACTGAGACCAGTTCCTTGGCTGAAGACCAGGATCGTGGGGAAGTTTATTTCAGAAACTGAGACCAGTTCCTTGGCGAAAGACCAGGATCGAGGGGAGGTTTATTTCGAAAGAATCTAAGACCAGTTCCTTGGCTGAAGACCAGGATTGAGGGGAAGTTTATTTCAGAAACTGAGACCAGTTCCTTGGCTGAAGACCAAGATCGAGGGGGGTTTATTTCAAAAGAAACTAAGACCAGTTCCTTGGCTGAAAACCAGGATTAAGGGGAAGTTTTACCCTTTTCTAAGAAGCATTGCTTATAAAAAGAAGATGGATGAGCAAACGACCATTCATAACCACCGTCAAAATTTTGGGTATTCCGATATTTAATCCTTTTGCATCCTGAATGTCCGAATATCTTCGTCATTCATACCTTCAGGTCCAAGAAGATTAAATAGGGGCATCTGTCATACCCCAAATTTTGACCACCAAGATTTCTCATCATTGTGAGAATCATCACCACAAAATGGATGTACCATCATGCTTCATTAATCTCCTTAAGGATTGTTGAGCATTCACTACAATCAAGAATTAGGGTTTTATGCCCTCTCAAAGCACTTAGACAAAGGATCAATCAAAAATTGACATGATCTTCAACTTGTCTAGCCTATTAAACACCTATAAAGGACCAAGAGGTCTCCCACATCAAGAATCAAGCACAAGGTTACAACATTCCAAGTGGATCAAGCCTCAAGATCGCTAGTGTCACCAAATTAGGATTTTGATCGACTAAGGCCTCCAGATGAAAATTTTCATCTAGACATGAGCCAATACTTCAAGGCATGACCCAAGATGCTCAAAGGGACCTCATGGATCCAATCATCAAGTCAAAACAACCTCAGGGGAAGCATTCATCAAAAATCAGGAATTAGGGTTTCTTGACCTAATTCACCCCTAAGTTGACTTTTGAGGCAAGGCATGAACCAAGATCTCAATACATGATTTGAGAGCCTCAAATACACCACATTGATCCATTTACAACAATGGATTAATCCAAGAAGCTTGGTTCACAAGTTTCAATTTCATCTGGACCACAATTAGGGTTTTGAAGAAAAAGTCAACTGTGCCTTTGACTTTTGACCAAGACATGTTCCCAAACCTTGCGACATGATTCAAGACACCCTAAAACACCTATGGAATCCATCAATTAGGTTTGAATTAGGTCAAAAACTTAATTGCATAGAGGATCACACAGTTTGGAATTCATCTGACAAAAACTCATCTGTGCCTAAAATCAAGTTTGACTTTTTGGAATTTTTCACAGATATGGTTCCCCTAAGTAAAAAACAATGTTAATGTATGGTTTTGATCATCATTCATCAAGAAAAATTAATAAAAGTGAGGTTTCTTGCAAAAGGGGCAACCATAAGAAACTAAATTTTTTCTAAGTTATGGGACAAAAGTGATTTGGTACCAACTTTGCAAGGTCATAACTCCTAAACCACATGGCCTTTTTCTCCCATCCAAAGCTCAAATGAAAGTTCATCTTACATACTTCAAATATGTCAACTACATCTCATTCCAAATCCTCATGGATTTTGAGTTATGGATTGATCAAAATCACAAAAAATGAAAATGGACATTTTCATTCCAACACTTAGTGAAATTTTCAAGTCAGAATCTGTTTCACTTTTTCCAAACTTTGAGGCCATTTTTCACCTTGATCCAAGCTAAACCAAGACCAATCTTGGGCATCAAAGTTAAAGTATGTCGTGAGAGTTTTCCAAAGAGTACAAGAAATCCCATTAATTCAACTTGATCAAGGAGTTATGGATCTCATAACATGCCTTGCTCAAACTGGTTTTCAATGTAAATTTGGTGCATTTCTTGTGCCACACGATTTCCATTTCAAATTCTGTCATCTTGCAAGCTTTGTCCTCTTCCAAGATCAGAGGAAATCTTGATGACTCACTTGATACTTTCAAGCTTGGACCATTGAGTCAAGAATCCTATCCTTTGGCATGTGATCATTCAAAGTTCCAAATCCAAAAACTCCAAGTTTGTCATTTGGCATTGATGTGGTGCATTGAGCTGTCATGAACCAAGCCTTATCAGTACAATTGAGTCAAGGTTGTTGCAAAAATCAGAAGACCTAGAGCTACCAAGACCAGCTCTAGTCAATGGCCAAGTGAAGACTTGGTACCTTGGCATTTAAGGAAGTGATACATGGGCATATCCATTGGATAGTAGAGTGAACCAGTTGCCAAACACTATTCCTTCAAAAACAAAACTCCTCTACTATAAATAGAGGTCATTTCTGATGTTTCAAACCACACTAAAACAATACCAAAGCCTTGTTTTCTCATTCTCCCTCTCTTACTTCATTTTCAAGTCATTATGAAGCAATTTGGGAATTCTTGAAACCAGAGCAAAAACCACTCAAATAACCATCCTAACACATCATAAATCATCCATTGGAGGTGTTCAAACCTTCATCCACATTGCACAACCTCAAAATCAGAAAGTCAACCTCCAAAACCTCAAATTTTGACTTTTCTGCATTTTACAAGCCATGTCTTGATTTAGTCACTTTCAAAACCAAACAAAGCTTCAAATACACTTCAAATATCATCCTCAAACTGTCCCAACTGGTTTCCCTCAACTGTAACACCATTTGAGTGAGTTACCATTTTGGTCACTTTTGCCACTTTTGCAAGAAAGAGCCAACTCTTGTTCCTGAGGTTTCCAGCTGGTTTTGATCATCCTAAAAGCTTCTAAGGGATCAATCAAGAGTGTCTAAGGAATTGGATTACTTCTGGCACAAGGATCTTGACAGTTAGCACAAGGAGCTTCAAGAGGTAAGTGCATCATAACTTGACCTCTTAAAATATGCATTGCTTTGAAGTCCATTGATCATAAACATGTCATATATATTAAATGTGTTGTGTTTGAACCAATTTACCATGCTATTGTTGCTTGTATGATAAGATAGCATAGAACATGCAAATCTTGGCCTATTTTGAAACCACTATCGGGTTTTAAAATGGGGACATCTTTAGAAAAATCTAAAAGCACCATTGGATTCCTCATGAAATTCTAGGCAGAATCCATCTAAATTTCATCCAATTCCATGGAGAATTGAGGAAGTTATGACCTTCATGCAAATCCACCAAAACTTGGTGTAGTACCCTAAATTTTGACCAGTTTTTTTATCTTGTTAAGGGTTTTTCTTCTGCCATCGGGGGTGTTATTTATGAAGCTTTGGGTTTTTGAAATGGTTGATTTCTAAGCCCATATTTGGCGTTTTTAGTTTGAATTTAAAATTTTAGTAACTTAAGAACTAGGTTTTTATTTTTGGGAATTTTGTTTTGATTTATTGTAGGAGTTGTATTTCATTTTTGTTTTTTTAGAATTATCTAGTTGGGTTGAAATTTAGTATGTTAATGTAACTTGATTTTTAATTAGAATTAAGTCTCATTTTAGGATCTACTAGGACTATTAGTTTATCTTATGTGTTATTCATTTTTATACGTATGATTATCTTTTTTTATTTATTTCATTTAGGATCATTTTTATTATGTATCAATTAAGGTTGTTTTAATTAATTAGTAATTAGAGTTTATTCCTTTTATTATCGTTGGATAGCATGTTATTAATATTATTTTTATGTATTTTCATTCTCTTTTTTTTTATTATTAACATTGTTATTTTTTGGTCTTGGGTCAAAATTGTTGACAGAGATAAGTCATCTCCTTCCCATCTCAAACCCTAAGCTGCGCAGATTGGGGAAGCCATTTGAGATCATATCAAGCAAAATCATTTTCATTAATTCACATATCAATACAAAATCAAAACGTGTACATTAAGTCCAAATGAGATCAAAAGTTACAAAGATCAGAATAGAACCCTAATTCTAAAAATGAAGGGAAATTGAATTGAATAATCAATAACATCAAAACTTGCTAAAACGAAAATCTAATCTAACCTAAATTTCTAGCCTATAAAAACCTAAAAAGAAATAGAAAACTGGGGGGTTTTGGACGGATGAACGCAGTCGCACGAATACTTGGCCTCCGTTACTCACCTGCAAACAAAGAGAAAAGGAATTAGGATCGCAAACAGAGGAATAGTAAAGAGGAAAAGGAATCAGCTTAATACGGGCACGACAAGGGAGGTAACCACAGATCACTTAGCTTTTAGTTCTTGCATTATTATTATGTTGTTGTTGCGAATCTGTGGTATAGGTTGAATCCGCGTAGGTTTAGGGTATTTCTGGGTTTAAATGGGGTTTAGGGTTCTCGGGTTGTTAGGGTTCATGGGTTAGGGTTCTTAGGGTTCTTTACGAACCCAAAAGAACATAGGAAATTCTGGGTTTTGCGTAAGAATAGGGTTAGGGTTCATGTCTTAGGGTTAGGGTTCATACGGGTTAAGGTTAGGGTTCTTGTTATTAGGTTAGGGTTCATGGGTTTAGGTTAGGGTTCTTGGGTTAGGCTAGAGTTCTGGGTTTTCTGGGTGTATATTCATAGCCCAGATGAATTGGGTTAAAGATCCCGGTTGAACTTCAACCGGAGATTTGGGTTTTGGGGCGTTTGGTGGTGGCCGGAGGCCATTTGGGTGGTGGTCGGCGAGAGAAAACTAGAGAGAGGCGAGAGAGTTTGGGGATGAGAGAGAGGGAAAGAATTAAGAGAGAGAAAGCAAGGTGGGAAATGAAGGGGATCTGAGAGAGTTCTGGGTTAAATACCCTTCTCTCATGGACATTGATGAACGCCAAGTGGCGTCTCTTTCACCTTTGGATATGCTGACTGGGATATTCCTCCCTCAATCACGTGCGCGCATATCTACGGTGGGTTGGAGTTGACTATGCATCCTGGCCCTTTATCTGGCATACTAAGACCAGCCAACAAGATCTGAGGACGAGATCAGAGGCGTTTACACCCGCATGATTGTGATCAAGCGGCGATGAGAGGTCCAACGGTCAAACTCTCCCACCATGAACTTTTTTTTCTTTCTGGCATGACTGGGTTTTGGGTAATTGGGCCTTGCGCCCTAATTACTATCACCACCCCCAACATCAAGCCCAGTTGCTCGCTGAATACAAATTACACCCCTCCTGGTTTTTCATTTTATTTAGGCTAACATACAGTTTTGGTCCCCCTGTTTGTCAAAATTCACAGTTTTGGTCCCCCTGTTTTTTTTTTAACAGTTTTGGTCCCCCACCCCTCACTGTTCATGTACGGACATGTACGGACAAGTTACTGTTCATCACTTTTTTTGGGCCAAAATTGGGGTGGGGGACCAAAACTGTTAAAAAAAAAATAGGGGGACCAAAACCGTGAATTTTGACAAACAGGGGGACCAAAACTGTATTTTAGCCTTTTATTTAATTAATTTTAGATTATTAACAATTAAAATAGGTTTTAATTTAAATTGTTAAATAGGGTTTTCTTTTAGTTTTTTAACAATTAAATTAATGCCTTAATTTAAATTGTAAAAATGGGTTTTAGGGTTTTTTAGTTTTTAACAATTAAATTAATTCCTTAATTTAAGTTGTTAAAATAGGGTTTTAATTTAAATTAAAAAAAGGGGTTTTAGGGTTTTTTTAGTTTTTAACAATTGAATTAATTCCTTAATTTAAGTTGTTAAAATAGGTTTTTAATTTAAATTGTAAAAATGGGTTTTAGTTTTTTTTTTTAGTTTTAACAATTAAATTAATTTCTTAATTTAACTTGTTAAAATAGGTTTTTGATTTAAATTTTGAAATAGGATTTTTTTAACAATTAAATTAATTCCTTAATTTAATTTGTTAAAATGGGGTTTTCTGGGGTTTTTTTATTAATTATTTAATTTGATTTATTAATTAATTTTTGCTTAGAATTTTGTTCTATCAAATGATTTAAGTTAATTGTTGAATTAATCATTTTATTAGGGTTTAGGGAATAGGCTTTTAAGGACTTTTTATGATAAAATGAATAATTATTTCCTTTTATATTTTCTTAATAAAGAATTTATTTTTAGTTTTTTTTATTTCAAGGAAATTATTTTTGAAAAGGATAAATATTGGGTTTTGGGAGAAAAGAATAAATTTAAGTTCATTTTTGAGGGATAAAAAATACTTTTAATTTTTTTTAGGGATTATTTTGGGGAATTTGGAAATTATTGGGATATAAACCTTTGTTTTTTAGTCTAACTGTTTTTTGGCTTTTGTTTCCTTTTTCTGTAAAAAATTTTAGAAATTTATTTTCTAAAAGATATCTAAAGGTTTGTTTTATGGATTAAGGGATAAAACTCTTGGTCCGAGAGCCTAAATAAAAGATGGGATAAGGGATAGAACTCTTGATATCCGAGAGTATAAATAAAAGGATTAAGGGATAAAGCTCTTGGTCCGAGAGCCTAAATAAAGGATGGGATAAGGGATATAACTCTTGATATCCGAGAGTATAAATAAAAGGATTAAGGGATAAAACTCTTGGTCTGAGAGCCTAAATAAGGGATAGGGGATAAGGATTTAGGGATAGCACTCTTGATATCCGAGAGTATAAATAAAAGGATTAAGGGATAAAACTCTTCCTCCGAGAGTCTAAATAATGGATAGGGATTTAAGAGATTTAAGGGATATATATCCTTATCTAGGAGTGTAAACACTAGATTTAAGGGATAGAACTCTTTATCTAAGAGTATAAATAGTGGATTGGGGTTTAGGGTTAGGTTTTGGGATTTAGGAATAGGATTAGGGGGTAGGAATAGGGGAGGTGAACTACGGTTACTCTGATCCTTCACATTGAGGGTACGTAGGCATAGGGTTGCAAACCAACCCTAGCAAGTATAATTAATAAAAAAAACTTAGGTTTTCCTATAACTTAGACAAACAAATATACCCTAAATTCAAAGGTGGATCCCATTGAGTACAATGGAAGTGAGGGGTGCCTAACACCTTTCCTTCACTTAACCGACTCCCGAACCGTAGGAATCTCTACCTTAGGATTAAGATATTAGGTTTATCATTATTTTCCCTTAAAAAATATGATGGCGACTCGAATATTTTTGCCGGCCGCGACAGCTGGCGACTCTGCTGGGGACTCCTTCCTAGCGAGAGTCAATCCTAGCCTTAGGATTTAGGGATTTGTTTGTCTTGATGTTATTTTGTTTTTTTTTTAATTTTTTTTATTTTTATTTATTTATTTTTATTTCATATATTTATTTATTTAACATTTTGTTTTTTGTATTATCATGCAAGGGATTGAGACATAAAAAAAAGGAGTGAAGCTAAAACCCAAAGCTTGGAGGATAACCCTAGAACCTAACGTGGAACAGAAATGTTTTTGCGGGGGACGCAATGTCCCCTAAAATGCATTGATGCCACACTCAGAGTAGATCCTTCCAAAGTCGTCCTCACGAAAAGGCTAGCCCCTGACGTAGTGGAATGATTTGGATGTGGTCCGTGACTCTGAGAACCTTTAACCTACCCCACACAATCTATGGAGACCCTATGTATTCAACCCTTAAGGGCTGTTACTAGGCTCCTACCCCAAATGAGACTTATCCCGAAGGATTACCATAGGAAGGCTCGCTCCTTCTCATGGTAAAACAAGGGTATAGTCTGAACATGTTGGGGTCGTTATGCTGTCCAAATTTTCATAACCTACATGTGAGGGGATTGGGTAGATAAGCTTTAGATCTAAACCTATCATAGGGAGCTTACCTTGCTAGGACATGCTTGCATTTTCACCTTACCCTAACCCAAAAAAACATTTAACCAAAGAACAAAGGGTCCATGTTATCATGCATTTAAAAACTTTTTTTGCATATATACATTTTTGTGGGGAATTTCAAGATGCGTTGTAGGAATATGGGAAAGATGGATTCAAACAAAAGGGCTACCCTACGCATTAGAGTGCTAAGTGGTGATTTACAAAGTCTCAAGGACCTTTGAGACTTAATGCCAAATCTGCGCAAAGGATGTTTACACCCAAGTATGGAAGGATCCTTGACCTCTTAGGGACCCCTATAAAGGTAGAGGCCATAATTGCTTTTGCACAACTTTATGATCCTTCTCTATGTGACTTCCTCTTCAAGGATTTTCAACTAGCTCTTACGCTATACTTGGATTTACAAGGAGAAAAACTCACAAAGGGGCATGGGGGCATAAAAGGAAAAAACAGCAAAAAATAATAATCAAAAGAAAAAGAAAAATGGTCAAGCAAAAAAAAAAACTCAGCTGTACCCCTTGAAGATCCATCACCTCACTACAAGGAGGATAGGGAAGTGCAAGGGCTTAAGAAAAGATACTTGGAGGAGTTTAAAGCTCATTTGAAGAAGGCATTGGGGGCATCCACTTAGTTTGCGCCTTCTTAAAGTCAGGAGCTTCCATCTTGGGATTATTGTTTTGGGTTGTTCCCGAGGAGTTATTGTTATAAGGCATTTTGGATTTGGGATTGGCTAATGGATTTGGATGTGTATGGTTTTCATCCTTTGGGTATATTCATCTATAACTACAACGGATTTTAGAGTTCCCCCCAAATAAAATTTTTAAAATTATTTAGCATACATCATATTCATACATTCATCATCAACATGCATTCAATATAAGGAAAAATAAATAAAAAAAATCATTTTTTTTTTCAAACTTTGTCTCAGGCATAACAATCTGACTTCCCGACCTCGCACTCGAGCGTACCAAAGGAAAGCTATGGATCAGATGGAGAAGGATATGGTTACTCTAAGAGGAGAAATGGATACTGTCAAGGAGAACGTGGAAGAAATGAAAAGCCAGATTGATCAACTGACACTTGCCGTCCAGAATTTGATAGCCAGAAGAACTAATTCAAGCCGTCAAAGGAAGATTCCTACTCCTACCTCCCATGTTGAAGACAATAACCCCCTACAAGGGTTTGTCCATGATCTGGAACGTGAGGAGACTGAAACTGCTAAGCACAAAACTGTTGACCAACCTCTCGAGGGAACCGTCTCTCCACCTATTTCCAATGGGGCACCTCGTACTACTTACAGACCTACCCCGCGTGAGAACTACGCATACGAGGGTGAAAATCAGAGACAAGTGGTCCTCGAAAATAAAGGAACCACTGTTAGGGAAAGGAGAAGGATTGATGATAAGTACAAAGCACTTGAGGAAAGGCTAAAGGTCGTGGAGGGACTCAATGTTCTTGGAGTGGATGCCTTGGAAATGTGTCTGGTGCCCGATGTGGTCATACCTCCTAAGTTTAAGGCACCTAACTTCGAGATGTATAAAGGAGTTAGTTGTCCCAAAAATCACATCCGGATGTTTTCCCGAAAGATGGGGGCTCATGCTAAAAATAAAAAGCTGATGATGCATGTTTTCCAAAACAGCCTTAGTGGGGCATCCCTGGATTGGTATGTACAACTGGAGATGACTCACATCAAGAACTGGGAGGATTTGGCAAGTGACTTTATAAGGCAATACCAATATAATGTAGACATGGCCCCTGATCGCATACAATTACAAAACATATCTCAAAGAAGGAACGAATCTTTTAAGGAGTATGCCCAGAGATGGAGGGAGCTAGCCTCTCGTGTGCAACCTCCATTGCGGGAAAGTGAGCTAGTGGATACATTCATGGGAACTCTGCAAGGACTATATTATGAAAGGATGATTGGGGCAGTCTCAACGGGATTCACTGACTTGGTTATCATTGGAGAGAGGATTGAAAATAGTTTAAAGATAGGAAAGATTTGGCAGTCATCCTCCGACCAGCATAACAATAAGGGGTATCCCGAGAACAACTCAAAGGAAAATGATGTCAGTGTTATAGACTCTGAAGATCCAAATCTGGGAGATGATGCATTACTGGGGCACATTGGGGCAACGGTCAGCGCCATGGAAGAGATGGGGGATGAATTCCTTATTAATAAGGAAGACATAACGAACTGGGGTAAACAAGGGGAGTCACCTGAGGAGAATGATTTGTTTGGGCTAGGTTACAAACCAGATAATGAAGGATTAGAAGGTGATTTCCATGGTGTGGGATTTGGAATTTGGGATCATGTGGCCTTACTAGAAGAGGAAGGAAAGAATGTCAAATTTTGACAATTGGAGAACCATCGGGATTTCTGAGATGATTTTTTGTTTTGAAGTAATTTACTTTTTCCTTAAAATAATAATAAGTCCCTTGCTATGCCCAAGGCAAGTGGATAAAGCTTTGTAGGGCCACCTGTTATTTCATTGGATTTATTTCTATCAATAGAATTGCATTTTGTTTTCAATCAAGATCTTTTTCTTTCATTTTCTGTTTTGTTCAAAATGGTAATATACCTTCTTTCGATATTTTCATTTCTAGCACTTCATTCAAAAAAAATAAAAATAAAATCTTCCTCATGCAAATTTAAAAATGGACCTATTAAAAATGACACCGCTATAATCTCGAATGACTTCGGATTACCGATTAACCAAGCGGAAGAGGGTGATGAGGACGAGTGTGAGCTTCCCGAAGAGTTAGCTAGACTGTTGAGGCAAGAGGATAAGGAAATACAACCTCACTAGGAACCAGTGGACGTGATCAATCTGGGAACTGAGGAAGATAGGAAAGAGGTTAAAGTCGTGCTTCTCTGGATAAGGATATAAAGGAAAGACTGATTGAGCTATTGCAAGGACACTCTGACGTGTTTGCAGGGTCATACCAAGATACGCCAGGGCGTGATACAAGCATCGTCGAGCACAAACCACTACTCAAACTAGAATGCACGCCAATCAAGCAAAAGCTGAGGAGGACTAGATCAGATATGATCCTCCAGATCAGGGAAGAAGTCAAGAAGAAATTCGACTTTTTGTCACAAGGTAACGCCTGTTGGGTTAAAGAACATAGGAGTAACTTATCAAAGGACTATGGTAATATGGGGCATAAGGAGATAGAGGGTCATATGGGCGATACGACTACCAAGTCGCAAAAGGAAGAAGATCACATAACAAACTTGCAAAAGTTGTTGGATCAGTTAAGGAAATTCATGTTACGGCTAAAGCCCACAAGGTGTACCTATGGAATCAGATCTGGAAAATATCAGGGTCCATGGTCAGTCAAAAGGGAAAAAAGGACAAAATGAAAGCCACCTATATTGGTGCTACAAGTCCCAAGGAGACCACTCATAATGTACTTAACAATATTTGAGAATCCAATGGATTGTGAACCTTCGGACTCCTATGAAGGACCTAGACCTGGATTTTGAGGGAAACTTATGTTTGCATAAGGACAGGGGCTATCAATTGGAATTTAGGATCATAAAGGAAGCTAGTCTGGATAAGGCAGAACGGGTGCAAACTAGGCTCGTTCAGCTAACCTCGTCTAAGGGAAACGTGTGGTTGTGGGTAGTTATATCCACAGGGAATTAAGAGAGCGTTTGACAAAGAAATTCGTCCTCGCCTACGCGAAGAGGGAGACTTGGGGTTAAGGAAAATATTACCCATCCATAAAGACCACCACGTCAAATGGACCCCACCCTTCGAAGGGCCATATGTCGTGAAGGGTGCCTCCTCTGGCGGAGCACTAATATTAACAACCGTGGATGGAGCGGATTTACCACGACCGGTGAACTCCGATTCGATCAAAAATGCTATGTCTAGAAAAAGAGGATAAAAGTCCGCTAAGTCGAAAACCCTAACGGGCGACTTAGGAAAAAATTAGGGCATCCCGGTGGATTGAAAACTCGAAGGAGCAATCCAGGCAAAAATTAGGGACTTGAATGAAAAATGATACCCGACGAGTCGAAAACCCTTAAGGGCGGCTTAGTCGAAAAAAATGGTATATCATCCCGGTGGACTAAGACTCTAAAAAGAGCAGTTCAGGCAAAAGTTAGGGATATCCAAAAGGCATATGACTGAAAACACTCGAGTCACCCCGTAACAGGAATTCAGAAGGGAGCGATCATTCTAGCCGTCATCTTCAGAAACGAAGTGTCGTGATCTTGGAGTCTTAGGGATATTAGGTGGTGTTATATTTAATAGGGACATAAATGAATTTGTTTTCTTATTGCCATTTTATATTTTTCTGGATATTACGGTAATATCTCCTTATGAGAATTACCCTCCTTACTTATCATTGCCCATTTCCGGGCCAATTCTCAATAAATTTGCTTTTTTCAAATACATTTCTTCGCCTCCTAAATTAGTCTGCTTGATTACAAGGTGTCGATTAATTATGAAATAATGCATTGAAATATCAGGTATAAATAAAAGCTTTGAAAAGGGAAAATGCATTTTACTTCGGTTTTTGGAATCATCAAAGGGATCATACTCTTCCAAAGCGGGATATAGGGTCTATACACTGACAGGAATATACGTTACAATCTAACCAACATGGGAGGTTCTTTAATGGCACGTCACAGGAATCAAGGGTATCATGGCTTACTATAATTATCAAAGTTTTAAGGGTCAGGGAGTCAGGAAGTTATGAAAAGTTTTTTCAGACAAACGCATGCATTACATATCATAAAACAGGCGTCAGCCCACTTCATGCATCAGTCATGTCGCTACGCTCTAGCATCTAACATGCACTTATACACGCAAACATGCATACGCGCATAATCATCATTAGGGATTTCACCAAGGGATTTTATTCAAATTTCAAGGGGGTTTATTGGATTTTTCATTAAGGGATTTATCAGGGATTCTACAAAATTCCTATCCAGGGATTTTTTATCTAAAAAGTTTTTCAAGGGGTTCAATTGGATATTTCCCCAAGGGTTTATTACCAGGGATTTTAGGGTATCAACTTAGCACCTATCGGGTTCTGCGGTCAAAATTAGGGTCCTTCTTGTATTTAATCGTCTCCTCCTCAAAAGGAGGAAGGCTCATCGACATCATCCTTCTGATTCGAAGACGATTAAATAGGGGCAGCTGTAGTACCCTAAATTTTGACCAGTTTTTTATCTTGTTAGGGGTTTTTCTTCTGCCATCGGGGGTGTTATTTATAAAGCTTTGGGCTTTTGAAATGGTTGATTTCTAAGCCTATATTTGGCATTTTAAGTTTGAATTTAAAATTTTAGTAACTTAAGAACTAGGTTTTTATTTTTGGGAATTTTGTTTTGATTTATTGTAGGAGTTGTATTTCATTTTTGTTTTTTTAGAATTATCTAGTTGGGTTGAAATTTAGTATGTTAATGTAACTTGATTTTTAATTAGAATTAAGTCTCATTTTAGGATCTACTAGGACTATTAGTTTATCTTATGTGTTATTCATTTTTATACGTATGATTATCTTTTTTTATTTATTTCATTTAGGATCATTTTTATTATGTATCAATTAAGGTTGTTTTAATTAATTAGTAATTAGGGTTTATTCCTTTGAGATCATTTTTATTATGTATCATTTTGGTCTTGGGTCAAAATTGTTGACCGAGAGAAGTCATCTCCTTCCCATCTCAAACCCTAAGCTGCGCAGATTAGGGAAGCCATTTGAGATCGTATCAAGCAAAATCATTTTCATTAATTCACCTATCAATACAAAATCAAAACGTGTACATTAAGTCCAAATGAGATCAAAAGTTACAAAGATCGGAATAGAACCCTAATTCTAAAAATGAAGGGAAATTGAATCGAATAATCAATAACATCAAAACTTGCTAAAATGAAAATCTAATCTAACCTAAATTTCTAGCCGATAAAAACCTAAAAAGAAATAGAAAACTAGGGGGTTTTGGACGGATGAACGCAGTCGCACGAATACTTGGCCTTTGTTACTCACCTGCAAACAAAGAGAAAAGGAATTAGGATCACAAACAGGGGAATAGTAAAGAGGAAAAGGAATCAGCTTAATACGGGCACGACAAGGGAGGTAACCACAGATCACTTAGCTTTTAGTTCTTGCATTATTATTATGTTGTTGTTGCGAATCTGTGGTATAGGTTAAATCCGCGTAGGTTTAGGGTATTTTTGGGTTTAAATGGGGTTTAGGGTTCTCGGGTTGTTAGGGTTCATGGGTTAGGGTTCTTAGGGTTCTTTACGAACCCTAAAGAACATAGGAAATTCTGGGTTTTGCGTAAGAATAGGGTTAGGGTTCATGTCTTAGGGTTAGGGTTAGGGTTCATGTTATTAGGTTAGGGTTCATGGGTTTAGGTTAGGGTTCTTGGGTTAGGCTAGAGTTCTGGGTGTATATTCATCGCCCAAATGAATAGGGTTAAAGATCCCGGTTGAACTTCAATCGGAGATCTGGGTTTTGGGGCGTTTGGTGGTGGCCGGAGGCCATTTGGGTGGTGGTCGGCGAGAGAAAACTAGAGAGGCGAGAGAGTTTAGGGATGAGAGAGAGGGAAAGAATTAAGAGAGAGAAAGCAAGGTGGGAAATGAAGGGGATCTGAGAGAGTTCTGGGTTAAATACCCTCCTCTCATGGACATTGATGAACGCCAAGTGGCGTCTCTTTCACCTTTGGATATGCTGATTGGGATATTCCTCCCTCAATCACGTGCGCGCACATCTACGGTGGGTTGGAGTTGACTATGCATCCTGGCCCTTTATCTGGCATACTAAGACCGGTCAACAAGATCTGAGGACGAGATCGGAGGCGTTTACACCCGCATGATTGTGATCAAGCGGCGATGAGAGGTCCAACGGTCAAACTCTCCCACCATGAACTTTTTTTCTTTCTGGCATGACTGGGTTTTGGGTAATTGGGCCTTGCGCCCTAATTACTATCACCACCCCCAACATCAAGCCCAGTTGCTCGCTGAATACAAATTACACCCCTCTTGGTTTTTCATTTTATTTAATTAATTTTAGATTATTAACAATTAAAATAGGTTTTAATTTAAATTGTTAATATAGGGTTTTCTTTTAGTTTTTGTTTACAATTAAATTAATGACTTAATTTAAATTGTAAAAATGGGTTTTAGGGTTTTTTAGTTTTTAACAATTAAATTAATTCCTTAATTTAAGTTGTTAAAATAGGGTTTTAATTTAAATTTAAAAAAAAGGGTTTTAGGGTTTTTTAGTTTTTAACAATTGAATTAGTTCCTTAATTTAAGTTGTTAAAATAGGTTTTTAAGTTAAATTATAAAAATGGGTTTTAGTTTTTTTTATAGTTTTAACAATTAAATTAATTTCTTAATTTAACTTGTTAAAATAGGTTTTTGATTTAAATTTTGAAATAGGATTTTTTTAACAATTAAATTAATTCCTTAATTTAATTTGTTAAAATGGGGTTTTCTAGGGTTTTTTTATTAATTATTTAATTTGATTTATTAATTAATTTTCGCTTAGAATTTTGTTCTATCAAATGATTTAAGTTAATTGTTGAATTAATCATTTTATTAGGGTTTAGGGAATAGGCTTTTAAGGACTTTTTATGATAAAATGAATAATTATTTCCTTTTATATTTTCTTAATAAAGAATTTATTTTTAGTTTTTTTTTATTTCAAGGAAATTATTTTTGAAAAGGATAAATATTGGGTTTTGGGAGAAAAGAATAAATTTAAGTTCATTTTTGAGGGATAAAAAATACTTTTAATTTGTTTTAGGGATTATTTTGGGGAATTTGGAAATTATTAGGATATAAACCTTTGTTTTTTAGTCTAACTGTTTTTTGGCTTTTGTTTCCTTTTTCTGTAAAAAATTTTAGAAATTTATTTTCTAAAAGATATCTAAAGGTTTGTTTTAGGGATTAAGGGATAAAGCTCTTGGTCCGAGAGCCTAAATAAAGGATGGGATAAGGGATAGAACTCTTGATATCTGAGAGTATAAATAAAAGGATTAAGGGATAAAGCTCTTGGTCCGAGAGCCTAAATAAAAGATGGGATAAGGGATATAACTCTTGATATCCGAGAGTATAAATAAAAGGATTAAGGGATAAAGCTCTTGGTCCGAGAGCCTAAATAAGGGATAGGGGATAAGGATTTAGGGATAACACTCTTGATATCTGAGAGTATAAATAAAAGGATTAAGGGATAAAACTCTTCCTCCGAGAGTCTAAATAATGGATAGGGATTTAAGAGATTTAAGGGATATAACTCCTTATCTAGGAGTGTAAACACTAGATTTAAGGGATAGAACTCTTTATCTAAGAGTATAAATAGTGGATTGGGGTTTAGGGTTAGGTTTTGGGATTTAGGAATAGGATTAGGGGGTAGGAATAGGGGAGGTGAACTACGGTTACTCTGATCCTTCACATTGAGGGTACGTAGGCATAGGGTTGCAAACCAACCCTAGCGAGTATAATTAATAAAAAAAAACTTAGGTTTTCCTATAACTTAGACAAACAAATATACCCTAAATTCAAAGGTGGATCCCATTGAGTACAATGGAAGTGAGGGGTGCCTAACACCTTCCCTTCACTTAACTGACTCCCGAACCGTAGGAATCTCTACCTTAGGATTAAGATATTAGGTTTATCATTATTTTCCCTTAAAAATATGATGGCGACTCGAATATTTTTGCCGGCTGCGACACTTGGTTTTTTGCCTTGGTCAGGCCTAGAAACCAAGTCACCCTTATGTATTCATGGGGTGGTTTTGATACACGGATGTATCACCACCCCAATGGTAGTGCGCATATGTGTTTGGTTGGGAGGTCATGGGTTCAAGACCCACCCATACCATTTTGCCATATTCTCTCATATTTTGCTATTTTTCATTTTTTATGGTTTTTATTAATTAATTCCAAAATTAATTTCTCTCTCAATTTTAATTATTTTTTATTGATTTTTTTTTTGAAAATCCCCAAAATTGTTGAAATATTTTATTCCACAAAATTTTTTTGAATTTATATTATTTATTTAATATATTTTGAATTTTGCAATTAATTTCATTTTTATTTATTTTCAAACATTTTAAATGAGATTTCCACCTTGATTTTTCAAAACCAATTGAATTTCAATCTTTCATGTGATTAAACATAATTTTTAAAAACATTGTTAAAATTTACAACTTATTTTTCAATATATTTGGTATTTTATATCATTTACTACTTATTTTTCTTTGAAAATTTTATTTGTAAAAGAAATTAGGGTTTCCTCTTTATCAAACTTCTTTTCAAAGACACTTTGGGCCTCTTGATAGAGTGTAAGTCCCATCCCTTTGTACAAAAACCATTTTGGGCCTCACCCATTGTATAAGTCCAAATACGATTTTAAAAATCTCGGCGCGATCGTCGTTTTCAAACAATTTTAAATTGGGCCTCCCCTTGTGTTGTAAGTCCCATTTTTCTTCTTTTTTTTAAACACTTTTGGGCCTCTAATAGAGTGTAAGACCCAACCCCCTTTGTACATAAATAATTTGGGCCTCAGTCATTGTATAAGTCTCGGTACAAATTTTCAGAATAACGGTACGATAACTGTTTTTCATCTGGGCCTCTCTTGAGTTGTAAGCCCCATATCTTGTACTCCCTCCGTCCCAAAATATAAGAGAAAAACTCAAAAACACACTTATTAAGAAAAGTAAAAAACATAATAGTTTGACTAAGATTTTGTTGAAAAAATTTGTTTTGAAAGATGTAAAAACAATTCTAATTGGTTGTTGTTTATAGAAAAGATGAGAGAGAAAGCAAATTAAATGCAACTTGCATTTAATTTTACCTTGAAAATGTTGAAAGTTGATATTTTTTCTTATATTTTGGGACAAAAAAATGCATTTTTTCTCTTATATTTTGGGACGGAGGGAGTATAAAAATAAACCTTGGGCCTCTAATAGAGTGTAAGACCCACCTCTTTTGTAAATACTATAAATTTGGGCATCAGTCATTGTATAAGTCCCTCTGTTATTTTCAAAACTACGACGCGATCGTCGTCTTTTCAAAAGAATTCATCTGGGCCTCTCCTTAAGTATAAGCCCCAAACTTCCTTTTACAACAACTTTCTTTTTTGATTTAGATTCAAATTCATAGTTGTTATCAAAACTTTCTTCAATTTCTCGAATAACTAACCATACAGCTGTGTTTACAATACTAGAAGCTTGCTCACCTGTAAGTACTAAAATACTCTCTCAACATTCCCAAAGAAGAAACTTTCCCAAATTTACGACAGATAAACACTAGTAAGTAGATAACAGAAGAAAATGTCAAACAATCTATGGATAACCATATATACGCTGGGTAATTGACAACTCCCCATTGTATAATCTGACCCCGGACCCCCCCAATCTCTTAGCATTGTTAAAGAAAACATTTGCGTGCAAGGTTAGTTTTAGATAGCTTCCCTTTCCTTTCCAGCTTCATAGGATAAATAAGAAATTAGAAAGTAGCACCCAATTCCAACCATTGCGGTAAGGTGGTCGCGTCACCGACAAAAATCGCACGCTACAACACCAAGGCTATGCTTTTCTTCTTTTCAGATTTCTCATTGATTGCCATTTCAAAAGTTTGAAGAGATCCCATGAGTTCATCCACCTTCATGGTGTTTATGTCTTGAGCTTCTTCAATGGCAGTCACCTTCATGTCAAATTTCTTTGGAAGAAATCTTAGGATTTTTTGGACCAACTTAGCTTCTGGAATCTTTTCTCCAAGATCACCTAAGGTATTGGATATATCAACAATGTTCATGTCCACTCCATTGAATAAGGCATTCAATGCTTTGGAATTACCTTGAGCAAGCTTGTCATCTTCATCATCCCAGTCTTCTTCCTCAGGCTTTATCATATCAGTGATCTTACCTTCCTGATCTTTATCCTTTGGTGGATCCCATTCTTTGATCACAGATTTCCAAGCTTTACCATCCATGGACTTAATAAAGTCCACCATGCGCATTTTCTAATATTCATAATTGAATCCATCAAGGATGAGTGGTTTATTCAATATTCATCCTTCCTTGTCCATTGCACCAGAAAGTAACTTCCCTGAATCTCACCCAAATACAGAGTAGAATGTCTGCTCTGATACCAATTGAAATTCTGGTAGCAGATCTCAGATGTCCTAAGAAATGTTGAGACACTTGATCTCTGCTTCAAACACAATGACAATAAGAAGCACAATAAAAGTTGAAGAAAGTAAACAAACACACAATAATTGTTAACCCAGTTCGGTGTACAACAACACCTACGTCTGGGGGCTACCAAGCTAGGAATTAAATCCACTAGATAGTATTAATTCTAAGCTAAACAACCTCCGGTTTACAACTTATCACTTAATCACTACCCGTGCTTAATTTCTACCTAAGACTCTCCTAAGTATGAGACCCTTCTCAATTCCCTTTCAATCACAACAGTGATAGAAATTACAACTCAATGCAAACAGTCCAGCTCTAGTATCCACACGATACAAGAGAGGCTCACGAGATACAAACCCTAAAACTCACTAAGCAACAATGTATTTTTCACACTTTGATTAGGTTAAATCCATCCTATTTATAACCATAAACAAGACTAGACTTGGGCTTCAAAAACGCAGCAATTCTGTTACACAGAATCTGCAACTTATTATCCTCAAGAATAGTTTCTTCAATCCAAAGTTTCCTAAAATGTCTCCACACTTAGAAAACGACATCTTCAAATACAAACAAAATCTCTTATTTCTCAATCTTGAATGCCACCTAGGATAAACAAATATTCCCACAATATTCTGAAATCTGGAAATAAATTAGCAGTATCAAAAATTGTAAAGTAACAGACAAAGATGTCGAATCATCATGATAGGACATCTTGTCCAACATCTTGTTCTTTAGTTTGTTCTTCATGTTAGGATATCTTGTCCAACATCTTGCTGACAAGTTAGTTTTACCAAAATTGATGTCAATCTCAAAAGTTTAGACTTATCACAAAACTATCACCTTCTTTTGACTACCATCTCTCGTGAGAATTCCGGCACTGCAGAAATTCTTAGTCTAAAAGGAGCACTAAGCATTTGATTTTCCAATACAGCGTAGGATATCAGAAACTAGTGTTGTTGAAAGAAAGCGTATAAGGTAGGGGCTTTTTCCTTGTACACTCATGCTATTTAGGATTGTGTTGTGAAATGATAGTAGAATCTTTGTCAATTATAAAACAAACTAACCAACTAAAATGATCATATAAAAAAAATATATAGCAAGACATTAACATGTTTTTTATTCCACGTATGACCCACATTATTTTTAGTGTGACACTAGAATTATTTTGTGAAATAACAATAACTTTGTATAAAAGGTGTATGCTTTATAATATGCTAAAGTAAAATCTTAATGGTTAACTTTAATTTAAGATAAACAGTAAAGGATAGATAGACACAAAAAATAGGTTACATGTCAGCTTTTATCAATTAGATTTTTTATTACTTTTCTATTATGATAAGGTAAGTTTCAAATTACATAGTACTATTGTTTGTAGTAGAATTTTCGTTTTCCAGTTTGTGCTAAAATGAATCAATATAAAAAAAAATCATACTAGGTACCCACCGATGATAGTTTTATACTTTTATTGTTTATCTATAAGAATGGAGAAAATTATCTAAGTACGAAAGTACATTTTGACTTTAGTTGTATTGGTTTGAATTACTGCATGTTTAAATATTAACAATTTAGATTATGCTTTATTCTTCATTTTGTCCACCACAAATTTGAAAAAAAAAATTATGTGTAGTATATCATTAAGTTGATACCTATAAAATAATTCTATCACAAAATTTATAGATATTATAAATATAAATATACTATCACAAAATGCATAGATATTATAAATATAATCATGTTGCCCTAAAATATGTGAATATTTTATATCTCTTTATGGATGACTAGTTTATAAAAATCAAAGGAAAATGGAAATAGATGATGATAAGGACTAGTTTTTGGTAGACTCTTGTCACATGTATCTTAGAAAACAATTTTCTTATATTACGGAGGCATGCATCATATAGTATGTGTATAGATGAGTCATTGTATTATACTTTTATGGCAAGTTTGACGCTTTTCGGCTTTTGTGGCAGAGCTTGTGTGGCAGTTTTCCTATTAGAATGAATTTTATTTATCCAGATCATTGGTGTCTCATGTAGTTGTTATGGCCACATTGCATTTAATGTGACATAAACAACATTCATCTTTTAGATAAAAGAACTAATAATTATATTTTGAATTTGTGAAGTTTTGTTATTATTTTATGACATTTTCTTATGGTGAGTATGATTCAACATGGATAAGGAAATTGACCCTTTACAATTATTATTTTACGTACTCAAGGAAAAAGGAATGATTGAATATGTTGCTTGAAGCGTGCACGGGGGCAAACAAATTTTTTTCCAAAAATTTTAGTACTTTATGTAATAAATAAAATGTGGCAGTACACTATTTCTATTTCAATAAATTTTGGCACTTTTAAACTCGTGTAGAAATGCGGATATGGATTTCTCAGTTAGGAATTTTTGAACGATTTCTAAAATTTAATTAAATTCACTTTCTCAGGTTATTTTTATAAATATTCCAAAAAATATATAATCGTAAATTTTTAAATAATCTAAATATTATTAATATCTCAAATTAAAATTTTGGGATGTTACAGGTGGTTTGTTGATTGACCATCCATATTTAATTGTCTCTATTTGAGCATAATTTATCTTCCCTGGAGCTCACCCAACATGATATGGTGTCTGCTCTAATATCAATTGTAATTATGTTTTTCAGGGGACAGATGTCGAACACGATGTCCTAGTCTATTGGTTTGAGAAGTTAAACCAAAAACACCATAATAGCAAGTACTTCATGAGGGAGCAGAAAATCAGTAAATAACACGATAGTTGTTTACCTAGTTCGGTGAAACCACACTTATGTATTGGGGGCTGAGTCCACAACCCAAGAAAGGAAATTCACTATTAGTAACTTAGTACAATTAGTCTTACAAGCAAAAACAAACCATATATTGTTCAATACCTCTTTCTAACACTACCCAATGACTTTCTATTTAGAGTCTCCCCCTAAACACGAGAACCTACTCATTTTCTCCTCAATCGCATAATACATGATTGGAGATTACAACTCAATAATAAATGTTGAATACTACCATTCAAATCTAGACAAACCTTCTATGCCGAGTTATTAAAACATAGAGGTGTACATAATAATGTTGAATTTACAACTCAACTAGACAAACCTACAACTATGCCAAGTTACTGAAACATAGTGTGGTGTATATAAAATAACAAGGACTCTTGTAAACCCTAGCACTCTAAAATCTTCAATGTGAATGCTTGGCTTCCATTGTAGGTTTTTAGTCCCTTATGTAGCATAATAATTATGGGCTTTTCTCCTTGGATAATATCTTTGATTTTGTTCAGAATTAATACAGAATTTGTTGGATATTTGATTTATTCCTTGAATATCTCCAACAAGATATGATTTGTTTCAATTTGAATATTCAGTTTAAATATTCATCCATCTGTTAAACAAATCACTAAATCATATTGCTAAGTGAAAGAAATAAAATAGAACTGAATCCTTTCGAAAGATTCATTCAAAACACATCAGTCTGGTGCCTAATGAGTAAGGCCCAGATGTCATACTAACATGTTGGAACATCGTGCCCAGCATGTGTCTCTTATGTAGCTTAAGCAAGCTAGATCAATCTTGAACACTTGGACACTTCTCCATGTTGTTGTTTTTCTAAATGTAGCCAATCCAATATGAACTACACCCCCATTCAACACATCATGGTGGGCTGGTAGTCATGCACCATGACACTCTTACCAGAATTTTTTGCATGTTTTTGCCTCATTTTCTCCATATTCTATCCATAATTTCTCACGATTCCTGCCACTTTCTAAGTGCGATTTTTTTCCTATGAATAAACTTGTAATGAATTGTAAAAGCATTCAAGCTCATAGCACTATATTTACATTTAAATTCAGCATTTAAATTCATCATTTGAGTTTTATGCAGCTTAGTTTTTTTTTCAAGTTTTACAGTTAGTTTGCTACTATTCTTTAATTTTTGCATTGTTGTACCTCTTGGATTAAAGTCTCTATTTGGATCAAGATTTATTTCAGCATTATTTACTTCATTTTTAGGTTCTTATTTTATTGCTTTATGAATTCATTATTGCAGCGTGGGATTTTTGTCGGTGACGCGACCACCTTACTGCAATGGTTGGAATTGGGTGCTACTTTCTGATTTCTTATTTATGCTATGAAGCTGGAAAGGAAAGGGAAGATATCTAAAACTAACCTTGCACGTAAATGTTTTATTTAACAAATGCTAAGAGATTGGGGGTTCTGGGTCAGATTATACAAAGGGAAGTTGTCAATTACCCAGTGTATATATGGTTATCCATAGATCTTCTGTGGCATGTTTAAATACTTTCTGGTGTTTATCTGTTTTGGGTTGGGAAAGTTTCTCCTTTGGGAGTGTTGAGAGAGTGTTTATGTTTTTTTCGGGTTTTCTGTTGTTTTTGTTAAGGTACTGGACCTAAAGTTTTTGGTATGTGTGCTCGCTAAGATTTTGCAATCTTATGCCTACATATTCTCGTTAAAGAAAACTGGGAAATCAGAGCAATCGTAGTTCCTCCTTGTACAAAGCCCAAAAGGAGGTTGGGGATGCTTTTAGGAAGCCTGTGGGTCCAAACCTAAGAAAAGTTCAAGAAAGATTTCACCGGGAATAAGTCATTTCTTTGCAGAACAATTCTAGGGTTTGAAGAAATTCATAAGAGGTTTCACCGAGAATTAATCCTCTTTGGGGAAATGAATTTTCTTGTACACATATATATTTCTAAGTTTGGACAGTCTTGAGAAAAGTTTCATCGGGAATTATGCCTTTCTCTGTTTCATATTGTATAAGCCCAAGAGGAGGCAAGACTGTATCTGGATTTTCCTATGGGGAACTAGTTTGATCGTGTTGAAAGAGTAACCACTGGTTTGATCTAGACCTAGACCTAATTGTTGGGGAAAACTCTAAGCAAGTATGTATAAACATATATATACATATGATATATATATAAACAAGTATGTTGAGAAGACAGTGGAACTTACAGTTGTGCAAGTCCAAGCATAGTAACTACAACTGCATGGTTAGTTATTTAAGAAATTGAAGAAAGTTTTGATAAAACTTTGAATTTGAATCTAAATAAAAAAGAAAGTTGTTTTAAAAGGAAGTTTGAGACTTATACTGAAAGAGAGGCCCAGATGAATTCTTTCGAAAAGGCAAAGATCGCGTCGTAGTTTTGAACACCACAGAGGGACTTATACAATTACTGAGCCCCAAATTATCATATTCACAAAGAGGATGGGTCTTACACTCTATTAGAGGCCCAAAGTTTATTTTTATACAAGGGTTGGGGCTTATAACTCAAGGAGAGGCCCAGATGAAAAGACAGTGATCGCACAGTTTATTTTGAAAATCACGTATCGGGACTTATACAATGACTGAGGCCCAAATTATTTATATATAAAGGGGGTTGGGTCTTACACTCTATTAGAGGCCCAAAGTGTTTGAAAAAGAAGAAAAATGGGACTTACAACCAAAGCGAGGCCCAAATGATTTTCGTTTTGAAAACAGTGATCGCGTCGAGATCGTATCGGGACTTATACAATGACTGAGGCCCAAATTAGTTATGTGACAAGGTATGGGTCTTACACTCTATTAGAGACCCAAAGTGTTTCAAATGAAGTTTGAAAATTTAAAATCAAGAGAAAAACCCTAATTTTAAATAAAAATATAATTTTTCAAAGAAAATTAAATAATAAATGATATGAAATATCAAATATATTCAAAAATAAATTGTAAACTTTAAAAAATATTTTGAAAAATCATGCTTAATCACATGAAAGCTTGAAATTCATTTGAAGTTGAAAAATCAAGGTGAGAATTTCATTTAAAAATATTTAAAAACAAATAAAATGAAATTATTTACAAAAATTCTAACTATATTAAATAAATAATATAAATTTGATTTTTTATGTAGAATAAAATATTTCAATATTTTGTGTATTTTCAAAAAAAGAACCAATAAAAAATAATTAAAATTGAGAGAGAAATTAATTTTTGAGATTAATTAAGAAAATCATGAAAAATATGAAAATAGAAAAATGAGAGGGAAATAAAAAATGGTTTGGGTGGGTGTTGAACTCACGCCCTTCAACCAAACACACATGTGCTGCTACCACTGGGGTGGTGATACATCCGTGTATCAAAACCACCCCATATGTACATAATCAAGTTTTGGTGATTTGCAAGAAGGATCATATCTCCCTCATTTCTTCATGAAATTGGATGAAATTTAGATGGATCCTACCTAGAATTTCATGAGGAATCCAATGGTGGTTTCGGAATTTTCTAAAGATGTCTACATTTTAAAACCCGATAGTGGTTTCAAAATAGGCCAAAATTTGCAAGTTCTATGCTATCTCTTCATACAAGCAATAATAGCATGGTAAATTGGTTCAAACACAACACATATGATATGTATGACATGTTCATGATCAATGGACATCAAAGCAATGCATATTTTAAAGAGTTTAAGTTGTTATGTGTAGTGAGCGATTTTTGTCGGTGACGCGACCACCTTATCACTGGGGTTTCCTCACCGCAATGGTAGTAGGGGGTGCTACTTTCTGATTTCTTATTTATCCCATGAAGCTGGAAGGGAAAGGGAAGCTATCTAAAACTAACCTTGCACGTGAATGTTTTAACTGAACAAACGCTTAAAAGAGATTGGGGGTCTGGGGTCAGGTTATACAATGGGGAGTTGTCAATTACCCATCCTATATGTGGTTATCCATAAGATACTAGCTTTAGGTTTCACTTTGTACTTGATAGCGTTTATCCGTTAATGGATTGGGAAAGTTTCTTGGGAAGTATGAGTGAGTGAGTGAGTTTTTGTTGATGTTCGGGTTTTCCCGATGTTTTTGGAAAGGTACTGGACCTAAGTTTTGATTGGTATGAAGGTACTGAACCTAGAGTTTTTGATTAATATGCTCGCTAAGATTTCGCAATCTTATGCCTATGTATTCCCGTTTAAATGAAACAGGGAAATCAGAGCAATCGTAGTTGCTCCTATTCTAAGGGAGGAAAAAGATAATGTTTTGTTGTCTTGTTCAAAGCCCAAGATTGAAGCTAAAAGGTTAATTTGTGTCTTGTTCAAAGCCCAAGATTAAAACTAAAGGTTTGACTGAGAGATAATTTGTCATCTCTAAAGAGGGATTGTTGATTTTTGTGTGCCTTGATCAAAGCCCAAGGTTGAAGCTAAGAGGTTGATTGACTCCACTGAGGAAATCCTTACCCACAGCCTAAGAGGAGGCTGGATAATACTGACTCAACAAGAGAGTGTATATATTGGTGTCTTGTACAAAGCCCAAGATTGAGGCAAAAAAGAGACTGACTCTTTGGGGATATCCTTATACAAAGCCTAAGAGGAGGATGAAATGGGAAATTTAACTAACTCTGGTGAGGATATTTTTATGTGTCTTGTACAAAGCCCAAGATTAAGGTTGAAATGAGTTTGACTCTATTTGGGAAATCATTCCTCAAAGCCTAAAAGGAGACAGGGAGGAAATGGCTCTGTTGGGGAAGATATTTGTCTCAAGCTTAAGAGATGGAGATTTATGTCTTGTACAAAGCCCAAGATTGAGGCTAAAAGGGTTTGACTCATCAAGAGAGTGTTTTATCTGTCCGGTACAAAGCCCAGGATTGTGGGTGAACAAGCTGGAGAAGTCATTCTACACAACTTAAGAGGAGGCTACCTCATGCTAGGGGAAATCATTATACAAAGCCTAAGAGGAGGCTGGAAAAAGATTGACTCAACAAGAGAGTGACTTTATCTATCTTGTTCAAAGCCCAAGATTGAGGCTAAAAGGGTTGACTCAACAAGAGAGTGCTAAAAGGTGATTGACTCAACAAGAGAGTCTGAAAAGTGATTGACTCAACAAGAGAGTCTGAAAAGTGATTGACTCAACAAGAGAGTCTGAAAAGTGACTGACTCAACAAGAGAGTCTGAAAGGTGATTGACTCAAGAAGAGAGTCTGAAAAGGTTAGCTCCGCTGGGGAGAATCATTTTACAAAGCCCAAGAAGAGGCTGACTTTGCTGAGGGAAGGTCATTATACAAAGCCTACGAGGAGGCTATCTTTCTGCTGGGGATTATTGAGATCCCTAGGCAGGTCCAAGTGGGGAATCAACTCATGCTAAGGGTTCCAGAAGAGTTGAGATATCAGATGCCTTGAGGTTGTGATTTGGGATAGTGTTATACTGATGATAAACTAAACCTGGCTTGGGGATTTTTAGGAGAGAAACTGGGTTTTAGAACCCATGGGTTTAACTTTACTGGAGATCGATCCAGAATGATCAGGGTTTCTTCCTATGTTTGTAAGGAACTTGAGAATATCTTTAAGACTCAAGGGGATTAGACTGTCCAAGTCTACTAGTGCGGAAGAGTTTTATCTTTTGTATGATGCCCAAGAGGAGGCGGGTGTTTTTAAGGGATGAGAATCAACCCTAAATCGGTCTAAGATTTGACACTGGAAAGACTGATCTAGCAAAGGATGACTAAGTTATATCTTATACCTTTAAGAGGTCTTCAGGGTCCTTGTATTAAGCCCAAGAGAAGGCAAGAGAACTTCTAAGAAGCCGAAGGGTCCTTGTACAAAGCCCAAGAGGAGGCGGGGATGCTTTTAGGAAGCCTGTGGGTCTCAAACCAAGAAAAGTTCAAGAAATGCTATTCACCGAGAATAGATCATTTAGTGAAAGTTCTAAGGTTTGAAGAAACTAAAGAGATGTTATTCACCGAGAATATATCAACTCTGGGGAGTAGAATTTCTTTGACAATTTCTAGGGGTGACAGCCTGAGAAAAGGTTCACGAAGAATACTGCCTTTCTCTTTGTTCCGTATTGTTTAAGCCCAAGAGAAGGCAAGACTGTATCTGGAAATCCTATGGGGATCTAGTTTTGACTGTATTTAAGAGTGACCAACATGGCTTTACCTAGTTCTAGACCTAGTTGCTGGGGAAAACTCTAAATAGCTATACTAGTATATATACAGTTGATATATGACAAGTATTTAAAAGGATATGAAAGAAGACTTACAGTGCACAACTTCCCACAATACAGTTATATTTATATGAAAGCGAGTAAATGAAAGTTGTTAAAACTTATAGGTGAGCAAGCTTCCATGCTGTATTGTTAGTTGTTCAAAGAAATTAAAGAAAGTTTTGATAACAACTGTATATTTGAATCTAAATCAAAAGGGAAGTTGTTTTGAAAGATTATGGGGGCTTATACTCAAGGAGTGGCCCAGGGTTTTACAGTGATCGCACCGTTGTTCTGAATATCGCATCGGGACTTATACAACGACTGAGGCCCAAAGAGGTTTATTTACAAAAGGGTTGGGTCTTACAACTCAAGGAGAGGCCCAATGATTTATTTTTGTACAAGTGATGGGGCTTACAACTCAAGGAGAGACCCAAGGATTTTCTGTTCGAAAATGGCGATCGCACCGAGATTTTTCTATCGTGTCGGGACTTATACAATATCTGAGGCCCAAAATGGTTTTGGTTAAAAGGGGATTGGGTCTTGTAGCGAGCGATTTTGGACGTGGTTATTAAGCACTGCCGCTCTTGGTTACTACAGGTCGATTCATTTTTTGTCCTATTGAAGCTGATGAAGGAAGGGAAATAGATGTCTCCAACTAACCCTGCTTTGCAAACTGAGGTCAAACAGTCAAAACTATTGGTTTACAGATGCGATCAATGTGGGGGGCCTCTCTTAGGTTATTTTGGTTGAATTTAGACTTTTGGTAGGGAATACGGACTCGGATATTTTGGTGGATATGTGAGGATTTGTGACCTGAGGTTTTTTGATGTGGTGTGCTCGCTAAGATTTTTCTTTCAATCTTATGCCTACGTATTCCCGTTTACCGAAATAGGGAAATCAGAGCGATCGTAGTTCCTCCTATTCTATGGGAGGAAATGGTGTTTTGGTGTCTTGTTCAAAGCCCAAGACGTGAAGCTAAAGGTGGTTTGTATCTTGTTCAAAGGCCAAGATCTGAAGCTGAAGGGTCTATTTGTATCTTGTTCGAAGCCCAAGATATGAAGCTAAAAAGGTGTTGTCTTTAGAGAGAATTTATCATCTCTAAAGGGGGTCTGTTTGTCACGACTGTTGGGTGACTGACTATAAAGGAAGATTACTTTAACCGGGATATGTGAATCCGAGCAATGCCATAATTTCCTTTATAAGGGGTTTTAACCTGAAGGAGAAAACTTTAACTCAGTGTAGAGCAATGTCATCTTTCCTTAGGAATTTATCATGCTAAAAGAGGGACAGTGGCTTGGATGTAAATAATCCAGAGGCTTGTCGCTTACAGTGATTAGATGAAAGGAGTTGTTTGTATCCTGTGAACGAGGCATCATTTTGATGCTGAAAGGTTGATTGACTCAACCGGTGTTTTTCTTATACAAAGCCTAAGAGGAGGCTATTGGCCCAACAAAAGGGTGTTTTTTGTATGTGTCTCGTACGAAGCCCGAGAGGGAGGCTAAAAGGTTGACTCAACAAGGGATTGTTTTTATATGTGTCTTGTACGAAGCCCAAGACTGAGGCTAAAGGGGTCGACTCAACAAGGGAGTCTTTTGTACTCAACAAGAGAGTGATTTTGTATCTCGTACGAAGCCTGAGATGGAGGCCAAAGGATGATTGACTCCACAAGAGAGTCTTTTTGTATCTCGTACAAAGCCAAAGATAGAGGCTAAAAGGTTATTGACTTAACAAGAGAGTCTTTTTATGAAAGAAGACTTACAGTGAAACAGCCCCACAATACAATTATATGTATATGAAAGAGATAAAGAAAGCATATAAACACTTACTCGGTTATAGAGCTTCCATGCTGTTTGGTTAGTTGTTCAGCAAAGAAAGATTGAAAATAACAGTATATTCAAAATTAAAGGAGAACGTATTTTGAAAAGATGTTGGGGCTTACAGCTCAAGGAGAGGCCCAAGGTTTATCAGTGATCGCACTGTTGTTTTGTACAGAGGGACTTATATAAGTGACTGAGGCCCAAAAAATTTTCTGTACAAGGGGATGGGTCTTACACTCTCTCAAGAGGCCCAAGTGTTTAAAGAAAAAGAATGGGGCTTACAACACGAGGGTAGGCCCAGATGATGGGTTTTTTTATTGGCGATCGCGCCGAGGTTTTCTTTTAACGCAAGGGGACTTATACAATGTCTGAGGCCCAAAAAGTATTGGTTAAAAGGGGATTGGGTCTTACACTCTAATAGAGGCTCAAAAGATTTATTTTTGTACAAGTGGTGGGGCTTACAGCTCAAGGAGAGGCCCAGGGTCATTTGTTTGAAAAATGGCAATCGCGCCGAGATTTTTGAAAATGCGGTGGGTCTTATACAATGCATTGAGGCCCAAAATGGTTTGGTTTTCAAAGGGGGTTGGGTCTTACACTCTAATAGAGGCCCAATGATTTTGAATGGGTCTTATAGCTCGAGGAGAGGCCCAAAGTTTGTTTTTCAACGGACAATGATCGCTTTGAACTTTTTGAAATACAACGGGACTTATACAATAAGCGAGGCCAAAAAAGTTTTGTATATACAAAGGATTGAGTCTTACACTCTATTAAAGGCCCAAAAGTGTTTGAAAAAGTTTGATGAGGGTTGAATTAATCAAAAACCCTAATTTGTTTTCAAAATGTATTTTAATTGAATAAAAAATTCAATTAAAATGATCAAAATTGTTTAACATGTGGAAAACAAATTGTGATCTTAGATTAATGTTTCAAAAATCATGTTTTGACCTACAAAATGATTAGAAATCATTAAAATTTGCAAAATCAAGAAGGAAAAAATATTTTAAATGTCAAAAACAATTAAAATATTAATTCTTGTCAAAAATATCAATTATCTGAAATAAATAATATTTTTAGGATTTTTTGGTAAAATAAAATATTTTAACATTTTTGTGAATTATTAAAAAAAGAATCAACTCAAAATCATTAAAACTCAGAGAGAAATTAATTTTTGAATCAATTAAATAAAATCACAAAATTCAAATATTCAAATATTCAAAAAATGGCACCAAGAACAAGGGCAAGAACACGCGCCACCCTCTGTTTCTGCAGATTTGCATTTTCTATCCAATCTCACTGAATACTTGATTATATCATGCAATCTACATATCAATCTACTCGTTTTAACCTCACGATCATGTCTATGGTCTTTAATTTCATTTATTTTCAACATGGAATAAGAAATCAAAGAGAAACCTCAAGAACCCTAATTTCTGCATGAAGGTTTAGAAATTCCACACACGATTCAAATAATGCAATTGATTGAGGGAAAACATTCCATGCATGATTATGAACATATGGCCAAATTATTGTGCAGCAAAAATTGCATGGATCATAGAGTTATCTGATTTTACCAAATCGACCAAAATGCAAAAAAACTGCCTAGCCTTGGCAGTTTTCAGCAAGGCATATTGCCATTGTCATATCTCTTGGCCCAAGTGGAATTTGGTGATGTTCTTGGCCATTTTGGAAAGCCCTCATATGATACAACAACTGTTTGATCATATTTGGTTTTGATACCTTTTGAATCTAAGTGAAAAATGCCCCTACATTTGGAAAAAAGTGAAGGCAGATTCTGACTTAGTGAAAATTTCATTAAGTGTTGGAAAAAAGTGACATTTTCACTTTTTGTGATTTTGATCATTCCATAACTCAAAATCCATGAGGAATTTGGAGGGAGGTCAGTTTTAAGCTTTTGTAAAGGGTAATGATATCTACAAATCAAGCTTTAGATGGGGAAAAATGGCTTTGTAGTTTAGGAGTTATGATCCTCCAAAGTTGGCACCCTTGCCACTTTGTTCCATAACTTAGAAAATTTCTAAGTTTTTTATGGTTACCCTTTTTACAAGTTATCCCACTTTTCTTGATTTTTCTTGATGAATGATGATTTCAATCATACATTAACATCATTTTAGGGTTAAAAAACCATTTTTGTGAAAAATCTCAAAAAGTAAAAGTTGACTTTTGTGCACAGTTGACTTTTTATCAGATGAATTCCAAACTGTGCGATCCTTTGGGAAATCATGTCCTTGACCTAAATCAAACTTGATGGACATGTTCCATGGGTGTTATAGGGTATATTAAATCATGTCCTAGGGTTTGGGAGCATGTCCTGTGTAATACCCCATAATTTTTTTAATTTGGACTTTAGAGACTTTTTAGAAATTTAGTAGTATTATTTCTAATACTAAGTTTGTTACTTATTTTCCTTCCACTTTCCAAACCTATAAAAGGAAAAAGATAGTAAGAAAGGAAAGAAAGAGAAAAGAATGAAAAGAAGGGGAAAGAAAGAAGAAAAGAGAAAGGAAGGAGAAAAAAGAGGAGAAAAGGGTTTTGGAAGAAAATCCAAGAACAATCATCATCCATTGATCCAAACTTCATCCAATCATCTCATCTTCCTCATTTTCATCATCTCTCCAAGGTGGGTTATAGTTAGTACCAATTTTTAGAAGTTTTGGAATTGTTTGGTTTAGGTCGAATTTATGGAAATCGATGTTTTAACGGTTAGAATTCATTAGAAATTAAAATGAATGATCAATATGATTATAGAAACATGTGTTGTTGATTGTTTTAATGTTTTGTTTGATTTTGATGATTTTGGAAAAGTTAGGTTTATAGAACTTTTGTGTTCTTGATGAAATGTGTGTTTTGAAGTTATTGTTGTGCAAACCATGCTCAAACTATGTTGTTGAACCTCTGTTGGTAGTTGTTGGTGGTTTGGAGGAGGTTTGGGGTATAGGAAAATTTTGTTGTTGCTTTGGTATTTTTTTGAGTTTCGCAGAGCGCGCTTAGCGCGCAGAAGCCCGCTCAGCGCGGTGTTGAATTCCTGCAACCCCTCCAGGCAGAAGCTTGTGCGCTTAGCGCGGGCAGGGGTGCGCTTAGCGCGACCTGGGACTTGAAGTTTTCTTCCAAAACGGGAAAATTCATAACTTTCGACTCGTTTATCGGATTCAGTCATTCTTTATATCGATGTAAAGCCGAGAAGATATTATATGCAATGGAGATGAAATATGTTGATTTTACTGACCAACTAAATAATTGAGAAAGTTCAAAAGTGTTTTAATTATGTTTTAATTATTATAAATTATTCTATTATGCAATTGTGAGATGCCTTGCCTACCCTATTATCGTTTAACATGATTGTAATTGAATATGCATGTTAATATGGAAAAAAGAAATAGAAAGAGTGAGGAAAACCCCCTTATGAACTATAGGAGAACTTAGAAGGTTTTGAGACACTAGTATGGAACATGTTGGTTAACCTTTGTGGTTTGAAAGGCAAGAGAGGCCTTGAGGCATGATAGCCTAGTGATTGTCGAATACAATCATGTTCGTGTGCGGGATTACGTAATCGTAACCAGTTTATCGTGAGTGTAGTTTCATGAGTTTCGGACTCCTCTGAAATGGATGCACAACTACTTGGCAGGTTTGATTCCCCGTATTGTACGAATGGCGCCCATGGAGCGTATGCTTGTGACGATTAATGGCCCGTGTGAAGTGACGGTTCATAACGGTTAATGGCCCGTAGAACCCGAATCCATTCGTATATCAAGTAGATTACAAGGATCTATGACTCGGGTCGCCTTCTAGACATGGAAGCGGGCGGGAACAGGATGTACCTTGGTATGGTTATCGATTAGTGATACTTTTGAGTTGATGAACTCATGGCATGTTTCCATATAGTGTGAGAATTGAAATGTGAGCTCAAGAGTCCTTTCCCCTTCTCCCCGGACTTGAGTTAGGATTGTTAGAACCTTGTTAATCCGAGAAAATCCATAAGATAGGGAACTCACTGAGATTTGATGTATCTCACCCCACGTTGTTGATGTATTTCAGGTGCTTCAGGTTCCGAGAAGGGTAAGGATAAGGCCGTGTGATCTTTTCCTTGCTTGTTGATGGCTAGCTTCCGTAGCAAAGTGTATTTTGGGATCATTGTTGATTTAGTTCTTAGTTTTTATCATTTGAATATCTTGTGTATAATATGCCTTAGGTTTTTGTACTTTGTACTTTAGGGAATTTATTTGTATACAATGTGTTAACTAGGAGCTTATGTGTTTCAGTACCAAACACTTGCATCTATATATACTATTTATGCTTTAATGTATGAGTTTTATATATGGGTGTTACAGTTGGTATCAGAGCAGGTCGTATCCTCGACCTAGCCATGAAATAGTATAAGTATTTCTTTCCGTTTCATATACATTGTGTCGCCATTGGTCTTGAGTGTTATATTTATGGCATTGAGCCTGATCAACTTAATCCTATTTGTATGACCTTTAGGAACATGGCTGAAAGACGTAGAAACACTCGTGGTAGACCCCGCACCACTCCTGAGGGGACGAATCCACCGGGCGGCGATGGCAATGCTCCTCTGTATTAGTTTATGCAACAGATGCAGCAGCAACAAAATCTATTCATGCAGCAAATGTTGCAACAAATGAATGGAGGTTTGCATCCTACGGTAGTTATTCCAGAAGCTGAAGGTGGGAAATTCTGGGATTTTATCCGCATGAATCCCCCAGAATTTCATGGTGGATTGGATCCCGTGAAGGCTCACGAATGGATTTCTGGTATGGAGAGGATTTTCTTGATAGTCCAGTGCAGCGAGGAGAACAAAGTGTTATTCGCCTCTCACTCATTGAAGGGTCCCGCTATGAGATGATGGGAGTGTGCTTCAGCTTTAATGGTTATCCAGGAGGGGCCAAAGGTTTGGGAGCAGTTCAAGGTTGTTTTCATGGAGAAGTATTTTCCGAACTCTTTGAGAACTCAGAAAGAGTTTGATTTCCAACAACTAAGACAAGGTAGTATGACTGTGGCCAGTTATGCTGAAAAGTTTGAAGACATGGATGCTTATTCTAGGAAGGCTATGTATGCTCCAGATGTGAGGTGGAAGGTGGACCAATTTATTTTTGGACTTAGAGCTGAAATATCCCATAGTGTATCTCAGAGGGAGTGCACTACTTATGCCAAAGTTCTAAGACAATGCTATGTAGCTGAACATAGTTTGAAGAAAGTCCAAGCGGAAGGTGTTACGAGTAGGGTGAATCAAGGGGATCACGGTAGATCCAACCAACAATTTAGGCCTAGGCAACAAGCCTTCAAAGGAAAGCAAGTTCAAGATTCAAGGGCGAGTACACCTCCGGTGTGTCGCACTTGTGGAATGATGCATTATGGAAGGTATGGTATAGACAATGTGAAGTGTTACCAATGTTAGAAGGTGGGTCATTTGAAAAGGGATTATCCTCAGAATAGGACTCAACCACAAGGAAGGGTTTACACTTTAGATGCAAGGAAGTAGAAAAGTGACAACTCTTTAGTTGCTGGTACGTACTTCGTTAACGAATTTCCTTGTTTCATTTTATTTGATTGCGGAGCTACACACTCTTTTTTCTCGATGTAATGTATGAAGCGACTTGGGTTGCGGACCGTTCCTTTGTCTCCTTCTATGGTGGTCACTACCGCCATGGGTGAAATAGTTGATACACCATTGATGTGTGAAAACTGTGTTTTGTCTGTGGACGGTAGAGTTTTTCAGATTGATCTTATTTGTCTACCGCTTAAGAAAGTTGATGTCGTTTTGGGAATGGATTGGCTTTCTGCTAATTCGGTGTTTATTAGGTGTGAAGAAAAGCTTATAATTATTCCATCTGTTGAGGCAACACCAAAAGATGTTTTAACAACTATTCTAGAAGGTACGGTTGGTATGGTAAATTTCTTGTTTGAAGAAGAAAAATATGTTCTGTTGGTTCTCACTAAGGAAGGGAGTAGCAACCTTCAAGTTTCAAACATTCCTGTAGTTTGTGAGTTTTCCGAAGTCTTCCCCGAAGTCGTCACTTCTCTTCCTCCGGTGAGGGAAGTGGAATTTTCTATTGACCTGGTACCGGGAACGGATCCTATATCCGTTTCTCCGTACCGGATGGCACCTTTGGAGTTAAGAGAATTAAAGGGACAATTGGAGGAGCTTATGGCTAAGCATTTTGTTAGACCTAGTGTCTCACCGTAGGGAGCTCCAGTATTGTTAGTAAAGAAGAAGGACGGTGGGATGCGGTTGTGTATCAACTATCATCAGCTGAATAAAGTCACCATTAAGAACAAGTATCCCTTGCCCAGGATAGACGACCTATTAGATCAATTGAAAGGAGCCTGTGTGTTCTCGAAGATTGATTTGAGGCCGGGTTATCACCAAATCCGAGTGAAGAGTTCCGATGTACCTAAGACTGCATTTAGGACCCGTTATGGTCATTACGAATTCTTAGTGACGCCTTTCGGTGTGACTAATGCTCCAGCTATTTTTATGGACTATATGAATCGGTTATTTCAAGCTTACTTGGATTAATTTGTTGTGATCTTGATTGATGACATTCTTATCTATTCCCGTACTCCACAAGAGCACGAAGGACATTTGAGGATCGTCTTATCGATCTTACAAGAGAAGCAACTTTTTACCAAGTTAAGCAAGTGCGAGTTCTGGATGTCTGAAGTTAGTTTTCTTGGTCACGTTATATCACAGGGTGGTGTAGTGGTGGATCCATCAAAGGTTGAAGCTGTGATTAATTGGGAGAGACCGAAGGATGTATCGGAAATTAGAAGTTTCTTGGGTCTAGCAGGTTACTACAGAAGGTTTATCAAAGACTTTTCGCAATTAGTGTTGCCAATGGCTAAGCTTACTCAGAAGGATTGCCTCTTTGAGTGGGATTCGGCGTGTGAACAAAGTTTGATGAGTTTGAAGGAAAGATTGACTACAACTCCTGTTCTGATTATTCCCGATCCTAACAAGTCGTATGAGGTATTTTGTGATGTGTCTAAGATGGGATTAGGAGGCGTTTTAATGCAAGAAAGTCACGTGGTGGCTTATGCTTCTCGACAATTGAAAATTCACGAGAAGAATTATCCAACCCAAGATTTGGAATTAGTGGCGGTGGTGTTTACTTTGAAAGTGTGGCGTCACTATTTATATGGAGTATATTTTGAAATGTTTAGTGACCACAAGAGTTTAAAGTACCTCTTTGACCAAAAAGAGTTGAATATGCGTCAAAGGAGGTGGATGGAATATTTAAAGGATTATGATCTAGAGCTAAAATACCATCCGGGTAAAGCGAACAAAGTGGCCGATGCCTTGAGTAGGAAAGTTTTGAGAAAGGCCGAATTGATGATTTTAGAATATTCGTTGTTGGAAAAGTTTAGAGATTTAAATCTTCAATTTGTGTGGACTCCTAATGGAGTGATTATGGGGAATTTGAATGTCAATTCTACTTTAAGAGTTGAAATTCAACAAGGATAATTATTGGATGAGAAGTTGCAAGAGATGCTAAGTCAACCGGGTTTTGTGCACGCTAGCGATGGAATGATTATGTTTAACCAAAGAATTTGCGTTCCGAACGATGCGACTTTGAAAAGAAGGATTTTAGAGGAAGCGCATAAGGGTGCCTTCACTATACATCCGGGTTCTTCAAAGATGTATCAAGACTTAAAGAAGGACTATTGGTGGTCCGGTATGAAAAGAGATGCTGCGGTCTTCGTGTCGGAATGTGCGGTATGCCAACAAGTTAAGATTGAACATCAAAGACCGGGTGGATTATTGCAACCATTAGAAATCCCAATTTGGAAATGGGATAGTATTTCTATGGATTTTACAGTAGGTTTACCCCGTAGCAAGGTGGTTATGATTCGATTTGGGTAATAGTAGATCGGTTGACAAAGTCGGCGCATTTCTTGGCCGTGAAGACTACCTCCAAAGCGAGTCATCTTGCAAGGTTGTTTATTGCCGAAATTGTGAGATTGCATGGTATTCCCTCTAATATCGTGTCGGATAAAGATCCAAAGTTTACCTCAAGGTTTTGGAAAGTTTTTCAACAAGCTATGGGGGTGGAGCTGCATTTTAGCACGTCTAATCATCCATAGACGGATGGTCAGACTGAGCGAACGATACAAACGATGGAGGATATGTTGAGAGCTTGTGTGTTAGAGAGTAAGGGGAATTGGAAGGAACTTCTATCATTAATTGAGTTTTCTTATAATAATAGTTATCATGCGAGCATCAGTATGGCTCCGTATGAGGCATTGTATGGGAGAAAATGTAGAACACCTTTGTATTGGTGAAGATAGAATTTTGGGACCCAAAATATTATCCAAGAGACTATGGAAAAGATTCGAATGATCCGCGAGAAAATTAAACAAGCACAAGATCGACAAAAGAGTTATGCAGATAACCGGAGGAGACCTTTAGAATTTGAAGAAGGTGACCATGTGTTTTTGAAAGTTACTCCGAGATTAAGACTGAAAGGACCGTTTAAGTCACGGAAGTTAAGTCCGAGATACGTGGGACCGTATCAAGTTTTAGAAAGGATTGGCGACGTAGCGTACATGTTGGCCTTACCTCCTTCTCTGTCGGAAATGCATGATGTTTTTCATGTATCTCAACTTCGCAGATTTGTTCCAGATCCTCTTCAGCCAATTCTACCGGATACGATTGAAATAGAAGCAGACTTGACTTTTGAACCTCAACCGAGTTGCATTGTGGGAAGAGAAACGAAAGTATTAAGGAACAAGGATATTCCTCTCGTCAAGGTGCAGTGGGATGTAACGCATCCGGGTGATGCAACTTGGGAACTTGAATCGGAAATGCGAGATGCTTACCCTCATCTGTTCAGGTAATCTTTTAAATTCGAGGACGAATTTCTATTTAAGGGGGGAGGATGTAATACCCCGTAATTTTTTTAATTTGGACTTTTGAGACTTTTTAGAAATTTAGTAGTATTATTTCTAATACTAAGTTTGTTACTTATTTTCCTTCCACTTTCCAAACCTATAAAAAGAAAAAGATAGTAAGAAAGGAAAGAAAGAGAAAAGAAGGAAAAGAAGAGGAAAGAAAGAAGAAAAGAGAAAGGAAGGAGAAAAAAGAGGAGAAAAGGGTTTTGGAAGAAAATCCAAGAACAATCATCATCCATTGATCCAAACTTCATCCAATCATCCCATCTTCCTCATTTTCATCATCTCTCCAAGGTGGGTTCTAGTTAGTACCAATTTTTAGAAGTTTTGGAATTGTTTGGTTTAGGTCGAATTTATGGAAATCGATGTTTTAACGGTTAGAATTCGTTAGAAATTGAAATGAATGATCAATATGATTATAGAAACATGTGTTGTTGATTGTTTTAATGTTTTGTTTGATTTTGATGATTTTGGAAAAGTTAGGTTTATAGAACTTTAGTGTTCTTGATGAAATGTGTGTTTTGAAGTTATTGTTGTGCAAACCATGCTCAAACTATGTTGTTGAACCTCTGTTAGTAGTTGTTGGTGGTTTGGAGGAGGTTTGAGGTATAGGAAAATTCTGTTGTTGCTTTGGTATTTTTCTGAGTTTCGCAGAGCGCGCTTAGTGCGCAGAAGCCCGCTCAGCGCGGTGTTGAATTCCTGCAACCCCTCCAGGCAGAAGCTTGCGCGCTTAGCGCGGGCAGGGGCGCGCTTAGCGCGACCTGGGACTTGAAGTTTTCTTCCAAAATGGGAAAATTCATAACTTTCGACTCGTTTATCGGATTCAATCATTCTTTATATCTATGCAAAGCCGAGAAGATATTCTATGCAATGGAGATGAAATATGCCAATTTTACCGACCGACTAAATAATCGGGAAAGTTCAAAAGTGATTTAATTATATTTTAATTGTTATAAATTATTCTATTATGCAATTGTGAGATGCCTTGCCTACCCTATTATCGTTTAACATGATTGTAATTGAATATGCATGTTAATATGGAAAAAGAAATAGAAAGAGTGAGGAAAATCCCCTTATTAACTATAGGAGAACTTAGAAGGTTTTGAGACACTAGTATGGAACATGTTGATTAACCTTTGTGGTTTGAAAGGCAAGAGAGGCCTTGAGGCATGATAGCCTAGTGATTGTCGAATACAATCATGTTCGTGCGTGTGATTACGTAATCATAACCGGTTTATCGTGAGTGTAGTTTCATGAGTCTCGGACTCCTCTGAAATGGATGCACAACTACTTGGCAGGTTTGATTCCCCATATTGTACGAATGGCGCCCATGGAGCGTATGCTTGTGACAGTTAATGGCCCATGTAAAGTGATGGTTCATAACGGTTAATGGCCCGTAGAACCCGAATCCATTCGTATGTCAAGTAGATTACAAGGATCTATAACTCGGGTCGCCTTCTAGACGTAGAAGCGGACGGGAATAGGAGGTACCTTGGTATGGTTATCGATTAGTGATACTTTTGACTTGATGAACTCATGGCATGTTTCCATATAGTGTGAGAATTGAAATGTTAGTTCAAGAGTCCTTTCCCCTTCTCCTCGGACTTGAGTTAGGATTGTTAGAACCTTGTTAATCCGAGAGAATCCATAAGATAGGGAACTCACTGAGATTTGATGTATCTCACCCCACGTTGTTGATGTATTTTAGGTGCTTCAGGTTCCGAGAAAGGTAAGGATAAGGTAGTGTGATCTTTTCCTTGCTTGTTGATGGCTAGCTTTCATAGCGAAGTGTATTTTGGGATCATTGTTGATCATTTGAACATCTTGTGTATAATATGCCTTAGTTTTTATCATTTGAACATCTTGTGTATAATATGCCTTAGGTTTTTGTACTTTGTACTTTAGGGCATTTATTTGTATACAATGTGTTAACTAGGATCTTATGTGTTTCAGTACCAAACACTTGGATCTATATATACTATTTATGCTTTGAAGTATGAGTTTTATATATGGGTGTTACATCCTGGTCAAAAGTCAAAGATACAGTTGACTTTTCTCGCGAAACCCTAACTGTAGTACTGATGAAATTGAGACTTGCTGCTCAAGCTTCCTGGATCAATCCATTGTTACAAATGGATCGATGTGGTATGTTGGAGACCCTCAAATTCTCCTTTGAGGCCTTGGCTCATGATTTGTCCCAAAAGTCAACTTAGGGGTGAATTAGGTCAAGAAACCCTAATTCCTGATTTTTGATGTATGCATCCCCGGAGGTCAAATTGACTTGATGCTTGGGCCCATGAGGTTCCATGGAGTATTTTAGGATATACTTTGAAGCATTGGCTCATGCCCAGAGGAAAATTTCCATCTGGAGGCCCTGGTCGACCAAACCCTAATTTGGTGACACTGGCGATCTTGAGGCTTGATCCACCTGGAAGGGAGCAGCCTTGTGCTTAATCCTTGAAGTGGGAGTCCTCTTGATCCCTTGTGGATATTTGAGAGGCTAGACAAGTTGAAGATCATGTCATTTCTTGATTAATCCTTTGTCTAAAAGCTCTTAGAGGGCTGGAAACCCTACTTCTGATTGTAGTGGATGCTCACCCATCTTTGGGGAGACTGATGAGGTATGATGGTTCCTCCATATTGTGATGATGATTTTCACAATGATGGGAAATCTTAGTGGTCAAAATTTGGGGTATGACAGATGCCCCTATTTAATCTTCTTGGACCCGAAGGTGTGAATGGCGAAGGTATTCGGGCATTCGGGGTGCAAGAGGATTAAATATCGGAATACCCGAAATTTTGATGGTGGTTAAGAATGGCAGCTTGAGCATCCTTCTTATTTTTGCTAAGCAATTATGCTTAGAAAAGGTAAAAACTTCCCCTCGATCCTGGTTTCCTACCAAGGAACGGGTCTAAGTTTCTGATATAAACTTCCCCTCGATCCTGGTTTCCTACCAAGGAACTGGTCTTAGTTTCCGAAATAAACTTCCCCTCGATCCTGGTTTCCTACCAAGGAACTGGTCTAAGTTTCCTGAAATAAACTTCCCCTCGATCCTGGTTTCCTACCAAGGACTTGGTCTAAGTTTCTGAAATAAACTTCCCCTCGATCCTGGTTTCCTACCAAGGAACTGGTCTCAGTTTCCGAAATAAACTTCCCCTCGATCCTGGTTTCCTACCAAGAAACTGGTCTAAGTTTCTGAAATAAACTTCCCCTCGATCCTGGTTTCCTACCAAGGACCTGGTATAAGTTTCTGAAATAAACTTCCCCTCGATCCTGGTTTCCTACCAAGGAACTGGTCTTAGTTTCTGAAATATACTTCCCCTCGATCCTGGTTTCCTACCAAGGAACTAGTCTTAGTTTCTTTTGTCAATAAACTTTCTTGACAAGGGACGCTATATGTAGCGGGTTTCCTCAAACTTCTCGCCGAATTTCCTGGGGAGATGCCATTTGATAGAAAAAATTTTGATGTCAGACTCACTGGGGAACCCACTCGTCTGAGCTGCAGAGGTGTACAAACTTCTCTATTTTGGAGACGCCATTTGCCGACTCTACTGGGGAAAACGAGTCTCTTGATAGACTACTTTCACGCTTTGGGATATTGCAGCATACTTTTCTCGGGATCTTCCCAGAGAAACGCCATATGATGTGATCCAATTTTGAGGTGCTGATGACCTTTTCATCAGCGGTTTTTTCGGAGACAAACGACTGTATTGCCGAATCTCTGATTTAGAGGCTTTCTCTGGGGATTTTCCTTAATCCGGGAAAGCCAAAATATCATCTTCAATGGCGAAGAGTGACATCGGTTGAAGGTTCTCTGGTCTTTCAGAGGTTCAAGTTATCAAAGTGGTCAAGGGCCAATTCTGATCCAAAAATAAACTGGAGGAGAGAGATTGTTCCGACGCAACCTTTCCTGACGAGGAAAGAACTGACAACCTGATTGAGAGGACTGTTATCACTAGGGGATAAGACCGACTAAAGTGATAGTGATGCAATATGAATGCGAATGCAAATCAATAATGCATGATGTATGTATGTATATGCTGACAAAACTGACACGACATACAGACTAATAGATGAACATGACTGGATACTCGGCCATCGCGGGGCGAAGAAGTACCGCTGGTTCAAGATAGAAATTCCGCCTTGCTTAGGAGAAACGGTCCCTGTTGGGAGCGATGCTGGTTGGGCTTAGGAGATGGGAACTCGGCCGAAGAGATCAGATTGAGCATTTGCATCTGACATAGCTGATCCTTCATTCAGGCATACTGGTTTAGAAGGAGTACTTTGATTCTGCACTTTGAGGCTCGAACACCTTGGGAGAAGCGATCGATGTTCTTTCGATGTTCAACAGTCAAAAGAAATTGTCGTCTTTATTTATTTTTAAAGCAAAACAATTTTAACAAGTAAATTCATTTTTGTTTCGTTTCAAGAATCGTTGATCATGTTAAAAACATCATTCTGTAAAGCTAAAACAAATAAGAATTGCAAACAAAAGCACAAGGGCTCAAATTTTATTGATAGGATGGAAATCAGCCAAACGCCTTATTCCATAGAGTATTTACAAAGTTTAGCAAAAGGTAATTTACAGGGAAAAGGGGCTACGTTGAAACATAACGACCACTATCCTTCTACCAACTTTGAATTCTGGGCATCCTGAGCTTCTGTCGATGATGACTTTAACTGGAGCTTTCCTGACGGATGATGTAACTGCTGCTGAGGGACTTGCCCCTTTGTCGAAAGTAGTTACTTGCCATTATCCCTAATTTTTTCCTGGATTGTACTTTGAGATTTCCAATCCACCGGGATGATTTTTTTTTACTTTGTCTCTAATTTTTGCCTGGACCGCCCTTTCGGGTTTTCAATCCACCGAGACGTTTTTTTCTTTAGTTTAGGCGAAGTATTTCTTGACTACATCAACATTTGTGGGGTAGGTAAATTCCTCTCCGTCCATGGTTGCGAGTCTCAAGGCACTGCCTGAGAAAGTTTTCTTGACCACATAGGGGCCGTCATAATTCGGAGTCCATTTGCCACGAGAATCAGTGAGAAAGAATTGTATCTTTTTGAGCACAAAGTCTCCTTTCCTGAAGACATGAGGTCGGACCTTTTTGTCAAATGCCATCTTCATTCTTTGCTGATACAACTGACCGTGGCATAGTGCCGTTATTCATTTCTCTTCGATCAGGTTGAGTTCGTCATGTCGACTTTGACACCATTCAGCTTCTGTAAGCTTAGCTTCCATCAATACCCAAATTGATAGGATCTCTACTTCTATGGGAAGCACTGCTTCCATGCCATATACTAGAGAGAAAGGGGTTGCCCCTGTTGAAGTGCGGACAGATGTGCGATAACCGTGAAGAGCAAAGGGTAGCATCTCGTGCCAATCTTTGTAGGTTACAACCATCTTCTGAACAATCCTCTTGATGTTCTTGTTAGCCGCTTCTACCGCTCCGTTCATCTTTTGTCGGAGTATATCTGACACTTGTGACACTTCCTCATGTACTTGTAGCAGTCGGATTCCATTGTCAACTAATAGTACCATGCTCTTAGAATTTTTCTCACCATTGTGTGTTCGTTGGCATGAGTTCCAAAGGATCCTTCGTGAATTTCTTTTATCAGCGTGTTTGCTTCTGGTCTGTCTACACATCGGAGCAAGACCATGTCAAAATTTCTCTTATAGAGTGTATCACCGCTCAGGAAGAAACTGCTTGCCAGCCTTCTGAGGGTTTTCCTGTCCTTCCTTAGTGCCCCAGGTGGGTACTCTTGTTTTTGAAGGAAGCATTTGATATCGTGATACCAAGGTTTATCGTCTATGACTACTTCAATCGTGAAGATGTAAGTGGGCCGTTCAAGGCGCATTACGTCGATCTTAGGTAGGTCATTCCATTGACCTACACTAATCATGGAAGAGAGAGGGCTAATGCATCAGCCATGTGATTCTCATCACGAGGGGTGTGATGAAACTCAACTCTGTTGAAGAAGGGTAGCAACCTTCTCGCGTAGTCTTTGTAAGGAATCAATCCTGATTGGTATGTGTTCCAATCTCCTTTAATCTGATTGATAACCAGGGCTGAGTTGCCATATACTTCTAAGTTTTGATCCTCAAATCAATCGCTTCCTCGAGACCTATAATACAAGCTTCATATTCGGCCTCGTTGTTTGTGCACTTGAACGTCAGTCTGGCGGTGAAAGGAATGTGGGTACCCTGAGGGGTTATGATGATTGCCCCAATTCTGTTTCCGTAATGACTGACAGCTCTGTCAAAGATAAGCCCCCATTGGGAACCTGGTTCTGGCCCTTCACTGGGTAGCGGTTCATCGCAATCTTTCATTTTCAAATACATGACATCTTCGTCTGGGAATTCAAACCTAATTGATTCTTGATCGTCAATCGGTTGATGAGCCAAATGATTGGCTAAAATACTCCCCTTAACGGCTTTTTGAGCATGGTACTCTATGTCATATTCTGATAACAACATCTGCCAACGGGCAATCCTTCCCGTGAGAGCAGGCTTTTCAAAGACGTACTTGATTGGATCCATTTCGGAGATTAACCAAGCAGTGTGACGAATCATATACTGGAGAAGACGTTTGGCTGCCCAAGCCAAAGCAAATCAAGTTTTCTCAAGCATCGTGTACCGAGTTTCACAGTCGGTGAATTTCTTGCTCAAATAGTAGATGGCAGACTCTTTCCGTTTGGTTTCATCTTATTGGCCAAGTACACAGCCCATGGAGTCTTCCAGGACGGTGAGGTAGATAATCAGCGGCCTTCCTTCCACTAGAGGTGATAAAATCGGAGGGTTCAATAGGTATTCCTTAATACTGTCGAAGGCGGTTTGACAGTTTTCTGTTCAAACGTAGTCCTGATTCTTTTTAAGTAATTTGAAAATCGGCGCACATGTCGTGGTCATGAGGAATATGAATCTGGAGATGTAGTTCAAACGTCCCAGGAATCCTCTGACTTGTTTTTCAGTTTTCAGAGAAGACATTTCTCAAATGGCCTTGACCTTGTCAGGATCAACCTCAATTCCTTTCTGGCTGACGATGAACCCTAAAAGTTTTCCCGAACGGACACCGAAGGTGCATTTGTTGGGATTCAAGCGGAGTTTGTACTTTCTCAACCGCTCGAATAGCTTTGACAGATGGGCCACGTGCTCCTCTTCTTTCTTAGATTTGGCAATCATATCATCGACATATACCTCGATTTCTTTGTGTATTATGTCATGAAAAAGATTAGTCATGGCCCTTTGATAGGTTGCCCCGACGTTCTTCAAACTGAACGACATCACCTTGTAGCAAAAGGTACCCCATGGGGTAATGAACGAAGTTTTCTCCATGTCTTTCGGTGCCATTTTGATCTGGTTATAACTCGAGAATCCATCCATGAATGAGAAAACTTTGAACTTTGTTGTACTGTCAACCAGCATGTCAATGTGTGGTAAAGGAAAGTCGTCCTTTGGACTTGCCTTGTTCAGATCTCAGTAGTCGACACACATTCTGACTTTTTCATCCTTTTTTGGAACAGGTACGATGTTGGCTAACCATTGAGGATATTCAGACGTAGCGAGGAAACCCGCGTCAATCTATTTCTGTACCTCCTCTTTGATTTTGATGGCCATGTCCGAGTGAGTCCGTCTCAACCTCTGTTTTACTGGCGGACATTCTGACCTTAACGGTAGATGATGTTCCACGATGCTGGTATCCAACCCTGGAATATCCTGATAGGACCAAGCGAATACATCGGGGAATTCTTTGAGAAGCTTTACCAAACCCTTTCTGGCAGTTGGACTGAGCCGTGCCCCAATCCTGATTTCTTTTCTCTCTTTTTCCAAACCTAAGTTTACCGTTTCCAATGGCTCTTTATGAGGTTCAATGGACCTTTCCTTCTGTCTGAGTAATCGGGAGATCTCTTCTGGAATTTCGTCGTCATTTTCTTCTTCTTCAGCCTCAAATACCGGGAACTCAAAGTTGGGAGAAGGCATCGAATCGTATGTTTCAACGGGGTTTAAAACAAGCAATCTGCATGACGGTATGATTTATGTTTAGAAGAGATAGAGAGAATACAAGAGTGTGTGCAGTGTATTTCTTTTACTGCTTGTTTTTATTATTGAGTTGTTTTTTAGGATTACCATTTTCTGAAAAAAGCAAAAAGAAAAAACAGCAATTAATGCGGAGATTACAGAACGACGTTATTTTATTAATGAACAAGTCGATTCTTGAAACTACAGCCCTATAAAACAAAACTTTGTCGCTTTGGGCAAAACAAAGAGGGATATTTTACAGAAAGTGAGCCCTATCAAAACATCCGTTTCACCTGGGCAGGGTGAAAGGTTAAAGACGGCAATTACTCTGACTTATGAACAATCTTGGAACATCGACAATAACCCATTGGCGGCGAACTCCTCGGTGAATCATAAAATCTGGCACCTTCCTTGATTTGTCTTCAGAAATAACGCTGATTTCTGGTGGAGCAGGATCATTGGAATCTGTCTCCCAGGCAGAGTTGTCATAGGAGGATTCCTCTGTTGCATTTTGCATAGCATTTGTGCTCTCAGGTAGATCTCCCTATCCAGTTGGCTGGATGTCTTCGAGCCTGATACGAGAGCTTTCGGGAGCAGTGTACTTGACCATATAGTCGTATTTCCCACTTGGTTGTCCCAAGGTGTCCCACACTTCTTTGGAACTGGATGAGTCATCCTTCTCGATGACGCTGACCTCGAGAAAAACATAGTTAATGAATTCTAGCCCGACAAGCTTTGCCAGCTCATCTTTGTACGGGACATTTTCTGAATGACCTGAGTGTTGATCCCATGACATGGTGGGGACGCAGGTATTCTATTCAATGACGCTCAGCTGATTTTCGTTGTTCGGCTGATTTTCTTGCCCCAAGTCTCCTGGGTACGGCTGCCACATTGGCAGGCCATCCATCGGGCCATAATAGTTGTGATCAAAGTTGTTCTTCATCAGAGTGTCCTCATCTAATGAGTTTGGTGGAGCACGGCATCCTTCCGGATCACAATCTTTGTATATCATTTTGACATCTGACCTGGGTATAAATCTCGGACCCTGTGTAGGAAAGCAAAAGGGAGTCTGCATTTCGTCTTGAGACATATAACCGTCCTTGTTAAGATAGGACTCCCATTCTTCCTCCATATCAGAGGAATCATCTTTATTGATGGTATGCACTTCTTGAGGCACTGGGTGAAGGAAACCCCCACTGTGGAAGAAGTCTTGAATGGGATGAAGCCTTTCATTGCTGGTAGTAGCTGTCTGGGTACAGGTTGCAGAAAAACCAAGACCCTTCTTTGTTTTATTGTCAGTAGGAATGACTAGCTGTCCTCATCCTGTTGTATTGGCACTCTCAACTGCTTTGATAGCATCTTTGTACGAGGAAATCGAGGTTCCCTCTTCAGATTGATTGTCCTTGCTCACTGACAGTGCTTGGAAATGAGTTCCAATAACCTCCTCGGGTTCTACATAAGTAAATGATGATAAGTTACTCACGAGCAAGGCTTGTTCTCCACAGACCGTTACGAGCTGGTTGTTCTGGACGAACTTTAACTTTTGGTGGAGGGTCGAGGTGACCGCCCCAGCCTGATGTATCCAAGGTCTTCCTAATAAACAACTGTACGTTTCCTGGATGTCCATGACCTGGAAAGCGACTTGGAAAGTGTGAGGACCAATAGTTATGGGAAGGTCGCTTCGCCGATAACCGTTTTTCTGGACCCTTCAAATGCTTTGACGACGACCTCACTGGTTCTCATCGGGGGTCCTTTGAAGGATAATTGCATCAAAGTGGACTTCGGCATAACATTCAGGGATGACCCTGTGTCTACCAGTACGCTGGCTAAAGCATTGCCCTGGCAGCTGACCGTGATATTGAGCGCCATGTTATGACGGCGACCCTCTTCACGTAATTCCTCATTACTAAATCCCAAGTTATTGCAGGAAGTGATGTTAGAGACAATGCTATCGAACTGTCTGATTGTTACATCCTGTTCTACAAAGGCTTGCTCCAAGACTTTCTATAGAGCCTCCCTGTGCGCTTCTGAATTGAGTAAAAGTGATAGCACAGAGATCTTCGAAGGAGTTTGTAACAGTTGATTAACAATGTTGTATTCACTCATTTGGATGAGCTTCAGCATCTCATCGTTGTTTTTTGAAAGGTCGGGATTACTGGATTGACCGACTGGTGGATTGGGAACTTCTGTATGAGGTTCCTTTTCTTTGTTAAGTTCTCCAACTCCTCGGTTGAAGATTCGACCACTCCGTGTTACTTGACTGATATCTGCAATATTCACGACAGAGGGTAATGGAATTTCCTTTCCATTCTCGACTGTTGTTGCACCGTATTTGTAAGGGATAGCCTTAGTTGATTCATACGGTAATGGTCCTGGTAGATAGATGACTATGGGAGCCTACTTTTTTTTCTGACCATCTTAAGCAATTTCGATCCGTTCCTGGTTGGGAACTCTCGATTCGTCAAGTAGAGGGATGATGGTACAAACATCCCTAGTCTTCTGATGATCAGAGATTATGACAACATCCTCAATTTGATCAGCGAGGTAGTCCGGCGCCCAGTTGATTGGTCCGGAACCCGGATATGGGCGAATCTCTCTACGATCCACCTGACCCTAAAGAGTTGCTCGCACAAGGTAACATCCTTAGTTACTTTCCGAACAGACTCTACAATGTTCATAGTTGTGTGGTGGCACCTGGCCACGCCCACTTTGAATACAATGTAACCTCACTAAGTCAGTTTCTACAGATCGAACGTCTCGACTTTGATGCCGAGTAGGGTTCCCGTTGGTAATACTAATTTGCTGGGTGTCTTCATCCATATAGATTGGAAGCCACCAGTGGTTCAACAAGTGCTGAAGGGTTTCTTGGACAAGGGCACAACCTTGATTGTCTTCGCAACCTGCTTTACAACTCTGATAATCATGTGATACCAGAAACCCGAGCCGGACCTGTTTAGCATGTAACTCCACCAGGCTGGTATTCATCAAGCGAATATCGAAGATTTGAATCATGTTGATCTGATAGGGATTCTTATCCTCGTAGTCCTGGATCCATCCAAGATCCATCTGACGCTGGAGGGCCTCTTGTACAAAAGAGCATCCCTATTTGTTTACCGATCAAGTCAGACAGGAACTGTAATCGTGCCGCGGTAGATTATGATACTGGCTTTACCTTGAGTGCATCGCCACCAAGTTTACATTCATTGCACGGACGTCATGGTTCTGAATGACATTAGAATTCGTGTAAACCATGTTAACTCCATGAACTCGGTACTCTTGGATCCATCCGAGATCCATCTGTTCCTGTAGAGCTGATTGCACCACAGAACATCCTTGATTACTTTTATAGCAGATATCATACTGGTGATAATTGTGAGGTGGCACATGGCCATATCCACTCTGTCTACAATGCATCTTGACCAGATTGGTCCTTAACAAGAGTACATCATGAATTTGATAGACGTTGTTAGTCTCTCCCTCTTTCAAATTGACTGTAGCTTTCTCGTGTTGAGGCAGCAGGTTTATGAGAACATTAGGATTTGTATCCTTGAAAGATAAGACCCCGCTCCTAACAAGCTTTTGCACGTCGGATTTGAAACTAAGACAGTTCTCTATGTTATGCTCTGGTCCTCCTTGATGGTAAGGGCACGTCTGATTCACCTTAAACCAAAAAGGAAGATTTTCTGGTACTGTAAGAGGGGACTTAGTCTGGACATGCCCCTTAGCCAATAGTAACGGAAATAGTTCTGCGTACAATACGGGTATAGGATCAAATACTGGTGGCCGCGTTGTACGGTTGTTATTGTATGGAGGACGAGCCTGCTGAAGAGGCTGTTGAGTCATTTGCTGATTAGGTTGGCTATGTGCAACCTGAGGTTGATATGTAGAAATAGGCGCAGGATTGATAGCAGGAGTCACAGCCGCTACTGGTTGATAACGTCGCCTTTGCTTTCCGAGCCCAATATCTTGCTCTTTTTTCTTAGGGAGAGCACTACCGTATCGCTTTGTACTACTTGATGATCCAGTGTCTTTGACTAGACGTCCTTCTCGGATGGCTTCCTCGAGACGCACTCCCATACCGACCATCTCGGTGAAGTCACTGGGCGCACTGGCAACCATTCTGTCGTAATAAAATGAGCTTAAGGTCTTTAAGAAGATCTTTGTCATCTATTTTTCCTCAAGAGGTGGACAAATTTGAGCGGCAATTTCACGCCATCTCTGAGCGTATTCCTTAAAGGTTTCTTTGTCCTTTTGTGACATTGATCTGAGTTGATCTCTGTCGGGTGCCATGTCCAGGTGGTATTTATATTGTTGGACGAAGGCAATGCCAAGATCTCTAAAAGTGCTAATCGTAGCATGGTTTAAAACCATGTACCATTTTAGTGCGGCACCGGTTAAACTATCCTGAAAGTAGTGAATCAGTAAATCCTGATTCTCTGTCTGAGCTGACATTCACCGAGCGTACATCACCAGATGGCTCTGAGGGCAAGAGTTACCCTTATACTTTTCAAAGTCGGGCACCTGGAATTTGTGCGGGACTTTCACATTGGGGACCAAACAGAGGTCCGCAGCGTCCTTTCCAAATAAATCCTGATCGCGAAGGGCCTGCAGTTCTTTTTGCATTCCCAGGAACTGTTCCTGGAACTCATTCATTCTTTCGAACATGTTGTCGTTTCCACCAGAAGGTATCTGTGGAATCTGTCCTTCCGGGACAGTGTATACCACGGGCGGTGGTATAGTCATTATGGCCGAGACTCTCGGTGCCTCCCGAAGTTTGTAACCTTCAGGAGTTGCTGTCATGCCCCTGGCATCTTTGCTTTCCCGAAGTTTGTAACCTTCAGGCCCAGCGGTTCCTGCTACGGTTCCCTGATCCTCATTGATCGGCGGAACATATCCTTCCGGGATATAGTTAAGTGGCATGCCCCAGGGACGATCTTTTGGCATTTTGTACCTAGGATCGGACTTCTCCACTATGGGCGTTGAGGTGATCTCCGAGATCACAGTCCTTTGTAGCTGAGCTTCTGCCATGGCTTGCATGTCGTTATGAAGCTTTCTCATATCCTCTCTCAGAGCGTCGATCTCTTCTTTCAACTCTCTGTTCTCTTCCTCGAGATCATCCATCTTTTTCTGACGATTGGCCCGAGTATTGTACGAATGAGACAGTTTGACTCTAGAACCGAGACACAAACGTGAGATTCGTAGGTAAGAAAAATACGTGACGTGAGAATGATGAATGCAATGATTATATTAATTGTTTTTTTTGTTTAATCAAAATAAACTTCGACAATTAGATTGCAAATATCAAACAGTGGGGAAACCCCGTTTTATTGAATTCAAAGGTTGCGGAAATGGAAATACAGTAGATTACAAGGTGCGGAAATAGAAACCTAAGCTAAGGGGTCCCGAGTCCTCTCTGAGGAGAACTCGGGTGCTGATTCTGGTACATTCCTTTTCTTGGACCAGGGTTCTTGGTCATTCCTTTGCCAAGTGAAAGGAACGAGCAAATTCCTTTGGTCAACCTGATTATCCACAGCATGTTGCTCCAAAATCTCAATCAGAGCATCCTTATCTTTTAGCAGTCGCTGTATTTTGGTACACTCTACATTGAGGGTGCGGTACTTGTTCTTCCAAGACCTCCCCTCCTGTTGAACTTTGTTGAGAGTAATTTGAAGTTTTTCCGTTTCGGTTATGAAGTACATGACAGATTCCCTCGGCGGAAGAACTTCGTGACGAGGATAAGGCATCTTTAGCTTGAGAGCCCTAGTTTGTACCCAGTGGAGATAAGGCTCCACCGAGATACAATCTGGTTTTCCTAGAGACTCTCGTCCTTTCTTATGAACATGTTTCCAAGCATGCACTATTTCCATCTTTAGTGCCCTGTCATTTTCTCCTTCTTTGAAGAAAAGACCTTCCAGATGAGCATTATGCGGGACATACCTCATCGGGTATCCAAATTGACGACGAACTAATACTGGATGGTAGTTGGTTCCTCCCTTAGTTCCTATGAGGGGTACGTTGGGAAAGTTTCCACAACGATCAATGATCCTGATCCCGTCATAAATCCTAATGCACCAATCTATATCAGAGTTGGTAAGAGACATGATTTTCTATGACCAACGTAAGGCAATCTTACGATCCCAAAAAGCAGCAGACTTGGGCAACTGGGAGATAAACCATTTGTATAGCAGGAGTACACAACATGTGATCATCCCTCCGCTGTACAAATTTCCTAAGTGTACAGAATGATACGCGTCCACGAGCAAAGTTGGCACAGGGTTTCCAATGAGAAAAACCTTAATGGCGTTGATATCAACGAAGCTATTAATGTTGGGAAACAGAAAAACCCATAAGTGAGTAAGACAAGGATGCTTTCAAAATCAGTCATGTTCCCTATACTAGCAAAGTACAAAGCCTTCTTTGTCAGGAACTGGGCTGGCAAACCTGGGAGCCCACCCTTGGTGGTCATGTGAGTCTTGATTTCTGACTCATCCAAATAGATTGCTCTTGCAATGGTTTGATCCTTTGGAATGTGTAGATCGGTTAGGTGAGAATACTCCTCCAGCGTTGGTGTGAGCTGGTAATCCAGGAATGTGAAACAGTGATAGACGGGATCGTAAAACTGAATGAGTGCCTCCATGATTCCTTCAATCACATGGACTCTTAACAGAGGTAACAGACCTCCGTACTTGGCTCTGAAAGCTTCAGGGTTAGTGATCATCCTCGCTAATCCTCTCAAATTCTCTAGTTTTGGAACCCTGAAGGTATACTTATGAGTTCTCCTTCTACCGAATTCCATGAGCTCAATCTTTTTCTCTGACATTTGCAATCATTGTCTTAGTTTAATTTGAAAAAGAGAGACTAGAAGAGAAAATTTTCTTTGATGTAATGTTTTTTAGATGAATGCATGAATGCAGCACACAAAAACATAGAAAAAACATGGGGTCAAAGGGTCGCTGTCATGAAGTCAATGCTCTACCCCCCCCCCCCCCCCCCCCCAAAGGTTTATACTAGTGATTTTTGTACCTGTCTCTCAACATCATCAGCTCTTGTCGAGAAAACACCAGCGGGCCAGGAACCATGCTAGGTGATGTTTTTCGAAGAACCATCAGAAGAGGGTAGTATTGCATGACAACCATTTCCAATAGTTTCTGCACTACTAAAAGAGGTTTTTCCTAGGTGTATACTCAATCTTTCCACATGCGGCATCACACGCATTCCCATTAGCAGATAAATAAACACAGATATCAATTAGGAAAACCAGTATATATATTTGTCCTAAAGTCCTAGACTTTAAAGAGCTATGAATCCTATGTTCCTGACAAAAATGGCTCCCCGGCGGAGTCGCCATCCTGTGGTACCTTCCACACTTTTAAAGGTTTTTGACCTAAGATCCTAGTGAAGTCATCAAAAATCCTATCCCAGTGAAGTCCCTAGTGAAGTCATCATTCTTCGGTTTCTACCTGAGAGATAAAAGGGTGGGCCCCACGGTGTGAGCCATTTTTCTGTAGCGAGCGATTTTGGACGTGGTTCTTAAGCACTGCCGCTCTGGGTTACTACATGTCGATTCATTTTTTATCCTATTGAAGCTGATGAAGGAAGGGAAATAGATGTCTCCAACTAACCCTGCTTTGCAAACTGAGGTCAAATAGTCAAAACTGTTGGTTTACAGGTGCGATCAATGTGGGGGGCCTCTCTTAGGTTATTTTGGTTGAATTTAGACTTTTGGTAGGGAATACGGACTCAGATATTTTGGTGGATATGTGAGGATTTATGACCTGAGGATTTTTGATGTGGTGTGCTCGCTAAGATTTTTCTTTCAATCTTATGCCTACGTATTCCCGTTTACCGAAACAGGGAAATCAGAGCGATCATAGTTCCTCTTATTCTATGGGAGGAAATGGTGTTTTGGTGTCTTGTTCAAAGCCCAAGACGTGAAGCTAAAGGTGGTTTGTATCTTGTTCAAAGACCAAGATGTGAATCTGAAGGGTCTATTTGTATCTTGTTCGAAGCCCAAGATATGAAGCTAAAAAGGTGTTGTCTTTAGAGAGAATTTGTCATCTCTAAAGGGGGTCTGTTTGTCACGACTGTTGGGTGACTGACTATAAAGGAAGATTACTTTAATCGGGATATGTGAATCCTAGCAATGCCATAATTTCCTTTATAAGGGGTTTTAATCTGAAGGAGAAGACTTTAACTTAGTGTAGAGCAATGCCATCTTTCCTTAGGAATTTCTCATGCTAAAAGAGGGACAATGGCGTGGATGTAAATAATCCAGAGACTCGCCGCTTACAGTGATTAGATGAAAGGAGTTGTTTGTATCCTGTGAACGAGACACATTTTTGATGCTGAAAGGTTTATTGACTCAACCGGGGTTTTTCTTATACAAAGACTAAGAGGAGGCTATTTGCCCAACAAGTGGGTGTTTTTTGTATGTGTCTCGTACGAAGCCCGAGAGGGAGGCTAAAAGGTTGACTCAACAAGGGAGTGTTTTTATATGTGTCTTGTACGAAGCCCAAGACTGAGGCTAAAGGGGCCGACTCAACAAGGGAGTCTTTTATACTCAACAAGAGAGTGATTTTGTATCTCGTACGAAGCCCGAGATGGATGCCAAAGGATGATTGACTCCACGAGAGAGTCTTTTTGTATCTCGTACAAAGCCCAAGATAGAGGTTAAAAGGTTATTGACTCAACAAGAGAGTCTTTTTGTATCTCGTACGAAGCCCGAGATGGAGGCTAAAAGGGTTGTTGTTTCAGTTGAGTGACAGGTCCAGTAGGTTGGTTAAAAGAGAAAATCAGTTCGTATAAAGAGACTAATTAAAGGTAAGGCTATGCTTTGGGATTGATCAGAGGATCAGGGTTATTTCCTGTTCTTTAAGGAAATGGGGAATCCAGAGGGTATTGGAGACTGTCCGAGTCTACTGGTGTTTTTCCCTGCTTGAGAATGCCTTCGAGACTCAAGGAGATTAGATTGTCCAAGTCTAGAGTTTTATCTTTTGTACTATGCTTAAAGAAACAGTAGTAGTACGTTCACGGTAGAAAGATCTAGACTCTTTGAAAGACTTTTCTATTGAGATGACTAATTTCTGTTCTTATACCTCTAGGAGGTCGTCGGGACAATTTGTACGAAGCCCAAGAGGAGGTTGGAAACTTTTAAGAAGCCGAGGGACAATTTGTACGAAGTCCAAGAGGGGGCTCTCTTCCCGAAGGAAGAATCCTTATACGAAGCCTAAGAGGAGGTTGTGAATACTTCTAAGAAGCCATAGGGTCCTTGTACAATGCCCAAGAGGAGGCGGGGGTGCTTTTAGGAAGCCTGTGGGTCCTCAAACCCCGAGAAATTCAAGACAGGCTATTCACAGAGAATAGATCAAGCCAGGAAAGTTCGAGAATTTGGAAGAAACTCAAGAGATGCCATTCACGGAGAAAAGATCATCTCTGGGGACTAGAGTTTCTTTGACAATGTCTAAGGGTGACAGTCTGTGAAAGGGTTCACCGAGAATGCTGCCTTTCACGTCTCCATATTGTTTAACCCCAAGAGGAGGGAAGACTGTGTCTGGTAATACTATGGGGGATCTAGTTTTGTCTATTTAAGAGTGACCAACATGGCTTAGTACTAGACGTAGCTTCCGGGGAAACTCTAAATATCTATACTAGTATTACACAGTTAATATGAGTTTATGAAAGAAGACTTACAGTGAAACAGCCCCACAATACAATTATATGTATTTGAAAGCGGATAAAGAAAGCATATAAACACTTACTCAGTTGTAGAGCTTCCATGCTGTTTGGTTAGTTGTTCAACAAAGAAAGATTGAAAATAACAGTATATTCAAAATTAAAGGAGAAAGTATTTTGAAAAGATGTTGGGGCTTACAGCTCAAGGAGAGGCCCAAGGTTTATCAGTGATCGCACTGTCGTTTTGTACAGAGGGACTTATACAAGTGACTGAGGCCCAAAAAATTTTCTGTACGAGGGGGTGGGTCTTACACTCTCTCAAGAGGCCCAAGTGTTTAAAGAAAAAGAATGGGGCTTACAACACGAGGGTAGGCCCATATGATGGGTTTTTTTATTGGCGATCGCGCCGAGGTTTTCTTTTAACGCATGTGGACTTATACAATGTCTGAGGCCCAACAAGTTTTGGTTAAAAGGGGATTGGGTCTTACACTCTAATAGAGGCCCAAAAGATTTATTTTTGTACAAGTGGTGGGGCTTACAGCTCAAGGAGAGGCCCAGGGTCATTTGTTTGAAAAATGGCGATCGCACCGAGATTTTTGAAAACGCGGTGGGTCTTATACAATGCATTGAGGCCCAAAATGGTTTGGTTTTCAAAGGGGTTGGGTCTTACACTCTAATAGAGGCCCAATGGTTTTGAATGGGTCTTATAGCTCGAGGAGAGGCCCAGGGTTTGTTTTTCAACGGACAATGATCGCGTCGAACTTTTTGAAATACAACGGGACTTATACAATAAGTGAGGCCCAAAAAGTTTTGTATTTACAAAGGATTGAGCCTTACACTCTATTAGAGGCCCAAAAGTGTTTGAAAAAGTTTGATGAGGGTTGAATTAAACAAAAACCCTAAATTGTTTTCAAAATGTATTTTAATTGAATAAAAAATTCAATTAAAATGATCAAAATTGTTTAACATGTGGAAAACAAATTGTGATCTTAGATTAATATTTCAAAAATAATGTTTTGACCTACAAAATGATTAGAAATCATTAAAATTTGCAAAATCAAGAAGGAAAAAATATTTTAAATGTAAAAAACAATTAAAATATTAATTCTTTGCAAAAATATCAATTATATGAAATAAATAATATTTTTGGGATTTTTTGGTAAAATAAAATATTTTAACATTTTTGTGAATTATTAAAAAAAGAATCAACTCAAAATCATTAAAATTCAGAGAGAAATTAATTTTTGAATCAATTAAATAAAATCTCAAAATTCAAATATTCAAATTTTCAAAAAATGGCGCCAAGAACAAGGGCAAAAACACGCGCCACCCTCTGTTTCTGCAGATTTGCGTTTTCTATCCAATCTCACTGAATACTTGATTATATCATGCAATCTACATATCAATCTACTCGTTTTAACCTCACGATCATGTCTATGGTCTTTAATTTCATTTATTTTTAACAAGGAATAAGAAATCAAAGAGAAACCTCAAGAACCCTAATTTCTGCATGAAGGTTCTGAAATTCCACACACGATTCAAACAATGCAATTGATTGAGGGAAAACATTCCCTGCATGATTATGAACATATGGCCAAATTATTGTGCAGCAAAAATTGCATGGATCATAGAGTTAGAAGAGCTCATGCTTACCTCTTGCAGCTGGTGATCGTGTTTTGTGTTAGAGGTGTTACAGCTAAGTTCCAATGATCTGGATAGCTTCCCTAGGTGCCATGGAGTGTGTCTGGATGCTTGGAATGGATTGAAATGATCTGGAACTTGACTGAATTCAGTTACAAATGGCTCAGTCCATGCCACCTTGGTGTATGCATTGAATGCTCCAATCCAAAATTGGAGCCTTGTCCATCTTTTAGGCAATTCTAGGTTTGGCATGCTACTTCTTGTTCCAAGGACTTTGGAGGTTTGGCTCAGTGTTTGTCCCCTTTAGATTTGATCCTCAGAAGTGTCCAAAGTGATGACAAGGCTTGGAATTATCTGATTTTGCCAAATCGACCAAAAATGCAAAAAACTGCCTAGCCTTGGCAGTTTTCAGCAAGGCATATTGCCATTATCATATCTCTTGGCCCAAGTGGAATTTGGTGATGTTCTTGGCCATTTTGGAAAGCCCTCATATGATACAACAACTGTTTGATCATATTTGGTTTTGATACCTTTTGAATCCAAGTGAAAAATGCCCCTACATTTGGAAAAAAGTGAAGGCAGATTCTGACTTAGTGAAAATTTCACTAAGTGTTGGAAAAAAGTGAATTTTCACTTTTTGTGATTTTGATCATTCCATAACTCAAAATCCATGAGGAATTTGGAGGGAGGTCAGTTTTAAGCTTTTGTAGAGGGTAATGAGATCTACAAATCAAGCTTTGGATGGGGAAAAATGGCTTTGTGGTTTAGGAGTTATGATCCTCCAAAGTTGGTACCCTTGCCACTTTGTTCCATAACTTAGAAAATTTCTAAGTTTTTTATGGTTACCTCTTTTACAAGTTATCCCACTTTTCTTGATTTTTCTTGATGAATGATGATTCCAATCATACATTAACATCATTTTAGGGTTAAAAAACCATTTTTGTGAAAAATCTCAAAAAGTCAAAGTTGACTTTTGTGCACGGTTGACTTTTTAAAAGATGAATTCCAAACTGTGCGATCCTTTGGGAAATCATGTCCTTGACCTAAATCAAACTTTATGGACATGTTCCATGGGTGTTATAGGGTATATTGAATCATGTCCTAGGGTTTGGGAGCACGTCCTGGTCAAAAGTCAAAGATATAGTTGACTTTTCTCGCGAAACCATAACTGTAGTACTGATGAAATTGAGACTTGCTGCTCAAGCTTCCTGGATCAATCCATTATTACAAATGGATCAATGTGGTATGTTAGAGACCCTCAAATCCTCCTTTGAGGTCTTGGCTCATGATTTGTCCGAAAAGTCAACTTAGGGGTGAATTAGGTCAAGAAACCCTAATTCCTGATTTTTGATGTATGCATCCCCTGAGGTCAAATTGACTTGATGCTTGGGCCCATGAGGTTCCATGGAGTATTTTAGGATATGCTTTGAAGCATTGGCTCATGCCCAGAGGAAAATTTCCATCTGGAGGCCCTGGTCGACCAAACCCTAATTTGGTGACACTGACGATATTGAGGCTTGATCCACCTGGAAGGTTCTAATCACAAGATGATTTAGGACTCATTTGATTTTTATTTTCAAGATGAGTATTCATTTTTTAAAGGTTTAAAAACAATAAAAATGAATTTATTTACAAAAATACATACTATATTAAATAAATAATATAACTTTGATTTATTTTTTTTGGAATAGAATATTTTAACATTTTTGTGATTTTTTGCAAAAAGAACCAATAAAAAATAATTAAAATTGAGAGAGAAATTAATTTTTCAAATCATTAATGAAAATAATATGAAAAATAAAAAGTGGAAAAAATGATAAAAAAAAGGGTATGGGGCGAGGGGGATTCGAACCCCAGACCTCCAAGTTGCAGTGCGCGCCTTCTACCACTAGGGTGGTGATACATCCGTGTATCAAAACCACCCCATGAATACATAAGGGATGCCTTGTTTTAGGTCTGGGCAAGGCAAGGCAAGGCCATCTTTTGGGCCAAAAACGTAAAGGTTGTAACTTTCTCAATTCTCCATGGATTGAGACAAAATTTAGGTCTATCCTACCTAGAATTTCACAAGGAATCCAATGGTGCCCTTGGTTTTTTTTAGATGAGGTCCCCATTTTAAAACCCGATGGTGTTTTTGAAATAGGCCTATAATTGCATTTTCTATTCTACCTCATGTTACAGGAAAGAATTACATGACAAATTAGTTCAAACACAACATATACAACATGCATGAGAGGTGTATGATCAGTGGACTCCAAGGCAATGCACATTTCAAAGATTTCAAGTTGTGATGCTTACCTCTTTGGGAGCTTTTTGTGTTATCTGCCAAGTTTCTTGTGCCAGAAGTAATTTGATGCTTTAGACACTCTCAATTGATCCCTTAGAAGCTTTTAGAATGGTTGGAATAAGCTGGAATCCTCAGGAACAAGTTTGAGCTCTTTCGTGCAAAAGGGGCAAAAGTGACCAATATGACAACTCTCTCAAATAGTGTTCCAGATGTGGGGAACCATTTGGGACAGTTCAAGGATGATATTTGGAGTGTGTTTGAGGTTTTATCTGGTTTTGAAAGTGACTGAATCAAGACATGGCTTGAAAAATGCAAAAAAGTCCAATTTTGAGGTTTTGGAGGTGGACTTTGAGATTTTGGTGTTACATGTCACATATGAGAGTTTGGACAACTTAGATACAACATATTGGATGTGTTTGGATCATGAGCTGTGATGGAATTGTTCTCTAACTCAAAAACTCAGAGATACCTAGCAAAAGAAGGCATTTTGGCCTAAAGAGAGGGATTTTGAGGAAAGCATCAGTTTGGGTGCTTTAGTGTACTCAAACTGACCACAATTGATGTCTATTTATAGTGTGTCAAGTTTGTTTTGGCATCAATAGTGAATGGAGGCTGCAGCAGGCCTTTGGCCAATGCTATGCAAAAGGAATCTTAAGTCTCCTCTAGCCATTGACTTGAGATTAGAGCACAGGCTTTGTAGCTTTGGTTCAGAGATAAACTTAGATTGAATTCAGTTGGAATAGGCTCAGTTCATGCCACCTTGGTGCATCCATTGAATGCTTGGAAACAAAATTGGAGTCTTGGCACTTTTTAGCTCTTTTAGGTTTGGCATGGCTACTTGTAGATTCTTGGACTTGTGAGGCTTGGAGATCAGATCATCCCCCTTGGGTTTGATCCTCAGATGTGTCCAAATTGATGACAAGGCTTGGATTTATCAGATTTGGACAAATTGAACAAATGTACAAAAATCTACCTTGTAAAACCAGTTCAGGATGCCATGTTCCAAGGGTTGTATCTCCTTGCTCAAATGGAATATGGAGATGATCTGGTACTTGTTGGAAAGCTCTCATGGCATAATTCAACTTTGATATTCACCCCTAGACCTGGTTTGACTTGGATCAAGGTGAAAACTGCCCCTACATTTTGGAAAAATTAAGGCAGATTCTGACTTAGTGAAAATTTCACTAAGTGTTGGAAAAATGTCATTTTCATGTTTTCATCCATTTTGATCACTCCCTAACTTAAAATCCATGAAGAATTGGAATGAGATGTAGTTGACACTTTTAAAGTATGCCATGAGAGCTACAAATCCATCTTTGGACCATCCAAAATGGATGCTTGGATCTCAAGTTATGGTCCTTGGAAGTTGGTACCCTAGCCACTTTGTTCCATAACTTAGAAAATTTCTAAGTTTTTTATGGTTACCCCTTTTACAAGTTAACTCACTTTCTTTGATTTTTATTGATGAATGGTGATTCAAATCACATATTAACATTGTTTTTGGGTCAAAGAACCATAATTGTAAAAAATCCCAAAAAGTCAAACTTGATTTTGTGCATAGTTGACTTTTTATCGGATGAAATCCAAACTGTGCGATCCTTTGTGAAATCAAGTCCTTGACCTAAATCAAACCTAATGGATATATTCCATTTGTGTTATAGGGTGTATTGAATCACGACCCAAGGTTTGGGAGCATGTTTGGTCAAAAGTCATAGGTACAATTGACTTTTCCCTCGAAACCCTAATTGTGGTCCTGATGAAATTGAAACTTGTGGATCAAGCTTCTTGGATCAATCCATTGTTACAAATGGATCCATGTAGTGTATTGGAGACCCTCAAATCATGTCTTGAGGCCTTGGCTCATGTTTTGTCCCAAAAGTCAACTTAGGGGTGAATTAGGTCAAGAAACCCTAATTCTTGATTTTTTGGTAAATGCATCCCCTGAGGTTAAATTGACTTGATGATCGGGTCCATGAGGTTCCTTGGAGTATCTTGGGTTATGCTTTGAAGAATTGGCTCATGCCCAGAGGAAAATTTCCATCTAGAGGCCTTAGTCGACCAAAGCCCTAATTTGGTGACACTGGCGATCTCGAGGCTTGATCCACCTAGAATGTTGCAACTTTAAGCTTGATTCTTGATGTGGGAGTCCTCTTGATCCTTTATGGATGTTTGAGATGTTAGACAAGTTGAAGATCATGTTATTCCTTGATTGATCCTTTGTCTAAGTGCTCTGAGAGGGCTTGAAACCCTAATTTTTTATTGCAGTGAATGCTCCACCATCTTTGAGGAGATTGATGAGGCATGTAAGTGCATCCATATTGTGATGATGATTTGCACAATGATGGGAAATCTTAGTGGTCAAAATTTGGGGTATGACATTATGCACTTACCTCTTGAAGCTCCTTGTGCTATCTTGTAAAATACTTGTGCTAGAAGTAATCTAATGCCTTAGACGCTCTTGATTGATCCCTTAGAAGCTTTTAGGATGATCAAAACCAGCTGGAATCCTCAGGAACAAAAACTGGCTCTTTCTTGACCAAAATGGTAACTCACTCAAATGGTGTTACAATTGAGGGAAACTTATTGGGACAGTTTGAGGATGGTATTTGGAGAGTATTTGAAGTGTTGTTTGGTTTTGAAAGTAATTGGATCAAGACATGGCTTGAAAAATGCAGAAAAGTCAAAATTTGAGGTTTTGGAGGTTAACTTTCTGATTTTTGTGTTGTACAATGAGGATGAAGGTTTGAACACCTCCAATAGATGATTTATGATGTGTTTGGATAGTTATTTGAGTGGTTTTTGCTCTGGTTTCAAGGATCCCCAAATTGCTCCATAATGACTTGAAAATGAAGTAAGAGAGAGAGGGTGAGAAAACAAGGCTTTGGTATTGTTTTGGGGTATTTTGAAACATCAGAAATAACCTCTATTTATAGTAGAGGAAGTTTGTTTTTGAAGGAGTAGTGAGTGGATAAGGGAGCTTGCTATTATCCAATGGATTTTGTCATGTAGCACTTTCTTAAATGCCAAGGTACCAAGTGTCCTCTTATCTTGACTTCAACCAACTTTGCAGGTTTGAACACTCATGTTTCTTGAATCTTTTTGGCTGGTTTGTATCTGATTCATGCCACCTCTATGCATCACATAAATGCTTGATTCCAAATTTGAAAATCAAGGTTCATGTGAATGATTATTTTGCACATGTCAAGTTGATTTCTTGACTTAAGGGTTCAAAGTTGAAATCATCAAGTGATTCATCAAGATTCATTCTGATCTTGGAAGAGGACAAGGCTTGGAAGATGACAAAATTGGAAATGGAAATCGTGTGGCACAAGAAATGCACACAATCTGCCAAATGCTATCATGAATATCAGTTTGAGCAAGGCATGTTGTGAGGTTCATAACTCCTTGCTCAAGTTGAATTAATGGGAGTTCTTGTACTCTTTGGAAAACGTGTGTGACATACTTTAACTTTGATGTCCACCAATGGTCTTGGTTCAGCTTGGATCATAATGAAAAATGGCCCTAAAGTTGGTGAAAAACCAAGACAGATTTTGTCCAAAATTTTCACTAAGTGTTGGAAAAAATGGCCATTTTCATGTTTTTGTGATTTTGATCAATCCATAACTCAAAATCCATGAGGATTTGGAATCTTTTGTAGTTGACACTTTTGAAGTATGTTATGTGAACTTTCATTTGAGCTTTGGATGGAAGAAAAAGGCCTTAGGGTTTGGGATTTATGATCTTGCAAAGTTGGTACCAAATCCATTTTGTTCATAACTTAGAAAAATTTAAGTTTCTTATGGTTGCCCCTTTTGCAACTAACCTCACTTTTCTTGATTTTTCTTAATAGGTGATGATCAAAACCATACATTAACATTGTTTTTGACTTAGGGGAACCACATTTGTGAAAATTTTCAAAAAAGTCAAACTTGATTTTGGGCACAGTCGACTTTTTGTTAGATGAATTCCAAACTGTGCGATCCTCTATGCAATCAAGTTCTTTACCTAATTCAACCCTAATGGATGGATTCCATAGGTGTTTTAGGGTGTCTTGAATCATGTCCCAAGGTTTGGGAATATGTCTTGGTCCAAAGTCAAAGGTACAATTGACTTTTTCTTCAAAACCCTAATTGTGGTCCAGATGAAATTGAAACTTGTGAATCAAACTTCTTGGATCAATCCATTGTTGTAAATGGATCAATGTGGTGTATTTGAGGCCCTCAAATCATGTATTGGGGTCTTGGCTCATGTCTTGCCTCAAAAGTCAACTTAGGGGTGAATTAGGTCAAGAAACCCTAATTCCTGATTTTTGATGAATGCTTCCTCTGAGGCTATTTTGACTCTATGATTTGGTCCATGAGGTCTTTTTGAGCTTTTTGGATCATGTTTTGAGGTATTGGCTCATGCCCAGATGAAAATTTCTCTCTGGAGGCCCTGGTCGACCAAAACCCTAATTTGGTGACACTGGTGATCTTGAGGCTTGATCCACTTGGAATGTTGCAACCTTGTGGTCATACCCCAAATTTTGACCACCAAGATTTCCCATAATTGTGAAAGTCATCATCACAATATGGATGTACTTTCATGCCTCATCAGTTTCCTCAAGGAGGATTAAGCATTTACTATAATCAAGAATTAGGGTTTTGAGCCCTCTTAGAGCACTTAGACAAAGGATCAATCAAGAAATGACATGATCTTCAACTTTTATAGCCTTTCAAACATCCATGAAGGGTCGAGGGGTCTCCCACATCAACAATCAAGCACAAGATTGCAACATTCCAAGTGGATCAAGCCTCAAGATCGCCAGTATCACCAAATTAGGGTTTTGGTCGACTGAGGCCTCCAGATGAAAATTTTCATCTGGACATGAGCAATGCCTCAATGTATGGTCCTATAAGCTCAAAAGGATCTCAAGAGCCCATCCATAATGTCAAAATTACCTTGAAGGTCCATCTATCAAAAAATCAAGAATTAGGGTTTTGACCTAATTTAACCCTTGGGTTAACTTGTGAAGTGAGGCATGGCTTGAAGCTTCAAAATGAACTTCAAAGACCTCAAATACATTATATTGACATGTTTACAATATTTGATTGACTCAAAGAGCTCAAATCATAAACCACAAGAACTCAAAACCATCTGATCACAAATTAAGGTTTTTGATGGAAAAAGTAAACCATATCCTTGACTGTTGGCCTACCCTTGATCTCAAACCTTGGGGAGGGGTCCAAGGCATTCCTAAATACCCTTGTAGGTCATCCATGAAGTTTAATTAAGCCCAAGGAATGATTTCACAAAAGGATCACAAAGTTAAAATTTCATCTGATGAAAAAGTCAACTGTACAAAAGTCCAAGTTTGACTTTTTGGATTTTTGGTCAACCAAGGTTCCTTAACCCTAAAAAAATGTTAATATGTGATTTGAATCATCATTCATCAAGAAAAATCAAAGAAAGTGAGTTAACTTGTTAAAGGGGTAACCATAAAAAACTTAGAATTTTTCTAAGTTATGGAACAAAGTGTCTAGGGTACCAACTTGGCAAGGCCATATCTCCCAAACCCTAAGGCCTTTCTCTCCCATTCAAAGCTCAGATGGAAGCCCTCATTACATACTTCAAAAGTGTCAACTACAAGAGTTTCCAATTGTTCATGTATTCTGAGTTATGGTTGGATCAAAATGACAAAAACTTGGAATTTACCACTTTTCCAACACTTAGACAAAATTCTGTCTAAGTCAGAAAAACAAGTGAAACACCAAAACTTGGAGGGTTGTTTCACATAGTTCTAGGCTGAATCAATTCAAGATGTAAACATCAAAGTTGTTGTGCATATTGCCTACAATCTAGGGAACTCATTGGTATGAAACAACTCAGCTTAAGCCCAGAATTATGGTTGCTACAAGACACCATGGCAAGGTTGTCATGAAAAATCAGTTTGTGAGATTTCTTGCCATACACGATTTTGAGCCAAAAATCAATGATCACTATGCCACATTCATCCAATCTGATCACAAAGTATCTGATCCAACCAACAAACTTGGACTGATATGCCAAGAGCTTATCCTTGAGAATTGATGAGTTTTCGGCATATATGCCTTGAATTCAAAGGGCATTTATGTGCAATAGTGCACTTTTAACAAAGCCACTCTACTCAGTCAAGATGCTCACTTAAAAAACAATTAAAACACTTGAGGAATGTGGAATTGGTCAATACATAGCCCTGCTCTTGGGAGAAGCTAGTTTGCCTTGCATGAGAAGAAATGCCACCAAGCCAAAGCCATTGAATGTGATCTGATCTTGCAGCCATTCACTATTCCTCCAAGACAAGAGTTGATCCACTATAAATAGAGGTCCTAACTGATCATTCAAACTACACCAAAGCAGCTTACAACATTGCTTTCTCTCGTTTCCTTCTCATACATCAAATTTCATTGTTCTTGAGAAAGTACTATCGGGTTTTGAGTTGTAGGCCAATGCAACTCAAACCAATGGTTCACACACCTCATATATAACATATAGGAGTGATCTAAACCATTACATTCAATTTGTAACATCAGAATCATCAAATCACACCTCAATTGCTCAAAGTTACAAAGCAGCTGCAGGTTGGGTCCAGTTGGATAATCCAGAGGTTTTCTAATCAACCTAAGCACTCAAACACATCCCTTGAGGTACAAGAAAGCTATCCAAATCATTGGAACACAACTGTAACACCTCCAAATCAGAATTCGATTCTCACTTGTAGAGATCATTTACCCTCAATCAATTGTTGTTTAGAGTTCGTGTATAGGATTTCATTGAGTTCATTCCAATTTTAGGGTTCTTCAGGTTTTATCATATTATGTTTTGATTCACTTAATTTCAATAAAATTGAGTATTGCCATTGTGTTCCTCATCTAAAAACGCAGGATTTTCATATTTGAATCATGAGGAATGGTTGAGAAATGAGTGAGATAGGAGGCTTCACGTATTTGAGCTTGAGGATGAAGATGGCCATGGAGTCATTCTTCAGAAATTCAACCAAGTTTGCTATATATTTTTCCCTTGCCATATATTAAATGAATTGGCATTGCGCCCCAGTGGTTGATCAGCTAGTTTGTGTGTATTGAGCGAGCGAGAGGTCTGGGGTTCGAATCCCCCTCGCCCCAGACCTCTTTTTTATCACTTGTCCCATTTTAATATTTTTCATATTATTTTTGTTAATGATTTGAAAAATTAATTTCTCTCTCAATTTTAATCATTTTTTATTGGTTCTTTTTCTGAAAAATCACAAAAATATTAAAGTATTTTATTCTACAAAAAAATCAGATTTATATTATTTATTTAATATAGTTGGTATTTTTGTGAATAAATTCATTTTTATTGTTTTTTAACATTTTAAAAGTGAAGTTTTATCTTGAAAATCAAAACCAAATGAGTTCTAAGTCATCTTGTGATTAAAACCTCATTTTTCAAACCTTAACCAAAAATCACAAGTAGTTTATTTAAACTTATTTGGTATTTTTTATCATTTTATTAATTTTCTTTAAAGAATTACTCTTAAAAGAAAATGAAATTAGGGTTTCTTTGATTTTTGATCATTATCAAACATTTTTAAACATTTTGGGCCTCTAATAGAATGTAAGTCCCATCCTTTTGTAAATAAAATAAACTTTGGGCCTCTCCTTGAGTTGTAAGACCCAACCCTTTTTGTAAATACAATAATTTGAGCCTCAGTCATTGTATAAGACCCGATACAATTTTCAAAATAAACGGTGCGATCACCGTTTTTCCATGGGCCTCTCCTTGAGTTGTAAGACCCATCCCTTTGTACAAAAAATATCTTTGGGCCTCAGTCATTGTATAAGACCCGTTACAGTTTACAAACAACGGTAAGATTACTATTTTTCATCTGGGCCTCTCCTTGAGTATAAGCCCCAACAATCTTTTCAAAAACAACTTCCCTTTTGATTTAGGTTCAAATATACAGTTGTTATCAAAACTTTCTTTAATTTCTTGAACAACTAAAAATATAGCTATGGAAGCTTGCTCACCTGTAAGTTTTTATCAGCTTTACTTTACATGCTTTTATATATATAACTGTATTGTGGGAAGCTTGCTCACCTGTAAGTCCTTCTTTCATATCCTTTTAAATACTTGTCATATATCAACTGTATATATACTAGTATATCTGCTTAGAGTTTTCCCCGGCAACTAGGTCTAGAACTAGGTAAAGCCCGTTGGTCACTCTTAAATACAGTCAAAACTAGATCCCCATAGGATTTCCAGATATAGTCTTGCCTTCTCTTGGGCTTAAACAATGTGAAACAAAGAGAAAGGCATTATTCCCGGTGAAACTTTTCTCAGACTGTCACTATTAGAAATTGTCAAAGAAGTTCATTTCCCTAGAGAGGATTAATTCTCGGTGAAACCTCTCTTGAATTTCTTCAAACCCTAGGACTGTTCACTAAAGGATTAATTCTCGGTGAAACCTGTTTTAAATTCTTCTTAGGTTTGGGACCCACAGGCTTCCTAAAAGCATCCCCGCCTCCTCTTGGGCTTTGTACAAGGACCCTATGGCTTCTTAGAAGTTCTCATACCTTCTCTTGGGCTTAATACAAGGACCCCGAAGGCCTTTTAAAGGTATAAGACAACACTTAGTCATCCTTTGCTAGAGCAGTCTTTCCAGAGTCAAAGTCTCAGACCAATTTAGGGTTGATTCTCATCCCTTAAAACAACTGCCTCCTCTTGGGCATCATACAAAGATAAACTCTTCAATACCAGTAGACTTGGACAGTCTAATCCCCTCTAGGGTCTCAAAGATATTCTCAAGCACCTTACAAACAGAGGAGAAACCCTGGTCATTCTGGATCAATCTCCAGCAGAGTTAAAACCCATGGGTTCTAAAACCCAGTCTCTCTCCTAAAATTCCCCAACTAGGGTCAGTTTATCATCAGTATAACATTATCCCAAATCAGAACCTCAAGGCATCTGATACCCCAACTCTTCTGTAACCCTCGGCAAGATTTGATTCCCCATTTGGATCTGCCTCGGGATCTCAATAATCCCCAGCAGAAGATAGCCTCCTCTTAGGCTTTGTATAATGATTCTTCCTTTCTTCAGCACAGTTAGCCTCCTCTTAGGCTTTGTACAATGATTCTCCCTTAGCAGAGCTAACCTTTTCAGACTCTCTTGTTGAGTCAATCACCTTTGCAGACTCTCTTGTTGAGTCAATCACTTTTTCAATACTCTCTTGTTGAGTCAACCCTTTTTAGCCTCAATCTTGGGCTTCGTACAAGACAGATAAAACCATTCTCTTGTTGAGACAATCTTTTTCAGCCTCCTCTTAGGCTTTGTATAATGATTTCCCCTAGCAGAAGTTAGCCTCCTCTTAGGCTTTGTATAATGATTTCTCCAGCTTGTTCAGCCATAATCCTGGGCTTTGTACAGGACAAATAAAAGCACTCTCTTGTTGAGTCAAACCTTTTCAGCCTCAATCTTGGGCTTTGTACAAGACACCATATAAATTTCCCTAAGCAGAGTCAATCCTCTTTTCAGCCTCAATCTTGGGCTTTGTACAAGACAGATAATACTCTTCCGCAAAGTCAAACTCATTTCAGCCTCAATCTTGGGCTTTGTATAAGACACCTAAAATATCCTCAGCCGAGTTAGTAAAAGTCTTTTTCAGCCTCAATCTTGGGCTTTGTACAAGACAGATAAAGATTTCTTTCCCACCAAGTCAGTCTTCTTTTCAGCCTCAATCTTGGGCTTTGTACAAGACATATACAAACCCTCCCCGGCGGAGTCAAACTCCTTTTTAGCCTTAATCTTGGGCTTTGTACAAGACAGACAGAACATTTTCCCCGGAAAAGTCAAACTTTTAGCCTCATTTTAGGCTTTGTATAATGATATCCCCAAAAGAGTCAGTCTCTTTTAGCCTTAATCTTGGGCTTTGTATAAGACAGATAAAAACTCTCTTGTTGAGTCAGCCTTTTCTAGCCTCCTCTTAGGCTTTGTATAAGGACTTCCTCAGTGGAGTCAATCAACCTCTTAGCTTCAACCTTGGGCTTTGATCAAGGCACACAAAAATCAACATCCCCTCATAGGAAATCAAAATCCCTCTATAGGAAGTCATTTCTCTGTATTATCATATGTCAAAACAGAAAAATCAAAACAAACCTTAATTCCAGATAACTGTTGTAAGTGGCATACTTGTTGATTCAAATATCCAAGTTGTCGTCCATCTCTTGTCCTGGTAAAACTCCCTTCTTTCATCTAATTGATGTAAGCGGCAAGCCTCTGGATTATTTATATCCACGCCACTGTCCCTCTCTTAGTATGAGAAATTCCTAAGGAAAGATGACATTGCTCTACACTGAGTTAAAGTTTTCTCCTTCAGGATAAATTCCCTATAAAGGAAATTATGGCATTACTTTATTCTCATATCCCAGTTAAAGTAATCCTCCTTTATAAACAGTCACCAACAACTGTGATAAATAGACCAGATGTGTCCCTTTAGAGATGACAAATTCTCTCTCAGTCAAACATTTAGCTTCAATCTTGGGCTTTAAACAAGACACAAATACTCCATTTAGCTTCAATCTTGGGCTTTGAACAAGACATCAAACATCTTTTTTCTCCCTTATAATAGGAGGAACTACGATTGCTCTGATTTCCCTGTTTCATTTAAACGGAAATATGTAGGCATAAGATTGCGAAATCTTAGCGAGCATACTAAAAAAAACTCTAGGTCCAGTACCTTCATACCAATCAAAACTTAGGTCCAGTACCTTACCAAAAACATCAAAAACTCACTCTCTCTCATATTTCCCAAGAAACTTTCCCAACCCATTAACGGATAAACACCATCAAGTACAAAGCAGAACCTAAAGCTAATAACCTGTGGATAACCACATATAGGATGGGTAACTGACAACTCCCCATTGTATAACTTGATCTCGAACTCCCTGAATCTCTTTAAGCGTTTGTTCAATTAAACATTCGCGTGCAAGGTTAGTTTTAGATAGCTTCTCTTTCCCTTCCAGCTTCACGGGATAAATAAGAAATAAAAAAGTAGCACCCCCCTCTTCTCCATTGAGGAGAAAACCCAATTCCATGCGATAAGGTGGTCGCGTCACCGACAAAAATCGCACACTACACTTGTGCTTGATTCTTGATGTGGGAGACCTCTTAATCCTTTATGGGTGTTTGAGAGGCTAGACAAGTTGAGGATCATGTTATTTCTTGATTGATCCTTTGTCTAAGTGCTCTAGGAGGGTTCAAAACCCTAATTCTTGATTGTAGTGAATGTTCAACAATCCTTGAGGAAATTGATAAGGTATAATGGTACACCCATATTGTGGCAATGACCCTCACAATGATGGAAAATCTTGTGGTCAAAATTTGGGGTATGACTGATGCCCTTATTTAATCTTCTTGGACCCGAAGGTGTGAATGGCAGAGATATTTGGACATTCAGGGTGCAAGAGGATTAAATATCAGAATACCTGAAATTTTGGCGGTGGTTATGAATAGCAGTTTGCTCATCCATCTTCTTTTGCTAAGCAATGTAACTTAGAAAATGGTAAAACTTCCCCTCGAACTTGGTCTTCAGCCACGGAACTGGTCTTAGTTTTCTTTTGAAATAAACTTCCCCTCGATCCTGGTCTTCAGCCATGGAACTGGTCTCAGTTTTCTTTTGAAATAAACTTCCCCTCGATATTGGTCTTTAGCCATGGAACTGGTCTCAGTTTTCTTCTTGTTGAGTTCCTTCCTCGACAGGGAACGCTATTTGTAGCGGTCTTCATCAAACTTCTTGCCGAGTTTTTATTGGGGAGACGCCATTTAATGGAGAAAGATTTGATGTCAGACTTACTGGGGAAACCCATTTGTCTGAACTGTAGAGGTGCACAAACTTCTCTGTTAGAGATGCCATTTTTCGATCTTATTGGGGAAAACGAGTCTCTTGAGAGACCATTTTTTTTGTTTGGTGAGGTTACATCATACTTTTCTTCCAGATCTTTTCGGAGAAATGCCATGTGATGTGATCCAATTTTGAGGTGCTGATGACTTCATTAACATCGAATTTCTTGGGAGAAAAACCGATGTATTGCCGAGAGTCTTTGGTTAAGAGGCTTTCTCTGGGGATTCTCCTTAATCCGCCGGGAAAGCGAAAATATCATCTTAAATGGTGAAAAGTGATGTTCCAGAGGTGTCTATTGAACATCTTCTTGCCTTTCAGAGGTTCAAGTTATCAAAGTGGTCGAGGACAGTCTCCAATCCAGAAATAAACTGGGGAGAGATTGTGTAGACGATACATTTCCTGACGAGGAAAGAACTCAAACCGGGATTTTGTCCTATCTGATGTGGAAAGGAAAACTGATAACTTTAACGGAGAAAGGACGTTTATCACTTGGGGAAAAGAATGACCAGAGTGATACTAATGCAACATATGTATGAATATGAATCAATCATGCATGATGTATGAATGTTTATGCTGACAAAACAGATGTGACAAACAAACTAATAAATGAACACGGCTGGATACTTGGCCACTGCGGGGGACAAGAAGTATCATCGGTTCAAGATAGTGATCATTTCCTTCTTAGGAGGGGTCAAGGAGGATGTCTTGACATTTTGTATTGTTGCAAGTTGTGGGAAACTTGACAGTGCATGTTGAATGGTTCTTATTGGATGCTTAAGAATCATTAATTGAGTCCGGAAGAATTTATTTTCTTTGCAGACTAGAATCATAATCTTGTGAAGAAGTCTCTGTAGTGTCAAATCAGAAGAAGAGTCTAGGAAGAATAGACAATGTCTGACATGATGTCAGGACATTGTTATAAAACATGTTTGCATGTAATAGGCTCTTTGGTCGGCGTTCTCAAAAGAAGAAACTGTCAAAGCAGTCTTGGTTAAAGCACTATTAGTGGAGTTATTACCTTCGATTAATGGTCCTTCGAATTTACCAGCATTATTTTTCCTAGGTTTGTTACTTCTTGAGGAAAGGGCTCGACTATAAATAGGATTGCTTTGATGGTCTGTTGTCTCAATACTCTCTTTGGGTTGGTGACAGATGGGGTTCTTCAAAATCTGGGTATGTTGTGTCTGGGTTTGGAGCTGTCTTGGTTGCTTTTGCCAAGTTTTGGCTAAAAAGGGGGAGAATGGTTTTTTGCTGTTGCTTGAGATTGGGTACATTCCTGCAGTTGTTTTGCAAGAATGTTGGTTAAGATGTTCTGACAGTTTAACAATCTTATTTTCCTTGTGTCTTGTGATCTGAGTTGTGAAGCAGGTTGTGTCTTGTGACCTGAGTTACGCAATCTATGCTCTTAGTGTTACGAAACCTACAACTGTTGTTTCTTTTCTGGAGGAGTCTTCTGGTTCTCAAGACCTCTCTTGAAAGAAGGGAGAATGTGTTGAGGGGGAGACTGTCTCAGACCTTAGCTCCAATCAATTCTCAAGATAAAGGAGTCTTGATGAAGGAGCCTTGCTGTTTGCAGAATGCAGAAGAAAAAGTTTGTTTTAGCCAAAATTTGTCAAAATGGGGAGATTGAAAGCACCTGGTGTTTGACTAAATTTTTCTAAAACATTCTGATGATAAACTTGAAGAATCTGCAGAAGAAAAAGATGTCGAAGGAAATGTCTCGACATCCTGACTGACTTGGTATGTTAGCAGGTTTTAATCTGTTGCAAGAACTAAGGAGCAGATCAAGGAAACACGAGAGAAAAGATTGAAAACCCAAGACAACAGAAGACTATATAAGGAGACTTAGACCTAGGGTTACCGGGACTGTAACTTTTGTATCACTTATAACTTTGTAACCTAGTTCTCTTGTGTTGAATAAGGGTTTAGGGTTTGAGAGTCGTTGGCTCTCTTAGGAGTTGTAAGTCTCCACGCTGTATTATAGGATGCAGGGTGGAAGGCATAGGTACAGGGACACAACCAAAAGCCTATAGGTAATGGTTATTGTATTGTTCTTGGACGAAGCTTTAAAGCAAGTCCAAGATAACTTGGAGGTCAAGAAAACGCGACTGGTTCTGTATTGGCAGAAGACATAGGTATCACAAGTTGTGATTAGGATGTGAGTGGGGTATCTCATACCAGGGTTGTAAACGTTTAAGTTTAGCCTTGGCAAAGATGTTTATTGGGTAGATGTTAGGTATAAAGTTGTAAACGGGGGAGTTTAGCTTTATAACAGTTCTACAGATAGTGAAGTCTTCGTCCTGGATTGGTATCCCCCAGATGTAGGTGAATTGCACCGAACTGGGTTAACACATACTGTCTTATTTATCATTCTGCAATTTACAGTCTTGTTATTATTCTTGACTAACATGTCGGATCAGATGTCGTGACATCTGTGAGTGTGCAGTTTTGATATTCAAGGTATTAGTCTGCTGTTGTGCCTTCTAGTTTAAATGATTATGCAGCACAATGACTTGACATGTGCTAGGACATTTGTTGTCTGCATAGGCCAGAATTTCAATTGGTATCAGAGCAGGCATCCTGTCTGGTTCTAGATGAGATCTTTGGGAGATACTTTCTGGCGTCTTAAACAAGGAGGAGTTTAAAGATCAGATCAATCAACTCAGACATACTCAAGGGTATTAATGGATGAGATGGATGTTCTGGATCGAAGGGAGTAACCCGGAGGTTGTTCATGTTGCTGAGGAGATTCTACAATAACTACAGGAGAAGTGGCTAGTTCTTTTGTTGGTGTGTCTTATAAGATGTTGTGACATCTTATTAGGGCAATCAGGATCTGTTCCTTGGTGGTTCCGCTGCATGTGTTTCTGATGGAAGAGCTCTAGAATTATGGGATTCTAGAGTTGTTACTGAAGATAGTTGGTGGAAGGTCTCAATCGTCGGCCTCTTTATATCTGAAGATATCTGCATTCTTTTATTCCAAAGTCGGGAGCGATAGAGTAAAGGGAGTTGTGGTTAGATATCTGGTATGGTGACTTGGTACTTGGAAGCTTGGTTTCTTAGTGCAGTTTGGAGTCAGTTGAAGAGGAGAGGAGTTAAGTTAAAGTTTATCAGGTTCTTGCTCTAGGAGTTTGATAAATGTTTGGTCGGCTAGGTTGTCAAAGATACTTGAGAATTCTCTCAAGTCCATTCATAAAGGCATCTATGTCGTGTATTTGGAGTCTTCTAGTTACTCTTCTGACTAGAAGGTGTTTCTTTGAAACACGATCTGAAGAAAGTGGAGGTGATTTATTTTCACCATCCAAAAATAGCAAGGAAGGATTCATCTCTCTTGACCCTAAGAGTGGATCCAATCTGATTGAAGAGTTATTAAGGTAAGTAAGATTTGTTCAGAGAAAGTCTTATTTACTTGAGTCAAGGGTGGCAGCCTTGGTATCTCAACATTGTCCTTGAAGAAGATACTTGCAAAAAGGAATGAATACTTTATAAGTGATCATGACATGATCTGGTGGAGCTCAGCTGCAGCGGTGAATAAGGGTTATTGGACAAGGATTTAAGATCAATTGCTATTTGTGGAATCCACACGTATTTAATTGATTATCCTTGAGATTCAAGATTGTTGATGTTCAACAAGATGTTGGAACATCTCATCAACAGAGTTTATGCAGAATCATGGGAGGGGTACTGCATACGCTTTAGCATCTGTTTTAATCTTGGGTGTTGACCTAAGAAGTGGCTTCAGTCGGGTGTGACAGAAGCATGTGTTCTCTGGAGAGTTTCCAGGCAAGAAACTAGTCTAGACTTTGATGTTGTTGAAGATGAAGATCAAGACATCATAATCTTGGTGATTACAGCTTGAATCAGTTTATTTCTGATCTAGGTGTTTTGGAGCATGGTCTGCTCTGGTTGTGAAGATCTAGGATAAGTGGCAGTTATCTCTGGTTTTCTATTGATGGCTCTACTAAGGGAAGTGGCATTCTTTGGTATGGATATGGGGTAGTCTTGGACTACTTACTTTCTGAAGATTCAGACGTGGCAGGTTTGAAGTCTTTGGAGTTTCAATGCAGGATGGAGGTTGTCTACTCAAACTTGGCTATTGAATCAAGTCTATGAGAGCATGGAACTCTTGTTCTGCAAAGGGAGGAGGTTCTTCTAAGTGGCAGAAGGAGGAACTGAATTCAACAGTTGGATGTCATATCAAAATGTTCTGACATCTATCTTAACATCAGAAGTCTCTGCTGGTGATGTGGCACATCAGCTTAAGATAAGGTGATCTACATGAGAATGGAAGTTATGGATGCTTCAAAAAGGTCTATCTCATGCAGTTTGTGGGAGCTGTGGATGGGAAGATGTTACATGACTAAGAGGCTTGGTGGAACCAAGATGTCTTGCTGTGGGGCAAGTAGTTCTTGTGACTTGAAGATATAATTTCATTAGTGGATCAATGTATCTTGTGGGAGTTTTGAAGATGAGCGAGGTCAATCGAAAGGTGGCATTTGGTTGATTTCACAATGTGCATTCAAGCAGGATGCTTGAAATTGATTGCTCTTTTGAAGAAGAGTAGTTAGTTGAAATTGTAAGGAGGTTCTGGTTCTCTGGGAGCTTGTGGCAGAAGTTCTGGGTTGAGGATAGAAGCATACCTTCTTTGGTGGATGAGAGTTTATTTATCTCTGGGTTTCTGAAGTTTTCTTTGTTCAAGCTGGTGGCGCAGTGTTGTTTGAAGATCTTCAGTGTGGATTACTATGATGATAGTAAGTCCAGTGGTGGAGCATATCAAGAACCATGGTGTGTGGTGTCTGTGATGTGTGGAAGATGTTCTAACTGATGTTAGAACATCTTTGGGTTGGATATCCTTGGTGAAAGATTTCAGGTTCTGTGAGGAACAGGTTACTTGCATCGTGTCTAAGAGGTATCTACATTATCATCCAGGAGAATGATGGAGTAGAAGGATTGCGTTGGAAGGTAGATGTAAGTGTTTGTGAAGACTGAAGTGGATCATGAGTTGATTGCTTGGAAGTCTGTTTCCTGAATGCATTCAGAAGTGGAGATTCACCAAAAATCAGAAGTATTCCAGGTTATCATATGGGAGAATGATAAGAAATGACTGTCTTGGATTGCGGGGTGTCAATCTCTATTGCTGGCTGGGTAAGGTCAGTGGAAAATCTTGCATAAGGGGATGGTGCCTCTGGAAGCAAGTCATGCTAGTAGTGGATCAGTTTAGCAGATGTGAAGTTCTGGAGCATGCATACGATAGCTGACATCATTATAACAATCTAAGGGGCCCTGTGCGTCTCTTTGAGGAATGTGAAGCATTCTGATTCAATTGGTTTGTGCCTGAAGCAGCTGGAGGTCTATACATGAGAATTCAAGAGGAGTTCGTGTGGTGTGTAGATGGTTGTAGGATAAGGGGGATCAATGGGACTTTGATCTCAAGCCAAGAGTTTGTTATGGTTGGTATACACTTCCTCACGGGTAGCATGATGGTGATCATGTGTGAGTGATTATTGTTTCTTATCAGAGGGAAAAATAAGAGAGTTGATGATTGCGTTCAGCAGGTGTGTTGAACAGAGAGTGCGCTCTTGAAGATATGAAGATGCGTCTTATGTTTTCCAGTCATTAGCTTGGGTGTTCTGTGGAGGAGCACCAGTTACCTTAGTCAGGGGGAGAGGCCTTTTGATCTGAGATGAATTTCCAGTTTGCATTTATGCGTCAAGCAAACTGAGATGTCAAGGAGGATGGCTTGACATTATTGTTTAATTTCCAGTTTGCATTTGTGCGTAAAGCAAACTGAGATGTCAATGAGGACGGCTTGACATTATTGTTGAAGATCCAGTTTGCATTTGTGCGTCAAGCAAACTAAGATGTCAAGGAGGATGTCTTGACATTTTGTATTGTTGCAAGTTGTGGGAAACTTGACAGTGCATGTTGAATGGTTCTTATTGGATGCTTAAGAATCATTAATTGAGTCTGAAAGAATTTATTTTCTTTGCAGACTGGAATCATAATCTTGTGAAGAAGTCTCTGTAGTGTCAAATCAGAAGAAGAGTCTGGGAAAAATAGACAATGTCTGACATGATGTTAGGACATTGTTATAAAACATGTTTGCATGTAATAGGCTCTTTGGTTGGCGTTCTCAAAAGAAGAAACTGTCAAAGCAGTCTTGGTCAAAACGTTATTAGTGGAGTTATTACCTTTGATTAATGGTCCTTTGAATTGACCAACGTTATTTTTCCTAGGTTCGTTACTTCCTGAGGAAAGGGCTTGACTATAAATAGGATTGCTTTGATGGTCTTTTGTCTCAATACTCTCTTTGGGTTGGTGACAGATGGGGTTCTTCAAAATCTGGGTATGTTGTGTCTGGGTTTGGAGCTGTCTTGGTCGCTTTTGCCAAGTTTTGGCTAAAAAGGGGGAGAATGGTTTTCTGCTGTTGCTTGAGATTGCGTATATTCCTGCAGTTGTTTTTCAAGAATGTTGGTTAAGACGTTCTGACATTTTAACAATCTTATTTTCCTTGTGTCTTGTGATATGAGTTGTGAAGCAGGTTGTGTCTTGTGACCTGAGTTACGCAATCTATGCTTTCAGTGTTACGAAACCTACAACTGCTGTTTCTTTTATGGAGGAGTCTTCTGGTTCTCAAGACCTCTCTTGAAAGAAGGGAGAATGTGTTGAGGGGGAGACTGTCTCAGACCTTAGCTCTAATCACTTCTCAAGATAAAGGAGTCATGATGAAGGAGCCTTGCTGTTTGCAGAATGCAGAAGAAAAAGTTTGTTTTAGCCAAAATTTGTCAAAAGGAGGAGATTGAAAGCACCTGGTGTTTGACTAAATTTTGCTAAAACATTCTGATGATAAACTTGAAGAATCTGCAGAAGAAAAAGATGTCGAAGGAAATGTCTCGACATCCTGTCTGACTTGGTTTGTTAGCAGGTTTTAATCTGTTGCAAAAATTAAGGAGCGGATCAAGGAAACACAGGAGAAAAGATTGAAAGCCCAAGACAACAGTAGACTATATAAGGAGACTTAGACCTAGGGTTACAGGGACTGTAACTTTTGTATCACTTATAACTTTGTAACCTAGTTCTCTTGTGTTGAATAAGGGTTTAGGGTTTGAGAGTCATTGGCTCTCTTAGGAGTTGTAAGTCTCCACTCTGTATTATGGGATGCAGGGTTGAAGGCATAGGTACAGGGACACAACCAAAAGTATATAGGTAATGGTTGTTGTATTATTCTTGGACGAAGCTTTGAAGCAAGTCCAAGATAACTTGGAGGTCAAGAAAATGCAACTGGTTATGTATTGGCAGAAGACAGAGGTATCACAAGTTGTGATTAGGATGTGAGTGGGGTATCTCATACCAGGGTTGTAAACGTTTGAGTTTAGCCTTGGCAAAGATGTTCATTGGGTAGATGTTAGGTATAAAGTTGTAAACGGGGGAGTTTAGCTTTGTAACAGTTCTACAGATAGTGAAGTCTTCATCCTGGATTGGTATCCCCCAGATGTAGATGAATTGCACCGAACTGGGTTAACACATACTGTCTTATTTATCATTCTGTAATTTACAGTCTTGTTATTGTTCTTGAATAAGATGTCGGATCAGACGTCGTGACATCTATGAGTGTGCAGTTCTGATATTCAAGGTATCAGTCTGCTGTTGCACCTTCTAGTTTAAATGATTATGCAGCACATTGTCTTGACATGTGCTAGGACATTTGTTGTCTGCATAGGCCAAAATTTCAAAGGAGAAAATGACAGGGCACTAAAGACGAATAGTGCATGTCTGGAAACGTGTTCACAGGAAAAGAAGAGAGTCTCTAGGAAAATCAGACTGTGTCTCTGTGGAACCTTATCTCCACTGGGTACAAACTAGAGCCCTCAAGCTGAGGATGCCTTACCCTCGTCAAGAAGTTCTTCCGTTAAAGGAATATGTCCTTTATTTTATGTCTGATACGGAAAAACTCCAGGTCACTCTCAACAAAGTTCAACGGGAAAAGAAATCTTGGAAGAACAAGTATCGCATTCTCAATATGGAGTGTGCTAAGATACAACAACTGTTGAAAGAAAAGCATGATTTGATCGAGATTTTAGAGCGACATGCTGTAGAAAATCAAGAAGACCGAAGGAATTTGCTCGCTCCTTTCACTTCGCAAAGGACTGACAACCCGACAACGGCTCAAAAGCCCCGGTCAAAGAAAAGGAAAATACCAAAACCAGCACCTGAGCTCTCCTCAGAGAGGACTCAGGATCCATGAACTTAGACATTTCCTTTTACAACACTTTGTAAAATACTGTATTTCCATTTCTGTAATCTTTGAATTCAATAAAACGGGGTTTCCCCACTGTATGATATTTGCAATCCAATTGTTGAGGTTTCTTTTGATTAAAACAAAAAAATTAAATATAATTATTGCATATCATTCATCATTCTCGTATAACGCATTCTTCTTACCTACGAATCTCACGTCTGTGTCTCGATTCTAGAGTCAAACTGTATCATTCGTATAATACTCAGGCCAATCGGCAAAAGAAAATGGATGATCTCGAGGAAGAGAACAGAGAGCTGAGAGAAGAAATCGACGCTCTGAAAGAAGATCTGAGGAAACTTCACAGTGACATGCAATCTTTGGCAGCAGCTCAGAAACAACAACAAAGGGCTGTGATCTTGGAGATCACATCTACGCTCATAGTAGAGACGTATGATCCTCGGTATAACATGCCTAAAGATCATCCCTGGGGCTTGCCACTCAACTATATCCCTGAAGGGTATATTCTGCCGATCACAGAAGATTCGGAAACTGCAGCAGGAACCGCTGGGCCTGAAGGTTACAAACTTCGGGAAAGCGAAGATGCAAGGGGCATGACAGCAACTCCTGAAGGTTACAAACTTCGGGATAGGAAAGCACCAAGAGTCACTGCCCTAATGACTATACCACCACCCGTGGTACACACTGTCCAGGAAGGACAAATTCCACAGATACCTTCTGGTGGAAATGAAAGTATGTACGACAGAATGAATGAGTTCCAGGAGCAATTCTTGGAGATGCAGAAGGAACTGCATGCCATTCGCGGTCAAGATTTATTTGGAAAGGACGCCGCAGACCTTTGCTTGGTCCCCAATGTGAAAATCCCTGACAAATTCAAGGTGCCCGAATTTGAAAAATACAGGGGTAACTCTTACCCTCAAAGTCATTTGGTGATGTACGCTCGAAATATGTCAACTCAGACAGAGAACCAATAGCTACTGATCTATTATTTTCAAGACAGTTTAACCGGTGTCGCACTCAAATGGTACATGGGTTTAAACCACACCAAGATCGTCACTTTTAGAGATCTTGGCGCTGCCTTCGTTCAACAATATAAGTATAACCTGGACATGGCACCAAACAGAGATCAACTCCGAGCAATGTCACAGAAGGACAAGGAAACTTTTAAGGAATATGCTCAGAGATGGCGTGAAATTACCGCCCAGATTTGTACACCTCTTGAGGAAAAAGAGATGACAAAAATCTTTTTGAAAACCTTGAGCTCATTTTACTATGATCGAATGGTCGCCAGTGCACCCAGTGACTTTACTGAAATGGTGAATATGGGAGTACATCTTGAAGAAGCAGTCTGAGAAGGGCGTCTGGTCAAAGATACAGGACCATCAAGCAGTACCAAAAGATACGGTAGTGCTTTCCCTAAGAAAAAAGAGCAAGATATTGGTAATATCTCTCTCGGAAAGCAAAGGCGACGATACCAACCAGTAGCAACTGTAACTCCTGCTATCAACCCTGTACCTATTCCAACGTATCAACCTCGGGTTGCTCAAAGCCAACCAAATCAACAACAATATCAGCAAAGGACACAACAACCTCTTCAGCAGGCTCGTCCTCAGTACAACAACAACCGTACGACGCGACCACCAGGGTTTGAACCTATACCAATGTTGTACGCATAACTGTTTCCACTACTACTGGTCAAGGGGCACGTCCAAACCAAGTCCCCTCTTACAATACCAGAAAATCTACCTTTTTGGTTCAAAGCAGATCAGACTTGCCCTTACCATCAAGGAGGACCAGGGCATAACATAGAAAACTGTCTCAGCTTCAAGTCCGATGTGCAGAAGCTTGCCAGGAACGGGGTCTTATCCTTCAAGGATACAAATCCAAATGTTTAGACAAACTCATTGCCTCAACACGAGAAAGCTGCAATAAATTTGATAGAGGAAGAGTCTAACCGCATCTATCAAATTCATGATGTACTCCTATTGGGAACCAACCTGGTCTAGATGCATTGCAGACAGAGCGGATACGGGAATGTACCATTTCACAATTATCATCAATGTGATATCTGCTCTAAAGACAATCAAGGATGTTTCGTAGTGCAATCAGCTCTACAAGAACAGATGGATCTCGGGTGGATCCAGGATCACCGAATCCGTGAGGTCAACCTGACTTATACAAATTCCAACATCATTCAAAACCACAACATTCTAGCAATGAATGTCAACTTGGTGGCTATACACTCAAGGCAGAGCCAGCATCATGATCTGCCATGACACGATTACGATTCTTGTCTGATCTGTTCAGTAAATAATCAGGGATGCTCTTTTGTACAAGAGGCCCTCTAGCGTCAGATGGATCTCGGATGGATCCAGGACTACTGTGATAGAAGTCATTATCAAGTTAATATGATTCAAATCTTTGATGTTCGCTTGATGAATACCAGTCTGGTGGAATTACACGCTAAGCAAGTCCGGCTCGGTTTTCTGACTTCACATGATTATCAAAACTGTAAAGTATGTCGTGAGAGTGATCAAGGATGTGCACTTATTCAAAGAACACTGCAACACTTGTTGAACCACTGGTGGCTTCCGATCTATCTAGATGAAGACACACAGTAAGTCAGTATGACCGACGGTAACCCTACTAGGAATCAAAGTTAGGATGTTCGATCAATCGAAACAGATCTAGTGAGGTTACACTGCATACAAAGCGGACGTGGCCGGGTGCCACCACACAACTATGAGCGCTGTAGAGTTTGCTCAGAGAACAATTAAGGATGCTACCTTGTGCGAATGACCCTTCAAAATCAGTTGGACCACAAAGAGATTCGACCAGGTTCAAGCTCTGGTTTGATTAACGTAATGCAAGACTATCTTCCCAATCGAGAGAAATGACCAAAGATGTATGTGCCATAATCTCTCTACTCCATGAATCAAGAGCTCCTCTTGATAGTGGAAAGATTCTCAACCTCGAACCAATTGAGGCCAGCTACGATGGCCAGAAAAATCAGAAGGCTCCTGTAGTTATCTATCTATCGGGACCAATACCGTACAAATTCGATAAGGCTATCCCTTAAAAATATGGTGCAACAACAATTGAGAATGGAAAGGAAACTCCATTACCCTCCGTCGTTAGTATTGCAGACATCAGTCGAGTGACACGGAGCGGTTGAATCTTCAACCGAGGAGTTGGAGAACCTACCAAAGAAAAGGAACCTTAAACAGAAGTTCCCATTCAACCAGTCGGGCAATCCAGTAATCCCGACCTTTCAAAGAACAATGATGAGATGCTGAAGCTCATCCAAAAAAGCGAGTACAACATTGTTGACCAACTGTTGCAAACTCCTTCAAGAATCTCTGTGTTGTCTCTCTTACTCAGTTCCGAAGCTCACAGGGAAGCTCTACAGAAAGTCTTAGAGCATGCCTTGTGGAACAAGATGTGACGATAAGACAATTTGACAGCATAATCTCCAACATCACTTCCTGCAACAACTTAGGATTCAGTGATGAGGAACTGCCAGAAGAAGGCAAAAGTCACAACATGGCGCTTAACATTACAGTCAACTGCCAGGACGATGCTTTAGCCATCGTACTGGTAGATACCGGATCAGCTCTAAATGTTATGCCAAAATCTACTCTAATGCGACTATCATTTCAAGGATCTCCGATTAGGGGCAGTGAGGTCATCGTCAAAGCCTTTAACGGATCCAGAAAAACAGTTATCAGCGAAGTCGACCTTGCCATAACTATCAGTCCTCACACTTTCCAAGTCACTTTCCAGGTCATGGACATACGGGCAGCATACAACTATTTGTTAGGAAGACCTTGGATACACAAGGCTGGGGCAGTCACTTCGACACTTCACCAGAAGCTGAAGTTCGTCAAGAATGACCAACTAGTCACAGTCTGTGGATAGCAAGCCTTGATCGTTAGCAACTTATCATCGTCCACTTGTGTAGAACCAGAAGAGGTTGTTTGAACCCAGTTCCAAGCACTTTCGGTGAGTAATGAGAATCGATCAGAAAAAGGAACATCGATTTCCTCGTACAAAGATGCTCTCGAAGTGATCAAAAGTAACAATGCAAAAGGATGGGGACAACTTGTCATTCCTACTGATAACAAAACAAAGAAGGGTCTTGGTTTTTCTTCAACCTGTACCCAGACTGCTACTAACGATGAAAGTTTTCATCCCATTCAAGACTTCTTCCACAGTGGAGGTTTTCTTCACCCAGTATCTCAAGAAGTACATACCATCAACGAGGGTGATTCCTCCGATACAGATGAAGAGTGGAAGTCCTATCTCAATGAGGACGGTTATATGTCTCAGGAAGAAATGCGTATGCCATTTTGCTATCCCATGCAAAGTCTGAGATATATACCGAGATCAGACGTCAAGATGATGAACGGAGATTGTGATCCGGAAGGATGTTGTGCTCCACCAAACTCATTAGAGGAAGACACTATGATGAAAGACAATTTTGACTACAACTATTTTGATCCAATGGATGACTTGCCTATCTGGCGGCCGTACCCAGAAGACTTGGGGAAAAAGAGTAATCCCAACGATGCATATCAGCTGAGCATCATTGAAAATAATACCTGCATACCCACCAAATCATGGGATCATTAATCCGGGTATTCAGAAAACATTCAGCATGACGATGAATTTGCAAAGATTGCAGGACTAGAGTTCATCAACTATTCTTTTCCTGAGGTCAACGTCATCGAGAAGGATGACTCCTCTAGTTACACTGAGGTATGGGATACCTTAGGACAACCGAGTGGCAAGTAAGACTTCTTGGTCAAATACACCGCTCCTGAAAGCTCTCGTATCAGGCTCGAAGGCATACAGGCCACTGGATGGGGAGATCCACCTGAGAATGAAAATACTATATAAAATACAATAGAAGAGTTCGTCTACGACAACTCTGCCTGGGAGACAGACTCCAACGATCCCGCTCCACCAGAAATCGGCGTTATTTCTGAAGACAAACCAAGAGGGAAGGTACCAGACTTTGTGATTCACCAAGGAGTTCGCCGCCAATGGGTTGCTGTCGATGTCCCAAAAATCATCCATAAGTCTAAGTAATTGTCATCTTTATTTTAACCTTTCACCCCGCCCAGGTGAAACAGATGTTTTGATAGGGCTCACTTTCTGTAAATGTCCCTCTTTGCTTTGCCCAAAGCGACAGAGTTTTATTTTATAGGGCTGTAGTTTCAGGAATCGATAAAATCATAAATTAAATAAAGTTGTTCTGTAATTTCCATATTTATTATTGTTTCGCTTTTTCAGAAAATGGTAATCCTAAAAACCAACTCAAAATAAAAACAAGCATTTTTCAGAAAAATACACTGCACACACTCTTGCATTCTCTCTATCTCTTCTAAAAAATAATCACCACGTCATGCAGATTGCTTGTTTTAAACCCCATTGAAAAATACGAACCAATGCCTTCTCCCAACTTTGAATTCCCGGTATTTGAGGCTGAAGAAGAAAATGACAAAGATATTCCAGAAGAGATCTCCAAATTACTCAGACAATAGGAGAGGTCCATTGAACCTCATAAAGAGCCATTGGAAACAGTAAACTTGGGTTCAGAAAAAGAAAGAAAAGAAGTCAAGATTGGGGCACTGCTTAGTCCAACTGTCAAAGAAGGCTTGATAAAACTTCTCAAAGAGTTTCCCGATGTATTCGCTTGGTCCTATCAGGACCTGCCAGGGTTGGATACCAGCATCGTGGAACATAATCTACCATTAAGATCAGAATGTCCGCCGGTAAAACAAAGGCTAAGACGGACTCATCCAGACATGGCCATCAAAATCAAAGAGGAAGTACAGAAACAGATTGACGCGGGTTTCCTCACCACATCAGAATATCCTCAATGGCTAGCCAACATAGTGCCAGTTCCAAAAAAGGAAGGAAAGGTCAGAATGTGTGTAGACTACATGGATCTGAACAAAGCCAGTCTGAAGGATGACTTTCCCCTACCGCATATAGACATACTGGTAGACAGTACAACAAAGTTTAAGGTCTTCTCCTTCATGGATGGATTCTCGGGCTATAATCAGATCAAAATGGCGCTGGAATACAAGGAGAAAACTTCGTTCATCACCCCATGGGGCACCTTTTGTTACAAGTTAATACCGTTCTGTTTGAAGAATGCCATGACAACCTATCAAAGGGCCATGACTACTCTGTTTCATGACATGATACACAAAGAAATCGAGGTATATGTCGATGATATGATTGCCAAATCTAAGACAGAAGAGGAGCACGTGACCCACCTGTCAAAACTATTCGAGCGTCTGAGGAAATACAAACTCTGCTTGAATCCTAATAAATGCACATTCGATGTCCGCTCAGGGAAACTTTTAGGGTTCATCATCAGCCAGAAAGGAATTGAGGTTGATCCTGACAAGGTCAAGGCCATTCAAGAAATGCCTTCTCCAAGGACTGAGAAACAAGTCAGGGGATTCCTGGGGCGTTTGAATTAAATTTCCAGATTTTTATTCCTCATGACCTCGACATGCGCGCCAATCTTCAAATTACTCAAAAAGAATCAGGACTGCATATGGATGGAAGACTACCAAATCGCCTTCGACAGTATCAAAGAGTATCTGTTAAATCCACCTATCCTGTCAGCTGCAGTGGAGGGAAGACCATTGATCATCTATTTAACAGTCTTGGAACACTCCATGGGTTGTGTACTTGGTCAACAAGACGAAACAAAAAGAAAAGAGTCTGCCATCTACTATTTGAGCAAGAAATTTACCGACTGTGAGACTCGATACACTATGCTTGAGAAAACCTGTTGTAGTCTGGCTTGGGCAGCCAAACGTCTTCGCCAGTATATGATTTGTCACACTACTTGGTTAATCTCCAAAATGGATCTGATCAAGTACGTCTTTGAAAAACCTGCTCTCACGGGAAGGATTTCCCGTTGGCAGATGTTGTTATCAGAATACGACATAGAGTACCGTGCTTAAAAAGTCGTCAAAGGGAGTATTTTAGCTGATCATTTGGCTCATCAACCGACTGACAATCGGGAATCAGCTGAATTTGACTTCCCAGATGAAGATGTCATGTACTTGAAAATGAAAGATTGCGATGAACCACTACCCAGTGAAGGGCCAGAACCAGGTTCCCAATGGGGATTAATTTTTGACGAAGCTGTCAACCATTATGGAAATAGAATTGGGGAAATCATCATAACACCTCAGGGTACCCATATTCCTTTCACCGCCCGATTAACATTCAAGTGTACAAACAACGAGGTCGAATACGAAGCTTGTGGGTCTCGAAGAAGCGATTGACTTAAGAATCAAGAACTTGGATGTGTATGGAGACTCAGCCCTGGTTATCAATCAAATCAAAGGAGATTGGAACACATACCAATCAGAACTGATTCCTTACAAATATTACGCGAGATCGTTGTTACCATTCTTCAACATAATCGAGTTTCATCATATCCCTCGTGAAGAGAATCACATGGTTGATGCACTAGCCACTCTCTCTTCCATGATTAGTGTAGGTCAATGGAACGACGTACCTAAGATTAACATAATGCGCCTATAAAGGCCCGCTTACATCTTCGCAATTGAAGCAGTCATAGACGATAAACCTTGGTATCACGATATCAAATGCTTCCTTCAGAAACAAGAGTACCCACCTGGGGCATCCAGGAAAGACAGGAAGACTCTCAGAAGACTGGCTGGCAGTTTCTTCCTAAGCAGTGATACACTCTATAAGAGAAACTTTGACATGGTCTTGCTCCGATGCGTAGACAGACCAGAAGCAAACATACTGATGAAAGAAATTCATGAAGGATCCTTTGGCACTCATGTCAACGGACACACAATGGCGAGAAAAATTCTAAGAGCATGGTACTATTGGTTGACCATGGAATCCGATTGCTACAAGTACATGAGGAAGTGTCATAAGTGTCAGATATATGCAGACAAAATCCATGTACCGCCAATGCATCTCAAAGTTCTTTCTTCTCCATGGCCTTTTTCTATATGGGGAATCTACATGATTGGCATGATTGAACCCAAAGCTTTAAACAGACATCAGTTCATCCTGGTAGCCATTGACTACTTCACCAAGTGGGTCGAAGCGGCATCATACGCCAATGTAACCCGATAAGTGGTGGTCCACTTTATCAAAAACAATCTCATCTGCCGTTATGGTATTCCAAGCCAGATCATTACTGATAATGGATCTAACTTGACCAACAAGATGATGAAGGAGTTATGTGTTGAGTTCAAGATTGAACACCATAACTCATCTCCCTGCCGACCTAAGATGAATGGAGCGGTAGAAGCGGCTAACAAGAACATCAAAAAGATTGTTCAAAAGATGGTTGTAACCTACAAAGACTGGCACGAGATGCTACCCTTTTCTCTTCAAGGTTATCGCACATCTGTCCGCACTTTAACAGGGGCAACCCCTTTCTCTTTAGTATATGGCATGGAGGCAGTGCTCCCCATAGAAGTAGAGATCCCATTGATCCGGGTATTGATGGAAGCTAAGCTAACAGAAGTTGAGTGGTGTCAAAGTTGACACGATGAACTGAACCTAATCGAAGAAAAGAAAATAACGGCACTATGCCATGGTCAGTTGTATCAGCAAAAAATGAAGAAAGCGTTTGACAAAAAGGTCCGACCCCGTGTCTTCAGGAAAGGAGACCTCGTGCTCAAGAAGATACAATCATTTCTCACTGATTCCCGGGGCAAATGGACTTCGAACTATGACGGCCCCTATGTGGTCAAGAAAGCTTTCTCAGGCGGCGCCTTAAGACTCGCAACCATGGACGAAGAAGAATTTGCCTACCCCACAAATGTTGACGTGGTCAAGAAATACTTCGCCTAAAAAAACCGTCTCGGTGGATTGAAATCCCGAAAGGGCGGTCGAGGAAAAAATTAGAGACACAAGCAAAAAATCATCCCGGTGGATTGGAAATCTCAACGTACAATCCAGGCAAAAATTAGGGATTAATGGCAAGTAACTACATTTGACAAGGTTGAATCCCTCAGCAGTAATGCCATCCATCAAGAGAACTCTAGTCAAGGTCATCTTCGACAGAAGCTCAGGATGTCCAGAATTTAAAGTTGGTAGAAGGAATACGGTCGTTATGTTTCAATGTAGCCCCTTTTCCCTTAAATTACCATTTTTTAACTTTGTAAATACTCTATGGAATCACACGCTTGACTGATCTCCATTCAATCAATTAAATTTGAGCCCTAGTGTTTTTGTTTACAATTCTTATTTGTTTTAGCTTTACAGAATGACATTTTAACATGATCAACGATTCTTGAAATAAAACAAAAATGGATTTACTTGTCAAAATTTTTCTGCTTTTAAAAAGATGGCAATTCTTTTGACTGTTGAACATCGAAAGAACATCGATCGCTTCACCGGAAGTAATTGAACCTCAAAGTGCAGAATCAAAGTACTCCTTCTAAACCAAAGCATCTGAATGAAGGATCAACTATGTTAGAAACCATTTTCATCTGACACCTCGACAGAGTTCTTACCTCCTAAGTCCGACCAACGTTGTTCCCGGCAGGAACTATTTTTCCTAAGCAAGGCAGGATTGCTATCTAGAAACAGTGATACTTTTTTTTCCCAGCAATGGTCGAGTATCCAGTCATGTGCATCACTAGTTTGTATGTCGCGTCAGCTTTGTCAGCATATGCATACATACATCATGCATTATTGATTCACATTCATAATCATATTGCATCACTATCACTCTAGTCTGTCTTATCCCCTAGTGATAAAAGTCCTCTCACTCGAGTTGTCAGTCCTTTCCTCGTCAGGAAGTGTTTTGCCCAAGAAATCTCTCTTCCAGTTTATTTCTGGATTGGAGTTGGTCCTTGACCACTTTGATAACTTGAACCTCTGAAAAACAAGAAGACCTTCGACAAACATCACTCTTCACCATTGAAGATGATATCTTCGCTTTCCCGGATTAAGGAAAATTCCCAAAGAAAGCCTCTCAACCGAAGACTCTCAGTAACACATTGGTTTTTCTCTCCAGAAAGTCAATGTTAATGAAGTCATCAGCACCTGAAAATTGGATTTCATCACATGGCATTTCTCCGAGAAGATCTCGAGGAAAAGTATGATGTAATATCCCCAAGCAAGAAACAGCCTCTCAAGAGACTCGTTTTCCCCAGTAGAGTCAACAAATGGCATCTCCAACCGAGAAGTTTGAACACCTCTATAATTCATACAAATGGGTCCCCCCTGTGAGTCTGACATCAAAAAAATTTCCCATCAAATGGCATCTCTCCTGGAAAATTCGGTGAGAAGTTTGAAGAAAATTGCTACAAATAGCGTCCCTTGTCAAGAAAGTTTATTGACAAAAGAAACTGAGACCAGTTCTGTGGCCAGAGGCCAGGATCGAGGGGAAGTTTATTAACAAAAGAAACTAAGACCAGTTCCTTGGCTGAAGACCAGGATCGATGGGAAGTTTATTTTAGAAACCTAGACTAGTTCCGTGGCTGAAGGCCAGGATTAAGGGGAAGTTTATTAACAAAAGAAACTAAGACCAGTTCCTTGGCTGAAGACCAGGATCGAGGGGAAGTTTATTTCACAAAACTAGACCAATTCCGTGGCTGAAGGCCAGGATCGAGGGGAAGTTTATCGATAAAAGAAACTGAGACCAGTTCCTTGGCTGAAGGCCAGGGTTGAGGGGAAGTTTAATAACAAAAGAAACTAAGACCAGTTCCTTGGCTGAAGACCAGAATCGAGGGGAAGTTTCACCCTTTTCTAAGTATCATTGCTTAGCAAAAGAAGATGGATGAGCAAACTGCCATTCATAATCACCATCAAAATTTCGGGTATTCCAATATTTAATCCTCTTGCCCCCCGAATGCCCGAATACCTTCGCCATTCACACCTTCGGGTCCAAGAAGATTAAATAGGGGCATCTGTCATACCCCAAATTTTGACCACCAAGATTTCCCATCATTGTGCAAGTCATCATCATAATATGGATGTACTTTCATGCCTCATCAGTCTCCTCAAGGAGGATTGAGCATTTACTACAATCAAGAATTAGGGTTTTGAGCCCTCTTAGAGCACTTAGACAAAGGATCAATCAAGAAATGACATGATCTTCAACTTGTATAGACTTTCAAACATCCATGAAGGTTCAAGGGGTCTCCCACATCAAGAATCAAGCACAAGATTGCAACATTCCAAGTGGATCAAGCCTCAAGATCGCCAGTGTCACCAAATTAGGGTTTTGGTCGACTGAGGCCTCCAGATGAAAATTTCCATCTGGACATGAGCCAATGCCTCAATGTATGGTCCTATAAGCTCAAAAGGATCTCAAGAGCCCATCCACAATGGCAAAATTACCTTGAAGGTCCATCTATCAAAAAATTAGGAATTAGGGTTTTGACCTAATTCAACCCTTGGGTTAACTTGTGAAGTGAGGCATGGCTTGAAGATTCAAAATGAACTTCAAAGACCTTAAATACATCATATTAACATGTTTACAAGATTTGACTGGCTCAAATAGCTCAAATCATAAACCACAAGAACTCAAAACCATCTGATCACAAATTAGGGTTTTCGATGGAAAAAGTCAACCCTATCCTTGACTGTTGGCCTACCCTTGATCTCAAAGCTTGGGGAGGGGTCCAAGACATTCCTAAATACCCTTGGAGGTCATCCATGAAGTTTAATTAAGCCCAAGGATTGATTTCACAAAAGGATCACAAAGTCAAAATTTCATCTGATGAAAAAGTCAACTGTACAAAAGTCCAAGTTTGACTTTTTGGATTTTTGGTCAACCAAGGTTCCTTAACCCTAAAACAATGTTAATATGTGATCTGAATCATCATTCATCAAGAAAAATCAAAGAAAGTGAGTTAACTTATTAAAGGGGTAACCATAAAAAACTTAGAATTTTTCTAAGTTATGGAACAAAGTGGCTAGGGTACCAACTTGGCAAGGCCATATCTCCCAAACCCTAAGGCCTTTCTCTCCCATTCAAAGCTCAGATGGAAGCCCTCATTACATACTCCAAAAGTGTCAACTACAAGAGTTTCCAATTCTTCATGGATTCTGAGTTATGGTTCGATCAAAATGACAAAAAATTGGAATTTACCACTTAGACAAAATTCTGTCTAAGTCAGAAAAACAAGTGAAACACCAAAACTTGGAGGGTTGTTTCACATAGTTCTAGGCTGAATCAATTCAAGATGTAAATATCAAAGTTGTTGTGCATATTACCTACAATCCAAGGAACTCATTGGCATGAAATAACTCATATTGAGCCAAGAGTTATGGCTGATGCAAGACACCATGGCAAGGCTGTCATGAAAAATCAGTTTGTGAGATTTCTTACCATACACGATTTTGAGCCAAAAAGCAAAGATCATTATGCCACATTCATCCAATCTGATCACAAAGCATCTGATCCAACCAACAAACTTGGACTGAAATGCCAAGAGCTTATCCTTGAGAATTGATGAGTTTTTGGCATATATGCCTTGAATTCAAAGGCCATTTATGTGCAATAGTGCACTTTCAACAAAGCCACTCTACTCGGTCAAAATGCTCACTTAAAAAACAATTAAAACACCTGAGGAATGTGGAATTGGTCAATACATAGCCCTGCTCTTGGGAGAAGCTAGTTTGCCTTGCATGAGAAGAAATGCCACCAAGCCAAAGCCATTGAATGTGATCTGATCTTGCAGCCATTCACTATTCCTCTAAGACAAGAGTTGATCCACTATAAATAGAGGTCCTAACTGGTCATTCAAACTACAGTAAAGCAGCTTACAACATTGCTTTCTCTCATTTCCTTCTCACACATCAAATTTCCTTGTTCTTGAGAAAGTACTATCGGGTTTTGAGTTGGAGGCCAATGCAACTCAAACCAATGGTTCACACACATCATATATAACATATAGGAGTGATCTAAACCATTACATTCAATCTGTAACATCAGAATCATCAAATCACACCTCAATTGCTCAAAGTTACAAAGCAGCTGCAGGTTGGGTCCAGTTGGATAATCCAGAGGTTTTCCTATCAACCTAAGCACTCAAACACATCCCTTGAGGTACAAGGAAGCTATCCAAATCATTGGAACACAACTGTAACACCTCCAAATCAGAATTCGATTCTCACTTGCAGACTTATAGTATTTTAATATAGTTGGTCTTTTTGTGCAAGGCAACCTATTAAAGTATTTTATTCTACAAAAAAAAATCAGATTTATTATTCTAAAAATCAGATTTATAGTTGGATAATCCAGAGGTTTTCCAATCAACCTATTAAAGTATTTTATTCTACAAAAATATCAGATTTATATTATTTATTTAATATAGTTAGTATTTTTGTGAATAAATTCATTTTTATTGTTTTTAAACATTTTAAAAGTGAATTTTTATCTTGAAAATCAAAACAAATGAGTTCTAAGTTATCTTGTGATTAAAACCTCATTTTTCAAACCTTAACCAAAAATCACAAGTAGTTTATTTAAACTTATTGGGTATTTTTTATCATTTTATTAATTTTCTTTAAAGAATTACTCATAAAAGAAAATGAAATTAGGGTTTCTTTTATTTTTGATCATTATCAAACATTTTTAAACATTTTGGGCCTCTAATAGAGTGTAAGTTCCATCCTTTTGTAAATAAAATAAACTTTGGGCCTCTCCTTGAGTTGTAAGACCCAACCCTCTTTGGAAATACAATAATTTGGGCCTCAGTCATTGTATAAGACCCGATACAATTTTCAAAATAAATGGTGCGATTACTGTTTTTCCATAGGCCTCTCCTTGAGTTGTAAAACCAATCCCTTTGTACAAAAAACCTCTTTGGGCCTCAGTCATTGTATAAGACCCGTTACAGTTTACAAACAACGGTAAGATTACTGTTTTTGATCTGGGCCTCTCCTTGAGTATAAGCCCCAACAATCTTTTCAAAAACAACTTTCCTTTTGATTTAGGTTCAAATATACAGTTGTTATCAAAACTTTCTTTAATTTCTTGAACAACTAATAATACAACTATGGAAGCTTGCTCACCTGTAAGTTTTTATCATCTTTACTTTACATGCTTTTATATATATAACTGTATTGTGGGAAGCTTGCTCACCTATAAGTCTTTCTTTCATATCCTTTTAAATACTTGTCATATATCAACTGTATATATACTAGTATATCTGCTTAGAGTTTTCCCCGGAAACTACGTCTAGAACTAGGTAAAGCCAGTTGGTCACTCTTAAATACAGTCAAAACTAGATCCCCATAGGATTTCAAGATATAGTCTTGCCTTCTTTTGGGCTTAAACAATATGGAACAAAGAGAAAGGCATTATTCTCGATGAAACTTTTCTCAGACTGTCACTATTAGATATTGTCAAATAAGTTCATTTCCCCAGAGAGGATTAATTCTCGGTGAAACCTCTCTTGAATTTCTTCAAACCCTAGGACTGCTCACTAAAGGATTAATTCTCGGTGAAACCTGTTTTGAACTCTTCTTAGGTTTGGGACCCACAGGCTTCCTAAAAGCATCCCCGCCTCCTCTTGGGCTTTGTACAAGGACCCTCCGACTTCTTAGAAATTATCATGCCTTCTCTTGGGCTTAATACAAGGACCCCGAAGACCTCTTAAAAGTATAAGACAGAACTTAGTCATCCTTTGCTAGAGCAGTCTTTCCAGAGTCAAAGTCTCAGACCAATTTAGGTCTGATTCTCATCCCTTAAAACACCTACCTCCTCTTGGGCATCATACAAAGATAAACTCTTCCATACCAGTAGACTTGGACGGTCTAATCCCCTCTAGGGTCTCAAATACATTCTCAAGCACCTTACAAACAGAGGAGAAACCCTGGTCATTCTGGATCAATCTCCAGCAGAGTTAAAACCCATGGGTTCTAAAACCCAGTCTCTCTCCTAAAATTCCCCAACCAGGGTCAGTTTATCATCAGTATAACACTATCCCAAATCAGAACCTCAAGGCATCTGATACCCCAACTCTTCTGTAACCCTCAGCAAGATTTGATTCCCCATTTGGACCTGCCTCGAGATCTCAATAATCCCTAGCAGAAGATAGCCTCCTCTTAGGCTTTGTATAATGATTCTTCCTTTCCTCAGCACAGTTAGCCTCCTCTTGGGCTTTGTACAATGATTCTCCCTTAGCAGAGCTAACCTTTTCAGACTCTCCTATTGAGATAATCACCTTTTCAGACTCTCTTGTTGAGTCAATCACTTTTTCAATACTCTCTTGTTTAGTCAACCCTTTTTAGCCTCAATCTTGGGCTTCGTACAAGACAGATAAAACCATTCTCTTGTTGAGACAACCTTTTTCAGCCTCCTCTTAGGCTTTGTATAATGATTTCCCCTAGCAGAAGTTAGCCTCCTCTTAGGCTTTGTATAATGATTTCTCCAGCTTGTTCAGCCACTATCCTGGGCTTTGTACAGGACAGATAAAAACACTCTCTTGTTGAGTCAAACCCTTTCAGCCTCAATCTTGGGATTTGTACAAGACACCATATAAATTTCCCTAAGCAGAGTCAATCCTCTTTTTAACCTCAATCTTGGGATTTGTACAAGACAGATAATACTCTCCCGCAGAGTCAAACTCATTTCAGCCTCAATCTTGGGCTTTGTACAAGACACCTAAAATATCCTCAGCCGAGTCAGTAAAAGTCTCTTTCAGCCTCAATCTTGGCTTTGTACAAGACAGATAAAGATTTCTTTCCCACCAAGCCAGTCTTCTTTTCAGCCTCAATCTTGGGCTTTGTACAAGACACATACAAACCCTCCCCGGCGGAGTCAAAATCCTTTTTAGCCTCAATCTTGGGCTTTGTGCAAGACAGACAGAACATTTTCCCCAGAAAATTCAAACATTTAACCTCCTCTTAGGCTTTGTATAATGATATCCCCAAAAGAGTCAGTCTCTTTTAGCCTCAATCTTGGGCAAGACAAATAAAAACTCTCTTGTTGAGTCAGCCTTTTCTAGCCTCCTCTTAGGCTTTGTATAAGGACTTCCTCAGTGGAGTCAATCAACCTCTTAGCTTCAACCTTGGGCTTTGATCAAGGCACACAAAAATCAACATCCCCTCAGAGGAAATCAAAATCCCTCTATAGGAAGTCATTTCTCTGTATTATCACATGTCAAAATAGAAAAATCAAAACAAACCTTGATTCCAGATAACTGCTGTAAGTGGCACACTTGTTGATTCAAATATCCTAGCTATCATCCATCTCTTGTCCTGGTAAAACTCCCTTCTTTCATCTAATTGCTGTAAGCGGCAAGCCTCTGGATTATTTACATCCACGCCAATGTCCCTCTCTTAGTATGAGAAATTCCTAAGGAAAGATGGCATTGCTCTACACTGAGTTAAAGTTTTCTCCTTAGGATAAATCCCCTATAAAGGAAATTATGGCATTACTAGATTCTCATATCCCAGTTAAAGTAATCCTCCTTTTTAGACAGACACCCAACAACTGTGATAAACAGACCAGATGTCTCCCTTTAGAGATGAAAAATTCTCTCTCAGACAAACCTTTAGCTTCAATCTTGGGCTTTGAACAAGACACAAATACTCCATTTAGCTTCAATCTTGGGCTTTGAACAAGACATCAATCATCTTTTTTCTCCCTTAGAATAGGAGGAACTACGATTGCTCTGATTTCCCTGTTTCATTTAAACGGAAATATGTAGGCATAAGATTGCGAAATCTTAGCGAGCATACTAAAAAAAACTCTAGGTCCAGTACCTTCATACCAATCAAAACTTAGGTCCAATACCTTACCAAAAACATTAAAAACTCACACTCTCTCATATTTCCCAAGAAACTTTCCCAACCCATTAACGGATAAACACCATCAAGTACAAAGCAGAACCTAAAGCTAATAACATGTGGATAACCACATATAGGATGGGTAACTGACAACTCCCCATTGTATAACTTGACCCCGAACTCCCCGAATCTCTTTAAGCGTTTGTTCAGTTAAACATTCGCGTGCAAGGTTAGTTTTAGATAGCTTCCCTTTCCCTTCCAGCTTCACGGGATAAATAAGAAATCAGAAAGTAGCACCCCCCCCCCCTCCTCTTCATTGAGGAGAAAACCCAATTCCCTGCGATAAGGTGGTCGCGTCACCGACAAAAATCGCACGCTACACTTGTGCTTGATTCTTGATGTGGGAGACCTCTTAATCCTTTATGGGTGTTTGAGAGGCTAGACAAGTTGAGGATCATGTCATTTCTTGATTGATCCTTTGTCTAAGTGCTTTGGGAGGGTTCAAAACCCTAATTCTTGATTGTAGTGAATGCTCAACAATCCTTGAGGAAATTGATGAGGTATAATGGTACACACATATTGTGGCAATGACCCTCACAATGATGGAAAATCTTGTGGTCAAAATTTAGGGTATGACTGATGCCCCTATTTAATCTTCTTGGACCCGAAGGTGTGAATGGCAGAGATATTCGGACATTCAGGGTGCAAGAGGATTAAATATCATAATACCCGAAATTTTGACGGTGATTATGAATAGCAGTTTGCTCATCCATCTTCTTTTGCTAAGCAATGTTACTTAGAAAAGGGTAAAACTTCCCCTCGATCTTGGTCTTCATCCACGGAACTGGTCTTAGTTTTCTTTTGAAATAAACTTCCCCTCGATCCTGGTCTTCAACCATGGAACTGGTCTCAGTTTTCTTTTGAAATAAAATTTCCCTCGATCCTGGTCTTTAGCCATGGAACTAGTCTCAATTTTCTTCTTGTCGAGTTCCTTCCTCGATAGGGAACGCTATTTGTAGCGGTCTTCATCAAACTTCTCGTCGAGTTTTTACCAGGGAGACGCCATTTGATGGAGAAAGATTTGATGTCAGACTTACTGGGGAAACCCATTTGTCTGAACTGTAGATGTGCACAAACTTCTCTGTTAGAGATGCCATTTGTCGATCCTATTGGGGAAAACGAGTCTCTTGAGAGACCATTTTTTTTTGTTTGGTGAGGTTACATCATACTTTTCTTTGAGATCTTTTCGGAGAAATGCCATGTGATGTGATCCAATTTTGAGGTGCTGATGACTTCATTACCATCGAATTTCTTGGGAGAAAAACCGATGTATTGCCGAGAGTCTTTGGTTAAGAGGCTTTCTCTGGGGATTCTCCTTAATCCAGGAAAGCAAAAATATCATCTTCAATGGTGAAGAGTGATGTTCCAGAAGTGTCTATTGAATGTCTTCTTGCCTTTCAGAGGTTCAAGTTATCAAAGTGGTCGAGGACAGTCTCCAATCCAGAAATAAACTGGGGAGAGATTGTGTAGACGATACAATTCCTGACGAGGAAAGAACTCAAACCAGGATTTTGTCCTATCTAATGTGGAAAGGAAAACTGAAAACTTTAACGGAGAGAGGACGTTTATCACTTGGGGATGAGAATGACCAGAGTGATACTAATACAACATATGTATGAATATGAATCAATCATGCATGATGTATGTATGTTTATGCTGACAAAACAGATGCGACAAACAGACTAATAAATAAACACGACTGGATACTTGGCCACTGCAGGGGACAAGAAGTATCATCGGTTCAAGATAGTGATCATTTCCTGTTTAGGAGGGGTAAACCCTACTGGGAAGAGAAAATTATCAATTGGTCTTTAGAGGTAAGAACTCCGTCGGGGATATCAGATGAGGTATTATATCTGAAATGGTTGATCCTTCATTCAGGTGTATTAGTTTAGAAGGATTACTTTGATTCTGCATTTTAAGGTTTGATCACTACCGGAGAAGCCATCGATGTTCCTTTTAGTGTTCAGTAGTCAAAAATAATTGCCATCTTTATTTTAAAAGTAGAAGAAAATTTGAAAGTTAAATTCTTTTTTTTTTTGTTTCAAGAATCGTTGATCATGTTAAAAATGTCATTCTGTAAAGCAAAATAAATGAGAATTACAAACAAAAGTACTAGGGCTCAAATTTTATTGATAGAATGGTAATCAGCCAAGCTCGTAATCCCATAGAGCATTACAAAGTTTATAAAATAGTAATTTAACGGAAAAGGGGCTACATTGAAACATAACAACCGTTATCCTTATACCAACTTTGAATTCTGGACATTCTGAGCTTCTGTCGAAGGCGACCTTGACTGAAATTTTTCGACGGATGGTGTTACCGCTGGGGATTTAACCTTGTCGGACGTAGTTACTTGCCATGAATCCCTAATTTTTGACTAGATTGCCCTTTGAGGTTTTCAATCTATCGGGATGATTTTCGCTTTGTAAGTTATAAATGTGCCTAAGAGGGGGTGAATTAGGTATTTAGACAATTATCCCAATTTTTGATGGTTTTGAGTTTTTACTTTCCTAAAGATTTCTAAGTGATGAAAAGCGATAAATGCGGAAAGTAAAGAACACCAAGACGTATAGTGGTTCCCCTCACAGGTCGAGAGTACTCCACTCCCCTTTCAACATGAAAGAGAGTTTACTATTATTTTGACTTTACAAGACTCTTCCTAGTCTTTCTATACAAGTCACTCACAATCAACCACCAAGAACACCCTCTTGGATTTTACAATTTTAAAGTCCAACCAAGAATAACTCTTATAATGGACCTCTTGTATCCACAATCCGGATCACAAGGAAAACCCTTACAAACTTATCTTTAACAATACTAAAATAAGTTGTAATCAAAATATCACAAATCTGAATTTTATTTGAGATGTTGAAGATTGATGTTGAAGTGTATCAATCAAAAGATTGATCTTCCCCTTTTTGTAACAGTCACTCTTAATGATATTATACAAGTGTTTGACTCAATAATAATGAAACTAATGCAATAAGTATGAAGGTTTAAGTGCAGAAGTTTCTGTTTGAAAAGTTTGAAGAACACTCTTGTAAAAATTTAGAACTTTTAAGGGATTGAATGATTGAAAATTATAGCAAAAGGAGGTGAATAGAAAAACTGAACTTATGCTCTTTATATAGCCCTAATACACCTCTACAAATGAGTGTTAAAACATGAAGAGATGCCATGAATCAAAGAAAAAACGTTTGAAAAGAAATCTGAAAAGATGTAGAATTTTTTCACACTGTTTCAGTGTTAATCGGTTAACACCTTCCCAACGTAACAAATTTTTCAAATATTTTCACTGATTAACCGGTTAACCTAAGGTGTTAATCGGTTAACACTGTTAGAAAATGCAGAAAAACATAATTTTAATGCAGTAAACACATGGCATTCTTTTCCAATCATTCTTAAACCTATGATGCATAAATGAGACACTATTTGAACACTTGTATAAACATTATTAAGAGATGAAATGTTATACCTTTGATCAATCAAGATAATCTTCAATTCTTGAATGATATTTGAAACTTTGAGCTTGATTTGTCATGTCTTTTATCCACTTCCTTTTTGCAACCAATGTTATAAATAAATAATGTTGTCTTCATCAAAATATCAAGTTGAAGAAGCTTGACTTCACATTCTCCCCCTTTTTGATGATGACAATCTAAAACTTTGAAATTTTGCCTCAATCTTGTTTCTTCAACAAATGCTCCCCCTAAGTTGATGCTCCCCCTAAGTTGATACTTTTTAAAGGGCTTTTAATCTTTGAAATCTGCATTTAGTTAGAAGAACAACCAATAATACAATACAAGACTTCTCCCCCTTTGTCATTAGCAAAAAGGATGGGAAAAGACTTTCGAAAAAAGGAGTAGCATACATACATAACAATAACAATCACATAACACATAACAACAAAACAATAACATAAATCACACACATGAATATTAAGTAAGTACGCATAGTTACGGAACAGTCTATGGAAATAACAAAGTACACCAAAATGCCTAACAAACAGGACTTAGAAACTTAAAACAAGAGCTAAACTTAAATAGATATGAAATGCATAAAAGGTCATGGTTTAATCACTTTCGAATTCTTCATCTTCCATCTCTTCATCACCACTTCCATCTTCTTCTTCTTCATTTCCACCGACATTTTCATGTGCCTCTTCTTCTTCTTCACTTTCTTCAAACTCTTGAGTAGATTGATGGATGGACAAAACAAGTTTCCGGAGTGAAGAAATAGCTCGAGTAGTCTCACGGTGATTATTAACCATTGTAGTATAAAGGAGTTCATTTGTAATCCCGCCTTCCAAAATTTGAGGATTCGAAGAGGAGGAGAAACCATCTTTGTACCTGTAAACACCATCATCACCAATTACAATCCCCATGTTCTTTAATGCGGTTTTAGCGGTGATTTCATTTGCCTTTGTAGTCATCCTTACAAACGGTTCACGTTTAAGATCCAACTCGGTAGATTCTAGAATACGGGAAATCATTCTACAATATGGGAGTCCACCGGTTAATGCAAGTTGATGCTGCATATGATACATAATGGTAAGAGTCCAATTCACTTGAAGTTTGTTCTTGATAGCATAAAGGGCTTGCATCTCAAGATCATTGATTTGTGAGTGATTGGAGTCCTTAGGTAGAAGAACATAGCAAATGACATAGTGGAGCATCCGGTCGCTTACCGACAAATTTTTCGCATAGCATAACACTCTTGAAGAAGACAACTTCTGTCCGCTTAAAACTTCTGCCTTGGGAAATCTACAGATACTGAAATAATACTTCATTTTTTTATAATTTATCCACTCACCATCCTCATGATTTACCCCTTGTCTCAGAAAATATCCAGTGTTGGGAATGTCTAACAATGTTCCAATAGTGGTTAAATTCTCAAAAATCAGCTTATCTTTAACAGTAGCAGATAACATGTGTTGTTCTTCAGAATTCAAGCCTATTTCTAACTTAGTATAGAAGGCTTTAGCAAGATCAGGATAAAGCAGCCCCAAGTTTGATACAAAATTATCAAACTTTTGAATCTTAAGAAGTGCTGGAAATTCAAAACTATTTGCAGGAAAAGAGCTTAAGTTAACACACTTTACCGGCATAAATGAACGATTTCTAACTTTGAAATCTAACCTTCGAACCTTTGTTGGAGGTAATGGAGCTTCATCATTTCCCGAATCTGAGCCACCCATTGGAAGCTTTCCTTTGTCTCTTTTGGAAGGGGCCATTGAAATGAATTGAAAGTTAGGGTTTGAGGAGGATGATTTTCGGATTTGTTGAAGTGGTAGAGTTGTGATGGAGAGTAAGAGTGATATGGGGTTTTTAAAGAGTGAAGGTGTGAGTGGGTTTTAAAGATGTTGAATGGAAGAGAGAGAGAGATGATGAAGTGAGTGAATTGCATGCAATGAACCTTTGAAACAATTGAAACTTATTTAAGAATCACTTAAAACACATGCAATGAATAATAATAAAATATAAAACATAAAGCAAAAAAAAATTCTGAAACTGGAATAAATAAATAAAATGCAGCATAACAGTGTTAATCGGTTACCACATATGGTAAACCGGTTAACACACCAAAAACGCGTACAAATAGTTCAGGAAAACATGCGTTAATCGGTTACCACAATTGGTTAATCGGTTAATAGGTGCCAGTGGTCAAAAACAGTAGCTTACCACAGCCCAACTCAAGAGTTTTTTCCAAATTTTTTTGTGTTGATATGATAAAACACATACTAATGCACCTTTGAGTCATATTTGCAAATCATGAAAATTAATTTAAGCAAGAATAAAATCAAGAAAAATCACATTCTCAACATAAAACACATTTTATCAAATAGTGCAAAAATTTATAAAATTAAAATAATTGATCTTGTGTGTACCTTGGCTTCATTATAACATATAATGAATAAAAAATTGAAGATTAAATGTCACCTTCATCCAATATGCCAAGTTCCCGACGAATCTTGAAAAACGGTTCTTTTGCGAGAGGTTTTGTGAAAATGTCCGCTAGTTGATTATGTGTATCCACAAATGTGACTTCAACATCTCCTTTAAGCACATGATCACGTAGAAAATGATGTCGAATGTCTATGTGTTTGGTTCTTGAGTGCATGACGGGATTCTTTGTAATATTAATTGCACTTGTGTTGTCGCATCGAAGTGGTATGCATCCTAGATTGATTCCATAGTCACTTAATTGTTGTTTTAGCCAAAGAATTTGTGCACAACAACTCCCTGCTGCTATGTATTCTGCTTCAGCCATACTTAGAGTGACACACGCTTGTTTCTTACACGACCAAGATACCAAAGCATTTCCTAGGATGTGACATGTTCCACTCGTGCTTTTTCTATCAGTTTTGCAACCTGTATAATCCGCGTCAGAATAACCAACTAAATTACACATACTACCTTTTGGATACCATAGACCAACGTTCGTCATTCCCTTGAGATACTTCATGATTCTTTTCACAGCGGTGAGATGTGACTCCTTTGGATTTGCTTGAAAACGAGCACATAAACACACACTAAACATTATGTCAGGACGGCTTGCCGTCAAATATAATAAAGAACCAATCATGCCTCGATACTTGGTAATATCAATGGAAGCACCCGATTCATCTTGATCAACATAGGTTCCGGATCCCATTGGTGTAGCCATAGCCTTGCAACTATCCATGTCGAATCTTTTCAACAATTCTTTGCAATACTTGGATTGGTTGATGAATATACCGTCCTTTAGTTGCTTGATATGAAGTCCAAGAAAGTAATTCATCTTTCCCATCATAGACATTTCAAACTCTCCTTGCATCATCAATGAGAATTCTTTACAAAGATCTTCGTTCGTCGAACCGAATATGATGTCGTCAACATAGACTTGGACTAACAAAGTATTACCTTTTGCTTTCTTAATGAACAATGTCTTGTCAACTTTGCCTTTTACAAATCCCTTTTCACAAAGAAAATTGCTAAGACGATCATACCATGCTCTTGGTGCTTGCTTTAAGCCATAAAGAGCTTTCCTTAATTTGAAGACATTTGAAGGATTTTTGTAGTATTCAAAACCCGGGGGTTGTTTGACATAGACTTCTTCATTGATGTAGCCATTCAAGAATACACTTTTGACATCCATTTGATATAGTTGAAAATTTAATGAACATGCATAAGCAAGTAATAAACGGATAGCTTCTAACCTTGCAACCGGAGCGAATGTTTCCTCGAAATCAATACCTTCTTCTTGATTGTAACCTTGTGCAACCAACCTTGCTTTGTTTCGAACAATTATTCCATTCTCATCAAGTTTGTTCTTAAACACCCATTTTGTACCAATGATGTGTTTATCACTTGGTCTAGGAACAAGTTCCCAAACTTGATTCCTTTCTAATTGGTTTAACTCTTCTTGCATAGCAATAATCCAATGATCATCACTTAAGGCTTCACCAACTTTGGAAGGTTCAATTTGTGATACAAACGCCATGTTTAAGCAAGCATCTTTAAGATTTAATCTTGTTGCTACACCTTGACTAATATCACCAATAACTTTGTCAATTGGATGATCTCTATGAGTCCTCCATTCCTTAGGTAGATCATCTAAATTTGACTCTTGTTGAATCGATTCTTCTTGGAGTTCCACTTGATTCTCTTTTGAAGTATCTTCTTGGGGAACTTCTACAATTTCATCATCATCACATAAAATAATATCCTCCTTTGAGGGGTTAGATTCATCAAACTTAACATGCATAGATTCTTCAATTGTTAAAGTTCTTTTATTATAAATTCTATAAGCCTTACTTGTAAGAGAATAACCAAGAAATATACCTTCATCCGATTTTTCATCGAACTTACCAAGATTGTCTTTGTCATTGTTTAAGACAAAGCACTTGCATCCAAAAATGTGAAAGTAAGCAATGTTTGGTTTCCTCCCTTTGAAAAGTTCATAGGGGGTCTTCTTTATAATAGGTCTAATGTTAACACGATTACTTACAAAACATGTCGTGCTTACCGCAACCGCCCAAAAGTATTTTGGAAGATTTGAATCACTAAGCATTGTTCTTGCAAGTTCCACCAATGACCTATTCTTTCTCTCCACTACTCCATTTTGTTGAGGAGTCCTTGGTGCCGAGAAGTTGTGAGATATTTCATGTTCTTCACAAAATTCTTCAAAGGAAGCATTTTGGAATTCTCCACCATGGTCGCTTCTTATGGAGGCAATTGAAAGTGACTTCTCATTTTGAATTTGCTTTGCATATTTCTTGAACGCCTTAAATGCATCAGTTTTCTGCACTAAAAAGAATGTCCAAGTATATCTAGAGAAATCATCAACAATAACTAAAGCATATACATTACCTCCGAAGCTTCTTGTTCTTGATGGACCAAATAAGTCCATATGCAACAATTGTAGTGGCCTTGAAGTGGACACCACATCTTTAGATTTGAAAGTTGACTTGGTTTGTTTCCCTTTTTGAAATGCATCACACAACTTATCTTTGACATATTTTATCTTTGGTAATCCAATAACTAAATCATGCTTAATTAATTTATTCAAATGCTCCATGTGAATGTGAGCAATCCTTTTGTGCCAAAGCCATGAATCATTATTGCTTTCCATAAGACATTTAACCTTCAAAGAAGTGTTATCAAGGGAAATCATAAAAATATTGTTAATTCTATTACCTTTAAGCATTACCTCATTAGTGACTTCGTCTTCTATCAAACATTCATCTTTAGTGAACTTGATTTTGAATCCTTTGTCACAAAGTTGGCTTATGCTAATAATATTATGCTTTAAGCCTTCAACATAAATCACATCTTCAATTGTTGTGAAAGGTGGTGCACCAACATTGCCTACACCAAGAATCTTTCCTTTATTGTTATCTCCATAAGTAACATAACCCTTGGCCTTAAGCACTAGACTTGAAAATTTATTTATATCTCCAGTCATATGCTTCGAACAACCACTATCAAGATACCATATATTTGAAGTGGTCTTCAAGCAAACCTACAAAAAAAATTAAGTTTTGTTAGGTACCCAAATAGCCTTGGGTCCTTCATAATTAGTACCTTTCTTTACCCACACATAATGCCCACTTGCAACAATAAAGTTTCTTACATAGAAGCATTAGGTGTATGGCCAATAATACCACAATAAAAACAAGTAGGAACAAAATTGCTTTTATATCTAGGAACATATGATTTCTTTTTAGGAAATCTTTTCTTAATAGGAGTTCTTTTCTTTTTAGGATAAGGATGCACATTCCTAGGTTTGTTCACTTTTTCCTTAGAAGTTTGGTCACTAGCCTTAACAAAGATTGTTTTATTAGAACTTGGTTTAGAAAATTTTGAGTAACCAAGTCCACTTTTATCATTTGAATACCATTGTTGACTAAGGACTGCTTCTAAACCAATTTGTCATTTCTCATATCTTTCTAGGACTCTTTTTAATTAAACAATTTGGAATGAAAGTGATTCACAATTTTTACACACCAACTCTTGTTTTTCTTCACTTGCTTTCTTTTGTTTTTCATCTTTTGACTCTTTTTCCATAACATCGACTTTTTCTTCCAAAGATGTTATTTGTCTTTTTTGTGATGAGATTGTTTAACATAAGACCTTACATTCATTTAAGAGTTCATTTATGGCTTCTTGCGCATCATTATCATAAAGAGAAAATTTAGTACTAACTTCGTCATCTTCATCTTCGGAGTTATGTGAAGCCATAAGTGCTAGTTTTGCGCTTTCATCGCTCTCCGAGTCGGATGATGAACTAATTTTGTTGTCTTCCCATGCGATGTATGCCTTCTTATTTTTTGATTCCTTCTTGCCTTTGAAACTTCCTTTCTTTGCAAGTTGTGGACATTCAGGTTTTATATGACCTTGCTTTCCACATTCATAACATGTGATATCTTGAGATGAAGTTGAAGTCTCCTTTTTCTTAAAGTGTTTCATCCTTTTAGCATAAAAAGACTTATCTTTATTTCCAAAGAATTTTCCGAGTCTTTTTACTAGAAGCATGAAATTTTCGTCTTCCTCCGATGAGTCATCATTTTGTTTTCCTTTTGCATCTACCTTTAAAGTAATACCTTTGGACTTCTTGTCTTGAAGTTCATGTTTTTCAAGTTGTCCAAGTTCTAACTCATTTTCTTGAAGTTTACCAAATAGAGATGTGGAAGTCATCGTAGAGAGGCTTTTCTTTTTCGATATTGCTGTTACTTTTGGTTGCCATTCTCTTGTCAAAGATCTTAGGATTTTGAGATTTAGTTCATCATTTGAGAATGTCTTACCAAGTGCTATTAAGTGGTTAGTCAAATGAACAAATCTTTTCTGTAATGCAACAATGGTTTCTCCGGGCTGCATTCGGAACATTTCATATTCTTGACTTAGAGTATTTAGTCTAGATCTTTTAACTTCAGTCGTTCCTTCATGTGTTTCTACCAAAGTATCCCATATTTCTTTTGCCGATTTTCATTGACAGGCACGAAAGAACTCATCAATACTTAAGGCACTTTGAAGAAGATTGATAGCTTTCTTTTCATTTAGAATTTTTCTCTTGTCTTCTTCATCATATGTACTTTTTAATTTTGCAGTACCAACACCATTGACTATATTCATAGGATTATGTGGACCATTCTCAATAGCTTCCCATATACCTTCTCCTTGTGCTTTAAGATGTGCTCTCATACGAATCTTCCAAAAATCAAAATACTCTCCAGAGAAAAGTGGGGGCTTGTTACTACTTCCACCGTCTTTGAAAACCGGGTCCGTGCTTGCGGAAGCCATGCTGGATCTTGTCGGAACAGGTTACCTAACCTGCTCTGATGCCAATTGTAAGTTATAAATGTGCCTAAGAGGGGGGGGGGTGAATTAGGTACTTAGACAATCATCCCAATTTTTGATGGTTTTGAGTTTTTATTTTCCTAAAGATTTCTAAGTGATGAAAACCGATAAATGCGGAAAGTAAAGAACGCCAAGACGTATAATGGTTCCCCTCACAGGTCGAGAGTACTCCACTCCCCTTTCAACATGAAAGAGAGTTTACTATTGTTTTGACTTTACAAGACTCTTCCTAGTCTTTCTATACAAGTCACTCACAATCAACCACCAAGAACACCCTCTTGGATTTTACAATTTTAAAGTCCAACCAAGAATAACTCTTACAATGGACCTCTTGTATCCACAATCCGGATCACAAGGAAAAACCTTACAAACTTATCTTTAACAATACTAAAATAAGTTGTAATCAAAATATCACAAATCTGAATTTTATTTGAGATGTTGAAGATTGATGTTGAAGTGTATCAATCAAAAGATTGATCTTCCCCTTTTTGTAACAGTCACTCTTAATGATATTATACAAGTGTTCGACTCAATAATAATGAAACTAATGCAATAAGTATGAAGGTTTAAGTGCAGAAGTTTCTGTTTGAAAAGTTTGAAGAACACTCTTGTAAAAATTCAGAATTTTTAAGGGATTGAATGATTGAAAATTATAGCAAAAGGAGGTGAATAGAAAAACTAAAATTATGCTCTTTATATAGCCCTAATACACCTCTATAAATGAGTGTTAAAACATGAAGAGATGCCATGAATCAAAGAAAAAACGTTTGAAAAGAAATCTGAAAAGATGCAGACTTTTTTCACACTGTTTCAGTGTTAATCGGTTAACACTTTGTGTTAATCGGTTAACACTTTGTGTTAATCGGTTAACACCTTCCCAACGTAACAAATTTTTCAAAAAATTTCACTGGTTAACCGGTTAACCTAAGGTGTTAATCGGTTAACACTGTTAGAAAATGCAGAAAAACATAATGTTAATGCAGTAAACACATGGCATTCTTTTCCAATCATTCTTAAACCTATGATGCATAAATGAGACACTATTTGAACACTTGTATAAACATTATTAAGAGATGAAATGTTATACCTTTGATCAATCAAGATAATCTTCAATTCTTGAATGATATTTGAAACTTTGAGCTTGATTTGTCATGTCTTTTATCCACTTCCTTTTTGCAACCAATGTTATGAGCAAATAATGTTGTCTTCATCAAAATATCAAGTTGAAGAAGCTTGACTACATCAACATTCGTGGGGTAGGTAAACTCCTCTCCATCCATGGTTGCAAGTCTCAAGGCACCGTCTGAGAAGGCTTTATTAACAACGTAAGGGCCATCATAATTCAGAGTCCATTTGCCCCTGGAATTAGTGAGAAATGATTGTATCTTCTTGAGTACGAGGTCTCGTTTTCTGAAGACACGGGGTCAGACTTTTTTGTCGAACGCTTTCTTCATTCTTTGCTGATACAACTGACCATGGCATAGAATCGCTTTTCTTCGATTAGGTTCAGTTCATCGTGTCGACTTTGACACCATTCAGCCTCTGTTAGCTTAGCTTCCATCAATACCCGAATTGATGGAATCTCTACTTCTATGGGGAGCACTGCCTCCATGCCATATACTAGAGAGAAAGGGGTTGCCCCTGTTGAGGTGCGAACAGATGTACGATAACCGTGAAGAGCATATGGTAGCATCTTGTTCCAGTCCTTATAGGTTACAACCATCTTTTGAACGATATTCTTGATATTCTTGCTAGCCGCTTCTACCACTCCGTTCATCTTAGGCCGGTAGAGAGATGAGTTATGGTGTTTGATCTTGAACTCAGCATACAACACTTTCATCATTTTGTTGTTCAAGTTAGATCCATTATCAATAATGATCTGGCTTGGAACACCATAACGGCAGATGAGATTGTTCTTGATAAATCGGACCATCACTTGTCGGGTTAAATTGGTGTATGACGCTGCCTTGACCCATTTGGTGAAGTAGTCAATGGCTACCAGGATGAACCGATGTCCGTTTGAAGCTTTGGGTTCAATCATGCCAATCATGTTGATTCCCCATATAGAAAAAGGTCATAGAGAAGAGAGAACTTTGAGATGCGTTGGCGGTACATGGATTTTGTTAGCGTATATCTGACACTTGTGACACCTTCTCATGTACTTGTAGCAATCGGATTCCATTGTCAACCAATAATATCCTGCTCTTAGGATTTTTCTCGCCATTGTGTGTCCATTGGCATGAGTGCTAAAGAAGCCTTCGTGGATTTCTTTCATCAGCATGTTTGCTTCTTGTCTGTCTACATATCTGAGCAAAACCATGTCGAAGTTTCTCTTGTAGAGTGTATCGACGTTTAGGAAGAAGTTGCCTGCCAGTCTTTTGAGAGTCTTCCTATCTTATCTTGATGCCCCAAGTGGGTATTCTTGTCTTTGAAGGAAGCACTTGATATCATGATACCAGGGTTTGTCATCGATGACTGCTTCAATTGTGAAGATATAAGCAGGCATTTCAAGGTGCATAATGTCAATCTTAGGTACGTCGTTCCATTGACTTACAACAATCATGGAAGAGAGAGTGGCTAGTGCATCAGCCATGTGGTTTTCTTCACGAGGGATATGATGAAACTCGATTCTGTTGAAGAATGGTAACAACCTTATCGTGTAATCTTTGTAAGGAATCAGTCCTGATTGGTATGTATTCCAATCTCCTTTGATCTGATTGATAACCAGGGTTGAGTCTCCATACACATCCAAGTTTTTTATCCTTAAGTCGATAGCTTCTTCGAGACCCGTGATACAAGCTTCGTATTCGGCCTCGTTGTTTGTGCATTTGAATGTCATTCTGGCAGTGAAAGGAATAAGGGTACCTCGAGGTGTTACGATGATTGCCCCAATTCCGTTTCCATAAGTATTAACGGCTCCGTCGAATATTAGTCCCCATTGGGAACTTGGTTCTCGCCCTTCGCTGGGTAGCGGTTCATCGCAATCTTTCATTTTCAAGTACATGACATCTTCGTCTGGGAAGTCAAATCTGACTGATTCCTGATTGTCAATCGGTTGATGATCCAAATGATCGGCTAAAACACTTCCTTTGATGGCTTTCTGAGCATGGTACTCGATGTTGTATTCTGATAACAACATCTGCCAACAGGCAACCCTTCCTGTGAGAGCAGGCTTTTCAAATATGTACTTGATCGAGTCCATTTCGGAGATTAACCAAGTAGTGTGACAAATCATGTACTGGCGAAGACGTTTGGCTGTCCAAGCTAGCGCGCATCAAGTTTTCTCGAGCATAGTGTATCGAGTTTCACAGCCCCTGAACTTCTTGCTTAAGTAGTATATGGCAGACTCTTTTCTCTTTGTTTTGTCTTGTTGGCCAAGCACACAACCCACAGAGTCTTCTAAGACTGTTAAGTAGATGATCAATGGTTTTCCTTCCACTGGAGGATACAGAATCGGTGGATTCAACAGACATTCTTTGATACTGTCGAAAGCTTTTTGCCAGTCTTTTGTCCATATACGGCTTTGATTCTTTCTGAGTAGTTTGAAGATCGGCGCGCATGTCACGGTCATGAGGGATATGAATCTAGAGATGCAATTTAGACGTCTTAAAAATCCTCTGACCTGTTTTTCAGTCTTTGGTGAAGGCATTTCTTGAATGGCCTTGACTTTGTCGAGATCAACCTCAATTCCTTTTTGCCTGACGATGAATCCTAATAGTTTTCCTGTTTTAGATTTGGCAATCATGTCGTCGACATACACTTCAATTTATTTGTGCATCATGTCGTGAAACAGAGTTGTCATGGCCCTTTGATAGGTTGCCCTCGCATTCTTCAGACTGAACGGCATTACCTTGTAACAAAAGGTTCCCCATGGGGTGATGAATGAAGTTTTCTCCATATCTTTTGGTGCCATTTTGATTTGATTATAGCCCGGGAATCCATCCATGAAGGAGAAGACTTTGAATTTTGATGTGCTTTCTACCAGCATGTCTATGTGTGGTAGGGGGAAGTTATCCCTTAGACTTGCTTTGTTCAGATCCTTGTAGTCTACACACATTCTAACTTTTCCGTCCTTTTTCAGAACTGGCACTATGTTGGCTAACCATTGAGGATATTCTGAGGTGACAAGGAAATCTACGTCGATTTGTTTCTGTACTTCCTCCTTAATCTTGATGGCCATATCTGGATGAGTCCTTCTCAGTCTTTGTTTTACTGATGGGCATTTTGATTTCAGTGGTAAGTGATGCTCTACGATGCGGGTATCCAACCCTGGCATGTCCTGATAGGACCAAGCAAATACATCTGGAAACTCTTTGAGAAGTTTCATCAAGTCTTCTCTGACAGTTGGACTGAGCAGTGCTCCAATCTTAACTTCTTTCCTTTCTTCCTCCAAATCCAAATTGACCGTTTCCAATGGCTCTTTGTGAGGCTCAATAGACGTTTCCTCTTGTCTGAGTAGTCGGGAGATCTCTTCAGGAATTTCTTCGTTCTCTTCTTCTTCAGCTTCAAATACCGGGAATTCAAAGTTAGGAGAAGGCATTGGATCGTATGTTTCAATGGGGTTTAAAATAAGCAATCTGCGTGACATGATGATTCTTTTTAGAAAAGACAGAGAGAATGCAAAAGTGTGTGCAGTGTATTTTTTGAAAAATGCTTGTTTTTATTTTGGGCTATTTTTTAGGATTACCATTTTCTGAAAAAAAAACAAAAAGTGAAAACAGCAATAAATGCGGGAATTCAGAATGACATTATTTATTCATGATTTGTCGATTCTTGAAATATAGCCCTATAAAACAAAACTCTGTCACTTTGGACGAAGCGAAGAGGAACATTTACAGAAAGGTGAGCCCTATAAAAACATCCGTTTCACCTGGGCAAGGTAAAAAGGTTAAAACAAAAATGATAATTACTTAGACTTATGGACGACTTTCGAGACATCGACAGCAACCCAGTGGCGACGAAGTCCTCTATGAATCACAAAGTCTAGTATCTTCCTTCTTGGTTTGTCTTCAGAAACAACGCTGATTTCTAGAGGAGTAGGATCATTGGAGTCTTCTTCCCACGCAAAGTTATCATAGGAGACTTCTTCTGTCGCATCTTCCATAGGTTTTTCACTTTCAAGGGGATCTCCCCAACCAGTTGGCTGGATGTCCTCGTATCGGATGTGAGAGCTTTCAGGAGCGGTGTATTTGACTAGGAAGTCATACTTGCCACTTGGCTGTCCCAAGGTGTCCCATGTTTCTGTGGGAATGGATGAGTCATCTTCCTCAATGACGTTGACCTCAGGAAATGCATAGTTAATGAACTCTTGTCCTGCAATCTTTGCAAATTCATCATCGTGATGCTGGACATCTTCAGAATGTCCTGAGTAATGATTCCATGACTTTGTGGGGACATGGATATTCTTTTCAATATTACTCAGCTGATAGGCATCGTCCGGCTGACTCTTTTGCCCTAAGTCTTCCGTGTATGGCTTCCAGATAGGCAAATCATCTAGGGGATCATAATAATCATAGTCAAAGTTGTCTTTCATCAGAGTGTCTTCCTCTAATGAGTTGGGTGGAGCACAACATCCTTCAGGATCACAATCTTCATAGATTATCCTGACGTCTGACCTTGGCATATATCTTGGGCTCTGCTTGAGAAAATAAAATGGCGTGAGCGCCTCTCCCTGAGACATATAACCGTCATCGTTGAGATAATACTTCCATTCCTCATCTGTATCGGAGGAGTCGCCCTTATTAATGGTGTGTACTTCTTGAGCCACTGGGTGGAGGAAACCTCCGTTGTGGAAGAAATCCTAAATGGGACGAAGATTTTCGTCCTTCTTTGTAGTCTGGGTATAGGTTAAAGAGAAACTAATACCTTTCTTTGTCTTGTTATCTGTAGGAGTTACAATTTGTCCCCATCCTTTTATGTCATTACTCTTGATCACTTCGAGAGCGTCCTTGTATGAGGAAATCGATGTCCATCTTTCTCGTTGATTCTCATTGCTCACCGAGAGTGCTTGGAACTGGGTTCCAACAACCTCCTCTGGTTCTACACAGGAGAATTATGATAAGTTGCTCACGATTAAGGCTTGCTCTCCACATACTGTGACTAATTTGTCATTCTTGACGAGCTTTAACTTCTGGTGAAGTGTCGAAGTGACTGCCCCAGCTTCGTGTATCCAAGGTCTTCCTAATAAACAGTTGTATGCTGCCCAGATGTACATGACCTGGAAAGTGACTTGGAAATGTTAGTAGGAATACACCTAAGAGGGGGTGAATTAGGTTCCTTAGAAGATTTTTCTCGGTTTTTCGACGGGATTGAATTTTACTTTCCTAAAGTTACTAAGTGATGAAATGCGGTAAAGTGTAGAAAGTAAATGACACAGGCGATATATCTTGGTTCCCCTCACAGTCTGAGAGTACTTCAGTCCCCTTACACAATAAGAGATTTTTAATAATGTTAGACCCTAAGACAAGACTATCCTAGCCTTTCTATACAGACTCTAACAAACACACCAAGAACAACCTCTTAGATTTTACAACCAAGTTGAAAAGAGAACAATCTTCTCTAATTCAACCTCTTGTTTCCAACAAATCTGGACAACAAGGAATATAACAAACCCTATAAGAGAAACAATCCTTATCCTTATAGTCAACACCTAAATCCAAACAATCCTTGGAACTTTAGGATTTTTACAATAATTCTGAATTTTTGAGTAAGTATTTGAAACTTTGATTCTTCAATATATCAATCACAAGATTGATCTTCTTCTTGAACAAATAATCTTTATATAGAATATACAAGTGTTTTATGATGAAAGAACGAAACTATAATGATTGAGATGAAAGTTCAATGTCAAAGTTTCACTCTTAGAAAATTCTAACTTTTTACACTTGAGAAAATGAAATATTTAAGAGAATAAAGATGTTTGAAAATTGTTTGCAAGAAGGTGAATTCAAAATATGAAATTATGAGTTTATATAAGCCACTAAACACCTTTTCAAAAGGGTGTAAATGTCCAAAGGTTGCCATGCATCAAAAACCATTTTCAAAAACTCATAAGGCTGAAAAATAAAATATTTTCACATACTGGTTCAGTGTTAATCGATTAACACTATTGCACTAGTAATGTGTTAATCGATTAACACCTTGTAACGAGCAAAAAAATCAAATTTTCTTAAGGTTAATCGATTAACAGAAATGAACTGCCAAATGTTAATCGATTAACCAGTGTTAAAAGTTGAAAAATACTTTAACAAAAGGTATGAAAAGGAATGGTTTTCGAAATCAAATATTTTGATGATTCATGCCAAATATGCTTGATGATATGAACACTTGTATATTCAAGGATAAGTTGAGTTCATATACCTTTTAGATTACAATCAATTGTTTGAAAAACTTCAATACTTTTTGATATAATTGATACTTGAAACTTGATACTTGACTTGAATCATTTCCTTTTTTATCTTCAATAGATTTTACAATGTTGTTGTCTTCATCAAAACACATTTGAGAATCTTGATTCTTCATTCTCCCCCTTTTTGATGATGACAACTATTCTCTTGAAAATTTTGATATCAACCTTGATTTCTCTAACAAAAACAATACTCCCCCTAGATGTAAGCTCCCCCTAAAACCATGCTTGGGAGAATTTTTGAACCATCTTACTTTGTTGCAAAATTGTGTTAGAGAAACAAACACACATAGACTTCTCCCCCTTTGTCATTACCAAAAAGGAAGGGAAAAGTCTTAAAAATTAAAGAATGAGTGAACAATTGGTGAAAACATTTGGAACACATAACACATTTGAGACATATTTGAACACACAAATTGAACAACACATAAAACATAACATAACATGAAACATAAGTTCTAACAACACATGAAACATAAGTCTTACAAAAATCCAAAGCATAACACATCATAATCTTAGAAAGTCTTAAACACTTAAACATAAAAATAATACTAGAAAATCTAAAGAACACTAGAATACTAAATAATTCTTCTAGTCACTTTCCGACATATCATTGTTTTCTTCTTCCTCTTCTCCTTCTTCCTCTTCATCTTCTTCCTCTTCTTCACTTTCCTCAACTCTTGGTTTCTGGCGACGAGATGTTGTGAGCTTAAGCAACAATTTCTTAATCGAAGCCATTTCAAAAGAGTGATTGTTCATTGTTGCTTCCATTGAACACATTTTTTTGTAGAGTGCTTCATTCGTATAGCCGCCTTCCGGAGCCGGTGGAAGAGTGAAAGTTTGAACGTCATCCTTGTAAACATACAATCCTTGCCTATTTTTTATGATACTCGTGCTCCGAAGACAAGTGGAGGCATTAATCTCACAATCTTTGGAAGTCATTCCAACCTTTGGTTCTCTTTTTACAAGAATCTCAAGTGATTCAAGAAGTTTTGACACAATCCTTCCATATGGAAGACCACCACTCAAGTTTTGTTGATAAAACATGTGATACATAACAGTACATGCCCAATGCACTTTTAAGCCATTCTTGAGGGCAAACATGATTTGCAATTCCGAATCACTAATCTGAGCATGATTGGAGTGTTTTGGCAGCAAGACATATGCAATAACATAGTGTAGCATTCTATCCGTAACTGATAAATTCTTTGAATATAGTAAGACTCTAGAAGAAGCATTACTTCGACGACCCATAATTTCAACTTGACTCATGCGAGAAAGTCGGAAATAGTAATCCATATTATTATAATTTTTCCATCCATTAGAGTTTGGAGTAAAACCTTGACTAATAGTTTGACCATCAGTAGACACTCCTAAAAGTTTTACAAAAGTTTCAGCATCGATGCTAATATCAGAGTTCTTAACTTTTGATGTCAAACAGTGTTCATCAAATTCATCAGTACCCACATGCAAGTTTGAATAAAACTCTTTCACTAAATCAGAATAAATTGGACCAATCTCATAGATAAAATTATCTATCTTATGATGCCATAACAGTTCTGGAAAATAAAAACTTTCAACAGGAAAAGATTTTAAGTTGACATATTTTACCGGCATGAGCAATCTATTCCGGAAATCAAAAGTGAGCCTTCGTTGCTTTGTTGTTGGTGCAGATTCTTCCAGATTCGAGCTTTCTTCTCCCATTTTGGCCTTTCCTTTCTCTTTTCTTGAAGAAGCCATGGATGAATGAAGGTTTGAAGGTTAGAAAGTGATTTTCGGATTTGTGTGAGAAGATGGTTTTGATGAAAGAGTTGTGTGGTTTGGTGAGGTTATAATGAAGATTTGATGAGTGGGTTTTAATGTTGGTGGTTGAATGAATTTTAATGAGTTGAAGAGGAGAGTAAATGATAGTAATGAGGAGTAAAGAGTGATGAAGAATACCAATGAAAGTTGGAAAGATAAGTTGACTTATCCTAAAAGCACTTTTTAAAGACAAAGACCACATAAAGAATAAATAGAAATAACACAAAATTATGGATATAATTAATTTTTTGTATTTTTGGAAAAAGCTACAGGGTTAATCGATTAACCCAAAACCAACATAACTTGGTTAATCGATTAACAGTACAAAAATTTGCGCAAATACTTACAGTGTTAATCGATTAACACATTTGCAAAGATAAATGGTTAATCGATTAACATACCAAAAAAAATAGTAACTTAATAATTTTTAGTATGCTAAGAAAATTGCAATTGTGACACCTTGACATGTTATAATATAGTATAATGCAACTTGTGGTAATCCAAAAAATTCATAAAAATAATTTTATGAGCATGAAAGATGAAAATATGTCATTTTTGCATAATATTCACATTTTAATAAAAAAGTGACAAACATAAAAATTAGAAATATTGTGTATCTTGGCTTCATTATACCATGTAATGAATAAATATTGAAGATTTAAATGTCACCTTCATCCAAAATGCCAATTTCTCTTCGAATCTTAAAGAATGCGTCCCGAGGAAGCGGTTTTGTGAAGATATCCGCCAGTTGATTTTGAGTATCGATAAAAGTAATCTCAATGTCACCTTTTAGAACGTGATCTCTTAGAAAGTGATGTTAGATATCTATGTGTTTGGTCCTTGAATGCATGATTGGATTTTTTGATATATTGATTGCACTGGTGTTGTCGCATTTGAGAGATATGCATCCTAGATTCACACCATAGTCATGAAGTTGTTGCTTCAACCAAAATATTTGCGAACAACAGCTACCGGCGGTGATATACTCTACTTCTGTAGTGCTAAGAGCCACACTTGCTTGCTTTTTGCATGACCATGAGACTAAGGCATTTCCAAAAACGTGACAAGTTCCACTTGTGCTTTTCCTGTCCGCCTTACATCCTGCATAATCTGCATCAGAAAAACCAACAAGACTACATATACTACCTTTAAGGTACCATAGGCCGACCTTGGATGTTCCTTTAAGATACTTAATTATCCTTTTCACCGCTGTGAGATGAGATTCCTTCGGACAAGCTTGAAATCGTGCATATAAACATACACTAAACATAATATTAGGTTGACTAGCGGTTAGGTATAATAAAGAGCCGATCATACCTCGATATTTAGTGATATCAATTGGAATTCCGGATTCATCATGATCAAGATATGTGTCGGATCCCATTGGATTTGTTATCTCTTTGCAAGTATCCATGTAAAATCTTTTGAGAAGCTCTTTGCAATATTTAGATTGATTGATAAATATCCCGTTCTTTGTTTGTTTGATATGCAACCCAAGAAAGTAGTTCAACTTACCCATCATGGACATTTCAAATTCTCCTTGCATGATTTTTGAGAATTCTTCACATAAGGATTCATTTGTAGATCCAAATATGATGTCATCTACATAAATTTGTACTAAGATAGTATGATGGTTAATTCTTTTAATAAACAAAGTAGTATCAACTTTACCTTTTTCGAAACCGTGTTCGCAAAGAAAATTACTTTACCTATCATACCAAGCTCTTGGTGCTTGCTTCAATGCATACAAGGCCTTTTTGAGTTTGTAAACATGATTAGGATGTTTGAAATCTTCAAATCCTGGAGGTTGATTTACATAAACTTCTTCAAGTATGTATCCATTAGAAATGTGCTTTTAACGTCCATCTGATACAACTGAAAATTCAAAGAACAAGCATATGCTAACAATAATCTAATTGCTTCTAGTCTAGCAACCGGTGCAAATGTTTCCTCAAAATCTATACCTTCTTCTTGATTATAGCCTTGTGCTACTAATCTTGCTCTGTTCCTTATAATGATACCATTTTCATCTAGCTTATTTTTGAATATGCATTTAGTGCCAATAATATGCTTACCTTTTGGTCTTGGAACTAAATCCCATACCTCATTTCTTTCGAACTGATTTAATTCTTCTTGCATGGCTAGAATCCATTGATCATCCTCTAAGGCATCTTGGACTTTAGATGGTTCTATTTGAGAAACAAATGCCATATTAGGACATGCATCCTTTAGATTTAACCGAGTAGATACTCCTTGAGATATGTCTCCAATAATCTTGTCAATAGGATGATCTTTATGCGTCCTTCATTCTTTTGGTAGATCGTTGACAATAGACTCTTGTTGAATCGATTCTTCTTGATGATCTACTTGATTCTCATTGTTGACTTTGGAGGAGTCTTTTTTAGGAGCTTCTATGGAATCATCATCATCATCACAAATAACAATATCCTCCTTGGAGGGGTTAGATTCATCAAACTTAACATGCATAGGTTCTTCAATAGTTAAAGTTCTTTTATTATAAATTTTATATGCCTTACTTGAAAGTGAATAGCCAAGAAATATAGCTTCATCCGATTTTTCATTGAACTTACCAAGATTGTCTTTGTCATTGTTCAAGACAAAACATTTGCATCCAAATATGTGAAAGTAAGCAATGTTTGGTTTCCTCCCTTTGAAAAGTCCATAAGGGGTCTTCTTTAGGATAGGTCTAATGTTAACACGATTACTTACAAAACATGTCGTGCTTACCGCATCCGCCCAAAAGTACTTTGGAAGATTTGAGTCGCTAAGCATTGTTCTTGCAAGTTCCACCAATGACCTATTCTTTCTTTCTACAACACCATTTTGTTGGGGGGTTCTTGGTGCTGAGAAGTTGTGAGATATTCCATGTTCTTCGCAAAATTCTTCAAAATAAGTATTTTGGAATTCTCCACCATGGTCGCTTCTTATGGAGGCAATTGAAAGTGACTTCTCATTTTGAATTTGCTTTGCATACTTCTTGAACGCCTTGAATGCATCACTTTTCTGCACTAAAAAGAATGTCCAAGTATATCTAGAGAAATCATCAACAATAACTAAAGCATATACATTACCTCTGAAGCTTCTTGTTCTTGATGGACCAAATAATTCCATATGCAACAATTGTAGTGGCCTTGAAGTGGACACCACATCCTTAGATTTGAAAGTTGACTTGGTTTGTTTCCCTTTTTGACATGCATCACACAACTTATCTTTGACATATTTTATCTTTGGTAAACTAATAACTAAATCATGTTTGATTAATTTATTCAAATGCTCCATATGAATGTGAGCAATCCTTTTGTGCCATAGCCATGAATCATTATTGTTTGCCATAACACATTTACCCTTCAAAGAAACGTCATCAAGGGAAATCATAAAAATATTGTTAATTATTTTACCTTTAAGGATTACCTCATTAGTGACTTCGTCTTCTATCAAACATTCATCTTTGGTGAAATTGATTTTGAAGCCTTTGTAACAAAGTTGGCTTATGCTAAGAAGGTTATGCTTTAATCCTTCAACATAAAGCACATCTTCAATAGTTGTGAAAGGTGGTGCTCCAACTTTGCCTATGCCAAGAATCTTTCCTTTATTATTATCTCCATAAGTAACAAAACCCTTGGCCTTAAGCACTAGATTTGAAAATTTGTTTATATCCCCGGTCATATGCTTCAAACAACCACTATCAAGATACCATAGATTTGAAGTGGTCTTCAAGCAAACCTACAAAACAAAATTACATTTTGTTAGGTACCCAAATAGCCTTAGGTCCTTCATAATTAGTACCTTTCTTTACCCACACATAATGCCCACTTGCAACACTAAAGTTTCTTACATAGCAAGCATTAGGTGTATGGCCAATAATTCCACAATAAAAACAAGTATGAACAAAATTTCTTTTATATCTTGGAATATATGATTTATTTTTAGGAAATATTTTCTTTTTAGGATAAGGATGTACATTCCTAGGTTTGTTCACTTTCTCTTTAGAAGTTTGGTCACTAGCCTTAACAAAGATTATTTTACTAGAACTTGGTTTAAAAAACTTTGAGTAACCAAGTCCACTTTTATCATTTGAATATCTTTGTTGACTAAGGAGCGCTTCTAATCCAATTTGTCCTTTCTCATATCTTTCAAGGACTCTTTTTAATTGAACAATTTGGAAAGAAAGTGATTCACAATTTTTACATACCAACTCTTGTTTTTCTTCACTAATTTTCATTTGTTTTTCATTTTTTGATTCTTTTTCCATAACATCAACTTTTTCTTCTAAAGATGTTATTTGTTTCTTTTGTGAAGATATTGTTTTATACAAGACCTTACATTCATTTAAGAGTTCATTAATGGCTTCTTGTGCATCATTATTATAAAGAGAAAATTCATTACTAACCTCGTCATTTTCATCATCGGAGTTATGTGTAGCCATTAGTGCCAAATTTGCGCTTTCATCGCTCTCCGAGTCAGATGATGAACTAATGTCATTGTCTTCCCATGCAATATATGCCTTTTTATTTTTTGATTTCTTCTTGCCTTTGAAACTTCCTTTCTTTCCGAGTTTTGGACAATCGGGCTTTATGTGACCTTGCTTTCCACATTCGTAACATGTAACATCTTGAGATGAAGTGGTAGCATCCTTTATCTTGAAGTGTTTCTTTCTTTTAGCATAACTAAAGGACTTGTCTTTATTACCAAAAAATTTACCGAGTCTTTTTACTAGCAGCATGAAATTTTCGGCTTCCTCCGATGAATCATCATTTTGTTTATCTTTTAAATCTACTTTCAATGCAATACTCTTGGATTTCTTTTCTTGATGTTCATGTTTTTCAAGTCGTCCAAGTTCTAATTCATGCTCTTGGAGTTTTCCAAATAGTGATGCGGAAGTCATTGTAGAAAGACTTTTCTTTTCCGATATTGCCGTAACTTTCAGTTGCCATTCTCTAGTCAAGGATCTAAGAACTTTGAGATTTAATTCATCATTAGAAAATGTCTTACCAAGTGCCATTAAGTGATTAGTCAAATGAACAAATCTTTTTTGTAATGCAACGATGGATTCTCCGGGCTGCATTCGGAACATCTCACATTCTTGAATTAATGTATTCAATCTAGATCTTTTAACTTCAGTGGTTCCTTCATGAGTTTCCACTAAAGTGTCCCAAATTTCTTTAGCGGATTTACATTGTAAAACGCGGAAAAATTCATCCATACTTAAAGCACTTTGTAATATGTTAATGGCTTTCTTTTCATCGAGAAATTTCTTTCTATCATCTTCATTATAAGCATTTTTTACCTTTGGAGTTGCAACATCGTTTACTACACTCATTGGTTGATGTGGACCATTTTCAACAGTTTCCCATATTCCATCTGTTGTGAAAAACGATGTCTTTGTAACAAGTATTAATGGTTTCTTGATGATCAAGAACCAAACAAGGGTTAACGAAAAAGATAACAATAAGAAGAAGAAGATAACACGAAGGAATAACAAGGATTGGGCAAATAAAAATTCTGTTTACTATTCAATTTCTCATTAACGTCACAAATGATTACAAGTGAATATCACAATTTGCCACACTCAACAAACTGAGTGTACTAGCCTATTTATAGACTAACTAGGTAACTTGCAACCCAAGAAACCTAAGCAATTGGATCCTTAACACAAGGCCCAATTCGACAGAATAATTTGACAGTACATATTAGAACAGACTTCAACTACAATATGTAATAATCAGGCATCAGCATGTGAACAAGCTTCGACTGCATGCTTGCCTCCTGTCGAAAAACACATGAAAGCTCTCCTTCGACACATCATGAGTTTGACCCAACTCTCACAAATCTCCACCTTGGATCTAACTCAGCAACAAGGGAATCAACTAGCTTTCATCATGCAGCTTTATCAACTGCATACAGTGGAAGAACTTGCAACTTGGCAACGTCTTGGTGATCTTATCAGCAGCATTGTCTTCAGTCAAAACCTTCAGCACCTGGACTTCACCACGCTCGATTATCTCTCTGACGAAGTGCAGCCTCACATCGATGTGCTTAGTTCACTCATGATAGGCTGAATTCTTCGACATGTGTATTGCACTTTGACTATCACATTTAATAGTGATACTTCGACCTTGAAGTTTCAGCTCCTTTGCAAAACCTTCAAGCCACAATGTTTCCTTCACAACTTCAGTGAGGGCAATATATTCAGCTTCAGTGGTTGATAAGGCAACAACCTTCTGAAGCGTCGTTTTCCAACTGATTGGTGTGCCAAACATTGTGAAAACATATCCAGAAATAGACTTTCTGGAATCCATACAACCTGCATAATCAAAGTCAACAAATCATTCGATTTTGACTATGCTATCACCACCACAGGCTCCACCATAAATCAAGACTCTTTTCAGAGACCTATTTATGTACCTGAGAATCCACTTTACAGCTTGCCAGTGCGCCTTTCCAGGATTGGCCATATACCTGCTCACAAGGCTCACTCCATATGCTATGTCTGGCCTCGTACAGACCATAACATACATCAAAGAACCCACTACACTAGCATATGGAATGCTATTCGTATAGATTCTTTCAGCTTCAGTACTCAGACTTTGAGTAGTACTAAGCTTAAACTGAGGATTTGTAGGTGTCACAACAGGCTTTGAATTCGACATACCAAACTTGTCGAGAAGCTTCCGTAGGTATGTCTCTTGAGATAAGCACAACTTCGACTGCTTTCTATCTCTTTGGATGTCAATCCCAAGAATCCTGGCGGCAGCTCCCAGATCCTTCATTTCGAACTCCTTACTGAGTTCATCCTTCACCTCCATTACATCCTCAACACTGTTGCTAGCTATGAGGATATCATCCATATAAAGCAACAAAATAACAAGTGAGTTTCCAGGTCAAAATCTGAAGTAAACACAGTGATCAAACTGACTCCTAGTGAAACCAATGTGTGCCATAAACTTGTCGAATCTCCTGTTCCACTGTCGAGGATATTGTTTCAGGCCATACAAAGACATATTCAGGTTGCACACATAATCTTCTTTACCCTTTTCTGCATACCCTTCAGGTTGACGCATCAGGATCGTTTCATCTAGGTCACCATACAGAAATGATATCTTCACATCTATTTGCTCAAGTTCCAAGTCGAACTTTGCCACCATGGCCAACAACATTCGAATGGATCTATGCTTTACAATAGGTGAGAACACATCATTAAACCAGCCTCGCCTTAAATCGCTTTGACATCACTCCTTTGATTCCTTCCTTGACCTTGAAAATCCACTTACAACTGACTAACCTTGCTCCTGCAGGTTTCTCAATCAGCTCCCAAGTGTTATTATCATGAAGAGATTTCATCTCGTCATTCATGGCTTTTCGCCATTCAGTCTTGTCTCGACTCCTTATAGCTTCCTTGTAATCTCTAGGTTCTTCGTCAAGTACCTCACTTGCAGAGATTAAGGAAAAAGCTATAAGATCTGCATAACCAAGTCTCTGAGGTGGCTTGATGACTCTTCTCGACCTATCTCTTGCCAGTAGGTAGTCATCAACAGTTTCCTCAACCTCTTCAGCATCTTGCTCTTCGACTTCATCTGGGCTATGCACTTCAGCATCACTATGCTCCACCTCAACAGGCATCTCTACCTATTACAGCTCCTCTTCAGAGATTTCTGCACTTCGACCAACATCACCAGTTTTCTTGAAAGCCATTTCGACCTCATTGAAAACTACATCACGGCTTGTGATACATCTTCTGTGACCTGGTTCTAGGCACCACAACCTATAACCCTTGACTCCCTCAGGATATCCAAGGAACATGCATCTCAGAGCTCTAAGTTCGACCTTGTCTTGCCTAATGTGAGCATAGGCTAAATAGGCAAATGCTCTTAGTTTGTTGAGATCTGGTGGATGACCCGACCAAACTTCTTCAGGTATCTTCATTCCCAGCGCAGTCGAGGGACATCTATTTATCAGATAAGCTATTGTCGAAACAGCCTCTGCCCAAAACACCTTCCTCAATCTAGCACTAACCAACATGCATCTAACCCTTTCAAGGATTGTTCGATTGAATCTCTCAGCTAAGCCATTTTGTTGAGGAGTACCTGCTATAGTCTTATGCCTTACAATCCCAGACTCCACACAGTAACTATCGAACGCTTCATTGCAGAACTCAAGGCCATTATCGGTTCTCAAACTCTTAACCTTTCTGCCAGTTTGAGTTTCGACCAGAACCTTCCAACTTTTGAAATTCTCAAAAGTTTCATCCTTCGTCTTCTGAATGAATACCCATAGCTTTCTGGAATAGTCATCAACGATGGATAGAAAATACCTTGCACCTGAGTGTGAAGGATTCCTTGCAAGCCCCCAAAGATTAGCATGAATGTAATCGAGGGATCCATGTGTTCTCTGCTTGCCTTTGTTAAACTTCGCCCTACAGGATTTACCAAATACACAAGATTCACAAAACTCCAACTTTTCGACTTTGTCACCACCTAGCAGGTTCTGCTTCCCCAATTCGACCAGGCCTCTTTTGCTGACATGGCCCAATCTCATGTGCCATAAATCTGTCTTCGACATAGGTTTCGTGGATACAACATTTGTCGAACCACTTACAACCTCAGCCTCAAGGGTATACAAGCCTTGTTTCTTCACGCCTCTCAAGACTTCCTTCGACCCCTTCATGACTTTCAGGATACATTGCTCTCCTTTGAAAGCATATCCTTTCTTGTCGAATTCACCAAGAGAAATTAAATTCCTCTTAAGGTCAGGTACATACCTAACCCCAGTCAATAACTTCATTGACTCATCATGGAGCTTAAATCTAACAGATCCAATACCTGCAATCTTGCAAGCTTTATTGTTCCCCAGCATCACTGATCCACCATATTGATCACATAATTCTTCAAACACATTCTTGTTTGGAGTCATATGCCAAGTACATCCAGAATCCATAATCCACTCTTTGCAAGAGTTGCTGCTCGACACCACAAGGACATCAGATGATTCATAACCATCTTGCACAATAGCTGCATTCCCAGTGTCCTTACCTCCATGATTATTCAGGCGCTCAGGGAACACTTTTCTTGTGTGACCCTCCTTCTTATAGTGATAACATTTAATACTAGACATATCACCACCATAAAACTTTTGTTGAACCTTACCTTTCTTCTTTTCAAACCTACCATCTTTCTTTGACGATCTTCCTTTCACGGACAACCCTTCGCCAACTGATGATGGTTTCTGCTCCTTTCTTTCGTTCAAATCCTTCAAATACAAGGTTGTATGAACTTCTTCAAAGGTCAGGGACTCTCTTCCATACAAGAGGGTTTCTTTGAAGTGAGCATGCGTTCTTGGCAAAGCACACAACAACAACAATGCTTGATCTTCGTCATCGATCTTCACATCAATATTTTCAAGATCAAGAATCATCTTGTTAAACATATCCAATTGCTCAGCCAAAGCTTTGTCTTCACTCATCTTGAAAGAATACAAAGCTTGCTACAGGTATAGATGATTCACCAGAGATTTGGTCATATACAAACTTTCAAGTTTCACCCATAATCCTGACGTCGTAGTCTCCTTTGATACCTGCCAGAGAACCTTATCACCAAGGCTCAACAATATTGCGATGTGTGCTTTCTCGATCATTGCCATTTTTTCTCTTTCCGTCAACGCAGCATCCATGGTTGCCTGTCCCTTCAACGCTTCCAAACAACCCTGCTGCACCAGTAGGGCTTTCATCTTCAAACGCCACAGACCGAAATCGTTCACTCCGGTGAACTTTTCAATCTCATACTTTGTTGAAGACATCTTTCCACGCTCACCGCACCAATTTGTGGTGAAAAATGATGTCTTTGTAACAAGTATTAATGGTTTCTTAATGATCAAGAACCAAACAAGGGTTAACGGAAAAGAAAACAAGAAGAAGAAGAAGAAGATAACACGAAGGAACAACAAGGATTGGGCAAATAAAAATTCTGTTTACTATTCACTTTCTCATTAACGTCACAAATGATTACAAGTGAATATCACAATTTGCCACACTCAACAAACTGAGTGTACTAGCCTATTTATAGACTAACTAGGTAACTTGCAGCCCAAGAAACCTAAACAATTGGATCCTTAACACAAGGCCCAATTCGACAGTACATATTAGAACAGACTTCGACTACAATATGTAGCAATCAGGTATCAGCATGTGAACAAGCTTCGACTGCATGCTTGCCTCCTGTCGAAAAACACATGAAAGCTCTCCTTCGACACAGCATGAGTTCGACCCAACTCTCACACCATCTCCTTGTGCTTCTAAGTGTGCTTTCATTCTTATTTTCCAAAAGTCAAAATACTCTCCTGAAAATAGAGGGGGTTTGTTACTACTACCGCCATCCTTGAAAACCAGATTTGAGCATGTGGAAGCCATTCTGGATCTTGAAGGAACAGGTTACCTATAACCTGCTCTGATGCCAATTGTTAGTAGGAATACACCTAAGAGGGGGTGAATTAGGTTCCTTAGAAGATTTTTCTCGGTTTTTCGACGGAATTGAATTTTACTTTCCTAAAGTTACTAAGTGATGAAATACGGTAAAGTGCAGAAAGTAAATGACACAGGCGATATATCCTGGTTCCCCTCACAGTCTGAGAGTACTCTAGTCCCCTTACACAGTAAGAGATTTTTAATAATGTTAGATCCTAAGACAAGACTATCCTAGCCTTTCTATACAGACTCTAACAAACACACCAAGAACAACCTCTTGGATTTTACAACCAAGTTGAAAAGAGAACAATCCTCTCTAATTCAACCTCTTGTTTCCAATAAATCTGGACAACAAGGAATATAACAAACCCTATAAGAGAAATAATCCTTCTCCTTATAGTCAACACCTAAATCCAAACAATCCTTGGAACTTTAGGATTTTTACAATAATTCTGAATTTTTGAGTAAGTATTTGAAACTTTGATTCTTCAATATATCAATCACAAGATTGATCTTCTTCTTGAACAAATAATCTTTATACAGAATATACAAGTGTTTTATGATGAAAGAATGAAACTATAATGATTAAGATGAAAGTTCAATGTCAAAGTTTCACTCTTAGAAAATTCTGACTTTTTACACTTGAGAAAATGAGAGATTTAAGAGAATAAAGATGTTTGAAAATTGTTTGAAAGAAGGTGAATTCAAAATCTGAAATTATGAGTTTATATAAGCCACTAAACACCTTTTCAAAAGGGTGTAAATGTCCAAAGGTTGCCATGCATCAAAAACCATTTTCAAAAACTCATAAGGCTGAAAAATAAAATATTTTCACATACCGGTTCAGTGTTAGTCGATTAACATTATTGCACTAGTAATGTGTTAATCGACTAACACCTTGTAACGAGCAAAAAATTCAAATTTTCTTAAGGTTAATCGATTAACAGAAATGAACTACCAAATGTTAATCGATTAACCAGTGTTAAAAGTTGAAAAATACTTTAACAAAAGGTATGAAAAGGAATGGATTTCAAAATCAAATATTTTGATGATTCAAGCCAAATATGCTTGATGATATGAACACTTGTATATTCAAGGATAAGTTGAGTTCATATACCTTTTAGATTACGATCAATTGTTTGAAAAACTTCAAGACATTTTTATATAATTTATACTTGAAACTTGATACTTGACTTGAATCATTTCCTTTTTTATCTTCAATAGATTTTACAATGTTGTTGTCTTCATCAAAACACATTTGAGAATCTTGATTCTTCAGGAAAGTGTGAGGACTGATGGTTATGGGAAGATCGACTTCACCGATAACTGTTTTTCTAGATCCGTCAAAAGCTTTGACGATGATTTCACTGCCTCTCATCAGGGCTCCTTGAAATGATAGTCGTATCAGAGTTGATTTTGGCATAACATTCAAAGATGATCCTGTGTCCACCAGTACGCTGGCTAAAGCATCATCTTGGCAGTTGACTGTAATATTAACAGCCATATTATGATTCTTGCCTTCTTTCGGCAATTCTTCATTACTGAATCCCAAGTTGTTACAGGAAGTGATGTTGGAGATAATGTTGTCAAATTGTCTTATCATCACATCTTGTTCCACAAAGGTTTGTTCTAAAACCTTCTGTAGAGCTTCCTTGTGAGCTTCTGAACTAAGCAGGAGAGATAATACAAAAATTCGAGACGGAGTTTGCAACAATTGGTCCATAATGTTGTACTCGCTTTTCTAGATGAGCTTCAGCATCTCATCGTTGTTCTTTACAAGTTTTGGGTTACTGGATGGACCAATTTATTGGTTAGGAACTTCCATTTGAGGTTCCTTTTCTTTGGCAGGTTCTCCAACTCCTCTGTTGAAGATTCGACCGCTCCGGGTAACTCGACTGATGTCGGCAATGTTCACGACGGAGGGTAATGGAGTTTCTTTTCCGTTCTCGATGGTCGTTGCACCATACTTGTAAGAGATAGCCTTATCTGACTTGTACGGTATTGGACCTGGCAGGTAGATAACCACATGAGCTTTTTGATTTTTCTGACTGTCATAGGCAACCTTTATCAGTTCCTGGTTAGGAATTTTCTACTATCAAGAGGGATCTTTAATTCATTGAGTAGAGGGATTATGGCGCAAACGTCCATGGTTTTTCCATGATCGGAGATTATGACAGCGTTTTTGTTCTGACCAGGGAGGTAGTCTTGTATCAAGTTGATCGACCCAGAACTTAAACATGGTCAAATCTCTTTCCGGTCCAACTGATTTTGGAGGGCTGCTCGTACGAGATAACATCCTTGGTTATTTTTCGAGCATACTCTACAGTGCTCATAATTGTGCGGTGGTACCCGACCATACCCTCTTTGTATGCAGTGCATCTTTACTAGATCTATTTCAATTGAGCGGATATCACGACTTTGATGTCTACCAGGATTCTCATCAGTCATGTTAATATGTTGTGTGTCTTCATCCAAGTAGATTGGAAGCCACCAGTGGTCCAGCAGATGTTGAAGTGTTCTTTGCACAAGCGCACACCCTTGGTCGTCTTCACGACATTCTTTATAGTCTAGATAATCATGTGAAGCCAGAAAACCCAGTCTGACCTACTTAGCATGTAATTCCACCAGACTAGTATTCATTAGGCGTATGTCAAATATTTGAACCATATTGACTTGATGGTCATTTCTTTCACGGTAGTCTTGGATCCATCCGAGATCCATCTGACGTTAGAGGGCCTCTTGTATAAAAGAGCATCCCTGATTGTCGGTTGAGCAGATTGGACAAGCGTTGTAATCGTGTCGTGGCAGATTATAATATTAACTTTGTCTCGAATGCATCACCACTAAGTTGACGTTCATTGCACGGACGTCGTGGTTATGCACAATGTTGGGATGTGCATGGGCCATATTTACTTCACGGATCTTGTGATCCTGAATCCAACCCAAATCCATTTGTTCTTGCAGCGCCGCTTGTATTATGGCATACCCTTGGTTGTCCTTGGAGCAGGTATCACACTAATGATAGTTGTGAGATGGCACATGATCGTACCCGCTCTGTTTGCAATGCATCTTTACCAGGTTGGTTCCCAGTAAGCGTACATTATGAATTTGATAACTGTTGACAGGTTCTCCTTCTATCAAGTTCACTATGGTCTTTTCATGTTGTGGTAATGGGTTCGTCAGAACATTCGGGTTAGTATCTTTGAAAGATAAGATCCCATTCCTGACAAGCTTCTGTACATCAGACTTGAAGCTGAGACAATTCTCAATGTTATGTCCCGATCCTCCTTGATGGTAATGGAAAGTTTGATCTGCTTTGAACCAAAAAGGTGGATTTTCTGGTACTGCGAGAGGAGTCCTGGTTTGAATATGCCCCTTGGCCAGTAGAAGTGGAAATAACTCTGCGTACAACATCGATATAGGGTCAAACCCTGATGGTCGTGTAGTACGATTGTTGTTGTTGTACTATGGACGAGCCTGTTGAAAACATTGTTGCGGCCTTTGCTGGTACTGTTGTTAACTTGGTTAGCTCTGAGCAACCTGAGGTTGATAAGTCGGAGTTAGCGCTGGGTTGATAGCGGGATTTACCGCCGCTACTGGTTGATACCTTCGCCTTTTCTTTCCCAGAGAGATATTACTGATATCCTGCTCTTTCTTCTTTTGGAAAGCACTACTGTATCTTTTGGTATTGCTGGATGGCTCTGCATCCTTGACCAATCGTCCTTCTCGGACTGCTCTTCAAGGCGTACTCCCATGTTCACCATTTCAGTGAAGTCACTGGGCGCACTGGCGACCATTCAGTTGTAATAGAACGAGCTCAACATTTTTAGGAAAATCTTGGTCATCTCCTTTTCCTCAAGAGGGGGACAGATATGAGCGGAAATTTCACGCCATCTCTGAGCATACCCTTTAAAAGTTTCTTTGTCCTTTTGTGACATTGCTCTGACCTGATCCATATCCGGTGCCATGTCCAAATTGTATTTATACTGCTGAACGAAGGCTGCCCTGAGATCTCTGAAAGTACTGATCTTGGTGTGGTTTAAACCCATGTACCATTTGAGTGCGGCACCGGTTAAACTGTCTTGGAAGTAATGGATCAGTAGCTGTTGATTTTCTGTCTGAGTAGACATTTTTCGAGCATACATCACCAGATGACTTTGAGGGAAAGAGTTGCCTTTGTATTTTTCAAAGTCAGGCACCTTGAATTTGTGCGGTATCTTAACATTAGGGACCAAACAGAGGTCTGCGGCATACTTTCCGAATAAGTATTGACCGCGAATGGCATGCAGTTCCTTCTGCATTTCCAAGAACTGTTCCTGGAACTCATTCATCCTTTTGTACATGTCTTCCTTTCCACTAGAAATTGCTTGCAGAATTTGTCTTTCTGGGACAGTGTGTACCACTGGTTGTGGTATAGAGATTATAGCAGTGACCCTTGGCGATTCAGCGCCCTAAAGTCTGTAACCTTCAAGAGTTGTTGTTGTAACCCTTGCATCTTCACTTTCCCAAAGTTTGTAACCTTCAGGTCCAGCGGTTCCTGCCACGGTTTTCGGGTCTTCAGTGACTGGTGGGATATATCCTTCAGGTATAAAGTTGAAAGGCATGCCCCAGGGGCGCCCTTTAGGCATGTTGTACCGAGGATGATTCTCATGTGTCTCCAATATGGGTGTAGATGTAATCTCTGAGATCACAGTCCTTTGATGTTGTTGCTCCTGAGCTGCTGCCAGGGTTTGCAAGTTGCTGTGAAGTTTCTCCAAACTTTCCTTTAGAGCGTCGATTTCTTCTCTCAGCTCTTTGTTCTCTTCCTCGAGATCGTCCATTTTCTTTTGTCGATTGGCCCGAGTATTGTATGAGTGAGACAGTTTGACTCTAGAATTGTGATACATACGTGAGACTCAAAGATAAGAAAAATGCGTTATGCGAGAATGATGAATGATATGCGAAGACATATTTTTTTAATTTTTGTTTTATTCAAAAAGAAACTTCAACAAATAGATTGCAAACATCACACAGTGGGGGGTGGAGACCCCTTTTATTGAATTCAAAATATTGCAGTATTTTACAAGGAAAAGTACAGTATTTTACAAAGTGTTGTAAGGAAACGTCTAAGCTCATGGATCCTGAGTCCTCTCTGAAGAGAGCTCAGATGCCGGTTCCGGTATTTTCCTCTTCTTTGATCGGGGCTCTTCAGTCGTTGTTGGGTCGACGGTCCTTTGCCAAGTGAAAGGAGTGAGTAAATTTCTTCGGTCTTCCTGACTTTCTATAACATGCTTCTCTAATATCTCAATCAGAGCATCCTTCTCCTTTAACAGTTCCTGAATCTTGGTACATTCCAAATTAAGGATCTGGTATTTGTTCTTCTAAGAGCTCTTTTCATGTTGAACATTGTTGAGCGCGACCTGGAGTTTTTCCGCATCAGACATGAAATACAGGACAGATTCCTTTAAGGGAAAAACTTCTTGACGAGAGTAAGGCATCCTCAGCTTGAGGGCTCTAGTTTCCACCCAGTGGAGATAAGGTTCCATGGAGGTACAGTTTGGTCTTCCTAGAGACTCTCTGCCTTTCCAGTGAATATGTTGTCAGACATGCACTATTTCCTTCTTTAGTGCCCTGTCTTTTTCTCCTTCCTTGAAGAAAATACCTTCCAGATGAACTTTATATGGGATATTCTTCATCGGGTATCCGAGTTGACGGCGAGCTAAAATTGGATGATGGTTGATTCCTCCTTTAGTTCTAATGGGGGGTACGTTGGGGAAATTTCCATATCTGTCGATGATCTCTATCCCTTCGTAAATCTGGTTGTACCAATCTATGCCAGAATTGGTAAGAGACATAATCCTTTGTGACCAACGTAGAGTACTCTTATGATCCCAAAAAGTAGCAGACTTGGGCAAATGGGAAATGAATCATTTGTAGAGTAAGGGTACATAGCATGTGATCATTCCTCCGCTGTACAAATTCCTTAAGTGTACAGAATGATAAGCATCTGCGATCAAGGTTGGCACGGGGTTTCCTATCAAGAATATCTTAACAGCATTGGTATCGACGAAGTTGTCAATGTTGGGAAAGAGGAATAACCCATATATGAGCAGAACAAAGACGTCTTCGAAGGCAGTTATGTTTCCTATACTAGCAAATTATAGAGTTTTCTCCATTAGGAATTTAGCCGGTAAACCCTGGATTCCTCCTTTAGTGGTTATGTGAGTCCTAACTTCTGACTCATCCAAAGAGATTGCTCTTGCAATGGCCTGATTCTTTGGAATTTCTTCCAGTCCAGAAAACGGAGCTTGATCAGTGATATGTAAATCAATCAGGTGGGAGTACTCTTCCAGTGTTGGTGCAAGTTGGTAATCCGGGAAAGTGAAGCAGTGGTAAACTGGATCGTAGAACTGTACCAACGTAGACAGGATTTCTTCAACCACATTAACCCTTAACAGAGACAACAGTCCTCCGTGCTTAGCTCTGAAAGCCTCGGGATTGGTAATCATCCTTCCCAATTTCCTTAAGTCTTCTAGTTTCGGAGCCTTGAAGGTGTACTTGTGCGTTTTTCTTCTATCGAAATCCATAACGCAACCTCTGATATTTGCAATTATTGTTTTAGTTCTTTTTGGAAAAAGATTTTTTTTCTTGTTTGAAAAGAGTTTTATAATGAATGCATAAATGCAGCACACAAAAACATTTGAAAACATGGGTTCAAGGGTTCAACGTCACGAGCATGGAGTCATGGCTTTACCCATCCCTAAAGGTTGTACTATTTTGGTCAATTTTTGTACCTGTAGGACGGGTTCTAAAAGGTTCCCAAAGTCATTGACCCCTCTTAGGGATACCAACAACAAGCTGATTCACTCGAGCGAGCTGTAATATCCTAGGATGAATCTCATTTGAATGTAGTATCATGCATCAACTATTCCCGATAGTCACCGCACTACCAAATAGCCATATGGTTAAATGTCTACTAAATCCTCAGGGTCATGGGTACCGCACTGGGATAGACGATGCTTTCACGATAATCGATCGTTCAACATCAATATTTCTGCACGGGTACCTCGACTGATTCTGTGGACTTCCAAGTTAGCTTGGTCGGGATTCACTCCCTATAAGCGTTTCCTGGATATGCCACCATTTATCTTAATGTTCTCTCAAACTTTCCACATGCTTATTAATCGCATTCCCAGTTAACAGAAATTTAAACACGGGTATCAAGTAGTATAACAGTAAATGATATATAGTAGAAAGTATAGAAAATGCCAAACAAAACCTAGACCTCTTAGGAACTCTAATCCTAAAGACGTTCCCAGCAGAGTCGCCATTTTTCTGTAGCGTGCGATTTTTGTCGGCGACGCGACCACCTTACCGCAATGGTTGGAATTGGGTGCTACTTTCTGATTTCTTATTTATCCTATGAAGCTGGAAAGGAAAGGGAAGATATCTAAAACTAACCTTGCACGCAAATGTTTTCTTTAACAAATGCTAAGAGATTGGGGGTTCGAGGTCAGAATATACAAAGGGAAGTTGCCAATTACCCAGTGTATATATGGTTATCCATAGATCTTCTGTGGCATCTTTAAATACTTTCTGGTGTTTATCTGTTATGGGTTGGGAAAGTTTCTCCTTTGGGAGTGTTAAGAGAGTGTTTTTGTTGTTTTCGGGTTTTCTATTGTTTTTGGTAAGGTACTGGACCTAAATTTTTTGGTATGTGTGCTCGCTATGATTTCGCAATCTTATGCCTACGTATTCCCGTTAAAGAAAACTGGGAAATCAGAGCAATCGTAGTTCCTCCTATTTCTATGGGAGAAAAAGATGTTTGGTGTCTTGTTTAAAGCCCAAGATTGAAGCTAAAGGGTTTGACCGAGAGAGAATTTGTCATCTCTAAAGGGAGGTATCTCACTTGTTTATCACAGTTTTTTGAAGGATTGGTTATAAAGGGGAATTACTTTAAACTGGAATGTATAGAATCCAGCAATGCCATAATTTCCTTTATAAGGGAGATGTCCTGAAGGAGGAAACTTTAACTCAGTGTAGAGCAATGCCATTTTTCTTTAGGAATCTTCCATGCTAAGAGAGGGACATTGGCTTGGATGTAAATAATCCAGAGGCTTGCCACTTATAGCAATTAGATGAAAGAAGAGATTTACTAGGATATAGAGGGACCACGACTTAGATTTTTGAATCAACAAATGTGCCACTTAGAGCAGTTATCTGGAATTAGGGTTTGTTTGATTATTTGTCTTGATATGTTATATACAGAGAAATGTCTTCCTACAGAGAGAACTCTTGATTTTCTCTGAAGGGGATGTTGATTTTTGTGTGCCTTGATCAAAACCCAAGGTTGAAGCTAAAAGGTTGACTCTACTATGGGAGTTTTATATCTGTCTTGTACAAAGCCCAAAATTGAGGCTAAAAAGAGATTGACTCTTCCAGGGAATACTTTGTCAGTCTTGTATAAAGCCCAAGATTGAGGCTAAAAGAAAATGACTCCGTTGGGGAGAGGTTTTATCTGTCTTGTACAAAGCCCAAGATTGAGGCTGAATCTACTGAGGAAAAATCATTATACAAAGCCTAAGAGGAGGCTGGCTGGAGAAATTTTTATATGAAGCCTAAGAGGAGGCTGGCTTCTGCTGAGATTATTGAGATCCAGAGACAGGTCCAAATTGGGGAATCAACTCTTGTTGAGGATTGAAGAAGAGTTGAAATATCAGATGCCCTAAGGTTCTGATCCTGTTAAGGTTTTATTTATGGTAAAGGTTTAAACTTTGAGTATGAAAACCTATGGAGGCTTCAAACTCTGCTGGAGATTGATGGAATGATCAGGGTTTTTCCTATTTTCTTAGGAAACTTGAGGGTTTCCTTGAGGTCCAAGAGGAGATGAGACTTTCCAAGTCTACTGGTATGAAGAGGTTGACTCTTAACTGGAGAATGATCTTTGTATGATGCCCAAGAGGAAGCTGGTGTTTTGAGGGATGAGAATCAACCCAAAACTGGTATGATGTTTTGGAATTCTAATTCTCTGTAGGATTAAACTAGTAGAGATGACTAAGTTTTGTCCTATACCTGTAGGAGGTCTTTGGGTCCTTGTACTAAGCCCAAGAGGAGGCTGAGAACTTCTAAGAAGCCTAAGGGTCCTTGTACAAAGCCTAAGAGGAGGCTGGGGTTGCTTTTAGGAAGCTTGTGGGTCCAAACCTAAGAAAAGTTCAAGAAAGGTTTCACCAGGAATAAGTCTTTTCTTTGCAAAACAATTCTAGGGTTTGAAGAAATTCATAAAAGGTTTCACCGAGAATTAATCCTCTTTGGGGAAAAGAATTTTCTTGTACACATATATATTTCTAAGTTTGGACAAACTTGAGAAAAGTTTCACCGGGAATAATGCCTTTCTCTGTTCCATATTGTATAAGCCCAAGAGGAGGCAAGACTGTATCTGGATTTTCTTATGGGAAACTAGTTTTGACTGTGTTGAAAGAGTAACCACTGGTTTGATCTAGACCTAGACCTAATTGTTGGGGAAAACTCTAAGCAAGTATGTATAAACATATATATACAGATGATATATATATATATATATATATATATATATATATATATAAACAAGTATGTTGAGAAGACAGTGGAACTTACAGTTGTGCAAGCCCAAGCATAGTAATTACAGCTGCATGGTTAGTTATTCAAGAAATTGAAGAAAGTTTTGATAAAACTTTGAATTTGAATCTAAATAAAAAAGAAAGTTGTTTTAAAAGGAAATTTGGGACTTATACTGAAAGAGAGGCCCAGATGAATTCTTTCGAAAAGGCGACGATCGCGTCGTAGTTTTGAACACCACAGAGGAACTTATATAATGACTGAGGCTCAAATTATCGTATTCACAAAGAGGATGGGTCTTACACTCTATTAGAGGCTCAAAGTTTATTTTTATACAAGGGTTGTGGCTTATAACTCAAGGAGAGGCCCAGATGAAAAGACAGTGATCGCACCGTTTATTTTGAAAATCGCGTATCGGGACTTATACAATGACTGAGGCCCAAATTATTTATGTACAAAGGGGGTTGGGTCTTACACACTATTAGAGGCCCAAAGTGTTTGAAAAAGAAGAAAAATGGGACTTACAACCAAATGGAGGCCCAGATGATTTTCGTTTGGAAAACGGCGATCGCGCCGAGATCGTATCGGGACTTATATAATGACTGATGCCCAAATTATTTATGTGACAAGGGATGGGTCTTACACTCTATTAGAGGCCCAAAGTGTTTCAAATGAAGTTTGAAAATTTAAAATCAAGAGAAAAACCCTAATTTTAAATAAAAATATAATTTTTTAAAGAAAATTAAATAATAAATTATATGAAATATCAAATATATTCAAAACAAATTGTAAACTTTAAAACATGTTTTGAAAAATCATGCTTAACCACATGAAAGCTTGAAATTCATTTGAAGTTGAAAAATCAAGGTGAGAATTTCATTTAAAATTGTTTAAAAACAAATAAAATGAAATTATTTACAAAAATTCTAACTATATTAAATAAATAATATAAATTTGATTTTTTTTTTGTAGAATAAAATATTTCAATATTTTTGTTAATTTTCAAAAAAGGACCACTAAAAAATAATTAAAATTGAGAGAGAAATTAATTTTGAGATTAATTAAGAAAATCATGAAAAATAGCAAAATGAGAGGGAAATAAAAAATGGTATGGGGTGTTGAACCCACGCCCTCCAACTAAACACACATGCGCTGCTACCACTGGGGTGGTGATACATCCGTGTATCAAAACCACCCCATATGTACATAAGGGTGGCCTAAATTTCAGGCTAGGCCAAGGCAAAAATCAAGTTTTGAGTGATTTGCAAGAAGGGTCATATCTCCCTCATTTCTCCATGAAATTGGATGAAATTTAGATGGATCCTACCTAAAATTTCATGAGGAATCCAATGGTGGTTTCAGAATTTTCTAAAGATGCATACATTTTAAAACCCGATAGTGGTTTCAAAATAGGCCAAAATTTGCAAGTTTTATGCTATCTCTTCATACAAGCAACAATAGCATGGTAAATTGGTTCAAACACAACACATATGATATGTATAACATGTTCATGATCAATGGACATCAAAGCAATGCATATTTTAAAGAGTTCAAGTTGTTATGCGCTTACCTCTTGAAGCTCCTTGTGCTATCTTGTAAAATGCTTGTGCCAGAAGTAATCTAATGCCTTAGGCACTCTTGATTGATCCCTTAGAAGCTTTTAGGATGATCAAAACCAGCTGGAATCCTCAGGAACAAGAACTGGCTCTTTCTTGCAAAAGTGGAAAAAGTGACCAAAATGGTAACTCACTCAAATGGTGTTACAGTTTAGGGAAACTTATTAGGATAGTTTGAGGATGATATTTGGAGAGTATTTGAAGTATTGTTTGGTTTTGAAAGTGATTGGATCAAGACATGGCTTGAAAAATGCAGAAAAGTCAAAATTTGAGGTTTCGGAGGTTGACTTTCTGATTTTTATGTTGTACAATGAGGATGAAGGTTTGAACACCTCCAATAGATGGTTTATAATGTGTTTGGATAGTTATTTGAGTGATTTTTGCTCTGGTTTCAAGAATCCCCAAATTGCTCCATAATGACTTGAAAATGAAGAGAGGGAGAGTGAGAAAACAACGCTTTGGTATTGTTTTGGGGTCTTTTGAAACATCAGAAATGGCCTCTATTTATAGTAGAGGACGTTTTTTTTAAGGAATAGTGAGTGGATGAGGGAGCATGCTATTATCCAATGGATTTTTTTCATGTAGTACTTTCTTAAATGCCAAGGTACCAAGTCTCATCTTATCTTGACTTCAACCAACTTTGCAGGTTTGAACAATCAAGTTTCTTGACTCCTTTTGGCTGGTTTGTATCTGATTCATGCCGCCTATATGCATCACATAAATGCTTGATGCCAAATTTGAAAATCAAGGTTCATGTGAATGATGATTTTGCATATGCCAAGTTGATTTCTTGACTTAAGGGTTCAAAGTTGAAATCATCAAGTGATTCATCAAGATTCTTTCTGATCTTGGAATAGGACAAGGCTTGGAAGATGACAAATTGGAAATGGAAATCGTGTGGCACAAGAAATGCACACAATCTGCCAAATGTTGTCATGAAAATCAGTTTGAGCAAGGAATGTTGTGAGGTTCATAACTCCTTGCTCAAGTTGAATTAATGGGAGTTCTTGTACTCTTTGGAAAGCTTGTATGACATACTTTAACTTTGATGTCCACCAATGGTCCTGGTTAAGTTTGGATCATAATGAAAAATTGCCCTAAAGTTGGTGAAAAACCAAGACAGATTTTGTCCAAAATTTTCACTAAGTGTTGGAAAAAATGGTCATTTTCATGTTTTTGCGATTTTGATCAATCCATAACTCAAAATCCATGAGGATTTGGAATATTTTGTAGTTGACACTTTTGAAGTATGTCATGTGAACTTTCATTTGAGCTTTGGATGGAAGAAAAAGACTTAGGGTTTGGGAGTTATGACTTTGCAAAGTTGGTACCAAATCCATTTTGTTCATAACTTAGAAAAATTTAAGTTTCTTATGGTTGCCCCTTTTGCAAGTAACCTCACTTTTCTTGATTTTTCTTGATGGATGATGATCAATACCATACATTAACATTGTTTTTGACTTAGGGGAACCACATTTGTGAAAATTTTCAAAAAAGTCAAACTTGATTTTGGGCACAGTTGACTTTTTGTCAGATGAATTCCAAACTGTGTGATCCTCTATGCAATCAAGTTCTTGACCTAATTCAAACCTAATGGATGGATTCCATAGGTGTTTTAGGGTATCTTGAATCATGTCCCAAGGTTTGGGAACATGTCTTAGTCCAAAGTCAAAGTTACAATTGATTTTTCTTTAAAACCCTAATTGTGGTCCAGATGAAATTGAAACTTGTGAATCAAACTTCTTGGATCAATCCATTGTTGTAAATGGATCAATGTGGTGTATTTGAGGCCCTCAAATCATGTATTGAGGTCTTGGCTCATGTCTTGCCTCAAAAGTCAACTTAGGGGTGAATTAGGTCAAGAAACCCTAATTCCTGATTTTTGATGAATGCTTCCTCTGAGGCTATTTTGACTCTATGATTGGGTCCATGAGGTCTCTTTGAGAATGTTGAATCATGTTTTGAGGTATTGGCTCATGCCCAGATGAAAATTTCTCTCTGGAGGCCCTGGTCGACCAAAACCCTAATTTTGTGACATTGGTGATCTTGAGGCTTAATCCACTTGGAATGTTGCAACCTTGTGCTTGATTCTTGATGTGGCAGACCTCTTAATCCTTTATGGGTGTTTGAGAGGCTAGACAAATTAAGGATCATGTCATTTCTTGATTGATCCTTTGTCTAAGTGCTTTGGGAGGGTTCAAAACCCTAATTCTTGATTGTAGTGAATGCTCAACAATCCTTGAGGAAATTGATGAAGTATAATGGTACACCCATATTATGGCAATGACCCTCACAATGATGGGAAATCTTGTAGTCAAAATTTGGGGTATGATAATTATATGCTTGTGTTGCTTGTCTATTTATAATGTTTGAGTAGTCTCTTTTAGAATTCGAAACATAATTAGAGTTTTTTAACTCAATTTTCACACTATGAAAGCCGATATTTTGCGGGTTTAAAGTCTGATGATGTAACACCCTAAATTCCCCCGCGTAAATTATTCAAATAATCAAAGTAATAAAGTAAAATTCAGCAATATAGGGTCTTACTTTTCAAATTATCATGCTCATAATCACGACATGTAACACATAATTATTATCAACGAAAAATTAACACTTTCATAATCCAAAAGTCATCTTTATTAAGCAGCGGAAACTCCTTCCATTTGATAACAAAAACATAACTTCTTAAAACAACCAAATTAGTTTCAAACATCATGAAAATCAAGAATCCTTAACAATTTTAAATTAAACACAAAAGCGTTTCATGACTCCCCAGTGTTACATATCAGAGCAGACACCAACAACATAAAGTGAATGACTTCATCTTCACTAACCTCAACTCCACACTAATCTTGATTATCTGCAGGATGTCGTATAAAGCATCACCAAACACAGAAGGGGTGAGATTCTCAAATCAACAAAAGAAATAGATGATATAAATATAAAGGCATAAAATCATCAAGTAATCCACCCTTCCGTCACAACTTCAATACAATTCATTATTTCCAACATAAAAAGATAATCATGCAATTCATAATGCAACACAACTTTTATGCAATGCAATGAGACACCAACTCGACTCAATGCATGTGGTACCAAATTCGATCCCTTTTTCATGATCACAATTCCCGTCAGAATTTCCATATAGGTCGCTCACATCCCACATGGGCACACGACATCCGTGATTGCTCACACCCCACATGGGCACACAATCACCTCAATAACAATAGTAACTCGATTCCCTTACGAAGAATCCGAATAAACACTCACACCCCACATAGGCACACGTCTTATCCCACAACTCATGCAACATGAATGCATATCAACAACAACATACAATGACTCTCATGAAATCAATGTATCATGCCACTGTAGGCCACAACACAACATGCCATAACAACTCAACAACATCATCATACCACATCATAAGCAACAACTATTGCATTTACAAGTTATGCCACAACAACTCAACAACAACATCATACTACATCATAAGTAATAACTATTGCACTCAACAACAACATACAACAACGACGTAATGCATATGACTAGAATACAACCAATACATTACCTCACAACTGCCCAATATAGAGTATACACCTGTTCAAACATGCAAACATTGTAATCCACCACAACAACACGCATCGCAAAACTAATTTCCACATTTCACGGTTCAACATATTCCCATACAAAACGCAAACACACACCACATGTTGAATAGTTGGAATTCTGTCATTGAAAATAATTTTAACAGAAATTACATAAAACCAGCTTTCCAACGATTCGAACGGCGGCCCAAACGGACTTACGGATCAAGAGTTATGAATTTTTAAAAATTAAGAAAAACTGTCACGTTTAGTGGTAACCGATTACCCAAACAGAGTAACCGATTACTCTGTGTAAAATGTGCCAGAAACCCCAATTTCACTAGGTAATCGGTTACCCAAACAGAGTAACCGATTACTCGACCTGCAGAACCAGTTTTCTACTATTCTGTTATGAAAAATCCCTTTTTCACTTCTACACAACATCCCCAAACAATATATACATCAGAATTGAACCTCTAAACCTGTATACCATATCATACATACATTGTAACACATTATAACACTGAAAAACCACAATCACAACAAATAATTTACACAATACGAGCATTATTACTATTATCGACACGCGACTCCTACTTCTCATCAAAAACACCAAACAATCAACAATCACATGGCTAAAAACCTAACAATTTATCTACCCTCATACAAACATCATATATCCCTTAAGTGATTGAAGAATCCCACCCTTACCTTAGAGTTCTTGCAAGATTTCCTTCTTCTCTCTCTTGAGCCCTAGCCTTCCCTCTTGATTTTTCTCTTGTTTTCACGTAACCTGATTTTTCCCTTCTCTAATCCCCTTTTTCTTTTATTATAATATTATTAATAATAATAATAATAATAATAATAATAATAATTTCCTTCAACTATTTAATTAAATTAATATTCACCTAATATTAAAATTAACTAAATATTAACTAATATAAGTTAATTAGTTTTACTCACCACACCACCAATCTCTACACTTTTATTCACACACCCCCACTACCTTAAAGTCTTGCTCTTAAGGCTACTACACACCACCAAGGGTATTCTAAACACAACGAAACACGCAAAATCACACAATTATACACACTGACTCATACTTATATTTACGAATAATAATTAAAATAAAATGGGGCGTTACAACTCTCCCCACTTAGGATATTTTCGTCCTCGAAAATTTACTCGATGCAAACTACCCCGGAAGCGTTCTCGCATCCGACTAATCAACTCCCATGTCATGAAAGGCAACACTACGAATAACACAAAACAATAATCCACCTCATCAACGACAACAACAACATGATGCAATGCTCACGCAATGCACTCGACGACCAACTCAAGACGCAAGGAATAACCAAGTCAAGAACACACAAGTTCACTCTTGAACCAGAACACAACACGATCGCTACCAACACCATAGGTAACACTCCCCTAATTCCCTATCACAGGAATTAGCTACTCGCACTCGAACAATCACCATAGGAAACGAGGCAACAACAAAGATAAGAACAGAAAGTTCCATGACACAACATTGTCTCTATCATTTCATCACACAGCAACACCACCATATGAACATCCACATAACCATAATACCGACAACATTGACACACAACATCAGTATCACAATGCTACAATCCACCAATCGAACATGCAAATCATTACATGTATTGACATGGCAGCAACACGGATAATATATAATCCTTTCACCTATCACTTCTATCCTGGAATGTCCAATGGTTTGCATTAGCCTTGCAGGCTTCTGATATTTACCCCTCGACTCCTACAAGTCCCACATGCATAAGAAACTGCGCCACATCACGCTTCAGTTGCGCCACTCTGATCATCTATTTTAAGTCACTGACCTCATTTCGATTTCCATCAACCATTAGATTTACAAGTTTCACATCTAGCTTCTGACTCTCTTTAATATTCACCACAAAATCATTGTTCACTTTAGATATCCTTAACCTCTCACTCTGCGGCTTAAGCTTGCATACTAACTCAAGTATCTGAACTATTCAATAAGTCTCATCTCCTTCATATCCATTTCTCCATTAGGTTCACGCAAAACCGTGAACGACTAACTTCTCAATAAAACATCAATTCACTTTACACACTCTCAAGCTGGCAAGACAAGTCTATCCAATCCAACACGGTGCCGTCTATTATAAACAAGAGATTAAGGGTGATCAGTTCCTTAATTTGTCAATAGGTAGTCGGCAACCATAACGGTGGCATAAATCGTCGTTACCCAACTACAATAGCGTCCTTTACTTGTGCTCAAAGTTACATAAGCATAGTGTTCAACAATCTCTCTAAGGATTACAAACATTTTCTTAATTTCCTTCTTTTCAACTTCGTCAATGATACATAAACGCCCAAAATCCATTACATATTCTCCTATACACGCTCGTAGCACAACACAATTGTTAAATATTTTTCCAATACCGGAATTGCTACTACACCAAGTACAATCCAAATTGGTCCGCTACAAATGAAGCATTTATCCAAGTAGAGAACTTTAACAACACTAATAAATCCTTCGTCTTTACTTTAATTTCATAATCTCGATGATCCGTAGAGTTTCACATTTGGATCTCATTCTAATCACAATCTCAACAGTACCATCTCATCATCTGGTCGGTGATAGAAACTTCCAAAATCTTCCTGACACATGTCGATACCATGTCATCAATGACACACAATCCACTTTACTATTTAACCTTATCCCTTCCTCAAATATCTCTCTACTCTAATCATTCCCAATTGGCATAAGCTGCACCTCTATGTGCTTCTCCGATACCCTCACCTCTTTCCTATTACCAAACATCTTATACCTGATCTCATCTTACCCATTTTTAGCAAGACTCGCTCAACTTCAAACACAATTATCTCCTTCAATACAGACTTTTCTGATACAAAATTATATGCCAAAATGAAGGTAATTTCCTGTAGATTCCAGAAATTCAAGAATCTCTTAAATCCGAGTTACGAGTAAAAAGTTATCACCTGTGTAATGCAGGTTGGTCAAGAAATCCCGTATACCTACCTTCTCCAAAATCAGCATCAGACCCAAATCTTCAAATGCATTTTTCTCTTTCGTCAAAAACATGTAGCAGACAAAGTTTATATGCGAAATGTAGGGAATTTCGTAAGCTTTCCAAAAAGTCCAGAACCGCTCCCATCGGAGTTACAAGCGAAAAATTATTACTTGTTTAGTGAAGGTTGTTCCATAAGTGCGAAATGAAGATGGGAACTGATAAACATGAGTTCCACCTTTCTCCCTTGCTTATAAGATCCTCCAACTATCCTCACTCTTCACCTAATTTGAAGATAACCCGACCTCAATTCAACTATACTAGCCTACCAGTTAGTCCATCAAATCGTCAATTCTTTGGAGTGGATCCTTAATCTCGATCATCTCCTTAATCCACTGTCAGTAATCTACGCACAATCTCGTACTACCTTCTTTATTCTTAACTAAAAACACCGGAGCACCCAAGTGATACACTCAGTCTTACAAATCTACTTCCACACACATCTTCTAATAGCTTCTTCAATCCTCCCAACTCTGAAGTTGTCATCCAGTATGGTGCCATAACAAAGAGTCTGGTACGAAGGACAGAATCAAAAGCAAACTCCACCTCTCATCCAACATCACCACGTGAAAAATAAACCACTTTCAGGTACTGGAACCATTTTTAAAACAAATTTCATTACGTTAGCTTTCTAACGCTCCGAACGGGACTCGAATCGGACGTCCGAAACTCCAGTTATGAATTTTTAAAGTTTTTCAACAAACACCGACACCACAAAACCTCATTACCCTCTATTAAATTTTAATTCCAGAGCTTGAGACTATTTTTACAAGAAAGTACGCTGTATTAGCTTTCCACGGGTTCGAACGGCGCATCAAACGCACACCCGAGACTCAAGATACGAATTTTTGAAGTTCTTAAACAAATCTGTCCCAGGGTAATCGGTTACTCCAAACCAGTAACCGGTTACTCTGCTACAAAAGCACTTTTTTGCTGTATTTTTACACGAAAATCACTTCCCTTATCATCCCAAAACTCCATTCTTCTTATAACTCGAAAACCACATTATTTTATCCCAAAATTCGGTTTTCAAAAACACCAAACCCCAATTCTTTTCACAAAAAAAATATTCATATCTTCGAGTTCCGACTCTGACTCGCGATTCACAACCACCTAACAATATCAACAACTTCCGACAATCACTTATATGATTCCACAACAAAAGTTACAGCAATTCCTCACTTTATCATCACTAGAAAAACATCGACTCCACACACAACTCATCATTTATGCAACATATAGCAACATCAATTTCACACTCTGGAGACAAGTCACAGATATCCTCAGAAAAAACATTAGGAATTAGACACCTTGACATATCACTAGCCAGCACATTGTTCTTTACTTTTGATAAGCAACCATCAACAACACCTAATCGTTCTCCTTCAAAGACAATCCCAACTTGACCGGCATACAAGAATCACGAATTCGTACTCTCTTCGGGTTCGGGAAACAACACCACCCAACAACTCCTTCGCTCCTGCAGTAAGCGGTACACTACACAAACTCTCAACACCATAACATCTTAGAGAAGCAAAAGCTCCTCCCCCACTTATCTCATTACCACTCCTGCAGACAACTAACTAGAAATAACGAGTACCGACAGTGTTTCACACACCTGTCGCGTACTAAGGAACAAATAACATTAGACAACTTGGCCGGACGGACCGACCTGCTCTGATACCACTATGTAACACCCTAAATTCCCCCGCATAAATTATTCAAATAATCAGAGTAATAAAGTAAAATTCAGCAATATAGGGTATTACTTTTCAACTTCTCATGCTCATAATCACGACATGTAACACATAATTATTATCAACGGAAAATTAACACTTTCATAATCCAAAAGTCATCTTTATTAAGCAGCGGAAACTCCTTCCATTTGATAACAAAAACATAACTTCTTAAAACAACCAAATTAGTTTCAAACATCATGAAAATCAAGAATCCTTAACAATTTTAAATTAAACACAAAAGCGTTCCATGACTCCCCAGTGTTACATATCAGAGCAGACACCAACAACATAAAGTGAATGACTTCATCTTCACTGACCGCAACTCCACACTAATCTTGATTATCTGCAGGATGCCGTATAAAGCATCACCAAACACATAAGGGGTGAGATTCTCAAATCAACAAAAGAAATAGATGATATAAATATAAAGACATAAAATCATCAAGTAATCCACCATTCTGTCACAACTTCAATACAATTCATTATTTCTAACACAAAAAGATAATCATGCAATTCATAATACAACACAATTTTATGCAATGCAATGAGACACCAACTCAACTCAATGCATGTGGTACCAAATTCGATCCCTTTTTCATGATCACAATTCCCGTCGGAATTTCCATATAGGTTGCTCACACCCCACATGGGCACACGACATCCGTGATTACTCACACCCCACAATGGCACACAATCACCTCAACAACAACAGCAACTCGATTCCCTTACGAAGAATCCGGATAAACGCTCACACCCCACATGGGAACACGTCTTATCCCACAACTCATGCAACGTGAATGCATATCAACAACAACATACAACGACTCTCATGAAATCAATGTATCACGCCACTGTAGGCCACAACACAACATGCCATAACAACTCAACAACATCATCATACCACATCATAAGCAACAAATATTGCATTTACAAGTTATGCCACAACAACTCAACAACAACATCATACTACATCATAAGCAACAACTATTGTACTCAACATCAACATACAACAACGACGTAATGCATATGACTAGAATATAACCAATACATTACCTCACAACTGCCCAATATACAGTATACACCTGTTCAAACATGCAAACATTGTAATCCACCACAACAACACGCATCGCACAACTAATTTCCACATTTCACGGTTCAACATATTCCCATACAAAACGCAAACACACACCACATGTTGAATAGTTGGAATTATATCATTGAAAATAATTTTAACAGAAAGTACATAAAACCAGCTTTCCAACGATTCGAACGGCGGGCCAAACGGACTTACGGATCAAGAGTTATAAATTTTTGAAAATTTAGAAAACCTGTCACGTTCAGTGGTAACCGATTACCCAAACAGAGTAACTGATTACTCTGTGTAAAATGCGCCAGAAACCCCAATTTCACTAGGTAATCGGTTACCCAAACAGAGTAACCGATTACTCGACCTGCAGAACCAGTTTTCTGCTATTCTGTTACGAAAAATCCCTTTTTCACTTCTACACAACATCCCCAAACAACATATACATCCGAATTGAACCTCTAAACTTGTATACCATATCATACATACATCGTAACACATTATAACACCGAAAAACCACAATCACAACAAGTAATTTACACAATACGAGCATTATTACTATTACCGACACGCGACTCCAACTTCTCATCAAAAAAACCAAACAATCAGTAATCACATGGATAAAAACCTAACAATTTATCTACTATCATACAAACATCATATATCCCTTAAGTGATTGAAGAACCCCACCCTTACCTTAGAGTTCTTGCAAGATTTCCTTCTTCTCTCTCTTGAGCCCTAGCCTTCCCTCTTGCTTTTTCTCTTGTTTTCGCGTATCATGATTTTTCCCTTCTCTAATCCCCTTTTTCTTTTATTATAATATTATTATTATTATTAGTTAATCCCACTAATGACATACTAATAATAATAATAATAATAATAACAATATTGGGAAAAAGAGAGTGCATCCAAGAAGTCCGACACATATGGGATGAATTGGTGTGAAATAGAAGATTCTCAATAAAAAAAGTATACGAACGGTATTTTGATCAACAGGAGACTAAAGAATGGAGCAGGCTTATTCAACATAACTATGCCAGACCAAGGGCAATTGTTTACTTGTGGTTAGCTTGTCATGGGCGTATGGCGACAAAGGATCGGCTGAAAACATTTGGAATGCTACAGGATGATGTATGTAGCCTTTGTAAGGAAAATGAAGAAACTCATAACCATCTATTTTTTTTCCTATAATGTCACAAGAGGTATCTGGAATGAAATCCTAGCTTGGTTGAATATGAGTCGTAGTCACTTGCCTTGGAAAGATGAACTGCAGAGACTTATCGCCTTAACAAAAGGAAAACGTTTTAAAGCATGGATCGTGAAAATAGCAATTGCGGAAACTATATATGGAGTATGGAGATATAGAAATTTAATCACATTTGGAGGAGAAGAAAATTATACTACAACCATACAAAATATTATAGAAAATATACTTTACAGGAGATGGATGAGAGTGAAATATAGAAAATATCTAGCTTTGTTAATGATTTGATTTATTTTGATATTCTTTGATTACATGTTATCAGGTGGATCGTTATGATCCCTCATTGTACTTCATGCCATTTTTGGTCTATAAATATAATTTTATTTCCAAAAATAATAATAATAATAATAATTTCCCAACTATTTAATTAAATTAATATTCACCTAATATTAAAATTAACTAAATATTAACTAATATAAGTTAATTAGTTTTACTCACCACACCACCAATCTCTACACTTTTACTCACACACCCCTATTACCTTAAAGTCTTGCTCTTAAGGCTACTACCCACCACCAAGGGTATTCTAAACACAACGAAACACGCAAAATATAACAATTATACACACCGACTCATACTTATATTTACGAATAATAATTAAAATAAAATGGGGCGTTACAGATGACGCGCTAATGAAAGTGGATGTTACCACTAGTTAGTATTTTCTACCAATAATAAAATTCTCATTATAATTAAATACTGCAATTTATATGAATAATCCTGGTAAATACGAGTCTTTGTTTTATTATTGAATTAAATCTAGTATTTCTTTTTTTTTTTGTTGCAAAAAAGAGCAATTTTCGCATCAACTTTAGATAAACATAGGAACAATAGATGATGATACTTGTCATTTAGTCTATGTGGACACGATATCTTTTGTAATACATTGATATATATATATATATATATATATATATATATATATATATATATATATATATATATATATATATATATATATATATATAAGGTCATGCTAATACACACCTATGTAGGTGTGCATTAGCAACATACACCTTTGTGTATTTTTGTGTGAGGCCCACCAATTTTGGATGGGACCCACATTAAAAAGATGAAGAAAATAGATGTAGTATATTTTTGTGTGGGACCCACCAATTTTGAGTGTGTGTTAGCTTTCTCATATATATATATATATATATATAAAGAGAGAGAGAGAGAGATTCTATTTGGTAAAAATAGCAGCTGATTGATAAGCTAGTTGATAAAACTCAAAAACACACTTATTAAGAAAAGTAAAAAACATAATAGTTTGACTAAGATTTTGTTGAAAAATTTTGTTTTGAAAGATATAAAAACAATTCTAATTGGTTATTGCTTATAGAAAAGATGAGAGAGAAAGCAAATTAAATGCAACTTGCATTTAATTTTACCTTGAAAATGTTAAAAGTTGATTTTTTTCTCTTATATTTTGTGACAAAAAAATGCATTTTTTTCTCTTATATTTTGGGACGGAGGGAGTACCTTATAGTTAATAAACTAATTGAAGTATTTGGTAAAATTAGCAGTTCAATTAGTAAAAATATTTAATACATAATTGTTTTATTTAAATTAAAATAAATTATAAAGGGTAGTAGTGGATTTTAGTTAAAATAATAAAGACAAAAGTGAAAGAAAAATGATAAACTATAAGCTATAAGCAAAAACGCTATTTAAAATTGTGTCTGAAAAATAAGTTATAAGCTCGTGATGAAAAAACGGTTATCAAACAAGTCTTTTATTGTTATGAGTTTATAAACTATAACTAGTAACAAACCCGTGCGTTCGCACGGGTTAAAGTAATTTTATTTAAAATATAAAATTTGAAATAAAAATAAAAGAAATTTATGATTTAATATGCATACTGATCATTGTCAACACCCCAAAAAAACATATCAATGTCAACACTCCCAAAAACCAAATGTTACACAAAGAGGTTGGATGATGCATAGGAGCTAATAAGAGAACACACTGGTTATTGCATTATGGACAAATATGGAGGATAACATACAAAAAGAACTTGAAGTTATGTGACCACATTTGCTAAATAATACATACAATCAACCGTTCCACACTATATGACATGTTTCTAACACAAATTATCTTTGATGCAGCATAATTTTCATTTAGAGTGACTTAAAAAAATACAGGAAAAAAACATCACATAACTTATTTGGTAATTTACATTGTAGGAAGAAAAAAAATCAGTTAATTTTAACTTGTATTTCAATGGAGGCAACCTCAAACATTTTAAACATCCTTAACTTCTTTCATTTCTCCTATTCCTATATAAGCATAAAAATAGGTAAATTGTATAATAGAAGTGTAACTTTTCCTGAGGTGTTTTAGAGACTTTTCTCTCTAGTTCTTCCTCATGTTAATCAATTTGTGGATTGTTTCACTTGATCTTTTTACGGAGACATTCAAGCAGTTGCTGCTGCCTCAAGGTATTGATGAGGTGCCATTTATTCAGACAGTTCTTAAGGTTTTGATGGAATGTCTTTGTTTTTTTCATGATTCCAAGAAAAGTGAGTTTGATTTATGGAAGATGAACTGATGAAGGAGTGTGGGATTCAAGAGTCTTTGACTCGATTATTTAAGAATAGTTACGAGAGTCTTCAAATGCATAAAATTTATGATGATTTTCAATTGGAGTGCCTTTACAACAATGGCGATACTGTGATCTTTGCAAATAATTTTGGTCAATCAGTAGTGATATATAATTTGAGATTAAATAGTCCACACTCCAGAGATTTAAATTTCCTGACTATAAAATCAAGTTTGGTGTCGGTACTACAGACTGGTTCTATTATCCTAATGATTACGTAGAAAGTTTGGTGTTGGACAATCTCTATTTCTAATAGTTAGCACCTAGAAGGTCCATGCAAGTGTATTGTGCAGCATAACTTTTCTGAGTTGACAGCAATAGAATTTGTGACGATAAAAATCATTTGTCAGTGCATGCAATACACACAACATTTATTGATTCTACTTGTGAACATCTAAAACTTAATCTGATATATATATATATATATATATATATATATATATATAATTTTATTTTTCCTGACATTTTAAATTCTTTATTGCCTGATTTTTACTTGCGCAAAGAAAGCCATGCATATAATAAGGGAAAGATTCTTGTTGTTAGTGCAGACCTTGATCAGCGTCATGATTCAACATGGAAGGAGGTGAAGTACTACTTATTTTTATTTCAATATATGATTACCAATTTCTTGTTGAAAGTTAGCTAAAATAATAAGTTCGGTTTTCTTGAGATTAAAATGTCCAGAGACATAGATAGGAGAGTAGGAAATCTTTTAAATATGTCACAGTCAAATGGGGCATCAGCTGCTAGTCTAGATTCTGTATCAACTGATATGGAACATAAAATATCAACAACGACTATAAAATCAGCTTCACAGCAGACTGATACTTCAAAGGAGAAACTCAATGTTGTACTCAAGGAAAGGCAGGAACTGGAGCTGGTGTTAGTAGTTTCAGGAGATAGGTTGTGGCAAAACAACACAGCTGCCACAATTCATTTTGGAAGAAGAAATATCACGCTTGAGTGGAGCTGACTGCAATATAGTTTGTACTCAGCCTCATATTATATCTGCAAATATAGTCCTGAAAACAAATGAATGTTATATAAATATCAACCAGGTCAAATGACTTAGATTTAGCTATACATCAACAGAAACATTGAAACAATGGGAATGATACTTATCCTGCACATCATCTGAAATGTGCATTTGTAACAAAGCTCTAACTAATAGATTTGTGCATGTAATGCAAACTTCAAATATCAAATATTGTTGTTCATTAATCGGTAAGATATTATAGACATAAAAAAGATCAAAAATAGGCAACAGGAAAAGCAATCGTTGTTACAAAATTGAAGCTACAATGAAATTCAAAGAAATAGATAGAAAAACCTGATCAGCCTGTATTATGTGCTTCACACAATCACTATTAACATAATGATTGCCAGATTCATACACCTAGCTTCAACTGCCAATGCAGCAGCAACAACAAAATCACCAGCATGCTTCAGTTTCCAACTCTAAATTCAAACACATGCTTCAGCTTCCGACCATGAAGGAGAAACTCAGTGTTGTACTCAAGGAAGGGCAGGAACTAGAGCAGGTATCAAAGCATTTGGCAGGATATTTGACCGTTATGTTTTCTTTGCATCTACTGTGCCATCATCTGTTTGACTGCTTTATGCTATATTTTAAACTTATGCTGGGATTGCAAACATGCGGACACGTGATAGTGTGAAGGAAATGAAATCATTCAGGGAAAAGCTTCCTGCATTTAAAATGAAGTCCGAGTTTCTAAAAGTCGTTCAAGAATGATTCGTTAGCAGCACAACAAAAACATTGTCATGGATATTGCAGCTGAATAGTAAAAAGAAAAGCTTACGCACGATACCTGATAACTCACATGCACCTTTGATCCATCACTTACATAAGAAGAATCATCAATTGATGTCAACGACTTTGCGACAATTATACAATTTACATCATCATGCTACGGAAAGCCAAAAATAATAAATTTCAAACACAAATGTTAATAATTACATCGCAATCATAATTAGTCTATGCTACGGAAATACGAAAAACGTGTGGATGAATTTGACATTACAATTTAACTTGAATGTATAAGAAATTAAACATTTAGTCACAATGATTCTTATATGTTTCCTTTTCTGCCAAGACAGTAACTTTCTTCAAGAAAGGAGCAAACCCTCAAAACACTTGCAACAATAAATTGATCCGGAAACATTTCATTTCATAATAAATCAACAAACAACCAATAATCCTCTAAACCACTCAGAGCACAAAAAGATATGACAATGTTCCATGATATTAAATAGACCTCTTTCATGTAACCAAACATACATCTTGCAAAGTAAACAGAAACCAGTCTTAACATACATGTTAATAATACTATTTGCAACAGAGACAAATTGATCCCATCCCACCTCATAACAGCACCACGAATCTGCTTTCCCAGTTCAAGATGGTTCAAACTGGCAACCACAAAGAGGATCACAATAAAGTGAAGCTATCGGTACACGCAAATTAATCATATCTCTGAAAGGAAAAACATATTAGCAGTGTCAATTACACTTATCTTTCACAAATTTAAAACATACATAATATACATCACTGAAACTGAAAATTTTGCAAAATAAAGAATAATATATCACAATTTTCACATGATAGAAGATTCAATCTGTCTTCTTCTGTACCATTTGCTTCCTATATATGAACAGGACACTGTTACCTACATGGCAATAATGATAATAATTATAAAAAATAAATTAAACGTAATCATAAATGTAGGTGTCGTTTCGGACACATACACACCATTTTTTAAATGTGTTGGTGTTGCATAGCTTCCTATCACCACACTCCAAATATAATAGTGGTTTACCATAATTTCCCAAATGTGTCAAAACCAAAATGTTTTAATCTGAATATAACTAACAATATAAGATAAATAGAAAATGTGTTGCATAGACTAACATATTAGTTAGTAATTTGTGTTTTACCGTTGATATCGAAGTTGAATATGAACCTGAGTAGCAGCAATAATGAGAAATGAAGCAGAAGTAACTGTGTAAGCTGCAAGAATACCACAGGAAACTCCCTTGATTTAAAATTATACTCAAAACACTTATACCATTAACACTTATACCACAGGAAACCAATAACAAAGATTATTTCGGAAAAACAGTTATACCATTAACAAAATGAACCTTGTTTTGATAACATGTTACCATCTTGGTCTTGTTTGTAAGTTGGTTCGGCAGAACTTTCTTCTTCTCTATTTTCATCAGGCATGCTATCCACTTTAACCATGCCAGCATCTCTTAATGTATCTTCATTAACAAAATCATCAATCCCTAAGAAATCTATTATGCACAATAAATTCCATATTTGTTGCAAGTTAAATGTAACTGAATATTTTATTTCAAACAGAAATTAAAGTTATACCTGCTGTTATACCAAAAAATCCTGCTAATAAGTATGTTGGTTTTCATGTCCTGTTGCAGAAGCATAAGCCAAACAGCCATTATACGCAGTCAAACTTATTGTTTTGTGAGAGAAATGCAAGAAACATAGAAAAATGGCAAGAAAATAGAATGGCAGAAATTAAACTCATAATGCAAGGTCAAACACTAAGAAACTTCCCTTAGCTGCACTTTTCGTTGGTTTCCTCGACCTATGGCCCTTGCCCAGCCTGAACCGGGAGCCAACGGGCCTGAATGAGAAGGTCTCTTATAAAAAATGGTCGGATACATTATTTTCCATTTCTCTATCATCTTCTGATTGTTTGTATGGGAAACCTGCAATCCTATACACGTGTTCTATAAGCGGATATGACAAGTTCAAAATACAAAATCATTAGTATTGTTGATTTTAACGGTAGAAAACATATATCACAAATATTACATCTAAGAAGGACGTGAATCAATCTTAATCGAATTATATAATTACTTGTTGGAAGTAAAAACCAAAACCAGCGTACCTCACTTTTTAGCATGAGAAACCAGCATAGCAGAATGTTAACAATGATGGGAAAAACTTTATGAAGTTGTGCCCAGAGCTTCATCACAGATAAAATTCAGAAGGATAAGCTTTTTCGATAAGTCCAAATCATAATATCCGCTAATACCTTTACTAAGCCAATCCAAAGGAAATTCTTTTAGTGTAAGATCAGATTCAGTAATCAATTCCTCCAGAACTTTCAACCATGAATTTTTTCCACTGCTAGCAGTCAAGGGTGAAGACCTAAATAAATGTGATCAGAAAAATAACAGTTTACTCCAAGCATAATATACAAAACAAATCCCTTTCACCCTTCAAAAATGAAATAACAAATAAAAAGTAAAATGAGATAACTAACTCAATTTCTGAATCAGATACTATAAAAGTCAACAATTTGACTTGAAACTCAACCACTAAGGTATTTTGTCCACGTTGCAAATTTTGCTTACGGATCAATGCTCTTAAAACAGCTACCGCCTCTCCTTTATTGACATCAAGAGCCTGATTATACAAGGGAAAAGATGTAAGGAAACTCGATAAAGCAATTATAATTAAATGAAACCATATAATGTGTCACACAAAATTATTTAAAAGCACTTTAAAATCATATAATGTGTCTAAACATAGAGATTACCTCGGTTCGACCATGCATGATAGGTTTTCCAGCCAACAATTATGCAAGAATGCAGCTAGCACTCCAGAGGTCCACTCCGACACCATACTCGGTGGCTCCAAGAAGAGGCTGTGGAGGCCAGAGGCTGTGAATAAACAATAAATAAATTCTTATGTGATAGAATACATAGAATAACATAATATAATAGAAGACAAAACCAAAAAGAATTCGGTGGAGACCTTTCATCGAACACATGGTGAGCAAAGCGCAGCGGTAACAATCCTTCACCAATTCACAAACCACAATTTAAGCATCAATCACCAACAACAAATTAACACAACAACGAATCCGTAACAAAAATCAGACGGGAAAAGAAAAAGAAGACTCACCGAAAAAGTTGAATTCGCGGAGAAAAGAAATTTCCACCACCACCTCCGGTTGCGATTTTCTTTCTTACCCCATCCTCCACGGCACGTGTTTGAACGCCACCATCACTGTAGACCGCGACCCCCTTTCGTCGGAATCGCATCTTCCACAGCCGAAATTACGCGCTGCTATATAGTTTGATTTGCTTTTATGGATTGAGAACCAGGTTTCTTCCAAGCCCTAAAAGTTTCAGACAAGAGACGAGAGAGGAATTTATGGTTTGAAATGTGAGACATGTTTCTTCCACACCCTGTAACATTCAGACGAGAGAGGAGAAAGAGAGGAGAGATGAGAGATGCATTTTTGGTTTGACAGAGAATACGGAGAGAAATGGGCAGCCGGGAAAGAGGGAGAAAGAGAGAGAATGAGTGTGAATTTTGAAAAAGAAAAGAGAGGGAATAGGGTGATTGAAAATTGAAATGGTAGTTTGAATTGTAGGAGCCAAGTGGCAAAATGAGGCATTTTTATTGGATACTCATTTTGTATTTAGTAAATGACAATTTAGGGCTTTGTGTTAGGGTAATTAAAAATTAATGAAAGGGTAATTTTGGTGGTTTGGTAGCATATTCTATTTATAGGTAGTTAGTTGATTTATAAGTTTAAAAAATATTTTGCCATATATATATATATTGAAATTCTACTGTTCTCTTTATTTCTTTATTTGTGTAAAACATTTTCATGTGGCTAGTAAATGAAATAAATATGAAGTGGTCCACATACATCGAGTGTAGAAGAACCAAAGAGAAGGAGTAACCGACTGATAGTAGGTGCCAAGTCCAAGAGATGGCCTAGGGTTAAGGGTGTTGTGGTCCATGATGAAAGAAATAAAGTATGGGAGGATGCCAGCCAATGAATAATTGAACCATCCTTGACCATGAGCTGTCTATAATAATGGACTCCCTGCGGTTACAGGTACAGGGTACATAGATAAATCCATAGCCAATCTTACAATAATGCATTCTTCACGAATCAGTATAGTTTCTATAAATTAGAGATGAAATAATTGAGATTAATCCCAAATTATAACTCACTTTGAAAAAAAAATAGTTGTTTTAAATTATAAGTCATTTTATAATTTCAATATAATTTTAATGATATTTTTCTTAATATATCCTTAATTATTATTTTTTTATTCTATTAATTTCTCTTTTTTACGTAGTTAATAATAGACAATAGTATAAAAGTATACATAATTTTTTTTTCCCATATAATATTAATTATTTTTTTAAATTGTGTAAAATGTTCAAAACGTCTTATAATTTAAAATGGATGAAGTATTTTAATGAAAAAAAAAGATTGAATTTGAGCCCCACATCGAATGTTACCTGTAATCCGGCAAGTTTTGGATGGTTTCCTCGTGAGGAATCAGAAATATCTCTGTCACTTGGTGCTTTGGGCCACTGGGTCTGCCCTTACTCCAGCCCATCACGTCTTGTTGCTGTCCGTTAAAGGGTAGCAACCAAATCACACCATCAAACCTCTAACAAACACTAAAACTAAAATCAATCCTACCCCTTCCTTTTTCACCAAAATTTATATTACCAATTTAAATACGTAACCCCACATATATTTAAAAATAGTATTAACTAATCAATAAAATTAAAATTCTATTTTCATTTTATAATTATATATTCAGAAATTCTAACTATATAAAAAAATTAATGCTACAAACTAATATATTTAAATTATCATTCCAAAAAAAATATATTTAAACTATTGAAAAAGTTAATAAATTTTAATTTTTTTTAAATAAAAATTATATATATATATATATATATATATATATATATATATATATATATATATATATATATATATATATATATATATATCAATAACATATTTACGTTAACACATAAATATAAATAAATAATTCCGTCAAAAATTGAATTATAAATAAATTGTTTACACTCATTTAATTCAATTAATACAATATCAATTCATCCTAACAAATTTTTAATTCAATATAGAGTATGAAAATTCAATATAATATTAATATTATAAAATATTTTTATATTTACTTAAACATATTTGAAAGATATTTTTATGGCATATAATAATTTATTAGTTAAGACTGTTTTAAAAAGGCTTACCCTTTTAAGTGCAATTTGTAAGTAAATCGAATTCTCACTCTAATTAATAAATGTTTATCTTATTTTCAAAACAAACTTTATTTTTTTACTTTATTTATTTTTAATTATTAACTCTTAGCAAAAATAAATTAATTATAAAAAAAACGGGACAATTTAATTCCTACATTCTTTACATTTTATTTGGCTGATGAAGAAAATATAAAGAAAAAAAGTAAAAAGAATTTCAAAAAAAAGAAAGTTATTAGGTTCGAGTACCCTTTGTACTCGCTTATTAATAAACTTGCTTACAAAAAAAGAAAAAAGAAAGTTAAGAAAAGTTTGTATAGTTTGGTATGATAGAAAATTAAAGTAAAATTTGAGAGAAAATAAATGTGTTATTGTAAAATGATAAAAATGTTTTTAAGCAAAATTATATATAATAAATAGTAAAAATAAATTAAAATTTGAATTTTATTACAGTCAACTTAAAATTCTAATTATCTAAATATTAAAAAAAATTGTAACCATAAAATAAATTTTTTATTTAAGAAATAAAAAATATTATTTTGTATTGAATAAATAAATTATATTTTGGACTAAGATATGCATTTCATTTAAATAAAATAAATCCTATAAAACTCGTATAACAAACTATAACTACTTAACAGAAGATATTGTTTTTCATTTTGATTAGTTGTCATCTATTATTTTGTATTTGAATTATTTTTAATTTGAGAGGATGAATTTTTATTAAGGACTCCATTAGGAATAACAATGAATTGAGAATGAGTAGGGTATTATAATACTCGTCTTTACATTCGCGGTTTCAAAAAAATCTCATATTTAAATTCATATCCGCGTGAACACTAACATTTACATTCGTATCTTATGAGTACATAAGTATTCATACACATACTTGTCTATCCACATTTTTAATAAAAATTATCTCGATCAATTATAAGTTAACATGTCGTTTAAAATTTGTAACGACATTTAAAAAAAAATAAGAATGTTATTATTAAGTTAAAAAAATAAATAGACACATATATTAAAATGTGTACAAATTTAATAGTGATATATTTAATAAAATTGATAAACATACATGTGTATAAAACAATAAAAATAAAATATGAAAAATATATTGTACAATTATAAAATAGAATAAGTACTAAGATCCTTGTATCCGCACTCATACTCACTTATTTTAGTGGATAATTACCCGTGTGCGTATCTATTTTGCATGTTTTTACCTATTTATTATAGATAATTGACCTGGGTTGATCAGACTGGATCGTCGTGGCCTTCCAAGTAGGGCAGAGATGATGGTTGTAGGAGAGGAGGGGGTGTACCTGCAAGGTACTCCGATGCCAAGGTAAGTTTGGGTTAGAGAGAAGCAAGTACAAAACGTTAAGGTATGATTTCAAGTATTGAATAGTGATCAAACCTGACCCTCTCAAGTAAGAAGGTATTTATAGAAGTAACCCCCAACGCGGGGCCAAGGTCTCCCATGTGGCTGAAATATCTGGTCGACCAATGGGAGACTGTCAGGTGGAGGATCAGGCGCGTGACCCTCTGACCTGGTCCAACTGCTTCCGTGAGAATTGGGGAGGCAGTTGGTCGCGTGAACTGACAAGCGAGTGAGGGGGACGCTCCTAACGGTCATATTGTGCCCAACGGCTAGATTGTGTCCAACGGCTAGATTCTGCCCAACGGCTAGTTTGGCAGAATCCCGGTATTGGGCCTGCCAAGAGCAGGACTGGATTGGGCCTTGCCCTACTGTGGGCCAAGCGCCTGCCCAGTCCAGAACTGGAGCCGCCCAAGTCTTTGCTCCGAGGAAGAGTAATGACTTGAGATAGCCTCGTGGACTGCTACCTTTGAACGACAATGCTCGGGGCATTCCCTTCGCCTGTTTGGTGGTTAATGTGGTCGACGATGGTTGCTTACCAGCCCGACAAGCCTTTCGTATGCGAGGACGTGCCCGCATAAATGGCGTATTTATGTCGACCAGTTTTGGGAAACGTTCCCGCGAAAACGACGTTTTTCTGTCAGCCAGGTTTAGGAAACGTGCCCGCGAAAATGATGTTTTTATGTCGACGATCCCTGACGAGGACATGACTTATGCGAATTGTCGAAGAAGATATGCTCGCGGGGTCTGTAGAAGACTTGGGTGAATGTAACGTCTAGCTTTGGGAATGCCAAACGAAGATTCCCTTTTTGACACGTGGTGGTGCATTCAATTTCTGTCAGGCCTAGGGGTCTAGGCTATGATAGCCTTTGCGCTTCCCAAGCGAGCAAGTGCTTATAAAAGGGGGAAGAGAGGATTCATTTGCACACTTCATGCAAATTCTTCTTCCCAAATCTCTTTGCTCTGCAACTTGTACTCGCGCCGAAGTTTCTACGCCATCGTCGATCTTCATTTTCTACCTCTCTACTTACCAAGTAAGTCCTTCATCTCCCTTTATGATTTCTATGGCGTTCTTCATTTATGGAAAATTTCATGAATTTTTCGGTGAGTCACGAACTTTCCGGTTGAATGTTCATGTGTTCTTTGATGAACACATGAATTTCTGGAAAATTCATGAAGAACATGGGATGAATGTCCATGAACATAGTGTAGGATTATGTAGATCTTCCTAGGTCCTGGTTAGGATTAGTTTTGGGTTTGTAGTCGGGCATTAGGCCTGTTCGACGCGAAATTTTGGCTTTCGCGCGACAAGTTTATTTCGTCGAGCAAGCGCGTCCTCGCGGTGTCTTCTCGTGGAGCCGAAGAGACTCGTCCCCATTGTACGGGGAAATGAAGTCGCCGTGTTCCGTCGTGGTCGACTAGGGCTCGAGGTTATCCTCGACTTATTCCTCGCCCTTTCACTTGATTAGTGGTGGAATGGTGGATTTGATCTTTGTCGTCGAATTCACTTTTCTTCCTCTGCTTTTCAGGTAAAATGACCGATAGACGCGAGGGGTCGTCCCCAATGCCAGGGCTGCGCACGAAGAGGCGGAGCAGCCCGTTAAACACACAAATGTCCAAATAGCTGAGGGGGACATTAATTGGATCGCCCAAGAGCCTATGTCAACGAGGTCGACATTTACTGAAGAAGAAGCTCGGGAGTTTCCCTACCTTGAAGACCGGGCTGAGGACGCGCCCGTGCATTGGAGGGATATCTGCCCCACGGAGAACGACCGGATCTATTCGGTGTATCCGGGGATGTGATTCCCTATGTATGAGTTTGCCTTTGTGGAGGCGAAGTATCGTCTGCCTTTCACCGACTTCCAAGAGGCCGTCTTTTGCCATCTAGAACTGTGCCCGACTCAACTCTATCCGAACGCGCTAGCGTTTATCAGGGATTTTGAGCTTGTCTACCGTTATCTGCAAGTTGGGGCGACCGTGGACCTTTTCTTCTGCATCTTTCAATTCCAAAGGAGCACAGCGGGCCAAAAGCAGAGCTGGGTGTCCTTTAAGCAGCAGAGCAGGCTCTTCTGGCCGTACTCAGAATCTGTCCGAAATTTCAAGGACAGGTTTTTGGTTGTGAAGCCTGACTCAGAGGCGGCCAAAAGGTCTATATCTAACCTGGAGACCGTGGAAGTTGATGGTCGGGAGGTGGTGAAGGCGGTGTCGAAGTTTCTGCTGGAATGGGTGTATGCCCATTTTAGATACAGGACAGATCAGTTCCTTGTTAAACACGAGCGGCTCAGCGATGGGGACAAGGAATCTTTTCGGGAATTGCATGCCTTTGTTGAGAGTTTCAGCCCTGCCTTCGTGATGGACAGGGACAACAACGAGTTTCTCGGGGAGGATAGAGAGCCTGGTTGGGCGGCTTATTATATTAATACTAGGGCTCTCCTCGAATGCGAAAACGACGATGTTGCGTTTGTGCTCCTCGGTACCGACTCCACCCCAGGGACTACTTCGAACCCTCCGACGCCGGACATGACCCACAAGAGGAAGCGGGACGATGTAGGCTCTTAGCCGGCTGGCTGCTCGAGCGGTTTCGTCGGGGAGAAATTTGTATTGCCTTCGTGCTTCCTCCAAGGGGAAATTTTCAATAGGGAGAGCTCTGTCGTCATCCCCGAACTCGATGCATCAGCCATCCTGTCCGCCGACCCTCAGGTGCAGATGAAGCTTCTCTGCCAGGATGCAGCTTCTATGATCAGAGTGCTGGAGGCGGCGTTGGCCCTCGGGGATGCGGAGATGGTTCCGCTGGTAGACCTTTAAAGGGTGCGAGCTAAGATCTATGACCTGGAGCTGGAGAACGCGGAGATTTACAATGATTTGAAGAAGCTTCAAGGCAACCTGGAGGCCAAGATCGAACTCCAGAAGGAAGTGACCTAGATGAAGGGGGAGGTGACCAAGGTGAATGAAGAGAATGCCCATTTGAGGGAGAGGATAGCCGAGATGGAGGGATCGTTGGCGGTTGGTCAGGATGAGACCGACGACGAGAAGACCTTGAAGACCCGGGGGGACCTGATCGGGAGGATTCGTCTCCTCGAGAGGATAATTTAGGGGCAGCTGAATTTGGTTTTAATGCTGCCGTGGAACAGATGAAAGCCCTCAACTCCGATGTCCAGCTGCTGACCGAGGGAATGGGCGTTCTCAACATGGTCGTTAATGGTGAGGTGGTTCCTCCAGAGGTTCCCGGCGATGTGTTTAGTTATAAGAATTTGTACTTTGTATTGGGCCTGCGTGCCTTTTGGTTGTAACCTTTTGTCGGGCATAGCTCTCCTTTTGTAACATTAACTACTCTGGCCTTCAGGCCATAATTATATAAATATCTTGTGTTTAGCATTGTGTATGTTGCATTTATTTGTGTATGTTTTTAACGTTTGAATGTTAAGTATGGACGTTTTGCTCGACTTGTTCTTGTTATGCTCGACTGTTTAGGAGACTCGTCGAGGAGGCAAAGCAGTTTCGCCGGTGGTGGGACTAGGATTTCGATCGAGGTCCTGATCCCACGGGCATGGACTATTCCCATCGCGAGCTGGGTGTCCTGCCATGTTGGTGCGGCAACGGTGTAGCTCGATTGAGGTATCCCTGTTGGGCATGGGATCTGCTCGTCCCATAAGCAGAAATTGGTCGGCGTTGTAAGGTGAAGGATTGTGCTTGCACTGGGGCACGATCCTGGGGCTGAGCCGTCTCCCCGGATGGGGTGATCTCGTCAGTAGTTAGTCCGACCTAGTGGCTGGTCCTAACTGTAATATCTTTTGAGTTTTTCAGCGTTCCATGGCCGAGCAAATGGTTCTTCGTCCAGCATTTCTAGATAGTAGGCTCCAGTGCCTGTTTTTGATTTGACTCTGTAAGGCCCTTCCCAGTTTGCGGCCAGCTTGCCCTCGCGCGAATCCTTTTGGTTTCTGCGTAGGACCAAGCTGCCAACAGGGAAGTCGCGCTTTATGACTTTAGTGTCGTAGCACAAGGTTATTTTTGTTTTAGCGAAGCTTCACGGAGATATGCCCCTGATCGTAATTCTTCGACCTGGTCGAGCTCTTCTCTCAAAGCCTCGTCGTTCATCTCCTTGTCGAGAGGAGCTTCAGTTCGTCTTGAAGGCTCTCTGATCTCCACCGGTATCACCACCTCGGTTCCGTAAGCTAGTCGGAAAGGAGTTTCCCCGGTGGTGGAGTGTGGGGTTGTTCTATAGCCCCAGAGCACGCTGTGTAGCTCCTCGACCCATCTCTTAATGGCTTCGCCTAGCCTTCGTTTCAGACCTCGAAGGATTACCCTGTTCGCGGCTTCCGCTTGTCCGTTAGTCTGGGGGTGTTCGACGGAAGTGAAGTGTTGCTTCGTGCCTAGTTTGGCGACGAAGTCTTGGAACTTTCTGTCCTTGAATTGAGTCTCATTGTTGGTCACAAGGGCCTGGGGTACCCCAAATCATGCGAGGACGTTTCTTTTGTAGAAACGAAGTATGTTGAAGGCTGTGATCTTGGCAAGTGCTTCGGCTTCGATCCACTTAGTAAAGTAATCGACGACCATTATCAGAAATTTGTTTTGGTAAGACCCCATTGTGAAGGGGCCGAGGATATCCATCCCCCACCAGGCGAAGGGCCAAGGCGATGATAGAGTCTTAAACTCGTTAGGGGGTGCTAAGTGCATGTCCCCGTGGCGTTGGCACCGGTCACATTTCTGGGCGTGCTCCTTGGTGTCGTGCTGCATGGTCGGCCAATAGTATCCTGCTCGTAGGGCTTTTCGTGCCAATGACCTCCCTCCCAAGTGTTGCGCGTTGATACCCTCATGAATTTCCTGGAGAACTTTGGGAACCTTGTCCTCCTCAACACATTTTAGGAGGGGAATGGAAAATCCTCGGCGGTAGAGTTTGTCGTCGACCAGGACGTAGGAGCAGACCCTTCGTTTGGTCACGCTGACCTCTTTGCTGTCCTCGGGCCGCTCTACCGTAGTGAGGTATTTATACACGGGAGTCATTCAGTAGTTGCTGTCGCCAATGGCGTTGACGTCGAGCAGCCCCAATGACTTCTCAATACTTGGGCGGGAGAGTACCTCCTGTATGACAGATTTATTGCCACCCTTTTTCCTGGTGCTGGCCAGTTTTGATAAGACATCTGCTCGAGTGTTTCGTTCGCAAGGGATGTGCTGGACTTCCCACACATCGAACTTAGCTATTATTTCTTTTACCAGCGTCAGGTATTCGACCAGTTGATCATTTTTAGCCTGGTATTCTCCTCGTACTTGGGATGCCATGAGTTGGGAATCTGTGAAGATCTTCACTTCTTTGGCACCCAAGTCTTCGGCCAGCCGCAAGCCCGCGAGAAACGCCTCGTACTCGGCTTGATTGTTTGATGTGGGGAAAGACAGAACCAGAGATAATTCAATCAGGATTCCCTCTTTGTTTTCAAGTATGATACTTGGGCCACTGCCCATGGAGCTGGATGCTCCATCGATGAAGATGGTCCATTTGTGCGCCCCTCTAGGCGGGGATGCTAGAGGCGTCATTTCCGCCACAAAATCGGCCAGGACTTGCGCCTTGAGTGTCTTTTTGCCTTCGTAGTGGATGTCAAATTCTGACAGCTCCAAAGACCATTTGAGCATTCTACCGGCCATGTCTGGTCGGCTAAGCAGTTGTCTTATGGGCTGGCCTGTTCGTACCACTATCGTGTGGGCTAGGAAGTAATGCCTTAGTCTCCTCGCTGCGTTGATGAGGGCGAGGGTGGCCTTCTCGATTTGCTGATATCTGAGTTCTGGCCCTTGCAAAGCCTTGCTTGTGAAATATATGGGTTTTTGCCCGTCGGTAGTTTCACAAATGAGGGCGGCGCTAATGGCTTCGCTGGTGACGGAGATGGACAGGTACAACATCTCTCCGCTATCTGTTCGTGACACAACAGCTGGTTCAGATAAGGCTCGTTTGAGTTAGAGCAGGGCCTGCTCACATTCCTCTGTCCATTCAAATGTTGCTTCTTTTCGCATAAGTTTAAAGAGGGGCAGAGCGTGTTGGGCAGACTTGGCCATGAAGTGAGAAAGTGAAGCGAGCATCCCGTTGAGGGATTTTATGGATTTCTTCGACCTTGGCATGGGGAATTCAGCGAATGCCCAACATTTGTCAGGGTTGGCCTCTATCCCCCTCTCGGTGAGGTAGAAGCCGAGGAACTTCCCTGCCCGCACGCCAAAGGTGCATTTTTCTGGGTTAAAATGCATTTTGCATTTTCTCGCTTGGTCGAAGACCTTTTGCAAGTGGACCGTGTGATCGGATTCCTCTTGGGACTTCACGATCATATCGTCCATGTATACTGAAATTCTAGCAATGCAGATAGTAGATGTCTTAACACATGTCACGACATTGTTCTGCATAAACATTTAAACGCAGAGGAACAACAACAGACTAATAGCTTGAATATCAGAACTGCAGCAACACAGATGTTACGACATCTGATCCAACATGTTAATAAAAAATGAACTGTAAATTGCAGAATGATAAACAACACAGAATATGATAACCCAGTTCAGTGCAACTCACCTACATCTAGGGGATACCAATCCAGGAAGAAGAAATCACTATCAGTAGTATAGTTTTATGTAAACAAAGGTTTACAAAAATCACCCATGCTAACCTATCACTACCCAATTAAGACTTTATCATTAGAAGTGACATCTAATTGATAAAAGAAACCCATCTCACTCTCTAAATCACAACCTGTCATTATCTAACAGTTACTACACCATAATTGTATCTACCCTATTGAAAGACACCCCTTCCAATACAAAGTTTAGTCAAGCATCCTTGACTAATAAGTTAACTTGGATTTGCTTCAAAGCTTCATCCAAAAACACTACACGATTCATTGCCTACGGGCTTCTGAATCTGTATAAGTATCTATGTCTACCACACTGCATCAACTCGATACAGAGGGAGACTTACAAGAGAAACCTACGACTCTCAAAACCTAAACCCTACTTTACAAAATAGGATTCCTAATTCTATGTCGTCCTCTCTCTCTCTCTCTCTCTCTCTCTCTCTCTCTCTCTTTCTCTCTCTTTCTGCCTAGGTCTTGGTCTTCTTTTATAGTCTTCTGCTTTGTTGGGCTTCATATCTTTGATCCTTGATCCACTGCCAATCGCGCCTTGAATCTTGGAACAGATTTGAAACAAGCCTGCTGTGATAGTCATGATGTCGAATCTTCATGTTGTGACATTTCACTCGACATCTTTTAGTCTGGGTCTGAAACCATCATATTGGAACATCTTTCCCAACATTACGTTTTACCAAAATTTAGTCAATCTCTTGGAGCTTTCAATCTCCCCCTTTTGACAAATTTTGGCTAAAACATCCTTCAGCCTGATGGTGTATGCAGTGGAAAAATACTTGAAGCAAGTGCTAAGGAAAAGGGAGAAGATAATTTGGAGTTACCCTCTTCATTTCCTTGTGACACCGAGTACATAGAGAATGTAACTCAGACCCAAAAGACAACTTGCTTTCTAACTCTGATCACAAAACACAACTCCCCAAGATGTTATAACCAAAACGTTGGAACATCTTTTGGAACATTTTTGCATACTAGCAGCACAAATGCACATACACCTCTCAGCAGAACTCTCAGCAGTAAGCCATTCTCCCCCTTTTTAGCCAAAAGTTGACAACAATGACCCATGCAGACCCATACCCATATTGTGCTTTCCCAAAAACGGATAAAACCCATTTTCTCTCCCAAATAAGAAGAGATTTTACAATTCAAGCATCACAACTCTCCTTAAATAATGAGGAAGCTATGTAGGTAGAGTCAATCCAAAAGACTAGTCAAAGATTCTATTGTTTCTGATTTGTCATTGAAACTACTTCTGAACATTGTCGTGATACCTAACCTGATATTGTCAGGCTTATGGTCCCCACAGATAGGACTTTCTTAATCCAGATTTAGGAAACTCGATTACAGCAGAATTCTTTCATTTACCCTTTCATTAGCAGAGAACCAATTTCTTCCAGACAGTAACATAGATTCCCAAGATACTTGTACTACTTCTAATTCAATCCATTGACACCCAATGACAGAATTAGAATATCCTGATAAGTTCACCCAGAACTCATATCAGTAGGGCAATGTCACGACATCTCGTCTGACACATCAGCCTCACCTGAGGCAATCTATCACAAACTGCTTGAAACCACAAACAATCTTGATAGCCAGTCTGCACCATTGCAGCTATATATCTGAAACAGAGATCTAACTCCCCCTGTTGTAGACAACCAGTGCTCCTTTTCCAGAAGAACACCCTAAATGAATGGAAAACAAAAGACGCATCTTCATGTCTTCAAGAGTGCACCCTCAGTTCAACACACTCACTGAACACATTCACCTACTGCTTGACCCTCAAGCAAACCATGTACCACACCAATACAAAAACTAGATAGAAGTTCTCCCCATATCTTTCTCAATAGATGTTTCTTCATCAAGAACCACCCAAAGCCACTACATGATATCCCATGACAACCTCATGATCATATAGTGTGTGAATACCCAGAACGCATCCATGTACCACAACCAACAAACTCTTGGATTAAGATCAAAGCTCCATTGATCCCTCTCGTCCAGAAACCATCCATACACCACACAAACTCCTTTTGAATTCTAATGTATGAATCTCCTTGTTTTTTGAGATACAACCCAATTGAATCAAAATGCTTCACATTCCTCAAAGAGACGCACAGGCCCCCTAGTTTGCTAGCTCACCCAGATATTCTTCACACTTGAAGAACGTCAAACACATGCTCTAGAAATCTTCAGCCCATTTGCTCCACAAGCGCCAACTGATTTACTTCTAGCATGTCTCAATCACACGAGACTTCCAAGACAATCCTTTACCCATCATTCTCCCGTATGATAAGATAAATACTTCTTAGACAAGATGTGAGTGTCAAGTTCCACACTCAGAACTTAGTATCCTACTCCAAGGATAACCAACCCAGAAAATGTTCTAACATCAGTTAGGACATCCTTCACACATCACAGACACCACACACCATGGTTCTTGATATGCTCCACCACTGGACTTACTATCTGCATAGTAATCCAACTGAAGATCTTCAAACAACATTGCGCCACCAGCTTGAACAAAGAGAACTTCAGAAACCCAGAGAGAAATAAACTCTCATACACCACAAGAAGGCAATCTTTCATAAACTGAGAACTTCTGCCACAAGCTCTAAAATGAACTAGATCCTCCTTACATTTTCAACCAACTACCCTTCTGCCCAAGAGTAATTAGTTCCAAGCACCTTGCTTGAGAATACACATTATGAAACCAACCAAATGCCACTTTTTGATTGATCTCACTCTTCTTCAGAACTCCCACAAGATACACTGATCCACCAATAAAATCTGATCTTCAAGTTACATGAACTACTTGCTCCATAGCAAGACATCTTGGATTCACCAAGCCTCTAGACATGTAACATCGTCTCAAACCAAAGCTCTCGCAAACTATATGAGATAGACCTTTTTGAAGCATTCATAATTTCCATTCTCCTATAGATCACCTTATCTTAAGCTGATGTGCCACATCACCAGCTGAGATTCTGATGTTAAGCTAGATGTCTGAACATTCTGATACGACATCCAACTGCTGAATTCAGCTCCTCCTTCTGCCACTTAGAAGAACCTTCTCCCTTTTACAAAACACGAGTTCCATGCTCTCATAAACTTGATTCAACAACCAAGTTTGAGTAGACAACCTCTATCCTGTTTAAAACTATCACAGATATTCCCTTCAAGCTCACACCTTGATGAATAACTATCTACTTTGAAACTCCAAAGACCTCACACCTGCCACGTCTGAATCTTCAGAAAATAAAGTAGTCCTAGACTACACCATAGCCATACCAAAGAATGCCACTTTCCTTAGTAGAGCAGTCTGTAGAAAGTCAGTGATAACTGTCACTTAACCTTGACCTTCAAACTGAACAAAACCCCATGCTCCCAAGTACCTAGACCAGAAATCAAGTGATCCAATCTGTGCCACCACTAGCACTCCATTCATCCTAGATCAGAAATAAACTGATCCAAGAAGTAACCATCAAGATTATGATGTTTACATCTTCATCTTCAACAGCATCAAAGTCTAGACCAGTTTCTTGCCAGGAAACTCTCCAGAGATCACATGCTTCTGTCACACCAGACTGAAGCCAATTCTTAGGTCAACACCCAAGACTAAAATAGATGCTAAAGCATATGCAGTACCCCTCCTATGATTCTGTACAACCTCTGATGATGTGATGTTCCAACATCTTGTTGAACATCAGCAATCTTGACTTTCAAGGATAATCAATTAAATACTTATGAATTCCACAAATAGCAATTGATCTTAAATCGTTGTCCAATAACCCTTCTTCATTATTGTAGCTAAGCTCCACCAGATCACTTCATGAACACTTATCAAGTATTCAATCTTTTGCAAGTATCTTCTTTGACACACAATGTTGAGATACCAAGGCTGCCACCCTTGACTCAAGTAACTGAGATTCTCTCTGAACGAATCTTATTTACCTCAACAATTCTGAGAACTCCAATCAGATTGGATCCACCCTTTGGGTTAAGAGAGATGAATCCTTCTTTGCTATTTTGGATAGTGAAAATAAATTACCTCCACTTTCTTCAGGTTGTGTTTCGTAGAAACACCTTCTAGTCAGAAGAATAACTAGAAGACTCCAGATGCACGACTGAGACGCCTTTATGAGTGGACTTGAGAGAATTCTCAAGTATCTTTGACAACCTAGCGGATCAGTAATTTATCAAACTCCCAGAGCAAGAACTTGATAAACTTAAACTCAACTTCTCTCCTCTTCAACTGACTTCACACTGTACCATGGAACCAAGCTTCCAAGTACCAAGTCACCATAACAGACATCTTCCAACAACTCCCTTTATTCCATCGCTCCCAACTTTGGAATAAAAAGATGCAGATATCTTCAACTATAGAGGCCGATGATTGAGATCTTCCACCATCTGTCTTCAGTAACAACTCCAAAATCCCATAATTCTAGAGCTCTTCCATCAGAAACACATGCAGCGGAACCGCCAAGGAACAAATCCTGCTTGCCCTAATAAGATGTCAGAACATCTTATAAGACACCCCATTAAGAGAACTAGCCACTTCTTCTGCAGTTGTTGTAGAACCTCCTCAGCACCATGAACAACCTCTGGGTTGTTACCTTCGATCCAGAACATCCATCCCATCCATTAATACCCTTGAGTACGTCTGAGTTAATTGATCTGATCTTCAAAATACCCCCTTGTTTAAACGCCAGAAAGTATCTCCCAAAGATCTCATCCAGAAACAGACAGGATACCTGCTCTGATACCAATTGAAATACTGGCAATGCAGACATCAGATGTCCTAACACATGTCACAACATTGTTCTGCATAAACATTTAAACGCAGAGGAACAACAACAGACTAATAGCTTGAATATCAGAACTACAATAACACAGATGTTACGACATCTGACCCAACATGTTAATCAAAACTGAACTGTAAATTACAGAATGATAAAAAACACAGAATATGATGACCCAGTTCAGTGCAGCTCACCTACATCTGGGGGATACCAATCTAGGAAGAAGAAATCACTATCAGTAGTATAGTTTTATGTAAACAACCACAGGTTTACAGAAAGCACCCACGTTAACCTATCACTACTCAATGAAGTCTTTATCATTAGAAGTCACATCTAATTGATAAGAGAAACCCATCTCACTCCCTAAATCACAACCTGTGATTATCCAACAGTTACTACACCATAAATGTATCTACCCTATTAAAAGACACCCCTTCCAATACAAATTCCAGTCAAGCATCCTTGACTAACAAGTTAACTTGGATTTGCTTCAAAGCTTCATCCAAGAACACTACACGATTCATTGCCTACGGGCTTCCAAATCTGTACAAGTATCTATGTCTACCACACTGCATCAACTCGATACAGAGGGAGACTTACAAGAGAAACCTACGACTCTTAAAACCTAAACCCTACTTTACAAAATAGGATTACTAATTTTATGTCGTCCTCTCTCTCTCTCTCTCTCTCTCTCTCTTTCTGCCTAGGTCTTGGTCTTCTTTTATAGTCTTCTGCTTTGTTGGGCTTCATATCTTTGATCCTTGATCCATTGCTAATCGCGCCTTGAATCTTGGAACAGATTTTAAATAAGCCTGCTGTGATAGTCATGATGTCGAATCTTCATGCTGTGACATTTCACTCGACATATTTTAGTCTGGGTCTAAAACCATCATATTGGAACATCTTTCCCAACATTATATTTTACCAAAATTTAGTCAAACTCTTGGAGCTTTCATATACTTCGAGCATGTCTCCAATTTATGATCGGAAGACCTTGTTCATCATACGCTGGTACGTGGCCCCAACGTTTTTTAGACCGAAGAGCATTACATTGTAGTAATAGTTCCCCAACGCGGTTATGAACGCGGTATACTTCTTATCCTTTTCGGCCATGGGAATTTGGTTGTATTCCGAATAGGCGTCCATGGAAGAAAAGAGCTTGAAACCTGCAGAATTGTCTACGAGCTTTTCTATGCTGGGCAGAGGATAAGCATCCTTCGGGCAAGCCCGGTTAAGATCTGTATAATCAATGCACATGCGCCATTTTCCACTATGTTTCTTGACAAGTATAATATTGGACAGCCAGGTTGTATACCTGGCCTCCGAAATAAATTTTGCCTCTAAGAGGTCTTGTACAAGTTTTTCGGCAGCCTGTGCCTTCTCGTCGGATTGCTTTCGCCTGCGCTGCGCAATGGCTCGGGCAGCTGGGTCGATGGTCAGTTGGAGGCATGCAGTCTCAGAGTCAAGGTCGGGTATGTCTGCAGTGCTCCAAGCAAATAGATCCATGTTGTCCTCGAGGCATGCCTTCAATTGCTACTTTACCTCGTCGGGCAGCCCATCGCCTATCTTTACCCCTCTGTTGGGGTTATCTCTGAAGGTGATGACCTCGAATTCCCCGTCAGGTATCAGACGCATGATGGTCGACGCAGGGGAGCTGCTTGATGCTGTCGACGTGCCCTCGTTCCCGTCTTCCTCGCCTTTAGAAATCTGGTTGTCAAGGTCGATCGTGTGCACTGGGAGAGTTGGCTTCTTGTCAGGCTGACTTTCTTCGCTGGGTTGGTTTTCCTCCCTTGCCCGCTTGGCGGCCTTGGATGCTGCACCGATTGAGCTCTGTCCTCGGGTAGCTGCTTCAAAGCATCTCCTCGCAGCTTCTATATCCCTGTGCAAGGTCACGACGTGGCCCTTCTCCGTATAATACTTCATCTTGAGATGGACGGTTGAAGGGACGACAATTTGCTCCGCTAAGGTTGGTCTGCCCAGGATACATTAGTACAACAATGGACAGTCAATTACCAGAAATTGGGTTTTGATCAACTTTGATGCCTCCTCTTCCCCGAACGTAACTGGAAGCTCGACGTATCCCCAAGGTATACCAGTGGCTCCATTAAATCCTTGCAGGCCAGATCCTACATAGGGGGACAGATTCTTCTGGTCCAGCTTCAAGGCTCTAAACAAACTGGTGTACATGATGTCCATCGAACTGCCCTGGTCGACCAAGATCCTTCGGACATCGGTGCTAGCAAATCTTGCCCTGATGAGCAGAGAAATGTGTGAGTTCGGGGAACCCCCAGGCAGCTCCTCGCAGTAGAATGTGATTGGCAGAGAATGCCCCCGGACTTTCTCGAGTGTGGATAGCCGATCAGGACTGCAGTTGATGAGTTGGTCGAATTTTCTTTTGACCGACCCCACTGTGAGCTCGTTGTATCCTCCACACTAAATGACCATTGTCGTGGGGAAAGTCTCTCAGGTATTGTGCATGGATATCTGGGGAGGATCCTAGAGGTAGTCGGGGATGACGAAGTCCTCTGGCCGCGTGATTGACATGGCGATTTGCGGGGGAGGACTGGGCTGAGAAGACTATGTTTCCTTCTTGGTCTCTGAAGTCTCTCGTTGGGAGAATTCACCCTTTTTCATATACTGTTTCAAGTGACCCTCCTTGATGAGGATTTCAATAGCGTCCTTCAGGTGCACACAGTCTTTGGTCACGTGGTCGTGGCTGCGATGGAAGCGGAAATATTTACTCTTGTCTATGTTGCCCTTTGATGATGTTGGCTTGGGGAACCAGCACCTCCTTGCTTGAATTCCAGATTGATGCATTCAGAGAGAACACGCTCGCGGGGAGCTGTCAGTAGGGTATATTCTGTGAAATGACCAGCAGGTCCCTTACCTTCGCAAGGACGATCATCTCATCGTCTCTCTTTATCGCGCCTGGGTGCCTCTGATTCGTCTTTTTTTGTTGCCCGGGAACTCTCTTGATCCCTAGAGTCCCGGGCCTTGTATGCGGCCTCTTTCTCCTCGTATTGAATATACGCTCGAGCTTTGTAGAGTAATTCGGCCAAGGTACGAGGGGTCTCGATGCCCACAGCTTTGCGAAATTCGCTCTTCGGTCTCAACCCCTTTTCGAGGAGATATTTCTTCATATGGTCCGTTGTCCAGACCTCTACAGCCTCCTTGTTGAAACGTTCGATGTATGCACGCAGGGGCTCGTCCTTGCTCTGTATAATGGCTTCGAGCATGGCCTCTGACTTGGGATGACGTCGGGAGGCAGTAAAGTGCGGGGCAAACTGGTTCTTCAAATCTCTTCAAGATGTGACCGAACCCCGGGGAAGTCGCTTGTACTAGGTCATGGACCTTTTCCTGAGGTAATGGGGAACAACCTGCACTTATTAGCCCCGCTCACATTGTGTTAGTGGGGCATGGCTTCAATATTTTCTATATGCTCGCATGGATCGGTGGTCCCATCATACGTTACCAGAGGAGGAGGCTTCTCTAACCCGCGAGGAATGCGAGTGTCCATGATCTCCTGAGATAGGGGTCCATGGACATCGTCCTCGCTCCTCGCACTTGAAGAACGACATGGGGAGTGGTTGTACCCGTGGTTCCTGCTATATCGAGGAGAATGTCTACGCGATCGACGATGCTCGGGATGCCTTTCTGAAGGTCTGGACTACTTTGGGGTAGGGGAGCGTCTGGATCTCCGCGGAGGAGTACAGTGTCATCTCCTGGCGACTTCTGACTCTGGTTCTTCCGATATTGACCGTCCCCTGATGGGGGAAAAGCTCCTGGACCTGTCCTGCCGACGTTTTTGAGGAGGAGAATGCGGGCGAGGAGTTGGGCTGTCAGGCTTCTGCGAAGGAAGGCGCTCCTGGAGGACGTGCTTGAGCATGTTGATCTTTTCATCTTGTTGGAAGATCAAGAAATTTGACCCATTGAGAGAGGCGATGAGGGCAGCAGTGCCGGGGTCAGCATTTTGAGGGACATGTATAAGCTCAAAAACGTGACCAGCAGCCTGCGCGCGCGACTTCACGTCATCGAGGGTAGGAGACGCGGTCTTCCCGTCCCAATGCTCCGTCTCCGGGATGGTATCTCCGGGGATGAGGTGATTGACGTTATCTGCGATAACAACGATAACAGGTTCTTGACGGGCGTCATCGTTCCTGTTGGAGGCCATGATGATCGAATGAGATTTGGAGAGAGCTTTGGTCTTTTGGGTGAAAAAGATGAGGAATTTTGAATCAAAAAGATGGGGGAGTAGTGATTCCCACAGGCAGCGCCACTGATCTGGGCTAATCAGACTGGATCGTCGTGGCCTTCCAAGTAGGGCAGAGATGATGGTTGTAGGAGAGGAGGGGGTGTACCTGCAAGGTACTCCGATGCCAAAGTAAGTTTGGGCTAGAAAGAAGCAAGTACAAAATGTTAAGGTATGATTTCAAGTATTGAATAGTGCTTAAACTTGACCCTCTCAGGTAAGAAGGTATTTATAGAAGTAACCCCCAGCGCGGCGCCAAGGTCTCCCATGTGGCCGAAATATCTGTCGACCAATGGGAGACTGCCAGGTGGAGGATCAGGCGCGTGACCCTCTGACCTGGTCCAACTGCTTTCATGAGAATCGGAGAGGAAGTTGGTCGCGTGAACTGACAAGCGAGTGAAGGGGACACTCCCAACGGTTATATTGTGCCCAATGGCTAGATTATGCCCAACGACTAGATTCTACCCAACGGGTAGTTTGGCATAATCCAGGTATTGGGCCTGTCAAGAGCAGGACTGGATTGGACCTTGCCCTACTGTGGGAAAGCGTCTGCCCAGTCAAGAACAATAATTTTTGTAAGTAACATACAGTTGTCATCCCATATGCCATACATGTTAAGAATTTTAACTCGTAACAAAAATTAGGTGCAGCAATTTGATTAACTTAATTCAATAATTAGTTCATTTTTACATACAAATTCATAAATTGAAAAATAAGTGTAATAATTTGCTTTATAAAACAATAAATCCATATGTATAGCTATTGAAAGTAGGCAAATTCTATGGTGAAGTCACAAAAATGACTTCTTTGGTAAAGTCATTAATTTGACCAATCAGAAACAAACCTTACTTTGCCCTAATTTAATGAGTGCCACGTAGGATTATATTGTACATACAACTTACTATGTAATCTCATATTATTAATATTGCAATTAAGTCCTTATCATATTAAAAATGACAAAATTAATATTTTAATTGTTAAATTGAAAATCAAATAAAAGTGCCAAAATCATAAAAACTTCATCTTTCTATTTTCTCTTATGCCAATTTCAACTCAGTTCATACACAGGGTCAACAAAATTACGCCATTGTTTAGGGTTTAGTTCACAAGAGCGTCGTACTCATTCCGCCATTATTTGTTTGTACTTAGTTCGTGCTTAGCTCATACCACCAATAATCTGCAAATTGCGTTCCGCCATTGTTCACAAGGGTTTGATTGTGTTCTTATTGAGAACATAATTGCTAAGGTAAATACGCCATTCACTGTTATATTTAATTGATATTAGTTACTAAGATTTAATGATATCGAATTGGTGTATTACATTTGATTTCAATTTGGGAATTAGGGTTTATGTCTGATTTTGTTTTTTGTATATGTGTTTCAATTTTAATGATTTCAATTTTCAATTTTCTGAGTTACATTTGATTTTAATTATGGAATTAGGTATTGTGATTGATGTTGAGTTTTGATGTGTTAAAAGTTGTTTTAATTCAGGTTCACGATGGAAAACTCAGACGAGTCATTTGAGGTTGATTCCATAAAGTTCATTCCACTGATGCTGATATTTCTAATGTTGAATTAAATGATGATGAGGGTGACAGTTATCAAAGCTCAGATGATGATGTCGACGATGCTGATAATGCCGATGAAGATGATGCGGCAGAATTAGATGAAAGGGTAAGAATTAATTCCATGACTTCTGATGATATTCGTGCTATGGAATTCGATTCTGTTAATGACGCTTATGATTTTTATTATAAGTATGGTAAATGCAAAGGTTTTGCCATTAGGAAAAGTGATATTAGGAGTAGAGGGCATGCAGGTAGTAAAATAATAGTAATGAGGCAGTTTGTATGCAACATACATGGTTTAAGAGAGGATAAACACTTTTGTAGGTTAGATAGGAAAAGAGAGGAGAGATGTATGACCCGTACTAATTGCTTAGCTAGGCTTCGTGTGCACTACAAAGTCAAAAATGGTATATATGTAGTGTCATTTTTCGAAGAGGTTCATAACCATGAATTAACCCCATATCGGTTTATGCACTTACACCCCAGTTATAGTCAAATTTCTGAAGCAGATAGAGCTCAGATTGATGGTCTTCAGTCACATGGAGTTAAAACTTGTCATATAATGGGGTACATGGTTGCTCAGAAAGGTGGATACGCTGAAGTTGGATTTACAAAGAAAGATCTGTACAATTATTATGATAAAAAAATGTGTGATACTATTAAAGATGGTGACGTTGCCGCTTCTTTAAATTATCTAAATGTAAAGTCATCTATTGATCTTATGCTATACGCAAAATATGCCGTCAACGGTGATGGACGACTGAGGTCTCTTTTTTGGGATGATGGGAGCAGTAGATCTGACTATTTTTGTTTTGGCGATGTGGTTGCGTTTGACACAACTTACAAGAAGAACAAATACAACTACCCATTGGTTATATTTTCAGGGTGTAACCACCACTCTCAGACAGTTATTTTTGGTGCTGCATTGGTATCGGATGAAACAACGGATACCTATAAGTGGTTGTTGAGTTGTTTTTTAGAGTGCATGGATGACAAATACCCACAAGCAATGGTAACAGATGGAGATGGTGCTATGAGGGAGGCTATAAAACAGATTTTTCCCGATGCAACCCATCGGTTATGTGCTTGGCATTTGAATAAGAATGCAAGTGAAAATGTAAAGAACTCAGAATTTTTGGAAGACTTTAAAAAAGCAATGTACTCAAATTTTTCAAAGGATCAATTTGAAGAATTTTGGTCAGATTAAAGAAAATGAACTTGAAGTAAATCCATGGGTAACCAAGACGTATAAGAACAAGTCACTGTGGGCAACTGCATATTTACGTGACAAGTTTTTTGGAGGTATAAGAATTACATCTCAATGTGAAGCGGTTAATGCAATAATCAAGAGTTACGTAAGGAAGAAAGGCTGCATTTTTAAATTTATGCACAATTTTGATGAGGCTCTTAGACACTATAGAAACAATGAACTGGTAGCCGATTTTAAATCAAAATTTTCAGAATCGGTGTTGACAACTCACTTGCGTTTGATTGAGAGCGATGCCGCTAAAATTTATACAGCCGAGATTTTCAAAGAAGTTAAAGATGAAATTATGAAGGCTGGTGCGTTGATCGTTAAGAGCTATGTAAGACGCGGTGATGTTAAGATGTACATATTGACAAAATATTGTCAGGAAAACTATGAAAAACAAGTTATTTATGAAGGTACAACATTTCAATGTTCTTGTAAGTTATTTGATTCTCGTGGGCTTCCATGTTCTCATATTTTTTATGTCATGAAGGAAGAACATGTTGAAAAAAATTCCTAGTAGTATGGTTCTGTCGCGCTGGACAAAGGATGCCAAAATTGAATATTTGAACATGGTTGATAATGGTACAGTTGATTCAAATTCGATTGAGGTTGCTCGTTTTGGTGCATATTGTTCTCTTTTTACTGCTTTTTGCAAAGAAGCTTCAAAAAAGAGTGGTGTTTACGGGGAAATAATGGAGGACATCATGAAGTTACACAAAAAATATTGCAGTACTGACGATCAAATTGGGACACAAAGGTCAGCTGTAGGTGATCCAATAACGGTGAAGAGTAAAGGTGCTCCGAAGAAAAGAAAGAATGACACAAAAGCTGTCAGGCACTGTTCAAAATGCAATAGTACAACTCATAATGCAAGGAATTGTTCGGTAAGTTCGATAACTTGTGATTTGATTTTTAGAGTCAATGTCTTGTTTTATTTTAAACATAACAGTTGTTATTGTTTAATTTGCAGAGTACAGAAAACGCGCCATCTGAGCGAAATGTTGAGTTGGAGTTGGAGTCGGTGTCGATAACTGATTCTTTAAGCCAAATTTCGAAGGTATTATATGTTTTTATAATTATATTGTGTAATTATCTGTATTCAAATAATAATTTATTTTTATCAACAGAAGAAGAAAATAAAAAGAAGCTGCAATGGTGATAGAAGTGTGCAAAAGAAATTTTCAGCAAATGTGGATGTTGCAAGCAATGTATGGAATGAGTGATGGGGAAAATTCAAATTCATGCTTCAGTCTACTACAACAAGTGATGAAATCTACTGGTCATGATTAAGTATACCCATATATGTAATTTGAGTCAAAAAAACAATGTTTGATCTTAATAGTATGTGAATTTGCAAGTGTTTTGATCTTAATAGTATGTGAATCTGTATGTGTAATTCCAGCATCTTATTTGAAACTGATGTGGATTAGTATGGCATTGTGTGATGACCATTTTTCTCTGAAATTTAAACACCCTCACTGTACTGATATAACTTGTTGGAGTTTTGCAATGTTGCAATGTCTTGAAATGATCTTTGTTCATAATTATATTGTGGTATATCTCTTTTGGCCAACATATATTAAAACTCTAGTAACAAAGATATGGCCAACACATAATCAATTTCTTGTATTAGTTATTCAACAAATGAAAACAATCCAAGATAAAACCCGCAAGGTGTTGAACATCGTAAAATAACTTGTTGGATATTTGCAATGTTGCAATGTCTTGAAAAATAATCTTTGTTCATGATTTGTATTGCTTGGGTTTTCTTTGAAATGCCTAATATAAGTGTTTGAAACTGAGTGCATGATGGCCTATGTTGTGTACATGATGCTGGCAGTAGATGAGTTATTTGGTGTGGATTTCAAGATGTTTTATCAGTTGAATCCTTCATGGTTTTATTGTGGTATCTGTTGAATCCATTTTATGGTTAATCTGTTTTGGCAAAAATATACAAAACGTACATTGTGTAATGGTGCATCAGTTGAACAAAATATATGGTGTATCACAAATTAATGGTGTATCTTTTTTGGCCAGCATATATTAAAACTCTGCTAACAAAAATATGATCTGCCATTGGTGTATCAGTGGTGCATAAGTTCAATTTTTGATAAAGCTGAGATGAATACAACATTTTGACAACAATACAATAAACATCAAGATCTAAAACAGAGATGAACAACCTCATTTTGACAACATAGTCAATTTCTTGTATTAGGCATTCAACAAATGACAATAATCCAAGGAAAAAAACAAGGTCTAAAACATCTTAAAATAATAAATGATTATAATCCAAGGAAAAAAAACAACGACTTAAACATCTTGGATGTGTTTCTTTCATTTTGTAGTTTCATCTTCATCTTCTCTCCTTTCTTGCATTGAAGTTCTTTAACTATGGCAGTCATGTCCTTCAAAACCTCTGTGTAACACCCCAATTCCCTTCGCGAATAAGTAATACAAATATAAATCAGAGTAATTAAAAATTTATTTTTCCGACAGGAAACAGGGATGTCACACTTAAGGAAAGAAAACACAATCCCTGCTCATAAATTTGATACATAGCATAAACTAGAATACCCTCAAAGGGGAAACTTTTTCCATATAAATTAAAATTCAATTATGGAATAAAGCGGAAAGATCCATAACTGACTTGTTTTACAAATAAATGGTTTTATAACATCAAAATATAAATACAGAAGTAATACAAAATATATTCAACAATTATATACATATATGACATAATCGTTCCCCGACTCCCGTGCTACGTATCAGAGCAGACAGACGACAAAGGACGAAGGACTAATCTCCACACAAAGACCTCTGGTAACTCTAATCTGCAATGCCTCATAGAGCATTATAAAACAACAGAAGGGTGAGAAATAACAACTAAAATCAAGATTGCATAATAATATGCAAATACATAACAATTCACATGCATAGCTATTCTCACCACAAACACCACATACTAATACCTATAACATACCACATATACGTAACATATATCTATTAATCCAACAATATAGCATATATCAAGTATCCAATATACTCACGTATTTGCACATAAGGCATACCAAGTCATCACATATAGAAACACATCACACATCACATAGCATATGTCTATGCATAAAACATATTATCCACAACCAATGCATTTATCACATATGCACATCAAATTACCAATGTTATCACAATCTCAACACATAACAAATCAATGCACAATTTCCACACATAATCAATCAAATCATGATTTTCCACACATAATGCATCCATGATTTATGCAAATGCACAGAGACCGACACAACGACTCTATGCAAATGCCATGCGGTACTGACTTCCAATATTTCTCATCACTAGTTCACTCAGGAACTCTGCTGGAACCATCGCTCGTTACTGAGGATCACTCAAGTAACACCCCGTCGGGCCTACGATGTTCACCCGTCGCTTTAGGTCCCCGCATGGGCACACGACGTTTATGGATTGCTTTAGGTCCCCGCATTGGCACACAACCCGGTCGCTTTAGGTCCCCGCATGGGCACACGATCGTCTATAACCATCGCTTTAGGTCCTCAGGCGATTCATTCCTCATATTTTCGAGGCTCACGATGTTATAGCAGATTCCCTCAAGAACCAATCCGTCGCTCGTACCCTCATGGTACTCGACTTCACAATATGCTTATTATGATGTTTGGCATACAATGACCCATAACATTCATATGCACACATTTACTCATCCATAATCATGCATAACTCAACCATTACACCACATTACAATTTCTTGCCGTAAGGCCACAAATCATCATCATCACATGTCATCACATGCATTCACATCATATACATCACACAAGTCATAAAATATCCATATCAAAAGCACCTTGCATGATACACATCAATTACACATAATTACAACGACAAAAGTCGACAAACAACACCATTCAAATATCATACATCCATCACCAATGCGTATCAATCATGCACAACATTTCATCATATACATTCACATCATATAACAGCGCACAAGCTACACATTACATAACAAAATCATATAACATGATAACACATCAATTGCACACATTGTACGCGATAAAAACCCGACAACCCGACTATTTTTCCAAAAACACGAATTAATTAATTCATCTTTTACTCTCCAAACCATTTTTAATAGAAAGAGCTTTTCATTAGCTTTCCAACGCTTCAAACGGGGACCAAAACGGACTTACGGATCAAAAGTTATGAATTTTTGAAGTTTTGGAATTTTTCATTTTTCCCAGACCTGCGCGCTGAGCGCGCTACCTGCTGAACCTCAGCCTTAAAAACACCATTTTTAGACTTCCGGACATCCGTTTTCGATTCCGTAAAAAGCTGCGATCTCAGAATTCAACGTACTACAATATTTTCACCATTAAAAATCCATCCAACACATTTTCACAGTTGAAATATTTTGACACATAGTTTTATCAATTTAACCCAATTCCAAACTCGGTCAAAACCACTCGAAAACACACCAACAACCATTTCCGATTAAATATTAACCTATACCAATGTTCCCAGACATATCCAAACACTCTAACTCGATCACAACATCAATTTGCACAAAAACATCGATATATATCAAAAATGCAAAAGTTACAAATTCGACTCAATTCAATCAAACGATCACACTAAAACACGATCCAACATCACACGACTCTACTACGCGATTTATTCCGACTTTCGTCCGTGAAAACATCGATTTCTAACCATTTTTCTCATTTCGACCTAAAAGGAAAACTAGAAGAAAATCACCAAAACAATCCAAGAAAACATACACATATACATACACAAGCAAGATATAATTAAAACTTCTCACCCTTACCCGATTATTCGCGCTTGAAACGGAGTTTTCTTTGATTTTCCTCTTCTCTCTTTTTCCTTCTCTTCTCTTCCTCTTCTTCCCCTTTTCTTTTTTTTTTTTTTCCTTTCTCTCTCTTTTCTCTCTATTTAAATGAAAACATAAAACTTACCCAAGCAAAAGACCAAAATACCCCTCAGCTCAAATATCTCCCAAACGCTCTCAAAATACGATAAAACATAAACATACCGATGAAATATATTTCGGGAAATAAAAGTTGAGAAGAAATTATAATTTAATGCAAATATTTTATCTATCAGAGAAATTAACCAATTAACTCAACTAGCAGGTAAAATACAATAAATTCACACATTTCACAAAATTCACAAAAATGAAATAAATGAATAGAATTAAACAAATTGGGGCGTTACAACTCTCCCCCACTTAGACATTTTCGTCCTCGAAAATATAACTGATACGAACAACTCCGGATACGACTCTCGCATCCGACTAACCAACTAACATGCCAACACTAGGCACACCACGAATAACACAAACTGACAAACCACCTTGCTAACAGCAGCTACAACAACGACACGACCACGACGACAACTACAACGACAAGATGCACAGGAATTAGCTACTCTCACTCGAACCATCACGATGGAAACGAGGCAACAACACAAACAAGAACATAAAGTTCCACGACACCACACCGTCTCAACAACATCAACAAAACCAGAATACCAACATCCTTGTCACACAACCTTATTACAACAATGCTACGATTCACCAATCGAACATATAACCAAAACATCCATCTACATAGTATCCCATGGATAACATTTAAACCTTTCACCTAACACTTCTATTCTGAAACGTCCAAAGATCTCATCATTCCTACATGTTTTCAATGTCCAACCTATGAACTCTTACAAGTCAAACACACATATACGAATTGTGCCATATCGCGCTTCCGCTGCGCACTCTGATTACTCGTAACCATCAAAACCACCAATCTCACTTCCAAAGTCTAACTCTTTCTCATATTCGCCAAAAATCACTGTTCACTTTTAATATACCCAACCAACTTCCAAAAGATATAAATTCTTAAAGCTTTTGCAAAACCTTGCGCTGGATAACTGGCTACTCACACACAAGCTTAACCGAGTAATTAACAGCCTATTCCGATGATAACAACATAACCAGTCATCTTGTTCATGAAAGTGGACACTTGTTCTTAATCGCTACCTTACTCCACTGTTAGTAATCCATACACAAGTCCTTCTCTTAACCGTCCAAATTCCATAAATCCCAACATGTAGCAACAACCAACCAAAAGAACTCTTAAATATTACGTCCACACTTAAGGTTTTCTCAAAATTTCCATTAATGCCTTAAATCTCCCAAGACTTCAAACCTCACCAGAACTCTAAGTTTTGCTTTCCATAGTCTCGATACCTTCATACACATCATGTCTGTTATTCCATTCAATCATCAGTTCCTTGTATTACTATCAATACTGGAGCTCTCTAAGACAACACACTAGGTCTCACAAATCCCTTTTCCAGTAAATCTTCCAACCGCTCTTTCCATCTGAGTTTCACTTTCTAAAAGTTCTCCTGCTTACTTAGCAGATCCAAACCTCAAATCCTTACCTTCGTCCAATTTGAGTTCACACTCTTCTCTCTGAGAACAGCCATTAACGATGCCCAATCATTCTCTCTCAATGACTTCCCAACTTGACCAACATACCAAAGCCTCTAATCCATCTCATCTTCCAGTATTAGCATCTCCATCGACTCATCAAAATAATCCGTAATCGTTTCCTTAAATTCCAAACAATTCATTTCACCCACTATCAAAGCCTGAAAGACACGTCTATTCCATCCAACATAATTCCCGTCTACTATTAACAAAAGATTAAGGGTGATCAGTTCCTCAATTTGTCAATAGACAGCCGACAATCATGATGGGGCATAAACCGATTTTACCAAACTATAATAGCATTTCTTGCATCTCATGCACAAAACTACCTAAGGCACAAATCCTTAGTTGACATAAACCTTACCTCCGCATTCCATCCGGAACCGGGAACCACACTGTCCAAAGAGCACTTACAATCTTGCAAGTCACAACACACTGAGCCAACGCTCCACACCTGAAGCAACTTGGAGAAGAACCAGCTTCTCCCCCACTTATCTCATTCTAACTCCTGCAGACAACGGAATAGAAAAACTAGAAAGTACTGACAGTGTTTCACACACCTATCACGTACTAAGGGACAAACAACAACGACAATATTCAACTGTCACACCAACTGACTCAACAACTTGGCCGGACGGACCGACCTGCTCTGATACCACTAATGTAACACCCAAATTCCCTTCGCGAATAAGTAATACAAATATAAATCAGAGTAATTAAAAATTTATTTTTCCGACAGGAAACAGGGATGCCACACTTAAGGAAAGAAAACACAATCCCTGCTCATAAATTTGATACATAGCATAAACTAGAATACCCTCAAAGGGGAAACTTTTTCCATATAAATTAAAATTCAATTATGGAATAAAGCGGAAAGATCCATAACTGACTTGTTTTACAAATAAATGGTTTTATAACATCAAAATATAAATACAGAAGTAATACAAAATATATTCAACAATTATATACATATATGACATAATCGTTCCCCGACTCCCGTGCTACGTATCAGAGCAGACAAACGACAAAGGACGAAGGACTAATCTCCACACAAAGACCTCCGGTAACTCTAATCTGCAATGCCTCATAGAGCATTATAAAACAGCAGAAGGGTGAGAAATAACAACTAAAATCAAGATTGCATAATAATATGCAAATACATAACAATTCACATGCATAGCTATTCTCACCACAAACACCACATACTAATACCTATAACATACCACATATACATAACATATATCTATTAATCCAACAATATAGCATATATCAAGTATCCAATATACTCACGTATTTGCACATAAGGCATACCAAGTCATCACATATAGAAACACATCACACATCACATAGCATATGTTTATGCATAAAACATATTATCCGCAACCAATGCATTTATCACATATGCACATCAAATTACCAATGCTATCACAATCTCAACACATAATAAATCAATGCACAATTTCCACACATAATCAATCAAATCATGATTTTCCACACATAATGCATCCATGATTTATGCAAATGCACAGAGACCGACACAACGACTCTATGCAAATGCCATGCGGTACCGACTTCCAATATTTCTCATCACTAGTTCACTCAGGAACTCTGCTGGAACCATCGCTCGTTACTGAGGATCACTCAAGTAACACCCCGTCGGGCCTACGATGTTCACCCGTCGCTTTAGGTCCCCGCATGGGCACACGACGTTTATGGATTGCTTTAGGTCCCCGCATGGGCACACAACCCGATCGCTTTAGGTCCCCGCATGGGCACACGATCGTCTATAACCATCGCTTTAGGTCCTCAGGCGATTCATTCCTCATATTTTCGAGGCTCACGATGTTATAGCAGATTCCCTCAGGAACCAATCCGTCGCTCGTACCCTCATGGTACTCGACTTCACAATATGCATATTATGATGTTTGGCATACAATGACCCATAACATTCATATGCACACATTTACTCATCCATAATCATGCATAACTCAACCATTACACCACATTGCAATTTCTTGCCGTAAGGCCACAAATCATCATCATCACATGTCATCACATGCATTCACATCATATACATCACACAAGTCATAAAATATCCATATCAAAATCAATTACACATAATTACAACGACAAAAGTCGACAAACAACACCATTCAAATATCATACATCCATCACCAATGCGTATCAATCATGCACAACATTTCATCATATATATTCACATATATAACAGCGCATAAGCTACACGTTACATAACAAAAGCATATAACATGATAACACATCAATTGCACACATTGTACGCGATAAAAACCCGACAACCCGACTATTTTTCCAAAAAAACGAATTAATTAATTCATCTTTTACTCTCCAAACCATTTTTAATAGAAAGAGCTTTTCATTAGCTTTCCAACGCTTTAAACGGGGACCAAAACGGACTTACGGATCAAAAGTTATGAATTTTTGAAGTTTTAGAATTTTTCATTTTTCCCAGACCTGCGCGCTGAGCGCGCTACCTGCTGAACCTCAGCCTTAAAAACACCATTTTTAGACTTCTGGACATCCGTTTTCGATTCCGTAAAAAGCTGCGATCTCAGAATTCAACGTACTACCATATTTTCACCATTAAAAAGCCATCCAACACATTTTCACGGTTGAAATATTTTGACACATAGTTTTATCAATTTAACCCAATTCCAAACTCGGTCAAAACCACTCGAAAACACACCAACAACCATTTTCGATTAAATATCAACCTATACCAATGTTCCCAGACATATCCAAACACTCTAACTCGATCACAACATCAATTTGCACAAAAACATCGATATATATCAAAAACGCAAAAGTTACAAATTCGACTCAATTCAATCAAACGATCACACTAAAACACGACCCAACATTACACGACTCTACTACGCAATTTATTTCGAATTTCGTCTGTGAAAACATCGATTTCTAACCATTTTTCTCATTTCGACCTAAAAGGAAAACTAGAAGAAAATCACTAAAACAATCCAAGAAAACATACACAAATACATACACAAGCAAGATATAATTGAAACTTCTCACCCTTACCCGATTATTCGCGCTTGAAACGGAGTTTTCTTCGATTTTCCTCTTTTTCCTCTTCTCTCTTTTTCCTTCTCTTCTCTTCCTCTTCTTCCACTTTTCTTTCTTTTCTTTTCCTTTCTCTCTCTTTTCTCTCTATTTAAATGAAAACATAAAACTTACCCAAGCAAAAGACCAAAATACCCCTCAGCTCAAATATCTCCCAAACGCTCTCAAAATGCGATAAAACATAAACATACCGATGAAATATATTTCGGGAAATAAAAGTTGAGAAGAAATTATAATTTAATGCAAATATTTTATCTATCAAGGAAATTAACCAATTAACTCAAATAGCAGGTAAAATACAATAAATTCACACATTTCACAAAATTCACATAAATGAAATAAATGAATAGAATTAAACAAATTGGGGCGTTACAACTCTCCCCCACTTAGACATTTTCGTCCTCGAAAATATAACTGATACGAACAACTCCGGATACGACTCTCACATCCGACTAACCAACTAACATGCCAACACTAGGCACACCACGAATAACACAAACTGACAAACCACCTTGCTAACAGCAGCTACAACAACGACCCGACCACGACGACAACTACAACGACAAGATGCACAGGAATTAGCTACTCGCACTCGAACCATCACGATGGAAGCGAGGCAACAACACAAACAAGAACATAAAGTTCCACGACACCACACCGTCTCAACAACATCAACAAAACTAGAATACCAACATCCTTGTCACACAACCTTATTACAACAATGCTACGATTCACCAATCGAACATATAACCAAAACATCCATCTACATAGTATCCCATGGATAACATTTAAACCTTTCACCTAACACTTCCATTCTGAAACGTCCAAAGATCTCATCATTCCTACATGTTTTTAATGTCCAACCTATGAACTCTTACAAGTCAAACACGCATATACGAATTGTGCCATATCGCGCTTCCGCTGTGCACTCTGATTACTCGTAACCATCAAAACCACCAATCTCACTTCCAAAGTCTAACTCTTTCTCATATTCGCCAAAAATCACTGTTCACTTTTAATATACCCAACCAACTTCCAAAAGATATAAATTCTTAAAGCTTTTGCAAAACCTTGCGCTGGATAACTGGCTACTCACACACAAGCTTAACCGAGTAATTAACAGCATATTCCGATGATAACAACATAACCAGTCATCTTGTTCATGAAAGTGGACACTTGTTCTTAATCGCTACCTTACTCCACTGTTAGTAATCCATACACAAGTCCTTCTCTTAACCGTCTAAATTCCATAAATCCCAACATGTAGCAACAACCAACCAAAAGAACTCTTAAATATTACGTCCACACTTAAGGTTTTCTCAAAATTTCCATTAATGCCTTAAATCTCCCAAGACTTCAAACCTCACCAGAACTCTAAGTTTTGCTTTCCATAGTCTCGATACCTTCATACACATCATGCTTGTTATTCCATTCAATCATCAGTTCCTTGTATTACTATCAATACTGGAGCTCTCTAAGACAACACACTGGGTCTCACAAATCCCTTTTCCAGTAAATCTTCCAACCGCTCTTTCCATCTGAGTTTCACTTCCTAAAAGTTCTCCTGCTTACTTAGCAGATCCAAACCTCAAATCCTTACCTTCGTCCAATTTGAGTTCACACTCTTCTCTCTGAGAACAGCCATTAACGATGCCCAATCATTCTCTCTCAATGACTTCCCAACTTGACCAACATACCAAAGCCTCTAATCCGTCTCATCTTCCAGTATTAGCATCTCCATCGACTCATCAAAACAATTCGTAATCGTTTCCTTAAATTCCAAACAATTCATTTCACCCACTATCAAAGCCTGAAAGACACGTCTATTCCATCCAACATAATTCCTGTCTACTATCAACAAGAGATTAAGGGTGATCAGTTCCTCAATTTGTCAATAGACAACCGACAATCATGATGGGGCATAAACCGATTTTACCAAACTATAATAGCATTTCTTGCATCTCATGCACAAAACTACCTAAGGCACAAATCCTTAGTTGACATAAACCTTACCTCCGCATTCCATCTGGAACCGGGAACCACACTGTCCAAAGAGCACTTACAATCTTGCAAGTCACAACACACTGAGCCAACGCTCCACACCTGAAGCAACTTGGAGAAGAACCAGCTTCTCCCCCACTTATCTCATTCTAACTCCTGCAGAAAACGGAATAGAAAAACTAGAAAGTACTGACAGTGTTTCACACACCTATCATGTACTAAGGGACAAACAACAACGACAATATTCAACTGTCACACCAACTGACTCAACAACTTGGCCGGACGGACCGACCTGCTCTGATACCACTAATGTAACACCCCAATTCCATTCGCGAATAAGTAATACAAATATAAATCAGAGTAATTAAAATTTTATTTTTCCGACAGGAAACAGGGATGTCACACTTAAGGAAAGAAAACATAATCTCTGCTCATAAATTTGATACATAGCATAAACTAGAATACCCTCAAAGGGGAAACTTTTTCCATATAAATTAAAATTCAATTATGGAATAAAGCGGAAAGATCCATAACTGACTTGTTTTACAAATAAAAGGTTTTATAACATCAAAATATAAATACAGAAGTAATACAAAATATATTCAACAATTATATGCATATATGACATAATCGTTCCCCGACTCCCGTGCTACGTATCAGAGCAGACAGACGACAAAGGACGAAGGACTAATCTCCACACAAAGACCTCCGGTAACTCTAATCTGCAATGCCTCATAGAGCATTATAAAACAGCAGAAGGGTGAGAAATAACAACTAAAATCAAGATTGCATAATAATATGCAAATACATAACAATTCACATGCATAGCTATTCTCACCACAAACACCACATACTAATACCTATAACATACCACATATACGTAACATATATCTATTAATCCAACAATATAGCATATATCAAGTATCCAATATACTCACGTATTTGCACATAAGGCATACCAAGTCATCACATATAGAAACACATCACACATCACATAGCATATGTCTATGCATAAAACATATTATCCACAACCAATGCATTTATCACATATGCACATCAAATTACCAATGCTATCACAATCTCAACATATAACAAATCAATGCACAATTTCCACACATAATTAATCAAATCATGATTTTCCACACATAATGCATCCATGATTTATGCAAATGCACAGAGACCGACACAACGACTCTATGCAAATGCCATGCGGTACCGACTTCCAATATTTCTCATCACTAGTTCACTCAGGAACTCTGCTGGAACCATCGCTCGTTACTGAGGATCACTCAAGTAACACCCCGTCGGGCCTACGATGTTCACCCGTCGCTTTAGGTCCCCGCATGGGCACACGACGTTTATGGATTGCTTTAGGTCCCCGCATGGGCACACAACCCGATCGCTTTAGGTCCCCGCATGGGCACACGATCGTCTATAACCATCGCTTTAGGTCCTCAGGCGATTCATTCCTCATATTTTCGAGGCTCACGATGTTATAGAAGATTCCCTCAAGAACCAATCCGTCGCTCGTACCCTCATGGTACTCGACTTCACAATATGCATATTATGATGTTTGGCATACAATGACTCATAACATTCATATGCACACATTTACTCATCCATAATCATGCATAACTCAACCATTACACCACATTGCAATTTCTTGCCGTAAGGCCACAAATCATCATCATCACATGTCATCACATGCATTCACATCATATACATCACACAAGTCATAAAATATCCATATCAAAAGCACCTTGCATGATACACATCAATTACACATAATTACAACGACAAAAGTCGACAAACAACACCATTCAAATATCATACATCCATCACCAATGCGTATCAATCATGCACAACATTTCATCACATATATTCACATCATATAACAGCGCACAAGCTACACGTTACATAACAAAAGCATATAGCATGATAACACATCAATTGCACACATTGTACGCGATAAAAACCCGACAACCCGACTATTTTTCCAAAAACACGAATTAATTAATTCATCTTTTACTCTCCAAACCATTTTTAATAGAAAGAGCTTTTCATTGGCTTTCCAACGCTTCAAACGGGGACCAAAACGGACTTACGGATCAAAAGTTATGAATTTTTGAAGTATTGGAATTTTTCATTTTTTCCAGACCTGCGCGCTGAGCGCGCTACCTGCTGAACCTCAACCTTAAAAACACCATTTTTAGACTTCCGGACATCCGTTTTCGATTCCGTAAAAAGCTGCGATCTCAGAATTCAACGTACTACAATATTTTCACCATTAAAAAGCCATCCAACACATTTTCACGGTTGAAATATTTTGACACATAGTTTTATCAATTTAACCCAATTCCAAACTCGGTCAAAACCACTCGAAAACACACCAACAACCATTTTCGATTAAATATTAACCTATACCAATGTTCTCAGACATATCCAAACACTCTAACTCGATCACAACATCAATTTGCACAAAAACATCGATATATATCAAAAACGCAAAAGTTACAAATTCGACTCAATTCAATCAAACGATCACACTAAAACACGATCCAACATCACACGACTCTACTACGCGATTTATTCCGACTTTCGTCCGTGAAAACATCGATTTCTAACCATTTTTCTCATTTCGACCTAAAAGGAAAACTAGAAGAAAATCACCAAAACAATCCAAGAAAACATACACATATACATACACAAGCAAGATATAATTGAAACTTCTCACCCTTACCCGATTATTCGCGCTTGAAACGGAGTTTTCTTTGATTTTCCTCTTCTCTCTTTTTCCTTCTCTTCTCTTCCTCTTCTTCCCCTTTTCTTTCTTTTTTTTTTCCTTTCTCTCTCTTTTCTCTCTATTTAAATGAAAACATAAAACTTACCCAAGCAAAAGACCAAAATACCGCTCAGCTCAAATATCTCCCAAACGCTCTCAAAATGCGATAAAACATAAACATACCGATGAAATATATTTCGGGAAATAAAAGTTGAGAAGAAATTATAATTTAATGCAAATATTTTATCTATCAGAGAAATTAACCAATTAACTCAATTAGCAGGTAAAATACAATAAATTCACACATTTCACAAAATTCACATAAATGAAATAAATGAATAGAATTAAACAAATTGGGGCGTTACAACTCTCCCCCACTTAGACATTTTCGTCCTCGAAAATATAACTGATACGAACAACTCCGGATACGACTCTCGCATCTGACTAACCAACTAACATGCCAACACTAGGCACACCACGAATAACACAAACTGACAAACCACCTTGCTAACAGCAGCTACAACAACGACACGACCACGACGACAACTACAACGACAAGATGCACAAGAATTAGCTACTCGCACTCGAACCATCACTATGGAAACGAGGCAACAACACAAACAAGAACATAAAGTTCCACGACACCACACCGTCTCAACAACATCAACAAAACCAGAATACCAATATCCTTGTCACACAACCTTATTACAACAATGCTACGATTCACCAATCGAACATATAACCAAAACATCCATCTACATAGTATCCCATGGATAACATTTAAACCTTTCACCTAACACTTCCATTCTGAAACGTCCAAAGATCTCATCATTCCTACATATTTTCAATGTCCAACCTATGAACTCTTACAAGTCAAACACGCATATACGAATTGTGCCATATCGCGCTTCCGCTGCGCACTCTGATTACTCGTAACCATCAAAACCACCAATCTCACTTCCAAAGTCTAACTCTTTCTCATATTCGCCAAAAATCACTGTTCACTTTTAATATACCCAACCAACTTCAAAAAGATATAAATTCTTAAAGCTTTTGCAAAACCTTGCGCTGGATAACTGGCTACTCACACACAAGCTTAACCGAGTAATTAACAGCCTATTCCGATGATAACAACATAACCAGTCATCTTGTTCATGAAAGTGGACACTTGTTCTTAATCGCTACCTTACTCCACTGTTAGTAATCCATACACAAGTCCTTCTCTTAACCGTCCAAATTCCATAAATCCCAACATGTAGCAACAACCAACCAAAAGAACTCTTAAATATTACGTCCACACTTAAGGTTTTCTCAAAATTTCCATTAATGCCTTAAATCTCCCAAGACTTCAAACCTCACCAGAACTCTAAGTTTTGCTTTCCATAGTCTCGATACCTTCATACACATCATGCTTGTTATTCCATTCAATCATCAGTTCCTTGTATCACTATCAATACTGGAGCTCTCTAAGACAACACACTGGGTCTCACAAATCCCTTTTCCAGTAAATCTTCCAACCGCTCTTTTTCCTCTTTTTCCTTTTTCCTTCTCTTCTCTTCCTCTTCTTCCCCTTTTCTTTCTTTTCTTTTCCTTTCTCTCTCTTTTCTCTCTATTTAAATGAAAACATAAAACTTACCCAAGCAAAAGACCAAAATACCCCTCAGCTCAAATATCTCTCAAACGCTCTCAAAATGCGATAAAACATAAACATACCGATGAAATATATTTCGGGAAATAAAAGTTGAGAAGAAATTATAATTTAATGCAAATATTTTATCTATCAGAGAAATTAACCAATTAACTCAATTAGCAGGTAAAATACAATAAATTCACACATTTCACAAAATTCACATAAATGAAATAAATAAATAGAATTAAACAAATTGGGGCGTTACACTCTGCGCAGTTGCAACCACAGCATTTCTTCGCACTGTGTGTATGGTCATCATTCGAATCCAACAACAAATTTCTTGTTTCATGTTCTATTTTACGAACATATGCAGGTTGACCATCAATATCATCATCCCATATGAACAGCTTACAGCTTGTCATTGCCTATAAATGAATCAAACGAAACATTAAAAACAAACATAAAATGAGAAATTGTTTTAACATAAGAAATTGTTTTAAAATTCATCATCCCACAAGAAATTCGTTTAGAACAAACAAAAAAATCAACAAAATCAATAACAGACTCCAACTCATAAAATAAGAAATCGTAACAAATAAAAATGAAATCCAACTCACCCCCCAATTTGCACATTTCCAATACCTCCTTTTAGGGTTATCATTTGAATTGGAGATGAACAACCTCATTGGTTTATTGCAACCATATTCTGGTATTTGAAGCGACAGAGAGTTCGAAACAGAAGCCGAAGACATAATTGAAGGGAGGTTTATGAATAAATGATACTCAGAAGCTTTTATAAGCGTGCAAAAAGTGCATTGGAATGTGGCAAGAGTTTTTGGGGGGAGAGAACGAAACATGGGTGAGAGAGAACGAAACATGAAGCGGCATAGAACATGTAGCAGCAGGAAGGATTTAGTTTCAATTCGGTGCAACATATGCGTTGACATAGTATAGTTAACAGCCGTTCGATATAAATCAATGGTTAATATATATAAGTGACAGATTAATCACAACCCTCCATAATAAATAAGCGGCCGTGATTTAAAATAGTGAAAAACTTTATCAAATTATACTGCAGCAGATATTGATTATTAATTTAATCTATTTCATTTAACAATATTTCATTTAAAAATAGACCAAATTGTCAAAACAACAATAGTTTTTTATAAAATTCAAAAATTTTAATTTTTTCTAAAATTAAAAAACTTTATTTTTCTAAACTAAAATTCGAAAACTATAATTTTTTATAAAATTCAAAAATTTTAATATTTTCTAAAATTCAAAAACTTTATTTTTCTAAACTAAAATTCGAAAACTATAATTTTTTATAAAATTCAAAAATTTAATTTTTTCTAAAATTCAAAAACTTTATTTTTCTAAACTAAAATTCGAAAACTATAATTTTTTATAAAATTCAAAAATTTTAATTTTTTCTAAAATTCAAAAACTTTATTTTTCTAAACTAAAATTCGAAAACTATATTTTTTATAAAATTAAAATACTTTAATTTTTTCAAAAACTCAAAAACTTTATTTTTCTAAAGTAAAATTCGAAAACAATAATTTTTTTATAAAATTCAACTATGTGTCCAATTAACAGATGATACTTAACTATGTGTCAAATGAACAGATGATACTCAACTATGTGTCTAATGAACAGATGATACGCAACTATGTGTCAAATGAATAGATGATACTCAACTATGTGTCTAATGAACAGATGATACTCAACTATGTGTCCAATGAATAAATGATACTCAACTATGTGTCAAATAATAGTTGATACTCAACTATGTGTCCAATGAATAGATGATACTCAACTAAGTCTCAAATGAATAGATGATACTCAACTACGTGTCCAATGAATAGATGATACTCAACTATATGTCAAATGAATAGATGATACTCAACTATATGTCCAATGAATAGATGATACTCAACTATGTGTCAAATAATAGTTGATACTCAACTATGTGTTTAATGAATAAATGATACTCAACTATGTGTCCAATAATAGTTGATACTCAACTATGTGTCCAATGAATAGATGATACTCAACTATGTGTCAAATAATAGTTGATACTCAACTATGTGTTCAATGAACAAATGATACTCAACTATGTGTCAAATAATAGTTGATACTCAACTATGTGTCCAATGAATAGATGATACTCAACTATGTGTCCAATGAATAGATGATACTCATCTAGGTGTCAAATAATGAATATATGAAAGAATTGTTTTAATATAAAAAAAAAACGTAATGAAAACCCATAAATATAGAAGTTGTGTTTAAAAGTTCATTTTAATTAGGAACAATGTGTTTAACAAGTGATAATAAAACCATAACCCTAAACCTAATCGTAACCCTAACCCTAACCCTAATATACTAGTTGTGCAATTAAATATTATTAATTTTGAGAAACATTAATCAGAATTTGAAAAGGCAAATGGGCAGTGAAAGAGTTCAATCCATATGTCCAGGCCATATAATGAGTGCAACCGATGAAAACGCACTGTTCCTACACAAAAGCGTTTTGTTCCCCCTTCCAGTTCCCAAAAGGTCTATCATCTCGCGATCGTGAAAGATTAAAAAGAAATCAACAACAATGGCCGGCCACCGTCGAACAACTAATGCATCCGGGTACGATGGTTTTACAGTTTAGATAGATTTTTTTGTGGTTAATGGAAAAAAATATAAGTCTGTATGTAGTTTGGTAGTTTTTGAATAAAAGTATCATATATTTTCCATGCATGCAATGAAATTATTTAATAGATCCTGTGTTGTTTATGTTTTAGTTTGGATGGCAAATGACTTGTCTTGTTCAGAAAAATCAATAAATGATTAATGTGAAAATTGTCATTATATGTTTGTAGTTCTGATGTCGTAGCTGAAGAAATTCCTGATAACGCTTGGGAAAAGGAAGTTTGGTTTGGATTCATTTCAAGCAAGAATGTTTTGGTAAGGGTTTTTATCTCCAACTTTTTCCATATTTGCATATGTTTTAAAGCAGAAATTTAATGAATAACCGTTTGTTGTTGTGTGTAGCACTTTCCTAGAGCTGTAATAAGGACTCAGCTAGGTTTGAACCAGAAATCGATTCAGCTTGTTGATGATGATACTGGGAAGACTTATCAAGCCAAGATACATTGTGCCAAGAGAGATGGAAAGGTTAATAAAATGGAGAAGTTTATAGGTCATGGATGGTATGAATATGCTAAGCAAAAAAGGCTTAGAAGAAAGGATAGACTTCGGTTTTGGGTAACCTATCCAGGAGATCGACTTTATGTGAAGCTGGTGGAGCGTACAGTATTGGTTGGTAATGACTAGGGTTGTTTGAAGTATATGTTAAATGAGTTTTGGTAAGGAGTAATGGTTAAGGTTTTTATGTAGTGTATGTGAAACTTTGTTTGTCTAAAAACTGGTTAAGGTCTTATGTAAGGTTTTTATGTGAAACTTTGTGATGTTAAATGTGTTTCAAGGATTTTTTAAGGTTTCTATGTAAGATGTTTATATACTATGAAAAATGTTTAAGGTTGTTTGTCTAAGTTGAAGAATTAAGAGTAGTTGTAGTGTTGTTTTGTATGGCAATCTGTTTTTAAAACTAATCAATTTTGTCTCATTCCTATTATTGTGCTAGGATTGTGTACTATGTACAACATTGCTGCTTCTTTGCCTTTCCATATTTGCTATATTTGAAGGTGGTCCCCATTTCTTTTGCTTGGTTATTCTTTTCTGATATTGGATAGGCTTTGGTGGATGTGTGTATGTTTATGATTGTCACATTAAATTGAAAATGAATATGTTATAGATGTGAATGAAATGTGATTTGCAATGTAGATTGAATGAGTTTGGATGTGATTGAATGGAGTATGATGAATTTGGATGTTGAAAATTATGTTGGAATTTTGTTTGACATAGATGATAACACGAATTGAATATGGTAACATGGATTGAACTAAATGAAATGAATGTGAAATATGACACAATATTCGTTTTGATGGCATGACTTGAATTATTAGTTGAGATGGAATTTGATGAACATTTGCATTCTGGCATGTCTTGAACCTTGATGAATTATCATAAGTGAATTATCATTGTGGCATGTCTTTAAAAACAATTAGATCACATTCCCAATAATCATTAGATGACACACAAGATGACCATGTGATCCCTAAATAATTCAAAATGTTACCCCTGTACTTTAACTTCTATAATGAATATTGTTTATAAATTCATCACTTCACCAATCAACTAAAACAATTCAAATGTAAAACAAATGTAAATCAATTTAAATGTTTATAATGAATACATTTATCAATTCCGATGTAAAACAATTCCTTACTTCTTCAATCCTCAAACATGATCATTCATACAAAAGATCCTCAAAACAACATTGTATCAGTTAACATTAACTTACTATTAACTAAACAAAATAAAACTAAACATAAAAAAAAAAACTTCCACCAGCATTCTCCAAAAACACCCCATTAACTTTGACCTTCCAGCAACATCATCTTTGGATTCAACGGTTCAAACGAGTCACAGTCATACTTCTAACTGGGGGATATTTGATGCTATATCCCAACACATCTCCTTTTTCCAGCCGCATGTCCTTTGCAAGTTCATATCACCCGTGGCATATGAACTTCTCCACACAGTCCTCCTTCACATTTGTGTAAAGATCACAAAGACAAGTATCACCAGTCGCAGAATCAACAAGCTCTATACTACTCTTTCCTATTAAATCACATGTCTTTAACACAGTCTGAGGTAATTGCTGCACATTTCAAAAGCAACCATCAATTGAATTAAACGAACATCCTTACTATAATAACACATAACTATCAATGTGTTAGGTTGGATCAATGAAACAATAACTAACTTACCAGAACATTTTTCTGCATAATCTTTGGATCATTGACTTCTATCTTCCAAAGGCACCATGTTTGTCTTGCTGCACCATCATCAATGTTTGGATATTCAACAACTACTTCTTCCACATTACTGCACAAAAATTACACACAAAGCATGTTAAGAAAACGCACTGTTCAAATTTTTCTACTTTAACTCTAACATTACAGATTTACAGATACTACTACTTTAAAATATCAGCCTTTGAAGTCTTACCTTGAAATAAAATCTGATCGTTTCAACCTCTTTGTGTTGTTCCTTTCAAACTCCACAAAGTTATCATCCATTAATTTTCCTCTCACATCTCTCAGATATACCACCTCCTCAAGGGATCTGGAAAAACGGATATTAAAACTACATACCAACAAAGAATAATCCATTTAAAGTTAACATGCAAACTTTATATTGATAGAATTTTACCTTCTCATGCCAATTGAAATGAAGTTCTTCTCCGATTCCATGGTAAAAAAATGGGTCGCAAATGACTTTGTGTTAATAGTTTATTCTCTGATTTTTATTCTTCCATTAGGGTTTAGGGTAAATATAATTTTAATTTATCGACCACTCTGATTTTTATTCTTCCATACCGACCACTGTGCACCAAAACCTTTCTAATTATATCAATTTTAATTTTATACTAAATATTAATTCCTCCATTGTGCTTTATTCTTCCATTTTTTAATAACACTAATATTATTTTTTGACCAATAGTGGCTTTTAACACAAGTGACTATTCTCATTCCCATTTATTATGCACCAACAGTTGCAGTTTTCAAGTGCATTGAAGACACAACATCTGACATGACTATTGGGCATTGGCATTCTAACCGTTGTGTTTAAATCATAATCATACTTTAACACTCCAACTGCTAAAACATTTTAACTAAGCACTTACTCTTCCAAAACCTCACAAGTTCACAACTCCATTGACATTTGAAACACATTACAACTTCATAAACAATCAAAATGAAGCAAACTTCTCCAGCAATGGGAAACAGACGCACAAAACGCAACAAAACTGAAACGAATTCAACATATAAGATGAGCAAAAAGACTTCAAATATTTCAACTCATTCAAAACAAGTTAGGGACAGTTACTCTGAGACTCGCATGAAGCACCTACAAATTGAGATTATCGAGATATCATCCAGGTAATAAATCATTGTTTCCTACTTTCTACTTTAGCAGTCAATCATTTTCTTCCCTTTATACTTCACATATTATGGTTTGAAAATGCATGAGAACATTGGCAAGTGTGTGTTTCTGTGCCCTGAGCTATATTGTTTTAGCAACAAAATTTTAGTTTGCCATGAAATTTTAAAGTCAAGGAAACTAGTAACCAATTATTTTCATTCATTTTTATGTAAACTTTCTTCAAATTTCATAAGGAGAGCATTTACTGTTTCATAAGGAGAGCAGTCACAAAATTTCTATGTGTATGTGTGTGTGAGATTCTATCATAAATTCAAGGTCTTACATGTGTTTGGTTGATAATTTTTTGAATTTGAGAATTAAGTTTTCAATATCATATATGTTGGTTATAACACATTGTGGAACTTTAGTTTGTATTCTACTTCTATACTATTAGTAAACTGATTATTAAAATGATTTGAATAGCTATCATACTACTACATTGGGCAGTGACAACTACGAATCACATGGTTATGAATCCTAAACGTCTACACTATCATGGATCGCAAGCGTACCACTAAAAATTTTGCGGGAACTGAAAGGAAAGCCACAAAGTATAAAAGTAAGGCGACTATGGGCATAACCTCAGCTCCCTCGAAAAACAACAGAGATGAAGGGGGTAAGAGAAATATAAATGACGGGAAATTACAAAAGATTCAGACGACGCTTTTCAGTCAAGATGAGGAACCCTGCGATAATGACTTTTGCATCAACTGTCATTTAGGTGAATTTGTTGGATATGAAGGTGTTCATGCTCCTACTACAATTCCTGACGTAAGTATTGATTATTTATTTTCAATAAATCCTAATACTACACGATATTATATAATTTCTTGTTAAAACATTCTTTGTTTCATGTGTATTTAATGACGGTGGATGCCAATCACATTTAGACCACCTCAAACCACGTATCTAAATGACATTTGTTCTTACACAGCCGCATACATCTTTATGGGCGACGAAGAAGAACTTAACGGGTATTTATTTTTAATACACATGCTAAAACCTAATAGTAAGTTTATTTATCATAGTTATTTTGATGATTATATTTATTTTCTCTGTAGTGATGAGGTTTTGGTCAAAACAACTACAAGTGTATATGGAGATAGGAAAGCTCTGAGGACGCTGATGCCAGAATGCCCTATAGACCAGAAGGTTATTGTTAATATGATTATGAGTATAATTTATCCCATTAATGTATAATTTTGTTAACATCATTTTCATTTGACTATACAAATTATCAATCTTGTCGTTTCAAGACAAAACTGGTTCATAAATAATATGGGAAAATCTAAGTCCTCTTGGTATCTGCCTACTGAGTTTGCAGTGAGTACTACTATTAATAGTACCCTCAAATGTACATTCCTTTAGTATTAATTATTGACTTAAGATACACTTATTCTAATTACAGCAATATGCCCTGAGCGGACATCATACTGCTGAATATGTGAGGAATATATACCAACCTTCCATAATGAGACCAAAAGAATGGGTTTCCAAGGTGAGTTGTGTGTCACTTCGTTGCCAAAACAGTAGGCACATAAAAAAATTTCATCATACTACTAAATATTAAGTTTTTGCAGATTTTTATTCCCATGAACGACATAGGAGTGCACTGGTTTCTAATTGTTGTTGATTTTTTGGACAACAAATTGGTTTGGTTGGACTCATGGGATTATCCTGAAAGACATTATATCAAACACCGTGCAATTACAAAATTGGTATGCATGTGTGTGCGAATTGGTTTTTAAACTATCCAATCAATTGTTTAGCTTTTTTTAACTTTGGTTTGTACTATGTGGCAGACCATATTTCTTGAGGAAATTCTGATGCATGAATCCTTTTATGATACCAAATCACCTAATCTTGTAATAACAACATTCAGCATATGTCAACCGACGTGCCTTCAACAACGACCCGGATCGTAAGTACTCATACATTACCGTTTTTTATTCAATTGATAGTATTACCTATTATGTGTCACTAATGAACTTAGTGACTGAACGCAGAAATGATTGTGGAGTTTGGGTCTGCAAATGGATGATTGAGTGTTGCCTACAATGGTGGTATTTAGATGATATCACTGTAAGTTGAATTCATGTGAAAATGATTAATTTAATCATTTCTCTTGTAATTATATTTCTAATTATCCTAAATGTTTTTAATTATATATAGGTTTCGGCATCGACAAGAATGAAACTAGCACTATTTTTGGTACATTCAGCCAATAATGTGTTGCTAGATGAAGTGGTGTCAAGGTCAAAAGCTTATTGGAATAATCAGGAAAAGCGTCATAAGGCATCGCTGAAATGTGTTGATGTTTAATGTTTGTATGATTGTGAAAAGCATTTATTACATCGTTGGGATAATCCTTGTGAAAGCATTGGCATTGGTGAATCTTTAACAGTTGAAGTTTTAAAACATTGTTTCATTTACATTGTTAGTAGGCTTATTTGTAGTTGCAGTGGCTGTTTCAGCTTATGTAATAGATGTTTACTATGTGATTTTGAATTTGAGAATTTTAAGACATCAAATCCAGTTGCATTGTTTTAACTTATCACAGTTCAAGTTTTAAAACATTGTTGCTTTGTTTACTATGTGTTTTGACCTTTTTGACAAATTCAAAACAAAATACTACTAGTACTAGTATATGACAAACACGCACCAAATCATAAAAATGATTATTTTTCACATCTGGATTTCACATACCTCTTTTATCTGGCCATGCACAACTGAATTGAACTAACGTCTGACTTGAGCGGTTCCAAGTTGACTTCACCTCTATTCAACACGATGCATACTTATATATGCTGATTCAAAATATAACAAAACCACATTGTATCATCAAATCCAAATCATAAGCTCACCGTGATGATCAAATATTCAATTCGGACATTTTACAAAATAATACTAAATAAAATTTTAGACTAATTTTAAACACAATTTTTGACTAATCACTTACCACACTTTTAGAATACTTTTAAATGCATCAATTTTCCTGCAGCCATCAGGTGATCTCTGAAGACTGTACCACCTCCAAACTACTTCTTGAAGTTAGCATAAAAACGCATTAGACAAAATCCGTTTTCAATATCAGTATACTCTTTCTCAAATACTTGCACTATTCCCTAAACACATAATAACATAGATCATTAGTAAACTATAATGACAAGCAACTACAATAACCACCAATGGACCATTACACATACCTTTTGCTGATCAAATATGAAGCGCCACCTACTCTCACCACCAATGTCATCAAGAAGTAACTTGACAAACCAGCTCCAAGAGTCCTTGGTGAAGCTTATCTACAACCCCAATCTTCAACTTGTCAAAGGTAACTAACAACATTGAAAATCGAAATCATTACATTTGAAAACCATATATAGAAAATAAAATCAGGCATAAACCCTAATTCCCAAATTAAAATACCCATATATAGAAAACAAATTCAAGCATGAACCCTAATTCCCAAATTGAAATCAAATTTAACACCTCCAATTATAATTTATTCGAAATCAGTAAATCTTAATAACTAATTTCAAATAAATATAACAAACAATTTCGTATTCACCTTAGCAACTGTGTCTTCAATACGAATGTCGCCCTCGAATGATAATTGTGGTGTTATATCCGATGAGCAATTGAATCGGAAAACACCATAGAATTGAAATCTGAGGTTGTTATTCGAAACGTTTTGACTATGATTGAAAATGATATGGAGTGTGAGGTTGCTATTAGAGAGAGTCATGTTGGGAGAACCTGTGAGGTGGTGTTTGGAGTGGTCCGATAATGGTGGTTTGAAGGTGGAAAAATGAAGAACGAAGAAGAACAAGAAGAACAAATCAATTGATACTCTGTTTTTTAATTTGAAAATTATATAATTTAAATTTAAATAAATGTTATATTCAAATTTGTAAATTATTAATTATTTGAAGGACTGGTATGCAATAAATAAAAGTTTTAAATAAAAAGAGGTTCACTATAAATGTGCTGCACTATAACGCTGATGTGGCGTTGATTAAATTAGGGCTTGTTAGGGTTTGTTTCTTATTTGTCAGATTAATAACTTCACCAAAGAAGTCATTTTAGTGACTTCACCCAAGAAGCTCCCTTGAAAGTAATGTGTTCATGTTATGCATTTCATATGCTGCTAATGAATTCTAATATAGTATGAAAAGCTGTGATTCTAAAATCCAACATGAAATTAAAAGCATGTTTTAAAGTCAACCATAACTTTGAATTAAATTTATGTAGTAACAAATGGCAAAATAAAGTTATTAAATACTAATCTCATTGATCAATATGCATGGATATATTTCCTTTTTTATGCAAAAAATAGTAGAGGTGGCAATTGGATCCATTAAGGCAAAATCCATCCACCAAAAAATCCATCCAATTCATCCACCATATAAAAAATAAGTTAATAGATTGAATTAAATCTATTCATTTATATGCATGGATTGGTTCAATCCATCCAATATATTTTAAAGATTCAATGGATTATTTTTATCTCTGTTAGATTTATTTTTTAAAAAATAATAAAAAATGGATTTTTTTATAAAAAAGAATTAATTTTTTTCAAAAAAAAAACCAAATTTTTTTCAAAAAAAAAAATCGACTTTTTTCATAAAAAGAACTGATTTTTTTTTCTGAAAAAAAAAACCGACTTTTTTTTCCAAAAACAAAAACCGACTTATTTTTCTCGAAAAAAAAACCGATTTTAAAAAAAAACAATTTTTTTTTTCGAAAAAACCGACTTTGTTTTCAAAAAAAACGGATTTTTTTTCCGAAAAAAACGACTTTTTTTTCCAAAAAAAAAATGACTTTTTTTTTCCAAAAAAAAAAAACCGACTTTTTTTTTTCAAAAAAAACCAACTTTTTTTTTTCAAAAAAAAACCCGACTTTTTCCTCCAAAACACCGTTTTTTTTTTCCAAAAAAAAACCGACTTTTTTTTCCCAAAAAAAACCAATTTTTTTTCCGAAAAAAAAACCGATTTTTTTTCCAAATAAAAAAACTGATTTTTTTTAAATAAAAAAAAATTGGATGGATGGATATCCATCCATTAAAAATATGTTAATGGATGAATTTGATAGATTTTATTCTTAACGGATGGATCGGATTGGATAATTTTAAGAAAATTTTAGTGGATTGTTAATGGACTAATGGATTGTTTTGATCCATCCATTAACCATCCAATCCATATCCATCCAATCCATCCATTTTGCCACCCCTAAAAAATAGTACTGCTTTTTTAATGTATATAGGTTGTATCTTAATAAATTTTCAAATGAGGCAACCAACTAACTTCATATAAAGGTTTATGCCAAACAAAGACGTCATAAATAAATATGCCAAGTAATATTGTCCATATTATATAATTGACATGATTATGGATATTTATCAATTAGAAGATTTCGTATTGATTGTTTATTTATTACATATATGATATATAGTATGAATATGACTTATATTGTATTTGAAACATACACCTTGACTGAGAATAATATAATACACCTTGAATGAGAATAATATAATAAACTATATTTTTATTTTATGTTGTTTTGTTCAGTTTTATAATAAGTTGTCAACACAAAAATTTAATTATCAAAGATAATATTGATTCTTTGTTTTATTATTTTTTACATTATTCGTTTTGAATTATGACATTATATTATGGGCATGTTTATTTCAGTTTTTAAAAAATAGATTTTTTCTTTGTATTTTTAAAAATAGATTTTACAAAATTGTTTTTCAAAATATTACAAGTTTTTTTATATTTGTTTATTCTAAAATGAAAGATTAATTTTGACATTCTATAACAATATACATTGTTGAAGATAAAAAAATAGTCAAAATTGCAATTTTTTCTAAAAGTTGTATCTCAAAAATGATTTTTATGAAAATCTATTTGAAATAGTTTCAAAATTAAGTGATTTTTTAAAATTTTGATATTCAAAAAGAGTTATAATAAAATGATGAAATATTTAAAATAGCATTTTAATAATAACTATTCAAACCAAATTTTCATTTAAAGCTTTTATTAAAAATTTCTTTGTAAATTTTTTTTACACAAAACTATATTACACTATAAAAATCATTTAAAGAAAAACAAAACAAATGAGTCATATATCTTATTGAATAATCAAATATCCATGAAGGATTACCAAATAATGTGTATGTTATATAGTTTAGGAAAAACTTATCAACCATCCTAAAGGATAGTAATAAAAAAATGATAGAGAACAAAAAAGAATGCTAAAACAAAAATGATAGAGAAACAAGAACTTCTCACCCAAAAAAATTTACTCAAGAAAAAAATTAAAACAGTCTATATTAATTAATGTGTTTAATTTAAAGCAAGCAGAATCCACAAAGAGAATAAAAAAAGAAAAATGAGCAACCAATCATTGGCATTGAGATTATTGAATGTAAAAGTATGATTGTTAAATTGATAATCATCATCTTCATCATCATCATCATCATAATTTGTTGCTGGAAAGTTGACTTCAATAGGTTTAGCTTTTGAAAGTAGTGAAGGTTGAATAGAGAGAAGCTCTGACCTCTCTCTAACTTCTTCATCCTTTTCCTTTTCATTTCCAGGATGGATTGGACTAAGGTGGTGAGGAAGAAATCGATCGCATCTTCATCTAAATGGGATATCTTCCCTTTCGGTGCGGGTCTGCATGGTAAAGAGTTGGGTTGCTTATCTTCTTATTACATCTCTTCGTTTCCTGATCGGGTCAAGGCTAGGGATCTTTTTGTTCTTTTTGGATGCATCGGCAATGTAGTGGAGGTAGTGATTTCCCCTAGGAGAAACAAGAATGGGAAGCGTTTTGGGTTTGCCAGATTTAAGGAGGTGAAGGATGTTAGAATGTTGGGTATCAAGCTTGAAAACGTCTTGATCGACGACAAAAAGATCTATGCTAATCCGCCCAGATTTGAGAGAAAAGGTTTGAAGAGTTCTGTAGAAGATAGGACGAAATCCAAGGATGTACTGTCGAAAGGTGTCCATTCGTCGCTGAGGAAACCGCCTAGTAGGGGCAAGCTTTTCTCAAGGGTATACAATGGGACAGTGTCTTTTGCTGAAGCTGCAGAGAAGAAACGTTTAGATTCACATGATATGCCTTTTGTATCGTTCTCTTCTTGCAAAGAAGAGAATGACAGATTTTCGAGAGCCTATGTCGGTACAACCATTTTTGCCGGTATGTCCTACAACGTTCAACGTTGTTTTCAATCTGAAGGTATCTTCTCTGTAAAAGTTACTCCTTTGGGTTCAAGGTTGTGTTTGTTGGAGGAAGTCGATCAGGGTGCTCTTGAAGATTTGATGACGGAAGGGTCCTCTTGGTTGAAACAATGGTTCAGTGACATTAGGAAATGGAGGGAAGAAGAAGTTGATGAAGAAAGAGTCATGTGGATTAGGGTGTATGGAATTCCATGTCATGCATGGAACATAAACTTCTTTGAACTGCTAGCCAATAAACTTGGAACTTATTTATGTTCGGATGAGAACACTTTAAAAGGTGTTTTTATGGACATTGATAGAATAATGGTGAGGGTTCCCTCGGATTTTGTTTTACAGGAATATATGAAGGTGGAGATTGACGGAAGGAGTTTCGCTATTTTCCTTAGAGAGGACTCCTTTGGACCGGTTCGTATTGCTGCAAACCTTCCCACTGAGACGGTTAGTGAATCGGCTTCGTCTGACTCCGATGAGGGGTGGCCGGTGGAAGTTCTGAGCGGTGGGGAAAAAGATAAAGATAATGATGACATGGACCAGGAGTCACTTTTTGGAACGGATATCGAAGTTGGGGAGGTGGTTAAGGAAAAGGCGCAGACGATGCCGTGTGTGGTTAACAATACTGATTTGACTTTTCCCTGCTATGCTCTTGTGGCTATTAATGAGGGTACATCATCTTAACAACAACTTTTAGGAAGCTCCTTTGACAAGGTAATTGGGAGGCTAAAAGGTGCTTCTTGTTTTTCAATAAATAGTGGCAGAAAAGGTGATTTTACCAAACAATATAACAAAAGGGATTCTTTTTCTTTGGAAAAAAAGGTGGAGGGCCCTGATCCTAAGTCCGTGCGCCTTTTAAGTGTGGGCCAGGGTGTTAAAGCAAGTAGGCTTAAAAAATTGAAATTTAAGCATCTTTGTGGCCCGGATGGAATAAGTGGGGTGAGGGTTAGAAAAGCCAACAGAAAACATTCCAAAGACAAGGTTAAGAATAGATTTTCTCTGTCATCAGACCCTTTGGGTTTCTCTGATAATACGAGTGCTTCTGTTTTGCTTCGGTTGCAGCAGTTATTTCTGTGTCTACATGGGCTTCTTCGTCAGCCTATTATGGAGTTAATTCTGATGAGTCCGACATTATCAGGAGTAATTTCAGACTGTGGGACAATTTGGATACTTGTGTGGGAGGCAAAATTTGGGAGGCAATATCTGATTTAGGGGTGGTAGCAGCGAACGTACAGATAGATTATAGAAGCAAAATCGAGGAGCTGGAGAGAATTGATAAGGCGAGAAAGTTGGGAGGGAAGGCGAATCTATTAATGTGGAAATGATTATTGGTTCTTTTAATATCAGAGGGGGTGGGAGTTTGGTTAAGCGGAAAAGAATTAGCCATACTATAAATAAAGGTAAAGCGGATATGTTCCTTCTTCAGGAAACGAAGTTGTCCTCTATGTCTGATACCTTAGCTAGAAGTTTTTGGGCTAACGAAGACATTGGGTGGACGTGTTCAAATTCGGAGGGTTTCTCTGGTGGTCTCCTGATTTTATGGAAGAAGAGTAGTGTTGATGTTATTTGCAGTTTCAAGAGGGAGGGCTATGTGGGGGTGAAGGTTGTGTGGAGGAATAGTTGCTTCTACATCATCAATGTTTATTCTTCGTGTGTTTCAGATTTGAAAAGAAAGCTTTGGAGGGATTTAACTACGTTAAAATCTAATTTCTCAGACGGCGAGGGGTGCATAGGTGGAGATTTTAACGCGATTTCTAATTCATGGGAGAGGAAGGGTAGGGCGGCCGATAGTCGTATCTCCAAAATGAAGGAGTTCTCAGACTTCATTTTGGATATTGACTTGATTGATGTTCCTTGCAAGGGGAAGGATTTTTCTTGGTATATCGATGATGGCTCCTCCATGAGCAGGTTAGATCATTTTCTGTTATCAGATGGTGCTATTAGTAGGTGGGGAGTGGTTGGCCAATTTATAGGTCTGAGGGACCTTTCGGATCATTGTCTCGTGTGGCTAGTGGCGGATATTATGGATTAGGATCCGAAACCTTTTAAAGTCAACAACGAATGGTTCGGCAACAAGGAGTTCATTCCGTTCATGGAAATGGAGTGGAACAAGTTGAATATTTCTGGTAGAAGCGATTATGTTTTGAAGGAAAAATTTAGGCTTCTCAAAAATAGTCTAAGGAGATGGAATGTCGAGGTTTTTGGTAAATTTAATTTGGAGGTAGAGGATAGTGTGGTGGAGATGAATGATGGCGATGAAGCGGCGGATTTTGTTAACGGTTGTTTGTCGGAGGATCTTATAGTTAATCATAAGGAGGCTTCGAAGAGGTTTTGGTTGAACCTTAGGATTAAAGAGAATATGCTCATTCAAAAGTCTAGATTGAAGTGGCTTAACGATGGGGATAACAATAGTAGATACTTCCATTGTGTTATGAAGGAGAGGAGAAGGCGTAACCACATCGGCTTCATCAACACGGATAGAGGTATATTGTCGACGGTTAAGGAGGTGAAAGAGGAAGTGAGGAACCACTTCGCTAACAAATTTCATGAGTCCATGGAGAGTAGACCTTTGTTAGAGGGGGTGTCTTTCAAGAGGCTTATTGTAGAGGAAAGAGAGTTCTTGGAAAGGCTGTTCTCGAATGAGGAAATTAGGGAGGCGGTGTGGAGTTGCGGTGGTGCTAAGAACCCGGGTTCGGACGGGTACTCGTTTATGTTCATTAAGAAGTGTTGGTTTTTTCTTAAAGATGACTTTTGTAACTTTTTCAGGGAATTTCGTGAAGGGGCTGTTTTGTCAAAAGCGGTAGTCTCCTCTTTTTTTACTTTGATTCCAAAGTGCGAGAACCCTTTGGGGTTGGATGATTATAGACCGATTTACTTGGTGGGTTACATGTATAAGGCTATTTCGAAGCTCCTTGCGGCTAGATTAAAGTTGGTTCTTCATTCTATTATATCTCCTTGCCAAAGCGCCTTTGTTCCAGGAAGACAATTGCTTGATGGAGTTTTTGTGGCAAATGAGTTGGTTGATTTCGCGAGTAAGGAGAATCTTCCTTGCTCACTTTTTAAGGTAGACTTTGAGAAGGCCTATGACAAGGTGTGTTGGGATTATCTTAGATTTTTTATGAGAAATATGGGTTTCGGAAAAATTTGGTTGAAATGGATGGAGGCTACGATTTTTTCTAGCAAGATGTCTGTATTGGTTAACGGGAGTCCTACTAGAGAGTTCACGGTGGAAAGAGGTTTGAGACAAGGTGACACTTTTTCCCCGTTTCTCTTTGTTTTGGTTGCAGAGGGATTAACGGGTTTGGTGAGGAACTCGGTTTTGAACGGTGATTTCACCGGGTTCAACTTGGGTAGTAAGTGCCACATCGATATTCTCCAATTTGCGGATGACACCCTTTTGGTCGGTGACGGTAGTTGGAGGCATTTGTGGGCCATTAAGGCGGTGCTTAGGGCTTTTGAATTAGTTTCAGGCCTTGGCATTAATTTTCACAAAAGCAAGCTCATTGGTTTAAATGTCTCCCCTAATTTTCTTGAAGCCGCGACTTTTTTCCTCTCTTGTAAAACGGAAAGGAAAGAGTTCACTTTCTTGGGCATCCCTATTGGATTCAATCCTAGAAGGGCTTCTTCTTGGTTTCCTTTGGTGTCTAAGTTGAGGAAAAAACTTTCTAGTTGGCACGGTCGATTTTTGAGTTTTGGAGGTAAAATTACCCTTCTTAAATCGGTTCTTAGTAGCTTAGCGATTTTCCAACTTTCTTTTTATAAAGTTCCGGTTAAAATCCGCAAAGAAATCATTAGGATTCAAAGTGGTTTTCTTTGGGGTAGTTCGGATGTGAAAAGAAAGGTGCATTGGATGAATTGGGACTCTCTTTGTTTACCTTTTGCCTTAGGTGGTTTAAATTTGAAAAGAATTGATGACTTCAATTTAGCCCTCCTTTTCAAATGGAGATGGAGAATCTTGGTGGGATCGGAAGATTTATGGTATAAAGTGTTGAAAGCTCGTTATGGAGATATTAAAATTAGTATGTCGTATAGTGATACTCCTTTTCCGAAGAGGAGCTCTTCTTCTACTTGGTGGCGCGATTTAATTTCGACAGGAAATTCTTATCCGGGTGATTCGCTCATTGAGAATTGCTCTTTTTCGGTAGGTAGCGGTTGGGATACGTCTTTTTGGCATGTTAATTGGCTTGGCGAGGGGACTCTCAAACATCTTTATCCATATTTATATCATTATTCGAGGTTGAAATTTGCTGCGGTTGGGTGTATGGGAGGCTGGTGTAACGGTTTTTGGAAGTGGGGGGTGTCATACCCCAAATTTTTCCCTTAGATTCATTGATTCGTCTGCATAACATGTTAGGTCAAACATTCGTGCATAACTAACCTTTTTATTTAGACTTTACTTGTTTCGTTTGTGAAGTTAGGTACTGCCGCAGAAGATTCAAAGATCATGGAGGCTGTCTATGTATGTGTGCGTTGTGTTGGATTCCTGTGGAGTGAGCATGTGAACCTGAGGATTGTTACGACATCATTCAAAGTAATACAAGGCCATGGTCAAGGTTTAACCTTTAATACATTCTTGTTTGTATCCCAAGTCTTAAGTCGTATGTGGGCCACTTGCGGTGTCAAGATAACCCAAGTTGTTTTAAGGAGATTATAAGATGTTAACTTTGCCTCAAGACGTGTTTCAAGGCCATATTAGATACCCTGGATGGATGTTTTTGCGAGCCTAGCTCTTTGAAGACTTTGGATGCATTATGGTTTTAAGTTAATATTATCTCAAAATGGTTGGTAATGCATTGTTTCAAAAGGGTCTTGGTTTTTATTAAGGGTTATTCGTGGCCATAAAGTTCGAGCAAGAGAATTCAATTCAAGGTTACCAGAGTTTTACAATTCCAAATTCAAATCAAGAAATTCAAACTCAAATTTAAATCATCAAGAAGGTTCAAATTTTGAAAAGAGTTACAAGATTAAATTTTCAATTCAAAATTCAAAGGTTCAAGAACCCCTTGCAATTTGTGGAACGTGAAGGATTACAAGATTCTATTTCTAAAATAAATCAAGGATCAAGTTCATGTTATTAGGAGCCAAAGTGTAAAAGATCCATGATACCACATTTGAATCTCAAGTCCTTTCTACAACATTCAAAGTTTTAATCCCGTCCGAACTTTCAAAGTTTTCAAGCGCACTTCACTACAAAACCAAGCAAAAGGCTTCAATACCATCCTCTCATTCAAAGTTGGATTCAGAAGCTAATACCAAGAACTTCACATGTCAAAAAGGAATTAAAACATTTACCATTTTACAAGACAAACTCCAATTGTTTCTATGGCAAACATTCCCGAGGAGCAAGATTTGAATTCAAATTTAAAAGCCTTTTCACAAGGAATAAACATTCTCTACATAAAGGATTCAAGCTGTAAAAGCAGTTCTAATATTACAACATAAAGCATCATTAGTGGTTCCTATCATTTCCTAAAATTACAAAGAGTAATCAAGTCAAGAAACTTCTTCCACCCGTTCCAGCAACATAACTCACTATACAAGACTTCACCCATCTTTAAGTCAGCACCAAACTGTCCTTGCCATCATCCATAATTTAACTTCAGGATTTGCGTCAATTCCTGACAGCCTGTTCTACATGTCATTCAAGATTATCTTCCAAGCTCCCTAGGCAATGTATGAAATGATAAAGGAAATGATTAGAGAAGCTACAAGAAACAACAGTTCAAACATCTATCAGGCTCTAATTACGAAAGGAAGGGTTCAGCAGATGTCCACACAGTTCGAGGCAAACGCAATAGTTTAGGTGGATGACGATCAACCTGACTACCTTTGTGAAAGAAGCAGCAGTGTTTTCAACCCGTTGAAGAAGTGGATTTCGCTCATACCAGTTGCCACGACCAAGCACTTCGTATAATTAAATCTTTGCGTCATATCCCTTGAATAACAGCCCCTGTTCGTCCAAATGATTACGATAACCCGAATCACAATCAACACATATAAAGGATAATTAGGAATCATCTACATGTTTTCGTCGATTTTGAAAATCTGAAAGAGAAGAGAATTAAGGTTATATAACAATGAAATTCATATCAAACCATGATTCAAAATTCATTCCATCACCAATTCATCCATAGAACTCTACCGCAAAATCATTTTAACCATCCTAAGGTCTCTAATTTCAAGCTTACTCAGTAGCTAGCAATTTCCATACAAAGAGTCATAATAATTCAACAGGCATATGTTCAACGCAACCCCATTTATTCACTTGTTCAGACTTTCAATATGATTAACCATTTGACCAAACTTAATCTTAACCTCAGCCCAAAAACCAAAACTAACCTGGTAATCATTACAAGCTGGCATAACAGAAGTCCTCAACAGCCACCTTCTGATAGTTTGTATGCAAAGCAAAGTTCCTAGAAGTCAAAACCATGAAATAGGATGCTACAAATTTCATCTTTAAAATGTAAGGTTAAGGTTTTACTGTGGTGCTGGTGCTATTTTTGACTGAAACATAGATGGAACGGAGGAGTCGGATGTGGTGCAGTAAAAATTACCTTATGACCAAATGTCAGCTCTGAAGAAGACTCGATTACTGAAGAAGCCGTCTCATCTTGGGAGAAGTTCGAAAGTGAAACTTTGAACTCTATACCTTTTGCTTCTTGAACCCATCACCATCTTTAAGCGTTAAGTTTCACAAAGTACATAGAAGACCATACTCACCATAGGTTATCACAATAATTGTCAATACTTCTGAATGCTAAGACTCCAACTACTTTAACCCCACCTGTCAAAAGAGAAATTTATCAGATCAGCTGAATTACCAAAGCCACTTGAAGTGCAGTGAGAAGTTCATCAAGTAAGAGCGTAAACAATGCAAAGATTACCGGTATGAACCATTGCGATAGCAAAGAATCCACGGGCTCCAGGGCAGTGTTAGTCATTTGGTTTTCTCCATAGCATAAGCCTACCAAAAGTATTTGCAATCGTGAGTTTTTGAGTAGTAAAAAACAGTTTGAAATATTATGGGCAATCATGACGTTTTCTTTTCAAATTTCTCAAGTCAACGATCAGAAACCAAGACCACATTCAATTTATTTCCTAATCAATTTCAAACAATTCCAGCATGTTTAGACAAGTTCAAATTTTCCCATTTTGGCCTCAGAGTATATTTTGAATCAGATTTATGTTCATCATGTTCAAATCAAGAATGAAGGGCAACATCGTAAAGACGTCGCCAACAACCAATTCTTTCCCATTTGGATTAAGCAAACCACCAGAATCAGATTCAAATCAAGTTTTTTTCGAAAACTTTCCAAATTTGAAAACCAAGCAATAAATCGTATCAATTAATCTCAAGACAATACCGTTCCCAAACCTTCCAAATTGAGAAATCACATCAAATCGTATCAGAGTATTTCAAAACAATTTCAAGTTCTAAACTTTCCAAATAAAAAAAACCAAATCAAATCGTATCACAATCAAATGGTATCAATCAGCATTAAAAAACTTCCAAAAGAAATCCTCATTGGCCATCTCTATATAAAGGTACGCATTCCATCAGAAAAAGGGACGGAAATCAGAGATCACATATCAAACCCTAATCCACAATCACACGAAAATCACCAAGTTTCGCCACCAAACCCACACAAAATGCAGAGATTCAAAAACACATTCATCATCATCTCAACAGCCAGAGAAAGACAGAAGCAGAAGAAGAAGAACACCGAAGGCAACAAATCGTACAAAGAGGTAAAGAGAGAAAGAAGATCTTCCCTGAACGATTCACGACGACGTCACCACCGTCACCGACCACCTTTCCTTTTTTTTATTTTGCTTTGAATCATTGCATCTTGTATATGTAATACTCTCAATATAATGAAATCGGGGTATGGGCTGTGTGGGGTGGGGATTTTGCTTGTTGATTTTGTTTGATTCGGAGAGGATGAGAGAGGCGGTGAGAATTAGGGTTCCAAAGACCCTGATTTGCAGAGAGAACGAAAGAGTGAGGTTCACTCATTTTCTTTTGTTTTGTCTCGCGTATAATCCTGTACACTACACACACGATGCACCACCTTGCACCCTCGCTAATTTTCTGTTTGATCACGTGCACACGCATCTAGTGGTTGAGATTTGAGGGTCCATCGTGGACTCTCTCTCCCTTCACGCGTTTGATCCCTCTGTTTCCTTTTCTTTTCTTTTTTTTTAACCTTTCTAAATCTTTTTTTTTTAATTAAAAAACAATTAGTTTTTATGTAAAATATAACTTAACTTTTCTTTTAATATATAACTGAAAAAACCTTTTTTTAGTAAATCTTTTATAATAAAAATTATTTCATTAAAACACTAAAATTAAACTTTTTTTAATTAATAAACTCTTAATAACTTTTTAATAAACTTTAATACTAAATAATCCTTTTAAAATTAATTAAGAAAATCTTTATCTTTTTCAATTTAAAAATAATCCCAATAAAATATAAACCTTTTTTAAATTAATAAACTAATATTAAATATTAAATTTGTAATATTAATATTTGTAATATAATCCTTTTTTAAATATAAACCAATAAATTAATATTAACTTTGTATCTAAAATAAGAATATAAAACTTTTGCAAATATTAAATTTAAGATCATCTTCATAAGTTAAGACTTTAATCTTTTTCTAAATTAATAATAATCTCTAATAACTTTTCAAATCAATAATAGATCCATGCTAATCTCCCCTCAATTCAACTTTTCTTATAGTTATTAGAATCCATCATCGTACGCTTGAATGTTTCTATTATCTTGTTTGTATCTTGTTTGATGCCATGTTTTTGTATGCTTATCTTGTTGAATATATGCTTGTTTTCTGTATGTCTAAACCTTTTCAAAAATACAAAAACTCTCGATCCAACGTCGAGCCCCATTTTCTACCCATATAAGTCGATTGCCTCTAGGCATCGCATTCAACCTTTTTGGTCACTATACACTAAAGCTAGACCACTTTGCTAGTGCGCACTAATAATCTAAGTTAGTCCCCTCGACATTCCAAAGGAAAGGTACCCTAATATTGACTGCCATGTCATAGGACTAACTTTAGAACCCTTGGCCTTAGGATTCGGAGTCGCCGTACTCCACGTCTCGCCATAGACACTTAGAATCTTAGCCTTAGGATCGGAGTCGCCGCACTCCAATTAAATGCTCCGCCGCGAACATTTACAATCCTACCCCTCTTAAACCAACCTATAACTTTAGAGTCGCCGCACTCTATGTAAGGTCTTGCCCAAGACTTTACATCCCCTTGGAACCTTGACCCCGTCAAGAAGTTCCTCTTCTCAGAACTATGCATTACTCTGATTCTACTCCCGAGGATACGTAGGCACAAGGCGCGATACCTTATCGAGTATACTTAGATACTAACCCCTAGGGTTTCAACCTTTAGCATAACACCCTTAGCAAGCGAGTAAGAGATAACATAAGATACTAACGAGAGGTTCCCGTAGAGTACTACGGACGTTTAGGATGCTAATACCTTCCCTAGGCGTAACCAACCCCTGAACCTTAGATCTTTAGGTTTTTTCGCTTTTGAACCTTTCCTTTTGATAAATCAAAGTCGGTGGTGAACATTTAAAGAAATGTGATCCTAGTTCATTAATAACTATGGTATCCAATTCTCACCGCAACAGAATTGGCGACTTCACTGGGGAATAGTCGAGGGTTTCCCCTATCTTGTTTTTTACTTATGTTATCTTTCTTCATTTGCTTGCTATATTTGCTTATTATCTGTGTTGGTTTTCTGGGTACTATTTGTGTGGCGAGACAAAGTCCTACACCCGGACTACAGTGAAAATATGATAGGACGGTGAGAATTCAAGGATACTTTGAGGGAGTCGATTCCTGGAGAAGTTGAATTGAGACTTCACCACCCAGTTTAGGCCCTCTCAAATTTGATATTGTTCAACGAGTCCATTCGTGAAAACGATATTATTTCAAACTAAAGGCCATCGAGACTGGGGACCGTAGTTACCTTTAAACCAACTTGGCCTATTAGGATGTAGTGCAGGGACTATGCGGGAGTCTATTTCTGCAATAGTCGCTACGCGATACTACACTTGGACGAGATTCTCTCGAGAATATTATTGACTACCAAGTGATTTGGAAAATCGATAATATCCGAAAGATGGATTGTAGACTCTGGGAACTTTGTAGAACCCGTTCAGCAGGTACATTTGAAACTATAGTGCACACCTATTGGGATGGGTAGACCTTGGCTCCATGCTGTGACCTTTCAAACCTAGGGCCCTTTTGCTCGTGTGTGCTTTGTGTTGTGTGCCTTATGTGTTGCATACATTCATGAGCATCATTTCATAAAGATTCATGGAACTTGACTATATTTATAAACTTTGTAGGGATACTATGGATACCGAAAAAAGGAATACAATGAAGTACACTTTTTAGATTCCTAACTTGGATGATCTAAGGAGGTTGGGAACTTTGGTAACAGATGAGGAGAGTTTCAGAGGCAAATATGGGAGACTTTTATATGTGATGAATGTGAAGATTGATGAAGGACTGCTTTCTACCCTACTCCAGTTCTATGATCCGCTGTATCACTGTTTCACCTTTCCAGATTATCAGCTTGTACCTACACTTGAAGAGTACTCTCAAATAATTGGCTTACCTATTCGAGACAATTATCCCTTTCCTATCTTCGCAAACAACCCTGATGAAAAAGAAATCTCTAAACATACCCACTTGGATTTGGCTGACATCCGAGCCAATATGACCACAAAAGGGGGAATTTCCGGTTTTACTGCAGAGTTTTTAGTTGCCAAAGCCCGACATTATGCCGGTCATCAAGATAAGGATGCTTTCGAAGCGGTTTTCGCCTTACTTGTCTATGGTATTATCTTATTCCCAAGTTTCAAAAATTTTGTGGACCTCAATGCCATCAAAATTTTCTTGAAGAAGAATCCAGTACCGACCTTGTTGGCTGAAGCCTATTATTCTGTTAATTCGAGGAATGCTCACAGAAAATGAACGATTACCTGTTGTGTCCCTTTGTTGTACAAGTGGTTTATTTCGCACTTGCCCAAAGCATATGTCTTTTGGGATCTCAAGAAAGGGTGGTGGTCACAGAAGATAATGTCTCTTACCCACTCCGACATCGACTGGTATAGCTGTGCTTATGATAAGGTGGTTATTATAGACAGCTGTGGAAATTTCGGCAATGTACCTCTCCTTAGCATCAATGGATTAATCAACTACAATCCAGTCTTGGCCCGCAGACAACTAGGGTTCCCTCTAAAAGACAAACCTTCTAGTGCTCATGTGGAAAACATTTATTTCGAAGAAGAGAAATTAAGCAAGGAATTAAAAAAGCATGTTTTGGATGCTTGGAGTCAAAAGATCAAGAAGGATAAGAGTAGCTTAGGGAAACCTAATTGTGTCTCTTTAGAACCTTATCTCCAATGGGTCCGGAAAAGAGCCATTGAGTTGAAGATGCCTTAATACCACCAGGAGCCGATGGTCCTAAAAGAAAAACCGGTCTTATTCTTCTCATCTGATGCAGAAAAGTTGAAAATTGCTTTGGACAAATCTCAACAGATGGAGGAGGCTTGGAAGAACAAGTACCAAATAGTTGTGGAAGAGAATGCAGAGCTTCAACAACAACTCAAGATAAAGGACGAAGAAATCACTTCTTACAAGAAAAGGAAAGCCCGAGAAGAGTTACCTTCTTCTAGCTCTCAATCAACACCTCAGAATGCGATTGTCAATAAGCTCATCTTGGAGAAAGGCCAGATGGAGGAAGAAACCAAGAAGCTCAAGACAAGGTTTTTTGGAGAATCTCCTTAGATCTTTCTTCATTAGCTTTTATTTAGCTTTTCCGTTACGATTCTTGAAAAGTGTGTTAGTTTCATCTTTCGGTATACCAGACATTAATTTTTTTGTAACCGACTTTTATGATTAATAAAATGTGTCTTTCAATATCCCACGATGATTATAAATAGTCAAGTTTCCATGAATCTGGTTGCATAGCATTTGCATTCTCATTTCTCTCTATCAAGGGACTTGAAATATTGTATTGCAGGCATTGTACGATGGATTACGGGAAGAAGGGGGCTCTGCCGTACACCTTCAAGGTTTCGGATGTTGAACAACTAAGGGAACTAGGAGGTCAGGTTAAAGATCCTGAAACGTTCACCGCGAAGTATGGAAGGATCCTTCCGCTACTGCAGGTTCGAGTAGCTGCTGGTCTGTTGGAGACACTGGTCCAACTTTACGACATAATTTACCACTGTTTCATCTTCCAATATTTCCTGCTGATGCCTACTTTGGAAGAGTACTCCGCTCTGTTGGGTATCTCGGTCAAAGACTCACCTCCGTTCTCCGGTGGAGAGGGAAGGCCCAGCCAGGAAGACATCGCAAGACTGACCCGCATAAATACGTTAGAAATCCAAACTCACATGACGGTCAGAGGAGGAATCGATGGCTTACCTGCCTAATTCTTGTTCGAAAAGGCTTGATACTTTTCTAGTGTAGGGAACACTAGAGCGTTCGAGCACATCTTTGCGTTGCTGGCCTACGGTTTTGTTTTTATTTCCCAATGTTGAAGATTTTGTTGACGTTCATGCCATAAGGATTTTCATGCTCAAGAATCCAGTTCCCACATTGTTAGCTGATGCCTACCATTCTATCCACTCGAAGGCTCTGAAGGGAGAAGGTCGGATTACGTGTTGCACCGTTATCCTCTATAGGTGGTTTATTTTGCACCTACTGAGGTCTACCGATTTCTGGGACGTGAAAGATGGTTCAGAATGGCCTGTGAAGCTCATGGCTCTTACTCACTTGGATATTGTTTGGTATGATCCGATGTATGGAGAGATCCCCATGATTCATAGCTGTGGAGATTTTCCCAATGTACCTCTTCTTGGTACAAAGGGATGTATCAGCTATAATCCTGTGCTCGCCCGTCGTCAACTGGGGCACCCAATGGAAGAAGTACCTGATCCAGAAAGCCTGACAAGACTTTTTCTCTATCAAGGAGAGAACCTAGAACTGAAAACCAAAATTGTGTTTTCTTGGCGTCGCATCAATCGACAAGGAATGAGGGCGACAACAAATCCTGATTGCTCAATTGTTGAAGCATGTCTAGCATGGGCGCATGAAAGGGCTCTGACCATGAGGGTGCCTTATCCTCGTCCCAAGCCTCCCGTGGTCCAATCAGATGAAGTTTCGAAGTTGAAGACTGAAATAGAGAAGCTTACTCTGGACAAAACAAGGATGCAACACCAGATCGACAGGCTGATGGAAGAACTCCATGGGAGACAAGGGGCATCATCCAGCAGTTTGGACTCCTAGTTCCTTTGTGTTATGTTTGTTTATGTAATAAAACTCTGGAGGTGTACCAGCTCTTGAAATTTTAATAAAATGTTTTATTTTGAATATCTACAATGAACGCAATACGATTTTAAGTTCCTTGATAGTCACATCGCATTTGCATTTCATATCATCTGCATGTGCATGTTTCTTTCCTTTTCTTATTTCCGTTGTTTCATCTTCAGTTTTGTCACCCTGAATCCTCTGCACCGATACAACACTAGAGCTCAAGCTCGAAGAAGGATGATGGAACACAATCAGGAACTTGATCGCGTCAGTAACGAGTTGGAGGACCTACGCGGGAACGTAGGATAGATTATGGAAGTGCTGAATTTTATACGCGCAAAGATGGATACCCAAACCACTGTTGTTTCCAAAATTTCCAATACTGTTGTGGATTCTCAACCTATTGTTACTACTGCAAGCTTGCCTCCATATGTTTTACCACCTGGTTTCGTGCCTACATCTACTGCAATTCCTGTTGTTCATCAAGTGCACCAAGCCGTTCCTCTAATCATTGAAGCTCCTCAGATGATCCCTACATTTGCTCCAGCTGTTATGCACACTCGTGTACAACCATATTTCAATGAGAATCAACAAGTTTATGATGTCCCTGATATGTCTGAAGATGGGGACGAGAACCATGAGAAACTCAAGGAGAATATGGACACTTTTGATAAGAGATTAAGGGCAGTAGAAGGTGATCAAGTATTTGGCACTGTTACTAGAGAAGCATGTCTGGTATCTGGTTTGGTCATTCCTCCGAAATTCAAGACTCCGAACTTTGAGCAATATGATGGAACCACATGCCCTAAAAGCCACTTAATCATGTATTATCGAAAGATGGCTGCTCATGTCAAAAACGATAAGCTAATGATCCATTGTTTCCAAGATAGTATGAAGGGTGTTTCATCGAAGTGGTATCTGAGTTTAGATCAGTCTCGTGTGAAATGTTTTCAGGATGTGTCAGACGCTTTTGTTAAGCATTACAAATATAATATGGATTTAGCTCCCGATCGCAGACAATTTCTAAGCATGTCACAGAAGAACACTGAATCATTTAAGGAATATGCCCAGAGGTGGAGGGAGATTGCTTCACAGGTAGAACCTCCCTTGTCTGAGAAAGAGTTAGCCGAGTGGTTTGTTGATACAGTTCGCACAGAATTCTTTGAAAGGATGGTTGGAAGTGTAACGGCCAATTTCTCTGATATCGTCGCTGTGGGTGTAAGAATAGAAGCTGGTTTGAAAAATGGAAAGATGCCCAGTCCTGCTTGTAGTCCAAATGCCAATAAGGACCACGGTAAGAAATCTTTCAGCAGTCCTCACAAAAAGAAAGAAGGTGAGACTAATGCTGTAATGACCAGCAGAAGGAGAAGTCAGCTTTAGAAGCATCAACCGAACCATAATCAACAACAAGGTTACCCCATTCAGTTTGCTCAACAACACTATGTAGCTGCTGTCACACCTACCTATCAGACAATTCAACCGGCTCCTGTTTACCAACCATTTGTTAATCAACCATCTCCTGCGTATCAACCGACTCCTGCCTATCAGCCAGCGCAGACTCCACCAAATTATCAACGAGCACCCAACGTTCCCAATTATCAACGAGCGCCCAACGCTCCTCCCCAGAATACTCCAGCCAGAAGACCTTATAGACCTCATCCTCCTATTCCGATGACCTATACGGAGTTGTACCCTTCTTTGGTTCAGTAATGCTTGATAACTACCAGAGCCTTAGGTCCACCTCCAAATCCACTTCCACCCAACTATAATCCCAATACCCACTGTTTGTTTCATGAAGGAGCTCCCGGCCATGATTTGGAAGGTTGTTATGCTCTTAAAAATCTCGTAAGAGACTTAATAGAAAAGAAGATTTTATCCTTTGGTGACACTCAGCCAAATGTTAAGAGTAATATGTTGCCTAATCACGGAAGTGCCAATGCTATTGAAGAACCGTCTGAGGAAAATTTAATTCTGGATGTGGCAGAAATTAAAACCCCTCTCCAGGCCTTTCATTCAAAATTATTCGAAGCTTGTCTTGTGAAGGTTTGTCATAGAGATTGTGAAGACTGCGAAACCGGTGTCAGGGGATGTCAGATGGTTCGAGATGATGTTCAGACTTTGATCAACGATGGTTTCTTACGAGTGAGTAGCAGGCAGAAAAAGAGCGAGGTCGCCGTGGTTGAGCCTATATTCAATTTGCCAGATCCAGGTACTAAGGTTCCCATTTCCAACTTGCCTGAATCAAGTCCTACAGTGGCTGCTTCTAGCACACCAAAGCCAATTTTCAACATACCAAATTCTGCTACTACAACTATAGTTAGTTCGCCGAAGCCAGTGATTATTAAAAGGCCTTGCCTTTCCCCTCTCAAAGACTTTACAGCAGTACCCTGGAAGTACGACAAAGATTTTAGAAAGTTTACTCCAAGAGAAGAAGTGAAGAGTGGTGATAGAGAAGTAACTAATATAGCTGGGGCAAGCAAGATGACACGGAGTGGTCGTGTTTACACTCCCCGTTTCAGTGATGCTCCACCAAAAGAAACTGTTACAACCGTTCCTACCAATAACAAAGATAAAGAACAAGAAGTTGTTGCCAATGATGAAGATGCTGAGTTCTTGAGGATTATCAAGAGAAGTGATTATAAAGTCGTTGACCAGCTTCACCAGACTCCTTCAAAAATCTCCATTTTGTCCTTATTGATGCATTCACCTACTCACCGAGCTTCATTGCAGAAATTATTAGCTCAAGCTCATGTTGCACAAGATATTACCACTGGTCAATTTGATAGTGTGATTGCCAACATTACTTCTTGTAACACCCTCAGTTTCAGTGACGGGGAGTTGCCAAGAAAAGGTCAGAACCATAACCGAGCTTTGCATGTATCTGTGAGATGTCAGAAAGATACTCTGGCGAGAGTACTTGTAGACACTGGTTCTTCCTTAAATGTGATACCTAAGAGGAATCTTAATAAGTTGGCTTACAAAGGGGCTGAATTGAGACCTACTTCTCTAATAGTTAAAGCTTTCGACGGTTCCCGAAGGACTGTAATGGGAGAAATTGAACTACCAATCTTAGTGGGTCCACATGTTTTCAATATTACTTTCCAAGTGTTGGATATTAACCCCGGTTATAGTTGTCTACTTAGAAGACATTGGATTCATGCTGCTGGGGCTGTAACTTCGACCCTACATCAGAAGATGAAGTTCATGATTGACGATAAGCTGATAATTGTTCATGGTGAAAAAGACTTAATGGTCAGTAACTTGTCTTTATTCCGTTATATAGAGGCCGATGAGGATGCCTTGGAAACTTCTTTCCAGGCACTTGAGATAGACAATGCTGTCATGTTGAAAGTTGAGGAAATAGTGGGTAAAGGTAGTCCATCTTTCGCGTCCTTGAAGAGTATCAAGTCTACCATTGCAGAAGGTGTGCCCGAAGGTTGGGGCAAAATCATAGAAGCTACAGCAAATCCAGATCATCAAGGATTGGGTTACAAACCAACTAAAAGTAAACGATCACCATTTGTCACCAGTTATCCGAGAACGATTCAAGAAGTGTTTACCAGCGGAGGTTATCAAGTTAATGTTGTTGGGGGTAATCATGAAGATGAAGACTCAAGTGATTTTGTGTTCAAAAGTGCCGCTGCTCTTGGAAAATTGGGAAGCAGTAGAAATCCCAGTGATCATTCCTTTGTCAAAGTAAATTGTCGTCTTTTATTTTTGTTATTTTCAATAAGTCCATAGCTCCGCCCAAGGCTATTGGATATTATTTTGTTGGGCCACCCGTTTCACTTTCGGATAATTATCAATGAATGCATTTTATTATTTTTGTTTGTTTTATTCATGAGTTATTACTTTAAGAAATTGGCAATAAGTTAAAGAATTTAAGTTCATCTGCACTATCCTTTGTGCATTTAATAAGACAAATTATTTTTAAAACTTGCAGAATTAATTTAAACCACGTTGAATCCGATGACCCTACTCTTATCCCTAACTTTTACTCGCCCATCTATCAAGCTGAGGATGAGGGTGAAGAAGATTTCAAAGTTCCCAATAAACTGGTCAAGTGGGCTGAGTATGAGTACACTGAACTTCAACCGCACAAGGAGCAAGTGGTTTTGATTAACCTTGGCACCGAGGAGGAAAAGAAAGAGATCAAAATTGGTACTACACTTGGGACATATGTTAAACAGAGATTGGTCAAACTGCTAGAAGAATATGTGGATGTGTTCGCTTGGTCATATCAGATATGCCTGGTCTAGACACCGATATCGTTGTTCACAAATTGCCACTTAAACCAGATTATCCACCTATAAAGCAGAAACTTCAGAAAATTAGACCCGACATGGCTCTGAAGATTCGAGATGAGGTTAAGAAACAACTTGATGCAGGTTTTCTGACAGTAGCAAGATATCCGGATTGGTTAGCCAACATTGTGCAGGTGCCCAAAAAGGACGGTAAAGTTAGAATGTGTGTGGATTATAGGGATTTGAACAAAGTAAGCCCGAATGACGATTTCCCGTTGCCGCACATTGATACACTTGTGGATAATACGGCCCGCTTCGGAGTGTTCTCTTTTATGGATGGTTTTTTCGGTTACAGCCAGATCAAGATGGACCCTGCAGATAGAGAAAAGACTGCTTTCATTACTCCTTGGGGAACCTATTGTTACAAAGTCATGCCTTTCGGTCTGAAGAACGCGGGGGCAACATATCAAAGAGTGATGGTCGCTCTCTTCCATAATATGATGCATAAGGAGATTGAGGTGTATGTAGATGATATGATCGCCAAGTCCCAAAACGAAGAAGACCATTTGGATCATTTGTTGAAGCTATTTGAACGACTAAGGAAATATCAGTTGAAGTTGAATCCCACTAAGTGTACTTTTGGTGTCAGATCTGGAAAGTTACTTGGATTTATCGTTAGCCAACGAGGAATTGAAGTGGATCCTGATAAGATCAGAGCCATCTAGGAGATGCCTGCTCCACAAACTGAATCACAAGTCAGAGGATTTCTTGGGCGCCTGAATTACATCTCCAGATTCATTTCTAATATGACTGCTACGTGTGAGCCAATATTCAAATTACTCCACAAAGATCAGACTATTGAATGGAATTCTGATTGTCAGCAAGCATTTGAGAAGATCAAGAGTTATTTTCAAGAGCCTCCTATTTTGATTCCTCCTGTTCCTAGAAGACCTTTATTCATGTATCTGACTGTTCTTGAGAAGTCTATGGGTTGCGTTTTGGGGCAACATGATGAGACTGGACGGAAAGAACACGCCATCTACTATTTAAGTAAGAAGTTTACTGATTGTGAAAGTCGGTATTCACTATTGGAAAAGACTTGTTGTGCGCTAGCATGGGCCGCTAGACGTCTTAGGCAATATATGATCTGTCACACTACCCTGTTGATATAAAAAATGGATCCCATAAAGTATATTTTTGAGAAGCCTGCTCAGACTGGAAGATTGGCACATTGGCATATGTTGTTATCCGAATATAACATCCAGTATGTGACCCAAAAGGCTATTAAAGAAAGCATCTTATCAGACTATCTTGCAGACCAACCGGTTGAAGACTATGAACCTCTGAAATTCGACTTTCCTGACGAAGACATCATGTTAGTAAAAGATTATGAAGAGCCCAGTCCTGATGAAGGTCCCGAGCCAGGTTCCCGTTGGAAGATGATGTTTTATGGTTCTTCTAATTATAGTGGGCATGGCATAGGCGCAGTTTTGGAGAATCCAGAAGGTGGATACACCCCATTCACAGCAAGATTGGATTTTGAATGTACAAACAATGTCGCTGAGTATGAGGCGTGTATCTTAGGTCTTGAAGCAGCTATCGACCTCCGAATCAAAATTCTTGAAGTAAGTGGAGATTCAGCTTTGGTGATCTACCAAGTCAAGGGTGAATGGGAAACCCGAGATGAAAAGTTAATCCCGTACCGTGCTTACATTGTGGAAGTGATCCAATACTTTGATGAAGTCACTTTTCGACATGTTCTGAGGTCGGAAAATCATGCGGCTGATGCTTTAGCCATGCTAGCCTCAATGTGGAAGGTCAGATTCGTTAATGAAGCTACTCTCATTCGAATTGAATGAAAGACTGAGCCCGCCTACTGTCAGCTAGTGGAAGAAGAAACTGATGACAAACCTTGGTTCCATGACATTAAGAACTACTTGCTGAAGCAAGAATATCCGGCTGACACTACAAACCTTGACAAGAAGACTCTAAGAAGGTTAGCATCCAGATTCTTTATCAGTAATGACGTGTTGTATAAGAGGAACTACGATATGGTCCTACTTAGATGTGTTGACAAACGTGAAGCAAATATGTTACTTCAAGAGATTCATGAAGGGTCATTCGGAACTCATGCCAATGGTTATGCTATGTTGAAGAAACTCCTGAGAGCTGGGTATTATTGGCTAACTATGGCGTCTGATTGTATACAATATGCCAGAAAATGCCATAAGTGTCAGATCTATGCGGACAAGATGCATGTGCCCCCAACGCAGTTGAATGTTTTGTCGTCGTCGTGGCCTTTCTCAATGTGGGGCATTGACATGATTGGGGCAATTGAACCTAAAGCCTCAAATGGTCACCGATTCATTCTGGTCGCCATTGACTATTTCACTAAGTGGGTAGAAGCTGCCTCTTATACCAATGTAACCAAGCAGGTGGTAGCCCGCTTCATCAAGAACAACATTATCTGCCGTTATGGGGTGCCAAGCCGAATCATAACAGACAATGGAACTAATCTGAACAACAAAACTATGAAGGAGTTGTGTGAAACTTTTCAAGATTGCTCACAACAATTCCTCTCCTTATCGTCCTAAGATGAACGGGGCCGTGGAAGCTGCAAATAAGAATATCAAGAAGATTCTGCAGAAGATGGTGAAGACATACAAAGACTGGCACGAAATGCTACCTTTCGCATTGCACGGATACAGAACCTCAGTGCGAACCTCAACAGGGGCTACCCCTTTCTCACTAGTTTATGGAATGGACGCAGTCCTCCCATTTAAAGTAGAGTTACCATCTTTGAGGGTAATGATGGAGACCAAGCTGGATGAAGCGGAGTGGATCCAAGAAAGATTTGACCATTTGAATCTCATTGACGAAAAGCGTTTAACTGCGATGTGCCACGGTCAGTTATACTAGAAACGAATGAAGAGAGCCTTTGACAAGAAGGTTTGAGTCAGGGAATTCTGAGAAGGAGAGCTCATGCTTAAGAAGATATTGCCAGTTCATAAAGACATGCGTGGAAAATGGACGCCCAACTATGAAGGCCTATTCATGGTGAAGACAGCTTTTTCAGGAGGATCATTGATACTCACCACAATGGATGGGGAAGAGCTGGCATATCCAGTCAATTCTGATGCCGTCCGGAATTATTATGCATGAAGAGCCCGTTGTGACCAGAGCATAGTTTTGGGGTCTTAGTTGTAGGGTTAATAAGTGTCGTTGGATTCAATGTAACCTTACTCTATTGCCAATTTCAACTGTAATACTCTATGGAGCTTTTTGCCATTTACAAACTACTATTTATGAATAAAATCAGACTTTTACTTTTGTCTTTTCGTTTTCCATACCTATTCATTAATAATAATTTTGAAAGTGGAAAATTTTCAAACGCAAACTTTTTCTAAAGATTTTCGATAAGAATAAAATTGCTTTGACTTATGGAATGATCCTAAGGAGGTTATCACTCCCCAGCAAGCCTTTGCTGCAGGAAGTCAGGACTATTCCCCAGTGGATCTCCTTCAAGCAATTATGACAAGATTTATACATGAATTCAGCAGTTGGTTGACCAAAGAATCCCCAGAGAATCTCCTCGGTCTCAAATTTCCCCGATGAAGTGAGTGTTTATTTCACTCCTCGGTGTATTCTTAAGATTTCAGTCAACAGTGGATTTTTATTTCATCCCCATTGAGGTCTACTCTGACGTCTACGACTACAATATGGGTTCAAGCTTCCCCAACAAAGCAGTGGATTTATTTTATCCCCGCGAAGCCTCATCTATGGCATTTACTACTTCATTTCAGCTTATTTCAGTTATCGAGGATATTTATTTTATCCCCATCAAAGTCTCTCCGAACACGAGTTTGATTTGTCCAGTGGATTCTCCTTATCCGGCAATCAGATACATCTTGACGATCCTCTAAGTGAAGTCATGATATTATATCCCCAAGAAGATTGCTATTCCCCAGAGAAGTTTGGACGTTGAAGTTCAACTATTGAGTTCCATCTTTGGATTTCTACAGAGCTAGACAAATGTATCTCTCGTGCAGAGGATGGACGGGCTTCCTCGGCGTTTTCTTTCATCTCCTATTTTCTTTCGTCATTTTGTCAGCATGAGCATAAGCATAGCATGACATCACATGCATCGCATTCGTGCGTGTTTGCCTTTTGTTTGTTCTTGTCGCTTTATCTTTGGTTGCATTTACATCAGGTTTTGGGTTTGTTTGTTCTCTCCAAGTAGAATCGCCAACCTTAGGTTGAAAATGCTAATCTTTTCTAAGTTTCCCCACAGAGTTCAACCCTCGTGGATGATGGTTATTTCAGTTATCTTTTTTCGTGCTTGGATAAGCTAAATCCCCATTCGAGTTCAGTCCTCAATGGCGGGTCTTGTTTGACCGTTTCTTTCTATCTTTCTCCTAGATTGAACTTTAGGTCGTCGAACCTAGGTTGAGCGTGCATTTATGTTGCACTGTGTCTGGCAAGAAGAAACCTTTTTTCCTTTTAGATAAACTGCAGTCTCTTCGGAGAAGTTTATCATTTTACTGCTTTTTTAGATAAACTGCAGTCTCTTCGGAGAAGTTTATCATTTTACTACTTTTTTTAGATAAACTGCAGTCTCTTCGGAGAAGTTTATCATTTTACTACTTTTTTCAGATAAACTGCAGTCTCTTCGGAGAAGTTTATCATTTTACTACTTTTTTCAGATAAACTGCAGTCTCTTCGGAGAAGTTTATCATGTTACTACTTTTTTCAGATAAACTGCAGTCTCTTCACTACTTTTTCAGATAAACTGCAGTCTCTTCGGAGAAGTTTATCATTTACTGCTTTTTTCAGATAAACTGCAGTCTCTTCGGAGAAGTTTATCATTCACTACTTTTTTCAGATAAACTGCAGTCTCTTCAGAGAAGTTTATCATTTACTGCTTTTTTCAAATAAGTTGCAGTCTCTTCAGAGAAACTTATCCCTTTATTGATGGTGTGTGAGTCCCATACAATTAATAAGCTGCAGTCTCTTTTGAGAAGTTTATCAGGGCGTTTTCCTCACGAAGTCCATTTACTTGTCATACAGGAGAGTTTTTAATAACCCTGTACTTTTTCCTGATGGTTCCTGAAGATCCCGTTTGATCTCTTCATTTAAAGGAATTTCTAGGCGTTGGATGTTATTTCTTATTGAAAACTCCATCATTTTTGTTTGTATGATCCTATCGCCGTGTTGATCCTGCTTTGTCTTCTTGCTTGCTTATATATCAACTGGTCACGCTTGAACCTGCTGGGTCGTCGCCTTCGGAGTCCCCAGTGTTGTTTTCTTTTCCCCAGTGCGTATGGTCATCCCAGTGAGTTGTTACTCTTATGTTGGCTCTTTTCCTCGTCTGTTTCGTCCGCATTTTGCATTTTATCATTCCATCATTTTCATCATGCTAGAGATCATGGCATGTCGGCATTAGGTCTAGATTTTGTCCATAGCATTGCATGATCGTTGCATCTAAGGGCAAAATTTTCAGTTTTCTATATTTAAATATCTTTCACCATGACCTAATGAAGATTTTCATCGTTCATGTCATCCGGTGAAGATATTTAAATAGGGGCAACTGTCATACCCCAAATTTTTCCCTTAGATTCATTGATTCGTCTGCATAACATATTAGGTCAAACATTCGTGCATAACTAACCTTTTTATTTAGACTTTGCTTGTTTCGTTTGTGAAGTTAGGTACTGCCGCAGAAGATTCAAAGATCATGGAGGTTGTCTATGTATGTGTGCGTTGTGTTGGAGACCTGTGGAGTGAGCATGTGAACCTGAGGATTGGTACGGCATCATTCAAAGTAATACAAGGCCATGGTCAAGGTTTAACCTTCAATACATTCTTGTTTGTATCCCAAATATTAAGTCATATGTGGGCCACTTGCGGCGTCAAGATAACCCAAGTTGTTTTAAGGAGATTATAAGATGTTAGCTTTACCTCAAGACGTGTTTCAAGGCCATATTAGATACCCTGGATGTATTTTTTGCGATCCTATCTCTTTGAAGACTTTGGATGCATTATGGTTTTAAGTTAATATTATCTCAAAATGGTTTGTAATGCATTATTTCAAAAGGGTCTTGGTTTTTATTAAGGGTTATTCGTGGTCATAAAGTTCGAGCAAGAGAATTCAATTCAAGGTTACCAGAGTTTTACAATTCCAAATTCAAATCAAGAAATTCAAACTCAAATTTAAATCATCAAGAAGGTTCAAATTTTGAAAAGAGTTACAAGATTAAATTTTCAATTCAAAATTCAAAGGTTCAAGAACCCCTTGCAATTTGTGGAACGTGAAGGATTACAAGATTCTATTTCTAAAATAAATCAAGGATCAAGTTCATGTTATTAGGAGCCAAAGTGTAAAAGATCCATGATACCACATTTGAATCTCAAGTCCTTTCTACAACATTCAAAGTTTTAATCCCGTCCGAACTTTCAAAGCTTTCAAGCGCACTTCACTACAAAACCAAGCAAAAGGCTTCAATACCATCCTCTCATTCAAAGTTGGATTCATAAGCTAATACCAAGAACTTCACATGTCAAAAAGGAATTAAAATATTTACCATTTTACAATAAAAACTCCAATTGTTTCTATGGAAAACATTCCCAAGGAGCAGGATTTGAATTCAAATTTAAAAGCCTTTTCACAAGGAATAAACATTCTCTACATAAAGGATTCAAACTATAAAAACAGTTCTAATATTACAACATAAAGCATCATTAGTGGTTCCTATCATTTCCTAAAATTACAAAGAGTAATCAAGTCAAGAAACTTCTTCCACCCGTTCCAGCAACATAACTCACTATACAAGACTTCACCCATCTTTAAGTCATCACCAACCTGTCCTTGCCATCATCCATAATTTAACTTCAGGATTTGCGTCAAGTCCTGACAGCCTGTTCTACATGTCATTCAAGATTATCTTCCAAGCTCCCTAGGCAATGTATGAAAGAAATGATTAGAGAAGCTACAAGAAATAGCAGTTCTAACATCTATCAGGCTCTAATTACGAAAGGAAGGTTCAGCAGATGTCCACACAGTTCGAGGTAAACGCAATAGTTTAGGTGGATGACGATCAACCTGACTACCTTTGTGAAAGAAGCAGCAGCGTTTTCAACCCGTTGAAGAAGTGGATTTCGCTCATACCAGTTTCCACGACCAAGCACTTCGTATAATTAAATCTTTGCGTCGTATCCCTTGAATAACATCCACTGTTCGTCCAAATGATTACGATAAACCAAATCACAATCAACATATATAAAGGATAATTAAGAATCATCTACATGTTTTCGTCGGTTTTGAAAATCTGAAAGAGAAGAGAATTAAGGTTATATAACAATGAAATTCATATCAAATCATGATTCAAAATTCATTCCATCACCAATTCATCCATAGGACTCTACCGCAAAATCATTTTAACTATCCTAAGGTCTCTAATTTCAAGCTTACTCAGTAGCTAGCAATTTCCATACAAAGAGTCACAATAATTCAACAGGCATATGTTCAACGCAACCCTATTTATTCACCTGTTCAGACTTTCAATATGATTAACCATTTGACCAAACTTAATCTTAACCTCAGCCCAAAAACCTAAACTAACCTGGTAATCATTACAAGCTAGCATAACAGAAGTCCTCAACAGCCACCTTCTGATAGTTTGTATGCAAGGAAAAGTTCCTAGAAGTCAAAACCATGAAACAGGATGCTACAAAGTTCATCTTTAAAATGCAAGGTTAAGGTTTTATTGTGGTGCTGGTGCTATTTTTGACTGAAACATAGATGGAACGGAGGAGTCGGATGTGGTGCAGTAGAAATTACCTTATGACCAAATGTCAGCTCTGAAGAAGACTCGATTACTGAAGAAGTCGTCTCAGCTTGGGAGAAGTTCGAAAGTGAAACTTTGAACTCTATAACTTTTGCTTCTTGAACCAATCACCATCTTTAAGCGTTAAGTTTCACAAAGTACATAGAAGACCATACTCACCACAGGTTATCACAATAATTGTCAATACTTCTGAATGCTAAGACTCCAACTACTTTAACGCCACCTGTCAAAAGAGAAATTTATCAGATCAGCTAAATTACCAAAGCCACTTGAAGTGCAGTGAGAAGTTCATCAAGTAAGAGCGTAAACAATGCAAAGATTACTGGTATGAACCATTGTGATAACAAAGAATCCACGGGCTCCAGGGCAGTGTTAGTCATTTGGTTTTCTCCATAGCATAAGCCTACCAAAAGTATTTGCAATCGTGAGTTTTTGAGTAGTAAAGAACAGTTTGAAATATTATGGGCAATCATGACGTTTTCTTTTCAAATTTCTCAAGTCAACGATCAGAAACCAAGACCACATTCAATATATTTCCTAATCAATTTCAAACAATTCCAGCATGTTTAGACAAGTTCAAATTTTCCCATTTTGGCCTCAGAGTATATTTTGAATCAGATTTATGTTCATCATGTTCAAATCAAGAATGGAGGGCAACATCGTAAAGACGTCGCCAACAACCAATTCTTTCCCATTTGGATTAAGCAAACCACCAGAATCAGATTCAAATCAAGTTTTTTTCAAAAACTTTCCAAATTTGAAAACCAAGCAACAAATCGTATCAATTAATCTCAAGACAATACCGTTCCCAAACCTTCCAAATTGAGAAATCACATCAAATCGTATCAGAGTATTTCAAAACAATTTCAAGTTCTAAACTTTCCAAATCTAAAAAACCAAATCAAATCGTATCACAATCAAATGGTATCAATCAGCATTAAAAAACTTCCAAAAGAAATCCTCATTGGCCATCTCTATATAAAGGGACACATTCCATCAGAAAAAGGGACGAAAATCAGAGATCACATATCAAATCCTAATCCACAATCACACGAAAATCACCAAGTTTCGCCACCAAACCCACACAAAATACAGAGATTCAAAAACACATTCATCATCATCTCAACAGCCAGAGAAAGACAGAAGCAGAAGAAGAACAACACCGAAGGCAACAAATCGTACAAAGAGGTAAAGAGAGAAAGAAGATCTTCCCTGAACGATTCACGACGACGTCGCCACCGTCACCGACCACCTTTCTTTTTTCTTATTTTGCTTTGAATCATTGCATCTTGTATATGTAATACTCTCAATATAATGAAATCGGGGTATGGGCTGTGTGGGGTGGGGTTTTTGCTTGTTGATTTTGTTTGATTCGGAGAGGATGAGAGAGGCGGCGAGAATTAGGGTTCCAAAGACCCTGATTTGCAGAGAGAACGGAATAGTGAGGTTCGCTCATTTTCTTTTGTTTTGTCTCACGTATAATCCTGTACACTACACACACGATGCACCACCTTGCACCCTCGCTTATTTTCTGTTTGATCACGTGCACACGCATCTAGTGGTTGAGATTTGAGGGTCCATCGTGGACTCTCTCTCCCTTCACGCGTTTGATCCCTCCGTTTCCTTTTCTTTTCTTTTTTTTTAACCTTTCTAAATCTTTTTTTTTTAATTAAAAAACAATTAGTTTTTATGTAAAATATAACTTAACTTTTCTTTTAATATATAACTGACAAAACCTTTTTTTAGTAAATCTTTTATAATAAAAATTATTTCATTAAAACACTAAAATTAAACTTTTTTTAATTAATAAACTCTTAATAACTTTTTAATAAACTTTAATACTAAATAATCCTTTTAAAATTAATTAAGAAAATCTTTATCTTTTTCAATTTAAAAATAATCCCAATAAAATATAAACCTTTTTTATGGTACAACTTTTTTTTTTAATTATTAACACAAATAATAGTAAATCTTTTTCCTAAGATTATTTAATCACCTTTTTCATTAATAAAAATACTTAATAACCTTTTTCAAAATTAATATTAACTTTGTATCTAAAATAAGAATATAAAACTTTTGCAAATATTAAATTTAAGATCATTTTCATAAGTTAAGACTTTAATCTTTTTCTAAATTAATAATAATCTCTAATAACTTTTCAAATCAATAATAGATCCATGCTAATCTCCCCTCAATTCAACTTTTCTTATAGTTATTAGAATCCATCATCGTACGCTTGAATATTTCTATTATCTTGTTTGTATCTTGTTTGATGCCATGTTTTTGTATGCTTATCTTGTTGAATATATGTTTGTTTTCTGTATGTCTAAACCTTTTCAAAAATACAAAAACTCTCGATCCAACGTCGAGCCCCATTTTCTACCCATATAAGTCGATTGCCTTTAGGCATCGCATTCAACCTTTTTGGTCACTATACACTAAAGCTAGCCCACTTTGCTAGTACGCACTAATAATCTAAGTTAGTCCCCTCGATATTCCAAAGGAAAGGTACCCTAATATTTACTGCCATGTCATAGGACTAACTTTAGAACCCTTGGCCTTAGCATTCGGAGTCGCCGTACTCCACGTCTCGCCGTAGACACTTAGAATCTTAGCCTTAGGATCGGAGTTGCCGCACTCCAAGTAAATGCTCCGCCGCGAACATTTACAATCCTACCCCTCTTAAACCAACCTATAACTTTAGAGTCGCCGCACTCTATGTAAGGTCTTGCCCAAGACTTTACCTCCCCTTGGAACCTTGACCCCGTCAAGAAGTTCCTCTTCTTAGAACTACGCATTACTCTGATTCTACTCCCGAGGATACGTAGGCACAAGGCACGATACCTTGTCGAGTATACTTAGATACTAACCCCTAGGGTTTTAACCTTTAGCATAAGCGAGTAAGAGATAACATAAGATACTAACGAGAGGTTCTCGTAGAGTACTACGTGTAGCGAGCGATTTTGGGCGCGGTTCTTAAGCGCTGTCGCTCTCTGGGGTTAGTTTACTACAGGTCGATTCATTTTTTATCCTATTGTGAGCTGACTAAGGAAGGGAAATATATGTCTCCAATTAACGCTGCTTGCATACTGAGTTTAAACAGCGGTCTGTTAAGTTACGGATGCTATATGGTAATGGGACCTTTCTTTCTTCTTACTTTATTAAGGTGGAAAACTGGGACTGTTCATGGGGAATTTGTCAAATTGGGTGGAGATAGGGGACTTTAGGTTTTTTTATTAGTGTGCTCGCTAAGATCTTTTCTTTCAATCTTATGCCTACGTATTCCCGTTTACCGAAACAGGGAAATCAGAGCGTTCGTAGTTCCTCCTATTCTATGGGAGGAAATGGTGTTTTGGTGTCTTGTTCAAAGCCCAAGACATGAAGTGATAGGTAGTTTGTATCTTGTTCAAAGCCCAAGATATGAAGCTAAAAGTGATTTGTATCTTGTTCAAAGCCCAAGATGTGAAGCTAAAGGGTGTTGACTTTAGAGAGAATTTGTTATCTCTAAAGAGGGGGTTGTATGTCACAACTGTTTATAAAGGAGAATTACTTTAACTGGGATATGTGAATCCAGCAATGCCATAATTTCCTTTATAGGGGATTTCCAACCTGAAGGAGAAGACTTTAACTCAGTGTAGAGCAATGATATCTTTCCTTAGGAATTTCTCATGCTAAAAGAGGGACAGTGGCATGGATGTAGATGATCCAGAGGCTTGCCGCTTACAGCAATTAGATGAAGGGGAAGCAGTTATTGATGTTTGTGTACTGTGAACGAGGCACAACTTTGATGCTAAAAGGTTGATTGGATCAACCAGTGGTTTTCTTATACAAAGCCTAAGAGGAGGCTAATATGTGTCTCGTACAAAGCCCGAGAGAGAGGCTAAAAGGTTTTGACTTAACGAGGGAATCTTTTGGTATCTCGTATAATGCCCGAGATGGAGGTTTTTTGACTCAACAAGAGAGTTTTTGTATCTCGTACAAAGCCCGAGATGGAGGCGAAAGGGGTGATTGACTCAACGAGGGAGTCTCTGGTATCTCGTACGAAGCCCGAGATGGAGGCTAAAATTGTTAGCTCCACTAGGGAGAATCATTGCACAAAGCCCAAGAGGAGGCTATTGTTGCTGTTTCAATTGAGTGACAGGTCCAGTATACTGATTTTGAAAGAGAAAATCAGTTCTTATATGAGCAATGCTGTACTCAAGGATATGATTCGAGGATCAGGGTTATTTCCTTGTCTTTAAGGAAGTGGGAAATCCGAAGGGTATTGAGACTGTACGAGTCTACGGGTTTTCTTCCTATTTAACGAAGGGGTCACTTGAGAATGTCTTTGAGACTCAAGGATGTTAGACTGTCCGTGTCTAGAGTTTCATCTTTTGTACTATGCTTTGAGAAACAGTAGTAGACTCTTTGAAAGGACTGTTCTATGAAGATGACTAAGTTCTGTTCCTATACCTCTAGGAGGTCGTCGGGACAATTTGTACGAAGCCCAAGAGGAGGCTGGAAACTTTTAAGAAGCCGATGGGTCCTTGTACGAAGCCCAAGAGGACGCTATCATTCCCGGAGGAAGAATCATTATACGAAGCCTAAGAGGAGGCTGTGAACACTTCTAAGAAGCCGGCAGGTCCTTGTACTAAGCCCAAGAGGAGGCGGGGTTGCTTTTAGGAAGCCTGTGGGTCCTTGTACGATGCCCAAGAGGAGGCTGATGCTTTTAAGAAGCCGATGGGTCCCCAAACCCCGAGAAATTCAAGACAGGCTATTCACAAGGAATAGATCAAGCCAGGAAAGTTCGAGAATTTGGAAGAAACTCAAAGATGCCATTCACGGAGAATACATTCATCTCTGGGAGTAGAGTTTCTTGACAATTCCTAATGAGGACAGCCGAAGAGAAGACTGTATCTGGTGATCCTATTGGGATCTAGTTGTCTATTTCTTCGAATAAACGAAACGGATTTTTCTAGTTCTAGACGTAGTTGTCGGGGAAACTCTAAATATCTATACTATTATTACACAGTTGATATGAGTTTATGAAACAAGACTTACAGCGAAACAGCCCCACAATACAGTTATATGTATATGAAAGCGGTAAATGAAAGCATATAAACACTTACTCGGTTGTAGAGCTTCCATGTTGTTTGGTTAGTTGTTCAACAAAGAAAAATTGAAAACAACAGTATATTCAAAATCAAAAGAGAAAGTGCTTTGAAAAAGAAAGATTTGGGGCTTACAGCTCAAGGAGAGGCCCAGGGTTTTATCAGCGAGCGCACTGTTGAATTTGTACAGAGGGACTTATACAAGTGACTGAGGCCCAAAAAGGTTTTCCGTACAAAGGGATGGGTCTTAAACTCTCTCAAGAGGCCCAAAAAGTTTTAAGGAAAAAGAGTGGGGCTTATTACACGAGGGTAGGCCCAAATGATTTTTCTGTTTAAAATGGCGATTGCGCCGAGATTTTCTTTTAACGCATGGGGGCTTATACAATATCTGAGGCCCAAAGTTGTTTTTGGTTAAAAGGGGGTTGGGTCTTACACTCTAATAGAGGCCCAAAAGTTTTGAATGGGTCTTATAGCTCAAGGAGAGGCCCAATTGTTATTTTTCAAAAGGGCGACGATCGCGCCGTTTGTTTTTTACGGTATCGGGACTTATACAATATACTGAGGCCCAAAAATGATTTGGTCAAAAAAGGATTGGGTCTTACACTTTATTAGAGGCCCAAAAGTTTTGAATGGGTCTTATAGCTCAAGGAGAGGCCCAATTGTTATTTTTCAAAAGGGCGACGATTGCGCCGTTTGTTTTTTACGGTATCGGGACTTATACAATATACTGAGGCCCAAAAATGATTTGGTCAAAAAAGGATTGGGTCTTACACTCTATTAGAGGCCCAAAGTGTTTTGAAAACGATTTATGAGGGTTGAATTAATCCAAAACCCTAATTTATTTTCAAAAATGTATTTAATTGAATACAAATTCAATTAAAATGATCAAAATTGTTTAACATATGGAAAACAAATTGTGATCTTGGATTAATGCTTCAAAAATTAAGTATTGACCTACAAAATAATTAGAAGGCATTAAAAGTTGCAAAATCAAGGTGGAAAAAATATTTTAAATGTTAAAAACAATTAAAACATTAATTCTTTGCAAAAATATCAATTATACAAAATAAATAATATTTTTGGGATTTTTTGGGAAAATAAAATATTTTAACATTTTTGTGAATTATTAAAAAAAGAATCAACTCAAAATCATTAAAACTCAGAGAGAAATTAATTTTTGAATCAATTAAATAAAATCACAAAAATTCAAATATTCAAATATTGGAAAATGGCGCCAAGAACAAAGGCAACAACACGCACGTTTTTCAGTTTTACCCAGATTTGCATTTTCTCTCCAATCTCACTGAATACTTAATCATATCATGCAATCCACATACCAATCAACTCGTTTCAACCTCACGATCATGTCTATGGTATTTAATTTCATTTAAATTAAACATATAACAAGAAATCATGAAAAATCCTCAAGAACCCTAATTTCTGCATGAAGGCTAGGATTTTTGATACACGATTCAAACAATGCAATTAATTGAGGGGAAACATTCCATGCATGATTATGAACATATGGCCAAATTATTGTGCAGCAAAAATTGCATGGATCATAGAGTTAGAAGAGCTCATGCTTACCACTTGCAGCTGGTGATCGTGATTTATGTTGGAGGTATTACAGCTAGGTTCCAATGATCTGGATAGCTTCCCTAGGTGCCATGGAGTGTGTATGAATGCTTGGAATGGATTGAAATGATCTGGAACTTGAGATGGTACCCCAACTGCAAATCTATCAAGAACTTGAGCAATTGGCTGGTGATTTTGTGAAATCTGTGTTCCATATGTTATGAGAGTGTTTCGATCACTTCTATATGATGTATGTGAGGTGTGTGTGTGATTGGTTTGATTGGAAAAGCTCTCAAACTCAAAACCCGATAGTGACTTGCCTTAGAAGGCAAAATTAGAGTGAAAGAAGAGTTTTTGAGGAAAGCATCTGTTTGATGGCTTTGGTGTACTCAAACTGATTACAACTGAGCTCTATTTATAGTAGAGCAAGTTTGTTTTGCAAGGAATAGTGAATGGTAACTGCTGAGTAGGTTTGGCCAATGTTGGCAAATGAAAATCCAAGCCTCCTCTAGCCATTGACTAGAGGTTAGGGCACAGGCTGCTGGTCCCCTTGGTCTTGGATAAGTCTTGACTGAATTCAGTTGAGAATGGCTCAGTCCATGCCACCTTGATGCTTCCATTGAATGCTCCAATCCAAAATTGGAGTCTTGTCCCTATTTTGGCAATTCTAGGTTCAACATGTTATTTCTTGTTCCAAAGACTTTGGAGGCTTGGCTCAGTGATTGTCCCCTTTAGATTCAATCCTCAGAGGTGTCCAAGTGGATAGGAGCATTTGGATTTCGCTGATTTTGGCAAATCGACCAAAAGTGAAAAAATCTGCCTTGCCTTGGCAGATTTCAGCAAGGCAACTTGCCAATGTCATATCTCATGACTCAAATTGAATTTGGTAATGTTCTTGGCCATTTTGGAAAGCCCTTACATGATACAACAACTGTTTGAACATGTTTGGTTTTGATCTCTTTTGAATCCAAGTGAAAAATCCCCCTACATTTGGCAAAAAGTAAGGTAAAATCCGACTTTGTGAAATTTTCACTAAGTGTTGGAACAAAGTGACTTTTCTTGATTTTGATCACTCCATAACTCAAAATCCATGAGGAATTTGGACATAGGTCAGTATGAAGCTTTTGTAGAGGGCAGTGAGATCTATAAATCAAGCTTTGAATGGGGAACAATGGCCTTGTGGTTTAGGAGTTATGATCCTCCAAAGTTGGCGCATTAGTGTCACTTTTTCCATAACTTAGAAATTTTTCTAAGTTTTTATGGTTACCCCTTTTACAAGTTATCCCACTTTCTTTGATTTTTCTTGATGAATAATGATTCAAATCATACATTAACATCATTTTAGGGTTAAAAATCCATTTTGGTGAAAAATCTCAAAAAGTCAAAGTTGACTTTTGTGCACAGTTGACTTTTTATCAGATGAATTCCAAACTGTGCAATTCTACATGAAATCATGTCCTTGACCTAAATCAAACTTGATGTACATGTTCCATGGGTGTCATAGGGTATATTTAATCATGTCTTAGGGCTTGGGAGCATGTCCTGGTCAAAAGTCAAAGTTACAGTTGACTTTCCTCGCGAAACCCTAATTGTGGTGCAGATGAAATTGAGACTTGTTGCTCAAGCTTCTTGGATTAATCCATTGTTCCAAATGGATCAATATAGTTCATTAGAGACCCTCAAACCCTCTCTTGAGGTCTTGGCTCATACTTGCCCTAAAAGTCAACTTAGGGGTGAATTAGGTCAAGAAACCCTAATTCCTGATTTTTGATGAATGCATCCCCTGAGGCAAAATTGACTTGATGATTGGGTCCATGAGGTTCCATGGAGTATATTAGGTTGTGTTTTGGATCATTGGCTTATGCCCAAATGAAAATTTTCCATCTGGAGGCCCTGGTCGACCAAAACCCTAATTTGGTGACACTGTCGATCTTGAGACTTGATCCACCTAGAAGGGAGCAGCCTTGTGCTTGATCCTTGAAGTGGGAGCCCTTTTGATCCATTGTGGATGTTTGAGAGGCTAGACAAGTTGAAGATCATGTTATTCCTTGATTGATCCTTTGCCTAAAAGCTCTGAGAGGGCTTGAAACCCTAAGTCTAATTGTAGTGAATGCTCAACAACCCTTGAGGCATTTGATGAGGCATGATGGTTCATCCATATTGTGATGATGATTTGCACAATGATGGGAAATCTCAGTGGTCAAAATTTGGAGTATGACAGATGCCCCTATTTAATCTTCTTGGACCCGAAGGTGTGAATGACGAAGGTATTCGGACATTCGGGGTGCAAGAGGATTAAATATCGGAATACCCAAAATTTTGATGGTGGTTATGAATGGTAGCTTACGCATTCATCTTCTTTAGCTAAGCGATGATGCTTAGAAAAGGTAAACTTCCCCTCGATCCTGGTCTTCAGCCAAGGAGATGGTCTCAGTTTCCTTTTGGGATAAACCTCCCCTCGATCCTGGTTTCCTACCAAGGAACTGGTCTTAGTTTCTCTTGTTAACTTCCCCTCGATCCTGGTTCCCTACCAAGGAACTGGTCTTAGTTTCTGATTTAAACTTCCCCTCGATCCTGGTTTCCTACCAAGGAACTGGTCTAAGTTTCTTTTGTCAATAAACTTTATTGACAAGGGACGCTATTCGTAGCAGTTTTCCTCAAACTTCTCGCCGGATTTTCCTGGGGAGATGCCATTTGACGAAAAAAAATTGATGTCAGAGTTGCTGGGGGAACCCAGTCGTCTGAGTTGTAGAGTTGCACAAACTTCTCTGTTGGAGACGCCATTTGCCGACTCTATCTGGGGAAAGCGAGTCTCTTGAGAGGCTGCTTTTGCGTGGGATCTTACATCATACTTTTCTCGGGATCTTCCCAGAGAAATGCCATATGATGGGGTCCAATTTTGAGGTGCCGATGACCTTTTCATCAGCGGTCTTTTCGGAGCGAAACTGGCATATGCTGCCGAATCTTTGATTACGAGGCTTTCTCTGTGGATTTTCCTTAATCCGGGAAAGCAAGGATATCATCTTCAATGGCGAAGAGTGATGCTGACTGAAAGTTCCTCTGGTTTTTCAGAGGTTCAAGTTATCAAAGTGGTCAAGGGCCAACTTCCTTCCAGAAATAAACTGGAGGCGAGGTTGTTCAAACGCAGCGTTTCCTGACGAGGCAAGAACTGACAACTCGATTGAGAGAACTTCTATCACTAGGGGACAACACCGACTAGAGTGATAGTGATGCAATATGAAATGTAAATGCAAATCAATAATGCATGATGTATGTATGTATATGCTGACAAAACTGACGCGACACACAAACTAAAAGATGAACATGACTGGATACTCGGCCGTCGCGGGGCGACAAAAGTATCGCTGGTTCAAGATAGCAATTCCACCTTGCTTAGGAAGGATAGTCCCTGTTGGGAGCTATGTTGGTCGGGCTTAGGAGATGAGAACTCGGCCGAGGCGTGTCAGGTGAAACAAGGTCTCTGACACAGTTGATCCCTTCATTCAGGCGTACTGGGTTAGAAGGAGTACTTTGATTCTGCACTTTGAGGTTCGATTACTTCTGGAGAAGCGACCGATGTTCTTCTGATGTTCAACAGTCAAAAGAAATTGCCGACTTTATTAAAAAGCAGAAAAAGTTTTAACAAGTAAATTCATTTTTGTTTTATTTCAAGAATCGTTAATCATGTTAACAACGTCGTTCTATAAAGCTAAAACAAATAAGAATTACAAACAAAAGCACAAAGGCTCAAATTTTATTGATAAAATGGAGATCAGCCAAACGCGTGATTCCAAAGAGTATTTACAAAGTTAGAAAATGGTAATTTACAGGGAAAAGGGCTACGTTGAAACATAACGACCGCTATCCTTCTACCAACTTTGAATTCGGGGCATCCTGAGCTTCTGTCGAAGATGAACCTGACTGGAGTTTTTTGACGGATGATGTAACTGCTGCTGAGGGACTTGCCTCTGTTGAACATAGTTACTTGCCATTATCCCTAACTTTTGCCTGGATTGTACTGTGATGTTTCCAATCCACCGGGATGATTTTTTTTTCTCTGTCTCTAACTTTTGCCTGGACCGCCCTTTCGGGTTTTCAATCCACCGAGACGTTTTTTTTTTTAGTTTAGGCGAAGTATTTCTTGACTACATCAACATTTGTGGGGTAGGCAAATTCCTCTCCGTCCATGGTTGCAAGTCTCAAGGCGCCGCCTGAGAAAGCTTTCGTGACCACATAGGGGCCATCATAATTCGGAGTCCATTTACCTCTCGAATCAGTGAGAAATGATTGTATCTTTTTGAGCACGAGGTCTCCTTTTCTGAAGACACGAGGTCGGACCTTTTTGTCAAACGCCCTCTTCTTTCTCTGTTGATACAATTGACCATGGCATAGTGCCGTTATTCTCTTTTCTTCGATCAAATTCAGTTCGTCGTGTCGACTTTGACACCATTCAGCTTCTAAAAGCTTAGCTTCCATCAATACTCGGATTGACGGGATCTCTACTTCTATGGGGAGCACTGCTTCCATGCCATACACTAGAGAGAAAGGGGTTGCCCCTGTTGAAGTGCGAACAGATGTACGATAACCGTGAAGAGCAAAGGGTATCATCTCGTGCTAGTCTTTGTAGGTTACAACCATCTTTTGAACGATCTTCTTGATGTTCTTGTTAGCCGCTTCTACCGCTCCGTTCATCTTGGGTCGGTAGGGAGATGAGTTATGGTGTTCGATCTTGAACTCTGCACACAACTCTTTCATCATCTTGTTGTTCAAGTTAGATCCATTATCAGTAATGATCTCGCTTGGAACACCATAACGGCAGATGATATTGTTTTTGATAAATCGGACCACCACTTGTCGGGTTACATTGGCGAATGACGCTGCTTCGACCCACTTGGTGAAGTAGTCAATGGCTACTAGGATGAATCGATGTCCGTTTGAAGCCTTGGGCTCAATCATGCCAATCATGTTGATTCCCCATATCGAGAATGGCCATGGGGAAGAGAGAACTTTGAGATGCGTTGGCGGTACATGGATTTTGTCTGAGTATATCTGACATTTGTGACACCTCCTCATGTACTTGTAGCAGTCGGATTCCATTGTCAACCAATAGTACCCTGCTCTGAGAATTTTTCTCGCCATTGTGTGTCCGTTGGCATGAGTGCCAAAGGATCCTTCATGAATTTCTTTCATAAGCATGTCTGCTTCTGGTCTGTCTACGCATCGGAGCAAGACCATGTCAAAATTTCTCTTATAGAGAGTGTCACCGCTCAAGAAGAAGTTTCCAGCTAGTCTTCTGACGGTTTTTCTGTCTTTTCTTAGTGCCCCAGGTGGGTACTGTTATTTCTGAAGGAAGCATTTGATATCGTGATACCAAGGTTTGTTGTCTATGACTGCTTCGATCGTGAAGACGTAGGCGGGCCGTTCAAGGCGCATTATGTCGATCTTAGGTAGGTTGTTCCATTGACCTACACTAATCATGGAAGAGAGGGTGGCTAAAGCGTCAGCCATATGATTCTCATTACGAGGGACGTGATGAAACTCGACTCTGTTAAAGAAGGGTAACAACCTTCTTGCATAGTCTTTGTAAGGAATCAATCCTGATTGGTATGTGTTCCAATCTCCTTTTATCTGATTGATAACCAAGGCTGAGTCGCCGTATACGTCCAAGTTCTTGATCCTTAAATCAACCGCTTCTTCGAGACCCGTGATACATGCTTTGTATTCGGCCTGGTTGTTTGTACATTTGAACGTAAGTCTGGCAGTGAAAGGAATGTGGGTACCCTGAGGGGTAACAATGATTGCCCCAATTCTATTTCCGTAATGATTGACTGCTCCATCAAAGATAAGTCCCCATTGGGAACCTGGTTCTGGCCCTTCATTGGGTAGCGGTTCATCACAGTCTTTCATCTTTAGATACATGACATCTTCGTCTGGGAAGTCAAACCCGACTGATTCCTGATCGTCAATCGGTTGATGAGCCAAATGATCGGCTAAAATACTTTCCTTAACGGCTTTCTGAGCGTGGTACTCTATGTCATATTCTGATAGCAACATCTGCCAACGGGCAATCCTTCCCGTGAGAGCAGGCTTTTCGAAGACATACTTGATTGGATCCATTTCGGAGATTAACTAAGTAGTGTGACGAATCATGTATTGGCGAAGACGTTTGGCTGCCCAAGCCAAAGCGCAACAAGTTTTCTCAAGCATCGTGTACCGAGTTTCGCAGTCGGTGAATTTCTTGCTCAAATAGTAAATGGCAGACTCTTTCCTTTTAGTTTCGTCTTGTTGGCCAAGTACACATCCCATTGAGTCCTCTAGGACTGTGAGGTAGATGATCAGTGGTCTTCCTTCCACTGGAGGTGATAGAATCGGAGGATTTAACAGATATTCCTTGATACTATCGAAGGCGGTTTGGCAATCTTCTGACCAAACGCAATCCTGGTTCTTTTTGAGTAATTTGAAAATTTGCGCACACGTGGCGGTCATAAGGAATATGAACCTGGAGATGTAGTTCAAACGTCCCAGGAATCCTCTGACTTGTTTTTCAGTTTTTGGAGAAGGCATTTCTCGAATGGCCTTGACCTTGTCAGGATCAACCTCAATCCCTTTCTGGCTGACGATGAACCCTAGTAGTTTCCCTGAACGGACACCGAAGGTGCACTTGTTAGGATTCAAGCGGAGCTTGAATTTTCTTAAACGTTCGAACAACTTTGACAGATGTTCAACGTGCTCATTCTCTGTTTTTGATTTTGCAATCATATCATCAACATATACCTCGATTTCTTTGTGTATCATGTCATGAAACAGAGTATTCATGGCCCTTTGATAGGTTGCCCCAGGGTTCTTCAAACCGAACGGCATTACCTTCTAACAAAAGGTGCCCCATGGGGTGATGAACGAAGTTTTCTCCATGTCTTTCGGCACTATTTTGATTTGATTATAGCCCGAGAATCCATCCATGAAGGAGAAGACTTTGAACTTTCCTGTACTGTCTACCAGCATGTCAATGTGTGGTAAAGGAAAGTCATCCTTTGGACTTGCCTTGTTAAGATCCCTGTAATCAACACACATTCTGACCTTTCCGTCCTTTTTGGGAACGGGTACGATGTTGGCTAACCATTGAGGATATTCAGATGTAGTGAGGAAACCTGCGTCAATCTGTTTTTGTACCTCCTCTTTGATTTTGATGGCCATGTCCGGATGAGTCCGTCTCAACCTTTGTTTTACTGGCGGACATTCCAATCTTAACGGTAAGTGATGTTCCACGATGCTGGTATCCAACCCTGGCATATCCTGATAGGACCAAGCGAATACATCGGGGAATTCTTTGAGAAGCTTTATCAAACTCTCTTTGGCAGTTGGACTGAGCAGTGCCCCAATCTTGATTTTTTTTCTCTCTTTTTTCGAACCCACATTGATCGTCTACAACGGCTCTTTGTGAGGTTCAATGGACCTTTCCTCTTGTCTGAGTAATCGGGAGATCTCTTCTGGAATTTTGTCGTCAACTTCTTCTTTAGCCTCGAATACCGGGAACTCAAAGTCGGGAGAAGGCATCAGATCGTATGTTTCAATGGGGTTTAAAACAAGCAATCTGCATGACGTGATGATTCATGTTTAGAAGAGATAGAGAGAATGCAAGTGTATGCAGTGTATTATTTTTTATTACTGCTTGTTTTTATTTGAATTGTTTTTTAGGATTACCATTTTCTGAGAAAAGCGAAAAGAGAAAACAGCAATAAATGCGGAAATTACAGAACGACGTTATTTTATTAATGAACAAGTCGATCCTTGAAACTACAACCCTATAAAACAAAACTCTGTCGCTTTGGGCTAAGCGAAGAGGGAAAATTTATAGAAAGCGAGCCCTATCAAAACATCTGTTTCACCTGGGCAGGGTGAAAGGTTAAAGATGGCAATTACTTTGACTGATGAACGATCTTCGGAACCTCGACGGCAACCCATTGGCGGCGAACTCCTCGGTGAATCACAAAATCTCGAACCTTCCTTGATTTGTCTTCAGAAATAACGCTGATTTCTGGTGGAGCAGGATCATTGGAATCTGTCTCCCAGGCAGAATTGTCGTAGGAGAATTCCTTTGTGGAATTTTGCAAAGCATTTATGCTCTCAGCTGTATCTCCCCATCCAGTTGACTGGATATCTTCGAGCCTGATACGAGAGCTTTCGGGAGCGGTGTACTTGACCATATAGTCGTATTTTCCACTCGGTTGTCCCAAGGTGTCCCACACTTCTTTCGAACTGAAGAAGTCATCCCTCTCGATGACGTTGACCTCGGGAAAAGCGTAGTTAATGAATTCTAGTCCTGCAAATGTTGTGAATTCATCGTCATGTTGAGTAGTTTCTAAATGACCTAAGTGTTGATCCCATGACATGGTGGGGACACAGGTATTCTGTTCAATGACGGTCAGCTGATTTTCATTGTTCGGCTGACTCTCTTGCCCCAAGTTTCCTGGGTAAGGCTGCCACATTGGCAGACCATCCATTGGGCCATAGTAGTTGTAGTCAAAATGGTATTTCATCAGAGTGTCCTCCTCTAATGAATTTGGCGGAGCACGACATCCTTCCGGATCACAATCCCCGTATATCATTTCGATGTCTGACCTGGGTATAAATCTCGGGCTCTCTGTAGGAAAGCAAAAAGGAGTTTGCGTTTCGTCCTGAGACATATAACCGTCCTTGTTAAGATAGGACTTCCACTTTTCCTCTGTGTCAAAGGGATCTTCCTCATTAATAGCATGTACTGCTTGAGACACTGGGTGAAGGAAACCTCCACTGTGGAAGAAATTTTGAAGGGGATGAAGACTTTCATCATTGGCAGCTGTCCGGGTACAGATTGCAGAAAAACCAAGACCCTTCTTTGTTTTATTGTCAATAGGAATGACAAGTTATCCCCATTCGGTTGTATCAGTACTCTCGACCGCTTTGATAGCATCTTTGTATGAGGAAATCGCAGTTCCTCCTTGGGACTGATTGTTCTTGCTTACCGACAGTGCTTGGAACTGCGTTCCAATAACCTCCTTGGGTTCTACGCAAGCAGATGATGATAAGTTACTCACGAGCAAGGCCTGTTCTCCACAGACTGTGACAAGTTGATCATTTTGAACGAACTTTAGCTTTTGGTGGAGGGTCGAAGTGACCGCTCCAGCCTGATGTATCCAAGGTCTTCCTAATAAACAATTGTACGTTGCCCGGATGTCCATGACCTGGAAAGTGACTTGGAAAGTGTGAGGACCGATAGTTATGGGAAGATCAACTTCGCCGATAACCGCTTTTCTGGATTCGTCGAATGCTTTGACGACGACCTCGCTGATTCTCATCGGAGGGCCTTTGAATGATAATTGCACCAAAGTGGACTTCGGCATAACATTCAGGGCTAACCCTGTGTCTACTAGTACGCTGGCTAAAGCATCGTCCTGACAGTTAACTGTAATGTTGAGTGCCATGTTATGACGGCGACCCTCTTCGGGTAATTCCTCATCACTAAATCCCAAATTATTGCAGGAAGTGATGTTAGAGACAATGATATCAAACTGTCTGATTGTTACATCCTGTTCCACAAAGGCTTGCTCCAAGACTTTCTGTAGAGCCTCCCTGTGGGCTTCTGAATTGAGTAACAGTGATAATACCGAGATCTTTGAAGGAGCCTGTAACAGCTGATCAACAATGTTATATTCACTCCTTTGGATGAGCTTCAGCATCTCATCATCGTTTTTTGAAAGGTCGGGATTACTGGATTGACCGACTGATGGATCAGGAGCTTCTGTCTGAAGTTCCTTTTCCTTGTTAGGTTCTCCAACTCCTCGGTTGAAGATTCGACCGCTCCGTGTTACACGACTGATGTCTGCAATATTCACGATGGAGGGTACTGGAATTTCCTTTCCATTTTCAATTTTCGTTGCACCGTATTTGTAAGGGATAGCCTTAGTTGATTCATACGGTAGTGGTCCCGGTAGATAGATGACTATGGGAACCTTCTGATTTTTCTGACCATCATAAGTAATCTCGATCCGTTCCCGGTTGGGAGCTCTAGATTCGTCAAGTAGAGGGATGATGGCAAAAACATCCCTGGTCCTATGATGACCAGAGATTGTGACAACATCCTCAACTTGATCGGCAAGGTAGTCCGGCGCCCAGTTGATGGGTCCAGAACCCGGATATGGGCGAATCTCTCCACGATCCACCTGACCCTGAAGAGCTGCTCTCACAAGGTAACACCCTTGGTTACTTTCCGAACAGACACTACAACGGTCATAATTGTGTGGTGGCACCTGGCCACGCCCACTTTGAATACAATGTAACCTCACTAGGTTAGCTTCCACAGATCGGACATCCTGACTCTGACGCCGAGTGGGGTTTCTGTTATTGATACTAATTTGCTGAGTATATTCATCCATGTAAATTGGCATCCACCAGTGATTTAACAAGTGCTGAAGTGCCTCCTAGACAAGGGTACAACCTCGATCGTTTTCACAACCTGCTTTACAGCTTTGATAGTCGTGTGATATTAAGAATCCGAGTCGGACCTGCTCAGCATGTAACTCTACCAAGTTGGTATTCATCACGCGAATATCAAAGATCTGAACCATGTTGATCTGATAAGGGTTCCTATCATGGTAGTCTTGGATCCATCCAAGATCCATCTGACACTGGAGGGCCTCTTGTATGAAAGAGCATCCCTGTTTGTTTACCGAGCAAGTCAGACAGGAACTGTAATTGTGTCGTGGCAGATTATGATACTGGCTTTGCCTTGAGTGCATTGCCACTAAGTTGACATTCATTGCACAGATGTCGTGGTTCTGAATGACGTTGGAGTTCGTATAGACCATGTTAACTCCACAAACTCGGTGCTCTTGGATCCATCCGAGATCCATCTGTTCCTGTAGAGCTGCTTGCACTACAGAACATCCTTGATTGTTCTTAGAGCAGACATCACACTGGTGATAATTATGAGGTGGCATATGGCCGTACCCACTCTGTCTACAACGCATCTTGACCAGATTGGTCTTTAACAAGAGTACATCATGAATTTGATTGACATTGTTAAATTCTTTCTCAATTAAATTGACTGCAGCTTTCTCATGTTGAGGCAGCGGGTTTGTGAGAACATTGGGATTCGTATCTTTGAAAGATAGGAGCCCGCTCCTAACAAGCTTTTGCACGTCAGATTTGAAATTGAGACAATTCTCTATGTTATGCCCTGATCCTCCTTGATGATAAGGGCATGTTTGATCCATCTTAAACCAAAAAGGCGGATTTTCCGGTACTGTAAGAGGAGACTTAGTCTGGATGTGCCCTTTAGCCAGTAGTAACGGAAATAGTTCTGCGTACAACATGGGTATAGGATCAAACCCTGATGGTCGTGTTGTACGGTTGTTGTTATATGGAGGATGAGCCTGCTGAAGAGGCTGTTGTGTCCTTTGCTGATTAGGTTAGCTCTGCGTAACCTGAGGTTGATACGTAGGAATATGCACATGGCCGAAAGCAGGAGTTACAGCTGCTACTGGTTGATAACGTCACCTTTGCTTTCCGAGAGAGATATTCCCAATATCTTGCTCTTTTTTCTTAGGGAGAGCACTACCGTATCGTTTTGTACTGCTTGATGGTCCAGCGTCTTTTGCCAAACGTCCTTCTCGGACGGCTTCCTCAAGACGAACTCTCATGCCCACCATCTCGGTGAAGTCACTGAGCGCATTGTCAACCATTCTATCATAGTAAAATGAGCTTAAGGTCTTCAAGAAGATCTTTGTCATCTCTTTTTCCTCAAGAGGTGGACAAATCTGAGCGGCAATTTTGCGCCATCTCTGAGCGTACTCCTTAAAGGTTTCCTTGTCCTTTTGTGACATTGATCTGAGTTGATCTCTGTCGGGTGCCATGTCCAAATTCTATTTGTATTGTTGGACGAAGGCAGTACCAAGATCTCTGAATGTGCTGATCGTGGTACGGTTTAAACCCATGTACCATTTTAATACGGCACCGGTTAAACTATCCTGGAAGTAGTGAATCAGTAGGTCCTGATTCTCCGTCTGAGCTGACATCCGCCGAGCGTACATCACCAGATGGCTCTGAGGGCAAGAGTTACCCTTGTACTTTTCAAAGTCGGGCACTTGAAATTTGTGCGGAACTTTCACATTGGGGACCAGACAAAGGTCTGCGGCGTCCTTTCCAAATAGATCCTGACCGCGAATGGCTTGCAGTTCCTTCTGCATTTCCAGGAACTATTCCTGGAATTCATCCATTCTATCGAACATAGTTTCCTTTTTACCAGAAGGTATCTGTGGAATCTGTCCTTCCGGGACAGTGTGCACCACAGGGGGTGGTACCGTGACTACGGCAGTGAATCTTGTCGTTTCCCGAAGTTTGTAACCTTTAGGAGTCTTCAGTATGCCCCTGGCATCTTCGCTTTCCCAAAGTTTGTAACCTTCAGGCCCAGCGGCTTCTGTCGCGATTCCTTGATCTTCAGTGATCGGCGGAACATATCCTTCCGGGATATAGTTAACAAGCATGCCCCAAGGACGATCTTTCGGCATTTGATACTTAGGATCAAACTTCTCCACTATAGGTGCTGAGGTGATCTCTGAGATCACAGTCCTTTGTAGCTGAGCTTCTGCCATGGCCTGCATGTCGTTACGAAGCTTTCTCATGTCCTCTCTCAGAGCGTCGATCTCTTCTATCAACTCTGTTTTCTTCCTCAAGATCATCCATCCTTTTCTGACGATTGGCCCGAGTATTGTACGAATGAGACAGTTTTACTCTAGAACCGAGACACAAACGTGAGATTCGTAGGTAAGAAGAATATGCGATGTGAGAATGATGAATGCAATGATTATATTAATTGTTTTTTGGTTTAATCAAAATAAACTTCGACAATTAGATTGCAAATATCAAACAATGGGGAAACCCATTTTTATTGAAATTCAAAGGATTGCGGAAACGAAAATACAGTAGATTACAAAGTGTAGAAACAGAAACCTAAGCTAATGGGTCCCGAGAGAACTCGGGTGCTGATTCTGGTATTTTCCTTTTCTTTGACCGGGGCTCTTGAGTCGTTGTCGGGTTGTCATTCCTTTGCCAGGTGAAAGGAGCGAGCAAATTCCTTTGGTCATCTTAATTCTCTACAGCATGTTGCTCCAAAATTTCAATCAGAGCATCTTTCTCTTTCAGTAGTTGATGTATTTTGATGCACTCTATGTCGAGGGTACGGTACTTATTCTTCCAAGACCTTCTCTTCTTTTGAACTTTGTTGAGAGTAACCTGAAGTTTTTCTATTTCCGTCATGAAATACATGACAGATTCCTTTGGCGGAAGAATTCCATAACGAGGATAAGGCATCTTTAGCTTGAGAGCTCTAGTTTATACCCAGTGGAGATAAGGCTCCACCGAGACACAATCCGGTTTTCCTAGAGACTCCCGTCCTTTCTTATGAACGTGTTTCCAAGCGTGCACTATTTCCATCTTTAGTGCTCTGTCACTTTCTCCTTCCTTGAAGAAAAGACCTTCCAGATGAGCATTCCGTGGGACGTGCCTCATCGGGTATCCAAATTGACGACGAACGAGAACTGGATGGTAATTGATTCCTCCCTTAGTTCCTATAAGGGGTACGTTGGGGAAGTTTCCACAACGGTCAATGATCCTGATTCCATCATAAATCCTATTACACCAATCTATGTCAGAGTTGGTGAGAGACATGATCTTCTACGACCAGCGCAAGGCACTCTTGTGATCCCAAAAAGCAGCAGACTTGGGCAAATGAGAGATAAACCATTTGTAAAGCAGAGGTACACAACATGTGATCTCCCCTCCGCTGTACAAATTTCCCAAGTGTACAGAATGATACGCATCTGCGAGCAAAGTCGGCACAGGGTTTCCAATGAGAAAAACCTAATGAAGTTAATGTCGACGAAGTTATTGATGTTGGGAAACAAAAATAACCCGTAGGTGAGCAAGACAAAGATGCTTTCAAATGCAGTTACGTTTCCTATACTGGCAAAATACAGGGCTTTCTTTGTTAAGAACTGGGCTGGCAAACCTTGGATGCCACCCTTAGTGGTTATGTGAGTCCTGACCTCAGACTCGTCCAAATGAATTGTTCTTGCAATGGTCTGATTCTTTGGAATTTCTTCCAGTCCAGAAAATGGAGCTTGATCTGTAATGTGTAGATCAATCATATGAGAATACTTCTCCAGCGTTGGTGCGAGCTGGTAATCCGGGAATGTGAAACAGTGATAGACCGGATCGTAGAACTGGATGAGTGCATCCATGATTCCCTCAATCACATGGACTCTTAACAGTGGTAGCAAACCTCCGTGCTTGGCTCTGAAAGCCTCTTGGTTTGTGATCATCCTCGCCAAACATCTTAAATCCTCTAGTTTTGGAACCTTGAAGGTATACCGATGGGTTCTCCTTCTACCGAAATCCATTAGCGTAATCCTTTTCTCTGATATTTGCAATCACAGTCTTAGTTTAATTTGAAAAACAGAGAGACTAGAAGAGAAAATCTTTTTAAAGTTTTAATGTTTTTTAAATGAATACATGAATGCAGCACACAAAAACATAGAAAAAACATGGGGTCAAAGGGTCGTTGTCATGAAGTCAAGGCTCTACCCATCCCCAAAGGTTTATACTAAGGTGATTTTTGTACCTGTACTCATTATCATCAGCTCCTCCCAGGAAAGCAAAACAACAAGCGGATCGCCAGTGAGTTGTAGAGCAATCTTAGAGTAAGTGCCATTCACCGAGAATAGATCACCAGCCTCAAATGAGGGTAGTATCGCGTGACAACTATTTCCGATAGTTTCCGCACTACAAAAGGGTTGGCTCCTCAGCTTCTCAGACATCACAATCGGCCCATTTCCTATGAGAGGGAATGGGTTGCATTGGTCAGCCTCCACTGAGGTTGATGGTCGACCTCGTCGCCATCACTTATCTTAAGTGTATACTCAATCTTTCCACATGCGGCATCACACGCATTCCCATTAGCAGAAAAATAAACAGGTGTATCAATTAGGAAAAGCAGCATATATATTTGTCCTAAACATCCTAGACCTTTAAAGCTATGAATCCTAAGTTCCTGACAGAAAATGGGTTCCCCGGCGGAAGCCCCAATCTGTGGTATTCACACAAGTGAAGAGAAAAAAGGTTAGAGGGGCCCCCCACTTTTCTGTGGTGGCCACCGCCATGAAAAAGATTTGTCCAAGGTTTTCACCTTTAAACGTTAAGAAAGAATGAGACGCCCCACGGTGGGCGCCACTTTTCTGTGGTGGCCACCGTCATGAAAAAGACTGGTCAAAGGATTAAAGCTGTAAGAAAGAACGAAAAGGCCCCACGGTGGGCGCCATTTTCTGTAGCGAGCGATTTTGGACGCGGTTCTTAAGCGCTGTCGCTCTTTGGGGTTAGTTTACTACAGGTCGATTCATTTTTTATCCTATTGTGAGCTGACTAAGGAAGGGAAATAGATGTCTCCAATTAACCCTGCTTGCATACTGAGTTTAAACAGCGGTCTGTTAGGTTACGGATGCTATATGGTAATGGGGCCTTTCTTTCTTCCTACTTTATTAAGGTGGAAAACTGGGACTGTTCATGGGGAATTTGTCAAATTGGGTGGAGATAGGGGACTTTAGGTTTTTTGATTAGTGTGCTCGCTAAGATCTTTTCTTTCAATCTTATGCCTACGTATTCTCGTTTATCGAAATAGGGAAATCAGAGCGTTCGTAGTTCCTCCTATTCTATGGGAGGAAATGGTGTTTTGGTGTCTTGTTCAAAGCCCAAGACATGAAGCGAAAGGTAGTTTGTATCTTGTTCAAAGCCCAAGATATGAAGCTAAAAGTGATTTGTATCTTGTTCAAAGCCCAAGATGTGAAGCTAAAGGGTGTTGACTTTAGAGAGAATTTGTCATCTCTAAAGAGGGGGTTGTATGTCACAACTGTTTATAAAGGAGAATTACTTTAACTGGGATATGTGAATCCAGCAATGCCATAATTTCCTTTATAGGGGATTTCCAACCTGAAGGAGAAGACTTTAACTCAGTGTAGAGCAATGTTATCTTTCCTTAGGAATTTCTCATGCTAAAAGAGGGACAATGGCATGGATGTAGATGATCCAGAGGCTTGCCGCTTACAGCAATTAGATGAAGGGGAAGGAGTTGTTGATGTTTGTGTACTGTGAACGAGGCACATCTTTGATGCTAAAAGGTTGATTGGATCAACCAGTGGTTTTCTTATACAAAGCCTAAGAGGAGGCTAATATGTGTCTCGTACAAAGCCCGAGAGAGGCTAAAAGGTTTTGACTCAACGAGGGAATCTTTTGGTATCTCGTATAAAGCCCGAGATGGAGGTTTTTTGACTCAACAAGAGAGTTTTTGTATCTCGTACAAAGCCCGAGATGGAGGCGAAAGGGGTGATTGACTCAACGAGGGAGTCTCTGGTATCTCGTACGAAGCCCGAGATGGAGGCTAAAATTGTTAGCTCCGTTAGGGAGAATCATTGCACAAAGCCCAAGAGGAGGCTATTGTTGCTGTTTCAGTTGAGTGACAGGTCCAGTATACTGATTTTGAAAGAGAAAATCAGTTCTTATATGAGCACTGTTGTACTCAAGGATTTGATTCGAGGATCAGGGTTATTTCCTTGTCTTTAAGGAAGTGGGAAATCCGAAGGGTATTGAGACTGTACGAGTCTACGGGTTTTCTTCCTATTTAACGAAGGGGTCACTTGAGAATGTCTTTGAGACTCAAGGATGTTAGACTGTCCGTGTCTAGAGTTTCATCTTTTGTACTATGCTTTGAGAAACAGTAGTAGACTCTTTGAAAGGATTGTTCTATGAAGATGACTAAGTTATGTTCCTATACCTCTAGGAGGTCGTCGGGACAATTTGTACGAAGCCCAAGAGGAGGCTGGAAACTTTTAAGAAGCCGACGGGTCCTTGTATGAAGCCCAAGAGAAGGCTATCATTCCCGGAGGAAGAATCATTATACGAAGCCAAAGAGGAGGCTGTGAACACTTCTAAGAAGCCGGCGGGTCCTTGTACTAAGCCCAAGAGGAGGCGGGGTTGCTTTTAGGAAGCCTGTGGGTCCTTGTATGATGCCCAAGAGGAGGCCGATGCTTTTAAGACGCCGATGGGTCCCCAAACCTCGAGAAATTCAAGACAGACTATTCACAAGGAATAGATCAAACCAGGAAAGTTCGAGAATTTGGAAGAAACTCAAAGATGCCATTCACGGAGAATACATTCATCTCTGGGAGTAGAGTTTCTTGACAATTCCTAATGAGGACAGCCGAAGAGAAGACTGTATTTCGTGATCCTATTGGGGATCTAGTTGTCTATTTCTACGAATAAACGAAACGGCTTTTCCTAGTTCTAGACGTAGTTGCCGGGGAAACTCTAAATATCTATACTATTATTACACAGTTGATATGAGTTTATGAAAGAAGACTTACAGTGAAACAGCCCCACAATACAGTTATATGTATATGAAAGCGGTAAATGAAAGCATATAAACACTTACTCGGTTGTAGAGCTTCCATGCTGTTTGGTTAGTTGTTCAACAAAGAAAAATTGAAAACAACAGTATATTCAAAATCAAAGGAGAAAGTGCTTTGAAAAAGAAAGATTTGGGGCTTACAACTCAAGGAGAGGCTCAGGGTTTTATCAGTGAGCGCATTGTTGAATTTGTACAGAGGGACTTATACAAGTGACTGAGGCCCAAAAAGGTTTTCCGTACAAAGGGATGGGTCTTACACTCTCTCAAGAGGCCCAAAAAGTTTTAAGGAAAAAGAGTGGGGCTTATAACACGAGGGTAGGCCCAAATGATTTTTTCGTTTAAAATGGCGATCGCGCCGAGATTTTCTTTTAACGCAGGGGGCTTATACAATATCTGAGGCCCAAAGTTGTTTTTAGTTAAAAGTGGGTTGGGTCTTACACTCTAATAGAGACCCAAAAGTTTTGAATGGGTCTTATAGCTCAAGGAGAGGCCCAATTGTTATTTTTCAAAAGGGCGACGATCGCGCCGTTTGTTTTTGACGGTATCGGGACTTATACAATATACTAAGGCCCAAAAATGATTTGGTCAAAAAAGGATTGGGTCTTACACTCTATTAGAGGCCCAAAAGTTTTGAATGGGTCTTATAGCTCAAGGAGAGGCCCAATTGTTATTTTTCAAAAGGGCGACGATCGCGCCGTTTGTTTTTGACGGTATCGGGACTTATACAATATACTGAGGCCCAAAAATGATTTGGTTAAAAAAGGATTTGGGTCATACACTCTATTAGAGGCCCAAAGTGTTTTGAAAATGATTTATGAGGGTTGAATTAATCCAAAACCCTAATTTATTTTCAAAAATGTATTTAATTGAATAAAAATTCAATTAAAATGATCAAAATTGTTTAACATATGGAAAACAAATTGTGATCTTGGATTAATGCTTCAAAAATTAAGTATTGACCTACAAAATAATTAGAAGGCATTAAAAGTTGCAAAATCAAGGTGGAAAAAATATTTTAAATGTTAAAAACAATTAAAACATTAATTCTTTGAAAAAATATCAATTATACAAAATAAATAATATTTTTGGGATTTTTTGGGAAAATAAAATATTTTAACATTTTTGTGAATTATTAAAAAAAGAATCAACTCAAAATCATTAAAACTCAGAGAGAAATTAATTTTTGAATCAATTAAATAAAATCACAAAAATTCAAAAATTCAAATATTGGAAAATGGCGCCAAGAACAAAGGCAAGAACACGCGCGTTTTTCAGTTTTGCCCAGATTTACATTTTCTCTCCAATCTCACTGAATACTTAATCATATCATGCAATCCACATACCAATCAACTCGTTTCAACCTCACGATCATGTCTATGGTATTTAATTTCATTTAAATTAAACATATAACAAGAAATCATGAAAAATCCTCAAGAACCCTAATTTATGCATGAAGGCTAGGATTTTTGATACACGATTCAAACAATGCAATTAATTGAGGGGAAACATTCCATGCATGATTATGAACATATGGCCAAATTATTGTGCAGCAAAAATTGCATGGATCATAGAGTTAGAAGAGCTCATGCCTACCACTTGCAGCTGGTGATCGTGATTTGTGTTGGAGGTGTTACAGCTAGGTTCCAATGATCTGGATAGCTTCCCTAGGTGCCATGGAGTGTGTATGAATGCTTGGAATGGATTGAAATGATCTGGAACTTGAGATGGTACCCCAACTGCAAATCTGTCAAGAACTTGAGCAATTGGCTGGTGATTTTGTGAAATCTGTGTTCCAGATGTTATGTGAGTGTTTGGATCACTTCTATATGATGTATGTGAGGTGTGTGTGTGATTGGTTTGATTGGAAAAGCTCTCAAACTCAAAACCCGATAGTGACTTGCTTTAGAAGGCAAAATTAGAGTGAAAGAAGAGATTTTGAGGAAAGCATCTGTTTGATGGCTTTGGTGTACTCAAACTGATCACAATTGAGCTCTATTTATAGTAGAGCAAGTTTGTTTTGCAAGGAATAGTGAATGGCAACTGCTGAGTAGGTTTGGCCAATGTTGGCAAATGAAAATCCAAGTCTCCTCTAGCCATTGACTAGAGGTTAGGGCACAGGCTGCTGGTCCCCTTGGTCTTGGATAAGTCTTGGCTGAATTCAGTTGAGAATGGCTCAGTCCATGCCACCTTGATGCTTCCATTGAATGCTCCAATCCAAAATTGGAGTCTTGTTCCTATTTTGGCAATTCTAGGTTCAACATGCTATTTCTTGTTCCAAAGACTTTGGAGGCTTGGCTCAATGATTGTCCCCTTTAGATTCAATCCTCAGAGGTGTCCAAGTGGATAGGAGCATTTGGATTTGGATGATTTTGGCAAATCGACCAAAAGTGTAAAAATCTGCCTTGCCTTGGCAGATTTCAGCAAGGCAACTTGCCAATGTCATATCTCATGACTCAAATTGAATTTGGTAATGTTATTGGCCATTTTGGAAAGCCCTTACATGATACAACAACTGTTTAAACATGTTTGGTTTTGATCTCTTTTGAATCTAAGTGAAAAATCCCCCTACATTTGGCAAAAAGTAAGGTAAAATCTGACTTAGTGAAATTTTCACTAAGTGTTGGAACAAAGTGACTTTTCTTTATTTTGATCACTCCATAACTCAAAATCCATGAGGAATTTGGACATAGGTCAGTATGAAGCTTTTGTAGAGGGTAATGAGATCTACAAATCAAGCTTTGAATGGGGAACAATGGCCTTGTGGTTTAGGAGTTATGATCCTCCAAAGTTGGCACATTAGTGTCACTTTTTCCATAACTTAGAAATTTTTCTAAGTTTTTATGGTTACCCCTTTTACAAGTTATCCCACTTTCTTTGATTTTTCTTGATGAATGATGATTCAAATCATACATTAACATCATTTTAGGGTTAAAAATCCATTTTGGTGAAAAATCTCAAAAAGTCAAAGTTGACTTTTGTGCACAGTTGACTTTTTATCAGATGAATTCCAAACTGTGCAATTCTTCATGAAATCATGTCCTTGACCTAAATCAAACTTGATGGACATGTTCCATGGGTGTCATAGGGTATATTGAATCATGTCTTAGGGCTTGGGAGCATGTCCTGGTCAAAAGTCAAAGTTACAGTTGACTTTCCTCGCGAAACCCTAATTGTGGTGCAGATGAAATTGAGACTTGTTACTTAAGCTTCTTGGATTAATCCATTGATCCAAATGGATCAATATAGTTCATTAGAGACCCTCAAACCCTCTCTTGAGGTCTTGGCTCATGACTTGCCCTAAAAGTCAACTTAGGGGTGAATTAGGTCAAGAAACCCTAATTCCTGATTTTTGATGAATGCATCCCTGAGGCAAAATTGACTTGATGATTGGGTCCATGAGGTTCCATGGAGTATATTAGGTTGTGTTTTGGATCATTGGCTTGTGCCCAGATGAAAAATTTCCATCTGGAGGCCCTGGTCGACCAAAACCCTAATTTGGTGACACTGTCGATCTTGAGACTTGATCCACCTAGAAGGGAGCAGCCTTGTGCTTGATCCTTGAAGTGGGAGCCCTTTTGATCCATTGTGGATGTTTGAGAGGTTAGACAAGTTAAAGATCATGTCATTCCTTGATAGATCATTTTCCTAAAAGCTCTGAGAGGACTTGAAACCCTAAGTCTGATTGTAGTGAATGCTCAACAACCCTTGAGGCATTTGATGAGGCATGATGGTTCATCCATATTGTGATGATGATTTGCACAATGATGGGAAATCTCAGTGGTCAAAATTTGGGGTATGACACTACGGACGTTTAGGATGCTAATACCTTCCCTAGGCGTAACCAACCCCCGAACCTTAGATCTTTAGGTTTTTTCGCTTTTGAACCTTTCATTTGGATAAATCAAAGTCGGTGATGAACATTTAAAGAAATGTGATCCTAGTTCATTAATAACTATGGTATCCAATTCTCACCGCAACAGGGGGATTTAGGACTTTCTCATGTTTTCTCTGAGACAGCCCCTGTGAGAACTGGTTTTCTTGACAGCGCTTCCTTTACAACCTTCACTATTGAGGATCGGCCAGCGGTGCCTGCTGTTGATCCGCCTGCGGTTGTTCAGCCTGCTGCTGTGGTGCATGTTGCTCTGTCTGCGGTCAATTCCTTGCGGCAGCAGCTGTCTGGCTTTCTCCAGCGACTGACAGGTTGTTGTTTGAAGGAGTGGAGGCGTGACAAAGTTGTGTGGTTGCTTGAGGAGGATTCGGTTTTTTCGGTTCGTTCTTTTTACCGTCTTTTAAATAGTTTTCATACTCCGTTTGGCCCGCGTAACCGGAATGATATTGCTTTGGATTTGGTGTGGAAAGTGGCAGCCCCCCTTAAAATTAGAGCTTTCGGTTGGAGATGTTTCATTAATCGTCTTCCGACAAAGGATCTTATTTTATTTAGGGGTATTTTACCAACCTCCAGCAATTTCGATTGTGTGCTTTGCAACCATAGCCGGGAATCTTTATTTCATTTGCTCTTCTCTTGCTCCGTGGCTAAATTAGTGTGGGAGGAGGTTGCCGTGTGGATTGGTTTCTCGGATTACTCTTGCAATGATTGTATGGGGAGTTTTTTGGATTGGTTTCGGTTTAGTAAATCTAAAAGGGTTAAATCTGGTAGGGAAGGTTGTTTATGGCTAGCTGTTTGTTGGAATCTTTGGTTGTTGAGAAACGGCATAATTTTCAGAAGCACCGGTTGGAACGTTTTGGATACCGTTTGGAAGATCAAATTTGCCGTGTGGAGGTGGTCTTTTATTGGAGACATTATTCATCCCAATTGTAATCTATATGAGTTTGACAAAGATCCCTTGTTTTATTTGTCTTAGTTTCAATTGGTGGATAATTTCTTTGTTTTATCAAGTGTTTACTCGTTTCTTTTGTATACAGGTTTGAGTACCCTTTGTACTCCTTCTATTAATATCTTGCTTACAAAAAAGAAAAAAGATAGCAACACAAAAATTTGTTATATAGTTTTGGAAAAATTTATCAAACATTTTAGAAAGATAGAAAAAATAATAATTTGTTATATAATTCTTAAATAATTAATCAAACATCAATGAAAGATAATAAAATAATAGTTAGTTATGGTTCTAAATAACTTATAATGCATATCTAGAGGAGCATAGTAAAATAACAATTTATTATATAAAAATGCACAATAAATATTTTTTTTTATCATGAATTATAAAAATGCATATGTTATAGTTCTTAAAGAATTATGAATTATAATTTTTTTGGTTAGAAACTCTTTAAAATTCTGTCAATATCAATTGTTGCTTGTTTGACATATTAGAAACTCCTTAACTTATTTTACGGTACCAATTGTCGCTCTTTTGTGATATTATAAATTGTATTAATTATTATTTATTTAAAAAGCTAATATTTTGTTGAACGTAAAGATGAAATATTTATCTATTAGTAGTTGGATAGATTAAATTTGTGATTTTGAAAAGATAATTATTCTGAAATAATTGCAGATTTTAAAGTGTAGGTTTATCTTTTTTATTAAATTTATTTAAAATGAATCTTATAGTTTTAGAATTAAAAATTCAATTTTATGGAGATTTTGTGTTGGGTTTATTATAGAAAATTATTTGTGATATTAAAATTTTAAAATTAATTTTGATTTCAATAATAACACATTTACTTACTTAATATGTTTTTAATATATTTGAATTTTGTATTTAATTCCGATAATATTAGTTAAATTGAGTTTAATACAATTTATTCTCAATAATTAATTGAGTAATTGTGTAGAAGTGAGCTATATTTTGTTATGGTAGAAAGTTTTGTGAGTATAAAATATATTAATATTTACTTTTATTTGAGTATAATATATTTTATCATGGGAGCGTGCATATAATATTTATATTGCGATAATATATATATATATATATATATATATATATATATATATATATATATATATATATATATATATATATATATATATATATATATATATATATATAAATAGTAAAATTTAAATATTTATTTTATTGTTAAATATTACTTAACTACTTTATTAAAAATAAATTAAGTAATTTTTAGAGATATATGTATTGATGTATAAATTAAGAAATTTTCAGATATACATATGTATTAAGATAAACAAGTGAAATAAAAATTTAGTTATTTAGAAATAAATTTAGTATGGATGTATATATTTTTTTGGCATTTGAAAGAATCATAAAATATTTGTGAGATATCTTAAATTATTATATATGGTATTTGTGGATTAATCATTATATTAGAATAATATGATGATGTTTAATGAAATTGATCTTATGAGAATAAATATTTGTATGTAAATTATTTCTCACTTTTATTGAATTTATGTGTAATGAATGAGTATAGTTGTGGTTTTACTAATGAAAAGAATTGATATGACATTTTTTTCTATTGTGGATATGAACTTTCAAATTATTGGAAGATTGGTGTTTAATTTATTTAATGAGTATTGTAAAATATTTGTATGATGATTTTTTAACACATAAAATATTAGAAAAGAAAATATGAAATATAATATTATTTTGAGTTGATGGGCCATTGTATTAAATTAATACAATGATAATAATTGAATATGCTTTCAATATATATATATAAGTGTATTTATTGTTTATTGATAAAAGTTGTCGTCTGAAAGTCATTTAGAGATTGGTGATTTCTTTGCTCATTCAGATGAAAAAATTGATCACATTATTAGAGATAGAAGTGTAAAAAAATATAATTTATGGATTTTTTTACTTATTATAATAAGTCTTTATGGATGTTTTGAATTTTTTTTCTTCTAATAATAATAAAGTGTATTTACTGCTTGTTTGTTTACATTATTTATTAGTTAAATAATTTGTGTATTTAAAGTAGGCTTATAACTCATCGTTAAAATTATTTTTTAAAATGAATATTGGCACTAGCACCACTAATAAAGATATATGTCTCGGTGATAGTGAAACTACTCACACAATTTTTAAGAATAAAAAATATTTTTCATTTAGTGAAGCGAAAAATTGGTGTCAGTACTACATCTGACACCTCAAAAATAATTGAAGGCTCTAATGTGTTTTTATGTGGAGGAACAATATTACACATTGATAATGCATTATATTCCTATAAGTCTCATAGAAATTTCTTAAGTTTCAAAGATATTCGTCTAAATGGATACCATATTGAAATAAGAGAAGATGAAGGCATTAACAAAACACAATTAGGACACAAAATGTGTAATGGAAATGCTACCGAATTTCTCCTCTGCCATGTGCTACACTTATATTAGTATAATGGAAGCACATGTCATTGTAAACTAGAAGTTTGCAAATAATGATAAATTTGTAATTTGGCATGACTGGTTCGGCCATCCCGGTTATATAATGATACAAAAAATAATTGAAAATTCATGTGGTCATCAATTAAAGAGTCGGGAAATTATTCAATCAAATAAGTTCTCATGCAGCTCTTTCTCACAAGGGAAGTTGATAATTCGATAATCACCAACAAAAATCGAAAATGAATCTATCAATTTTTTAGAGCGTATACATGGTGATATTTGTGGGCCAATACACCCATCATGTGGACCATTTATATATTTTATGGTTTGACGCATCAACTAGATGATCACATGTTTATTTGTTGTCAACTCACAACTAGGCATTTGTGAGATTGCTAGCTCAACTATTTCGAATAAGAGCTCATTTCCCCGATTATCCTGTCAAGAAAATATGTCTTGATAATGCTGTAAAATTTGCATATCAAGCATTTCATGAGTATTGTATGTCTATTGAAATTGACATTAACATTCAGTAGCACATGTTCATACACAAAATGGACTTGCATAATTATTTATTAAACATATTAAATTAATTGCAAGACAACTTATCATGAGATGCAAACTCCCAATTTCTACTTGGGGACATGCAATTTTGCATGCTGCAATATTGATTCGCATCAGGCCAACAAGGTATCACACCTCTTCCCTTTTACAATTAGTTTTTGGTAAAAAAACTAATATTTTCCATCTAAGAATTCTTGGATGTGTAGTATATGTTCCAATTTTCTACCACACCACACTAAGATGGGTCCTCAAAGGAGGATGAGAATATATGTTGGATATAAATCTCTATTTATTATAAAGTACCTTAAGCCAACAACATGAGATTTATTCACCACTCAATTCGCTGATTGTCATTTGGATGAATAAAATTTTTCAACATTAGGGGGGAGAGAATAATAAGTTGGAAAAAGAGATCAGTTGGAATGAATTATCAATGTTTCATCTTGATCCTCAAACAAAATAATGTAAACAAGAAGTTCAAAAGATAATTCACTTGAAAATTTTAGCAAATCAATTACCAAATGCATTCACTGATAAAAAAAGTGTGACTAAATCATATACACCAGCAACCAATGCTCCAATAAAAATGGATGTCTTTGTTGAACAATCTAACAAGTACCAACCACGCCTAAAGCGCGGTAGACCAATCAGTTCCAAAGATAAAAATCCTCGAATAAGAAAGGGAGCTAAGAGTAAAGATGGCCCGAGCGAGGATATATAAAATATAAAAGAATCCTCAAACATATTAAACACTTCAGGTCCAAAAGAGGCTGATTAGATACTTGAAATTCATGAAAATAAATATATCTCAATAAATTATGTCCATAATGGAATATATGGAACCACCACGAAGTCGACATTGATGATATTTTTTGCATACAATATAGCGCTAAATATGATAAATGACATAGAGAATCATGAACCAACGTCTAATAAAAATTGTAGACAAAGTGAGGATTGACCAAAATAAAAAGATGCAATTAAAGCAGAATAAAACTCACTTTACAAATAACTCAATTTTGAGATGCACATAATTTTGGATCTCGAGAAAGCTACTTCATCAAATTGAACAAGTCTCTCTTAGGCTGAAACAATCTGGACGCATGTGGTATAATTTTTTCAGTGAATATTTGCTAAGGTAGTGATATACAAATAACTCAATTTGTCCTTGTATTTTTATAAAAATATCTAGAAATTTTTTTTCAATAATAGTTGTCTATGTAGATGACATAAATATTATTGGAACTCCTGAAGAGCTTCCAAAAGATATAAATTGCTTAAAGAAAGAGTTTGATATGAATGGCCTAGGTAAGACAAAATTATGTCTAAGTTTACAAATTGAGCATTTGGACAATGGAGTATTCGTACATCAGGAAGGTTATATAGGAAAAGTGTTAAAACGCTTCTATATGGACAAATGTCATATGTTGTTGGATGTGGAGAAATATTCCTTAAGACCTTGAGAAAATGATGAAAAATTACTTGGTCCTGAAGTACCATATCACAATGCGATTGGAGCAGTGATGTACTTTACTGACTATACACATCATGATATATCATTTGTTATTAATCTATTAGCGAAATATAGTTATTTACCCACATGAAGACATTGGAACAGAATCAAACATATACTTACTTCGTTGTCTTAGAGGTACAATGGACATGAGTTTATTTTATTCCAAAGTATTCAAATACGAATTAATAGATTATGCAGATGCAAGTTACTTGTTAGATCTTCATAATGACAGATCACAAACATATTATTTATTTACATATGATAGAATAATTATTTTTTGGAGATCTGTGAAACAAATCATAAGAGTAACTTAATAAAAGATAGGGATAATAGCTAATTTGCCCCCTGCTGTAACACCCTTTTTCTACCCCCCAATAATGTTGCAGCAGAAATAACTTAAATAATCAGAGTAAGGCATAAAAATCACCTCAAAGGGTGCACATTTCTCATTAAATCAAAATAACATAAATTACCCTGTAAACACAAGGGTTTCCTCAAAGTTTCACAAAAAGCCTTCAATGGCAGCGGAACTCACAATTCTCAATTAAAAGGTTTTTCAACAAACATCATAATAGTCAATTTAAAACCATATCATCAAATAACAACAAAAATAGGGAAACAGCATAATTCGACTCAAAGGACCCCAACTCGATGTTACACTATCAGAGCAAGACCCTCTAAATCGACCAAAAGCAATTAAACTTCAAGTCCTCGAAAGCATCCACGGCTAAACCTGATCACCTGCACGTTACCCACGTGGAGGCAACATTCAAACAGGCAGGGTGAGTAATCACAATTCATAATAATCATTATAAAACAAGATATACATAAAATGGCTTTAACTTCGTAAACGACATCATCAAGGTCATCATCAAGGAAAACATCAGGAAACACCATATCACAAATTCATCAATGACACATAAAATGCAATGCATAACAAGACTCATGCATGTGGTACCAATCGTCATAATAGATGGACACTAGGCCATCAACCCTCTAAAGATCCCTGTCAATAGGATCGATCCCGCAATCGGAACCGGAGCACGTCATAATTACCTCATATCCGCACAATGGGAATGAAGCATCGTCACAGAGTATGCATATGAATGTATGATACACAATACCATTAATCATCATCGTAAAAATTATCATTATGTTCATCATAATTCACCAAAACGTCATGTTAATCACGTCATCATATATTCATCAAAACATCACAAATCATCATCGTCAATATCATCAATAACATCATAGTAAATCATCAAAATATCACAGCACCAAAACCTCAGAACATCACAGCATCATAAACAAATTTCACAAAACAGCAGCAGTTCACTGCTGAGTTCGCAGTGTGAACACATTCGCTGGGACCTTCACCTTGCGAAGCTTTAGCGAATCCCAGAATCCCAACAAAGGCCCCATTCTGCCTCTCTTCGCCACTTCATTCGCTTTGAGAAGCCTTTCGCTGGGACATTTGCTGTACGAACCCACGACACCACTTCTCAGAAATCAACCCAGAATCATCACATTTATCGCGCATTCGCTGCGCTACTCGCTTTGCGAGTCCAGGCGAACATTCGCCTTGCGAGTGTTTCGTTCGCTTTGCGAACTAGCGATTGCAGGGAATCGCTGCTACGCATCAGTAGCATACCATACCCCCATTACCTTACGAATTCAACCTCAGTCCGCCCAAAAAAATCCTTACAACATTCATAAGGCATTACAACCATTAAGGACACAAAACCTACAACTATTAGGTCGATTAATTTCACTATTCCAACTCGAAATCACCTAAACCTTCACAACTCCCAAGATTCCCATAAACCCTATAAATCTCTTTCTCACACAAGATTCCACACATCGTCAAAAAAAGGTTTTGCCTCGAAGGCTTATTTCACCCCAAATCAATTCAACCCTTAATAATCCATTATCGATTCTCATAAATACCTCCAAATCATCAATAACTCATAAACCCTTCAAAAACCCCAAAAACCTCAAAAACCCATTTTCAACACATCACGTTCTATATTGAAAACAATGAAAGACAATACTCCCCATACCTTAGATTGTCGATCCGATGTGTTCTCTCTCGAGCCTTTGGAAACCGTCACAAAAATCCTCGCCTTTTCCTCTTTTCCTCAGAGCTCTCATTCTTTCCTTCTTATTTTCACGATCTCCACAAAATGAATCCTAATTCTCTTAATTCCTCCTTTTTGGTTAATTTAACTCTTGGGCCTCAAATATGGGCTTTCTCCATAATACCCTCACTAATACTCCTAAAATGTCCATCTTACCCTTAATTCTTATAATATTATTTTAAAATGATAATAATACTAATATATTCATATTATATACTATTATTTAATTAAAATAACCAAACTTCACCAAAAACACCGACATCGACACCAACCACCAAAAATTCACAGAAAACACGAATATAATATTTAAATAAATTAAATAAATATTCTTACAAAAATCGGGGTGTTACAACTCTCCCCCACTTAAAGAATTTTTGCCCCCGAAAATTACCTCAAGGAAATAGAGTCGGATACGACTCCCTCATCTGATCTTCACGTTCCCTAGTCCAACTTTCGCCAGCTGGTCCACCCCACAACACTTTCACCAAAGCTATGTCTTTACCCCGTAACTGATTCATCTCTCGACCATCAACACGCACAGGCAATGCTTCCACAGTCAGATTATCCCTAACTTGTACATCATCCATCTGAATCACATGCGACAGATCTGGAACGTACTTCCTCAACTGAGACACATGGAACACGTCATGCAAATTCGCAAGTAACGGCGGTAAAGCAATTCGATTGGCTACCTCTCCTATCCTTTGCGATATTTGGTATGGACCAACAAAATATGGAGTGAGCTTCCTAGACTTCAAAGCTCGACCCACACCAGTCACTCTCAAAAACACGTGATCTCCCTCTTGGAATTCAAGTGCTTTCCTCCTCTTATCATGGTAGCTCTTCTGACGACTCTGCGAAGCTTTCATCCTCTCTTATCTTCTCAGTCATCTCTTGCACAATTTTAGGTCCGAGTACAACACTTTCGCCCGATTCATACCAACACAGCGGAGTCCTACACCTCCTCCCATACAAAGCTTCATAGGGTGCCATTCCAATACTAGCACGAAAACTATTATTGTACGTGAACTCAATCAACGGTAAATGGCTATCCCATGATCCTCCATGATCTAACACACACAAGCCCTCAGCAAATCCTCTAAAGATTGGATCGTCCTTTCTGTCTGACCGTTCGTCTGTGGATGATAGGCAGAACTCATCCTTAACTTAGTACCCAAGGCATCTTGCAAACTCTTCCAAAACCTTGATGTAAACCTCGGATCTCTATCCGACACAATACTCGAAGGTATCCCATGTAACTTCACAATTTCAGCAATATATATCTCGACTAGCTTCTGCATGGAATGATTAATCCTCATCGGCAAGAAATGAGCCGACTTAGTTAATCTATCCACGATCACCCAAATTGAATCATTTCCCTTAGCAGTCTGAGACAATCCCACTGATCGCGACTTTACGTGTTTGGTCGGATAGATACTGCAAGCATACAGGGTATCGCGTAGTTTTAAAAGATTTTCGAACCCACAGGGATTGATAGTCGAAAGGCAGTGTCCTAAAATTGCGGTGCAAGGCTAAAGCAGGAAGTTGTCACGGATAAAAGTGTTAAAGAAAAAATAACTAAAATAAAAGGTTTTAGAACAAATAAGGAAACTGAGACCGTAGAATGATTTCCGGGGTTCTTAGGAACTCTATAGGCTCCGGGGCTGAAATGGATGTAGAAGTTGTTCTGAAGGAAATACCGATCTAAAGGCTTACTCTCACACTCTTGCACTATTGATCGAGCCACGCATGATAACCCCAAGATTTTGCTCTCGCTCGCTCGGTAATTAAAAGGCGCTTTTTGAAAACGGGCAAGACCAAAAAAGAATACCTAAAGCGATCTCGTTGTGTTTAGGATCCGGTGTTTTGTGCCTACTATCTGACGTGTACCTCAAACTCTCGCTCTGTTGGACTCGTCTTAGTGCATTCCTCACTCTCGTGATGAAATGTTGCCAGGCAGCCTCTCGCCGTCACGACTAGTCTACTTGAAGTAAACTTAGACAACAAAACCAGAATTTTAAACATGCAAGACAGCGTTGGTAATCCTACAGAGTCCCGTCGAGACGATGGTCCTCAAACTACGGGCTCATACGAATTTAGTTACACATTATCAAACATAATATTAAAACGTTAATGATACTGGTTTCTAAATCACACATACTGTTTTGATTCTATTTTTAGAAAATTCTGTTTTTAGGGTTTTTATTGAAATATTTGGTGTAATACATAAACAATAAGAATCAGTAATGCTGTACATAAATAATGGAAACAATGAAGTAATAACCTGTAAAAACTGCAATTAAATAAAGGAAATGAACTTGTATTGATTCTGAAAATGATCCAAGTACAGCAAAACAATGAAAAGAAACAAAATACAGCAAGCGTGATAATCACTCAGTGTGAGCAATTATCACTTTGGCAAAGTAATTTAACGTGGTTCTGGTTCGATTTCGGCAGCGCTTCCGCAGGGTGAAATTGGACGATTAATAAAGGCCTGGGAGGTCCTATATATAGGCAGAGGTTGGCTCCAAAAACGGTTGAAGAAGATTTGAAATTTAAAATGCGTGAAAACTGTTTTTGGAAAAAATTGATCCCGCGATACATGGCGAACGCCATATGCCAATGGCGAATGCCATTTGGCTAAAGGAGGAAATCTGGCACTTTTGGGGAAATGGCGAACGCCATTTGGTTCCCCTTAGGGAACGGCGAACGCCATTCTTTTAGAGGAAGGCAGAAAGCTCCAGTTCTTCTCTTTTTCAACTCTTTTTCCAGGGTTCTTGTCCTTTTCTTCAATCAAGCTTATACTGGTCCTGAAATCACAAAGTAAAGGAAAACATAAGTACATGATACAAAATACGATAAAAACTCGATAAAAATACGACTAAACATGCACGAAATGAGTCGAAATAACCTATACGAAATCGAGTCATCAAACTCCCCCACACTAAGACTTTTGCTTGTCCTCAAGCAAACTCCCAATGCGAATAAAAACAGGTAGGCACGGTATTTCGACTCGTAGGCACACCGAAAATGATTAAGCACAAGGTTGCTAGGCTAAAGCAGACAGATAGGTACTGAATAGTGCAAATAAGAGTATCGTAACGACACAACTCCACAAAAGCGGACAAATAATTCCTTCCTATGCAATACCGGTTCAAATCATGATATCATAAATTGGCCTAATAACTTCGTTCTTATTCACCTCTCTTTCATTCTCGCGCAATCACATTAAGCCCGTTATCCTTTTGCTTACATGGTAATCGTACCTGTTAGTGTAACCTCTTATTCAACAAAGATATATATATATATATATATATATATATATATATATATATATATATATATATATATTTTTTTTTTTTTTTTTTTTTTTTTTTTTTTTTTGCTTATGAATTTCAAGATTCTGATCCTTCGGGTTAAATGATCGGGTGAGAACCACCTAACTTAGTGAGAACAGGTATGTAATCCACATTTTCTATAAAAACACATAAACACAATTTGAGATCAACACATATTTGCATCGGTACGCCACTTAGTTCGCAAACCAGGATGGTGCTGACTGCTAAGATAAACTAATCAAGAGGCTACTTTTAAAGAAACTAAGAACAAGGTCTCGGCATAATATGTATTTAAACTAATATTGCATACTTAGGAACTCTAAGGCGCAAAAACGGTACTGATGTTAACAAAACTTTCCCAAGTCCGCCTACTTAGCCTAAATCAAAATATAACAACCTATACTAAGTGTGTCCTGCCCTTGAGTCGAGAGAAAAATTTTTTTTAAAGGAATTGGGGAAATTACAGACTAAGCGAAAACATAAGGTAAATAACGACTTAAACGTGCATATGACTCAATAACGATACAAAAGAAACAAACTAAACTAGGAAAATGGGAAATAACATAAAGCAATAAATGAAAAGCGATAAATGACTCCTCCCCCACACTTAAATCGAACATTGTCCTCAATGTTTCAATTTAAGGTGAAGAGAAAGGAGCGATAAAACCTGGAATGAAAATCAGTGGCGGCGGGCACGGCCTCGGCGCTGATGGGAATCATCTCTGACATCTGGGTCCTCGTATGGATAATGGGCTTGCATGCTACGCACATCTCTGCGCAGACCTAGTACCTCGGAAGTAAGATCTCGAAGGCTAAGCTCGGTCCGGTTCATGAATTCCACCTGCCTGTTTTGAAACTCGTAGTACTCCTCTCTACGCTGCTCATCTCGCTCTCTCTGCTGCCGGAGCTCGGACAAAATCTCATCAAGCGATCCTCGCATACCTGTAAAATCATCAGATAAAGGTGCAGTGCGCTGTGCGGTACTAGGACCGGGTGTGTCAGAAACACGGTGATAGGGACGAGTTTGAGCATCAGGCCTATCCTCTTGTTCAGAAACAAGCAACCAATTAGTGCGGACGCGCACATCAATACGATCGGGGGCTGGAAGAGAAAAACTACGGTGCTCACGGTCACGAATCAAGACGCGGTACTTGCGATCAGGTAATCCTTTGACAAGATGCGTGCTCTTCCAGAAATCTAGGTCGGCAAAAATACTGCCAAAGCACTCATCTGCATCCAAGATAATATCAAGAGTAAGAGCCTCAGCAATGGTTGTAATCATGCTGCCGATACAGATGGCTCCTCCGACTCTGTTAGAGACACTCATAAGGTGGGCAAGGAAGAAAGGCACGGGGTCTACAGGGGTTTGGTTTAGAGCACAGTGAAGGAAGTATAGATCTTTTGAATTCACATTTCCTGTGTTCTTTCGACCAAAGATGGTGGAAGCAAGGATACGGTGAAGAACACGAATGGCAAGGTTTTGAATAGAGGTGGCCTTAAGGCCTTCCCATGTGTCAGTGGTATTACCCATAATATTTTTCCAAAACTCAAAGGCACTGCCTTGCCACTCACTTTCCAGGGGTGCAATGGTTGCGGCTCCCGCAACGGGAACAGGGAAATCAAAAATCTCTCGAATTCTCTCAAAGGTCAGTGAAAGTCTCGGTTGAGCAACCTAAAGTGTATGGTTCCGGAGGTGCGAGTGATGTCATGCACATAACGAAGAGAGCTAAGGAACTCATAGGTTGCTCTAACAGAAATTATTTTACTAAGAGTGCAGAAACGAGTCATACCTAAGTTCCTCAGCATCCAAGCGACGCTTTGCATGAGACCTAAAGTACGAAGAGCTTCCGAGTCAGGATACCTCGTAGCTTCGACTTCTCTCTTAGATATGTGGTGGAAATCCTCACGCATGTTGATTCTGGTTTCTCCCTCCAGGAACACAATACCCATGTAGTTAAACTCTTGGTTTGCTGCCATTTTTGGTTAGAGAGAAAAGAAAGATACTTTGAGAAATGGGATATGATAGGAATTGGGTTTTTGATGATGAGTGAATGGATGGTGATACGGGGTTTAAATAGAGAGGGAAATGGAATATGAGTGGTTAAGGAATTAATGAAAACGAGTGGGAAAAGAAAAAAATGGTGAAAAGAAATTCAAAGGGCGGTCTATCCAAAAGACGTGCGTCTTCTGCCTTCTGCAGTTAAATGGCGAACACCATTTGCCTTGCTTCTGGAGCGATCATGATTTTTTGTTTTTTTTTCATTTTTTTTTCTTCTTTCTCGTTTTTTTTTCTTTCTTTTTTAAAAAAAAAACTGGAAAAAAAAAAGAAAAACATAATGCAATACTAATTGAAAAGGTAAAACTCATAGTACGGGAAAGGGAAAAAACAGTACAAGGAAATGCAAATTATCCTAAGAAAAACAGGGAAAAAGGTTGACAAAACTAGAATCATCCGCGAAGTCGTCCGACTAAAGAGTCGATGACATTGCAGAGTGAGAACACGATCTGGTAAAGGTGATCAAATTGCTCATTCACGACATCCACAAACTGAATGTGATATACTCGAAGTGATGACATATCAGTACGGAGATCATCTACTCCAACTTGCAGTGCGTAAATGGCATCGGGAATAGCTATTGTGGTATGGTAAGTATCAGGTTCAATAATGGTAGAACTATTTGTGGCTTCCTGAGGTACAGTGGTATCCATATGTTTATAAGGCTGAGGTGAATCTGGTGGAGTAAATGTTTTGTTCAACACATCAAAGTCATACAACCAGTTATCCTTGTTGTGCACACTTGTTCTCTCATGATTTGGCAAGGTGAAGGCATGGACAATAGCATTATCAATTAGTAACTCAAATTCCACCGGTCCTAAATTGGCTATGATTCCACGGTTAAAACAGAAGTTGATATCCATCGGGCGAATACCACCGAAAATAACAGAACGGTTCAGATGGTAGCGCAAGCCAATGACATCAGCGATCATAGTCACCAACCCTCCAACTATAATGGGGTGAAATGAGTCACGAGCCAGCTTTAGAAAAGTAGCTAACATAAACGGGGTAGCATTGACCGGCCTTCCTTGTGAGGCACAAAGCATGATATAAAGCTCATCTCGGGATACAGCATAAACATTCTCTTCCTTCCTGAAAAGAGTGTGAGCAAGGATATTATGGAAATACCTAATTCCAGGATTGTGAATACTCTCAGAGGACATGGCATTTAGGTCAGGATGGTAGTTACCTGTGATAGTACCCCAAAATTGTTCAAGGTCATAACCAGTAAAAGCATCTTCAGGGGTTTTAGTGACAGCATCAGGATCATTGGGAAAACCCAACAATTCACCCATCTCATGGTGAGCGAAGCGGTATTTGTTTCCAAACAAATGGAAGGTAGCCAATCCACGGCCAAATCCATACCCTCGAGTTGGTTCATAGTATAGGGAACTTAGGAACTCCAAGGTCAAGTTATGGTAGGTGCTGAAATTTTTTGTTAAAGCAGAATTGGTCCAACCGAGCTGGTTAAAGAAGTAAACAACACTGTCCCTAATGCCAAGGGTAACCATAGCTGAGTCATCAGGATAAATCGACAGAGCAAAGTCTCTTTGAGAAAGAGCCTCAAAGCGACTCCTCTGAAGGTCATTTCTGAACACAACGGTGTGGTTTTCAAAAGTTTGCATGATGGATCTATCTTAAGGACTGCGAACCTGAAAAATCAAGAAAGAAAATAATATATTGTTAGGGAAAATACACTACATGCAGAGGTTAGTGTTAATAATAGTCACAGCAAACATAATGCAAATGGTATGGTAATACGGTAACGAAAACACAATTTACGAAGATATTAATTAACAAGCTAATACTAATAATAACAATACTAATAATGAAATGCAATCATGAACTAAAGTAATAACAACTATGCATGAGCAAACAAAAATAAATACTACTACTAAGATTTGTGATTTAAGCTCTCACTGAGCGCTCCATTTAATGTCGGAAGCTCGACATTAGAAATAGGGAAGAATTTCAGTCGTCTGGAGGAGCGGGAAGCTCTTCCAACTTGCAACTAGAGTAGAATTCTTTGTTTTCCATCGAATGGTAATGCTTAAGTCTTTGCCCATTTACTATGAATGGTTCACATGAATTTCCTTCGATTTCGACTGCACCGCTGTTTAGAATCCTAGTAACTTTGAATGGTCCAGACCATCTAGAACGTAACTTACCTGGGAAAAGTTAAAGTCGAGAGTTGAAAAGAAGAACTGTGTCCCCCTCTCTAAACTCTTTTCTTGCTATTCTTTTGTCATGCCACTTTTTGGTTCTTTCTTTGTAAATGCGGGCATTTTCATAGGCATCAAGTCTCAGTTCTTCAAGTTCATGGATGTCTAGAATCCTTTTCTCGCCAGCTGCCATGTAATTGGTGTTTAGGGTCCTTATGGCCCAATACGCCTTATGCTCAAGTTCTACGGGCAGATGACATGACTTTCCATAAACCAGTTTAAACGGGGTGGTTCCTATAGGAGTTTTGTAAGCAGTTCTATATGCCCAAAGAGCCTCGTGAAGTTTAATCGACCAATCTTTCCTAGATGTTGCAACGGTTTTCTCAAGTATCTGTTTAATTTCTCTATTGGAAACTTCGACTTGTCCGCTGGTTTGAGGATGGTAAGGTGTCGTTATTCGATGTCGGACCCCATATTTGAGCAATAATTTTTCAAATATGTTTGAAATAAAATGAGATCCTCCATCACTTATAACAACTCTCGGCACTCCAAATCTAGGAAAAATAGTATTTTTAAATAACCTAATAACTACTCGTGCATCATTGGTGGGAGAAGTTATCGCCTCGATCCATTTTGATACATAATCTACTGCGACGAGTATATACTTGTTTCCACAGGAGGAGGGAAAAGGGCCCATGAAGTCAATACCCCACACGTTAAAAACTTCCACTTCTAGAATACCTTTTTGCGGCATCTCATCGCGTCTAGAAATGTTACCTGTGCGTTGGCACCGGTCGCAGTTTAAGACAGCGATATGGACGTCCTTCCAAAGGTTAGGCCAAAATAGCCCTGATTGCAGAATTCTTGCGCAAGTCTTAGAGGTGCTCGCATGCCCTCCGTACGGTGTAGCGTGACAATGAGATATGACATCTTCTATTTCAGATTTAGGGACACATCGACAGACTATTCCATCGGCGCCTCTTCTAAAAAGTAAGGGCTCATCCCAATAGTAATTCTTTAGATCGTGAAAGAATTTCTTCTTTTGCTGGTAGGTTAAATCAGGTGGAAGCGCTCCTGCTGCTAGGTAGTTGACAAGATCAGCGTACCAAGGCAGTGAGGCTTCTACACGACATGAAACTTCGTTGGGTTCTTGAAACTCCAAAGGGTCTTCTTGGTTCTCACTTTCATCTTCCATATGGGCTATAAGTCTATCATATGGAGAATCATCGTTAATGGGAACTGGTTTTGGTTCTTGGTGTTCTATCCTAGAAAGGTGATCCGCTACTACATTTTCGGCTACTTTTTTATCCTTTATTTCCAAATCGAACTCTTGTAGAAGCAGGATCCATCTCAAAAGTCTAGGCTTAGCATCCTTCTTTTTCAATAAGTATCTAATTGCAGCGTGATCGGTGTAGACAACTATTTTTGCTCCTACCAAATAGGAACGAAATTTATCTAATACGAAAACAACAGCTAGAAGTTCTTTTTCTGTGGTTGCATAGTTCAGCTGTGCGCTGTCGAAGGTTTTACTCGCATAGTAGATAGCATGAAGCTTTTTGTCCTTTCTTTGACCTAAAACAGCGCCAACGGCAAAATCGCTAGCATCACACATTATTTCGAATGGTTCACTCCAATCTGGTGGCTGCATATCAGGTGCGGTAATTAAAGCATTCTTGAGTGACACAAAGGCTTTCAAACAATCTTCATCAAATATAAATTCAGCATCTTTCATTAGCAACCCGGTCAGTGGTTTAGTGATCTTAGAGAAGTCTTTAATGAATCGTCGGTAGAAACCGGCATGTCCAAGAAAACTGCGGATTTCTCTAATGGTTTTCGGAGGCTGAAGGTTTTCTATTATTTCTATTTTGGCTTTGTCTACTTCAATCCCTCTTTCGGATACAACATGTCCTAACACAATCCCTTCTCGAACCATGAAATGGCATTTTTCCCAATTCAGCACCAGATTGACTCTGACGCATCTCTCGAGAACCAATTCCAAGTTCGATAAACACCCCTCGAAACTTTGCCCACAAACAAAGAAATCGTCCATAAATACCTCCATTATATTATTTATAAAGTCGGCAAATACGGCCATCATACATCTTTGAAATGTTGCAGGTGCATTGCATAGTCCAAACGGCATCCGTCTATATGCAAACGTTCCATAAGGACAAGTGAATGTAGTCTTTTCTTGATCGTTGGGATGAATAGGAATTTGAAAGAATCCTGAGTATCCATCTAAATAGCAGAAATATGAATGTTTAGCCAGTCGCTCAAGCATTTGATCTATAAAGGGCAAAGGAAAATGATCTTTTCGAGTGGCTTTATTCAGTTTTCGGTAGTCTTTGCACATCCTCCATCCAATTTGAATACGTTTTGCTACAGATTCCCCTTTTTCATTACTGACAACCGTTACTCCTCCTTTCTTAGGTACAGCATGTACTGGACTGACCCAGCTGCTATCTGATATCGGATATATGATACCAGCTTCTAAGAGTTTTTGTACTTCTTTCTTGACTGCATCGCCTATGATAGGGTTTATCCTTCTTTGATGTTCCCTAGAAGTCTTACTATCATCTTCCAGCTTAATGCGATGCATACAAATGGATGGGCTTATCCCCTTGAGGTCAGAAATATTATATCCCAGTGCAGTCGGATACTTCCTTAGAACATGGAGTAACTTCTCAGTTTCTATCTGTCCCAAGTCAGCGTTAACTATGATTGGTTTTTCAAGCTTTGTATCTAAGAATTCGTACCTTAGATTTTTGGGTAGCGATTTTAATTCTATAGCAGGTTTTTGTTCATCGGACGATGGTTCGGGTGCTAATGCAAGACATTCTTTCGAATAGTCATCGACGAATGGTTCGTTATAATTATCATTTTCGAATAGAGAAGGTTCGGTGAATTCAGGTGATTTCACTTCCAATTCTTTTACGCATTCGTCAATGATATCTAGCAAATAACATGAGTCATTAATAGTTGGGGCTTTCAAGAATTGAGCTAAAATGAATTCGACTTTTTCTTCTCCTACTTCGAAAGTCAGCTTTCCTTTCTTAACATCAATTATAGCTCCGGCTGTTGCTAAAAATGGTCTTCCTAATATAATCGGGACATTGTAGTCCTCCTTTATGTCCATTATCACAAAATCAGTAGGAATGAAGAATTGACCAATTCGAACAGGGATGTTCTCCAGCATACTTACAGGATATTTGATAGAACGGTCCGCAAGTTGCAGAGACATTTTGGTTGGTCTCAATTCTCCTAATTCGAGTCTCTTGCACGTGGATAACGGCATTAAACTAACACTGGCCCCTAAATCGCATAGACCGTTGTCTATAATGTACTTTCCTATTACACAGGGTACTGAGAAACTCCCTGGATCTTTAAGCTTAGGTGGCATGTTATTTTGAAGTATAGCACTACACTCGGCAGTGAGCATAACCGTTTTGTTATCTTTGAGCTTTTTCTTGTTAGATAGAATTACCTTGAGGAATTTCGCATATGAAGGAATTTGGGTTATGGCTTCCGTGAATGGTATAGTAACATTTAGTTGTTTCAGAAGTTCCACGAATTTCTTAAATTGCCCTTCGTTCTTGTTTTTGGCTAATCTTTGCGGATAAGGTATAGGTGGTTTATATGGTGGTGGAGGCACATAAGGTGTTTCCTTCTCCATGACTTCGTTACTCTTATCATCCGCATCAATGGTTTTTGGTTCATCTTCCTTCTCAGTTCCTTTCTTTGGACTTTGATACATGGCCGGTTTTGTAAGTCTCGGGTTAACCGGTCCATCATATTCGGTTCCGCTTCGCAAAGTTACGGCATTTGCTTGCCCTTTTGGGTTAAGTTGAGGTTGGCTAGGAAAAGTTCCAGACGGGGCTGGTATTGTTGGTTGTTGTTGGGCTACTTGAGTAATATGGGTTTCTAACATTTTGTTATGCATAGCCATTGCATCAAGTTTGCTAGTCATTTGCCTCATCAATTCGCTTGCATGAGCGTTTTGGTTCGTAAATTCCTTATTTTGCTGTATCTGGGCGTTCATGAAATTTTCCATCATAATCTCCAGATTTGACTTTCTAGGTGCTTGTGGAGCGGGTGGTCCTACCTTATGAAAACCAGGTGGTACATCAGGTGTCGAACTTGGTGGTTGCAAAGCATTATTGTTTTTGTAGGAGAAGTTCGGATGATTTCTCCAACCAGGATTAAAAGTATTTGAGTATGGGTTTCCTTGGGTATAATTCACTTGGTCGGTGGAAACACCGGTTAACACCTGACATTCGGCGTTTGTATGTCCAGGGGTACCACATACTTCACAGTTAGGAGACACAGCAGCCACGGTAGAGGCTGGTTGTGCTACGGCCAAATTTTCGATTTTTTGAGTTAATGCATCCATTTTAGCATGTATGCGGTCTATTGCACTAACTTCGTACATTCCGCCTTTCGAAGTTGGTTTCTCTGTAGAAGCACGTTCTCCTCCCCATTGGAAGTGATTTTGAGCCATGTTCTCTATGAGTTCAATGGCTTCCTCGTACGGTTTATCCATTAAAGCGCCACCAGCAGCAGCACTTAGGTTCATTTTCGTGTTGTACAACAGACCATTATAGAAAGTATGGATTATCAGCCATTTTTCGAGTCCGTGATGTGGGCAAAGCCTCATCATGTCTTTATACCTTTCCCACACGTCAAAAAGAGAATCATTGTCTTTTTGTTTGAATCCGTTAATTGCTGCCCTTAGCATAGCTGTCTTACTTGGAGGAAAATAGCGGGTCAAAAAGACTCTTTTTAGATCATCCCATGAAGTAACAGAATTCGCAAGCAGAGACTGGAGCCAAGCTCTAGCTCTATCTCTTAAAGAAAACGGGAAAAGACGGAGTCTAATTGCTTCTTGGCTAACACCATTTGCTTTCATAGTGTCAGCATATTGCACGAAAATAAATAAATGTAAGTTAGGATCGTCCGTAGGACTTCCTGAAAATTGGTTCTGCTAAACGGCTTGTAATAGTGAAGGCTTCAACTCGAAATCACGTCTTTCGATTTCTGGGGTAGCAATGCTGCTACGCGGTTCATCTTGCGATGGGACAGCGAAATCCTTGAGAGGACGATTTTGCGGGTGTTGGGCCATGTTTTGTTCCGATTCGGTTTCGGTTTACGAATCAGAATAAGAAACGATAGGATCTGGAAGGAGATATCTTAAGCAGTAATCGTTGATTCGGCGCCTCAACAAAATAAAGCACTCGATTTCGTCAATCGGTTCCACTGGCTCTTCGCTTTGTGAGCGAGTGTTGGGCATACGATTGACAAATTAAAAATAAAGAAAAATTGCCTTAGTCGTTACTGTGCAACGAAAGAGACACAACAAGACTAATTCAATCCCCGGCAACGGGGCCAAAAACTTGATCGCGACTTTACGTGTTTGGTCGGATAGATACTGCAAGCATACAGGGTATCGCGTAGTTTTAAAAGATTATCGAACCCACAGGGATTGATAGTCGAAAGGCAGTGTCCTAAAATTGCGGTGCAAGGCTAAAGCAGGAAGTTGTCACGGATAAAAGTGTTAAAGAAAAAATAACTAAAATAAAAGGTTTTAGAACAAATAAGGAAACTGATACCGTAGAATGATTTCCGGGGTTCTTAGGGACTCTATAGGCTCCGGGGCTGAAATGGATGTAGAAGTTGTTTTGAAGGAAATACCGATCTAAAGGCTTACTCTCACACTCTCGCGCTATTGATCGAGCCACGCCTGATAACCCCAAGATTTTGCTCTCGCTCGCTCGGTAATTAAAAGGCGCTTTTTGAAAACGAGCAAGACCGAAAAGAATACCTAAAGCACTCTCGCTGTGTTTAGGATCCAGTGTTTTGTGCCTACTATCTGACGTGTACCTCAAACTCTCGCTCTGTTGGACTCGTCTTAGTGCATTCCTCACTCTCGTGACAAAATGTTGTCAGGAAGCCTCTCGCCGCCGCGACTAGTCTACTTGAAGTTAACTTAGACAACAAAACCAGAATTTTAAACATGCAAGACAACGTTGGTAATCCTACAGAGTCCCGTCGAGACGACGGTCCTCAAACTACGGGCTCATACGAATTTAGTTACACATTATCAAACATAATATTAAAACGTTAATGATACTGGTTTCTAAATCACACATACTGTTTTGATTCTGTTTTTAGAAAACTATGTTTTTAGGGTTTTTATTGAAATATTTGGTGTAATACATAAACAATAAGAATCAGTAATGCTGTAAATAAATAATGGAAACAATGAAGTAATAACCTGTAAAAACTGCAATTAAATAAAGGAAATAAACTTGTATTGATTCTGAAAATGATCCAAGTACAGCAGAACAATGAAAAGAAACAAAATACAGCAAGCGTGATAATCACTCAGTGTGAGCAATTATCACTTTGGCAAAGTAATTTAATGTGGTTCTGGTTCGATTTCGGCAGCGCTTCCGCAAGGTGAAATTGGACGATTAATGAAGGCCTAGGAGGTCCTATATATAGGCAGAGGTTGGCTCCAAAAACGGTTCAACAAGATTTGAAATTCAAAATGCGTGAAAACTGTTTCTGGAAAAAACTGCTCCCGCGATACATGGCGAACGCCATATGCCAATGGAGAACGCCATTTGGCTAAAGGAGGAAATCTGGCATTTTTGGGGAAATGGCGAACGCCATTTGGTTCCCCTTAGGGAATGGCAAACGCCATTCTTTTAGAGGAAGGCAGAAAGCTCCAGTTCTTCTCTTTTTCAACTCTTTTGCCAGGGTTCTTGTCCTTTTCTTCAATCAAGCTGATACTGGTCCTGAAATCACAAAGTAAAGGAAAACATAAGTACATGATACAAAATACGATAAAAACTCGATAAAAATACGACTAAACATGCACGAAATGAGTCGAAATAACCTATACGAAATCGAGTCATCACCCACCACAAAATCCATGGAAATACTATCCCATTTCCATTCTGGAATCCTCAGCGGCTGCATCATACCTAAAGGCTTCTGATGCTCAACCTTCAACTTCTGACAAGTCAAACACGCATAAACAAACTCTACAACATCTTTCTTCATACTTGGCCACCAAAATAACTTTTTTAAATCTTGGTACATCTTCGTAGTACCGGGATAAATACTCAACCTACTTCGATGTCCTTCTTCAAGAATGCTCTTCTTAATATCTGGAACATCCGGAACACATACTCTATCTCGAAACCTCATCACACCATCCTCATAAATCTGGAAGTCACCTCCGTTACCTTGGTTAATCAAAGTCAATTGGTCAACCAACTTTAAATCAGATTGCTATCCCACTCTAATCTCTTCCAGAATACCACTAGTCAGCTTCAACATTTCCAATTTCACACTGTCAGGAGTCGCTTCACATACCAAACTCAAATCTCTGAATTGCCCAATCAACTCCAATTCTTTCACCATAAGCATCGACATATGCAATGACTTTCTGCTCAATGCATCGGCCACTACATTTGCTTTGCCCGGATGATAACTCAAATTAAAATTGAAATCCTTCAACAGCTCTAACCACCTTCTCTGCCTCATATTCAATTTCTTCTAATTAAGTAAGTACTTCAGACTCTTATGATCACTGAACACCTCGAATTTAGAGCCAAATAGATAATGTCTCCAAATTTTCAACACGAACACCACCGCGGCCAACTGCAAGTCGTGTGTAGGATAATTTCTCTCATGAACTCGCAATTGTCTCGAAGCATAGGCAACGACCTGTCCATTCTGCATCAACACTCCACCAAGACCCATCTTCGACGCATCACAATACACCACAAAAGATTCACTTAGATTAGGCAAAATCAACATTGGGGCAGTAGTCAATCTCTTCTTCAATTCCACAAAACTTTCTTCACAAGCTACATCCCACACAAAAGTCTGACCCTTTCGAGTCAACTGAGTCAAAGGTAATGCCAACTTAGAAAAGCCTTCAATAAACTTGCGGTAGTAACCCGCTAATCCCAGAAAACTTCGTATCTCGGTAGAAGACTTCGGAGTCTCCCACTGTAATACTGCGTCAATCTTAGAAGGATCAACTTCAATCCCTCCACTCGAAATCACATCGCCAAGGAAACTTACTTTCTTCAACCAGAACTCACACTTCGACAACTTTGCATACAACTTCTTCTCCTTCAAGACTTGCAACACGGTTCTCAAATGCTCGGCATGCTCTTCTTCAGATCTAGAATATATCAAGATATCATCGATAAACACCATCACAAACTTATCCAAATACTCATGGAAGATCCGATTCATATACTCCATGAACACTCCGGGTGCATTAGATACACCAAACGGCATCACAGTGTATTCATAGTGTCCATATCTCATTCTGAAAGCCATCTTCGGAATATCATCAGGCTTCACTCGAATCTGATGATAACCAGACCTCAAATTAATCTTTCTAAACACACAAGCACCTACTAACTGATCCATCAAATCGTCGATTCTCGGAAGTGGATACTTATTCTTGATCGTCACTTTATTCAACTGCCGATAATCAATGCACAACCTCATACTTCCATCTTTCTTCTTCACTAATAACACAGGAGCACCCCACGGAGAAACACTTGGTTGAACAAACCTTTTCTTAAGTAATTCTTCCAGTTGTTTCTTCAATTCACTTAACTCAGAAGCTGACATCCGATAAGGAGCCATCGACACTGGACTCGTACCTGGTATTAAGTCCACTGCAAACTCTACTTCACGTTTTGGAGGCAAATCACTGATGTCATCTGGAAACACATCTGGAAATTCACAGACAACCGGCAACTCCACACTCGCAGCTTCACGATCAATTTGCAACGATGCAAACATTGCAAACACCAAAGCTTCGTCTTCTTGCAGTTCCTCTACTTGTTTTGCAGACAAGAACATCAACTCCCCACTATCATCAATCTTAAGAAACTCTACAGTCTTGGTATAACAATTGATATGAACACGGTTGAACTCCAACCAGTTCATTCCAAAGATCACGTCAATTTGGTGCAAGGGTAGGCACACCAAATCCATCACAAAGCTCTTCTCAAAAATCGTCACAAGACATCTCAAACACACAAGGGTAGTAGTAACAGAACCGTTAGTTGGAGTTTCTATTACCATATTACCATTTATATCAGATAACTTCAAAACCAATCTATTAGCACATTCAAGCAAGACAAAATAATGAGTAGCACCAGTATCAATAATAGCAACCAATTCGATATTATTAATAAAACAAGTACCTCGAATCAGGTTGTCCTTCTCTGGCACTTCTGCACCACTCAAAGCAAACACTCTGCCACTGGTCTGAGTGGCAGTTGCAGTCTTCTTCGGCTTCTGGCATTGAGTACTGGTATGACCTTTCTCACCACAATTGAAGCAGGTCGGACCCTTATTTTTACAGTCAGTAGCTCTATGCCCCTTCTTACCACATCAATAGCACCTCACCACATTATTGGTACACGCATCAGCACGGTGACCTTGCTCGCCACACTTATGACACTTTCCAGAAGCGGGAGCTGCTCCCCCACTTGTCTTTTTCCCATCTGAAGCCTTCTGTTTCCCTTTGTCAGCTAAAGTTGTATAAGGCTTACCCCTATACTGCCCTTTCTTCTCACTCAACTGCTTGTAGTGAGCAGATCGAGCTCGGTTGTCCTCATCGTAGATTCTGCTCTTGTCCACCAACTCAGCATACCTGCGGATCTGCTGATACTCGATATCCTACTTAATCTCTGGTCTCAGCCCATTCTCGAATTTGAGACACTTAGACATCTCAGCATCAGCACGATTGTAGTGCGGACAGAACTTCACTAGCTTCTCAAACTTCGTGGCACACTCTGCCACAGTCATGTCTCCTTGCTTCAGCTCAAGGAATTCCACTTCTCACTTGCCACGAGCATCCTCTGGGAAATACTTGCCTAGAAACTCCTATTTAAACACATCCCAAGTTATCACAGTGCCAACATCAATAAGCCTCTGACGGGTGTTATCCCACCAGTCCTCAGCTTCCTCTTCCAGCATATGCGTTCCGAACTGAACCTGTTGCTCATCAGAACACCCCATCACTCAGAAGATCTTATCGATTGCCTTCAGCCACTTGTGTGCACTTGCTGGATCATACGTACCCACAACAGTCAGTGGATTGTACCTTGAAACTTCCCTAACACGTAAAACTCATCAGGAGCTCCACCATTTGGATTCAGCTGCGCCACCACATTAGCAACCGATTCCAACGCATCAACAATCGCACGATCGTTTCTTCCAGCCATCCTTCACACCACCAACAAGGTTAGAAGAACTAAAACATCGACAGTGTACACACACTCGTCGACTGACAGGGGAATGACATCACTTAAAAACCTGGCCGGACGGACCGACCTGCTCTGATACCACTAATGTACCCTTTTTCTACCCCTAATAATGTTGTAGCAGAAACAACTTAAATAATCAGAGTAAGGCATAAAAATCACCTCAAAGGGTGCACATTTCTCATTAAATCAAAATAACATAAATTACCCTGTAAACACAAGGGTTTCCTCAAAGTTTCACAAAAAGCCTTCAATGGCAGTGGAACTCACAATTCTTAATTAAAAGTTTTTTCAACAAACATCATAATAGTCAATTTAAAACCATATCATCAAATAACAACAAAAATAGGGGAACAACATAATTCGACTCAAAGGACCCCAACCCGATGCTACACTATCAGAGCAAGACCCTCTAAATCGACCAAAAGCAATTAAACTTCAAGTCCTCGAAAGCATCCACGGCTAAACCTGATCACCTGCACGTTACCCACATGGAGGCAACATTCAAACAGGCAGGGTGAGTAATCACAATTCATAATAATCATTATAAAACAAGATATACATAAAATGGCTTTAACTTCGTAAACGACATCATCAAGGTCATCATCAAGGAAAACATCAGGAAACACCATATCACAAATTCATCAATGCCACATAAAATGTAATGCATAACAAGACTCATGCATGTGGTACCAATCATCATAATAGATGGACACTAGGCCATCAACCCTCCAAAGATCCCCGTCAATAGGATCGATCCTGCAGTCGGAACTGGAGCATGTCATAATTACCTCATATCCGCACAATAGGAATGAAGCATCATCACAGAGTATGCATATGAATGTATGATACACAACATCATTAATCATCATCGTAAAAATTATCATTATGTGCATCATCATTCACCAAAACATCATGTTAATCACGCTATCATATATTCATCAAAACATCACAAATCATCATCATCAATATCATCAACAACATCATAGTAAATCATCAAAATATCACAGCACCAAAACCTCAGAACATCACAGCATCATAAACAAATTTCACAAAACAGCAGCAGTTCACTGCTGAGTTCACTGTACGAACACATTCGCTGGGACCTTCGCCTTGCGAAGCTCTAGCGAATCCCAGAATCCCAACAAAGCCCCTATTCTGCCTCTCTTCGCCACTTCATTCGCTTTACGAAGCCCTTCACTGGGACATTCGCTGTGCGAACCCACGACACCACTTCTCAGAAATCAACCCAGAATCATCACATTTATCGCGCATTCGCTGCGCTATTCGCTTTGCGAGTCCAGGCGAACATTCGCCTTGCGAGTGTTTCGTTCGCTTTGCGAACTAGCGATTGCAAGGAATCGCTGCTACGCATCAGTAGCATACCAGACCCCCATTACCTTACGAATTCAACCTCAGTCCGCCCAAAAACATCCCTACAACATTCATAAGGCATTACAACCATTAAGGACGCAAAACCTACAACTATTAGGTCGATTAATTTCACTATTCTAACTCGAAATCACCTAAACCTTCACAACTCCCAAGATTCCCATAAACCCTATAAATCCCTTTCTCACACAAGATTCCACACATCGTCAAAAAAAGGTTTTGCCTCGAAGGCTTATTTCACCCCAAATCAATTCAACCCTTAATAATCCATCATCGATTCTCATAAATACCTCCAAATCATCAATAACTCATAAACCCTTCAAAAACCCAAAAAACCTCAAAAACCCATTTTCAACACATCACGTTCTATATTGAAAACAATGAAAGGCAATACTCCCCATACCTTAGATTGTCGATCCGATGTGTTATCTCTTGAGTCTTTGAAAACCGTCACAAAAATCCTCGCCTTTTCCTCTTTTCCTCAGAGCCCTCCTTCTTTCCTTCTTATTTTCACGATCTACACAAAATGAATCCTAATTCTCTCAATTCCTCATTTTTGGTTAATTTAACTCTTGGGCCTCAAATATGGGCTTTTTCCATAATACCCTCACTAATACTCCTAAAATGTCCATCTTACCCTTAATTCTTCTAATATTATTTTAAAATGATAATAATACTAATATATTCATATTATATACTATTATTTAATTAAAATAACCAAACTTCACCAAAAACACCGACATCGACACCAACCACCAAAAATTCACAGAAACCACGAATATAATATTTAAATAAATATTCTTACGAAAATCGGGGTGTTACACCTGCCATATGGGCGAGGTTTGAAAAACCCCCCTGTAAAAAAAAGTTTAGATTCCCCCTTGACATTTGTAGATTCCATGCTTTCAGTCCCTCATTAATCCAACTCACCAAAAATCATGACATGGCTTGCTTATGTGTAATTGTTTTTAATTTCTTTTTCCATTTCAATTAAATTTATTTACAGGTGTGTTTATTTTTAAGTTAACCCAATTACGTAGCCCTAAATCCCTAAGTTCATAATTTCATTTCCTTCTTCCTTCTTGTATTGTTTCTTCGTGCCTCCCCAATTGCAGAGCCCTAAATCCCAATCTTTATATTTTTCATCTCTTTCTTCCTTCTTGTAGAGTTTCATCGCGCCTCCCATATTGCAAAGCTTTCAATGGCCGGTAGTTCACGAAGTTGCAGCAACTCGTTTTCCAAAATCTCTCCCAAATGTGGTCATGGTCTTTCGATGAAGGTTTTCGTGTCCAAGTTTGCTGCAAATCCTGGTAGGAAATATTGGAAGTGAAAATTCTATGGGAAAGAAGAAGATTGTCAGTTATTTTATTGGGATGATGAATTTTTGGTCACGATGATAGGAAGAGAATTGAGGAAGATGATGGTGCTTGTGGGAGGTGTGATGTTCTGTTGGAAAATTTGAGAAAATTTGCAAGGGATTTTGGGAAGGAAGTTAGGAAAGAATTTGGGGCACAACTTGGTACCAAGGAGCTGGAAGATGTGAAGAACAAATTAGAGAGGACAAGGAAGAAATTGGGTCTCGCAGTAGTTCTACTTATTTGTTCTTGGGCATTTTTTGTTATAGTCATAGCAGGCTGATTAGTTGTGTTAATTTGTTGTGTTGTATTAGGAGTTTCAATTGGGTATTATAAGTCTGCTATGTTTTGAGGTGTTGTGTTGATTACTCTTGTGATGTACTATAATTCTGCTATGTAATGAATTTTATATTCTCAGTTTCAATACAATGTAATTTTTCTGCCACAATAGTTCTGCTATTTCATGAATATTAATTTGTCAGTTTTAATTAGCATGCTACAATAGGACAATACAACATTTACTTAACACAACTTCCATAATTAATTAAGCTGCCATAGGCATAATGTCATTACAAAACAAGATGAGACTTGTCATTACAAAACAAGATGAGACTTGCCAGTACAAAACAAAAGGATAATATAACATTTAAAATGACATAATTAAGTTGTTCAAATTCTGCAAGATACTTGATGTTCCAACTGATAAAATGACAATACAACATCAAAATGTTGAATCAACGTGTCTTCAGATTACTGAGTCAAATTCTTAGAGATCTCATCCCATGATTTCATAATGCGAACACATGTCCCTAGTTTGGGATCTGCTTGGCTATGTCCCTCAGTAGCAGTAGCAGGTGTAGCAGTTTCTGGTGCACCCTCAATTTCCAATGGTGCATCAGGTGTTGCACCTGTCCCATGTGATTTTGATTGCCTGAATATGCTTTTCAGCCTGTCACTGCTCCTTGTAGGTGCTTGTGCCTTCTTCCTTGATACCTTTAGCTTTTCAATTCTCTTATTCTTTGGTGGGGTAGGATTGATAAGTTGAGAATGCTGTGTTTCTGGTGGTTGAGAAGAGGCCTTAGTAGGAAGAGTCTGACTAGCAATCAGTTCTTCAATTAAGCCACCAATTTCTGGATCATAGAAAGGATCATCAATTTATGGTTCACCAGGTCCAGCGTCAGTAGGAATAGCAGGCTGAGTTTGTTCAAAAGGTCCAACATCAGTAGGAATAACATGTTGAGTTTGTTCACTAGGTTCAACATCAGTAGCCCCAGTTGGAATAGCAGGATCAATTTGTTCAGCAGCATCAGCAGCCTCAGTTTGTTCACCAGCATCAGTAGCCACATTTTATTTGGATTGAGACTTTGTTCTAGGTGTTTTCCTCTGCACAATACAGTTCCAAACAAAATGAAATTAAACAGACTTAGCATTACAATGACATTTTACCTTTCTGAACTGCTCATACTTAGGGAGTTTTTCATCACCACTGGCATCAGGATCAGAGCTGTTTAATTCTTCAGTTAAATCATTCTCAATGTCTTTTGGAATATTCTTTGGCAACCTACTTGAACTAGAGCCAAGTATCCTTGCAGGAACTAACAGATTCAGCTTGGAGTGATCCTTTTGCTTGTTTTGTTTTTTTGAAGCCCTTACTTTATACCTTAAAGACTTGCCATTAACATGAACCTTTGTACCACTACTTGGTTTTTTCACCACAACCTTCACAAAGCCTTCATTATTTTCACACAATCTATCTTCTTCACTATCATCAAACCTAATGTGTCTAACTTCATCATCACTACTTGTACCATCATCACTGCCTTCATTCAAATGTTCAACTATAGGACTTAAAACCTTGCTCATCATATCTTCAACTTCATGCTCAACCCATATATGGCCTTCCACTTTATTATCAATGTTGTGTTTGACAATTGAGTCAGCTAGTACATCATCATTGACATGAAGATAACCTTCATCACCCCCTAGGAGTTTTGTCCACAACCTAAACCCATTGTATCCCCAATCCTTAACCAAACTCACAACCTCAAAGAAACTCCATGTATCATAATCTCGACCTTCCACTATGGTATCATTCCCCTTATAAAACATAAACTTGTCAACCACAAATTGCCCCCCGTGATCGAAGATGACAGAGAACAGTACCATCTACATTTACAGAAATAACCAAGGGTTAAACTAGGGTTACTTGCCTAAACTAAAGTCAAAAAATCAGACTGTAATGCAAATAATAGACTGTGACTATTTTTGGGACCACTGTAAATTGTACTTCAATAAACAAGTAGAAAGTCATACCTTCTTGAACAATGAGTAACACGAGCTTCCTCAGTAAGGTTCGGAACAATGTTGAAAACGAGAAACACGAGAGACAAACACGTTTGCGCAGATGAACAACTTCAGTGAAACAATGAAGAAGACGATTGACCTTCTTGGACGATGAACAACTTCAGTGAAATGGGGTTTAGGGTTAACCCTAACATAAGGATAAATATTAAGGGATAACACAATATCAATTAAATTAAAAATAAATACACGTGTAAATAAATTTAATTGAAATGGAAAAAGAAATTAAAAATAATTACACATAAGTAAGCCACGTCATGATTTTTGGTGAGTTGGATTAATGAGGGACTGAAAACATGGAATCTACAAATGTCAAGGGGGAAATCTAAACTTTTTTTTTACAGAGGGATTTTTCAAACCTCGCCCATATGGCAGGGGGCAAATTAGCTATTAACCCTAAAAGATATTATTGTCATTTTGATTAGTTATCATCTATTATTTTTAATTTGAGAGGGTGAGTTTTTATTATGGATGCTAGACATCTTAAGGATTTAACTCATAACTAGTGGGATACTCGTGCATTCGTACGGGTATTGGTGTGTTACGCACATTTGTTTTTAAAATATAATAAGAATGTAAAAAAGAAAAACAAAATTGTTTTATCAAAAAAGTTTATTATTTTTAAAAGAAAGATGTGTTTTGATTTATATATGGATCATCAATATAATTTTTCCATATAAAAAGATTGGATTAAAAGACAATTTGTTCTCATTTACAAAAAAATATTAAGTTTCACTTATTAACTAAAAAATATATATTTTTCATTAATAACATATATCGGTGAAATGATTACATCAATAATATATAGCTTAGTTTTCCATATATTATCTTAAAAAATATTATATTTTCAATTAAAAATAATTTCAAAATAAAAATATTACTAACATAAATAATTTTAAAGTAACACATTTTTCTCGTGTTAGGATTCATACATTATTTGAAATATATTTACTTTTATTTTCTTTAATTATATAAAAAATGTAATAACCTGTGCGTTCACACGGATTCTAGTCTAGATACCCATGCGTTCGCAAAGATACTGGTGTGTTAGGTGCATTTGTTTCTAAAATGTAATAAGAATGAAAAAAAAGAAAGACAATTATTTAACCAGTAAAGTTTATTATTTTCAAAAGAAAAACATATTTTTATTTATACTTGGAGCATAAATACAGTTTTTCCATATATACAAATATTTGAATCAACCGTGTATTTTCCCAATGTAAATATTAATTTGATTTTGACATTATTTATAAAAATATTTATGCAATCATTTAGTTTTATAAATATTTGTAAATATTGTTTTAATTGTATAAATAAATATTAGTAACATAAATAAACACATTTTGTCTGTGTTTGGATTCATATTTTATTTTCTTTAATTATACAAAAAATGTAATAACTCGTGCGTTCGCATGGATTTTGGTCTGAATACCCGTGCATTCGGACGGGTACTGGTGTGATACACACGCTTTTGTTTTCAAAATGTAATAAAAATGAAATGATAAAAAGAGAAAATTGTTTAACCAAAAATAATTTGAATCAACAATAAATTTTTTTCTCTATAAATATTATTTTTGTTTTGGTATTATTTACTAAAATAATTGAATTAATAGTAAACTTGCTCCCATTATTATTCAATTTTTTATCAATAACTTCAACTTTTACCATTTCTTATAATCTTCATATTAGAAGAAAACAAAATGTGTGCATACCACACCAGTACCCGTGTTATCGCACGAGTTCCGTTTGGATTCATATTACACATCATGATATCTCAATTATGAGTTTTGAAAGTATGACAATAATTTTGATTAAGTTATTGAGTTCGATTCCTATTGAAACCATTCTTTAAAGTCACATGTTTTTTTTTGTTTTTTTTATTTTTAAATTTTATAAGGTAAAATTTCAAAATTTTGCACCTAAGGGATATTAAACACACAACCTCTCCCGTATTGAAGTAAATCCCTCTTACGTATGTATATATATAGGGTTATGCTAATGCACACCCATGTAGGTGTACATTAGTAACATACACCTTAGTGTATTTTTGTGTGGGGCCCACCAATTTTGGATGGGACCCACATTAGAAAGACGAAGAAAAAAATAGAAAGAAAATAGATGTAGTGTAAGTATTTTTGTGTGGGACCCACCAATTTTGGGTGTATGTTAGCATTTTTAATATATATATATATAAACTTTTATTGCGACTATTTATTAAATTGAAATGTATAATACACTATTCAATTTATTAATATTAATTATTTAATAATAATATTAAGTAAACTATTCACTAATTATTTAATAATGATTAACCAATTAATGAAAATATTATTAATTAATTGTTGAAATATTTTTAGCTTCTTTACACAAAAACGGGAATATTTCAATTGGAGAAATGATCTTTTTTGTATAAGCAAAATTCTATTTAAAAAAGGTTGCAAACTTGGTGTAAAAAAATACCATCAAAACATAGGCATGTTTATTTTGTAGAAGGAAATATATTATGTACATCTCAACTGCAGAAGAACCAATGTTGACATGACATGGCCTATTTTACATCTTCAAGTGAATATGAAAGTAATAATAATACGTAGAAAAAAGCGATTTAACAATTGATGACCATCAAAACTAATAGACAAATTCCAAGTCATGTGTAAAATTTGACTACCAAAAACGTGCATGGCCATAACAGCCACATGTAAAATTTGTAATTAAAAAAACTTTAAATAATACAAAGTTACATGAAGATACTTACTTCTTCATTTACCATACTTCTTTTTTCTTTTCTCGGATTTGTTTTAATCCTCAGGAGGTTTTTTCTTAATAAGATCATCTTCTTTCTTTTTTCTCTTCTTGGATTTCTTTTTGTCCTCGGCAGGATCATCTTCTAGTATATGCTCAAACTCTTTACAACTTGCAAATGGAGAGGTACTGCTTTTACCACCAACTTTATGTTTTCGTTTTCTCTTGTCAACTTGATCTTCAACAACATCCTCTTCATCATCATCATCATCATCATCAATATCACCTATTTCAATATCATTGTTATCATCATCACTTCCTTCTTCATCATCATCATCATCAATATCACCTATTTGAAGATCATTGTTAGCATCATCTGCATCGTACTCTTCCATGTCTGAGGGTATATCTATATCTATCTCCCCATCACTAACATCACCAATTAAGTCATCATAATTTTCATTGGATACTTTATCCAAATCATCATAATCAAAGTTACCATATGGTTCTAAAGATGGATCAGCGAAATCCAAGAGATCTTCAATCTCTTCATTATCACTTTCATCACCACCATTAACATCATCATCACCAACATCAAAATAATCTTTAGCATCCTCTTCATCGGCTATTTTCTTCTTTTTTTTCTTTAGTTTTGAAGATGAACTCTTTTTTATTTGTATAGAAGTTATGGAAGACAATATCCTCTAGGGGGTACATCTGCTTCAGCTAGCGAGAGAATTTCTGGTCCAATTAAGAGGTTGTTAACATCCAGCTGCAAAATGGAAAGAAAAAAATGTTACTACAATTGAATCAAAAGGCTAGGTAACCAATGTTGTTCAATAGTGGCTATAGCAGTGCAATGACGCTATAACGCCATATGGTACTTTGGTTTAGTTGCATAGCAGAATTTGAACAAACTGATATTTTATTCACATTACATTAATTTCACAAATCATGTTGCTAAAATAGAATTCATTGGCGAGAATGGAACAATTTTGTTTACCTGCTTGACAGGTTCAATCTGAGAACCACCATGCCAAGTGCTTTGTTTTGGTTTTTTCTCCATGAATTTGTCTCGGAAAGCTGTTAACGAAAGGTTATTTAATGGGTTTTTGTTATAGACAATGTTGGCGCCAGAACAAAGAGTTCTTGCCATGGTTGCAACTGAAGGATGTGCAAGTAAAACAAGAACCAATAACTCCCACCAGCTTACACGGTCTGCATTGCTGTTTGGATGGATAAATTATGTCATTTATGATATAAAAATATTGTTAGAAGGTGCCACAAGAAAATGAATACAAGAGAAGTTCTATAAACAATTTAACTGATTGAATTAGAGAATAAAAGTAAACTTCACATAAATTCTCTATATAAATTGTTTCTGTAAAAGATATATTGAGAGTTTAGTTTACGAAAATAAGCCTAAAAACGTATAGATATAGCACGAGTGTCTTCTGCAGTTTATATAAGCCCCTTGTGCATTGGACAAATAGTTGCAGAAATATATTTATTTTATGATATTTCAAATGAGAACTAATATGAAAACAAATCAAAGTATATTACCAATAAGATGGCTCTCGGTGTCGTGGATCATAATGTAACGCCCTCGTTTTATGAGTTTTTATTTAATCGAGTCGTTTTGATTATTTTATTATTATATTATTTTATTTTTTACTTTTATTTGGAAATATGTTATTTTTCAATGTTGTGATATTTTATCGCGTTTTGGGAACGTTTGCGAGATATTTGAGTGTAGGGGTATTTTGGGCATTTCACTTTATTTTCCTTAAGTTAGTAAAATAGAAATAGAAAGAGAGAAAAATAGAGAGAAAGAAAAAGAGAAGAAGGAAAAGGAAAAGAAAAGAGAAAGAAAGAAGAAAAGAGAGAAAACTTGGAAAAGAAGAAATCGAAACAACCGACTTTCCAAACACGATTAAATCGGGTAAGGGTGCGAAACTTGATTATTATATACTTGTGTATGATTATGTATGTTTGTATTTGGTTGTTTTTGAGTTGAAATTGAATGTAGAACAAAAACCATAATATGTGGAATTGATTGGAATCCGATTAAATTGTGTCGGAAATCATGTTTTTCAGGTCCCTTATTGTTGATACATGTTGTTAGGCATGGTATTGGTAATTTTTCTGGTGTATAGGTGAAAATTGGATTGATTTTGGGTTGAAAACGCAGAAAAAATTCTACAGAAAATTCTGGTTTTTCCACTGCCCATACGCGTATCACTCAAGGCAATACGCGTATGGCATTGAAGAAATGTGGGCAATACGCGTATGGAGCTTCATTTTCTCGGCCATCTGCCCATTTGCGTAATGGTACGCGTAAGGTTGAGGGAAATACGCGTATGAAGCAAGGCACTACGCGTATTGGATTTTTAATGGGAATTTTGGGAAAAATGGGTCTCTGCCCATACGCGTATGACCTTGGGCAATACGCGTATGGAATGGGCGAGCCAGCTGGGCAATACGCGTATGGCTCAGGGCAATACGCGTATGACCAGAAGGTGTGTATTTTGGGTCCCAATTTTGTGTCCGAGGTCGTAACTTGTGTACCGATTATCCGTTTGGAGTGTTCTTGGTATCGTTGGAAAGCTATTGAGCTGTTCTTTCTTATGATAATGATTTTGAGATTGTTGGCCGATTTAATTATGTCGGGAATTTGGAATAGTGTTGTTTTATCGACTTTTTCCGTTTGCATTGTGTGTAATTGATGTGTTATCATGCAATGTGCTGTTATAGGAAGTGAATGCATGCGATTAAATGTTGTGATGAAGTTTTGTGGCCTTATGGCAAATAAATGCATTGTTTTGGGCTTAAGTGCAAAGCATGCTTTTTATTGATTGAAATGATTGCATATATGTGTGCATTTGAATGTCATGAGTCATTGTATGCCAAGCATCATGATATGCATTCTTGTGATGTCGTGTGCCCGTGTGGGGTGTGAGCGACGAATCAATTCCAGAGGGAATCTGCTATAAGGTCGTGTGCCTGTGTGGGGTGTGAGCGATGTTTATAGAGGATCGTGTGCCCGTGTGGGGTGTGAGCGATCGGGTCGTGTGCCCGTGTGGGGTGTGAGCGATCCATAAACGTCGTGTGCCTTATACAAAAGAGGTGTGAGCGACGGGGAACATCGTATGCTCGACGGGGAGTTACATTAAGTAACGAGCGATGGTTCCAATAGTTCCTGAGTGAACTGGTGTTGAGATGTTGATGTCGGTACCGCATTGCATTGCATAGAGTCGTTGTGTCGGTCTCTGTGCATTTGCATTGAATCATGAATGGATTGATTTTGTGTGGAATTGTGATTGGAATTGATGAGTTGATATATATATATATATATATATATATATTGGTGTTGGTGATAAGTGTATTGTGTATGATTGATATGTATTGGTGATGGATAAATGAGATATGTATTGTATTGTGTTGTATTTGGATTTTGTTGTACGTTGTGGTGAGAATATTTTACGTGTGTAATTTTGTGTTATTATATAATTATATGCAATTATATTATGATTGTGTTTCTCACCCTTTTGCTGTTTTATAATGCTCTATGAGGCATTGCAGATTAGATTGCTGGAGGTCTTTTTGTGAAGCTTAGGTCTTCATTCTTTTGTCGGTCGACTCTGATATGTGGCACCGGGTAGTTAGGGAGACCGTTGGTGATTTGTGTGTATATGCACATGTTTCTTTTGGGATTGTACATGTATGAATGTATTTGGCAGACAAACTTTTCATGATATATATATATATATATATATATATATATATATATATATGAGATTTTAGTACAGATTTTCCGCTTTTATTCTGTATCTGAATTGTGGGTAGTAGGAACTAAGTTCCTCTGTTAATTGCTACCTATTGTTGCATATCTAATTGAGCAGGTTTATGTGTATTTTGTTTCAAATTGATGTGACGCCTCAGTCTATGCCATTAATGTTTAATTATACTCTGATGAATTTATTTTATTTTATCGCATTTATTAATTGGGGGTATAGATTGGGGTGTTACATTAAGTGGTATCAGAGCCATTCCGTGTCAGTTTGTGTCAGTCCTTGTTGGTGTTTGTGTTTGGGTGAGCAGTTTGTTTAACCATAGTTGCTGTTATTGGAAATAAACAGATTATGGATGGTAGGAACGACGCTGTTGTAGCTGCTGCGATGCAAGCTATGGCTCGGGATGTGCAAGGTGCACCTCATACTGCTGGAAATGATGAGTTCAGGAAGAATAAACCACCTGTCTTCAAAGGGAGACATGATCCTGATGGTGCTCGGATTTGGCTGAAAGAGATTGAAAGGATTTTGTGAGTGATGGATTGTGCGGAGGATCAGAAGGTGAAACTGGGTACTCACATGTTACAGGAAGAGGCAAATGATTGGTGGGTCAGTACTCGTCGTGTGTTGGAAGCTGCAGAGGAAGAGATCACTTGGGCTTTGTTTAGTGTTGAGTTTCTGAGGAAGTATTTTCCCGAAGATGTAAGAGGAAAGAAGGAGATATAGTTCCTGGAATTGAAACAAGGTAATATGTCTGTTGTTGATTATACTGCTAAGTTTGTGGAACTTGTGCAGTTTTATCCCCATTACGCTGAAGCGACCGCGGAGTTTTCTAAGTGTGTAAAGTTTGAGAGCGGATTGCGTCCTGAGATCAAGCAGGCAATCGGGTATCAAAGGATTAGGAGGTTTTCTTATTTGGTAGACTGTTGTAGGATTTATGAAGAAGATAGTAAAGCTCGTTCTACTCATTATAAGAGTGTGAGTGACAGGAAAGGGAAGCAAAAGTTTCGTAGTGGTCCTTATGTGACACTAGCTAATAAGGGTAAGCAAATGGGTACTTTTGATCGAAGGCTAAGTGGAGGAGGTATGTCTAATTCTTTGAGCTGTTATAGATGTGGGGAATTGGGACATCGTCAGTTTGAATGTAGGAAAGATATGAGGAAGTGTACCAATTGCGGAGGTTTAGGGCATGTAGTGGCTGATTGTAAGAGGCAGAATGTGGTGAAGTGTTTCAACTGTGGTGAACCTGGTCACATTAGTACGAAGTGTCCGAAACCAAAGCAAGCTCCAGCTGGTGGGAAAGTTTTTGCATTGGCGGGAACTCAGACTACTAATGCAGATCGTCTGATCAGAGGTACTTGTTTTATTAATAGTACGCCTTTAGTTGCTATTATTGATACTGGAGCGACTCATTCGTTTATTTCGTCTGAGTGCGCGAAGCGTTTGAATCTTTTGTTGTCCTCGATGGGTGGAGAGATGGTTATTGATACTCCAGCAATGGGGCCAGTAACTACTTCTTTGGTTTGTTTGAGTTGTCCTTTGACCATTTATGGTAAAGACTTTGAGATGGATTTGGTGTGTTTGTCGTTGGAGGGTTTAGATGTGGTTCTGGGAATGAATTGGTTACAGTTCAATCGGGTTCATATTGATTGTTATCATAAGCTGGTAAGATTTCCTTCTCTTGAGGAAGACGAGGACTCGAGTTTCTTCTCTACCAAAGAGTTGAAGAAACTTTTGGTGGATGAAGCTCAGTTGTTTGGGTTATTTGCATCGTTGACTGTGGATAGTCAAGTTTCACTTGATGTGTTTCCTGTTGTGTGTGATTTTTCGGAAGTGTTTCTTGAGGATATTTCAGACTTGCCGCCAGAGAGAGAGGTGAAGTTTTCCATAGATCTAGTTCCTGGTACTAGACCTGTGTCTATGGCACCATATCGAATGTCGGCATCTGAGTTGGTTGAGTTAAAGAAGCAGTTGAATGAATTGTTAGAAAAGAGGTTTGTGAGCCCAAGGGTGTCGCCTTGGGGTGCTCCAGTTTTATTGGTGAAAAAGAAAGATGGAAGTATGCGATTGTGTATTGATTATCGCCGGCTGAATAAGGTGACGATTAAGAATAAGTATCCTCTTCCAAGAATTGATGATCTGATGGATCAGTTGGTTGGTGCGTGTGTTTAGTAAGATTGATTTGAGGTCAGGGTATCATCAGATTAGGGTGAGAGAGGAAGATATTCAAAAGACGGCTTTTAGGACACGATACGGTCATTATGAATATTTTATGATGTCGTTCGGGGTTTCTAATGCGCCAGGTGTGTTTATGGAGTACATGAATCGTATTTTCCACGAGCATTTGGATCATTTTGTTGTTGTGTTTATTGATGATATCTTAATTTATTCTAAGTCTCGGGAGGAGCACGCGGAGCATTTGCGTATTGTTTTGCAGGTTTTGAAGGAAAGGAAACTTTTTGCCAAATTATCCAAGTGCGAGTTCTGGTTGTCGGAGGTGAGTTTTCTTAGGCACGTAATTTCAGGTAATGGTATTGCAATGGATCCATCTAAAGTAGATGCAGTGCTACAATGGGAGACTCCTAGATCCGTTACTGAAATTCGAAGCTTTTTGGGGTTAGCCGGATATTATCAAAGGTTCATTGAAGGTTTTTCTAAGCTAGCACTTCCTTTGACCCAGTTGACTTGTAAAGGCAAATCGTTTATTTGGGATATTCAGTGTGAGGAAAGTTTTAGTGAGCTAAAGAGAAGATTGACGACAGCTTCGATCTTGATTTTACCGAATCCTAATGAACCGTTTGTGTTCTATTGTGATGCGTCTTTGATTGGGTTAGGTGGACTGTTGATGCAGGAAGGTAAGGTGGTGGCTTATGCTTCAAGGCAATTGAGGGTTCATGAGAAAAATTATCCTACTCATGATCTAGAATTAGCGGCTGTGGTCTTTGTGTTGAAAATTTGGAGGCATTATCTCTATGGTGCAAGATTCGAAGTCTTTAGTGATCATAAGAGTTTGAAATATTTGTTTGATCAGAAAGAGTTGAATATGAGGCAACAGAGATGGTTGGAATTCTTGAAGGACTACAACTCTGGCTTGAATTACCATCTTGGTAAAGCTAATGTAGTAGCCGATGCATTAAGCCGGAAATCATTGCATATGTCCGCTTTGATGGTTAAAGAGTGGGAACTTTTGGAATCGTTTAGAGAGTTGAGTTTGGTATGTGAATTGACGTCGGATAGCGTGAGGCTTGGAATGTTGAGGGTTACTAATGATTTTCTGTTGACGGTTAGTGAGAAACAAAAGATGGACATGAAATTTGTGGATTTGATGACGACTGGAGAGAAAAGTGTGAATGAGGACTTTAAGGTGGACGGTAAAGGTGTTTTGAGATTCCGAGGTAGAATTTGTATTCCGGATGATTCGGATTTGAAAAGGATGATTTTGGAGGAAGGACACCGGAGTAATTTGAGTATACATCTGGGAGCTAATAAAATGTACCAAGATTTGAAGAAGATTTTCTGGTGGTCTGGATTAAAGAGAGATGTGGCTCAGTTTGTTTATGCATGTTTGACTTGTCAGAAATCAAAGGTAGAACATCTGAGGCCTAGTGGTTTGTTGCAATCGTTGGATATTCCTGAGTGGAAATGGGACAGCATTTTATGGATTTTGTGACAGGGTTGCCGAATACTCAACGAGGGCATAATGCTATTTGGGTGGTTGTTGATAGGCTGACTAAATCAGCGTATTTCATTCCGGTTGACATCAGTTTTTCTTTGGAGAGATTGGCTGAGATTTATATCAGTGTGATTATGAAATTGCATGGTGTTCTGTTGAGCATTGTTTCTGATCGAGATCCTAGGTTTACCTCCAGATTTTAGGAAAGTTTGCAAAAGGCTTTAGGATCTAAATTGAGGTTGAGTTCTGCTTATCATCCTCAAACGGATGGTCAGACCGAGAGAATGATTCAGTCGTTGGAGGACTTGTTGAAAGCTTGTGTTCTTGAGCAAGGTGGTGCGTGGGATAGGTATCTTGCATTGGTTGAATTCACGTATAATAACAGTTTCCATTCAAGTATAGGAATGACACCTTTTGAAGAATTGTATGGACGAAGATGTCGAACACCTTTGTGTTGGCACGAATCTGGTGAGAGTTCGGTGATTGGGCCGGAGTTAGTGCAACAGACTACGGAAAAGGTGAAGCTTATTCGTGAGAAAATGAAGGCTTCTCAGAGTAGGCAGAAAAGTTGTCATGATCAACGAAGGAAAGATCTCGAGTTTCAAGAAGGCGATCATGTATTTCTGAGAGTTACACCGATGACGGGCGTTGGTCGTGCATTGAAATCGAAGAAGCTTACTTCTCGGTTTATTGGTCCTTACCAGATATCCGCGAGAGTGGGTGCTGTGGCTTATAGGGTGGCGTTGCCGCCGAATCTTTCGAATTTGCACGATGTGTTCCATGTTTCACAGCTTCGAAAGTATGTTCCGGATCCATCGCATGTGATTCCTATGGATGAGATGGAGGTAAGGGAGAACCTTACGGTTGAGGCGTTACCAGTGAGGATTTTGGATCGCGAGTTGAAGCGGTTACGAGGCAAGGACATTGCGCTTGTGAAAGTGGCGTGGGGAGGCGCTGCTGAGGGCAATTTGACTTGAGAGTTGGAGAGTAGGATGCGAGAGTCGTATCCAGAGTTGTTCGTCTCAGATATATTTTCGAGGACGAAAATTTCTAAGTGAAGGAGAGTTGTAACGCCCCAGTTTTGTGAGTTTTTATTTAATCGAGTCGTTTTGATTATTTTATTATTATATTATTTTATTTTCGACTTTTATTTGGAAATATGTTATTTTTCAATGTTGTGATATTTTATCGCGTTTTGGGAACGTTTGCGAGATATTTGAGTGTAGGGGTATTTTGGGCATTTCACTTTATTTTCCTTAAGTTAGTAAAATAGAAATAGAAAGAGAGAAAAATAGAGAGAAAGAAAAAGAGAAGAAGGAAAAGGAAAAGAAAAGAGAAAGAAAGAAGAAAAGAGAGAAAACTTGGAAAAGAAGAAATCGAAACAACCGACTTTCCAAACACGATTAAATCGGGTAAGGGTGCGAAACTTGATTATTATATACTTGTGTATGATTATGTATGTTTGTATTTGGTTGTTTTTGAGTTGAAATTGAATGTAGAACAAAAACCATAATATGTGGAATTGATTGGAATACGATTAAATTGTGTCGGAAATCATGTTTTTCAGGTCCCTTATTGTTGATACATGTTAGATACATGTTGTTAGGCATGGTATTGGTAATTTTTCTGGTGTATAGGTGAAAATTGGATTGATTTTGGGTTGAAAACGCAGAAAAAATTCTACAGAAAATTCTGGTTTTTCCACTGCCCATACGCGTATCACTCAAGGCAATACGCGTATTGGTCAAGGCAATACGCGTATGGCATTGAAGAAATATGGACAATACACGTATGGAGCTTCATTTTCTCGGCCATCTGCCCATTTGCGTAATGGTACGCGTAAGGTTGAGGGCAATACGCGTATGAAGCAAGGCACTACGCGTATTGGATTTTTAATGGGAATTTTGGGAAAAATAGGTCTCTGCCCATACGCGTATGACCTTGGGCAATACGCATATGGAATGGGCGAGCCAGCTGGGCAATACGCATATGGCTCAGGGCAATACGCGTATGACCAGAAGGTGTGTATTTTGGGTCCCAATTTTGTGTCCGAGGTCATAACTTGTGTTCCGATTATCCGTTTGGAGTATTCTTGGTATCGTTGGAAAGCTATTGAGCTGTTCTTTCTTATGATAATGATTTTGAGATTGTTGGCCGATTTAATTATGTCGGGAATTTGGAATAGTGTCATTTTATCGACTTTTGCCGTTTGCATTGTGTGTAATTGATGTGTTATCATGCAATGTGCTGTTATTGGAAGTGAATGCATGCGATTAAATGTTGTGATGAAGTTTTGTGGCCTTATGGCAAATAAATGCATTGTTTTGGGCTTAAGTGCAAAACATGATTTTTATTGATTGAAATGATTGCATATATGTGTGCATTTGAATGTCATGAGTCATTGTATGCCAAGCATCATGATATGCATTCTTGTGATGTCGTGTGCCCGTGTGGGGTGTGAGCGACGAATCGATTCCAGAGGGAATCCGCTATAAGGTCGTGTGCCCGTGTGGAGTGTGAGTGATGGTTATAGACGATCGTGTGCCCGTGTGGGGTGTGAGCGATCGGGTCGTGTGCCCGTGTGGGGTGTGAGCGATCCATAAATGTCGTGTGCCTTATACAAAAGAGGTGTGAGCGACGGGGAACATCGTATGCCCGACGGGGAGTTACATTAAGTAACGAGCGATGGTTCCAATAGTTCCTGAGTGAACTGGTGTTGAGATGTTGATGTCGGTACCCGCATTGCATTGCATAGAGTCGTTGTGTCGGTCTCTGTGCATTTGCATTGAATCATGAATGGATTGATTTTGTGTGGAATTGTGATTGGAATTGATGAGTTGAGATATCTATATATATATATATATATATATATATATATATATATATATATATATATATATATATATATATATATATTGGTGTTGGTGATAAGTGTATTGTGTATGATTGATATGTATTGGTGATGGATAAATGAGATATGTATTGTGTTGTGTTGTATTTGGATTCTGTTGTACGTTGTGGTGAGAATATTTTACGTGTGTAATTTTGTGTTATTATATAATTATATGCAATTATATTATGATTGTGTTTCTCACCCTTCTGTTGTTTTATAATGCTCTATGAGGCATTGCAGATTAGATTGCTGGAGGTCTTTTTGTGAAGCTTAGGTCTTCATTCTTTTGTCGGTCGGCTCTGATATGTGGCACCGGGTAGTTAGGGAGACCGTTGGTGATTTGTGTGTATATGTACATGTTTCTTTTGGGATTGTACATGTATGATTGTATTTGGCAGACAAACTTTTCATGATATATATATATATATATATATATATATATATATATATATATATATATATATATATATATATATATATATATATATATATATATATATAAGATTTTAGTACAGATTTTTCGCTTTTATTCTGTATCTGAATTGTGGGTAGTAGGAACTAAGTTCCTCTGTTAATTGCTACCTGATTATTGCATATCTAATTGAGCAGGTTTATGTGTATTTTGTTTCAAATTGATGTGACGCCTCAGTCTATGCCATGAATGTTTAATTATACTCTGATGAATTTTTTTTATTTTATCGCATTTATTAATTGGGGGTATAGATTAGGGGTGTTACACATAACCTCCAGACAACAAAGGTTTCTTGGTAGGTTCCTGCAATTTCTTACTTTCATTATTAGATTCAGACTTTGACTTGTTATGATTCTTTTTACTCTTTGCAAGAGAAAAACCTTCATCCTCTAAAGTATCATCAAAATCATCATCTTCTTCAGAAGATGCAGGTTGATCATTATCCTCACTTCCAGAAGAATCTGTGTCAGAATGGGAAACCTTTCCATTCTAAACAGGTGCAATATCATCACCTTTTTTTATCTAATACAATTATAGGTTCATCACTTTTTTTATCTGATACAGTTACATGCTCTTTATCAGTCTTTTCTATGATATCTTCAAAGTGTTCAAGCTCGTCATCATCAAAAGACTCATTTTGCAACGCCATGTTCTTGTATATCTTCTTTATTGTCATCCTGCAATGACAACAAAGAGCAGCCAAATATCTTGATTTAATATAAGAAATCTAAGCACAAAAATCAGAGAGAAATTGCTAACAAATTGTATATACCTTTATGGCTTCCGACATATCCTCTTCAACCTCAGCTCTCTTATTTCTTAACAAAGTAAATAAGCTCGAGTGGGATTGAGAAATAAGCAAGGGAAATGAAGAAATCGGAGATGTGTTGATACTTCATAAATAAATAATCAACTGGCCATTGTGGCTCCACACAATTGTAGGATTCCATAGTGATTGAATTGAACATTGAACCACCTCACTTGATTCACCCTTTATCACATAACTACATTACAAAAATAGGAAAATCTAAGCATTATATACATGAATTAAACAGAAAACACAATAATACTACAAAAACACTTATGAAAACAACAATTCATATCCATAATTAGAGAATATGTTCATTTCTAGTTCAACTTGCACTCAATCAAGTTCTCTTAATAGAAAGATAGAGTAATTATAGAAAAAAGAAACCATCACTTTTGCACTCAATCAACTTCTTCCATCTCCATATTCATACTCATAACTATAAACAATTTTGTCAATCCGGAATCACCAAAAATAGCAGTTTGTTCAAATCCCGCTATACTACCTACCGCTTTATCTCACAACACTTTATGCTAAATAGTATATCGTGGAACATAACGATTTGTTCAAAATCTGTTATACTAAAGCACTACAACAGCTCTTTCACAACATTAATTATAAAAGCTAACTAGTTGGTTATATCACTTATATCAATATAAACTCCCTCAGAAACACATGAATAGATAACTTTAAAAAAATAGTGAAGACATATTCATTCCAAATGAACATTAAAAACAAAGTCAAAGATACAAACAACCTTCAAAATATGGTCTTTCTATACACCCAATTACCACAAAAAGCCGCCATAAATTAAAAACTAACCGTTTTTTATTACTAACAACAAAAATTATCCAAATCTCAAAACCCACCAGCATTGTCCCAATGCTAACTAAACCCTCAAATTCACCTTACCTTTAATTTCAGATACCTAACAAAAATAAAAAAACTGTGCTACCAAGTGTTTAGATTAAGATTAAACAAAACTAAACCCCCAAAATCACCTTACCCTTAATTTCATATACCTAAAAAAGAACAAAAATTGTGTTACCCAGTGTTCAGATTAAAATTAAACACTATCATAAACCAAATTAACATCTAAATTTAGCTTCTGGATTAAAATTAAACACTCTACCATTTACATACTTCACAAAAATTCAAGGTAATTTACAAACAAATATAATTTTGGGTATACATTAATAAAATAATAGTAAAAAATAACAAAAATTGGAATCATACCTTAGAAGCAATCTCAGTGATAAAAAAATAATAAAAAAAACAAACATTAGAATAATAAAAAAGAACAAACATTGGAATAATAAAAAAGAACAAACATTGGAATCATACCTTAACAACCCAATAGTTATGTTTGATTGACAGTACAAAAAAACTTTGCATCTCAATGAAATCCTACTTTTTATGGATTTATTTTACAATATACATACATCAATTACTAAAGTTTTAAAGCAATTTATTACACTGAAATGAAGATAGCTAAATAGACAACAATAATGAAAATTCCAGTCATCAAGGTATAAAAAGGAAATGAAAGAAAAATGCTGGTAACCTGCATGGTAGCCCAATCAGGATATACATGAATGTTAGGTTGGTTGATTTTATTGGTCTCATCCTTTTATGAACAATTAAACAACAATAATATTTAGTCATACGCATTATAAAATGTTTCCAGTTCCACACATATACATGATGCACACACTGTTCTCAACTTACAGTTGTTACTTGTGAAGAAGGCCTTTTAGTCTTAAGGGATTTCTCATCCTCAATATTACCCATGAGGTAAGCAAGCACTAAAAGGAAAGCATTGAGACTAGGTCAAATACTTCCTGAAAAATTATTCAACTGCACTTAAGAAAAAACTATATAAACTGTTATCAGCTATCAAAAGAGAAAAGTAACCACAAAGTAAAAAGTAAAAAAGAAGCATGAAGGAATAACAACTCAAACATTTAAAATTTATAAAGCATCAACACAAACATGGACACGAAATATTGGCATCAACACAAACAACATACATAGGTGTGAAAATGGTTCTAGGCTTCTAGCTAACATTCTAACTAATCAACAAATCCATCACAAAAGAAAATCATCTATCATCATTCAAAATCTTCAAACCCAATATCTAATCTAAAAACAGTAACCACAAATTATCTCTTTTTCATTATCAACACCAACAAAATGAAAACCCTCTTCGTTAGATATGGGTAGATGTACAACCTGAAAAAAGGAACAACATTAAAAACTCAACAAATCTATCACAGTACCCAGAAAATCATCTATCATCACTCAAAATCAACAAACTTAATTTCTATTCTAAAAATCCTAACCACAATTTATTCCCTTTTCATTACTCCAATTATGATGAACCCTAACTGCAACTTTCCACAAATCCTTCTTGTCTGTGACGTCCTTTCTCATCTCAAAAGGTCGAGTCATCGTCGTGGATAAGTTAAATGAAAAAAATATAGTTTCGGTGAAGGAAGAAGAAGCAGAAACGCAAAGAGAGAAAAGAAGAGAAAAAGAAAAGAAGAAGAAAGAGAAATGAGAGAGGAGATTGCAAATAAAAAAATAGGAGACATGGAGGCATTAGAAAGCAGAAGGGCAAATGGATAAATTTCAGAACTTATGATCTCCAGATAAAAATTATTATTAAAGAGTTATTAAAATAAAAAAAATGTAGATGACATATACAATCAAAATATTAACACGCTCTATTTAAAACTATAAATTAATTATATAATATTTACTTATTTTTAAAATTATTAATTTATAAATATTAATAATTCATTTATAATAATTTATTTATATTAATATATAAATATAAATAATTAATTCACTTAGGAATTGAATTCTAAATTTTTAGGTTATACTCATTTAATTCAACTAGCATGAAATTAATTGAGTATCCAATCACCCAATTATGTATTATTTAATTGATATCTTTATCTATTAAAATCATGTTTTACAATTTATTACATAAATACTTTAAAAAAATTCTAAAATTACTTTTGTTATTTTTTATTTTTTATTCTACTTTATTTTCTTTATATTTCCTTCAACAATTAAACAAAAAATTAAAGTGTCGTTTGTTTATTTTCATCAAGGAGTAATTTAACTTTTACAAATTTGTTTTTGAAGTATGAGAAATATTTTTTGGAGTATGATATAATAAAATGATGTGCAAATGAGAGAATATAAAAAACATGTAAGGGTAAGTTGACGGAAATAGTAGTATTTGAGCTGGAGCATGCGTTGAGCATCTGGAGACACAATCAACACGCGCCTGCGCAGTGTTTGAGACAGAAAAAAGTAACGGAAGAAACCAAACCCCAAATCGAATGGTTCCTTCCGATTCCGACAACCAAAGCTCGATCTGACTCAACAACAACAACAACTTACACACTATTGATAGTAGAAGCACAGCAGTACAAGTATGAATAGCAGTGGTGGCAGTAACGACGGCGGCGGCGGCGGCGGAGGAGGAGGCATGATGATGGGTTTCAGTAAATCGTCACCTTTTACAGTTTCTCAGTGGCAGGAACTCGAACATCAAGCTTTGATCTTTAAGTATATGGTTGCTGGTCTTCCTGTTCCACCTGATCTCGTTCTTCCCTTTCACTCTCACAACTTGTTTCACCATTCTATTCCTACCCGTAACTTTTTCTTCTCTATTTCTAATACATTTTCTACAATTACCCTAATTGCTAAACTAACTGCGTTTCTAAATTTACAGTGAGTTATTGTTCCTTCTATGGAAAGAAGGTGGACCCGGAGCCAGGACGATGTAGGAGGACCGATGGAAAAAAATGGAGATGCTCTAAGGAAGCATACCCTGACTCCAAATACTGTGAGCGCCACATGCACCGTGGCCGCAACCGTTCAAGAAAGCCTGTGGAATCACAAACAATGCCATCGTCATTATCATCATCCACTCTTGTCGCTGCTCCCACCACTACGCCTCCAAACTTCCACAACCCTCCCTCAACAAATGCCTTCGCCACTCAAGATTATCATCTCGATACCATTCCCTATGGGATTCCAAGTAAACAATACAGGTAAACAAATCCTTTTTCCATTTCGCACTTGTTGATGGCTTCCAATTGGAAAATACGGCCATATTAATGTGGATCTGCTTTTATTTATTCCTATTCTTGACTTTTAATACTTTCATTTGAATTTGCTGCAGTTTTTTAATCCCATTAATGTGCAGGTTTTTTTTTTTTTCTGTAGATACTACGATATTTATAACATGGCTTTCTATTTTGATGCAGAGATTCACAAGCATTATAACTACATATTTTTGTGTAAATTGTCTAAACAATGACTAGAGCTGTCACTTTGCATCACCTTCTTGTAATTTTCTTTTCCACAGTTTTTCACAACTTTTATTTTGTTCATGTCTACTTGCTAGTTTTTGTTCTCTTTATTATGTTGGCTGATGGTCTAACGCAAGAGCTAGAGAGCTAAATAGTAGATACCAGAAGCAAAGCAGTAGATCTCCATGAATCATAATTGTCCCGAAACCACTTTTCTAGGACAAAGTTGTGAGGGAGAAAAAGATGGTCCTTTAATTGCATTCTGTTTATCTTCCTATGCATTCATTTATTCCTAGAATATCAAGTGTATATTAAAACAATGTTTTTGGTATAAACAATGAGAAACATTTATTCCGGCTGTCAGCCTGCCATTCCTGTCACATGGGGATAATGAGTATGGTAGGTACATTGATTGAATTGTCTTCTAATTTCACCTTTGTTACATGATGCATTTCCTTCATTACTTTCCAACAAAAGGGTGTTTCATGCTTTCTCTTTATACACCTTCAAAAATGGCTGCAACTTTTATTCTTTTTCCCTTGGCCATATGATGTTGCTCTCTTTGAAGTTGTAAGTTGCAGACAGATTATAAGACAAATATTTCTTTTCCTGTTCATAGCTAAATATCAATTGATAATGCTATGCTGACAGGTCTACAGAGAAAAATAAAAGGAAAAAACTTGTAACTGATATTACATTTTGACGTCAGCCAAATTTATTTGGGCGGCTGTTGTCACTGACACTGATTGTATTAAAATACATGATTGCGTTCTGAAAAGCTTGAACTTCTGAAGAATTCAGCACCTTTGCTATCTCATTATGTTTCATTTCATTCTATTTAATGGGGCCTTGATTGAGTAGTTTCATCATATGATCATATTATTATTATTTTTTTTAATTTTTGTTTCTACTGTATCTATTGCAATGTTATGTCATGACTTCATTCAAGAAAATGAGATGTCAACAACACGTTAATTTCATTGAATAATTGTTTGTTACTAGGAAAGGATTGTCAACCCAAATTTTTGCCTTCTTCAATTTTCACTTATTTCTAATGTCATATAATCATTGTCATTGAATAATAGTCTATGCTAGTTTCTGTATGCTTATATATGACTGGAAGCCACAAGGTCTAATAAGCAAGGAAACACTTTCTTATACTACATGAGTTGGTCAACATTGTTATTCCTCGTCCCTTTAACTGCGGGCTACTTTACTTGAACTGAACAGGTATCTTCAAGGTCTTAAATCTGAGGGTGGAGAACATAGCTGCTTTGCAGAAGCTTCAGTTGGAGGCAACAAAGGTCTCCAAATGGAGTCTCAGCTAGAAAACACATGGCCTTTGATGTCAACTAGAGTTTCCTCTTTTTCTGCATCAAAATCAAGTAATAATTCCATGTTGCAGAGTGAATATCCCCAACATTCATTTTTATCGAATGAGTATGGATCTGGAGAAGCTGTGAAGGAAGAGGGCCAGCCTCTTCGATCCTTTTTCAATGAATGGCCTAAAAGCAGGGAATCATGGTCTGGTTTGGAAGATGAAAGATCCAACCAAATAGCCTTCTCCACTACTCAACTCTCAATATCCATTCCCATGTCATCTTCTGACTTCTCTGCCACAAGCTCTCAGTCGCCACACGGTGAGATTTACTTAAGTTCGGTAAAGTTTTGTATTATAAGCAACAACCATCGATTAACTGAATCCTGTAATTATATTGTTGCAGATAACTAGAGCATTCGTTCAGGATCTTCAATGAAATTCTATGGAAGGACAAAACAAGTCTAGTCTGATAAGTGTTGTCCCTGTATTTGTGTATTTTCTTTTGTTGAAGCTGATTTGTGTACAACTTTATGTAACCTCGGCGTTTTGTTGTAAGAAAGACCAACATCTACCTGTCTTGTGGAAGGAGCGGATACTTATAGAACTCCGAGAGAATCTTTGTTTTGTATGTAATGAACAAGCATAAAGATTTTTCGATCTGAATTAATGTATGCTGAATAAAGTTGCTGCTGTTCTTGAATATTTGATGCACCAGTTTGATTAATGTATACTCTAGAAGACACAGAGAGTCTCTTGCAACATTTAGGTTAAGCTGCAAAAGCCGTGTCTTAATCTTTCTATATTATTATTATATGCATGAAAGACTGGTGTCCTATGTAGTATGTATGAAAGTTTGCCTCCCATCTCAATCCTCATCATCACCATACTAACAACACCCAACAGCAGTTTCCCTTTATCATTTAACAAGAATCATTCTCTAAGCACACATCTAGTTCTAAAATTAAGTCCTGTAATGCTGTCTCATTCTTTTGAAACACTTGTCTAATTAGTTATGTGGTGTGGAGGAAAAAACATGTTGGGAAAGATAATTTTACTTGGCATTCGCAAACATTTTGTGTGTGACTGGTTTAAGAAAAATACCGAGAGTGAAGAAAGAGAGGAAGTAGAGAAATAGAAATCACGCGCCAAAGCAATGGGAGAGAACAACGAAGACAATTTGGGCACACATATTTTTTAGGGTTAAATAAGTTTTTGATATCTCTAACTATTGCCGTTTTCGTTTTTAATCCCTCCAAAATTTTCTTTTAAGAAGTGGTCCCTTTAAAATTATTCGTCTGAACAATGAGTCTCTAACGTCAAATACAACTAACGGTTGCTTATGTGGCATGTTACTGTGAAATTTTTTGATGACTATGCATGCACGTGGCAGTGTCAACATGGCAAAATGATGACGTGGATGCCACATGGTAATTTCTTCCATTTTTGTTTTTTTTTTAATATTAATTAGAATTATAGCGACAGAAAGTTGGACGATAATCCGTCGCAAAGATGAACAGCATAAACAAATCTAGAATTTGCAGCTAGTCCATAACAAATTCCTAGCTAAATACAAACCTAAAATTTCTCACACAAAACTTAATTTTTTTTTTAAAAAATAAATTAAATATAAATTTCTTATATGCATCAATATATTAAAAGCTAATCTTAATAAAATTATTTGTAAATTGTAACCCTTCCACCTGATGGATGTACATCCATAATACCCACAAACAATCAATAATGAGATTCCAACCTACATCTTGAGTTAAATTCTTACCAAAAGCAACTACTTTGGCCATGAAAAGCAATGACCCACGTATGAACTACAAACACATTTTCAACATGAAATCTCTTCAATTACTGTTCTACTTTCTAATTCATGTTTCAACAATTTTACTTTTCAAAACTTTTCAAAATGAACATGAAATCTCTTAAATGCTTGTTCCACTTTCTAATTCATGTTTTAACGATTGTACTTTTCAAAACCTTTAAAAACAGGAACAAGGGGGGCTTGTTAATGTTTTTCATCTGTTGACAAAACAAAGGTTTTAATAAGAGTATATACTTAATTTGATTATCAAAATTGCCAGGTTGTTTCAACCTATCTCCTACTACATTGATAATATTTCAAATCTCCTTTTTAAAATTGGAATATAATCAGATTCATCAATCTATTGATATATATAAAGACTATTATAACATTAAGTTTGTAAAATTAAGAATGCGTTTAAAACTAAATGAATAATGCCATAATTGCACTCTCTTGCCAACAATAATCCCATTGAAAATTTTCGTAAGGTTGAGTCTAGTCTTAACGAACAGCTGATTTAGAGGAAACCGATTAATAATATGTTGGTTTGGCTGGTTTCACAGTAGATGACCTGTGACTGCAGAAGCTACAATACAATATGGAGTTGTGTTTCACAGCTGATTCATGGGGTTGTGTTTAAGTTTAGTTTTGATAAGGATATTTTTGTTGGGAATACCCTTTTGATGTTGTATGGTAATTGTGGTTTTTTTGTTGATGCGATGAAGGTGTTCGATGAAATGTTTGAAAGGGGTAAGGTTTCTTGGAATACTGTTATTGGTTTGTGTTCTGTTCAGGGTTTTTATGAGGAGTCACTTGGTTTTTTTAAAGAGATGGTTGGTTCTGCTCCGGTTATTAGACTGGATTTGGTTACTCCGGTGTGCGCAGACACTGAGAATGTGGTTATTGCGAGAAGTGTGCACGGTTATGCTTTGAAGGTTGGTTTGTTGAGTCATGTGAAGGTTGGAAATGCATTGGTTGATGTTTATGGGAAATGTGGGAGTGAGGAGGCTTCTATAATTTTTTTTGATGAAATGGACGAGAGAAATGAGGTTTCTTGGAATGCTATTATTACTAGTTTTTCTTTTAGGGGATTCTATATGGATGCTTTGAATGCGTTTAGATTGATGATTGATGCAGGAATGAGACCAAACCCTGTCACCATTTCTAGTATGCTACCTGTATTAGGAGAATTAGGACTTTTTAATATGGGAATGGAAGTCCATGGGTTTAGTTTAAGGATGGGTATTGAGTCTGATATTTTTATTGGCAACTCTTTGATAGATATGTATGCGAAATCGGGATTGTCGCGCACAACGTCTACTAGTTTTAACACAATGGGAGAGAGAAATATTGTGTCATGGAATGCTATGGTTGCAAATTTTGCTCAGAATAGACACCATTTTGCAGCTGTAGAATTAGTGAGGCGAATGCAAGCTCATGGAGAAACCCCCAACGATGTGACCTTCACAAATGTTCTTCCAGCATGTGCAAGATTAGGTTTCCTGAATGTTGGAAAAGAAATTCATTCCAGGATAATTCGGATTGGATGCGCCTTTGATTTGTTTGTCTCCAATGATTTGTTTGCAGGGTCATGAATGGTCCTATTGTTTCAATTGCACAAGAACTTGGTTTTCAGGGAAACTCATTCATTGAGGGACTTGTTGTTAGTATATTTATTGCCGGCGCGTTTATTGGGAGCGTAAGCACTAGTTCTTTGGTTGATAAACTTGGTTGTCGCCTCACTTTTTAGATTGATGTCATACCCTTGATCCTTGGCGCGATCATAAGGTAGTAGAATACATGATTAGTGAAATTTGTTGGTTTTTTATTTTATATTTTTGTCTTTTTCCTTGAGGATTTTAAGATTGCAAACTTTCCTATGACTATTTTAAAATGAAACATTATAACTGAAGCATAAGCTTGTCATAAAATGATTTTCGTAACTGGTTCGTCTGCGTAATTTTGAAAATACATAGGTTCCTCCATGAAACATCGTAAGCTTCAAAGGCTAAGTGGTTGTTTTATGCGGTTTAAATTTGATATATTCGTTGTATGAAATTGAAATGTTAATATACATTATGGTATTGGTCCACCTTTTTGGAATAAGAAGTTCAAAACTTTTACTAGAAGTTCAGAGTCTTACATGATGCTGTGGAGCATGATTAGTAAACTATTTTGATGAAACTATCACTTGTTTCATGAAGCCTTAGTTTAAAAGTTTTTTTTGTCCACAAAATAAACTAATATGAACATATACTATACTACAGTGATGTGCCTAGTTAACAATACCCTTGGAACTAAGGGTGACAAAATAGATGGATTGGATGGATATGAATTGGATTGTTAATGGATTGATCAAAACAATCCACTAAAATTTTCTTACAATTATCCAATCCAATCCATCCGTTAAGAATAAAATCCATCCAATCCATCCATTAACATATTTTTAATGGATGGATATCCATCCATCCATTTTTTTTTTTAAAAATCGGATTTTTTTTCGAAAAAAAATAGATTTTTTTTTTCAGAAAAAAAATCGGTTTTTTTTCAAAAAAAAAATTAGTTTTTTTTCGGAAAAAAAAAAGTCAGTTTTTTTTACAGAAAAAAAAAAATCGGTTTTTTTTCGGGTAAAAAAGTCAGTTTTTTTTTACGGAAAAAAAATCAGTTTTTTTTTTCGGAAAAAAAAGTCGGTTTTTTTTCGGAAAAAAAAGTCAGTTTTTTTTTCGGAAAAAAAACTCGTTTTTTTTTTTCCGAACAAAATCAATTTTTTTTCGGAAAAAAAAGCAGTTTTTTTTCCGAAAAAACAAGTCGGTTAAGTCGGTTTTTTTGAAAAAAAATCGGTTTTTTTTTCAGAAAAAAAAAGTCATTTTTTTTTTGAAAAAAAGGTCGGTTTTTTTTTTTAAAAAAAAAATGGTTTTTTTTTTCGAAAAAAAGATCAGTTTTTTGGGGAAAAAATTCATTTTTTTTTGGAAAAAAATAAATTCTTCAAAAAAAAAATCCATTTTTAATTATTTTTTAAAAAATAAATCTAACGGAGATAAAAATAATCCATTGGATCCTTAAAATATGTTGGATGGATTGAACCAATTCGTGCATATAAATGGATGGATTTAATCCAATCCATTAACTTACTTTTTATGTGGTGGATGGATTTTTTGATGGATGGATTGAATGGATTTTACCTTAATAAATCCAATTGCCACCTCTACTTGGAACCAGAGGGTTAGAACAAAAAAAATAACTACTGTGATGTAGCACTTTCTGGTTTCCTAATATTATGAAATGTGTTAGAGATACTTGGTCAGATTCATACATGTAAACTTGACAATCTTGTAATTTTAGAGAAATTCAGTATAGAAAAGAAAAGTAAACTTTTAATGATCTTAAATGTTTCTTTGTTTTGTTTATATCGTCTCAATTTTAATGTTATATAATTTTCTAAAGGTAGTTTGAGCTCTACAAGGACAGTTTCAACAGCTTTTACAACACACCAAAGTTTCTTCCATAATTATCTTTTTAAAATTAAGAAACTTTAATAGTTTGAAAGCTTATATCTCATATCTAGTTGTTGGCCTTTTAAATACTTGAAATCTCTCAATCTTGTGTGCAAACATTCGGTTCCAAAATATTGATCAGTCAAAATTAGTAGCACCACTTATTTTTCTTTCTTTCTATTTATCAGTCAAAATATTGATCAGTCAAAATTGTGATTAATTCTTATTCTTGTTTCCCAAGTATTATAAGATGACATATCTGATTTCTAAGATGCCAAATTCTTGTAATATTTTCTTAAGTGTATTACTAATATAATTGTGTGTTTAAATTAGCTAGGGATTAACTTTGAATTAGCTACAAATTATTAGAATGTTGTGTTTAAATTAGCTAGAGATTATTTAGGAATTAACTAGGAAGTAGCTGCAGATTAGCTGCCATTTCTGGGTTTAAATATGATATTAATATAAAAAAAATTAAAATTGAAACAATTGCCATGTGGCATACATGTCAACATTTTTTACCACGTTGGCATCGCCACATGTAAACCACGTCATCAAAAAAATTTCCACATGACATGCCACATAAACCACCGTTAGTAGAAACTAACGGGAGGGACTAAAGTTAGAGACGAGAAACTTTCAGAGGACCATTGTTTGAAGGAAAATTTTGGAGGGACCAGACTTGAAAGTTGGGATATTTGTAGGGATCTTATACATATTTAACCCTATTTTTTATTCTTCTCAAAGGTTCAAAGAAAGGGAGACAATATTTTACTTTTTTTTCCCTTTCCTTGTATGCTCTTATTTTTGTGAGGAATTGTATGCACTTGTTGAAAATATTAACATTGAAATCAAATTAATAATTAATAAATTTAAATTATGCTAATTTACGTGACTTTTAGAGGCCATTACTATTTGTTTGTGGACTGAGTTGATTTTATTGGGTTTATATAGAGATAGCCCATGACAAAGCAGATCAAAGAAATTGTTGGATTTTTGGGCAGATGAGTATTGGGTTGCCCGATTGAGTATGGGTCGTGCAGCTCGAACATATACTTATGATTCACCTATTTTAGCACACATGGCTTATGAGGTATCTATGAGAAACCGAGTTAGATCATGGTAGTTAAAGAGGAAACCATCCCTCCAATACTTCAGGAAGAATTGGTTTTCACTCACTCCCACATACCTTCCAGGAAGGGATAACTGTTTCTCTCACTATTACCCTGCCTAAGAAGCCATCCATAAATACTCCAACCATCAGGACTTGGAGAATCATTCACTGTCTCTCGCATTATTATATTTCACTAGTACAATTAGCGTTTGCCATGGGGTCTCAGTATAACTGACCTATACCACACTGAAATCTAACTTTCAAAAGAAGTCATCCATAAATACTCCAACCATCAGGACTTGGAGAATCATTCACTATCTCCCGCATTATTATATTTCACTAGTACAATTAGCGTTTGCCATGGGGTCTCTGTATAACTGACCTATACCACATTGAAATCTAACTTTCAACCGCTTCCATGACCTTATTTAACACGGTGACATGACAAAGCGCCACCATAGCTACTAGTGCGAGCCACGACGACTAGGAAACTTTAGCAGAGATGTGGGGTGTTATGGAAGAGCTACGTCGTTCCAATCAGACGTTAGAGGTAAATGCCTTACTTACACCATAAAGATTTCGAAATAAAAGAAGAGGTCTTGGACCCCAAGCCCTTTAAATGAGATTTGGGGCGCTCTAGTACTAGAGAATTTCAAACCGTCATCGCTGGTGAAATTCGATGGAAATAGCAACCTGTTGGATGAGAATTTGGAGTAGACAAACAATCTAGAGAGGGGAGTGAATAGACCCTTTTAAAAATTTGATCGATTTTCAAAATCAGAGTTTGCATTGTGGAAAGCAATTTGCGAAAATAGAGACGTTATGCTTATTTTGGAAGGAATCACAAACGCAATTATACTATAATTCACAATTATCTCTAGATTGTTCAAAGACAATAAATTTTTTTACAAGCTATATTGAATTGATAGTTTTCAAATTACACGAGATGTGTTCTTCACAAAATCCAATTGCTATGGGATTCTAACACCACTGTCTGCAGATTTTAATCAGCATTAAAACACAAATAGGTTTTGTTTCTAACAAAATCTAAACTTATGTAATTAATCGCTACCAATAAGAATTACCGACAAACTACACTAAGAAATGATTACCTAAACATGCAATAACCTACAAAAATTAAAATCTGATATATATATATATATATATATATATATATAGAGAGAGAGAGAGAGAGAGAGAGAGAGAGAGAGTAAATGTCATGCTGTCACTCCACATATTACAATTTCGAAATAAATTCTAATTAATAAATAAAGCATTGTCGCTGTTTTTAGAAATTAAAAATCCAAATTTTATGATCGGATACCGGTCTCACATTGTCCCGCTATTGACCGGTATCTGAGCGCTTTCGCTGTCGCGCGAAGCTTTTTGACTTTTTAAAACAAAATTCAGAATCGAAAAGGAAGATTAATTTTAATGATTAATGCCTATTAAATTTACCGAGTCCCGCCAACACGACGGTCCTCACATTCTAGGTTCTAAAAATTTAGCCGGACATAATTGACATAAACAACATCCGGTATATAAACTTTATAATATAACCATAAGACATATATATATATATATATATATATATATATATATATATATATATATATATATATATATATATATATATATATATTGAAGTAATATGTAACAGTAACAGAAAAACTATTATAATAATAACCTACTCCAATGAAGTCTTTATCCGGTACAGAAAAACTTTGAGTAAAAATTCTGGAAATATAATGTCGGCAAGCTTAATTGATGAACAATCCAAATACAGTGAGCGAATCTCCAAGTTCCTAGTCTATGGTGCACTTATCACTCGATGTGAGCAATAAGCACTTTTACAAAAGTGATTTTCTGCTTAAGTTCAAAACTCTGGAAAATTGAATGCTAAAACTGAACAAATGAACTCATATTTAGAGTCAAAAAGTAGTAAAAACTGCCTCAAATTCGTGTAACAGTTGGTGGATATTTTTGCTCAAAGTGGGAGAAAAATCAGGAAAATAGAAGACTGGGCGCACTATGCTGACCGCCCCAACGGACCGCCCGTCAGGCAGGATGCGTTCGTCAGACTGCCAAAGCTTGATTTTTCTGATTTGTTGACCGGCAATCCGTCACAGCAACACTTTTGTCCATTTTTCTTCCTAATATCATCGTTTTGCACCGATTCCTCGCAGGAAGAGTCATAGGGCTTAAATACCTGAAATACACAGAGAATATCAGCATAACACTACGAAAACAAATGAAAACTACACTAATAATGCATTCGAATCAAGTCAAAATACACTATGTGTTTACGCGTTATCAGATATATATATATATATATATATATATATATAGAGAGAGAGAGAGAGAGAGAGAGAGAGAGAGAGAGAGAGAGAGAAATTTTTCCTAGTTTTGACATCATTTAAAAAAATTCTAATAGTAAGGTGCACTCACATACTCCCCCTTTTTGATGATGGCAAAACTTGCGATGATGGTGCACTCACATACTCCCCCTTTTTGATGATGGCAAAACTTGCGACGATGCATTTGATGTCTTCTTGAAGGCTCCCCCTGATTGTGTGCATCATAGCTTGCATATGCATCTCCCCCTTTGAAAACATCAAAAAGAGACAAATCAATCTATTAGAAGTATCACATATCACATATACAATACACCACACAGAGGCATTTGCAAAGAAAGAGCGTGCACTCACATACACTACATACATGAAGATACACAAAGAGAATTTAACATAACATAAATTGAAACACAAAATTACAATATTGTCATTAAAGGTAATACACATAGTAAAACCATCGTCTCACATTAAAATAGTAGTAACATTGTCAAGACATAAGCTTAAATCCAACACAAACCAACAGAAAAATATAAATTGCATGATGACTCAAACTAGGAAATGCATGACATAAATGTTCATCATGATGTTTGACACAAACGACACAAATACTCAACACTTCAACGTCTTCCATGACCTATAGTAAGTGACCTCACTACACGATGTCAACCTTGTCTGTCATTTCCAATTGATAATCCAAGAAATCACACATCTCTCGGTAGAATTGTGCATAGTGGTGGTGATTCTCATTTTGAGCAGCAATCATGTGATTTATCCTGGCAATTATGGCAGCATAATTAACATCCATCTCACTCCGCATAGAGACAAGCCTTTCAGTGACATAAGAGGCAAAGGCATCAAAGTTGGCATCTTGTGTTGTCATGTGCTCTTGCATGAGACGAAATCGTTCCACTTGAGCTGCCTCAAAAACATCTCACCTCTGACAATCCTCCTCATAACGCTCATCTTGCCTAATTTGTATGTTTTGAAGCATATCCATAATGGAAGACTAATCTCCATATTCAACACAAAACCTGTTACCTTGACCATCCTCATGATCAACATCTTGCATAAATTCATCACCTCGAGAAACACCACGAGAATCACCAATAGGTTGATCACCAACCACATGTGGCTCAACAGCAACAACAAACTCAGCAGGGTCATCAAAGTTATAAATTTTCTTACCATTCTTGCTAACAAGGAAATAGTACACCCTACATTTTCATCCCAAAAATATCCCATGTTGGTTAAAGTGCGCTGGGAGAATTCTTGAGATTGGCCAAGAGATTTAAACAGAAGATTTGGCATCCCTATGTTAAAGTAGTTTAGGATTTTACAATCATAAAAATATAACAAAATGAAGTTCCTTTGTTACATTCTTTGATGGCGAACATCCGGGACACAAAGTAATTTTCCCAATTGATCTGAATCTTGTTCAGAAGAATGTAAACAAGATGAACCTCAACATTGTTAATCCTTGAGTAACCTCCATTCTTTGGGCACAACACGTGAGAAACAAGCCAGAGCAAAATACGAGGAACCATTTTCAATTGGCTGAATGCTAAGGTGTCGTATCAGTCATCTAACTGAGGATCCTTAAGCATCTCATACAGATGAATGGGCCATTTAAAATCTTGATGAAGATTGAAATCCGTCACTAACGGTTCAACATCAGCCCTAACAATAATAATTCCAAACAACGACTTCCAAAGATCATCAGTTAAATCATAGACCTTATTACCTATTGTTAACTTGAAAGAGGAGCCACGCCACGCTTATCGTGCAACCCGGATTAGAACACACGAATGAGGTCTTCATTTTAATCTTGTGAGAGCTTCAAAAAATAGTTGATTTGCTGATGCTCAACAAGATAAACAACCTCCGAAATGTCCAACCAACCAGCAACAACAGGTTTCCAAACATGTTGCTTCATAACAAGGCGATATTGGCATTTTCTTCAAATTCCTTAACACAAGTAGACGAAACTAACGAAAATGAAATTTCTAGAACGGTAGAGGATGTGGTAGCATTTCCTTTACCCTTGAGACCACTCTTGTTCTTTGCAAGCTTTGGTACCATGGAGAAATTTTCAAAACAGGTTCGCATGCCAAGTGTTTGATAGAATGTGTGAACGAGAAGTGAAGGTGTTTGAGGGAAAATTGATTACGCTCAAACCCAAACCAGAGATAAAGATGTTAAAACACACAAAGATTGAAGGTGGCAATAAACACAAGAAAGTGGGATTTGAATTGCGTTTATAAAAAAAATTCTTTTTCAAAACCAAATCAAAATGCATAAAAATAACATGTTATTTTTATACTGGTTCGCTGTTAACTAAGCTACCTCCAGTCCACCCTACCAAGTTGATTTCGCCTTTGTTAGGTCTATGATTTTAGGGATTGGCAGCAATTTTGTTAAAACATGTATCACAACAAGATGTTGAGCAAGATGTCTTGACATGTTGGTCAGACATCATTGATAGATGTTTAGCACGATGTCGTGACATATTGGTTAGACATCAGTGCAGGTTTTAGGTTTTACTTGGAAGATTTATTTTTTAAATGTGAGATTCCTTTTGGTTTTAGCTCACATATTGTCGTAGTCCAAGAAGGGTATTTTAGGAACACCTGTTTTGTTCCAGATATGCACTTGTTTCATAAAAAGGAACCTTGAGACATTTTAGGAAACTTGTGATGTCGTTCCTATTTTTGTGCAGAAGATTCTGCATAATTTGTGCAACAAGCGTTACTTTTGTTTGAAGAGCCCGAAGCCCATGCTTACCAAAGGCTATTTAAAGGACGTTTCTAAACCTAAATAAGGCAACTAATCCATGTGTGTGCAAAGCGATTTTAGGGTTTAGTTTGTTGTTTGTGATACACTCTTATATCACTGTGATATCAGAGTTGGAATGTGTTCTTCAATTGTTGTTTTTGAACCTTTCATGCATCACTTAGATGCTTGAAGTGGACTGAGTTGTTTGAGTTGTAATTATGAATCACTCATGAGCTTTTAATCAAGAGTTGATTTTGTGTCATTGGAAGCGTGTCTTATATTGTTCATTGTTATAAGTTTTTTCACTATTGTATGATTGAAGGGAAGAGAGAGGGGTCTCATATATAGGAGTGTCTTATATAGAAATAGCACGGGTAGTGATTAGGCGCGAAGATTGTAAACCGGAGGTTGTTTACTTAGGCTTCAAGCTAATACTATTATAGTGAATTTCCTTCCCGGCTTGGGTGCCCCCAGATGTAGGTGATGTTGAACCGAACTGGGTTAACAACTAATTAGGTTATTTATTTCCAGCTATTTACTTTAATTGCATAATTAGTTGTGGTGTGTGATTGTTCTGATCCTAGTGTCGTGACATCGTATACGACATCTGGTGTCTGATTACCAGAATTTCAGCCTTCTCAATAAGGACTTAATCCACTATTACCAAACTGATTACAGACACCACAAAGACAGCTGTCTTTGTCTTCTCGAGTATACAGACTAAACCCTAGTCACTCAAGGTAACCACTCAAATAGATTTAAGATTTTACAAATTGTGTTTACAATGAATTCTTCTACAAAGCTGATTAACACAAAGTTTAAGTACAGTGAATGACTAACACAATTCTGAATAAAAGCTTTATGTGTGTTTATACAATATTCACAAAAATAATATTATTAGAGAAAATGCAGCAGCGTGTGAATAGCGTATCGAGATCGTTAACCTCATTTAGTCTTCCAAGTCTTCCTTATATAGCCAAAGAAAATATCAGCTGGAGGGTAGAAAAGTAATCTTCCTGAATGAGTTGGCACCTTGAATAACCTTCCTTAATCATGGGAGACAAAATCGTACAACATAAATGTCCTCACTCCACGAAATTCGCGTAGTGGAAGGAATGTTTTGATCTTGTACTGTGTATTATTTATATAACGTAAAACATTTTGATCTTATCATCTTTTAATCGTCAGAGGCTTTTAAATATAGTTATTAAAGCATATTTAGAAGAATCAAGGGCCTTGTTGAGAATCTTCATAACTTAAGTTTTCAGAGTCTTGACACTGTTCCTCAGAACCTGGTCTTCAGAATCTTCAGCACTTGTTTTTTAGAATCTTCATATCTTGAGTGCAGTGTCTTGAAGGAGACATAATCTTCAGAGGCTCTTGAATATGATGATGTAAGGCATTGTTTTGAATCCCTAAACACTGAATAGATAAGGAGTTAATCCCTAGTCAACCACTTTGATCCTAGAAGTTGGTGTTTCTTTCAGAATTAAAAAACCCTCAATCTTAACCATGGGCAGGATAGTTTTGTTCAGTTAATCTGACTTTTCATTCAAATTGCAAGGGAAAACATCCCATACAGAGGTCAACCACATGTTATTCTTCACACACATCTTGAAGTGTTGTAGAAGTCGTGAAAAGCCAAAATTTATAGTGGTTGATATTAGACGATAGACTTCGATCTAGAGGGGGTGAATAGATCACAGATTTAAAATCAAACTTTTGGCAAAATGGTTTTCAAAAGTTTTATGGCACAACTGATACAACCTGAATCAAATCGTCTAACCGAAACTACTATTGAAAAGCTCGGATATGCGTAAAGTTACACAGTTGAATGATAATGAACACAAATTGTTCAACAACGATTAATCACAACATAATCAAATGCTACGCTATATATAGAGCTTATTTCCAATGATAAAAAAACACAACAATGCAATTTATCGAACACCTTGTATGCAATCGGTATCGTTTGGAAATTTACTTTGTTTTGTTGATCTTAAAACAAATCACAATCAATCGGATTATGATTCCATCAACAAAACTTAATTCAAAACGTGATAAAAAATAATTCCCAATCGAATTGATCAAACAACCAATGAATTCAATAATTTGCAAACACAAAAAATTAAAAGAGAAAGAGATAGAGAGAGACACACAGATTTGTTTAGCCAGTTCCCCAATCGGCCTCGCAATGGGTACGTCTGCCCTCAATTCAAAATTGAATTAAGATACTTGAAATTAACCTTACTTTGTAAAAAGTGTATATACAAGAGATAGAGAACTTTAACCATACAAACCTTATGGTTTGTTGTTGATTCTACCACCTCCAAAACCCTTGATCAAAGATTGATCAAGTCACCAAAAATGTCACTTCAATTCACTAATTCTTGCTACCTCCTTCCAAGGAACCACCTTGTCCCAAGGCTTTTACACATTCGAATTTATCCCAAGCGCACACTTGTTGAACTCAAGATTTATCAACACAATCCACTGTCTCACGCTACTCCCTTGCAAGGAACCACCTTGACCCAAGTCTTTCACTCGATCTGATCCGAATTGCGTAATCTTGTCAAAAACCTTCAAATCCTCAATGATCTTGAAGGAAAACCCCAGCTCAGTTTTCTTATTTGAAACCCTCAAAGAACTCAACTCAATATTCTTGGTACACCAACCTAATTGGACGTTATCAAACCTAATCTAGATGGTCACCCAATCAAAAAATGAGTATGTGTAGTTTGATTGTATATATGCATAAAAGAGAGGTTGAAGATGATGGGCGTGCTTTGAAATTCTGGTTTTTACACAAGAACCTTACTAGAAATGATACGTGTATTAAGTCTTTATAAGTATGCAACTTTGGAAGCAAAAGGGAATGCAAAAGAATGGGAAAAAAATATGAAATTTTGAAGAATAGCATCATAGGTGTCGACGTATGTAAGCTATAAGTCGACCTATCAAGGTAAATGTGTCGACCTGTGAAGGTCTTAGGTCGACCTATTAATATATTGTATTGACCGTGTGTCGACCTAAGTTGGCCAGCCTATAGACAATGGTTGTAGGCTTTATTATTGATGCATGGGTGTAGACCTAAGATACCTATGTGTCGACCTATACGGAATATCAAACTTTTATAGGTCGACCTAAACATGTATTTGTCGACCTATGATGTATTGTTTTCATAAAAACTTGTTTTTCAATGCATTTTTTACGAAAACATTATTTTTAGTTCATTTATGATGCATGAACCTTTTTCAAACCATTTTAATGCTTTCTAATGCTAAGATTCACATCTATAATCAGAGGATACCGTCCAATATACATTAACGCTAAACTATCATAGTTTTGACATCATTCAAAACACATCGAACGGAAAGTTGCACTCATAGTTGATCCTCATCGACCATTAACATGGTAGTCACAACGTTTCAACAAAATCAAAGAAAAAAAGAAAGAAAAATCCCACTAAGCCGAATACCACAAAAACAATGACTTAGGCAAAAAATAGGGCATCCCGGTGGACCGGAAGCTTCAAAGAAATAGTCCAGGAAAAATTAGGGATAAAAATCAAGAGATGGGTCATTAAACCCTCAACCAAGAAAAGCAAGACTAGGTGACCGCCATACCAGGAATCAAAGGGTCACCGACGTTCTTTACCAAGAAAAAATAAGGTGATTTCTATTTCAAGAAAATCTCATCTTGAATCCTCATCTTACATTATCAAACTTTCTTGAGATTTGAATGTGTATGTTGAATTAATTGAACGTAGAACTGTAGGTCATAAAGAAGAAAGGGTGGGTTAAAATTATATTTTGAGCCTTATATCTTTTTTCAAGATCCATGAACTAAACCATGCTACCACCCTTAAAAGACCTAATTGAGACAGGGTTTATTCTGAAAGCATACTGTAGCAGGGTTGCATTAACCTGACACCAAAAGATTGTTGTTGATCATTTGTATTGACCAAACCACCTTGCATACTGTGAATGGCTAAATCAACATTGTGTTCCGATGATTGACTTGTTCACTGTATTTCACCAAGTTATAATCAATAAATTTTGATTTCAAAATTGTTCATAAGCACTGCATTAAAATTACCATTTTGAATGAACTACTTAACTGTAAGTCAGCACTTAGAATCAGGGGAATAACAACAATATGGAGTTAGTTTAGGAACTTGATCATGTGAAAGAAGTTTAAATAGGGGCAAATCACTTCGAGCATCGGTCGATCTGAGGTAACCACCCCAAGATTCGGTTATTCAAAGAGAAAATCGCTTCAAGACTCATATTGGGGCCAACCACCACAAAGATCTCAATAAGTCTAGCCCTACAAAAAATGGTCAGTCAGAAGTCTACCATTCCAAGCTTTGGTTAATCAATATTAGAATACTGCAAGATTCAAATGTTGGGGCCAGCCACCTCAAGGTTATGGAAAGTGGCTTCTCGACTTTTTTCAAGATGAACCTCTTCAAAGACCCAAAAGATGTGGCAAGATGAGCCACAGAGGGGTAAACCATCTTCATGCCTCCGGGTTGCTCAAGCATACTGTCGTACCTCAAAAAATGAGAACGACCTCGTGAAGCGCAATCGTACGCTCGTGGGATGGACTTAACAGAGTCGCCACCGATCTTTATTTATTCCTATAGAGGGAAAGGGAAAATATTGAATAAACCCCCTAAAAAGAAAGACAAGGATATAGTCATCGCAACCAATATCTAAGTTCGAGAGTCGGTTACGCAAGGGGAAGATATTAGCACCCCTCACGTCCGTTGTACTCAACGAGAACCATTTAGTTAGGGTTAAAAGAATGTTAGCTTATGTTAATTTCTAATCTTCTATTTATTGAGTGGGAAAAGAGAGAGAAGAGAAATATTTTATTTTTTTATTAAAGAGAAAAGAGACCTAAGGGTTTTTATTACTAGGGGGCTAGACAAGACTTCGCAATCTCGTGCCTACGTATCCTCATAGTGCAATGAGGAAATCAGAGCATTCGTAGTTCTGGGACTTTAGTGAAAAAAGAAAAAGGTTGCTCGCCAAGGATTGGGGCGAAAAAAGAAAAAGGTTGCTCGCCAAGGATTGGGGCCCTTGTGCCTACGTATCCTCATTGTGAAATGAGAAATTAAAGCGTCTGTAGTTCTGGATAAAAATAGTTTGTTCGTTGATCAATTTTAGCGAAATATATTTAGTCGCGTTCGACAAAAAACATTGTTTTACCCAAAACAGGCGAGGAGCAGACGTTTGCATCACAACCAAATGGATTTACAAATCAACATTCGCGGGAAACGCCTCTTATCTCAACTCAAAATAGTTTATAGACGAAGCAATGTTTTGCATCGTTTTAAGACCCATATCTTACGTTTACGAAAAGGTTCTAGGATTAATCGGACGACGGCGAGAAAAATAGTTTGATTGGTTGGATGTATTTTAGGTGAATGACGAACGCTTGATGAGAATCAATCGTTCAAAGAGTTATTCCAAAATACTAGATCCTAACGACCCTTTTTCATTCAAGATTAATTTTAAAAAATGTTTGATGGACAACGAACGCTTGATAATGATCAATGGTTCAAAGAGTTGCGCCAAGATGCTATATCTCAACGACCCTTATTCGTCCAAGTTAATTATTAAGTGTTTTAAGAACGAAAGAAAAGAATGAACAATTACCCCAATGTGCAAAGCTCGAGACTGATCATTCGAGGGTTCCCACCGGAATGCTAGATTCCAATGGTCATCTTCTTTCGTGTTTTATAAAAAGAATTTTATATTGTGTTAATTTAGGAAAGTAATTCAATATTGATCGAGGTTTGATTCATATGGATGTGAAATGATTTGGAAGTGAAATTGAAATTGGATACACGTTAGTGAGATGAATATTTACATGTTAGAATATGAACATGGATAGAAACATCACCTAATCAACTTAAGTACGTAAAATTAACTAAATCTCAAAGCAAACAAATAATTAAAATTAATAATTAACTTAATCATTTAATATCTAAACACCTAACTAACTACTAATTTAAAATAATAAAAAAAAACAAAATGGTGTAAAGATGAATATGAGGGTATAAGTTAGAAAACAAAGTGAAAAAATCCCAAGCCCATAATTAAGTAACCCTAATTTACACTAATAATGTTTAAGAAATATAAAATAATAATAGAAAAGAGAAATTAAACAAAAAAATAAAAATTACAACGTGGGGGGCTCCACGTTTTGAATTTTTTACGTAAATACCCCTAATTTTGGAAAAAATTCCCAAAATAACCCATGTTTCAAAAATATTCCCAAAATGCCCCCATTAGGGTTTTGGTTTGAACTATGTCGCCAATGGAATTGGCGACTCCCTTGTAGAGGTTGAACCATGTCGCCAATGCAACTGGAGACACACAACCAAGTCGTCAATGCAATTGGCGACACAGTGTAATGCTTAAACCATGTCGCCAATCCAAGTGGAGACACAGTGTAATGCTTAAACCAAGTCGCCAATCCAAGTGGAGACACCCTTCAAACTGAAATTTTTCACTATAAATAGGGGTGTTAAGCTTGGTTTGTTCCACATCTCTTCTCACAACTTTGTTTTACTCATAAAATGTATCGTCGTCGTTGGGGTAAAGTTATTTTTTCGCGAGACAAGCCACCGATCGACATGATGTTTTGGAACATACAAGGTATCAATCAACTTATTGTTGTATGCCGTTTAAATTGTTATAACAAAGAGAAATGCATTAATGAAAACATTTGGTTACAACAAACGAAAAGATAAGATAAATTATGATGCAGATGTTCCTCCAACATTGGGACAATGTTTTTTGTTGTGGCCGGGTTGACGACAGATACTACATAGTCGTATCATTTTATCACCGATATCCATTTCGGTTCTTATACGCTTGCTGTTTGGGCGCCCTTTTTTCTTTCTTCTCATTTCATCGTTGTGCCAAACTATTTCACCTTGGTATGGAGGCCAATAATCCTCCATTGGTAGCACTGCGAAGCCTTTGCTGTATACATTCATAACATTAACCACCCTGTAAACATCAGATAGATAGCCATAAGCATCTTGACGAGCATGTGCGCATGCTGCAATGACATGTGAGCAAGGTACACGGAGGGCCCGGAACTTGCCACAATCACACCAACCTCTGTTTAGCCTGACAACATACGATAAATTGGGCCTCTCCTCATTAAAATCCATTGTTTCTTGTACACTGAATGATTGCCTATGTCGGTCAAAGATTGTAACTGCATGTGTGCTGGCTTTGATAGTATCCTCCTTCATCAATTTCATAACGCTCTCACTGTATAATTGACCAGATGCTAACATTGCACTCCATCTTTCGCCTCTTGTTGCGAAAAGTGATGCCAACCTATAATAGGTTGAACTCACCAAAGCAGTGATTGGAAGGTTTCTTATTCCTTTGAATACCCCATTCATGGACTCCACAAGGTTTGTTGTCATGTGACCCCATCAACAGCCACCATCAAAAGATCTTGTCCACTTTTCTAGTGGAATGTTATCCAACCAGCTTCCGGCATCTGCATTTGACATCCTTATTTCGTTAAGGTAGTATTGAAATGTTGGTCGAGTTAGCGCATAACCAGCATTCATAACCTGTTTGCTAAGGTACTTGTCTTTGATTGCACGCATGAAGTTTTGTTGAATATGTCTAATGCAATATACATGAGTAAAAGGAGGATTGTGTCACCCGTTATCATGGTTATTGTAAGCACTCTCTATAGCAGCATGTCTGTCTGAAATCAAACAGAGGTTGGATTGTGGAGCGACATGTGTTCTCAAATTCTTAAGGAAGAAACCCCAAGCAGAAGCGGTTTCACCCTCAACCAAAGCAAATGCAATAGGAAAGACATTACTATTGTCGTCTTGTGCAACATTACTATTTCGTTTGTTGTAACCAAATATTTTCATTAATGCATTTCTCTTTGTTATAACAATTTAAACAGCATACAACAATAAGTTGATTGATACCTTGTATGTTCCAAAACATCATGTCGATCGGTGGCTTGTCTCGCGAAAAAATAACTTTACCCCAACGACGACGATACATTTTATGAGTAAAACAAAGTTGTGAGAAGAGATGTGGAACAAACCAAGCTTAACACCCTATTTATAGTGAAAAATTTCAGTTTGAAGGGTGTCTCCACTTGGATTGGCGACTTGGTTTAAGCATTACACTGTGTCTCCACTTGGATTGGCGACATGGTTTAAGCATTACACTGTGTCGCCAATTGCATTGGCGACTTGGTTGTGTGTCTCCAGTTGCATTGGCGACATGGTTCAACCTCTACAAGGGAGTCGCCAATTCCATTGGCGAAATAGTTCAAACCAAAACCCTAATGGAGGCATTTTGGGAATATTTTTGAAACATGGGTTATTTAGGAATTTTTTTCCAAAATTAGGGGTATTTACGTAAAAAATTCCCACGTTTCCATCCCATTTCTTACTATTCAACATATGGTGTTTTCCATAAAAAAAACAATACTAGATGAAAGAAGAAAAAACAATTTAGATTTCAATCTTCTGCCTTTTCACTCTTTTTGCTTCTTCATCAAAGTCCATCTCAAGAAAAAACAAGAAAGCGAAACCTCATAAAATCAACAACGAATAAAAATTTCTCAACAATCAAACAAAAATAGAACCAAATGAAAATGGGCAATAGTTACCGAAAGCGGAGGAAATAACGGAGAAAGTGATGTGTTGTTGTTGTTAATTTCGTCGCCGGAAACGCGGTGGTCCGGTTGCTGTTACGCGGTTATTGCAGTGATGGGTTTGAGGTTGAGAAAAGCAAGGTGAGTGAATGGTTATGGTCTATATTTTATGTTGTTTGTGTTAATGAGAGGTGTTGCAAAAGGGTATGTTGGTCGTGCTGCTGGTGACGGTAAACTTATTTTGTGTGCTTCGATATTTTTTTTTTTGCTTGGACCCATCTTCTCTTTCAAATATTCAATAGACGTGTAAATCAAATCAACATAGGGTGGGTTCCATAGTGGTACGAGCGGTGGCTATGATGTTCGAAAACGAGTTGCAATGAGGTCGACGGTGGGATGCGGAAAAGAAGCAGTTTTGTGCTTACGTTTGTGGTTGTTGGCGTTTCATGAGAGAATGGAGTTGAATTGAATGAAGGGAATTAGTTGCCACAATGCATTATTGTACAATTAGTTAAGGATACAAGAATGGAAAATGAATATGAATGAATGTGATTTGAAGAGTTTTAAGGTTTTGATATTGGGCAGCATTGCTGGTGTGGTTAGTAGGAGTAAGGAGATAAGGAATATGTGTGGTGATGTGAATTTTTTGTTCGTCTGTGAGTTGCTTGGTGAGTTTTTGGTATGTGGATCTAAGGGAGAAAAAAACACGGAAGTTTTGATGTGTGTTTGTATGAAGTTATGTTGGTGATGGGGTTGTAGTGTAGAAAAAAAGGTGTTTTATGGAAGTTGTTAGTATTGTATGTTAGATCCATTCCCTGTGGAGTTTTTGGTGAATGGAATCAAGGGGGAGGCGCTACACACTGTTCACTACAACAAAAAGGACTTATAACATCTCACCTTAGACAGTGCTTTATTACAAAAGCGCTGCTATAGGTCAAAAACACGGAATCTATTAATTTAATAAAGGAAAAGCGCAAAAAAATATAAGACCTTAGACAGCGCTTTAGTGAAAAGCGCTGTCTAAGGCCTTTTAAATTTTTAAAAAAATTTAATGGAAAATATTAGACAGCGCTTTCCTTAAAAGCGCTGTCTAAGGCCTTTTAAATTTAAAAAAAATATAAGACCTTAGACAGCGCTTTTAAGGAAAGCGCTGTCTAAGGTCTTAAATATTTAAAAAAATAAAAACAAAAGCGCTGTCTAAGGCCAATCTTAGAAAGCGCTTTTAAAGCGCTGTCTAAGGGCCACCTTAGAAAGCGCTTTGTTGAAAAGCGCTGTCTAAGGTGTAATAAAATTAAAATATATGAATATACTCAGTTTTCATTTTCAGTTTTGCGCTCTTTCTTCTCCCTCCCCTGTTGCGAACGGATACTTGCGAACCTGAGCTAAACCCTTGCCGTCGTCCACCGTTCCTCCCTCATTTCGCGACTCCGACGACCTTTACTCCACCGTGACCGTCTGTTCCTCTCTCATTTCGCGTTTTCGTCACTCAGTTTGGAAGTTTAAGAGTTTCAGATTATTACACATTTTATAAGGTATGCTGATAATGTTGCTGTTGATAATGTTGTTGTTGATGTTGATAATAATGTTGTTGTTGATGTATTACACATTTTACACGTTTCAGAGTATTACACATTTTACACGTTTCAGAGTTTCAGTTTGGAAGTTTCAGAGTTTCAGAGTTTCAGTTGATAATGTTGCTGATAATGTTGATAATGTTGTTGTTGATGTTGATAATAATGTTGTTGTTGATGTTGATAATAATGTTGTTTATGTTGTTGCTAATGTTGGACTGTTGCTAATGTTGATAATGTTGCTAATGTTGTTAATGTTGTTGCTAATGTTGGACTGTTGTTGGATATAAGAATAAAATATGTGCTAACTTCATTTTTGGTGATATAGGAATAGAATCAATATAATGTGTTAGTTTAGTTTGTTCTTGTTAACATTTTTCTACATTGTTAACTATTGCTATATAATGTGTTTGTTTAGTTTAGTTTAGGTTAGTGTTAGTGTTAGTGTTAGTGTTAGGTTAGTGTTAGTGTTAGTGTTAGTGTTAGTTTAGAACATCTATTATAGTTTGTTCTTGTTAACATTTTTCTACATTGTTAACTATTGCTATATAATGTGTTTGTTTAGTTTAGTTTAGTTTAGGTTAGTGTTAGTGTTAGTGTTAGGTTAGTGTTAGTGTTAGTGTTAGTGTTAGTGTTAATGTTAATAATGTAAATTCTTGAGGTTGTTGTTCTAAAGAACCGAAATTCAAAGCAATTTTGTTAATGAAGTTAATTGCTTTGAATTTCTTAGTTTGGACTTGTTATGCTAATGTTAAATTCTTTCTAACTGTTAGGATTAATAAGTAGGAAAACCATGGATAAAAAATGGATGGATGCCGATCGATTCTCCAAAGAGTACGAGAATGGGGTATTGGATTTCGTTAAGTTTGTTGTTCAACACGCTGACGCTGAAGAGCTCAATCGAATAAAATGTCCTTGCTTGGGTTGTTGTTATGTTGGTAGGGTTGACGCAGATGGGTTGAAATCGCATTTACTGATGAATGGAATTGATCGAAGTTATAAGTGTTGGATACATCATGGTGAGAAAATTAACGAGAATGTTGAACCGACGAGGAAAAGTAATACAACCTATGCTTCAGATGACAAAGACACGGAAACATACGATTGTGATCGAGTCGAAGAGATTGCAGAAGCAGTTGTAGAAGATCTTCATGATTGTCCCGAAATGTTTGAGAGGTTGGTAAGCGATGCAGAGAAACCGCTCTATCAAGGTTGCACTAAATTCACAAGACTGTCTGCGGTATTGAAGTTGTACAACTTAAAGGCGGGCAATGGATGGTCGGATAAAAGTTTCACAGAGTTGTTGGCCCTTTTGAGAGAAATGCTACCGGAAGATAATGTTCTTCCCAATCGAACCTATGAGGCCAAAAAAATGTTGTGCTCTATTGGCATGAGCTATGATAAAATACATGCTTGTCCAAACGATTGCGTTTTGTTTCGAAAGGAATATGCATCGTTAACTGAGTGCCCTAAATGCGGTTTGTCTCGATATAAGAAAAAATTGTCTCCAGCCAAGGTCTTATGGTATTTTCCTATAATACCGAGATTTAGGCGCATGTTTCGTAGTGAAACCGATGCAAGACACCTGACTTGGCATGCAGATGAAAGAATTATTGATGGAAAGTTGCGACATCCGGCTGATTCACCACAGTGGTCGAAAATTGATAATGATTATCCTGACTTTGGGGAAGAAGCAAGAAACCTTCGTCTGGCATTATCTACTGATGGAATGAACCCGCATGGTCTTCAAAGTATCTCACATACCACATGGCCTGTGATTCTTATGATTTATAACCTACCTCCGTCGCTATGCATGAAGCGTAAGTACATGATGTTATCTATGTTAATCTCTGGGCCTAAACAACCAGGGAATGACATAGACGTATACTTGACACCTTTGATCGAAGATTTAAAGATATTGTGGGAGAACGGTGTGGAGGTTTATGATGGATATAGGAAAGAAAGTTTCAATTTGAGGGCGATGTTGTTTGGCACAATTAATGATTTTCCAGCTTACGGGAATCTATCAGGGTACAGCATAAAAGGTGAAAAAGCGTGTCCTATTTGTGAAGATAAAACAGTTTCGAAGCGATTGGACTTTGGTCATAAGAATGTCTTTCTCGGTCATCGTAGATTCTTAAATGCCAAACATCACTACCGTGGGTGGAGTCAAGAATTCAATGGAGACACCGAAGAAGGTAGAGCTCCACCTATGTTGTCAGGTGACCAAGTTTTTAAAAAGGTGAAAGATATGCGTACTGAGTTTGGCAAACCTTTTGCACATAAGGTTGTCAAAGGTGGGTAGAAAAAGAGGTCGATATTTTTTGAATTGCCATATTGGAAGTCTTTGTACGTGAGACATTTTCTCGATGTTATGCATATTGAGAAAAATGTATTTGAAAGTGTTATTGGTACGTTACTCAATATAAAAGGAAAGACTAAGGATGGCCTTAAAGCAAGAAAAGACTTGGAAGCGATGGGGATTAGAACTGAATTAGCACCCGTGAAGAAAGGAAGACGGACATATCTACCACCTGCTGCTTTTACTCTGTCTAGAAAGGAGAAGAAAATATTGTGTAAGTTTCTGAGTGAAGTTAAAGTTCCAGAAGGATACTCTTCAGATGTCAGAAGACTTGTGTCTATGAAAGATCTCACGTTGAAGAGTTTAAAGACACACGACTGCCATGTTATAATGGAACACTTTCTACCAATAGGTATACGTTCTATTTTGCCAGTGAAAGTAAGAAGCGCCATAACTAATTTGTGTTTTTTCTTTAGGTCAATTTGTAGTAAGGTAATCGATCCCGATATCTTACCAACACTACAAAAACAGATAGTTATTACCTTGTGTGAGCTTGAAATGTATTTTCCTCCCTCTTTTTTTGACATAATGGTACATCTTGTTGTTCATCTTGTGAAAGAGACACAGATGTGTGGACCAGCTTATATGAGATGGATGTACCCTGCTGAACGTTATATGAAAATATTAAAAGGGTACGTGAAAAGCCGAAGTCGACCAGAGGGGTGTATTGTTGAACGATACATTGTTGAAGAAGCGGTTGAGTTTTGTACTGAATATTTGTCCAATGTTCAATCGATTGGACTCCCCAAAGCTCATATTTTCGAAAAAAAGGATGGTAAAAAATTAATTGGAAATAAAATTGTGACAGTATCAAGGGATGAACGGGATCAAGTGCATTTGTATGTTCTGCACAATGATAATGAGGTTGAGCCATATGTTGAGATGCACAAGGATGTACTCCGAAGGTTAAATCAGAACAGAAATGAAAATTGGATAGTACGAGAGCACAATCAAAGTTTCATACAATGGGTAAAGGATCATATTTATTTGAAGCGCTCTTCAGATCCTGCTTCAGTAACAGAAAGGTTGAGATGTTTGGCATATGGTCCAACTTTGCATGTGTATTCTCATAGCGCATACGCAATTAATGGATACACATTTTATACCAAAGAACAAGACGATAAAAGTACTATGCAAAATAGTGGTGTCACCGTCCTAGCTGAAGCAATGCACATATCAAGTATGAAGGACTTAAACCCCAAATATGCAAATCTGTCATATTTTGGAGTTATTGAGCACATTTGGGTGTTTGATTACGAGAAGTTTCAGATTCCAATCTTTGGTTGCAAGTGGGTAAATAGTAGTGGCATACGAATGGATAAGTCTGGATTTTTGCAAGTGGATCTTAATAGGGTGGGGTACAAAGATGAGCCTTTTATTCTAGCATCGCAAGCTAGATAAGTGTTCTATGTCACTGACCCGACGAGTATGAAATGGTCTATAGTGCTTCTATCTAACAAAGTGGTTGATGATAGCGGTGTAGATCAATGTGATAGCGGTGTAGATCAATGTGATATTGATGTTGAGAATGGGTTGAATAGAAATGATCAAGATGAGGATCTTATAGCGGATGGGTCATATATCAGAAATGACCATAACGAGGGAATTTGGATCCATTCATCCGTCCGCATTGATAAGAAACAAGTAATTCATATTCCAACCAAGAAAAGAAAGAGATGTTAGTGAAAGAGGTAAAATTTGTTATATACTTAATTCATATTGACCAGAATGTTGGTAATGAAGACTTCGAGCAAGTTTTCCAACATACAGAATTGGGCGTCACTGTTGTCAATATATACTTGAGGTATATCCGATCTACTTTGGTAATTGAACAACTTATTTACTTTATTTTTCAAATGAATATTCTAATGTTAATGATGTTTTTATTTCAGGTTTCTGTATGACAGTTTTATGCGCCCCCGGGGATTGGAGCAAAGATTTGCATTCTTATGCCCCAGCGCTGTCAACTTAACCGAAATATTGACGAAACCAAATGAGGTCCATGCGTATATACGCAACGTCTTTATGGACAACCAAGAAACGGAAAAGTTGTACTTTTTACCGTTTAATACTGGGTTAGATTTTCATTCTAAATTCATCTATTATATTTTTTTTTGTATTTTGACTTCGTGTAGAAAGTTTCTATCTAACACTTGTTTAATCTTACAGTGGACATTGGTTGTTGGTTGCAATCAATCCTATCCGCGGAGTAGTGTATTATCTGGATTCCTTAGGAAATGATTGGACCACATACCCGGATATGAAGGACTGTATTGACACGTAAGTGAAATTGTTCTAAATAGAAATGTGTATATTTATTTATTTATGTGAATTGTTCTAAATATTCATTTATATTTTATTAGCACTATACAAGCATTCCTAGAACATCGGGGAATCGACCACACCATTACATGGAATTATGTGAAGGTATATTAATTATCACATGTTTTATTATATTAGTGATGCTTACTTGATAAAACTTAGAATTTATCCATATTTTATTTTCATTTGTAGTGTCCTCGGCAACGCAATCAAATAGATTGCGGCTATTTCATGTTGAGATTTATGAGAGACACTATTTCGTTGGATCGAATGGAGATTCCACCCGATGTATGTATTTCTAACTTATGAGTTATTTTAACACATATCTCTCATATTGTCTAATGAAATAGTTAAAACTAAATCAAACTATATGTTATATTATTATGTAGTATTTTGAAGAATTCAGGAGTGCTACTTACACAAAGGCTCTATTGGATGAAATCAAAGAGGAGTGGTGTCAATACATTATGGAGCTCGGAATTTTACAAACTTAAGGTATAATATTATACTCTTACTTTAATTGATGAGAATTTTAATATGTGTAACTTTGGTTGGAGTAATGCTTTGGTTGGATGCAATTTTGGTGTATATACTTTGAATTGCAATTTTGGTGTATATACTTTGAATTACAAACTTTGAATTACAATTTTGGATGCAATTTTGGTGTATATACTTTGAATTACAATTTTGGTGTATATACTTTGAATTGCAATTTTGGTGTATATACTTTGAATTACAAACTTTGAATTACAATTTTGGTGTATATACTTTGAATTACAATTTTTGGTGTATATACTTTGAATTTTAATACTTTGAATTACAATCTTTGTGTTTTCAGGACCTATAATGTAGATTGAAGCAATGTTTTGGTTGGATGCAATTTTGGTGTATATACAATTTTGGTGTATAAGTAATATGTGCATTGTAGAAAAAATGCTTTGGTTGGAAGCAATAACTTTGGTTGGAAGCAATGCTTTGGTTGGATGCAATTTTGGTGAATAAGTAAAATGTGCATTTGTAGAAAAATGTAATGATTTGTAATTATAAATAGGTGTATATACAATTTTGGTTTGTAATTTTAAATATATATATTGGTATGAAATGCCAATTTTGGATATATAATTTTGGTGTAGAAAGGCCAATGGTTTGAATTGCCAATTCTGAAAAAAATTGCTGGTTGAAAATTACAGGTCAAATTCTGGTTGAAAAAACCTGGTAAAATTGTGGTTAAAAAAAAATTATATAAAATTTTTCGTACACCTTAGACAGCGCTTTTGGTGAAAGCGCTGTCTAAGGTCCACTTTAGACAGCGCTTATGGTGAAAGCGCTGTCTAAGGTGTACTAAAAAAGTCAAAAATGGAAGGTCTTAGACAGCGCTTATGGTGAAAGCGCTGTCTAAGGTGTACTAAAAAAGTCAAAAAAGGAAGGTCTTAGACAGCGCTTTTGGAGAAAGCGCTGTCTAAGGTGTACCAAAAAAGTCAAAAAAAGGTAGGGCTTAAACAGCGCTTTTGACGAAAGCGCTGTCTAAAGTAATCCATATAATGTGAAAAAGCGCTGTCTAAAGGTACCATAGACAGCGCTTTTCATTAAATACACGCCCCTTTAGACAGCGCTTTTGGTAATACCAAAAGCGCTGTCTAAACCTATAGCGTCGCTGGTTTATACAGCGCTTTAAAGCGCTGTCTAAAGGCTAAAAAAGCGCTGTCTAAAACCGTTTTTGCGCTAGTGGTTGTTTGTATGAGGAAAGGAAGTGTCCTCACATGATGAGGTGATGATATATGTTTTTCATAATGAAATGGTTCGCAGCTGGTTTTTTGTAGTGGAGAATTATTTGTTGTTTTTTTTTTTAATTTTTTTTTTTATCGTTTTAGATGGAGGAGAGTATTTTCCTTTTATTCTATTTTTTTTTTCAAAATTCAAATGAGAGAGAGAATAAGTCGTCCCTGATAGAACAATTTATGAATGATGAAAAGAATGGAAAGAAATATTGGATATTGTGTTTTTTAAAATTGAGAGAAGAGAGACGAATGAATAGAGAGTGTATACTTTCATTAATGACTGAAATTCATCAGTTTTTTTTTACACAGCTTATAAAGCTATATATATATATATATCAAGACATATAACAGCTTTATTACACAAACTAAGACTAGTTCTAACTAACAAAGAGTTACAAGACCAAATAGTAGAATGTGATGTTGTGACATCACACTTAACATCACATATGATCTAACTAATATTGAATTACAAAACCAATACACCTCCTTAATTCATTTAGTTAGATACTTCAGTCATTCCAAGTTTCATCTTCAAGTAATCAAAGCTGCTTGACTTCATAGGCTTTGTGAGCAAATCTGCTATCTGCTCATCTGTCATGCAATGTTTCATTTCCAACTTTCCATTGTTCACCTGGTCTCTTAAGAAATGGAACTTGGTTTCAATATGTTTACTCCTACCATGTGCAACTGGATGTTTTGCTAAGTCTATGGCTGACTTGCTATCAGTTCTGAGCTCCATCTTTTCAGTCTTCACCAGCTTCAATTCCCTCAGTAACATGTTGATCCATTGAGCTTGACATGTTGCCATAGAAGCTGCAATATACTCAGCTTCACACGAAGATAATGCAACAACTGGTTCCTTTCTTGAACTCCATGAAAAGGCTGCATTTCCAATCATGAACACATAGGCTGCAGTGCTTTTCCTGTCATCTTTATCACCACTCCAATCAGAATCTGAGTAGCCTACTAGATCATCATCTTGGTCCTTGCTGTATTGAATACCATAGCTGCTTGTACCCTTCACATATCTCAAAATTCTCTTGACTGCAACTAAGTGCGAGGTGGTAGGTTTTATCATGTATCTGCTGATCAAACCTACACCATAAGTAATATCAGGTCTTGTATGGCACAAGTACCTCAAGGAGCCCACAATTTGTTTGAATAAGGTTGGATTTACTTCTTTCTCATCATTAACCAAAGACAACTTTACTCCTGTATCAACTGGAGTTAAAATTGGTTTACAATTCAGCATATTAAACCTTTTCAAAACATCTTGTGCATATTTCCTTTGATGAATCACCACTCCTTTTGAATTCATTTCAAACTCAATTCCAAGGAAATATGTGAGATTGCATAAATCAGACATCTCAAACATCCTCATCATGTTTCTCTTAACGTCCTCCATCTCAACTTCATTGCTTCCAGTTACTATCATATCATCCACATATAAGCATACAATAAGCTTATTTGTGGTATTTCTGCAGTAGATTCCATGTTCATTTACACACTTCATAAAACCTTGCTGAACAAGAAAACTGTCTATTTTCTTATTCCAAGCCCTTGGGGCTTGCTTCAACCCATACAGAGCTTTATTAAGCTTGTAGACATGCTCTTCCTTTCCCTTTATCTCAAATCCTGGTGGCTGATTCACATACACCTCTTCTTCTAGCTCACCATTGAGAAAATCAGACTTTACATCTAGCTGATACATGGACCAATTTTTCTTGACTGCTATAGCCACAATCAATCTGACTGTTTCCATTCTTGCTACTGGAGCATACACTTCATAGTAATCTTGTCCATACTTTTGTAGAAAGTCTCTTGCAACTAATCTAGCCTTATACTTAGCAACTTGACCATTTGGCTTCAGTTTTGTTTTGAACACCCACTTAACATCAATACACTTCTTATCAGCAAGTAGTTGTACTAAGCTCCATGTTTCATTCTTCTCTATAGAGTCTAGTTCTTCAATCATTGCTTTCTTCCAATGTTGTTGTTTAAGAGCTTCCTCAAAAGACACTGGTTCAGTTTCAGCATGCATTGCTAGTTGCACTATGTCACCTTCATCTGTAACAGCTTGATCAGGAAACCTCTCATAATCTCTCAACCTGACTGGTGGTTGAATGTTCCTTGTTGGTATATTTGTCACTTCTGCACCTCCTTCATTTGTGTCCTCAACAATTTCTTCTTGTTCCTCAGTCTCACCTTCTTCTGTCTCTGAATCAGTTAGATAAAATTGACTATCAAACTTGTTTGATGCTTTATCTTTCCAGTTCCAGCATTTTGATTCATCAAACTTTACGTCTTTGCTGAACACTATCTTCTTGCTACTTGGATCATAAAGTTTGTAGGCACCAGTTGAGTGATAACCAAGCATAATCATTACCTGAGATTTATCATCCAGTTTTCTCCTTAATTGATCAGGTACATGTCTGAAACATACTGAGTCAAAGATCTTCAGATGTTGGACACTTGGTTTTACTCCACACCATGCCTCTTCTGGTGTCTTGTCTTGCAGCTTCTTTGTTGGACTTCTATTGATGAGATATGCTGCAGTAGCAACTGCTTCTCCCCACAAGTAATGAGGCATCTGCTTTTGCTTCAACATGCTTCTTATCATATTTACCAAAGTTCTGTTCTTTCTCTCTGAGATCCCATTGTGTTGGGGTGTGTATGGTGCAGTGACTTCATGATTTATGCCATGAGCAGAAATCATTAAATTCAGTGGAAGTATACTCACTTCCTCCATCTGTTCTCAATCTGCTAATTACTTATCCACTTTCATTTTGAACTAGCAGTCTAAACTTCTTGAACACACCAAACACTTCACTTTTATTAGCTAACAAGTAAATCCATATTTTTCTAGTAAATTCATCTATGAATGTTACAAAATAGCTATTCCCTCCTACTGACTTTACTTCCAGAGGTCCACATACATCTGAGTGAATTACCTCAAGTTTCCTGGTTGCATTGAATGGTACATCTGCATTGTATGAATTCCTGTCTTGCTTTCCAATGCAGCACATATCACACACTTCATCAGGCAATTTTATCTTTCGTAAACCTTGTACCATGTTCTTCTCATGAAGCATATTCAAGTCTCTAAAGTTGATATGCCCATATCTTTGATGCCATAACCAATCTTCCTTCTTAGTTTCTGATAGCAAACACTGATCTTCAATCACACTGATGTTGATTTTGAAAGTTCTTTGTTTTGACAATGGAGCTTTCAGAATCAACCTATTCTTGCTATCAAAAACCTTCATGGCTTGTGCTTCCATCTTCATAGTATATCCCTTCTGCAGTAATTGACCAATACTGATGAGATTGCTCTTCATATTTGGTACATACAATACATCTGTAATGCATGCCTTCTTACCATCCTTCCTATGAATCAATATTTTCCCAATTCCAGCTGCACAAACTATGCTATTGTCTGCAAATCTTATATTTCTGTTTATTGAGTCATCTAATTCAGAAAACCACGACTTCTTGCCTGTCATATGATTTGAACACCCAGTGTCCAAATACCATTCATCACTTCTTGCTTCTTCCTCCTTATCTATTGCCATCAGGAGTACTTCATCAGAATCTGACTCCTCATTTTGAGCAAATTGAGCTTCATCTTTGCTTCTTGGAACCCTCTTCGATCTGCATTCAGATGCATAATGTCCCCACTTCTGACAATTATAGCACTGAATTTCCTTTTTATCTTTCTTGGATTTTCCTTTCTTCACATACTGGGCCTGCAATGCTTGATCAGAAGATGCATCTTTACCTCTTTCTTTGATTCTATCAGTCAACCTCAATTCATGAGCTTCAAGACTTGCTTGCAATTCTTCTATCTTCATAGAATCTAGGTCCTTAGATTCTTCTAAAGCAACCACAATGTGATCAAATCTTGGTGTTAAAGTTCTGAGAACTTTCTCCACCTTCATCACATCAGTGAAAGCTTCACCATTCCTTGTCATCTGATTTATGAGATTAATCAGCTTATCAAAGTACTGACTTATGGTTTCTTTTTCTTCCATCGCCAACACTTCATATTGTCTTCTTAATGCTTGAAGCCTCACCTTCTTCAGTTTACCATCCCCAGAATACAATTTCTCCATCGCATCCCACGTCTCTTTTGCACTTTCATAATGCATGATCTTTTCAAAGATCTCATTGCTTACACTCTGATGTATCAAGAACATGGCTTTCCCATCTTTCTTCTTCAAATCTTTATGTGCTGCTTGTTGCACCTCAGTTGCATTCGCTGCTAATGCTGGTACCCTTTCATACACAACTTCAAGAACATCCTGGAACCTGAATATAACCTTCATCTTCACTATCCATTGATCAAAGTTCTTTCCTTCGAACACTGGTAGATGTGTAGAAATATTATTGTTGTGAGTTGCCATACTTCACGAATTCTCCAACAACAATGATCGAACCGAGCTCTGCTATACCAATTTGATAGAACAATTTATGAATGATGAAAAGAATTGAAAGAAATATTGAATATTGTGTTTCTTGAAATTGAGAGAAGAGAGATGAATGAATAGAGAGTGTATACTTTCATTAATGACTGAAATTCATCAGTTTTTTTACACAGCTTATAAAGCTATATATATATATATATACACCAAGACATGTAACAGCTTTATTACACAAACTAAGACTAGTTCTAACTAACAAAGAGTTACAAGACCAAATAGTAGAATGTGATGTTGTGACATCACACTTAACATCACATCTGATCTAACTAATATTGAATTACAAAACCAATAGTCCCATCCTTTTCTTTTCTGATGCAATGCTATGTAATATGTACTAGTGTATTAAAATGAATGTTAAAACTAAAAGAACTTTTTTTTAACTTAATAACTAAGTGTTTTCAAAAAGAGATAAAAACAAGTTTTAAATATTATAAAAAAATTAAATGTGATAAATAAATAAAATAAAATAAAAACTATTTAAATAAACCTAAATAAAGAAATCTTATTAAACCTAATTAAATAAAAATGATTATTAACTAAAATCTAAAATAAAACCGGTTAAAAATGAATAAATAATCTGGTATCTAAGTGTCCGAAAAAATAAAATGAAAACACCAAAATGATCAGCCCGAAATAAACGACTTGAAAAAAATATAGCGTTTGATCAAATTTCGAAATAAATTTGGATCGGTAAAAATGCTCAGACTGGTCAAAACGTGGTTAAATAGTCATCAAAAATTAAAACGAGCACGCCAAGTTAAACTACGTGAAATGTAAATTAATATAAATGGTGTCTGCAAACTCGATTTCAAAATTTTTCGTCCACTAATTTTACGTACAATCGAGATTCAGTTTGACCAGTTATCTGTAAATCCAAAATTTTATTTTGGCTGACAATTTGGGCGTTGTGCAAGATGAAATGCATGTCATGCTATACAGATGCTATGATAACTGTGTTGATTTAAAAAATTCAGGGTCAAAATTGGGGTATGACGCTATTTAAGTATCTTCTACCAGAGAATATGGAGAAGTTTAATTTTCATATGATCGCAGTGGGAGATAGTTAAATACTAAAAAGACTCGAATTTTGTCCCTGAATGCAGTTGAAATGATATGATTGCTATGAATACATGAAGGACTCTCTTTTTGGTTTGCTGGGGATATGAGGTGAGATGAAATGAACCCTAGCATGATTTTTATGATGGATGATGGATAAACATGTGGGGAATGCTGGAGACATATGATGGCAGTGATGATTCATAGGAAAATGTCAAAGATAAAAGGTGAAGACTCACTAGGGATGACAAATTGCTAGGGAAAAGACACCGGAGAATATTCAAATCGATTTATCAAACAGGTTCAGACATGACCTGGCAACATTGGAGTCTTCTTACTAGAAGATCATCCACATGAAACAAGACATTGGAGTCTTCTTACTAGAAGATCATTGATCGGTAAATAACAAGTGTACTATTTAACGATGTAGTAATAATTGGGGTTATCCCCAGAGTCGGTCTCTCGAGGACTACGCGTCAATGTAAGTGCAGATGTTAATTCAATTAAACAAAAGTTTTCTTTTGGGGTTTGTTTAGTTTATAGAATTATACTAACAAAATGAAATCAACAGAATAATAAAAGTGCTTTTTACGAAAATTATGAAACATGCTAAGGAAGGTGTATAAATTGCTTAGTAAGAACCTTAAATTATAATCAAAGAGAAATGCCTTAAACCTTAATTTTACAAAACCTTAATAGTATTTTTCTTAAATTCCTTAATCGAAAAACCTTTGATATTCTCCCTTGACCCTAATTCCTTAGCGGTCAAGAAAGAACATCAAGCAATAGTCCTGACAAGGTTTATAAAAGTCACTACAGGGTATCCCCATTCCTAGGCAATATCTACCGTAGTGTTATTATGCAAAATGATAGATTGGGTTTTTCAGACCAAATCCCTAATCGTAAATCGTTCCCAATTTAACTGATTGCAACAAATATTTTATAATTTGCATAATAAAAGATTAAAGTAAGAAAACAAAATCTCATTGACTAAATCAAAATAGGTTCATACATCACAATTCAGGGACACCCCCTAGCATTGGGGGGTTTAGCCTCTCATGTTCAAACTAAAAACAATAACAAGAAAAGAATAAGAAAATGCCATTACAATAGTATTTGGATCCCTTTGATCTTCAATGGCTTCCGCGGTTGAATGATCTCCGTTTCCCAAAAACCCTTGATCGCATCAAATTTGTGAATTTGTTCGTGAAAAGTAAAAGTGTCTATTCCCCTCTCTCCACCTAGCCTAAGTAGTTCCAAATCACTAAAACAACATGAAATTCCCAGAATACCCCTCAGAGCATTTAAAATCAGAAAATATTAAAAATTTGAAAATTTCATCTCCCAGGCTTGCTGACACGGCCTGACACGGCCACCCGTGTCAGCCTTCTGTTCCTCTGCGCCTACTCTTTCTGCTTCAGGCCTGCTGACACGGGCCATGTCAGCTAACACGGGCACCCGTGTCAGCCCTCTTACTTTGCCCAAAACTCTTCTTTTCCTTGTCTCTCCTAACACGGCCCGTGTTAGGCAACACGGGGGCCCGTGTCAGGCTTCTGGCTCCTTCCAAAACTGCATTCGAACCGCATCCGAACTTGGTATTTCTTCGCGTAAACTCTCTGGCTTCCAAACTGTGACCTGAAAACAACAGAACTACCAAACCAAGACTTCAAGAGTACTTTATTTATCATAATTTTAACTAAACAAAGACAAGCAAACAAAATGCAAAAACTTTAATACTTAAAGAAAAATGATAAAAACAAACCAAAGTGTTACCGATAGAGCGAAATTCTTGCCGAGAATAGGTGACCGATCACAACCCCAAACTTATCTCATTGCTTGTCCTCAAGTAATGCTCGAGACAGCAGAAATGTCACCCCCGAATTAATCAAAATTATCTTACCACAACACCACTGAGATCTTTCGCGACTATCTTTCCACTTTTCTTTCAACATTTCCTTCTTACCTGAATTTTGACGGTCCGCTCCACTTTCACATCAAAGTACCTCTTTACCTGTCAGCTTTTCACACTCTCACAAAATCTCTCGGGTTACAGTGTTTACACTCAATAATTATAGCATACAAAGTCAACTCATAAGCTTGAACAACATCTATTTTCATCTCAAACGCACACAACACACACTTTTTGAGGGCTTTTATGGTTGTAACGGGGCTTAGGGACAAGGAGGGATAAACAAACAAAATGGAAAAACAATTAGTTTTTAGCTCAGACTCAGTGTCGTCATTCTAATCACTATGGTATTTGTTCTGTTTCACAATCAAGGGTATCGGACACCATTTTACTAGGATTCTTTAGTTTACACTCAATTGTTTCTTTGAGCTTACTTTTTGACTTCTTCAAACTAAATCCTCCTCTAAGTAAGTGCTTTATTCTACTTCTCTTTTTTTTCTTTCTTTCTTTTCTCCTTTTTTTTTTCTGAATTTTCTTTCTTTCTTTTTTTTTTCTTTTTGCACTTACCTAGTTCTTGAAGGTATCTCAACCCCAAACTTAGAATTTTTCACAGATAAAAAATCAACAACACTTATCTGAGCAGGGTGAGGGAGTGTTTGGGCTCATGGTTTAATTATGCGGTTAATAAACAAACAAAAGGAAGAAGGCTCGAGGGGGTTAACGAAGGATAACATAAAAGGGTAGGCTGGAAAGGCTCAGGGTTAAAAATAAACAAGTGCCTCAGTGTGTATATGTGTGCATTGAAACTCCAACAGACGAGTATGCAAACTAAGAGTGTCAGAGACATACCTGACGAACTCTCATGATGATAAGGTGTTTGGCTTTTTATGATCCTCACCATGTTTGGCATACTGAAAAATTCCAAGGTACCTCTAGTGTAATGTTGCTTCATTTCCGTCTCAGGTGCACAGTATTCCCGTATCAGTCTAGTGTTGGAAAGTCGCGTCCAATCATCCACCTCAGCAGCACCAACTTTCGGGGGTTTCCTGGAGAGCAAGTATGGGTTGTGCCTTTCCATCCTCTAACTATTCGTTCATCATTCATCCGGCCGAATCCAATCCATCTGTAACACACAACATTAACAAAAATAACAAAAGGACTTAAACAGAACATAAAACACACAAAAAGCAAATAAAATAACCCCCCCCCAACACTTGAACCAAACAGTGACCTCACTGTTTTAGAACAACTATGAGAGAGGACTCACAAAGCCTCACTGAGGAGGAGGGGGAGGAAATCGCAACATCATCTGCTTCATCATGGTCTGCATCTCATCCAGGATATCACCCTGTCGGGTTTACTCACGTCCTTGACGCGCCTGTTCATCCCGAATTTCTCCAATTTCAGCTTTAATCCATGACCATTGATCCGGTTCCATGGAAAATGTCCCGGTGCCTGTGGATGATGTTCTCGCATGAGGCGGAACCGTTTGATGTGGCTCTGGCTCAACATGGAAATCATTTTCACTTGCATCAAAAGTTTACTCATCCTGCTCTTCCACTACATCGAGGACGGTATTCCCATAAAGCCAGTTTGCATTATCATCAATCCTAATTCTATTGGGGTTAGGCAGGGTCATAACATATTGCTCAGAACAAAAGTAGCCACACGAACCTCCAGCATAAACAATCATTCTCTGCTGGACTAAAGAATTCATATCCAATTTGGTCATACCTGAGACCGACGTGTCATTATGCTCAGCCGGGTCATAGCCCAAGTGTTCATCTATTTGGGTGATCATCCCACCAACAGAAATGCCGCCAGAATTGGCACGACCAACTCTTCCCAGATAGTCAGCTGCAAAGGCAGCCACATTAAGTGATATCCATTCGCCATGGCGTACTAGAACTAAAGCTCCTTCTGGGTAGCAACCCCGGTACTGTCTCCTCTACCGAATAGAGTATAAGCCAACACCTTCTGAGCCTATCTGAAACAAGGATTCTGTATCCCTGAGGCTTTAGCTCCCTTAGCCACATACTCTGTGTGGCCTGTTATTGCCGTCCAAAAAGTTGCCGCATCAAATGATTCCGGAACAGCCCCGGGGCCATCAATTGGAAGGTCCAAAATGCTCCCCAGGTCTTCCACTGTCAACACGTGGTCATTATTAAGTAACCTGAAACTCAAAGTGCCATGAAAATAATAAGCAGCACCTGTCCATGTCTTTTTGAGTTTAAAATCGACAGTACTTAAAAATTCGAGGGTAATACGCTCGTAAGTCGGCGCCTCATACATAATAAATTTCAACATTCCTAAACTATGGAACATTCTAGTTACCTCTATATGCAGCCCTAATTGAGACAGAGTTTCAGAACATAAGTACCTAGTCGGAGTGATTTTTCTCTTAACATGCGCGGAATACCTTCGCTCGTGCTCGTCATTGTCAAAAATTATCTCGTGAGCATTGGGTCGGCGGATAGTGCGCTTCCTGGTCCTAGATGGCTCAGCCGCCGGTTGCTTTCCTCTATCTGCATGCCTTGGGGGCATTATTGTCAACCTGAAAAAATCACACAAACTGAAAATGAAAATTAGGAGAAAAAGAAATCGTAGAAACGTAGAGGATGATGAGTAGAACAACTTTTGCGAAGCGGGATGATGGTTTTGATGAGTGGGTGATGCAAAAATGTGAGCTTATGTGATGGGTGACAATGGGGTTTATGTGTTTTTAAGAAGTAGGAAGAAGAAAAAGTGGGAGAATGAGAGAGATAATGGAGTAAAATGAATAAAGAGTGGTTAATTATGAAATAAAAACAATTAAAAAGCGCGTGGGTCCCCCAGATCAACTAAAAAAAATTTGAAAATTAGGGGGCGCGCTGCCTGACACGGGCCGTGTCCGGTGACACGGGCAGCCGTGTCAAGTCACTGGTTCACCATAAAATAAAAAGAAATAAAACTAAACCTTCAGGAGGTCTGACACGGGCCGTGTCAGCCCCTGGAACCCATTTTCCTTCAATTCCAAAAACTATTCTTTTTCGCCTTCCTGACACGGGCCGTGCCCGGTGACACGGGCTCCCGTGTCAGGCCCCTGAAACTCCACCTTTTTCATCTCTTTTTCAACTTTTTGATAACTTCCCTGACACGGGCCGTGTCTGGTGACACGGGCCGTGTCTGGTGACACGGGCACCCGTGTTAGGCCCCTGATTTTCACACAATAGCCAATTTTTCACTTTTTCTTCGACTCCTCCTCTAAACAACTGCAACATATATGAGTACCTACACAACACAAGACAAACAAACACACAGAAACAAAACACACAAAAAAAACGGTGAATAAAAACGCGTGGGTTGCCTCCCACATAGTGCTTCGTTTAACGTCGCATGGCTCGACGGTCGCCCATCCTACCCTGTAAGATGAACTACTTCAATTCTTTCACCTGGTTGTCCTTGAAAATAAGGTTTCAACCTCTGCCCGTTCACTTTAAATGTATCTCCACTCGTTGAATTCTTCAACTCAATCGCACCATGGGGAAACACTTTGTGAACTACAAACGGCCCTGACCATTTAGACTTCAACTTTCCCAGGAATAATTTCAACCGAGAATTGTATAAAAGGACCAGATGTCCTTCCCAAAACTCTTTCTTTTGAATCCTCCTATCATGCCATTTCTTAGTTTGATCTTTGTAGACTTTGGCATTTTCGTACGCCCGATTCCGAAATTCCTCTAACTCATGGAGTTGAAGAATCCTCGAACTTCCAGCTTTAGATAGATCCATGTTGAGGAATTTTGATGCCCAGAGTGCCTTGTGTTCCAACTCTAACGGTAAATGGCAGGCCTTTCCATAGACTAATTGGTAAGGAGACATACCGATTGGCGTTTTGAATGCCGTTCGATACGCCCAAAGAGCATCATCCAACTTCGTTGCCCAATCCTTCCGAGAGGAACTAACTGTCTTTTCAAGAATTTGCTTTAGTTGCCGGTTAGACACTTCTACCTGGCCACTTGTTTGAGGATGGTATGGAGTGGCGATCCGATGCTCCACATTATACTTTTGGAGTAGCCTTTCCATGAGGTGATTTAGGAAATGGGTTCCCTCATCACTTATCAACGCTCTGGGCACTCCAAATCTAGCAAAAATGTTATCTTTTAAGAACTTTACCACTACCTTGGCATCGTTAGTGGGTAGGGCCACGACTTCGACCCACTTAGAAACATAGTCTACCGCCACTAAGATATAGTGTTTTCCAAATGACGGTGGAAATGGCTCCATGAAGTCTATCCCCCAAACATCGAACAATTCAACTTCCAACATAGAATTCTGGGGCATCTGATTTCTCTTAGATATATTCTCTGTTCTTTGGCATTTGTCACACTCTTTCACCATCTCTTGGGCATCTTTGAACAATGAGGGCCAATATAATCCTGACTGAAGGACTTTGGCTGCGGTTCTATCACCACTGAAATGCCCTCCGTATTCTGAGTCATGACAAGCTTTTAACACATCCCTCTGTTCTACCTCGGGTACACATCTTTTCACTAAATCATCCACTCCTCTTTTGTACAAGAATGGATTATCCCATAGATAGAACCTGCAATCATGCAGAAACTTTTTCTTCCAGTTAGAATCAAAATCATCAGGGATGATACCACCTACTGAATAGTTCGCATAATCTGCGAACCAAGGAACACCAATAACAACGAGGATGTGTTCATCAACAAACTCATCCTTTATCGGTCGTTTCTCTTCTGTTTCTTCAATAGGTGACATACGAGAAAGGTGGTCAGCAACTGTATTTTCACACCCTCTCTTGTCACGAATCTCAACATCGAACTCCTGAAGGAGTAAAATCCATCTTAAGAGTCTTGGCTTAGAATCCTGTTTAGCAAAAAGATACTTCAAAGCAGCATGGTCAGTATAAACAATGACTCTTGAACCCAACAGATATTGCCTAAATTTATCAAAGGCATACACAACCGCTAACAACTCCTTTTCGGTAGTTGCGTAGTTCATCTGTGCAGGGTTCAACACATGACTAGCGTAGTAAATAACATGCAGTAACTTATCTCTTCGCTATCCCAAAACATCCCCTACTGCAATGTCGCTAGCATCGCACATGATCTCAAATGGTAAAGACCAATCGGGGGCAATAACAATAGGTGCCGACACTAATTTATTTTTCAATGTCTCAAATGCATCGGCACACTCTTTATCAAAAACAAAAGCCATATCCTTAACCAAAAGGGTGGTCAGGGGCTTGGCTATTTTAGAGAAGTCTCTTATGAACCGGCGGTAGAAACTCGCATGGCCTAAGAAACTTCGTATACCTTTTTTGTTTACTGGAGGTGGAAGCTTTGAGATTACCTCCACTTTGGCTTGGTCTACTTCGATTCCCTTGTGGGAAATTTTGTGACCCAACACTATACCTTCACGGACCATGAAATGACACTTCTCCTAGTTGAGGATTAAATTGCTTTCCTGACATCTTTCTAAAACAAGAGAAAGGTTAGTTAAACAATTATCAAAAGAAGACCCAAATACTGAGAAGTCATCCATGAAGACTTCCATATGCTTTTCAAGCATGTCAGCAAAGATGGAAGTCATGCATCTCTGAAATGTAGCTGGGGCATTACATAACCCGAATGGCATCCTTCTGTAAGCAAAAACACCATATGGGCATGTAAAAGCCGTCTTCTCTTGATCTTCCGGAGCAACCGCAATTTGGTTATAATCGGAGTATCCGTCTAGGAAACAATAGTAATCATGACCCGCTAGCCGTTCTAACATCTGATTAATGAACGGTAGTGGGAAGTGGTGCTTCCTTGTGGCAAGATTTAACCTTCTGTAGTCAATACACACCCGTCATCCTGTAATCATCCTCGTCAGAATCAACTCATTTTTCTCATTTTTGATGACGGTGGTTCCCCCCTTCTTGGGCCCTACATGGATAGGACTCACCCATGAGCTGTCATATATCGCGTAAATAAGACCCGCATCAAGCAACTTCACCACTTCTTTTCTTACAACTTCTTTCATAGCTAGATTAAGTCTTCTTTGAGGTTGGACAATCGGTTTATGATCATCCTCCATGAGAATTTTGTGCATACAAACAGTGGGACTAATACCCTTCAAATCCTCAATTTTCCAACCTATAGCCCCCTTGTACTTTTTTAGGACTTCAATCAACTTATCTTCTTGAACAGTTTTTAGGCTAGCACTTATGATGGCTGGACATTTACCTTCGGTGTCGAGGAAGACATACTTGAGATTTTTCGGAAGTTGTTTCAATTCCGCACTCTTTTTGGTCTCTTCACTCCCCTCTACCAATTGAGGTTGTCTTAGATCCTCCCACCGGTGTGGTCGAGATCCTTTCCATGGAGGTAAAGCTTCCATCATAGCCAACACTTCCAACTCTCTCTCACCCACTTCTTCGCTATCCTTGAAAATTGACAAACTTAACACTTTTTCTATAGGCAATTGGGCTGCACTTTTAAGATTTTCATTTTCAGCAACTTGGTCAATCACCCCAATAATATTGCTTCTGCCAAAATCACTTTTGTGCTTCATTGTATTTCTAACATCAATCTTTACCTCTTCATCATAAACCTTCATAGTGATGGTTCCTCCTTCTATATCTATCATGCATCTCCCGGTTTCTAAAAAGGGTATTCCAAGAATAAGGGGAATCTCTTCATCTTCAGGCATTTTAAGAATCACAAAATCCACCGGGAATACAAACTTGTCAACTTTCACTAGCACATCTTCCACGACCCCACAAGGTCTCTTCACCGAGCGATCCGCGAATTGAAGTGTCATCCTAGTGTCTTTTACCGCACCTATACCCAACTTTCGGTAGATGGATAAGGGCATTAGGCTCACACTAGCACCCAAGTCAATAAGAGCTTTCTGGAACGATCTATCCCCAATTGTGCAAGGAATAGTGACAACACCTCGATCTCTCTTCTTTACTGAAATCTTCATACCCTGCAAAATGGCATTACAAGTTTTGGTTAGGATAATAGGACCCGTGTCAATGGTTCGCTTCTTTGAAATGATATCCTTCATGAACTTTGCATAAGTGGGCATTTGCTCGAGTGCCTCCAAAAATGGGATATTGAGCTCAAGCTTTTTGAACATCTCCAAAAAAATTTCGAAGTTCTTCTCTTGCTGTCCCTTCTTCTTGTTCCTTTGAGGGTAAGGAAGTTTAATGACCGGTTTGGGCTCAATAACCTTTTCTTTCACTACTTGTTCCGGTGACACCACCTTTTCAGGAACCTCAATAGATTTACCACTCCTTGTGGTCACAGCACTAACATTATTATGATCCCGCGGGTTGGGCACAGTGGCACTAGGTAGAGCACCTGGTGCTTGAGAACTTGCTAGTTGTTGCGCTATTTGGCTCATCTGGACTTCAAGGTTTTTTATCAAGGCACCTGTGTTCCTAAGATTGCTTCTTGTCTCTTCTTGGAATTGGGAGCTCTGAGCGGCCATCTTTTCAATGGCGATTGCCCAATCAGCTTTTCTAGGTGCTTGTTGCTGAAACTGTTGTGGGTGTTGTTGAAACTGTTGCTGAATTTGTTGAGGGTACGGCTGCTGAGGTTGTTGTTGTTGAGGGCGGGATTGTTGTTGTTGCGGTTGGTTAGGAGGTGGAGCAACTCCTTGCTTTGAAACATTCCCTTGCTGGTCTTTCCATGAGAAATTCGGATGATTCCTCCACCCCGGATTATAGGTGTTGGAATAAGGATTATTCTGCTTCAAAAAGTTGATTGCTTCCACTTGTTGAGCGGTGGCAACACAATGCACAGTAAAATGCGGCCCTCCACAGATTTCACAATTCACCGCTTGAACTGGTTGAACCTGTGCCACAGTTTGAGTATCAAGATTCATCTTTTTAATCCTTCTTTCTACCTCAGCCGCAATCAACTCTTCCATTTTTACCACTTGCTCCGTAAGCTTCATATCAATAATCTTTTCAGGTTGGCTTACGCTGCGATCATACAACTCCAAGTGCTCATTTGCTGTAATAGCCTCAATTATTTTTTTAATGGAAGTGGCTGTTGTAAAGTTGGTTGAGCCACCGGCAGTTGTATCGATGAGCTGCTTAGTCTTCATCTTGAGACCATTCACAAAATTCTACATTTGTTCGGTTGCGTCCATATTATGAGTGAGACATGCAACCAAACACCTCTTAAACCTCTTATAAGCATCTCCAAGTGACTCTCCCTCTTTCTGCTTGAAATTAACGATGTCGTACTGCTTTCGGATGTACACAGAAGCAGGGAAGTATTCATTCAGAAATGTAGTTTCCATCTCTTGCCAAGTAGTGATACTCCTCGCAGGTAAGGAGTAAAACCACTCTTCGGCTTCATCAGATAGGGTGAACGAGAACATCACCAGCTTCTTAGAGTGTCCCTCAATCTTTAAGGACATATTCATGGTAAGGAACCTTTGTAGGTGCTTGTTGGCATCTTCATTGATCCTTCCTGAAAATGGCCTACTCTGAAGCTCTCGGATGGTGGACGGATGCAGCTGGAATTGCGCAACAGTAACAGGTTGATTAACGATTGTCAACCGCACTATTGGAGCATTCGCCCTTCCATAATCACCGAGAAGTCTTTCTGCTGGTGGATCTTCCGCCATAATAAGAGTTTCCGGCTCTGAGTCTGTGCCGGAATCTGTGTGCTCTGAGTGTCCTGAAACTGATTCTTCTTTCTCGAGCTCAGAAATAATTGGTTCTGAACCCGACGCTGCCAGCCTCTCTAGTTTAGCTTGACGACGTCTAGCGTGCAAAAATCTCTCTGGTTCTGCGTCAAAAGCAAATTCAGCTGAGGCCTTACCTCGCATACACAGGTTAGAAAATTATTAGTAATGAAAAAAATATATAAAAAAGAAAATGACAGAAAAATAAAAATTATGGTCATGGAGTGACAAAATTTCAATTGAACTAACACAATACTTATAATTTTGGCAGTCCCCGGCAACGGCGCCAAAAACTTGATCGGTAAATAGCAAGTGTACTATTTAACGATGTAGTAATAATTGGGGTTATCCCCAGAGTCGGTCTCTCGAGGATTGCGCGTCAATGTAAGTGCATATGCTAATTCAATTAAACAAAAGTTTTCTTTTGGGGTTTGTTTAGTTGATAGAATTATACTAACAAAATGAAATCAGCAGAATAATAAAAGTACTTTTTAAGAAAATTATGAAACATGCTAGGGAAGGTGTATAAATTGCTTAGTAAGAACCTTAAATTATAATCAAAGAGAAATGCCTCAAACCTTAATTTTACAAAACCTTAATAGTATATTTCTTAAATTCCTTAATCGAAAAACCTTTGATATTCTCCCTTGACCCTAACTCCTTAGCGGTCAAGAAAGAACATCAAGCAATAGTCCTGACAAGGTTTATAAAAGTCACTACAGGGTATCCCCATTCCTAGGCAATATCTACCGTAGTGTTATTATGCAAAATGATAGATTGGGTTTTTCAGACCAAATCCCTAATCGTAAATCGTTCCCAATTTAACTGATTGCAACAAATATTTTATAATTTGCATAATAAAAGATTAAAGTAAGAAAACAAAATCTCATTGACTAAATCAAAATAGGTTCATACATCACAATCCAGGGACACCCCCTAGCATTGGGGGGGGGGGGGTTTAGCCTCTCATGTTCAAACTAAAAGCAATAACAAGAAAAGAAGAAAATGCCATTACAATAGTATTTGGATCCCTTTGATCTTCAATGGCTTCCGCGGTTGAATGATCTCCGTTTCCCAAAAACCCTTGATCGCATGAAATTTGTGAATTTGTTCGTGAAAAGTAAAAGTGTCTATTCCCTTCTCTCCACCTAGCCTAAGTAGTTCCAAATCACTAAAACAACATGAAATTCCCAGAATACCCCTCGGAGCATTTAAACTCAGAAAATATTAAAAATCAGAAAATTTCATCTCCCAGACTTGCTGACACGGGCACCCGTGTCAGCCTTCTGTTCCTCTGCGCCAACTCTTTCTGCTTCAGGCCTGCTGACCCGGGCCGTGTCAGCTGACACGGGCACCCGTGTCAGCCCTCTGACTTTGCCCAAAACTCTTCTTTTCCTTGTCTCTCCTGACACGGCCCGTGTCAGGCAACACGGGGGCCCGTGTCAAGCAACACGGGGGCCCGTGTCAGGCTTCTGGCTCCTTCCAAAACTGCATTCGAACCGCATCCGAACTTGGTATTTCTTCGCGTAAACTCTTCGGCTTCCAAACAGTGACCTGAAAACAACGGAACTACCAAACCAAGACTTCAAGAGTACTTTATTTATCATAATTTTAACTAAACAAAGACAAGCAAACAAAATGCAAAAACTTTAATACTTAAAGAAAAATGATAAAAACAAACCAAAGTGTTACCGTTAGAGCGAAATTCTTGCCGAATGATTGACGAAAACTAAGTAGAATAGGTGACCGATCAATCATCCACATGAAACAAGACTTTGACGACTCTTTATGCAGAAATCGATCAAAATAAACATCATTGGAGTATTCCAACAAGAATAACATCCAAGCTTCTGGAAATTCCTTGAGATGAAGATTCATACATGACCTTCTAAGAACCATCAGGAAATACAAATAGGGTAATCAAACTCTCTGTATGTGCCAACAACAATTGGACTTTAAAATAGAATGCCAGCAATGAATGGACTTTAAAATAGAATACCAGCAACAACTGGACTTTAAAATAGAAGACAACAATCAATGACAAGACATGGGTCAATGCAAAATAAGCACGAAGCACTTTTCGGGCTATGCATTATTTATGAATTTGCTTTTGTGAATGATATGAATAATCATGATATGCAAATCATGACATCCATGAAATGACATGAAATGAGGCTTGGCAAGACGCCTTTATTGGTGAATGGAGATTCAAGGTGAAATCGCTGGGGAGAGAAATGATCAACTACTCTGACTGCTTGCATGCTCTTCAAGAATAATCTTCTAAAGAAGTTCCACCGTGGAAGACTACTGTCGAGGTTCCTTTGGGGAGATTTAAATGAAAACTCATTAGGGAGTCTACTGCCGAGACTCACTAGGAGATACCTACTGCTGAGGTCTTGTTGAGAAAATACCTACTGCCGAGGTCTACCGGGAAATCTTCTACCAAGATCAACTAGGGAATCTACTGCCGAGATTCTGTGGGGAAATACCTACTGCCGAGGTTTAACTGGAAAATCTTCTGCCTGTCTAGATTCACTTTAAAAGAGAGGTATACCTACTGCCGAGGTCTACTGGGAAATCTTTTGCCGAGATTAACCAGGGAATCTTCTGCCGAGATTCAATGAGAAAAATACATGCTGTCGAGGTTTAACTGGGAAATCTTCTGCCGAGATCAAACAGGGAATCTACTTCCGAGATTATGTGGGTAAACACCTTCTGCCGATGTTTAATTGGGAAATCTTCTGCCGAGATTAGCCAAGGAATCTTCTGTCAAGATTCTGCTAATAAGCATAGAGTAGTTGACGGTAGTAACAATGGTTGTCTTCATATGTGGATGAGACATGGTTCATGTTATGCTTATGATTGAATATGCTTATGATGTGCATTTGATTAATGCATGTATGTGTGCCAATAAAAATTGGTCTTTTAATGTAGATGTTTGATTTTCATGCTATGGGAATATGCCAGATGAATGCGATGATATGCCTGACATGACGCTAGAGCAAAGCGACTTGATTACTACATGATAATGATTTATGCAATGACTCGAAGGTTTTCAAAGTTTCCCCTGTGGTGGGTAATGGATGAAAGAAAGTCCTTTGCAACATGATCTCTGCTCGAGGGAAAAGTAATTTTGATGGGAGATAATTTCCAGCATGATTTTCCGACACAAATTTCGAATTCAATACTGCTGATGTATTGCAGGATTTGTTTGAGAAGCTTTAAAGCATGGAGATGACTTGCCCCTATGCGGCTCATCTTTCCCCAATCAATGGGTCTTTGAAGGAACTTCACATTAAAAGGAGTTTGGAAGTAGCTTGCCATAACCACAAGGTGGCTTTCCCCAATGTTCCGAAATTTGAAGTGATCTGCCCCTGACTAACCAATCTTGGGCTGGTAGACTTCTGATTGACTGACCCTTAGAGAGTTGGATTCACTGAGCTCTTTAGGTTGATTACCCCTGTCTGAGTCTTGCATGGATTTGTTCTTTGACTAAACAACTCTTGGGGTGATCTGCTCGGATTGATTGATTCTCTTAGTGATTTGCCCCTGACTGGACTTCTTTCACCTAATCAAGTTCCTCAACCTACTACGTATTGTTGGAATTCCTTGATGCTAATTGTTGACTTGCAAATGAGATTGATCATTCAAAAATGGTAATTTTAATGGAATGCAAATGCAAATTTTGAAATCAATCATTATTGAAATGATGGTGATATACAATGAACAGGTCAATGATCAGAATACAAAGTTTTAGCCATTCACAAGATGAAAGATGGTGTGATCAATACAAGGGATTAACATAGATCTTCGTGGAGTCAGGTTAACACAACCTTGTTCTAGTATGCTTTCAAAATAAACCCTGCCTCAATTAGGTCTTTTAAGGGTTGTAACGAGGCTTGGTTCATGGGTTTTTGAAACAAAAGGATATAAGGCTCAAATTTTAACCCACCCCTTCTTCTTGACGAACTCCAGTCCTAGGTTCAGTTAATTGACACACACATTCCACTTCCAAGAGGGTTTAAAGGTATCATGGTACAGATGAGTATTGAAGATGAATTTTTCTTGAAATGATAGTCACTTTATTTTGTTTTTGTTGAGGATTTTGATGACCTCTTTTGATCTTTCTGTTTTTTATCCCTAATTTTTCCTGAACCACTTCTTTGAAGCTTTCGGTCCACCGGGATGCCCTAATTTTTGCCTAAGTCATTTTTGTGGTACTCGACTTAGCGGGCTTTTTCATTTTCATTTTTTTTAAATTTTTCTAAAAGGTTGCGACTTCCATTTTATTCGTTATCGAGGAATAACCACTACAAAATGTTTTACTTTCACAACTTTTTCGACACTTTGTGGTGTGTGCGAAGGATAGCATGTGGTTGATCCTATATGGAGGGTGTAAAGATGGGCAGATTCTCTTGAAAAACAAATGCACGGTCAAACTATTTGAATACAACTACCCTGCCCTAGGTTAAGATTAAGGGCTTTTGAATCTGAAGGAAACACCAACCTCTAGGGATTAACTCCTTATTTCTCCGGTGTTAGGGGATTAGAAACAATGACTTACATCATCGGCAAAGTTTTATTCAAAAGCATACCACAACATTTCCAGGTATCTAGTTTTCATCATCCTCCCTCCAATCTTTTGCTAAAACAACAGTTTGAAAAAGAAAATGGATGGGAGAAATATTTTGCAATAAATGAGAAAAGATGAGTGAATACGAAATGATTGATTCATAAAATGCATGATCACCTCATTAATATTACCATTTAAAGAAAACCACCATGCTTAAAAGAAAACAATGTTCAACATGCAAAGAAAATATAATTGAAAAGCTGCAACATCAAAATGATTGCCAATGTTGAGGACGATCTTTCTGCTTGACTTACTGGCTTTGGGAAATACCTTCTGAATTCTTCAAGCTCATTAAGGCAAGGGATTATTCACCACATTAGGACCATCAAAAGTCAGCTGCCATTTTTTCGATCCGATCTTGGACTTCTTCTTAGATGACCTTACACTCTTCGATTGAGTGCCCCATGAAACTCACATTGGACATCCGGGTTGTACCAAGGAGGAAATGAAGACTTCATGGATCTGGTCTTTCTAGGAGCTATCAAAGAGCTTTGGACCAATTGAGACCATAATTAACTGTACGTCATTGGGATTGGGCCAATCTGACGAGTCTCTCTTTCCTGCCGGTTTAGAGGTCTATGTTGATTCTGACGCCGATGCTGATTGTTTGGATTTTGAGCCCGATGATCTTGACGTTGAGGTTGACGCTGACACGAAACCTGAGCTGGCTGATTTGGTGGACCTTGCCACGGTTACTGGTATTGAGGACCGGGAGGTAATAGTTACTGGCATTGGATGACAACTGCATATGGATATTGATGATAAGGTACCGGAGACTGAGTTTGTGAAACCTGGGAAGTTTCCGACATTGAATCAGTTTCATCCTCCTCTTCCTCTTGGGATTCATTCTCAATTCTCTGAATATTCAAGGCACCTTGGATTCTTCTGCTTTTTAGACCGCTCTCAATACGCTCTACAACTTTCACCAGGTCGGAGAAACTTGCTGATGCACTGCCTATCATCTTTTCGAAGTATGGGCTCTGTAGGGTATCCATAAACATATCCACCAATTCTTTCTCTGAGAGAGGCGGTTGAACGTGAGTAGAAAACTCTCTCTACCTTTGGATGTATTCCTTGAATGACTCATTACTCTTCTGAAATAGGTCTTTCAATTGGAAGAGACCGGGAGCCTCATCCAAATTGCATCGGTATTGCTTCAAAAAAGCGTTAGCTAGGTCCGACCATGACTGAATATGGCTTTTTTCTAATTCCATGTACCAATTCAATGATGCCTCACTCAAACTATATTAAAAACAGTGAATCATCAGCTTATCATCGAGAGCATAGGCAATCATTTTTCGGCAGAACATCACAAAATGGTATTTTGGGCAGCTATCCCCTTTGTACTTATTAAAGTCGGGTACTTTAAATTTTGAGGGCATAACCAGGCCAGGAACTAAACACATGTTTAAAGCATCCAAATCAAGAACATCATGCCTCTCCATAGCTTTAAGCCTTTCATTCAGCACACGACACTTCTTAGCTACCTCAATAACTTCTAGTCTCTTGGTCTTCCTTACTGGGATTTCCCCTTGGGAATATGGCTCTGAGAACGTAAAGCTTTGATACTTAATAGCGTCATGAGGTGAGAAATTTCCATCTCGGACAATGGGACACTCTTGAATGACAGGGGCCTCAACTTGGATCCGTAAAGGCGGAGGTCGAGCAGGGACGCTTACTTGAGGTGGAATAACATTTTCAGTGATGGAAGTTCGTTGAACGTTGTTCTCTCTCCTTGCCAAACCTGCCATAACCTCCATGAGTTTGCTCGACTGGTTTCCTATCAGATCAACATCTTCTCTTAACACAGTCTAGTTTTGCTCTCCAGGGCTGATGATCTTTCAAAACTGCTTCAAGTCCGATGTAAGTCTCAGGAAATCAGCTGCGGGTTATAGACACGGGATGAGGATGAGTTTTGTTTTTTGTTTTTTGAATGAAATGCAATGCATGCTGAAGAATGAAAATGCAATGTATGTGAACAAATGCTTTTTTTTGTATTTTGAAAAATGATATGCATGCTGATGAATACAGATGCATGAATTGATTTTTTTTTGTATTTGTATGCAAAGAAAATGCAATGTGTAGCACCCCAAAATTTTCCCTCTTATTTATACCCAATAAGTGGCTTATGCTTCACGCCTCATATGCATTTAGGTCATGAACATTACACATGCATAATTGGTCTTCTCAAGGTATGGTATCAAGGGTACCACTATCATTGACTGGGCAAAACAAAGAGAATAGGATGTGTTCAAATACTCAAGCCACACAGGCTTCTCATACTTCAAGACACCTTATATGGTTCACCATGTCATCAAGAGATTGAGATTATCAAGAGAATTGAAGAAGATTACCCTCTCCTAGCTTGAAGTCCTCAACTAGAGTTTTGGTCATCTGAGCTTGGGACACCCTCATAAGCAAGGATCTTCGAGCTTTAACCATATCTTATCACATGAATCGTCTTGGTTTAAGGCAATCTACATCATGGTCAGAGGAATAATGGTTTGAAGAATCAGTCAATTTCTCCTGACTTTTGGAGACCAAATTAGGGTTTTACCTAAAGTCAGTTTATTTCTGATTTTTTGGGAAAGACTTGATTCCATGGTGTTCTATGTGTTCTCAAGTGTCTAAGATTGGATTATGAACCATCAATGTCATTCACAGGGGTTTCAAATGGATAGTTGAGTGAAAATCAGGAGAATTGGAAATAAAGTCAACTGATCAAGGAAAAAGTCAACTCCTAACTTTTGAGGTCAAAATCATGTTCCTCATGTCGAACATGGTGCATGGGTGGAATTTGACCAAGAAATATCCAAAGAATCAAGAAAAATCAAGAATTGTGAAGACTTGCCATTTTGGGAAAACTAGGGTTCTTAAGAACTTTCCATTTTGGGAAAGTTTTTCTTAAGTTTCAGCCAGCTTCAAGCCCAAATTTGAGCATGATACAAGCCTCATTTGGATTTTTTTTTTCAAATGAAAGTTGTAGTATGATCTTTCACCTTTCCAACAAGAACTCCTCATTTGGATTTGAAAATCAAGAGTTATGATCATTTGAAGTTGGGATCATTAAGTTGTCTAAATGAAAAAACTTAGAATTTTTTCTAAGTTTCAAAATTCAGTTTAGTGGTCATGATTTCAAGTCCAATTTTCATGATGTTTGAGATCTTAATTTCACTTTCTTCCAACATGAAAAATGTAGTGTCAAACCTCCCCTTCAAAATGGTTACAAGAACCATAGGATTTGGATCACAATTCAAGGATTTCTAACCTTCCAAAATCACCAAAAATCACCCTTTTGGATTCATGCAAAAACTCATGTCATTGTCTTCTCATGGCAGCATGGAACACTTGATTTCACCTCCATTTTTCACATTGTTTGAGACCTTATTTCCACTTTCTTCCAACATCAAACCCATTCTATGGAATATTATCTTTGCAAAGCAACAAAAATCACTTCTTTTGAATCAAAATTAATCAAGATACGTATGTCCAAAGTCACTATCATGGAACATCATTTTCATTGTTATGGTTCATTTAGTTTTCAAAATCCAAAGTCATGTTATCACTTAACCATGCGCATGATTAGATCACTACACCAATATGTCATGTTACCACTTTTAACAAGATAAAGCCTTCACAAACCATGCCATGCTATAACCATTCCATATATACCATGCATGAAAAAAATGAAAACTTAATAAACAAGTTGCTTTCTCCATACCAGTACATCATCACCATTACCATCATCCACATCATGCCATGATAATTATGCTAAAAATCACCAAAATAAACTCCACCCATGTACATTACAACACACTATCATTCTTCATTTTTCTTAACCTCACTTTAATCATTAATTAACCATGATTAAATCTCCTTAACCACCCATATATAAAGTCTAAAACCCAAACAAATTCAGTTAGAGTCCATTGTTCACAAAATCAGATCCAAAACTTGAAGAAACTCCAATGGAACCAAATTTTGGGGGTTGCGAATCTGCACCATATTTTGAGATTTCTTCATTCTTTCTTCACTATCTTTATCTCCATAACAAAATCTCTCTACTGTATGCATTATAATTGAGCTAGACCCACCATAAAAGTGCAACAACTTCAACATCATTTTGGAATTTTTGCAAGATTCAAGGAGACTAGAGCATTTATTTTGCTCTAGGTGTGTTGATTAGAAGATTTGCACGAAGTATTAGGGTTTCTTGTACGTGAGAAAAGCTTCATCCAGGTTTGTGATTCTTGAAACTTTAGCTTCATTTTAGAACTCACATAGGCCTTGGAATCATGTGGTTAATGTGTATCTGAAATCCTCTATGAAGAGGCATTGTGTTTGGATAAAGATTGGTTAAAAATGTGAGAGTTCAAAGTGTGTGATCATAATTTATCCTCTTTGAATCTTCTTGTATGATGATTTAATTGAGATTTTAGCCATGGATTCATAATCTACGTTGCAAGGGCTTCAATTTGGACTTTTATTTTGTGTAAAATGGTCAATAATTGAGTGAGTAAAGTGGTGTTAAAGATTGTTATATTATCTTGGTTTTGAGCATGAAGTTCTTGTTCATGGAGGATTTATCACGATTGTTGCATGAAGGTTTGGAGAAGACGACCACGTGTCGTCCTTTCGTTCGTCATGACATGTTTTCGTCCATTTCTCACTTAAACATAATGTGACCGGTTGAGCATAGTTACTAGTACATGTAACGTGTTATTTTACATTTCCATGCTGAGAATAATAGTAAAATAGAATGTGATAGATGCAGGGATTTGTTTGTAGCGTGTGATCTCATCCAACGTGTGAGAGGGCGCCACCTCATTAATGAGGCATGCCCCTCTCACATGACCTCTCTCATATCCTTTCCTTGTTTCTTTGTGCTGACAAAAGGAAAGGTATATTGTTGGTGCGCATTGGGCCGTAATGAATTCTATTCGCACCCTTGCCCCCTGAGCCCAAGTGGAATTTAACTAGGACCTTGCTAGTGTGAAACCCCCAAGTTCTTCAATGTTTTTTTCATTTCTTTTTTCTAAATGTGTGCAAAAATAATTTTTTAAAAATAGTAAATATTGCCATAAAATCCTGAAATAATTTATGGAGATACCTGAGGGTTTTAATTAATTTTTAGTGAATTTTATTTTCACTTTTGGGTGCATTTATTATGTTTTTCTCAATTTATGACTATGATGTGTTCATTTTGAGTACCTTGTAATAAAATCCATAGAAAGAGACCTTCCTCTAATGTTTTGAGCCTGATTTTTTGTGCGCAATTAGACCTTGGATTGATTAACATTTTGATGTTGTATTGGTGCATTGTCCATGAATTTTGGAATGGTTTTGAATTTCATCTTTTGAGCTTTTCTTTGGATGATCATCCTTGACATGTGCTTGATGTTTGCAATTAATTGAATGATTTTGATGCATGATTTGGATCCAATATTTTGCATGTGATCACTCACTGACCTTAACAAGAAATGGTTGATTGTTCATAATTTTCAAATGTCATTTGCTATTTTTCACCAATTTTCCAATGTGAACATGCCATAGGTAAACATGCCTAGAGCTAGGTTTGAATTGACATTTGTGTGAAGCCTCTTGAGGCCAACCTTGGGGATGAGTTTTAACACATTCATAAGTGTATTTTGATGCACAATTGAGGCATACTTGAATGTTGCATTTGATCATGATTCATATGTTTTGTATGAACTTAATGGAATTCTCGATGCTACTTGATACTTGCCTAGATGTCTTGATTTGATCATACCTTCATGCCACCCTCCGTTAGGGATATTTGTGCACTCTTTCATGTATATTTAGAATAATATAGGGCCTGCCCATGTGAACTCACGTGCTATTTCACATGCCTTGAATGATGCTTACCTTTGTGTGAATGCAAACTTGAATTGTGATTCCACATTGCCTATTTCTTTGCTCCCACTCACTTGCCATCTTTGCATAATTGTTTTTGGGGGTTCAATTAATATGTATTATAGGTCATTCACTTTTGACTTAGATTCTTTGACCTTACCTTGCCATGCCATTTCATTCCTTTTACTTGAATGACAAGATACATGCTTATAGGAAAATGTTTAGGTGATTTGCTTGCCTAACTTGAATGGGCTTTGGAGAGGATATTTGTTGCAAACTTGTGTGACATTTCAACATTGATTTCAAGCATTTATACCTGTTATTTCACTTCTGACCTTGGTCTTCATATACCAACTTAGTGGTTGCTTAATCATGGTTTGATTCATGAACACTTGAAACATGTCTTAGGTACTTGCTTTGCTTAGAATTGCCTAACTTCTTGAATGCTAATTGGTGTGAACCCCATGATGATTTGTTGAGATTTGAAACATCATTTATATGTCATTTACCACTGCCTCTTGTACTTAGGTACACATTTAACATGATTTGGATTCACTTTCCTTGCTTGCCATTTAACATGATTTTGTGGAATTGTGTGGATGCTAGTTTGACAATTGTTTGTATTGTCTTCGGATATTGGTTTGCCATGATGACATGAGTGATAGCTTGACATGTTTACACATTGGATAACATGATTCACTTCTGGTCTAGGCCCTTGCATGAGTTCTTTTCATGTTTGTTCATTATGTTCATGTTGGATTGAAACATGTTTGAGATAACACATTTGTGTGTAACTTGTAAACCTTTTGAACAAGATGTAAGATACTTTCATGATCACTTATCATTACTTAAAACTTGGAAATGACTTGTTTACATCTCACATATTGCTTGAATACTTGGCTTAGCTCCCATTTGTGGGACTTTTAGAAACCATTTTGACTTGGTTTGTGGATGACAATTATTTGGATATCGGTGTAGGACATAGTTTGCATTCTTGTATGCTTTCTTAGAAGATTGACATGGATAGGATTTGGTGTGTTTAGCTACTTCCCCTAGTAGGATCTCATACCTTTAGGACACTTCTAAATTTGGTTGTTGTTTGATATTCATCCTAGTATTGTTTTAGGACTCTAACATAGCCATAATTGCATGCACTACAAAAATTCGCGTAAATTACGGCGGTTTATTATGGCGTTTATACTAAAACGCCATAATATACGGTTAATTACAGCGGTTTTTATAAACGACGTAACATTAGTAACTAAAACCGCCACTATTTACTTAATTATTTTTAAATTCTCGGACATGTTGTGTGAAACACTTTTTCCTAACTCTTCATTCCCTTTTTAATACCCATTCCCTTTTTATAATAATAATAATAATAATAATAATAATAATAATAATGTTATTCAAGAAATAAAAAACAAAAGCATTAATAATAATAATAATAATAATAATGTTATTCTGGAAATAATAAACAAAAGCATTATTCTTATGTCCTTCTTCCTCTTCAAACGTTTCAAAACAACTTTAAGTTCATCTCAACCCTACTGATATTGAACTTTCTTCTCCGATTTTGAGCTTTCTTCTCTGAATTTCAGCTTCAGCTTCAAATTTCTCATATTCATTTCCTTTCGTTCAGTTTTCGATAAACCCTTTCGATCTTAATTTATTTCTTTCATTCAAATTCAAACCCTAACAATTATTTGAAATTAGAATCACCCCTATTCAATATCAGTATCAATATGGAACCCTAACAATCAGGTTTTGTGCTATTCCACTATTAGGTTTTTTTGTTGCTCTGTTCTGCTGCTCTGCAACCTGTTGTTCTGCAATCGACCGATCTATTGCTCCGTTTTTCTACTTAACAATCCAAAATTCCACAATCCACCAATTTTAAGGTAATAATGTGCTTTCGTTTTTTCACAACAAGATTTATGATATTGACATAACTGGTATGGTTTTTGAGACTCGGGTCATAGTTTTATTTCATTTTTCACAAGATTAGCATTATTTATATTCATTCGGATTTTTTTTGTCTAAGTTCAAGTTCTTGATATATTCTGGTGGAAGAGTGCTTTTAGGGTAGTTTGAATTATAGTATTTTCTTAGTTCTCTGGTTTATTTTATAATTTGGGTAACCAAATTTGGTTCTATTCAATGGCATTTAACAACTATATCCAAATTCTGAATAATACTGTGGATGAATTCTTTTGTTTCTCTTTCTTTTCAATTTTGTTACCTTCATCACCAAATCCATTGATCCCTACCACCACCATCAACCTCAGAACTAATTAATGTACACTAACTTTGTTAAAAGAATTGGAAATATTATTAGGTTGTTGATTGGATCTAAGATGGATGGATGAACATGTGTTTGTTGTCTTAGCTTCATGTTCTGGCTAATATTATATTATAGATTTTTGGGTGAATCTTACGTTGTAAGTTATCTTTGCTTGTTGTTGTATCTCACTTTGTCATTTCCTTTTGACTTACTTGTATGAATCTTATCCTAATATTGGATGTTGTGGTTATTTATTGACAGATGCGCAGTGGTTTCTCCAACTAAATTGTTGGATTCATAAATCTATTTGCTAGCTGGTGATTTTTTCCTTATCCTTGTAGTTGTTTGATGCATAAATATTTAACATGGTTTGTTTACAACAGTTAGAAAATGAGGCTTCTTTGTTGGTAGAATGGGGTTGTTTCAAGTATTTTTGTTTTTCTTTCTGTTACGTTTTGGATTGCATTAAATACTTACACTGTCTAATGTACGTATTCTTAAGCTTCTGGATGTTCACTAGTTGGTTTTAGTGTAGGTCTGTTTTCATGTTGTGTGTGGCATGAGTTATTCAAACATGATAGATTATCTCATTATTGTGTTGGTTTAATACACAACTAGTTTGTTTTTTTCCCATCTCATATAAAACTTGTTATATTCTCTTGTATGATATTAGCAGATTAGATGTTATGGACTAATTTTTGTGGTTAGAGAAATTTATAGGTATTAATCCTAAAATCATAGTTTAGAATGTCAAAATGTACAAGAGTCATTGATGTATGCTCTTATATGGTTGACTACCTTGGCAGTTATAACATATAGTATCATATAGTGCTTCTAGATGCATCAAATTAAAATAAAACATAAATCTTGATGATCCTCTCAAACAGTTGGATTTCGTAAACTTTAACATATTACAACAAAACATACATTAAATCTCTCCGGACAATCTATCTCTTTTAGATAAACTGCAGATCTTATGTTGTTATGAATTTTATATATAACTAGATATATGCTTGCGCCATGCCTGGCCAATTAACGTAATTGTACAAGCTTTTAGAAATGAATTACGTTGGATAAGGATTATGAATATTTGATAACTAGTCAGTTTAATTTTGATCTTTCTATGTTTTTGTATAGCTTCACTAACATTTTGTTGAGGCCATGGTTCCTAAGAAAATTGGCGTCTTTTTGGGGAGTGGTCTTAGGAATAGGAACAACCCTATGAGAAAGATTCCAAACTTAAGTTTGGTAGTCACAGCACTATGAGAAAGTAATTAATATAATGAATTCATTGATTAGTCAACACTATATGAATAGAGACATAGTTCAACAATTACAAGTATACTATCTTATTAGAAAACATACTTTCGATTGGATGTACTGAACCTCCTTGACATGAAAATACGCATTCTCTTTATTCTCCTTATTCTGTAGCATGTCACAAAACTGATGTACCCAACTATCCTTCAATTTTTGATTCTTGTCGCATGTCACAGACCTGATTTGACAAAACATCAATAATAATTGTAGTATCACTGCATAATCATAACTTATAAGATAAAATAATTCACAACTAAACTTAATTAATAAAAAATTATCAAGCAGGATATAATCCACAACCACCCCATAAGACTCACCTGGAAAGGGTAGCACTTTGTGATCATCTTTTTTGGACATACTTAGAAACTGCATTTTGGCATTGCTCAGAGGGTGAATTTGGCAGAATGTAACCAATTAGCTCTGCAGTTCTTTGTTCAGACTACGACAATCGCTCCGAGTCAAGCACCTATATCACATAAGCAACTTCATTTAATAGAAAACCATTTGGCAGTAGCTCACACTATAGTATCTTCCTTTTGTCAGTCTTGGGATCAAGCCCACTGTGGTTTGACTATGTTCTGTTGGGGTAGTCCTATGTAACTTCCAGGAAAAGGTTTTGCTTTTATTTTCTCCTACATCTTCCTATGGGCTAGTTCAGTTTCACTCTTCCTTATGGTTTAATTAGTTTGGCATCCCGGGCATTCTGAGTTTTTTATCTGTATAAGTCGGCAGCATTTCTTCAACTGATGTAATGGAAAGGAAACTTTTCATGGAGGGGCTTTTGGCATATCAATTTTTTTTTGCTAATTAAGATGTTTTACTATACTTGGTTTAGGTGCTTAGAGATTTGATGATACGTTTATGCAAGTCATGGATTTCTATATGTGGCTTTTGGATTTTACTTTTGTACTGTTTACATTTTTGCCTTGCCTAAGTTGTTGGGTGCACACGGTTCTGTGTGGCTTGCAGCAATTTTCAATTTTGGTTTTGTAAGTTTGGTACTTTTGGTCCTTGCTGGCATGTGGTGTGTCCGGCGTTCAACGCAGACATGATACCGAAAATGTAGTTGCATTCAATTTCTTACACTTTTTAAAATTACTATCCGTGTCCGGGTGTTAATGTTGTGTCCCATTCCCATGCCCGTTCTTCATAAATTGACGCACAAATGTATTTATGTATGTATATATAGAGAAATCTGAATGATAAGTCACTGAGTTTATGATCACAAAAAAATCACCTTTAGAAATACAAACAACTACAAAATGAATGAACAAATACTTCAATTCCAGTTCCTACTAAATTTGCTAACTTTTTTTTCTTTCAATTGAAGGGTTAAATTGTAAAAAATTTAACTGTTGTATCATTTTATATTATAGGGACTGAAATTGAGTCAAAAGATAGCTCTCTCATTCTCATTAAGCAAGGAGCTGAAGCTGTAAGCTCTCTCATTCTCATTAAGCAAGGAGCTGAAGCTGTAAGTTTAAATGACCTCTTCTATTTTTTGAATCAATTAGCACATATCCCTTCTATTTGTGGGATAATCTTTTCTCGATGAAATTGCTCCTATTTTGCATTTTTTTAATCTAGTTTTGCAGAATTTGAAGGACTTTTGAAAAAAATTCATTCCTACTTTTAATAAATAATAAATAAAAGAAAAAATATAAAAAAATTAACGTTTTCGCTTATACTATCTTGACTCAGTTGCCAAGCAAAGATTGCCACCACCTTTAATAATGTGAATTTATTCCACATCTTAACATTTAACACCTCATTCCCAGATAATAACATCGTTGAATGGGTTTACTAATATATCCAATAATATACAAAATTCCTCAATAGAGATACATTAGTGATATAGACACAAACCAAATTCACAATCTGCAAAAAAGTACTGAATTTCCATCCCTACTTGTTTTAGCTTCAATAGGACATAGCTAAAACAAACTGTTAGTAATGTAAAAATTCCTTGATCAAAGCATTACATGAATTTCCACGGATATCTCCATCTGTGATGTGAAGAAATAAGTTGATAGTATGTTTCTAGAAATAATTTAATACTTCTATTGAATTTCAAAATAAATTAACAAAAGACCATACATAGAGTAACTAAGAGTACTACCTCCAAAAATGATGTTATCCACTGCTTCAGTATCATAAGTTGTTATTAGACTAAGATAAGACAAACTACAATAGATTGAAATTCATGATAATGGTTATACTAATGAATGACAACCAGAAGCTTTATAGTCTATCCTAGCTGAAACAAGAGGCTGAACAGTGCATAGGAACATGTTAAATCATATTACATCATTACGAAAATATAATAAAGTACTATTAAATCATATTACATCACCAATAAAAAGTGGCATTCACATAAATCTGCACTATTAATTTTGTTATATTTTTTAAAAACTTCTAATATTATATGATTTCTGAAGATAATGAAGATGAAGATGATGATAATAGAACTAAAGAAAACATGATTTCTGAGTAATTGTCACCTAGAATCTCCATTTTTCTCCCTGCTCCTGTAAAAAAATAAACAACCTTTTAATTATTGAATTGGTTTCTTATTACATTTATCTCTATAAGATTTTTCACTTTGAATAAGCTTAATTATAGAGCAAATTACCTGTAGACTTATTGACAGTTTTGTAACTTTCATATTTTGTTTCACTTTGATTGTCACAACTTGTATCCCATCCTAAAACAAGATCATCACCATGGTTTAAAACAACATCGTCCAGAACAAAAGACATGTTATACAACTTGGTACAATATGTCAGAGTAACATCCTTAATTTGAAGAGTGAAGTCCAAAGCATAAATTTGGTATCTATGAGAAGAAAGACATTTAATGGAAGTGCAATAAGATTGTAAAGCAGTGTTCATGGATGAACAATTGAAGAGGGCATAATTGGAATTTGAATTAGAATTATCAATGAAATGAAAAGGAGTGGATGATACATTGAATTTTGAAAGGAGTTTTGGAAGACATCCATTTGGGTTAGTCACATGAATATTTTGGGACTTGTAATCAATTTTGTTGACAATAAAGTTGATTGAAATTGGCATGTTTAGTATGGTTTGGTGATTTTCATTGCATGAAAGATCAAACCACAAGGTTTAGGAACATGTTATAGTCTCACAAGAGTGAGATTAGGAGAGAATTACCTTAATGGTAGTATTCCGAATGGTTTCCTTTATCTTCCTAAGCTAAATTTAGCTGAGTTGAAGAACAATTACTTGTCAGGAACAGTGTTAGAAAATGGTAACAGTTCATTTTTGTTTTCTCAATCTCAGTCTGTTTGTTTACAATAGCTTGATTTATCAAACAATGCTTTATTACTTGTGAATTCATTTTATTCTTCTTAATACTTTATTCTATTTTTATATTAATTAATTACATTCTGCACTGATTTAAGTAAACAAATACACCACCAAGAAAATAGTTATGATACATCCCATTTAATAATTCTAGTGATTAGCCCTAATATAATAATTGTTTTGTTTTTTGTAGGCTTCCGAAGTAGAAAGTGAACCTTCATCACCTTGTGACATAAGAAGATCATCAGATGCAAGCAATACACATGAAGAAAACCATCAGAGTCCTTCAAAGAAAATATGATTTTTATGGCACTTTTATGCTCTAAAACTTGTTTATTGAGAATAGTTTAAGATACTAGATACAAAAATTGTTGGTCATTTTTATGTTTTAATATTTCAGAAATAGATTGTGAAATATATATCAATCATTCAAAGATTCTATGTAATTTTGAAAAAGTTCAACAATTGCACCAACTTATATATATATATATATATATATATATATATATATATATATATAAAATTTTTAGGCCTTTTAATATAGATTATTTAATTTACTTTTAGTATTGGTGTTAAATTGTGATAAAAATTTGTAATCTATTTTAGCATATTTCAAAGAGAGCCTTTTCAAATTAATTTGAAAATTAGGGCGCATTATACTAAGTTGTTTTGGCACATATCATAAGAAAATTGGGAGGGTTTAAAATGACGTAATTTTTAGTATATTAGGATTGTTTTAACTGACGTAAAATATGAAAATATTTTATAGATTAAGAGCAATAAGCGTTTAAAATCGCCACTATTTTCAAACAAAAACCGCCACTTTAAATTGTGTAAAATATGGAGGTTTGCACGGCGTTTAATTTTAAACCGCCGCTATTTTCTTTGCAGCAGCCATATTTACGGCGTTTTCAAAAATGTCGTATTTGTAAGTTGTGTCGGTTCAAACCGCCATAATTTTCTTGAATTAACCGCCGTAATTTACGCGAATTTTTGTAGTGATGTTTGCACACATTGCTTTCAACTATTCATTAGTTGAGCTTGGCACGGAGATGGTAAGTTGCTTATGATACTTTGAATGCTTGTTTATACTCACGTGATTCCTTTTCATCTCACTTCTTATCCACTTCTCTCTTTTATGATTGTTTAGTCTAATGTTTACTTGTGATGTTCACGTGATCCCTTAGGATTCCTAGCTCCACTTAATTTCTGATTAAGTTGGAGGTAGGAGAGACATTAGGTTTGCAATCCATGTATTATAACAATTAGTTTAGTCCCCTCTTAACCTTAACCATAGGGCCACCATTGCATGGTAACATTAGGATCTAGTCTCCCTTAGTGTTTTCTTTCAACTTTGAGTCCTTTCTCCTCTCATCTCTAAACAAAATAAAAAACATTTAATAAATACAACGAGTATTGTACGCCATGAGCCTTAAGTACATGGGAAATTGAGGGTGGAGGGTTTCTCTTCACTTTCCTAGAGTGTTTAGCATGCGTCCCGTCTTGGGTCGATTTGCGACGCATTCGATCCTATGTCATAGACTTTAGTGCAATGCGAGTTTCAAACAATAAATCAAAACACTTTCTTCTAAAAAACAAAAACAAACAATCGTCTTCCTTCGGGATTCTCTTCTCATCTCCCTCACTCCATTCGTAAAGGATACGTCATTTCCGTTCTACCGCAAATAGGTAAACGCATAAGACTCCTCGCAACGAGCAGCAACACCTAAAATGCTAGAACGCGAACGTTGGCGTCTCCCACTTAAAAAACACAAAACAAAAATGACCCCGTGAGTCGAACTACGACTGCTCTGACTTCCTCTCTCCCGTCCGATTGAGGATACGTAGGCCGAGATGCGATATCTTGGCGAGCAGCCTTCCCCCACATACCCGTAGTCTGTCGAACTACGTCGACTCTGATTCTTCATCCGTCCATGAAGACACGTAGGCATAGGATTGCGATGATCCTTGCAAGTCCTCTTTTGGTTTTCACCTTCCCTTTCCTCCCGTTCCATTTTCGGTTAGTAGTTGAACTTCAGATAACCTACACCCTTTGATCGATAACAACAAGCGTGGATCCCATCGAGTATGATGGACGCGAGGGGGTGCTAATACCGACTCCCGAACCCAGGCTATGGTTGCGATGACCATTCCTTTCCCTTTTTTGAGGTTTTCTTCGATCATTTCCTTTCCCCGCGTCGGGATAAATAACTTTTGGTGGCGACTCTTCTGTCTTTTCTGCCAGTTGATTTTCGCAGACGCGACACAATGCAGGTATGGTTAGGATCTGGGATAACACGAGTAAAATCAGAACACCCTATTAGGTAGGTCTCCCTATAGTGGTCAATTCTACGCTTTCTACCCATAAACCACTCACAGGATAGTTTCTAGGTTGATGGATACGGTTCCCAGAGTCATGGACCTTAGTCGTATCAACGTCATACAACAGGCTAGCCACTTTATGATAAGAGTGACGCAAAGGTCTCTTCTGAGCGGGGTTTCATGTTGGTTACAACAAGGAGAGATCCTTGGAGTCCAACATTACGCAACCACCAAAGCAGAAACTGGTTCTAAGAGGGGGTCCTAGAGTCACAAACCCTTCATGAATCAGCGTCATGAGACAGGCTAGTTGTCTTATAAAGAGGTCTATGAATAGGTATACTTTAGAGGACTCTTCATGCTAGGCACACAAGGAGTGGCCCTTGGTGACTAACATTACATAACTTCCACATCTAAACTATGTTTTCTCTTTTCTTTTTCCAAAGCTCGGGTGTAAAGCTTTACTCATGATATCAAATCCCAAAACCCATACATGAATATACAGAGATATATATGTAAAATGCAATAATGCAGAGATTAATAAAAAATATAATCAAAGAAGAAAAAGAAACAAACAAATCTAATACACACATGAAAACCTAACAAAACTAGGGTTGAGGGATGGGAAAGTCCCCAGCAGGGTCTCCATTTGTCGTACCTCAAAAAATGAGAACGACCTCGCGAAGCGCAGTCGCACGCTTGCGAAATGGACTTAACAGAGTTGCCACCAATCTTTATTTATTCCCATAGAGGGAAAGGAAAAATATCAAATAAAACCCCTAAAAAGAAAGACAAGGATATGGTCATCGCAACCAATATCTGAGTTCGGGAGTCGGTTACGCAAGGGGAAGGTATTAGTACCCCTCACATCCGTTGTACTCAACGGGAACCATTTAGTTAGGGTTAAAAGAATGTTAGCTTATGTTAATTTCTAATCTTCTACTTATTGAGTGGGAAAAGAGAGAAAAGAGAAATATTTTAGATTTTTATTAAAGAGAAAGGGGACCTAAGGGTTTTTATTACTAGAGGGCTCAACAAGACTTTGCAATCTCGTGCCTACGTATCCTCGTAGTGCAATGAAGAAATCAGAGCATTCGTAGTTCTGGGACTACGGTGAAAAAAGGAAAAGGTCGCTCGCCAAGGATTAGGGCAAAAAAAGAAAAAGGTTTCTCGCCAAGGATTGGGGAAAAAAAGAAAAAGGTTGTTCGCCAATGATTGGGGCCCTTGTGCCTACGTATCCTCATTGTGAATGAGAAATCAGAGCGTTTGTAGATCTGGGTAAAAAGAGTTTGTTCTTTGGTCGATCTTAGCGAAAGATATTTAGCCGCGTTCGACAGAAAACATTATTTTACCCAAAACAGGTGAGGAGCGGGCATTTGCATCACAACAGAACGGATTTACAAATAAACATTCACGGGTGTAGCACCCCAAAATTTTCCCTCGTGTTCCTAACTCTGGCTAGCTTATGTTTCTTTTCATTTGCATTGTCACTTTGCATTTGCATGGTTCTTTTGGGCATGGGATCAAGGTATTTCTTGCACTTCAGCGTTTCATCCAATACAGAAGACATTTCAGCAGTATGCAGAGCTAAGCAGATGGCTTTCAAGGTCTTTTCAAGCATTTATTTTGCTCCCTGGATGATTTGATTATCAGAGGCTCTGACAGTTATTTTTGCTCAGTGACTCGGCACCGGACATTGTTTTTTCAGCAGGATATTCTAAGTGCATAAGGCAATTCACAACATATTTCAGGCATGATTAAGTGCAATATCGAATGACAGGCTTCAGAGGCTTAACGTGGCTTAGAACGGGTGGAAACAGGCAATTCTACAACTTTCCCTCCTTTTGGCGCCAACATTTTTGAATTTTTAAACAGGGTAACCGATTACCCTAATTGGAGTAACCGGTTACTCTGAACGAAAATTGCAAAAATATGGCAATTTTCAGCACTGCCGAATTTTTGAGCAATTGTGATCATGTGATTTCCATGTGCATTGTAAGAAGGATCTAGAATTAATTCAATTTTGATTCATTTTCACAATTTTCACCATTTCCCTCCATAATTCAAACACTTCACTCCTAATTCCACTCCTAATTTCCATTCCTCTTACTAACCCACACTCCAAACCATATTTGAATTCCTAACCTAGTCCATATTTAAATCAATTCACTCCAAATCTCCCATAACTTTGATCCATTTTTTGAATTTTCTACACATCTCACTCCAATTCTCTCAACTTTTCTCTCATTTTCAAAACCCTCAAAAGCTCCATATTCATAGATTCACAAATTCTTCATTGGAATTTATGAATTCTTGAGCTAAAACCTCCATCACATCATCATTCTTGGTCCAATTCTGCAGTAGCAACTTGTTTGAATTCATATTCAAGGTTTTGGAATCACTTCTTGGAGAGCTTTTGCTTATTTGTGGATTATTGCTTGGATCTTCAAGTGTTCTTGGTAAAGCTTCAAAGATCTCTATATTTCTTGCTTGGATTCATCAATTTTCGTTTGCAACACTTACCAAAGCAATTCTCCGCTTTGTAGGTTAGTTAATTTTAGATCCATACTTGATTTAGCTTAATTTCAACTTATGCAATGTAGATCCGTGGGTTCTAATATGTTTTAATCCATTTGCTTGATTTTGATTGTTGATGTTGTGTTTTGCTGGATCTATTTGATGTTTGATTGCTGTAATTCAATGTAATTTCGTGCTTAAATGATTACATGATCATTTGGATGTTTGGATAAGTGATTAAGCTGCTGAAAAGTGATTTTGAAAGCTGATTTTCTGATTCTGTTGCAGAGTAACCGATTACTGCATATAGGGTAACCAGTTACCCTGTTGTTTTTCTGCGTGTTTTGGCTAATTTTGAACTGAGTAACCGGTTACTGCATATAGAGTAACTGGTTACCACTGTTGCTGGATGACTTTTTCATGCTTTTTCTTGCTTGTTTGAGATCCTTTGCATGCCTAAACTTCAAGGATTGATATGATGTTAATTTGTGGATTATACTTGAGCTGTTTTGCCTCACGTGGGGTTTTGAATGTGATTTTCCGACACGCGACTTTTGGTTTTCGTTGATGAATATCCCTGATTATGTTGTTGCTTTCTTGATGTGATGAATATGTTCCACACACATTTGAATCATGTTGATTGTTGATTAATGCTTAACTTGTTGAACTTGTGATGCATGATCATTGTTTGTGTCTAATTTTGCTCATGATGTTTTGGTGAATGATTAAGTTGTGCCACTTTGTCGAGCCCACTTGTTTTTGAATTGTTAACATGACCATTGTTGCTCATTCCTGATGCTTGCAATTTCTATATTTGGTTTGCCTTGCTATGCATGTTCATTTGCAATTGTTGCTCGCGTTGTTGTATTGTTTGAGTGTTCATGAACACATGCTGCTTGACTTTTCACACCTGCTGTTCTGGATTTTAAAATGTTGTCCATTGTGCATTCATGCTGCCTGCTACCTTTTACACATGTTTAGTGCTGGAAACTTGAGCTGTTAAATGTTGTTTGGTGTATTTGCTGGATTTTACTGCTGTATTGGTGCTGGAGTGCTGTTGTAGCTGCTGTTCTTGGGTTTATTTTCTTGGTTTCGGTTTGCTTTTGCATGTTCCCTTGGGATTCCTTAGTCCAACTTAATTCTTGATTAAGATTGGAGTAGGATAGACATTAGGAGCTAATCCATGTATGATAACAATTAGGATAGTCCCTTTAAACCTCAACCTTAGGACCATATTGCATGACAATATTTAGGTGATTTTCCCTTAGTTGTTTTCTTTTGCCCTTTGAGTCTTCTCTTCTTATCTCAAAAATAACTCCAAAACACTTAATAAACACAACGAGCATTGTGCGCCACGAGCCTTAAGTACATGGGAAATGAAGAATGAGGGGTCTCCCTTCACTTTTCTAGAGTGTTTAGCATACGTCCCATTGGGGGCGACCATGCGACGCATTTGCTCCTATGTCATAAACTTTAGTGCAATGCAAGTTACAAACTAACTCAACTCACTTCTGTCTAAAAAACACAAACCAAGTTCAAATCATTTTCATCCTTCGGGATTGTTGGGGTCTCGAATCATTTTCAGAAAAGAGCACGTTATTTCCGTTTTGTTGCAAATAGGCATCGACCCTAACTGCCGGACGCGAACCTAACATCGCTCATAAAAAACACTTACCGACCCGTGTGTCGAACTATGACTGTTCTGACTTCCTCTCTCTCGTCCGATTAAGGATACGTAGGCACAAGACGGCGATGTCTTGGCGAGCAACCTCGTAGTCTATCGAACTACGTCGACTCTGATTCTTCGTTCGTCCATGAAGATACATAGGCATAGGATTGCGATAATCCTTGCAAGTCCGTTTTTGTTTTTTCCCTTCTCGTTTCCGTTTAGCAGTAGGCTTTAGATAAGCCACCCTTTGATTAGACAACAAGCGTGGATCCCATCGAGTACGATGGACGCGTGGGGGTGCTAATACCTTCTCCCCACGTAACCGACTCCCGAACCCGGACTATGGTTGCGATGACCATGTCTTCTCCCTTTTGAGGTTTCTTCGATCGTTTCCTTTCCCTGCGTCGGGATAAATAACGTTTGGTGGCGACTCTTATGTTCTTGTTTCCGCCGGTTGTTTTCTGCAGTTACGAAAACTGGCGACTCTGCTGGGGACTCTGGTTCCCTATGCGAGTCAATCCTAACGCTTGTTTGTTTCTATTTCATTGGGTGTTTACTGTTGCGCATTATTTGTTGTATATTACTGTATTTTACTGCATTTATTGCATTTGATTACTATTATCATACTGCTCTGCTGCTGTTGTGTTGTTGTGTGGGTTGGATTCATGAGAGATAAGCCCAATACCTAGGCTTGAGTATACACCTAGGATTATAGTGGAAAGTAGTGTGACTTGTGTGGCATCTGGCCAGACTTTGTATACACAAAAATTCCACATCCAGACTGCGCGTTGGGGCAGGCGATAAAATGTAATTTAGAGAGCTGTCGACTCTGGCGACCATTCCCTAGAACTCAGTTGAGGCACTCCTCCGAAGAGGTAATAATGGCAGACCAGAAATGGCAAATCCATTATGCTTCTTGATCCGAGGACCCGAAGCTGAGAACTTAATATAGGTTGACCTTTTTTAGGGGAATCAGTTGAGGCCTCCTCGATTGGTGATGATGCCAAACCAGAAATGGTGAACGTATCATCATTTCTCGACCCGAGAGTCCGTGACGCTGAGGATCCTGGGTTTTAGAACCCACATGCGAGAGGGGCTGGGTGTTTATAGGTTTGCAGGTAACTTTGACCTCCATCCTACCCGGTATTTAGGTTTTCTTATCAGTGTGGACTTATCATCCTAATATCCTGGTATTCTGATTGGTTCGTTATTCTGGATTTATGGATTTCTGGTATTCTGGTCAGAGTGGAATCTGGGTCTTATTCAGTCAATAGTACAACAGCGATGCAGAGCTTTATGGATACCTTGATCCCATGTGTGCATCTGCATCATCATTTTTGCATTCTAATATGTTTGTTTATTTTCAGGGTTCGCATCCTATCCTTGATTCCGGTTTCCGAAGATTGTCAGAGATGAGTACTGAAAAGAAGAAGAATATCATAGTGTACAAGTTCCCAAAACCTACTTTGGATTCTGTTCTCAAATTGATGGCTATGGCAGATCCCGGTTGATCGTACCTGGATCAGACAGTTGATAGTGGCCAACGGCGTATGGAACGGCAGCTCCGGTGATGGTTAGAGACGGCCGGGGGGGGGTGTACCTGCAAGGTACTCCGACGCTCAAGTGAGAGAGTGCACAGAATAACCACAAATACAGAAAGAGTAAAGTGGTAGAAGAATGTGTCTAACCTGACCCTCTCAAATGAGAGGGTATTTATAGAGAGCCCCCAGCGCGGGGCCAACGGTTACCTGCAGTGGGCTGGATCGACTAGGCCCACTCCAAGCAACTGCTAGGGCTTACGTGTAGTAGTGAAGACCAGCATGTGGTCTTCACCCTAGAGTAACTGTTCCTATATTTCCAGAATTAGGGCAGACCGAATCCTTCGGACGTGGGAGGTTACTTGGAACGTGTCCACGTGGTATGGACCGTTGGGTACTCCTCGCGGGGATGAGCCTTCTGTGTCGAGGAGATATGAATCCCGTAGAATGGCCTCGCGGGGAGGGATCATGTCCGTCGAGGAGTGATGTGTAGCATTCTCGCAGGGAGAAGCTAATCTGTCGGGGAGGCACATCTCAGCAGGGTGTGATGTCCTTCTTTCCTATTGTCCCAAGTGCCCGACACTACCTAAGTACCCGGCGAAACTGTGGCTAGCACGTGGCAGTTGCATGTCTTGCAGAAGGACCTTATTGGGCCTCCCCAGGCTGTATGGGTTGGGCCTGCTCGACTGTTGGACAACCTTGGCCCAGTCCAGAACACCGGTGTTTTAGCAGACTTCAGGAAAGACTATGGGAAGATTCTAAATTTTGTCCACAACATCACTGATTCTGAGTTTAGGACTCTACACACTCTAGTGCAATTCTATGACCCTCCACTGCGTTATTTCTTATTTCCTGATTATAATCTGGTTCCGACGTTGGAGGAGTTCACTCTTATTTTGGGTGTCACTATCAAAGAGGAAACACCTTTCTATTATTCTGAGGAAGTTCCTAATCTAGAAAAGGTCGTTGCTGCTCTACACTTGGATCAAACTCTTTTGGAAAGTAATGTCGCTAGTAAAGGAGATTGTAAAGGGTTTCACATGAATTTCCTGGTTAGGCAAGCTAGTATGTATGCTAAGGCTAGGAGCTGGATAGTCTTCAATGCCATCTTGGCCCTGTGTGTTTATGGGATTGTCTTATTTCCAAATGTGAAGGATTTTGTGGATATACACTCTGTCAGGATATTCATTATGAAAAATCTGGTACCTACTTTGCTTGGTGATTTGTACCACTCGTTGCATTATAAGAATGAAAAGAGGAGAGGAGGACTCATCTCTTGCTGTGCACCAATTTTCTATAAGTGGTTTGCTGATCGTCTTCCTAAGTCTGGGGCATTTGTGGATACTTGAGGGACGTTAGAATGGTCTAAAAGGCTGATGGGTTTAAGAGCAGATAATCTGGTATGGGTCAATCGTGATTTGTTGGGCAAAGAGATCTTCGTCAGTTGTGGAAATTTCCCGAACGTGCCTATGATAAGAAGAAAAGTGGGAATCAATTACAATCATATTCTTGCTGTTAGGCAATTCGGGTACGCCTTGAGAGAACCACCGAAAGAGGAGGATGTCTGAGAATCCCTATTTTTCAGTGGGGAAACTAACCCAAATTTGCTGAAGAGAGCCGTAGATGCTTGGGAAGATGTTCATAAGAAAGGAAAAGCTTCTTTTGGGAAGAGCAACTGCAGAACCTTTCCTCCATATGAAGAGTGGATATAGAAGAAGGTAGAAAAGAAGCTCCTTCCTTTCTCCATAGATCCACCTTTGTATCCCCTGATGATTGAACAACCCACTACGATTGAGATGGAAAAATATAATAGGCTGTGGGCTGAGAAAGAAGAGCTGCGTAGAGAAAATGATGAATTGAAGAGAGAGATCAGTCAGTTGAAACATGATCGAAACGAAGCTATCTACACTGCTAGGGTGAAGATAGAACTTCTGGCCAAGAAGAAGGAAGAGTTAGCTGAAGAGATCACAGTCAGGTAACGAATAGGTCAAGATTTGAGAAGTGCTCATAACATGCTTCAGTCTAAGAAGGCAAAACTGACAAGAGCCTTGGTTAGAATTCAAAAGTTTGATGATCATCGAGACACCGCAATGGCTGCTAACAAGCAAAAGGAAGACGAGTTTCTATATTAGATTGGGAGGCTGAAGACGAAGCTTAGAAAGAAAGAGAAAGAAATCAGAACAGAGATATTTCATAGGCAAACGACAGAAGAGCGACTCAATGAAGCCTTATCAACTATAGAAGAGCTTAAAATTCGAGCCGAAGTGAAGAAACGAAGAGGTGAGGGTCCTAAACTGGAAGATGTTTTTGGTGAAGACGCATGGGAAGAGTGATGTCAGTACTTAGAAAAAGTCTTGCACAAGCATGATGTTCTTATTCAAGAATTAATCGAGAGGCCGAAACATCCAGATACAAGAAAGCTCTTCAAAGAGGTGTAATCTTGGTGTGAGGCGCGAGAAAATTGGAAAAGGCTGACCATGGTGGACTTTGATGATATGCCTTAGTTTTTCTTTTTGTTGTATTTGATCACCGCCAGGCTTGTTGGTTGGGATCCCTGATTATTGTATTCAGATATCTTTCTCTATTTTGGGTTGTATGTATTGACAGATGATTGTTCTTCGGCTTTCTAATATACGAGCAGATATTGTTGGTATTCCGTTCCGTCTTGATGCTTATTATTAAACTGGAATCAAGGGGTGGATCGCCCTGTAAATACTCGAACATGTCATTTGCATTTTCATACTCATGTGCATAACAGTTGTTTCTGTTTGGGTTCCTTATCTCTGCCTGATGTTTTGCAGTAGGATTACTGAATTTTGCACTCACCGCTATGCTACTCGCAATAATCAACGAAGAGTCATGGATCAAATTCAAGCTGAGCTCTAGGAAGTTTGCAACCGCATGAATCAGTTTATGGACTTGATGCAAAACATAGCCCAAGGTCAAGAACAGCTGAGGGCTCTTGTTCGGCCCTTGATAGCACGGGTTGATGAAGATGGAATTTTTCATGGAAGTATTCCGACTCCTGTTGTTCCTCCGGGCGGAGGTGGTAATGGTGTTGTCCATGTTGTTCCTCCGGGCGGAGGCGTGCCTACTCCTAATGTTGTTATTCATCTGGGAGGAGGAGCAACTGTTGAGATCCCTGCAATGGTGGGAGGTGGTAATAGTGTGTGTGCAGTGCATGGCGTTGGAGGCCATCATTGGATGGAAGATCAGCAAGATGATGTTTTTTCTATGCAAGGTGGGGATGCTGGCCACCCGTCTGATGCTGACAAAAAGTTCAAAATGATTGAGGAAAGGATGAGGGCTTACGAAAGTCAGAACTCGTTGGATCTGGATATGGATGATTTGGGATTGATTCCTGGTGTGAAGGTCCCTCCTAAGTTCAAGGTGCCTACCTTCGACAAATATACTGGAGTTACATGCCCTAAGACTCACGTTAGGGCCTATTGTAGAAAGATGTCTGCCTACTCGGAGGACGAGAAGCTTTTAATGCATTTCTTCCAGGATAGCCTGGCTGGGGCATCCCTGGAATGGTACATGCAACTTGAAAGGGGTCGTATCCATAGTTGGCGCGAATTGGCTGAAGCATTTGTTAAACATTATCAATATAACACAGATATGGCTCCCAACCGCATGCAATTACAGAGCCTTTCGCAAAAGAACAACGAAAGCTTCAAAGAATATGCTCAGAGGTGGCGTGAGTTGGCTGCCAGGGTTCAACCTCCTATGGTGGAGAGGGAGTTGATTGATATGTTCATGGCCACTCTTCAGGGGCCTTACTATGAGAGGTTGGTAGGTTGTTTATCGGCATGGTTTTCTGATTTGATTCTAGTTGGTGAAAGAGTGGAGAGTGGAATTAAGTCTGGGAAGATACTGACCAATGACGGATCCTCATCTGGAGGAAATAAGAAACCATACACTGGGAATTATAAGAATAAAGAAGGGGATGCAAGTTCTATTTCATCTTATCGTGGTAAGGGAAAAGCTTATAAGAATTATACCCAACAGGTTGCTACAGTGGCTATTCCGGCCGCACCGCAGCAACAAAACTCTACTCCGCGCAGATATCAAGATAGGCCTAAGCAAAACATGCATTTTGAGGCGCCACCCATGCCTTAGTCTCAATTGTTGCAACATCTGTTACAGTTACAGTTGGTTCAGAATAGGACTTTGGCTCCTCTTACCGACAATCCTCCACCCGGTTATGACGCCAATGCCCGTTACGAGTTCCATTCAAGAGTACCGGGACATCATATTGACAACTGTAAGGCATTCAAGCACAAGGTCCAATATTTGATTGGTTCCAAAGCCATTAACTTCACCAATGATACTCCGAATGTTATCCAGAACCCGATGCCAAATCATGGTGGGCCGAGGGTTAATGCTGTAGAAAATGGGGAACCTTTGGATCTAATAGTTGATGTGAATGAGCTGAAGACTCCTTTGTCGGTGGTTAAAGAGAGATTGTTGAAAGGGGGAATATTTCCCGGGTGCGCAGATGGTTGTCCAGAATGTTTGCTATAATCTGAGTGTTGTGCTTTGCTAAAGTCAGGTATCCAGAAGATGATCGATGAGGGGCAGTTGCAATTCGACCAGATTAACAGTCAGAGGAAAATTGTTGATAAGGGGGATGATATTGCCACAATATCCATTCCATACAAAACAATTAATATATCAGCGTCGACAAGGCCAGCGCCGGTTATCATCACTGTCCCAGGACCAGTACCTTATGAGAGTACCAAGGTCGTTCCGTGGAATTACGAGGCAGAAGTGTTCTGTAATGGGAAGAAGCAGGAGCTGGTAGGGCCGTCAGTTGTGGGTTTAAAAATCAAAAATACTATCGAGGCTGGAGCTATCATAAGAAGTGGTAGGGTTTTTTCTTCATCTAATGACCAAGTGGGTAGTTCAAGGCAAGACAAGGGAAAGCAAGTAGTTAAGGATTCTGTACAAAGACCAGTTGTAAATGATTCGGTATCAAAGCAGGTTGATACCTCGTTTTCAGAAGATGTAGAAGAATACATGAGATTGATAAGAAAGAGTGATTATAAGATTGTAGACCAGCTCAATCAAACGCCGTCAAAGATCTCCATTCTGTCACTGTTGTTATGCTCAAAATCATACACAGAAATGCTTTGTTAAAGGTTTTGAACGCGGCGTATGTACCACAGGAAATATCAGTGAATCAGTTGGAAGGGGTTGTAGCACATGTAAACTCCATAAATGGTTTGGGCTTCACAGATTTAGACTTGACTCCGGCAGGGAGGAATCATAACAATGCTTTGCATATTTCTTTGGAATGCAGAGGTTGTTTGATGTCCCACGTGTTGGTCGATACAGGGTCTTCATTGAACGTGTTGCCAAAGAAAGCCCTAATGAAGCTAGATACACGAGGTTTGATCTGCACGCCAAGTGATTTGGTGGTGCGAGCTTTTGATGGGTCGAAGATGTCCGTGTTTGGGGAGATTATGTTACCCATTAAGGTTGGCCCAGAAGTTTTCGACACTATGTTCTACATCATGAATATCCAACCTGCATACAGTTGTTTTTTGGGTCGCCCTTGGATCCACGGCGCTGGGGCAGTGGCATCAACATTACACCAAAAGTTGAGGTATATGGTAGAGGGTCATGTGGTTACAGTTTGCGGCGAGGAAGATATAATGGTGAGCCATTTTCAACATTCAAGTATGTAGAGATGGGTGGGGAAATACATGAAACTTTATATCAGGCTTTTGAAGCTGTCCAAATTCCTAAGGAGCCTTCGGTGAGGGTTAATGAGCCTGAAGTTTCAATGTCTTCATTCAAGGATGCGCGTGCAGTGGTAGAAGCTGGCAATTCCCAGAAATGGGGTCAGGTGATAGACGTGCAGATGAAAAAGGATACGTATGGTTTGGGATACAAGCCACCCAAACGGTCTCAAGAGCCTCCAAGATACAGTGGTCCGATTCAGTTTACAAGTGCTGGAGTTTTCTTCAATAGGATCAACGCAGTCGGGGATGAAGGTGACAGTGACTGTGATATGGATGAGTGGATCCATCCTTGCATTCCGGGTCAAGGGTTGTACAACTGGTCTTCTGAGGAAGTCGTCCAAGTTACCAGCAAAGAGTAATTGTTATTGTTTTCTGCATATGTTAAGTCATACGTTCTGCCCAAGACGTAGTGATTCTTTTCTGTAGGGCCATGATGTTTTGCTTTCAAATTCATCATTAATAAAGGACGTTTTTCGCATTCAAATATTTTGATCCCTGTTTTTCTATTTTTACTTTCTGCATTTATTCAAAGCAAAATGGCAATGTGTTTTTGTTTGTTGCATTCATAATAAACATAAAACATCAATCATGCAGGTTTATCTGTTCAGATTCTACCGATAATGATTCAGCTATGGCTCGATATGACTTTGACAATCCCATTCATCAGGCTGAAGAAGAGGCTGACGAAGATTATGACTTGCCTGAAGAATTAGCCAGACTACTGAAACAGGAGGAACGTATTATTTTACCTCATCAGGAGGACATTGAGACTGTTAATCTGGGCACCAAGGACGTGAAAAAAGAGGTAAGAATTGGGGCCGCCTTGGAGGACAGTGTTAAGGGAAGATTGGTTGAAATGCTTCGAGAGTATGTGGATATCTTTGCCTGGTCTTACCAAGACATACCCGGGCTTGACACTGATATTGTTGTACAAGGGTTGCCGCTTAAAGAGGTTTGCACTCCGGTTAAGCAAAAATTGAGGAGAACAAAACCAGACATGGCTGTCAAAATCAAAGAAGAGGTTCAGAAACAGTTAGACGTTGGTTTTCTTGCTGTAACGAATTATCCTCCGTGGGTTGCTAATATTGTTCCTGTACCGAAGAAGGATGGAAAGGTCAGGATGTGTGTTGATTATCGAGACTTGAACAGGGCAAGCCCAAAAGATGATTTCCCGCTTCCTCACATTGACGTGTTAGTGGACAACACCGCTCAGTAATTCGTATTTTCCTTCATGGATGGCTTCTCTGGGTATAACCAAATCAAAATGGCCCCAGAGGACATGGAGAAGACGACGTTCATAACACCGTGGGGAACATTTTGCTACAAGGTAATGCCCTTTGGATTGAAAAATGTTGGGGCAACCTATCAGCAGGTGATGGTGACTCTCTTTCATGATATGATTCACAAAGAGATTGAAGTCTATGTTGATGACATGATTGCGAAGTCACAAACGGAGAAAGAACATTTGGTGAATTTGCAGAAGTTGTTTGAAAGGTTGAGGAAGTTCATACTAAGGTTGAATCTGAACAAGTGCACATTCGGTGTGAGATCTGGTAAATTGCTGGGATTTATTGTTAGCGAAAGGGGTATCGAGGTAGATCCTGCTAAAGTAAAAGCCATACAATAAATGCCTGAACTTAGAATGGAAAAAGAGGTTCGTGGTTTCTTAGGGAGATTGAACTACATTGCTAAATTCATCTCTCATCTTACAGCCACATGTGAACCAATATTCAAATTGCTGAGAAAAGATCAAGAGGTCAGGTGGAATGAAAATTGTCAAAAGGCATTTGATAAAATAAAAGAATATTTGCAGGAACCTCTAATCCTCATGTCGTCAGTTCCAGGAAGACCGTTGATTATGTATCTTACGGTTCTTGAGAATTCAATGGGGTGTGTGCTCGGTCAACACGACGAGACAGGTAGGAAAGAACATGCCATCTACTACCTGAGCAAAAAGTTCACTGATTGTGAGTCGAGGTATTCTATGCTGGAAAAAACATGTTGTGCACTCGCTTGGGCAGCTAAGCATTTGAGGCAATATATGTTAAACCACACAACCCTGTTGATTTCAAAGATGGATCCGATTAAGTATGTGTTTGAGAAGCAAGCACTTTCTAGGAGAATAGCTCGTTGGCAGATGGTTTTGACAGAATACGATATTCAGTATGTTTCCTAGAAGGCCATTAAGGGAAGTGTTCTATCAGAATATCTTGCTCAACAACTGATCGAGGATTATCAACCGATGAAGTTTGAATTTCCGGATGAGCATATCATGTTTCTGAAGATGAAAGACTGTGATAAGCCTTTTCCTGACGAAGGACCCGAAGTTGGATCTCAATGGAGCTTAGTCTTTGATAGGGCCGTTAATTCATATGGTAACAGAATTGGGGCAATCATTACAACTCTAAGGGGTTCTCATATACCCTTCACTGCCCGATTAGCATTCATATGCACCAATAACGAGGCAGAGTATGAAGCATGCATTATGGGGTTGGAAGAAGCTATTGATTTGAGAATCAAGAACCTTGATGTGTATGGTGATTCTGCGTTGGTGATTAATCAGAACAAAGGAGAATGGGAGACTCGTCAAGCAAATTTGGTGCCTTATAAGAACTATGCTAGAAGGTTGTTACCGTTCTTTGATAGGGTGGACTTTCATCATGTACCCCGGACTGAGAATCAGATGGCCAATGCGTTAGCAACATTGGCTTCCATGTACAAGGTGAATCGGTGGAATAAAGATCCGTCAATCAGAATTATGCGTCTTGATAGACCGACTTTTATGTTTGCAGTTGAAGAGGTATCAGATGGCAAACCTTGGTATCATGACATTAAGTGTTTTCTCAAGAGTCAAGAGTACCCAGCTGGGGCATCTACCAAGGATAAGAAAACTTTGAGGAGGTTAGCATGCAACTTCTTTTTGAATGAAGACGATGTGCTATACAAGAGGAACTTCGACATGGTCTTGTTACGTTGTGTTGATGAACACGAGGCAGACCTGTTGATGGAAGAGGTTCACGAAGGTTCTTTCGGTACTCATGCCAATGGGCATGCTATGGCTAGAAAACTGTTGAGGGTAGGGTATTACTGGATGACTATGGAGTCCGATTATTTCAAATATTCCAGGAAATGCCATAAGTGCCAGATTTATGCTGATAAGGTGCATGTACTGCCTACTCATCTGAATGTATTGACATCTCCTTGGCCCTTTGCCATGTGGGGCATTGATATGATTGGAAAGATTGAACCGACTTCTTCCAATGGGCATAGTTTCATCTTGTTTGTCGTTGATTATTTCACGAAGTGGGTGGAAGCAACCTCATATGCCAACGTCGCCAGACAAGTGGTAGCCCGATTTATAAAGAAGGACATCACCTGTCGTTATAGGGTCCCGAAAGAATCATTACTGACAATGGTTTGAATTTGAACAATAAGATGATGAAGGAGCTATGCCAGAGCTTTTAAATTGAACATCACAACTCTTCTCCATATCGTCCGAAGATGAATGGTGATGTTGAGGCGGCAAATAAGAATATCAAGAAGATTGTGCAGAAAATGATGGTAACGTATAAGGACTGGCATGAGATGTTGCCTTTTGCTCTACATAGGTACCGTACTTTGGTGCGTACATCGACCGGGACAACTCCTTTCTCACTGGTGTATGGTATGGAAGCAGTCATACCATTAGAGGTTGAGATTCCTTCTTTGAGAATTGTGGCAGATGTAAAGCTTGATGAAGCCGAATAGGTACGTTCTAGGTTGGATCAACTGAACCTTATTGAGAAGAAGAGATTGGCAGCCATTGCACATGGCCGGTTGTATCAGAGTAGGATGAAACAGACCTTTGACAAAAAAGTGCGTCCTCGGTGTTTTCAGATAGGCGAGTTGTTTTGAAAAGGATCCTTCCTCCTCAGACAGACCACAGGGGCAAGTGGACTCCAAACTACGAAGAGCCATATGTAGTAAGAAAGGTTTTCTCTGGTGCAGTCTTATTACTTTCGATTATGGATGGCAAAGAATTTACATCCCCTGTGAATGCAGACGCAGTCAAAAAATACTTCGCATAAAAGAGACCAGCTGGACACAAAAAGAAAAGTCCAGGCAAAAAAGGGGCATCCCGACGAACCATAAAAAGAAAAAAGGTTCGGGCAAAAATTAGGGATAAAAGAAAAAGAAAAGAATAAACCCACAAAGTTGAAAACCTGAAAAGGCAACTTTGGCAAAAATGGGTATCCTGGTGGATTGAAAACTTGAAAGGGCGATCCAGGCAAAAGTTAGGGATTTGAAAGCGAGAGGCTGCAGTCTGTGTTCGATCTGTGAGCACTTTTGACACTTGGGAATTTCGAAGGAAAGGAATCAGTTCAGTCAGTCTCTTCGAAAGTCAAAGCATCTGGGGATAAGTAAGGCATATGGGTCATAGTCGAATTGAAGCATGGTGGATATCTGTTCCCACATTGCCGACATGTGTATTTTCTTTTCACTTTTGCGCAATTACCTCTTTTCAGGAATTGCTTCCAATTGTAAAATGCCTATTTACAGGCCAATTCATTCAGTAAAGTATTCATTTCACTCAAAGGGCTTTCCATTTCTGTTTTTACTTTTACTGTTTTGTTTGCAAAAACGTCCAATATTTTTTATAAACATTGCATGTGAAAACGTTAAGCTTTGCGGAGCATATCGGAAAACAATGGAAATTGCTTAAACAATGGATATTATGGATGGTAACTGAGGTAGCCATTTTGCATATAGAACATTTTGTTATTGTTGTGTGTTTGCAGGGTAGCAAGATTGTTTCTCTCCCCAGCATTGAAATTTCAGCATCCTCAGCAGAACATACTCTCCCCAGCAATAGTGCAGAGGATTGCTTTCCCAGGTCAGATTGGTTTATTATTCCCCAGCAAGCGTTCAGAAGCTGATTGCCCCAGATTGGACAATATTACATCTTCAGCAGGAGCTTGTTGGATATCTTTCCCAGGCGAAGATTTTATTTTCCCCACATAGTCTTGATATTTACTGTTCTCATTAGATCAGGAGGTATAGTTTCGTCGGCCACAGTATGTTTTATCTCTGGCAGGGTAAAGTCATTTCTCCAACAGTATGTTAAGTTCAATGATATCCCCCGACAGGTATTATTGACTCCTCTCCCCGAGCAGAGTTTGGTGTCAATCCTCGCAACGATTTGTTCAACAGTGGTTGACATCCCAAGCAGGTTCTAAGTCCAATTGTTATTGGCACTTTTCAGTATCAAATTTTGGGTTTTATCTTTGGCAAGGGTTATGTGTAATCCCCAGCAGTGGGGAAGTTCTCTTTGGGTTTCATCTTCAGCAGAGGTTGTGATCAGGAAATTCATTCAGTATGACTTCCTCAGCAGGGTTTATGACTCAGAGGACAATTCAGTTTGTCGTCCCCGGTGGAGTTGCCTTCGTTCTCAGCGTTTATTTCGCTGAGGTGTTCCTTTTGCATAGCATAAGCATCATTTACATTGCATCCTCCCAAATACGTAGCATTTCCATTTCGTATGGAACATTACGCCATAGAAAAATTCAAACATATGCATCTGAAGCATAAGCCAGGTTTGATATCCTTTGCCAGACTTTTTCCCCAGGAGAAAATGGCATAACTCAGGAGATGTTGTTTAACTTTATACCCCAACCAATGGATTCGTCCTTCCTATTGTTGTTCTCTTCCGGAGGAACTATCTCATGCTCCCTTGCAGAGTTGTCTGTTTCGATTTCTCTTTTCCCCAGCGAAGTCATCTTTGTAGATCTGTTGATTCTACTAACCTTGGGATATAAGTCCGCCTTTGTGTCGGCACTCCTTTTGAAAATCCATCTTGTGATGGTAACCTCTGGTTGTGAGTCCGCCTTCGTGTCGGCCTACCTTGGTGTTTGGGATGTGAGTCCGCCTTTGTGTCGACATTCCTTTTGAAAATCCATCTTGTGATGGTAACCTCTGGTTGTGAGTCCGCCTTCGTGTCGGCCTACCTTGGTGTTTGGGATGTGAGTCCGCCTCTGTGTCGGCATTCCTTTTGAAAATCCATCTTGTGATAGTAACCTCTGGTTGTGAGTCCGCCTACCTTGGTGTTTGGGATGTGAGTCTGCCTTCGTGTCGGCATTCCTTTTGAAAATCCATCTTGTGATGGTAACCTCTGGTTGTGAACCCACCTTCGGTTGGTAAACCTTTGTTTAGATGTGAGTCCGCCTTTTAGCCAACATTCCTATGTTATCTTTCGGTTTTGAACCCACCTTCGGCTGGTAAACCTTTGTTTGGTTGTGAGCCCACCTTTGGCCGGTTGTGAGTCCACCTTTGGTCGGCATTCCTATTGAAAATTTAACTTCGTTTAATGTGAGTCTGCCTCCGGCCGACATTCTTCTTAAAAGCACAATCTCTGTTTTGATGTAAGTCCGCCTCCGGTCGGCATTATTTCCTTCTTAAACCATTTCACTGCAAGTCCACTTTCGAGTGGCATCCCCACTTTGAGTCCATCTTCGGATGGAAAATAATCTTTAATATATTTCCCCACAGGTTGCAAATTCCTGGGTTCTTTTGGTATTCAATCTCCGTACATCCTGAATGTCTGAAAGCCGCTGCTGTCATTCCTTCAGGACCAGGTCGATTGAATAGGGGCAGTTGTAGCACCCCAAAATTTTCCCTCGTGTTCCTAACTCTGACTGGCTTATGTTTCTTTTCGTTTGCACCGTCACTTTGCATTTGCATGGTTCTTTTGGGCATGAGATCAAGGTATTTCTTGCACTTCAGCGTTTCATCCAATTCAGAGGACATTTCAGCAGTATGCAAAGCTAAGAAGATGGCTTTCAAGGTCTTTTCGAGCATTTATTTTGCTCCCTGGATTATTTGATTATCAGAGGCTCCGACAGTTATTTTTGCTCAGTGACTCGGCACCGGACATTATTTTTTCAGCAGGATATTCTAAGTACATAAGGCAATTCACAACATATTTCAGGCATGATTCAGTGGCAATATCGAATGACAGACTTCAGAGGCTTAACCTGGCTTAGAACGGATGGAAACGGGCAATTCTACAACTTTCCCTCCTTTTGGCGCCAACTTTTTTGAATTTTTAAACAGGGTAACCGATTACTCTAATTGGAGTAACCGGTTACTCTGGGCGAAAATTGCAAAAATATGGCAATTTTCAGCACTGCAGAAATTTTGAGCAATTGTGATCATGTGATTTCCATGTGCATTGTGATAAGGATCTAGAATTAATTCAATTTTGATTCATTTTCACAATTTTCACCATTTCCCTCCATAACTCAAACACTCCACTCCTAATTCCACTCTTAATTTCCATTCCTCTTACTAACCCACACTCCAAACCACATTTGAGTTCCTAACCTAGTCCATATTTAAATCAATTCACTCCAAACCTCCCATAACTTTGATCCATTTTCTGAATTTCTACACATCTCCCTCCATTCTCTCAACTTTTCTCTCATTTTCAAAACCCTCACAAAAGCTCCATATTCATACATTCACAAATTCTTCATTGGAATTTGTGAATTCTTGAGCCAAAACCTCCATCACATCATCATTCTTGGTCCAATTCTGCAGTAGCAACTTGTTTGAATTCAGATTCAAGGTTTTGGAATCACTTCTTGGAGAGTTTTTGCTTATTTGTGGATTATTGCTTGGATCTTCAAGTGTTATTGGTAAAGCTTCATACATCTCTGGATTTCTTGCTTGGATTCATCAATTTTCGTTTGCAACACTTACCAAAGCAATTCTCCGCTTTGTAGGTTGGTTAATTTCATATCCATACTTGATTTAACTTAATTTCAACTTATGCAATGTAGATCCATGGGTTCTAATATGTTTTAATCCATTTGCTTGATTTTGATTGTTGATGTTGTGTTTTGCTGGATCTATTTGATGATTGATTGCTGTAATTTAATGTAATTTCGTGCTTAATTGATTACATGATCATTTGGATGTTTGGATAAGTGATTAAGCCGCTGAAAAGTGATTTTGAAAGCTATTTTTCTGATTCTGTTGCAGATTAACCGGTTACTGCATATAGGGTAACCGATTACCCTGTTGTTTTTCTGCATGTTTTGGCTGATTTTGAACTGAGTAACCGGTTACTGCATATAGAGTAACCGGTTACCACTGGTGTTGGATGACTTTTTCATGCTTTTTCTTGCTTGTTTGAGATCCTTTGCAGGCCTAAACTTCAGGGATTGATATGATGTTAATTTGTGGATTATACTTGAGCTGTTTTACCTCGCATGGGGGTTTTAATGTGATTTTCTGACACGCGATTTTTGGTTTTCGTTTATGAATATCCATGATTATGTTGTTGCTTTCTTGATGTGATGAACATGTTGCACACACATTTGAATCATGTTGATTGTTGATTAATGCTTAACTTGTTGAACTTGCGATGCATGATCATTGTTTGTGTCTAATTTCGCTCATGATGTTTTGGTGAATGATTAAGTTGTGCCACTTTGTCGAGCCCACTTGTTTTTGAATTGTTAACATGACCATTGTTGCTCATTCTTGATGCTTGCAATTTCTATGTTTGGTTTGCCTTGCTATGCATGTTCATTTGCAATTGTTGCTCGCGTTGTTGTATTGTTTGAGTGTTCATGAACACATGCTGCCCGACTTTTCACACCTGCTGTTTTGGATTTTAACATGCTTTCCATTGTGCATTCATGCTTCCTGCTGCCTTTTACACCTACTTTGTGCTGGAAACTTGAGCTGTTAAATGTTGTTTGGTGTATTTACTGGATTTTACTGTTGTATTGGTGCTGGAGCGCTGTTGTAGCTGCTGTTCTTGGGTTTATTTTCTTAGTTTCGATTTGCTTTTGCATGTTCCCTTAGGATTCCCTAGTCCAACTTAATTCTGGATTAAGATTGGAGTATGATAAATATTAGGAGCTAATCCATGTATGATAACAATTAGGATAGTCCCTTTGAACCTCAACCTTAAGACCATATTGCATGACAACATTTAGGTGATTTTCCCTTAGTTGTTTTCTTTTGCCCTTTGAGTCTTCTCTTCTCATCTCAAAAACAAGTCCAAAACACTTAATAAACACAACGAGCATTGTGCGCCACGAGCCTTAAGTACATGGTAAAAGAAGAATGAGGGGTCTCCCTTCACTTTTCTAGAGTGTTTAGCATACGTCCCATTGGGGGCGTGTAGCGAGCGATTTTGGACGCGGTTCTTAAGCGCTGGCCGCTCTCTGCGGTTTGAGCTTACTACAGGTCGATTCATTTTGTATCCTATTAAAGCTGATGAAGGAAGGGAAATAGATGTCTCCAATTAACCCTGCTTGCATACTGAGTTTAAACAGCGGTCTGTTAGGTTACGGATGCTATCAATGTGGGGGGCCTTTGTACTGGTTATTTGTATTTTTGCCAATACGGTTTTCTTTCTTTTTACCTGGGCAGAAGGTTTCTGGCGGGGAACAAGGATTAGGATGTTAGGACTGATGTTTTTTGATAGGTATGTGAGAGTATGGGATTTTGGTTTTTTGTTGATTGTGCTCGCTAAGATTTTTCTTTCAATCTTATGCCTACGTATTCCCGTTTACCGAAATAGGGAAATCAGAGCGTTCGTAGTTCCTCCTATTCTATGGGAGGAAATGGGTGTTTTGGTGTCTTGTTCAAAGCCCAAGACGTGAAGCGAAAAGTGATTTGTATCTTGTTCAAAGCCCAAGATGTGAAGCTGAAAAGTCTATTTGTATCTTGATCAAAGCCCAAGATATGAAGCTAAAAGGTATGACTTTAGAGAGAATTTGTCATCTCTAGAGAGGGGTTGTATGTCACAACTGTTGGGTGACTGGTTATAAAGGAGAATTACTTTAACCGGGATACGCGGATCCTAGCAATGCCATAATTTCCTTTAAAGGGGATTTTAACCTGAAGGAGAAGACTTTAACTCAGTGTAGAGCAATGCTATCTTTCCTTAGGAATTTCTCATGCTAAAAGAGGGACATTGGCATGGATGTAGATGATCCAGAGGCTTGCCGCTTACAGCGATTAGATGAAGGGAAAGGAGTTGTTGATGTTTGTGTACTGTGAACGAGGCACAACTTTGATGCTAAAAGATTGATTGGATCAACCAGTGGTTTTCTTATACAAAGCCTAAGAGGAGGCTATTGGCCCAACAAGAGGGAGTTTTTACGTGTCTCGTACGAAGCCCGAGAGAGAGGCTAAAAGGGTTGACTCAACAAGAGAATCTTTTATACTCAACAAGAGAGTGTTTTAGTATCTCGTACGAAGCCCGAGATGGAGGCTGAAAGGGTTTGACTCAACAAGAGAGTCTTTTATACTCAACAAGAAAGTCTTTGTATCTCGTACGAAGCCCGAGATGGAGGCTAAAAGTTTGACTCAACAAGAGAGTCTTTGTATCTCGTACGAAGCCCGAGATGGAGGCTAAAGGGGTGATTGACTCAACGAGGGAGTCTCTTATGTGTCTCGTACAAAGCCCGAGAGAGAGGCTAAACATTGTTTGACTCCGCTGGGGAGGATCATTGTACAAAGTCCAAGAGGAGGCTAGGGTGACTGTTTCAGTTGAGTGACAGGTCCAGTATACTGATTTTAAAGAGAAAATCAGTTCTTATATGAGCAATACTTTACTCAAGGATTTAATTCAAGGGATCCGGGTTATTCCTGTTCTTTAGGGAAGCGGAAAATCCGAAGGGTATTGAGACTGTCCGAGTCTACGGGTTTTCTTCCTATTTAATGAAGGGGTCACTTAAGAATGTCTTTGAGACTCAAGGAGATTAGACTGTCCAAGTCTAGAGTTTCATCTTTTGTACTATGCTTTGAGAAACAGTAGCAGACTCTATGAAAGGACTGTTCTATGAGGATGACTAGGTTCTGTTCCTATACCTCTAGGAGGTCGTCGGGACAATTTGTACGAAGCCCAAGAGGAGGCTGGAAACTTTTAAGAAGCTGACGGGTCCTTGTACTAAGCCCAAGAGGAGGCTATCATTCCCGGAGGAAGAGATCATTATACGAAGCGTAAGAGGAGGCTGTGAATACTTCTAAGAAGCCGTAGGGTCCTTGTACTAAGCCCAAGAGGAGGCGGGGTTGCTTTTAGGAAGTCTGTGGGTCCTTGTACGATGCCCAAGAGAAGGCCGATGCTTTTAAAAAGCCTGTGGGTCCCCAAATCCTGAGAAATTCAAGGCAATGCTATTCATCGAGAATAGATCAAAGTCAGGAAAGTTCGAGAATTTGGAAGAAACTCAAAGATGCCATTCACGGAGAATACATTCATCTTTGGGAGTAGAGTTTCTTGACAGTTCCTAATGAGGACAACCTGAGAGAAGACTGTATATGGTGATCCTATTGGGGATCTAGTTGTCTATTTTTATGAATAAACGAAACGGCGTCACCTAGTTCTAGACGTAGTTGCCGGGGAAACTCGAAATATCTATACTATTATTACACAGTCGATATGAGTTTATGAAAGAAGACTTACAGTGAAACAACCCCACAATACAGTTATATGTATATGAGTTTGTGAAAGGAGACTTACAGTGAAACACCCCCATAATACAGTTATATACATATGAAAGCGGTAAATGAAAGCGGGTAAACACTTACTCGGTTGTAGAGCTTCCATGCTATTTGGTTAGTTGTTCAACAAAGAAAGACTGAAAACAACAGTATATTCAAAATCAAAGGAGAAAGTGCTTTGAAAAAGAAAGATTTAGGGCTTACAGCTCAAGGAGAAACCCAGTGTTTTATCAGTGAGCGCACTGTTGAATTTGTACAGAGGGACTTATACAAGTGACTGAGGCCCAAAAAGGTTTTCTGTACAAAGGGATGGGTCTTACACTCTCTCAAGAGGCCCAAAAGGTTTTTAAAGAAAAAGAGTGGGGCTTATAACACGAGGGTAGGCCCAATTGATTTTTCGTTTAAAATGGCGATCGCGCCGAGATTTTCTTTTAACGCAAAGGGACTTATACAATAAGTGAGGCCCAAATGATTTTGGTTAAAAGGGGATTGGGTCTTACACTCTATTAGAGGCCTAAAAGGTTTGAATGGGTCTTATAGCTCGAGGAGAGGCCCAAAGTTTGTTTTTCAACGGATGATGATCGCGTCGAACTTTTTGAAATACAACGGGACTTATACAATAAGTGAGACCCAAAGTGGGTTGTATTTACAAAGGGTTGGGTCTTACACTCTATTAGAGGCCCAAAAGTTTTGAATGGGTCTTATAGCTCGAGGAGAGGCCCAAAAGGTTTAATTTTAAACTGGCGACGATCGCGTCGTTTATTTGAAAATGTATAGAGGGGCTTATACAAGTGACTGAGGCCCAAAAAGTTTTCTGTACAAAGGGATGGGTCTTACACTCTCTCAAGAGGCCCAAAAAGTGTTTGAAAAAGTTTTATGATGGTGAAAATCAAAGAAATCCTAATTTTATCATTTTAAAAGTAAATTCTTAAAAGAAAATCAACACAAAATGATAAAAATACCAAATAAGCAACTTGTGATTTTTGGTTGGAGTTTGAAAAATGATGTTTTAATCACAAGATGAAATAAAATTCATTTGGTCTTGATTTTCAATATGAGAATTCACTTTTAAAATGTTTTAAAAACATTAAAAAGGAATTTATTCACAAAAATACTAATTATATTAAATAAATAATATAAAACTAATTTTTTTGTGGAATAAAATATTTTGGAGTATGAATAAGAAGTGTGTAAAACAGATTTGAAAAATGATAATTTTTGCTATGTGAAAAAATTGGTTGAGTTTTGAAGATAAACTAAGAAAAAGAGGAATGTGATGTAGAGGAATGTGATGTCATGAGACATCACTCATGAGACATCACTCATGAGTTTTCAACATCTTTTTTATCAAACTTCCAACACCCATAACTTTCTCAAATCTCAATGGTTTGAGACAAAATTTATATGCATCTGGCCCAGAATTTCACAAGGAATCCAATGGTGGTGGTAGTTTTTTCAGATCACACTCCCTCCTCAAAACCCGATAGTGGTTTTGAAAAGGACCTATAATTGCATTTTCTGTGCTACACTTTGATACAGGCATGAATTACATGGTGAATTAGCCCAAATACAACATATACAACATGTATGAGATGTGTATGATCAGTGGACTTCAAAGCAATACATGATTTCAAGGATTCCAAGTTGTGATGCTTACCTCTTTTTGTTGTGCAATCTGTCAAGCCTCTTGTTCCAGAAATGATTTGATGCTTTAGACACACTCAAATGATCCCTTAGAAGCTTTTAGGGTGATTGGAATCAACTGGTACCTGCAAAAACACAAACTGTCCCTTTCTTGCAAAAGGGGTTAAAAGTGACCAAAATAGCAACTCTCTCAAATGGTGTTCTAGATGTTGGGAACCATTTGGGACAGTTCAAGGATGATATTTGGAGTGTGTTTGAGGTTTTATCTGGTTTGGAAAGTGACTGAATCAAGACATGGCTTGAAAAATGCAAAAAAGTGTCATTTTGAGGTTTTGAGAAGTGACTTTGTGATTTTGTGATTACAGGTCACTTGTGATAGTTTGCACAGCTTACATATGATATATATGAGGTGTGTGTGTGATTAGTTTGAGTGGAATTGCTCTCTAACTCGAAAACTCAGAATTACTTGCTTTGGAAGGCAAATTTGAGGTGAAAGAAGAGATTTTGAGGAAAGCATCTGTTTGATGGCTTTGGTGTACTTAAACTGAACACAAAGGAGCTCTATTTATAGTAGAGCAAGTTTGTTTTCGCAGCAACAGTGAATGGTGGCTGCAGCAGAGGTTTGGCCAATGTTGGCCAATGAAAATCCAAGTCTCCTCTAGCCTTTGACTAGAGGTTAGGGCACAGAGCTTTGGTTCCCTACTTGTTGGAGGAATGTTGACTGAATTCAGTTGCAAATGTGTCAGTCCATGCCACCTCAAAGCATCTATTAAATGCTCCAATCCAAAATTGGAGTCTTGTCCCTCTTTTAGGGATTTTTAGGAATAGCATGCTACTTCTTGTTCCAAGGACTTTGGAGGCTTGGTTCAGTGATTGTCCCCTTTAGATTTGATCCTCAGAGGTGTCCAAAGTGATGACAAGGCTTGGAAATTCGTGTGGCACAAGAAATGTGCAAATCTGTCCCATGAAAAATTCAGCTGCAGCAAGCCGTTTTGTAAAATTCATAACTCCCTGCTCGAGTATGCTATATGGACGTTCTAGGACTTTCTGGAAAGCTTAGATGACGTACTTCAACTTTGATGTTGGACTTTGGTCTTGGTTCAACTTGCAAAGTCATCAAAAATGGTCTTAAACTGGTGTAGTCAAATCTGTCCCAAAAGCTGTCATGAAAATTCTGCATTATCAATGCTTCTTGCGAAAATCATATCTCCCTGCTCGAGTATGCTACAAGGACGTTCTACACCTTTCTGGAAAGCTGAGACAACGTACTTCAACTTTGATGTTCAAGGTTTGGCTTGAATCAACTTGGATCATGGAGAAAAACATCCTTGAAGTTGGGACATTCTTGCTGGAAAAATATTAGTGATGTCCTATATGCAATGTCAAAACATCAGACATTGAACATTAATAATTCCAAACTTTAATCACTTTTATCTTTTAATCCACTATGACATTTTGAGTTGCAGTGAATTGCATCTTTGATGCTGGTCTTGCATGGTGACAAAGCTTGAAAATTGGGGTGGCACAAGAAAAGTGCACAAAATCTGTCCTAAAAAATCAGCTCGAGCAAAGCCTGTTGTGAGGTTCATAACTCCTTGCTCAAGTTGAATTAATGGGAGTTCAAATACATTTTGGAAAGCCCTAATGACATACTTTAACTTTTATGTTTGACTTTGGTCTTGGTTCAGCTTGCAAAGTCATCAAAAATGGTGTTGAACTTGTGTAGTCAAATCTGTCCCAAAAGCTGTCATGAAAATTCTGCTTTATCACTGCTTCTTGCGAAAATCATATCTCTCTGCTCGAGTATGCTACAAGGACGTTCTACACCTTTCTGGAAAGCTAAGACAACGTACTTCAACTTTCATGTTTGACTCCAGACCTGGTTCAACTTGGATCATGGAGAAAAACGTCCTTGAAGTTGGGGCATTCTTGCTGAAAAAATATTAATGATGTCCCTATGCAATGTCAGAACATTGGACATTAAGAATTCCCAACTTTGATCGCTTAAATCTTTCAATCCTTATGATATTTTGAGTTGATTCCTTCTACAATGTTGAAGTATCAAATACCCTCTTTAAAAGTAGCTCTTACTCAAAATCAATGGATGCTTGGATCAATAGTTACAACCTTTAAAAGTTGTGCACTTGAACATGATTTTGACTTAGAAAAAATTTCTAAGTTTCTTTCAATTTGATCAATTTTGCAATTTTGCATGATTTCTTGATTTAAATTTGATCAAATTAAATCATCCATCATATTTTCTTGAGTAATGGCTCGTGAAGCTCAAAGTTGACCAAAAAGTCAAACTTTGACTTTTTGCGTCAGTTGACTTTGTATTAGATGAACTTGAGGCTTGATCCACTTAATATGTTGCACTCTTGTGCTTAATTCTTGATGTGGGAGTCCTCTTGATCCTTTGCGGATGTTTAAGAGGTTAGACAAGTTGAAGATCATGTCATTCCTTGATTGATCCTTTGCCTAAAGGCTCTGAGAGGGCTTGAAACCCTAAGCTTGATTATAGTGAATGCTCAACAATTTCTTGAGGAGATTGATGAGGCACAAAGGTACATCCATATTGTGATGATGATTTGCACAATGATGGGAAATCTTAGTGGTCAAAATTTGGGGTATGACAGGGCGACCATGCGACGGATTCGCTCCTATGTCATAGACTTTAATGCAATGCAAGTTACAAACTAACTCAACTCACTTATGTCTAAAAAACACAAACCAAGTTCAAATCATTTTCATCCTTCGAAATTGTTGGGGTCTCAAATCATTTTCAGAAAAGAGCACGTTATTTCCGTTCAGTCGCAAACAGGCATCGACCGTATCTGCCAAACGCGAACCTAACGTCGCTCATAAAAAACACTTACCGACCCGTGTGTCAAACTACGACTGTTCTGACTTCCTCTCTCTCTTCCAATTGAGGATACGTAGGCACAAGATGGTGATGTCTTGGCCAGCAACCTCGTAGTCTGTCGAACTACGTCGACTCTGATTCTTCGTTCGTCCACGAAGATACGTAGGCATAGGATTGTGATAATTCTTGCGAGTCCGTTTTTGTTTTTTCCCTTCTCGTTTCCGTTTAGCAGTAGGCTTTAGATAACTCACCCTTTGATTAGACAACAAGCGTGAATCCCATCGAGTACGATGGACGCATGGGGGTGCTAATACATTTCCCTCGCGTAACCGACTCCCGAACCCGGACTATGGTTGCGATGACCATGTCTTTTCCCTTTTGAGGTTTCTTCGATCGTTTCCTTTCCCTGCGTCGGGATAAATAACGTTCGGTGGCGACTCTTCTGTTCTTTTTTTCGCCGGTTGTTTTTCGCAGTTGCGACAACGGGAAATGCCTCTTATCTCAACTCAAAATAGTTTATGGAAGAAGCAATGTTTTGCGTCGTTTCAAGACCTAATATCTTACGTTTATGAAAAGGTTCTAGGATTATTCGCACGGCGGCAAGAAAAATAGTTTGATTGGTTGGGTGTATTTTAGGTGAATGACGAACGTTTGATGAGAATTAATCATTCAAAGAGTTATGCCAGAATGCTAGATCCTAACGCCCCTTTTTCATTCAAGATTAATTTTAAAAAAAGTTTGATGGACAACGAACGCTTGATAATGATCAATTGTAGAAAGAGTTACTCCAACATGCTAGATCTCAACGACCCTTATTCGTCCAAGTTAATTATTAAGTGTTTTAAAAACAAAAGAAAAGAATGACCAGTTGCCCCAATGCGCAAAGCTCGGGACTGATCTTTCGAGGGTTCCCACCGGAATGCTAGATTCCAATGGTCCTCTTCTTTCGTATTTTATAAAAAGAATTTTATATTGTGTTAATTTAGGAAATGTCACTCAATATTGATCGAAGTTTGATTCGTATGGATGTGAAATGATTTGATTCGTATGGATGTGAAATGATTTGGAAGTGAAATTGAAATTGGATACACGTTAGTGAGATGACTATTTACATGTTAGGATATGAACATGGATAGAAACATCACCTAATCAACTTAAGTACGTGAAATTAACTAAATATCAAAGCAAACAAATAATTAAAATTAATAATCAACTTAATCATTTAATATCTAAATACCTAACTAACTACTAATTAAAAAAAAAAACAAAACAAAATGGTGCAAATATGAATATGAGGGTATAAGTTAGAAAACAAATATCAAAAAGCCCAAGCCCATAATTAAGTAACCCTAAGTTAAACTAATAATGTTTAAGAAATATAAAATAATAATAATAAAAAAAGAGAAATTAAACAAAAAAAATAAAAATTACAACGTGGGGGGACTCGACTTTTCCATCTCATTTCTTACTATTCAATATATAGTGTTTTCCATAAAATAAAATAAAAACAATACTTTTCACTCTTTGCTTCTTATCAAAGGCCATCTCAAGAAAAAAACAAGAAAGTGAAACCTCATAAAATCAACATCGAATAAAAATTTCTCAATAATCAAACAAAAATAAAACCAAATGGAAATGGACAATAGTTACCGAAAGCGGAGGAAATGACGGAGAAAGTGATGTGTTGTTGTTGTTCATTTCGTCGCCGGAAACGCGGTGGTCTGGATGCTGTTACGCAGTTATTGCAGTGATGGGTTTGAGGTTGAGAAAAGCAAAGTGAGTGAATGGTTATGGTATATATTTTATGTTGTTTGTGTTAATGAGAGGTGTTGCAAAAGGGTATGTTGGTCGTGCTGCTGGTGACAGTAAACTTGTTTTCTGTGCTTCGATATTGTTTTTTTTTTTGCTTGGACCCATCTTCTCTTTCAAATCTTCAATAGATGTGTAAATCAACTCAGCATAGGGTGGGTTCATAGCGGTACGGACGGTGGCTATGATGTTCGAAAACGAGTTGCAATGAGGTTGACGCTGGGATGCGGAAAAGAAGCAGTTTTGTGCTTACGTTCGTGGTTGTTGGCGTTTCATGAGAGAATAATGTTGAATTGAATGAAGGGAATTAGTTGCCATAATGCAATATTGTACATTTAGTTAAGGATACAAAAATGGAAAATGAATATGAATGAATGTGATTTGAAGAGTTTCAAGGTTTTAATATTGGACAACATTGCTGGTGTGGTTAGTATGAGTAAGGAGATAAGGAATATGTGGTGATTAAATTAGGGGTGTGCAAAAAAACTAGTTTACAAAAATTAATTTTAAAAATATGGTGCACCGATTTTAAAAGTCCATATTATTTGGTTTAAAAACTAATTCAGATCCATTTTACTAAAATCATAAAAAATCAGTATTCACTTTTAAAAACCAATACATAAATGGTTAATCTACTTTTCAAACATAGTGTATTATTTGTTTTGTCTTGTTTTATGGTCATAAGTGACAAAATGAATTTTCAAATTAAATTCTATTCATTTTGTTTTTCCAACTGTTGAAGTATAATTTATATTAAAACTTTGCTTCTGGAATTACTCAATTTTATTTTTCTTGATTGAAAATTAAATTTTTTTTTTCCAATTTCTTAGTAGTTTTGTTTCATAATTATTACTTATTATTTCTATTTATTTTTATTGAGCTATGTAATTTTAGGAAATGTTTCGGTCGAAATTCAAGGATTCATCGCCGACGAATGATTATTGATTTAAAAAACAGTTGGATGGAGTGAATAATAAGTTGTTGAATTGAAAATTGAGTTTTAGTTGAAACAAATTTGAGGAAAATTTGGTTTTAAAATTGTTCCAAATAAAAACTGGTTTGTTGGTGCAAACCGATTATTAACCAAACCGATCCAAACATAAACCGATTTTAGAAAAATAAACCAGTTTTGTCAAAGTGGTTTTAAAAATCAAACTAATCTATATATGATTCAATTTGATTTGGTTTAAGAACCGTGCATACCCCTAATGTAAATTTTTTGTTCGGCTGTGAGTTGCTTGCTGAGTTTTTGGTATGTGGATCTAAGGGAGAAAAAAACATGGAAGTTTTGATGTGTGTTTGTATGAAATTATATTGGTGATGGGGTTGTAGTGTAGAAGAAGAGGTGTTTTATGGAAGTTGTTAGTATTGTTTGTTAGATCCATTTCCTGTGGAGTTTTTGGTGAATGGAATCAAGGGGGAGGCATTGCACATTGTTGTTTGTATGAAGAGAGGAAGTATCCTCATATGATGAGGTGATGATATATGTTTTTTATATTGAAATGGCTGGCACCTGGTTTCTTGTAGTGGAGAATTATTTGTTGTTTTTTTATTATTTTAGATGGAGGAGAGTATTTTCCTTTTATTCTAGTGTTTTCAAAATTCAAGTGAGAGAGACGATAAGTGATCCCATCCTTTTCTTCTATGATGTAATGCTATGTAACATGTACTAGTGTATCAAAATGAATGCTAAAACTAAAAGAACCTTTTTTAAACTTAATAACTAAGTGTTTCTAAAAAGAGATAAAAACAAGTTTTAAATATTATAAAAAATTAAAATGTGATAAATAAATTAAAATAAAATAAAAACTATTTAAATAAACCTAAATAAAGAAATCTGATTAAACCTAATTAAATAAAAATGATTATTAACTAAAAAATAAAATAAAACCGGTTAAAATGAATAAACAATCTGGTATCAAAGTGTCCGAACAAATAAAATGAAAACACCAAAATGATCAGCACGAGAATCTAGGTATCAACAAGAGACCTGTTGACAATCTAGGTATTAACACTCGTGTTGACGACAATTTTTCCGGTTGAAAATCTAGGTATCAACCCGAGTGTTGATGATGATTTATCTTGTTAATGATCTAGGTATCATCATTGGTGTTGACATTGATTTGTCTTGTACACGATCTAGGCATCAACACTCGTGTTGATGATGATTTGTTCTGTTGACGATCTAGGTATCAACACTCGTGTTTACGACGATTTGTACTTTTGACAATCTAGGCATTAACGCTCATGTTCACTACAAGAAAAATGGAAAATTACGACGGTTATTTTGAAAGGTTAAGGCAGTTTGAACCGTCGCAATAGTAGTGTCGCGACGGTTTTAGTTCTGTCTCAAAAGTGTATGTCGCCAGGCTGTACTGACGGTTACAAAAACCGTCACTCCAACCGTCGTTCTAAATGGTGACAGGTAGCCAACTGCTGTTAGCAACATTATTGCGGCGGTTTAAACCGCCATTACTTTACTTAATGTTTTTGTACTACTAAGAATCCATAGGTAATACCACAAGTATATATGTAGATAAATCCGCAGGAAGTCTTTCATCTGCAGGTAAATCTGCAGCTAATATATTTCTAAAATAAAAAAATTAGTTATTTGTTAGATTATATAGTATCTAAAATAACTTACTAAGAAGTCATAAACAATTAATACAATGTTATTCAAACTATAATGTCATATGATATAATCTAATAAGCTCTTGCATTACACCTTATAGTCAATTGTAATTGAAAATAACTTATCATTAAATTTTATAACTAGGTTTAGCAAAAACATTGGAGCTTCCTACAACATAGTAACTAGCAGGGCCGGCCCAATCAATTTGGAGGCCCTGATCTAATTTAAAAAAATAGGCTTAAAAAATATGAATTTATATTGAATTTTCGAAAAATCAGTATAAAATTATAAATTTTGAAAATAAAATATAATTTAACACCTATTTTTAACAAACAAATGTAAAATAGATTTTAAAAATATTATACTTTAACACCTACTTTAAAAAAAACAGATGTAAAATGTATAGTTATATAAAAAAAAAATAGATGGGCCCCCAAAAATTTGGGGCCCAGTGCTACAGCTCCTGCGCCTGCTAAAGGTCGGCCTTGGTAACTAGACTCCATTGGAATACATTATGGAAGCAATATTGTTTGTACTGGTACATAAACCTTCAGTATTTGGAAAACCATCGACAACTCATACGACAAGAATATCTGAACAATCAGCGCCATTATTGCCACCATAATATTTTTTTGAAGAATTATGAACATTAACAAGCAGTTTTAATCCCCGAGCAATCCACTTAGACGCCACCACGTGTTTGATTTTTGAGCATTTTTAGAAAGTTCCCTATGAAAAAGTTTGGCCAATAACGGTCAAATACAACTAATGCAATCACAATCACGGTTGAATAACACTTTTTAAAACTCTAGTATATTAGGCAAAACCGAATGAGACAAAATAATTTGTTACCTGTAGGAAGTCATGACTTCAGGATCTCTTAAGAACCCATGTTGATGTAAATGGAGTGAGTTTTTTTTACTTCAGTTGTATTAGAGGCACTAATTCATATTACTTCCATACTTCACATATCCAGTTCATGACAATAATCTTCTTCTGAGTTTTTTACCTGTAGCAAGCATTTTTAAACTAATAGTTTTATTAACATAGAGGTAAAACAGTATCAATAAATTTTATATCCAGTTCAAGAAATTAACACAAAATTTCTTGAAGGTATCCTTAGTCTCTCAACTACAACCTAAATATATGAATGTTAATACTATAGTAAGTAATTGGGTTATTAAAAAATATCAGAGACAAAGTTCAAACCTTCAGTGGCTGGTAATGACACCCCATCCAGCCTTTTTGGACATCCTCGCGGCTTCAATACTCTCAGTCACAGATCCAATTTGATTCACCTGTTTGTTTCATGTATGTCAAGCAATAGTGTATGTTGTAATATTAGTATTATTATTATTAGAATATGTTGAATATCATACAACTCATTATGAGATGTTGTCCTGTACAGTTCATTATGACTAGATTAGCATTTATAGGTTATACGGAGAATAATTACCCTTCCCTTATTTAGATAGATTTATAGTCTATAAATACCTCTTATGTATTCTTTACAAAATAATATATAAAAAACTTTTCATATTACTACATGGTATCAGAGCACCTGATTCTAGGGGCTCTGCTTCCGCGCTCAAAACACTAGCCGTTCTTATTACGGCCCTTTTTTTCTTGGTCAAGGTTCCCTTTCTCTTGGAACCCTAGTGATCTCGGTGACTTTGCAGCCGTCGTGCACCGCTCAACCGCCGTTGCAGATCCAGAAGGTTTCACCTTCATTGTTGTTTTTCAAGACATCCTTCATTGCTGTTTTTCAGGACAGCCTTCATTGTTGTTTTTCAGGACAGCCTTCATTGCTGTTTCGTGCTGTTTGCAGCCCTTGATTGTTTGGTTGTCATCTTTGTTGGTGTTTCTCATTGGCAGCCCTTCGATCCTCTCCTAATAGTAGATCTCGATCCTCTCCTGGCTCGAGACGGTTTGTTTCTCTTTATGGACTCCTTAAGTAAGTTCTCTAACACTAGTACTCTGACCATTACTGGTAAGAACTCTAGCTTCTTAGCTTTAAATGCCTCTTGTTCTAAAGATATCTGGATTATTGACTCCGGTGCAACTGATCACATGACTCCATATATGTCATATCTCTCTTCTTACTCACCTTTACCTAATAAACGCCATGTTACCGTTGCAAATGGGTCCCAAACTCCGATTGTCGGATCTGGTAACATCCACCTAAGCCTATCTCTCCACCTAAATCGTGTGCTTCATGTCCCTAAGCTTTCTAACAATCTTTTGTCCATCCATAAACTCACTAAAGACTTGAACTGTGTTGTAACCTTTTTTCATTCTCATTGTGTTTTTAAGGACCTTGCCAGAGGGAAGACGATTGGAATTGCTGAGGAACATAATGGGTTATATTGTCTGCCTCATAAGGAAAGCAAGTGTCATCAGGCTGGTTCAGAGTCATGGGCAAATACTCAAATATGGCTCCAACACAGGCGTCTCGGACATCCTCCTTTCCGCATGGTCAGGTCTCTATTCCCTCACTTATTTACCAAAGTGCCTGTTGATTCCTTTCATTGTGATGTGTACCAGTTTGATCTTGTTCATTCGGATGTATGGGGGCCTTCATCTATTTCCAATATTTCTGGTGCAAAATGGTATGTTACTTTTATTGATGACTGTACTCGGGTTACATAGGTTTTTCTTATGAAAGATAAGTCTGAAGTGTGTCAATTGTTTGTTAATTTTTTCCAAATGGTTAAAACACAGTTTGGGAAACCTATTAAAAGGTTACGATCAGACAATGGTAAGGAGTATGTAAACAAAAAATTTCACAATTTTCTCAAAACTAATGGTGTTGTTCATGAGTTGACTTGTGTTGACACTCCACAATAAAATAGGGTTGCTGAAAGAAAAAATTGTCATCTTCTTGAAATCACCCGAGCATTACGCTTTCAAATGAATGTTCCTAAATTTTATTGGGGGGAAGCTGTCTTGACCTCTGCTTATTTAATCAATAGGTTACCTTCTAGGGTGTTATGCAGGTCCTGACTCGATTCTTTGCGTCCGTGCCCATTATGTCAAGTCTTCAGAATCGTGTCTTTGGTTGTTCTGCCTTTGTCCATGTTCATGGTCCTCATCGGGGTAAGTTAGATCCTCGGGCTATTAATTGTATCTTTATAGGATATGCTTCAGATAAGAAGGGGTACAAGTGTTATCATCCTCCTAGTCGTCGTGTCTATATATCCATGGATGTTACTTTTCAGGAATCTGAGTCTTTTTATCCCAGTCCTCAGCTTCAGGGGGAGAATAATCAAGAAGCTGAGTCTTAAGAGTTGTTTGTCCTTCCAGTTATTCCTCTAATAAAGTGAACGCCCCGGTTTTTGTTAGATTTATTTAATCGAGTCGATTAAATTATTTTTGTTTTTATATTATTTTATTCTTGGTTTTATTTGGTAAATATGTTATGGTTATCGTTATTATGTTTTATCGCGTTTTGAGAGCGTTTGCGAGAAAATTGAGTGTAGGGGTATTTTGGTCATTTTGCTTGGTTAGATATTATTGTTTTTCTTAAAATAGAAATATAGAGGTTAGAAAGAGAGAAAAAAAGTTAAAAGAAATAGAGAGGGAGAAGATGAAAAAGAGGAAAACTTGGAGTGTCAGAAATCGATTCAACTGACACTTCGAAGCACGATTAATCGGGTAAGGGTGCGAAACTCGGTTATGATATGCTTGTGTATGATTGTGTATGTGTGTGTTGGAATGTTTGCTGGTTTTTCCTAGCTTTTCAATTCTAGGTTGAAATGAGAAAAACGATAGAAATCGATGTTTTCGCGGTTGAAATGCGATATAAATACTGTAGAATACTTGTTGTTATGATTGGAATATGTTCTGGTTGTTATGTTATGGTTTGGAAGTGTTTTGGTGGAGGAAATGTTGATTTTTGGGTGAACAACAGCGCTGCTGAGAATTTCTGGGTTCGTAGGTTCGCTTTGCGAACCAAAGCGAAGGGGAAAGTGAAGGTTCGCTAGGGGTTCGCATTGCGAACTTTTTGCTGTTTTTTCTCTGCCATGGTTCACTGGGGGTTCACATTGCGAATAGGAAAGCGAGGGGAAAGCGAAGGTTCGCTGGGGGTTTGCATTGCGAACTTTCTGCTATTTTTTCTCTGCCGTGGTTCGCTGGGGGTTCGCATTGCGAATAGGAAAGCGAAGGGGAAAGCGAAGGTTCGCCCAGAAGTTTGCATTGCGAACTTTATTCTGTTTTTTCTCTGTTGTTGTTCGCTGGGGGTTCGCATTCGAATAGGAAAGCGAACGTGACAGATTTTCCATTTTGTTTCCTTCATAACTTTTGATTCGTAACTCGGATTGAGGCACGGTCGGATGCGTTGGAAAGTTAATGACATGTTCTTTCTTATATAAATGGTTTTGGGATTAGTGGCCGATTTAATTGTGTCGGGAATTTGGAAACGTGTCGTTTAGTCGACTTTTACCGTCGTAATTGTGTGCGATTGATGTGTTATCGTGTGATATGCTTTTGATATATAACGTATAGCTTGTGTGCTATTATATGATGTGAATGCATGTGATGAAATGTTGTGATGATGGTTTGTGGCCTTATGGCAAATAAATGCATTGTTTTGGGTTTGATTTCAATGCATGATTATTGATGTTGAGATGGTTCACATGGTTATATATGTATATGCATTTAATTGTCATGAGTCATTGTATGCCAAGCATCATGATATGCATCTTGTGATGTCGTGTGCCCTTGTGGGGTGTGAGTGACGAAACGATTTCAGAGAGAATATGTTGTAACTGTCGTGTGCCTTATACAAAGAGGACCTAAAGCGACGTTATAGACGATCGTGTGCCTTATACAAAGAGGACCTAAAGCGATCGGATCATGTGCCTTATACAAAGAGGACCTAAAGCGATCCATAAACGTCGTGTCCCTTATACAAAGAGGACCTAAAACGACGAAGAACATCGTTTGCCCGACGGGGAGTTACACTAAGTAACAAGCGATGATTCCAATAATTCCTGAGTGAATTAATGATGAGAATGATGGATGGAATGGTACCACATGCATAGATTCGTTGTGTCGGTCTCTGTGCATTTGCATAAGTCATGAATGGATTGATTATGTGTGGGAAATTGTGAATGGGATTATGAGTTGATATATATATTGGTGATAAATGTATTGAGCATGATTGATATGCCTTAGCGATGGATGCATGAATTATGAATTGTGTTGTTTTGTATTTGAATTATGGTATAGGTTGTGGTGAGAATGTTTTTGCGTGCGTATTTCATGTTATTACATAATTGTATTCAACTATATTATAATTGTGTTTCTCACCCTTCTGCTGTTTTGAATGCTCTATGAGGCATTGCAGGTTAGATGCTGGAGGACTTTTTGTGAAGATTATGTCTTCATCCTTTTTGTCGGTCGGCTCTGATATGTAGCACCGGATAGTCGGGGAGATCGTTATGTGACTATATATATATATATATATATATATATATATTTTTTTTTTTTTTTTGGATTTTACGTGTATGACTCTGTATATGACAGACAAACTTCTATGTTTATATATGAGATTTCAGTTGCAGATTTTCCACTTTTATTCTGTATCTGAATTGTGGGCGTTAGGAACTGAGTTCCTCTGTTTATGTTGCTACCTGATTGTTGCATATATATATGAGCAGGTTGTTATAATTCATTACTTTGATGTGACGTTCCCGTCTATGCCATAAATGTTTTAATTATACTCTGATTATTTGTTATCGCTTTAATTACTCAGGTATAGATTGGGGGTGTTACATTAAGTGGTATCAGAGTCAGTCTGTGTCGGTCATTTTGACCAAGTTGTTTGTTGTGCGTCAGTTGTGTTATGGCAAGCTGATTGTTTAACCATAGTTACTGTTATTGGATATGAACAAAATATGGCTGGTAGGAATGATGCTGCTCTTGCTGCTGCTATGCAAGCTATGGCTCAGGCTGTGCGGAATGCACCTAATTCTGGTGGGAATGATGAGTTCAGGAAGAACGAACCGTCTATCTTCACAGGAAGATATGACCCTGATGGTGCTCAGATTTGGCTTAAGGAGATTGAAAGAGTCTTTCGAGTGATGGACTGTGCTGAGGAAGAGAAGGTGAGACTGGGTAATCACATGTTAAAGGAGGAGGCTGATGATTGGTGGGTTAGTACGCGTCATGTGTGGGAAGCTACAGGTGAAGTTGTCACTTGGGCTTTGTTTAGCAGTGAGTTTTTGAGGAAGTATTTTCCTGAAGATGTTAGAGGAAAGAAAGAAATAGGGTTCTTGGAGTTGAAATAGGGTAACATGTCTGTTACTGATTACACTGCTAAGTTTGTGGAGCTTGTTCAATTTTATCCACATTATGCTGAAGCAACTGCGGAGTTTTCCAAATGTATGAAGTTTGAGAACGGGTTGCGTCCCGAGATCAAACAGGCAATTGGTTATCAAAGAATTAGGAGGTTTTCAGATTTGTTGGATTGTTGTAGAATTTATGAGGAGGATAGCAAAGCTCGTTCTACTCATTATAAGAGTGTGAACGAAAGGAAAGGAAAGCAACCATTTCGTGGTGGTCCTTATGTGTCACCAGCTGACAAGGGAAAGCAAAGGGCTAATTTTGATAAAAGGCTAAGTGGGAGAGATATGTATAATCCTCCGAGATGTTTTAAGTGTGGTGACTTAGGACATCGTCAGTTTGAATGTAGAAAGGATATGAGGAAGTGTTCCAATTGTGGAGGTATAGGACATGTCGTAGCTGATTGCAAGCGGAATGTGGTGAAGTGTTTCAACTGTGGGGAACCTGGTCATGTTAGTACGAGGTGTCCGAAACCAAAGCAAGCTCAAGCTGGAGGGAAAGTGTTTACATTGTCGGTTTGACTCTTTCGTTTAAAGGAATTCCCCAGATGATTGGTTGATTTTCGTTTTAGAAAACTCCAACATTTTTGTTTGGATGGATTCATTTAGAATAATCTCCAAAGTTTTGCTGGATGATCTTCTTGTAAGAAGACTCCCAGATTTTTGTCTTGGATGAATTCCCTGTTAGGAATCTCCAAAATCTTTGATTGGATGAATTTCTTATGAGAAATCTCCAGAACTCTCAGATGTATTCTAAAGTGTCAGCATGTCATCTCTAACTAGCAAATAAAACTCACTTTGAATATTCCTCAGTGTCTTTTTTCCAGCAAATTATTATTCCCAGTGAGCCTTTCACCTTTTCCATCCTTTTCATTTCATGTGGATCACCATTACCACATATCTCCGTTATTCCCCACAGGTCCACCTTTCGTTCGCATCCATCATAAAAAAAACATCATGATAAGGTTCATCTCATATCCCTAGCAAACCAAAACAAAACAAAAAGGAGAGTCCTCCATACATTCATAACATCTCATATCATTTCGTTTCGTTTCATCAATAGACAAAATTTGGGTCCTTTAGTATTTAACAATCTCCCACCAAGATCATATGAATAGTGGCCTTCTTCATATTCTCTAGTCGAAGATATTTAAATAGGGGCAGTTTTCATACCCCAATTTTACCCCTCGATCAATAAATTGATTCATTTATCATGACATTTGCATCATCTTCATATCATAACATGCATTTCTTCCCGCATAACGCTTAAAAAGTCGACCAGAATAAAATTTTAGTTTTGTAGAAAGATCAGTCGAATCGATTTTCAATTGTGCGTAAAATTAGTAGGCGGAAAATTTCGAGATCGGGCTTGTAGCTGTCAGTTTTACTGGTCTACGGTTCTGGTAGTTTAACTCGGTGTGCTCGTTTAATTTTTTCAATTCCATTTGCGGTCGCATTTTGACCCGCCTAAGCCTTTTCAAACGGGAATTTTTTATTGCAAAATTTGAGCTTTACCTATATGTTTTCCAGAACTTTAGTTTGCTAGATTATTTTAACGCGTTAAGTTTATTTTTGCGTGCATTTTTGCGCTTGATTTTTTTTCATTTCAGATTATTTTTGTTTTTTTATCAAAATTAAAAAATAAATAGAGGCAAGTAATTAATCAATTTTATTTTATTTTATTTTTATTGGAAAAAAATGATTTGTACTCTTTGATCTTATCTTGATCCCAAATAAATACCTAGGAGAAATATCTAGGGGTATTTGAGGGTTTTTAATTAAATTAAAACCTTGTTTTTAGTATATATAGAAACATTGATGGCCTTGCATTGAGAGTGACAATGAGAAAATGTCGCCTCGTCCTCCAATGAGGTCTCTTTCTCATTTTCAAATAACCAACAAAGAGATAAAACATTAAAAAGAGCAGCCATCTATGAAGCATGAGTACTTTTAAAATAGTGAAGTATCGGTATTGGGTACGCACCCGTACCGGATACTCGTACCGTATTCGTGGTATTTCATTTTTTCTCATTATTTGATTTTGAATGAAATTTGTAGCTTTCTCAAATATCAATATAGTTTATTTATGTATTTTAATTTTTTTAATATTGTGTCTTATCATTATTTTTTGTTTTTTCAATTTTTTGGAGTTGTATTTTGTTATGAACATAATAATTTAGTTCTCTATTCATACATTTTATAGACAATTTTCATTTCTTATTAACGTACCCGTACCTTAATTTTTTTAAAAAATATTGTATCGCGTACCGGTACCAGTACCCGCACCGGATACGTACCCGTACCTATGCATCATAGGCAGCCATTCACTAATCCACAGTAGCGCCCTTCGCCTAATCACACATCACCCTCAGTTTGTTTTTCCCAATTTGGAAATGAAAGAAAACCCTCAGTGAAAACCATCTCCACTATTCACGTGACTTCATGGCATACTCCAAACACTTATTTTTTCCTCTACCTCAAAAAACTTGCATCTTAGAATAACACTCTTCTTACCTTCTACCATACACACTAACAACCACATAAAACCACCACTAACAACCTTCATGTGTAACAATAACAACTTGACCACTTTTTGTTCCATAATCATCACCATAAACACAACTTTCCTTCATCATAACAAACACCCTCATAACATAACACAAACCTTGCTCATATAAAAATCTCACTTTTTTACCACAAAACCACAACAAAATCATCATACACATGAAGAAGAATACATATTTTTCCTTTTTTTTGATTTCATTATCACCTTCAAAACGAGATACATCATCCTTACGTGAAAATCCTCTTAGAAAATGACCAACAACAACATTACCTAAGCTTCATCTCACAATACCCTCCATCTTCTAAAAACTACCACACAACACCATAACTCACAAACTTCAACACCACCATAATAAACCAAACATCTTTTTCTATTTCTCTATTACTCTCTTTGTGTTGTGAGTAGGGAAATAAATGGTGTCACGAGACAACAAGAAGATATCAAACAATAATCCTGGAAAAGCATTTTGTTTTTCGCGCCACTAGTAATACTTTTGAGTCGCTGTCGGAATCAGCAGATGGTCAGTTCAGATCGGAGAGGGTGTAGATTCTGCCAGTTCGCTAACCATCTTCAACATTCATAAAACACAAACTCGTTCACGTAACATCTCTGACGCCACCATCCTCCGCTGCAAAACCATTATGGTATCTTTGTTCTACTGTGTGTTTTTTTGTCTGTGATGTGTCTGACTTTCTTCTTGTTTGTTCCATTTATTTGTTTCCACACATAGATGAAGAGAGTAACGAGAAAATAAGAGTGGGATCGGGAGGGAAGGAGTTTGTTTCTTTTCTATTTGGATGGAAATGTTAAACTGAGAGAGAGATTAATGAGAGAGAAAGTTAGGGATATGAGTGAGAGATTATGAAGGGGGCGTCGTTTCTGGGCTGGCATTCCGGCCGCCCTCTGCGTGTGAGAAAAACCTGCGAATGAGAAAGGAAGAGGTTGAGAGATATAAACTTGAATATGTTGAGTTTTGTTTTTCTAGAAAGAGAGGCTTCGAGATAGAGAAGGTTGTATTGTTGTTTTTTTCCTTAAATTACTAATCTAGGCCACGTGTCAATGTTTGATTAGTGCCTTTTGAATTTTGAAAAAAAAAACTTTCTCTCTCTCTTTTCCAAATAGGGCGCCATCTCCCCCTCCCCATTTGCACATTTTACTTCTTCTTTTGTTTTATTTATTATGATTTATTTTATTTAGTTATTTTTTATATATTAATTAGGTTTAAGTGTTTTGTTGGATTGGGCTCTAGGCCCGATACAATTTGATGTATGCACTCACATATTCATGCTGGCACCACCATTTATTTTCTCTTTTGGTTTTGATTTTATTTTGATTTGTGGTTTTATATTATTATTATTATTATTATTATTATTATTATTATTATTATTATTATTATTTGCCTTATTTTCATTTATTTTCTAAATAGCAAATGTACCCCTCATCCCTTTGATTGTAATTTTTATTTAGTTGTTTGATTTTATTATTGCCTTTAGATAGTTAATTAAATGAACTAATTAAATAATCAGTCAAAAATAAAATCAACCTTTTATAAAATAGAAACACTTGGTCAACACCAAGTTTCCATCAATCCAACTTCTAAACATTTCACCATCAACCATTATAAAACCATTTTCAAAACCTCATTTCATTTCTCAATCTTTCTGCAATGCAAAATAAAACCTCAATCAAAATCGAGTGCATTTTCCCAAATAAAAACCAAAAACACATAATCATTATCAAACATATCTTCACAAATAAGATGAAAAATAAATGTGGTGTATATCACGAGCTCCTTAGATTAAGATACGGTGTGTATATATCGACTGTTTGAGCTCTCGTTATAACCCAAAAACATATATAACTCATTCAAACCATTTTGCCTCTTGGAACAACTTTCAAACTCTTTTTCAAACAAAAAATGTTTCGTCTCGAGAAGATGCAAAACAACGCCTCGTCCACACATGTGTGAGTGAGATAAGTGATGTTTTCCCGCGAATGTTGATACTCGAAATCCATTATGTTGTGATGACAATGTCCATTCCTCTAACTATTTTAGGTAAGCAATGTTTTCCGTTCGATTGCGACAACGACAAATTTCACTAAAATCGACCAACCAACAAATATTTTCTACCTATAACTTCTTTTTAATCCCCCTTTATTTTCTTTCCCCCCTTTTAATAACTAGATGATGCAAACATTTGAAAGCTACCACTAATGCCCATAACTACTAAATGGTTCCCGTTGAGTACAACAGACATGAGGGGTGCTAATATCTTCCCCTTGCGTAATCGGCTCCCGAACCCGATTTAGTTGCAACGACTATATCATTGTCGTTCTATTAGTGGTTTTATCGATCCCTTTCCCTTTTTGGGAATAAATAAAGTTCGTTGGCGATTCTGTTAGTCATTCCGTGAGCGTGCGATGCGTCCGCGAAGGTCGTATTTTTTTTGAGATGCGACACACCTATAAAACGAATAGGAAATCACATTGACTTGAGTCCTAAGCATCTTTGTCTAATAGGTCATCCTATAAGAGCAACCCTTTACATATCCAAGAGATACGAAAGCAAGTATCTGAATTGGAAAGTAAAGGAATATTAAGATAAATCTCAAGCCTTGTGATGTTCCTGTTATTTTGGTCCCTAAAAAGGATGGTAGTTGGAGAATGTGCACATATTGTAGAGCCATCAACAACATTACCATTAAATATAGGCACCATATTTGTAGGTTAAATGATTTGCTTCATTAAATATTGGGTGCATGCCTATTTTCATGAATTGATTTAAAAAGTGGCTACCATCAAATAAGAACTAGAGAGGGTGATGAATGGGAAACATATTTTAAAACAAAATATGTTTATATGAGTTAATGGTCATGCCATATGGCTTAATTAATGCACCAAGCACATTCATGCGATTAATTAACCATGTTTTAAGAAAAAATAGTTAGGGAAAATTTGTTCTTGTATATTTTGAGGACATCTTAATTTATATTAAAAATGTATAAGACCATGGTCATCATCTAAGGGTTGTTTTAGAGGTACTAAGACAAGAACATTTATATGTCAATTGGGAAAAATGTGTCTTTTGCATGAATTATGCTATTTTCTAAGGTTTTGTGGTGAGTTCCAAAATAATTTGTGTCGATGAAGAAAAGGTAAGAGCAATCCAAGAATGGCCTCAACCAAAAACTGCAAGTGAGATAAGAAGCTTTCATTGCTTAACTAGTTTTGATAGGAGGTTTGTGAAGGACTTGGTAATTTGGCAGCACCTCTTAAATAAATTGTTAAAAAAACATGTTGATTTTAAAAGGGATGATAAACAAGAAATAAAATATTTGCATCCCTTAAAGAAAAACTCAAGAAAACACCAATTTTGCACTACCAAACTTTTCAAAAAAAAATTGAAATTGGGTGTGATGTTTCTTTTATTGGGATTGGGGTTATTTTGATGCAAGAAGGCCATCCAATTATTTATTTTAGTGAGAAACTAAAAGGGGTTTCCCTTAATTACTCCATTTAAGATAAGGAAGTGTATGCCTTACGAGATCCTTGCAAACTTCGCAACATTAGCTATTGCTCAAAGAATTTGTCATTCATATTGACCATGAATATTTAAAGCAATTAACGAGGCAAGGTAAGTTGAACAAGAGGCATGCTAAGTGGATTTAATATCTTGAACAACTTCCATAGGTGATTAAGCACAAGAAAGGTAAGACCAACGTTGTGGCAGATGCACTTTCAAAAAGGTATGCTTTACTTTTTAACCTTAACACAAAAGTTTTTGGTCTCGAGCATATGAAAGGGCTATATTAAAATGTTCTTAAATTTTCTTCAAAAATGTTAGTTTGTGAACATGCAGCCTACAATGGATATTTTAGGTATAATGGCTATTTGTTTAAAAAAACGCCTATGTGTGCCCAAATATTCCATTAGAGAATTGTTTGTTAGAGAGGTACGTGAGGGGGGCCTTGTTGGAGTAAGCCCTAACAACCAATCAGTAATGTTTGTATTTGCTTTTGTATCATGACTTTGAGATATATATATATATATATATATATATATATATATATATATATATATATATATATATATATATATATATATATATATATTAAGTATGACTTAATCGTGAGACCTCATTAAACATAAGGATGTTATTCTTAAAATATTTGTTGTCAAACTTTACTGTCAAATAGAACAACAGTAATACATAGAGATTATTATGTGAGTAGACTGGTGACAATCACTCACATGTCATGGATATGAGATATCAAGTCTTCACATAGGTATAAATATTAGAAGTAATATTCATATTAGATTGACTCATCGTGAGAATATTACATAGTATGTTATGTAATGCTTATTTTACTGAAAAACTATAAGGGTTTCCATTAATTACTCCATTAAAGATAAGGAATTTTAAGCCTTAGTGAGAGCCTTGCAAACTTGGCGACATTAGATATTGCTCAAAGAATTTGTCATTCATAATGACCATGAATATTTGAAACATTTAAAGTGGCAAGGTAAAATGAACAAGAGGCATGCTAAGTGGGTTGAATTTCTTGAACAATTTCCATAGGTGATCAAGCACAAGAAAGATAAGACTAATGTTGTGGTAGATGCACTTTTAAGAATGTATGCTTTAGTTTTTATTCTTGAAACAAAAGTTTTTAGTCTCCAACATATGAAAGGGCTATATAAAAATGATCTTGAATTGTCTTCAAAAAAATTAGGATGTGAACATGCAGCCTAACAATGGATACTTTAGGTACAATGGCTATTTGTTTGAAAAAATGCCTATGTTCCCAAATATTCCATTAGAGAGTTGTTTGTTAGAGAGGCGCCTGAGGGAAGCCTTGTTGGAGTAAGACCTAATAGCCAATCAATGTTGGTTGTATTTACTTTTGTATTATGACTTTGAAATTTAAATTTGTCTATATATATATATATATATATATATATATATATATATATATCATAATAAGTAACAGACTTTAGAGCATACAACATCAGTAGTCTTCCAAATATCAGAGATTAGCTCAGCAATGGAAAATCAGTAGCATTCATTAAAAGTGCCACACAAAATAATGCTCTAGAATCAATTAGACAGACGTGCAATCATTCACAACATATTCATGCATGGCACTGAGTCAACTCATAGTTAGTAGCATACAATCCTACTAACTAATATTATCAACATAAAATCATTCACATACTTACTCATGCATAAGACAAACACTTAGCACCTAATAATAGGATATGTAAATTTCTACTAACACAAAAGCTCACATTAAAAGGGCCAAATGTCTTGCCCAATGCTCCAGCATGTGAGCACAATATTAGAACTTACTCAGATGGTTAGTACTAAACAAATACCTTTGTTGCCTTAGCAACATCGTACTACTCCCCGTTTTTGCCATAGTGGTGCAAAGGGTTAGTACATCAAATAACATCTGACTTCTTCCCAGCTGAGCCAGATTCATAAATTTGAATTGTTCGCTTCTTGAAGAACTTCATCTTGGTGATAAACTTCTTACCAGCTATAGATTCTCCAAATAATGATGCACCTTGAGCATCCCCCCCCCCCCATTTTCAAAGGAGGTGGAACAAATACCCTTGTTCTTCCGTTCTTCAGCCTCAATTCCCTTGCCAGGTGTCGCTCCCAGGATATTCATCCAGGTACAAACGCGAAAGTGGCGCGGAAAAACAGAGTCACTAACCGTGTAAATTTATCCCAAGAGAGGGAAAGGGAACACCGCATAAACCTGAGGAAGAGGGAAAGGAATGGTCATCGCAACCATAGCCTAGGTTCGGGAGTCAGTTACGCGAGGGGAAGGTGTTAGCACCCCACGCATCCATCGTACTCGATGGGATCCACGCTTGTTGTCTATTCTAAGGGTGAGTTATCCTAAAATCTATGGCTACACTAAAACGGGGGAAGGGAAAACAAAGACAGACTCGGTAGGACGTCGACGTCCTAGGCCTACGTACCCCCTTTGTGCAATGGGGAATTCAGAGTCAACGTAGTTCGGACTAAGTTCTTTTTGTGTTTTTTATGAGCGACGTTAAGCTCACGTCCGGCAGTTAGGGTCGATGCCTGTTTGCGACTCAGACGGAAAGTAACGTGCCCTTTTTGAAAATAGCCTTTAGTTTGACGATCCCGCAGGATAAAAAGGTTTAAAGTTTGTTTGTATTTTTTAGGACAGAAGTGGCTTGAGTTAGTTCATAACTCAACTTGAACCAAAGTCTATGACACGAGAACGAATGTGTCGCATGGTCGTCCCCAGTGGGACGTATGCTCAACACTCTAGAAGAGAGAATAGGGACCCCTCAATCTTCATTTCCTATGTTTAAGGCTCGTGTGCAAGGCAAGTTGACCTTATTAAGTATCTTAGAGATGTTTTGAGATGAGAAGAGGGACTCAAAAGAAAAGAAAAACACTACGGGGGGAATCTATCCTAATGTTATCATGCAAAGATGGCCCTAAGGGGAGGTTTGACTACAACCTAAGCCTAAAGAAAGGAAAAGATGAGAGGAAGAAAGAGTGAGAGTGGACATGGATAACTATCCACACCTTCAAATAACTTACCTCAGCCCCTGCATAAAAGGTTAGTACCAACAGATATAAGTGACAATAAGACAAATGAAACTCAAACAAATCAGAAACCAAAGAGAAATGATTATAAACCAAATGAAACTCAACCAAGACAGAATATGGATGACCTAAACATGAATTATGAAGTCAAAGAAGCAAACCCAAATGATGGCGTAAGTGCCTCTTCAAACAAGTAATCAGACATAGTCAAAGATGTGCATACAAGAAGACCTCAAACAAAGAGCAATCACATAATTAGTGAAACATCTTCTAAAATTACCAAATTAATTATCAAAAAAGCTCAACCAGAAACAAACATCATGTTAAAAACTCATGCAAAAATTCATAAGATAGGTCACCCAAACAATTATGCAAAGTTCAGACAAGAAACATGGTTCAATATGCAAAGGAAGAGGACTAAAATGCAATATGAAAAAGTTTTAAAAATGAGAGAAAAATATTTTAATGCAATTCAATATGTTAGTGAAGCAATGCAAAAAGAATGAACTCAAAAGCTTTTATGGATGGTGAGAAATAAAATAAACAAGTCATGGTATGCATATATGAAATAAATTCAAAAAGAAATTATTCAAATAATTATTTCAGATGCCAAAAATAAAATAAAATGACAAAATAAAATTTGAGAAAATTTTATAAAATGCTAAAAGTGACTCATGAATTTTCTCGTAATTTTTTAATGCAAAAAACTATTTTTAATGATTAAAAATGAAATGCAATAATAAAATAAAAATGTAAATAAAGAAATAAGCATGGGGTGTGCAATCAGCAATAAAAACACGTTGGAAATAGTAAAGGGCCCAAAGGAGGGGGTGGAAATAGCAAGTCCAAAGCACAAAGTCCAACAACGCAAGTCAAAGGGGCTCACATGGAATCAGTCAACTCTGAAGACCCACACACGCCACATGATCAATCATATGCTCACCAACTAGTCAATGCAATAAACAAGTATTCAAGATCTATGGCTTAGATTAATACGCACACCACAACCAATATAAACACGCACACATACAATTACTCAGTCATACAATAAGGGCACGTGATAAGCACATGGGACTTTTAATTCGCTGGCAAGGTCTCCATCACATGATTAATCAAACGCACCAAATTGAGTCAAACAATCAGAAAAGTAATCAAGATAAGAGATTAAGGTCTGAGGTACACGATAGTTAACATGGGTTAATAAACACACAACTAAATAAAATAAAAACAAAATTTAAAACGCGTGGGAACATGATGACCGCACGATCAAACCCATGGACGGTCACGATTGCGTCCCTTACCTCCAAAACCCTAGCCTCGCCGGAGACTGCACCAGACGCCGGAACTAGGGTTCCGGACATCTTCTCCGACCACCTGCAACCAAAAGAAACCCAGAACATGCAAAAGAATATACCTTCCTGACCAGAATTTCACCAGGATCTCAAATATGCAACTCAAAATCACAAACAACCAATACATAAGTCAAAACGAACGAAACAAGGGTGGATCCAAAACTTTGAAACTCACGATACAACCATACCATGCGTCCAAACTCAAAGCAAAACACATCAGAATCATCAGTGCACACCACAGATCATCATGCACGTTTAAAAAGAGAGTTTTAAGAGCATGCAAAATTGCACTAACCTGAGATTATGCAACCTTTGCCCTTGCTATTAGCTTCAAGTGATGGGTGATTTGTACTCTATAGATGCCAAGGATGAAGGTTGTGAAGGAATCTTGTGAAAAGCCCTTGTGGATTGTGAGATACAAATAAATCAAGCTTTAGGGTTGCAAACTTTGTTCTCCTCAAAATCACGTGTGTTCTTCCCTAACCAGTGCATGAGTTAGCTTAAATACTTAGGGTTAATCCACTTATAATCACTTGGGCCTTGTTAATTCCTCACTTAAAGAGTTTTGGGTGATTTTGGAAATTTGAATAATGTGAAATACACCCTCCTCCATGCATATATATCCAAACCCTCGATGATGGATCACTTATTTGACAATTGCTAATCACACCTGAATTGGATTTGGGCCTTGAGATGTCTTGGTTCATGAGTTTAGAATGATCTTGCAATTTTGCATAATGGAAAATAAGTGATGAATAAACCATGGATCCACTTGATTCAAAGGCCAAAAATGATCCTTATGGATTGTTCTTTGATGTTAGCATGTGTCTTGAAACAAAGGAATCAATTATAGGTCACTATGTCCCAGAATGCAAAAGTTGTGAAAATGGAACCATAAGGAAACCCTAAAAACCAATTTGCCTTCTTTTGATCATAACTTGAGTTTCACAAATGATATGCAGACCATCTAGTACTTGTTGGAAAGGGGAGAAAAATATCTTCAACTTTCATGTTTGAGGAAAATTCATTTGAAGCTTTCTTGATGATAAAATGTCAAGTTGAATGTAATGTAAGAACATGCCCAAAAAGGAAACTTTCAAATTATAGGTCATTTCCATATTTAGTAACTTTTGTACCAACCCTTGATTCTTGGTGAATGGTATGAAGCTTGACTCTTGAAGACCATATGAGGATGTGGGACCTTGAAACCCTTGAAGAGAACCTCAAAACTTCACAGTTGACTTCCCCTCTCACTGTTGACTTTTATCCAATTCTCCTGATTTGCAATCCATAGGCCAATTGAATCTCTCATGAACCAAACTGATGGACAATCTTCCATTCCTAGATACTTAGGGATCCAAGGAATACCATGGAATCAAGTCTTGCCCAAAAAATCAGAAATAAACTGACTTTATAGCAAACCCTAATTTTGGTACCCTCAGTCTAGGAGGAAAATAACACAGTCTCCAAATCCAAATTCCTCTAAATATGATGTGCATCCTCTCCAACAAAGATAAGATATGTCATTTGGTGATGATAAAAACCCAAGAAGCTTGCCCATTGGAGCAATAACCCCAAGAATCTCAAAACCCTAATCTCTGCACTAGTTAGGAGAGAATGATCCACCTGAGCTCTCTTGGACAATACAAGGACTCTTGCTTGACCCCTTGAGGAACATCTTCTACTCTTGAACTGCCTCAGGCACCTTGACCCCATGCTAAGAACCAATGATATGCACACATGATAATGCAAAATGAGATGAAACATAAGCCAGTTAGTACTAAAGTAAGGAGAGCAAATTTTGGGATGCTACAGCTGCCCCTATTCAATCAACTTGGTCCTGAAGGTATGGTAGCAACGGCTGTCATGCGTTCAAAGGATTCACGGGGATTGAATACCAAAAGAAACCTGAAATTTGCAATCCTCAAAGGAGGGACGACTCCCCTGGGGAACAAGCAATAAATGCTGCACTGTCACAACACGTACGAGTGTTGGAGACCAATACAAATAATGTATTGAAACGTCATGAAATAAACACAAACGAGTGTTAACTATGCTGGGGATAAACACTGACGGGTGTCAAGGAGTCAACAATATCAGATACAAACAAGGTACCGAAAAGATACACGGACGGGTGTAAAAGGATTCAATACGGACGGGTATCGAAAAGGTACACGGACGAGTGTAAAAGAGGCAAATTTACTGGGGATTGATCTCGCTGGGGAATGGAGGGCAACACGGACGGGTGCTGAAAGGACACGGACGGGCATTGGCTTAAAAAGTTCAAACACGGACGGGCGCTGAAAGGGCACGGACGGGCATCAAAAGTTAATACGGACGGGCATTGAAACAAAAGGTTCAAACACGGACGGGTGCTGAAAGGACACGGACAGGCATCAAAGGTCAATATGGACGGGCATTGAAACAAAAGGTTTAAACACGGACGGGTGCTGAAAGGACACGGACGAGCATCAAAGGTCAATACGGACGGGCATTGAAACAAAAGGTTCAAACACGGACGGGTGCTGAAAAGAACACGGACGGGTGTCAAAAGTCAACACGGACGGGCATTGGCTTAAAAGGTTCAAACACGGACGGGTGCTGGAAAGGAACACGGACGGGTGCCAAATGTCAATACGGACGGGCATTGAAACAAAGGATCAAACACGGACGGGTGCTGATAGGAACACGGGCGGGTGCCAAATGTCAATACGGACGAGCATTGAAACAAAGGTTTAAACACGGACGGGTGCTGAAAAGAACACGGACGGGTGCCAAATGTCAATACGGACGGGCATTGAAACAAAGGTTCAAACACGGACGGGTGTTGATAAGGACACGGACGGGCGTCAAAAGTCAATACGGACGGGCATTGAAATGAAATGTTCAAACACGGACGGGTACTGAAAGGAACACGGACGGGTGCCAAATGTCAATACGGACGGGCATTGAAGCAACGGTTCAAACACGGACGGGTGCTGAAAGAAACACGAACGGGTGTCTGACGGTGAAAACCCTCGAGGGAGTAAACTAAAGGACCACCTGGACGAAGGGGTAAAAATGAAATCATGGATTAACGCTCCTGGCAAACAACTCTGCAAGGGAATGCCAAATATTGCTTTGAATGACTAAACCCAACACTTGTGGCGTGAAAGTCGAATGATATTCTTCGAAATCTGCTTTTCTCCCGACGAAGGAAGACTCAAACCTGGCTTATGCTTCGGATGCCTATGTTTGAATTTTGCCGTAATGCTCCAGACGAAGTGGAAATGCTACGCATTTGAGGATGCAATGCAAATGCTTATGATATGCAAAAAGGGTCCCTCCAGCAAAATAAATGCTGGAGAGAAAAGACCAATTCTACTGGGGATGACAAAAATAAATTGTCCTCTGATTCCAGGAACTCTGCTGAGAAGGATCACACTGACCGACTCTTTGGATCCACAACTTCTGTCGGGGATGAAATCCAAAAGCATATACACTCTACCGGGGATTACACATGTTCTTTACTGAAGGTGACATCGAACCTGAGATTCCTCCTCTGCTGGGGGAGTTGAGAATGAATGCCAATAACAGAACCGGAAGTCTGTTACCGAGGATTGCCAATAACAGATGGGCTTAGGAACAGCTGGGGGAGTACAATCCTGTTGCCCTGCAACCTGACTTGTCTTTATGATCATAAGCGGCTCTTTGAACTTTTCACTTGCCCCAGACCACCAGGTCTAATGGAAGAAATCATCTCAAGATGATTTTATAGAAGACCGGGCGTTCGCACTGCCCTAGGGTCTTCAAACTCTTTGGAGAGATTTATCATATCTCGACATAACTGCCCCAGTCTTCATAATCCATGAAGTATATTACCTCAAAAGGGATTGTAATGACTTGAAAATACTCTGCTTTAGTATTTTGAACCTTGAGGAGGTGTTTTCAATTAACCATTTTCAGGAGTGGACAATCTCCCACGCTCTAGAGGTGGCCTGCCCCAATATGAGCTTTGAAGTGACTTTGCCCCTGATCTTAGAATGAATGCCCCAGAATAGCTGAATTTCGGAGAGATTTCTCGACGTGACTGCCCCAGATTGGCTACATCTTAACACGACTTACTGGGGAGAGCTCACTCTACACTGAGTCTCTTGGCAGCATGCCCTTTGGTATGCTTGTCCTTCAGAATTTTCAAGCATCCCAACTTGGCAGGATCAAGCTTCTTGACTGACGTTCACTGTGTAAGCTGCATTGATGCTTAGGCACATGTATGCAAACATAACAAGTTATTTATGAGAATGACAATCCTAATGCAACACTCATGTTAACCTTGAAGCTTTATTGAAAATGCATCGCCAAGCCTTGTGAACGAATCACTAGCTGGGATGTGACCTTGATTTTTGAATGGCAAAACAATGCGTACGTGCAATACCAACCAATCTTATTAGCACAACTCATAGGAGTCAGGAACGCTATCCTGTTGAAATACGCTTTCGGAATAAACATTGTTTCAATTAGGACTTTTAAGGGTTGTAACGTGGTCTGGTTCACGGTTTCGGAAAAAGGATTTATGGCTCAAAATTTATCGGTGCCCACCCACTCTCTGTGATGTTCTCCAGTCCTATGTTCAGTTAATCTGACCCAAACGCTCACCTCTCAAAAGGTTTATGATCTTTAAGGAACCTATGCCACTAATGGTTTGGCACCTAAGGGAGTTTTGGAATGACAGTCACCCCTTTTTATCCTCTGTGTCTGTAATCACACGAATTTGTTCTTATCGAGGATTTTCTTTTGTAATGCTTTTTGCTTTTTCTTTCTTTTGCTTTTTTGATCCCTAATTTTTGCCTGGACTGACTCTTTTGAGTTTTTCGATTTTGAAGTCCAGCGGGACGCCCTAACTTTTGCCTAAGTCGCTTATTTTCAAGTCTCGACTTAGCGGGCTTTCTTCTTTTTTTTTTATTCCCCTTTTTGAACAAAGCGTGTGACACTGGTTGTCTTACTTGCTTGACAGGGTTATGACTGCCTCACTCCTCGGTTGTTGATGGATAACCATTGTGGTTTCGCATCTCTTGACCTCTTAACGGTGGGATAGAAGGTAATGGTTCCTCGGATGCACACTCTCCTTGAAATTTGAATGCTCGGTCAAACTAACTGACACCTACCCTGCCCCTGGGTTAAGTATGAGGGTTTTTTCGTATGAAAGAAACTCCTACTTCAAAGCTCAAAGGGGTTGACGAGGGTCTATCTCCCTTATATCTCCAGTGTTTAGGGGTTTGAAATAATTCATGTACATCCTCAACAGGATTCTATCCTCGAACGTACAACCAGAGATTTTGCGTTTTCATCTCATCATCCTCCCTCGAGAGTTCTAGACAAGAAAATTAGTATTGCAGTGCATATAAACATTTAAGAGTGAACACAAATGGATTACTTCAAGGAAAACATACTCATTGCATTAATATCATCATTTAAAAACAAACAAGTCTTACATGCATACAATGCTTTAACAAGAAATGAAAAACAACGAATGAAAATGCAGTAAAGAAGCCGAAGATTGCCATTGCTGAGGAAGCTTGATTCTATCTGGACGTACTTGCAGACTGAGTGCTTATTTGAGAAAGGAGGCTTCAATTGATGTACATATCATCTTCAGTGAATGTAATGATCTCTAAGTCTACCAGGTCCGGCACCTTGTGCTTGAACACGTTGCAGTTTTCAATTGAATGACCCCGTGTGTCTGAGTGATATTCACATCTGGCATCCAGATCATAATCAGGAGGAATAGGGTCGGGAACAGGCTTGGCATCCCTTAGTTGAACCAAAGAACTTTCAAGTAGACGGGAAAGAACATGGCTGTGAGGAACAGGGAGTGGATCAAACCTTCTCTCAGGCCTTCGTGATTTTTGTTGTCTCTTTCCAGAGCAGTTCTCTTGTTGACCCTGATTCGAGCGCATAATCTTTTCAGGCAATTTTCTCTTCAGACTTGGTCGAGGCGTAGGCAACATTTGCGGATGTGGGGATTCTAAGACCAAGGACTGCAAGAAATGCCCCTGACCTGATGTGGCTTTGGGAGAAGCAACGGGGATACCCACTTCTTTTTCAACAGCTAGAGTGGGACCACCTTGTATGCTTACGCCACTTGGTGTGAATTCAATTTTCCTCGAACCAATCAGATCCTGGACAGCGTGCTGAAGGGCCCTACACTTCTCCACAGTATGCCCTGGTGCCCCAGAATGGAAATCACAACGGGCTCTTGCATTGTAGCCTGGTGGGGGATTACCGGTAAGAGGAGCCAAAGTCCTTTTCTGTACCAGTTGCAACTGAAGGAGATGCTGCAATAGCTGAGAATATGGTATAGGGACTGGATGAAAAACTCTTTCAGGCTGTTTTGGTCTCTGTGCACACTTTTTATTCTTAGGCTTATCTTGAGAGATAAGACCTGGTTGCTGTTGGGAAAGTTCTGGAACCTCAGCTTGTGGAAGAGGTTCACGAGGCAGTCCACGATCCAGTTCAAATCCCAAAGAGATGGAAGGAGTAAGGATCTCTGTCGCGGAAGCGAGCACATGACTGTTTTCCTTCTTTAACACTGTTTTCAATATTTCCATGACCAAACCCATCTGAGTTTTCATCTGATTGACCTCCTCCCTCAGCATCTTCTGGTCTTGCATGAGAGTTTGCATATTCCCCATAAACTGCCCCATCTGGCCTTGCATTTCCCTCAACTCAGCTTGAATTTGCTCCATGATCAACTCTTGAATGGCCTGAGGAGTTAGGTCTGCAATTCTGAGATTAGCCAGATCAGAATAAGAATAACCATCCTTGAACACCTGTTATGCACAATGATCATGAATATGCAAATGCAAATGAACATGTTTAAAAAATTCGCAGGGCGATCCACCCCTTGATTCCAGTATAATAATAAGATAGAATGGGACTTCTGCTCATATATTAAGAAAACTAGAGGAAACCAATTGTCAACAATCACAACCCAAGATAGTAAGTCTGAACACAATAATCATGGATCCCAACCAACAAGCCTGGTGGTGATCCAAATACAACAGAGAGGAAAGGAACTACGTCATGTCATCAAAGTCCACAAGTGCCAATTCCCCAGGTTCTGCCATAGAAACAACCTTGTGAACAGTATCCAAAAAAAGTGATGGGAACTTGTACACTATGATGTTCTTTATCTTCTCAGTACTCATCCTTAATAGTCTTCAAAAACTAGAATCAAAGTTAGGATGCAGCCCTGCAAATGAATAAACATGTCAGGATGCAAAAATGATGATGCAAATGAACACATGGGATCAAGGATGCCCCACAGACTGGACAACTGCTGCACTGAATAACTGTATAATCTCAAAGGTCTACCCAAATACCCAGAATTCCAAAATAACCATAGTGCCACACTGATAAATCTGCTGACCAGAAAACCGGGTATGTTGAAGGTCGAGGTTACCTGCAAACCTGTAAACACCCTGCCCTCTCACATGTGGGTACTAGAAAGCCGATGATCGTCAATATCACGGGCTCTCAGGTCGAGAAATGATGATACATTCACCATTTTTGGTTTGGCATCATCACCAATCGAGGAGGCCTCAACTGATTCCCCTCAAAAAGAAAACATCCTATGGTAAGTCCTCAGTTTCGGCACTGAGGTCGAGAAGCAATAGAACATTCATCCCTCGGGGTACAGTACTATTGCCAATCGAGGAGTGCTTCCACTGATTCTTTTCCAAAAGGAAACCCTATAGCAAGTTCCCAGCATTGGGTCCTCGGATCGACATGTGTAATGGGTTTGCCATTTCTGGTCTGCCATTATCACGTCTCGGGAGGAGTGCCGTTACTGAGTCCTCGAGAATGGTCGCCAGAGTCGACAGTTTTCCAGGTTACATTCAATCTTCTGCACCAATGCGCAGGATAGAACATTACCAAAGAGAACCTCGTCTGGATGTGGAGTTTTCATGTATACTACGTCTGGCCAAATGCCACACGAGTCACACTACTTGCCACGCTAATCCTACGTGTATGCTCAAGCCTGGGTATTGGGCTTATCTCTCAGAACTCCTAACCCGCCAAACAGAAAAACAGTGCAGTAGCTGATAATAATATTCAATGCAGAAAATGCGGTAAAAATAAAATACAACAAATAAAGCAAAACAGAAACAAAAACACCCAAAGAGAACAAAGACAAGCAAGCGCTAGGATTGACTCGCTTAGGGGTGAACCAGCATAGGTTAACCATGTCCCCAGCAGAGTCGCCAGCTGTCGCTCCCAGGATTTTCATCCAGGTACAAACGCGAAAGTGGCGCGGAAAAATAGAGTCGCCAGCCGTGTAAATTTATCCCAAGAGAGGGAAAGGGAACACCGTATAAACCTGAGGAAGAGGGAAAGGAATGGTCATCGTAACCATAGCCTGGGTTCGGGAGTCGGTTACGCGAGGGGAAGGTGCTAGCACCCCATGTGTCCATCGTACTCGATGGGATCCATGCTTGTTGTCTATTCTAAGGGTGAGTTATCCTAAAATCTATGGCTACACTAAAACGGGGGAAGGGAAAACAAAGACAGACTCGGTAGGACGTCGACGTCCTAGGCCTACGTACCCCCTTTGTGCAATGGGGAATTCAGAGTCAACGTAGTTCGGACCAAGTTCTTTTTGTGTTTTTTATGAGCGACGTTAAGCTCGCGTCCGGCAGTTAGGGTCGATGCCTGTTTGCGACTCAGACGGAAAGTAACGTGCCCTTTTTGAAAATAGCCTTTAGTTTGACGATCCCGCAGGATAAAAAAGTTTGAAGTTTGTTTGTATTTTTTAGGACAGAAGTGACTTGAGTTAGTTCATAACTCAACTTGAACTAAAGTCTATGACACGGGAACGAATGCGTCGCATGGTCGGCCCCAATGGGACGTATGCTCAACACTCTAGAAGAGAGAAAGGGGACCCCTCAATCTTCATTTCCTATGTTTAAAGCTCGTGTGCAAGGCAAGTTGACCTTATTAAGTATCTTAGAGATGTTTTGAGATGAGAAGAGGGACTCAAAAGAAAAGAAAAACACTACGGGGGGAATCTATCCTAATGTTATCATGCAAAGATTGCCCTAAGGGGAGGTTTGACAATAACCTAAGCCTAAATAAAGGAAAATATGAGAGGAAGAAAGAGTGAGAGTAGACATGGATAACTATCCACACCTTCAAATAACTTACCTCAGCCCCTGCATAAAAGGTTAGTACCAACAGATATAAGTGACAATAAGACAAATGAAACTCAAACAAATCAGAAACCAAAGAGAAATGATTATAAACCAAATGAAACTCAACCAAGACAGAATATGGATGACCTAAACATGAATTATGAAGTCAAAGAAGCAAACCCAAATGATGGCACAAGTGCCTCTTCAAACAAGTAATCAGACATAGTCAAAGATGTGCATACAAGAAGACCTCAAACAAAGAGCAATCACATAATTAGTGAAACATCTTCTAAAATTACCAAATTAATTATCAAAATAGCTCAACCAGAAACAAACATCATGTTAAAAACTCATGCAAAAATTCATAAGATAGGTCACCCAAACAATTATGCAAAGTTCAGACAAGAAACATGGTTCAATATGCAAAGGAGGAGGACTAAAATGCCATATGAAAAAGTTTTAAAAATGAGAGAAAAATATTTTAATGCAATTCAATATGTTGGTGAAGCAATGCAAAAAGAATGAACTCAAAAGGTTTTATGGATGGTGAGAAATAAAATAAACAAGTCATGGTATGCATATATGAAATAAATTCAAAAAGAAATTATTCAAATAATTATTTCAGACGCCAAAAATAAAATAAAATGACAAAATAAAATTTTAGAAAATTTTATAAAATGCTAAAAGTGACTCATGAATTTTCTCGTAATTTTTTAATGCAAAAAACTATTTTTAATGATAAAAAATAAAATGCAATAATAAAATAAAAATGTAAATAAAGAGGCAAAATAATCTTTTTCACCCCTTAACTTTGTTTCAGGGTCCAATTTGTTCCCTTAACTTTAAAAAGTGGCAAATTCGTCCCTTAACTTTTTAAATGGTGTCACGTTAATCCTTCCGTCTAATTCCGTTAGTCAAAGGTTGAAAATAGGTGCCACGTAGTTCCAGGTGGACTTTATGTGGGTGACGTGGAAATAAGGCCATGTTTAAACAAATTGAAGTAGCTTTTCATCACCACCCGCCTACGAAAACCAGTTTTTTCAGAAGCATACATACATACACACCCTTAACACTATTTGATCAACTCCCTCTCTCATAAAAAATAACTTCATTCATATATAACCATCAACCATCATAAGCTGAAGAAAAAAAACCTAGACTTTATCCTCTATAACCAACATAAAACTTCACTCTTTCTCCTTCATAAACATCGAACAATAACTTACAAACCTCCATTTTTTCACCAAACGAACCTTACGACAATACCATTCTCACCACCTCAAAACAATTTTGGGACCGCCTGCAACGTCATCATCACGTCAGAGCTACAACAAAATAATTTCATCATTGTTTCTTCCACAAAAACACAACCAACAGTAATGCCTCCACATCTTCACGTCAACGTACACAACCGACACAACTCCAACCACCAAACCGCATAGCTTCGACATCTAAACAACACCGCAATCACTTCAGATCTGCGTTCGAACCACAACGACGACTTCATGTAAGTGACAAGCTAAACATGTGAGTGACTACGTTTGTATAGAAACCAGGTCATAACAGTCACACTAAGTATATGACTACCCTTCAGTTGACTACCCACTATCGTCCAATGTTCGTCATCCAAAATATGACTACCCTTCATCCAAAACAAGAATGCCAAAAACAAGGTTGGTATTTATTCTTCTATAAATAATGGATAATATTTTTCATACTTGTTTTTACAATATTTACTCTACTTGACATTGCCTTACTTGACATCCAAAACAAGGCAGCCTTTGTCACCTTACTGTTAACTATGTCTTTGTTAAGTGCTAAGGCCAATAAATCACACTTTGTAACAATAAGAAGTTCTAGCACTGCTTCCTAATAAGACCATAAATACAACAAAAGGTGTTATACATGTATGCTTGTATACTTAATTGGATGAAAAATAAATGATGATTCTATATACATGTTAATCTCTGACATGCAATATAAATACACATAAACCACAACAACAAAAGGAAAAACAAGTCATGAACATGCAAATCAACACAATTAGATAATTATAAAACATAAGAAAAAGCAACAGTGTGCTCATATAAACAGAAGAAGATGACACAAACCCAGTTCTCTTTGCCCAAGTCTTCAACTCTTTAGGATTATGATCTCTTCTAGGAACAAAAGGTTCAATTTTTATACCATTACTAGAAAGTTCCTTCTTTTTCCTATTGCCACCTCTCATAACTCTCCCCTTATCTAAATTTTTCGAGCTTAACCCAGTTTCTATTTTAGCTTTTTCCTTTGAAAATTGCATTGAAAACTCAAATAAATTCAACCCAATATAATGCAAAGAAAAAAGATAGTAACTTTACTACGAGGCGAAGCATGAGGCTTCACACTACAGCAAGAGAAAAAACAAACTCCAGATGAAGAGACAGAGAGTAGAAGCAAAGGTACGGTGAAAATGGCGACAAGTTTAACTCAGTGCAGTTAGCAAGTTTCTATCATAAGATGTGTGAGTGAAAGTTTTTGACATGTTTGATGTTGACAACGTAACAAACTAATTTAGGAGGTGAATTTTGAGATGGAAGCTGTCTGAATCTTAATTATATTGTTTTAGTTTTCTTTATTGGTGGAAAGTGGAAACTGATACTACAACAACGTAGCAGTGAGAATATGCTAAGAAAGAAGAAGATGCTGTTTCAAATCCATGTCACCTGCCACGTAAGAAAGAATAAACAGACGTTTGAGTCAACTAACGGCAAGGACTACTTTGACACCTTTTTAAAAGTTAAGGGACGAACTTGCCACTTTTTAAATGTAAGGGACCAAACTGGACCTTGGCATAAAGTTAAGGGACAAAAAATGTTATTTTGCCAAATAAAGAAATAAGCATGGGGTGTGCAATCAGCAATAAAAACACGTTGGAAATAGTAAAGGGCCCAAAGGAGGGGGTGGAAATAGTAAGTCCAAAGCACAAAGTTCAACATCGCAAGTCAAAGGGGCTCACATGGAATCAGTCAACTCTGAAGACCCACACACGCCACATGATCAATCATACGCTCACCAACCAGTCAATGCAATAAACAAGTATTCAAGATCTATGGCTCAGATTAATACGCACACCCCAACCAATATAAACACGCACACATACAATTACTCAGTCATACAATAAGGGCACGTGATAAGCACATGGGACTTTTAATTCGCTGACAAGGTCTTCATCACATGATTAATCAAATGCACCAAATTGAGTCACACAATCAGAAAAGTAATCAAGATGAGAGATTAAGGTCTGAGGTACACGATAGTTAACATGGGGTAATAAACACACAACTAAATAAAATAAAAACAAAATTTAAAACGCGTGGGAACATGATGACCGCACGATCAAACCCATGGACGGTCACGATTGCGTCCCTTACCTCCAAAACCCTAGCCTCGCCGGAGACTGCACCAGACGCCGGAACTAGGGTTCCGGTAGTCTTCTCCGACCACCTGCAACCAAAAGAAACCCAGAACGTGCAAAAGAATATACCTTCCTGACCAGAATTTCACCAGGATCTCAAATATTCAACTCAAAATCACAAACAACCAATACATAAGTCAAAACGAACGAAACAAGGGTGGATCCAAAACTTTGAAACTCACGATACAACCATACCATGCATCCAAACTCAAAGCAAAACACATCAGAATCATCAGTGCACACCACAGATCATCATGCACGTTTAAAAAGAGAGTTTTAAGAGCATGCAAAATTGCACTAACCTGAGATTATGCAACCTTTTCCCTTGCTATTAGCTTCAAGTGATGGGTGATTTGTACTCTATAGATGCCAAGGATGAAGGTTGTGAAGGAATCTTGTGAAAAGCCCTTGTGGATTGTGAGATACGAATCAATCAAGCTTTAGGGTTGCAAACTTTGTTCTCCTTAAAATCACGTGTGTTCTTCCCTAACAAGTGCATGAGTTAGCTTAAATACTTAGGGTTAATCCACTGATAATCACTTGGGCCTTGTTAATTCCTCACTTAAAGAGTTTTGGGTGATTTTGGAAATTTGAATAATGTGAAATACACCCTCCTCTATGCATGTATATCCAAACCCTCGATGATGGATCACTTATTTGATAATTGCTAATTGCACCTGAATTGGATTTGGGCCTTGAGATGTCTTGGTTCATGAGTTTAGAATGATCTTGCAATTTTGCATAATGGAAAATAAGTGATGAATAAACCATGGATCCACTTGATTCAAAGGCCAAAAATGATCCTGATGGATTGTTCTTTGATGTTAGCATGTGGCTTAAAACAAAGGAATCAATTATAGGTCACTATGTCCCAGAATGCAAAAGTTGTGAAAATGGAACCATAAGGAAACCCTAAAAACCACTTTGTCTTCTTTTGATCATAACTTGAGTTTCACAAATGACATAGAGACCATCTAGTACTTTTTGGAAAGGGGAGAAAAATATCTTCAACTTTCATGTTTGAGGAAAATTCATTTGAAGCTTCCTTGATGATGAAAAGTCAAGTTGAATGTAATGTAAGAACATGCCCAAAAAGGAAACTTTCAAATTATAGGTCATTTCCATATTTAGTAACTTTTGTACCAACCCTTGATTCTTGGTGAATGGTATGAAGCTTAACTCTTGAAGACCATATGAGGATGTGGGACCTTGAAACCCTTGAAGAGAACCTCAAAACTTCACAGTTGACTTCCCCTCTCACTGTTGACTTTTATCCAATTCTCCTGATTTGCAATCCATTGGCCAATTGAATCTCTCATGAACCAAACTGATGGACAATCTTCCATTCCTAGATACTTAGGGATCCAAGGAATACCATGGAATCAAGTCTTGCCCAAAAAATCAGAAATAAACTGACTTTATAGCAAACCCTAATTTTGGTACCCTCAGTCTAGGTGGAAAATAGCACAGTCTCCAAATCCAAATTCCTCTGAATATGATGTGCATCCTCTCCAACAAAGATAAGATATGTCATTTGGTGATGATAAAAACCCAAGAAGCTTGCCCATTGGAGCAATAACCCCAAGAATCTCAAAACCCTAATCTCTGCACTGGTTAGGAGAGAGTGATCCACCTGAGCTCTCTTGGACAATACAAGGACTCTTGCTTGACCCCTTGAGGAACATCTTCTACTCTTGAACTGCCTCAGGCACCTTGACCCCATGCTAAGAACCAATGATATGCACACATGATAATGCAAAATGAGATGAAACATAAGCCAGTTAGTACTAAAGTAAGGAGAGCAAATTTTGGGGTGCTACACCAGGGTATTTCTTCTTTGAAGCTTCAATCCTTTTACTCATGATGATCAGCACACACACTTGAATATATGTGCATCATAGATAATATGAGACATATATTAACTAGGTCTCCTTGCACGTTTCCCAATCTTTGGTTTCTACAGGATCCCCAATATGCACACTCCAAGTGCACTTCTTAACTTTTCAAAGCGGATAACATCCAATGGCTTAGTGAAAATATTTTCTTGTTGTTTGTCAGGTGTTATGCGCTCTTGATCGACCACTTTATCTTCCATAACATCCCTAATGAAATGATGACACATTTCAATGTGCTTGGTATGCTGTGTTGAACAGGATTTTTTGAAATATTGATAGCACTTAAGTTATCACTGAACAATGTCATGACATCATGTTCGACATTATACTCCTTCAGCATTAATTATCTAGAGTAATTGTGTGCAACTGCTTCCAGCAACAACATACTCAACTTCAGCAGTAGATAATGAGACACAACTTTGCTTCTTGCTGATCCAAAAAATCAGATTTTTGCCAAGAAAGAAACATCCCCCCGATGTACTTTTTCTGTCATCATCACTTCCAGCCCAATTTGCATCACAATATCCTACCAAAATGGGATTTTTATCATGAGAGTATAAGATTCCATTGTCATAGTCCCATTTATGTACTTTAATATTCTTTTCACTTGAGTAAGATGACTAGCCTTAGGATTGACTTGGTACCTAAAACATACACCTACAGCAAATGTGATTTCAGGTCTGCTAGTTGTGAGATATAGCTAACTTAATATCATACTATTGTATATACTTTGATCAACATCAACTCTATTTTCATCCCTAGAAAGCTTCAAGTGAGTTGCAACAGGAGTTCTCGCATGGATTGCATTGTCAAGACCAAACTTCTTCATTATTCTCTTAGCATACTTGCTTTGAGACACAAAAGTATTTTCTTCCATTTGCATTACTTGAAGACCAAGAAAGTGAGTGAGTTCTCCCACAAGACTCATCTTAAACTCAGATTGCATTTGTTGAATAAAATGTTACATCATTGTGTCAGACATCCCACCAAAAAATATGTCATCCACATAGTTTTGGGCTAGCGTAAGCTTCCCTCCATCATTCTTCACAAATATAGTTTTGTTTATTCCTCCTCTATTGTATCCATTGTTGATCAAGAACTCAGATAATCTTTCATACCATGCTCTTGGAGCTTGTTTCAAGCAATATAGATCTTTATTCAATTTGTAAACATGAGCTGGAGAGTTTGGATCAGTGAACCCCTTAGGTTGCTCCACATAGACCTCTTCATTGAGATACCCGTTTAGAAAGGCATTTTTAACATCCATTTGAAACAGTTTGAATTTCAGCATGCAAGAAATTCCTAGCAATAATCTAATGGATTCCAGTCTGGCTACTGGGGAAAATGTCTCATCAAAGTTAACTCCTTCTATTTAAGTATACCCTTAAGCAACTAACCTTGCCTTATTCCCTGTCAGGTTACCACTTTCATCAGATTTGTTCTTATAAATTCATTTGGTACCAATGACGTTCACATATTCAAGTCTAGGAACTAGCTCCCATACCTTGTTTCTTTCGAACTGGCAAAGTTCTTCTTGCATAACATTAATCCAAAATTCATCAGTAAATGATTCCTTTATGTTCTTGGGCTCAATCTTAGAGATAAAGCATGAATTAGCAATACTTTCTCTTGATCTTGTTATAACTCCTTCATTAAGATTTCCTATGATATTCTCAATAGGATGATCCTTCTGAACCCTGATTGATGGTCCCTTGATGATTTGAAGATCATCAAAAATTTTGATCTCATGCATAATGTCGGACTCTTTGGGTGGGACATTGTCTGGGACATCAATTTATTGAGGAGGAAATTCATCTTATTCTTCTTCTTCCTTATCTTCACGAGTTTCATCAATGACCATATTTATGGATTCCGACATAGTCTAGGTGCGCTTGTTATACACTCTATAAGCTTTGTTGTTTGTAGAGTATCCACTGAAGATTTCTTCATCACTCTTGGGATCTATATTTCTTCTTTGTTCTCGATCTGCCAAGATGTAGCACCTGCTCCCAAAGACATGGAAGTATTTGACATTTGGCTTTATCCCTTTCCACAACTCATATTGAGTCTCTTTAGTCCCAGATCTAATGGTTACTCTATTATGAATGTGGTAGGTTATGTTCATTTCTTCAGCCCATAAATAGTAAGGAAGTTTCTTGTCATGTAACATAACTCTGAGTGACTCTTGAAGAGTTTTATTCTTCATTTCCACCATCCCATTTTGCTGAGGATTGATAGGAGCTAAGAATTCATGACCAATACCTTCTGAAGCACAATACTCAAAGAACTTAGAGTTTTTAAACTACGTCTCATGGTCACTTCTGATTTTTACTATCCCAATCCCTTTTTCTCTTTGAAGAAGTTAACATATCTCTTTGAACACCTCGATTGTGTTAAATTTTTCTCTAATGAACTTTAACCAAGTGAACCTTGAGTAGTCATCAACACTCACAAAGACATACCTTTTACCTCATAGACTTTCTACTTGCATAGGCCCAATCAAGTCCATATGCAATAGTTCAAGAACCTTTATAGTGGCAAGATGCTAGAGCTTCTTGTGCGGCTTCTTAGTCAGGTTGCCTATTTGGCATTCTTTACATCCTTTACCTTCTTCAGTCTTGAGTTTAAGCAATCTCTTTATAGCATCTTCAGAAACAATCTTCTTCATGCTCTTGAGATTGAGATGACCAATTTTTTTATGCCATAGCTTGGTCTCATCAACTTTTATCATCAGGTAAGTTGATGGATCTTCTTTGCTCTGAGATGTCCACATATACTAGTTATCCTTATACATTGAGCCTTTCTAATCATTTCTTTCCCTTGGTTGAAGATAACACATTCTGACTTGTTGAAGCTAACTTTAAGACTTTAATCACATAGTTAACTTGTATTAATCAAGTTAGCAGTCAGACCTTCTACCAGCAACATATTCTCAAGTCTAGGAAAACCAGGACACACTAGTTTGCATATGCCCTTGATTCTACCTTTTACACCATCACCAAGAGTAACATAATCATTTAAGTAATGTTTTAGATTTTCAAGATAAAACTTTTCCCCTGTCATATGTTTGGGATATCCCATATCAAATAACCAATATTCTCTAGAAGATACTCTAAGGGAATATGAGAATTATGACTTCCACTTTGGGTTTCCACACCTTCTTTGTTTTAACTTTCTTTTCTTTCCTTTTGAGCCATGGTTGACTATAGGGTCGAGGATAGCCCTACAGTTTGTAACAATTAGGCCTTATGTGCCCATATTTACCATTGTGATGACATATTCTATTAGAGCTCTTGTAACTCTTATGTTGAGGATGCGGATGTTGAGCACAATGCTAGAACATATGGCCCTTCTTATTGATAAGGTTGTAGTTAAACCCCATTGCTACTAGATTTCTTGACTTATTTCCTTCTATCTGGATTTCTTCTAGCAATTTAGAACATGTCTTCAACCTTAACTTCTTCCCATCTTCCACAATTTCATCTAACAAGTCAGAGCCTTTATTCAATATCTCATAAGTTTTTATGGTGTCCTCAAGTTTGGATATTAACATTGAAATTTATTCTTTCAGAGTTGTGATGGTAGTAGCAAGTTTCTCTATATCTTGATGAAGAACACTTATTGTTTTCTTTTCTCTCTCTATTTTAATACAAGCTTCCTCCCATTTGGTGATCAAAAGCCTAAATGAAGCAGCTATCTCTTCATCAAATAAGTCATCATCACTAGACTAACCCTCAACATCATGCTTACCAATATATGCCATTACGTTGTTAGCAGTCTCTCCATCATTTTCATTGTTAGATTCAGACCAAGTGATTGACAATCCCAACTTCTGTTTCTTCAAGAAGGTAGGACATTCAGTTTTAAAGTGACCATTCCCTTCACACTCGAAGCATTGAATCCATTTTCCTATGTACTTGAAACCGGTGTCGGACCCTTTATCTTTGACATTTTTCATCCACTTCCTGTCTAGGTTCTTCAAGGATTTGCTGAACTTTTTCCCAAGAAGAGCTATAGCATATGACAGACTTTCTTCTTTATCACTATGATCTCCTTCGTTATTGGAGACAAAGGCTATACATTTTTTCTTCTTCTCTTACCTATCATTGATGGACATCTCAAAAGTTTGTAGGGAACCAATGAGTTCATCAACATTAATAATGCTTGAGTCCTGAGCTTCTTAAATAGCAGTTACTTTCATATTGACAGACTTATTCTTCTTCATTCATCCTCAGATTCTCAAACTTAGTGGTAAGTATTTGCAGCCTTGACATACGAACTTTGGATGTGCCTTCATGTGCAGTTTTCGAGAATCTCTCATGCTTCTTTAGCTTTTGAACATGTGTTGATCAACCTGAACATGTTCTTCTCTACACCATTGAAGATGGAATTCAAAGCCTTGGATTTTCCCAGAGCTTCCTCATCTTCAGCATCAGTCCATTCAGCTTCTTGTTTCAGGCTAGTAGTTTCATCTTCAGAAGTAATCATTGGATGTTTCCACCCTTTTATCATAGATTCCCATGCTTTGTTACTCATGGATTTAAGAAAGGCGACCATCATAGACTTCCAATAATCATAGTTGGTTCCATCCAAAACGGGTGGTTTGTTGACTGATCCTCCATCTTTCATTATGTCCATTTGAGTAGAATTTATCTTCCCTGAAACTCACCCAACAAGCTAGGGTTCCTGCTCTGATGCCAATTGAAATTTTGTTCCTCAGGGGACAGATGTCGAACACAATATTCTAGACAACTAATTTGACAAGATAAACCAGAACTGCAATAATTAATATTGATTAATTTGTATAAGATGGTAGAGTAGGAAAGCAATAAAGAATACAAAATTGGTAACCCAATTCGATGCAAACAACACCTACGTCTGGAGGGTTGACTTCAAACCCAAAAAAGGAAATTCACTATTAGTAGCTTAGTACAATTAGTTTTACAAGCAACAACAAACCTTATGTTGTTTAATGTCTCTTCCTAACACTACCCAATGACTTTCTCTTTAGGACTCCCCCTAAATATGAGAAACCCTCTAACTTTCTCTCAATCACTAAACCCTAGTGATTAAAATGTCGAATATTATAACTCAACTAGACAAACCTTTTATGCCAAGTTACTGAAACATAGAGGTATACATAAAGATGTTGAATTTAAAACTCAACTAGCCAAACATTTTATGCCAAGTTACTGAAACATAGAGGTGTACATAGGACTCTTGTAAACCCTCGCACTCTAAAATCTTCAATGTGAATGCTTGCTTTCCAATGTAGGTTTGAGCTCCTTATATAGCATGATAACTTTGGACTTTCCCCTTGGATAATAGCTTTAAATTCATTCAGAATTAATGCAGAATCTGTTGGATATTATCAGTTCCATAAATCTCTCCAATAAGATATGATTTGTTTCAATTTAAATTCAAATTTAAATATGAATCAATCTTTCGTCCAGCTGTAAAACAAATCACCTAATCATATTGCTAAGCCAATTAGTAATAAAATTTGATCTAATCTTTGACCAGAAAGTCTTCCAAAACGCAATAGCAATGAGCTGTTGCGCAAGGCCCAAATGTCGTACCAACATGTTGTGACATCGCATTTAGCATGTGTCCCTTCTGCACCTCCATATAGCTTAAGCAATCTAGATTAATCTTGAACACTTCTTCATGTTTTTGTTTTGCAAAATGCAGTCAATCCAAAAGGAACATCATGTTTATTACCCTCGCCTAACATTTCTTTTTTGAAACATAAATATTGAAAAGTTAAGGCATATTTTGTGAAGAAATTTCATGAGCAAGTAAAATTGCAAATTGAGAAGAAAAATTAAATTTATGCTAAGTATGCCAACAAAGGGAGGAAAATAGTGGTTTTTGAACTCGATGATTGGACTTAGGTACATAAGACGAAAAAAAAGATTTCATACCCAAGGGAAATTCAAACTTCAACCAAGAATTGATGATGGACCATTTCAAGTTCTTGAATGGATAAATAACATCACTTACAAACTTGAGCAATTTGATGAATATGGTGTAAGTGTTACCATTAATGTAGTTGATTTGTCTATTTTTGATGTAGGTGAAGACAATTTCAATTCAAGGTCGATTTTTCTTCAAGATGGAAGGGATGATGAGGACATAGTTATCAGGGATGCTAATGAAGCAATTCAAGGATTAGGAGGATCAATGACAAAAATGCATGCCAAGAAAGCTAATAATACCTTAAAACAAATAGCGATAACCATCATAGAAGCAAGGTCAACAATAGAAGATTTTGAGGGCAAAATAGCCATTTACATAATTTTGTCATACAACTCATCTAACTTAGTTCTATTTATTTTTTAATTAAAATAAAGAGTTTGTGTTAATAAGGCACAAACTATGCTTATGTGTGTTTACTTTTGTAAGCCAGTGACAAGCCTCCACCATAGTAACTAGGCAAGTGACATGGAAACTGATTTAAATTTTGTTTTTTTATTTAAGTTACAAGACATTAAATGAATGAAGATAACAAGAAAAGAGGAAAAGGTATTGCAAATCAAAGAAGAGGAAGTAAAGGAGAAAATGAAATTCAATGCATTGTCTCCTCCTTGAATGTATTATCTCCAATAAGTATTTTTCTCCATTAAAAGCTACAATAATCAGCCACCATTTTACTTAATGTTTCTTTTATTCCATTGTTTTGTAACCTAAGTTGTGATTTAAGTTTGCATTGGATGCCTTTTCCTTCCAATTTACGCTTTTTCTTGTTCTTGTCAACTTTCTACATGTAAATCAAGTCGAGAAATCTATGTGCAAATCCACATATGATGCGCCAATTAATAAAATAAGGCAAGTTTATTTTTAGCAAAATATTTCTTATTGAGAATAGTGAGTTAAGTTCATCTTTGGTTTGGGATTGGACAAACATTGGTCTTATAAAAAATTTACAATTCTTGTGGTGATCATCCTTCCATAAGGCTTATCTTCTAGGATTAGAAGAATGGTGTATCCCTTGTCTAAAGTTTTCACCCATTTCTTTTACATTGTCTTATTACAAAATTCACCAATATGTCTATTTACCATAACTATTCAAAAATTATTTATATATTCATAGGAAAATATAAATGTGTCTAAGAGAATCAAAATAACACGTAAAATAAACCTCCATATTCGACCTTTAATCAAAATGGCTCAAAAATCTCAATGTATGAGTCATCAAGGACTTAGTGCTAATTTTTTAAAAGTAATTTCGATTTAAATTTTTATAAGTTGTTGAATTTCAAACTGGTCGAACTGGGCCAAAATAAATAAAAAATACAAAAAATCTTGTTGACATGTACTAGTATTTGGACTTGAATTTCAAAATGACCCAGTTTTTTATTGAATCGTAATTAACCGATTAATCAATCCAAACCAAACCGAGAAGTAAACTAGTTCGAAGTTATGCCTTACAAATCGTGGGTTGGTTGGCTTGGAGGGTTTGGGCCCAAACTGATATCAACCCCTAAGTTCTAGAGTATTTAACTTGCCACCCCCTCTTTTATACCTAACACCTCCCATATTTTCATATTGACAAAATTGTCCCTGCTATTATTTACCAACCCAAATTTACATTTCTTCAAAAAAAATCACTTTTACTAATCTATAAAAAACTAAATTTTCGGTACGATTTTTTTGCACTTTTTGAAAAACAAGCATTTTTATCTGCTTTTTGTAATTTTCTAGTGAAGAAATACCTACAATTTTGAAATTTTCGATATTTTTCTGGAAAAAACCAAAAACATACCAACAATTTTCAAAATTTCCGGATAGCTACTCAAACTTCCAGAAATTTCAAATTTTCTGGTATATCGGAAATTCTGCCTATGCACATAATTTTCGATAGTACAAAATTATGTGGGTCCAGAAACGGCAGAGTCGTCTATAGATTTTACGCTGTTCTTCGTCATTGACCTTGTATGTTTTCTATGATATTGATAGTTTACTATTTATATGTTGTAAATGATATATATTTGAGTTTTGGTCTGAAGTATTAGCATTGACACATAATATTGGTAAATAGCATGGTATTATTGTTGTCATTGTTCGTTCTAATACTGCAAAAGGGAAGCGATGGAGAAAAGATAAATTGATTATGGGTTTTGAGAGAGAAGGAAATTACAAAAGGAAAAATGCATTTGAAAGCAATATTGGGTCAATCATAAACTATCTAAGGATTTAGATGACCATGACATACTGGGTCGTCTAAGAGATCATGAAAGACAGTTTGTGAATGACATGACGAGGTACAATATGGCTCCAAGGTGCATAGTTGCTGCTTTGAAAGACAAAGATCCAAAAACCCTCACTTTCAAAAGTTTCCGATAAATACTCCAAATTTCTGATACGACCTGTCATATTTTGGAAATACATGTATTTAATGAAGGGTATAACAGTAAAAACTACTTTAAATTTGGAGTGACAGATACAACTGAGGATGGCAGGTTAAATGCTTTAAATTCTATAGCACAATTACAGTTCAACCTGTCAGATTCATAATAAATCAGCGTTCACATTGAATAAAAATACATACTCCCTCTGTCCCATATTATAAACAAATTTCACCTTTTTAGATTTATTAAATAATTGATGTATTTGGTCTATATTTAAATCAGGTACATCAATTATTTAATGAATCTAACAATGTGAAATTTACTTATAATATGGGACGAAGAGGGTATACTAGTACTTTTTCTATTGCATGTATATAATATATATTATAATAATCCAATGATATACATCAATTATTTAACGAATCCAACAAGGCGAAATTTACTTATAATGTGGGATTTCAATTAAGGTTAATCCAAAATTACCACTATGCGAATGGAACCAATTGTAAATCCTATATAGCCTTAAATGCTCAATTAGTTGTCAACTGAGACCAACTGAATTCCAATGTACTCTATCCTTTGTCAGTTGGAACAATGTGAGCTCCTATGTGCTCTAAATGTTATCAGTTGGGACCAATAGAGTAACCAGTGAACTCTGAAGACAAAATATCAATTGAGATATTTTGTATTACTACTTTATATATATATATATATATATATATATATATATATATATATATATATATATATATTTGTATGGTGGAGAATTAAAAGAAAAAGAAAGGAAGTAGATAAGAGAGGAAGAGAAGTATCAGAAAAGAGAAGAAAGGAAATAAGAGAAGAAAGAAGAAAAAAGAAAAGAGAAAGAGGAGAAAAAGGGGAAGGAATAAAGAAGAAGAAAATCATGGAAGAAGAAGAGGAGAACTCATAAAATCATCATCATCATCATCATCAACCTCATTTCAATTTCTTCGTCATCTTCTTGGATTGAGTTGAGTTCCATAGATAGTTTAGCTTTGGGGGGAAAATCATGAAAATATTGGGTTAGGGTTTTGTGTATTGAACCATGAGATTGTTATTGTTCTTGATTCTTGAAGCTATGTTGTTCTTGTTGTTCTTGTTAATGCCATGTTGTTTTGTTTGCCTATTTGTGTTAAAACATGTTAATTGATATCAAGGAGTGTTATATATTGATGGGTGTTGAAGAAATTGGTCATTTTCCCTTTCTTGGTGTGTTTCTGAACTTTCTAGTTTCTGTCAGCTTCGTCGGGTGAGCCCCAAGCGAGTTGGTTACGTTGGGTCTTCACCAGGCGATCACGGGGCGTGTTGTCACGGAATTATCTCACCCCAAGCTCTCCGGGCGAACATGACAACACACAGAAAAATATTTTGGTTCTTGTTTTCACCATAACTCGAGAACCGTAACTCGGATCGAGGCACGGTTGGAAGCGTTGGAAAGATATTTCAATGCTTTATTTAATAGTGAAGTATAAACATAGATATATGTCATTGATGGATAGGATAATGATGAAATTGAAGTGAATGTGAATATTATGGTTCTTGTTTCCACCATAATTCATGAATCAAGAATCGGATGGATACGAGACTAGAGCCACTGGAAGGCTAATCCAATGAGCTATTGCATGGTGATGAGAGACCATGAACTAACCAAGAATGCTTGGTAGAGGACTATGATGATTGTATACCTTAAGGGAACTACTTATGGCTGATTATGTTGAATTGTTATGCATAATAACTTGAATGACCTAAGATAATGATGAGTGAGTTGTGAGATGGATGTGCCTAGGGTTATTGTGACATGTTATGCTACTATGTCTGTTCATGTATGACATTGTGATATGCTAATGTACATGTTATGAATTGGTTAGAAATGTTTATGAATCATAGTATGTTATGTGTTTTATGTATAACATTATGATGTGAATGCATTGAATTGGAAAGTATATGTATGTGGTTATATGGTTGCATTGAATGAGAAATAACTTGTTTAAAAATTTATGATGACGAGTGAGGAAACCTAGATTTATAACTAGGTAAATGGACTAGAAAGATAATTTAGGTTACAAATATGACTTAGATAACATTAGACGGCGAAGTTTATTCAATATGATATCTAGGTGAGTATCATGGATGGATGATCGCCATGGTTGAGAGGGAGATGCTTTGTATGGAACATTTGTTGCTATTGTGTGATGAAGGTGAATGTGATTGCCTTGTGATTGTAGAAATAATCATGTTGTGTTATATCTAATCACGTAGTCGGAAAGAACCCTTGATTGTCCCAAGTCATGATACTGATATAGAGTAAGATTAGGATGAATACACTGATACGTCGCATCAACCAAATGGGTTAGAGTCCCATACATTCAACTAAATGGGTGAAAGTCCCATAGTGCAACAAAATGGGTTAGAGTCCCATAGAAGAATTTGAAGTGCTCATGAAAGTCGAAGTATGATACAATGATCTGTGACCCGTGTCGGTAATCCTAGACGTAGGGTTGGCCGGGGAAAGATACCTTGGTATGGTTTCCGATTAGTGATTGTTTGATTTGATGAACTCAAGAGACATGTTTCCATATATTGCAAGTTTTGTTTACTTATGTTTTTTTTCCTTTGGACTTGAGTTATGATTTTGATTAGAACCCTGTAGAGCTGAGTGAACCCATAGGATATTGAAACTCACTAAGATTATTATCTCACCCCAATATTGTTATTGCTTTTCAGGTATTGTTTGCAGATTTAGTACACAATAGGAGATTTGTGTTGATGTTTCAAGAGAAGCTTTTATTGTGGTCTTCCGCTATGGATTTTGTACAACTGAAGATATTATACATAGTTCTTAGATTTTTATTTAGGCATTATTGTGTGACATGTGGCATATGTTGTATTTTATTTTATGGACATGTATATAAAGATGTCGTTAGGCACTTATGTTGTGACAGTACCAAAAAATTAACACTTGTTTGATGTTATTCTACATATATATTATACGTGTTGTTACAGTTTGTAACAGAGCAGGTCGATTCTCGACCTGGCCTTAAAACATCATAAGTAAATCTCTTTATGCCTCATGTGTGTGTTTAGCCAACATGATTCTTAATATCACACTATGTAGTATTGGGCCTGATCAACCTAATTCTATGTGCATGATAGGTAGGATCATGGTTGAGCGACCACGAGGACTCTGAAGGTTGTGTGGAGCTGGTAATTCGAGGGTAGACTCAAGCCAAAAGTTGGAAAGTAAGGAGAACCGGTCAGCTCAGTTGAAGTCTTAGTAGGAGTTGTGATTTTAGTAACATGGGATTGAAGGGAGGTGTATGGTTCAAGCAATCCTGTAATGCTAAAGGAGTCAATAAGCGAGGATTTCTATTGGATGAGTTTGTCGAAATTTTGAGAAATACGTGAATCTGCTAGTAGAAGAAGATTGACCGACTGGTATGGAATAAGTATTGTAAGTAATTCCATACAGTGAAGGAGGAATGGTGGTTTTGTTGTAAGTATGACATAAGGTATGGAAGTGAGGTAGTGGATCGATGTTACAACTTCTAAGGTCACTAGAGCATCTTGGAAGAACAGGAGTACTTCAGGGAATATGTTCAGAATGGTACCTTCCAAGTGGTTGAGGGTTCGAGGGATAAGGACGTTCAACACCTTTGTAAGAATCTAAGGAAATGGTGAAGTGTAAGGTGTAACACCCAAAAATAATTATAATATTAATTTTATTGAATTATTATGACTATTCGGTGTTTTGGTTAATTTTGATGGATGTTATGACGTTTGATGACTTTGAGTGGTGCGGCGGGGTAACCATGGGTTAAAGGAACATTGAGGTATCTTAGAAGTAGTAATTAAATTAAGATTATTTTTATTAGTAATAATAGTAAGATAATTTTAATAATTAGATTATTATTATTATTTAAAATAATTAGGAGGACCATTAAGGGTAAGACGGTAATATTGAGGAGGTTAATTGAGGATAATGCGGGTAAATCATAATTAGGGCGCAAGAGATAGGTTTAACAAAAAGAGAATAGGGAATTAGGAGAGTTATTCTGTGCAACCCTAAAAAGTGAAGAGAGAGCGGAGGAAAGGAGGCTAGAGCACATAGAACGAGGGATCGACTGTAGAGCCCCAAACAAAGAACCTTTTTGCTGGAAAATTTGAGGTATGGAGGGTTAATCCGGGTTAATACGTTTGATATGGGTTTAAGGTAGAGTAGCTTGTGTGTGTTCTGTGTTTTATGATGAATTTTCATATGACGAATCTGTGGTGAATTTTCGTGCATCTGTGTTGGTCGATTTTCTGTGATGAATATGGTATGTGTTGCTGTAATTGATGCGAAATTCGTGTGAATAATTGTTGTTGTTGTGATGAATATGTGAACAAAAACCAGATCTGTAAATCGAGTAATTTAGGGATTAGTAATTAGAAGAAAATTGATGAAAACATTGAAGTAAGATTAGAACTTAGATCTGTAATGAATCGAACATGTTTTGGGTCTGAGTTTGGAAGATCGAAGGTGCTGGAATGAGGAGTTTTTCGTTCAGATGCGAAATCTGAGTTTTGGAGTGATTTCTGGTGATACGCGTAAGGGGGGAGTATTACGTGTAATGAGGAGGACTTCTCAGGGTGATACACGTAGCATACGCACCCGTCCTCAGGGCCAGCATGGCCTTCTGCCAATACGCGTAGGGAAAGTATGGCCATACGCGTATGGGAAGCCATTACGCGTATAGGAAGCTGGGAATGGAGGAGGATACGCGTATGGGAATCCATTACGCATAGGGGATTCTTGGGAACTAAGAAATACGCATATGGTCTAGCCATTACGCGTAATGGGATTCTTGGGAGGGGGTTCTACGCGTATGGGTTAGCCATTACGCGTAGGGGAAGATTTCAAGGAGTTTTGAGAGGAAAACCCTCTATGCTCGTACGCGTAACGAGGATGGCATTACGCATAAGGGAGGCCTGGGCAAGGGGCCCTACGCGTATGATACGTAGGCCAGTGGGCGAGGAATTGAGCCATACGCGTATGGGCAGAGCTGTTGGCAGATTTTCCCGTTTTTGCGATTTCTGTCCCGATTTCGCTCGTGATGCGGTTTCTTTGAGACGTAAGGCTATGATGAGGTAATAAAACATCAGTAAACTAGTAATGACGATGAATGGGATGAAAATTGGGAGTTTTGACGTGACGATTATAGTATGATGAATTGTGAGATTTAGTGACGAATAATGACGAGTGTGAATTTATGTTGTATCATGATGCTTGATGATGATTATAATATAACGAATTGTGATGAATGTGAAGTGATGTTGTATTATGATGTTTGGTGATGATTCGTGATGACATGACGTTGTGATGGATTTTGATGAATGTTGATGCAATTGACGATTTTGTGACGATGATGATTATGACGTTTGCATCATGCATTCATAGCATTTAGGACTTCGGTCCCGTGACGATTTTAGGACTTCGGTCCAATGGTGGCTTCAATCCCATTGTGTGGATTGAAGTGTTTTGTGACGTGCTCCGGTTCTTGTGTAGAATCGATCCTATTGGTGGGGATCTTTGGAGGGTGATGGCCCGGTGTCCATCAATTATGACGAATTGGTACCACATGCATGAGTCTATGATGTTGCATTGCATATTGTGTGGCATTGCATTATATTGATGTGATTGATCTATTCTTGATGTTGTGAATGACTTGATGATGTTTGTGCTTGTACTTTATCTTTTGCTTATATCTTATATATTGATTCGCAATTACTCACCCTGCCTGTTTGAATGTTGCCTCCACGTGGGTAACGTGCAGATGATCAGGATTAGCTTTTGGCGCGTGAAGAGCTTACTTGAAGTACTTTTGGTTATTTTGGTCGAGTAGAGGGTCTTGCTTTGTTATGTAACATCGGGTCGGGGCGTTGAGTCGAACCACAATGTCCTTTTATTTGATGATATTATGATGTGTTAAGTTTGTTTAAAACTTTGAGTTATAAATTATGACGAGGTTTTTGTGAAGTTTTCCGCTGCGAAGCATTTGATTTAATTATGATGTTTTATGACGAAATGTGACGCCCTTGTGGGATTTTTACTCTGATAAAATGGTGTATTTATTTGTGATGTTTGCGGGGTAGAAAAGGGTGTTACATTAGTGGTATCAGAGCAGGTCGGTTTGTCCGGCCAGGTTGTCTAATGTTGTTTGTTCCTTAGTACGCGACATGTATATGAAACATTGTCGGTACTTGCTTGTTTTCCTAACCGTTATCTGCATGAGTTGGTTTGAAACAAGTGGGGGAGCAGCTTTTGCTTCTCTGAGATGTTTTAGTTATGGAATGTTAAATCGGTGTGCCGCTGATTGCAAGGGTGCGAGCATTGTGGGAGTTGTGTTGTTTCCAAAACTGAAGGAAATACGGAGATAAGGCTTATGGCAACTAAGAATTTGTGCCTTAAGTATCTTCGTGCACAAGATGCAGGGAACGCTATTGTAGTTTGGTAAATACGGTTTATGCCCCATCATGATTGTCGGTTATCTATTGACAAATTGAGGAACTGATCACCCTTAATCTCTTGTTGATAGTAGACGGGATCATGTTGAATGGAATAGATGTGTCTTGCCAGCTTAGATGGTGTGTACAACGAATTGTTTAGGGTTAAGCTAGGTGCTTACAGATTATTTTGATGAGTCGATGCAGATTATTATATTGGAAGATAAGGCGAATTCGAGTTTATTGCCTGTCGGTCAAGTTGGAATGTATTGAGGGAGAACGATCAGGTATTGTTGATGTTTGCTTCTCGGGGGATAGAGAGCAGTGTGACGGCTAGTGATATGCCAGCGGTGTGTAATTCCTGATGTTTTCCTGAAGATATTTGCGACTTGCCCCCGGAGCATGAATCCAATTTCGACGAAGGTGAAGAGTTGTTTGTTCTGTTAAGCCCGTGGATAAGTCTGTGGAAGATGGTGCAAAGGTGTTTATGATGTTGGCTCTTTTGAAGGCATAAGGAAATGCAGTGGTTGGTGATCTACCTATGGTGTGTGACTCTTTGGATGTGTTCCCATATGATATCAGTGATTTACCACTATAGTGTGGAGTGGAAATTGCTATCGTCCTAGTACTTGATACAAGTTCGATGTCAGTGACTCCATACAGAATGTATGTTTTTGAGTTAGGTGAATTGAGGAAACAATTGGAAGAATCACTTAAGAAGAGTTTGTTCGACCGAGTGTTCTCCGTAGGGTGCCCCTGTGTGTTAGTTAAGAAGAAAGACGGTGGTATGAAGTTGTGTGATGATTATAGGCAGTTGGATAGAGTGACTAATAAGAATAAATATCCACTTCTGAGAACCGACGATTTGACGGATCAGCTAGTAATCGCTTGTATGTTTAGCAAGATCGATTTAAGGTAGGGTTACCACCAGATTCGTGTGAAGCCTGATGATATTCCGAAGACCGCTTTTGGGACGAGGCATGGTCACTATGAATACACTATGATGCCGTTTAGAGTGTCCAATGCACCTTGTGTGTTTATGGAATATATGAATCGGATCTTTCATGAGTATTTGGATCAGTTTGTTGTGGTTTTCATTGATAATATTCAGATATACTCTAAAGCTGAAGAAGAGCATGTTGAGCATTTGAGATCTGTGTTGCAAGTGTTGAAGGAGAAGAAGTTATATGCAAAACTGTCGAAGTGTGAGTTTTGGTTGAAGGAAGCGAGTTTCCTTGGCCACGTGATTTCAAGTGGTGGGATTGTTGTAGATCCTTCTAAGATTGATGCGGTGTTACAGTGGGAGACTCCGAAGTCTGCTACTGAGATACGAAGTTTCGTTGGATTGGCAGGATATTACCCCAAATTTATCGAGGTTTTTTTTTCTAAGTTGGCATTACCTTTGACTCAGCTGATTCGAAAAGGGCAAGCTTTTGTGTGGGATGTAGCTAGTGAAGGGAGTTTTGTGGAATTGAAGAAGAGGTTGACGACCGCTCTAGTGTTGGTTTTGTCTCATCCGAATGAATCTTTTGTAGTGTATTATGATGCGTCGAAGATGGGTTTTGGAGGAGTGTTGATGCAGAATGGTCAAGTTGTCGCTTATGCTTCCAGGCAGTTGAGAGTTCATGAAGTGAATTACCCAACCCATGATTTAGAGTTGGCAGTTGTGGTGTTTGTGTTGAAAATTTGGAGACATTACCTGTTTGGCTCTAAGTTCGAAGTGTTCAGTGATCATAAAAGTTTGGAGTACTTGTTTGATCAGAAAGAGTTGAATATGAGGCAGAGAAGGTGGTTGGAATTGTTGAAGGATTATGACTTCGATTTGAATTACCATCCTAGTAAAGCAAATGTAGTGGTTGATGCATTGAGCATGAAGTCATTGCATATGTTGATGCTTATGGTGAAAAGTTGGAATTAATTGAGTAATTCCGCAATTTGAGTTTGGTATGTGAAGAGACTCCTGACAGTGTGAGGTTGGGCATGTTGAAGTTGACTAGTGGTATTCTGGAGAGATCAGAGTGGGACAACAATCTGACTTGAAGTTGGTTGACCAGTTGACCTTGATCAACCCAGGTAATGGAGGTGAATTTCGGATTGATGAAAATGGTGTGATGATGTTCAGAGACAGGGTGTGTGTCCCAGATGTTACAGAAATTAAGAAGAGCATTCTTGAAGAAGGGCATCGAAGTAGGTTGAGTATTCATCCCGGTGCTACGAATATGTACCAGGATTTGAAAAAGCTGTTTTGGTGGCCAGGTATAAAGAAGGATATTGTGGAGTTTGTTTATGCGTGCTTGACTTGTCATAAGTCTAAGATTGAGCATCAGAAGCCTTTAGGTATGATGCAACCGTTAAATATTCTAGAGTGGAAATGGGATAGCATTTGCATGGATTTTATGCCGGGGTTGCCGAAAACTGCTAAGGGAAATGATTCGATTTGGGTAATTGTGGATAGATTAACTAAATCGGCTCATTTCTTGCCGATGAAGATTAATCATTCTATGCAGAAGTTGGCTGAGATGTACATTGAGGAAATTGTGAAGTTGCATGGGATACATTCGAGTATTGTGTCAGATAGAGATCCGAGATTTACATCGAGGTTCTGGAAGGGTTTGCAAGATGCTTTGGGTACTAAGTTGAGGATGAGTTCTGCATATCATCCAGAGACGGACAGTCAGACAGAAAAGACTATCCAATCTTTAGAGGATTTGTTGAGGGCTTGTGTGTTGGATCACGGAGGATCTTGGGATAACCATTTGTCGTTGATTGAGTTCACGTACAATAATAGTTTTCATGCTAGTACTAGAATGGTGCCCTATGAAGCTTTGTATAGGAGGAGATGTAGAACTCCTTTGTGTTGGTATGAGTCAGGCGAGAGTGTTGTACTCGGGCCTGAAATTGTGCAAGAGACGACTGCGAAGATTAAGATGATCCAAGAAAGGATGAGAGCTTCGCAGAGTCTTCAGAAGAGTTACCATGATAAGAGGAGGAAGGCCCTTGAATTCCAAGAGGGAGATCATGTGTTTTGAGGGGGACGCCAGTGACTGGTGTGGGTCGAGCTTTAAAGTCTAGGAAGCTCACTCCACGTTTTGTTGGTCCGTATCAAATCTTGCAGAGGATAGGGGGAGTAGCCTATCGGAATGCTTTACCGCCGTCACTTGCGAATTTGCATGACGTGTTCCATGTGTCTCAGTTGAGAAAGTACATTCCTTATCCATCGCATGTGATTCAGATGGATGATGTACAAGTTAGGGACAATCTGATAGTGGAAGCATTACCCGTTCGGATTGATGGTAGTGAAATAAAGCAATTGCGGGGTAAGGACATAGATTTGGTGAAATTGTTATGAGGTGGACCAGCTGGCGAAAGTTGGACTTGGGAGCGTGAAGATCAGATGAAGGAGTCGTATCCGACTCTGTTTCCTTATGGTAATTTTCGAGGGCGAAAATTCTTTAAGTGGGGGAGAGTTGTAACACCCCAAAATAATTATAATATTCATTTGATTGAATTATTATGATTATTCAGTGTTTTGGTGAATTTTGATGGATGTTATGACGTTTGATGACTTTGAGTGGTGCTGTGGGGTAGCCTTGGGTTAAAGGAACATTGAGGTATCTTAGAAGTAGTAATTAAATTAAGATTATTTTTATTAGTAATAATAGTAAGATAATTTTAATAATTAGATTATTATTATTTAAAATAATTAGGAGGACCATTAAGGGTAAGACAATAATATTGAGGAGGTTAATTGAGGATAATGCGGGTAAATCATAATTAGGGCGCAAGAGATAGGTTTAATAAAAAGAGAATAGGGAATTAGGAGAGTTATTCTGTGCAACCCTAAGAAGTGAAGAGAGAGCGGAGGAAAGGAGGCTAGAGCACATAGAACGAGGAATCGACCGTAGAGCCCGAAACGAAGAACCTTTTTGCTGGAAAATTCAAGGTATGGGGGGTTAATCTGGGTTAATACGTTTGATATGGGTTTAAGGTATAGTAGTTTGTGTGTGTTCTGTGTTTTATGATGAATTTTCATATGACGAATCTGTGGTGAATTTTCGTGCATCTGTGTTGGTCGATTTTCTGTGATGAATCTGGTATGTGTTGCTGTAATTGATGTGGAATTCGTGTGAATAATTGTTGTTGATGTGATGAATATGTGAACAAAAACCAGATCTGTAAATCGAGTAATTTAGGGATTAGTAATTAGAAGAAAATTGATGAAAACATTGAAGTAAGATTATAACTTAGATCTGTAATGAATCGAACATGTTTTGGGTCTGAGTTTGGAAGATCGAAGGTGCTAGAATGAGGAGTTTTTCGTTCAGATGCGAAATCTGAGTTTTGGAGTGATTTCTGGTGATACGCGTACGGGGGGAGTATTACGCGTAATGAGGGGGACTTCTCAGGATGATACGCGTAGCATACTCACCCGTCCCCAGGGCCAACACGATCTTCTACCAAAACGCGTAGGGAAAGTATTGACATACGCGTAGGGAAAGTATTGCCATACACGTATGGGAAGCCATTACGCATATGGGAAGCTGGGAATGGAGGAGGATACGCGTATGGGAAGCCATTACGCGTAGGGGATTCTTGGGAACTGAGAAATACGCATATGGTCTAGCCATTACACGTAATGGGATTCTTGGGAGGGGGTCCTACGTGTATGGGTTAGCCATTGCGCGTAGGGGAAGATTTCAAGGAGTTTTGAGAGGAAAACCCTCTATGCTCGTACGCGTAACGAGGATGGCATTACGCGTAAGGGAGGCCTGGGCAAGGGGCCCTACGCGTATGATACGTAGGCCAGTGGGCGAGGAATTGAGCCATACGCGTATGGGCAGTGCTGTTGGCAGATTTTCCCGTTTTTGCGATTTCTGTCCCAATTTCGCTCGTGATGCGGTTTCTTTGAGACGTAAGGCTATGATGAGGTAATAAACCATCAGTAAACTAGTAATGACGATGAATGGGATAAAAATCGGGAGTTTTGACGTGACGATTATAATATGATGAATTGTGAGATTTAGTGACGAATAATGACGAGTGTGAACTTATGTTGTATCATGATGCTTGATGATGATTATAATATGACGAATTGTGATGAATGTGAAGTGATGTTGTATTATGATGTTTGGTGATGATTCTTGATGACATGACGTTGTGATGGATTTTGATGAATGTTGATGTAATTGACGATTTTGTGACGATGATGATTATGACGTTTGCATCATGCATTCATAGCATTTAGGACTTCGGTCCCGTGACGATTTTAGTACTTCGGTCCAATGGTGGCTTCAATCCCATTGTGTGGATTGAAGTGTTTTGTGACGTGCTCCGGTTCTTGTGTAGAATCGATCCTATTGGTGGGGATCTTTGGAGGGTGATGGCCCAGTGTCCATCAATTATGACGAATTGGTACCACATGCATGAGTCTATGATGTAGCATTGCATATTGTGTGGCATTGCATTATATTGATGTGATTGATGTATTCTTGATGTTGTGAATGACTTGATGATGTTTGTGCTTGTACTTTATCTTTTGCTTATATCTTATATATTGATTCACAATTACTCACCCTGCCTGTTTGAATGTTGCCTCCACGTGGGTAACGTGCAGATGATCAGGATTAGCTTTTGGCGCGTGAAGAGCTTACTTGAAGTACTTTTGGTTATTTTGGTCGAGTAGAGGGTCTTGCTTTGTTATGTAACATCGGGTCGGGGCGTTGAGTCGAACCACAGTGTCCTTTTATTTGATGATATTATGATGTGTTAAGTTTGTTTAAAACTTTGAGTTATAAATTATGACGAGGTTTTTGTGAAGTTTTCCGCTGCGAAGCATTTGATTTAATTATGATGTTTTATGACGAAATGTGACGCCCTTGTGGGATTTTTACTCTGATAAAATGGTGTATTTATTTGTGATGTTTGTGGGGTAGAAAAGGGTGTTACATTAGTGATATCAGAGCAGGTCGGTCCATCCGGCCAGGTTGTCTAATGTTGTTTGTTCCTTAGTACATGACATGTATGTGAAACATTGTTGGTACTTGCTTGTTTTCCTAACCGTTATCTGCATGAGTTGGTTTGAAACAAGTGGAGGAGCAGATTTTGCTTCTCTGAGATGTTTTGGTTGTGGAATGTTAAATCGGAGTGCCGCTGATTGCAAGGGGTGCGAGCATTGTGGGAGTTGTGTTATTTCCAAAACTGAAGGAAATACGGAGATAAGGCTTATGGCAACTAAGAATTTGTGCCTTAAGTAGCTTCGTACACAAGATGCAGGGAACACTATTGTAGTTTGGTAAATACGGTTTATGCCCCATCATGATTGTCGGCTATCTATTGACAAATTGAGGAACTGATCACCCTTAATCTCTTGTTGATAGTAGATGGGATCATGTTGAATGGAATAGATGTGTCTTGCCAGCTTAGATGGTGTATACAACAAATTGTTTAGGGTTAAGCCAGGTGATTACAGATTGTTTTGATGAGTCAATGCAGATTATTATATTGGAAGATGAGGCGAATTCGAGTTTATTGTCTGTCGGTCACGTTGGAATGTATTGAGGGAGAACGATCAGGTATTGTTGATGTTTGCTTCTCGGGGGATAGAGAGCAGTGTGATGGCTAGTGATATGCCAGCGATGTGTAATTCCTGATGTTTTCCTGAAGATATCTGCGACTTGCTCCCGGAGCATGAATCTAATTTCGACGAAGGTGAAGAGTTGTTTTTTCTGTTAAGCCCGTGGATAAGTCTGTGGAAGATGGTGCAAAGGTGTTTATGATGTTGGCTCCTTTGAAGGCATAAGGAAATGCAGTGGTTGGTGATCTACCTATGGTGTGTGACTCTTTGGATGTGTTCCCATATGATATCAGTGATTTGCCACTATAGTGTGGAGTGGAAATTGCTATCGACCTAGTACTTGATACAAGTTTGATGTCAATGACTCCATACAGAATGTATGTTTCTGAGTTAGGTGAATTGAGGAAACAATTGGAAGAATCGCTTAAGAAGAGGTTGTTTGACCGAGTGTTCTCCGTAGGGTGCCCCTGTGTGTTAGTTAAGAAGAAAGACGGTGGTATGAAGTTGTGTGATGATTATAGGCAGTTGGATAGAGTGACTAATAAGAATAAATATCCACTTCCGAGAACCGACTATTTGACGGATCAACTAGTAAGCGCTTGTGTGTTTAGCAAGATCGATTTGAGGTCGGGTTACCACCGGATTCGTGTAAAGCCTGATGATATTCCGAAGACCGCTTTTGGGACGAGGCATGGTCACTATGAATACACTGTGATGCCGTTTGGAGTGTCCAATGCACCTGGTGTGTTTATGGAATATATGAATCAGATCTTTCATGAGTATTTGGATCAGTTTGTTGTGGTTTTCATTGATAATATTCTGATATACTCTAAAGCTGAAGAAGAGCATGTTGAGCATTTGAGAACTGTGTTGCAAGTGTTAAAGGAGAAGAAGTTGTATGCAAAACTGTCAAAGTGTGAGTTTTGGTTGAAGGGAGCGAGTTTCCTTGGCCACGTGATTTCAAGTGGTGGGATTGTTGTAGATCCTTCTAAGATTGATGAGGTGTTATAGTGGGAGACTCTGAAGTCTGCTACTGAGATACGAAGTTTCCTCAGATTGGCAGGATATTACCCCAAATTTATCGAGGGTTTTTTTCTAAGTTGGCATTACCTTTGACTCAGTTCACTCGAAAAGGGCAAGCTTTTATGTGGGATGTAGCTGGTGAAGGGAGTTTTGTGGAATTGAAGAAGAGGTTGACGACCGCTCCAGTGTTAGTTTTGTCTCATCTGAATGAATCTTTTGTAGTGTATTGTGATGCGTCAAAGATGGGTTTTGGAGGAGTGTTGATGCAGAATGGTCAAGTTGTCGCTTATGCTTCCAGGCAGTTGAGAGTTCATGAAGTGAATTACCCAACCCATGATTTAGAGTTGGCAGTTGTGGTGTTTGTGTTGAAAATTTGGAGACATTACCTGTTTGGCTCTAAGTTCGAAGTGTTCAGCGATCATAAGAGTTTGAAGTACTTGTTTGATCAGAAAGAGTTGAATACGAGGCAGAGAAGGTGGTTGGAATTGTTGAAGGATTATGACTTTGATTTGAATTACCATCCTGGTAAAGCAAATGTAGTGGTTGATTCATTGAGCAGGAAGTCATTGCATATGTCGATGCTTATGGTGAAGAGTTGGAATTAATTGAGCAATTCCGCAATTTGAGTTTAGTATGTGAAGAGACTCCTGACAGTGTGAGGTTGGGCATGTTGAAGTTGACTGGTGGTATTCTGGAGAGATCAGAGTGGGACAACAATCTGACTTCAAGTTGGTTGACCAGTTGACCTTGATCGACCCAGATAACGGAGGTGAATTTCGGTTTGATGAAAATGGTGTGATGATGTTCAGAGACAGGGTGTGTGTCCCAGATGTTACAGAAATCAAGAAGAGCATTCTTGAAGAAGGGCATCGAAGTAGATTGAGTATTCATCCCGGTGCTACGAAGATGTACCAGGATTTGAAAAAGCTGTTTTGGTGGCCAGGTATGAAGAAGGATATTGTGGAGTTTGTTTATGCGTGCTTGACTTGTCAGAAGTCTAAGATTGAGCATCAGAAGCCTTTAGGTATGATGCAACCGTTGAATATTCTAGAGTGGAAATGGGATAACATTTGCATGGATTTTGTGTCGGGGTTGCCGAGAACTGCTAAGGGAAATGATTGGATTTGGGTAATTGTGGATAGATTAACTAAATCGGCTCATTTCTTACCGATGAAGATTAATCATTCTATACAGAAGTTGGCTGAGATGTACATTGAGGAAATTGTGAAGTTGCATGGGATACCTTCGAGTATTGTGTCGGATAGAGACCCGAGATTTACATTGAGGTTCTGGAAGGGTTTGCAAGATGCTTTGGGTACTATGTTCAGGATGAGTTCTGCATATCATCCGGAGACGGACGGTCAGATAGAAAGGACTATCCAATCTTTAGAGGATTTGCTAAGGGCTTGTGAGTTGGATCACGGAGGATCTTGGGATAGCCATTTGCCGTTGATTGAGTTCACGTACAATAATAGTTTTCATGCTATTATTGGAATGGTGCCCTATGAAGCTTTGTATGGGAGGAGATGTAGAACTCCTTTGTGTTGGTATGAGTCAGGCGAGAGTGCTGTACTCGGACCTGAAATTGTGCAAGAGACGACTGCGAAGATTAAGATAATCCAAGAAAGGATGAGAGCTTCGCAGAGTCGTCAGAAGAGTTACCATGATAAGAGGAGGAAGGCCCTTGAATTTCAAGAGGGAGATCATGTGTTTTGAGGGGGACGCCAGTGATTGTTGTGGGTCGAGCTTTAAAGTCTAGGAAGCTCACTCCACGTTTTGTTGGTCCGTATCAAATCTTACAGAGGATAGGGGGAGTAGCCTATCGGAATGCTTTACCACCGTCACTTGCGAGTTTGCATGACGTGTTCCATGTGTCTCAGTTGAGAAAGTACATTCCTTATCCATCGCATGTGATTCAGATGGATGATGTACAAGTGAGGGACAATCTGATAGTGGAAGCATTACCTGTGCGGATTGATGGTCGTGAAGTGAAGCAATTGCAGGGTAAGGACATAGCTTTGGTGAAGGTGTTATGAGGTGGACCAGTTGGCGAAAGTTGGACTTGGGAGCATGAAGATCAGATGAAGGAGTCGTATCCGACTCTGTTTCCTTAAGGTAATTTTCCAGGGCGAAATTTCTTTAAGTGGGGGAGAGTTGTAACACCCCCAAAATAGTTATAATATTCATTTAATTGAATTATTATGATTATTCAGTGTTTTGGTGAATTTTGATGGATGTTATGACGTTTGATGACTTTGAGTGGTGCTGTGGGGTAGCCTTGGGTTAAAGGAACATTGAGGTATCTTAGAAGTAGTAATTAAATTAAGATTATTTTTATTAGTAATAATAGTAAGATAATTTTAATAATTAGATTATTATTATTATTTAAAATAATTAGGAGGACCATTAAGGGTAAGACAGTAATATTGAGGAGGTTAATTGAGGATAATGCGGGTAAATCATAATTAGGGCGCAAGAGATAGGTTTAACAAAAAGAGAATAGGGAATTAGGAGAGTTATTATGTGCAACCCTAAGAAGTGAAGAGAGAGCGGAGGAAAGGAGGCTAGAGCACATAGAACGAGGAATCGACCGTAGAGCCCCAAACGAAGAACCTTTTTGCTGGAAAATTTGAGGTTTGGGGGGTTAATCCGGGTTAATACGTTTGATATGGGTTTAAGGTAGAGTAGTTTGTGTGTGTTCTGTGTTTTATGATGAATTTTCATATGACGAATATGTGGTGAATTTTCGTGCATCTGTGTTGGTCGATTTTCTGTGATGAATCTGGTATGTGTTGCTGTAATTGATGTGGAATTCGTGTGAATAATTGTTGTTGCTGTGATGAATATGTGAACAAAAACCAGATCTGTAAATCGAGTAATTTAGGGATTAGTAATTAGAAGAAAATTGATGAAAACATTGAAGTAAGATTAGAACTTAGATATGTAATGAATCGAACATGTTTTGGGTCTGAGTTTGGAAGATCGAAGGTGCTGGAATGAGGAGTTTTTCGTTCAGATGCGAAATCTGAGTTTTGGAGTGATTTCTGGTGATACGCGTAAGGGGGGAATATTATGCGTAATGAGGGGGACTTCTCAGGGTGATACGCGTAGCATACGCACCCTTCCCCAGGGCCAGCACGACCTTCTACCAATACGCGTTTGGAAAGTATTGCCATACGCGTAGGGAAAGTATTGCCATACGCGTATGGAAAGCCATTATGCGTATGGGAAGCTGGTAATGGAGGAGGATACGCGTATGGGAAGCCATTATGCGTAGGGGATTCTTGATAACTGAGCAATACGCGTATGGTCTAGCCATTACGCGTGATGGGATTCTTGGGAGGGGTCCTACGCGTATGGGTTAGCCATTACGCGTAGGGGAAGATTTCAAGGAGTTTTGAGAGGAAAACCCTCTATGCTCGTACACGTAACGAGGATCGCATTACACGTAAGGGAGGCCTAGGCAAGGGGCCCTACGCATATGATACTGTCATACCCCAAATTTGTCCTACCCTCTCATTTTTCTTATACCAAGCATTTGTGTTGCTTCATGACCTTTCTCAAAGTAATCATTTGGCCTTTGGCCCTGATTCTCTAAAATTTAGGTTATGGAGGTCTAGTTTGTGCTCATTGTAATAACAGGCTTTTACAAGTATGTTGAATTCAAGTGGAAACAAGGAGAGATTGGTCCTCGTTATCATGGCTAGTTAGTCAAGACGTGATTAATTGATTTCAAGTTTATTTGGTGCCACAATTAGAAGTTATTTTCTTAATCCATGCTTAAGGTCGTTTCAAGTTTCAAGATCAATTTGTGACAAGCTTTGACTTAATTTGTTTCAAGTGGTTCAAGACTATTTAGAAGCCGTAATTGGAAGAATTGTTTCAAGTTTTGCCTTGTTTCAAGTTTGTGAATTCAAGTTATGATACTTCATTTTCATGACATAATCGATTTGTGATCAAGAAGTATGTTCAAGTTGTGATGGAATAATGATTAAGGCATAATTGGAGTGTGTTACATGATAATATGTCCTTGTTACTATTCCTATGTCATGAAATATAATATCAAGTCAAAAACATTCCTTTAAACTCACAAATGGTGCTAGCTTTGAAAATTTTAGTCATTACTAATGAAGATTCAAATGTGGTACATGATCCAAATCATTTCAAGATCGATACATATTTGATAAAATGATTGGAGATTGTAAATTCAAAAACAAAAAGGGTCCATGATGTTTTGTCGTTACATTTCCAAAAAGCCCATTATCCAAAAAGCAAGAATTGAAAGAAGTAATTGAATTCCAAGTGTGCATTTGGTAAAAGCTACAATGCAAAATTGAAGCACAATTGGTACAAAGAAGTGAAAAGTCAAGGGATGGAAAAACAAATTGAATTAATTAGAAATATTAAACGTTACTGGATCAAGAAGGCCAAAGTTCATTTGAATTCAAGGTGCAAGAACTATTACATGGTCAGGCAAGTCATACAAGTCCTAATGCTGCTAATAAGCCTAGGCCTAAAGGATTGAACTTCATGTTGCGTCTCTAAGCCAAGTCTAAGATTGGACAGGAAGTTCTTTTTCTTCATGTCCAAGTTACCTTCATCCATCGTCTTCATGACCTCCACACATCTTCATGACATTTTTATCACATAACCTACAAATGAGCCAAGGATGATTAAGGAGTGGACTTAAAATTGACAAAAATTCACACAAACAAAAGAAGAAATCAAAACACTCACTAACTTCATGTCAAGATTTTCTCAAGACTCCATCAGATTCCAAGCAGCCATAATTTTTCCAATACGAGCTGCCATCATCAATTTTTCTTCATGCTAAGCTCCAAATGCCTCATGCCAGAATATACACATGGAAAAGAAAATGGAACCAAGAATTAGTACAGCTCAAAACCAAATCACAATTTGAGAGCATATTACACAATTACACAATTCAAAACCAAATAGTGTTAACAAATTCAGAGTGTAAGCTTTGATACAAAGTTATACTAAGCCTAGTTCTACAAGTTATACTAAAGTTAGGACTAAGGCAATGCAAAATGTAACTTTGCGCTTCATGATTAATTTCATAGGCCACGGTTGTTGTTACAAATCCACCAAGATTCATCCCTTTGAGCCAACACCAATCCAACATCATAATCATATCAAACTCATTCAATTTATACCAAAACATAATTCATTCAAAGTTCATATCATAAAACCCAAGACAATTTTCAACATCCAAATTCATCACATAACATCAAAGTTCATATCATGAGACTGTGTGTTCTCATCATTTTTTTTAGCGTGTTAATGTGGTTTGGTGAGAGGCTGAGTGGCTTCACCCACCGGTGACAAGTGTCACCGGTTGCTTTTTTTTTTCATTTTGATTCCATGAGCTTCTTTGTTGCGACCCTACCGTGTGCCATCCTACTCTGGTCTTTGATGTGTCTGATGGTGACTCTCCACTTGATCATACGCTCCAGATTGCTCCATCAGTCAACCAGGGTTGACTAGGGTCTATGGTGAGCCCTAACAGTTTGGCTCTTTCTGACTTTGGGCTTAAGGAGATTTTTAAACACACCCCCCATTTCCGCAGAGTTCTGGCCCTTTTCTTTTTATTCTATTTTGTTAATTTATTTCTTAAAAAAAAACAAACATTTTTCTAATTAATTTCTAAATTCCTTTTCATTAATCAATTTCCAATTAATTTTATTAAACCATTTTATTTAATACTAATTAAATTTAATAGTTAATTTTATTAAATATTTTAGTTTAATTTAATTAATTGTTAGAATTTTCTTTAATTCTAATGTAGTACCCTAAATATTGACCAGAGTTTTTCTCACTCTTTTGAGATTTTTCTTGCGCTACTAGGGGGTGTCAGTCAGTGTTATGTGGGCTTTTGTGTGTGTGTGTGTGTGTGTGTGGGGGGGGGGGGGGGGGGGGGGGGGGTCTGCTAGTACTTTCAGACCTATTTTGGGGTTTGGTTTCATGTAAGGGTTTTTATTTATCATTTTTAATTAGGGATTAAAAGTCTTAGATTATTTTTAGATAAAATTTAGAATTTTGGATCAATTATTTTTAATATTAGGGAGCAAAATGTTTTTAATTGATACTTCATTTTTTTAGTTTATTTTAAATTTTTATCATGGTTAAGTTAATTGGGTATTATTTTAGAATTTGGGTTTTTAGTTTAATTAGAGAATAATTAAGTTTTATTTTAGTGTTAATTGGTTTATTAGTATCTTTTTGCTTTATTAAATTTCTATTTTTGCTGGGCTTTCTATTTTTTTTAATTAATTAGGAGTACTGTTTTAGTTAAGATTTAGATTTTAATATATATTATTAGGGATAATTTTGTGTTAATTATTAATTAGGGTTTAGGAGTTATTAGTATAGGATTTTATTTATTTATTTATATAGGTTATTATTATTATTTATTTTTATTATTTGCATTAAAGTTGTTAGTGATATTTAAATTTAATGGGGGATGGACCGATCATTTAATATTATGGGTGTTAATTATTATTTAGTTTGTACTTATTTATATGGTTTTTGTTATATTTATCGTTTGTTTTATTTATTTTATTTTTATTTGTTAGTCAAAGTTTGTTGACCCACGGGTAGGGTCATCTTCCCCAAGGGGGAAACCCTAAATCTGCGCAAATGGTGAGGGGAATGGATCAAATCATATCAAAATGAATTTTTTTTATTAACACAAAATCAAATCGGATCCACATATTACAATCTCAATTAAACCTCAGATTACAATGAATCAAATCTTCCTAAATCTAAATCTAAGAATTAAACTCTAACCTAATCCTAATCTCTATAAATAGCAAAATAATTCAGAAAAGAAGGGGAAAAAACAAGACGAATTGCTGGAAATCCCTAAACCCTTTCACTAAAGCTCTAAAATTGTAGAAAGTTAGGGTTCAAAACTCGAACCCTAATTCTTCTGAGCTCAGCCTTCAATTATCCTTACCTGAAAAAATCAAAGTGAGAGAAGATTAGAGGAGGAAAACCGAGAAATAAAGCTAACAAATTACGATCAGTTTCACGGCACGGACGGTAAAACTTAACTTTTGGATCTTATCAATCTGTTGTTCGTTGTGTTTTGATGTTTGTGTAGTTGGTTTCGGATTGTGTTTCTGGGTTTTTTAGGTTTAGGTTAGGGTTAGGGTTCATGTGAAGAACCCTAGGGTTCATCGTTTTTGGGTTTCTGGGTTAAATGGGTTAGGGTTCATCAAAAGGGGGTTAGGGTTCATGGGGTTAGGGTTTACATGCTTAGGGTTCTTAGGGTTCTTACGAACCCTAAAGAACTTGGTTGGGTTTCTGGGTCTTACGGTGGAGGTTAGGGTGGCAAGTGGTGGCCGGAGGCCATTTGGGAGGGTGGTCGGAGAAAGAGAAAGAGGAGAGAGGCGAGAGAAATGGAGAGGTAGAGTGAGAGCGAGAGGGTTAGAGAGAGAAAAGAAGGGGTCAAATGACCCACTTCTGAAGGGTTTGGACTTATATACCTCCTCCTTGGCGCACGCGATTGTCCCACGTGGTCTCTTGTTGGCCACAGGATCAGAAGACATTGACTGATCCAAGAAGCATGTGCCTCCCGTGATCCTTGTTTGACTCATCATCGTAACCGTTGATTTGCCTTACTTTGAAAAATATGTAAATCCATCGCTCCTGGTTCAATCACGTGGGAGGCGTTAGATGAATCAGACGCTCCCCAGAGAGTCAAATGGCTGACTCTCTCTCGTGGACCCCCCGGCTGAGCATTGGACCATTGTGGCATTTGGGCCTTGCGCCCAAATACGATTTTCACCCCCATTCCAAGCCCAGTTGCTAAGTTAATAGAAAATACACCACTCCTGGTTTTTATTTTATTTAATTAATTTTAGATTATTAATAGTTAAATTATTGTTCTTAACTTAAATTGTTAATATAAGGTTTTTTAGTTCTTTTTACAATTAAATTAATGCCTTAATTTAAATGGTAAAAATGGGCTTTAGTTTTTTTAGTTTTAACAATTAAATTAATTCCTTAATTTAAGTTGTTAAAATAGGTTTTAATTTAAATTGTAAAAGATAGGTTTTTTAGTTTTAACAATTAAATTAATTTCTTAATTTAAGTTGTTAAAATAGATTTTTCATTTAAATTGTAAAAGATAGGTTTTTAGTTTTAACAATTAAATTAATTTCTTAATTTAAGTTGTTAAAATAGGTTTTTAATTTAAATAGTAAAAGATAGTTTTTTTAGTTTTTAACCATTAAATTAATTCCTTAATTTAAGTTGTTAAAATAGGTTTTTAATTTAAATTGTAAAAATAAGGTTTTTTAGTTTTTAACAATTAAATTAATTACTTAATTTAATTTGTTAAAATGGGGTTTTCTTGGGTTTTTTATTAATTATTTAATTTGATTTATTAATTAATTTTCGCTTAGAATTTTGTTTTATCAAATGATTTAAGTTAATTGTTGAGTTAATCATTAGGGTTTAGGGAATAGGCTAGTAAGGATTTTTTATGATAAATGAATAATTAATTTCTTTTATATTTTCTTAATAAAGAATTTATTTTTTAGGTTTTTTATTTCAAGGAAATTATTTTTGAAAAGGATAAATATTGGGTTTTGGGAGAAAAAAATAAATTTAATTTCATTTTTGAAGGATAAAAAAATACTTTTAATTTGTTTAGGGATTATTTTGGGAACTTGGAAATTATTGGGATATAAACTTTTGTTTTTAGCCTAACTGTTTTTTTGGCTTTTATTTCCTTTTTCTGTAAAAAGTTAGAACTTTATTTTCTAAGGGATATCTAGAGGTTTTTTTAGGGATTTTAACTTGGGATAAAGCTCTTGGTCCGAGAGCCTAAATAAAGGATGGGATAAGGGATAAAACTCTTGATATCCGAGAGTATAAATAAAAGGATTAAGGGATAGAACTCTTGATATCCGAGAGTATAAATAAAAGGATTAAGGGATAAAACTCTCCGTCCGAGAGTATAAATAATGGATAGGGTTTTAAGGGATAGAACTCCTCATCTAGGAGTATAAACACTAGATTTAAGGGATAGAACTCTTTATCCAAGAGTATAAATAGTGGATTGGGGTTTAGGGTTAGGATTAGGAATAGGATTAGGGGGTAGGAATAGGGGAGGTGAACTACGGTTACTCTGATCCTTCAAAATTGAAGGTACGTAGGCATAGGGTTGTAGACCCTAGCGAGTACAATAATAAAAAACTTAGGATTCTTTTTTAAATAAATCATTTAGACAAATAAACAAGCATACCCTAAAACCTAAGGAGGATCCCATTGAATACAATGGAGGTGAGGGGTGCCTAACACCTTCCCCTCACTTAATCGACTCCCGAACCATAGGAATCTCTACCTTTAGGATTAGGATTTTCTAGGTTTATCATTTATTTCCCTTAGAAAAAATATGATGGCGACTCGAATATTTTTAGCCGGCCGCGACAGCTGGCGACTCTGCTGGGGACTCCTTCCTAGAGAGAGTTCATCCTAGCCTTCGGATTTAGGGTTGTGTTTGTCTTGGGTGTTTATTTTTGTTTTTATGTTTTTATTTTATTTTTATTTTATATATTTATTTATTATACTTAACCCTTGTGTTGTTTATTTTTTTTTTTGTCATCATGCAAGGGATTGGGGCAAACAAAAAAAAAGGTGTGAAGCTAAAGTCCAAAGCTTGGAGGATAACCCTAGAACATAACGTGGAACAGAAATGTTTTTGGTGGGGATGCGACATCCCCAACAATGCATTGATGCCACACTCAGAATAGATCCTTCCAAAGTTGTCCTCATGAAAGGGCTAGCCCCTGACGTAGTGGATGATTTGGATGTGGTCCGAGACTCTGAGAACCTTTAACCTACCCCACACCAATCTATGAAGACCCTATGTATTCAACCCTCAAGGGCTTTTACTAGGCTCCTACCCCAAATGAGACTTATCCCGAAGGATTACCGTAGGAAGGCTTGCTCCTTCTCATGGTAAAACAAGGGTATAGTCTGAACATGTTGGGGTCGTTATGCTGTCCAAATTTTTAATAACCTATATGTGAGGGGATGAGGTAGTCTTAACTTAGATCCATCCTGTTCTAGGGAGCCCACCTTATTAGGTCATGCCTTCACATTACGTTTACTCTAATCAAGATATCATTTGCATTCATCATCCTCATAAATTTTTTTACCATGTCACATGAATCTTAAACTTATTCAAAAAAAAGGATTAAATCAAAGGCAATGGAACCCGGAAAAAGGAAAACTTTCCCAATTAAAATAAGGACATCTGACATAAATGGCCTAAAGACTTATGCTGAAGAGTTACCTAAGGAAAGGAGGAAGCCTATCATACGTAGGTATGGAGATATACTGGATCTTGTTCTTATTCCTATCCAAGAGGAGGGCCTAACTGCCTTGGCCCAAATTTATGATCCTGAGTTAAGGTGATTTCAATTTAGAGACTTCCAAATGGCTCCCACTCTGGAAGAAGTTCGTAGGATACTTGATCTCCCTAAAAGTAATAAAGGTCCATTCAAGGCATTGGGGTATAGTCCTTCATTTAAAGAAATGGAAAGCTGTCTTTATATTCGTGAAGAAAACCTACGAGATAATTTGAAGACTAAAGAAGATTTCCATGGGTTTCCTAAATGGTTCCTAGAAAATAAAGCTAGTCACTTCGCGGCTCGCAAAAATTGGGTAGCCATGGACACCATCATGGTACTACTTATCTTTGGGTTAGTTCTATTCCCAAGTGCTAAGAACTTCGTAGATATCGCCGCTATCAATCTATTTCTGGCTGTGACTCTTGGAGAAGAAGACTCTTCAACGGTTCTCCTTGTGGATATATACTTTACTCTTCATTGCAAATTTGAGAAGAAGGGAGGGGCTATGCTATGTTGCCCTCAATTACTGTACAAGTGGTTATGCTCCCATCTAGTGAGGGACATAGGGGATATGAGACAAATGAAAGCTAATGATTGGTCCCAATATCTGGTATCCCTCATTGGTAATGACATCCTATGGTTCCCTCAAATACTCCAAAGAGATGATGTGATCTTAAGTTGTGGAGATTTTCCAAATGTACCCTTGATTGGTTCAAGAGGGTGCATAAGTTATAACCCTATTTTGGCAATGAGGCAGCTAGGGCATCCTTTGGCCTATAAGCCAGAGGATAGGTTGCTAAAAGGTTTAATCTTGCAAGGTGTGAATGGAGATCATCCCGACGTCTTAAAAATTGCTCAAGCTTGGAGACAAAATATAAAAGGGAAGAGTAGTTTGAAAAGACCAAGAGAAGAGTCAAGAGTCCCATATCTGCAATGGATGGAAGAAAGAGTAAGGATAGTAAAACTGCCCTTTACTCTGGATCATCTCGTTAATCCAAGGGTTCCCCCACCTGCCGCAATCTCCATGGAGGAAAGTGAGAGACTCTATGAGACTATTGCACAATTACAAAAAGAAAAAGAAGAGTGGGAAGGCAAATATTACCAAGCCACTGGAGAGAGTAGTCAGTTAAGAAGGAGTCTCGATGAAGTTATGGAGCAATCAAAGATCAATAAGGGGATAGCTCAGATGGAGGAAGAGAAGAAGGAACAAGCTTATGCCGCCCTTCAAGTTGTGGTTCACGCCTCAAAGACCACAAAGAGCAACTAGATAGAGCCTGGCGTCAAAGGGACGAGTGGAGAGACATTTGGATGACGTCAACGCAAAGAGAAGTCAAAGAGGGATATGACAGGCGTATAAACCACGTTGAAACTGAAGTCCAAAGCTTATCTAGTGCTCTTCTCGAGAGCAAAAGGCAAGCCCTAGACACAACTGTGCAATTGAGATCAGCCGAAGAACTTCTTACCCTACGGCCAGAAGGATGGTTAGAAACTCAAGAGGAGAACCAGGAACTTAGAAGGTTATATGGGGAGCTTCAGGATTCTTACGAAGATCTAAAGGCATGGGCCATTTATGTTGAAGAACATAACCAACAGCTAGAGCAAACTACTAGGGAGGATTTAGAGATCATGGCAAAGTTACGAGAGGACGAGGCATATTATCGAGAAAGGTATTTGAAGTTGGTCTTACTATCCAACAATCTCATCCACGAGATCCCTTGAAGTTTAAAAGAAGCTGAGTATATGGCTGATATCTTCAAGCCGGTCAAAGAGATTACTAATTTCCTTGCACTTTGTCGTGAGATGGTAGAGGATTCTAGGGCTAGGATTAGGAGGAGGATTTAGCTTTTCGATGTAATGACTTCTTACGTTTGGTTTTTGTTACGAATAATTTAAGGGTATATCCCTAGTTTGGTTTTCCTTATGTAATAAAGGGGGCTTCGACCCTAGCACTTTCTTTCCATTAATAAAAGTATTTGCTTTCCATTATCCTTGGCTTTAATCTTAATAAATGAAAAGTTTAAGATTCCTGAAATAAAAATAATTTTTGCATACTCATACATTCATGCATGCATAGCATAATTCAAAAAATAAACATCAAACGGAAATCACCTTTTGATATCTTCTCTCAGAATCTTCGCAACAATCTGACTTCTCGACCCAACACCCGTGCTTACCAGAAGAAAGCTATGGAACAAATGGAGCTGAACCACGCCGCTCTGAAAGGAGATGTGGATGTTGTCAAGGGAAATGTGGAGGAAATGAAGGACAAGATCGATCAGCTGACCCGTGCTATTCAGAATATGATAGCAAGAGACACCGAGGCTAGTAACCGTAGGAATGCCCCTACCCCTCCTCCCTAATATGAAGATAGCAATCCTCTTTTGGGATTTGTGGCTGACTTTGAGCGTGAGGCTTTAGAGGCTAGTAAAGGTAAGGCTAACACTCAACCTCCTGTAGGGTCTGTTCCTCCACCCGAGCACAATGGAGAATCACGACCCATACACATACCTGTCACTCGTGAAGTCCCTGATGACTAGCACCTCCAATATGGAGAGGAAAGCTCAAGGCAAGTAGGTCGTGATACCAAACTAGCTGCCATAGAAGGAAGAAAGGAGGATGAAAAGTATAAGATAATTGAGGAACGGTTAAGGGCTGTGGAAGGATCCAAGATCTTTGGGATTGATGCCTTGGAAATGTGTTTGGTACCCGACGTGGTCGTGCCTCCTAAGTTTAAGGTGCCTACCTTTGAGATGTACAAAGGGGTTAACTGTCCCAAAAATCACATTCGGATGTTTTCTCAAAAGATGGGAGCGCACGCTAAGGATGAAAAGCTGATGATGCATGTTTTTCAAGACAGCCTTAGTGGGGTATCCTTGGACTGGTACATGCAACTGGAAAGGACCTACATCAAGAACTGAGATGATTTGGCAAGTGCCTTCATAAGACAATACCAATATAATGTAGACATGGCCCCTAATCGCATGCAATTGCAACACATGTCTCAGAAAAGGGATGAATCTTTTAAGGAGTATGCCCAGAGATGGAGGGAGCTAGCTTCTCGTGTGCAACCTTCATTGCGGGAAAGCGAGCTAGTAGATACATTCATGGGAACTCTGAAAGGATTATACTATGAAAAGATGATTGGATCGGTCTCAACAGGATTTGCAGATTTGGTTATCATTGGGGAAAGGATCGAGAATGGATTAAAAAGTGGAAAGATTGGAACACTGTCTTCCAATCAACATAACGACAAAAGGTACTCCGGAAACCGTTCGAAGAAGGAGGCCAGTGCCATTTCTGTTGACAGGTATACTCAAGTGCCTTATAACCCTTACGTGGCAGCCACGGCCTCTGGCCAAGCGTCTCCTACGCTCCAGATCCAACAGCCAAGGGCCCCACCCCCTCAAAATCAGCAACAACTGAAGCATCCCTGAAGGGAACAAAGGAGGCCATGGAAGGACTTTGACCCTATACCCACTACATATACTCAAATCCTGCCAATGTTAATCCAAAAGGGATTGGTAGAAATCAAGCCATTAGGCACCCCTCCTACGCCTCCTCCTCGAGGGTATGACGCTAATGCTAGATGTGATTACCATGCTGGATCGCCAGGGCACACGACTGAAAAATGTTTAGCTCTCAAGTTTAGGGTGCAAGATTTGCTAGATCAGAAGATTATTAACTTCAGTTATGACACTCCAAATGTAGGAGATAACCCTTTCCCAGGACACGCTGGACCAACTGTTAACTCCGTTGAGGGACTTGGAGAGAACGTCCTAATTAGAGGGGTAGAGCAAGTAAAGACCCCTATGACGAAAGTGAGGGAAGTATTAATTGGGTACGATGAGTTTGAAAGGTTGCACGGTGACTGTGAGAATTGCGCGATTGATCCCAATAGTTGTAAGAAGATGAAGGAGGTCCTCCAACAACTAATGGACCAAGGGATAGTACAGATTGGGTACTTAAGGAATATGAATGGAGTGGCTGCCTTAGACTCCCAGGGGCAAGTACCTTTTGAGATTCCATACCAGAAAAGAGGAGTCACGACTCCCATTCAAATACCAGTTCCAAGGCCTACACAAGTGCCTATTCCAATACCAATTCCCAGGCAGGCACAGGCGCCCCTCCAAATACCAGTTTCAAGGCCTACACAGGTTCCTATTCAGATAACAATTCCGGTGCCTGCACGAACACCAATTCAAATACCTGTTCCTACGCCAGTCAAAGCTCCGGTGCCTGCAGCGTCAGAGGGTCCTATCATGTTCCATGTACCAACGCCATTTCCATATGAAAGCTCCAAGACTGTACCTTGGAAATATGACATCACTGCGTCGATGAGAGGAAAGACTATAGTGCCGTCACCAGCAGTTACTAACATAGCTGGTATTGGAAGAATGACACGTAGTGGAAGGATATACTCGTCAGAACAACCCAAGAAGGATATCCCCGAAAGCTCAAAGGGGGGAGAGACCACAAGTACAGGCGAGGGACCGTCCAAGAAGGGCATATCTCAAGAAGACGCCGAGGAATTCTTAAGAATCATAAAGAAAAGTGATTATAGGGTGGTGGACCAACTAAATCAAACACCGTCCAAGATCTCTATTTTGTCCTTGTTGTTATGCTCAGAGGCACATAGGGAATCTCTGCTGAAGGTCCTAAATGAAGCCCATGTCACTAAAGACATATCAGTAATTCAGTTCGACGAGGTAGTCTCCAATATTGCCGCTAGCACCTGCCTGGGTTTCAGCAGTGAGGAATTACCTCCCGAGGGGCAAGCACATAATAAGGCCTTACACATATCAGTCAAATGTCAGGACACTATTCTTTCAAGTGTGCTGGTAGATACAGGGTCTGCTCTAAATGTCATGCCTAAGGATACCCTTATGAAATTAACATCTGTAAGGACCTTTATGAAGACCAGTTCCCTGATTGTCAGGGCGTTCGATGGTTCAAAAAGAATGGTAATTGGGGAAGTGGACATACCTACGGTGGTGGGATCACATACCTTCATGATCACTTTCCAAGTCATGGACATCAATCCCTCCTACACTTGTCTCCTAGGACGACCATGGATTCACGCTGCGGGCGCAGTTACTTCCACACTTCATCAGAAGTTGAAGTTCATATCTGGGGACAACTTAATAATTGTGGATGGGGAGGAAGACATGTTCGTTAGCCATCTCTCACCGTTCAGATACATAGAAATGGATGGGGAAACATTTGAAATACCATTCCAAGCTTTGGAGGTTGCGACGGTCAGTCGTAATCAAGTCGTTAGACAGGAGGAAAAGCCGAAAAGGATCACAGATTTGATTCAGAATGGGGATACTAGGGGCTGGGGAAAAGTGATAGAGATACATGAAAAGAAGGATCAATTCGGGCTGGGTTACAAACCAGCTAATAAAGAGGTTCTGAAGTCTCGACCAATGACATTTCCTCCTCTCGAAGAAACTTTCCATAGTGTCAGATTCAGAGACGAAGATCAAGTGACTGCAATTGAAGAGGAAAATAGAGGGATACCAGATTGGGTGCGCCATTGCTCACCAGACACAGTTCTCAACAATTGGAGAGCAATCGAGATTCCTGAGATGATTTCTATTTCAAAGTAATTTACTTTTCTAAAAAAAAAACAATAAGTCCTTTGCTATGCCCAAGGCAAATGGACAAGCTTTGTAGGGCCACCTTTTGTTTCTTTGAATGATTTAATAATAAAATCGCATTTTATTTTCAATTAAGATCTTTCTCTTTCTTAGTTGTTCCTTTTTTCCAAATGGCAATGCACTTTCTTTTCAGTACTTTCATTTGCACCAATTCAAAAAATAATAAGCATAAAAATCTCCCTCATGCAGATTTAAAAATGAACCTATTGAAAACGACACCTCTATAATCCCTTACAACTTCGAGTTCCTGATTAACCAAGCGGAAGAGGGTGATGGGGACGATTGTGAACTCCCTGAAGAGTTGGCCAGACTATTAAAGCAAGAGGACAAAGCGATACAACCTCATCAGGAACTAGTGGATGCGATCAATCTGGGAACTGAAGAGGACAAAAAGGAGGTTAAAGTTGGCGCTTCCTTAGACAGGGAGGTAAAGGAGAAGTTGATCGAGTTACTACAAGAGTACGTGGACATATTCGCTTGGTCTTACCAAGATATGCCTGGTCTGGACACAGATATTGTGGAACATAAGCTACCGCTTAAACCCGAATGTCCACCAGTCAAACAAAAGTTAAGGAGGACTAGACCAGATATGACTCTCAAAATCAAGGAAGAGGTTAAAAAGCAGTTTGACGCAGGGTTCTTAGCCGCAGTGAAGTATCCAGAATGGGTAGCCAATATTGTGCCCGTAGCGAAGAAGGATGGAAAGGTCAGAATGTGCGTAGACTATCGAGATCTCAACATAGCAAGTCCTAAAGATGACTTTCCACTGCCCCACATTGACGTACTGGTAGATAACACGGCTCAATTCTCAGTCTTCTCATTTATGGATGGGTTTTCAGGATACAATCAGATCAAGATGGCTCCCTCCGACATGGAAAAGACCACTTTCATTACTCCATGGGGAACCTTCTGTTATAAGGTAATGCCCTTCGGGTTAAAGAATACTGGGGAAACCTATCAAAGGGAAATGGTAACACTCTTTCACGACATGATGGACAAGGAAATAGAGGTTTATGTCGATGATATGATTGCTAAATCACAAACTGAGGAGGAGCACATAGTCAACTTGCAGAAGTTGTTTGAACGGCTAAGGAAGTTCAAGCTACGACTAAATCCTGCGAAGTGCACTTTCGGGGTCAGATCTGGGAAGTTGTTGGGGTTCATAGTCAGTCAAAGAGGTATAGAAGTTAATCCGGACAAAGTGAAGGCCATCCAAGAAATGCCAGCTCCGAGGACTGAAAAAGAAGTGCGTGGATTCCTGGGAAGATTAAATTACATCGCCAAGTTCGTCTCCCACCTTACTGCTACTTGTGAACCAATCTTCAAGCTATTGAGGAAGGGTCAAAGCCTCGAGTGGGGTGAAAACTGTCAAAAGGCTTTCGATCGAATCAAGGAAAATTTACAAGAGCCACCCATATTGGTACCACCCGTACCTGGAAGACCACTCATAATGTACTTAATGGTACTTGACAATTCGATGGGCTGTGTACTCGGACAACAAGACGATACAGGAAGAAAAGAGCACGCAATATATTACTTATGTAAGAAATTCACGGATTTTGAATCCAGGTACTCACTCTTGGAGAAGACCTGTTGCACTCTTGTATGGGCCGCCCGACGATTAAGACAATACATGGTGTGCCATACAACTTTCTTAATATCAAGAATGGACCCCATCAAGTATATATTCGAGAAGCCTGCAGTGACTGGGAGAGCGGCTCGGTGGCGGATGTTACTAACTGAATATGACATCCAGTATGTTACCCAAAAAGCCATAAAAGGAAGCGTGTTAGCCGATCATCTCACTCATCAGCCAGTGGATGACTATCAACCTATGCAATTTGACTTCCCCGACAAAGAGGTGATGGCTGTAAGAGACGATGATATTCCGGATTTTTATGAAGGACCTGAGCCCTGATCTCGATGGAAGCTTATATTCGATGGAGCCTCAAATGCAGAAGGACATGGGGTAGGAGCTGTTATAACTTCTCCAACGGGATTTCACATACCCTTCACTACAAGAATATGCTTCACGTGTACTAACAATATGGCGGAATATGAGGCATGTATCTTGGGGATTAACGAAGCCATTAACCTCGGAATCAAAATCTTAGAGGTATATGGAGATTCTGCCCTCGTCATCAATCAAGTCAAGGGAGAGTGTAGAACACTTAATCCCAAGCTGACTCAATACCGAGATTGTGTCTGGAAAAGGATAGAGTACTTTGATGAGATCACCTTCCATCACATCCCCAGAGAAGTGAATCAACTGGCAAATGCTTTGGCAACTTTGGCATCCATGTTCAAAGTAAAATGGTATAACGAAGCACCGGCTATAAGGATTAATCACCTAGACGAACCATCGTATTGTGCAGCAGTGGAGGCTGAAGTAGATAACAAACCGTGGTTTTACGATATCAAACAGTTCCTCCAGAAACAAGAATATCCTGCAAATGCCTCAAGTGGGGATAAGAAAACACTTAGAAGACTAGCTGTCCAGTTTTTCCTAGATGGAGAGGTACTATATAAAAGGAATCATGGCATGGTGTTACTCCGGTGTTTAGATGGACATGAACAGGACATGCTCATCACAGAAATACACGAAGGATCCTTCGGAACTCATGCAAATGGGCATACTATGGCTAAGAAGATTCTCCGAGCCGGGTACTACTGGCTGACTATGGAGTCCGACTGCTTTAAATATGTCAAGAAGTACCACAAGTGTCAAATCTACGCGGATAAAATTCATGTGCCGCCAACTCCTTTGAACGTCTTAACTGCCCCGTGGCCTTTCTCTATGTGGGGAATAGACATAATAGGGATGATCGAGCCAAAGGCGACAAATGGACACCGGTTTATTCTAGTCGCTATCGATTACTTCACCAAATGGGTAGAAGCTGCTTCCTACACTAATGTGACAAGACAAGTGATTGCACGATTCATCAAGAAAGAGATAATTTGTCGTTATGGAGTTCCTAACAAGATCATCACAGATAATGGGCTCAATCTAAATAACAAAGTAATGGACGAGCTATGCGAGAGTTTCAAAATCGATCACCATAACTCGTCGCCTTATCGCCCGAAGATGAATGGCGCGGTAGAAGCAACCAATAAGAACATAAAGAAAATTATTCAGAAAATGGTGAAGACCTACAAGGATTGGCACGAAGTGCTCCCTTTCGCACTACATGGCTACAGAACCTCAGTTCATACTTCAACAGGAGCTACGCATTTTTCCTTAGTATATGGTACGGAAGCGGTACTCCCTATTGAAGTAGAAATTCCTTCACTTAGGGTCATAATGGAGACCAAGCTGGAAGAAGCGGAATGGGTACAAAATAGACTTGATTAACTGAACCTCATAGAGGAGAAGCGCATGGCCACTGAATGTCATGGTCAGCTATATTAGCGGAGACTCAAGAAGGCGTTCGATAAGAAAGTTCGTCCTCGCCTATTTGAAGAAGGAGACCTGGTATTAAGGAAAATGCTACCCATCTATAAAGATCCCCGTGGTAAATGGGCCCCAAACTATGAAGGACCATATGTTGTAAAGAGCGCCTTCTCTGGTGGAGCTTTAATGTTGACTACTATGGATGGAGCGGATTTACCGTGACCGGTAAATTCTGATTCAGTCAAAAAATACTATGCCTAGAAAAAGAGGATAAGAGCCCGCTAAGTCGAAAACCCCAAAGGGCGACTTAGGCAAAAATTAGGGACTAAAAGAAAATAATAATACCCAACAAGTCGAAAACCCTAAAGGGCGGCTAGTTGAAAAAAATGGTATGTTATCCAAAAGGCTCAAGAAGAACGGTCCATGCAAAATTAAGGATATCCAAAAGGCATAGGACTGATGGCACTTACACAACGAGGATTCGGAAAGGAAGGAGCAATCCAATCGTCATCTTCAGAAGCGAAGTGTCAAGGCCTCGGAGATTTAGGGATAGTAGCTGGTGTTGAATTCAATAGGGACATAGATAGATTTCTTTTTCGTATTGCCATTTTTCATCTTATAAATTTGTGGTAACTCCTCCTTATGAGGATTACTTTCCTTATGTACTATTGCCTGTTTATGGGCCTTTTTTTCAATAAATAAAATTTTCTTTTCTCTCAAATTATTCCGTGTGAATACAAAATGCCGACTAATTATAGAATAATGCATTGAAACATTAGGCATAATCAAAAGCTTTAAAAAGGAAAAGGTATTTTACTTCGATTTGGAAACAGTAAAGGGATCATATTTCTTCCAAGTTAAGCACAGGGTCTACATATTAGCAATCACAATTTAATCATTATGGAAGTTTCTTCATAAAGAATAGTACGCATCTCTAGATAGCAAGAGCATATGATTTGTTACACTCATCAAAGGAGTCAAGGGCTTAAGGGTCGAGAAGTCGGAATATTACAGAAGATTTGGTTTCCGTAAACACATGCACTGCGTATCATAAAAGAGGCGTTAGCCCAAATAATGCATCATGCATAAAAGTGTACATACTTTTAAACATCCATACATGGCATAGGATCATAATTACTTTTGGGGTTAAAGGGGTTTAATCGGATATTTCACTACGGGTTTGTTACTATAGATCTTGGAATAATCGGGGTAGAACCTATCGGACTCTGCGGTCAAAATTAGGGTCCTTCTTGTATTTAATCATCTCCTTTTCAAAAGAGGAAGACGTATCGACTTCCTCTCTCTGATTCGAAGACGATTAAATAGGGGCAGCTGTAGTACCCTAAATTTTGACCAGGGTTTTTCTCACTCTTTTGAGATTTTTCTTGCGCTACTAGGGGGTGTCAGTCAGTGTCATGTGGGCTTTTGGGGGGGGGGGGGGGGGGGGGGGCGTCTGCTAGTACTTTCAGACCTATTTTGGAGTTTGGTTTCATGTAAGGGTTTTTATTTATCATTTTTAATTAGGGATTAAAAGTCTTAGATTATTTTTAGATCAAATTTAGAATTTTGGATCAATTATTTTTAATATTAGGGAGCAAAATGTTTTTAATTGATACTTTATTTTTTTAGTTTATTTTAAATTTTTATCATGGTTAAGTTAATTGGGTATTATTTTAGAATTTGGGTTTTTAGTTTAATTAGAGAATAATTAAGTTTTATTTTAGTGTTAATTGGTTTATTAGTATCTTTTTGCTTTATTAAATTTCTATTTTTGCTGGGCTTTCTATTTTTTTTAATTAATTAGGAATACTGTTTTATTTAAGATTTGGATTTTAATATATATTATTAGGGATAATTTTGTGTTAATTATTAATTAGGGTTTAGGAGTTATTAGTATAGGATTTTATTTATTTATTAATATAGGTTATTATTATTATTATTTATTTTTATTATTTGCATTAAAGTTGTTAGTGATATTTAAATTTAATGGGGGATGGACCGATCATTTAATATTATGGGTGTTAATTATTATTTAGTTTGTATTTATTTATATGGTTTTTGTTATATTTATCGTTTGTTTTATTTATTTTATTTTTATTTGTTAGTCAAAGTTTGTTGACCCACGGGTAGGGTCATCTTCCCCAAGGGGGAAACCCTAAATCTGCGCAAATGGTGAGGGAAACGGATCAAATCATATCAAAATGAATTTTTTTTATTAACACAAAATCAAATCGGATCCACATATTACAATCTCAATTAAACCTCAGATTACAATGAATCAAATCTTCCTAAATCTAAATCTAAGAATTAAACTCTAACCTAATCCTAATCTCTATAAATAGCAAAATAATTCAGAAAAGAAGGGGAAAAAATAGGACGAATTGCTGGAAATCCCTAAACCCTTTCACTAAAGCTCAAAAATTGTAGAAAGTTAGGGTTCAAAACTCGAACCCTAATTCTTCTAAGCTCAGCCTTCAACCATCCTTACCTGAAAAAATCAAAGTGAGAGAAGATTAGAGGAGGAAAACCGAGAAATAAAGCTAACAAATTACGACCAGTTTCACGGCACGGACGATAATACTTAACATTTGGATCTTATCAATCTGTTGTTCGTTGTGTTTTGATGTTTGTGTAGTTGGTTTCAGATTGTGTTTCTGGGTTTTTTAGGTTTAGGTTAGGGTTAGGGTTCATGTGAAGAACCCTAGGGTTCATCGTTTTTGGGTTTCTGGGTTAAATGGGTTAGGGTTTATCAAAAGGGGGTTAGGGTTCATCAAAAGGGGGTTAGGTTTCATGGGGTTAGGGTTTACATGCTTAGGGTTCTTAGGGTTCTTACAAACCCTAAAGAACTTGGTTGGGTTTCTGGGTCTTACGGTGGAGGTTAGGGTGGCAAGCGGTGGCCGGAGGCCATTTGGGAGGGTGGTCGGAGAAAGAGAAAGAGGAGAGAGGCGAGAGAAATGGAGAGGTAGAGTGAGAGCGAGAGGGTTAGAGAGAGAAAAGAAGGGGTCAAATGACCCACTTCTGAAGGGTTTGGACTTATATACCTCCTCCTTGGCGCACGGGATTGTCCCACGTGGTCTCTTGCTGGCCACAAGATCAGAAGACATTGACTGATCCAAGAAGCATGTGCCTCCCGTGATCCTTGTTTGACTCATCATCGTAACCGTTGGTTTGCCTTACTTTGAAAAGTATGTAAATCCATCGCTCCTGGTTCAATCACGTGGGAGGCGTTAGATGAATCAGATGCTCCCCAGAGAGTCAAACGGCTGACTCTCTCTCTGGACCCCCCGGCTGAGCATTAGACCATTGTGGCGTTTAGGCCTTGCGCCCAAATACGATTTGCACCCACATTCCAAGCCCAGTTGCTAAGTTAATAGAAAATACACCCCTCCTGGTTTTTATTTTATTTAATTAATTTTAGATTATTAACAGTTAAATTATTGTTCTTAACTTAAATTGTTAATATAGGGTTTTTTAGTTCTTTTTACAATTAAATTAATGCCTTAATTTAAATGGCAAAAATGGGCTTTAGTTTTTTTAGTTTTAACAATTAAGTTAATTCCTTAATTTAAGTTGTTAAAATAGGTTTTAATTTAAATTGTAAAAGATAGGTTTTTTAGTTTTAACAATTAAATTAATTTCTTAATTTAAGTTGTTAAAATAGGTTTTTAATTTAAATTGTAAAAGATAGGTTTTTAGTTTTTAACAATTAAATTAATTTCTTAATTTAAGTTGTTAAAATAGGTTTTTAATTTAAATAGTAAAAGATAGTTTTTTTAGTTTTTAACCATTAAATTAATTCCTTAATTTAAGTTGTTAAAATAGGTTTTTAATTTAAATTGTAAAAATAAGGTTTTTTAGTTTTTAACAATTAAATTAATTCCTTAATTTAATTTGTTAAAATGGGGTTTTCTTGGGTTTTTTATTAATTATTTAATTTGATTTATTAATTAATTTTCGCTTAGAATTTTGTTTTATCAAATGATTTAAGTTAATTGTTGAGTTAATCATTAGGATTTAGGGAATAGGCTGGTAAGGATTTTTTATGATAAATGAATAATTAATTTCTTTTATATTTTCTTAATAAGGAATTTATTTTTTAGGTTTTTTATTTCAAGGAAATTATTTTTGAAAAGGATAAATATTGGGTTTTGGGAGAAAAGAATAAATTTAATTTCATTTTTGAAGGATAAAAAAATACTTTTAATTTGTTTAGATTATTTTGGGAACTTGGAAATTATTTGGATATAAACTTTTGTTTTTAGCCTAACTGTTTTTTTGCCTTTTATTTCCTTTTTGTGTAAAAAATTAGAACTTTATTTTCTAAGGGGTATCTAAAGGTTTTTTTAGGGATTTTAACTTGGGATAAAGCTCTTGGTCCGAGAGCCTAAATAAAGGATGGGATAAGGGATAAAACTCTTGATATCTGAGAGTATAAATAAAAGGATTAAGGGATAGAACTCTTGATATCCGAGAGTATAAATAAAAGGATTAAGGGATAAAACTCTTCGTCCGAGAGTATAAATAATGGATAGGGTTTTAAGGGATAGAACTCCTCATCTAGGAGTATAAACACTAGATTTAAGGGATAGAACTCTTTATCCAAGAGTATAAATAGTGGATTGGGGTCTAGGGTTAGGATTAGGAATAGGATTAGGGGGTAGGAATAGGGGAGGTGAACTATGGTTACTCTGATCCTTCAAAATTGAAGGTACGTAGGCATAGGGTTGTAGACCCTAGCGAGTACAATAATAAAAAACTTAGGATTCTTTTGTAAATAAATCATTTAGACAAACAAACAAGCATACCCTAAAACCTAAGGAGGATCCCATTGAATACAATGGAGGTGAGGGGTGCCTAACACCTTCCCCTCACTTAATCGACTCCCGAACCTTAGGAATCTCTACCTTTAGGATTAGGATTTTTTAGGTTTATCATTTATTTCCCTTAGAAAAAATATGATGGCGACTCGAATATTTTTAGCCGGCCGCGACATCTAAAAACATAATTAATTAGTTAATTTAGAATTTTTCTTCTTTAGATTAACCTTAGAATTAGGTTGCTAACTTCACTAACATGTTTGATTATATTTCTCCACCCATTTTATTTGTGATTTCTACGTGAGGTTTATCTATTTCCATGTGGATTAATTTCATGCTCTAATTATATGTATGTCATTCATAATATGCTTGTCCAAACCAAAAAAATCTTTTCAAACTAATACCTTGACTTAATGTCAAGCCCTTTTAATACCTTGTAAGTCGATTGTTTTCACGATCGCAATCAACCTCACACAGCCTCCTCTTGGGCTTTATACAACAATACTTGTTGCACATTTCACTTTGGTTTGTATGTGTATGTGTGACTGGCACACTTTAATTATGGCTTGATTATTCCCATTTGAGTAATTGTATCCCTCTCCTATAAGATTAAAATCAACCATTTTTTACAAAAATAAACAAGCTTGATCCAACGTCAAGCATTTTCTGAATCAAATTCAATTAATCACCAATTCATCCTCAAGCATTCACTTGATCCACATATCCAGTCCCTTACTTAATTTGTAAGTTGAGCGCTTTTGCCTCGCAATCGACCTTACCTTGAACCATTAGGACCTCTTTTCCATTAGTCCTCAACCCATTTCGCACGCAAATTCAAACCTCGATCAACATCGAGCATTTTTCAAATCAAATCAATACACTTAACCATATTTAAACATCATTTCTTAAAAGGTAAAAAGGAGGGGGACCAAGTCTTTGGTCTTTCTCCTCAATTGTTTGGGTGCGAGTTCTCTTACTCGTGTATGGACAATTGACGCCTCTAAAACACTTGTAACTCGACAACATTCAAACTTCTTTCCAAGCAATCATTAAAACATTTAATCCCTATCTAAACACATTTCTACAAAAGGTGAAGTGAGGGTGGTCGAGTCTTCGATCCTTCTCCTCAATTGTTTGGGTGCGAGTTCTCTTACTCGTGTGTGAACAATTGTCATCTCTAAAATATCCAATACGAATAAAACTCCTTTTCTCGCCTCCATGCGATCAAAACCCTAAAACACATACAAATCAAATTCTCTTTTCTTAATCAAACTCTTTAACACACTTAATCGTATATTCAAACACAACTTCCTAAAAGGTGATGTGAGGGGGGCAATTCTTTGACCTTTCTCCTCAATTGTTTGGTTGTTAGTTCTCTTACTCGTGTGTGGACAATTGGCGCCTATAAAAAACACAAACCAACCAACCGTAGTCCCACGAACTATGAATGCTCTGACTTTCCCATTGCACGAGGGAATACGTAGGCACAAGGACCCTAATCCTTGCCGAGCACCCTAATAAAAAACCACCCCATTTCCCCCCTTAGAAAGAAATAATCCTTTAGAAGATAACAAACAAACGTAGCTAACTTTCTCTCGAATCGAATCAAGAGGTTCCCGTTGAGTACAACGGACGTAGAGGGTACTAATACCTTCCCTCTTGCGTAACTGACTCCCGAACACAGAATAAGGTTGCGACGACCATGTTCTTATCTCCATTTAAAGGTTTTATCGATATTTTCCTATTCCTTCCTTGGAATGAATAAAGTTCGGTGGCGACTCTGTTTCAAACAGTTTTTTTCCGCATCCATCGCGAGGATCGTATTTTTCGAGGTACGACAGATGGCGACTCTGCTGGGGATATCTGGCATTGCTCTATGCTAGAGAGAGTCAAGCCTAACTTGACTCGATTCGTGAGTGTTAGATCCGCTTGTTTGTTTATCTTCTCTTGCTTGTTTGCTTGCTTGTCTGATTATCTATTATCTACTTGCTTGCTTATTGTTATTATATCCTATTATTATCTCTTATGACACTGTGGGGGTTCTCTAATCATTGTTGCTCTGTGAGATGGCTCTATACCCGAGTTCGAGTATAACCCTAGGATTTGGATGATGGTTGTGTAGTGGAGGCTTGCGTGGTCTCTTCCGCGTGAGCCAAAGAAAAGACCCTGCTTGGAGTAGATTCCCTTGGAAATAGTATCGTTTTGATGTTACTTCGTCATGATGATAATGTTTTCGAGCCTGAATCGTTGATCCCAAGGATCTTTAACCCATTTTATCCATGGTGGTTGGTAGTGTTAACTCTTTATGGGTTAATGCGAACGCCACAATCAGATGAGATCCCTCGAACGTATTACTTCCTGACAGTAATATTTTCGACCTCGATCTAGGATTCTGAGAACCCTACTTAGAACCCGTGTGTCGATGGTTGTGTAGTGGGCGCCTCCGAGGGGTCTTTCTCGTGGGGAAGAAACAAAGACCTCACCTAGACGAGATCCTTTCAAGGATATTATCGTCTGATGTTCCTTCGTCATGGCTATAACATCTTTGAAAGATATCCATAACTCTAGGCACCTACCCGATTAGAGCCTACCTATGGGGGGGTCTTGTGATCAGAGATATCCTGTGTCTAGCTCCTTCCTCAGAACCAGATGTTGTTTTGATCCTGGAACCTTGCATTGCATACTCATGACATTAGCATATCATTTTCCAACAAACTCATCCGATCCTCTATCCATTTCCTGCCAGCTGATTTCCCGACGCTCATACTGAACCTGTGGTAACCGCAAAACATTTAAAGCAAGTTCAAGCAGAGATAAGAGGAGCATAGACAATTTGAAAGTTGTGATGGCTATGTCAGAGGATATTTTTCAACATATTGGGATGAAGGATTTTGACCCCCCGTCAGGTTTTGCTATGTCGACTAACCCACTGTATGATTGTCTACCAGGTGATCATCCTCCATGAGTGAACATCCCTGTTCAGTCTCAGATGATGTCGCTGACTAATTCCATGGAGAAAAGGTTTTATGCCCTCGAAGAGCAGGTTCAAGTTATGAAAGCACGCGATACTTTTGGGCTCGATGCTGTTGATATGTGCCTAGTGCCAGACTTGGTAATTCCTCCAAAATTCAAAGTACCCAACTTCGAGAAGTACGCTGGTATCAGTTGTCCAAAGCGTCATTTGATGATGTTCTGCCGAAAGATGACTTCTCATGTCCGCGACGACAAGTTGATGATTTACTGTTTCCAAGACAGTTTAAGTAGTGCATCTTTGAATTGGTACATGGATTTAGAAAGAAGTTGTATCCAATCATGGAAAGACTTATCCAATGCTTTCCTAAAGCAATATGAGTACAATTTGGACATGGCCCCCAGTCGTACGCAGCTGCAAAGCCTACCTCAGAAGAGCGGTGAATCCATTAGGTATTATGCACAGCGGTGGAGAGAGTTGGCAACTAGGGTACAACCACCACTCTTGGACAAAGAATTGATTGACGTGTTCTTGGACAGTTTGCATGCCACCTATCTTGAAAGAATGACTGGTAGTTCATTCTCAAGCTTCTCTGACCTTATAATAGTAGGAGAACGCATCGAGAGTTACCTCAAAGCTAAACAAGTCCAAGACATCTCGAGTAATCAAGCTGGTGAGACTGAATCCTTCAGCAATCCCCAAGAGGAAGAGGATAATGAAATTGATGCAGTCCTAGCAAATGTTGAGTATTCTCAGGGTACACCAGCAAGAATTTATGGCCCTTCAGCTTCTCGGCAGTTATCATTGTCAGTACCATATCATCCTTATGGGCAACCTGTCAATCCTAGGGCGTCATACCAGAAACCCATGATTTCTCCTCGTGCAAATCAACGAGCCCGTGGTCTAGGATATCAGAATCATCATCAGAATCAGCATAGGCCTCAAAACAACTTGGAAAGAAGGACTGCTCCTCTTCACCTAGTTCCTATGTCGTACAGTCAGCTTTTGCCGCATCTGGTCCGAAACTCACTGGTAGAGCCCAAAGCTATCAAGCCATTGCCAAAACCATACCCGCCAGGGTACGATCCCAATGCGCATTGTGAATATCATGCTGGATCCATGGGGCATTCAACTGAAGATTGCAAAGCTTTTCAAGCCAAGGTGCAACAGTTGATTGACAAAAAGCACATATCATTCCTAGAAGGAAACTTGGTTGTGCACGTTAGCTTCTCGCCCAAATGAGTTCCAAGACTTCAAGAGGCATCCCCTAAAGTCAGTGGTTCAGACAGGAAGACTTCCTCAGATACTGGCAACCATTGGACATTTATCATTTGCATTTGTAATTTCGTTATGTTAAATGCTACTTGTTTTTTAATATTGTTGTTTTGAATGGTAATATTAATGATGTGATCATGCATTTTCTGAATTAATCATGTCGCATTCGCTCATTTTTCTTTACTTATATATAAAAAAATATAATAAAAATACAAAACAAAAACGACAAAATTCTTCCATATACTTCTTGTCCACTCTCTTTATCAAACTTTTGTTTAGCAAAGATTGGAGGGAGGATGATGAAAACAAGGTACCCATAATTGCTTATAGTATGCTTTCGGATAAAATCCTACTGATGATATACAGGCATTGTTTCAAATCCCCAAACACTGGAGAGATAAGGAGTTAATCCCTAGTCAACCACTTCGAGCCGAGAAGTAGAAGTTTCCTTCGGATATTCAAACCCTTACACTCAACCCGGGGTAGGGTAGTGTTCAGTTAATTTGACTCTGTATTCTTCGTACACGTCTTGAGGTGACGAAGAAATCATGCAAAATCCAGAAGTTATGGTGGTTGTTCTTCAATGACTACTGACTTGGCAGTCACAAGCCTTACTAAAAAAACAAAATAAAAAAAACAAAAAGCCTGCTAAGTTGAACACCTCAAAAGGAGACTTAGGCAAAAATCAAGGCAATCCCGATGGACTCGAAAAGAGAAATAAATCCATGCAAAAGATAGAGATAAAAAACAATACCAAAAAAGGATTTCGAATCCTCAACAAAAACAAAATAAGGTCCAGTGGCCACCATGTCAAATTAAAGGCTCGCTGACATCATGACAAAAGCAACATAATGTGACTGCCATTTCGAGGAAATCTTGAATCCTCATCTTCACTCTTACACTGTCGAACTCTCTTTGAGGATGAATATGTGTCAATTTAACTGAACGTAGGACTGAAGATCATCACGAAGAAAGGGTGGGTACAAAACAGATCTTGGGCCTTATATCCTTTGTTTCTATAACCATAAACCAGACCGCGTTATAACCCTTAAATGACCTAATTAAGGCGGGGTTTATTCTGAAAGCATACTACATCAAGGTTGCGTAAACTGACTCCTACAAATTTGCTAATCACTTGTTTTGGTGTCATATTCTTGCTATACATCAGCTAAATCAACATTGTCACAACATTTCAATAATGATTGATTTTTAAAAATAAAAAAACTTGCATGAGCATTGCATTAAAATTACCATTTGTGAACGAATAATTTTGACTGTAAGTCAGTGTTTGACATCAAGAAAATTCCAACAAGGAGCAATCGAAGAAATCTAGATCATTCAACAAAGTTGACTTGAACTAACAACACCTCATAACCCTATGGAACAGGGGCATTGACATCCAATGATTATGGAATCAGTCAGTTTAAAGCAAGTCCCCGAAGAATTAGTTGATTATGGGGCAAATCATTTGGGAATCAGGTTGAACATGGTGAATCATCTCAAGACTCTACCAACTAGGGGCCGGCCACCCAGAGGTTCTTTTGATTAAAGGAAAACCCCTCCAATGTGCAATCAAGACAAGTTAAGTCACTCCAACGCTCATTCTGGGGCAAGCTACCTCAAGGGTACTTCGAAGCCAAATACTCCAAGAGCCAGCCAATCAAGGAAGAATCCTTTCATGGCTTGGAATTCTGGGACAAACCATCTCGAGTTCATCTCATGGTACAATTGTTCTGAGGCACGCCATCTTGAGTGATCTCATGGTACATCTGTGTCTGAATTTTCCGCTCAAGGACCAATCTTTTCATGACTTGAAGTGTTAAGGCAAGCCATCTCGAGATCATCTCATGGTACATCTACTTCCAACTTCCTTTCAAGGACAAATCCTTTCACAGCTCGAAATTCTGGGGCAAACCATTTCGAAATCATCTCATGGTACAATTGCTTCCAATTTCCTGTCAAGGAGAAATTCTTCATAGACCCAGACTGGGGCAAGATGAGTCACACAGGGTCAGGTCTTCCCCATGCTTTCAATCTGCTCAAGCGAACTCCGTCAAGTGACCTTTGAGTTCAAGACGAGTGTCGGGGAATCATGCTATCACCCCACAAAAATAACCTTTTGCCTTCTTTCTGACAAGAGACCTTGCTGCAAGGGAACCTATCCATCTCTTATCCTTTACTGGGGCATCTTTGGAACCTTCATATCATTGCATAAATCACTCATATGCATTAGTCATGTCGCTTCGCTCATTGCATAAACATGTGTATCATACCTCAAGCCTAACCTTCCAACAAGATTTGACGTCTCAAAGCCTGGTATCGCAAGACTTGACACCAAAGTCCAACTTAGATTGGCAACCCAAAAATCCAACTTAGCTTGGCAACCCAAAAGTCCAACTTAGCTTGGCAATCTAAGGTCCAATTCCTGTCTGGCAAAACATTTTAAGGTCCAGTTCTCGTCTGGCAAATCATTTTAAGGTCCAATTCCCGTCTGGCAAATCATTTCAAGGTCCAGTTCTCGTCTGGCAAATCACTTCAAGGTCCAGTTCTCGTTTGGCAAATCACTTCAAGGCCCAGTTCTCGTCTGGAAAATCATTTTAAGGTCCAATTCTCGTCTGTCAAATCATTTTAAGGTCCAGTTCCCGTCCGGCAAATCACTTTAAAGTCAGTTCTCGTCTGACAAACCAAAGTTTAAACAACAGTTCTCGTCTGGTAATCTATCCTCCAATCCAGTTCTAGTCTGGAAGATCAACCTAAAGTCCAATTTAATTTGGTGCATAACCTAAAGTCCAATCTCACTTGGCAATTCCCAAATCCAATCCCTGGTGATACCCTCGACAAGGAAACTTATCCCCAGTGCACCCGATCATTTGCATCATCATGTGCATGACATGCAAGCATAACATTACATAATCATATCAAGCACTATCATATCTTGTGCATTCACACGTGCATTAAGATTCCCCAGCAGTTGCATCTTAGTATGTGTTTCAGTGCATCATGCAATGCATGGCATATTCATTCCCAGCAACATGTCATAACAGGATCCGGGATCAGTTCGCAAGAATCTTGGCCAGTCCTCCATCAAAGTCGATAGTATTCCTCTGAAAAGAGTTGATACCCCGCACGCGCTCAAGGAATTCTATTCCCCAACAAATTATTCTTCAACCATGCAGTTGATAATGACAATCTCCAGCAGCTGTAGTTATTACTCCCCAAGCAGAGGATATCCTGGAAAGTTTCTTGTGAGCTTTCATCTGCAGAGCCAGCGCATTTCCTCTGACAGGAATCTTGCTCAATTATTCCCCCAGCAAATTTACTTCAGAGATACTGCTTTGGTGTCATCGAGGAACCTTAATGGATAAGGGACTGCTTCGACGATCCAGAGAATCGTCTGCCTTCAAAAATACTGCTTTGGTATCATGAAGAACCTTATATAAGGGACTGCTTCGACCATCCAAAGAACCTCAAGTTATTCTATTAATTTTGTACCCCGCTACCTCGTTCTGCCAGTTCTTACTCCATAAGTACATGTTCCTATCGATAGACAAATTTTGGGGTCTTCTTATATCTAATTGACTTCTACCCTAAAAATGAATGCCATGCAGTAGTTCATTCTCTCGGGTTCAAGACAATTAGATAGGGGCATCTGTCATACCCCAAATTTGTCATACCCTCTCATTTTTCTTATACCAAGCATTTGTGTTGCTTCATGACCTTTCTCAAAGTAATCATTTGGCCTTTGGCCATGATTCTCTAAAATTTAGGTTATGGAGGTCTAGTTTGTGCTCATTGTAATAACATGCTTTTACAAGTATGTTGAATTCAAGTGGAAACAAGGAGAGATTGGTCCTCGTTATCATGGCTAGTTAGTCAAGACGTGATTAATTGATTTCAAGTTTATTTGGTGCCACAATTAGAAGTTATTTTCATAATCCATGCTTAAGGTCGTTTCAAGTTTCAAGATCAATTTGTGACAAGCTTTGACTTAATTTGTTTCAAGTGGTTCAAGACTATTTAGAAGCCGTAATTGGAAGAATTGTTTCAAGTTTTGCCTTGTTTCAAGTTTGTGAATTCAAGTTATGATACTTCATTTTCATGACATAATCGATTTGTGATCAAGAAGTATGTTCAAGTTGTGATGGAATAATGATTAAGGCATAATTGGAGTGTGTTACATGATAATATGTCCTTGTTACTATTCATATGTCGTGAAATATAATATCAAGTCAAAAACATTCCTTTAAACTCACAAATGGTGCTAGCTTTGAAAATTTTAGCCATTACTAATGAAGATTCAAATGTGATACATGATCCAAATCATTTCAAGATCGATACATATTTGATAAAATGATTGGAGATTGTAAATTCAAAAACAAAAAGGGTCCATGATGTTTTGTCGTTACATTTTCCAAAAAGCCCATTATCCAAAAAGCAAGAATTGAAAGAAGTAATTGAATTCCAAGTGTGCATTTGGTAAAATCTACAACGCAAAATTGAAGCACAATTGGTACAAATAAGTGAAGAGTCAAGGGATGGAAAAACAAATTGAATTAATTAGAAATATTAAACGTTACTGGATCAAGAAGGCCAAAGTTCATTTGAATTCAAGGTGCAAGAACTATTACATGGTCAGGCAAGTCATACAAGTCCAAATGCTGCTAATAAGCCTAGGCCTAAAGGATTGAACTTCATGTTGCGTCTCTAAGCCAATTCTAAGATTGGCCGGGGAAGTTCTTTTTCTTCATGTCCAAGTTACCTTCATCCATCGTCTTCATGACCTCCACGCATCTTCATGACATTTTTATCACATAACCTACAAATGATCCAAGGATGATGAAGGAGTGGACTTAAAATTGACAAAAATTCACACAAACAAAAGAAGAAATCAAAACACTCACTAACTTCATGTCAAGATTTTCTCAAGACTCCATCAGATTCCAAGCAGCCATAATTTCTCCAATACAAACTGCCATCATCAATTCTTCTTCATGCTAAGCTCCAAATGCCTCATGCCAGAATATACACATGGAAAAGAAAATGGAACCAAGAATTAGTACAGCTCAAAACCAAATCACAATTTGAGAACATATTACACAATTACACAATTCAAAACCAAATAGTGTTAACAAATTCAGAGTGCAAGTTTTGATACAAAGTTATACTAAGCCTAGTTCTACAAGTTATACTAAAGTTAGGACTAAGGCAATGCAAAATGTAACTTTGCGCTTCATGATTAATTCCATAGGCCACGGTTGTTATTACAAATCCACCAAGATTCATCCCTTTGAGCCAACACCAATCCAACATCATAACCATATCAAACTCATTCAATTTATACCAAAACATAATTCATTCAAAGTTCATATCATAAAACCCAAGACAATTTTCAACATCCAAATTCATCACATAACATTTCAATCCATATTACATCCTTTTTCCATAGCATACATACCCATTTTCGTGCAAGAATTTTAAGCATACACAAGTTTATTTCAAAGTCAGAACAGCCACACAAAGCAAATAGGGACCACATGTTCAGATTCACAAAAATGGCAAAAACGAAATAGCAGCAAGCAATTACAGTACATCTATTTTAGCACAAAAATGGAAACAAGACAAAACATAGTAGGAACCACAACCGTATCAGAGCAGAGATTCACAATTCAAACTCTTGTTCCACAAGTTACTTGTTCTGAAACCCTAATCAAACCAGTATAAATAAGGCTTCATTTTCACAGAGAAAGGGGGCTAAGTTTTCTACACACAGAAAAACCCTAAAATTTTACATACAAACCCTAAATGGCCGTGACAAGAATGAGAGGAAGAAGAAACGAACTGAGAAATTCATACCTGCGTGTGGAAGCTTCAAGGGTGAGTCTCTTTCACGCTTAAAATTTCATGTGTGTTGTTCTTTCTTTTGTTATCTCTTACTGTGCCTTCTGCTTTAGAGAGCTTTGTAGATCTTTACTTGTTCACACGTTGGTTACCTTCCCATTTCGTTTCTGCCACGATTTGTTAAGGTTTTTGGGTTTAAGTTTTTGAAAAGGGGAGGCTCGATCTGGCATTTTCATTAGGTTTTTGTTAGAATGAAGGGTGGGTTCGGTTTCGCCTTGAAATTCTAAAGGGGGTTTGTGTGTAAAGTTTTGTATTTTGGGGTGGTGAGCGGCCAGGGGAGGGGCGGCGCCGCTGCCAACCACCTCCTTCTCCGGCGGAAACTAGGGCTCCGGTGAGACCCCTTGTTGCAGAGCGTTGGATTGAGAGAGAGAACGTTTAGAGGGAGGGGTGAACGAGAAAGAGAAAGGATTTGAGACTGTGTGTTCTCATCATCTTTTTTTTAGCATGTTAATGTGGTTTGGTGAGAGGCTGAGTGGCTTCACCCACCGGTGACAAGTGTCACCGGTTGTTTTTTTTTTTTTATTTTGATTCCATGATCTTCTTTGATGCGACCCTACCGTGTGCCATCCTAATCTGGTCTTTGATGTGTCTGATGGTGACTCTCCACTTGATCATACGCTCCAGATTGCTCCATCAGTCAACCAGGGTTGACTAGGGTCTATGGTGAGCCCTAGCAGTTGGGCTCTTTCTGACTTTGGGATTAAGGAGATTTTTAAACACACCCCTCATTTTCGCAGAGTTCTGGCCCTTTTCTTTTTACTCTATTTTGTTAATTTATTTCTTAAAAAAAACAAACACTTTTCTAATTAATTTCTAAATTCCTTTTCATTAATCAATTTCCAATTAATTTTATTAAACCATTTTATTTAATACTAATAAAATTTAATAGTAAATCTTATTAAATATTTTAGTTTAATTTAATTAATTGTTAGGATTTTCTTTAATTCTAAAAACATAATTAATTAGTTAATTTAGAATTTCTCTTCTTTAAATTAACCTTAGAATTAGGTTGCTAACTTCACTAACATGTTTGATTATATTTCTCCCCCCCCATTTTATTTGTGATTTTTATGTGAGGTTTATCTTTTTCCATGTGGATTAATTTCATGCTCTAATTATATGTATGTCATTCATAATATGCTTGTCCAAACCAAAAAACTCTTTTTAAACTAATACCTTGACTTAATGTCAAGCCCTTTTAATACCTTGTATGTCGATTGTTTTCACGATCGCAATCAACCTCACACAACCTCCTCTTGGGCTTTATACAACGATACTTGTTGCACATTTCACTTTGGTTTGTATGTGTATGTGTGATTGGCTCACTTTAATTATGGCTTGATTATTCCTATTTGAGTAATTGTACCCCTCTCCCATAAGATTAAAATCAACCATTTTTTACAAAAATAAACAAGCTTGATCCAACGTCAAGCATTTTCCAAATCAAATTCAATTAATCACCAATTCATCCTCAAGCATTCACTTGATCCACATATCAAGTCCCTTACTTAATTTGTAAGTCGAGTGCTTTTGCCTCGCAATCGACCTTACCTTGAACCATTAGGACCTCCTTTCCATTAGTCCTCAACCCATTTCGCACGTAAATTCAAACCTCGATCAACATCGAGCATTTTTCAAATCAAATCAATACACTTAACCATATTTAAACATCATTTCTTAAAAGGTGAAAAGGAGGGGGACCACGTCTTTGGTCTTTCTCCTCAATTGTTTGGGTGCGAGTTCTCTTACTCGTGTGTGGATAATTGACGCCTCTAAAACACTTGTAACTCGACAACATTCAAACTTCTTTCCAAGCAATCATTAAAACATTTAATCCCTATCTAAACACATTTCTACAAAAGGTGAAGTGAGGGTGGTCGAGTCTTCGATCCTTCTCCTCAATTGTTTGGGTGCGAGTTCTCTTACTCGTGTGTGAACAATTGTCATCTCTAAAACATCCAATACGAATAAAACTCCTTTTCTCGCCCCCATGCGATCGAAACCTTAAAACACATACAAATCAAATTCTCTTTTCTTAATCAAACTCTTTAACACACTTAATCGTATATTCAAACACAACTTCTTAAAAGGATATGTGAGGGGGGCCAAGTCTTTGACCTTTCTCCTCAATTATTTGGGTGCGAGTTCTCTTACTCGTGTGTGGACAATTGGCGCCTATAAAAAACACAAACCAACCAACCGTAGTCCCACGAACTACGAATGCTCTGACTTTCCCATTGCACGAGGGAATACGTAGGCACAAGGACCCTAATCCTTGCCGAGCACCCTAATAAAAAAACCACCCCATTTCCCCCTTTAGAAAGCAATAATCCTTTAGAAGATAACAAACAAACGTAGCTAACTTTCTCTCGAATCGAATCAAGAGGTTCTCGTTGAGTACAACGGACGTAGAGGGTACTAATTAGGGGTGGGAATAGGCCAGGCCGGCCAACAGGGGCCTATACCCTAGCCTACTTAAGGTCAGGTCAGGCCAGGCTTTTTTAATAAAAAGGCCAGTCTTAGGCTTTTTTAAAAGCCTATTTAATTAAATAGGCCAGGCTTAGGCTATTAAAAAAGTCTATCAAGCCTTATAGGTCGGCCTATATTTTCATATATATTAAAAATATTCTAAATAAGTTGTCTTATATATGCATATATATTAGAAAAAAGAATACATATATTGACTTATATATGCATATATATTAGAACAAAGGTTAAATAGGTCGGCCTATATATGTATATATAGGTCAGCCTATAAAGCTTCTTAAGGAATATGGAATAATTGAGAACCATAATGAGAATAAGGCTTGTAAATAGGCTTTCAGGCCAGACCAGGCTTTTAAAAAGGCCAGGCCAGGCCAAAAAAGAGAGCCTATAATAGGCCATAGACCAGGCTCAGGCCTTTTAAGTTTATCGTAGGCCAGGCCCAGGCCTTATAAAGCCTAGCCTAGCCTAGCCTATTTCCACCCCTAGTGCTAATACCTTCCCTCTTGCGTAACCGACTCCCGAACCTAGAATTTGGTTGCGACGACCATGTTCTTATCTCCCTTTAAAGGTTTTATCAATATTTTCCTATTCCTTCCTTGGAATGAATAAAGTTCGGCGCCGACTCTGTTTCAAACAGTTTTTTTCCGCGTCCATCGCGAGGATCGTATTTTTCGAGGTACGACAGATACGCAGGCCAGTGGGCGAGGAATTGAGCCATACGCGTATGGGGCATGGCCATACGCGTATGGGCAGAGCTGTTGGCAGATTTTCCCGTTTTTGCAATTTCTGTCCCGATTTCGCTTGTGATGCAGTTTCTTTGAGACGTAAGGCTATGATGTGGTAATAAAACATCAGTAAACTAGTAATGATGATGAATGAGATAAAAATCAGGAATTTTGACGTGACGATTATAGTATGATGAATTGTGAGATTTAGTGACGAATAATGACGAGTGTGAATTTAGGTTGTATCATGATGCTTGATGATGATTATAATATGAAGAATTTTGATGAATGTGAAGTGATGTTGTATTATGATGTTTGATGATGATTCGTGATGACATGACGTTGTGATGGATTTTGATGAATGGTGATGCAATTGACGATTTTGTGAAAATGATGATTATGACGTTTGCATCATGCATTCATAGCATTTAGGACTTCGGTCCCGTGACGATTTTAGGACTTCGGTCCAGTGGTGGCTTCAATCCCATTGTGTGGATTGAAGTGTTTTGTGACGTGCTCCGGTTCTTGTGTAGAATCAATCCTATTGGCGGGGATCTTTGGAGGGTGGTGGCCCAGTGTCCATCAATTATGATGAATTGGTACCACATGCATGAGTCTATGATGTTGCATTGTATATTATGTGGCATTGCATTATATTGATGTGATTGATGTATTCTTGACGTTGTTAATGACTTGATGATGTTTGTGCTTGTACTTTATCTTTTGCGTATACCTTATATATTGATTTGCGATTACTCACCCTGCCTGTTTGAATGTTGCCTCCACGTGGATAACATGCAGATGATCGGGATTAGCTTTTGGCGCGTGAAGAGCTTACTTGAAGTACTTTTGGTAATTTTGGTCGAGTAGAGGGTCTTGCTATGATATGTAACATCGGGTCGGGGCGTTGAGTCGAACCACAATGTCCTTTTATTTGATGATATTATGATGTTTTGAGTTTGTTTAAAACTTTGAGTTATAAATTATGACGAGGTTTTTGTGAAGTTTTCCGCTGCGAAGCATTTGGTTTAATTATGATGTTTTATGACGAAATGTGACGCCCTTGTGGGATTTTTACTCTGATAAAATGGTGTATTTATTCGTGATGTTTGTGGGATAGAAAAGGGTGTTACATAAGGGGAGACTTGAGGACTTGGCTGCCTATTCAAAGTGAAACATGTATGCACTAGATGAAGGGTAGAAGATAAATCAAGTATATTCAGTCTTAAAGGGAAATCAGGTTCAAAATAGTTCGTCATACATTCAGTGTTAGTAAGAAGACATTATGGGAAATATTGAGTTACCCAAGGATTAGTTGGAAGAGATTTGTGTCGAAGAGAGAGAACAAACATCACAGATCATCGAAAGCTCTAGGGGGGACTGGTTGAAGGAGATTTTGTGCTGAGGAAAAAAAATTCAGTAATGTGGATTTGCGGAATTCTAGTAGAATTGTTTTATAATTGGAGTTAAGAGAATTACCTTAGAAGAGAAGTAAACACGGATTTGGGAGTAGTGTAAACCTTGCATTATAACTATTGTAATGGAATGCATTTCAGATAAAGAGACTATGAAGTTATAAAGATTTTATTGAGGTTAAGATAGGAGCGTGTAGTTGATGATTATTCACATACAAAGACTTCTAGAGTATGAAGTAGAGTGGAAAAATTTATACCTTGGTATTAAGAAGTGTTTATAGTAGCATTTATGGTCACAGGTATGTGAAATTGACTACCTTGCTTTGGGATGTTTGTGGCGTATCACACTCTTTAATTCGAGTTGTGAATCTTGTATCCTAAGAAGTCTGAGTCCATGGTAAGCAACGAAAGACAAGCTAAGATTGAGTACGGGACTAAGTGAATAGTAGAATAGACTATACCGCGTGGTCTTGTAGGTAGTTGATAAGGGTTGTCGGTTACGAGTCGTTCAAATATGTGGCTTCTGTGTGGTGAAGTTGTAGCGAGCGATTTTGGACGCGGTTCTTAAGCGCTGTCGCTCTTTGGGGTTTACTACAGGTTGATTCATTTTTTATCCTATTGTGAGCTGACTAAGGAAGGGAAATAGATGTCTCCAATTAACCCTGCTTGCATACTGAGTTTAAACAGTGGTCTGTTAGGTTACGGATGCTATATGGTAATGGGGCCTTTCTTTCTTCTTACTTTATTAAGGTGGAAAACTGGGACTATTCATGGGGAATTTGTCAGATTGTGTGGAGATAGGGGACTTTAGGTTTTTTGATTAGTGTGCTCGCTAAGATTTTTCTTTCAATCTTATGCCTACGTATTCCCGTTTACCGAAACAGGGAAATCAGAGCATTCATAGTTCCTTCTATTCTATGGGAGGAAATGGGTGTTTTGGTGTCTTGTTCAAAGCCCAAGACGTGAAGTGAAAGGTGATCTATATCTTGTTGTAGCACCCCAAAATTTGCTCTCTTACCTTAGTACTAACTGGCTTATGTTTCATTTCATTTTGCATTATCATGTGTGCATATCATTGGTTCTTAGCATGGGGTCAAGGTGCCTGAGGCAGTTCAAGAGGAGAAGGTGTTCTTCAAAAGGGTCAAGTTTCATACCATTTATCAGGAATCAAGGGTTGGTACAAAGTTACTAAATATGGAAATGACCTATAATTTGAAAATTTCCATTTTGGGCAAGTTTTTGCACTACATTCAACTTGACTTTTCATCATCAAGGAAGCTTCTAATGAATTTTTCTCAAACATGAAAGTTGAAGATCTTTTTCTCCCCTTTCCAACAATTACTAGATGGTCTCCATATCATTTATGAAACTCAAGTTATGATCAAAAGAAGGCAAGGTGGTTTTTAGGGTTTTCTCATGGTTCCATTTTCATACCTATTGCATTTTGGGACATATTGACCTATAATTGGTCCCATTGCTTCAAGTCACATTCTAACATCCAAGTGCACCTCATAAGGATCATTTTTGGCCTTTGAACCAAGAGATTTCATGACATATTCATCACTCATTTCACATTATGCAAAATTGCAAGATGCATCAAAACTCACAAACCAAGACATTTCAAGGCCCAAATCCAATTCAGGTGTGATTGGCAATTGATACATGAGTGATCCATCATAGAATGCTTGGGTGTACACGCATGGAGGGGGGTGTATGATTCAAAATGCAAATTTCCAAAATCACCCAAAACTCATTAATTGAGGAATTAATCAGACCTAAATGATATTCAGTGGAATGACCTAGAGTATTTAAGCTTATTCATGCACTCATTGGAAAGGAGGCACGTTATTTTGAGGAGAATTCAAGTTTCAACCCTAATCCTTCATTCCTTCGAATCTCATCATCCACAAGAGCTTTTCACAAAGTTCTTTCACATTCTGAGTCCTGGGGATCCATAGAATACAAAGCTCCCATCATTTGAAGCTAACAACAAGGGTACGGATTGCGTGATCTCAGGTTAGTGCATTTTTCATGATCTTAGAACTCAATTTTTTGGTGTGTATAATAATCTATGATACTCACTGATGATTCTGATGTATTTTATGTTGAGTTTGGACGTGTAATATGGTTGTATCGTGAGTTTTAAGGTTTTGAATCCAAACTTGTTTCATTCGATTCTCCTTATGTGTTGGTTGTTTGTGGTTTTTAATGGCATATTATTGATCCTTGTTGAAATCTGGTCAGAATAGTGTATTCTTTTGCATTTTCTGGAAAATTTAGGGTTGCAGGTGGCCGGAGGGGACGACCGGAGCTAGGGCTCCGACGTCTGATTATTTTTCCGGCGAAGCTAGGGTTTGTGTGAGGAAAACACAATCTCACCGTCCATTGCCTTGATCTAACATTCCACAGCGTGCCACACTTTTAAAATTTTGTTTTTATTTTGTGGTTTACATGCGTGCCATTCCATGCTTGTTATGGTGTACCTTAATCTGAGCCATTCATTTCATTTAATTTTTGGTTTGATGATGTGATCCTGTACGTTGATATAATCTGATGGTTACTAATCTGCCAACGCATTAATGTTGTCATGTGCCCTTCACGTTTTATTTTTAATTGCTGAGTAATTTGGTGTGTGTGTGTGTGTGCATCGTTGTTAGTGTGGGTGTGTGGATCTATGCCTCTCATCATGATTGCCTGTTGACTTTAGAGACTGATTGTAAGCGTTCGATTGATCTGAGGGTTGATGTGGAGTCAATCCATTGACTGGGTTCCACATGTTTTTTTTTTTATTTTCGCTGATGGATTTTAGGTTTTGGGCTTGCTTTTTGCACCCCTCCTCTGGGCCCATGTTTCATTCTCAACGTGAATTGTTTACTATTTGCACCTCCCATTTTATTTTCCTTTTTATTTTTCATTTAATTGTTTTGTTTCTCATTTTTAATTTTTAAAAATAGATAAATGCATCCAAAAATCCCAAAAAAAATCATGAATCATGTTTAGAGTTTTATAAAATTTTCTCAAATTTTATTTTATTATTTTATTTTATTTTTAGCATCTGAATTAATTATTTTAGTAATTTCCTTTTGAATTGTTCTTATTGTGCATACCATGACTTACTAATTTTATTTCTCATAGCACACAAAACATTTTGAGTCCATTCTTTTTGCATTGTTTCACCAACACATTGAATTGCATAAAAACATTTTTCTCTTATTTTTAAAATCATTTCATGTTGCATTTTGGTCCTTCTCTTTTGCATATTGAACCATGTTTCTTACTTGATCTTTGCATGATTGTTTGAGTGACTTATCTTGTGAATTTTTGCATGAGTTTTTAACATGATGTTTAACCCTGGTTGAGGAGTGTTCAGAATTTAATTTGGTATTTGTTAAAGGTGTTTTGCTAATTGTTTGATTGCTCTTTGTTTGAGGTCTTCTTTTATGCACATCTTTGATCATGTCTGATTACTTGTTTGAGAAGGCACTTGTGCCATTGTGTGGGGTTGCTTATTTGACTTCATAAGCCATGTTTGAATCATTATAGGTCATTTGTTTTCAATCATAGGTCATTGGTGTGAGGTTGTTGCATATTGTGTGCACATGTTCTATGTTTGATTCACATGCCTCTGTTTGACTTATCTTCTCACTTCTTCTCATCTATGCTTATTCATGACTTATGTTTGGTTTGTGTATGCCATGCCATGTCATCCCTTTGCAATTCATTTGATATATGTTTCTGACCTTGGAGCTTTGCATTCATGTCATATGTTATTCATGTTTCATCTTGCACACTTGAACATGTTTCACTTACATGCTTCTTTCTCCTTCTTCTAATGATTCTTAATGCTTGGATACTTGTGTGTATGCCTCATGTGACACTTGTATAGCATGTTTAGGCACATATTTAGGTCATCCACATTCTGACTTGGATATTATTTGAAGCATTCTTGCATGATCACCTTGCATATCCACTCATTCTTCTTCTACTCCTTCTTTGATGACTTTCTTGTATGTTTTGCCACTTGTTTGCATTCTCTTTGCTTGATCTTGTTTGGTAAACATTATGGGTCACCTCTAAGGTAAACATTCTGACTTGGATGAGTTTCATTTGGTTGGTAACCATTTCTCTTTAGGTTGTGACTTGTTTGGGGTTTCATTTGTCTTATGGTTGCCTATGTCTGTTTTGTACTAACCTTTTATGCAGAGGCAGAGGTCAGTTATTTGAGGGCATGGATAGTTATCCATGTCCACCCTCACTCTTTATTTCTCTCATATTTTCTTTTCTTTAGGCTTAGGTTGTTGTCAAACCTCCCCTTAGGGCCACCTTTGCATGATAACATTAGGATATAATCCCTTAGTCTTTTTTCTTTTCTTTTGAGTCCCTCTTCTCATCTCATAACATCTCTAAGATACTTAATAAGGTCAACTTGCCTTGTACACAGGCCTTAAACATAGGAAGTGAAGATTGAGGGGTCTCCCTTCTCTCTTCTAGAGTGTTGAGCATACGTCCCATTGGGGACGACCATGCGACGCATTCGTTCCCGTGTCCTAGACTTTGGTTCAAGGTGAGTTATGAACTAACTCAAGTCACTTCTGTCTTAAAAAATACAAACAAAATTCAAAACATTTTTGTCCTTCGGGATTGTCAAACTAAAGGCTATTTTCAAAAAGGGCACGTTACTTTCCGTCTGAGTCGCAAACAGGCATCGACCCTAACTGCCGGATGCGAACTTAACGTCGCTCGTAAAAAACAAAAAAAGAACTTGGTCCGAACTACGTTGACTCTGAATTTCCCATTGCACAAAGGGAGTACGTAGGCCTAGGAAGTCGACGTCCTACCGAGTCTGTCTTTGTTTTCCCCTTCCCCGTTTTAGTACATCCATAGATTTTAGGATAACTCACCCTTAGAATAAACAACAAGCGCGGATCCCATCGAGTACGATGGATGTGTGGGGTGCTAATACCTTCCCCTCGCGTAACCGACTCCCGAACCCAGGCTATGGTTGCGATGACCATTCCTTTCCCTCTTCCTCAGGTTTATGCGGTGTTTCCTTTCCCCCTCGTGGGATAAATATACATTGCTGGCGACTCTGTGTTCCGCGCCACTTTCGCGTTTGTACCTGGATGAAAATCCTGGGAGTGACACTTGTTCAAAGCCCAAGATGTGAAGCTGAAGGTGGTTTGTATCTTGTTCAAAGCCTAAGATGTGAAGCTGAAGGGTCTATTTGTATCTTGTTCGAAGTCCAAGATGTGAAGCTAAAAGGTGTTGTCTTTAGAGAGAATTTGTCATCTTTAAAGAGGGTCTGTTTGTCACAACTGTTTATAAAGGAGAATTACTTTAACCGGGATATGTGAATCCGGCAATGCCATAATTTCCTTTATAGGGGAGTTCCAACCTGAAGGAGAAGACTTTAACTCAGTGTAGAGCAATGCTATCTTTCCTTAAGAATTTTTCATGCTAAAAGAGGGACAGTGGCATAGATGTAAATAATCCAGAGGCTTGCCGCTTACAGCGATTAGATGAAGGGGAAGGAGTTGTTGATGTTTGTGTACTATGAACGAGGCACAGCTTTGATGCTAAAAGGTTGTATCTCGTACGAAGCCCGAGATGGAGGCTAAAAGGTGATTGACTCAACAAGAGAGTCTTTTATACTCAACAAGAGAGTTTTTTTTGTATCTCGTACGAAGCCCGAGATGGAGGCTAAAGATGGTGACTTGATAACACGAAAATATATCATGTTTTTACTTTGATTTATGTTATTTTCTTATTCCGTTTTCGTCTAATATCTGATTTTCTCGAGAGTATTTAAGTGTTTTTGCAGGTAATTCCATTTCCAAGTCAAAAGTATGCAAAGTGTAGAAAAGAAGCAAAACATGCAAGAAAAGAGCAGGAAAGTGAAGAAAAACAGCAGAATCCAAATTATGTTGATGTGACGATCGTCACGGTTCCACCACGACCGTGGCAGATACAAATTTCATCACGACCGTCATAATGCTTCAATATCGTCATGCGTTTAGAACAGTTTAATACGTTGAGCAGAAACGTGATTATGAAGTTTCAGAGAATCAGTTTTTGCACGTTCACATTTCCTCCGAAGAAATTTAGGTTCCAAAGTCACATAACTATCAAAGAGAAGTGCCTACATTTTCTCCAACCACTACCTCAGCTCAGTCTATAAATATGAGAGATTTCGAAGAACAAAGGGGGGTAACCTATTTTCTGCATTTTGAAGTACCGTCTTGTTGCCAAATTTTATTCAAAGTTTTTGTTTTGTTTTGTTTACATTTACCTTTCATTGTCACCCATTACCGAACAAAGTAATAGTTTCTCACATTGAGGAACTATTACACTTTAGATTTAAATTGTTTCATTGCCTTCATCATTTGCTATTTTAATTCTATCCAAGCAAGAACCTACCATTCTGTGGAGGGATTGCTCCTACTGTATTTACCAGGTTTCCATTATTCAATTTATAGTATCATTTATTTTCTTTTAATTATGTCTTTGATTAATTGTTTTTCTGCTTTTATGTTTAAGTTCGTAATTATGTCAAGCTAAATCGATCTCATCGGTATGTAATGAAGTAACCAAATGGATTAAATAACTCTAAGCTAAAATCAATAATTAACTCTTCTTCTGGCTTCGATTTCTTAATTTTAAACCCAACTTTTATTACGAGAGTAAAAAGGTAACAAAGGTTAAGGTCAAGACCACGGGAGTGTGAGACTTTACCCGGATAGCTGAAATCGGGCATTAGTTTTAAAAACAGCGGAAGCGCTTTAAAGTTAATTAGGTCTTATTAGTTTTCAAAAAGTATTTTTAACCTCATATGGGCTAGCGAGAGCAGACATATTGACTTAAGAGTATAGTCCGAAGCAATAACCACGGGAGTGTGAGGTGAGGGCTTTTAAACTGGTTTTTCCTATAGATGCATAGGGTGATAAATCTTTATACGCTTAGGTTTAATTAATTCCACGTAGGTTTACTGAATTATATACCGATATCTTATTCATAACTAGTATTCCCAAATTTTAATTTCTCTTTAATTTCCCGTTTAAACTTAAAAACCAATTCTGATTAGCCTTAGATAAACATAGTAACGATAGATAACGGTGCGTTCAATTTTTAGTCTCTGTGGGATCGATAATCTTTTAAAACTACGCGATACGACTGTATACTTGCAGTTGGATTTATTTAGGCACACTAAATAAGCGATTAAGTTTTTGGCGCCGTTGTCGGGGACTAATTAAGTCGATATCGTAACTTCTTTGTTACGCCGTATAGACTAAGGCAAAAACCAAAATTCCCGTTCTATCGATTGTATGCCAAGTACTCGCTCTTCTGGCGAAGACCTCATACGACCGACAGACAAACCTGAACGTCTTCTTACCGTAAAAAGACGTATCCGAGAGTACTGCTTAGCTCACGAAATCCCTTTTCCTTCTTCAGAACTTGAATCTCAATCAGATCCTAAACTTGAATCTGAATCAGATTCCGAATCAGAAACAGACATGGCTGACTTACCACAAAACCGACCTCTTAAGTATTATGCTGCCGCATCTCAACAAGAACCTCACAACAGCATTGTCGCTCCAGCTATCAACCGAAACGATTTCGAGTTGAAGCCCTCGCTGTTATCTGCTGTGCAACAAAATCAATTTTCTGGAAACCCAACAGAAGATCCAAACGAACATCTAACCAAGTTTGTGCAGTACGCAGACACAGTGAAAGCAAATGGTGTAACCGCAGACGCCATAAGACTACGTCTTTTTCCTTTCTCATTAACAGATAGAGCTTGGGCTTGGTTGTAATCCTTGCCATCAAACTCTATTACTTCTTGGGAGGATTTAAGAAGGTCTTTCTGGCACGATATTTTCCACCAAGCAAAACGGCTATGCTGAGAGCCCAAATCAACAGCTTCAGATAAAAAGACAACGAGTCTTTATATGATGCTTGGGAAAGATACAAAGATATGAGGAGGATATGCCCGCATCATGGTCTTGAGGATTGGTTAATTATCCACACGTTTTACAATGGTCTCTTGTACAATACAAGATTGACAATAGATGTCGCCGCTGGTGGTACACTCATGGATAAACCTTATGATGAAGCCCACCAACTCATCGAGAGTATGGCTCAGAATCACTACCAATGGGGAGGTGAAAGAACTCAAGTGGAGAAATCCCAGCCAAAAGGAGGAATGTACGAAGTTTCTAGCCTAGATCATGTCCGTGCTAAGGTAGATGCAATAGCACAAAAGATAGACAATTTGAACATAACACCCACAGCCATCGTGGCTGCTGTAGCGCCAAACTGCGAATTATGTGTAACAGCTGGATACACTGCCCCTGAATTCCAAGTTTTAGCAGGAGCCTCTACAGATCAAGTGAATTATGCTCAAGCAAACCCTTATGCAAATACCTACAATCCTGGTTGGAAGAATCACCCAAACTTCTCTTACAAAAACAACAATGCACTGTATTCACCTGGTCAAGCACCTGCTGCACCACCAGGTTATCAAAAGGCTGCAACAGCTGCTCCAAATGTTCCTAGGAAGTCTAACCTTGAACTGATGATAGAAAACTTTATAACCACCCAGACTCAAACAAACAAAGAGTTCCTGAATCAAAACGTACACACTAGTGAACAGATTAAGCAGTTGGCAAACAAAGTAGACGCATTGGCCACTCACAACAAAATGCTTGAAACGCAAATTTCCCAAGTGGCTCAACAACAAGCACCTACTGCTGCTCCTGCTGGAACATTTCCTGGACAGCCACAACCTAATCCTAAAGGACATGCAAATGCTGTTATACTGAGAAGTGGAAAAGAATTAGATGAACCCATTGATCCAAGACTTAAAAATCCAGCCATGTACCAAAAGTCTGCTAACGACCCAACAACTGAGAAGGAGAATGAACCCAAGGAAAGGGAAGATAATGACCAAGAGGCCGTAAACAAAGAAAAACCTTATGTGCCTCTACCACCTTATAAACCACCTATTCCGTATCCTCAAAGATTGACAAATTCCAAAACTGCAGGGTAATTTAAGAAATTTGTTGAACTTCTGAAACAATTGAACATCACTATACCTTTTACAGAAGCTATCACTCAGATGCCCTCATATGCTAAGTTCCTTAAAGAAATCTTATCCAATAAGAAAAAGATTGAGGAAAACGAAACAGTTACACTTACTGCTGAGTGTAGTGGAATAATTCAAAACAACATGCCTACTAAGCTGAAAGACCCAGGTAGTTTCTCCATACCTTCTGTAATTGGGAAGTTCGTCATAGACAAAGCTCTATGCGACTTAGGAGCCAATATTAGTGTAATGCCCTTATCCATATGCAAGAAGCTTGATATGGGAGAATTAAGACCAACTAAGATGTCTGTTCAATTAGCTGACCGATCTATTAAGTACCCAGTTGGTATACTAGAAAATGTTCCAGTTCGTATAGGACAATTCTATATTCCTACCGATTTCATAATCATGGATATTAAAGAAGACTCTACTACTCCTATCATATTAGGAAGACCGTTCCTAGCTACTGTTGGAGCAATTATAGATGTAAAGAGAGGTAGGCTAACTTTTGAAGTTGGTGAAGAGAAGGTTGAATTTATTTTGACACAATTCTTACAAGCTCCAGCTATAGGCGACACATGTTATCTACTAGATGTCATAGATGAGTGCGTAAGAGAAATAGAGATGGAACCGACCACATACTCAGATATTCTAAAAATTCCAATACCTCCGATTTTCGAAGATGATAACTGGCGTGAACCTTATCAAGACGATAGCCTAAGCGAATGCTTAGCACTTACACCAGATCATCTACCTTGCTCGAAGAAACCATCCCTAGAACTGAAAACATTACCCAAAAATTTAAGGTATGAATTCCTTGACGAAGATCTCGAATGACCAGTAATAGTCAATGCAGACTTAGGACAGACCGAAACCAAGAAACTATTAGATGTCTTAAGAAAATACCCAACTGCGTTAGGCTATAACATCGCTGACCTTAAAGGAATAAGTCCTTCTATTTGTATGCATCGCATTATGCTGGAGGAAGACTGTAAATCCTCTAGGGAACATCAGAGAAGGATTGACCCGATCTTGAGTACTGTAGTCAAAGACGAAGTGAAAAAACTTTTAGAAGCAGGAATTATATACCCGATATCAGACAGTAAATAGGTTAGCCCAGTACATGTCGTTCCAAAGAAGGGAGGTGTTACAGTTGTTAAGAACGAAAAAGGTGAATCTATAACAAAAAGGGTTGTAACTGGAAGTAGAATGTGCATCGATTATAGAAAGTTAAATAAAGCCACTCGTAAAGACCATTTCCCATTGCCTTTTATTGAGCAAATGTTGGAACGATTGGCTAAACACTCATACTTCTGCTATTTAGACGGTTATTCAGGATTCTTTCAAATTCCTATTCATCTGATTCTCTCAAAACCTAACTGCTAAGGTGGATCCTACTTTTACAAGAATTTGATTTAGAGATCAAAGATAAGAAAGGAACTGAAAACGTAGTAGCAGACCACTTATCCCGATTAGAGGGTATTAAACCAGAGCCAGTACCCATTAATGAGGATTTCCCATATGAACGACTCATAGCCCAACTAGAAAGTGATATGTCTACTCTACAGTTGAATGACCCAAAAATGGAAGAAGTCGTGGAAGAAATTAACATACACACAACCCTGCCATGGTATGCTGACATAGTCAACTACTTAGCAGCTGGAGTACTTCCACCAGACTTATCTTATCAACAAAAGAAAAAATTCTTTCATGGTCTAAAACATTATTATTGGGATGAACCTTTGTTGTTTAAGAGAGGAGCCGACGGTATCTTCCGTCGTTGCGTCCCTGAAGAAGAAATAGAAAACATAATCTCTCAATGTCATTCTGCTCCTTACGGAGGACATGCTAGTACCTCAAAGACATGTGCTAAGATCTTGCAATCCGGCCTATTCTGGCCCAACCTTTGGAAGGATGTCCACATTGCAATACTAAACTACGACCGGTGCCAACACACTGGTAACATATCAAAACGCGATGAGATGCCTCAAAAAGGTATATTAGAAGTAGAAGTCTTTGACGTATGGGGGATTGATTTTATGGGACCTTTCCCATCATCCTTTGGAAACCAATATATACTCGTAGCTGTCGATTATGTTTCAAAATGGATTGAGGCAATAGTTTCTCCTACAAATGACGCACGAGTAGTCATAAAGCTTTTCAAAAACACAATTTTTCCCAGATTTGGTGTGCCGAGACTTGTCATAAGTGACGGTGGCTCCCATTTCATATCAAAAATATTTGACAAATTACTATCAAAGTATGGGGTAAGACACCGCGTAGCAACACCATATCATCCACAAACAAGTGGACAGGTTGAGGTCTCGAATAGAGAAATAAAACAAATTCTAGAAAAGACCATAGCCACCTCTAGGAAAGATTGGTCATCTAAACTCAACGAAGCTTTATGGGCATATAGGACGGCCTACAAAACACCAATCGGAACTACACCTTTCAAGCTGGTCTATGGTAAATCTTGCCATCTACCAGTGGAATTAGAACATAAAGCCTATTGGGTTATTAAAACATTGAACTTAAGGTATGATTCCGCAGGTGAAAAACGTATCCTAGATCTGCATGAACTAGAAGAGTTAAGATTAGACGCTTATGAAAATGCTAAAATATATAAAGAACGAACTAAAAAATGGCACGATAAGCGCTTATCTAGAAAAGAATTTAGTGTGGGAGACGTTGTACTCCTATTTAACTCAAGATTAAAACTCTTTCCTGGGAAATTAAGGTCTAGATGGTCCGGTCCTTTTGAGATTACAAAAATTCTACAAAGTGGAGCGATAGAAATAAAGGGGAGGAATAGTAATCCATTTTTAGTCAATGGACAACGTCTAAAACACTATCACAACATTGAAAATAGAGATTATTTGAACTGCCTAAGACTTTTAGAGTTGCCCACCGAACCCCCTAACTAAGCATCTAATTGAATTCGTCAGGCTTTCGACGTTAAAAACAGCGCTTAATGGGAGGCAACCCATGATTTTTGTTTTTCTTGCTTTATATTTGTTATTTATTTACGTTTCCTATGTTTTATTTTTATTTTGCAAATTTTCAGTTTCATTTATATCATTTTAAATTTAATTTGAAAATGTTGTGCTGATCTTAAAATTGAAAAACTTCAGGATTATAAAGTCTCTCTACTCTTTCTGTTCTCCTCTTCTGCTTACATTTTTTGCAAAAAGTACTAATTAATGGCAAACGAGGATAACTTGTTAGTAGAATTCAGAGATGCAGCTCAGTGGCATCGCTATGAGGCTTTGTCTCTTAGACCATTTGCCTTGACAAAATTTGCCCACTGACCCACCATGACCACCTTAGGTGTAGGTGAGAGCGTAGACTTTCTGTTTAACCAATTAGGTTGGGAGGGTTTTGCCAACAAGAAACATAAATGCTACCGTAGGTTGACTTTAGAATTCCTGAGTTCTTTAAGCTATAACCCTTACTGTGGAAAAGGTTTTACCAGGGGAAGAATTACTTTTTGACTATTTGGATACAGCTGCCAGTTCACCATAAAGGAACTGTCGGATCTTTTAGGATTTCCTGAAGGACCTAATGTTTTCTCTGTGGTTCAAGAGGACTTAATATTGGTTGGAGAGCTGAGTGATTTTTGGGGTAGAATTTCAGGGAAACCTGATTTTGACATGGACCCTATGCTTTCAACAGAAATACATAACCCCGCTTTTCGTTACTTTCATATGATCCTGGCCTATACTTTATTTGGTAAACCTGAGAATGATAACACTATTTCGAGGGATGAGCTTTTCATCATGTTTTGTGCTTCTCAGTCTAGAGAGGTCAATGGACTCACTTTTATGTTGAACAACTTTTGCAAACTCATTAATAATGATAACAGTCCAATTCTGTTAGGTGGCATAGTTACAAAAATAGCTGATGCTATGGGATTCAGAACCCGACTTTCTAAGATTAACCCCTTTGGAGAATATAGACCCATGAATATCACTTTTTGTTTCAATAGGGCTATGATTAGGAACCAAGGTCCAAACCATTTTCAGCTTCTGATTAACAATGTTGTCGTACCACACTTACACTTCCAAATCATGAACGTACAAGTGTGCACAATCAACATAATTGGCTATATGACCTTGATGAACCCGTGCCTGAACAGGAAGAAACCTTTCCTGAACCTGAGATCGACCCAAAAACACCCCCTCATTATCATGATCTTGATTATATGGAATTCCAAGAAGACACTGACATTCCTAAAGTTGATGCCACTAACTATGCCGCTAATCTGAATTCTATTCTAAAGACTATGGATGAGTATCATAAATAAATCACTTCAGTAAAGGATGAGCTAAACACAATGCGACAAAACATTGTTGGACTCATGGATTTGACCGTTGAACAATTTGATCATATAAATCAAGCCATCGCATCTTTGAAGAAACGCCTTGACTAGATTTACGAAGCACCTCTTTTACAAGTTTCAATGCATTTACTTCAGAAACATTTTACTTTATTTCAGTTTTTCATTTTATGTCAGGAATAAATTGTTTTACATTCAGTATTGATACAATGCTAGCATTTACTAGCACCTCTTTGGTTTTAATGGATGATTTAATTTACTGCTAAATATTGATCTTTATGGTTTCAATTTTATTCCTGTCATACTTTTTATTCTGTTTTTAATTCATGTTGTCATGTTATTTATCTCTCAATATGCATTATAATGTTGTTTCTCTGTGCTAACCATTTCCTGTTATGAAAATTTTATATATGGAATGCTTGCTGACAAAAACTATTTAATTCCCCAGAATTTGCGACTGTCACGATCGTGACAGGCCCCGTGACGACCGTCACGCGGGTTTGGAACACGTTCTGTGTTAAAACAGAAATGTATCCTTCGTCTTCCTCTTCTTTCCCTCAATTCAAAACATGGCCGTCCCACTATCTTTTCCCATTCCATAACCGTCCCACCACTACGCATTTAACCCAATTCAACATTTTCCTTTACCACTCGTTTTCCCCATTCACTATATATTCATACCGTGTACCATTTCTTTTCACAAACCCTCATTCTCCACAACCCATTTTCTTTCCTAATTTCTCTGTGACCCACCAATGGCACGACAAATTCCGGACCTATCAACATTGAACTTCAGAGATGGAGAAGCAGGAGAGCGTCAAAGGGCTAGGTACATCGATTACTACCGACGTTCCATACAACCAACTCGCTACGTAGATGTTGCATGTCTAGAAGAACTCAGAATGCTTGAAGGAGTAAGAGATTTGCTACAAACCGCCGGTCTATGGCAGCTCCGTACTCAGAGCCGACCTACTTACGAAGCCCTGAGCTCGAGTTTCTAAGTTCGTTCACATACGTAACACCTTCTAGCGAAATGAACCAACTCACCGGCGTAGCCACGTTCCGCATGTTTGGTACTGAGTATAAAATCGGCCAAAATCAACTCGCCGATATGCTTGGTTTCAACCATGGCGAGAATGTTCATTGTCGGGTGCCACAGGAGAATTTCTTTCAAGCAGCATTTCAATTATGGAATCGGTTGACATGAACAACAGTCAATAGCTGGGATAGCCTAAACGCAACTTATATCCACAACCCAGCCATCAGATATGTTCACCGCGCATTAGGAAGCACTATTTTTGCACGGGATAGCAACCACAAGGTAAACTCAAAGGAACTATTTTTCCTCCATTGTATGTTTCACCCAGAGCTGATCAATGCCACACCATTTTTGCTAGCACACATACAAGCAAACTGTGCTAGAGGTTCCAAACCTTTCTATTTTGGAGGGATTGTCACCTCTATTGCTCTCAAATTGAATTTGGAAAACGAGCTTACCAGATTACCCTCCATGCCTCCGGTGTTCCTTGAAATAGACTATTGCCGAAACTCTCAGCTCATCAAGTTACGACGAGATGGGAAATACCATCCTATGGTTCGCGCCAAAACCGTAAGAAGTATCATTATGCCTTGTAGAGACCGCATTAATCCTCGGGAAATGCACAACTGGTTATTTAATTTAAATGCTCCAGAGCATAATGCGACTGCACATGATGATCAAGACCATGGACATGTTGATGAGATGGAGCAAGAGATGGATAACGCCCCAGAAAACCTACCACCGCCTGCCAATGATGCACCTTCGACCTCAAGACGTCGTTGCCGCCCCGAACAAGACCCTGTTACTAATGAAGAAATCTTAAGGGCTTTTTGGCTTCAAAACCAACAGCAACAGACGTAGCATAATGAAGTAATGGCGCTGATGCGCCAAATTCAAGAAGGCCAAGCGAACCAAGGGCAGAAGCTTGATGGTGTGATAGAAGGAATGGATGCATTGACACTGCGAGTGCAGAACCTACATGACTACATCCATCACGTGGGCATTCCTGATCACGTAGCGCAGCATGGAAGAGGACGCTCTAGAGGCAGAGGACGTGGTCCACCTTGATTTTATTTTGTTTTTCATTTTAGTTTTTCTTGTTAATCCCCTTTATATCGCAACATTGAGGACAATGTCCGATATAGTGTGGGAGAGTCAGTTTATTTCCGTTTTATTTCCCTTTCTTGTATTTTCCTTTTTCCCTTATCAAAGTCAATATATGAGTATTTTCGTTAAGTATCCGATTTTCCCATTTTATTCTGCCATAACGAAAAAAATTTTACGATTAATGCACATCGTGACATACCAAGCTTTAAATTATGTTAGGAAGTTGGGAAAGTGCTAACAAGATCGATACCGTCTTGACACCTTAGACCTCTTGCGTATGCGATATCAGTTTAAATACTTATTATACGATACCTTGAGTTCAGTCCTAAAGTAACCCCTAGTAGTTTATATCAGCAGTCAGCACCGTCTAAATCACAAACCACATAGGGAGCCGATGAATATAAGTGTTTGATGCCCAATCATGAAAAGAAAAACATCTTTCTTATCTATATGCCGAGAAAAATAGAATATGCAACAACTCTCACAGTTGTGAAAATTTACAAGAAAAGAAAGAAAATCCGTTGTCGATTGGTTCAGAGGTACCTGATTATGAACTTGGTAGGGCGAACTACTGTTCGATCCCCCGCAATCTATGAACGTGATACCTAAAGGGTTACCACACTTGTGTATCAGGCCCCGTGAGAAAAAGGGATCAAAGTCACTAACCGGTTACTCCACTACATGCGTGAATAAGGCAAAGGGCTTAATGTGATTGCGTTGGAATGAAGTCGGGTGAAATAGACACGAAAACTTTTGGTTGAACTATAATAGAATGATCGGAACTGGATTTTACAAAAGAGAGGTCTATGACAAGCTTGTTGCTTTGTGTCATTATTGTATCCTTAGTGTTTTATACTAGTACCTGTCTTACTAACAAGAAACTCTTTTTCAAATCCATTGGTATACCAGGTATGTGCATTTGATGAAGTTTGTCTGATTTAACAGATTGATTGCTTGAGGACAAGCAAAGATTCAAGTGTGGGAGAGTTTGATAACACGAAAATATTTCATGTTTTTACTTTGATTTATGTTATTTTCTTATTCCGTTTTCGTCTAATATCCGATTTTCTCGAGAGTATTTAAGTGTTTTTGTAGGTAATTCCATTTCCAAGTCAAAAGTATGCTAAGTGTAGAAAAGAAGCAAAACATGCAAGAAAAGAGCAGGAAAGTGAAGAAAAACAGCAGAATCCAAATTCTGCTGATGTGACGATCGTCACGGTTCCACCACGACCGTGGCAGATACAAATTTCATCACGACCGTCACAATGCTTCATGATCGTCATGCGTTCAGAACAGTTTAATACGTTGAGCAGAAACGTGATTACGAAGTTTCAGAGAATCAGTTTTTGCACATTCATATTTCCTCCGAAGAAATTTAGGTTCCAAAGTCACATAATTGCCAAAGAGAAGTGCCTACATTTTCTCCAACCACTACCTCAGCTCAGTCTATAAATATGAGAGATTTCGAAGAACAAAGGGGGGTAACCTATTTTCTGCATTCTGAAGTACCGTCTTGCTGCCAAATTTTATTCAGAGTTTTTGTTTTGTTTTGTTTACATTTACCTTTCCTTGTCACCCATTACTGAACAAAGTAATAGTTTCTCACATTGAGGAACTATTACACTTTAGATTTAGATTGTTTCATTGCCTTCATCATTTGCTATTTTAATTCTATCCAAGCAAGAACCTACCAGTCTGTGGAGGGATTGCTGCTACTGCATTTACCAGGTTTCCATTATTCAATTTATAGTATCGTTTATTTTCTTTTAATTGTGTCTTTGATTAATTATTTTTCCGCTTTTATGTTTAAGTTCGTAATTATGTCAAGCTAAACTGATCTCATCGGTATGTAATGAGGCAACCAAATGGATTAAATAACTCTAAGCTAAAATCAATAATTAACTCTTCTTCTGGCTTCGATTTCTTAATTTTAAACCCAACTTTTATTACGAGAGTAAAAAGGTAACAAAGGTTAAGGTCAAGACCACGGGAGTGTGAGGCTTTACCCGGATAGCTGAAATCGGGCATTAGTTTTAAAAACACCGGAAGCGCTTTGAAGTTAATTAGGTCTTATTAGTTTTCAAAAAGTATTTTTAACCTCATATGGGCTAGCGAGAGCAGACATATTGACTTAAGAGTATAGTCCGAAGCAATAACCACGGGAGTGTGAGGCGAGGGCTTTTAAACTGGTTTTTCCTATAGATGCATAGGGTGATAAATCTTTATACGCTTAGGTTTAATTAATCCCACGTAGGTTTATTGAATTATATACCGATATCTTATTCATAACTAGTATTCCCGAATTTTAATTTCTCTTTAATTTCCCGTTTGAACTTAAAAACCAATTCTGATTAGCCTTAGATAAACATAGTAACGATAGATAACGGTGCGTTCGATTTTTAGTCTCTGTGGGATCGATAATCTTTTAAAACTACGCGATACGACTGTATACTTGCAGTTAGATTTATTTAGGCACACTAAATAAGCGATCATGACTCACCAAGAGAATCTTTTATACTCAATAAGAGAGTGATTTGGTATCTCGTACGAAGCCCGAGATGGAGGCTAAAAGGGAGATTGGCTCAACAAGAGAGCCTTTTATTCTCAACAAGAAAGTGTTTTGGTATCTCGTACGAAGCCCGAGATGGAGGCTAAAAGTTTTGATTGACTCAACAAGAGAGTATTTTATACTCAACAAGAGAGTGATTTTGTATCTCGTACGAAGCCCGAGATGGAGGCTATTAGTTTTGACTCAACAAGAGAGTCTTTGTATCTCGTACGAAGCCCGAGATGGAGGCTAAAAGGTTCTGTTTCAGTTGAGTGACAGGTCCAGTATGTTGGTTCAACGAGAAAATCAGTTCTTATATGAGTAACACTGTACTCATGGATTTGATCTGAGGATCGGGATTATTTCCTGTTCTCTAAGGAAACGGGGAATCCAAAGGGTATTTGAGACTGTCCAAGTCTGCGGGTGTTTCCTTACTTGAGAATGTCTCTGAGACTCAAGGAATTTAGACTGTCCAAGTCAAAAGTTTTATCTTTTTTCTTATGCTTAAAGAAACAGTTGTAATACGTTCACGGTAGAAAGATCTAGACTCTTTGAAAGACCGTTCTATTAAGATGACTAATTTCTGTTCCTATACCTCTAGGAGGTCGTCGGGACAATTTGTACGAAGCCCAAGAGGAGGCTAGAAACTTTTAAGAAGCCGAGGGACAATTTGTACGAAGCCCAAGAGGAGGCTATCATTCCCGGAGGAACAAATCATTTATACGAAGCCTAAGAGGAGGTTGTGAATACTTCTAAGAAGCCGACGGGTCCTTGTACAACGCCCAAGAGGAGGTGGGGATGCTTTTAAGATGCCTGTGGGTCCCCAAACCCTGAGAAGTTCAAGACAGACTATTCACAAAGAATAGTGTTGCGGTGAAAATCGGATAACAAGCTATTTATTAACTTGCATCATTTTCTTTTACAACCGACTTTGATTTATCCAAAGGAAAGGTTCAAGATCGTTAGAAAAACCTAAAGGGAAGAGATCTAAGGTTCGGGGGTTGGTTACGCCTAGGGAAGGTATTAGCACCCTAAACGTCCGTAGTACTCTACGGGAGCCTCTTGTTAATGTTATCTTACTTGCTTGCTAAGGGTGCTATGCTAAAGGTTGAAACCCTAGGGGTTAGTATCTAAGTATACTCGACAAGGCATCGCACCTTGCGCCTACGTATCCTCGGGTATAGAATCAGAGTATGCGTAGTTCTACTCAATACGGAGTGAAGAACACTTGACTGTGGTCAAGGTTCCAAGGGAAAGTAGGGTGAGAAGGGAGGAGAGATTAATGGCTATCTCGTGTGAAATGGTTTGAGGTTAACAGGGTATTTGAGCTATCTATGACATGATGTCAATAGAGAGACTTTCCTTTGGAATGAGGGGAAATAACATCTTATAAATAAGAGTTACAAAAAGTTGAAGTATATGAAATATATTGAGTTCAAAAGAACAGTAAGCAAATAATCATGAAATGTACTTAAAAAATGAACATAGCAAACAGTGAGTGAGTGATCAGAAGTGAACATAAATGTGGACATAGCAAGTGGTAAGCAAGTGATCATAAAGTGTAGCATAAATATGAACATAGCAGATAGTGAGCATTTAACCATGAAATGAACATAAGTGTAGACATATCAGACAGTGAGTGCAAGTGGTCATGCAGTGAACATATAACGCATATAAGCATTCACAATTGGAACCAAGGCATTTGAAAACATGTTGTTCATTAACAGATAGCAAAACAACACGAACTTGCATGGCAAGAGTTATGATAAAGTCAGGACAGAACTTCACAAACCAAATACATTCATAGAAGAATCAATTCACAAACAGTAGTTACACAAGCATGGCAATCATGGCATAGAAAGCAAGCAGAAACAAAGGAATTAACTCATGGCATGAAAAGCAATAGGAGCAAAAGCAAACGACATTCTCATGGCAGGAATTTCATGAATCACAGCATATTTAAAAACAGTAACACATTTTGGAAACAGTGAGCACATGATTACATTAGGCATAGCAGAAAAAGATATTCTCACAGTCGAAGACAAATGTATTGGAATCATGCAATGATATTCAGAAGCCAGGAAGTGCAGATAAAAATTTTATGATACAGTTCATGAAGCAATGTTCAAGCAACATTCGTAAACTAGCATACTTAAAGCATTTAATTCACAAAACAAATAAGAAGCAGAAGAAAATTGTTTAGTTATGAAATTATTAAAACATATGGAAAAGAAAAAGAAAAGCAAAAAAAAAAACTACAAAATAAAAAAAACAAGACGACACAGTAAAGGGTGGCTGGCGCCACCCATTCCCTTGAAAGGTAGTGGCGTGCGCCACAAGGGGTTAGGGGGGTGGCCGGCGCCATGGCTAATCATCTCCTTTTTTATTTTTTTTGGTGAGTGGTGATTATATTAATAAAGCTAAGTGGCGGGAGCCACCAAACTAAACATGGCGAGCGCCATCCAGTTCCTCATTCATTCATTTATTTCACAAACATGAACAAAACCAGACGAATCCGAACACGATTAAATCACACAGAATGAAGACCATATGATGATCTTTTTTTACAGCAACACGATAATCAAACATGAAGCATATGATAGCATGATATTCAAACATGAAGCAAAATAACCATAAAAAAACCAGACAGTAATGGAACGAAAATGATAGCAGCATGTATCACGTAACCATCATGCATAAGAGTAGAAAGAGATAAGGTGATACCTAGTGGAGCAAGTCCACTGTTTCTTCACCTTGTCATGAGCCTCTTGAACCAGATTGCTGAAACCAAACTTCCTCGCTCTTGCTCGTGCACCAGAAGCTTTAACAATTTTGTGAGAAGTGTTTTGTGAAAAATGTTGTTGGAATGTTGATCCCCCCTTGAGAGCTGTAGACGAGCTCTTTATATAGGCTGCTTGATGGGTCGGGTTAAGTTTCAAAACTCTTGGTGGGCAAGGTTGGAGCTAGGATTTACAATTTGAAATCCAACGTTCTTCAGCTCTTGGAGACAGACACTTCCATGCCGTGCCAAAATAAGCAGATGCTGCAGGAGCAGCTTCACCATTTCATGCATGTCTTCAGAACCCTCCCTCTGGTGTCACTGAGAGGCTATCAAATAAGGCAAGGTTTTGGGATTGAGAAAGTATCTTGCAGGTGGTGTCAGGATGAATGCCAAGACAAGAAAATCTTCAGAATCAATTTTATTGAGGCAAATCGTTGAGAGCTCAAAAAGGGAATTGTCTTTGGAGAGTTCAAAATAGTTTTGTGCCAAGGATTGAATGGTTTTGTGAACGGATGGATTTCAAATAATGTTGAGTTCTTCCTTTACAATTTGGCACATTTCCATAGGCTGATGCTTGGGTTGAAAAGTCAACATATTCATTCTTGATTCCTATTGGCCACTTGGCAATGAAAATAATTCTGATAATTTGTAACACCTTCTCTCCTTTCTTTTTGGTCACGATGGGTTATGAAACATAGGCTTAGGAAATAAAAATGGTCTTGCATAAGCAAAGGTGATTAGGAAAAATAAGTAATAATGGATTTGGCAATGATTAGGATTAAATGAGGTTTAGGAGAATTAAATTGAACAATTGGAATAAAGTTGATAAAATGAAAAGGTTAGTGAAATAGGTTTAGAAAATGAAGATGACAAATGAGGGTAGATAAAATGAGTAGAAATTTGGTCATGGTGGGGTTAGAGTTAGGGAGGCATCTCTTAGAGACTTGCTTGATTTAATGCTCCATCCAAAAGACCTTGATCAATTACTCCTTGAATCTCCTCAAGACAAACCTGATAAGAAAAAAGAAACAAACACAAGCAAAAACCTGATAAAACGGGTTAGCTATGCGGCATGATTGACCTAATATGATGCGCAAAAGATCAATGGATCTAAGAGAAAAATTTGGGGTACAACAAATAGATCAAGCCAGGAAAGTTCGAGAATTTGGAAGAAACTCAAGGGATGCCATTCACGGAGAAAAGATCATATCTGGGGAATAGAGTTTCTTTGACGTTTCTAAAGGTGACAGTCTGTGAAAGGGTTCACCGAGAATGCTGCATTTCACGTCTCCATATTGTTTAACCCCAAGAGGAGGGAAGAATGTGTCTGGTAATCCTATGGGGATCTAGTTTTGTCTACTTTTAAGAGTGATCAACGAGCTTAATGCTAGACGTAGTTGCCGGGGAAACTCTAAATATCTATACTATTATTACACAGTTGATATGAGTTTATGAAAGAAGACTTACAGTGAAACAACCCCACAATACAGTTATATGTATATGAAAGCGGATAAAGAAAGCATATAACCACTTACTCGGTTGTAGAGCTTCCATGTTGTTTGGTTAGTTGTTCAACAAAGAAAGATTAAAAACAACAGTATATTCAAAATCAAAGGAGAAAGTGCTTTGAAAGAAAAATTGGGGCTTATAGCTCAAGGAGAGGCCCAAATTTTTATCAGTGATTGCACTGTAAGTTTGAATTTGTACAGGGACTTATACAAGTGACTGAGGCCCAAGAAAGGTTTTCTGTATAAAGGGATGGGTCTTACACTCTCTCAAGAGGCCCAAAGAGTTTAAAAAGAATGGGGCTTATAACACGAGGGTAGGCCCAGATGTTTTTTGTTTTGAAATGGCGATCACGCCGAGATTTTCTTTTAACACAGAGGGACTTATACAATATCTGAGGCCCAAATTTGTTTTGGTTAAAAGGGGATTGGGTCTTACACTCTAATAGAGGCCCAAAGTGTTTGAAAAAGATTTGTTAGGGTGAAAATCAAAGAAACCCCAATTTCATTTTTTAAAGGCATTTTTCAAAGAAAAATCAAGTAAAAAATGATAAAAATATCAAATAAAATCATTAATCATGTTATAAACAATGATTAAGGTTTATGAAAAAAGTATTTTATCCACATGAATATTTAAAATCATTTTGGTTTTAAAAATCAAGAAAAATAAATCATTTTAAAAGCATTTAAAACAATTTAAAACAATATTTTTGAATATATTAAAAATATATCAAATAATAATATTTTTTTGTGATTTTTTGTGGATTAACATATTATGGAGTATGAATAAGAAGTGTGTAAAACAGAATTGGAAAATGATGATTTTTGCTATGTAAAAGAATTGGTTGAGTTTTGAAGATAAACTAAGAAAAAGAGGAAAGACGTCACAACATCACATTCGACATCACTCATGAGTTTTGAAGATAAGAGGAAAAGGGAAGATGTCACAACATCACATTCGACATCAAAACTGAAACTTTAGTTTCAACATCTTTTTATCAAACTTCAAACATTCATAACTCTCTCAATTTTTAACGAAATTGAAATCCGTAAGAACCTATCTTGACCGATTTTTCGCAAGAAATCCAATCGTATTACTCATGCACACTGAAACTGAATGTACATAACACATAAGGTAAAAAACCAGAACTGCATGTTTAGTTCTAGACGTATTTTCTCGTCAAACTTCCAACATGCATAACTCTCTCAATTTTTAACGAAATTCAAATCCGTAAGAACCTATCTTTACCAATTTTTGGCAAGGAATCCAATGGTATCACTCATACATACTGAAACTTAATGTACAACATACACAAGGCAAAAAACCAGATCTGCACCTTAAGTTTAAAACAACATAAACTCCACATATAAACATGTTAAAGTGCAAACAGTAGGAGAATCATAACATACACATTAAGGACTACATTTTTGCTTCAAGAATTGTTCAATATGATGCTTGTATGTGGACATCAAAGGAAAGCATGATTCAAAGAATTCAAGTTGTGAATTTTACCTCTTTTTTGGAGATTTTGTGCAACCTACCAAGTGCTTTGTTCCAGAAATGATTTGATGCTTTGAAACCCTTAAATGACGTCTTAGGAGCTTTTAGGATGGTTGGAATCAGCTGGAACCTGCAAAAACACAAACTGACCCTTTCTTGCAAAAAGGGGTTAAAGTGGCCAAAATGCCATCTCTCTCAAATGATGCTCCAGATGTGTGGCACCATTTGGGACAGTTCAAGGATGATATTTGGAGTGTGTTTGAGGTTTTATCTGGTTTGGAAAGTGACTGAATCAAGACATGGCTTGAAAAATGCAAAAAAGTCCAATTTTGAGGTTTTGAGAGGTGACTTTGTGATTTTGGTGTTACAGGTCAGTTGTGATAGTTTGGATCACCTACATATGATGTTTATGAGGTGTTAGGATCATGAGATGTGATGGAAATGTTCTCCAACTAAAAAACTCAGAATTACCTTACTAAAGAAGGCATTTTGGAGTGAAAGAAGTGATTTTGAGGAAAGCATTTGTTTGATGGCTTTGGTGTACTCAAACTGAGGACAGAGCAAGTTTGTTTTGGAAGCAATAGTGAATGGTGACTGCAGCAGAGATTTGTTCAATGTTGGCCAATGAAAATCCAAGTCTCCTCTAGCCATTGACTAGAGATTAGAGCACAGGCCTTTGGTTCCCTAGTTGTTGGAGGAATCTTGACTGAATTCAGTTAGAGGAAGCTCAGTTCATGCCACCTCTTAGCATCCATTAAATGCTCCAAACCAAAATTGGAGTCTTGTCCCTCTTTTAGGGTTTTTTAGGTTTGGCATGCTACTTGTGGAATCTTGGACTTGGGAGGCTTATGGATCAGATCATCCCCCTTGGATTTGATCCTCGGATGTGTCCAAAATGATGACAAGGCTTAGAAATTCGTGTGGCACAAGAAATGTGCAAATCTGTCCTGAAACATGTCTTAAAAATCAGCTGCAGCAAGCCTTGTTGTAAAATCCATAACTTCTTGCTCAAGAATGATAAATGGTTGTTCCAGGACTCTATGGAAAGCTTAGATGACATACTTCAACTTTGATGTTTGACCCTAGACTTGGTTCAACTTGGATCATGGAGAAAAACATCCTTGAAGTTGGGACATTCTTGTTGGAAAATTATTAGTGATGTCCCATGAAATGTCAGAACATTGGACATCTTTGAACATTAATAATTCCAAACTTTAATCACTTGTATCTTTTAATCCACTATGATATTTTGAGTTGAAATGAATTATATCTTTGATGCTTGTCTTGCATGGTGACAAAGCTTGAAAATTATGTGGCACAAGAAAAAGTGCACAAAATCTGTCCTAAAAAATAGTTGCAGCAAGCCTTCTTGTAAAGTCCATAACTTCCTGCTCGAGTGTGATAAATGGACGTTCTACAACTTTCTGGAAAGCTGAGATAACGTACTGCAACTTTGATGTTCAAGGTTTGTGAAGATAATACTTGTAAAGTTGTCAAAAATGACCTTGAACTTGTGTGATCAAATCTGTCCTAAAAGCTGTCATGAAAATTCTGTTTTATCAATGCCTTTTGCAGAGACCATAACTTTCTGCTCGAGAATGATAAATTAGCTTTCTAGGACTTTTTGGAAAGGTGAGATGACGTACTTCAACTTTCATGCCCAAGGTTTGGCTTGAATCAACTTAGATCATGGAGAAAAACATTATTAAAGTTGGGACATTCTTGCTGGAAAAATATCAGTGATGTCCTATGCAATGTTGGAACATCAGACATTAAGAATTCCTAACTTTAATCACTTATATCTTTTAATCCTTATGATATTTTGAGTTGATTCCTTCTACAATGTTGAAGTATCAAATACCCTCTTTAAAAGTAGCTCTTACACAAAATCAATGGATGCTTGGATCAATAGTTACAACCTTGAAAAGTGGTGCACTTGAACATGATTTTAACTTAGAAAAAATTTCTAAGTTTCTTTCAATTTGATCAATTTTGCAATTTTGCATGATTTCTTGATTTAAATTTGATCAAATTAAATCATCCATCATATTTTCTTGAGTAATGGCTTGTGAAGCTCAAAGTTAACCAAAAGTCAAACTTTGACTTTCTGCGTCAGTTGACTTTGTATTAGATGAACTTGAGGCTTGATCCACTTGAAATGTTGCACTCTTGTGATTAATTCTTGATGTGGGAGTCCTCTTGCTCCTTCATGGGTATTTGAGAGGCTAGACAAGTTGAAGATCATGTCATTCCTTGATTGATCATTTGTCTAAAGGCTCTGAGAGGGTTTGAAACCCTAAGCTTGATTGTAGTGAATGCTCAACAATTCCTTGAGGAGATTGATGAGGCACAAAGGTACATCCATATTGTGATGATGATTTACACAATGATGGGAAATCTTAGTGGTCAAAATTTGGGGTATGACAGATGCCCCTATTTAATCTTCTTGGACCTGAAGGTGTGAATGACGAAGGTATTCGGGCATTCAGGGTGCAAGAGGATTAAATATCGGAATATCCGAAATTTTGATGGCTATGAATGGCAGCTTACGCATTCATCTTCTTTAGCTAAGCGATGATGCTTAGAAAAGGTAAACTTCCCTTCGATCCTGGTCTTCAGCCAAGGAACTGGTCTCAGTTTTCTTTTGAAATTAACCTCCCCTCGATCCTAGTTTCCTACCAAGGAACTGGTCTTAGTTTCTTATGTCAACTTCCCCTCGATCTTGGTTTCCTACCAAGGAACTGGCCTTAGTTTCTGATTTGTGAACTTCCCCTCGATCTTGGTTTCCTACCAAGGAACTGGTCTTAGTTTCTGAAGTAAACTTCCCCTCGATCCTAGTTTCCTACCAAGGAACTGGTCTTAGTTTCTGAAGTAAACTTCCCCTCGATCCTGGTTTCCTACCAAGGAACTGGTCTTAGTTTCTGAAGTAAACTTCCCCTCGATCCTGGTTTCTTACCAAGGAACTGGTCTTAGTTTTTTTTGTCAATAAACTTTCTTAACAAGGGACGCTGTTTGTAGCGGTTTTCCTTCAAACTTCTCGCTGAATTTTCCTGGGGAGATGCCATTTGAGGGAAAAAGTTTTGATGTCAGACTCGATGGGGAACCCATTCATCTGAGTTGTAGAGGTGCACAAACTTCTCTATTGGAGACGCCATTAGTTTCTACTGGGGAAAGCAGGTCTCTTGAGAGACGGCTTTCACGCTTGGGGATATTACATCATACTTTTCTCGGGATCTTCCCGGAGAAATGCCATATGATGGGATCCAATTTTGAGGTGCCGATGACCTTTTCATCAGTGGCTTTTTCAGAGAAAAACTGCCGTACCGTCGAATCTCTGATTAATAGGCTTTCTCTGGGGATTTTCCTTAATCCAGGAAAGCGAAAATATCATCTTCAATGGCGAAGAGTGACATCGGTTGAAGGTTCTCTGGTATTTCAGAGGTTCAAGTTATCAAAGTGGTCAAGGACCCAACTTCAATCCAGAAATAAACTGGAGGAGAGATTATTTAAATGCAACATTTCCTAATCGAGGAAAGAACTGACAACTCGACTGAGAAGACAGTTATCACTAGGGATAAGACCGACTAGAGTGATAGTGATGCAATATGGAATGTGAATGAAGATCAATAATGCATGATGTATGTATGTTTATGCTGACAAAACTGACGCAACATACAAACTAAAAGATGAACATGACTGGATACTCAGCCATCGCGGGGCGAAGAAGTACCGCTGGTTCAAGATAGCAATTCTGCCTTGCTTAGGAGAGATAGTCCCTGTTGGGAACTATGTTGGTCGGGCTTAGGAGATGAGAACTCGGCCGAGGAGGTCAGATGGAGTATTCGTATCTGACACAGTTGATCCTTCGTTCAGGCGCACTGGTTTAGAAGGAGTCCTTTGATTCTATACTTTGAGGCTCGAACACCTTTGGAGAAACGACCGATGTTCTTCTGATGTTCAATAGTCAAAAGAAATTGCCGACTTTATTTTAAAAGCAGAAAAAGTTTTACAAGTAAATTCATTTTTTGTTTTATTTCAAGAATCGTTGACCACGTTAAAACATCATTCTGTAAAGCTAAAACAAACATGAATTGCCAATGAAAGCACAAGGGCTCAAATTTTATTGATAGGATGGAAATCAGCCAAGCGCGTGATTCCATAGAGCATTTACAAAGTTAGAAAATGGTAATTTACAGGGAAAAGGGCTACGTTGAAACATAACGACCACTATCCTTCTACCAACTTTGAATTCGGAACATCCTGAGCTTCTGTCGAAGATGACCTTGACTGGAGGGACTTGCCCCTTTGTTGAACGTAGTTACTTGCCATTATCCCTAACTTTTACCTGGATTGTACTGTGATGTTTCCAATCCACCAGGATGATTTTTGATCATGTCTCTAATTTTTGCCTGGACCGCCCTTTCGGGTTTTCAATCCACCGAGACGTTTTTTTATCATGTCTCTAATTTTTGCCTGGACCGCCCTTTCGGGTTTTCAATCCACCGAGATGTTTTTTTTTAGGCGAAGTATTTCTTGACAACATCAACATTTGTGGGGTAGGCAAATTCCTCTCCGTCCATGGTTGCAAGTCTCAAGGCGCCGCCTGAGAATGCTTTCTTGACCACATAGGGGCCATCATAATTCGGAGTCCACTTGCCTCGCGAATAAGTGAGAAATGATTGTATCTTCTTGAGCAGTTTGAAGATCGGCGCGCATGTCGCGGTCATGAGGAATGTGAATCTGGAGATGTAGTTCAAACGTCCCAAGAATCCTCTTACTTGTTTTTCAGTTTTCGGAGAAGGAATTTATTGAATGGCCTTGACCTTGTCAGGATCAACTTCAATTCCTTTCTGGCTGACGATGAACCCTAGAAGTTTCCCCGAACAGACACCGAAGGTGCACTTGTTGGGATTCAAGTAGAGTTTGTACTTTCTCAAACGCTCGAATAGTTTTGACAGATGGGTTACATGCTCCTCTTCCGTCTTAGATTTTTCAATCATATCATCGACATATACCTCGATTTCTTTATGTATCATGTCATGAAAAAGAGTAGGCATGACCCTTTGATAGGTTGCCCCGGCGTTCTTCAAACCGAATGGCATTACCTTGTAACCAAAAGGTACCCCATGGGGTGATGAACGAAGTTTTCTCCATGTCTTTCGGCGCCATTTTAATCTGGTTATAGCCCGAGAATCCATACATGAAGGAGAAAATTTTGAACTTTGTTGTACTGTCTACCAGCATGTCAATGTGTGGTAAAGGAAAGTCGTCCTTTGGACTAGCCTTGTTTAGATCTCTGTAATCTACACACATTCTAACCTTTCCGTCCTTTTTGGGAGCAGGTACGATATTGGCTAACCATTGAGGATATTCTGATGTAGCAAGGAAACCCGCGTCGATCTGTTTCTGTACCTCCTCTTTGATTTTGATAGCCATGTCCGGGTGAGTCCGTCTCAACCTCTGTTTTATTGGCGGCCATTCTGACCTTAACGGTAAATGATGTTCCACGATGCTGGTATCGAACCCTGGCATATCCTGATAGGACCAAGTGAATACATCAGGAAACTCTTTGAGAAGTTTTGTCAAACCCTCTCTGGCAGTTGGACTGAGCAGTGCCCCAATCCTGATTTCTTTTCTCTCTTCTTCTGAACCCAAGTTTACCATTTCCAACGGCTTTTTGTGAGGTTCAATTGACCTTTCCTCCTGTCTGAGTAATCGGGAGATCTCTTCTGGAATTTCGTCGTCAACTTCTTCTTCAGCCCCAAATATCGGGAACTCAAAGTCGGGAGAAGGCATCAAATCGTATGTTTCAACGGGGTTTAAAACAAGCAATCTGCATGACGTGATGATTTGTGTTTATAAGAGATAGAGAAAATGCGAGTGTGTGCAGTGTATTTTTCTTTGGAAAACTGCTTGTTTTTATTATTGAGTTGTTTTTTAGGATTACCATTTTCTGAGAAAAGCAAAAAGAGAAAACAGCGATAAATGCGAAAATTACAGAGTGACGTTATTTTATTAATGAACAAGTCGATTCTTGAAACTACAGCCCTATAAAACAAAACTATGTCGCTTTGGGCAAAGCAAAGAGGGAAATTTACAGAAAGCGAGCCCTATCAAAACATCCGTTTCACCTGGGCAGGGTGAAAGGTTAAAGTAAAGATGGCAATTACTTAGACTTATGAACAATCTTCGGAACATCGACAGCAACCCATTGGCGGCAAACTCCTCGGTGAATCACAAAGTCTAGTACCTTCCTTGATTTGTCTTCAAAAATAACGCTGATTTCTGGTGGAGCAGGATCATTGGAATCTGTCTCCCAGGCAGAGTTTTCATAGGAGGATTCCTCAGTTGTATTTTGCATAGTATTTGTACTCTCAGGCAAATCTCCCCATCCAGTTGGCTGGATGTCTTCGTGCCTGATGCGAGAGCTTTCAGGAGCAGTGTACTTGACCATATAGTCGTATTTTCCACTTAGTTGTCCCAGGGTGTCCCATACTTCTTTGGAACTGGAAGAGTCATCCTTCTCGATGACGTTGACCTCGGGGAAAGCATAGTTGATGAACTCTAGTCCTACAAACGTTGCAAATTCATCGTCGTGCTGGGTATTTTCAGGATAACCTGGGTGTTGATCCCATGACATGGTGGGGACGCAGGTATTCTGTTCAACGATACTCAGCTGATTTTCATTGTTCGGCTGAATTTCTTGCCCCAAGTCTCATGGGCAGGGCTGCCAGATAGGCAGACTATCCATTAGGCCATAATAGTTGTGGTCAAAGTTGTCCTTCATCAAGGTGTCCTCCTCTAATGAGTTTGGCGGAGCACGGCATCCTTCCGAATCACAATTTCCGTATATCATTTTGACGTCGGACCTTGGTATAAACCTCGGACTCTGCGTGGGAAAGCAGAATGGGGTATGCGTTTCGTCCATATAGATTGGAAGCCACCAGTGGTTCAACAAGTGCTGAAGTGTTTCCTGGACAAGGGCACAACCTTGATCGTTTTCGCAACCCGTTTTGCAGTTCTGATAATCATGTGATGCCAGGAACCCGAGCCGGACTTGTTTTGCGTGTAACTCCACCAGGCTGGTATTCATCAAGCGAATATCGAATATTTGAATCATGCTGATCTGATAGGGATTCCTATCATGGTAGTCCTGGATCAATCCAAGATCCATCTGACGCTGGAGGGCCTCTTGTACAAAAGAGCATCCCTGTTTGTTTTCCGAGCAAGTCAGACAAGAACTGTAATTGTGCCATGGCAGATTATGATACTGGCTTTGCCTTGAGTGTATTGTCACCAGGTTGACATTCATTGCACGGACGTCGTGGTTTTGAATGATGTTGGAATTCGTGTAAGTCATGTTGACCCCACGAACTCAGTGCTCTTGGATCCATCCGAGATCCATCTGTTCCTGTATAGCTGTTTGCACCACAGAACATCCCTGATTATTTTTAGAGCAGATATCACACTGGTGATAATTATGAGGTGGCACGTTGCCATACCCACTCTGTCTACAATGCATCTTGACCAGATTGGTCCTTAACAAGAGTACATCATGAAATTGATAGACATTGTTAGACTCTTCCTCTATCAGGTTGACTGCAGCTTTCTCATGTTGAGGCAGCGGGTTCGTGAGAACATTTGGATTCGTATCTTTGAAAGATAAGACCCCGCTCCTAACAAGCTTTTGCACGTCGGATTTGAAACTGAGATAGTTCTCTATGTTATTGCCCTGATCCTCCTTGATGGTAAGGGCAAGTCTGATCCACCTTAAACCAAAAAGGCAGATTTTTCGGTACTGTAAGAGGGGACTTAGTCTGGATGTGCCCCTTGGCTAGTAGTAACAGAAATAGTTCTGCGTACGATACGGGTATAGGATCAAATCCTGATGGTCGCGTTGTACGGTTGTTGTATTGAGGACGAGCCTGCTGAAGAGGTTGTTGTGTCCTTTGCTGATTAGGTTGGCTTTGCGCAACCTGAGGCTGATACGTAGGAGCAGGCGCAGGGTTGATAGCATGAGTCACAGCTGCTACTGGTTGATAACGTCGCCTTTGTTTTCCGAGAGAGATATTCCCGATATATTGCTTTTTTTCTTATGGAGAGCACTACCGTATCGCTTTGTACTACTTGTTGATCCAGCGTCTTTTACTAGACGTCCTTCCCGGACGGCTTCCTCAAGACGAACCCCCATGCCGACCATTTCGGTGAAATCACTGGGCTCACTGGCAACCATTCTGTCATAGTAAAATGAGCTTAAGGTCTTTAAAAAGATCTTTGTCATCTCTTTTTCCTCAAGAGGTGGACAAATTTGGGCGGCGATCTCACGCCACCTCTGAGCGTACTCCTTAAAGGTTTCCTTGTCCTTTTGTGACATTGATCTGAGTTGATCTCTGTCGGGTGCCATGTCCAAATTGTACTTGTATTGTTGGACGAAGGCAATGCTAAGATCTCTGAAAGTGCTGATCGGGGCACGGTTTAAACCCATGTACCATTTTAATGCGGCATCGGTTAAACTATCCTGGAAGTAGTGAATCAGTAGGTCCTGATTCTCTGTCTGAGTCGACATTCGCCGAGCGTACATCACCAAGTGACTTTGAAGGCAAGAGTTATCCTTGTACTTTTCAAAGTCGGGCACTTGGAATTTGTGCGGAACTTTCACATTGGGGACCAAGCAGAGGTCCGCGGCGTCCTTTCCAACTAAATCCTGACCGCGAAGGGCCTGCAGTTCTTTCTGCATTCCCAGGAACTGTTCCTGGAACTCATTCATTCTTTCGAACATGTTGTTGTTTCCACCAGAAGGTATCTGTGGAATCTGTCCTTCCGGGACAGTGTGTACCACGGGTTGTGGTATAGTCATTACGGCCGAGACTCTCGGTGCCTCCCAAAGTTTGTAACCTTCAGGAGTTGCTGTCATGCCCCTGGCATCTTCGCTTTCCCGAAGTTTGTAACCTTCAGGACCAGCGGCTTCTGCTATGATTCCCTGATCATCAGTGATCGGCAGAACATATCCTTCTGGGATATAGTTAACAGGCATGCCCCAGGGACGATCTTTCGGCATTTGATACCTAGGATCATACTTCTCCACTATGGGCATTGAGGTGATCTCTGAGATCACGGTTCTTTATAGCTAAGCTTCTGCCAAGGCTTGCATGTCGTTACGAAGCTTTCTCATATCCTCTCTTAGAGCATCGATTTCTTCTTTCAACTCTCTGTTCTCTTCCTCGAGATCATCCATCCTTTTCTGATGATTGGCCCGAGTATTGTACGAATGAGACAGTTTGACTCTAGAACCGAGACACAAACGTGAGATTCGTAGGTAAGAAGAATACGTGACATGAGAATGATGAATGCAATGATTATATTAATTGTTTTTTGGTTTAATCAAAATAAACTTCGACAATTAGATTGCAAATATAAAACAGTGGGGAAACCCCGCTTTATTAAATTCAAAGGATTGCGGAAATGAAATACAGTAAATTACAAGGTGCGGAAACAGAAACCTAAGCTAAGGGGTCCCGAGTCCTCTCTGAGGAGAATCCGGGTGCTGATTCTGGTACTTTCCTTTTCTTTGACCGGGGCACTTGGGTCGTTGTCGGGTTGTCATTCCTTTGCCAAGTGAAAGGAACGAGCAAATTCCTCGGGTCATCCTAATTATCCACAGCATGTTGCTCTAAAATCTCGATCAGAGCATCCTTTTCTTTTAGTAGTTGTTGTATTTTGGTACACTCCACGTTGAGAATGCGGTACTTGTTCTTCCAAGACCTCCTCTTCTGTTGAACTTTGTTGAGAGTAACCTGAAGCTTTTCAGTTTCCGTCATGAAGTACATGACAGATTCCCTTGGCGGAAGAACTCCGTGCCGACGATACGGCATCTTTAGCTTGAGAGCTCTAGTTTATACCCAGTGGAGATAAGGCTCCACCGAGACACAGTCCGGTTTTCCTAGAGACTCTCGTCCTTTCTTATGAACATGTTTCCAAGCGTGCACTATTTCCATCTTAAGTGCTCTGTCATTTTCTCCTTCCTTGAAGAAAAGACCTTCCAGATGAGCATTCCGCGGGACATGCCTCATTGGGTATCCAAATTGACGACGAACCAATACTGGATGGTAATTGATTCCTCCCTTAGTTCCTATGAGGGGTACGTTGGGGAAGTTTCCACAATGATCAATTATCCTGATCCTGTCATAAGTCCTATTGCACTAATCTATGTCAGAGTTGGTGAGAGACATTATTTTCTGCGACCAGCGTAAGGCACTCTTATGATCCCAAAAAGCAGCAGACTTAGGCAAATGAGAGATAAACCATTTGTATAGCAGGGGCACACAGCACGTGATCTCTCCTCCACTGTACAAATTCCCTAAGTGTAGAGAATGATATGCGTCTGCGAGTAAAGTCGGTACAGGGTTTCCAATGAGAAAAACCTTAATAGCATTGATATCGACGAAGTTATCAATGTTGGGAAACAGAAATAACCCGTAGGTGAGTAAAACAAAGATGCTCTCAAAAGAGGCCACGTTCCCTATACTGGAAAAGTACAGGGCCTTCTTTGTTAAGAACTGGCTTGGCAAACCTTGGATGCCACCCTTAGTGGTCATGTGAGTCCTGACTTCTGACTCGTCCAAATAAATTGCTCTTGCAATGGTCTGACCCCTTGGAATTTCTTCCAGTTCAGAAAATGGAGCTTGATTAGTAATGTGTAGATCAGTCAGGTGAGAGTACTCCTCCAGCGTTGGTGCGAGCTGGTAATCCGGGAATGTGAAACAGTGATAGACCGGATCGTAAAACTGAACAAGTACATCCATGATTCCTTCAATCACATGGATTCTTAACAGAGGTAGCAGTCCTCCGTACTTGGCTTTGAAAGCCTCATGGTTAGTGATCATCCTCGCTAACCTTCTCAAATCCTCAAGTTTTGGAACCTTGAAGGTGTACTTATGAGTTCTCCTTCTACCGAAATCCATGAGCGCAATCTTTTTCTCTGACATTTGCAATCATTGTCTCAGTTTAATTTGAAAAAGAGAGACTAGAAGAGAAAATTTTTTTTTGTTTTAATGTTTTTTAGATGAATGCATGAATGCAGCACACAAAAACATAGAAAAAACATGGGGTCAAAGGGTCGTTGTCATGAAGTCAAGGCTCTACCCATCCCCCAAAGGTTTATACTAGTGATTTTTGTACCTGTCTCTCAAAATCATCAGTTCTTGTCGAGAAAACACCAACGGGCCGGGAACCGTGCTAGGTGATGTTTTTTCGAAGAACCTTCAGAAGAGGGTGGTATCGCGTGACAACCATTTCTGATAGTTTCCGTACCACTAAAAGAGGTTTTTCCTAGGTGTATACTCAATCTTTCCACATGCGGCATCACACGCATTCCCATTAGCAGAAAAATAAACACATATATCAATTAGGAAAAGTAGTATATATATTTGTCCTAATGTCCTAGACTTTTAATAGCTATGAATCCTATGTTCCTGACAGAAAATGGCTCCCCGGCGGAGTCGCCATTCTGTGGTTCCCTCTCAACTTAAAGGTTTTTGACCTAAGATCTTAGTGAAGTCAACAAAAAGTCTCATTCCCAGTGAAATTCCCAGTGAAGTCACCATGACTTGTCCAAGGTAATTGTAAGAAAGAACGTGAACGGCCCCACGGTGGGCGCCCCTTTTCTGTGGTGGCCACCACCATGAGAATGACTGGTCAAAGGATTAAAGCTGTAAGAAAGAACGAGAAGGCCCCACGGTGGGCGCCAATTTTCTGTGGCACTTTTTTAAGGTTTCTACCTAAGAGATGGGAAGAGAACAAGATCTCGTAGTCCCCAGTAGAGTCACCATTTTTCTGTGGCGAGCGATTTTGGACGTGGTTGCGAAGCACTATCGCTTTGGTACTACAGTTCGATTCATTTTTTATCCTATTGAAGCTGATGAAGGAAGGGAAATAGATGTCTCCAATTAACCCTGCTTGCAAACTGAGTTTGAACAGATGACTGTTGGTTTACAGATGCTACAAAGATTGTGGGTCTCTCTTAGGTTATTTTGTTAAAATAGTGCCCGGGCGATTGGTGGGAGTTTAGGACTGATGCTTTTCGATTGATATGTGAAGGTACGGGATTTGGGTTTTTGTTGAGTGTGCTCGCTAAGATTTTTCTTTCAATCTTATGCCTACGTATTCCCGTTTACCGAAACTGGGAAATCAGAGCGATCGTAGTTCCTCCTATTCTATGGGAGGAAATGGTGTTTTGGTGTCTTGTTCAAAAACCAAGACATGAAGCTAAAGGTAATCTATATCTTGTTCAAAGCCCAAGATGTGAAGCTGAAGGTGGTTTATATCTTGTTCAAAGCACAAGATGTGAAGCTGAAGGGTCTATTTGTATCTTGTTCGAAGCCCAAGATGTGAAGCTAAAAGGTGTTGTCTTTAGAGAGAATTTGTCATCTCTAAAGAGGGTCTGTTTGTCACAACTGTTTATAAAGGAGAATCACTTTAACCGGGATATGTGAATCCGGCCATGCCATAATTTCCTTTATAGGGGGTTCCAACCTGAAGGAGAAGACTTTAACTCAGTGTAGAGCAATACTATCTTTCCTTAGGAATTTTTCATGCTAAAAGAGGGACAGTGGTATGGATGTAAATAATCCATAGGCTTGCTGCTTACAGCGATTAGATGAAGGGGAAGGAGTTGTTGATGTTTGTGTACTGTGAACGAGGCACAACTTCGATGCTAAAAGGTTGATTGACTCAACCAGGGTTTTCTTATACAAAGCCTAAGAGGAGGCTATTGGCCCAACAAGAGGGAGTTTTTGTGTGTCTCGTACGAAGCCCGAGAGAGGCTAAAAGGGTTGACTCAACAGGAGAATCTTTTATACTCAACAAGAGAGTGTTTTTGTATCTCGTACGAAGCCCGAGATGGAGGCTAAAGATGGTGACTCACCAAGAGAATCTTTTATACTCAACAAGATAGTGATTTTGTATCTCGTACGAAGCCCGAGATGGAGGCTAAAAGGTGATTGACTCAACAAGAGAGTCTTTTATACTCAACAAGAGAGTGTTTTTGTATCTCGTACGAAGCCCGAGATGGAGGCTAAAAGGGAGATTGGCTCAACAAGAGAGCCTTTTATACTCAACAAGAGAGTGTTTTGGTATCTCGTACGAAGCCCGAGATGGAGGCTAAAACTTTTGACTCAACAAGAGAGTCTTTGTATCTCGTACGAAGCCCGAGATGGAGGCTACAAGGTTTAACTCAACAAGAGAGTCTTTGTATCTCGTACGAAGCCCGAGATAGAGGGTAAAAGGGTACTGTTTCAGTTGAGTGACAGGTCCAGTATGTTGGTTAAGAGAAAATCAGTTCTTATATGAGTAACACTGTACTCATGGATTTGATCTGAGAATCAGGATTGTTTCCTGTTCTTTAAGGAAACGGGGAATCCAAAGGGTATTTGAGACTGTCCAAGTCTGCGGGTGTCTTCCTATTTTTGAAAGGGACTTGAGAATGTCTTTGAGACTCAAGGAAATTAGACTGTCCAAGTCTAGAGTTTTATCTTTTGTACTATGCTTAAAGAAACAGTAGTAGTACGTTCACGGTAGAAAGATCTAGACTCTTTGAAAGACTGTTCTATTAAGATGACTAATTTCTGTTCCTATACCTCTAGGAGGTCGCCGGGACAATTTGTACGAAGCCCAAGAGGAGGCTGGAAACTTTTAAAAAGCCGAGGGACAATTTGTACGAAGCCCAAGAGGAGACTATCATTCCCGGAGGAAGAAATCATTTATACGAAGCCTAAGAGGAGGCTGTGAATACTTCTAAGAAGCCGACAGATCCTTGTACAATGCCCAAGAGGAGGCGGGGATGCTTTTAAGAAGCCTGTGGGTCCCCAAACCCCGAGAAGTTCAAGACAGGCTATTCACAAAGAATAGATCAAGCCAGGAAAGTTCGAGAATTTGGAAGAAACTCAAGGGATGCAATTCACGGAGAAGAGATCATCTCTGGGGAGTAGAGTTTCTTGACAATTCCTAAGGAGGACAGCCAAAGAGAAGACTGTATCTGGTGCTCCTATGGGGGATCTAGAATTGTCTATTTCTAAGAATGACCGAAACGGCTTTACCTAGTGCTAGACGTAGTTGTCGGGGAAACTCTAAATATTTATACTATTTTACACAGTTGATATGAGTTTATAAAAGAAGACTTACAGCGAAACAGCCCCACAATATAGTTATATGTATATGAAAGCGGTAAATGAAAGCATATAAACACTTACTCGGTTGTAGAGCTTCCATGTTGTTTGGTTAGTTGTTCAACAAAGAAAGATTGAAAACAACAGTATATTTCAAAATCAAAGGAGAAAGTGCTTTGAAAGGAAAGATTGGGGCTTACAGGTCAAGGAGAGGCCCAAGTGAGTTTTGCCAGTGATTGCACTGTGATATGAATTTGTACAGTGGGACTTATACAAGTGACTGAGGCCCAAAAAGTTTTCTGTACAAGGGGAATGGGTCTTACACTCTCTCAAGAGGCCCAAAAAAAATTATTTAGAGAAAAGAAGCGGGTCTTGCTACGCGAGGGTAGGCCCAGATGATTTTGAAAAGGGCGACGATCGCACCGAGGTTTTGGAAACACCGTGGGACTTATACAAGTGATTGAGGCCCAAAATTTTGGTATTTACAAAGGAATTGGGTCTTACACTCTATTAGAGGCCCAAAGGTTTAAAAATGAAAAGAAATGGGACTTATAGCTCAAGGAGAAGCCAATGGTCTGTTTTGTTAAAAGGCGACGATCGCGCCGAACTTTGTAAATGTACCGAGGGACTTATACAATATCTGAGGCCCAAAATATTTTATTTACAAAATGGGTGGGACTTACACTCTATTAGAGGCCCAAAGTTTATTTTAGGAAAAGAAATGGGGCTTACAACACGAGGGGAGGCCCAGATGATTTTCAGTTTGAAAATGGCGATCGCGCCGAGACTTTTAACGTATCGGGACTTATACAATAACTGAGGCCCAAAATATTTTTGTACAAAAAGGGTTGGGTCTTACACTCTATTAGAGGCCCATGAGTGTTTGGAAAAGTTTGTTAGGGAGAAAATCAATAAAACCCTAATTTCATTTTTTTAAAGGCATTTTTCAAAGAAAAATCAAGTAAAAAAATGATTAAAATATCAAATAAAATCATTAATCATGTTATAAACAATGATTAAGGTTTATGAAAAAGTATTTTATCCAGATGAATATTTAAAATCATTTTTTTTTTAAATCAAGAAAAAGAAATCATTTTAAAAGCATTTAAAACAATTTAAAACAATGTTTTTGAATATATTAAAAATATATCAAATAATAATATTTTTTGTGATTTTTTTGTGGATTAAAATATTATGGAGTATGAATAAGAAGTGTGTAAAACAGAATTGGAAAATGATGATTTTTGCTATGTAAAAAAATTGGTTGAGTTTTGAAGATAAACTAAGAAAAAGAGGAAAGATGTCACAACATCACATTCGACATCACTCATGAGTTTTGAAGATAAGAGGAAAAGGGAAAATGTCACAACATCACATTCGACATCAAAACTGAAACTTTAGTTTCAACATCTTTTTATCAAACTTCAAACATTCATAACTTTCTCAATTTTTAACGAAATTGAAATTCGTAAGAACCTATCTAGACTGATTTTTCGCAAGGAATCCAATGGTATTACTCATGCACACTGAAACTGAATGTACAAAACACACAAAGTAAAAAACCAGAATTGCATGTTTAGTTCTAGACGTATTTTCTCGTCAAACTTCCAACACGCATAACTCTCTCAATTTTTAACGGAATTAAAATCCGTAAGAACCTATCTTGACCAATTTTTCGCAAGGAATCCAATGGTATCACTCATACATACTGAAACTTAATGTACAGCACACACAAGGCAAAAAACCAGATTTGCACCTTAAGTTTAAAACAACATAAACTCCACATATGAACATGTTAAAGTGCAAACAGTAGGAGGATCATAACATACACATTAAGGACTACATTTTTGCTTCAAGAATTGTTCAATATGATGCATGTATGTGGACATCAAAGGAAAGCATGATTCAAAGAATTCAAGTTGTGAATTTTACCTCTTTTTTGGAGATTTTGTGCAACCTACCAAGTGTTTTATTCCAGAAATGATTTGATGCTTTGGACACCCTATAATGACCTCTTAGAAGCTTTTAGGATGGTTGGAATTAGCTGGAACCTGCAAAAACAAAAACTGGTCCTTTCTTGCAAAAGGGGTTAAAATGGCCAAAGTGACAACTCTCTCAAATGGTGTTCCAGATGTTGGGAACCATTTGGGATAGTTCAAGGATGATATTTGGAGTGTGTTTGAGGTTTTATCTAGTTTGGAAAGTGACTGAATCAAGACATGGCTTGAAAAATGCAAAAAAGTCCAATTTTGAGGTTTTGAGAGGTGACTTTGTGATCTTGGTGTTACAGGTCATTTGTGATAGTTTGGATCACCTACATATGATGTTATGAGGTGTTAGGATCATGAGATGTGATGGAAATGCTCTCTAACTCAAAAACTCGTGATTACCTTACTAAAGAAGGCATTTTAGAGTGAAAGAAGTGATTTTGAGGAAAGCATATGTTTGATGGCTTTAATGTACTCAAACTGAACACAAATGAGCTCTATTTATAGTAGAGCAAGTTTGTTTTGGCAGCAATAGTGAATGGTGGCTGCAACAGAGGTTTGTTCAATGTTGGCCAATGAAAATCCAAGTCTCCTCTAGCCATTGACTAGAGGTTCGGGCACAGGCCTTTGGTTCCCTAGTTGTTGGAGGAATCTTGACTGAATTCAGTTAAAGGAAGCTCAGTTCATGCCACCTCTAAGCATCCATTAAATGCTCCAAACCAAAATTGGAGTCTTGTCCCTCTTTTAGGGATTTATAGGTTTGGCATGCTACTTCTTGTTCCAAGGACTTTAGAGGCTTGGCTCAGTGATTGTCCCCTTTGTATTTGATCCTCAGATGTGTCCAAGATGATGACAAGGCTTGGAAATTTGTGTGGCACAAGAAATGTGCAAATCTGTCCTGAAACATGTCTTAAAAATCAACTGCATCAAGCCTTGTTGTAAAATCCATAACTTCTTGCTCAAGAATGATAAATGGTTGTTCCAGGACTCTATGGAAAGTTGAGATGACATTCTTAAACTTTGATGTTTGACCCTAGACTTGGTTCAATTTGGATCATGGAGAAAAACATCCTTGAAGTTGGGACATTCTTGCTGGAAAAATATTAGTGATGTCCTATGCAATGTTGGAACATCAGACATTAAGAATTCCCAACTTTGATCACTTGTATCTTTTAATCCACTGTGATATTTTGAGTTGAAGTGAATTGCATCTTTGATGCTTGTCTTGCATGGTGACAAAGCTTGAAAATTGTGTGGCACAAGAAAAAGTGCACAAAATCTGTCCTAAAAAACAGCTGCAGCAAGCCTTCTTATAAAGTCCATAACTTCCTGCTCAAGTGTGATAAATGGACGTTCTACAACTTTCTGGAAAGCTGAGATAACGTACTTCAACTTTGATGTTCAAGGTTTGTGAAGATAAGACTTGTAAATTTGTCAAAAATGACCTTGAACTTGTGTGGTCAAATCTGTCCTAAAAGCTGTCATGAAAATTCTGTTTTATCAATGCCTTTTACAGAGACCATAACTTTCTGCTCGAGAATGATAAATGAGCTTTCTAGGACTTTCTGGAAAGGTGAGATGACGTACTTCAACTTTCATGCCCAGGGTTTTTCCTGAATCAACTTGGATCATGGAGAAAAACATCCTTGAAGTTGGAACATTCTTGTTGGAAAAATATTAGTGATGCCCTATGCAATGTTGGAATATCAGACATTAAGAATTCCCAACTTTGATCACCTATATCTTTCAATCCTTATGATATTTTGAGTTGATTCCTTCTACAATGTTGAAGTATCAAATACCCTCTTTAAAAGTAGCTCTTATGCAAAATCAATGGATGCTTGGATCAATAGTTACAACCTTGAAAAGTTGTGCACTTGAACATGATTTTAACTTAGAAAAAATTTCTAAGTTTCTTTCAATTTGATCAATTTTGAAATTTTGCATGATTTCTTGATTTAAATTTGATCAAATTAAATCATCCATCATATTTTCTTGAGTAATGGCTTGTGAAGCTCAAAGTTGACCAAAAGTCAAACTTTGACTTTCTGCGTCAGTTGACTTTGTATTAGATGAACTTGAGGCTTGATCCACTTGAAATGTTGCACTCTTGTGCTTAATTCTTGATGTGGGAGCCTTCTTGATCCTTTGTGGGTGTTTAAGAGGTTAGACAAGTTGAAGATCATGTCATTCCTTGATTGATCATTTGTCTAAAGGCTCTGAGAGGGCTTGAAACCCTAAGCTTTGAGTGTAGAGAATGCTCACCTATCTTTGGGGAGACTAATGAGTATGAAAGTTCATCCATATTGTGATGATGATTTGCACAATGATGGGAATTCTTAGTGGTCAAAATTTGTGATATGACAGATGCCCCTATTTAATCTTCTTGGACCTGAAGGTGTGAATGGCGAAGGTATTCGGGCATTCGGGGTGCAAGAGGATTAAATATCGGAATACCCAAAATTTTGGTGGTGGTTATGAATGGTAGCTTATGCATTCATCTTCTTTAGCTAAGCGGTGATGCTTAGAAAAAGGTAAAAACTTCCCCTCGATCCTGGTTTCCCACCAAGGAACTGGTCTTAGTTTCTGAACTAAACTTCCCCTCGACCCTGGTTTCCCACCAAGGAACTGGTCTCAGTTTCTGATTTAAACTTCTCCTCGATCCTGGTTTCCTACCAAGGAACTGGTCTAAGTTTACTGATCTAAACTTCCCCTCGATCCTGGTTTCCTACCAAGGAACTGGTCTTAGTTTCTGATTTAAACTTCCCCTCGATCCTGGTTTCCTACCAAGGAACTGGTCTAAGTTTACTGATTTAAACTTCCCCTCGATCCTGGTTTCCTACCAAGGAAATGGTCTTAGTTTCTGATTTGTGAACTTCCCCTCGATCCTAGTTTTCTACCAAGGAACTGGTCTTAGTTTCTGAAGTAAACTTCCCCTCGATCCTGGTTTCCTACCAAGGAACTGGTCTCAGTTTCTTTTGTCAATAAACTTTCTTGACAAGGAACGCTGTTTGTAGCGGTTTTCCTTCAAACTTCTCGCCGAATTTTCTTGGGGAGATGCCATTTGAGTGGAAAAAGTTTTGATGTCAGACTTGCTGGGGAACCCATTCGTCTGAATTGTAGAGGTACACAAACTTCTCTGTTTGGAGACACCATTTGTCGATTCTACTGGGGAAAGCGAGTCTCTTGAGATACTGTTTCCGTTTGGGGGTGTTACATCATACTTTTCCTGGGGTCTTTTCAGAGAAATGCCATACGATGTACCCCAATTTTGAGGGTCTTTCTCTGGGGATTTTCCTTAATCCGGGAAAGCGAATATATCATCTTCAATGGCGAAGAGTGATATTTGTTGAAAGTTTTCTTGTTTCTCAGAGGTTCAAGTTATCAAAGTGGTCAAGGACCGTCTCTAATCCAGAGATAAACGGGAGAGAGATTACTTAGATGATTCACTTCCTGACGAGGAAAGATCTGACAACTCGATTGAGAGGAATTTTATCACTAGGGGATAAGACCGACTAGAGTGATAGTGATGCAATATGAATATGAATGTAGATCAATAATGCATGATGTATGTATGTATATGCTGACAAAACTGACACAACATACAGACTAAAGGATGAAGATGACTGGATACTCGGCCACAGTGGGGCATGTAGAAATATCTCTGGTTCAAGATAGCAATTCTACCTTGCTTAGGAGAAAAGGTCCCTGTTGGGAGCGGCGTTGGTCGGGCTTAGGAGATGAGAACTCGGCCGAGGGCATCAGATGGGAAAGTCGTATCTGATACAGTTGATCCTTCGTTCAGGCGTACTGGTCTAGAAGGAGTACTTTGATTCTACACTTTGAGGTTTGAACACCTTTGGAGATACGATTGATGTTCTTTCGATGTTTAACAGTCAAAAGAAATTGCCATCTTCATTTTAAAAGCAGAAAAAGTTTGACAAGTAAATTCATTTTTGTTTTATTTCAAGAATCGTTAATCATGTTAAAATGTCGTTCTATAAAGCTAAAACAAGTAAGAATTACAAACAAAAGCACAAGGGCTCAAATTTTATTGATAGGATAGAAATCAGCCGAACGCGTGATTCCATAGAGTATTTACAAAGCTAGAAAATGGAAATTTACAGGGAAAAGGGCTACGTTGAAACATAACGACCACTATCCTTCTACCAACTTTGAATTTGGGACATCCTGAGCTTCTGTCGAAGATGACCTTGACTGGAGTCTTTGATGGATGGCATGACTGTTGAAGCACTGAATTGATCAGGCGCAGTTACTTGCCATTAATCCCTAACTTTTTCCTGGATTGTACTTGGAGATTTCCAATCCACCAGGATGATTTTTGATCATATCTCTAATTTTTTCCTGGATCGCCCTTTCGGGTTTTCAATCCACCGAGACGTTTTTTTTTTTTTAGTTTAGGCGAAGTATTTCTTGACTACATCAACATTTGTGGGATAGGCAAATTCTTCTCCATCCATGGTTGCAAGTCTCAAGGCGCCGCCTGAGAATGCTTTCTTGACCACATAGGGGCCATCATAATTCAGAGTCCACTTGTCTCGCGAATCAATGAGAAATGATTATATCTTCTTGAGCAGTTTGAAGATCAGCGCGCATGTCGCGGTTATAAGGAATATGAATCTGGAGATGTAGTTCAAACGTCCCAGGAATCCTCTGACTTGTTTTTCAGTTTTTGGAGAAGGCATTTCTTGAATGGCCTTGACCTTGTCAAGATCAACCTCAATTCCCTTTTGGCTGACGATGAACCCTAGAAGTTTCCCCGAACGGACACCGAAAGTGCACTTGTTAGGATTCAAGCGGAGTTTGTACTTTCTCAACCGCTCGAATAATTTTGACAGGTGGGTCACATGCTCCTCTGCTGTTCTAGATTTGGCAATCATATCATCGACATATACCTCAATTTCCTTGTGTATCATGTCATGAAATAGAGTAGTCATGGTCATTTGATAGGTTGTCCCAGCGTTCTTCAAACCGAACGGCATTACCTTGTAACAAAAGGTACCCCATGGGGTAATGAACGAAGTTTTCTCCATGTCTTTCGGCGCCATTTTAATCTGGTTATAGCCCGAGAATCTATCCATGAAGGAGAAAACTTTGAACTTTGATGTACTGTCCACCAGCATGTCAATGTGTGGTAAAGGAAAGTCGTCTTTTGGACTAGCCTTGTTAAGATCTCTGTAATCTACACACATTCTGACCTTTCCGTCCTTTTTGGGAACAGGTACGATGTTGGCTAACCATTGAGGATATTCAGATGTGGCGAGGAAGCCCGCGTTAATCTGTTTTTGTACTTCCTCTTTGATTTTGATGGCCATGTCCGAATGAGTCCGTCTCAACCTTTGTTTTACTGGCAGACATTCTGATCTTAACGGTAAGTGATGTTCCACGATGCTGGTATCCAACCCTGGCATATCCTGATAGGACCAAGCGAATACATCGGGGAATTCTTTAAGAAGCTTTGTCAAACTCCCTTTGGCAATTAGACTGAGTAGTGCCCCAATCTTGATTTCTTTTCTCTCTTCTTCTGAACCCACATTGATCGTTTCCAACGGCTCTTTCTGAGGGTCAATGGACCTTTCCTCCTGTCTGAGTAATTGGGAGATCTCTTCTGGAATTTCTGCGTCTTCTTCTTCTTCAGCCTCAAATACCAGGAACTCAAAGTTGGGAGAAGGCATCAGATCGTATGTTTCAACGGGGTTTAAAACAAGCAATCTGCATGACGGTATGATTTGTGTTTAGAAGAGATAGAGGAAATGCAAGAGTGTATGCAGTGTATTTCTTTTACTGCTTGTTTTTATTATTGATTTGTTTTTTAGGATTACCATTTTCTGAGAAAAGCAAAAAGAGAAAACAACAATTAATGCAGAAATTACAGAACGACGTTATTTTATTAATGAACAAGTCGACTCTTGAAACTACAGCCCTATAAAACAAAACTCTGTCGCTTTGGGCGAAGCGAAGAGGGAAATTTACAGAAAGTGAGCCCTATCAAAACATCCGTTTCACGTGGGCAAGGTGAAAGGTTAAAGACGGCAATTACTTTGACTTATGAACAATCTTCAAAACATCGACAGCAACCCACTGGCAGCGAACTCCTCTGTGAATCACAAAGTCTAGCACCTTCCTCGATTTGTCTTCAGAAATAACGCTGATTTCTGGTGGAGCAGGATCATTGGAATCTGTCTCCCAGGCAGAGTTGTCGTAGGAGGATTCCTCAGTTGTATTTTGCATAGTATTTGTACTCTCAGGCAGATCTCCCCATCCAGTTGGCTGGATGTCTTCGAGCCTGATACGAGAGCTCTTAGGAGCAGTGTACTTGACCATATAGTCGTATTTTCCACTTGGTTGTCCCAAGGTGCCCCATACTTCTTTGGAACTGGACGGGTCATCTCTCTCGATGATGTTGACCTCGGGGAAAGCATAGTTGATGAACTCTAGTCCTGCAAACGTTGCAAATTCATCGTCGTGCTGGATATTTTCTGAATGACTTGAGTGTTGATCCCATGACATGGTGGGGACGCAGGTATTATGTTCAATGATACTCAGCTGATTTTCATTGTTCGGCTGACTTTCTTGCCCCAAGTCTCCTGGGTAAGGCTGCCACATCGGCAGACCATCCATCAGGCCATAGTAGTTGTGGTCAAAGTTGTCCTTCATCGGAGTGTCTTCCTCCATATAGATTGGAAGCCACCAGTGATTGAACAAGTGCCAAAGTGTTTCCTGGACAAGGGCACAACCTTGATCGTTTTCACAACCCGCTTTGCAGTTCTAATAATCGTGTGATACCAGGAATCCGAGACGGACCTTATTTGCGTGTAACTCCACCAGGATGGTATTCATCAAACGAATATCAAATATTTGAATCATGTTGATCTGATAGGGATTCCTATAATGGTAGTCCTGGATCCATCCAAGATCCATCTGACGCTGGAGGGCCTCTTGTATGAAAGAGCATCGCCACCAAGTTGACATTCATCGCACGGATGTTGTGGTTTTGAACGATGTTGGAATTCATATAGGTCATGTTGACTCCACGAACTCAATGCTCTTGGATCCACCCTAGATCCAATTGTTCCTGTAGAGCTGATTGCACCACAGAAGATCCCTGATTATTTTTAGAGCAGATATCACACTGGTGATAGTTATAAGGTGGTACATGGCCATATCCACTCTGTCTACAATGCATCTTGACCAAGTTGGCTATTAACAAGAGTACATCATGAATTTGATAAGCATTGTTAGACTCTTCCTCTATCAGGTTGACTGCAGCTTTCTCGTGTTGAGGCAGCGGGTTCGTGAGAACATTGGGATTTGTATCTATGAAAGATAAGAGCCCGCTCCTAATAAGCTTTTGCACGTCGGATTTGAAACTGAGACAGTTCTCTATGTCATGCCCTGGTCCTCCTTGATGATAAGGGAAAGTCTGATCCACCTTGAACAAAAAAGGCGGATTTTCCGGTACTGTAAGAGGAGCCTTAGTCTGGACGTGCCCTTTGACCAGTAATAACAGAAATAGTTCCCCAGTGAATTCGCCATTTTTCTGTAGCGAGTGATTTTGGACGTGGTTGCGAAGCACTATCGCTTTGGTACTACAGTTCGATTCATTTTTTATCCTATTGTGAGCTGATTAAGGAAGGGAAATAGATGTCTCCAACTAACTCTGCTTGCATACTGAGTTTGAACAGCGGTCTGTTAGGTTACAGATGCTACAAAGATTGTGGGTCTCTCTTAGGTTATTTTGTTAAAATAGTGCCCGGGCGATTAGTGGGAGTTTAGGACTGATGCTTTTCGATTGATATGTGAAGGTACGGGATTACTGGATTGACCAACTGGTGGATTGGGAACTTCTGTCCGAGGTTCCTTTTCTTTGTTGAGTTCTCCAACTCCTCTGTTGAAGATTCGACCGCTCCGTGTTACTCGACTGATGTCTGCAATATTTACGACGGAGGGTAACGGAATTTCCTTTCCATTCTCGACTATTGTTGCACCGTATTTGTAAGGGATAGCCTTAGTTGATTCATACGGTAGTGGTCCTAGTAGATAGATGACTATGGGAGCCTTCTGATTTTTCCGACCATCGTAAGTAATCTCGATCCGTTCCTGGTAAGGAACTCTCGATTCGTCAAGTAGAGGGATGATGGTGTAAACATCCTTGTTTCTCTGATGATCTGAGATTACGACAACATCCTCAATTTGATTAGCAAGGTAGTTTGGCGTCCAGCTGATTGGTCCGAAACCTGGATATGGACGAATTTCTCCACGATCCACCTGACCCTGAAGATCTGCTCACACAAGGTAGCATCCTTGGTTACTTTCTGAACAGACTCCACAACATTCATAGTTGTGTGGTGGCACCTGGCCACGCCCACTTTGAATGCAATGTAACCTCACTAGGTCAGTTTCCACAGATCGAACATCCCGACTTTGATGCCGAGTAGGGTTCCCGTTAGTGATACTGATTTGCTGCGTGTCTTCATCCATATAGATTGGAAGCCACCAGTGATTCAACAAGTGCTGAAGTGTTTCCTGGACAAGGGCACAACCTTGATCATTTTCACAGCCCGCTTGACAGCTCTGATAATCATGTGATACCAGGAACCCGAGCCGGACCTGTTTAGCATGTAGCTCCACCAAGCTGGTATTCATCAAACGAACATCGAAGATTTGGATCATGTTGATCTGATAAGGATTCTTATCATGGTAGTCTTGGATCCACCCAAGATCCATCTGACGCTGGACGGCCTCTTGCACAAAAGAGCATCCTTGTTTGTTTACCGAGCAAGTCAGACAGGAATTGTAATCGTGCCGCATCAGATTATGACACTGGCTTTGCCTGGAGTGCATCGCCACCAAATTGACAATCATTGCACGGATGTCGTGGTTTTGAATGACGTTAGAATTCGTATAGACCATGTTAACTCCACGAACTCGGTGCTCCTGGATCCATCCTAGATCCATCTGTTCCTGTAGAGCTGATTGCACCACAGAACATCCCTGATTGTTTTTAGAGCAGATATCACACTGGTGATAATTATGAGGTGGCACATGGCCATATCCACTTTGTCTACAATGTATCTTGACCAAATTTGCTCTTAACAAGAGTACATCATGAATTTGATAAACGTGGTTAGTCTCTCCCTCTATCAAATTGATTATAGCCTTCTCGTGTTGAGGCAGCGGGTTCGTGAGGACATAAGGATTCATATCCTTGAAAGATAAGACCCAGCTTCTAACAAGCTTTTGCACATCAGATTTGAAATTGAGACAGTTCTCTATGTTATGCCCTGGCCCTCCTTGATGGTAAGGGAAAGTCTGATCCACCTTAAACTAAAAAGGCGGATTTTCCGGTACTGTAAGAGGGGACTTAGTCTAGATGTGCCCCTTGGCTAGTAGTAACGGAAATAGTTCTGCGTACGATACGGGTATAGGATCAAATTCTGGTGGCCGAGTTGTACGGTTGTTATTGTATGGAGGACGAGCCTGCTGAAGAGGCTGTTGAGTCCTTTGTTGATTAGGTTGGCTCTGCGCAACCTGAGGTTGATACGTAGAAAAAGGCGCAGGATTGATAGCAGGAGTCACAGCCGCAACTGGTTTATAACGCCGCCTTTTCTTTCCGAGAGAGATATTCCCAATATCTTGCTCTTTTTTCTTAGGGAGAGCACTACCGTATCGCTTCGTACTACTTGATGATCCAGCGTCTTTTACTAGACGTCCTTCCCGGACGGCTTCCCCAAGACGAACTCCCATACCGACCATTTCGGTGAAATCACTGGGCACACTGGCAACCATTCTGTCATAGTAAAATGAGCTTAAGGTCTTTAAGAAGATCTTTGTCATCTCTTTTTCCTCAAGAGGTGGACAAATTTGGGCGGCGATCTCATGCCACCTCTGAGAGTACTCCTTAAAGGTTTCCTTGTCCTTTTGTGACATTGATCTGAGTTGATCTCTGTCGGGTGCCATGTCCAAATTGTACTTCAGTGCCAAGATCTCTGAAAGTGCTGATCGTGGCGCGGTTTAAACCCATGTACCATTTTAATACGGCATCGGTTAAACTATCCTAAAAGTAGTGAATCAATAGGTCCTGATTCTCTGTCTGAGCTGACATTTGCCGAGCGTACATCACCAAGTGACTCTGAAGGCAAGAGTTACCCTTGTACTTTTCAAAGTCGGGCACCTGGAATTTGTGCGGAACTTTCACATTGGGGACCAAGCAGAGGTCCGCGGCGTCCTTTCCAAATAGATCCTGACCGTGAATAGCTTGCAATTCCTTTTGCATTTCCAGGAACTGTTCCTGGAACTCGTTCATTCTTTCGAACATGCTTTCGTTTCCACCAGAAGGTATCTGTGGAATCTGTCCATCCGGGACAGTGTGTACCACGGACGGTGATATAGTAATTATGGCCGAGACTCTCGTTGCCTCCCTAAGTTTGTAACCTTCAGGAGTTGCTGTCATGCCCCTGGCATCTTCGTTTTCCCAAAGTTTGTAACCTTCAGGCCCAGCGGTTCCTGCAGTGATTTCCTGATCTTCAGTGATCGGCAGAACATATCCTTCCGGGATATAGTTAACAGGCATGCCCCAGGGACGATCTTTCGGCATTTGATACCTAGGATCATACTTCTCCACTATCGGCATTGAGGTGATCTCTGAGATCACGGTTCTTTGTAGCTGAGCTTCTACCATGGCTTGCATGTCGTTACGAAGCTTTCTCATATCCTCTCTTAGAGCGTCGATCTCTTCTTTCAACTCTCTGTTCTCTTCCTTGAGATCATCCATCTTTTTCTGACGATTGGCCCGAGTATTGTACGAATAAGACAATTTGACTCTAGAACCAAGACACAAACGTGAGATTCGTAGGTAAGAAGAATATGTGACGTGAGAATGATGAATGCAATGATTATATTAATTGTTTTTTGGTTTAATCAAAATAAACTTCGGCAATTAGATTGAAAATATCAAACAGTGGGGGAACCCCGTTTTATTGAAATTTAAAGGATTGCGGAAAGGGAAATACAGTAAATTACAAGGTACGGAAATAGAAACCTAAGCTAATGGGTCCCGAGTCCTCTCTGAGGAGAAACCGGGTGCTGATTCTGGTACTTTCCTTTTCTTTGACCGGGGCTCTTGGGCCGTTGTCGGGTTGTCATTCCTTTGCCAAGTGAAAGGAGCGAGCAAATTCCTTTGGTCGTCCTGATTATTCACAGCATGTTGCTCTAAAATCTCGATCAGAGCATCCTTATCTTTCAGCAGTTGTTGTATTTTGGTACACTCCACATTGAGAATGCGGTACTTGTTCTTCCAAGACCTCCTCTCCTGTTGAACTTTGTTGAGAGTAACCTGAAGTTTTTCAGTTTCTGTCATGAAGTACATGACAGATTCTCTTGGTGGAAGAACTTTGTGACGAGGATAAGGCATCCTTAGCTTGAGAGCTCTAGTTTGTACCCAGTGGAGATAAGGCTCCACTGAGACACAGTCCGATTTTCCTAGAGACTCTCGTCCTTTCTTATGAACATGTTTCCAAGCGTGCACTATTTCCATCTTAAGTGCTCTGTCATTTTCTCCTTCCTTGAAGAAAAGACCTTCTAGATGAGCATTACGCAGGACATGCCTCATTGGGTATCCAAATTGACGACGAACCAATACCGAATGGTAGTTGATTCCTCCCTTAGTTCCTATAAGGGGTACGTTGGGGAAGTTTCCACAAAGATCAATTATCCTGATTCCATCATAAATCCTATTGCACCAATCAATGTCAGAGTTGGTGAGAGACATGATTTTCTGCGACCAGCGTAAGGCACTCTTGTGATCCCGAAAAGCAGCAGACTTAGGCAAATAGGAGATAAACCATTTGTATAGCAGGGGCACACAGCACGTGATCTCTCCTCCACTGTACAAATTCCCTAAGTGTACAGAATGATACGCATCTGCGAGCAAAGTCGGCACAGGGTTTCCAATGAGAAAAACCTTAATGGCGTTGATATCGACGAAGTTATTAATGTTGGGAAACAGAAATAACCCGTAGGTGAGTAAAACAAAGATGCTTTCAAAAGCAGTCACGTTCCCTATACTAGCGAAATACAGGGCCTTTGTCAAGAACTGGGCCGGCAAACCTTGTATGCCACCCTTAGTGGTCATGTGAGTCCTGACCTCTGACTCGTCCAAATAAATTGCTCTTGCAATGATTTGATCCTTTGGAATTTCTTCCAGTCCATAAAATGGAGCTTGATCAGTAATGTGTAGATCAATCAGATGAGAATACTCCTCCAGCGTTGGTGCGAGCTGGTAATCTGGGAATGTGAAACAGTGATAGACCGGATCGTAAAACTGAACGAGTGCATCCATGATTCCTTCAATCACATAGATTCTTAACAGAGGTAGCAGACCTCCGTACTTGGCTCTGAAAGCCTCAGGGTTAGTGATTATCCTCGCTAACCTTCTCAAATCCTCAAATTTTGGAACCTTGAAGGTGTACTGGTGAGTTCTCCTTCTACCGAAATCCATGAGCGCAATCTTTTTCTCTGACATTTGCAATCATTGTCTCGGTTTAATTTGAAAAAGAGAGACTAGAAGAGAAAATTTTTCTTTGTTTTAATGTTTTTTTAGATGAATGCATGAATGCAGCACACAAAAACATAGAAAAAACATGGGGTCAAAGGGTCGGTGTCATGAAGTCAAGGCTCTACCCATCCCCCAAAGGTTTATACTAGTGATTTTTGTACCTGTCTCTCAAAATCATCAGTTCTTGTCGAGAAAACACCAGCGGGCCGGGAACCGTGCTAGGTGATGTTTTTTCGAAGAACCTTCAGAAGAGGGTGGTATCGCGTGACAACCATTTCCGATAGTTTCCGCACCACTAAAAGAGGTTTTTCCTAGGTGTATACTCAATCTTTCCACATGCGGCATCACACGCATTCCCATTAGCAGAAAAATAAACACATATATCAATTAGGAAAAGCAGTATATATATATTTGTCCTAATGTCATAGACTTTTAAGAGCTATGAATCCTATGTTCCTGACAGAAAATGGCTCCCCGGCGGAGTCGCCATTCTGTGGTTCCTTCCCAACTTAAAGGTTTTTTACCTAAGATCCTAGTGAAGTCAACAAAAAGTCTCATCCCCAGTGAAGTTCCCAGTGAAGTCACCATGACTTGTCCAAGGTAATTGTAAGAAAGAACATGAACGGCCCCACGGTGGGTGCCACTTTTCTGTAGCGAGCGATTTTGGACGCGGTTCTTAAGCGTCGTCGCTCTTTGGGGTTTACTACAGTTGGATTCATTTTTTATCCTATTGTGAGCTGACTAAGGAAGGGAAATAGATGTCTCCAATTAACCCTGCTTGCATACTGAGTTTAAACAGCGGTCGGTTAGGTTACGGATGCAATATGGTAATGAGGCCTTTCTTTCTTCTTACTTTATAAAGGTGGAAAACTGGGACTATTCATGGGGAATTTGTCAGATTGGGTGGAGATATGGGACTTTAGGTTTTTGGATTAGTGTGCTCGCTAAGATTTTTCTTTCAATCTTATGCCTACGTATTCCCGTTTACCGAAACAGGGAAATCAGAGCGTTCGTAGTTCCTCCTATTCTATGGGAGGAAATGGTGTTTTGGTGTCTTGTTTGAAGCCCAAGACGTGAAGCGAAAGGTGATTTATATCTTGTTCAAAGCCCAAGATGTGAAGCTGAAGGTGGTTTGTATCTTGTTCAAAGTCCAAGATGTGAAGCTGAAGGGTCTATTTGTATCTTGTTCGAACCCCAAGATGTGAAGCTAAAAGGTGTTGTCTTTAGAGAGAATTTTTCATCTCTAAAGAGGGTCTGTTTGTCAACACTGTTTATAAAGGAGAATTACTTTAACCGGGATATGTGAATCCGGCAATGCCATAATTTCCTTTATATGGGGGTTCCAACCTGAAGGAGAAGACTTTAACTCAGTGTAGAGCAATGATATCTTTCCTTAGGAATTTTTCATGCTAAAAGAGGGACAGTGGCATGGATGTAAATAATCCAGAGGCTTGCCGCTTACAGCGATTAGATGAAGAGGAAGAAGTTGTTGATGTTTGTATGTTGTGAACAAGGCACAGCTTTGATGCTAAAAGGTTGATTGGCTCAACCTGGGTTTTCCTTATACAAAGCCTAAGAGGAGGCTAATGGCCCAACAAGAGGGAGTTTTTATGTGTCTCGTACGAAGCCCGAGAGAGAGGCTAAAAGGGTTGACTCAACAGGAGAATCTTTTATACTCAACAAGAGAGTGTTTTTGTATCTCGTACGAAGCCCGAGATGGAGGCTAAAGGTTTGACTCAACAAGAGAGTGCTTTATACTCAACAAGAGAGTGATTTTATATCTCGTACGAAGCCCGAGATGGAAGCTAAAAGGAAGATTGGCTCAACAAGAAAGCCTTTTATACTCAATAAGAGAGTGTTTTGGTATCTCGTACGAAGCCCGAGATGGAGGCTAAAACTTTTGACTCAACAAGAGAGTCTTTGTATCTCGTACGAAGCCCGAGATGGAGGCTAAAGGTTTTGACTCAACAAGAGAGTCTTTGTATCTCGTACAAAGCCCGAGATGGAGGCTAAAGGTTTTGACTCAACAAGAGAGTCTTTGTATCTCGTACAAAGCCCGAGATGGAGGCTAAAAGGGTATTGTTTCAGTTGAGTGACAGGTCCAGTATGTTGGTTCAACGAGAAAATCAGTTCTTATATGAGTAACACTGTACTCATGGATTTGATCTGAGGATCGGGATTATTTCCTGTTCTCTAAGGAAACGGGGAATCCAAAGGGTATTTGAGACTGTCCAAGTCTGCGGGTGTTTTCTTACTTGAGAATACCTTTGAGACTCAAGGAAATTACACTGTCCAAGTCTAGAGTTTTATCTTTTGTATTATGCTTAAAGAAACAGTTGTAGTACGTTCACGGTAGAAAGATCTAAACTCTTTGAAAGACTGTTCTATTAAGATGACTAATTTCTATTACTATACCTCTAGGAGGTCGTCGAGATAATTTGTACGAAGCCCAAGAGGAGGCTGGAAACTTTTAAGAAGTCGGGGGACAATTTGTACGAAGCCCAAGAGGAGGCTATCATTCCCGGAGGAAGAAATCATTTATACGAAGCCTAAAAGGAGGCTGTGAATACTTCTAAGAAGCCGACGGGTCCTTGTACAACGCCCAAGAGGAGGCGGGGATGCTTTTAAGAAGCCTGTGGGTCCCCAAACCCCGAGAAATTCAAGATAGGCTATTCACAGAGAATAGATCAAGCCAGGAAAGTTCAAGAATTTGGAAGAAACTCAAGGGATGCCATTCACGGAGAAAATATCATCTCTGGGGAATAGAGTTTCTTTGACGATTTCTAAAAGTGACAGTCTGTGAAAGGGTTCACCGAGAATGCTGTCTTTCACGTCTCCATATTGTTTAACCCCAAGAGGAGGGAAGACTGTGTCTGGTAATCCTATGGGGATCGAGTTTTGTCTACTTTTAAGAGTGATCAACGGGCTTAATGCTAGACGTAGTTGTCGGGGAAACTCTAAATATCTATACTATTATTACACAGTTGATATGAGTTTATGAAAGAAGACTTATAGTGAAACAGCCCCACAATACAGTTATATGTATATGAAAGCGGATAAAGAAAGCATATAACCACTTACTCGGTTGTAGAGCTTCCATGTTGTTTGGTTAGTTGTTCAACAAAGAAAGATTGAAAACAACAGTATATTCAAAATCAAAGGAGAAAGTACTTTGAAAGAAAAATTGGGGCTTATAGCTCAAGGAGATGCCCAAAGTTTTATCAGTGATTGCACTGTGAGTTTGAATTTGTACAGGGACTTATACAAGTGACTGAGGCCCAAGAAAGGTTTTCTGTACAAAGGGATGGGTCTTACACTCTCTCAAGAGGCCCAAAGAGTTTAAAAAGAATGGGGCTTATAACACGAGGGTAGGCCCAGATGTTTTTTGTTTTGAAATGGCGATCGCGCCGAGGTTTTCTTTTAACACAGAGGGACTTATACAACATCTGAGACCCAAATTTGTTTTGGTTAAAAGAGGATTGGGTCTTACACTCTAATAGAGGCCCAAAGTGTTTGAAAAAGATTTGTTAGGGTGAAAATCAAAGAAACCCCAATTTCATTTTTTAAAGGCATTTTTCAAAGAAAAATCAAGTAAAAAATGATAAAAATATCAAATAAAATCATCAATCATGTTATAAACAAAGATTAAGGTTTATGAAAAAAGTATTTTATCCACATGAATATTTAAAATCATTTTGGTTTTAAAAATCAAGAAAAAGAAATCATTTTAAAAGAATTTAAAATAATTTAAAACAATATTTTTGAATATATTAAAAATATATCAAATAATAATATTTTTTTGTGATTTTTTGTGGATTAACATATTATAGAGTATGAATAAGAAGTGTGTAAAACAGAATTGGAAAATGATGATTTTTGCTATGTAAAAGAATTGGTTGAGTTTTGACGATAAACTAAGAAAAAGAGGAAAGATGTCACAACATCACATTCGACATCACTCATGAGTTTTGAAGATAAGAGGAAAAGGGAAGATGTCACAACATCACATTCGACATCAAAACTGAAACTTTAGTTTCAACATCTTTTTATCAAACTTCAAACATTCATAACTCTCTCAATTTTTAACGAAATTGAAATCCGTAAGAACCTATCTTGACCGATTTTTCGCAAGGAATCCAATGGTATTACTCATGACCACTGAAACTGAATGTACAGAACACACAAAGTAAAAAACCAGAACTGCATGTTTAGTTCTAGACGTATTTTCTCGTCAAACTTCCAACACGCATAACTCTCTCAATTTTTAACGAAATTCAAATTCGTAAGAACCTATCTTGACCAATTTTTCGCAAGGAATCCAATGGTATCACTCATACATACTGAAACTTAATGTACAGCACACACAAGGCAAAAAACCAGATTTGCACCTTAAGTTTAAAACAACATAAACTCCACATATAAACATGTTAAAGTGCAAACAGTAGGAGGATCATAACCTACACATTAAGGAATACATTTTTGCTTCAAGAATTGTTCAATATGATGCATGTATGTGGACATCAAAGGAAAGCATGATTCAAAGAATTCAAGTTGTGAATTTTACCTCTTTTTTGGAGATTTTGTGCAACCTACCAAGTGCTTTATTCCAGAAATGATTTGATGCTTTGGACACCCTCAAATGACCTCTTAGAAGCTTTTAGGATGGTTGGAATCAGCTGGAACCTGCAAAAACACAAACTGGCCCTTTCTTGCAAAAAGGGGTTAAAGTGGCCAAAATCCCAACTCTCTCAAATGGTGTTCCAGATGTGTGGCACCATTTGGGACAGTTCAAGGATGATATTTAGAGTGTGTTTGAGGTTTTATCTGGTTTGGAAAGTGACTGAATCAAGACATGGCTTGAAAAATGCAAAAAAGTCCAATTTTGAGGGTTTAAGAGGTGACTTTGTGATTTTGGTGTTACAGGTCACTTGTGATAGTTTGGATCACCTACATATGATGTTTATGAGGTGTTAGGATCACGAGATGTGATGGAAATGCTCTCCAACTCAAAAACTCAGAATTACCTTACTAAAGAAGGCATTTTGGAGTGAAAGAAGTGATTTTGAGGAAAGCATCTGTTTGATGGCTTTGGTGTACTCAAACTGAGCACAAATGAGCTCTATTTATAGTAGAACAAGTTTGTTTTGGCAATAATAGTGAATGGTGGCTGCAGCAGAGGTTTGTTCAATGTTGGCCAATGAAAATCCAAGTCTCCTCTAGCCATTGACTAGAGGTTAGAGCACAGGCCTTTGGTTCCCTAGTTGTTGGAGGAATCTTGACTGAATTTAGTTAGAGAAAGCTCAGTTCATGCCACCTCTAAGCATCCATTAAATGCTCCAAACCAAAATTGGAGTCTTGTCCCTCTTTTAGGGTTTTTTAGGTTTGGCATGCTACTTGTGGAATCTTGGACTTGGGAGGCTTATGGATCAGATCACCCCCCTTGGATTTGATCCTCAGATGTGTCCAAAATGATGACAAGGCTTGGAAATTCGTGTGGCACAAGAAATGTGCAAATTTGTCCTAAAACATGTCTAAAAAATCAGCTGCAGCAAGCCTTGTTGTAAAATCCATAACTTCTTGCTCAAGAATGATAAATGGTTGTTCCAGGACTCTATGGAAAGCTGAGATGACATACTTCAACTTTGATGTTTGACCCTAGACTTGGTTCAACTTGGATCATGGAGAAAAACATCCTTGAAGTTGGGACACTCTTGCTGGAAAAATATTAGTGGACGTTCTACAACTTTCTAGAAAGCTGAGATAACGTACTTCAACTTTGATGTTCAAGGTTTGTGAAGATAAGACTTGTAAAGTTATCAAAAATGACCTTGAACTTGTGTGATCAAATCTGTCCTAAAAGCTGTCATGACAATTCTGTTTTATCAATGCCTTTTGCAGAGACCATAACTTTCTGCTCGAGAATGATAAATTAGCTTTCTAGGACTTTATGGAAAGGTGAAATGACGTACTTCAACTTTCATGCCCAAGGTTTGGCTTGAATCAACTTGGATCATGGAGAAAAACATCCTTGAAGTTGGGACATTCTTGCTGGAAAAATATCAGTGATGTCCTATGCAATGTTGGAACATCAGACATTAAGAATTCCCAACTTTGATCACTTATATCTTTTAATCCTTATGATATTTTGAGTTGATTCCTTCTACAATGTTGAAGTATCAAATACCCTCTTTAAAAGTAGCTCTTACGTAAAATTAATGGATGCTTGGATCCATAGTTACAACCTTGAAAAGTTGTGCACTTGAACATGATTTTAACTTAGAAAAAATTTCTAAGTTTCTTTCAATTTGATCAATTTTGCAATTTTGCATGATTTCTTGATTTAAATTTGATCAAATTAAATCATCCATCATATTTTCTTGAGTAATGGCTTGTGAAGCTCAAAGTTGACCAAAAGTCAAACTTTGACTTTCTGCATCAGTTGACTTTGTATTAGATGAACTTGAGGTTTGATCCACTTGAAATGTTGCACTCTTGTGCTTAATTCTTGATGTGGGAGTCCTCTTTCTCCTTCATGGGTATTTGAGAGGCTATAAAAGTTGAAGATCATGTCATTCCTTGATTGATCATTTGTCTAAAGGCTCTGAGAGGGTTTGAAACCCTAAGCTTGATTGTAGTGAATGCTCAACAATTCCTTGAGGAGATTGATGAGGCACAAAGGTACATCCATATTGTGATGATGATTTACACAATGATGGGAAATCTTAGTGGTCAAAATTTGGGGTATGACAGAAGTGTTCAATGGATATTGGGTTGGAAGAGAATCCAAGTCAATAAGTATGTGGAAGATGTCAAGGTTCTTCAAGAGGGTGTATTATATTGGTTGTCAAGAGTGGGAGAATTTCCCGTATTTGTGAATGGTTGAAGTATTCCGAATCTACCTTTTGTTGGACTAGGAAAGTTTATTATCTTGATTCTCGCCAAGGACTCACGTGAGAGAGTGAGGTTGTATGCTTGACGTGGTTTGTTCATGATACCTCTTAGATGACGTAATGATTGTGGTGTTGTGGGTTTGATGTTGAGTTATAAATCATGTTGTTGACCTTATACCATGTCGTTAAATCATATGGTGGAAAACTTGTGGTTGTTAATCCTTGAAGTTGAGATTGTGTTTGTTAATGTTCTTGTTGCCCTTTATGTTTGTATCACAAGTTGTGTTGTAGCGGTGGTTATCGACGATATCCTTAACGATTCTCATACTCCACAACAATTGAGGAAACTTCTGGTATAGTTTATCAAGTTGAGTCTTCATAGCCAGAGCGGAGTTTCTTAGTCATGTGATATCGCGAGTAGGAATGAACGGAAATTAGACGAGTGAAAGTATTAAGTATATCAGATATATATAGGCTAGTGTATGGTGTTGGAGTATGAATTATTAGAAGGGTTGTTATAATCAATTTTTGATAAGGATGAATTAAACAGGACTTACCAAGTGGTTATCCCAAGAGATTCGTTCAGTATCTTTTAAATGTTAGTAAGGTATAAGTGGATAGTGTCGCATCTGCGAAAATCAACCGGCGGAAAAGAACAGAAGAGTCGCCACCGAACGTTATTTATCCCGACGCAGGGAAAGGAAACGATCGAAGAAAACCTCAATAAAGGGAAAGGAATGGTCGTCGCAACCATAGCCTGGGTTCAGGAGTCGGTTACGCGAGAGGAAGGTATTAGCACCCCCTCGCGTCCATCGTACTTGATGGGATCCACGCTTGTTGTTATCGATCAAAGGGTGTAGGGTATCTGAAGCTCAACTGCTGAACAGAAAATGAAACGGAAAAAACGGGGGGAAGGAAAAAGAAAGAGGACTTGCAAGGATCATCGCAATCGTATGCCTACGTATCTTCGTGGACGAATGAAGAATCAGAGTCGACGTAGTTCGACGGACTACGGATTGTGGGGGAAGTTTTTTCGCCAAGACATCGCGTCTCGTGCCTACGTATCCTCAATCTAACCGGAAAGAGGAAGTCAGAGCAGTCGTAGTTTGACCTACGGGTCAGTTTTGTTTTGTGTTTTTTAAGTGGAATACGTCAACGTTCGCGCTCTAGCAGTTTAGATGTTGCCGCTCGTTGTATGGAGTCTTACGCGTTTACCTGTTTGTAGAACGGAAATAACGTATCCTTTACGATGAGAGTGGGTGAGATGAGAAGAGAATCCCGAAGGAAGACGAATGGTTTGTTTTTGTCTCTTATAAGAAAGTGTTTTGATTTATTATTTGTGGCATGTATCGTGCTAAAGTCTATGACATAGGATCGAATGTGTCGCAAATCGACCCAAGACGGGACGCATGCTAAACACTCTAGGAAAGTGAAGGAAAATCCCCCACTCTCCATTTCCCATGTACTTAAGGCTCATGGCGCACTCAACATGTAGTATTTATTAAATGTTTTTTATTTTGTTTTGAGATGAGAAGAGGAAGACTCAAAGTTGAAAGAAAAACACTAAGGGAAACTAATGTCCTAATGTTATCATACAATGGTGGCCCTATGGTTGAGTTTAGAAGGGGATTGCTAACTACGTTAGCATGCATGGATTAACTTCTAATGTCTATCCTAATCCAAATATTAAGTTGGATTAGGGAAGCCTAAGGGAATATGCAAAAGTAAATCTAAGACTTAAACAAGTCTTAAGATTCAAGGGAGGAGAAATGAGTGAGAGATGAAATAGAAGTGATACAAGAGTGATATAAGCAAGTAAGGACCAGAACCTATAACATGTATTCAAAGTGTACAAATGACTTTAAGTAGTCATGGAAAGGTCATGTTAAAACATCTTGAAGAGTTGCATAAGTTTGCACAAATTTGTACCTAGTTTACTTGTGATGCAACAAGTATGCTCTTCACACAAAGCATGAACAAACATGGAAGTAAGCATATAAATCAGAAATAAATGTATCTTTAGGTGTCCATAATTGGTTTCAACTCATCATGAAAGTATTCAAGGAAATGCACTTATGGAAGTCACAGCAATTAAGGTATCAAACAAACACCAAACACCTTTTAGGAACTTGTGACTTGTAAACAAAGTAAAAGGTGCAACATATAAGCCATGTAAGCGTGCGTAAGCATCAAGGTCAGAATTGAAGCATGTTATTTAAGGTGCAAACATGTCAAGTTACCATTCATGTCATCATAGCAAACCAATATCCAAAGATAAATGCAAACAAGTCAAACTAGCATCCACACAATTCCACACATTCATGTTAAGTGATGAGCAAAGGAGGTGAATCCCAACCATGCTAAATGTGTACATAAGTGCAAGAGGCAGTGGTAAATGACATATAAATGAGGTTTTAAATGTCACCAACTCATCATGAGATTCACATCACTTTGCATTTAAGAGTTTATACAATTCTATACAAAGATATCACTTATATCATGCACCAAACATTTGTGATCAAACAATGATTAAGTACATACAAAGGGGACATGTGAATGAACTAAGTCAGAATTGAAACCATTTAACTAAGGTTCAAAACCACTTTCAAAGTGTCACCAAAGTTTACTTCAAACATCTTCTCCAAAACCAATTCAAGTTAGGCAAGCAAATCGTCCAAACAATCTCACCACAAACATGCTACTTGTTACACAAGCATAAAAGATGGAATGGCATGGCAATGTAACATTAAAGCACTCAAGTCAAAATTAAATGACATATAACAAGTCTCAATTGAACCCCAAAACCAATACATGAACATGGCATACAAGTGGCATCAAAAGAAGTGGCCAAAGTGAAACACAAATTCAAGTTCACATACACACAATGTGTGCAACATTCAAAGGCCTATGAAAGGATCAAATGCGTCATTCTGGCATGCCTCAAATATGTATTAAAATACACTTATGAATGTGTAACAACTCCTCACCAAAGTTGGTTCCAAGTGGCCTCATACAAATGTCAACCCATGACCTATTTCTAAACATGCTTACACACGACATGTTCACTTTGTAAAAATTGGTGAAAAATAGAAAAATGCTCTTGAAAATTATGAGTAATTTAAAATATCCTGCCAAGAGAAGTGGGTGGTCACATGCAAGATATAGGACACAAATCATACACCAAAAGTACCCAATTAATTACAAACATTAATCATATTATCAAAGATGTTCATGCAAGACAAGGCACAAAGATGAAGCTCAAAAGCAATTCAATAATCATGGCCAAGGCACCAATCAAACATCATTAGGTCACATAATCAGAGGCCTAAATGGAAAACAAAAATTAGCTCCAAATTGTCAAGGGAAGATCACATTTTAGGACTTTCATCACAAGATATACAATTAAGAACACCTTCCATTCCAAAATTCCAGAAAAATAGAAAAACACACAAAATATGAAATTAAAATTCACCAAAAATTAAATAAGACTCTCAAGAACTCCCGTGAAGTTTCTTAGAATTTTCCAATGATCTTTACTATTTTTAAAATTTCACGTTTTAAACGTGCAAGAAAATTAAACTAGAAAACAATTGGAAAGGAAAGGGGGTGTGCACATAGTAAGAAGCCAGTTCAAATTAAATGGGCTCAGAAACCAGGGGGTGTGAAAAGCCTTGAAAACAAAGCCCAACGCGCGTGAGGCCTGAGGGTTCATAGTATGGGTATTAGTCAGTCTTGTTGACTCATTGGGGACCATTAGATCAAGTCAACAGATTAAAATCATACTTTTACGCCAATCATGTGGCTGGAACTGAAGGATTATGGCAATGAGTGTGGAGATCACGTACAATATTGATTCATTATCACTATTATCAGAAAAATAAAATAAAACAAAATAAAAAAGAAGAAACTAATGGCACGTGATAGGGAGTATGTGTTTTTAATGCGCTGTCAACATATGGGACGTTGGATCAAGACTAAGGGACGGTGGTGATTAAAACATGGGGGACGGCCAAGAAATAACCTAGGGTTTGCAGGTGGTGGCTGGAGATGACTCCGGTCATCTTCTCCGGCGAGGCACCACCGTGCCTGAACTTGAAACCACCCAGAACTAGACAAAACCACCACCATTCAATTGTAAATCTTGCATAGATTCCAAATATCGTCACAAAAGTTCCATACAACAAACACATAAAGAGAATCGAACTGAATAGTTTAAGATCTAAAAACTGAAATTTCATATTCTCCTAATTCCTAGCCAGCAAACAGAGCCTATCACCATAGGACTTCAATGTGCGACCTAATTTACATGCTCCTGACCACATATCAACCTATTATGATGCACTGAATTTCAAGAAAAGTACCTGATCAAAAGTACGATTCCAGTTCCAAGAAACACCAAACTTCCTGCAATGCTTGTTATCTACTAGGGAAAAGCAAAATAAATGCTTGTAATCCTCCAAATCTTGATGAAACTTGCAAGAAAGCTTGAAGATGATGAATACGGACTTGAAGTCGGGCAACTCCCAGATCAGTATTTTTGCATACAGAATGGAGAATAATCCATGGTGATTTCAATGGTGCTGAACCCTTGGAGAGAACTTCAAAAATCAGAGAGATTCCAATGAGAGAACTCGAGAGAATGAAAATCCGTTTTTAGATATGCTGGGTGAATGTGTGTAACTACTTTATGTTAGAGATTTATGAGCTTTTATATGTGTAGTTAGGGTGCATTGATCATGGTTAGAAGTGAGTTAGGGTGTGGTTAAGAAAGTTCAGAAAATGGAGAGTGAAGGGTAGTGGTTATGTGATCACACGGGTTTTGTTTGTATGTGTGCCTGATTATCATTGTTATGGTGTACTTAGTATGGTGATGGTCATGATGTGTGGTGGAGATTATGTCGACATGAGCTGGTAAAGCTAGTAGGCAGACCTTTCTCATCAAGTTTGTGGCTATTTGAAGTAGTGTTGGTGCATGGCATGCATAGTAAGAAATGGTTTGGTTTATTATGGTAATGAAGGTGTATGGTGTGCATTGCTTCATACGCATGATGAAGAATAATGGCAAGGATTCTTTGGCTGAATTGGTAATGTGAAGTGAGGGTTGGTTTGTAAGTCTTGCATGTAGGGGTGTTCGCGGGCCGGTTTGGTTCGGTTTTGAGAGAATCTGATACCCGAACCAATGAAAAATAAATGGATTGGTTTGGATTGGATTTTCATATTTTTGCAATAAAGCCCAAACCAAACCGATCCAAAAAACAATGGATTGGTTTGGATTGGATTGATCGGATATATTAAAAATAAATATACAAAATTTTTTTTTTTAATTATTTGTTTACTCGCTAAAATATGAAAAATAAATATTGAACATATGACACACATATTTTTAAACAAGTTATGACCACCATAGTCATATAGTTGTTGTATATCACATAAATATTCAATAACTTAAAACAATTTTACTGCATACTCATACTTCATTCCATATCATAAAATTGAAGGTTTGGAGTTTGCAAATACTTGTGATTTGAGGTTTTGCGATTTGGGAAAAAGCTTGTGGTTTGCGGATACTTATAGTTTGCAATTTATGAGTTTGATTTATAATTGTTGTGATGTTTGGTTTATCTATATTTCATCATTGATTGATAGGTTTGTGATAATTTGAAAGATGACGTTCCATTTTTCATTGGAAATGTCTAGAGACTATGCCTCTTTATTTCTTTCATTATGGTTTATACTTGGTAATTGCTATAACAATTATTCACTTCATTCAAATAAATAAGTAATAACTCAATTAAAATTTATAATTAATTATATGAATTAATTATGTTTACTGTTATTGGTTTGGTTCGGGTTTATGGGTAGCAAATTAGAAATTCGTTGCCTAAACCAATTAGCATCGGTTTTAATTGGTTCGGTTTGGTTTTTGCCCGAACTGGAAAAATGCCCAACCCAAACACATTGGTTTGGTTTGGATTCCGGTTTGGTTCGGATTTGCCTGAACCAATGAACACCCCTACTTGCATGTACATGCATGAAATCCAATCATCATCCAATATTTGAACCAGCATATCTCATAATTCAAGACACTAACTCATTTGATTTTAGATTCTATGGAAAAGGAGGTTTTGTAGAACAATTTTGGTGCTTGGAGTAAGTGGAAATAAGGTCTCTTACAAGGTGAAAAATAATGAGGAATATGGGGATCCAAGGGCTCTCATGGAAGAATGCTTGGCATGAAATATCTTTCTCTTTTTCTTGGTTCTATAAAGGGTGATTTTGTTGATTTTTGAGGGGCTAGAACTCCATGAATTTGGAACCAAATGCCATGGTTCTTGTACTCATTTTGAAGGGCATGTTTCAAACTACATTTTCCATGTTGAAATCAAGTGGATTAAGGGTTTTAATCATGGTGAAAATTGGGTAGAATATGATCATACACGAGCTGCCAATAACCTGAAAATTTTCTAAGTTATTTTCCTGTTGAGCAACCTTGAAACCCTGACCTTTGCATGAGCATAACTCCTTCAATAATGATCCAAATGAGATGAATTACATATGGTTGGAAAGCTTGAAGAACCCTCTACAACTTTCATTTGAAAAGATTTTTCAAAAGAGGCTTGTAACATGATGAAAATTGAGCTTGAACATGGCTGAAAAGTGAGAGAACTTTCCAAAAATGGAAAGTCTCTAAAAACCCTACTTTCCTAAAATAGCAATTTTCACCTCTCTTTGATTTTTCCCGATTCTTGTAACATTTCTTGATCAAATTTCACCCATTGATCATATTGGCATGATGGCCTTGAATATGACCTCAAAAAGTCAAGAGTTGACTTTTTCTTTGACCAGTTGACTTTTTCCCAATTCGCCTGATTTTCAGTCAATCCTCCAATTGAAACCCTTATGAAAGCAAATGATGGCTCAAATTCCATTCATAGACACTTAGAGACATGTGGAGTATCATGGAATCAAGTTTTGTCCAAAAATCAGAAATAAACTGACTTTTATGCAAAACCCTAATTTGGTCCCTAAAAGTCAGGAGAAACTGATAGGTCTTCAAAACTCAAATTCTTCTGTCTGTGATGTAGATTGCTTCAAACCAAGATGATTCATGTGATGAGATGGTGTTAAAGGCCCAAGATCCTTGCTTATAGAGGTGTTCTCAAGCTCAAAAGGTCAAAACCCTAGTCGATGACCAACTATCATGAGAGTGCACTCTTCCTTTCATTCTTTGCCAAATTCAGAACTCTTGATGACCTGAAGGACCATATGAAATGTCTTTGAGGTATGGTGAGCCTTGGTGGATTGATGAATTAGTATCTTATTCTCCTTGCCTTGCACAACACAAAGATGGTGACACCCTTGATACCATGCCTTATGGAAGCTAATGATGCATATGCAAATGTTTATGCTCTAGATGCAAATGAAATGTGAAGCATAAGCCACCTATGGGTATAAATAAGAGGGAAAATTTTGAGGTGTTACAGATAGTCAGGGTATAACATCTGGATAGTTCGCCCAGATACATGGTGTGGGAGGTAGACCCCATGAGAGTGGTACCTGATGTATACAATGTTATCCTACCCTATTGAAAGGATTTGTAAGTTATCCTTCCAGGAAAGAGTGGGAATGAGATATTTCTGAAGTTAAGCATGTAACTTGGATCGTATATGAAAGAGAACACAAGATGGAGTTGTGGAAAATGGAGCAGGATATTTGAGATTAATGATTTTTGGATAGGAAATGCAATGTTAACTACAAATGTATGACCGAGTTGTGTGACTCCTGCATACCTATCTTTTGACAGATATCGGTTCTAATTCTCCATCTTATGTCGACAAGAAAAGTATTTTACTGGTGAATGTGGTAAGGTTCTAATACTGTTTTGGGTGGTGGGCACTCTGGAGGCTAAGTGTGATTTTTTATGAAGATTGTTAGCAAACCAGTAGTGCATGTGAATCTCATGTGTTCCACTGTTTGAATCAGAGTAACGCAGTGGAAGGTGATGGATGAAAGATCTCAATCAAGTCTATGGAGGATCAGAGGGATAGCTAATCCTAGGAATGAAAGTAAGACAATCTCGTGCAAAGTGTGTTATCTTATTGGAGTAGTACGAGAGAAGTGAAACATCAAGTGTAGACGCTTACAGTATATAGTATCAGGTCAAGTGAAGTTGATGAGAATATCAATAGATGGATTATAAAGTTTGTCTTAATTGCTTAAGGAATTGTAAGAGAAGAGTAATCAATATTGCGTGTAGTTAAGGAATCAGTAAATGATCTCATGTCGTTCTAAGAGTATTGATTATCCAAATCAAGATAAAGTGTCGGGGTTATGTTTTGTGTGACTTAGTACGAGAAAGGAAGACGTGGTTTCCGAAGGAAGTTGTGACCAAGTGATTCAGAATGGAATGTCAGATGAACTAAGTGGGAGTAAGGTTAGAAGTTAACCAAATTTTGGAATGGGAATATGGCTAAGACTAGAAAGTTTCGAGAGTTTGTGAAAAAAGTAAATTTGCCAGTGAAGACAAGTTGGAAGATTAAGTAGGTCAAAGGATTGAGTTGAAGCAAAGTCAAGTATTGACATGGGACGGTGATGCAAGAAGTGTTTAGTTGTTTAGTGGAGAAAATTCGGGGGCGAATTTCAATTTAAGAGGGGAATGTAATATAACATATATCCGTATATGATCAATTAGTTGTCAATTGAGACCAACTGAGTTCTTATGTAATATATCATTTGTCAGTTGGAACAATTTGAGCTCCTATGTGCTCTAAATGTTGTCAGTTGGGACCAATAGAGTAACCAGTGAACTCTGAAAAGATCAATCCTTATTAAAAGAGCCTGTCCTTTATTAATAAGTACAAGAGGAGACATTTTTGTAACATTGATAATTGATCAATTGATACTATAAGACAAAATATCAAATATATATATATATGGTGGAGAATTAAAAGAAAAAGAAAGTAGATAAGAGAGGAAGAGGAGTATCAAAAAAGAGAAGAAAGGAAATAAGAGAAGAAAGAGGAGAAAAGGGTGAAGGGAGAAAGAAGAAGAAGAAAATCATGGAAAAAGAAGAGGAGAACTCATAAAATCATCATCATCAACCCCATCTCAATTTCTTCATCTTTTTCTGGATTGAGGTGAGTTTCATAGATAGTTTAGCTTTGGGAGAAAATCATGAAAAGATTGGGTTAGAGTTTTGTGTATTGAACCATGAAATTGATATTGCTCTTGATTGTTGTTGTTGTTATTGATGCCATGTTGTTTTGCTTGCCTATTTGTGTTAAAACATGTTAATTGGTATTAAGGGATGCTATATATTGATGGGTGTTGAAGAAATTGGTCATTTTTCTTTTCCTGGTGTGTTTCTACACTTCCAGGGTTCTGTCAGCTTCGCCAGGGGAGCTGGTCTCACTGGGTCTTCGCCAGGCGATCACAGGCCGTGTTTCCGTTGACTTATCTTGCCCCTAGCTCGCCAGGCGAGCATGACAGCACATAGAAAAATATTTTGGTCCTTATTTTCACCATAACTCGGGAACCGTAACTCGGATCGAGGCACAGTCGGAAGCGTTGGAAAGATATTTCAATGCTCTATTTAATAGTGAAGTATAAAATGTATATATACCATTGATGGATAGGATAGTGATGAAATTGAAGTGAATGTGAATACTATGGTTCTTGTTTCCACCATAATTGATGAATCAAGAATCCGATGGATACGAGACTAGAGCCATTGAAAGGCTAATTCAATGAGTTATTGCATGGTGATGAGAGACCATGAACCAACCAAGAATGCTTGGTAGAGGACAATGATGATTGTATACCTTAAGGGAACTACTTATGGCTGATTATGTTGAATTGTTGTGCATAATAACTTGAATGACCTAAGATAATGATGAGTGAGTTGTGAGATGGATGTGCCTAGGGTTATTGTGACATGTTATGCTACTATGTGTGTTCATGTATGACATTGTGATATGCTAATGTACATGTTATGAATTGGTTAGAAATGTTTATGAATCATAGTATGTTATGTGTTTTATGTATAACATTATGATGTGAATGCATTGAATTGGAAAGTATATGTATGTGGTTATATGGTTGCATTGAATGAGAAATAACTTGTTTAGAAATTTATGAAGATAAGTGAGGAAACCTAGGTTTATAACTAGGTAAATGGACTAGAAAGATAACTCATGTTACTAGTATGACTTATATAACATTAGACGGCGACGTCTATTCGATATGATACCTAGATGAGTATCATGGATGGATTATCGCCATGGTTAAGAGAGAGATGCTTTGTATAGAACATGTGCTGCTATTATGTGATGAAGGTGAATGTGATTGCCTTGTGATTGTAGAAATAATCACGTTGTGTTATATCTAATCACATAGTCGGAAACACCCATTGATTATGTCGTCCCAAGTCATGATACTTATATAGAGTAAGATTGGGATGAATGCACTGATACTTCGCATCAACCTAATGGGTTAGAGCCTCATATGTTCAACCAAATGGGTTAGAGCCCCATATGTTCAACCAAATGGGTTAGAGTCTCATAGTGCAACCAAATGGGTTAGATTCTCATAGAAAAATTTGAAGTGCTCAAGAAAGTCAAAGTATTATATAAGGATCTGTGACACATGTCGATAATCCTAGAAGTTGGGTTGGTTGGGAAAAGATACCTTGATATGGTTTCTGATTAGTGATTATTTGAGTTGAACTCAATAGACATGTTTTCATACATTGCGAGTTTTATTTACTTAAATCTTTTCTCTTTGGGTTTGAGTTAGAATTTTGATTAGAACCCTATAGAGTTAAGTGAACCCATAGAATAGGGGAACTCATTGAAATTATTATCTCAACCCCAGTATTGTTGTTGTTATTCAGGTATTGTTTGCATGTTTAGTACACAAGAGGAGTTGTGCATTAATATTTCAAAGAAAGCATTTATTGTGGTGTTCCGCCATAAATTTGTACAATTGTAGATATTGTACATAGTTTTTAGATTTTTATTTAGGGACTATTGTATGACACGTGCCATATGTTATATTGTATTTTATGGATGTGTATATAAAGATGTTGTTATGCATTTATGTTGTGACAGTACAAAAAAGGTAACACTTATATGATATTATTCTACGGGTTGTTACACCAATCCCAAGTGCAAAAACTATTCACATCCAATTCATTATATATATTCAAGAAAGAGCAAAAGCAAATCTACATTTAGTGTTGCCCAACAACAATATCTGCTCGGAAATCTCCTCTTTCCAAAGAAGATAAATCCAAAATGGATATACTGATGAATTTGGCAGTATGTGCATATATCACGGATGAGAAATCTATTCCAGCGTGGATTTTTAATCAGCTACTCGCTGGCATATGAAAATAGCAATTACTCCCCATCAACTATACGTGTATACAGGGAGTATGTGTTTCCTGTTTTACAAACAACAAATAGTAAGTGATTCATTATCTAGCAGCAAAATCTATAATTCAAAATGCTTATAAGATTAGTTCATATTTATTTAAGTGGTAAGGTTACACTCACAATCAATGGGATGTTTGTCGATTTGGCGAGATGTATAATGTGCAGATAGTAAAAGTAGAGAAAGGAATGCACTAGCCACAAAAATTGCATCAAACCACCGATGATAAAAGTCAAATTGGATATCGCCGCCCATTACCTCTGTAATAATAATCCTGTCAAAAAATTCAGATCAGATATGATCAAGACAGACAAATGATGATCATCCTAGGTAATTTTGTGAAGTTATAACTATCTGAAGCATTCAAGACATGACAAGTTCCACATAGAACCAGACCAACCATTACTTATGTCTGCGACAACTTAGAGTTGATTTCTGAACACTGAAAGGTAGTAAACTGATTGTATAGATATAAATAGGATTGAAAGATTTACTGAAACAATATCAGTGCTGTCCATTTTTTTGTTTCTTTTTATCTTCACTCTTGCATTTATATTATCTATGAAGATGGAACTAACCTAATGTTTTCATTTTTCTCTCCTTTACGCTTATTAACATTATGATTAATTAAAAACTTAATATTTTTGTAACCTTTCTTACCCTAATATTCATATATTGTCCCCAGCCATATGTAAATATCAAACCCCACCAACTCTGTAATTCTGATTAAGCAGAATTGCTAGACATGTTCTACAACACCATCAATTAAAACATTACCAACACACATATTAATTACTACATAGGCCATGTTTGCGAACTCATTGCACATTCCAAAACCAATAAACAAGAAAGGAACAAAAAAGTTTATTCTGGAAAGAAGCCAGTTCTGAAAGATTGGGAACAGTAAACCAAGCACACACTTATACCTGTAATCAGTTGCTAAGCTTTTCCTGATTAAAAGAATAGAAGATAGAAAATACATTCCCATTATCTCAGACAAAAACAGAACAACATTGCTAGACGATCCACTTCCAACTCTTGAAACAGCGAAAAAGAACTGAAATTCAAAAAAATAAATAAAGTTAGTCATCATAAGAAGTCAATTAGTTAAAATGTGGCTCTTACTATAAGCCTTGTTATTTTCGTACTATAAGCATTATTTCAGTGTTGATGAGAATGACGTCTCATAATAGAGGTTCTACCATTCTGTCGAAGTGGACATTTTGATCTTATAAGTCATTGCGAGAGCGGCTTATTTATGAAGGGTCATATCGCTGCTGGAGACTGATGATAAGCATGTGTTTTATATTTTTCCTTATGTTTAATGATTTTCTTTTAAAATATTTTTACAAAAACTGTAAACGCATATCAATATCGTTTGGGACTTTGAGTAGGTTATTTAGTACCAAAAGAGGTAGATTATTCATTTATTTGTGCCAGGAACGTGCATTGCTTACTTTCCAATATCATATTTTATTCTTTTGTAGATTATCTCAGCTTGTATGCAAATTCAACTTGAAAATTTTTCATAAGGAAGCTATTAAGTATTTCCTAAATGGCCCCACAGGTCCACTCCGCAATAAAGGATTGAAAAGAGACAGTTTAACAGTATAACATGCTAATAGTAACACAACTATCTAAGAAACATCAAATGGAAAAAAGTAGGTAAAGCAGCATAAATACCTTCGTTAAATTTGTTAAGAATCCACGCACTGATATCACAACCAACATTCCGATGAATAGCAAGGAAATATACTGTAAAATAAATGCAGAAAAATTATAAATAAATACAACATCAAATCATTTAATATCATACAAATTCTAGCATGAGTCAACAACAAATGAACTAGAAAATTCTATTAGGCAACGCCCACCAATTAAGCAGAGTATGAGAGAAGAACTGGGAGAGTAACCGAAGATTATAGCAATGGATTGCACTAAGTTAATTGTATTTAATAATTAAACTGGACATATTTATCCTCGTGAATTTAGGACATGTGTAGTGTAACTAGAAGAAGGCCAGCTCAATAACCTCGTCTCATACCTACTATATAAGTATATTACTCTTTACAAAATACGGAAGAAAAAGAAATTAATTTGATCTTTAAATAAGAACGCATTAGGTTTTAGAGACACATTGACCGTCATTTATTCCAGAAAAAAGAATGGCATGCAATTGGACGCTTACCTGAGATAATAAGGCTGCATTTATTCCAATATCAAAAAATTGTAGGAATATACTAATCATTCTTGTAACGGGGTCAACTGAACCAGCCTATAATAGAAACATATTATCATCAAGTACACTGACAGTATAAGAGTCAGTCCAAAAGCTGGAAAGCAGTAATAATATTTGGAAAATACTAATAATGATATATGATCTTTACCTGTTTGAAAACAACACTCTGCAATGACTGCAAAAAAATAATTAATCAATTAGCCATATTGACGACTACAAATTCAAAAATAATAAAAACTCACTAGAGAAATACTCCAGCAAAATACTATCACTGCTAATATCACCAGATGTCACAAATTAGGAAAAACAACATATGTTCAGTCAAGCCTCAATTGAACTTTTCAGCACTGTAATATGAAACTCCCTCTATCCCATTATGAGTGTCACTAGACTTTTTTTCACACAAATCACGTAGAAGATATATATATATATATATATATATATATATATATATATATATATTAAAAAAAAAAAAAAAGAACTACAATTTTGCCAAATTAACTTTATCAAGTATTGGTGTATTCACCGTTATCATAAATGTAAAGTAGAGGATAATGATTTGGGAGTGATGCACTATAGTTACAAAGTAGAGTATCAACTACACCACGGAGGTTCCATTATATAGGTTAAAAAACAAATCACTATACAATCAAGAGTTTTTTAATTACAATAGAATATTAGAATATTCAAGAAACATATACTAGAGTATAGGCGAATATCTGATCCCTATACATACAAATACAAAATACAAACCATATTGTTAAGAAATGTGTTTGGGTCTAACTCAACCCTACAAAACCGGCTTGTAGGATGTGAATTGCCCCCACTTATAAGCACATCTTCATGCCATATATTGTCCTATGTGGGACTCATAACACATTAATTTAAATATCAACAATTATTGTTTAGACTAAATTGAAAAGGAGAATGATATAGGAGAGGAAAAGGAGTCTTTCCAAAAAAGTATAAAAAATGACAAGAAATAAACTTTTTCTCTTCACTTAAAAATGATACAATTCCTCTTTAACTAAATTCACCTAGCTCCTTCAATTCAGATATTAAACACAGAAGGAAGCTTAAGGTGCTTAGATTCATAATTATATATAGAAAAGGCATCCCAGCTTAAGGTGGTGAGATTCCTAATTATTGAGATAGCATGCCAGATCTTTATCCAGGTACTTTTAAATTTATCTGATGCAAGACAGCACTAGCATCAATAAACCTGGAGTTTAAATTTCAACTACACAAGTGCTTCCATTCAGTTTTTTATTTAAGAAAATATTACGCCCCAGAAGTTTGGTCTACATTAATAGTTTGTTTTGTAAAGTTGTAACTCCCTTGAACTTCCTTACATAAAGTGATATTGTTAACATGTTACCCTTACCATGTGACACACATAAGTAGTGCTCCATTCCATCGAGTCTACCTTCCCACTTAACAATTTCACACAGTTTACCATAATTCAGAGGCTAGGGGTAACAAAATAAAGAATACCGAACATGAAAATGGTCCAAACCTCAGGGTGCAGTCTGTATTTTGTCCTAATTTTTGTTTGGGGACTATACTAAGCTGTTACTTAAAGTTAATTGTATTTTCAAATACATGAATATTTTGGTAAATTTCATCAACCCACATCACGAGCTTTATTTGGGCTGCAATTTATGAGTTGGAATCCTAACATAATTAGATATATATATATTCAAATCATGAAGAATGAATTGAAAACATGTTGCTATCAAACAAATGAATCTTTAGTTTGGCATCATTCAGCAAATGGATTTTGGGATTTACCATACATTGCTTCCGAGCCAATTATACCTTAAGAAAGCTCTAATCCATCATTACAAGCATTAGTTTTTCCAACATACCCTAATTCTAGCATATAAAATATCAGTTTATGCTGTCCAATACCTTGATCATTTTATACACACAATAAACGGAACAAGCATAACCTAGTAGATTTTGCATATGTCCTCTCCAAGTTCGAGAATATGCAGCAGCTTCCTGCAAAGTGAAAACGGTTTTCATAGTAAGTAGATTTATGTTGAAAATATGAGAAAGTGCAACAAAGTTCATTCACATTATATTTTATAGAATATCGAAGATGAAGTTGGATTTTCTTATACAAAATAAGTCTCATAATTTTATCATTGATTACAACATGCATTCGTCAGAATAAGTCTCACACTGCTTTCCAGGTTTTTTAAGGGGCAATACCACAGTTTTTGGTGAAGATAGTTATAGTTTGCGTCCTTGGGAGTAATTGTTTTTTATCTTTAGGGTTTCACAGTACAGCAGCTGCAAAACCCTCAAGTAGAAAACCTCATGTACAGTTACAACGCGGCACCAATTTTGCATTCAAGACAAGTACCCTTCTATATTGAACTAGAACCAAATAGTTTGCAATCAAGAAACAGATCTTTGTGGGAAATTCAATCATCTCACTGCATAATTGCTTTGTTAGTATTGATAATGTCTAGGATCACTGTTCATATCAAGAACTTAAAACCTTATTGCAAGCCTTAACTTTCCAAAGGGCTTATCTAGGAGACACTTTTATAATGGAAGAGTGATTAAGAAGGATTTAAATTATAGGAATAAATATATTTTGGTCCTTGCATGTATACTACTTTTTGCTTATGGAACATGGTGTTTTGTTTTAGTCTTGGCAAAATTTTGTTCATACTGGAATTGGTCCATACGTAGTGCATATTTTGAGGGAGTAAAATCAAATATTCTACATATTACATGGATCAATTCCAACATAAATAAATTATGCAGGGACTAAGATGAAACACCAAGGAACAAAAGCAAAGAGTGAAATATTTTCAATGACTAAAAACAAAATAATAATTTCACATGGACTGAAAGCAAAAAATTGTACTCCCTCCGTCCCAAATTATAAGACGTTTTGAGCTTTTCACACAAATTAAGAAACTTAATTATTACTTTATAGGAAAGATAAATTATGTATAACTTTACAGTAATGCCCCTCATAATTATATAGGAGAGAGAAATTAAAAGAGTTGAAAGAATAAATAATAATAAATATTTGAGGGTATATTGGAGAAGATGTCATTTATAATGCATTGGGAATGTAAAGTGACTTATAATTTAGGACAAATTTTTTTGGCAAAGTGACTTATAATTTGGGACGGAGGAAGTATATTTGCTGGGATCAAAAACATATTTAAACCAAAAGCAAGAGTCCAAACACTTTTAAAAGAGGAGAAAATTCTTAGATAGAAACAACCATAACACGTAATTATACACACAGCCAATCACAATTTTTTATTAATTAAAAAATAAAAATAAAATTTTCTCTCTCCTTCCTATCACAACCACCTCATGATTCCAAATAAAAAAGAAATTAAATTTTAAATAAATTTAAAAAATTTTCTCTTTTTATTGGATGCTTCTAAGAATATGAATTTAGGTGTGTTTCCATGCAAGTATTTCTCTTAAAAGAGAACATGATAGTTTAATTAATATCGATAAAAAGCTCTTTCACATAAGCCTTTTGGGATTTTAAGTGTTATCAAAGCATAGTCCATCCCTATTTTAAATGTGAAATTCATCGAGAAGTAGTTTGTGATGTGAGGGTTGATTACTGCAAAGCAAAATATCAACAAATACAATATATCTATTTGCAGTTTCCAAAAAAAATAAAAAAATTGAGTCAGGGAAATGAGCCAAACTTTTGCTTGACGAAGCTCATAGATCTCCAAGAACAATTGCTTTGAAAGCTCTTCTAAAGCCAGTACCTCTGCTTCCATGCCTTTGATATCTTCAAATTTAACAAAAGAAAATTTTAAAATTTGTATTTGACAATTTTATAACATAACTAACGAAAAATAAAAAAAATACAATCATATGTACCATTATTAAATGTATCTTCCTGACAAGCATTCACAAACAATCACTTAAACCCCGAATTTGAGCAAACTTTGCTTTCAAACCCCAATCATATTTAAACACGGTAATATTGATTTGCATGAATATCAAAGCTGAATAATTTGATATATTATTATTAAGAATATACAAGTGCTAATCTCTTTAAATAGAGTATTCTGACCTAATGGACCTTACTAAAGATCCAAACTTAAATTACTAATAAAAATAACAAACTAATTAATTATTTATAACACTCCCCCTCATGTTGGTGAATATATCTATCATTCCCAGCTTGGAAACAATTTCTTCAAAGTTATTGTTGTTAAGCCCTTTTGTCAGGAGATCTGCAAGGTTGCCTTGGGAGGACACATATGGATACATACGAAGGTTCCGCAACAGTGTGTTGCTTAGTCGCATCAGAAACAGTAGACGACGGCGAGTCTTGTGATTGAGACACGTTACCTTGCGTGAGATTAACAGAGAGAGCTTCGTGAGGTGCGACACGTGTAGATCTGTCCAGGCGAGCCTCATGAGAGAGAAGCATCGGTTCAGCCACAACGATTTCACAAGGTTGATCGCGATATTGGATGATCGAAGCTAGGGCTTGGTATTCCGGTGGCAATCCATCAACGATCATCTCAAGGTGATTGCGATGAGAGACTGGATCTCCTATAGATTCCATAATGTCCACAATCTGCTGGATTCGCCCTAGGTACTGAGCAATTGTACGATCTCCTTTCTCCATAGTTCGCAGTTCATAGCGCAGTTGACGCGATTTCGTGTAGATCTGAGTGCGCTGAAACTGATTAATGACAGTCCAGACTTCATGAGCATGCACGCACTTGACAACACGTGGTAAAACTGTCTCCGATAGCGTGGTGAGAAGCCAGGTGAAGGGAAGAGAGTCTTCTTGATGCCATTGCACATATGCTGGATTTTCTATATCAGAGGCGCGATCTGCTATGGAAAGATAACGCGGAGGAATGACTGGATTCACTAGATGACGATGGGGTTTATAGATGCGAATGATGCCTTCAACTTGTTGCTTCCAAGAGAGGAAGTTGTTGTTATCGAGCTTGATGCTGATTTGTTGAGCGAAGGTTTTGAACGCATTCTTCAACGATGAAGCTGCTGCGTTTTGAGAAGAAGTAGTGCCACTCGCCGGAGAGTTGTTTTCCGGTGAGGACGACGGCGTTAGTATTGCAGGAGAAGCCATGGCTATGACGGATCGCAAGCTCATGATACCATAATAGTTTGATAAAGAGAGCATAGTGGTGAAGAATAGAAATTGTATTAACTGATTCTTAAGCTCAAACAGTTACAACATAATTGTATTTATACAAGCATTGAATAAATGTCAACTCAGCATAACTAACTCGGTTAGTTATGGCTGAGATCAATCCTATTACATAATGCTACCAGCTCAGCATAGTGAATACTAAGCATAGTGAATACTAAAGCTATGATATACTCTAATAATATCAAAGCTGAATAATTTGATATATTATTAAGAATATACAAGTGCTAATCTCTTTAAATAGAGTATTCTGACTTAATGGGCCTTACTAAAGATTCAAACATAAATTACTAATAAAAATAACAAACTAATTAATTATTTATAACAATGAATAAAGAGGGACAGCACCATTTTGATAAAAAGGAAACACTAAAGAATTGAGCAATGGAATCCAATCTCTCTAAATATCCAATAACAAAAGTTATGAAGCTCCAGTCATGGGGAGGCCAGAGAAGGGTCGGACTAATTTGTGGGTCATGGGTCTAATGTAGACAATCTTATGTTGGATTTACAAGACCTTGATTCCACGACTCAAACTTCTGACCGTGACCTCCTAGGCACAAATCAGTAACTTCTAAAGACTCCCTACTCTCCCACTTCAAAGTCATTGTTGCTTTAGAACTCTTGTTGTAGTGGGATCTAGGGAAGGGCCAATCACCACAAAGGAACCGTGAAAACTAACGAAACACCATAGAGTAGCTACAAAAATGATAGATATGTCTTTAGTTAGTTGATTTTTTGCTCGTCGGTTAGTAAAGGGAGGTGACTAATACTATATATAGGATTTGAGGCAGAATCAGTAGATGGTTGAAAAGTTGCTAAGTCTTGGAAGAGTATGTTTTCTAAATCTATGTGTAACCATTATCCAAAACCCATCAATAAGGCATTCCTTCTTCTCTTTTGGTGTGAGCTTCCCTTTCTTCTCTGCTCAATTACTAGTTAACACTGTAAAAAAACCTTTCCCAAAGAAGTGATATTAGTTGGTAGGAGATTATCCTCGAAAACTTATACATTAGTCTCCAAAACTTATACATTAGTCTCCAACCAACCACATTAACCACAGCATACATGCAAATCATTTTGTAATAATTAAAAAAAAAAAAAAAAAAAACAGCTTTGATTTGCTTTATATATTGATGATCATGTAATTCTTTAATACTATAATCAGCGAAATTTAGATCTCTAAAGCAGAAGCTTAAAATGGGTTGTTCAAGAATTAAAGCAAACTAACCTTGCTCTTTTTGATCCTCTTGCACAGATCGAACGACCGTACCAACAATACGTTTGATAAATGATCTGGCAGTTAACCTCTGCGGCAAACAAGTTTAGATAAAAACAACATGAAAAAAGTCCATGAATCAAAAACACAGAGTATGAAAAGATAAAAAGGTAACCTCCTCAGATCCTTGGTTGCTCTCCATCTCGATTTGACCAAGAATAGTTTTCTTTTTCTTTGATATAGCAGTCTCAATTGACTGCATTAATTGTCTTTCCAAGGCCTTGATCTCAATTTCATCAATCTCTCTAATGAAAAGTGATAAATAACTGTACGGCAAGTTTACAGCACCAAAACCAGATAGAACAGACATGACAGTAACACCAATGACTCCAATTCTACTAACGAGTTGAGGCATAGTGAAGAAACCTTTATCAGGAGATGGCATGGGAAAGTGAATTCCCATTCGCCAAAAAGCATAAAGAAAAGCAAACAAAAACAAAAGAGCCCCAAGAGCAGCCCTTTCAGTCCTGAAACCACTGTTTTTAAGCATCAAGTAACAATGATAATAAGGCAGAAGAAACACCAACAATAGAATCAAACAGAATAAGTCAATCTTCCAGTTCACCACTCTTGCCCTACATAAAAAATTATAAATCAAACAATACATAATATTGAAATCCAGAAACTAAAAATGAAAAGTTAGGTTAGGTTAGGTTAATTTACTGACTCTTTGGAGAGGATGGGAATGATTTCGAAGATGACAAGCTGAAGAAGATTGCAAGAGAATGCAAAGACGACGCTGAAGATTATTTGAACGAGGACTCGTTTCTCTTCGTACTCTTTGTAGAGACGACGGTTCAAAAACCATAGACCTGCCCAGCCAAGTGAACACAGACATCCCAGCACTACCGAACCTTCGAATATTCCTCTTCCCCAGCCCATTTACTAATTACGATACAGTTTCTACTTCAAATCAATCATTTTCTCTTCTTCGGTGATTCAATTATAATACTGGATCTTGTTTTGGAGAAGACGATGCTAATTGCTAACCAACTCCTCCTCTTATTCTCATTTCTTAATAACGTTGTGTTTCTTTTTTTCTATTTTCTAAATTTTTAAATATTAAATCAAATATAAATACGTTTTTTTTTTCTAATATCCTTTTAATTTTTAATAGACTTTGATATAAAATTTGAACAACTTTTTTTTAGTGATTTAAACAATAACACGTTGCATCTCGAAAAAATATGATCTTTCGCAAAATCGCAGAAAAAATAATTTGAACAGAGTTGTCACTGAACTTTATTTATCCTAATAAAAAATAAAAAAATATTGATAAAACCTTTAAAAAGAAAATAGTCATCGTAATCATATTCGGATTCGGCAGTCGATTACGCAAGGGGAAGATATTAGCACATTTCACGTCCGTTGTACTCAACGGAAAACTTTTAGTTAGATTTATGATTGAATGTTAGTTAATGTTAATTGTTTTCTTCGAATAATAAAAATTGCAAAAGGAAAATAAAAAGGGTCGCAAAAATGTTTTTATTAGGTTGCTTGATGAGATTGCGGGTCTCGCTCCTAGGTATCCTCGAGTATAATGAGGAACTCAAAGCTTCATAGTTCGTGGGAAGGCTACGATTTGTTATAAGTGTTTGAATAGTTATAAGTATTTTGAATGAAAGACAAACATTTGAGATTGCAAGCAATTACTACTTGGGTTTAGTGTTCGGGACAATGACTGAACTTTTCACCCAAGTAGTCTTTTTCTTTCAATTTATTGTGAAATTGTGACGTGTTTGATTTTTAGAGAAAGAAAATATATTTATAAATTGAAAGCGATTATCACTTAGGCCTAATACTCTAGACTGTTATTGGACTTTTCACACAGGTAGCCTTTTTAAAGTACAAAGTATGACTTAGTCATTTTGAATTTTATTTAGAAAATAGCTTGATGTTGGGTCAAGTGTTTGATTAGCATTTGAACGGATTGAATAGTAAAAATGGTTTTGAAGTGATTATGAATGAAATCAAATTGGTGGTTTGAAACAAAATATTATTGAAATGATATTGAAACGACTTTGAAATAATGGTGAAATAAGTCGATCAATATTTAATTAAAAAATTAATTGATTGAAATTTGGTTAAATCAATTAATTTAAGGTAATTAAGATTAATTATCGAAATTATTCGATTAAATCAAATAATCAAGTTAATTAAAATTAATTAATCAAAATTAACTAATTTAAACAAACTTTAATTAATTAATTAATTTAATTAAAACACAAAAATGAAATAAGCAACAAGATCGGGTGCAAAATAATCAAAGTGAATTAACATACGAAAGTAAACATAATGTACTCAAAGTCGGTTTATAAGTGATGACAACAAAAGAGGAATGTTACACGCAAGGACTGTAACACGGCGAAATATCATATCAATGTATCGAAACAAAATTTCGGCGGCATAACGACATATAAATATTGAATACGCGGATCAAAGTCCAATTTACTCAACGCAATGTAATAGAACAAAAACAACAGCAATCACACAACTTATTTACAATATTGTTCACAATGCTAAAAAAAGCACACTCCAATGGAAATGAAAAATTAGACACAGCAACCAAAATTAAGATGACACGGAAAAATGATTCAGGGATTACCAACATCGGTGATGTTGTTGATGTAACATGATTACTCGCGTTGCTACTACCAGAGTTGATCGGAAATTCTGCAGCGACTTGAGTATGCTGAGTCTTGAAGGTTTATCTAGCAATCTTCGAAGTAAATAAATGGAATTAGATGATGAAAAACTATGAAACAGGTCATCCTTCCTCAAGCATGTTGAAGAAAATTCTTATGGAATGTTTGATGACGAGGAGTTGACCTTTCTTATCAAAAGACTCTTTCAGCTGACTGAATGGAATGTGATATCTGTTGATAGAAGAGTAACTACAGAAGCTTCTGAAATAATCTTATTTCAACTTATTTCCCAAATCTTAAAACAAGGAGAAATACTACCAGAAAAACGCAAAAAGAAAAATGTCAGAGATCTTCAAAGTCTATTCAAATGAAGCTGACATAGTTGAGGATTCAGAAAAAGGTAATCCGGCACTGCTGGCCATTACTACTTCTGAAGAAGCATCTGAATCCAGGAATAAAAACAATTATTGAAGCGAAAGAGATAACTTTCAATCTATCTTGCTTCAATATTGATAATAAGGAATCTGCTCTTCAATATTATATATATATATATATATATATATATATATATATATATATATATATATATATATATATATATATATATATATATATATATATATATATATATATATATATTATGTTGTTCAAGAGAATAATAAATAGGATTAAAAACTAAAAAAACTTGCAACATTTCCATTGAAAGATTGGAAGATATTACATATTATTAAAAATAAACCTTATAGACACTTGGAGCTGTCCTAAGGTATTCCTTAGGCTCATTTGACATATCTAGACTGTTTAAATAATCTTCCCAATCTTCCCTTTCAAACTCAACAGCGTCCTTCCTCAGAAGATTCATGCGTTTTAACCTAGAAGTTTTCTTTCTTCTTTGTGTCTCAACAAAGGTTGTTGTAGAAGTATATGCCTCTGAAGTTATTTATTTGCTTGTAGATCCTTCAGTTGCTGCATTTTTCTTGTTTATTTGAGTTGTTGCATTTAACATTATTGTCTTTCTAAGATCTCTCTTTGAAATCCAAAATTGTTTCTGCTTATACATTTTTGTGTTCAAAAGATTAAGTGATTAAAAAAGTCAGTCTGCCAAGGGTTTTATAGAGTCTATTCATCCAATTACCTTGAGTATTTATTGTTTTAATATTGATTAGTCAAATCAATTTTTTAACGTCTGACTCTTGGGAAATGATGTCTAGTGTTCGGTCCTATTAAGATTCTCTTAAAACCTTTAAATGGTATGTTAACAAGTTAATTGTTGGTTCTGTTCTTCTTCTTACTTCATTTATGCATTTATCAAAATATCATAGAAAAAAGTAAAAGATTGCACATGCAAAATAAGAAATGGTCATAATTGATTTTCATTAATCAACTTAAGGGATTACAAAAAAGGGACTGGAAAGTACTAAAATTATAACTAATCTAATTCCTCCATTGCCTTACGATCTATCCAGTTTCCCCAATCGATGTCAGGTTCATCGTCATCCACATCCTCATCCTCTGGTTCTGAGACAATCAGTTGATAAAATATCTCATCTTCGATCTTCTTCTTCTTCTTTTTCTACTTCATTGGTTTTAAATCAGTAGTTATTGGACCTTCTTCAGTAGGTCTCTGAGCAGCTGAGGATGAACCCTCGTCAGAAGATTTTGGTGTAGTGGACAAAGGACCAGTTGCAGATGCTTCAAAATCTACTATTTTTTGAAGACCTTGAGTCTCCAGACTAGTAGCACTCTCTGAAACTTCTGTTATAACAGAGATGTTGGTACTCTCAAATGTTGTCTCCATATTGTGTTGTAGGATGTTGATGAAAATGACCTATACTTTGGTTGCTTTTATAGTGGAATCTGGATTACCCAAAAGACGAAATAAAATCTTTTTCTTGATTCTTGGAACTGTTACGACCAATATATAAAAAAATTGCATTGTACAACTCTTTAATGATCTCTATTACTTGATCATTTTATCTTCCTTGGGTACTAGTCACGTAATGATGCCCTGTTACACATTTATGACTGTAATTCTTTTCTTTTTTATTCTTTTTTATATGACAAAAGGGGAAGAAAGATATAGTAGTATTTAATAAAGAATCTGAACCATTCAAATTTAATGTTGTTCACTTATAATTTAATGTACTTTTAAATTTCTGTTATTTTGGTCATTTTGCCAGGGTAATATATTTTAGTTTTCTTGAATATATAACTAAGAAGGGGCTTACAAACCTCAACTTTGGACTATTAGACTCAGAGGGAGCTTACAAACCTCAGACTCTGATGTTACCAAGAAAATTAAAATATTTTTTCTTGAATATAGTACTTAGAGGGAGTTTATAGAACTCAACCTTTGACTATTAGACTCAGGGGGAGCTTATAAACCTCATACCATGATGTTGCCAGGAAAATTATAATTGCCCAACATTGTTCTTTAAATACTTATTTTTTCATCATCAAAAAGAGGGAGATTTTTAGAACAAGATTTATTCATGACATATATCCCTTGGGTTTTGATGATAACAAAGTATTGAAAGAACAATGGTGTTATGTAATGTGTGTTCCATGTATGCAAGTTTTAAAACTTAAAGAGAATACTTTCAGAATCTAATATAAGGACGCATTTGAGAGAAGCTGAGTCACTAGCCTCTGGGGGTTCAGAATTTGAAAGACACTCTCTAAGTGATGTTTGACATAGACTTTGAAGCTGAAGGCCTCAACATCAGAAGCGCAACATATTGTCTCTACACTTAGTAAATGTATCAGCTTTTGGTGAACAATCAGAGTTAGTAATAAATCTAAAGTTATCCGTATTGCAGAAAGCAAGCTGCATTGTCAAATCAGTTTGTCAGCTAGAGTTTATGTTCACAAGGCTCAAGAGGAATTGACATGCTTTTCAGATATCTACTCTCAACGGATCTATAGTACAAGATTACATGGAAGACGCAATGGTTAAACAAGTTACACAATGGATTAATATCTTTTGGTGTATCTATCTGCAGTGGGAAAATATGAGATTAAGCTATTGATTAACTTAACTCATAAAGCAAGAGTCGCAACCACACTTTTATTTTTCTAAAGGAATGGGGAAAAGAACGAACAAAACCCAAAGAAGTTTTAAAATAAAACTAATAAAAACAGAGACAATGGTAAGGGGGTTGGTTATGTAATGGGAAGGTGTTAGCACCCAAAACATCTATAGTACTCTATATGAACCTTTTGAAAATTTATGTTTGGCTTAAAGGGTGTTGCTTGCAAAAGATGGTGGAGATGAGAAGAGAAATATTTTTTAGGGTTTTTGTGTTTGACAAGACTTTCTGAGCCACATGCCTACGTACCCACAAAGTGCAATGGAGGATCAAAACCTCGTAGTTCGTGGTAAAAATAACAAAAGATATTTGTTTTGATTGATTTTAAATGGGAATACAAGATGTCATTTTAAGAAGAACACTCAACTAATCACCCACAAGTGTATGAAAATGGACCTTTGTATCGCTATTGAGAAAGGCTCCAACTTAGATTGAAATCAACAAGTATGCCACTAGCTCTCTTAAGTGGAAAAGAATCAACACTAACCATCACTATGGAGATAGGAGAATTACATCTCAACTATGAAAATGCCTCATGTCTAAACCTTAAGAAAAAATTTAAAAGGAAAAATGCACAGAGGGCATAAAATAGTTTGAATGAGTTAAGTATTTTTTATGTCTTTTGAAATGGTCTTGATATGCTTAAGATTTATTAGCATTTTATTCAAGAAAAGAGTTTGAAAATCACTTGACAAGGTCAAGGTTTATAATGAAAGTGGTTCAAGTTTAAAAACAAGAAGGTTTTGAAAAAAGGAGAAGATTTTGAAAATTAAAGAAGGGGGGAGATAGAGAGACTACCCTAAAGCATAAAGTAAAAAGCTAAGGAAGGAATGATCTAACCAAGATACGAAGTTATCCCATCCTTTGGATTCAAGCAATAAGCAACCAAAAAGCAAAGCACAAGCTAAGTCTTCAAAGAGGTCAACCCAAAGTCAAATTACCAAATGAATTCCAAGGTCTCAAGTCTCAACTCCAAAGCATAGGATCAAGAACCTAATTTTAAGTCCAATAAGTTCAACATCCAAGCAATGGATAGTAACCAAATAGTCCAATGGAAACATTAAGTCATTTAGTGTTTAGCCTTTATTAATGTCTTAAGAAAGAAAAAGAAAAGTTCAAGTGGACAAAGAAAAAAAAGGCATAAACATAAACAATACCAATATGATATGTAAATGACAATAATAAAGCAATATATATAAGGTGCAAGAAAGTAAATGACATAGAGATAAAGGTGCATAAAAGTAAATGACATAAAAGTAAATGACATAAAAATAAATGTTAGTGTAATTATATGGTTAGTACAAGTGTTAGAATTAATAATCTGATTCGGGACAAATTTATCGCTATGTTAAGCAATCGTAGCACAATCTATAAGAAAGATCATACTAAGGGAGACCGGTCAATAACAATTTATGTACCATACATGTTAGAGATATGATAGAGATCATACTCCTAAAAAATGTAGCACAAGTCAAAACCAAGGAGGGATCAAGCATTAAAGTAAGGAGATTGGTCAATTACATCAATCAATCCTTCATGACACTTAAAATAAACTTATGCATCAATCCAAAGTACCTCAATTAATCAATGATCAATCAAATGATATATTTGAAATGCTGAAAGTTTATCAAGCACCAATCAAGATCTCATGAACAAGATGGACTATACATCATCCAATTGATCAAGAGGAAAGGTGAACAAGAAAAAGAAAGAGTTGAAGATAGAAGAAGATAACAAAATAGAAAGCAAACCAAATTGGATCAAAGCATTAATCAAGTTATCATCAAAATCAATCATCCATTTTGGTGGATTGGGGTTTTCACCCCATCAACACCCACGATCTATTGAGTTTGGTGAAACTAATGATCAAATCAACCAAGATCCAAGGCCAACAGAAGTCAGCATAGGTCAAACAAATATAATATGCAATAAAATGAAATAAAATGCATCAAAAAGGTTTTTAAAATGATTTTTAAAAGGAAAATGAAAGATAAAATCCATAAAGTTCTTCAAATCACCAAATAAATGGCCAAGAAAATTATGGAAGGTCAGAAATAAAATAAAAAACATATGAAATTTTTTCAGAATTTTTAAAGCCAGAAAAATATTTTGAAACTAATTAAAACAAAGCAAAAAGGAAAAAATCAAAGAAAAATAGCAAATAATAAAAATAAAATCTCAAAAATTAAAATCAGGTGAAGAAAAATAAAAGAGAATTTTAGAAAATATTTTGGTGTTTTTTGAAATTAAGATGAAATTAATATGAATTTTTTAAGATAAAAGAAATTAAAAACAAATAAACTGAGAAAAAACCATAAGCATTGGATCTGGCCTCATTAATTAACGTGGCATATCCAACACTCCTCAGCTGATGGCGCATGGTGGACTTTAATGAAAAAAAAGCGCATCAGATCCACAAAATATAACAACCATCAGATCCAAGTCAAATGGTCAATGTATGCGCATCCAAAGGTCCAGATGAGAGGGATCATTGTGGTCCTTAAATGAAATAACGCCTCTGATCATATTTAAACTAAACAAACTCAGGCCACCGATGTTATCCTCTGGTCATCTTCTCCGTTGAGTTGCTCACCGGAGTTTGCTAAATGGTAAAGTTAGGACACGAGACCGCCACCATTGCAACCGTTGTCTCATCACGAATTCAACTTCATGCTCATAACTCATTTATCTAAATAGAGCATGGAGAATTTCAGAGAAATCTCAATAAAAAGCAAAACACAAAAAATGAAATTAAATGATGAACACAATCAATCAACACCAGATAAGTTAGGGGAAAACATCAAAGAGTGATGAACTACGTCGTGGTAACTTGTTTGAAGCAAGTGGATGCTTCTAACTACTTGAACGAAAGTGTGATGAAATTGCTCTGAAACTGGATTTGATGAGGATGATTCAGAAGCTTTCAATGCTTGGAAATGATTGGAATAACTTCAGGAGGTATCAAGGAAGCTGTATGAATCAAGAGTTTGCTTTGAAATGGCTTGGAAATGTTTCACGATATCAGCACTTTAAGGAAATTTTTTGAAGTTTAAACAAAGGTTTTGTGGCTATAAAAAGCTTGAAAATGAATGGAGTGAGATCCTCTATTTATAGGAGGAGTGAATTAGCTCACACATGTGAAGTTTTGATCAGAATTCGTGTGAAATCAAGTTTGCATCATGGGTGAAAAAAATATGACTTCATGTGCATCAAAACTCCACTTAAACTTGCGTTTTATGAGTCATTTAACTTCTGGAGACTTGATTAAACATGTTTAGATGGAAAACACATGGTAATTTGGCTTGTAATTGAGAATTAGTGAATTCCAAAATTCAGATCATGGTGATATCTGTTAGAACAAGATTTGTTCTTGACATTTTCTCTTTTAGTTTTGATGATAACAAAAGTATTAAAAGAACAATAGTTTATTTGATATGTGTTTTATTTATGCAGGTTCTTGTTCTTGTACATAAATAATTAGAATCTGTTTTACTTAGACACGCTTGGAGTTGCTTAATTGCTAGCTTCTGGTGGCAGAGTCTGAAGAACAATTGCTAATGTGGTTTGACGCATACTCTGAACTGAAGGCCTCAGCATTCAGACGAGTTTCTACACTTGGTAATTGTATATCAGCATCTGGTACCATTCAGAGTTGGTGATAAAGTTGTGGATTATTCGTACTACTGAAAGCAAGTTGTATTGTCTTATCAGCCTGTCAGCTCGAGTCTACAAGATTGCAAGGCTCAAGAAAAGCTGGTCGTTTTATGGATGTCTGATCCCAACAGCTCTATAAGTATAAAACCTCTTGAAGACTCAAAGGTTAAACGTGTTACACATTGGATTCAGAATCTGATGTGCATTCATCTTCAATGTCTCTTGTACTATGGAGTAAAGGCAAAGACACTTGTTCAAGACACTTTCTCAACGGGTAGTTTCTGCAAAGGCTATATATATGGTTGAAGATTCAAGTTTGAATTTTAACAAGGATTCTTCTGTTAAAGGAGTGGCAAGATCAAGCAATTATCGACTCTAATGTAATATACAGATTTTCTGTTTTAGGTTGTAATTGTAAAAGCCTTAAGATTTCTTATCATTAAATATCTGAAAAATCTTAAGTGCTTTAGGTCTTTGTTATAGTGATTTCCCGACCTCTGATGCTTGCTTCATTTACACCTTATTCTCTATTCTGCCGAGCCTTCAGTAGTTTAGATTAAGTCTCTTACTATGTGCTTGAGCAAAAAGTCTTGTCTCATTGGGATTCAAGCAACAAGTCTTGAGCCAAGATGCTTAAGCCACGTAAGTCTCATTGCTTAAGTGCTTGAGCTGTGAAAGTCTTATTCAGCTAGTCTGATTGAGCAAGTGGGGAAGCCTCCGTCTGAGGGGTGAGAGCAAGAAGTCTCAAGTGCAACTTGAGCAAGGGAAGTCTCAGTCTGGATGCCTAGAAGAGCAGGTGGCTCGGCCAGAGGATGTGAGCAAAGGGAAGTCTTAGACATGTGCTCTAAGCAAAGGGAAAGTCTCAACCAGATGACAGAAGAGCATGTGGCTCAGTCAGATGGTGTGAGCAAAGGTTAAGTCTTAGACATGTGCTCTAAGCAAGGAAGTCTCAGACAGTTGGTCTGAGCACTTGTAAAAGTCTTATGCATAAGCATAAGCGATTGTAATCATGAAGTGGTTATAATGAAAATCTCTTGTGAGGCAAGGGGACTGGACTACTCTCAGTTAGGAGAGGAACCAATATAAATCTTTTGTGTCTTCTGCTGTTATTTTATTTACTTCTATTATATTCGCTGCCAAACGAATTAACTCAGAATCTGAACATCAGTTCTGATTCTGAAACTTTGATCAGAAGCTAAATTAAAAGAGAATGTGAAACACAATTCAACCTCATTCTTGTGTACTTTTCACACCTTTAATTGGTATCAGAGCCTGATTTGTGCTTAACACTTAATAGTGGTGCAGATAATGATCCAATAAGAAAAGTATATTTCTTCTTCAAGAAGAAATCAAGTGCCACATGAAAAATATCATACGACTTTTCCTACCATATTCAAATGGGTGATTCCACTGAATTTAAATGATGGAAAAGCTAAACATATTTTTAACTCATTGGACTTGATAAAGGGTTGCTGAAGGTCTATAGAATATCCTTGAAAAAGGTATTACTATAGAAGTTGATGGTGTTAAAGATGATCATCTTGAAAATCTCTTTCACCAACTCAGAAGATGCATATTGAATATCTTCAGAGGTAGTTGCATTCTGATAGATGCACCATCTCACTTTTGAGTATATCAACATCATTGATATGTCTGATGCTTGGACTATCTTTGAAATCTTGTGCTTGGGTTTATGGGGATCAGTCTTTGAAGCTTGAAGTAGTTACACTTCATCCAATCTTTTCAAGAAAATTCTGAGAAGATTGTTCCTTGACTTAAATCTAAAGTCACCATTTTTTTTAAGTTTACATCTTGAATCTGCTGTGTTCTGAAGGTTTGTCTTGCAGTCTTCAAAGGAAAGAAATGAAGTTGGATGATGAAAAACTATTCAACAAATCACTTTCTCTTTTTAGCTTAAGTTCTTTGGAATGACTAACAATGAGAAACTTAGGTTTCTTGTTAGAAGGACTTCTATACTGGCTGAATGGATTATGATATCTGTTGATAGAAGAGTAACTTCAAAAGCTTCTTGAATATTTATATTTCAACTGATTTCCCAAATCTAAAAGCAAGAAGAAACACTACCAGAACCTAATATCAGATGCTCTTCAGTTTTTAATCTTTTGAAGCTGATATTAGTGCAGGATGCAGATGAAAAGAAGCATTTGGGTTCTGAAATAAAAATCGAGTATTGAAAAAACAAGAGATGTTGTTAAAGTTATCTTGTTTCAAAATATTTGATTATATGGAGTTTGTTCTTTATGGTGATATCTTAAGAAACTCCATTGCTTCTTGTTTGAGGACCATCATAGAAGTTGTTTCAAAAGACATTTCTATGAGAAATCTTCAACTTCTCTTTTGAGTTCTGTCAGCCGTACTAAGACAATACTCTGATATGCTTTATGTCAATTTCTGATAGCTAACACCGTCTGGATCTGAGCTTGTCAATGATTTCAAAGTCAAAAGATTTAATCCCAGATAATAAGGTTATTGACATTGCTTAGAACAAGATTTTGTTCCTATCATATCTCATTCTAGACTCATACTCTGGAGTGACTTATAGTCTACTGTTAGATTGAGATGTAAGGCAAAGAAGAGTCTGTTTGTACTTATATGTATGGTCTTATAGAAATATGAGTATCATAATGTATCTGCTACAGATATCAAGGAAAGAAGCAGAGGTATCTTCCATAAGGTTGTTTAGAACATTTATTGGAAGAAAAGCCAACATCCCAGATTCAAGTACTGGTGGTACTGAATTTGGTGAGAGTAGTGGACTCAATGGTTAGACAACCATTGAATCAGAATCCACTCAAAGTCGTGTTTAGACTTTATAGGTCAAGTCTAAATACTGAATCGAGTCTGGCCAAACAAAACAAAAAATAAGTGGTATGCTTGTTCTTTTCTGGTTTACCTTTTGATTCAATGAAACATTTGTAAAGATATAGATACAAAATTTATGTTAGCCTTCTAGAGAGGTTCTTTTTGTAAAGAAGAACTTCAGAAATCTTTAAGAGGAAACTCGGTTGTGTTTGTCTATACTAAATGTCATATTAAGCCAGATGATGATCACATTTATGAAAACAGTTTTCTCACTTTTGTGTTGATACTATTGCCTGTTAGTTGTCTAAAGAAGACAATTTAATATTCATCTATCACTCATGACTCTTGTTTCAAGATAAAGTGATAATTCTGAATAGAACCTTAGAGACTTGTGACTGACAGATGATATCTCTATCTAACTCTAGACTTACTAGACTCTGATGGTTGATAGCTTCTGAAAGTTGTCAGTTTCTGAGATTCAGAAGAAGATTCTTTTTTACTGTCATATTCGTTTAAGTAAAAAGTTTTCTAAAAGCTTTTATAATACTTAACTTTTCATAAAGGTGAAACTCATCCAGTGGAATTGAAATATCTACTGGATAAAGAACCTTTGGGTAATGATATTTTCTCTTTTAGTACTTGTTGTTACTATTCCCTATCCTGTGAAACTTCATTGTGTCCTTTTTCTGGCAAGATTCTTATTCTTGTAAGATTCTTGTCCAGTTCTTCTTCTTCTTCTTTTTCTTATTCTCTTATTTTTGGTTGTGTGCTGATCAAACCAAACTTGAGATGAGTTCTTCAGTTTATTCTCTTTTGAATCAGCTGGTTATCATCAATGAAAAGTTTGTGGATTTTGATGAGTTGCTTAAGATTGGTTTCAACTTCTGGAAGACTGTGTCTAAACAAAGGTGGAATGGCTACTTTGAGATGCCATGTGGTTTCACCTATCCAAGTCTTGTCAAAGAGTTTTGGATCAATGCCTCAATTGTTGAGCTGAATTCTGAGTATGTTATTCTGTCTAGAGTAACTGGTGTTTCTATTACTGTAACCTCTAAAGTGATTGCAAATGTGATCAATTGTGAAGAGATTGGAGATGTCGTAGTGAGAATCAGATATCAAGCTATTATATTAACTTGAATCACAAATCATAATTCACCACCGATCTTTAATTTATCCAAGGGAAGGGAAAAAGAACGAATAAACCCATGAGTATGCGCAAAAACAAAGCAAAAGAGAATCTAAGGTTCGGGGGTTGGTTATGCCTAGGAAAGGTGTTAGCATCCTAAGTATCTGTAGTACTCTACAGGAACCTCTTGTCTTATTGTGTTATTTGTTATTTGTCTGCTAAGGGTGAAAAGAAAAGGAAAATCTAAGGTGCTATTCCTAAGTATGCTCGCTAAGACATCACATCTCGTACCTACGTATCTTGACTAAAAAGAGCATTCGTAGTGCCCCTAACTACGGGTGAAAAAGGAAAAGGGTGTAAAAAAGGAAAAAGTGTGCTCGCCAAGGATGTGACCTTGTGCCTACGTATTCTCAAAAGGAACTTGAGAAATCAGAGCGTCCGTAGTTCGGAACTACGGATAAAATAATGTTTGTTGGTTGGTTTAAGAGAAGAGACTAGTTATCATCTTAAGGAGAATACTCAACTAAACCACCACAAACATGTGGAAGATAGATCTTTGCTTCAGATTGAGAGAAGGGCTCTAACTCGGATACAAAATCGACGAGTATGCCACATACCTCTCTCAAGCAGAAAAAAATCAACATCTTACTCAATTATTTCATGGGGTAGGAGAATTACATCTCAACTAGGGATGACTTATGCCTAATTCTCTCATGGGAGAAAGGGAAACTTAATTGTAAGTTGTCTAAAGTTGAAAAATCTTAATGGTAACTACCTAAAAAGATAAACAAACCTAAAGATTAGTCTAAGGTCAATAATATAAGTATATATAACCTAGGGGGAAATATGGATCATACAAAAAGGTAAATGATGCAAATGAACAAAATGCAATGCACATGACTATAAAGTCAACGATAAGTCCCTCCCCTGGACTTAAGCATAAGCAAGCATAAAGATTTAAAAACCACAAATGAGCATCAGATAAAATAGGTATCACGCCAATAACATCCAAAGGGCACAAAGTAGAGCCTAAAGTACAGAAATTAAATTTATGAACAAGTAACAACATGTGTGTCAAGCAATCATCAAGATATATAGTCAACATCATCTCACAAGGCAAAATATCATGGTATGAACAGAAGAATAATTAGGATAAGAATCGAAATCATAAGTTTAAATAGAAAGAGCTGAAACCCTAAGTTGCGGAATCAATTCAAATCATAAGTTAGTAGCTAGACCGACAAAGAAATTAACTAAATAAAAACCTAAATATTTAAATTCTAAATTAAAAATGAAAGGATTAATTAAAAAAACTAATTAAAGAAAATATTGATAAATAAAAGTAACTAATAATATAAATACTATAAATTAAGATAAACAAAATTAACAAAAATGATTAACAATATTGTTGACAAAATAATTAATAAAGTATTTAATAAAGATAATTAACAAAAAAATTTAACAAAGTAATTAACAAGAAAATTAACAAGAATCTTTTAACAAAGTATTTTTAACGAAGAAATGATATTAACAAAACCAATGGCCAAAATAGTTAACCAAATTATATATAAAAAATTATTTAACAAAATTATTAACAATAATTAGCAGAATTATTAATAAAAAAAGAAAAAAAAATTGAAATAAAATTAACAAAATAATAATTAACAATGTATTAGTAAAATTAATCAACAAAATTAATAAAAATATTTAACAAGATTCTAACTAAAATATTTAACAAAAATTTGACTAAAATATTAATGATAAACAAAAGAGGAAGGGTGTGAAAAGGGATTACTATGGCCTTAAGCAAATCAACAAAATCATTGGCCCATGGAGCAAAAACAAAGAGTACAAAACCTAGGAGAAAAACGGCTAGGAAAGAAGCAGTGAGAATTACCACCGAAATCCACAATCACGTTCATTCTGCGAGAAAACAACCAAAAACGACATCCTTCTTGGTCAGACGTTATTCATCACAAAGGGAACGTATGAAGGACATTTATCTCGATCTGCAACAAGTAACATCCTCTTTCGTTTTCTCCTTCACGATCTCGCGTCGTTCCCTCTCGCTAATTTCTCGATCTCGTCCCCCTTCTCATCTCACAGCAGCGCGGTTAATGGTGGATTTTTGTGATGTTTACGGTGGAGCGGCCGAAAGTTGTGCAAGCGACTGAGGTTGGACGCGCTGTAGCGAGTGATACAAGGTTTGGTGTTGTCATGGAGAAGGTCCGGTGGAAGACGAGATAGGGGTCATGTAACAGGTGGTGAAAGTTTGAAGGTGGGAGATGATGGAGGCTTGTCACGTGAAATAGGAACTGGAAAGATCATACAAGATTATGGGCTGGAAAGCAGATATTTTGTACACAAATTTAGTTGTTGATGCCACTGCTGGCTCACTTACAACTGCAAACTTGGTAAAAGTATTATTAGTAGTGGGGAAGTAGCAAGGGGACGAAGTTTCATGCGTGTAGTGAAGGTGTAATGTTGTTGATAGCTGAACTTGGTTTGGTATGTTAATATTCACTTGCAGTAAGAAAAGAAAATGAATGAGGTTTATGAGGTAGTTGTAAGACGAAGGAGGTCACATTTTGTGAGGTGAGGTATCCAAAGGAGTCTTGATGGTAGGTGGTATGTGTAAGGATGACATGGTTTTGGTTTCTATGTTTGATTTTTTTTTTGTGAGTGCAAGGTTTTACTGTGATTGAAATTGTGTTGGGAAGAAGATGAGAGATCCTGATAGATGATGAAAGGAGGGAGTATATGAAGTTACATGTTGAAAGAAGATAAAAAAATGGTGAGAAGAAATTAGAGTGAAGATGATGATGAATAATAAAATGTGTTTTTGTGTTAAACTTTGTGTAAAGGTGGTGTGTATTTGCAAGGGTGGATGAGTATTTATACGATGGTAACAAGAGTATGTGTTGCTTTCGCAAGGTTTGTAAGGATAATGAAGAATATGTTGTATTTGTGTGTGGTGAGTGAAAACAAGAGTATTGTATGTGTTTATGAAAGAATAAGAAAAATGGTGAGAAGTAAGTGGTCAAGTTGTGTGGTAGTGTAGAAAACCAAAAACCGGTTTCTTATGTGGGACGGTAGTGCGCGTTTTGGCAAGGAAAATATGGAGAAGAGAGAAAGTGATGTTTTGAAGGTGATGATGGTTTTGAGAGGGTGGAAATGAGATGAAGTTGTGTGTGAAGAAAAAGTTGTGGTTTTTTATTTGCACAGTGGATCATTTTTCTTTTCATCAAAAAGAGATACGGGTAGTGGTTGATGCGTGGGTGGATGTGTGTAGCGCATCTTCATGGTAAAAAAAATGTGTATTATAATGTTTTTTCAATAAAAAAAAGAAGTCTATGGTGTGGTCCTTTGAACATGAGAGAGGTTACGTTGTGATGTGTCTGGGAATCTTTTTCATGCGCAGAGAAAAGAGGGGTCCGCATAGCAGTGTGTACAGGCTGGGTTGTTTACACAAATATGTAATAAAACAAAATGACTTTACAAGACTTGTTAATTAAGTATTACTCTAAATAATTAAAAAAAAACAAAAATTAATATTATAAAATGAAACACTATAAAAATAATAAATAATAAATAATAAAAAAACTAAAATAAAATTTTGATTAATAAAACTATTTTATTAAAAATTAAAATAAAAAAAAACTACTAAAAAACGAGAAACTAGACCGGTATTGAAGTGCTCAGAAAAATAAAACGAATACACAAAAATGATCAGCGCAAAATATGCGTATTGGAAAACTACAGCGTTTGGTCAAATTTTGAAATAAATTTTTCCCGCTGAAGAGGCATAAACTGTCCAAAAAGCGACCGAAAAGTGGTCAAAAAATTCAAACGAGCACGCCAGATTAAACTATGCGAAACGTAGATTAATATCACTGACGTTTGCAAGCTAGATTTTAAAAATTTCCATCCACTGATTTTACGCACAGTTGACTTTTGATTTGACCGATCCGGCTGTAAATCCAACAAGTTTATTCCAGCTGATAAATTGAGTATTATGCGAGATGAAATGTGTGATATGCTATGCAGATGATGCAAAGCGAAAAATGCAGAATCTTAGGGTCAAACATTAAGGTATGACATATGCCCCTATTTAAGTTTTTTCTATCTAGAGATATAAAGATTGAAATCTTCGTCCCGACGAGATAGGAAAGACTTAAATACAAACATGCATAATTTTTTGCCCTAAGATGCCATAAAAATGCTTATGATATGATATGAAATGCAAGATAAAGATCACGTGGGGAATACCCGACAAGGAACAACTTAGCAAACAAAGCAAGTCTCCATGGGGAAAAGATCTAACTCCACTAGGGGTGAGACTCAACTCCGCTGGGGAAGAGACTACCAATTGACAATCACATGGCAGCCTAAACACAGGGTAATGAACTTGTGACGAAGTCCTTTAACAAATTCCACTCGGAGAACCTATTGTCGAGGCCAATTGTGGGGATTTCAAGAGATATCAACTGGAGGAGTCTACTGTTGAGACTTAGGACCTCATTTGGGAATACCTTCTGCCAAGGTTTTTATTAAAAAAAGGTGTCAACTGTCAAAAATTTACTGGAGAATCTGCTGCCGAATTAACCAGGGAATCTACTGCCGAGATTCTAAAAAGAAACAACTGTATGCTGAAGTTTAAAGAAGCATCAAAGTTAACCAGAGAATCTACTGCCAAGATCCTGAAAACAGAGAAACATCTTCTGTTGAAGTCTGCTGGAAATCTATTGCCGAGAATAACCAGAGAGTTTACAAATGAAATCACCTTCTGCCCAGGTCTACTGGAAATCTTCTGTCGAGACTTGCTAGGAAATAAAAGAGAAAATACCTACTGCCGAGGTCTACTGGAAATCTTCTGTCGAGACTTGCCAGGAAAAGAAAGAAAATATCTTCTACCGTGGTTTGCTGGAAATTAAAAGGAAACACCTGCTGTCGAGGTTTGTTGAATGAAAGTAACTATTGTTCACAGGATAACTGACCAAAAGGAAAAGTGTATTACCTATTATCAAACATATGATAGCCTAAACAAAGGTAAACTTGAAAGGAAAGATGACCTACTACCAAGTATATGGTAGCCTAAGCAAAGGCATCTGACCAAAAATTGATAGACATATTACCCACTATCAAACAAATGATAGCCTAAGCAAAGGTAATAGACTTGAAAGGACCTACTACCAAACATGTGGCAGCCTAAGCAAAGGTGTCTGACTCAGAAGGAAAGATTACCTACTACCAAGTGTATAGTAGCCTAAGCAAAGGTATCTGACCAAAAATAAGCTTCCATGATCAAAATATGATTCAACTTCTTCTTTAACTAAATGATCCATTTAGAAAGGGTAAATAAACCCCCCCTCGTCTCGGGTCATAAGCCACAGACTGGTCTCAGTTTCTTCTTTAATCAAGTATTCCACTTGAAAAGGGTAAAATAAACCTCCCCTCGTCTCGGGTCATAAGCCACAGACTGGTCTCAGTTTGTTCTTTAATAAAGTATTCCACTTGAAAAGGGTAAAATAAACCTCCCCTCTTCTCGGGTCATAAGCCACAAACTGGTCGCAATTTCTTCTTTAATCAAGTATTCCACTTGAAAAGGGTAAAGTAAACCTCCCCTCGTTTCGGGTCATAAGCCACGAACTGGTCTTAGTTTCTTTCTGGAATGATGAATACTTATGGGAGAGCATCTTCACAGGGGATTGGAACTTCACTGGAGATCTATGACTTCAGCGGAAATCCATAACTTATTGGAGATTAGGAAGTTTCACCGGGGATCTTCAAAGGAGATGCAGGTCGATTGACTTGTAAAACATATCTTCTCAAATAAAGAGAAAGATCAACTGTAAGAATCTTCACCAAACTTCTCGAAGATATGCTATTTGATGGAATTAACTTTGAATAGTTGACTCACTAGGAGAGCATCACTGATGAGCATTATTGTTGTATTTTGGAATTGCATCAGAGCAAATGAAATCTGGTAACAGAGATTCTCAAATAAAGAGAAACACTTGTAAGGTCTTCAACAAAATTCTCTGACGGATTTTCGGAGAGATGCCATTTGATGGAGGACAAGTTGATAATCTTTATAATTTGTTGGGGGTAGACAAACTGTCTTGAAAAGAGACCGGCATTTTCCATCCAAATAGAAAACTTGAGAACAAAACAAGCTGCTCAAATAAAGAGGCTGCCACCCGTTGTATGGGTATAAGTTCTGAGAAAAATGTAGCAACACTGCTGGAGAAAGGAATTTGTCTTCAATGGTGATTTTCAAATAGATTCTTCCTGGGGAGACAAAGTGCAAAATAAATGCACACTCGATCTAGGTTTAACAGCCTAGAGATATTCAAAATTGATCATCAGGGACCGAAGTTCAATCCAGGAAATAACTGAAGAGAAACGATCAAATCCAGCAAGACTCTATTCTAATGAGGAATGAACTCAAATGGGGGTTTATCTTTATCTAAAAAATGGAAAAGAAAACTAAAGTAACCATCTTCCACGAGGATTAAACTCAGTGGAGAATTAGAAAGGATGTGCACTTTCTGCTTAGGGCTGACGACTCTACTAGAGAGAGGACAAACCCAGTCACTTGGGGATAAACACAACCAAAGTGAATGAACAAACAAACATCACAAAAATGCAAAATGTGCATATGCCATGTATAACTATATGAATGAATGTATGTAAATTTATGCTTATGCTGACGAAACAAACAAGGAGAAGTAAACTGGGTGAAATAAACATCTCGACAAGGATACTTGGCCAATAATCACAATATATAAACATCACTAGGGATGAATAGGAAGCCACATATGGATTCACAGTCCTGCTTCAAGGCTTCAAAATTCTCTGGGAAAAGAGAGCATTCCCCTTGGGGATATAGCATCATGACTTCACTTAGGGGATTGTCAAGATGAATCTCGCGACTCCGTTGTAGATGAGAAAGATCCACTAGGAAAAGAATCAAACTCATGATTTGGAGAGACTTCATGGGGTATAAAATAAATATCCACTATAAACTGAGAACTTGACTGAAAGTTGTAATTGGAGATGCCAGAGTTGAGGCCACATAAGGGATAAAATAAATATCCACTTCATTGGGGAAGCTCGAATCAAAATCGCAGTTGTAGATGTCAGAGTTAAGACTCCATGGGGATGAAATAAACATCCACTTCGTTGGAGAAGATTGAGTTGTAAGATATTCGCTGAGGAGTGAAATAAAATTCACTTCACTGAGGAAGGTTGAAGCCAAGGAAATTCACTAGGGAATTCTCAAGTCACCAATTGGGGAAACCTTGCATCAGACTTGCCATAACTTCTTGGAGTAGACTCACCAGGGAATTGTCACGACCACCTGAGGTAGAAACTTACTGGGGACATGGGTGAAGAATGATATGAGAACATAGTAGTTCTGCATTGATGAACTGCAATGCGGTCATCATAAATGAACGACAACTTTTATGAATGGATAAAAATAATCTTCAATTCTCAAATTCCCCAGATCACATGTCCATGAGGAAAAGTCATCCCAAAAGGATTTTACAGAAAACTTGGCATCCAAAATGCCCCAATGTCTTCAAACTCTTGTAGAGATTTATCAAATCTCGACGTAACTGCCCCAGATTGACTGTATTTTGCACAACTGAGTCTTCAAACTTGCCTTTTAGGGATGGTCAGCCTGTGAACGCAACAACTGGGAAACAACTTGCCCCTGTTCAGTAGAGTCTTCAGGCAACATGCCTCTGGATATGATCATTCTTTTTGAAATGATTTGCCATTTTCAACAGAGTTTCAAGTCTCAAAAGATTAAACTCATCACTAATGCTCGTATGCAAGCTTCTATGATATCAAGCAATGTTAGCAAGCAGAAAAATGTTAATTCTGAAACTGCTAATGCAACACACATGTTTGTCTTGAAGTTTTTATTAAAAGATATCACAATAACATGTGACCAAATCACTAGTTAGGATATGACATTAATTTTCTTTACAAAGCCAACACAAATTTTGAGCATAGCTCATAGGAGTCAGGAAACGTTACCTCATTGAGTATGCTTTCGAAACAAACCCTGCTTCAATTAGGTCTTTTGAGGGTTTTAATGTAGACTAGTTCACAATTTATGAAACAAAGAATAAAGGCTCAAAGTTTATTTGTACCCACCCATTCTTCGTGATGTTCTCCAATTCTACATTCAGCTAACTCATGAGAGCACTCATCTCTCAAGAGGATTTTGATATGGTTGAGAAACCACTGAGGCTTTGGACATGGCAGTCACTTACTTTTTTTGCTTTTGGTGTAGGATTACACGACTTGTTCTTTGTTGATGATTTTTGTGTAATCCTTTGTTTTCGCTTTTCGTGTTTTTGTTTTATTCCCTAACTTTTGTCTGGAAGGAGTTTTTTGGATTTGACTTTGAAGTCCAGCGGGATGCCCCAATTTTGCCTAAATCTCCTTCATTGGTTTTGACTTAGCGGGCTCTTTTTTATGAACACATCGTGTGACTCTAAGTCGCTTTGACTTGTTGAAAGGATTGTGACTGCCTCACTCTTTGGTTAATTGAGGGATAATCATTAGGGATTTGATTTCTAGCCTCCTAATTTGTGAGTGATAGGTGAAGTGGATGCTCGGATGTTCACTCCTCCATTTGAAAGTTTGGGCGCTCGATCAGCTTAATTAAAAACTACCTTGCCCTAGGATAAAATAGAGGGATTTTTTTATTTGGAAAGGAAAACTCCTACTTCAAGGCTCAAAGGGGTTAACGAGGGTCTACCTCCCTTATATCTTCAGTGTTTGAGGATTTGAAACAATGCCTTACATCATCAGCAGGGTTTTACTCAAAAGCATACGACAAGAAATCTTGCGTTTTTTATTTCGTCATCCTCCCTCCAATTCTATGCCTAAGCAAGAGATCGGGTAGCATTGGCATTATAAAGTAGAAAAAAACATTTTAAGAGTGAATACGAATGAATTTCTTTAAGACAAACATATTCATTGCATTAAACATTCAAAACAAAAAAGTTCTTACATGCAAATCATGCTTTTACAATCAAAGAGATTATAACAAATGCAAGCAAACAAACAAATAACCTAATGATCTTGGGAATGAGCTCTCCTCTTGATTTCACCGGTTTGAAAGGACTCTCTTAAGTTTTCATATCCATCAGCATAAAGGCGTTCCATTCACAAATGGGCTTCCTCCCTTGAAGGTTAGAACCTCATCGTCGATCATCTCTTGAACCTTTTCCTGAAAAACCTTGCACTCTTCGATCGGATGCCCCACTACTCCATCATGAAACTCACAACTGGCATCTGGATTGTACCAAGGAGGGCGAGATTTCACAGCTCTAGTCTTTCTGGGTGTCATCATAGAGTTTCGGGAAAAATAAGACACAATTGACTGTAAGTCATTGGGATTGGATCAAACTGGCGAGTCTCCTCTTCTGGGCTATTTAGAGGTCTCTGCTGATTCCGATAATTTGGATCCCGAGCTTGTCGATTCTGACATTGATCCTGATGAACCAACCTTTGTTGTTGGTACGGAAGTCCACAAAGTAGTGGTTGCTGGCATTGAACAGGCGCTGCATACTGATATTGGTGATAAGGCACCAGAACTGGAGCTTGCAAGATCTGAGGGGGGTCGTAAATTGCATTAACTTCAACATTTCCTTCCTCTTGGGAATCACTAACAGATTTCTCTTCATTAGCTTGGCTATTTGAGTCATCTTGGATTTTTCCACTTTTGAATGCGTCCTCGATGTTTACTCCAACTTCTACAATTTTAGAGAACTCTAATGGCACAACGCCTACCATCCTGACATAATAAGAATCTGACAGCGTTTTTAGAAACATCTTGGCGAGTTCTTTCTCTTGGAGTGGTGAATGAACTTGGGCTGCCAATTCTTTCCACCGTTGTGCGTACTCCCTGAAGGATCCGTTGTCCTTCTAACTCATGCTCATCAATTGATCGATGTCTGGAGCCATGTCCATATTGTAATTGCACTGCTTCACAAAAGCGTCAGCTAAGTCTTCCCAAGACTGAATATGGTTCCTTTTTATCTTCATGCACCACATCAAGGATGCCCCACATAAACTTTCTTGAAAGCAATGAATCACCAACTTGTCATTGTCGATATAAGCGGTCATCTTTCGACAAAACATTGTCAAATGATACCTTGGACAGCTAACACCCTTATATATTTCAAAGACAGGCATTTTGAACTTTAGGGGAATAACCATGTCCGGAACCAGACACAAGTCATGTTCCTTAAGACCAGATGCATTTTGTCCTTTCATCATCTTCAATTGTTCCTTGAGATCACGAACTTCTTCCTCGATTTCCACAATTCTAGGATCATTCACCTTTGTTATAGGGTGGACATTCTGAGGATTTGGCATATGCCTAAGAAATCGGGAATCTCTTTCATCAACTTGAACAACTAGGTTACCTTGCATAGGCTGAGATGGAGTAGGAACATCCACTTGTGGAGCATTATCGTCAGGAGGAGAACTTACACCGGGTTAGTCGTCACTCTAAAGCCTGACATGGGATCAACATTCTCGGTCCTCTCCATTATCCCTCAGTAACTACTTCGAGCTCAGTATGAATGCCAGGAAATCAACTAAGTGACACAAGGACACAAGACGAATGAGTTTTGTTTAGGGAAAAACATGTATGCAAATGAATGCAATGTTACATGATGCGTGTTATGCAAATGTAAATGAATTTCAAGGAACTCAAAAGTTATATTTACAAACATCATAAAACAGACAACACTTTGAATGATTGAAAATCTCATTTCATTAAATTTTTTGAAGGATTACAAAATAGAGTACAACTTCCAAAATCCATGGTAAAACCTATGATGTTTGCAAGATAACTCTAAGTTCCTCGAAGAGTTTGAAATGGTGCATGGATGCATGAGTGGATGAATGCACAAAACAAGTATACACATATTCACATATACATGAAAATAAATAAGGGCCTAGTATTGAAGATCACAAGCATGGAGCCATGGTCTACCCATCACAAAAGGTGTGTACTAAGGGTTCTTGTATCTGTACAACATGGTTCTAAACAGTTCCCAAAGTCATCGACCCATCTTTCAGATATTATCAATTTCCCAATTACTCTGTAGTTAATAATATTCTCAAGAGAGTCTCGTCTGAGTGTAGTATCGCGTATCAACTACTTCGGGACTACTCCCTCATAGTCACCGCACTACGTCCTAAGAGGCCAAGTGGGGGTAAAAGGTAACTAAAGGTCCTCAGTGTCACGTGCTCCTAGGTCGAAAGTAGTAATGCATTCACGATTACTCGTTCAACATATACTACCCTCATGAGGGCCTCAACTGAGCGGGGGATCTCAAGTAAACTTTTTCGGGATTCACTCCCTCAAAGTCTCCTTGACTATACCCACCATCCTATCATAAGTGCACTCAAGTCCGGGTTAGGACTTATCTCACCACTCAAGGTAACAACCCTGCACACAGAAAAACCCAAGCAGATAGCAATAAATATATAGATATATACAAATATACAACAAATACCACATATAAAACAAGTTAGGTGTAACCCTCAACACTCCCTAGTGAAGTCGCCATTTCTGTCGCGGTGAGAATTGGATATCAAACTATTGAATTAACTTGAATCACAAATCATAATTCACCGTCGATCTTTAATTTATCTAAGGGAAGGGAAAAAGAATGAATAAATCCACGAGTATGTAATGCAAAAACAAAGCAAAAGAGAATCTAAGGTTCGGGGGTTGGTTATATCTAAGGAAGGTGCTAGCATCATAAGTATCTGTAGTACTCTACAAGAACCTCTTATCTTATTATGTTATTTGTTATTTGTCTGCCAAGGGTGAAAAGAAAAGGAAAATCTAAGGTGATATTCCTAAGTATGCTCGCCAAAACATCGCATCTTGTGCCTACGTATCTTGACTAAAAGAATCAGAGCATTCGTAGTTCCCCTGATTACGGGTGAAAAAGGAAAAGTGTGCTCACCAAGGATGTGGCCTTGTGCCTACGTATTCTCAAAAGGAACTTGAGAAATCAGAGCGTCCGTAGTTCAGAACTACGGATAAAATAAAGTTTGTTGGTTGGTTTAGGAGAAGAGACAAGTTGTCATCTTAAGGAGAATACTTAACTAATTCACCACAAACATGTGGAAGATGGATCTTTGCTTCACATTGAGAGAAGGGCTCCAACTTGGATATAGAATCGACGAGTATGTCACATACCTCTCTCAAGCAGAAAAGAATCAACATCTTACTCAATTATGTCATGGGGCAGAAGAATTACATCTTAATTAGGGATGACTCATGTCTAATTCTCTCATGGGAGAAAGAGAAACTTAACTGTAAGTTGTCTAAAGTTGAAAAATCCTAATGGTAACTACCTAAAAGGATAAACAGGCCTAAAGATTAGTCTAAGGTCAATAATCTAAGTATATACAACCTAGAGGGAAACAGGGATCATACAAAAAGGTAAATGATGCAAATGAACAAAATGCAATGCACATGACTATAAAGTCAACGATAAGTCTGTCCCCTGGACTTAAGCATAAGCAATCATAAAGATTTAAAAACCACAGATGAGCATCAGACAAAATAGGTATCACGACAATAACATCTAAAGGGCACAAAGCAGAGCCTCAAGTACCAAAATTAAATTTATGAACAACTAACAACTTGTGTGTCAAACAATCATCAAGATATTTAGTCAACATCATCTCACAAGGCAAAGTATCATGGTATGAATAGAAGAATAATCAGGATAAGAATCGAAATTATAAGTTTAAATAGAAAGAGTCGAAACCCTAAGTTGTAGAATCAATTCAAATCACAAGTTAGTAGATAGACGACAAAGAAATTAACTAAATAAAAACCTAAATATTTAAATTCTAAATTAAAAATGAAAAGATTAATTAAAAAAACTAATTAAAGAAAATATTGATAAATAAAATTAACTAATAATATAAATTCTATAAATTAAGATAAACAAAATTGACAAAAATGGTTAACAATATTGTTCAAAAAATAATTAATAAAGTATTTAATAAAGATAATTAACAAAAAAATTTAGCAAAGTAATTAACAAGAAAATTTACAAGAATCTTTTAACAAAGTATTTTTAACAAAAAAAGATATTAACAAAACCAATGGCCAAAATAATTGACCAAATTATATATAAACAATTATTTAACAAAATAATTAACAAAAATGATTAACAATAATTAACAGAATTATTAATTAAAAAAAGAAATTTTTTTTGAAATAAAATTAAAAAAATAATAATTAACAAAGTATTAGTAAAATTAATCAACAAAATTAATAAAAATATTTAACAAGATTCTAACTAAAATATTTAACAAAAATTTGACTAAAATATTAATGATAAACAAGAGAGGAAGGGTTTGAAAAGGGATTATTATGGGCTTAAGCAAGTAAAAAAAATCATTGGCGCATGGGGCAAAAACAAAGAGGACAAAACCTAAGAGAAAAACTGCTAGGAAAGAAGCAGTGAAAATTACCACCGAAATCCACAATCACGTTCATTCTGCAGGAAAAAAACCAAAAACGACATCCTCCTTGGTCAGACGTTATTCATCACAAAGGGAACGTATGAAGGATATTTCTCTGAATCTGCAACAAGTATCATCCTCTTTTGTTTTCTCCTTTGTGATCTCGCGTCGTTCCCTCTCGCTAGTTTCTCGATCTCGCCCCCTTCTCATCTCACAGCAGCGCGGTTGATGGTAGATTTTTGTGATGTTCACGGTGGAGCGGCCGGAAGTTGTGCGAGCGGCTGAGGTTGGACGCGCTGTAGCGAGTGATAAAAGGTTTGGTGTTGCCATGGAGAAGGTCCGATGGAAGACGAGATAGGGGTCGTGTAACATGTGGTGAAGTTTGAAGGTGGGAGATGATGGAGGCTTGTCACGTGAAATTGGAACTGAAAAAAATATGCAAGATTATGGGCTGGAAAATAGATGTTTTGTACACAAATTTAGTTGTTGATGCCACTGCTGGCTCACTTACAACTGCAAACTTGGTAAAAGCATTATTAGTAGTGGGGAAGTAGCAAGGTGACGAAGTTTCATGTGTGTAGTGAAGGTGCAATGTTGTTGATAGCTGAACTTGGTTTGGTATGTTAATATTCACTTGCAGCAAGAAAAGAATATGAATGAGGTTTATGAAGTAGTTGTAAGATGAAGGAGGTCATATTTTGTGAGGTGGGGTATCCAAAGGAGTCTTGATGGAAGGTGGTATGTGTAAGGATGATATGGTTTTGGTTTCTATGTTTGATTTTTTTGTGAGTGTAAGGATTTACTGTGATTGAAATTATGTTGGGAAGAAGATGAGAGATCTTGATAGATGATGAAAGGAGGGAGTATATGAAGTTACATGTTGAAAGAAGATAAAAAAAAATGGTGAGAAGAAATGAGAGTGAAGATGGTGATAAATAATGAAATGTGTTTTTGTGTTAAACTTTGTGTAAAGGTGGTGTGTATTTTTGCAAGGGTGGAGGAGTATTTATACGATGGCAGTAAGAGTATGTGTTGCTTTCGCAAGGTTTAAAGGATAATGAAGAATATGTTGTATTTGTGTGTGGTGAGTGAAAACAATAGTATTGTATGTGTTTATGAAAGAAGCAGAAAAAATGGGGAGAAGCAAGTGGTCAAGGTTGTGTGGTAGTGTGGAAAACCAAAAGCAGGTTTCTTATGTGGGAGGGTAGTCCGTGTTTTGGCAAGGAAAATATGGAGAGGAGAGAAAGTGATGTTTTGAAGGTGAGGGTGGTTTTGAGAGGGTGGAAATGAGATGAAGTTGTGTGTGAAGAATAAGTTGTGGTTTTTTATTTACACAGTGGATCGTTTTTCATTTCATCAAAAAGAGATACGGGTAGTGGTTGATGCGTGGGTAGATGTGTGTAGTGCATCTTCATGGTAAAAAAAAGTGTATTATAATGTTTTTTCAATAAAAAAGAAGAAGACTATGGCGTGGTCATTTGAACATGAGAGAGGTTACGTTGTGATGTGTCTGGGAATCTTTTTCATGTGCAGAGAAAAGAGGGGGTCCGCATGGCAATAGGTACAGGCTGGGTTGTTTACACAAATATGTAATAAAACAAAATGACTTTACAAGACTTGTTAATTAAGTATTACTCTAAATAATAAAAAAAAGCTAAAATTAATATTATAAAATGAAACACTAAAAAAATAATAAATAATAAATAATAAAAAACTAAAATAAAATTCTGATTAATAAAACTATTAATTAAGAATTAAAATAAAAAGTTGACTAAAAAACGAGAAACTAGACCGGTATTGAAGTGCTCAGAAAAATAAAGCAAATACACCAAAATGATCAGCGCAAAATATACGTATTGGAAAAATACAGCGTTTGGTCAAATTTTGAAATAAATTTTATTCGCTGAAGAGGCATAAACTGTCCAAAAAGCGACTGAAAAGTGGTCGAAAATTTCAAACGAACACACCAGATTAAACTACACGAAACGTAGATTAATATCACTGACGTTTGCATGCTCGATTTTAAAATTTTTTGTCCGCTGATTTTACGCACAATTGACTTTTGATTTTACCGATCCGGCTGTAAATCCAACAAGTTTATTCCAGCTGATAAATTGGGTATTATGCGAGATGAAATGCGTGATATGCTATGCAGATGATGCAAAGCGAAAAATGCACAATCTTAGGGTCAAACATTAGGGTATGACAGATGCCCCTATTTAAGTTTTTTCTATTTGGAGATAGAGATTGAAATCTTCGTCTCGACGAGATAGGAGAGACTTAAATACAAACATGCACAATTTTGGGCCCTAAGATGCCATAAAAATGCTTATGATATGATATGAAATGCAAGATAAAGATCACGTGGGGAATACCCGACGAGGAATAACTTAGCAAACAAAGCAAGTCTCCATAGGGAAAAGATCTAACTCCACTGGGGGTGAGACTCAACTCCGCTGGGGAAGAGACTACCAACTGACAATCACATGGCAGCCTAAACACAGGGTAATGAACTTGTGACGAATCTTTGTAGATCCATCTAATACATCAGTGGTTTCAAATCTTCTTCCTGATGCTGTTGTTTGGAGTCAGATTCTGAATTCAAACTTACTGCCTAAGGATAAAGATTTAGACCAAGTGGACCCTATTGGAAAAGATATGCTTGTACTATTAGGGTATGACACTATCATCAACGTCTCTTGTACTACGGAGAAACAAAGACACTTGTATAAGTAATCTCTTCCAACGGCTAGTCTTCTACAATTGCTATATAAGTACCTGAAGATTCAATCTGAATTTTCAACAAGGAACAAGGAGCAAGAAAAATAGAGAAGGAAAGCCAAGAAGGATATGAGTAGTTCACACTTCTATCTGGAAGGAGGAATAATAAGATCAACAATAAGAAACACAATCGAGTATGTAAAAATTCGGTTATATGTTGTAAATTGTACAAAGTCTTAAGATTTATTTAATATTGAATATCTTAGAAATCTTAAGTGCTTAAGGTCTTTGTTATGGTGATTACCCTGTACCTCTGATTCTGTATCAAGTACACCTTGTTCTCTATTCTACTAAACAGGTTGTTTAGTAGTTTAGATAAAGTATATTGATATGTGCTTCAGCATCAAAGTCACTTGCTAAGAAGCTTTAGCCAAGTAAGTCTCCTAATATATGCTAGAGCATTGAAAGTCTTGATCAATTGTTGATTAAGCAAGGAAGTCTTTGACAACAAGTATGAGCAGAAGTCTTGTACTTGAGGGTATGAGCAAAAGTCCCGGGTTCGTGAAACCCGAGCAAGGAATTCTTAGGCCGCGGTCTGAGCAAGGAAGTCTTGGGTTCGTGGAACCTGAGCAGGAAGTCTTGGACTTGAGGGTCTAAGCAAGGAAGTCTTGAGCCTGAGGGGCTTGAGCAATGAAGTCTTAGATTCGTTGAATCTTAGTAGGAAAGTCTTAGGCTGCAGTCTAAGCAGGAAGTCTTGGACCTGAGGGGTTTAAGCAGAAAGTCTCGGGTTGTGGGTCTGAGCAAGAAAAAGTTTTATGCTTAAGTGCATAAGCGATTGTAATCATGTTTTGATTATAGTGAAAAATATCTTGTGCTGCAAGGGGACTAGACTACTCTCAGTTTAGGAGGAACCAGGATAAGTCTGTGCGTTCTTTACCTTTTTATTTGCTTATGCTAACATTCCACTGCAAAATATTAATCAAGATGTGAACATCAATTTAGATTCTTAACTCTGATCAAAGGAAAAAAGTTAAGAAGCGGAAAACACAATTCAACCCCCCTTCTTTGTGTATTTTTTTCACCTTCAATTGATATCAGAGTTTGGTCTTTGCATAACACTTAACAGTGGTGCAGATAATGATCCAATGAGAAAAATATTTATGCTAAATACTTTCCTTCAAGAAGGAGTTAAGTACCACATGAAAAATATTACATTGTTAATCCTACCATATTCAAAGGGCGACTTCGCTAAATTTAAATGATGGAAAAAGTAAAACATATTATTAATTCATTGGTTTTAATAAAGGGTTTTGATGAAGGTCTATAGAATACCCTCAAAAAAAGGTATTATTATACACGTCGATGGTGTAGGGACGATGAAAGTCTGAAAATCTCTCATACCAGCTCAAAAGAAGCTTATTGAAAATATAATTAGAGTTAGATGCATTCTAGTAGGCGCTCTATCTCATTCTGAGTATATTAACATTATTGATACGTCTACTGCTTAGACTATAATTGAATCTTTGTGTTCTTATTTAAAGGGAATCAGTTAAGAAGCTTATCTAGTTACACTTCATGTAATCTTGCCAAGAATATTCCGAGAAGATTGCCTATTTGATTTAGATCAAAAGTCACAGTTATTCAAGAAGCCATAAAACTTGAGTATATTGAGTCTTGAAGGTTTATCTAGCAATCTTCGAAGTAAAGAAATGGAATTAGATGATGAAGAGCTGTAAAAAAGGCCATCCTTCCTTAAACCTGTTGAAGAAAAATCCTATGGAATGTTTGATGACGAGGAATTGACCTTCCCTATCAAAAGACTCTTTCAGCTAGCTGAATAGAATGTGATATATGTTGATAGAACAGTAACCACACAAGCTTCTGAAATAATCTTATTTCAACTGATTTCCCAAATCTTAAGAACAATGAGAAATACTACCAGAAAAACCCAAAAAGAAAAATGTTAGAGATCTTCAAAGTCTATTCAAATGAAGCTGACATAGTTGAGGATTCGGAAAAAGGTAATCTGGCACTACTGGCCATTACTTCTTCTGAAGAAGCCTCTGAATCCAAGAAAAAAATCAATTATTGAAGAGAAAGAGAGAACTTCCAATCTATCTTGCTTCAATATTAATAATAAGGAGTCTGATATTCAAGATGATATCTTAAGTGACTTCATTGCTCCTAAGGAAATTAAAGGCCATTATAGAATTCGTGTTAAAGGACAATTCTATGAAAAACCTTTCATTTCTTCTTTTGTTTCTGGCAATACTATGAGAGTCCTGCAAACTTCTTTTATGCTAATCTTTGATAGCAAACATTATCTGATATGCTTGTCAAAAATTTCAAAGTCAAAAGATCTAATCTAAGACAATGAAATCAAAGATTCTGCTAAGAACAAGATTTTGTTAATATCATTACTCATCCTAGACTCATATTCTGGAATGAATCATCATACTGCTATTAGGGTAAGGCATAAAGCAAAAGAAAGCCTGTCAAGACTAACATTTCTAGACTCATAGAAATATGAGTACCAATATCCAAAGTTGTATTTGCTGCAGATATTACAGAAGAAATGAGTGTTTCACGCTTCTATCTGGATGGAGGAATAACAAGATCAACAATAAGCAACACTATCAAGTATGCATAAATTTTGTTATATGTTGTGAATTGTACAAAGGCTTAAGATTTCTTAAAAATTGAATATCTTGGAAATCTTAAGTGCTTAAGGTCTTTGTTATGGTGGTTACCTTGTACCTCTGATTTTGTATCAAGTACACCTTGTTCTCTATTGTGCTAAACAGGTTGTTTAGTAGTTTAGATAAAGTCTCTTGCTATGTGATTGAGCATCAAAGTCTCTTGCTGAGAAGCTTGAGCCAAGTAAGTCTCCTGCTATATGCTAGATCATTGAAAGTCTTGATCAGTTGTTGATTAAGTAAGGAAGTCTTGGACTGTGAGTCTAAGCAAAAGTTATGTTCTTGAGGGCATGAGTAAAAGTCTTGGGTTCGTGGAACCTGAGCAAGAAAATCTTAGGTTGTGGTTTGAGAAAGGAAGTCTTGGGTTTGTGGAAACTGAGCAGGAAGTCTTGGACTTGAGGGTCTGAGCAAGGAAGTCTTAAGCCTGAGGGGCTTGAGCAAGGAAGTCTTGGATTCGTGGAATCTGAGCAGGAAAGTCTTAGGCTGCGGTCTAAGCAAGAAGTCTTGGATCTGAGGGGTTTAAGCAGGAAGTCTCAGGTTATGAGTCTGAGCAAGATAAAGTCTTATGCTTAAGTGCATAAGCGATTGTAATCATGTTTTGATTATAGTGAAAAACCTCTTGTGCTACAAGGGGACTAGACTACTCTCAGTTTGGGAGGAATCAAGATAAGTCTGTGTGATCTTTATCTTTTTATTTGCTTATGTTAACATTCTGCTGCAACGTATTAATTCAGATCTGAACATCACTTTAGATTTTTAACTCTGATCAGAGGCAAAGTTAAGAAATAGATAACATAATTCAACCCCCTTCTTGTGTATTTTTCTCACCTTCAGTTGGTATCAGAGCCTGGTCTTTGCATAACACTTATTAGTGGTGCAGATAATGATCCAATGAGAAAAATATGGCTGCTAAAGACTTTCCTTCAAGAAGGAGTTAAGTACCACATGAAAAATATTACATTGCTAATCCTACCATATTCAATGGGTGACTCTGCTAAATTTAAATGATGGAAAAAGCAAAATATATTTTCAATTTATTGGTCTTAATAAAGGGTTTGGATGAAGGACTATAGAATACCCATAAGAAAGGTATTACTATAGAAGTTGATGGTGTTGGGATGATCAAAGTCTGAAAGTCTCTCACACCAGCTCAGAAGAAGCTTATTGAAAATATCTTTAGAGTTAGAAGCATTCTGGTAGGTGCTCTATCTCATTCTGAGTATATCAACATCATTGATACGTCTACTGCTTAGACTATCATTGAATCTTTGTGTTCTTATTTGAAGGGATGCAGTTAATAAGCTTATCTAGATACACTTAATCTAATCTTTCCAAGCAAATTCTGAGAAGGTTGCCTATTAGATTTAGATCAAAAGTCACAGTTATTCAAGAAGCCGTAAAACTTGAGTATGCTTAGTCTTAGAGGTTTATCTAGCAATCTTCAAAGTAAAGAAATGGAATTAGATGATGAAAAACTGTCAAACAGATCATCCTTCCTCAAGCTTGTTGAAGAAAATTCCTATGGAATGTTTGATAACGAGGAATTGACCTTCCCTATCAAAAGACTCTTTTAGCTGGCTGAATGGAATGTGATATCTGTTGATAGAAGAGTAACTACAGAAGCTTCTGAAATAATCTTATTTCAACTGATTTCCTAAATCTTAACAACAAGGAGAAATACTACCAGAAAAACCCAAAAAGAAAAATGTTAGAGATCTTCAAAGTCTATTCAAATGAAGCTGACATAGTTAAGGATTCAGAAAAAGGTAATCCGGCATTACGGGTCATTACTACTTCTGAAGAAGCCTCTGAATCTAGGAATAAAATCAATTATTGAAGAGAAAGAGATAACTTCCAATCTATGTTGATTCAATATTGATAATAAGGAGTCTGCTCTTCAAGATGATTTCTTAAGTGACTCCATTTCTTCTAAGGAAAGTAAAGGTCATCATAAAATTCGTGTTAAAGGACAATTCTATGAGAAACCTTTCATTTCTTCTTTTGTTTATGGCAATACTATGACAGTGATGTAAACTTGTTTTAGGCCAATCTTTGATATCAAACATTATCTGATATGCTTGTGAAAAATTTCAATGTTAAAAGATCTAATCCAAGACAATGAAATCAAAGACTCTGCTTAGAACAAGATTTTGTTAATGCCATAACTCATCCTAGACTCATACTCTGGAATGAATCATCGTACTGCTATCAGGGTAAGGCATAAAGAAAAAGAAAGCCTCTCAAGACTAACATTTCTTGACTCATAGAAATATGAGTACCAATATCCAAAGTTGTATTTTTTGCAGATATTATAGAAGAAAGGAGTGTTTCACGCTTCTATCTGGATGGAGGAATAACAAGATCAACAATAAGCAATACTATCGAGTATGCAGAAATTCTGTTATATGTTATAAACTATAAAAAGCCTTAAGATTTCTTAAACATTGAATATATTAGAAATCTTAAGGGCTTAAGATCTTTGTTATGGTGATTACCATGTACCTCTGATTTTGTATCAAGTACACCTTGTTCTCTATTATGCTAAACAGGTTATTTAGTAGTTTAGATAAAGTATCTTGCTATGTGCTTAAGCATCAAAGTCTCTTGCTGAAAAGCATGAGCCAAGTAAGTCTCCTACTATGTGCTAGAGCATTGGAAGTCTTAATCGGTTGTTGATTAAGCAAGGAAGTCTTGGACTGTGAGTTTGAGCAGAAGTCTTATACTTGAGGGTATAAGCAGAAGTCTTGGGTTTGTGGAACCCGAGCAAGGAAGTCTTAGGCTGTCGCACGCGGGTCAAAATGAGTAATTTTAAAAACTGTAGTTTAGCGACAATGACTCGAGTCGTATTACAAGGATTCTTGTATTGAATTAACCAACTAAAGTAACAGTTTATGGGGGTTTTAGATTTCGATTTAGAAAACAAGAGAAAATAAGTGACTATCAAATAAGCTAAAATGACTAATCCTACTGATTCGGGTTTCGACTTATCATCGATTACTATAACACCAATCCTTAAGCGGATTCGATCCTATTCAATTATGATACCAATTAGACAAGCGCAATCAATATCATATGAATTATGTTCCTGTTTACTGCCTAAAGCATGGCAGTTTAAATATTAGGCGAAGCTAACGAAGAAGCTAAGTTAACATGCGATTAAAATTAGGAACATGCATACAATCGAATTTAATCAATTCTATCTTATGAACAACAATCGAATTAAGAAAACGAAAGCAATCAAATTAAGCAAATGACTTCATAGAAAAGAATTGAAAGGAATCGAAACTAAATTGATATTAAAATAACCTCAAAGTGATGAAACTGTACAATAGGATTTTGCCCTTGGGAATTAGTTCTCCATTACAATCGTGCAAAGCAAAAAAAAATTGTGAATAATGTGTAGAATGAATAGTATCATGGCTGACTTCTTATACAAAAATAAGGATTTCCCCTTCTAATTCTAACTGGGTCGAAAAACCTAAAAACTGGCCCAAAACTAGTTATTCTCTAAAGTCTGAAACTTCAACGAATTATTTAATACTGCTCCACTCCGAATTAGCTTTTGGCTTTAAACACAAAACTTATATCTCTTTCTCTTAGCTTTCCAACGCCTATCAGAACACGTCGATCCGATTCTCGTAGCTCAAGTTTTGGTCTGCACAATGAACATGTATCAAATAACTGTTAATGCTGAAAATAAAATACGAATTTAAATTAACGGCAAAAATAAACTTAATTCTAAAATTACAATAAAATAGTAAAATTAATAAAACAAAACATGGAAATGCCTAAGTACAATAGTAGAAGAATGTGCATCAAAATGCACTGATCAAATTCCCCCACACTTGAACTTTTGCACTCCGAGCAAAATTAAAATTCAAAACAGAAAAACTTCAAAACAAAACAGAGCATGCATTTCCAAAGGTTTTCAAGATGACAAAAGTGTAAGTAAAGTCCTAAGTCTAAGCTTCATGAAAAATGGTGTTAGTGAGAAACATTATGTGACAGTCAAAGTAGATAAGAGGACAGTTTACCAGAGAGTACATCATTAGTAGCAAGATTCCTCACAAGATAAAATTCACTCAACTCTCAAGTGTTTAGGTTAACTGTTTACACTCAAAGCACAACATGAAAATTAGTACTACCATAAGCTTGAAAAGACTCTAACATCCACAATTTAAATACATGCACATAAAGATCAAAAGGACTTTTATTCAGGTTGTAACGTGACCACAGTAAGGCTAAGATAAATCCTAAGAGGGACTAGGCTAAAATTCAAAGTGTCAAAAGAAAATTGAAGGAAATTGAGGGAGTTGAACTACAAAACACTTCATTCACTTCCAAACAACTTTTCTACTATTTCACTTCTCTTTTCTCTTTTTATTCTCTTCTTTTTTTTTTCTTTTTCAGAAGGAAATTGTATTGATATCCTTCTTTTATTTTTCCTTTTTTTTTGTATTTTTTTTCAATATTTTTTTTTTCCTTTTTCAACCAACCTTTGAAACATCACAACTATGTTTTTCAACCCTACTCAACTCCATACAAGACTCTTTCAACCCTATGAATGGGTGATAATATTGTTTTTCACTTTCAAACTTGTAATGAGTTTAAACAAAGAATGGGATAATAGGCTCAAAGGGGTTTCCAAACAAGGGATAAAATTTGAAGGGTTGGCTTTTTGGCTAACTGGTTAAATATAAAACAAAACAACATGCCTTTATCATATCAGTGTGCACAAGTAAACAAAAAGTTTCAACATAGTCAATTCAAGTTCTAGAGACTAACAAACACGAGTGAAACACACAAGAAAGAAAAAGATGGATTTTTGAATATTATCTGTTAAAAGGCTCAAAATCTCACAAGGTTAATGATCTACCACAAATGATGCACAATCTAGAGTTTAATCCTACTTAACATGCCAAGAATGCACACAAAAAAATTCAATCATATCACACCATAATTCTTTAATCAATAGAACATATAATTTACCCACAGATAATTTGCAACTCAAAAACCAAAGAAAAAACATGCAATTTTTATTATTTTTATTTTATTTAAGAAAACACACAAAACAAAGAAAGCTGAAAGAAAACAAAACAAAGAAATGGTTCCTGTAGCGAGCGATTTTGGACGTGGTTCTTAAGCACTGCCGCTCTGGGTTACTACAGGTCGATTCATTTTTTGTCCTATTGAAGCTGATGAAGGAAGGGAAATAGATGTCTCCAACTAACCCTGCTTTGCAAACTGAGGTCAAACAGTCAAAACTGTTGGTTTACAGATGCGATCAATGTGGGGGGCCTCTCTTAGGTTATTTTGGTTGAATTTAGACTTTTGGTAGGGAATACGGACTCATATATTTTGGTGGATATGTGACGATTTGTGACCTGAGGTTTTTTGATGTGGTGTGCTTGCTAAGATTTTTCTTTCAATCTTATGCCTACGTATTCCCGTTTACCGAAACAGGGAAATAAGAGCGATCGTAGTTCCTCCTATTCTATGGGAGGAAATGGTGTTTTGGTGTCTTGTTCAAAGCCCAAGACGTGAAGCTAAAGGTGGTTTATATCTTGTTCAAAGCCCAAGATGTGAAGCTGAAGGGTCTATTTGTATCTTGTTCGAAGCCCAAGATGTGAAGCTAAAAAAGTGTTGGCTTTAGAGAGAATTTGTCATCTCTAAAGGGGTCTATTTGTCACAACTGTAGGGTGACTGACTATAAAGGAGGATTACTTTAACCGGGATATGTGAATCCTAGCAATGCCATAATTTCCTTTATAGGGGGTTTTAACTTGAAGGAGAAGACTTTAACTCACTGTAGAGCAACACAATCTTTCCTTAGGAATTTCTCATGCTAAAAGAGGGACAGTGGCATGGATGTAAATAATCCAGGGGCTTGCCGCTTACAACGATTAGATGAAAGGAGTTGTTGATGTTTGTATCCTGTGAACGAGGCACAGTTTTGATGCTAAAAGGTTGATTGACTCAGCCGGGGTTTCCTTATACAAAGCCTAAGAGGAGGCTATTGGCCCAACAAGAGGGTGTTTTTTGTATGTGTCTCGTACGAAGCCCGAGAGGGAGGCTAAAAGGTTGACTCAACAAGGGAGTGTTTTTATATGTGTCTTGTACGAAGCCCAAGACTGAGGCTAAAGGGTTCGACTTAACAAGGGAGTCTTTTGTACTCAACAAGAGAGTGATTTTGTATCTCGTACGAAGCCCGAGATGGAGGCTAAAGGATGATTGACTCCACAAGAGAGTCTTTTTGTATCTCGTACAAAGCCCGAGATAGAGGCTAAAAGGTTATTGACTCAACAAGAGAGTCTTTTTGTATCTCGCACAAAGCCCGAGATGGAGGCTAAAAGGGTTGCTGTTTCAGTTGAGTGACAGGTCCAGTAGGTTGGTTAAAAGAGAAAATCAGTTCTTATAAAGAGACTGATTAAAGGTAAGGCTATGCTTTGGGATTGATCAGAGGATCAGGGTTATTTCATGTTCTTTAAGGAAATGGGGAATCCAGAGGGTATTGGAGACTGTCCGAGTCTACTGGTGTTTTTCCCTGCTTGAGAATGCCTTCGAGACTCAAGGAGATTAGACTGTCCAAGTCTAGAGTTTTATCTGTTGTACTATGTTTAAAGAAACAGTAGTAGTACGTTCACGGTAGAAAGATCTAGACTCTTTGAAAGTCTGTTCTATTGAGATGACTAATTTATGTTCCTATACCTCTAGGAGGTCGTCGTGAAAATTTGTACGAAGTCCAAGAGGAGGCTGGAAACTTTTAAGAAGCCGAGGGACAATGTGTACGAAGCCCAAGAGGAGGCTCTCTTCCCGAAGGAAGAATCCTTATACGAAGCCTAAGAGGAGGCTGTGAATACTTCTAAGAAGTCGTATGGTCCTTGTACAACACCCAAGAGGAGGCGGGGGTGCTTTTAGGAAGCCTGTGGGTCCCGAAACCCTGAGAAATTCAAGACAGGCTATTCACAGAGAATAGATCAAGCCAGGAAAGTCCGAGAATTTGGAAGAAACTAAAGAGATGCCATTCACAGAGAAAAGATCATCTCTGGGGAGTAGAGTTTCTTTGACAATGTCTAAGGGTGACAGTCTATGAAAGGGTTCACCGAGAATGCTGCCTTTCATGTCTCCATATTGTTTAACCACAAGAGGAGGGAAAAATGTACCTGGTAATCCTATGGGGGATCTAGTTTTGTCTATTTAAGAGTGACCAACAGGGCTTAGTACTAGACGTAGCTGTCGGGGAAACTCTAAATATCTATACTAGTATTACACAGTTGATATGAGTTTATGAAAGAAGACTTACAGTGAAATAGCCCCACAATACAGTTATATGTATATGAAAGCGGATAAAGAAAGCATATAAACACTTACTCGATTGTAGAGCTTCCATGCTGTTTGGTTAGTTGTTCAACAAAGAAAGATTGAAAATAACAGTATATTCAAAATTAAAGGAGAAAGTATTTTGAAAAGATGTTGGGGCTTACAGCTCAAGGAGAGGCCCAAGGTTTATCAGTGATCGCACTGTCGTTTTGTACAGAGGGACTTATACAAGTGACTGAGGCCCAAGAAATTTTTTGTACAAGGGGATGGGTCTTACACCCCCTTAAGAGGCCCAAGTGTTTAAAGAAAAAGAATGGGGCTTACAACACGAGGGTAGGCCCAGATGATTGGTTTTTTTATTGGCGATCGCGCCGAGGTTTTCTTTTAACGTAGGGGGACTTATACAATGTCTGAGGCCCAAAAAGTTTTGGTTTTAAAAGGGGATTGGATCTTACACTCTAATAGAGGCCCAAAAGATTTATTTTTGTACAAGTGGTGGGGCTTACAGCTCAAGGAGAGGCCCAAAGTCATTTGTTTGAAAAATGGCGATCGCGCCGAGATTTTTGAAAACGCGGTGGGTCTTATACAATGCATTGAGGCCCAAAATGGTTTGGTTTTCAAAGGGGGTTGGGTCTTACACTCTAATAGAGGCCCAATGATTTTGAATGGGTCTTATAGCTCGAGGAGAGGCCCAAGGTTTATTTTTCAACGGACGATGATTGCGTCGAACTTTTTGAAATACAACGAGACTTATACAATAAGTTAGGTCCAAAAATAGGTTTGTATTTACAAAGGATTGGGTCTTACACTCTATTAGAGGCCCAATGATTTTGAATGGGTCTTATAGCTCGAGGAGAGGCCCAGGGTTTGTTTTTCAACGGACAATGATCGCGTCAAACTTTTTGAAATACAACGGGACTTATACAATAAGTGAGGCCCAAAAAGTTTTGTATTTACAAAGGATTTGGTCTTACACTCTATTAGAGGCCCAAAAGTGTTTGAAAAAGTTTAATGAGGGTTCAATTAATCAAAAACCCTAATTTGTTTTCAAAATGTATTTTAATTGAATAAAAAATTCAATTAAAATGATCAAAATTGTTTAACATGTGGAAAACAAATTGTGATCTTAGATTAATGTTTCAAAAATCATGTTTTGACCTACAAAATGATTGGAAACCATAAAAATTTGAAAAATCAAGAAGGAAAAAATATTTTAAATGTCAAAAACAATTAAAATATTAATTCTTTACAAAAATATCAATTATATGAAATAAATAATATTTTTGGGATTTTTTGGTAAAATAAAATATTTTAACATTTTTGTGAATTATTAAAAAAAGAATCAACTCAAAATCATTAAAACTCAGAGAGAAATTAATTTTTGAATCAATTAAATAAAATCACAAAATTCAAATATTCAAAATTTCAAAAAATGGCGCCAAGAACAAGGGCAAGAACACGCGCCACCCTCTGTTTCTGCAGATTTGCGTTTTCTATCCAATCTCACTGAGTACTTGATTATATCATGCAATCTACATATCAATCTACTCGTTTTAACCTCACGATCATGTCTATGGTCTTTAATTTCATTTATTTTTAACATGGAATAAGAAATCAAAGAGAAACCTCAAGAACCCTAATTTCTGCATGAAGGTTCAGAAATTCCACACACAATTCAAACAATGCAATTGATTGAGGGAAAACATTCCATGCATGATTATGAACATATGGCCAAATTATTGTGCAACAAAAATTGCATGGATCATAGAGTTAGAAGAGCTCATGCTTACCTCTTGCAGCTGGTGATTGTGTTTTGTGATAGAGGTGTTACAACTAGGTTCCAATGATCTGGATAGCTTCCCTAGGTGCCATGGAGTGTGTCTGGATGCTTGGAATGGATTGAAATGATCTGGAACTTGAGAGTACCCCAACTGCAAATCTGTCAAGAACTTGAGCAACTGGCTGGTGATTTTGTGATTTTGGTGTTCCAGATGTTATGTGAGTGTTTGGATCACTTCTATGTGATGTTTATGAGGCGTGTGTGTGATTGGTTTGATTGGAAAAGCTCTCAAACTCAAAACCCGATAGTGACTTGCCTTAGAAGGCAAAATTGGAGTGAAAGAAGAGATTTTGAGGAAAGCATCTGTTAGATGGCTTTGGTGTACTCAAACTGATCACAAATGAGCTCTATTTATAGTAGAGCAAGTTTGTTTCGCAAGCAATAGTGAATGGCAACTGCAGCAGAGGTTTGGCCAATGGTTGCACTTTGGAATCCAAGTCTCCTATAGCCATTGACTAGAGGTTAGGGCACATGGCTGTGGTTCCCTTGGTCTTGGATAAGTCTTGACTGAATTCAATTGCAAATGACTCAGTCCATGCCACCTTGGTGTATGCATTGAATGCTCCAATCCAAAATTGGAGTCTTGTCCCTCTTTTAGGCAATTCTAGGTTTGGCATGCTACTTCTGGTTCCAAGGACTTTGGAGGCTTGACTCCGTGTTTGTCCACTTTAGATTTGATCCTCAGAAGTGTCCAAAGTGATGATAAGGCTTAGAATTATCTGATTTTGCCAAATCGACCAAAAATGCAAAAATCTGCCTAGCCTTGGCAGTTTTCAGCAAGGCATATTGCCATTGTCATATCTCTTGGCCCAAGTGGAACTTGGTGATGTTCTTGGCCATTTTGGAAAGCCCTCATATGATACAACAACTGTTTGATCATATTTGGTTTTGATACCTTTTGAATCCAAGTGAAAAATGCCCCTACATTTGGAAAAAAGTGAAGGCAGATTCTGACTTAGTGAAAATTTCACTAAGTGTTGGAAAAAAGTGACATTTTCACTTTTTGTGATTTTGATCATTCCATAACTCAAAATCCATGAGGAATTTGGAGGGAGGTCAGTTTTAAGCTTTTGTAGAGGGTAATGAGATCTACAAATCAAGCTTTAGATGGGGAAAAATGGCTTTGTGGTTTAGGAGTTATGATCCTCCAAAGTTGGTACCCTTGCCACTTTGTTCCATAACTTAGAAAATTTCTAAGTTTTTTATGGTTACCCCTTTTACAAGTTATCCCACTTTTCTTGATTTTTCTTGATGAATGATGATTCCAATCATACATTAACATCATTTTAGGGTTAAAAAACAATTTTTGTGAAAAATCTCAAAAAGTCAAAGTTGACTTTTGTGCACAGTTGACTTTTTATCAGATGAATTCCAAACTGTGCGATCCTTTGGGAAATCATGTCCTTGACCTAAACCAAACTTGATGGACATGTTCCATGGGTGTTATAGGGTATATTTAATCATGTCCTAGGGTTTGGGAGCATGTCCTGGTCAAAGGCAAAGATACAGTTGACTTTTCTCGCGAAACCCTAACTGTAGTACTGATGAAATTGAGACTTGCTGCTCAAGCTTCCTGGATCAATCCATTGTTACAAATGGATCAATGTGGTATGTTGGAGACCCTCAAATCCTCCTTTGAGGTCTTGGCTCATGATATGTCCCAAAATTCATCTTAGGGGTGAATTAGGTCAAGAAACCCTAATTCCTGATTTTTGATGTATGCATCCCCTGAGGTCAAATTGACTTGATTCTTGGGCCCATGAGGTTCCATGGAGTATTTTAGGATATGCTTTGAAGCATTGGCTCATGCCCAGAGGAAAATTTCCATCTGGAGGCCCTGATCGACCAAACCCTAATTTGGTGACACTTACGATCTTGAGGCTTGATCCACCTGGAAGGGAGCAGCCTTGTGCTTAATTCTTGAAGTGGGAGTCCTCTTGATCCCTTGTGGATATTTGAGAGTCTAGACAAGTTGAAGATCATGTCATTTCTTGATTGATCCTTTGTCTAAAAGCTCTGAGAGGGCTGGAAACCCTACTTCTGATTGTAGTGGATGTTCACCTATCTTTGGGGAGACTGGTGAGGTATGATGGTTCCTCCATATTGTGATGATGATTTTCACAATGATGGGAAATCTTAGTGGTCAAAATTTGGGGTATGACAGATGCCCCTATTTAATCTTCTTGGACCCGAAGGTGTGAATGGCGAAGGTATTCGGGCATTCGGGGTGCAAGAGGATTAAATATCATAATACTCGAAATTTTGATGGTGGTTAAGAATGGCAGCTTGCGCATCCTTCTTCTTTTGCTAAGCAATGATGCTTAGAAAAGGTAAAAACTTCCCCTCGATCCTGGTTTCCTACCAAGGAACTGGTCTAAGTTTCTGATATAAACTTCCCCTCGATCCTGGTTTCCTACCAAGGAACTGGTCTCAGTTTCCGAAATAAACTTCCCCTCGATCCTGGTTTCCTACCAAGGAACTGGTCTTAGTTTCCGAAATAAACTTCCCCTCGATCCTGGTTTCCTACCAAGGAACTGGTCTAAGTTTCTGAAATAAACTTCCCCTCGATCCTGGTTTCCTACCAAGGACCTGGTCTAAGTTTCTGAAATAAACTTCCCCTCGATCCTGGTTTCCTACCAAGGAACTGGTCTCAGTATCCGAAATAAACTTCCCCTCGATCCTGGTTTCCTACCAAGGAACTGGTCTAAGTTTCTGAAATAAACTTCCCCTGGATCCTGGTTTCCTACCAAGGACTTGGTCTAAGTTTCTGAAATAAACTTCCCCTCGATCCTGGTTTCCTACCAAGGAACTGGTCTTAGTTTCTGAAATAAACTTCCCCTCGATCATGGTTTCCTACCAAGGAACTGGTCTTAGTTTCTTTTGTCAATAAACTTTCTTGACAAGGGACGCTATACGTAGCGGTTTTCCTCAAACTTCTCGCCGAATTTTCCTGGAGAGATGCCATTTGATAGAAAAAATTTTAATGTCAGACTCGTTGGGGAACCCACTCGTTGGGAAAGCAAAAATATCATCTTCAATGAAGAAGAGTGACATCGGTTGAAGGTTCTCTGGTCTTTCAGAGGTTCAAGTTATCAAAGTGGTCAAGGGCCAATTCTGATCCAGAAATAAACTGGAGGAGAGAGATTGTTCTGACGCAACCTTTCCTGACGAGGAAAAAACTGACAACCTGATTGAGAGGATTGTTATCACTAGGGGATAAGACCGACTAAAGTGATAGTGATGCAATATGAATGCGAATGCAAATCAATAATGCATGATGTATGTATGTATATGCTGACAAAACTGACGCGACATACAGACTAATAAATAAACATGACTGGATACTCGGCCATCGCGGGGCGAAGAAGTACCGCTGGTTCAAGATAGCAATTCCGCCTTGCTTAGGAGAAACGGTCCCTGTTGGGAGCGATGCTGGTCAGGCTAAGGAGATGGGAACTCGGTCGAAGAGGTCAGATGGAGCATTCGCATCTGACATAGCTGATCCTTCATTCAGGCATACTGGTTTAGAAGAAGTACTTTGATTCCATACTTTGAGGCTCAAACACCTTTGGAGAAGCGATCGATGTTCTTTCGATGTTCAACCGTCAAAAGAAATTGCCATCTTTATTTTAAAAGCAGAAAAATTTTAACAAGTAAATTCATTTCTGTTTCGTTTCAAGAATCGTTGATCATGTTAAAATATCGTTCTGTAAAGCTAAACAAATAAGAATTGCAAACAAAAGTACAAGGGCTCAAATTTTATTGATAGGATGGAAATCAGCCAAATGCGTGATTCCATAGAGTATTTACAAAGTTTAGCAAATGGTAATTTACAGGGAAAATGGGCTACGTTGAAACATAACGACCACTATCCTTCTACCAACTTCGAATTCTGGGCATCCTGAGCTTCTGTCGATGATGACCTTAACTGGAGCTTTCCTGACGGATGATGTAACTGCTACTGAGGGACTTGCCCCTTTGCCGAAAGTAGTTACTTGCCATTATCCCTAATTTTTGCCTGGATTGTTGTACTTTGAGATTTCCAATCCACCGGGATGATTTTTTTTGACTTTGTCTCTAATTTTTGCCTGGACCGCCCTTTCGGGTTTTCAATCCACCGAGACATTTTTTTTTTAGTTTAGGCGAAGTATCTCTTGACTACATCAACATTTGTGGGGTAGGAAAATTCCTCTCCGTCCATGGTTGCAAGTCTCAAGGCACCGCCTGAGAAAGCTTTCTTGACCACATAGGGACCGTCATAATTCAGAGTCCATTTGCCCCGGGAATCAGTGAGAAACGATTGTATATTTTTGAGCACAAGGTCTCATTTCCTGAAGACGCGAGGTCAAACCTTTTTGTCAAATGCCATCTTCATTCTTTGCTGATACAACTAACCGTGGCATAGAGCCGTGATTCGCTTCTCTTTGATCAGATTTAGTTCATCGTGTCGACTTTGACACCATTCAGCTTCTTTAAGCTTAGCTTTTATCAATACCCGGATTGATGGGATCTCTACTTCTATGGGAAGCACTGCTTCTATGCCATATACTAGAGAGAAAAGGGTTGCCCCTGTTGAAGTGCGGACAGATGTGCGATAACCGTGAAGAGCAAAGGGTAGCATCTCGTGCCAATCTTTGTAGGTTACAACCATCTTCTGAACAATCCTCTTGATGTTCTTGTTAGCCGCTTCTACCGCTCCGTTCATCTTTGGTCGGTAGGGAGATGAGTTATGGTGTTCGATCTTGAACTCTGCGCACAACTCTTTCATCATCTTGTTGTTCAAGTTAGATCCATTGTCGGTAATGATCTGGCTCGGAACACCATTACGGCAGATGATATTGTTTTTGATAAATCGGACCACCACTTGTCGAGTTACATTAGCGTACGACGCTGCTTCGACCCACTTAGTGAAGTAATCAATGGCTACCAGGATGAACCGATGTCCGTTTGTAGCTTTAGGTTCAATCATGCCAATCATGTCGATTCCCCAAATGGAAAAAGGCCATGGGGAAGAAAGAACTTTGAGATGAGTTGGCGGTACATGAATTTTGTCAGAGTATATCTGACACTTGTGACACTTCCTCATGTACTTGTAGCAGTCGGATTCCATTGTCAACCAATAGTACCCTGCTCTTAGAATTTTTCTCGCCATTGTGTGTCCGTTGGCATAAGTGCCAAAGGATCCTTCGTGAATTTCTTTTATCAGCGTGTTTGCTTCTGGTCTGTCTACACATCGGAGCAAGACCATGTCAAAATTTCTCTTATAGAGTGTATCACCACTCAGGAAGAAACTGCCTGCCAGCCTTCTGAGGGTTTTCCTGTCCTTCCTTAGTGCCCCAGGTGGGTACTCTTATTTTTGAAGGAAGCATTTGATATCGTGATACCAAGGTTTGTCGTCTATGACTGCTTCAATCATGAAGATGTAAATGGGGTATTCAAGGCGCATTACGTCGATCTTAGGTAGGCCATTCCATTGACCTACACTAATCATGGAAGAGAGAGTGGCTAATGCATCAGCCATGCGATTCTCATCACGAGGGATGTGATGAAACTCAACTCTGTTGAAGAAGGGTAGCAACCTTCTCGCGTAGTCTTTGTAAGGAATCAATCCTGATTGGTATGTGTTCCAATCTCCTTTAATCTGATTGATAACCAGGGCTGAGTCGCCATATACGTCCAAGTTTTTGATCCTCAAATCAATCGCTTCCTCGAGACCCATAATACAAGCTTCGTATTCGGCCTCGTTGTTTGTGCACTTGAACGTAAGTCTGGCGGTGAAAGGAATGTGGGTACCCTGAGGGGTTATGATAATTACCCCAATTCTGTTTCCGTAATGATTGACAGCTCCGTCAAAGATAAGCCCCCATTGGGAACCTGGTTCTGGCCCTTCACTGGGTAGCAGTTCATCGCAATCTTTCATTTTCAAATACATGACATCTTCGTCTGGGAAGTCAAACCCGATTGATTCTTGATCGTCAATCGGTTGATGAGCCAAATGATCGGCTAAAATACTCCCTTTAATGGCTTTTTGAGCATGGTACTCTATGTCATATTCTGATAACAACATCTGCCAACGGGCAATCCTTCCCGTGAGAGCAGGCTTTTCAAAGATGTACTTGATTGGATCCATTTCGGAGATTAACCAAGTAGTGTGACGAATCATATACTGGTGAAGACGTTTGTCTGCTCAAGCCAAAGCACAGCAAGTTTTCTCAAGCATCGTGTACTGAGTTTCGCAGTCGGTGAATTTCTTGCTCAAATAGTAGATGGCAGACTCTTTCCATTTGATTTCATCTTGTTGGCCAAGTACACAGCCCATGGAGTCTTCCAGGACGGTGAGGTAGATAATCAGCGACCTTCCTTCCACTGGAGGTGATAAAATTGGAGGGTTCAATAGGTATTCCTTAATACCATCGAAGGCAGTTTGGCAGTCTTCTGTCCAAACACAGTCCTGATTCTTTTTGAGTAATTTGAAAATCGGCGCACATGTCGCGGTCATGAGGAATATGAATCTGGAGATGTAGTTCAAACGTCCCAGGAATCCTCTGACTTATTTTTCAGTTTTCGAAGAAGGCATTTCTTGAATGGCCTTGACCTTGTCAGGATCAACCTCAATTCCTTTCTGGCTGACGATGAACCCTAAGAGTTTCCCTGAACGGACACCGAAGGTGCACTTATTGGGATTCAAGCGGAGTTTGTACTTTCGCAAATGCTCGAATAGTTTTGACAGATGGGTCACATGCTCCTCTTCTGTCTTAGATTTGGCAATCATATCATCGACATATACCTCAATTTCTTTGTGTATCATGTCATGAAATAGAGTAGTCATGGCCCTTTGATAGGTTTCCCCGACGTTCTTCAAATCGAACGACATCACCTTATAACAAAAGGTACCCCAGGGGGTAATGAACGAAGTTTTCTCCATGTCTTTCGGCGCCATTTTAATCTGGTTATAGCCCGAGAATCCATCCATGAATGAGAAAACTTTGAACTTTGCTGTACTGTCAACCAATGTGTGGTAAAGGAAAGTCGTCCTTTGGACTAGCCTTGTTTAAATCTCTGCAATCCACACACATCCTGACTTTTCCATCTTTTTTTTGGAACAGGTACAATGTTGGCTAACCATTGAGGATATTCTGACGTAGCGAGGAAACCCGCGTCAATCTGTTTCTGTACCTCCTCTTTGATTTTGATGGCCATGTCCGGGTGAGTCCGTCTCAACCTCTGTTTTACCGGCGGACATTCCGATCTCAATGGTAAATGATGTTCCATGATGCTGGTATCTAACGCTGGCATATCCTGATAGGACCAAGCGAATACATCGGGGAATTCTTTGAGAAGCTTTACCAAACCCTTTTTGGCAGTTGGACTGAGCCGTGCCCCAATCCTGATTTCTTTTCTCTCTTTTTTCGAACCTAAGTTTACCGTTTCCAACGGCTCTTTATGAGGTTCAATGGACCTTTCCTCCTGTCTGAGTAATCTGGAGAACTCTTCTGGAATTTCGTCGTCATTTTCTTCTTCAGCCTCAAATACCGGGAACTCAAAGTTGGGAGAAGGCATCGGATCGTATGTTTCAACGGGATTTAAAACAAGCAATCTGCATCACGGTATGATTTGTGTTTAGAAGAGATAGAGAGAATGCAAGAGTGTGTGCAGTGTATTTCTTTTACTGCTTGTTTTTATTATTGAGTTGTTTTTTAGGATTACCATTTTCTGAAAAAAGCAAAAAGAGAAAACAGCAATTAATGCGGAGATTATATAACGACGTTATTTTATTAATGAACAAGTCGATTCTTGAAACTACAGCCCTATAAAACAAAACTCTGTCGCTTTGGGCAAAATGAAGAGGGATATTTTACAGAAAGTGAGCCCTATCAAAACATCCGTTTCACCTGGGCAGGGTGAAAGGTTAAAGACGACAATTACTCTGACTTATGAACAATCTTCGGAACATCGGCAGCAACCCATTGGCGGCGAACTCCTCGGTGAATCACAAAGTCTGGCACCTTCCTTGATTTGTCTTCAGAAATAACGCTGATTTCTGGTGGAGCAGGATCATTGGAATCTGTCTCCTAGGCAGAGTTGTCATAGGAGGATTCCTCTATTGCATTTTGCATAGCATTTGTGCTCTTAGATAGATCTCCCCATCCAGTTGGCTGGATGTCTTCGAGCCTGATACGAGAGCTTTCGGGAGCAGTGTACTTGACCATATAGTCGTATTTCCCACTTGGTTGCCCCAAGGTGTCCCACACTTCTTTGGAACTGGATGAGTCATCCTTCTTGATGACACTAACCTCGGGAAAAGCATAGTTAATGAATTCTAGTCCGGCAAGCTTTGCCAGCTCATCGTTGTACGAGACATTTCCTGAATGACCTGAGTGTTGATCCCATGACATGGTGGGGACGCAGGTATTTTGTTCAATGACGCTCAACTTATTTTCGTTGTTCGGCTGATTTTCTTGCCCCAAGTCTCCTGGGTACGACCGCCACATTGGCAGGCCATCCATTGGGCCATAATAGTTGTGGTCAAAGTTGTCCTTCATCAGAGTGTCCTCCTCTAATGAGTTTGGTGGAGCACGACATCCTTCCGGATGACAATCTCCGTATATAATTTCAATATCTGACCTGGGTATAAATCTTGGACCCTGTGTAGGAAAGCAAAAGGGAGTCTGCGTTTCGTCTTGAGACATATAACTGTCCTTGTTAATATAGGACTCCCATTCTTCCTCCATATCAGAGGAATCATCTTTATTAATGGTATGCACTTCTTGAGGCACTGAGTGAAGGAAACCCCTATTGTGGAAGAAGTCTCGAATGGGATGAAGCCTTTCATTGCTGGTAGTAGCTGTCTGGGTACAGGTTGCAGAAAAACCAAGACCCTTCTTTATTTTATTGTCAGTAGGAATGACTAGTTGTCCCCATCCTATTGTATTGGCACTCTCAACTGCTTTGATAGCATCTTTGTACGAGGAAATCAAGGTTCCCTCTTCGGATTTATTGTCCTTGCTCACCGACAATGCTTGGAACTGAGTTCCAATAACCTCCTCGGGTTCTACACAAGTAAATTATGATAATTTACTCACGAGCAAGGCTTGTTCTCCACAGACCGTGACGAGCTGGTTATTTTGAACGAACTTTAACTTTTGGTGGAGGGTCGAGGTGACCGCCCTAGCCTGATGTATCTAAGGTCTTCCTAATAAACAACTGTACGTTGCCCGGATGTCCATGACCTGGAAAGCGACTTGGAAAGTGTGAGGACCAATAGTTATGGGAAGGTCGACTTCGCCGATAACCATTTTTCTGGACCCGTCAAATGCTTTGACGACGACCTCACTGGTTCTCATCGGGGGTCCTTTGAAGGATAATTGCATCAAAGTGGACTTCGGCATAACATTCAGGGCTGACCCTGTGTCTACCAGTACGCTGTCTAAAGCATCGCCTTGGCAGCTGACCGTGATATTGAGCGCCATGTTATGACGGCGACCCTCTTCAGGTAATTCCTCATCAATAAATCCCAAGTTATTACAGGAAGTGATGTTAAAGACAATGCTATTGAACTGTCTGATTGTTATATCCTGTTCTACAAAGGCTTCAGAGCCTCACGTGCGCTTCAGAACTGAGTAAAAGTGACAACACAGAGATCTTTGAAGGAGTTTGTAATAGCTGATCAACAATGTTGTATTCACTCCTTTGGATGAGCTTCAGCATCTCATCGTTGTTTTTCGAAAGGTCGGGATTACTGGATTAACCGACTGGTGGATTGGGAACTTCTGTCTGAGGTTCCTTTTCTTTGTTAAGTTCTTCAACTTCTCGGTTGAAGATTCGACCACTCTGTGTTACTCGACTGATATTTGTAATATTCACGACGAAGGGTAATGGAATTTCCTTTCCATTCTCGACTATTGTTGCACCGTATTTGTAAGGGATAACCTTAGTTAATTCATACAGTAATGGTCCTGGTAGATAGATGACTATGGGAGCCTGCTGATTTTTCTGACCATCGTAAGCAATTTCGATCCGTTCCTGGTTGGGAACTCTCGATTCGTCAAGTAGAGGAATAATGGTACAAACATCCCTAGTCTTCTGATGATCAGAGATTATGACAACATCCTCAATTTGATCAGCGAGGTAGTCCGGCGCCCAGTTGATTGGTCCGGAACCCGGATATGGGCGAATCTCTCTACGATCCACCTGACCCTGAAGAGCTGCTCGCACAAGGTAACATCCTTGGTTACTTTCCGAACAGACTCTACAACGTTCATAGTTGTGTGGTGGCACCTGGCCACGCCTGCTTTGAATACAATGTAGCCTCACTAGGTCAGTTTCCACAGATCGAACGTCCCGACTTTGATGTCGAGTAGGGTTCCCGTTGGTAATACTAATTTGCTGGGTGTCTTCATCCATATAGATTGGAAGCCACCAGTGGTTCAACAAGTGCTGAAGTGTTTCCTGGACAAGGGCACAACCTTGATCGTTTTTGCAACCCGCCCTACAGCTCTGATAATCATGTGATACCAGGAACCCGAGCCACCCTGTTTAGCATGTAACTCCACGAGGCTGGTATTCATCAAGCGAATATCAAAGATTTGAATCATGTTGATCTGATAGGGATTCCTATCCTCGTAGTCCTGGATCTATCTAAGATCCATCTGACACTGGAGGGCCTCTTGTACAAAAGAGCATCCCTGTTTGTTTACCGAGCAAGTTAGACAGGAGCTGTAATCGTGCCGCGGCAGATTATGATACTGACTTTGCCTGGAATGCATCACCACCAAGTTGACATTCATTGCACGAGTGTCGTGGTTCTGAATAACGCTAGAATTCGTGTAAACCATGTTAACTCCACGAACTCCCTACTCTTGGATCCATCCAAGATCCATCTGTTCCTGTAGAGTTGATTGCACCACAGAACATCCTTGATTGCTTTTAGAGCAGATATCACACTGGTGATAATTATGAGGTGGTACATAGCCATATCCACTCTGTCTGCAATGCATCTTGACCAGATTGGTCCTTAACAAGAGTACATCATGAATTTGATAGACGTTGTTAGTCTCTCCCTCTATCAAATTGACTGTAGCTTTCTCGTGTTGAGGCAGCGGGTTTGTGAGAACATTAGGATTTGTATCCTTGAAAGATAAGACCCCGCTCCTAACAAGCTTTTGTACGTCGGATTTGAAACAGAGACAGTTCTCTATGTTATGCCCTGGTCCTCCTTGATGGTAAGGGCAAGTCTGATCCACCTTAAACCAAAAAGGCAGATTTTCTGGTACTGTAAGAGGGGACTTAGTCTGGGCATGCCCCTTAGCCAATAGTAACGGAAATAGTTCTGCGTACAATACGGGTATAGGATCAAATCCCGGTGGCCGCGTTGTACGGTTGTTATTGTATGGAGGATGAGCCTGCTGAAGAGGCTGTTGAGTCCTTTGCTGATTAGGTTGGCTTTGCGCAACCTGAGGTTGATACGTAAAAATAGGCGCAGGATTGATAGCAGGAGTCACAGCCGCTACTGGCTGATAACGTCGCCTTTGCTTTCCGAGAGAGATATTCCCAATATCTTGCTCTTTTTTCTTAGGGAGAGCACTACCATATCGCTTTGTACTACTTGATGATCCAGTGTCTTTAACTAAACGTCCTTCTTGGACGGCTTCCTCGAGACGAACTCCCATACCGACCATCTCGGTGAAGTCACTGGGCGCACTGGCAACCATTATGTCGTAGTAAAATGAGTTGAAGGTTTTTAAAAAGATCTTTGTCATCTCTTTTTCCTCAAGAGGTGGACAAATTTGAGCGGCAATTTCATGCCATCTCTGAGCGTATTCCTTAAAGGTTTCTTTGTCCTTTTGTGACATTGATCCGAGTTGATCTCTGTCGGGTGCCATGTCCAGATTGTATTTATATTGTTGGACGAAGGCAGTGCCAAAATCTCTGAAAGTGCTAATCGTAGCACGGTTTAAACCCATGTACAATTTTAGTGCGGCACCGGTTAAACTATCCTGAAAGTAGTGAATCAGTAAATCCTGATTCTCTGTCTGAGCTGACATTCGCCGAGCGTACATCACCAGATGGCTCTGAGGGCAAGAGTTACCCTTGTACTTTTCAAAGTCGGGCACCTGGAATTTTTGTAGGACTTTCACATTGGGGACCAAAAAGAGGTCCGCGGCGTCCTTTCCAAATAAATCCTAACCGCGAAGAGCCTGCAGTTCTTTCTGCATTCCCAGGAACTGTTCCTGGAACTCATTCATTCTTTTGAACATGTTGTCATTTCCACCAGAAGGTATCTGTGGAATCTGTCCTTCCGGGACAGTGTGTACCATGGGCGGTGGTATAGTCATTATAGCCGAGACTCTCGGTGCCTCCCAAAGTTTGTAACCTTCAGGAGTTGCTGTCATGCCCTTGGCATCTTCTCTTTCCCAAAGTTTGTAACCTTCAGGCCCAGCGGTTCCTGCTGCGGTTCCCTGATCCTCATTGATCGGCGGAACATATTCTTCCGGGATATAGTTAAGTGGCATGCCCCAGGGGCGATCTTTTGGCATTTTGTACCTAAGATCAGACTTCTCCACTATGGGCGTTGAGGTGATCTCCGAGATCACAGTCCTTTGTAGTTGAGCTTCTGCTATGGCTTGCATGTCGTTATGAAGCTTTCTCATATCCTCTCTCAGAGCGTCGATCTCTTCTTTCAACTCTCTATTCTCTTCCTCGAGATCATCCATCTTTTTTTGACGATTGGCCCGAGTATTGTACGAATGAGACAGTTTGACTCTAGAACCGAGACACAAACATGAGATTCGTAGGTAAGAAGAATACGTGACGTGAGAATGATGAATGCAATGATTATATTAATTGTTTTTTTTTTGGTTTAATCAAAATAAACTTCGACAATTAGATTGCAAATATCAAAGAGTGGGGAAACCCCATTTTATTGAATTCAAAGGTTGCGGAAATGGAAATACAGTAGATTACAAGGTGCGGAAACAAAAACCTAAGCTAAGGGGTCCAGAGTCCTCTCTGAGGAGAACTCAGGTGCTGATTCTGGTACTTTCCTTTTCTTGGAAAGGGCCTCTTGGGCCGTTGTCGGGTTGTCATTCCTTTTCCAAGTGAAAGGAACGAGCAAATTCCTTTGGTTAACCTGATTATCCACAGCATGTTGCTCCAAAATCTCAATCAGAGCATCCTTATCTTTTAGCAGTCGCTGTATATTGGTACACTCTACATTGAGGGTGCGGTACTTGTTCTTCCAAAACCTCCCCTCCTGTTAAACTTTATTGAGAGTAACCTGAAGTTTTTCCATCTCGGTCATGAAGTACATGACAGATTCCCTCGGCGGAAGAACTCCGTGACGAGGATAAGGCATCTTTAGCTTGAGAGCTCTAGTTTGTACCCAATGGAGATAAGGCTCCACCGAGACACAGTCCGATTTTCCTAGAGACTCTCGTCCTTTCTTATGAACATGTTTCCAAGCGTGCACTATTTCCGTCTTTAGTGCCCTGTCATTTTCTCCTTCTTTGAAGAAAAGACCTTCCAGATGAGCATTACGCGGGACATGCCTCACTGGGTATCCAAATTGACGACGAACCAATACTGGATGGTAGTTGATTCCTCCCTTAGTTCCTATGAGGGGTACGTTGGGGATGTTTCCACAACGATCAATGATCCTGATCCCGTCATAAATCCTAATGCACCAATCTATATCAGAGTTGGTAAGAGACATGATTTTCTGCGACCAACGTATGGCAATCTTACGATCCCAAAAAGCAGCAGACTTGGGCAAATGAGAGATAAACCATTTATATAACAGGGGTATACATCATGTGATCATCCCTCCGCTGTACAAATTTCCTAAGTGTACAGAATGATACGCATCCGCGAGCAAATTTGGCACAGGGTTTCCAATGAGAAAAACCTTAATGGCGTTGATATCGACGAAGCTATTAATGTTGGGAAACAGAAATAACCCGAAGGTGAGTAAGACAAAGATGCTTTCAAAAGCAGTCATGTTCCCTATACTAGCAAAGTACATAGCCTTCTTTGTAAGGAATTGGGCTGGCAAACCTGGGAGCCCACCCTTGGTGGTCATGTGAGTCTTAATTTCTGACTCATCCAAATAGATTGCTCTTGCAATGGTTTGATCCTTTGGAATTTCTTCCAATCCAGAAAATGGAGCTCGATCAGTAATGTGTAGACCGGTTAGGTGAGAATACTCCTCCAGCATTGGTGCGAGCTGGTAATCCGGGAATGTGAAACAGTGATAGACCGGATCATAAAACTGAATGAGTGCCTCCATGATTCCTTCAATCACATGGACTCTTAACAGAGGTAACAGACCTCCGTACTTGGCTCTGAAAGCTTCTGGGTTAGTGATCATCCTCGTTAATCCTCTCAAATCCTCTAGTTTTGGAACCCTGAAGGTATACTTATGAGTTCTCCTTCTACCGAAATCCATGAGCTCAATCTTTTTATCTGACATTTGCAATCATTGTCTTAGTTTAATTTGAAAAAGAGAGACTAGAAGAGAAAATTTTCTTTGATGTAATGTTTTTTAGATGAATGCATGAATGCAGCACACAAAAACATAGAAAAAACATGGAGTCAAAGGGTCGGTGTCATGAAGTCAAGGCTCTTCCCCCCCAAAGGTTTATACTAGTGATTTTTGTACCTGTCTCTCAACATCATCAGCTCTTGTCGAGAAAACACCAGCGGGCAGGGAACTGTGCTAGGTGATGTTTTTCGAAGAACCATCAGAAGAGGGTAGTATCGCGTGACAACCATTTCCAATAGTTTCCGCACTACTAAAAGAGGTTTTTCCTAGGTGTATACTCAATCTTTCCACATGCGGCATCACACGCATTCCCATTAGCAGAAAAATAAACACAGATATCAATTAGGAAAAGCAATATATATATTTGTCCTAAAGTCCTAGACTTTAAAGAGCTATGAATCCTAAGTTCCTGACAAAAATGGCTCCCCGGCGGAGTCGCCATCCTGTGGTACCTTCCCAACTTTTAAAGGTTTTTGACCTAAGATCCTAGTGAAGTCAACAAAAATCATATCCCAGTGAAGTCCCTAGTGAAGTCATCATTCCTCGGTTTCTACTTGAGAGATAAAAAAGAGGGCCCCTGTCATACCCCAAATTTTGACCACTAAGATGTCCCATCATTGTGCAAATCATCATCACAATATGGAGGAACCATCATACTTCATCAGTCTCCCCAAAGATGGGTGAGCATTCACCACAATCAAAATTAGGGTTTCAAGCCCTCTCTGAGTGCTTAGACAAAGGGTCAATCAAGGAATGACATGATTTTCAACTTGTCTAACCTCTCAAACATCCACAATGGATCAAAAGGACTCCCACTTCAAGGATTAAGCACAAGGCTGCTCCCTTCTAGGTGGATTAAGTCTCAAGATCGACAGAGTCACCAAATTAGGGTTTTGGTCGACCAGGGCCTCCAGATGGAAATTTTTCATATGGGCATAAGCCAATGATCCAAGACCTAACCTAATATACTCCATGGAACCTCATGGACCCAATCATCAAGTCAATTTTGCCTCAGGGGATGCATTCATCAAAAATCAGGAATTAGGGTTTCTTGACCTAATTCACCCCTAAGTTGACTTTTGGTGCAAATCATGAGCCAAGACCTCAAGAGAGGGTTTGAGGGTCTCTAATGAACTATATTGATCCATTTGGAATAATGGATTAATCCAAGAAGCTTGAGCAACAAGTCTCAATTTCATCTGCACCACAATTAGGGTTTTAAGAGGAAAGTCAACTGTAAATTTGACTTTTGACCAGGACATACTCCCAAACCCTAGGACATGCATCAATATACCCTATGACACCCATGGAACATGTCCATCAAGTTTGATTTAGGTCAAGGACATGATTTCCTGAAGAATTGCACAATTTGGAATTCATCTGATAAAAAGTCAACTGTGCACAAAAGTCAACTTTGACTTTTTGAGATTTTTCACCAAAATTGATTTTTAACCCTAAAATGATGTTAATGTATGATTTGAATCATCATTCATCAAGAAAAATCAAGAAAAGTTGGATAACTTGTAAAAGGGGTAATAATAAAAACTTAGAAAATTTTCTAAGTTAAAAATAAAGTGGCTAGGGTACCAACTTTGGAGGGTCATAACTCCTAAACCACAAGGCCATTTTTTCCCATCCAACGCTTGATTTGTAGATCTCATTTCCCTCTACAAAAACTTCAACTAGACCTAACTCCAATTCATTGTGGATTTTGAGCTATGAGTGAGCCAAAATGGCTGAAAATATGAAAGTACACCATTTTCCAACACTTAGAAAAAATTATGTCCAAGACAGATTTTGTTGAAACACCAAAACTTGTGAGATCTTTTCACATAGATGCAAACTGAATCAAATCCAAAGTTAAACATCAATGTTGTTGCATATGTTGCCAAGAATTCAAAGAGCCTAACAGCATGAATTGATTCAACTTGAGCCAAGAGAAATCCATGCCCAAAGTCATGCTGCTGCAAGCTGTTTTGGAAAAATCAGTTTGCATGTTTGCTTACCACACACGATTTTGAACCAAAAACTGAGGATCATCATGCCACATGTATTCAAACCAATCACATTGCATCTAATCCAACTGATAAATCTGAGTCAAAAAGCCAAGGAATCTTCCAACTTGAAATTCATCCACTTTGGCACATTTTGCCTTGAATTCAAAGTGCATTAATGTGGAATAGTGCATTGTCAAGGTAGCTACCATACTCAGTCAAATTATCTGATTAAACAACAATAAAAACATCTGAGGAATGTGATTTTGGTCAAGGCATAGCCCTGCTCTTGGGAATGGCTAGCTTGCCTTGCTTGAGAAGAAATCCTCCAAGCCAATCCATGCAAATGTGATCTGATCCGGCAGCCATTCACTATTCCTCCAAAACAAAATTTGATCACCTATAAATAGAGGTCCCAATGGATCATTCAACTCACACCAAAGCCAGTTACAACACTGCTTTCTCTCATTCTTCCTTAAACCTCAAGTTTTTTGGCTTATTGAGTAACCACTATCGGGTTTTGAGTTGCAACCTTAGGCAATAAATTCCAATTGCTCAAACACATCACATATGATGTATTTGAGGTGTCCAAACACTTAAACACTGACTATAACACCTCAGGCTCAAAATCACCCTACAACCAAGCCATTATGCCTCAATTATGCAGGTGGAGGTCTCCAGCTTGATCCAAAGAGTTTCAAAGTGTTCCAGAGCTTGTAACACACTCCATAACATCCATTGAAGCTGTAGGGATCATTAATTCACGACTGGAACAAAGTTTGTGCAGAGTTCCATTTCAGCTTGCATCAAGGTAAGCCTTAAAACTCAAACTCCATGATCCATGCATATTTCCTCGCATGATATTTTTGCCAATTGCTTGCCATCATATGCTGATTGTTTTCCCTCAGAAAATTTGATCATTGCACTCATAATCATGCCTACTCGATTGCTTTTGCAAAATTAGGGTTCATACGGCCACAATGATATAATTTGTTATACACTGAAAATGAATAAAATTGGGTATTGCCATCTTCTTCCTTGTGAAAAAACGTATGAGTTTGGTGTTTGAATGATGTCCAATGGTTGAGAGATGAGTGAGATATGGTGCTTCATGCACGAGCTCGAGGAAGAAGATGGCCATAGCGCCATTCTTCAGGTTTTCCAACTAAGATTGATATATATTTTTCACTTGCCATGTTATATTTGAATTGGCATTGCCCCCCAACGGTTCATCAGCTGGTTTTGTGTGTATTGGCAAGCGAGAGGTCTGGGGTTCGAATCCCCCTCGCCCCAGACTTCTTTTTATCACTTGTTTATTTTATTTTTTTTCATATTATTATTTTTAATGATTTGAAAAATTAATAACTCCTTCAATTTTTATCATTTTTGATTGGTTCTTTTTGCAATAATTCACAAAAATATTGAAATATTTTATTCCACCAAAAAATTAGATTTATATTATATATTTAATATAATTAGTATTTTGTGAATAAATTCATTTTTAATTGATTTTAAACATTCTAAAAGTGAATATTTACTTTGAAAATCAAAACCTAATGAGTTTAAATATTCCTTGTGATTATCCCTCATTTTTTTCAAACCTTAAACAAATTCATAAATGGATTATTCAAATTTATTTTGTATTTTGTTTGATTTTCTTTAAGTATTTACTTTTAAAGATTAAAATTAGGGTTTTTGATTAATTCAACTTTCAAAATTGATTTTCAAATACACTTGGGCCTCTAATAGAGTGTAAGACCCAATCCTTTTTTGACCAAACCATTTTTTGGGCCTCAGTGTATTGTATAAGTCCCGATACCGTAAAAAACAAACGACGCAATCGTCGCATTTTGAAAAAATAACCTTCTGGGCCTACCCTCGAGTAGTAAGACCCATCTCTTTTTCTTTAAGCTTTTTTGGGCCTCTATTAGAGTGTAAGACCCAACACCCTTGTACAGAAAACATGTTGGGCCTCATTCGTTGTATAAGTCCCTCTATACATTTTCAAATAAACAGCACGATCGTCGCCTTTTCAAAATAACCCTGGGCCTACCCTCGAGTAGTAAGACCCATTTCTTTTCTTAAAACTCACTTGGGCCTCTATTAGAGTGTAAGACTCAATCCCTTTTTAACCAAAACCATTTTTGGGCCTCAGATATTGTATAAGCCCCTCTGCGTTAAAAGAAAACCTTGGCGCGATCGCCATTTCAAACGAAAAAATCATCTGGGCCTACCCTCAAGTAGTAAGACCCATCTCTTTTTCTTTAAACATTTTTGGGCCTCAGTCACTTGTATAAGTCCCTCTATACAAATTCTAACAGTGCGCTCACTGATAAAACCCTGGGCCTCTCCTTGAGCTGTAAGCCCCAAATCTCTCCTTTTCAAAGCACTTTCTCCTTTGATTTTGAATATATTGTTGTTTTCAATCTTTCCTTGTTGAACAACTAACCAAACAGCATGGAAGCTCTACAACCGAGTAAGTGGTTATTGCTTTCATTTACCGCTTTCATATACATATAACTGTATTGTGGGGCTGTTTCACTGTAAGTCTTCTTTCATAAACTCATATCAACTGTGTAATAATAGTATAGATATTTAGAGTTTCCCCGGCAACTACGTCTAGCATTAAGCCCGTTGATCACTCTTAGAAATAGTCTAAACTAGATCCCCATAGGATTACCAGACACAGTCTTCCATCCTCTTGGGGTTAAACAATATGGAGATATGAAAGGCAGCATTCTCTGTGAACCCTTTCATAGACTGTCACTCATAGAAGTTATCAAGATACTCTATTCCCCAGAGGTGATCTTTTCTCCGTGAATGACATCTCTTGAGTTTCTTCCAAATTCTCGGACTTTCCTGGCTTGATCCATTCTCGGTGAATGTCATGTCTTGAACTTCTCGGGGTTTGGGGACCCACAGGTTTCTTAAAAGCACTTGTCAAGAAGCTCTACTCCCCAGAGATGATCTTTTCTTCGTGAATGGCATCTCTTGAGTTTCTTCCAAATTCTCGAACTTTCCTGACTTGATCTATTCCTTGTGGATAGCTTGCCTTGAATTTCTAGGGGTTTGGGGACCCATCGGCTTCTTAAAAGCAATCGGCCTCCTCTTGGGCATCGTACAAGGACCCACAGGCTTCCTAAAAGCAACCCCGCCTCCTCTTGGGCGTTGTACAAGGACCCGCCGGCTTCTTAGAAGTATTCACAGCCTCCTCTTAGGCTTCGTATAAATGATTTCTTCCTCTGGGAATGATATCCTCCTATTGGGCTTCATACAAGGACCACTCAGCTTCTTAAAAGCTTCCAGCCTTCTCTTGGGCTTCGTACAAATTGTCCCGATGGCCTCCTAGAGGTATAGGAACAGAACTTAGTCATCTGCATAGAACAGTTCTTTCAAAGAGTCTACTATTGTTTCTCAAAGCATAGTACAAAAGATGAAACTCTAGACTTGGACAGTCTAATCTCCTTGAGTCTCAAAGACATTCTCAAGCACCCTTCAAAAATAGGAAGAAAACCCGTAGACTCGGACAGTCTCAATACCCTTCGGATTTCCCGCTTCCTTAAAGAATAGGAATAACCCGGATCCTTGAATCAAATCCATGAGTACAGTGTTGCTCATATAAGAACTGATTTTCTCTTTAAAATCGGTATACTGGACCTGTCACTTAACTGAAACAACATTTAGCCTCTCTCTCGGGCTTTGTACGAGACACATAAGAGACTCCCTCGTTGAGTCAATTACCCCTTTCGCCTCCATCTCGGGCTTTATACAAGATACAAAAAGGTTCTTATTGAGCCAAACAAACAACAACCTCCATCTCGGGCTTCGTACGAGATACAAAAAAAAAACTCTCTTGTTGAGTCAATTAGCCTTCATCTCGGGCTTTATATGAGATACCAAAAGATTCCCTCGTTGAGTCAAAACCTTTTAGCCTCTCTCTCGGGCTTTGTACGAGACACATAATAGCTCCTCTTAGGCTTTGTATAAGAAAACCACTGGTTGATCCGATCCACCTTTTAGCATCAAAGCTGTGCCTCGTTCACAGTATACAAACATCAACAACTCCTTCCCTTTCATCTAATCGCTGTAAGCGGCAAGCCTCTGGATCATCTACATCCATGCCACTGTCCCTCTTTTAGCATGAGAAATTCCTAAGGAAAGATGGCATTGCTCTACACTGAGTTAAAGTCTTCTCCTTCAGGTTAAAATCCCCTATAAAGGAAATTATGGCATTGCCGGATTCACACATCCCGGTTAAAGTAATCCTCCTTTACAGTCAGTCACCCAACAGTTGTGACATACAACCCCCTCTTTAGAGATGACAAATTCTCTCTAAAGTCAACACCTTTAGCTTCACATCTTGGGCTTTGAACAAGATACAAATCACCTTTCGCTTCACGTCTTGGGCTTTGAACAAGACACCAAAAACAACCATTTCCTCCCATAGAATAGGAGGAACTACGAACGCTCTGATTTCCCTGTTTCGGTAAACGGGAATACGTAGGCATAAGATTGAAAGAAAAATCTTAGCGAGCACACTAAACAAAAACCCAAAATCCCATACTCTCATGTATCTATCAAAAGCATCAGTCCTAACATCCTAATCCTCGTTCCCCGCCAGAAAATCCAAGAAAGAGAGAAAACCGTATTGGCGAAAATACAAATAACCAGTACAAAGGCCCCCCACATTGATAGCATTCGTAACCTAACAGACCGCTGTTTAAACTCAGTATGCAAAGCAGGGTTAATTGGAGACATCTATTTCCCTTCCTTCATCAGCTTTAATAGGATAAAAAATGAATCGACCTGTAGTAAACTCAACCGCAGAGAACGACCAGCGCTTAAGAACCGCGTCCAAAATCGCTCGCTACAGAAAAATGGCGCCCACCGCGGGGCATCCGTCTCTGTTTTTCTTCTTCCTTTTCACCTCTTGTGTGAATACCACAGATTGGGGCTTCTGCCGGGGAACCCAATTTCTGTCAGGAACTTAGGATTCATAGCTTTAAAGGTCTAGGATGATTAGGACAAATATATATACTGCTTTTCCTAATTGCTATACGTGTTTATTTTTCTGCTAATGGGAATGCGTGTGATGCCGCATGTGGAAAGATTGAGTATACACTTAAGATAAGTGATGGAGACGAGGTCGACCATCAACCTCAGTGGAGGCTGACCAATGCAACCCATTCTCTCACCTAGACAATGGGCCGATTGTTAAGTCTGAGAAGCTGAGGAGAAAAACCCTTTCGTAGTACGGAAACTATCGGGAATAGTTGTTACGCGATACTACCCTCATTTGAGGCTGGTGATCTATTCTCGGTGAATGGCACTTACTCTAAGATTGCTCTACAACTCGTTGGCGATCCGGTTGTTGTTTTTCTTTCCTGGGAGGAGCTGATGATAATGAGTACAGGTACAAAAATCACCTTAGTATAAACCTTTGGGGATGGGTAGAGCCTTGACTTCATGACAACGACCCTTTGACCCCATGTTTTTTCTATGTTTTTGTGTGCTGCATTCATGCATTCATTTAAAAAACATTAAAACATTCAAAAAATTCTTCTCTTCTAGTCTCTCTGTTTTTCAAATTAAACTAAGACTGTGATTGCAAATATCAGAGAAAAGGATTATGCTAATGGATTTCGGTAGAAGGAGAACTCATACGTATACCTTCAAGGTTCCAAAACTAGAGGATTTGAGAAGGTTAGCAAGGATGATCACTAACCCTAAGGCTTTCAGAGCCAAGCACGGAGGTCTGCTACCACTGTTAAGAGTCCATGTGATTGAGGGAATCATGGATGCGCTCATTCAGTTTTACAATCCGGTTTATCTCTGTTTCACATTCCCGGATTACCAGTTAGCACCAACGCTAGAGGAGTATTCTCATCTGATTGATTTACATATCACTGATCGAGCTCCATTTTTTGGACTGGAAGAAATTCCAAAGAATCAGACCATTGCAAGAACAATTCATTTGGACGAGTCTGAGGTCAGGACTCACTTAACTACCAAGGGTGGCATCCAAGGTTTGCCAGCCCAGTTCTTGACAAAGAAGGCCCTGTATTTTGCCAGTATAGGAAACATCACTGCTTTTGAAAGCATTTTTGTCTTGCTCACCTACGGGTTATTTTTGTTTCCCAACATCAATAACTTCGTCGATATTAACTCCATTAAGGTTTTTCTCATTGGAAACCCTGTGCCGACTTTGCTCGCAGATGCATATCATTCTGTACACTTGGGAAATTTGTACAATGGAGGGGAGATCACATGTTGTGGACCTCTGCTTTACAAATGGTTTATCTCTCACTTGCCCAAGTCTGCTGCTTTTTGGGATTGCAAGAGTGCCTTACGTTGGTCGCAGAAGATCATGTTTCTTACCAACTCTGATATAGATTGGTGTAATAGGATCTTTGAGGGAATCAGAATCATTGATCATTGTGGAAACTTCCCCAACATACCCCTCATAGGAACTAAGGGAGGAATCAACTACCATCCAGTTCTCGTTCATCGTCAATTTGGATACCCGATGAGACACGTCCCACGGGGTGTTCATCTGGAAGGTCTTTTCTTCAAGGAAGGAGAAAACGACAGAGCACTAAAGATGGAAATAGTGCACGCTTGGAAGCATGTTCATAAGAAAGGACGAGAGTCTCTAGGAAAACCAGACTGTATCTCGGTGGAGCCTTATTTCCACTGGGTACAAACTAGAGCTCTCAAGCTAAAAATGCCTTATCCTCGTTACGGAATTCTTCCGCCGAGGGAATCTGTCATGTACTTCATGATGGAAACTGAAAAGCTTCAGGTTACTCTCAACAAAGTTCAAAAGGAGAGAAGGTCTTGGAAGAACAAGTACCGCACCCTCGATGTAGAGTGCATCAAAATACAGCAATTACTGAAAGAGAAAGATGCTCTGATTGAAATTTTGGAGCAACATGCTGTGGATAATCAGGATAACCAAAGGAATTTGCTCGCTCTTTTCACTTGGCAAAGGAATGACAACCCGACAACGGCCCAAGAGCCCCGGTCAAAGAAAAGGAAGATACCAGAATCAGCACCCGATTTCTCTTCAGAGAGGACTCAGGACCCATTAGTTTAGGTTTCTGTTTCTGCACCTTGTAATCTACTGTATTTCCATTTCTGTAATCCTTTGAATTCAATAAAAAGGGGTTTCCCCACCGTTTGATATTTGCAATCTAATTGTCGAAGTTTATTTTGATTAAACCAAAAAACAATTAATATAATCATTGCATTCATCATTCTCACATCACGAATTCTTCTTACATACGAATCTCACGTTTGTGTCTCGGTTCTAGAGTCAAACTGTCTCATTCGTATAATACTCAGGCCAATCGTCAGAAAAAGTTGGATGATCTTGAGGAAGAAAACAGAGAGTTGAAAGAAGAGATCGACGCTCTGAGAGAGGATATGAGAAAGCTTCGTAACGACATGCAAGCCATGGCAGAAGCTCAGCTACAAAGAACTATGATCTCAGAGATCACCTCAACACCCATAGTGGAGAAGTATGATCCTAGGTATCAAATACCGAAAGATCGTCCTTGGGGCATGCCTGTTAACTATATCCCGGAAGGATATGTTCCGTCGATCACTGAAGATCAGGGAATCACAACAGAAGCCGCTGGGCCTGAAGGTTACAAACTTTGGGAAAGCGAAGATGCCAGAGGCATGCTGAAGACTCCTGAAGGTTACAAACTTCGGGAAATGCCAAGATTCGCTACCGTAGTCACGGTACCACCCCCTGTGGTGCACACTGTCCCGGAAGGACAGATTCCACAGACACCTTCTGGTAAGAAGGAAACTATGTTTGATAGAATGGAGGAATTCCAGGAGCAGTTCTTGGAAATGCAGAAGGAACTGCAACCCATTCGCGGTCAGGATCTATTTGGAAAGGACGCCGCAGATCTCTGCTTGGTCCCAAATGTGAAAGTCCCGCACAAATTTCAAGTGCCCGACTTTGAAAAGTACAAGGGTAACTCTTGCCCTTAAAACCATCTGGTGATGTACGCTCGGCGGATGTCAGCTCAGACGGAAAATCTGGACCTACTGATTCACTACTTTCAGGATAGTTTAATCGGTGCCGCACTCAAATGGTACATGGGTTTAAATCGTGCTACGATCAGCACTTTCAGAGATCTTGGTACTGCCTTCGTTCAACAATACAAATACAATTTGGACATGGCACCCGACAGAGATCAACTCAGATCAATGTCGCAAAAGGACAAGGAAACCTTTAAGGAGTATGCTCAAAGGTGGCGTGAAATTGCCGCTCAAATTTGTCCAACTCTTGAGGAAAAAGAGATGACAAAGATCTTCTTAAAAACCTTAAGCTCATTTTACTATGACCGAATGGTTGCCAGTGCACCCAGTGATTTCACCGAGATGGTGGGCATGGGCGTACGTCTTGAGGAAGCCGTCCGAGAATGACGTTTGGTAAAAGACGCTGGATCGATGAGCGGTACTAAAAAATACAGTAGTGCTCTCCCTAAGAAAAAAGAGCAGGATATTGGGAATATCTCTCTCGGAAAGCAAAGGCGATGTTATCAGCCGGTAGCAGTTGTAACTCCTGCTATCAGCCCTGCGCCTATTCCTACGTATCAACCTCAGGTTGCGCAGAACCAACCTGATCAGCAAAGGACACAACAACCTCTTCAGCTGGCTCATCCTCTATATAATAACAACCGTACAACACGGCCACCAGGATTTGATCCTATACCCGTGTCGTACGCAGAGCTATTTCCATTACTGCTAGCCAAGGGGCACATTCAGACTAAATCTCCTCTTATAGTACCAAAAAATCCGCCTTTTTGGTTTAAGGTGGATCAAACTTGCCCTTATCATCAAGGAGGTCCAGGGCATAACATAGAGACTTGTCTCAATTTCAAGTCCGACGTGCAAAAACTTGTTAGGAGCGGGGTCTTATCCTTCAAGGATATGAATCCTAATGTTCTTATGAACCCGCTACCTCAACACGAGAAGGCTGCAGTCAATTTGATAGAAGGAGAGACTAACGATGTCTATCAAATTCATGATGTACTCTTGTTGAAAATCAATTTGGTCAAGATGCATTGTAGACAGAGTGGATATGGCCATGTGCCACCTCATAACTATCATCAGTGTGATGTCTGCTCTAAAAACAATCAAGGATGTTCTGTGGTGCAAGCAGCTCTACAGGAACAGATGGATCTCAGATGGATCCAAGAGCACCGAGTTCGTGGAGTTAACATGGTCTACACGAATTCTAACGTCATTCAGAACCACGATATCCGTGCAATGAATGTCAACTTGGTGGCGATGCACTCAAGGCAAAGCCAGTATCGTAATCTGCCGTGGCACGATTACAGTTCCTGTCTGATTTGCTCGGTAAACAAACAGGGATGCTCTTTCATACAGGAGGCCCTCCAGCGTCAGATGGATCTTGGATGGATCCAAGACTACCATGATAGGAATTCCTATCAGATCAATATGGTTCAGATCTTTGATATTTGCGTGATGAATACCAACCTGGTAGAGTTACATGCTGAACAGGTCCGACTCGGATTCTTAATATCACATGACTATCAAAGCTGTAAAGCGGGTTGTGAAAACGATCGAGGTTGTACCCTTGTCCAGGAGGCACTTCAGCACTTGTTAAATCACTGGTGGATGCCAATTTATATGGATAAAGATACTCAGCAGATTAGTATCAATAACAGAAACCCCACTCGGCGTCAGAGTCAGGATGTCCGATCTGTGGAAGCTAACCTAGTGAGGGTACATTGTATTCAAAGTGGGCGTGGCCAGGTGCCACCACACAACTATGAACGTTACGGCGTCTGTTCGGAAAGTAACCAAGGGTGCTACTTTGTGAGAGCAGCTCTGCAGGGTCAGGTAGATCATGGAGAGATTCGCCCATATCCAGGTTCTGGACCCATCAACTGGACGCCGAACTACCTTGCCGAGCAAGTTGAGGATGTTGTCATGATCTCTGGTTATCATAGGACCAAGGATGTTTTTGCCATTATCCCTCTACTTGACGAATCTAAAGTTCCCAACCGTGAACGGATCGAGATCACTTATGATGGTTAGAAAAATCAGAAGGTTCCCATAGTCATCTATCTGCCGGGACCACTACCGTATGAATCAACTAAGGCTATCCCTTACAAATACGGTGCAACGACAATTGAAAATGGAAAGGAAATTCCATTACCCTCCGTTGTGAATATTGCAGACATTAGTCGAGTAACATGGAGTGGTAGAATCTTCAACCGAGGGGTTGGGGAACCTAACAAAGAAAAGGAACTTCAGACAGAAGCTCCTGATCTACCAGTCGGTCAATCCAGTAATCCAGACCTTTCGAAAAACAATGATGAGATGCTGAAGCTCATCCAAAGGAGTGAATACAACATTGTTGATCAATTGTAACAGACTCCTTCAAAGATCTCGGTATTATCACTGTTACTCAGTTCAGAAGCGTATAGGGAGGCTCTACAGAAAGTCTTGGAGCAAGCCTTTGTGGAACAGGATGTAATAATCAGACAGTTTGATAGCATTGTCTCTAACATCACTTCCTGCAATAATTTGGGATTTAGTGATGAGGAATTACCCGAAGAGGGTCGCCGTCATAACATGGCACTCAATATCACAGTTAACTACGAGGACGATGCTTTAGCCAGCGTACTGGTAGACACAGGGTCAGCCCTGAATGTTATGCCAAAGTCCACTTTGATGCAATTATCATTCAAAGGTGCTCCGATGAGAATCAGCGAGGTCGTCGTCAAAGCGTTCGATGGATCCAGAAAAACAGTTATCGGCGAAGTTGATCTTCCTATAACTATTGGTCCTCATACTTTCCAAGTCACTTTCCAGGTCATGGACATCCGGGCAACGTACAGTTGTTTATTAGGAAGACCTTGGATACATCAGGCTGGAGCGGTCACTTCGACCCTCCACCAAAAGCTAAAGTTCGTCAAGAACGATCAACTTGTCACAGTTTGTGGGGAACAAGCCTTGCTTGTAAGTAACTTGTCATCATCTATTGGTATAGAACCCGAGGAGGTCATTGGAACTCATTTCCAAGCACTGTCGGTGAGCAAGAACAATCAGTTCAAAGGAGGAACATCGATTTCCTCATACAACAATGCTATCAAAGCGGTCGAGAGTACCGATACAACAGGATGGGGACAACTTGTCATTCCTACTAGCAATACAACAAAGAAGGGTCTTGGTTTTTCTGTAACCTGTACCCAGACAGCTGCCAACGATGAAAGTCTTCATCCCTTTTGAAACTTCTTCCACAGTGGAGGTTTCCTTCACCCAGTGTCCCAGGCAGTACATGCTATCAATGAGGAAGATCCCTCCGACACAGATGAAGAATGAAAGTCCTATCTTAACGAGGACGATTATATGTCTCAGGAAGAGGTGCCTATACCATTTTGCTTTCCTACACAAAGTCTGAGATTTATACCAAGGTCAGACGTCGAAATGATCTATGGAGATTGTGATCCTGAAGGATGCCGTGCTCCGCCAAATTCATTAGAGGAAGACACTCTGATGAAAGACAACTTTGACCACAATTACCATGACCCAATGGATGGTTTGCCAATGTGGCAACCTTATCCAGGAAACTTGGGGCAAGAGAGTCAGCCGAATAATGAAAATTAGCTGACCATCATTGAACAGAATACCTGTGTCCCCACCATGTCATGGGATCAACACTCAGGTCATTCAGACACTACTCAACATGAAGATGAATTTGCAACGTTTGCAGGACTTGAATTCATTAACTATGCTTTTCCTGAGGTTAACGTCATCGAGAGAGATGACTCCTCCAGTTCCAGAGAAGTGTGGGACACCTTGGGACAACCGAGTGGAAAATACGACTATATGGTCAAGTACACCGCTCCCGAAAGCTCTCGTATCAGGCTCGAAGATATCCAGCCTACTGGATGGGGAGATACAGCTGAGAGCATAAATACTCTGCAAAATGCAACAGAGGAATTCTCCTACGACAATTTTGCCTGGGAGACAGATTCCAATGATCCCGCTCCACCAGAAATCAGCGTCATTTCTGAAGACAAATCAAGGAAGGTGCCAGACTTTGTGATTCACCGAGGAGTTTGCCGCCAATGGGTTGCCGTCGAGGTTTCGAGGGCCGTTCACCAGTCAAAGTAATTGCCGTCCTTTAACCTTTCACCCTGCCCAGGTGAAACAGATGTTTTGATAGGGCTCGCTTTCTGTAAATTTCCCTCTTCGCTTTGCCCAAAGCGACAGAGTTTTGTTTTATAGGGCTGTAGTTTCAAGAATCGACTTGTTCATTAATAAAATAACGTCGTTCTGTAATTTCCGCATTAATTGATGTTTTCTCTTTTTGCTTTTTCAGAAAATGGTAATCCCAAAAAATAATTAAAAATAAAAACAAGTAGTAATAAAAAATAATACACTGCACACACTTGCATTTTCTCTATCTCTTCTAAACACGAATCATCACGTCATGCAGATTGCTTGTTTTAAACCCCGTTGAAACATACGATCCGATGCCTTCTCCCAACTTTGAGTTCCCGGTATTCGAGGTTGAAGAAGAAAATGACAGCGAAATTCCAGAAGAGATCTCCCGACTACTCAGACAAGAGGAAAGGTCCATTGAACCTCACAAAGAACCGTTGGAAATGGTAAACTTGGGTTCAGAGCAAGAGAGAAAAGAAATTAGGATTGGGGCACTGCTCAGTTCAACTGCCAAAGAGAGTTTGATAAAGCTTCTCAAAGAATTCCCCGATGTATTCGCTTGGTCCTATCAGGATATGCCAGGTTTGGATACCAGCATCGTGGAACATCACTTACCATTGAGATCGAAATGTCCACCAGTAAAGCAAAGGTTGAGACGTACTCATCCGGACATGGCCATCAAAATCAAAGAGGAGGTGCAGAAACAGATTGACGCGGGTTTCCTCGCTACGTCTGAATATCCTCAATGGTTAGCCAACATCGTACCCGTTCCCAAAAAGGACGGAAAGGTCAGAATGTGTGTCGATTACAGGGATCTGAACAAGGCAAGTCCAAAGGACGACTTTCCTTTACCACACATTGACATGCTGGTAGATAGTACAACAAAGTTCAAAGTATTCTCCTTCATGGATGGATTCTCGGGCTATAACCAGATCAAAATGGCGCCGAAAGACATGGAGAAAACTTCATTCATTACCCCATAGGGTACCTTTTGTTACAAGGTAATGCCGTTCGGTTTGAAGAACGCGGGGCAACCTATCAAAGGGCCATGACTACTCTGTTTCATGACATGATATATAAGGAAATTGAGGTATATGTCGATGATATGATTGCAAAATCAAAAACAGAGAGTGAGCACGTTGAACATCTGTCAAAATTGTTCGAACGTTTAAGAAAGTTCAAGCTCCGCTTGAATCCCAACAAGTGCACCTTTGGTGTCCGTTCTGGGAAACTCTTAGGGTTCATTGTCAGCCAGAAAGGAATTGAGGTTGATCCTGACAAGGTCAAGGCCATTCAAGAAATGCCTTCTCCGAAAACTGAAAAACAAGTCAGAGGATTCCTGGGACGTTTGAACTACATCTCCAGATTCATATTCCTTATGACCGCCACATGTGCGCCGATTTTCAAATTACTAAAAAAGAACCAGGATTGTGTTTGGACAGAAGATTGTCAAACCGCCTTCGACAGTATCAAGGAATATCTGTTGAATCCGCCGATTCTATCTCCTCCAGTGGAAGGAAGACCACTGATCATTTACCTCACAGTCTTGGAAGACTCAATGGGATGTGTACTTGGCCAACAGGACGAAACCAAACGGAAATAGTCTGCCATTTACTATTTGAGCAAGAAATTCACCGATTGCGAAACTCGGTACAATATGCTTGAGAAAACTTGTTGTGCTTTGGCTTGGGCAGCCAAACGTCTTCGACAATACATGATTTGTCATACTACATGGTTAATCTCAGAAATGGATCCAATCAAGTATGTTTTCGAAAAACCTGCTCTCACAGGAAGAATCGCCCATTGGCAGATGTTGTTATCAGAATATGACATAGAGTACCATGCTCAGAAAGCCGTTAAGGGAAGTATTTTAGCTGATCATTTGGCTCATCAACCGATTGACGATCAGAAATCAATCGGGTTTGACTTCCCAGACAAAGATGTCATGTATCTAAAAATGAAAGATTGCGATGAACCGCTACCCAGTGAAGGGCCAGAACCAGGTTCCCAATGGGGACTTATCTTTGACGGAGCAGGTAATCATTACGGAAACAGAATTGGGGCAATCATTGTTACCCCTCAGGGTACCCATATTCCTTTCACTGCCAGACTTACGTTCAAATGTACGAACAACGAGGCCGAATACGAAGCTTGTATTATGGGTCTCGAGGAAGCAATTGATTTAAGGATAAAAAACTTAGACGTATATGGCGACTCAGCTCTGGTTATCAATCAGATAAAAGGACATTGGAACACGTACCAATCAGGATTGATTCCTTACAAAGACTACGCAAGAAGATTATTACCTTTCTTTAACAGAGTCGCGTTTCATCATATCCCTCGTGAGGAGAATCATATGGCTGATACATTAGCCACTCTCTCTTCCATGATTAGTGTAGGTCAATGGAACGACTTACCTAAGATCGACATAATGCGCCTCGAAAGGTCCGCTTACATCTTCACGATTGAAGCAGTCATAGACGACAAACCTTGATATCACGATATCAAATGCTTCCTTCAGAAACAAGAGTACCCACATGGGGCACTAAGGAAGGACAAAAAAACCCTCAGAAGATTGGCTGGAAACTTCTTCCTGAGCGGTGACACTCTCTATAAGAGAAATTTTGACATGGTCTTGCTCCGATGCGTCGACAGACCAGAAGCAGACATGCTTATGAAAGAAATTCATAAAGGATCCTTTGGCACTCATGCCAACGGACACACAATGGCGAGAAAAATTTTAAGAGTAGGGTACTATTGGTTGACAATGGAATCCGACTGCTACAAGTACATGAGGAGGTGTCACAAGTGTCAGATATACTCCGACAAAATTCATGTATCGCCATCACATCTCAAAGTTCTTTCTTCCCCATGGCCTTTCTCCATATGGGGAATCGACATGATTGGCATGATTGAGCCCAAGGCTTCAAACGGACATCGGTTCATCCTGGTAGCCATTGACTATTTCACCAAGTGGGTCGAAGCAGCATCATACGCTAATGTAACCCGACAAGTGGTGGTCCAATTTATCAAAAACAATATCATCTGCCGTTATGGTGTTCCAAGCCAGATCATTACTGACAATGGATCTAACTTGAACAACAAGATGATGAAAGAGTTGTGTGTGGAGTTCAAGATCGAACACCATAACTCATTTCCCTACCGACCCAAGATGAATGGGGCAGTAGAAGCGGCTAATAAGAACATCAAGAAGATCGTTCAAAAGATGGTTGTAACCTACAAAGATTGGCACGAGATGCTACCCTTTGCTCTTCACGGTTATCGCACATCTGTCCGCACTTCAACAGGGGCTACCCCTTTCTCTCTAGTATATGGCATGGAAGCAGTGCTCCCCATAGAAGTAGAGATCCCATCAATTCGAGTACTGATGGAAGCTAAGCTCACTGAAGCTGAATGGTGTCAAAGTCGACACGACGAACTCAATCTGATCGAAGAGAAGCGAATCACGGCACTATGCCATGGTCGGCTATATCAACAGAGAATGAAGAGGGTGTTCGACAAAAAGGTCTGACCCCGCATCTTCAGGAAAGGAGACCTTGTGCTCAAGAAGATACAATCATTTCTCACTGATTCTCGGGGCAAGTGGACTCCGAATTATGATGGCCCCTACGTGGTCACGAAAGCTTTCTCAGGCGGCGCCTTGAGACTCGCAACCATGGACGGAGAGGAATTTGCCTACCCCACGAATGTTGACGTAGTCAAGAAATACTTCGCCTAAACTAAAAAAAAAATGTCTCGGTGGATTGAAAACCCGAAAGGGCGGTCCAGGCAAAAGTTAGAGACATAAAAAAAAAAAATCATCCTGATGGATTGGAAACATCACAGTACAATCCAGGAAAAAGTTAGGGATAATGGCAAGTAACTATGTTCAACAGAGGCAGGTCCCTCAGTAGCAGTTACACCATCCATCGGAGGAAAACTCCATTCAAGGTCATCTTCGACAGAAGCTCAGGATGCCCCGAATTCAAAGTTGGTAAAAGGATAACGGTCGTTACGTTTCAACGTAGCCCTTTTCCCTGTAAATTACCATTTTCTAACTTTGTATATACTCAATGGAATCACGCGTTTTGCTGATTTCCATCCTATCAATAAGATTTGAGCCCTTGTGCTTTTGTTTGTAATTCTTGTTTGTTTTAGCTTTACAGAACGACGTTGTTAACATGATTAACGATTCTTGAAATAAAACAAAAATGAATTTACTCGTTAAAACTTTTTCTGCTTTTAAAATAAAGACGACAATTTCTTTTGACTGTTGAACATCAGAAGAACATCGGTTGCTTCTCCAGAAGTAATCGAACCTCAAAGTGCAGAATCAAAGTGCTCATTCTAACCCAGTACGCCTGAATGAAGGGATCGACTGTGTCAGAGACCTTGTTTCGTCTAACACACCTCGGTCGAGTTCTTATCTCCTAAGCCCGATCAACGGTATTCCCCGCAGGGACTATCTCTCCTAAGCAAGGCGGAATTGCTATTCTGAACCAACGGTACTTCTTCGCCTCGCGATGGCCGAGTATCCAGTCGTGTTCACCTGTCAATTTGTATGTCGCGTCAGTTTTGTCAGCATAAACATACATACATCATGCATTATTGATTTACATTCACATTTCATATTGCATCACTATCACTCTAGTCGGCCTTGTCCCCTAGTGATAAAAGTCCTCTCAGTCGAGTTGTCAGCCCTTTCCTCGTCAAGAAGTGGTACGTCTGAACAATCTCTCTCCTCCAGTTTTACTTCTGGATTGAAGTGGGGTCCTCGACCACTTTGATAACTTGAACCTCTGAAAGACCAGAGAGCCCTCAGTTAACATCACTCTTCGCCATTGAAGATGATATCCTTATTTTCCCGGATTAAAGAAAATCCCGAGAGAAAGCCTCCTAAATCAGAGATTCGGCAGTACGGCAGTTTTTCTCCGAAAAACCCACTGATGAAACGGTTATCGGCACCTCAAAATTGGATCACATCATATGGCATTTCTCCGAGAAGATCTCCGAGAAAAGTATGTTGTAAAGACCCCAAGCAAATGAAGTCTCTCAAGGGACTCGCATTCCCCAAGTAGAGTCAACAAATGGCATCTCCAACAGAGAAGTTTGTACACCTCTACAACTCAGACGACTGGGTTCCCCAGCAAGTCTGACATCAAAACTTTTTCCACTCAAATGGCATCTCCCCAGGAAAATTCGGCGAGAAGTTTGAGGGAAAGCCGCTACGAATAGCGTCCCTTGTCAGTAAAGTTTATTGACGAAAGAAACTAAGACCAGTTCCTGTGTAGGAAACCAGGATCGAGGGGAAGTTTATTTCAGAAACTGAGACCAGTTCCTTGGTAGGAAACCAGGATCGAGGGGAAGTTTACATCAGAAACTGAGACCAGTTCCTTGGCTAAAGACCAGGATCGAGGGGAAGTTTACCTTTTCTAAGCATCATTGCTTAGCTAAAGAAGATGAATACGTAAGCTACCATTCATAACCACCATCAAAATTTCGGGTATTCCGATATTTAATCCTCTTGCACCCCGAATGCCCGAATACCTTCGTCATTCACACCTTCGTGTCCAAGAAGATTAAATAGGGGCACCTGTCATACCCCAAATTTTGACCACTAAGATGTCCCATCATTGTACAAATCATCATCACAATATGGAGGAACCATCATACTTCATCAGTCTCTCTAAAGATGGGTGAGCATTCACCACAATCAAAATTAGGGTTTCAAGCCCTCTCTGAGTGCTTAGACAAAGGATCAATCAAGGAATGACATGATTTTCAACTTGTATAACCTCTCAAACATCCACAATGGATCAAAAGGACTCCCACTTCAAGGATTAAGCACAAGGTTGCTCCCTTCTAGGTGGATTAAGTCTCAAGATCGACAGTGTCACCAAATTAGGGTTTTGGTCGACCAGGGCCTCCAGATGGAAATTTTTCATCTGGGAACAAGCCAATGATCCAAGACCTAACCTAATATACTCCATGGAACCTCATGGACCCAATCATCAAGTCAATTTTGCCTCAGGGGATGCATTCATCAAAAATCAGGAATTAGGGTTTCTTGACCTAATTCACCCCTAAGTTGACTTTTGGTGCAAATCATGAGCCAAGACCTCAAGAGAGGGTTTGAGGGTCTCTAATTAACTATATTAATCCATTTGGAATAATGGATTAATCCAAGAAGCTTGAGCAACAACTCTCAATTTCATCTACACCACAATTAGGGTTTTAAGAGGAAAGTCAACTGTAACTTTGACTTTTGACCAGGACATACTCCCAAACCCTAGGACATGCATCAATATACCCTATGAAACCCATGAAACATGTACATCAAGTTTAATTTAGGTCAAGGACATGATTTCCTGAAGAAATGCACAGTTTGGAATTCATCTGATAAAAAGTCAACTGTGCACAAAAGTCAACTTTGACTTTTTGAGATTTTTCACCAAAATGGATTTTTAACCCTAAAATGATGTTAATGTACGATTTGAATCATCATTCATCAATAAAAATCAAGAAAAGATGGATAACTTGTAAAAGGGGTAACCATAAAAACTTTGAAAATTTTCTAAGTTAAAAATAAAGTGGCTAGTGTACCAACTTTGGAGGGTCATAACTCCTAAACCACAAGGCCATTTTTTCCCATCCAAAGCTTGATTTGTAGATCTCATTGCCCTATACAAAAACTTCAACTAGATCTAACTCCAATTCATTGTGGATTTTGAGCTATGAGTGAGCCAAAATGGCTGAAAATATGAAAGTACACCATTTTCCAACACTTAGAAAAAATTCTGTCCAAGACAGATTTTGTTGAAACACCAAAACTTGTGAGATCTTTTCACATAGATGCAAGCTGAATCAAATCCAAAGTTAAACATCAATGTTGTTGCATATGTTGCCAGGAATTCAAAGAGCCTAACAGCATGAATTGATTCAACTTGAGCCAAGAGAAATCCATGCCCAAAGTCATGCTGCTGCAAGCTGTTTTGGAAAAATCAGTTTGCATGTTTGCTTGCCACACACGATTTTGAACCAAAAACTGAGGATCAGCATGCCACATGTATTCAAACCAATCACATTGCATCTAATCCAAATGATAAATATGAGTTAAAAAGCCAAGGAATCTTCCAACTTGAAATTCATCCACTTTGGCACATTTTGCCTTGAATTCAAAGTGCATTAATGTGGAATAGTGCATTGTCAAGCTAGCTACCCTACTCAGTCAAATTCTCTGATTAAACAACAATAAAAACATCTGAGGAATGTGATTTTGGTCAAGGCATAGCCCTGCTCTTGGGAATGGCTAGCTTGCCTTGCTTGAGAAGAAATCCTCCAAGCCAATCCATGCAAATGTGGTCTGATCCAGCAGCCATTCACTATTCCTCCAAAACAAAAGTTGATCACCTATAAATAGAGGTCCCAATGGATCATTCAACTCACACCAAAGCCAGTTACAGCACTGCTTTCTCTCATTCTTCCTTAAACCTCAAGTTTTTTGGCTTATTGAGTAACCACTATCGGGTTTTGAGTTGCAGCCTTAGGCAATCAATTCCAATTGCTCAAACACATCACATATGATGTATTTGAGGTGTCCAAACACTTAAACACTGACTGTAACACCTCAGGCTCAAAATCACCCTTCAACCAAGCCATTATGCCTCAATTATGCAGGTGGAGGTCTCCAGCTTGACCCAAAGAGTTTCAAAGTGTTCCAGAGCTTGTAACACACTCCATAACATCCATTGAAGCTGTAGGGATAATTAATTCACGACTGGAACAAAGTTTGTGCAGAGTTCCATTTCAGCTTGCATCAAGGTAAGCCTCAAAACTCAAACTCCATGATCCATGCATATTTCCTCGCATGATATTTTTGCCAATTGCTTGCCATCATATGCTGATTGTTTTCCCTCAGAAAATTTGATCATTGCACTCATAATCATGCCTACTCGATTGCTTTTGTAAAATTAGGGTTCATACGGCCACAATGATATAATTTGTTATACACTGAAAATGAATAAAATTGGGTATTGCCATCTTCTTCCTTGTGAAAAAACGCATGAGTTTGGTGTTTGAATGATGTCCAATGGTTGAGAGATGAGTGAGATATGGTGCTTCATGCACGAGCTCGAGGAAGAAGATGGCCATGGCGCCATTCTTCAGGTTTTCCAACTAAGTTTGATATATATTTTTCACTTGCCATGTTATATTTGAATTGGCATTGCGCCCCAGCGGTTCATCAGCTGGTTTTGTGTGTATTGGCAAGCGAGAGGTCTGGGGTTCGAATCCCCCTCTCCCCAGACTTCTTTTTATCACTTGTTTATTTTATTTTTTTCATATTATTATTTTTAATGATTTGAAAAATTAATAACTCCTTCAATTTTTATCATTTTTTATTGGTTCATTTTGCAATAATTCACAAAAATGTTGAAATATTTTATTCCACCAAAAAATTAGATTTATATTATTTATTTAATATAATTAGTATTTTGTGAATAAATTCATTTTTAATTGTTTTTAAACATTCTAAAAGTGAATATTTACTTTGAAAATCAAAACCTAATGAGTTTAAATATTCCTTGTGATTATCCCTCATTTTTTTCAAACCTTAAACAAAATCATAAATGGATTATTCAAATTTATTTTGTATTTTGTTTGATTTTCTTTAAGTATTTACTTTTAAAGATTAAAATTAGGGTTTTTGATTAATTCAACTTTCAAAATTGATTTTCAAATACACTTGGGCCTCTAATAGAGTGTAAGACCCAATCCTTTTTTGACCAAACCATTTTTTGGGCCTCAGTGAATTGTATAAGTCCCGATACCGTAAAAAACAAACGGCGCGATCGTCGCCTTTTGAAAAAATAACCTTCTGGGCCTACCTTCGAGTAGTAAGACCCATCTCTTTTTCTTTAAGCTTTTTTGGGCCTCTATTAGAGTGTAAGACCCAACACCTTTGTACAGAAAACATGTTGGGCCTCATTCGTTGTATAAGTCCCTCTGTACATTTTCAAATAAACGGCACGATCGTTGCCTTTTCAAAATAACCCTGGGTCTACCCTCGAGTAGTAAGACCTATTTCTTTTCTTAAAACTCACTTGGGCCTCTATTAGAGTGTAAGACCCAATCCCTTTTTAACCAAAACCATTTTTGGGCCTCAGATATTGTATAAGCCCCTCTGCGTTAAAAGAAAACCTCGGCGCGATCGCCATTTCAAACGGAAAAATCATCTGGGCCTACCCTCGAGTAGTAAGACCCATCTCTTTTTCTTTAAACATTTTTGGGCCTCAGTCACTTGTATAAGTCCCTCTGTACAAATTCAAATAGTGCGCTCACTGATAAAACCCTGGGCCTCTCCTTGAGCTGTAAGCCCCAAATCTCTCCTTTTCAAAGCACTTTCTCCTTTGATTTTGAATATATTGTTGTTTTCAATCTTTCCTTGTTGAACAACTAACCAAACAGCATGGAAGCTCTACAACCGAGTAAGTGGTTATTGCTTTCATTTACCGCTTTCATATATATATAACAGTATTGTGGGGCTGTTTCACTGTAAGTCTTCTTTCATAAACTTATATCAACTGTGTAATAATAGTATAGATATTTAGAGTTTCCCCGGCAACTACGTCTAGCATTAAGCCCGTTGATCACTCTTAGAAATAGTCTAAACTAGATCCCCATAGGATTACCAGACACAGTCTTCCCTCCTCTTGGGGTTAAACAATATGGAGATATGAAAGACAGCATTCTCTGTGAACCCTTTCATAGACTGTCACTCATAGAAGTTATCAAGAAACTCTATTCCCCAGAGGTGATCTTTTCTCCGTGAATGGCATATCTTGAGTTTCTTCCAAATTCTCGGACTTTCCTGGCTTGATCCATTCTCGGTGAATGGCATGTCTTGAACTTCTCGGGGGTTGGGGACCCACAGGCTTCTTAAAAGCACTTGTCAAGAAGCTCTACTCCCCAGAGATGATCTTTTCTCCATGAATGGCATCTCTTGAGTTTCTTCCAAATTCTCGAACTTTCCTGACTTGATCTATTCCTTGTGGATAGCTTGCCTTGAATTTCTCGGGGTTTGGGGTCCCATCGGCTTCTTAAAAGCAATCGGCCTCCTCTTGGGCATCGTACAAGGACCCACAGGCTTCCTAAAAGCAACTCCGCCTCCTCTTGGGCGTTGTACAAGGACCTGCCGGCTTCTTAGAAGTATTCACAGCCTCCTCTTAGGCTTCCTATAAATGATTTCTTCCTCCGAGAATGATAGCCTCCTATTGGGCTTCATACAAGGACCACTCGGCTTCTTAAAAGCTTCCAGCCTCCTCTTGGGCTTCGTGCAAATTGTCCCGACGGCCTCCTAGAGGTATAGGAACATAACTTAGTCATCTGCATAGAACAGTCCTTTCAAAGAGTTTACTATTGTTTCTCAAAGCATAGTACAAAAGATGAAACTCTAGACTTGGACAGTCTAATCTCCTTGAGTCTTAAAGACATTCTCAAGCACCCTTCAAAAATAGGAAGAAAACCCGTAGACTTGGACAGTCTCAATACCCTTCGGATTTCCCGCTTCCTTAAAGAATAGGAATAACCCGGATCCTTGAATCAAATCCATGAGTACAGTGTTGCTCATATAAGAACTGTTTTTCTCTTTAAAATCGGTATACTGGACCTGTTATTTAACTGAAATAACATTTAGCCTCTCTCTCAGGCTTTGTACGAGACACATAAGAGACTCCCTCGTTGAGTCAATTACCCCTTTCGCCTCCATCTCGCGCTTTATACGAGATACAAAAAGGTTCTTATTGAGCCAAACAAACAACAGCCTCCATCTCGGGCTTCGTACGAGATACAAAAAAAAAAAACTCTCTTGTTGAGTCAATTAGCCTTCATCTCGGGCTTTATACGAGATACCAAAAGATTCCCTCGTTGAGTCAAAACCTTTTAGCCTCTCTCGGTCTTTGTACGAGACACATAATAGCCTCCTCTTAGGCTTTGTATAAGAAAACCACTGGTTGATCCGATCCACCTTTTAGCATCAAAGCTGTGCCTCATTCACAGTATACAAACATCAACAACTCCTTCCCTTTCTTCTAATCGCTGTAGCGGCAAGCCTCTAGATCATCTACATCCATGCCACTGTCCCTCTTTTAGCATGAGAAATTCCTAAGGAAAGATGGCATTGCTCTACACTAAGTTAAAGTCTTCTCCTTCAGGTTAAAATCTCCTATAAAGGAAATTATGGCATTGCCGGATTCACACATCCCGGTTAAAGTAATCCTCCTTTACAGTCAGTCACCCAACAGTTGTGACATACAACCCCCTCTTTAGAGATGACAAATTCTCTCTAAAGTCAACACCTTTAGCTTCACATCTTGGGCTTTGAACAAGATACAAATCACCTTTTGCTTCACGTCTTGGGCTTTGAACAAGACACCAAAAACAACCATTTCCTCCCATAGAATAGGAGGAACTACGAACGCTCTGATTTCCCTGTTTCGGTAAACGGGAATACGTAGGCATAAGATTGAAAGAAAAATCTTAGCGAGCACACTAAACAAAAACCCAAAATCCCATACTCTCATGTATCTATCAAAAGCATCAGTCCTAACATCCTAATCCTCGTTCCCCGCCAGAAAATCCAAGAAAGAGAGAAAACCGTATTGGCGAAAATACAAATAACTAGTACAAAGGCCCCCCCACATTGATAGCATTCGTAACCTAACAGACCGCTGTTTAAACTCAGTATGCAAAGCAGGGTTAATTGGAGACATCTATTTCCCTTCCTTCATCGGTTTTAATAGGATAAAAAATGAATCGACCTGTAGTAAACTCAACCGCAGAGTGCGACCAGCGCTTAAGAACCGCGTCCAAAATCGCTCGCTACAGCCCCACGGTGGGCGCCATTTTTCTGTAGCGAGCGATTTTGGACGTGGTTCTTAAGCACTGCCACTCTGGGTTACTACAGGTCGATTCATTTTTTGTCCTATTGAAGCTGATGAAGGAAAGGAAATAGATGTCTCCAACTAACCCTGCTTTGCAAACTGAGGTCAAACAGTCAAAACTGTTGGTTTACAGATGCGATCACTGTGGGGGGCCTCTCTTAGGTTATTTTGGTTGAATTTCGACTTTTGGTAGGGAATACAGACTCAGATATTTTGGTGGATATGTGAGGATTTGTGACCTGAGGTTTTTTGATGTGGTGTGCTCGCTAAGATTTTTCTTTCAATCTTATGCCTACGTATTCCCGTTTATCGAAACAGGGAAATCAGAGCGATCGTAGTTCCTCCTATTCTATGGGAGGAAATGGTGTTTTGGTGTCTTGTTCAAAGCCAAAGACGTGAAGCTAAAGGTGGTTTATATCTTGTTCAAAGCCCAAGATGTGAAGCTGAAGGGTCTATTTGTATCTTGTTCGAAGCCCAAGATGTGAAGCTGAAAAGGTGTTGGCTTTAGAGAGAATTTGTCATCTCTAAAGGGGTCTGTTTGTCACAATTGTTGGGTGACTGACTATAAAGGAGGATTACTTTAACCGGGATATGTGAATCATAGAAATGCCATAATTTCCTTTATAGGGGGTTTTAACCTGAAGGAGAAGACTTTAACTCAGTGTAGAGCAACGCTATCTTTCCTTAGGAATTTCTCATACTAAAAGAGGGACAGTGGCGTGGATGTAAATAATCCAGAGGCTTGCCGCTTACAGCGATTAGATGAAAGGAGTTGTTGATGTTTGTATCCTGTGAACGAGGCACATTTTTGATGCTAAAAGGTTGATTGACTCAACCGGGGTTTCCTTATGCAAAGCCTAAGAGGAGGCTATTGGCCTAACCAGAGGGTGTTTTTTGTATGTGTCTCGTACGAAGCCCGAGAGGGAGGCTAAAAGGTTGACTCAACAAGGGAGTGTTTTTATATGTGTCTTGTACGAAGCCCAAGACTGAGGCTACAGGGGTCGACTCAACAAGGGAGTCTTTTGTACTCAACAAGAGAGTGATTTTGTATCTCGTACGAAGCCCGAGATGGAGGCCAAAGGATGATTAACTCCACAAGAGAGTCTTTTTGTATCTCGTACAAAGCCCGAGATAGAGGCTAAAAGGTTATTGACTCAACAAGAGAGTCTTTTTGTATCTCGTACGAAGCCCGAGATGGAGGCTAAAAGGGTTGTTGTTTCAGTTGAGTGACAGGTCCAGTAGGTTGGTTAAAAGAGAAAATCTGTTCTTATAAAGAGATTGATTAAAGGTAAGGCTATGCTTTGGGATTGATCAGAGGATCAGGGTTATTTCCTGTTCTTTAAGGAAATGGGGAATCCAGAGGGTATTGGAGACTGTCCGAGTCTACTGGTGTTTTTCCCTGCTTGAGAATGCCTTCGAGACTCAAGGAGATTAGACTGTCCAAGTCTAGAGTTTTATCTATTGTATTATGTTTAAAGAAACAGTAGTAGTACATTCACGGTAGAAAGATCTAGACTCTTTGAAAGACTGTTCTATTGAGATGACTAATTTCTGTTCCTATACCTCTAGGAGGTCGTCGGGACAATTTGTACGGAGCCCAAGAGGAGGCTAGAAACTTTTAAGAAGCCGAGGGACAATTTGTACGAAGCCCAAGAGGAGGCTCTCTTCCCGAAGGAAGAATCCGTATTCGAAGCCTAAGAGGAGGCTGTGAATACTTCTAAGAAGCCGTAGGGTCCTTGTACAATGCCCAAGAGGAGGCGGGGGTGCTTTTAGGAAGCCTGTGGGTCCCCAAACCCCGAGAAATTCAAGACAGGCTATTCACAGAGAATAGATCAAGCCAGGAAAGTCTGAGAATTTGGAAGAAACTAAAGAGATGCCATTCACGGAGAAAAGATCATCTCTGGGGAGTAGAGTTTCTTTGACAATGTCTAAGGGTGACAGTCTGTGAAAGGGTTCACCGAGAATGCTACCTTTCACGTCTCCATATTGTTTAACCCCAAGAGGAGGGAAGACTGTGTCTGGTAATCCTATGGGGGATCTAGTTTTGTCTATTTAAGAGTGACCAACAGGGCTTATTACTAGACGTAGCTGCCGAGGAAACTCTAAATATCTATACTAGTATTACACAGTTGATATGAGTTTATGAAAGAAGATTTACAGTGAAATAGCCCCACAATACAGTTATATGTATATGAAAGCGGATAAAGAAAACATATAAACACTTACTCGGTTGTAGAGCTTCCATGCTGTTTGGTTAGTTGTTCAACAAAGAAAGATTGAAAATAACAGTATATTCAAAATTAAAGGAGAAAGTATTTTGAAAAGATGTTGGGGCTTACAGCTCAAGGAGAGGCCCAAGGTTTATCAGTGATCACACTGTCGTTTTGTACAGAGGGACTTATACAAGTGACTGAGACCCAAGAAATTTTCTGTACAAGGGGATGGGTCTTACACTCTCTCAAGAGGCCCAAGTGTTTAAAGAAAAAGAATGGGGCTTACAACACGAGGGTAGGGCCAGATGATTGGTTTTTTCATTGGCGATCGCGCCGAGGTTTTCTTTTAATGCAGGGGGACTTATACAATTTCTGAGGCCCAAAAAGTTTTGGTTAAAAGAGGATTGGGTCTTACACTCTAATAGAGGCCCAAAAGATTTATTTTTGTACAAGTGGTAGGGCTTACAACTCAAGGAGAGGCCCAGGGTCATTAGTTTGAAAAATGGCGATCGCGCCGAGATTTTTGAAAACGCGGTGGGTCTTATACAATGCTTTGAGGCCCAAAATGGTTTGGTTTTCAAAGGGGGTTGGGTCTTACACTCTAATAGAGGCCCAATGATTTTGAATGGGTCTTATAGCTCGAGGAGAGGCCCAAGGTTTATTTTTCAACGGACGATGATCGCGTCAAACTTTTTGAAATACAACGGGACTTATAAAATAAGTGAGGCCCAAAAATAGGTTTGTATTTACAAAGGATTGGGTCTTACACTCTATTAGAGGCCCAATGATTTTGAATGGGTCTTATAGCTCGAGGAGAGGCCCAGGGTTTGTTTTTCAACGGACAATGATCGCGTCGAACTTTTTGAAATACAACGGGACTTATACAATAAGTGAGACCCAAAAAGTTTTGTATTTACAAAGAATTGCGTCTTACACTCTATTAGAGGCCCAAAAGTGTTTGAAAAAGTTTGATGAGAGTTGAATTAATCAAAAACCCTAATTTGTTTTCAAAATGTATTTTAATTGAATAAAAAATTCAATTAAAATGATCAAAATTGTTTAACATGTGGAAAACAAATTGTGATCTTAGATTAATGTTTCAAAAATCATGTTTTGACCTACAAAATGATTAGAAACCATAAAAATATGAAAAATCAAGAAGGAAAAAATATTTTAAATGTAAAAAACAATTAAAATATTAATTCTTTGCAAAAATATCAATTATATGAAATAAAGAATATTTTTGGGATTTTTTTGGTAAAATAAAATATTTTAACATTTTTGTGAATTATTAAAAAAAGAATTAACTCAAAATCATTAAAACTCAGAGAGAAATTAATTTTTGAATCAATTAAATAAAATCACAAAATTCAAATATTCAAATTTTCAAAAAATGGCGCCAAGAACAAGGGCAAGAACACGCGCCACCCTATGTTTCCGCAGATTTGCATTTTCTATCCAATCTCACTGAATACTTGATTATATCATGCAATCTACATATCAATCTACTCGTTTTAACCTCACGATCATGTCTATGGTCTTTAATTTCATTTATTTTTAACATGGAATAAGAAATCAAAGAGAAACCTCAAGAACCCTAATTTCTGCATGAAGGCTCAGAAATTCCACACACGATTCAAACAATGCAATTGATTGAGGGAAAACATTCCATGCATGATTATGAACATATGGCCAAATTATTGTGCAGCAAAAATTGCATGGATCATAGAGTTAGAAGAGCTCATGCTTACCTCTTGTAGCTGGTGATCGTGTTTTGTGTTAGAGGTGTTACAGCTAGGTTCCAATGATCTGGATAGCTTCCCTAGGAGCCATGGAGTGTGTCTGGATGCTTGGAATGGATTGAAATGATCTGGAACTTGAGATGGTACCCCAACTGCAAATCTGTCAAGAACTTGAGCAACTGGCTGGTGATTTTGTAATTTTGGTGTTTCAGATGTTATGTGAGTGTTTGGATCACTTCTATGTGATGTTTATGAGGTGTGTGTGTGATTGGTTTGATTGGAAAAGCTCTCAAACTCAAAACCCGATAGTGACTTGCCTTAGAAGGCAAAATTGGAGTGAAAGAAGAGATTTTGAGGAAAGCATCTATTAGATGGCTTTGGTGTACTCAAACCGATCACAAATGAGCTCTATTTATAGTAGAGCAAGTTTGTTTTGCAAGCAATAGTGAATGGCAACTGCAGCAGAGGTTTGGCCAATGGTTGCACTTTGGAATCCAAGTCTCCTCTAGCCATTGACTAGAGGTTAGGGCACATGGCTGTGGTTCCCTTGGTCTTGGATAAGTCTTGACTGAATTCAGTTGCAAATGGCTCAGTCCATGCCACCTTGGTGTATGCATTGAATGCTCCAATCCAAAATTGGAGTCTTGTCCCTCTTTTTGGCAATTCTAGGTTTGGCATGCTACTTCTTGTTCCAAGGATTTTGGAGGCTTGGCTCAGTGTTTGTCCCCTTTAGATTTGATCCTCAGAAGTGTACAAAGTGATGACAAGGCTTGGAATTATCTGATTTTTCCAAATCGACCAAAAATGCAAAAATCTGCCTAGCCTTGGTAGTTTTCAGCAAGGCATATTGCCATTGTCATATCTCTTGGCCCAAGTGGAATTTGGTGATGTTCTTGGCCAATTTGGAAAACCCTCATATGATACAACAACTGTTTGATCATATTTGGTTTTGATACCTTTTCAATCCAAGTGAAAAATGCCCCTACATTTGGAAAAAAGTGAAGGCAGATTCTTACTTAGTGAAAATTTCACTAAGTGTTGGAAAAAAGTGACATTTTCACTTTTTGTGATTTTGATAATTCCATAACTCAAAATCCATGAGGAATTTGGAGGGAGGTCAGTTTTAAGCTTTTGTAGAGGGTAATGAGATCTACAAATCAAGCTTTGGATGGGGAAAAATGGCTTTGTGGTTTAGGAGTTATGATCCTCCAAAGTTGGTACCCTTGCCACTTTGTTCCATAACTTAGAAAATTTCTAAGTTTTTTATGGTTACCCCTTTTACAAGTTATCCCACTTTTCTTGATTTTTCTTGATGAATGATGATTCCAATCATACATTAACATCATTTTAGGGTTAAAAAACCATTTTTGTGTAAAATCTCAAAAACTCAAAGTTGACTTTTTTGTGCACAGTTGACTTTTTATCAGATGAATTCCAAACTGTGCGATCCTTTAGGAAATCATGTCCTTGACCTAAATCAAACTTGATGGACATGTTCCATGGGTGTTATAGGGTATATTGAATCATGTACTAGGGTTTGGGAGCATGTCCTGGTCAAAAGTCAAAGATACAGTTGACTTTTTTTGCGAAACCCTAATTGTAGTACTGATGAAATTGAGACTTGCTGCTCAAGCTTCCTGGATCAATCCATTGTTACAAATGGATCAATGTGGTATGTTAGAGACCCTCAAATCCTCCTTTGAGGTCTTGGCTCATGATTTATCCCAAAAGTCAACTTAGGGGTGAATTAGGTCAAGAAACCCTAATTCCTGATTTTTGATGTATGCATCCCCTGAGGTCAAATTGACTTAATGCTTGGGCCTATGAGGTTCCATGGAGTATTTTAGGATATGCTTTGAAGCATTGTCTCATGCCCAGAGGAAAATTTCCATCTGGAGGCCCTGGTCGACCAAACCCTAATTTGGTGACACTGTCGATCTTGAGGCTTGATCCACCTGGAAGGGAGCAGCCTTGTGCTTAATCCTTGAAGTGAGAGTCCTCTTGATCCCTTGTGGATATTTGAGAGGCTAGACAAGTTGAAGATCATGTCATTTCTTGATTGATTCTTTGTCTAAAAGCTCTGAGAGGGCTGGAAACCCTACTCCTGATTGTAGTGGATGCTCACCTATCTTTGGGGAGACTGATGAGGTATGATGGTTCCTCCATATTGTGATGATGATTTTCACAATGATAGGAAATCTTAGTGGTCAAAATTTAGGGTATGACAGTTCCCTCCCCCACACTTAAAACATACATTGTCATTAATGAAAGAACATAAATATAAAATAAGAGTGAGAGAAAGGAAAGAACACACCCAAGTAGTTAAGGTGGATAGGTGATCGCATAAACATCATTTTCCAAAGAGAGATCTTCTACAGTCTCCTCTCCCAAAGTGGAGATCTCATAGAGTAACATTGGGTAGCATCCATTGAATTTGATATTTTTGTTAGTCCCTTTGCCTTTTATTCCAGGATCAAAGAAGAATCTTCGATAAGTAAAAGTATCAAATGAGCACGTGAAAGTGATCTCCTTTTCCATAACTTCAGAGATCAAAGGATTAAGGGACTGCCTCACTGTTTTTCTTCCATTTTCAATCGAGACTCTATGCATACTCATGGATGGCCTAAAATCACGAGTGTCAACCAAGGTCCATCCAATTCCCTTCTTATGTTCCTGCAATAATTTTTCTTCTTGCTCAAATTGAAGCTTTGATGAATAATATAAATCCTCAGGAAGTGGTTCAGAAGGTGGTTGTTTGGTGGAATGTTTGGTTGGGGCAACCAGAATGTTGAGAGCTTCAGTTGCATAAACAACTTCATATATAATTTCATCTATAGGAAAAATGTCAACCTGCAAGGCAGCCTCAATCTCAACACAAACAAAGCAAAGGTTAGTGTCACTATAATAATCACATGAGTAATTATCATCAAAATTAGACAGTGATGGAAAATCAACTGAAAACAAATCAGAATAAGCTTCATCAACAATTTCAGAAGGTAACTCTTTTGGATTCACTACTATTTGGGAAGGTAGTTAGTTTGATTCATGAGCTTGCATCATGGCATTCATAGAGGTAGCAAGCTGTCCAATCTGAGTCTGTAAGGCATAAATGCTATAATCTGTTCGTTGCTGCAAGGTCTGAATGTTAGAATCTATTCGCTGCTGAAACGGGAGATTATTTATATCAATTTGCTTGATAAAGTCCTCTAGTGAAGGTCCGGAGAGTGTAGAGCACACAATATGGAATTCCTTCAGATCCTTATTCGGATCCTCACCTGCAAGACCATTAAACCTTGGCAACAAGTGTATTAAATCAGATTTCAATTCGAAAGGAACAACAACATTAGTATATTCAATACATAAACCATTATAATGAACATCAGGAGCAACAAGCTCTCTTAATATTCTTTGTTCAGTCATGTTATCAAAAGGGAGAAAAAAAATTAACAAAGAATGAGAAAGCACAAAACCAATTCAGTAATTCGACAAATGCGAAAATGCCAACAATGCCCCTATTGAGAAAAAGAGTCGAAAAAAGGAAAGCGATTAAAATAAAATCTAAAAATTCTAAAAGTATGACAAAAAATCAAATCAAATCAGAATAAATCTCTACAAAAAATTTCAATTTAAAAAAAAAAATGAAAATAGAAAATAAATAAAATAAAATAGGAAAAAGAAGGAATTTGCAATTTTCAGGGTCAAAATCATTTAGAATTCTATTCTAAAGGAGTACTGTTCGTCAATTTTTTTTTTATTTTCTATAAAATTTTTGGAGCAAATCGAAACTGCAGCTTCCAAACTTACCTGATAGGCTGAAACGCTTACCACTGCACTGCGACCCTGAAATTTAACACCCAAAAACAAAAAACAAAAAACAAAAAATCTAACAAAACACTAAACTAGAATTCTAAAATTGGCTAAAATAAACAAAAATCCCCCGCAATGGCGCCAATTTGAACCGCTGTGCACGCGGGTCAAAACAAGTAATTTTAAAAACTGTAGTTTAGCGACAATGACTCGAGTCATATCCCAAGGATTCTTGTATTGAATTAACCAACTAAATTAACAGTTTATGGGGGTTTTATATATCGATTTAAAAAAATAAGAGAAAGTAAGTGATTATCAAGTAAGCTAAAACGACTAATCCTACTGATTCGGGTTCCGACTTATCATCGGTTACCATAACACCAATCCCTAAGCGGATTCGATCCTATTTAATTATGATACCAATTAGACAAGCGCAATCAATATCATATGAATTACGTTCCTGTTTAGCGCATAAAGCATGACAGTTTAAATATTAGGCGAAGCTAACGAAGAAGTCAAGAAGCTAAGTTAACACGCGATTATAATTAGGAACATGCATACAATCGAATTTAATCAATTCTATCCTATGAACAAAAAATAGAATTAAGCAAACGAAAGCAATCAAATTAAGCAAATGACTTCATAGAAAAGAATTTAAAGGAATCGAAATTAAATTGATATTAGAATAACCTCAAAGTGATGAAACCGTACAGCAGGATTTTGCCCTTGTGAATTAGTTCTCCATTACAATCGTGCAAGGCAAAGAAAATTTGTGAATAATGTGTAAAATGAACAGTACCGCGACTGACTTCTTATACAAAAATAAGGATTTCCCCTTCTAATTCTAACCGGGTCGAAAAACCTAAAAACTGGCCCAAAACTAGTTATTCTCTAAAGTCTGAAACTTCAACGAATTATTTTATACTACTCCACTCCAAATCAGCTTTTGGCTTCAGCACAAAACTTATATCTCTTTCTCTTAGCTTTCCAACGCCTATCAGAACACGTCGATCCGATTCTCGTAGCTCATGTTTTGGTCTGCACAATGAACATGTATCAAATAACTGTTAATGCTGAAAATAAAATACGAATTTAAATTAACGGCAAAAATAAACTTAATTCTAAAATTACAAAAAAATAGTAAAATTAATAAAACAAAACATAGAAATGCCTAAGTACAATAGTAGAAGAATGTGCATCAAAATGCACTGATCAACTGCAGTCTGAGCAAGGAAGTCTTGGACTTGAGGGTCTGAGCAAGGAAGTCTTGAGCCTGAGGGACTTGAGCAAGGAAGTCTTGGATTCGTGGAATCTGAGCAAGAAAGTCTTAGGCTGCGGTCTAAGCATGAAGTCTGGGACCTGAGGGGTTAAAGCAGGAAGTCCTGGGTTGTGGGTTTGAGCAAGAAAAAGTCTTATGCTTAAGTGCATAAGCGATTGTAATCATGTTTTGATTATAGTGAAAAATATCTTGTGTTGCAAAGGGACTATACTACTATCAGTTTGGGAGGAACCAAGATAAGTCTGTGTATTCTCTATCTTTTTTTGCTTATGTTAACAATCCGCTGCAATGTATTAATCAGGATCTGAACATCAGTTTAGATTCTGAACTCTGATTAGAGGTAAAGTTAAGAAACGGAAAATACAATTTAAACCCCCCATTCTTGTGTATTTTTCTCACCTTCAAGAGAGTGATTCAGCCAAAACTCTACATGTAGGTCTTGAAACAACACATTCAATAACATCATAATCACTAAGCAAATGCATCTTAAAAATGTGCCACCTTATCTATAATTTACATTTGTCAACCGTTCTAGCACATCTCCTCCCCTGATAAGAAGTCCCTTTAATGCCCCAAGTGAGGTGCCAACTAGGGTTGTTGTTGATGTGGCAAGGCCCATTGCACAAGGACAAGAAACAACAAAAACATCTACAAATAGTTTTAAACTCAGAAGCATAGGATCTCCTTCCGGGCCCGTAATATCATTGAGCAAAACATCAGGAAATAAGTGTGTTCCAAAAAAATACCAAAATGCAAATGTTGTTGGTGACAGAGTCATTATGCTAAATACAAATGGCCATACTATTGAATCTGCAAGCCTTTGAATAAGTCTTTCACGTGATTGAGCATCCTCAACCATACGTACAATGATGAAAGCAGCTATTGAACCAAATCCCACGAGTTCATATTTGGTGACCCTTCAGACCATGAAAGAGCAACTCTCTTCTAGGTCCCAAAAAAGCGCCCAAAGCTAAACCAACTTTCACGTATAAATTATGAAGAAATTCCGAAAACGCTCCATGAGCAATATGAATCCCTAAAGAATGAAAAAAATGCAAAGGATGTGATCCACAACATAGTGTTGTTATACCTAAATTTTTAACCCTAAAATCCCATTCTCTTTTTCATTTTTGTATACAAACAAGATCACAAGCTAGGTTGATTTCTTACCCTCTCATATTTGTGTTTGCTTTTGTAGAGATCATCAAGCACCTTTTTGTGTATCTTTTTATATTTATATGCTTTATGTTTCACTAACCACAAATAAAAATACCAAAAAATATGTCTTGTATCCTTTTATTTCTGTGCAAGGTGTAGCGAGCGATTTTTGTCGGTGACGCGACCACCTTATCGCTGAAGTTTGGGTTTTCTCCTCGAGGAGAAAGGGTGCTACTTTCTGATTTCTTATTTATCCCGTGAAGCTGGAAGGGAAAGGGAAGGTATCTAAAACTAACCTTGCACATAAATGTTTAACTGAACAAACGCTTTAAGAGATTCGGGGAGTCGGGGTCAGGTTATACAATGGGTAGTTATCAATTATCCATCCTATATGTGGTTATCCACCGGATATTAGCTTTAGGTTTCACTTTGTAATTGATAGTGTTTATCTGCTGATGGGTTGGGAAAGTTTCTTGGGAAATATGAGTGAGTGAGTTGATGTTGATGTTCTTGGTAAGGTACTGGACCTAATATTTTTTATTGGTATGAAGGTGCTGGACCTAGAGTTTTTGATTATTATGCTCGCTAAGATTTCATAATCTTATGCCTACGTATTCCCGTTTAAACGAAACAGGGAAATCAGAGCAATCCTAGTTCCTCCTATTCTAAGGGAGGAAAATGATGTTTTGGTGTCTTGTTCAAAGCCCAAGATTGAAGCTAAAAGGGTATTTGTGTCTTGTTCAAAGCCCAAGATTGAAGCTAAAAGGGTATTGAGAGGGAATTTGTCATCTCTAAAGAGAGATTGTTGACTTTTGTGTGCCTTGATCAAAGCACAAGGTTGATGCTAAAAGGTTAATTGATTTGGCTAGGGGATTTCTTTATACAAAGCCTAAAAGGAGGCTGGATAAGACTGACTCAATGAGAGAGTGTTTTATCTGTCTTGTACAAAACCCAAGTTTGAGGCTAAAAAAGAGACTGAATCTTTGGGGATATCATTATACAAAGCCTAAGAGGAGGCTAAAAAAGGGTTTTGACTCCGTCGGGGAGGTTTATATGTGTCTTGTACAAAACCCAAGATTGAGGCTGAAATGGGAAATTTAACTGACTCTGGTGAGGATATTTTTTATGTGTCTTGTACAAAGCCCAAGATTGAGGTTGCAATGAGTTTGACTCTACTTGGGGGAAATTATTCCTCAAAGCCTAAACAAAGGCTGGGAGGAAATGACTCGGCTGGGGAAGATATTTGTCCTCAGTTGAAGAAAGGGAAATTTATGTCTTGTACAAAGCCCAAGATTGAGGCTAAAAGGGTTCTGACTCAACAAGAGAGTGTTTTTATCTATCCTGTACAAAGCCCAGGATTGTGGCTGAACAAGCTGGAGACTTGAGAGGAGGCTAGCTCCTACTAAGGGGAAATCTTTATACCAAACTTTGCATAAAGATAGACTCAACAAGAGAGTATTTTTATCTGTCTTGTACAAAGCCCAAGATTGAGGCTAAAAAAGGTTGACTCAACAAGAGAGTCCGAAAAGGTGATTGACTCAACAAGAGAGTCTAAGAAGTGATTGACTCAACAAGAGAGTCTGGAAAGGTGGTTGACTCAACAAGAGAGTCTGAAAGTTGATTGACTCAATAAGAGAGTCTTTTATACTCAACAAGAGAGTACTGTTGTCTCGTACGAAGCCCGGGATTAAGGCAAAAAGGGTCTTGACTCAACAAGAGAGTCTGGAAAGGTTAGCTCCGCTGGGGAGAATCATTTGTACAAAGTCCAAGAGGAGGCTGACTTCGTTGAGGAAGGATCATTATACAAAACCTAAGAGGAGGCTATCTTCTGCTGGGGATAATTGAGATCCTCAGACAGGTCCAAATGGGGAATCAACTCTTGCTGAGGGTTACAGAAGAGTTGAGATGTCAGATACCCTGAGGTTCTGATTTGAGATAGTGTTGACCCTGGTCGGGGAACTCTCATGAGAGAGGCTGGGTTTCTGCTGGAGATCGATCCAGAATGCCCGGGGTTTCTTCCTATAGTTGTAAGAAACTTGAGAATGTCTTTGAGACTCAAGGGGATTAGACTGTCCAAGCCTGCTGGTGTGGAGGAGTTTTATCTTTTGTATGATGCCTCCAAGAGGAGGGGCAAAGGCATTAAGGGATGAGAATCAACCCTAAAGTGGCCTGAGGTCTGACACTGGAAAGACTGCTCTAGCAAAGGATGACTAAGTTATGTCTTATACCTTTAAGAGGTCATCAGGGTCCTTGTATTAAACCCAAGAGAAGGCATGAGAACTTCTAAGAAGCCGAAGGGTCCTTGTACAAAGCCCAAGAGGAGGCGGGGATGCTTTTAGGAAGCCTGTGGGTCCCGAACCAAGAGAAGTTCAAGAAATGCAATTCACAGAGAAGTGATCATTTCAGGAAAGTTTGAGGTTCGAAGAAACTCAAGAGATGCTATTCACAGAGAATAGATCAACTCCAGGGAGTAGAATTTCTTTGACAATTTCTAGGGGTGACAGTCTGAGAAAAGGTTCACCGAGAATACTGTCTTTCTCTTTGTTCCATATTGTTTAACTCCAAGAGAAGGGAAGACTGTATCTGGAAATCCTATGGGGATCTAGTTTTGTTTGTATTTAAGAGTGACCAACATGGCTTTACCTAGTTCTAGACCTAGTTGTCGGGGAAAACTCTAAATAACTATACTAGTATATATACAATTGATATATGACAAGTATTTTAAAAGGTATGAAAGAAGACTAACCATGCGCAGCTTCCCACAATACAGTTATATATATTTGACATGTATTTAAAAGAATGAAAGAAGACTAACCATGCGCAGCTTCCCACAATATAGTTATATATATATTAAAGCGAGTAAATGAAAGATGTTAAAACTTACAGGTGAGCGAGCTTCCATTTTGTATTGTTAGTTGTTCAGAGAAATTAAAGAAAGTTTTGATAACAACTGTATATTTGAACCTAAATCAAAAGGGAGTTGTTTGTGGAAAAAATTGTTGGGGCTTATACTCAAGGAGAGGCCCAAGGTTCGAACAGTGATTGTACTGTTGCTTTGAATATCATATCGGGACTTATACGACGACTGAGGCCCAAAAAGTTTTGGTTAAAAGGGGATTGGGTCTTACACTCTATTAGAGGCCTAAAGTTTATTTTTGTATAGGAGATGGGGCTTACAACTCAGGGAGATGCCCGGTTTATTTTGAAAAGGCGACGATCATGCCGTTGTTTTGAAAATATACAGAGGGACTTATACAATATGTGAGGCCTACAAATGTTTATTTACAAAAGGGGTTGGGTCTCACACTCTATTAGAGGCCCAAAATTGTTTTTTTAAGAAAAAGAATGGGACTTATAGCTCGAGGAGAGGCCCAGATGGTTATTTGTTTGAAAAATGGCGATCGCGCCGAGGTTTGAAAACACAGTGGGTCTTATACGATGACTGAGGCCCAAAAATGTTTTGGTTTTCAAAAGGGGATGGGTCTTACACTCTATTAGAGGCCCAAAGTTTGAAAAAGATTGATGAGGGTGGAATTAATCAAAACCCTAATTTTGTTTAAAATGGAATTCATTTTGTTAAAAAATTAATAAAAATTATTGAAAACATGTGAAAAATGAGTGATGATCTTGGATCAATGTTCCAAAAATCATGTTTTTATTCACAAAATGATTGGAAACCATTTAAGTTTGGAAAATCAAGAAGGAAAAAATATTTTAAATGTTAAAAAACAAATAAAAATTAATTCTTTGCAAAAATATCAAGTATGTGAAATAAATAATATTTTTGGGAAATTCTTGTAAAATAAAATATTTTAACATTTTTGTGAATTATTAAAAAAAGAATCAACTCAAAATCATTAAAATTCAGAGACAAATTAATTTTTGAATCAATTAAATAAAATCACAAAATTCAAATATTTGAATATTTGAAAAAGGGCGCCAAGAACACCCAAAAACACGCGCGTGTTCTGAGTTTTGCCCAGATTTTCATTTTCTCACCAATCTCACTGATACTTGATGAAATCACACAATCCACATATCAATCTATTCGTTTTCACCTCACGATCATGTCCATGGTTTTTAATTTCATTTATTTTAAGCATGGAATAAGAAGTCAAAGAGAAACCTCAAGAACCCTAAATTCTGCATGAAGGCTCAGAAATTCCACACACGATTCATACAAAGCAATTAATTGTGGGGAAACATTCCATACATGATTATGAACATATGGCAAAATTATTATGTGAGGAAATATGCATGAATCATGAGATGACCAAGTTGAGGCTTACCTCTTGCAGCTGGTGATCGTGTTTTGAGTTAGAGGTGTTACAACTTGGTTCTAATGATGTGGGCAGCTTCCCTAGGTCCTATGGAGTGTGTCTGTATGCTTGGAGTGGTTGGAAACAAGCTGGAACTTAAAATGGTACCCCAACTGCAAGTCTGCTAAAAGCTTGAGCAGTTGGATCGTGATTTTGTGAAATTGGTGTTCCAGATGTTGCTTAAGTGTTTGGATCACTTCTATATGATGTTTATGAGGTGTGCGTGTGATTGGTTTGGTTGGAATTTCTCTCAAGCTCAAAACCCGATAGTGACTTTCTTTGGAAGGAAAAATTGGAGTGAAAGAGGTGATTTTGAGGAAAGCATCAGTTTGGGTGCTTTGGTGTACTCAAACTGATCACAAATGAGGCCTGTTTATAGTGCACCAAGTTTGTTTTGGCTGCAATAGTGTATGGCAACTGGTACAGGTCTGTGGCCAATTAGATCATTTTGGAATCTCAAGTCTCCTCTAGCCATTGACTTGAGATTAGAGCACATGCCTATGGTTCTTTGATTCAAGGATAAGGATTGACTGAAGTGTTCATCTTTGCTCTGATACATGCCACCTCTAAGCATCCATTGAATACCTCAAAACAAAATTGGAGTCTTGATGCATCTTTAGCTTTTAGGGGTGCCAAACCTATATGTAGTTCCAAAGACCTGGGAGGCTTATGGATCAGTGTTTGTTCCTCCTTGGTCCCCCCCTGAGGTGTGCAGATGGATAAACTTGTTTGTCATTTGCACAAATTGATCAAATCGAGCCCTAATGCACAATCTGCCTTGCCAAGACAGTTTGCAGCAAGGCATGTTGCAGCTGTCATAACTCCTAGCTTAGATGGAATTTGATGGAGTTCTTGGTCACTTTGGAAAGCTGATGTATCCTACTTTAATGTGATGTCCAACTTTGGTTTTGAAGAAACTTGAATTTGGTTGAAAAATGCCTCAACATTTTGGAAAAAGTGAAGCAGATTCTGACTTTGTGAAAATTTCACTAAGTGTTGGAAAAATGTCACTTTTGTGTTTTCAGCCATTTTGATCACCCCATAACTTGAAATCCATGAGGAATTGGAATGAGGTGTAGTTGACACTCTTAAAGTATGCCATGAAAACTACAAATCCATCTTTGAACCATCCAAAATGGTTGCTTGGATCTCAAGTTATGATCCTTGGAAGTTGGTACCCTAGCCACTTTGTTCCATAACTTAGAAAAATTCTAAGTTTTTATGGTTACCCCCTTTTTCAAGTTACCCCACTTTCTTTGATTTTTGTTGATGAATGATGATTCCAATCACACATTAACATCATTTTAGGGTCAAAGAACCATAATTGTGAAAAATCTCAAAAAGTCAAATTTGATTTTTTGTGCACAGTTGACTTTTTATCAAATGAATTCCAAACTGTGCGATCCTTTGTGAAATCAAGTCCTTGACCTAAATCAAACCTAATGGATGGATTCCATATGTGTTATAGGGTATATTAAATCATGTCCCAAGGTTTGGGAGCATTTCTGGGTCAAGAGTCAAAGGTACAGTTGACTTTTTCTTCCAAACCCTAATTGTGGTCCAGATGAAATTGAAACTTGTAGATCAAGCTTCTTGGATCAATCCATTATTGCAAATGGATCAATCCAGAGATGATTTGAGGGTCCCTAATACATCACATTGATCCATTTGCAACAATGGATTGATCCATGAAGCTTGAGCAACAAGTTTCAAGTTCATCTGAACCACAATTAGGGTTTCGCGGGAAAAGTCAACTGTAGCTTTGACTTTTGACCAAGACATGCTCCCAAACCTTGGGACATATTTCAATACACCCTATAACACCTATGGAACATGTCCATCAAGTTTGATTTAGGTCAAGGACTTGATTTCATAGAGGATCGCACAGTTTGGAATTCATCTGACAAAAAGTCAACTGTGCACAAAAGTCAAACTTTGACTTTTTGATATTTTTCACAATTTTGGTTCTTCGACCCTAAAATGATGTTAATGTGTGATTGGAATCATCATTCATCAAGAAAAATCAAGAAAAGTTGGATAACTTGTAAAAGGGGGTAACCATAAAAAACTTAGAAATTTTTCTAAGTTATGGAACAAAGTGGCTAGGGTACCAACTTTGGAGGATCATAACTCCTAAACCACAAGGCCATTTTTCCCCATCCAAGGCTGGATTTGTAGCTCTCATTACCCTCTACAAAAGCTTCGACTACACCTCATTCCATTTCATCATGGATTTTGAGTTATGGAATGATCAAAATCAAGAAAAGTGAAAATGTCACTTTTTCCAACACTTAGTGAAATTTTCACTAAGTCAGAATCTGCCTTCACTTTTCTCCAAATGTAGGGGCATTTTTCACTTGGATCCAAAAAATATCAAAACCAATTATGATCAAACAGTTGTTGTATCATATGAGAACTTTCCAAAATGGCCAAGAACTCCATCAAATTCCACTTGGGCCATGAGATATGACAATGGCAATATGCCTTGCTGAAAATTGCCAAAGCAAGGCAGATTTTGGAGTTTTGCTCGATTTACCCTAATTTTGAAAAGGGCAAGCAACTCTATCCATCTGAACACCTCAAGGGGGGACTAAGGAGGAACCAACTCTGATCCCAAGCCTCCCAAGTCTTTGGAACCAAAAATAGCATGCCAAACCTAGAATTGCCTAAAAGAGGGACAAAACTCCAATTTTGGATTGGAGCATTCAATGCATACACCAAGGTGGCATGGATTGAACCATTGCCAACTGAATTCAGTCCAGAATTATCCAAGACCAAGGGAACCAGCAGCCTGTTCCCTAACCTCTAGTCAATGGCTAGAGGAGACTTGGATTCTCATTGCTCAACATTGGCCAAACCTATGCAGCAGTTGCCATTCACTATTCCTTGCAAAAAAAACTTGCTCTACTATAAATATAGCTCATTTATGGTCAGTTTGAGTACAGCAAAGCCATCAAACAGATGCTTTCCTCAAAATCACCTTCTCACTTCCAATTTTGCCTTCTAAGGCAAGTCACCATCGAGTTTTGAGTTTGAGAGCAATTCCAACCAAATCAATCACACACACACCTCATAAACATCATATCGAAGTGATCCAAACACTCACATAACATCTGGAACACCAAAATCACAAAATCACTAGCCAATCTCAAGCCTTTGACAGATTTGCAGTTGGGGTGCCATCTCAAGTTCCAGATCATTTCAATCCATTCCAAGCATCCAGACACACTCCATGGCACTTAGGGAAGCTATCCAGATCATTGGAACCTAGCTGTAACACCCCTAACTCAAAACACGATCACCAGATGCATGAGGTGAGCATGAGCTCTTCTAACTCTATGATCCATGCATTTTTTGCTGCACAATAATTTGGCCATATGTTCATAATCATGCATAGAGTATTTACCCTCAATCAATTGCTTTGTATGAATCGTGTATGGAATTTCTGAACCTTCATGCAGAATTTAGGGTTCTTGAGGTTTCTCTTTGATTTCTTATTCCATGCTTAAAATAAATGAAATTAAAGACCATAGACATGATCGTGAGGTTGAAACGAATAGATTGATATGTAGATTGCATGATATAATCAAGTATTCAGTGAGATTGGATAGAAAACGAAAATCTGTAGAAACAGAGGGTGGCGCGTGTTCTTGCCCTTGTTCTTGGCGCCTTTTTTGAAAATTCAAATATTTGAATTTTGTGATTTTATTTATTGATTCAAAAATTAATTTCTCCCTGAGTTTTTATGATTTTGAGTTGGTTCTTATTTTAATAATTCACAAAAATGTTAAAATATTTTATTTTATCAAAAAATCCCAAAAATATTATTTGTTTCATATAATTGATATTTTTGCCAAGAATTAATATTTTAATTGTTTTTTACATTTAAAATATTTTTTGCTTCTTGACTTTGCAAATTTTAATGATTTCTAATCATTTTGTAGGTCAAAACATGATTTTTGAAACATTAATCCAAGATCACAATTTGTGTTCCACATGTTAAACAATTTTGATCATTTTAATTGAATTTTTTATTCAATTAAAATACGTTTGGAAACAAATTAGGGTTTTGATTAATTCAACTCATCAAACTTTTTCAAACACCATCTGGGCCTCTGCTCGAGCTATAAGACCCATTCAAAATCATTTTGGGCCTCTAATAGAGTGTAAGACCCAATCCCCTTTGAAAACCAAAAACTTTTGGGCCTCAGTCATTGTATAAGATCCACTGCGTTTTCAAAAATCCAGGCGCGATCGCCAGTTTAAAAATCGAACCATCTGGGCCTCTCCTCAAGCTATAAGACCCATTCAAAATCATTTTGGGCCTCTAATAGAGTGTAAGACCCAATCCCCTTTTTGAAACCAAAAACTTTTGGGCCTCAGTCATTGTATAAGACCCACGGTGTTTTCAAAACCTCGGCGCGATCGTCGCCCTTTTCAAAATTTACCATTGGGCTTCTCCTTGAGCTATAAGACCCATCTTTGTTCACTTTCAATCATTTTTGGGCCTCTTGAGAGAGTGTAAGACCCATCCCCTTGTACAGAAAACCTTTCTTAGGCCTCAGTCACTTGTATAAGTCCCTGTACAAAACGACAGTGCGATCACTGATAAAACCCTGGGCCTCTCCTTGAGCTGTAAGCCCCAATTTTCCTTTCAAAGCACTTTCTCCTTTGATTTTGAATATAATATTATTATCAAAGCTTTCTTTGTTGAACAAACTAACTAAACAGCATGGAAGCTCTACAACCGAGTAAGTGTTTACCCGCTTTCATTTACCGCTTTCATATGTATATAAGATCTTATTATATACAATAATGGTATTGTAGCGGGTATAGTTTAGTGGTAAAAGTGCGATTCATTCGATCAATCCCTTAATAGTAAAGGGGTCCCTTTCGTGATTCATATCACGATCAAAAACTTTATTTCTTACTTTAAGGGATTTCATCCTTTATACCTCTCAACGAGCAATTCGAGGAATAATATACATTATCATAATTTGTATACAATTTAGAATTGATTCTAAAATTATGAAACATAAGTTTTTGCAATTGATAAATAGAGTGTTTACATGTTTCGTAAAGGCCCCCTAATGAAATTTAGAAAAGGGGGCAATATTGTCCCATTAAAAAGAATGGCGACATAATTTGTTTGAAAGAACATTCTTTGTGGGACTGTTTCACTATAAGTCTTCTTTCATAAACTCATATCGACTGTGTAATACTAGTATAGATATTTAGAGTTTCCCCAGCAACTACGTCTAGAACTAGATAAAACCTCGTCTCCTTACATCCGACGTTCTCCCGGATATTTCAAACATAACCTAAACCATGAGAATTTTCTTTTACAAACAATTTTAGATAACTAGATCTAAGAAATCTCCCCCTTGAACAGTTCATATACAGAAGGCTAATGTTCCAAGTGAAACCCCTTCTGGAACTGTTCATCAGCCTCCTCTTGGGCTTAGTGCAAGGACCCACAGGCTTCCTAAAAGCATCCCCGCCTCCTCTTGGGTGTCGTACAAGGACCCGTCGGCTTCTTAGAAGTTTTCACAGCCTCCTCTTAGGCTTCGTATAATGATTCTTCCTCTGGGAAGATAGCCTCCTCTTAGGCTTCGTACAAATTGTCCCTTCGGCTTCTTAAAAGTTTTTCTTACCTCCTCTTGGGCTTCGTACAAATTGTCCCGACGACCTCTTAAAGGTATATGAACAGAAATTAGTCATCTTAATAGAACAGTCTTTCAAAGAGTCTAAATCTTTCTACCGCGAACGTACTGTCTCTTAATTTCTCTTAAGCATAGTACAAAAGATAAAACTCTAGACTTGGACAGTCTAATCTCCTTGAGTCTCGAAGACATTCTCAAGTTCCTTTCAAAAATAGGAAAAAAACACCCGTAGACTTAGGCAGTCTCAATACCCTTCGGATTCCCCGTTTCCTTAAAGAATAGGAAATAATCCCGGTCCTCAGATCAAATGCATGAGTACAACATTACCCATATAAGAACTGATATTCTCTTTTAACCAACATACTAGACCTGTCACTCAATTGAAACAGTAACCCTAGCCTCCTCTTGGGCTTTGTACAATGATTCTCCCCAGCAGAGTTAACCTTGTTAGCCTCCATCTCGGGCTTCGTACGAGATACAAAATCACTCTCTTGTTGAGTATAAAAGACTCTCTTGTCGAGTCAAACATTTTTAGCCTTCATCTCGGGCTTTGTACGAGATACAAAACACTCTCTTATTGAGTATAAAAAGACTCTCTTGTTGAGTCGATCACCTTTAGCCTCTCGGGCTTCGTACGAGATACAAAACACTCTCTTGTTGAGTATAAAAGACTCTCTTGTTGAGTCAAACACCTTTAGCCTCCGTCTTGGGCATCGTACAAGACACATACAAAAGCACTCTCTTGTTGAGTCAACCTTTTTAGCCTCTCTCTCGGGCTTCGTACGAGACACATAACAACACCCTCTTGTTGGGTCAATAGCCTCCTCTTAGGCTTTGTATAAGGAAACCCTGGTTAAGTCAATCAACCTTTTAGCATCAAAATCTGTGCCTTGCTCACAGTATACAAACATCAACAACTCCTTTTCCTTCATCTAAATTGCTGTAAGCAGCAAGCCTCTGGATTATTTACATCCACGCCACTGTCCCTCTTTTAGCATGAGAAATTCCTAAGGAAATATGACATTGCTCTAAACTGAGTTAAAGTCTTCTCCTTCAGGTTGAAAATCCCCTATAAAGGAAATTATGGCATTGCTGGATTCACATATCCCAGTTAAAGTAATTCTCCTTTATAATCAGTCACCCAACAATTGTGACAAACAGTTAAAGTAATTCTCCTTTAGAGATGACAAATTCTCTCTAAAGTCAAAACCCTCCAGCTTCACATCTTGGGCTTCGAACAAGATATAAATAGACCCTTCAGCTTCACATCTTGGGCTTTGAACAAGATACAAACCACCTTTAGCTTCATGTCTTGGGCTTTAAACAAGACACTAAAACACCATTTCCTCCCATAGAATAGGAGGAATTACGATCGCTCTGATTTCCCTATCCCGGGAATACGTAGGCATAAGATTGAAAAAGAATCTTAGCGAGCACACTAATCAAAGTCCCCTACCTCCAGCCAATCTAGCACAGTATCCCAACAAATTCCCCATGAACAATCCCGATATTTCGTTATGAACAAAATAAGCAGAGAGAGGCCCACGAACACGAACCGCATCTGTAAACCAATAGTTTTGACTGTTTAACCTCAGTTTGCAAGTAGGTTTAGTTGGAGACATCTATTTCCCTTCCTTCATCTGCTTCAATAGGATAAAAAATGAATCGACCTGTAGTACCCCAGAGCGACAGTGCTTAAGAACCACGTCCAAAATCGCTCGCTACAGAAAAATGGCGCCCACCATGGGGCCCCTCTCATCTTTCTTTCTTACAATTTAAGGTGAAAACCTTGGACAAGTCATTTTCATGGCGGTGGTCGCCACAGAAAAATGGCGCCCACCGTGGGGCCAAACAAAGGAATCTTGTCTCTCTTATCTCTCTGGGTGAAACCTTCTCTTAGGACGAGTCCTTGGGTTCACAAGGTATCACCGAATGAAGGTTCCATCGGGGAATGTCATTATTGCTAGGATCGGCCCTCACTAGGATCTTAGGTCAAAAACCTTTAAGTTGGGAAGGTACCACAGAATGGCGACTCTGCCGGGGAGCCATTTTCTGTTAGGATCATAGGATTCATAGCTTTTAGAAAGTCTAGGACATTAGGACAAATATATATACTACTTTTCCTAATTGATATCTGTGTTTATTTTTCTGCTAATGGGAATGCGTGTGATGCCGCATGTGGAAAGATTGAGTATACACCTAGGAAAAACCTCTTTTAGTAGTGCGGAAGCTATGAGAAATAGTTGTCACGCGATACTACCCTCTTCTGAGATTCTTCGAAATACATCACCTAGCACGGTTCCCGGCCCGCTGATGTTATCTCGACAAGAATCAATGATTTTGAGAGACAGGTACAAAAATCACTAGTATAAACCTTTGGGATGGGTAGAGCCTTGACTTCATGACACCGACCCTTTGACCCCATGTTTTTTCTATGTTTTTGTGTGCTGCATTCATCTAAAAAAAACATTAAGCAAAGATATTTTTTATCTTCTAGTCTCTCTTTTTCAAATTAAACTAAGACAATGATTGCAAATGTCAGAGAGAAAAGGATTACGCTCATGGATTTCGGTAGAAGAAAAACTCACAAGTATACCTTCAAGGTTCCAAAACTAGGGGATTTGAGAGGATTAGCAAGGATGATCACTAACCCTGATGCTTTCAGAGCCAATTACGGAGGTCTGCTACCTCTGTTAAGGGTCCATGTAATTGAAGGAATCCTGGAGGCACTCATTCAGTTTTACGATCTGGTCTATCACTGTTTCACATTCTCGGATTACCAGCTCGCACCAACGCTGGAGGAGTATTCTTATCTGATTGATCTACCCATTACTGATCAAGCTCCCTTTTCTGTACTGGAAGAAATTCCAAAGGATCAAATCATTGCAAGAGCAATCTATTTGGATGAGTCAGAAATCAAGACTCACATGACCACCAAGGGAGGAATCCTAGGTTTACCAGCCAAGTTTCTGGTAAAGAAGGCTCTGTACTTTTCTAGTATAGGGAACGTGACTGCTTTTGAAATCTCTTTGTTTTACTCACCTACGGGTTATTTCTGTTTCCCAACATTGATAACTTCTTCGATATCTATGCCATTAAGGATTTTCTCATTGGAAATGCCATACCAACCTTGCTCGTAGATGCGTATCATTCTGTACACTTAAGGAATTTATATAGCGGAGGAATGATCACGTGCTGTATACCCCTGTTGTATAAATGGTTTATCTCCCATTTACCTAAGTCTGCCGCTTTTTGGGATCATAAGAGTGCCTTACGTTGGTCGCAGAAAATCATGTCTCTTACCAACTCTGATATTGATTGGTACAATCGAATTTATGACGGGATCAGGATCATTGACTGTTGTGGAAACTTCCCCAACGTACCCCTCATAGGAACTAAGGGAGGAATCAATTACCATCCAGTTTTAGTTCGTCGTCAATTTGGATACCCGATGAGGCGTGTCCCGCGTAATGCTCATCTGGAAGGTCTTTTCTTTAAGGAAGGAGAAAATGATAGGGCACTAAAGATGGAACTAGTGCACGCTTGGAAACATGTTCATAAGAAAGGACGGGAGTCTCTAGGAAAACCGGACTGTGTCTCGGTGGAGCCTTATCTCCACTGGGTACAAACTAGAGCTCTCAAGCTAAAGATGCCTTATCCTCGTCACGAAGTTCTTCCGCCAAGGGAATCTGTCATGTACTTCATGACTGAAACGGAAAAACTTCAGGTTACTCTCAACAAAGTTCAATAGGAGAGGAGGTCTTGGAAGAACAAGTACTGCATTCTCAATGTGGAGTGTACCAAAATACAGCAACTGCTGAAAGATAAGGATGCTCTAATTGAGATTTTGGAGCAACATGCTGTAGAAAATCAGGATGACCAAAGGAATTTGCTCGCTCCTTTCACTTGGCAAAGGAATGAAAACCCGACAACGACCCAAGAGCCCCGGTCCAAGAAAAGGAAAGTACCAGAATCAGCACCCGAGTTCTCCTCAGAGAGGACTCGGGACCCATTAGCTTAGGTTTCTGTTTCTGCACCTTGTAATTTACTGTATTTCCATTTCCGCAATCCTTTGGATTCAATAAAACGGGGGTGTCCCCCACTGTTTGATATTTGCAATCTAATTATCGAAGTTTATTTTGATTAAACAAAAAAAACAATTAATATAATCATTGCATTCATCATTCTCACGTCACATATTCTTCTTACCTACGAATCTCACGTTTGTGTCTCAGTTCTAGAGTCAAACTGTCTCATTCGTACAATACTCGGACCAATCGTCAAAAAATATGGATGATCTCGAGGAAGAGAACAGAGAGTTGAAAGAAGAGATCGACGCTCTAAGAGAGGATATGAGAAAGCTTCGTAACGACATGCAAGCCATGACAGAAGCTCAGCTACAAAGAACAGTGATCTCAGAGATCACCTCAACGCCCATATTAGAGAAGTATGATCCTAGGTATCAAATGCCGAAAGATCGTCCCTGGGGCATGTCTGTTAACTATATCCCGGAAGGATATGTTCCACCGATCACTGAAGATCAGGGAATCATAGCAGAAGCCGCTGGGCCTGAAGGTTACAAACTGCGGGAAAGCGAGGATGCCAGAGGCATAATGAGGACTCCTGAAGGTTACAAACTTCGGGAAACGCCAAGATTCAATGCCGTAGTAAAGGTACCACCCCCTGTGGTGCACACTATCCCGGAAGGATAGATTCCACAGATACCTTCTGGTAGAAAGGAAAGTATGTTCGATAGAATGGATGAATTCCATGAGCAGTTCCTGGAAATGCAGAAAGAACTGCAAGCTATTCACAGTCAGGATTTATTTGGAAAGGACGCCGCAGACCTTTGTTTGGTCCCCAATGTGAAAGTCCCGCATAAGTTCCAAGTGCCCGACTTTGAAAAATACAAGGGTAATTCTTGCCTTCAGAGTCATCTGGTGATGTACGCTCGGCGAATGTCAGCCCAGACAGAGAACCAGGATATACTGATTCACTACTTTCAGGATAGTTTAACCGGTGTCGCATTAAAATGGTACATGGGTTTAAACCGCACTACGATTAGCACTTTCAGAGATCTTGGCACTGCCTTCATCCAACAATATAAATACAATTTGGACATGGCACCAGACAGAGATCAACTCAGATCAATGTCACAAAAGGATAAGGAAACCTTTAAGGAATACGCTCAAAGATGGCGTGAAATTGCCGCTCAAATTTGTCCACCTCTTGAGGAAAAAGAGATGACAAAGATTTTCTTAAAGACCTTGAGCTCATTTTACTACGACAGAATGGTTGCCAGTGCGCCCAGCGACTTCACCGAAATGGTCGGCATGGGAGTGCGTCTCGAGGAAGCCGTTCGAGAAGGACGTCTGGTCAAAGACACTGGGTCGACAAGCAGTACTAAAAAATACGGTAGTGCTCTCCCTAAGAAAAAAGAGCAGGATATTGGGAATATCTCTCTCGAAAAGCAAAGGCGATGGTACCAACCAATAGCAGCTATAACTCCTGCTATTAACCCTGCGCCTATTTCTACGTATCAACCTCAGGTTGCTCAAAGCCAACCGCATTCGCAGCAATTTCAGCAAAGGATACAACAGCCTCTTCAGCAGGCTCGTCCTCAATACCACAACAAACGTACAACGCGGCCACCAGGATTTGATCCTATACCCGTATCGTACGTAGAACTATTTCCATTACTACTGGCCAATGGGCATGTCCAGACTAAGTCTCCTCTTACAGTACCAGAAAATCCGCCTTTTTGGTTTAAGGTGGATCATACTTGCCCTTACCATAAAGGAGGACCAGGGCATAACATAGAGAGCTGTCTCAGTTTCAAGTCCGATGTATAAAAGCTTGTTAGGAGCAGGGTCTTATCTTTCAAAGATACGAATTCGAATGTTCTCACAAACCCGTTGCCTCAACACGAGAAGGCTACAGTCAATTTGATAGAGGGAGGGTCTAACAACACCTATCAAATTCACGATGTACTCTTATTGAGTGACAACTTGGTCAAGATGCATTGTATACAGAGTGGATATGGCCATGTGCCACCTCATAATTATCACCAGTGTGATATCTGCTCTAAAAGTAATCGAGGATGTTCTGTGGTGCAATCAGCTCTACAGGAACAGATGGATCTCAGATGGATCCAAGAGCACCGAGTTCATGGAGTTAACATGGTTTATACGAATTCCAGCATCATTCAAAACCACGACATCCGTGCGATGAATGTCAACTTGGTGGCAATGTACTCAAGGCAAAGCCAGTATCATAATCTGCCATGACACGATTACAATTCTTGTCTGACTTGCTCGGTAAGCAAACAGGGTTGCTCTTTCATACAAGAGGCCCTCCAGCGTCAGATGGATCTTGGATGGATTCAAGAATAACATGATAGGAATCATTATCAAATCAACATGGTTCAAATATTCGATATTCGCTTGATGAATACCAGCCTGGTGGAGTTACATGCTAAACAGGTCCGGCTCAGGTTCCTGGTATCACATGATTATTAGAGCTATAAAGCGGGCTGTGAAAACGATCAGGGCTGTGCCCTTGTCCAGGAAACACTTCAGCACTTGTTGAATCACTGGTGGCTTCCAGTCTATATGGATGAAGACACGCAACAAATCAGTGTGGTTGACGGGAATCCTACTAGATATCAAAGTCAGGATGTTTGGTCGATGGAAACAGATCTAGTAAGGTTACACTGTATTCAAAGCGGACGTGGCTAGGTTCCACTACACAACTATGGGCGGTGTGGAGTTTGCTCAGTGGATAATCAAGGATGCTACCTCGTGCAAGCAGCCTTTCAAAGTCAGTTGAACTGCAAAGAAATTCAACCATGGTAAAGTTCTGGATCAGTCAACTATCTCGCAGATCAAATCGAGGACGTCGTTGTAATCTCTGATCATCAGAGGACTAGGGATGTTTGTACCATTATCCCTCTACTTGACGAATCGAGAGTTCCCAACTCGGAACGGATCGAAATTACTTACGATGGTCAGAAAAATCAGAAAGCTCCCATAGTCATCTATCTACCAGGACCGCTACCGTATGAATCAACTAAGGCTATCCCTTACAAATACGGTGCAACAACAATTGAGAATGGAAAGGAAATTCCATTACCCTCCGTCGTGAATATTGCAGACATCAGTCGAGTAACACAGAGCGGTCGAATCTTCAACCGAGGAGTTAGAGAACCCAACAAAGAAAAGGAACCTCAGACAGAAGTTCCCAATCCACCAGTCGGTCAATCCAGTAATCTCGACCGTTCAAAAAATAATGATGAGATGCTGAAGCTCATCCAAAGGAGTGAATACAACATTGTTGATCAGCTGTTACAAACTCCTTCAAAGATCTCGGTATTATCACTGTTACTTAGTTCAGAAGCGCACAGGGAGGCTCTTCAGAAAGTCTTGGAGCAAGCCTTTGTGGAACAGGATATAACAATTAGACAGTTCGATAGCATTGTCTCTAACATCAGTTCCTGCAATAACTTAGGATTTAGTGATGAGGAATTACCTGAAGAAGGTCGCCGTCATAACATGGCACTCAACATTACAGTCAACTGCCAGGACGATGCTTTAGCCAGCGTACTGGTAGACACAGGGTCAGCCTTGAACGTTATGCCTAAGTCCACTTTAATGCGACTATCATTCAAAGGACCTCCGATGAAAACCAGCGAGGTCATCGTCAAAGCATTTGACGGATCCAGAAAAACAGTTATTGGCGAAGTTGACCTTCCCATAACTATTGGTCCTCATACTTTCCAAGTCACTTTCCAGGTCATGGACATCCGGGAAACATACAGTTGTTTATTAGGAAGATCTTGGATACATCAGGCTGGGGCAGTCACTTCGACCATCCACCAAAAGCTAAAGTTCGTCCAGAACGGCCAACTCGTCACAGTCTGTGGAGAACAGGCCTTGCTCGTAAGAAACTTATCTCATCTACTTGTGTAGAACCCGAGGAGGTTGTTGGGACTCAGTTCCAAGCGCTTACGGTGAGCAATGAGAATTAATCAGAGAAAAGAACCTCGATTTCCTCATACAAAGATGCTATCAAAGCGGTCGAGAATACCAATACAACCGAATAGGGGCAGCTTGTCATTCCTTCTGACACTAAGAAAAAGAAAGGTCTTGGTTTTTCCTCAACCTGTACCCAGATGGCTGCTAAAGATGAAAGTCTTCATCCCATTCAAGATTTCTTCCATAGTGGAGGTTTCCTTCACTCAACATCTCAAGAAGTTCATACCATCAACGAGGGAGATTCCTCCGATACAGATGAAGAATGGAAGTCCTATCTCAACGAGGACGGTTATACGTCTCAGGGCGAAACGCAGACTCCCTTTTGCTTTCCTGCACAGAGCCCGAGATTTATACCAAGATCAGATGTCGAAATGATATACAGAGATTGTGATACGAAAGGATTCCGCCCTCCCCCAAACTCATTAGAGGAGGATACTCTGATGAAAGACAGCTTTGACCCCGACTACTATCGCCCGATGGATGGCCTGCCAATGTGGCAGCCTTATCCCGGAGACTTGGGGCAAGAAAATCAGCTGAACAATGAAAATTAGCTGAGCATCATTGAACAGAATACCTGTGTCCCCGCCATGTCATGAGATCAACACTCAGGTTATTCCGAACTTATCCAGTACGATGATGAATTGGCAAAGGTTACAGGACTAGAATTCATCAACTACGCTTTTCCCGAGGTCAACGTCATCGAAAGGGATGACTCCTCAAGTTCTAAAGAAGTGTGGGACACCTTAGGATAACCAAGTGGAAAATTTGACTTCAAGGTCAAGTACACCACTCCTGAAAGCTCTCGTATCAGGCTCGAAGACATCCAGCCAACTGGATGGGGAGATACAACTGAGAGTACAAATACTACGCAAAATACAACTAAGGAATCCTCCTACGACAACTCTGCTTGGGAGACAGATTCCAATGATCCTGCTCCACCAGAAATCAGCGTCATTTCTGAAGACAAATCATGGAAGGTACCAAACTTTGTGATTCACCGAGGAGTTCGTCGCCAATGGGTCGCAGTCGATGTTCCGAAGATCGTTCATAAGTAAAAGTAATTGTCGTCTTTAACCTTTCACCCTGCCCAGGTGAAACAGATGTTTTGATAGGGCTCACTTTATGTAAATTTCCCTCTTCGCCTCGCCCAAAGCGACAGAGTTTTGTTTTATAGGGCTGTAGTTTCAAGAATCGACTTGTTCATTAATAAAATAACGTCGTTCTGTAATTTCCGCATTAATTGCTGTTTTCTCTTTTCGCTTTTCTCAGAAAATGGTAATCCTAAAAAACAACTCAATAATAAAAACAAGCAGTAAAAGAAAAATACACTGCACACACTTTTGCATTTTCCCTCTATCTCTTCTAAACACAAATCATCACGTCATGCAGATTGCTTGTTTAAACCCCATTGAAACATACAATCCGATGCCTTATCCCGACTTTGAATTCCTGGTATTTGGGGCTGAAGAAGAAAATGACGACGAAATTCCAGAGGAGATCTCTCGACTACTCAGATAGGAGGAAAGGTCCATTGAGCCTCACAAAGAGTTGCTGGAAACAGTCAACTTAGGGTCGGAAGAAGAGAGAAAAGAAGTCAAGATTGGGGCACTGCTCAGTCCAACTGTCAAAGAAAGTTTGACGAAACTTCTCAGAGAATTTCCCGATGTGTTTGCTTGGTCCTATCAGGACATGCCAGGGTTGGATACCAGCATCGTGGAACATCATCTACCGTTAAGATTAGAATGTCCGCCAGTAAAACAGAGGTTGAGGCGGACCCACCCGGACATGGCCATCAAAATCAAAGAAGAGGTACAGAAACAAATTGTCGCGGGTTTCCTCGCTACGTCAAAATATCCTCAATGGTTAGCCAACATCGTACCAGTTCCAAAAAAGGACGGAAAAGTCAGAATGTGTGTCTACTACAGAGATATGAACAAGGAAAGTCCAAAGGATGACTTTCCCTTACCACACATTGACATGCTGGTAGACAGTACAACAAAGTTCAAAGTTTTCTCCTTCATGGATGGATTCTCGGGCTATAATCAGGTCAAAATGGCGCCGAAAGACATGGAGATAACTTCGTTCATTACTCCATGGGGTAATTTTTGTTACAAGGTAATGCCATTCGGTTTGAAGAACGCCGAGGCAACCTATCAAAGGGCTATGACTACTCTGTTTCATGACATGATGCACAAGGAAATCGAGGTATATGTCGATGATATGATTGCCAAATCTAAAATAGAGGAGGAGCATGTGACCCACCTGTCAAAATTATTCGAGTGTTTGCGAATGTACAAACTCCGCTTGAATCCCAATAAGTGCACGTTCGGTGTCCGTTCAGGGAAACTCTTAGAGTTCATCGTCAGCCAGAAAGGAATTGAGGTTGATCCTGACAAGGTCAAGGCCATTCAAGAAATTCCTTCTCCGAAAACTGAAAAGCAAGTCAGGGGATTCCTGAGACGTTTGAACTATATCTCCAGATTCATATTCCTCATGACCGCGACATGTGCGCCGATTTTCAAATTACTCAAAAAGAATCAGGATTGCGTTTGGACTGAGGACAGCCAAACCGCCTTTGACATTATTGTCGTACCTCAAAAAATACGATCCTTGCGATTGACGCGGAAAAAACATTGTTCGAAACAAAGTCGCCACCGAACTTTATTTATCCCAAATGAGGGAAAGGAAAATATTGATAAAATCTTTAAAGGATAAGAAAATGGTCATCGCAACCAAATTCGGGTTCGGGAGTCGGTTACGCAAGAGGGAAGGTATTAACACCCTCTACGTCCGTTGTACTCAACGGGAACCTCTTGATTCGATTCGTGAGAAATGTTAGCTTGGTTTGTTTGTTTTCTTCTAAGGTAGATATTGTTTTCTAAGGGGAAAATGGGTGGTTTTTTATTAGTGTGCTCGCCAAGGATTGGGGTCCTTGTGCCTATGTATTCCCTCGTGTAATGGGAAAGTCAGAGCATTCGTAGTTTGTGGGACTACGATTGGTTTGTATTTCTTAAACGAACGAGTGTTTAATTCGCATTCTAACTGCTAAACGCTGGCTTGTCTGCTCGTCAAGGGAGGCTGAAGCACTAGTTCATATGCGCGGAAGAACGGACTAAACAATGTTCTTTATGAAAAGTTGTTTGAATTGGATTAAGTGTGTTAAAGATTTGATTGAGAAAAAGAGTTTGACTTGCGTGTGTATTTTTTAGGGTTTTGGTTGCATGAGTAGTGTTTGGTTTGTTAGGTATTTTAGAGGAAGAATGACGATTATTCGATAAACGAGACATCGGCCTCGCAACCAATTAATCGGGGCATTACTGAGATGTTAGATCTCAACGACACCTTTTTCATTCTATTAATTATGAAATCGTGTTTGTTGGACAATGGGCTTCTTTGTCCATGTAATTAGGGAAAGTGTTTTAGGAACGAAAGATCGAGACGAGCACAACTCAAAGTGTGCGCCTCAAGAGCATTCGTTCAAGGGCCCAAGAAGTGCTAGACCTCAAGAGTCCACTACTTTCATAATTTAATTAGAAAAAGATTTTGATTTGACGTGTTTTTAATTAGACGTGTTAATTGAATTAGGGTTTGAATGAATTAAGTTTTAAGGAGGATCAAGTCTTTTAGAAATGGAAGACGGAACGAACACAACCCAAGGCGTGCGCCCCAAGAGCGATCGTTCAAGGACCCAAGGAGTGCTAGACCCCAAAAGCCCACTACTTCCATAATTAATTGAGAAAATAGTTTAGACATATTAACCTAAGTAGTTTGTAATTAATAAAATATTGTAAACATTAAGGAAAGTTTTATGATTTAATTTGATTTAACAAAACAGTTAGGAGTTTAAGGAAAGTTTTATGATTTGAGAAAATATTGTATTCTTAAGGGTTAAATGTTCTTTGATTAGAATTAAATATATTAAGTGTTTTAAAATGATTAAGATGTAAATGGATTATAATTTTTAATTTAATAATTGTAAAGGTTAATTATATTTTAATTAAGCAAAAGATTAATTGTTTTAAGTATTTTTAATGAGCGAAAGATGGAATGAACACAACTCAAAGCGTGCGCCTCAAGAGCGTTCACCCAAGGACTCAAGGAGTGCTAGACCTCAAGAGCCCACTACTTTCGTAATTAATTAGAAAAAGATTTTGAGTATTAACCTAAGTGTTTAAGATTTTAGTGTAATTAAGAAAATATTTGTAAAGATTAAGTAATGTTTTAAGATTTAATTTGATTTGAGAAAATTATTAGGAACTTGATTAAATTAAGAATTTTAATTTGAGAAAAAAGTTGTATTTTTTTAGAGTTAAGTAAATAATGTTTTTTTTAAATGTTATTAAAAAATAAAGCAGTATTAAAACTTAAAAAAACAATAAAATAAAAAGAAAATAATAGGGGCCAGGGTTACATTGTAAGATGAGGGTGTGATTAACCAGGCCCATTAACAGAGGAAGCCCACACGCTGGTGGGGGTCTAGCGTAGACCCTTAGGTCAACGTTGGCCTGGAGCGAATCTGGGACGTTGATCATTCAGAGTCAACCCTTTGACTCTTGATCCAAAGGCCCTAAACCCATAGAACATGGTGTGTCTGCATAGAAGGGAGCGCGTGGGATTCAAAGAAAATGTAGCAACCGGTGACACTTGTCACCGGTGGGTGAAGACACCCAACCACCCACCAAACCAACTGTTACTAAGCCAAAAAGGAGAGAATGAGATCACATAACCTCAATTTTTTTCCTCTCTACACGTTTGCCTCTCTCTAACTCACTCTTAAAAGACCTACCGGAAACCTAGAAACGGCCAGAGAAGCGGCGGCGCACGGCGGCCGCCACCGTCTTCTCCGGCGAAACCAACGCTAAACCAAAAAAAATCTACACATACCTCTCATAATTTTCCATCCTCTTTCCAAATACAGTACCTATTTTTACCAAAACTCACTCAATCCCTCATATCGACCCTATTCTCAACTTACCCCTAATTCTAAAACAGACCACAAACAAGCAAATCAAACAAGATTTAAGTTATTCAGCAAGCAATAAGCAAGATATTCAGTTCTAAAGGTCAGAAAGAGTTTCGAAAACTAACCCTTGAAGAACAGCTCTACGAATGCGCTCAGGTACTTGGCTTTGAATCCTCCTTCTTTAAGCTTGCTTCCTTTTTCCTTCTACTTGCTTTTTCTCTTCTGAGTGTAAGGTTTTTTCTTGCTACTGATGAGGGGTTGAGCTCAAAACACACTCAAATTCTAAGGATGAATCTGAGAGCCTTCTACAAGAGCTTTTGAGTGAGGTTTTTGTGGTAATATTTTAGTAGAGTTTCGATAGGTTTTTTCTTCTTAGTTTCTTTTTTCTTTAGTTCTTCTCACAGAGGCTTTAGGGTCATTATGGTATGGTGATGAGTGAACCAGCAGAGAAAATGAAAGGTAGGTGTGGTGGTGATTTTCGACTGGTATGTTGTGTGGTTAATGGAGGGTTGAAGGAGAGCAGAGGCGATGAGATGATGATGGTGCCGTTGTTGTTACTTTGGTTAAGGTTGAAATAGGTTTTCAGTCAGAAGGTAAAGGTTGGAGAATAATGAAAACTTGAAGGAAGGTTATTCGAGCTTGGTGGTGGGAGATATGGTGTTGATGATTTTGAGACAAAGAAGGGTGATTCAATAGCGATGATGATGAGTTCGTGAATGGTTTGTGTGGAGCAGCTGTTTTAGTGGTGAGATGATGGTGGAATAAGTTGCAGGAGGTTTATTGTTGATGAAGCAGAGGAATGGGTTTTCTGAGTTAAAGGTTTTTCATACGGTTATGGAGGAAAGGTTTAGAGCTCCCCCCTCGATCTGTTTGTGTCTTCTGATTTATATTAAGAGAAAAATGTTTTAGTCTCTTAGGATTGAATCAAAAAAAGTTGTAACTGGGTGAAATAAGAATGATGCAGAGGAATCAAATCTATTACAATATGCTTTTGCCTCATTTGTGTAATTTGCTGATGTACTAGGCTGATGTATAACATTGACTCAATTTTTAATGAAAATCCTGTTATGACCTTATTTGGTGCAGCAACTTGTTACTCCTCTTATTGCAAATTTTCTTGGTTATGCCTTAGTTGAAACAAACTTGTCCTACTTTCTCTTTTTTTTTGAAAATTGGTTGATTTTTGACATTGTTTTGGGCATGGCTTGGACTGGATTCTTTTTTCTTGTTTTGTTTTGCAGATGGGTTGCTGGTTGTTGATGATGCAGGGTGTAGGTCCACGTTTGGAATATTCATGCCATACAGGTTGTGAACTCATTTTCCTGTGTTATGCGCTTGTGACTCATTTCATGGTCTCTTGTTACTGAGTATTTGCTGCAGATTCATTTTATGGTTTTGTGGAATGTAGCTGATGCGTGGAGGACAAAGTTGGGGTGATGGTAAGGCACCAAAATGAAGGCTTATTTAGTTAGTTGGTGTATGGAATCCTATAGTGACTCTATGGTTGCAGCATGCTTTATTGTTGTGTGTTGACCTTATGTACAGACTGCGTGGGTCCTTGGAATTGTTTTTCTCTATATGTGCAGTGGCTGTGGTGATGCTTTTTTTACTGCATGTACAAGTTGCTGTTGTGGGACCTGCTAAGTTAGTTTTGCCATTTGTTGTTGGCTTAATGCTTTAGCTGTGGGAAAATTAACCATAACCGTATCACAGCAGTGGAATAATAGTGAGAAGCCAATGGGTCATGTGCGAATTCATTTTACTTTAAGGCCGCGGGTTTTGTGTGGTGTATGGATGGAAGTGTGGACCGTTGGTAGGCATTGTGTGGTGTCCTCTTGTAATGACAAAATTGTGATTGGCTCTTTTGTAATGAACTTTATTGTTGGTGAACTTTTATATGTTTTTGATTTATTGTAATGAATTTGATTTTAGTGCAAGTGGGTTCTTTGGATGGATTACGGACATTAGGAAATATGGGTTAAAAAAAAGAGTTTAGAAACTGGTTAGGAAAAAGTGATTTATGAATAAGAAATTGAAAAACGAGAAAATATGAATGAGTTGAATATCTAAATGGATAGTGGATTTATGAGATAAACATGAAAATTGAAATTGGTTAATAAATGAACATGAAATGCGGTTATGGATTGAAAAAGGATAGTAGAAATTAGAAAGGATTAGACATAAATTTGGATTAAAATGGATTTAAAAGTTGAATGGATATTGGTAAGTAGTATGGATATAAATGGATTATAAAAATGGATATTTGGAATTTAAATGGAAATAGATTTAAGAAAGAAATAGATTTAAAAGTGGTTTATGGATACGTGATCAATGTGAATGGATAATGAAATTGATAAAAATATGGACTAAAATATGGATAAAAAAATGGAAAATGGAAATGAATATTGATGAATGGATCGGATATTGTTGATAATGGATTCGAAATGAATTGTCATGAATTAATCTCAACCTCAATGAACTTCACTGTACGAAAACCTTAGCAAAGAATGAACCATTCCTTGATGAAGCGTTTGACCCATCATGACCTGATAACTTGAACCATACACCAACCGACTTGCACTGGCACAAAACCCTGCTGACTTCTGACAATTCTCAACCATGAGACATCTGAGTTAAACACAACCTTGATTAAGAACAAACTCTTGTCTGACCAATGAACCTTAACCACTTCAACTCGACCTTGTGTACCCTGGTTTTGGACAACAAGCAGGAGAAACATTTTTTTTTTATTTTTCCGAATAATGGTTGGTGGGTGAATGTACAGATGAAAGTAATATACAGGTAGGACAAATTTGGGGTATGACAGATGCCCCTATCTAATTGGCTTAAACCCGAGAAAATAAATTGCTGCATGGAGTTTGTTTGTAGGGTAGAAGTCAATTAGATATAAGAAGACCCAAAAATTTGTCCTACGAAAAGTAAAAATGCAATGCACATATGAAATATGGATTCCATAATGGGATAGCAGGGAAAAGCTCACATGAAGCTCTTTAAAATAACTTCTTCTTGGGGAGAGACAAATGCAAAAGATGCTGGGGATTATCATTATCAACCGCATGGTTGAAGAGTAACTTGCCGGGGAATAGAGTTCCTAGAGCACGTGCGGGGTACCAACTCTTTTCAGAGGAATACTGCCGACTTTGAAGGAGGACTATCCAAGAACTCGCGAACTGATCCTGGATCCTGTTATGCTATACTGGGGATGGATATGCCATGCATACAGGAATGCAAATAAACTTGTTTATTTTTATGAGATTTCTTATTTCTGCGGGAATGCTATGCAGGTATGATTGGATTGATATGCAATGTATGCGGGAATGCGACCGGTCAAGGCTTTATTTCTGGTTTCCAGAGAAGGATTATTGGGGATTAGATGGAGTAAGGTGAAAGACTCACTGGGAAGACTGGCATATCAACTCGGGGGTTGAGAAAAGGAAATACTATCGACTCGGGGGTTGAGAAACATTAAGATAAACTGTCGTCAATTCGGGGGTTGAAAGAAAGGTAAAGGTAATAATGATATCGACTCGGGGGTCGAGAAACTAAGGACAACATTGACTCAGGGGTCAAAAATTATGACAAGCTAATCTATCAACTTAGGGGTTGAAGGTAAAAGCAAATATCGACTCGGGGGTCGAGGGCAGAGATAAAGGCAATATCGACTCGGGGGTCGAGGAAATAAAGACAATATCGACTCGGGGGTCGAAGAAGATAGAGATAACAATGACTCGGGGTTGAAGATGTAATAATGATATCGACTCGGGGGTCGAGAAACTAAGGCAATATCGACCCCGGGGTCGAGAAAATAAAGACAAAATATCATCAACTCGGGGGTTGAAGGAAAGGTAAATATCGACTCGGGGGCCGAAGAAAATAAAGCCAACATTGACTCAGAGGTCAAGAACAAAACAATATATATCAACACGGGGGTTGAGGAAGGAAATAGGTTATGATATGTATGCATATGGTGCGTGTATGTTGTATGTAATGCATATGCGAATGCGAGTAGGGGATTGGTCTTATGAAGGTGCCAAACAAGGTGGAATTTTGGTGGTTGCCAAACAAGGTGGACTTTAGGAGGTGCCAAGCAGGGTTGGACTTTATTTGATGGTGATGCCAGTAGGGTTGGACTTTTGGAGGTGCCAAGCAGGGTTGGACTTTTGGAGGTGCCAAGCAGGGTTGGACTTTTGGAGGTGCCAAGCAGGGTTGGACTTTATGTGGTGGAAAGATTTGATTTCCCGACACTCGAAAATGGAAGATATTATGATCAGTAAGCCAATATGATTCTCTTGTTGCCCCAAGTTTGATCCTTTGCAGAAATTGCGTGCTTGTGCATGAGAGAATATCACCTCTAGCTGATATGCCATGAATGGTTGTATGAGCGCAGTGACGTAACCAATGCATGTTGATTGTGTGAGCGTAGTGACTTATCCAATGCATTCTGATTGTGCATTTGCTCTTCCCCAAGGCTTTTAATACTTGTTGAATTCAAGGGTCGCATTGTGCATGACATGGCCAACTTGACCAACTTGACTGTATGAAGGGAATCTGCCCCTGTCTGGAGGGTATTGAGATGATCTGTCCCAGTGTCTGGATTTTGCAGTGGTCTGCCCCTGTGTCTGGATTTTGCAGTGGTCTGCCCCTGTGTATGGATTTTGTAGTGGTCTGCCCTAGTCCTGGCCTTTGAGAGACTTGCCTCAGATTGACTAAGTATTGCTTGGAAGGACTTGCCCCAGATTCACAAGGTTATGAGATAGTCTCGATTCGAGTCAGTGCCAACGAATACTCAAGTTTCCCTCTGATTGCACTTTGTTGGAATTTTCATAATGTCAAGTACTGATTTGCAGCTAAAATTGATCATTCAGAAATGGTAATTTTAATGCAACGTTCATGCAAGTTTTGAAAAATCATTTATTGGAATGGTGTGAAAGTGTGTGACGAGTGGACCGTTAGTCCAAACGCATTGCTAATTTATCTGGTGTGAAAGATACAACAATAATACGACACCAATGCAAAAGATTAGCAAATATGTAGGAGTCAGTTTACGCAACCTTGTTGTAGTATGCTTTCAGAATAAACCCCGCCTCAATTAGGTCTTTTGAGGGTTGTAACGTGGTCTGGTTCAAGGTTAAGAAACAAAAGGGTATGAGGCTCAAAATTTATTTTGGTACCCACCCCTTCTTCGTGATGATTTCCAGTCCTACGTTCAATTAAATCGAAACACGTGCTTAGATTTTGACGGTGTAAGAATGAAGATGAAGATTCAGGATTAGCTTGAAATGGAAGTCATCTTATTTTGTTTTTTGATGGACGTCAGTGACCCTTGGGTTCTGATTTGGTGGTCACTGTATCTTATTTTTATTGCTTGAGGATTTAAAGATTTTTTTTTATCCCTAATTTTTGCATGGACTGAGTTTATTCTACGAGTCCATCGAGATTGCCCTAATTTTTGCCTAAGTCTCCTTTTTGAGGTGTTTGACTTAGCGGGCTTTTTTTTTTAGAGTAAGGCTGTGACTGCCAAGTCAGTAGTCATTGAAGAACAACCACCATAACTTCTGGATTTTGCACGATTTCTTCGTCACCTCAAGACGTGTACAAAGAATACGGAGTCAGATTAACTGAAAACTACCCTGCCCCGGGTTGAGTATAAGGGTTTAATATCCAAAGGAAAACTTCTACTTCTCGGCTCGAAGTGGTGAACTAGGAATCAACTCCTTATCTCTCCAGTGTTTGGGGATTTGAAACAATGCATGTACATCATCAGCAGGATTTTATCTAAAAGCACACCATTAGCAATTATGGGTATTTCATTTTCGTCATCCTCCCTCCAATCTTTGCTAAACAACAATTTGGTTAAGAAAGTGAATGAGAGGTATATAGATGAATATTTTTGTTTTTTGATATAAGTGAAGAAAATGTGAGCGAATGCGACGTGATTAGTTCAAAAAATGGATGATCACTTCATTAATATTACCATTAATAAACAACAATGTCTAAAAGCAAATAGCACATAACGAAAAAGAAACAACAAATGCATAGAAATAACATGATCTAAAAATTACCAGCATTAGGGGCTGGGCTTTTCTTTCTTGACCCACTGTTGGACTAGCATTCTGGTTCATCGAGACCACTATGATAACCTTCTTCACACCTACTCTCAACAACTTCTTCCATAACATGGGCGGATGGACCCACCTGATCAAGTGAAGGATTGACGTTGATTTGAAAACCTCGAGGCGTAAATGAGATTAGCTTGGACTCAATCAGGTCTTGGACCTTATTTTTGAGCTGTTTGCAATCCTCAGTTGAATGCCCCATGGTGCCAGCATGGTAGCCACATCGTGCATTGGTGTCAAAGCCTGGTGGGTATGGAGGAATAACAGGATCCAAGCCCTTTGGCACTATTAACCTACTACTAATTAAACGTGGCAATATATGACTGAATGGCACTGACAGATGATCAAAATGCCCTTTTGGTCTTTGACTATAGTAGCGTCGGGGTTGTGCAATCTATTGTTGACGAGGGGGACCTCTATTGGCAGGAGTATATTGACCATGTGGAGAGAATGGAATCGCACAGGGAGGCCCATGGGATTGCTGACTTTGAACATTTGAGATGTTTGGGTATTGAGGATAAGGTACCGGAGACAGAACTTGTAAAGTGTCCCAGATTGCATTGATTTCATCCTCCTCTACCTCTTGAGAACTGACAATGGGTTCACTCTCACTAGCATGGATGCTCGAGGCGTCTAGGATCTTTCCACTCTTGATATGACTCTCAATGCGTTCTCCTACTAAAACTAAGTCAGAGAAGTTTGATGTCCCATTGCTCATCATTTTTTCTAGGTATGGGCCTTGCAAAGAATCTATGAACAGGTCAACCAATTCTCTATCTAAAAGGGGTGGTTGAACGCGAGCAACAACCTCTCTCCATCTCTGAGCATACCCCCTGAAGGATTCGTTCTCCTCTTGAGATAAGCCTTGCAACTGTATGCGGTTGGGAGCCATGTCAAGATTGTATTGGTATTGTTTCACGAAGGCGTTGGCTAAGTCCAACCACGACTGGATATGGCTACTCTATAGCTGCATGTACCAACTCAACGATGCCCCACTCAGACTGTCTTGGAAACAGTGGATCATAAGTTTATCATTGAGAGCATTGGAGGTCATCTTTCTACAAAACATCACCAAATGCAGTTTTGGACAACTATCTCCTTTGTATTTCTCAAATTTTGGCATCTTGAACTTTGGAGGTAATACAAGTCCGGGTACCAAACACATGTTCAAAGCATTCAGATCAAAAGCATCATGCCCCTTTATGGTTTCAAGCTTCTCTTCCAATACGCGACATCTTTCAGCAAACTCAACATCTTGAGGTCGTTTAGTATTCACCACCAGGCTTATCCCTCGAGAACTCAGTGTAGTGAATGCAAAGCTATGGTATTCAACTACATCATGAGACGAGGCATGTTCTTCTTGAGTAGTGTGACATTCTTGTATAACCTGGTCCCCAACAGGAATCCACACAGGCTAAAATTGGGCAAGATTATTCACTTGAGGCAGAATTACGTTCTTAGTGACTGTAGGCCTTTGAATGTTGTCCCTTTTCCTCGCCATAGCTTCCACAAGTTGTTCTAGCTGGTTCTTCATCAAGTCAACATCTGCTCTTGACACAAACTGGTTCTGCCCTTCTGAATCCATGATTCTTCCAAAAACGGCTTCAATTTCGATGCGGGGGTCGGGAAATCAACTGCGGGTTACAGACAAAGGATGGATGAGTTTTTGGTTTTGGAAAATGATATGCAATGCTGATGAATGCAAATGCAATGCTATGCCAATGAATGCAAGGCGGGTAGATTCAGGATCCAGGATAACACGAGCATTTGCAAAACACCCTAACATATAGGTTTTATAAGGATAGTTCTAGATTCTTTACCCATAAACCCACTCACGGGATAGCCCCTACATTGATGGATAAGGTTCCCAGGATCACGGACACCAATCGCATCAATGTCATGCAACAGGCTAGCTGCATTACGACGAGGATACGAAAAGGTCTATCCTGAGTGTAGTCTTCATGCTAGGCCCACGAGAAGTGAGTCCTCGGAGACTAACACTAACGACCACCAAGATGGAAACTGGTGCTAAGAGTGGTTCCCAGAGTCACGGACCCTTCATGAATCAAGTTGTACGACAGGCTAGCTACATTACAACAAAATCTACGAAAAGGTCTACTCTAGGGGAAGCTTTCATGCTAGGCACACAAGGAGCGAGTCCTTGGGGACTAACACTAATTACTTCCAAAATCTAAACTATGTGTTCTCTCTTCTTTTTCCAAGACTCGGGTATAGAGCCTTACTGGTGATATCAACCCAAAATCCAACAGACAAGTATGATAATCAACATATAATAAAGAGAAAGCGACATAAAGCAAATAAAGAAGTAATAAGAAAATAAACAAACAAGCGAAGCTAACACTCTCGAATCAAGTCAAGTTAGGCTTGACTCTCTCTAGCATAGGGCAATGCGATATCCCCAGCAGAGTCGCCATCTGTCGTACCTCAAAAAATACGATCCTCGCGATGGACGCGGAAAAAACACTATTCGAAACAGAGTCACCACCGAACTTTATTTATCCCAAATTAGGGAAAGGAAAATATCGATAAAACCTTTAAAGGATAAGAAAATGGTCATCGCAACCAAATTCGGGTTCGGGAGTCGGTTACGCAAGAGGGAAGGTATTAACACCCTCTACGTCCGTTGTACTCAACGGGAACCTCTTGATTCGATTCGTGAGAAATGTTATCTTGGTTTGTTTATTTTCTTCTAAGGTAGATATTGTTTTCTAAGGGGAAAATGGGTGGTTTTTTATTAGTGTGCTCGCCAAGGATTGGGGTCCTTGTGCCTACGTATTCCCTCGTGCAATGGGAAAGTCAGAGCATTCGTAGTTCGTGGGACTACGGTTGGTTTGTATTTTTTAAACGAACGAGTGTTTAATTTGCATTCTAACTGCTAAACATTGGCTTGTATGCTCATCAAGGGAGGCTGAAGCACTAGTTCATATGCGCGGTTGAACGGACTAAACAATGTTCTTTATGAAAAGTTGTTTGAATTGGATTAAGTGTGTTAAAGATTTGATTGAGAAAAAGAGTTTGATTTGCGTGTGTATTTTTTAGGGTTTTGGTTGCATGAGTAGTGTTTGGTTTATTAGGTATTTTAGAGGAAGAATGACGATTATTCGATAAACGAGACGTCGGCCTCGCAACCAATTAATCGGGGCATTACTGAGATGCTAGATCTCAACGACACCTTTTTCATTCTATTAATTGTGAAATCGTGTTTGTTGGACAATGGGCTTCTTTGTCCATGTAATTAGGGAAAGTGTTTTAGGAACGAAAGATCGAGATGAGCACAACTCTAAGCATGCGCCTCAAGAGCATTCGTTCAAGGGCCCAAGAAGTGCAAGACCTCAAGAGTCCACTACTTTCATAATTTAATTAGAAAAAGATTTTGATTTGACGTGTTTTTAATTAGACGTGTTAATTGAATTAGGGTTTGAATGAATTAAGTTTTAAGGAGGATCAAGTCTTTTAGAAATGGAAGATGGAACGAACACAACCCAAGGCGTGCGCCCCAAGAGCGGTCGTTCAAGGACCCAAGGAGTGCTAGACCCCAAAATCCCACTACTTCCATAATTAATTAAGAAAATAGTTTAGACATATTAACCTAAGTAGTTTGTAATTAATAAAATATTGTAAACATTAAGGAAAGTTTTATGATTTAATTTGATTTAACAAAATAGTTTGGAGTTTAAGGAAAGTTTTATGATTTGAGAAAATATTGTATTCTTAAGGGTTAAATGTTCTTTGATTAGAATTAAATATATTAAGTGTTTTAAAATGATTAAGATGTAAATGGATTATAATTTTTAATTTAATAATTGTAAAGGTTAATTATATTTTAATTAAGCAAAAGATTAATTGTTTTAAGTATTTTTAATGAGCGAAAGACGGAATGAACACAACTCAAAGCGTGCGCCTCAAGAGCGTTCACCCAAGGACTCAAGGAGTGCTAGACCTCAAGAGCCCACTACTTTCGTAATTAATTAGAAAAAGATTTTGAGTATTAACCTAAGTGTTTAAGATTTTAGTGTAATTAAGAAAATATTTGTAAAGATTAAGTAATGTTTTAAGATTTAATTTGATTTGAGAAAATTATTAGGAACTTGATTAAATTAAGAATTTTAATTTGAGAAAAAAGTTGTATTTTTTTAGAGTTAAGTAAATAATGTTTTTTTTAAATGTTATTAAAAAATAAAGCAGTATTAAAACTTAAAAAAACAATAAAATAAAAAGAAAATAATATGGGCCAGGGTTACATTGTAAGATGGGGGTGTGATTAACCAGGCCCATTAACAGAGGAAGCCCACACGCTGGTGGGGGTCTAGCGTAGACCCTTAGGTCAACGTTGGCCTGGAGCGAATCTGGGACGTTGATCATTCAGAGTCAACCCTTTGACTCTTGATCCAAAGGCCCTAAACCCATAGAACATGGTGTGGCTGCATAGAAGGGAGCGCGTGGGATTCAAAGAAAATGTAGCAACCGGTGACACTTGTCACCGGTGGGTGAAGACACCCAACCACCCACCAAATCAACCGTTACTAAGCCAAAAAGGAGAGAATGAGATCACATAAACTCAATTTTTTTCCTCTCTACTCGTTCGCCTTTCTCTAACTCACTCTCAAAAGACCTACCGGAAACCTAGAAACGGTCGGAGAAGCAGCGGCGCACGGCGGCCGCCACCGTCTTCTCTGGCGAAACCACCCCTAAACCAAAAAAAATCTACACATACCCCTCATAATTTTCCATCCTCTTTCCAAATCCAGTACCTATTTTTACCAAAACTCACTCAATCCCTCAGATCGACCCTATTCTCAACTTACCCCTAATTCTAAAACAGACCACAAACAAGTAAATCAAACAAGATTTAAGTTATTCAGCAAGCAATAAGCAAGATATTCAGTTCTAAAGGTCAGAAAGAGTTTCGAAAACTAACCCTTGAAGAACAGCTCTACTAATGCACTCAAGTACTTGGCTTTGAATCCTCCTTCTTTAAGCTTGCTTCCTTTTTCCTTCTACTTGCTTTTTCTCTTCTGAGTGTAAGGTTTTTTCTTGCTACTGATGAGGGTTGAGCTCAAAACACACTCAGATTCTAAGGATGAATCTGAGAGCCTTCTACAAGAGCTTTTGAGTGAGGTTTTTGTGGTAATATTTTAGTAGAGTTTCGATAGGTTTTTTCTTCTTAGTTTCTTTTTTCTTTAGTTCTTCTCACAGAGGCCTGAGGGTCATTATGGTATGGTGATGAGTGAACCAGCGGAGAAAATGAAAGGTAGGTGTGGTGGTGATTTTCGACTGGTATGTTGTGTGGTTAATGGAGGGTTGAAGGAGAGCAGAGGCGATGAGATGATGATGGTGCCATTGTTGTTAATCTGGTTAAGGTTGAAATAGGTTTTCAGTCAGAAGGTTAAAGGTTGGAGAATAAAGGGAACTTGAAGGAAGGTTATTCGAGCTTGGTGGTGGGAGATATGGTGTTGATGATTTTAAGACAGAGAAGGGTGATTCAATAGCGATGATGATGAGTTCGTGAATGGTTTGTGTGGAGCAGCTGTTTTAGTGGTGAGATGATGGTGGAATAAGTTGCAGGAGGTTTATTGTTGATGAAGCAGAGGAGTGGTTTTTCTGATGTTAAAGGTTTTTCATACGTTTATGGAGGAAAGGGTTAGAGCTCTCCCCTCGATCTGTTTGTGTCTTCTGATTTATATTAAGAGAAAAATGTTTTAGTCTCTTAGGATTGAATCAAAAAAAGTTGTGACTGGGTGAAATAAGAATGATGCAGAGGAATCAAATCTGTTACAATATGCTTTTGCCTCATTTGTGTAATTTTCTGATGTACTAGGCTGATGTATAACATTGATTCAATTTTTAATGAAAATCCTGTTATGACCTTATTTGGTGCAGCAACTTGTTACTCCTCTTATTGCAAATTTTCTTGGTTATGCCTTAGTTGAAACAAACTTGTCCTACTTTCTCTTTTTTTTTGAAAATTGGTTGATTTTTGACATTGTTTTGGGCATGGCTTGGACTGAATTTTTTTTCTTGTTTTGTTTTGCAAATGGGTTGCTGCTTGTTGATGATGCAGGGTGTAGGTCCACGTTTGGAATATTCACGCCATACAGGTTGTGAACTCGTTTTCCTGTGTTATGCGCTTGTGACTCATTTCATGGTCTCTTGTTACTGAGTATTTGCTGCAGATTCATTTTATGGTTTTGTGGAATGTAGCTGATGCGTGGAGGACAAAGTTGGGGTGATGGTAAGGCTCCAAAATGAAGGCTTATTTAGTTAGTTGGTGTATGGAATCCTATAGTGACTCTATGGTTGCAGCATGCTTTATTGTTGTGTGTTGACCTTATGTACAGACTGCGTGGGTCCTTGGAATTGTTTTTCTCTATATGTGCAGTGGCTGTGGTGATGCTTTTTTTTACTGCATGTACAAGTTGCTGTTGTGGGACCTGCTAAGTTGGTTTTGCCATTTGTTGTTGGCTTAATGCTTTAGCTGTGGGAAAATTAACCATGACCGTATCACAGCAGTGGAATAATAGTGAGAAGCCAATGGGTCATGTGCGAATTCATTTTACTTTAAGGCCGCGGGTTTTGTGTGGTGTATGGATAGAAGTGTGGACCGTTGGTAGGCATTGTGTGGTGTCCTCTTGTAATGACAAAATTGTGATTGGCTCTTTTGTAATGAACTTTATTGTTGGTGAACTTTTAAATGTTTTTGATTTATTGTAATGAATTTGATTTTAGTGCAAGTGGGTTCTTTGGATGGATTACGGACATTAGGAAATATGGGTTAAAAAAAAGAGTTTAGAAACTGGTTAGGAAAAAGTGATTTATGAATAAGAAATTGAAAAACGAGAAAATATGAATGAGTTGAATATCTAAATAGATAGTGGATTTATGAGATAAAAATGAAAATTGAAATTGGTTAATAAATGAACATGAAATGCGGTTATGGATTGAAAAAGGATAGTAGAAATTATAAAGGATTAGACGTAAATTTGGATTAAAATGGATTTAAAAGTTGAATGGATATTAGTAAGTAATATGGATATAAATGGATGATAAAAATGGATATTTGGAATTTAAATGGAAATGGATTTAAGAAAGAAATAGATTTAAAAGTTGTTTATGGATACGTGATCAATGTGAATGGATAATGAAATTGATAAAAATATGGACTAAAATATGGATAAAAAAAATGGAAAATGGAAACGAATATTGATAACTGGATCGGATAATGTTGATAATGGATTCGAAATGAATTGCCATGAATCATCTCAACCTCAATGAACTTCACTGTACGAAAACCTTAGCAAAGAATGAACCATTCCTTGATGAAGCGTTTGACCCATCATGACCTGATAACTTGAACCATACACCAACTGACTTGCACTGGCACAAAACCCTGCTGACTTCTGACAATTCTCAACCATGAGACATCTAAGTTAAACACAACCTTGATTAAGAACAAACTCTTGTCTGACCAATGAACCTTAACCACTTCAACTCGACCTTGTGTACCCTGGTTTTGGACAACAAGCAGGAGAAACATTTTTTTTTGGATTTTTCCGAATAATGGTTGGTGGGTGAATGTACAGATGAAAGTAATATACAGGTAGGACAAATTTGGGGTATCAAGTATTAAGGAATATCTGTTGAACCCACCGATTCTATCACCTCCAGTGGAAGGAAGACCACTGATCATATACTTAACAGCCTTGGAAGACTCCATGGGCTGTGTACTTGGCCAACAAGACGAAACCAAAAGGAAAGAGTCTGCCATCTACTATTTGAGCAAGAAATTCACTGACTGCGAGACTCGGTACACTATGCTCGAGAAAACTTGTTGCGCTTTGGCGTGGGTAGCCAAACGTCTTCGCCAGTACATGATTGTCGCGGTGAAAATTGGATACCATCGTTATTTGTTAACTAGGATCACATTTTTAATGTCACCACCGGTCTTTGATTTTATCCAAGGGAAGGGAGAAAAACCGAATTCCCACAATGCAATGCAAATGCACTAAGATTCTAAGTTTGGGGGTTGGTTATACCTAGGGAAGGTGTTAGCATCCTAGATATCTGTAGTACTCTACAGGAACCTCTTGATTTATTTTATGTTATTTGTTATCTGTTTTGCTAAGGGTTTAAGGGTAGGTGATTTATTGTTTTTTTAATCCTAAGTGTGCTCGACAAGATATCGCATCTTGTGCATACATATCCTGTCAGGAGGGAATCAGAGCACTTGTAGTTCCTTATTAAGGATACTAAATGTTTTAACGGTTTAGGAGAGGAAGATGAGTCATCATCTTAAGAAAGACCACCACACTTTTGAAAATGTTTGAATTTTGTGGGGTATGGGATTGTATGTCCCTTCTTTGAGATGATTAACATCTAATTCTCTTGTGTGGAGAATTAGGTGGGCTAAAGTTTAATTTTAAAAAAAATCAAAATTAAGGGGGACTAACCTAGGAAATCTATCCTAAGTTGTCTAATAGTCTTAACTTGAGGGTGTCGATTATGAATGCAAATGATGTGCACCATGCATAATAACATAGTTATCACGCATGGGATTTTCCCTTGGATATTTATGCGATTAATTATTGTTATTTAGGCGAGGGTGCTAGCAAAGTGATGCTAGACTTGTGTCTAGTGACCAAAAGGTTGAATGCGATGCCCTAAGGCGATCGACTTACATGGGTAGAAAATTGGCTCGACGTTGGATCGAGGATTTTTATAAGTTTGAAAAGGTTTAGACATACGAGCATACATTCAAATAGAGACATAGTAAACGAATAAACACGCAAGCGTACACTCGGGCGCGAGAGATTCTAAATGAGTTTTGATTTACTGAGAAAAGAGTTGATTTGATTTTAAGGTTTATTATTAAAGGTTTTTAGTTCTTCAACTATCTCGAAAAAGTTTTTTTTATTATCTAAAATTAGGATTATTAAGTTAAAAAAAAAGAAGTGTTTTAGTTTTAATAATTATTAAGAGAGTTTGATAATTTAAAGTTCATTTTTATTTTTAGAGTTAGAATATTAAAACATTGCTAGATTAAGAAAAGTTAAAGGTTTCATAAAGAGATTTAGTTATTTAAAGTATTAAAAACAAATTTTATTAATTTGAAAAAGGTTTTAAGTTTTAATATTTTTATAAATAGATGCTTTTATTATTATTTAATTTTAAAGTTATATTGAAAAGTTAATAAAGTTTTTTTCCTTATTAAAAAAAGATTTTAATTTTATTATTTTAGTAAAAAGTTTTCATTATTTTAAAAAGGTTTATCTTTTAAAAAAAGGTCTTATCTTTTTATTATAAAATAAAGTCTATTAAAAAAAGGTTATAAAAAAAAGAGTTTTATTTTGTTATAAAAATTATATTATACTAAACTTATTATAAAAGGTTTATTATTTATTTAAAAAAAAGGGTTTTATTATTTTAAAGAAAAGGTTATATCATATTTTAATTTTATTATTAAAAGTAAGTTTTATGTTTATTTATTAAAAAGGTTATTTGCTTTTATTAAAAGAAAAAACTAAGGACGGAGGGATCCTGTGTTTGCGAAAGAAGGAAGGTCCATGGTGGAACCTCAACTTCCAACCGTGCGATGTATGTGTAGTGTGATCAGACGGATAAGAGGCGAGAGTGCATGATAGGTTGTGTGACGTGTGTGCACATGATGATCTCAGCGAACAAAAATGGAACGACGCTCTCAAACTCTCATTTCTCTCTCGTTAACGTCTCAGAAAAGGGGTTTTCTGAAACCCTAGAAAACTAAATCGTCGCTGTCCCACTCCGTCTCTCACTCACCTTCTCTCTCGATCAAAAATCAAGCGGAAAATCCCTAACCCCCCTGATTCCCGTCCTCGATTTCATTATATTGTCTGAGATTACACATTACAAATTGATCAAAGGAAATACGAAAAAATAAAATAAAAAAGCTTGGTCGTCGACTGTTGAATCAGGTATGTGTGCGCGAACCCTCTTCTCTTTTTTTGAAATCTTTGTGTGTGTTGTTGATGATGTTTATGCGTGATGGTGATTTTTGAAATGAGGACTATGCGTATTTCCTCTTCGTGCTTTTCTGCGTATGGTGTTCTTCGTGTATTGTTGTGTGTGAGCTTTCTTGTCGCGTGTGTGAATCCTGCTTCTTTTGATGTGTTACTTCTCTTTTGCAATTTGTGTGTTGATGATCACTCTGACTCACTGTTGTTGCTTATTGGTGCAGGTTCTATATATTGTTGATGTTGACTTTTTGAGGTTTTGGTTTATGGATGGAATGAAGAGGATTTTTGAGGAGCAAGGAATGGCGGTGGATATGAAAACTCAGCAGGTTCGTAATGTTGATGGTACCGCTTTTCTCTTAGGATTTTCACGTGTTTTGAGGGCTACCAGTGCATCATTTTTTCTTGTCCCATATGTGTGTGAATCCTTTGCTTTTATAGGCTGATTTTGAAATCGAAAAGAAACACAACTATTAATGATAATGACTCAATTTCTTTTTGGTTTTCGGTCATGAATGAACTTTCTTTTTTTACTGATTTTGTTAGGAACATGTCTTGATCTTGTTTTTTGGAATGAGTTCAGTGTTGTCTAAACATGTTGGATACGTTGGATGACTACTTTGGAAAGGTTATTGAATTGTGTCTGAGAACCGTTTGGGAATGTTTTTGAATTGGTCTGAACATGCTCTAGTGGTAAAGTCATTTCCTTTTTTTGTGCAATCATGTCTAAACATGTTTCAAACTTCTTATTCAATTACAAACCTCTTCTGTCCTGTTGTTATTGACGATGCTGAACTCATGATTTCGTAAATCCAATTGATCCTGATAAATTGTGATTAATGATTTGGCGGTTGAATTGATGGTGGTGATTCCTTATGAGACTCTATTTTATGAATGAAATTCCAGCTTTCCCTCTTTGCGTTGATGACTATGACTAAACAAAAGCTGTTATTTCCAATATGTTTGACTTTCACGACTTGTCATTTTTTCGTATGGCTTTGTGACCAAGATGTCAAGAAAAAGTAGCTCCATGTTTTCAAATTGATTTTGTATGCTTTGTGATGGTAACTTGATGAAATCTTTAGCTACTTTTGTGTTGCAATTTTGAATGATAATGATTACTCATGTGGGAAAACTGACATTGTACTGATGCATATGGCAGCTTGGTATTTCGAATGGGTAACGGGCACAAGGGGTTTTAGGAACTTGGATCTCAAGGTACTAGTATGATTGTCCGCTTGGAGTATTCATTGGCCATTGCATTTAGTTTGTAGTCACCTTAGAGCAGCCTCTTCCAAGTCGGCAGCATATTCAGATGTCCATATTTGTTCCTGCTTGCAAATTCTAGGGAAAGGCTCGAATGAAGATTAACTGTAAGGTATGGCAAAGTTACACAATAGGAGCCGTGGAGAAACCTTGTACGACCTCATAATTTCATGATGATGTTTTGCACAAAGAGTTATGTAGCATTGGCTGTATTTAGTCCTTAGCTTTGGAACCGGGGAGATGTCGCCAGGTAGTCGTTTTCTTTTTTCATGTGCTTAAAACCTGCTTAACTTGGATGGTGATGAAGCTTTGAATTGAAATGATGATGTTTCTTTTATAGGTGCATCCAGGTTATCTGCTTGAAGTCCTGTTCCAAATTGCCGTCACATTCTGGTCTACTGCCTTCATCTTCCTTCGGCTCAATGTCACCCGCTGTACAGTAACAAGTAGCTGTTCATAGTCTGCTGCCGTCATAACCTCCTTCAGCTCAATGTCACCTGCTATACAAGCAGCTGCTTGTAGGCTTGTAATGAGAAGCTGTAATACTATTATTAAATTAAGTGGTGATACGTCATCTTCCCTTTATTCCCAGGATTCATTATTTCCTTGTATATACCATGGTACTATTGGAGAGTATAAATTTGTACTGACTGGAAGTCCAGCTTTCTTGTACTATGTTATAGAAATATTCCAGATAAAGTAGTTATGAAACCATATAATACCAACCATACTTCGGCCAAAATGGTTCTTAAACATGATTGCACAGGCTAATGTTGTCAAAGCTGTGAACAATGCATAATAGATTGGAGAAACAACTGCTGTGTTAAAGTTATCCAATGCCATATTAAGGTAAATAAGTTGGACGACGATACAAGCGATAGCAATCATTGTAAAAATCCAAGTCCGAAAATAGAAAAAATCTGGTTTGCAACTTCTAGTGTAGGTTTTAGTGCAATGCCAATCACTTTTATGCTCATAACAATTAAAGACCTAATTATAAAGCAAATTCCAATGTAAACCAAAATATTAGTTTGGCCATAGCGAGGAACATAATACAAATCCAAAACAAAGTGATGGCAATTGCAGAGGCCGTGTTCATCAATGTCACAACGTTTTAGTTTATGAACTTTTAGAGTATTTCCTTAATTCAACTCCTCCATCCATAAATAATTTGTATTTACGAGAAAAAAAGAATCTTGGGGAATGAAGCTTGTAATGCAAGATCCTTATAATTCCAAATTGCAAAACTTCGATAAAATGTGGCTTTCTCACGGTGAAATTTGAATTGCCTTCCTTACATCCTTGTACAAAGCTCATAAATCCTTCAGGACCTAATGGTTACAAGCTCCCAATCCAAAATGCTTCCCTTAAACTTCAGAGGGGACAAGAGACAATCCAATTCCCTTGGATAAGAATAAACTACATCCTGAGAAATCCACTCGCAATGCAACACCACGAAAATTCCAACCAATCCTCCAATGATCACAACTAACTGGCCATAAACCCTACATCCCTTTTAAATCTCGAGGAAATCTTGGGAAAAGAACATGTCATCTAATGACCCAAGGAACAAGTAATGGATTCACACACTTGCAAGGACCATAATCTCCACAAGCAACACACGCATACGCAGACAGCCTCCATGATCTTTGAATCTTCTGCAGCAACACCTACTTTCACAAACAAACAAAGATCTAGACAAACGGTTAGTTATGCACGAATGATTGACCTAATATGTTATGTAAAAATAAAAGGGATCTTAGGGTCAAAAATTAGGGTGCGACAATGATTCATCACATTACTTGGTTAATCTCAGAAATGGATCCAATCAAGTATGTCTTTGAAAAACCTGCTCTCACGGGAAGGATTGCCCGTTGGCAGATGTTGTTATCAGAATATGACATCGAGTACCACGCCCAGAAAGCCGTTAAAGGGAGTATTTTAGCCGATCATTTGGCTCATCAACCGATTGACGATCAGGAATCAATCAGGTTTGAATTCCCAGACGAAGATGTCATGTATCTAAAAACGAAAGATTGCGATGAACCGCTACCCAGTGAAGGGCCAGAACCAGATTCCCAATGGGGACTTATCTTTGACGAAGTTGTCAATCATTACGGAAACAGAATTGGGGTAATTATCATAACATCTCAGGGTACCCACATTCCTTTCACTGCCAGACTTACGTTCAAGTGCACAAACAATGAGAAAAATACGAAGCTTGTATCATGGGTCTCGAAGAAGCGATCGACTTAAGGATAAAAAACTTGGATGTATATGGTGACTCAGCTTTGGTCGTCAATCAGATCAAAGGAGATTGGAACACATACCAATCAGGATTGATTCCTTACAAAGATTACGCAAGAAGGTTGTTACCCTTCTTCAACAGAATCGAGTTTCATCATATCCCTCGTGAGGAGAATCACATGGCTGATGCATTAGCCACTCTCTCTTCCATGATTAGTGTAGGTCAATGGAATGACTTACCTAAGATCGACATAAAGTGCCTTGAACGGCCCGCTTACATCTTCATGATTGAAGCAGTCATAGATGACAAACCTTGGTATCACGATATCAAATGCTTCCTTCAGAAACAAGAGTACCCACCTGGGGCACTAAGGAAAGACAGAAAAACCCTCAGAAGGCTAGCAGGCAGTTTCTTCCTGAGCGGTGATACACTCTATAAGAGGAACTTTGACACGGTCTTGCTCCGATGCGTAGACAGACCAGAAGCAGACATGCTGATAAAAGAAATGCATGAAGGATCCTTTGGCAGTCATGCCAACGGACACACAATGGCGAGAAAAATTCTAAGAGCAGGGTACTACTGGTTGACCATGGAATCCGATTGCTACAAGTACATGAGGAAGTGTCACAAGTGTCAGATATACTCCGACAAAATCTATGTACCGCCTACACATCTCAAAGTTCTCTCTTCCTCATGGCCTTTTTCCATATGGGGAATCGACATGATCGGTGTAATTGAACCCAAGGCTTCGAACGGACATCGGTTCATCCTGGTAGCCATTGATTACTTCACCAAGTGGGTCGAAGCAGCGTCGTACGCTAATGTAACCCGACAAGTGGTAGTCCAACTTATAAAAAACAATATCATTTGCCGTTATGGTGTTTCGAGCCAGATCATTACAGATAATGGATCTAACTTGAACAACAAGATGATGAAAGAGTTGTGCACAGAGTTCAAGATCGAACACCATAACTCATCTCCCTACCGACCCAAGATGAATGGCGCGGTAGAAGCGGCTAACAAGAACATCAAAAAGATCATTCAAAAGATGGTTGTAACCTACAAAGATTGGCACGAACAGGGGCAACCCCTTTCTCTCTAGTATATGGCATGGAAGCAGTGCACCCCATCGAAGTAGAGATCCCATCAATACGGGTATTGATGGAAGCTAAGCTAACAGAAGCTGAATGGTGCCAAAGTCGGCACGATGAACTAAATTTGATCGAAGAGAAGCGAATCACGGCACTATGCCATGGTCAGTTGTGTAAGTTCTGAGTTGGCAGCAATTTTTGCAAAACATGTTGCTCAGGAAAATGTTATGAAGAATGTCTTGACATAAGAGTAGAACATCACTGCAGGATGTGTCAATGTCAGAACAGATGATGATCTATAGCAGGTGGTACAAGATGTCAGATCAGAAGTCCTGACATGGTTGCTCAGACATCACTACAGATGCTAAACCTGATGTTGAAACATCTTCAAATGTCATGACAGTATTGCTGTCATGTGTTACAACAGATGTCATGACATCTGGGTCCAGTACAGCAGGTTGTGGAAATGTCAAGTGAGATGTCTTGACATGTTGTACTGTACCTAACTAGTATGAGTGCATGGCTATAATGGTGTGACAGATGTTGAAGGAGATGCCATGACATCTTAGTCTGGTATAGAAGGTGTTGCTGTTTTACTTTCATGTGATTTTTAATCAAGATGTCATTTGTCTGATGTCTTAACATGAGTTCTTAACATTGAGTTGATGTTAAGTTCAGAAGGGTTGCATTTGTGTATGCTGATGTTAGACATGATGTCTTGACATCAGTTGACAGAACATCAGAACATCAGTCTGATGTGTTTTGTTAGGGCTGCATTTGTTTAAGTGTGTTTTGAGAGATCTGGTGGAGAGATTGCAGGCGAATATCTTGGTGAAGATATATTCTGGTGCAATCATATTTGGAGCAGATCTTGTTACTGTTTTAAGGGCTGAAAGATATGAAAAGATTTGAAGATAAAATCTATTTTAGATTCAAATCATATCTGGTTTAATTTCATATAAAATCTGATATTTTCAAGGAGTTGATTTATTCTGAAGCAATCTTTTTCAGTTATGTTGAATATTAGTTTGTTGCTATTTTCATGCAAAAAGATATGGAGAATAATTAGATTTAATTATGAAGATTTAATTGAAGATTTGATTGAAGATTTAATTGAAGATCTATTTAGTAGCAGAATCTTTTACAGATTTGCAGCAGAAGATATGTTGTGATTTGAAGGCCCAAATCCATTTGGGAAATAGGTTATAAATAGAAGCATTGTAACCTAGTTTAAGGAAGCCAGCCATCATGTAGATTATAAGGGCTGTGTTGGTTGATGAACCACCCGGTTTGTGGGATGGTCATCATGTTTATCTCGAAGCCTGTAGATAAGAGATGTATTGGTCTTAGAGGAAGCTGTTAAGCAACTCTAAGTATTGTTCTTAGTCATGAGGGTCATGTCTCGGTATTGTTATAGGAGTGTGTCTTCTATGTGTTTGGAGAGTGTTTTTGGAAATTAAGCTGTTGATGCAGTGACTGAGATGTTGACTGCTAGACATCATTGCGATGATTGGGAGTGAGATGGAGTCTCTTATCTAAGGAGGACTTAGATAGAAGGGTCATTGGGTAGTGATTAAGTTAGTGGATTGTCAACTGGTTTGTTGAGTCTGTAATTTGATAATGCTAATAGTGGACTTCCTTCCTGGCTTGGTATGCCCCCAGATGTAGGTTGTTAGACCGAACTGGGTGAACAAATTCTGGGTGTTGTTTACTGCTTTTTCTGATTACTATTATTGCCTTGTTCATACAACAGATATTGATGTTGTGACATCGCAATTGACATCACATATCTGATACCAGAATTTCAATTGGTATCAGAGCAGGCATCCTGTCTGTTTCTGGATGAGATCTAGGGAAGATACTTTCTGGTTCATGTGCAAGGAAGATAGTTTTGCTGAGTTATGGACTTGGTCAGTTCATATAGTTGTTTGTATGATCCCTTGAAGTGGAGGATGGACTATTTGTGACAGGGTATGTATTGGCTCTGTTTGAAGTTGTCAGGCTTGTGGTGAGCTGCTTTGTAGGGTGATTTATTTTCAACCTATGCTGACCTGTTGCACCTGGAGTGTGGTGTTTGTGCAATAGTTATTAAGGTTTGCCTGAAGGTTATAGAGGAGTTTTCTGGTGTGTGTTCCGCTGCATATATATATATCTGATGGAAAATTCCTGGTGGTTTTGTGTGTGTTGAGGCCACAACACTCTGAAGGTGTGTCACATGGTGTTGTGATACTTAAGGATAATATTGATTGACTTATTAAAGTGACCAAAGATACTTGAGGTTTGACCCAAGTCCACTCATAAAGGCATTTTCAATAAGTTTATTGATGAGAGATCAGAAGGATGCAATTTATTTTTGCACTCTTCTCTGAAAGACCATCCACAGGTCTAAATTGAAGGATCCCATGGTATTGCTCTTGAATGATCTTCTACCAGTTGTTGTGACATCAAACCAGAAGAGTATGCTGGTTCCTGCATGTGTGTATGATCTGGTTTTGAAGGGTGGTCAGCTACTGTCCCTTGCAAGAGATGTGTGTGTGGTTTACTATGGGTGTTGTCTCCAAAGCCATAGCAGTTGTTTAATGTGATATAGACTGATGTCAGAACTGATGTTGAAACATCATTTCAGTTCTTTGCTTTCTCAGCCAAAGAAAGTTAGTTGTGCTCATGGTGAAGTATCAGGTCAAGCCACTTACCTAATCTGAAGTGATCAGTGGTGTGGATTAACAAAAGAGGGATCAACTAGTGCCTCAAGTGTACAGGAAAAGAATGTCAGACCAGATCAAATGTCGTACCTTGTGTGAGAAGGTTACCTTATCACATATGATAAATAGCTTGACAGTAGTTGAGTATTTGTCTGCTTTTGATAAGGTTGTGCATCTAACCGATAGTGAATACTCTGACGGGATTTAAGCGTTTATCTAAGATGTTGTGCATTCAACTAATGACAATATACATTGACGAGAGACTATGTATATGTCTGATGGAAAAGTGCAGGACTGCAGAAGTGTTGAGAATTTACTTTTCTCTATGTGGCTGTATATTTCTCTTTGTGGTGTGTTGGTGTGTGACGACCTGAATTATGTTGTTGAAGATGGAGATGGAAGACTATGAAGACATCATAGTCTTGATGGTTGGATCAGTTTATTTCTGATCTAGGTGCTTTGGAGCATGGGTTTTGTTGTGTGAAAGTCGAGGATATGTGGATGTTATCTCTGGCTTTCTACTGACGGCTCTACTAAGGGAAGTGGCATTCTTTGGTATAGCTATGGGGTAGTCTTGAACTACTTATTTTCTGAAGATTCAGATGTGGTAGGTTTGAAGTCTTTGGATTTTCTGAGCAGGCTGGAGGTTGTCTACTCAAACTTGATTGTTGAATTAAGTCTATGAGAGCATGGAAATCTGTTTCTGCAAAGGGAGGAGGTTCTTTTGAGTGGCAGAAGGAAGAGCTGAATTCAACAGTTGGATGTCATAATGTTCTAACATCTAGCTTAACATCAGAAGTCTCAGCTGGTGATGTGGAACATCAGCTTAAGATAGAGGTGATCTACAGTAATGGAAGTTATGGATGCTTTAAAAAGGTCTGTCTCATACAGTTTGCGGGAGCTGTGGTTTAAGAAGATATTACATGACTTAGAGATTCTAAGTGTGTTTGATAGTAAGCAAGTGGAACATGTGATTTGAAGATCAATTTCAGTGGATAGATCAGGATATCTTTGGGAGAATTTTGACAAACGTGAAGAAGATAATTTGCGGCAGTTGGCTTTTTCATATGAGGATTCATAAAGGAGGTGATCAAACTGTGGCAATTGGTTGATCTATATAGTGGATTCGAAGAATCAAGATAATCAGAGTATGGCTGCTGGCTGGTCTTGAGGATTGTCTTAGAACAAGTTACTTTTGGGCAGAAGGGTGATGAGTTGAAGACTCAAGGAGTTCTATTCCTCTTAAAGGTGGATGAGTGTTTATTTCTGGGTATCCACACACTATATGATCATGAAGCTGTCATAGGATATCATGTAGTGGTTTTGGAGTGTTTCTTGCTGAAGAAGCATCTGTTGAGAAAGATAGGGGAGAGTAGAAAGTAGAGAATGTTGTAGTGTAGTATTCTGTGTGCTGTGGTGGTTGGTATCATGTAGTGTTGTAGTATTTTGAAGTAGATGTTTTGTGATGATGTGATGCTCTGTGTTGTTTGGTTTTCTGGATTTTTGGTTCCTTGGCTTAAGGGGGAGCTTGGAGATTCTGTTTTGGAATGTGGTGCTTTTCTTAGTGCAGCTGGATTCTATTCATGATGTCAAGACTGATGTCTTAACATCTGTTGACAGAACATTCTGTTCAGAATGTTATGGTTTTTGTCTCCTGAGATCACAAGCTTCTATCTGATTTATGTACTGTTGTGGTACATGGTTTGCTTGAGGGTCAAGCAGTAGGTGAATGTGTTCAGCAGGTGTGTTGAACAGAGAGTGAGCTCTTGAAGACATGAAGATGCGTCTTATGTTTTCCATTCATCAAGGTACAAAGAAGCACATGTTATCCTTAATAGGGGGAAAGTGTTACTATTTTGTGCAGCTGGACTTGTGATGTTAAGGGGGAGCAGTATTCTTATTAGTGTTCTAGCTGGTGCATGTCATTTGTTTGGTTTGCTCCTATTATGGCTAAAAAAGGGGAGAATTAAGAAACATCAGGTGTCCCTTGGTTGAGGAGGAGTTGGATGGGTGTTCAAAGAAGAAGGTTTTAGCCAAAATATGCCAAAGGGGGAGATTGATAGTTCTGCAGCTTTTGGTGTTGGCATTAATTTTGGGTAAAACAGATTGTAATTGATATATGCCTAAAAAGATGTTCTGACTTCTGTTTTCTGCTGCTGCATTTTCCTTTAATATGATGTGTATGATCAAATTATGTTTTGGCCAAAAATTTGCCAAAGGGGGAGATTGTAAGTTCTGAGTTGGCAGCAATTTTTGCAAAACATGTTGCTCAGGAAAATGTTATGAAGAATGTCTTGACATAAGAGTAGAACATCACTGCAGGATGTGTCAATGTCAGAACAGATGATGATCTATAACAGGTGGTACAAGATGTCAGATCAGAAGTCCTGACATGGTTGCTCAGACATCACTACAGATGCTGAACTTGATTTTGAAACATCTTCAACTGTCATGACAGTATTGCTGTCATGTGTTACAACAGATGTCATGACATCTGGGTCCAATACAGCAGGTTGTGGAAATGTCAAGTGAGATGTCTTGACATGTTGTACTGCACCTAACTAGTATGAGTGTATGCCTGTAATGGTGTGACAGATGTTGAAGGAGATGTCATGACATCTTAGTCTGGTATAGTAGGTGTTGCTGTTTTGCTGTCATGTGATTTTTAATCAAGATGTCATTTGTCTGATGTCTTAACATGAGTTCTTAACATTGAGTTGATGTTAAGTTCAGAAGGGTTGCAGTTGTGTATGCTGATGTTAGACATGATGTCTTGACATCAGTTGACAGAACATCAGAACATCAGTCTGATGTGTTTTGTTAGGGCTGCATTTGTTTAAGCGTGTTTTGAGAGATCTGGTGGAGAGATTGCAGGCAAATATCTTGGTGAAGATATATTCTGGTGCAATCATATTTGGAGCAGATCTTGTTGTTGTTTTAAGGGCTGAAAGATATGAAAAAATTTGAAGATAAAATCTGTTTTAGATTCAAATCATATATGGTTTAATTTCATATAAAATCTGATATTTTCAAGGAGTTGATTTATTCTGAAGCAATCTTTTTCAGTTGTGTTGAAGATTAGTTTGTTGCTATTTTCATGCAAAAAGATATGGAGAATAATTAGATTTAATTATGAAGATTTGATTGAAGATTTGATTGAAGATTTAATTGAAGATCTATTTAGTAGCAGAATCTTTTCAGATTTGCAGCAGAAGATTTGTTGTGATTTGAAGGCCCAAATCCAGTTGGGAAATAGGTTATAAATAGAAGCATTGTAGCCTAGTTTAAGGAAGCCAGCCATCATGTAGATTATAAGGGCTGTGTTGGTTGATGAACCACCCGGTTTGTGGGATGGTCATCATGTTTATCTCGAAGCCTGTAGGTAAGAGATGTATTGGTCTTAGAGGAAGCTGTTAAGCAACTCTAAGTATTGTTCTTAGTCATGAGGGTCATGTCTAGGTATTGTTATAGGAGTGTGTCATCTATGTGTTTGGAGAGTTTTTTGGAAATCAAGCTGTTGATGCAGTGACTGAGATGTTGACTGCTAGACATCATTGTGATGATTGGGAGTGAGATGGAGTCTCTTATCTAGGGAGGACTTAGATAGAAGGGTCATTGGGTAGTGATTAAGTTAGTGGATTGTCAACTGGTTTGTTGAGTCTGTAATTTGATACTGCTAATAGTGGACTTCCTTCCTGGCTTGGTATGCCCTCAGATGTAGGTTGTTAGACCGAACTGGGTGAACAAATTCTGTGTGTTGTTTACTGCTTTTTCTGATTACTATTATTGCCTTGTCCATACAACAGATATTGATGTTGTGACATCGTACTTGACATCACATATCTGATACCAGAATTTCAAGTTGTATCAACAAAGAATGAAGAAGGCGTTCGACAAAAAGGTCCGACCTCGCGTCTTCAGGAAAGGAGACCTCGTGCTCAATAAGATACAATCATTTTTCACTGATTCTCGGGGCAAATGGACTCCGAATTTTGACGGCCCATATGTGGTCAAGAAAGCCTTCTCAAGCGGCGCCTTGAGACTCGCAACCATGGATGGAGAGGAATTTGCTTACCCCACAAATGTTGACGTAGTCAAGAAATACTTCGCCTAAATAAAATAAAATAAAAACGTCTCAGTGGATTGAAAACCCGAAAGGGCGGTCCAGGCAAAAATTAGAGACATGATAAAAACTCATCCCGGTGGATTGGAAACATCACAGTACAATCCAGGCAAAAATTAGGGATAATGGCAAGTAACTATGTTCAACAAAAGGGCAAATCCCTCAGCAGCAGTAATGCCATCGGTCAGAAAAACACCAGTCAAGGTCATCTTCGACAGAAGCTCAGGATGTCCAGAATTCAAAGTTGGTAGAAGGATAATGGTTGTTATGTTTTAATGTAGCCCTTTTCCCTTAAATTACCATTTTCAAACTTTGTAAATACTCTATGGAATCACGTGTTTGGCTGATTTCCATCCTATTAATAAAATTTGAGCCCTTGTGATTTTGTTTGCAATTCTTATTTGTTTTAGCTTTACAGAATGACGTTTTAATATGATTAACGATTCTTGAAATAAAACAAAAATGAATTTACTTGTTAAACTTTTTTCTTCTTTTAAAATAAAGATGGCAAATTCTTTTGACTGTTGAACATCGAAAGAATATCGATGGCTTCTCCCAAAGGCGGTTAAGCTTCAAAGTGCAGAATCAAAGTACTCCTTCTAAACCAGTGCACCTGAATGAAGGATTAGCTGTGTCAGATACAAATATTTCATCAGACACCCTCGGCAGAGTTATTACCTCCTAAGCCCGACCAATATAGCTCCCGACAGGGACTATCTCTCCTAAGCAAGGCAGAATTGCTATCGTGAACCAGTGATACTTTTCATCCCCCGCAATGGCCGAATATCTAGTCATGTTCATCTACTAGTCTGTATGTCGCGTCAGTTTTGTCAGCATATACATACATACATCATGCATTAATGATTTACATTCATATTCATATTGCAACACTATCACTCTAGTCGGTCTTATTCCCTAGTGACAACAGTCCTCTCAATCGAGTTGTCAGTTCTTTCCTCGTCAGGAAATGTTGCGTCTGCACTACCTCTCTCCTCCAGTTTATTTCTGGGATGAAGTCGGCCTTGATCAATTTGATAACTAGAACCTCTGAAAAACCAGAGAACCCTCAGCCAACATCATTCTTCGCCATTGAAGATGATGTCTTCGCTTTCCTGGATTAAGGAAAATCCCCAAAGAAAGCCTCTTAGTCAGAGATTCGGCAGTACAATAGTTTTTCTTCGAAACATTCACTGACAAAAAGGTCATCGGCACCTCAAAATTGGATCACATCATATGGCATTTCTCCGAGAAGATCTCTAGAAGAGTATGATGTGGTAACCCCAAGTGAAAGCAGTCTCTCAAGAAGACTCGTTTTCCCCAGTAGAGTCGACAAACGGCGTCTCAAACAGAGAAGTTTGTGCCTCTCTACAATCAGAATATTTTCCATCAAATGGAATCTCCCCAGGAAAATTCGGCGAGAAGTTTGAGGAAAACTGCTACACATAGCGTCCCTTGTCAGTAAAGTTTATTGACAAAAGAAACTTAGACCAGTTCCTTGGTTGGAAACCAGGATCGAGGGGAAGTTTACATCAGCAACTAAGACCATTCCTTGGTAGGAAACCAGGATCGAGGGGAAGTTTACAAAAGAAACTTAGACCAGTTCCTTGGTAGGAAACCAGGATCGAGGGGAAGTTTAAAAAAAAACTTAGGCCAGTTCCTTGGTAGGAAACCAGGATTGAGGGGAAGTTTACCTTTTCTAAGCATCATTGCTTAGCGAAAGAGGAAGGATGCACAATCTTCCATTCATAATCACCATCAAAATTTCGGGTATTCCGATATTTAATCCTCTTGCACCCCGAATGCCCGAATACCTTCGCCATTCACACCTTCGGGTCCAAGAAGATTAAATAGGGGCATCTGTCATACCCCAAATTTTGACCACTAAGATTTCCCATCATTGTGCAAATCATCATCACAATATGGATGAACCATTAGTCTCCCCAAAGATGGGTGAGCACCCACTACAATCAGGCTTAGGTTTCAAGCCCTCTGAGAGCTCTTAGACAAAGGATCAATCAAGAAATGACATGATCCTTAACTTGTATAACCTCTCAAACATCCACAAAGGATCAAGAGGACTCCCACTTCAAGTATTAAGCACAAGGCTTCTCCCTTCTAGGTGGATCAAGCCTTAAGATCGTCAGTGTCACCAAATTAGGGTTTGGTCGACCAGGGCCTCCAGATGGAAGATTTCCTCTGGGCATGAGCCAATGCTTCAAAGCATAACCTATGATGCTCCAAGGGATCTCATAAACCCAATCACCAAGTCAATTTAGCCCCAGGGGATGCATACATAAAAAATCAGGAATTAGGGTTTCTTGACCTAATTCACCCCTAAGTTGACTTTTGGGACAAATCATGAGCCAAGACCTCCAGAGATGATTTGAGGGTCCCTAATACATCACATTGGTCCATTTGCAACAATGGATTGATCCATGAAGCTTGAGCAACAAGTTTCAAGTTCATCTGAACCACAGTTAGGGTTTCGTGGGAAAAGTCAACTATAGCTTTGACTTTTGACCAAGACATGCTCCCAAACCTTGGGACATGATTCAATACACCCTATAAAACCTATGGAACATGTCCATCAAGTTTGATTTAGGTCAAGGACTTGATTTCATAGAGGATCGCACAATTTGGAATTCACCCGACAAAAAGTCAACTGTGCACAAAAGTCAAACTTTGACTTTTTGAGATTTTTCACAATTTTGGTTCTTTGAACCTAAAATGATGTTAATGTGTGATTGGAATCATCATTCATCAAGAAAAATCAAGAAAAGTGGGATAACTTGTAAAAGGGGTAACCATAAAAAACTTAGAGAAAATTTTTCTAAGTTATGGAACAAAGTGGCCAGGGTACCAACTTTGGAGGATCATAACTCCTAAACCACAAGGCCATTTTCCCCATCCAAGGCTGGATTTGTAGCTCTCATTACCCTCTACAAAAGCTTCAACTACACCTCATTCCAATTCATCATGGATTTTGAGTTATGGAATGATTAAAATCAAGAAAAGTGAAAATGTCACTTTTTCCAACACTTAGTGAAATTTTCACTAAGTCAGAATCTGCCTTCACTTTTCTCCAAATGTAGGGGCATTTTTCACTTGGATCCAAAAAATATCAAAACTAATTATGATCAAAGAGTTGTTGTATCATATGAGGGCTTTCCAAAATGGCCAAGAACTCCATCAAATTCCACTTGGGCCATGAGATATGACAATGACAATATTCCTTACTGAAAACTGCCAAAGCAAGGCAGATTTTGGAGTTTTGCTCGATTTGCCCAAATTTTGCAAAGGGCAAGCAACTCTATCCATCTGAACACCTCAAGGGGGGACCAAGGAGGAACCAACTCTGATCCCAAGCCTCCCAAGTCTTTGGAACCAAAAATATCATGCCAAACCTAGAATTGCCTAAAAGAGGGCCAAGACTCCAATTTTGGATTGGAGCATTCAATGCATACACTAAGGTGGCATGGACTGAGCCATTGCCAACTGAATTCAGTCAAGACTTATCCAAGACCAAGGGAACCAGCAGCCTGTGCCCTAACCTCTAGTCAATGGCTAGAGGAGACTTGGATTCTCATTGCTCAACATTGGCCAAACCTATGCAGTAGTTGACATTCACTATTCCTTGAAAACAAACTTGCTCTACTATAAATAGAGCTCATTTGTGATCAGTTTAAGTACACCAAAGCCATCAAATAGATGCTTTCCTTAAAATCACCTTCTCACTTCCAATTTTGCCTTCTAAGGCAAGTCACCATCGGGTTTTGAGTTTGAGAGCAATTCCAACCAAACCAATCACATGCACACCTCATAAACATCATATAGAAGTGATCCAAACACTCACATAACATCTGGAACACCAAAATCACAAAATCACAATCCAATTGCTCAAGCCTTTGACAGATTTGCAGTTGGGGTGCCATCTCAAGTTCCAGATCATTTCAATCCATTTCAAGCATCCAGACACACTCCATGGCACCTAGGGAAGCTATCCAGATCATTGGAACCTAGCTGTAACACCCCTAACCCAAAACACGATCACCAGCTGCAGGAGGTGAGCATGAGCTCTTCTAACTCTATGATCCATGCATTTTTTGCTGCACAATAATTTGGCCATATGTTCATAATCATGCATAGAGTGTTTACCCTCAATCAATTGCTTTGTATGAATCGTGTATGGAATTTCCGAACCTTCAGGCAGAATTTAGGGTTCTTGAGGTTTCTCTTTGATTTCTTATTCCATGCTTAAAATAAATGAAATTAAAGACCATAGACATGATCGTGAGGTTGAAACGAGTAGATTGATATGTAGATTGCATGATATAATCAAGTATTCAGTGAGATTGGATAGAAAATGCAAATCTGCAGAAACAGAGGGTGGCGCGTGTTCTTGCCCTTGTTCTTGGCGCCTTTTTTGAAAATTCAAATATTCAAATTTTGTGATTTTATTTAATTGATTCAAAAATTAATTTCTCTCTGAGTTTTAATGATTTTGAGTTGGTTCTTTTTTTAATAATTCACAAAAATGTTAAAATATTTTATTTTATCAAAAAATCCCAAAAATATTATTTGTTTCATATAATTGATATTTTTGCCAAGAATTAATATTTTAATTGTTTTTTACATTTAAAATATTTTTTCCTTCTTGACTTTGCAAATTTTAATGATTTCTAATCATTTTGTAGGTCAAAACGTGATTTTTGAAACATTAATCCAAGATCACAATTTGTGTTCCACATGTTAAACAATTTTGATCATTTTAATTGAATTTTTTATTCAATTAAAATACGTTTTAGAAACAAATTAGGGTTTTGATTAATTCAACCCTCATCAAACTTTTTCAAACACCATCTGGGTCTCTCCTCGAGCTATAAGACCCATTCAAAATCATTTTGGGCCTCTAATAGAGTGTAAGACCCAATCCCCTTTGAAAACCAAAAACTTTTGGGCCTCAGTCATTGTATAAGACCCACTGCGTTTTCAAAAATCCCAGCGTGATCGCCAGTTCAAAAATCAAACCATCTGGGCCTCTCCTCAAGCTATAAGACCCATTCAAAATCATTTTGGGCGTCTAATAGAGTGTAAGACCCAATCCCCTTTTTGAAACCAAAAACTTTTGGGCCTCAGTCATTGTATAAGACTCATGGTGTTTTCAAAACCTCGGCGCGATCGTTGTCCTTTTCAAAATTTACCATTGGGCTTCTCCTTGAGCTATAAGACCCATCTTTGTTCACTTTCAATCATTTTTGGGCCTCTTGAGAGAGTGTAAGACCCATCCCCTTGTACAGAAAGCCTTTCTTGGGCCTCAGTCACTTGTATAAGTCCCTGTACAAAATGACAGTGCGATCACTGATAAAACCCTGGGCCTCTCCTTGAGCTGTAAGCCCCAATTTTCCTTTCAAAGCACTTTCTCCTTTGATTTTGAATATAATATTGTTATCAAAGCTTTCTTTGTTGAACAAACTAACCAAACAACATGAAAGCTCTACAACCGAGTAAGTGTTTACCCGCTTTCATTTACCGCTTTCATATGTATATAACTGTATTGTGGGGCTGTTTCACTGCAAGTCTTCTTTCATAAACTCATATCGACTGTGTAATACTAGTATAGATATTTAGAGTTTCCCCGGCAACTACGTCTAGAACTAGACAAAACCTCGTCTCCTTACATCCGACGTTCTCCCGGATATTTCAAACATAACCTAAACCATGAGAATTTTCTTTTACAAACAATTTTAGATAACTAGATCTAAGAAATCTCCCCCTTGAACAGTTCATATACCGAAGGCCAATGTTCTAAGTGAAACCCCTTCTGGAACTGTTCATCAGCCTCCTCTTGGGCTTAGTGCAAGGACCCACAGGCTTCCTAAAAGCATCCCCGCCTCTTCTTGGGTGTCGTACAAGGACCCGTCGGCTTCTTAGAAGTTTTCATAGCCTCCTCTTAGGCTTCGTATAATGATTCTTCCTCCGGGAAGATAGCCTCCTCTTGGGCTTCGTACAAATTGTCCCTCCGGCTTCTTAAAAGTTTTTCTCGCCTCCTCTTGGGCTTCGTACAAATTGCCCTGACGACCTCTTAAAGGTATAGGAACAAAAATTAGTCATCTTAATAGAACAGTCTTTCAAAGAGTCTAGATCTTTCTACCGCGAACGTATTGTCTCTTAATTTCTCTTAAGCATAGTACAAAAGATAAAACTCTAGACTTGGACAGTCTAATCTCCTTGAGTCTCGAAGACATTCTCAAGTTCCTTTCAAAAATAGGAAAAAAACACCCGTAGACTTGGACAGTCTCAATACCCTTCGGATTCCCTGTTTCCTTAAAGAACAGGAAATAATCCCGGTCCTCAGACCAAATGCATGAGTACAACATTACCCATATAAGAACTGATTTTCTCTTTTAACCAACATACTGGACCTGTCACTCAACTGAAACAGTAACCCTAGCCTCCTCTTGGGTTTTGTACAATGATTCTTCCCACCAGAGTTAACCTTGTTAGCCTCCATCTCGGGCTTCGTACGAGATACAAAATCACTCACTTGTTGAGTATAAAAGACTCTCTTGTTGAGTCAAACATTTTTACCCTTCATCTCGGGCTTTGTACGAGATACAAAACACTCTATTATTGAGTATAAAAAGACTCTCTTGTTGAGTCGATCGCCTTTAACCTCTATCTCGGGCTTCGTACGAGATATAAAACACTCTCTTGTTGAGTATAAAAGACTCTCTTGTTGAGTCAAACACCTTTAGCCTCCGTCTTGGGATTCGTACAAGACACATAAAAGCACTATCTTGTTGAGTCAACCCTTTTAGCCTCTCTCTCGGGCTTCGTACGAGACACATAACAACACCCTCTTGTTGGGTCAATAGCCTCCTCTTAGGCTTTGTATAAGGAAACCCTGGTTAAGTCAATCAACCTTTTAGCATCAAAATCCGTGCCTTGATCACAGTATACAAACATCAACAACTCCTTTTCCTTCATCTAAATTGCTGTAAGCGGCAAGCCTCTGGATTATTTACATCCACGCCACTGTCCCTCTTTTAGCATGAGAAATTCCTAAGGAAAGATGGCATTGCTCTAAACTGAGTTAAAGTCTTCTCCTTCAGGTTGAAAATCCCCTATAAAGGAAATTATAGCATTGCTGGATTCGCATATCCCAGTTAAAGTAATTCTCCTTTATAATCAGTCACCCAACAATTGTGACAAACAGACCCCTTTAGAGATGACAAATCCTCTCTAAAGTCAAAACCCTTCAGCTTCACATCTTGGGCTTTGAACAAGATACAAATAGACCCTTCAAATTCACATCTTGGGCTTTAAACAAGATACAAACCACTTTTAGCTTCATGTCTTGGGCTTTAAACAAGACACCAAAACACCATTTCCTCCCATAGAATAGGAGGAACTACGATCGCTCTGATTTCCCTATCCCGGGAATATGTAGGCATAAGATTGAAAAAGAATCTTAGCGAGCACACTAATCAAAGTCCCATACCTCCAGCCAATCTAGCACAGTATCCCAACAAATTCCCCATGAACAATCCCAGTATTTCGTTCTGAACAAAATAAGCAGAGAGAGGCCCTCGAACACGAACCGCATTTGTAAACCAACAGTTTTGACTGTTTAACCTCAGTTTGCAAGCAGGGTTAGTTGGAGACATCTATTTCCCTTCCTTCATCAGCTTCAATAGGATAAAAAATGAATCAACCTGTAGTACCCCAGAGCGACAGTGCTTAAGAACCACGTCCAAAATTGCTCGCTACAAGATGCCCCTATTTAATCTTCTTGGACCTGAGGTGTGAATGGCGAAGGTATTCGGGCATTCGGGGTGCAAGATGATTAAATATCGGAATACCCGAAATTTTGACAGTGGTTATGAATGGTAGTTTACACATTCATCTTCTTTTGCTAAGCAAATAATGCTTAGAAAAGGTAAAAACTTTCCCTCGATCCTGGTCTTCAGCCAGGGAACTGGTCTCAGTTTCTGATTTAAACTTCCCCTCGATCCTGGTTTCTTACCAAGGAACTGGTCTCACTTTCTGATATAAACTCCCCCTCGATCCTGGTTTCCTACCAAGGAACTGGTCTCAGTTTCTGATGTAAACTTCCCCTCAATCCTGGTTTCCTACCAAGGATCTGGTCTTAGTTTCTGATATAAACTTCCTCTCGATCCTGGTTTCCTACCAAGGAATTGGTCTCAGTTTATTTTGTCAATAAACTTTCTTGACAAGAAACGCTATTCGTAGCGGTTTTTCCTCAAACTTCTCGCCGAATTCCTTTTACTACGGAGATGCCATTTGACGGAAAAGGGTTGAGGTCAGACTCATCTGGGAAACCCATTGGTCTGAGCTGTAGAGGTGTTCAAACTTCTCTGGTTGGAGATGCCATTTGTCGACTCTACTGGGGAAAATGAGTCTCTTGACACTGCTTTCTTCTCGGGGATACTGCATCATACTTTTCTTCGAGACCTTCTCGGAGAAATGCCATACAATGTACCCTAATTTCGAGGGGCTGATGACTTCAGTGACATTGATTTTCTAGAGAGAAGAACCACTGTGTTGTTGAGATTCTTTAGTTGCGAGTCTCTCTCTGGGATTTTATATAATCCGGAAAAGCGAATCAGTGGAGAAGAGTGACGTTTGTCGAGAGTTTTCTTGTTTTCAGAGGTTCAAGTTATCAAAGTCGTAAAGGGCCTTCTCCATCCCAGAAATGTAAGACCAACTAGAGTGATAGTGATGCAATATGAATATGAATGTAAATCAATAATGTATGATATATGTATGTATATGCTGACAATACTGATGCGACATACAGACTAGTGGATGAACACGACTGGATACTCGGCCACTACAGGGGATGAAAAGTATCGATGGTCCAAAAGTAGCAATTCTGCCTTGCTTAGGAGAGATAGTCCTTGTGGGGAACAACCGTTGGTCGGGCTTATGAGATAAGAACTCTGTCGGGGATTTCAGATGAAAAATGGGCTATGACATAGCTGATCCTTCATTCAGGCGCATTGGTTTAGAAGGAGTACTTTGATTCTGCACCTTGAAGTTCAATTGCTTCTGGAGAAGCGATCAATGTTCTTTCGATGTTCAACAGTCAAAAGAAATTGCCATCTTTATTTTAAAAGCAGAAAAATTTGACAAGTAAATTCATTTTTGTTTTATTTCAAGAATCGTTAATCATGTTAAAATGTCGTTCTGTAAAGCTAAAACAAATAAGAATTGCAAACAAAAGCACTAAGGCTCAAATTTTATTGATAGGATGGAGATCAGCGAAACGCGTGATTCCATAGAGTATTTACAAAGTTTAGAAAATGGTAATTTTAAGGGAACAAGGCTACATTGAAACATAACGACCATTATCCTTCTACCAACTTTGAATTCTGGGCATTCTGAGCTTCCGTCGAAGATGACCTTGACTGGAGTTTTCCAGATGGATGGCATTACTGCTGAGGAGTTGAACTGATCAGACATAGTTACTTGCCATTATCCCTAACTTTTGCCTGGATTGTACTTTGATATTTCCAATCCACCGGGATGATTTTTGATTATGTCTCTAATTTCTGCCTGGACCGCCCTTTCGGGTTTTCAATCCACCGAGACGTTTTTTTTATTTTTATTTAGGCAAAGTATTTCTTGACTACGTCAACATTTGTGGGGTAAGAAAATTCCTTTCCATCCATGGTTATGAGTTTCAAGGCACCGCCTGAGAAGGCTTTCTTGACCACATAGGGGCCGTCATAATTCGGAGTCCACTTGCCCCGGGAATCAGTGAGGAATGATTGTATCTTTTTGAGCACGAGGTCTCCTTTCCTGAAGACGCGAGGTCGGACCTTTTTGTCAAATGCCTTCTTTATCCTTTGTTGATACAACTGACCATGACATAGATCCGTTATCCACTTTTCCTCGATCAGATTCAGTTCGTCGTGTCGACTTTGACACCATTCAGCCTATTTTAGCTTAGCTTCCATCAATATCCGGATTGATGGGATCTCTACTTCTATGGTAACTACTGCCTCCATGCCATATACTAGAGAGAAAGGGGTTGCCCCTAATGAAGTGCGGACAGATGTACGATAACCGTGAAGGGCAAATGGTAGCATTTCATGCCAGTCTTTGTAGGTTACAACCATATTTTGAACAATCTTCTTGACGCTCTTGTTAGCCGCTTCTACCGTCTCGTTCATCTTGGGTCGGTAGGGAGATGAGTTATGGTGTTCGATCTTGAACTCAGCGCACAAATCTTTCATCATCTTATTATTCAAGTTGGATCCATTATCGATAATGATCTGGCTTGGAATACCATAACGGCAAATGATATTGTTTTTGATAAATCGGACCACCACTTGTCGGGTTACATTGGCGAATGACGCTGCTTCGACCCACTTGGCGAAGTAGTCAATGGCTACCAGGATGAACCGATGTTTGTTCGAAGCCTTTGGTTCAATCATGCCAATCATGTCGATTCCCCATATGGAAAAAGACCATGGGGAAGAGAGAACTTTGAGATGTGTTGGCAGTACATGGATTTTGTCTGAGTATATCTGACACTTGTGACACTTCCTCATGTATTTGTAGCAATCGGATTCCATGGTCAACCAGTAGTACCCTACTCTAAGAATTTTTCCCGCCATTATGTGTCCGTTGGCATGAGTGCCAAATGATCCTTCGTGAATTTCTTTTATCAGTATGTTTGCTTCTGGTCTGTCTCGCATCGGAGAAAGACCATGTCAAAGTTTCTCTTATAAAGTGTATCACCGCTCAGAAAGAAACTGCCTGTCAATCTTCTGAGGGTCTTTTTGTCTTTTCTGGATGCCCCAGGTGGGTACTCTTGTTTTTGAAGGAAGCATTTGATATCATGATACCAAGGTTTGTCGTCTATGACTGCTTCAATCGCGAAGATGTGAGCGGGCCGCTCAAGGCGTATTATGTCAATGTTAGGAACTACACTAATCATGGAAGAGAGAGTGGCTAATGCATCAGCCATGTGATTCTCTTCATGAGGGATGTGATGAAACTCGATTCTGTTGAAGAATGGTAACAACCTTCTCGTGTAATCTTTGTAAGGATTCTGTCCTGATTGGTATGTGTTCCAATCTCCTTTGATCTGATTGATAACCAGGACTGAGTCGCCATATACATCCAAGTTCTTGATCCTTAAGTCAATCGTTTCTTCGAGACCCATGATACAAGCTTCGTATTCGGCCTCATTGTTTGTACACTTGAATGTCAGTCGGGCGGTGAAAGGAATGTGGGTACCCTGAGGTGTTATAATGGTTGCCCCAATTCCATTCCCATAATGATTAACAGCTCCGTCAAAGATTAGTCCCTATTGGGAACCTGGTTCCGACCCTTCACTAGGTAGCGGTTCATTGCAATCTTTCATTTTTAGATACATGACATCTTCGTATGGGAAGTCAAACCCGACTGATTCCCGATCGTCAATCAGTTGATGAGCCAAATGATCGGCTAAAATACTTCCTTTGACGGCTTTCTGTGCATGGTACTCAATGTCGTATTGTGATAACAACATCTGCAAACGGGCAATCCTCCCCGTGAGAGCAGGCTTTTCAAAGACGTACTTGATTTGATCCATCTCAGAGATTAACCAATTAGTGTGACAAATCACGTAATGGAGAAGAAGTTTGGCTGCCCAATCCAGTGAAGAGCAAAATTTATCGAGCATAGTGTCCCAAGTTTCACAGTCTATGAATTTCTTACTTAAGTAGTAAATGGCAGACTCTTTTCTCTTTGTTTCGTTTTGCAGGCCAAGCACACAACCCATGAAGTCTTCCAAAACTATTAGGTAGATGATCAGTGGTCTTCCTTCCACTAGAGGAGACAGAATCTGAGGATTCAGAAGATATTCTTTGATATTGTCGAAAGCTTTTTGGTAATCTTCTGTCCATACGCAGCTTTGATTCTTTCGGAGTAGTTTGAAGATTGGCGCGCATGTCGCGGTCATAAAGGATATGAATCTGGAGATTTAATTTAGACGTCCCAAAAATCCTCTGACCTATTTTTCAGTCTTCGGAGAAGGAATTTCTTGAATGGCCTTGACCTTGTCAGGGTCAACCTCGATTCCTTTTTGGCTGACGATGAATCCCAAGAGTTTTCCCGAGCGAACACCGAATGTACACTTATTAGGATTTAAGCGGAGTTTATACTTCCTCAGACACTCGAATAACTTTGACAGGCGTGTCACATGCTCTTCTTATATTTTAGATTGGGAAATCATGTCATCGACATACACTTCGATCTCTTTGTGCATCATGTCGTGAAACTGAGTTGTCATGGCCCTTTTGTCAGTTGCCCCGGCGTTCTTCAAACCGAACGACATTACTTTGTAACAAAAGGTACCCCATGGGGTGATGAACGAAGTTTTCTCCATGTCTTTCGGTGCCATTTTTATCTGATTATAGCCCAAGAATCCATCCATGAAGGAGAATACTTTGAACTTTGTTGTACTGTCTACCAGTATGTCTATGTGCGGTAAGGGAAAGTCATCCTTTGGACTGGCCTTGTTCAGATCCCTGTAGTCTACACACATTCTGATTTTTCCATCCTTTTTCGGAACTGGTACTATGTTGGCTAACCATTGAGGATATTCTGATGTAGCGAGGAAACCCGCGTCAATCTGTTTCTGTACTTCCTCTTTGATTTTGATAGCCATATCTGGGTGAGTCCGTCTCAAACTTTATTTTACTGGTGGACATTCTGATCTTAACGGTAGATGATGTTCCATGATGCTGGTTTTCAACCGTGGCATATCCTGATAGGACCAAGCGAATACATCGGGAAACTCTTTGAGAAGCTTTGTCAAACTTTCTTTGACAGTCGGACTAAGCAGAGCCCCAATTTTGACTTCTTTTCTCTCCTCCTCTGAACCCAAGTTGACTGTTTCCAACAGATCTTTGTAAGGTTTAATGGACCTTTCCTCTTGTCTGAGTAATCGGGAGATCTCTTCTGGAATTTCTTTGTCGTCTTCTTCTTCAGCCTCAAATACTGAGAATTCAAAGTTGGGAGAAAGCGTTGGATCGTATGTTTCAATGGGGTTTAAAACAAGCAACCTGCATAACGTGATGATTGTTTTTAGAAGAGATAGAGAGAAATGCAAGAGTGCGTGCAATGTATTTTCTTTTTACTGCTTGTTTTTATTATTTGAGTTGTTTTTTATGATTACCATTTTTTGAAAAAGCAAAAAGAGAAAACCACAATAAATGCGGAAATTACAGAACGAACTTATTTTATTTATGATCTTGTCGACTCTTGAAACTACAGCCCTATAAAACATAACTCTGTCGCTTTGGGCAAAGCGAAGAGGTACATTTACAGAAAGTGAGCCCTATCAAAACATCCGTTTCACCTGGGCAAGGTGAAAGGTTAAGATAAAGAAGACAATTACTTAGACTTATGAACGACTTTCGGAACGTTGACAGCAACCCATTGGCGGCAAACTCCTCGGCGAATCACAAAGTCTGGTACTTTCCTTCTTGATTTGTCTTTAGAAATAACACTGATTTCTGGTGGAGCAGGATCGTTGGAATCTGTCTCCCAAACAGAGTTGTCGTAGGAGGATTCCTCAGTTGTATTTTGCACAGTGTTTGCACTCTCAGGTAGATCTCTCCATCCAGTTGGCTGAATGTCTTTGAGCCAGATGCGCGAGCTCTCAGGAGCGGTGTACTTGACCAAGAAGTCATACTTTCCAATTGGTTGTCCTAAGGTGTCCCATACTTCTTTGGAACTGGAGGAGTCATTTCTCTCGATGACGTTGACCTCGGGAAAAGTGTAGTTGATGAATTCTAGTCCTGCAAGCTTTGCAAATTCATCGTCGTACTAGATATTTTCAGAATGCCCTGAGTGTTGATCCTTTGATTCGGTGGGGACGCAGGTATTCTTTTCAATGATGCTCAGCTGATAAGCATCGTTGGGCTGACTCTTTTGTCCTGAGTCTCCTGGGTATGGCTGCCAGATAGGCAGGCATCCATTGGGCCATAATAGTCGTGGTCAAAGTTGTCTTTCATCAGAGTGTCCTCCTCTAATGAGTTTGGTGGAGCACGACATCCTTCCGGATCACAATCTCCGTATATCATCTTGACATCTGACATTGGTATATATCTCAGACTCTGTGCCAGAAAGCAATATGGCGTAGGCACCTCTTCCTGAGACATATAACTGTCCTCGTTAAGATATGACTTCCATTCTTCATCTGTATCGGAGGAATCTCCCTCATTGATGGTATGTACTTCTTGAGACATTGGGTGAAGGAAACCTCCACTATGGAAGAAGTTCTGAATGGGATGAAGACTTTCATTGTTAGTAGCTGTCTGGGTACAAGTTGAAGAAAAACCAAGACCCTTCTTTTTCTTATTGTCCGTAGGAATGACAAGTTGTCCCCATCCTTTAGCATTGTTACTTTGAATCACTTTGAGAGCATCTCTGTATGAGGAAATCGACGTTCCCTTTTCTAATTGATTGTCATTGCTCACCGAAAGTGCTTGGAACTGGGTTCCAACAACCTCCTCTGGTTCTACACACGTGAACGACGATAGGTTACTCACGATTAAGGCTTGCTCTCCGCAGACTGTGATTAGTTGGTCGTTCTTGACGAACTTTAACTTTTGGTGAAGCGTCGAAGTGACTGCCCCAGCCTCGTGTATCCAAGGTCTTCCCAACAAACAGCTGTATGTTGCTCGGATGTCCATGACCTGGAAAGTGACTTGGAAAGTGCGGGGACCGATAGTTATGGGAAGGTCGACTTCGGCGATAACTGTTTTTCGGGATCCGTCAAATGCTTTGACGGTGACCTCACTGCCTCTCATCGGAGATCCTTTGAATGATAGTCGCATTAGAGTGGACTTTGGTATCATGTTTAGAGCTGATCCGGTGTCTACCAGTACGTCGGCTAAAGCATCGTCCTGGCAGTTGACTGTAATATTGAGTGCCATGTTATGTCTTGGGCCCTCTTCCGGCAGTTCCTCATCACTAAATCCCAAGTTATTATAGGAAGTGATGTTGGAGATGATGCTGTCAAATTGTCTTATTAACACATCTTGTTCCACAAAGGCTTGCTCCAAGACTTTTTGTAGAGCCTCCCTGTGAGCTTCGGAACTGAGTAAAAGTGATAACACAGAGATTTTTGAAGGAGTTTACAACAGCTGATCAACAATGTTGTATTCACTCTTCTGGATGAGCTTCAGCATATCATCGTTGTTCTTTGAATGGTCGGGATCACTGGATTGACCGACGGGTTGATCAGGAATTTCCGCTTGAGGATCCTTTTCTCTGATAGGTTCTCCAACTCCTCGGTTGAAGATTTGACCGCTCCGTGTTACTCGACTGATGTCTGCAATATTCACGACGGAGGGTAATGGAATTTCCTTTCCATTCCTAATTGTTGTTGCACCGTATTTGTAAGGGATAGCCTTAGTTGATTCATACGGTAACGGTCCCGGAAGATAGATAACTATAGGAGCCTTCTGATTCTTCTGACCATTGTAAGTAATTTCAATCAGTTCCTGGTAGGGAACTTTCGATTCATCAAGTAAAGGGATGATGGTACAAACATCTTTGGTCCTTTTATGATCAGAGATTACGATAACATCTTTGATTCGATCAGTGACAAAGTCTGGCATCGAATTGGTTGACCCAGAACTTGGACACGGTCGAATCTCTTTGTGGTCCAACTGACTCTGAGGGGCTGCTCGCACGAGGTAACATCCTTGATTATCTTCAGACCAAACTCTACAGCATTCATAGTTATGTGGTGGCACCTGGCCACGTCCGCTTTGTATGCAGTGTAACCTTACTAGGTCTATTTCCATTGGTCGAACATCCGGACTTTGATGCCTAGTAGGGTTCCCATTAATCATACTGACTTGTTGTGTGTCTTCGTCTAAATAGATCGGAAGCCACCAGTGGTTTAACAAGTGTTGCAAAGTTCTTTGAACGAGAGCGCATCCTTGGTTGCTCTCACGACATCCCTTACAGTTCTGATAATTATGCGAAGTCAGAAAAATGAGTCGGACTTGCTTAGCATTTAACTCCACCAAGCTGGTATTCATCAAGCGAATATCAAAGATTTGAATCATATTCACTTGATATTGATTTCTATCACGGTAATCCTGAATCCATCCAAGATCCATCTGATGCTGGAGGGTCTCTTGTATAAAAGAGCATCCCTGATTATTTATTGAGCAGATAGGACAGGAATCATAATCGTGCCGAGGCAGATTGTGATGTTGTCTTTGCCTTGAGTGCATTGCCACCAAGTTGACATTCATTGCCAGAATGTTGTGGTTTTGAATGACGTTGGAATTCGTATAAGTCATGTTGACTTCACGAATTCGGTGATCCTGGATCCATTGAGATCCAACTGTTCCTGTAGAGCTGATTGAACCACAGAACATCCTTGATTGTTTTTAGAGCAGATATCACACTGGTGATAGTTATGATATGGTACATGCCCATATCCGCTCTGTCTGCGATTCATTTTGACCAGGTTGGCCCTCAATAAGAGTACATCATGAATTTGATTAGACTCTCCCTCTATCAAATTTACCGCAGCTTTCTCGTGTTAAGGCAGCGGGTTCTTCTGAATGTTTGGACTTGTATCCTTGAAGGATAAGACCCCGCTCCTAACAAGCTTCTGTACATCGGATTTGAAGCTGGGACAGTTTTCTATGTTATGCCCCGGTCTTCCTTGATGGTAAGGGCAAGTCTGATCCGATTTGAACCAAAAAGGCAGATTTTTCGGAATTGTAAGAGGAGTCTTGGTTTGGACGTGCCCTTTGACAAGTAATAATGGAATCAGTTATGCGTACAACATTAGTATAGGGTTGAACCCTGGTGGCCGCGTTGTACGGTTGTTGTTGTACTGAGGACGAGCCTGCTGAAGAGGCTGTTGTGTCCTTTGCTGATATTGTTATTGATTAGGTTGGCTCTGAGAAACCTGAGGTTGATACGTAGGAACATACATAGGGTTGATAGCAGGAGTTATAGCTGCTACTGATTGATATCGTCGCCTTTGCTTTTCGAGAGAGATATTACCAATATCTTGCTCTTTTTCTTAGGGAGAGCACTACCGTATCTTTTGGTACTGCTTGATGGTCTGACATCTTTGACCAGACGTCCTTCTCAAACTGCTTCTTCAAGACGAACTCCCATGCCCACCATCTCAGTGAAGTCACTGGGTGCACTGACAACCATTCTATCGTAGTAAAATGAGCTCAAGGTTTTCAAAAAGATCTTTGTCATCTCTTTTTCCTCAAGAGGTGGATAAATCTGGGCGGCAATTTCACGCCATCTCTGAGCATATTTCTTTAAGGTTTCCTTATCCTTCTGTGACATGGCTCTGAGCTGATCTCTGTCTGGTGCCATGTCCAGGTTATACTTATATTGTTGAATGAAAGGCAGCGCCAAGATCTATGAAAGTGACGATCTTAATGCAGTTTAAACCCATGTACCATTTGAGTGTGGCACCGGTTAAACTATCCTAAAAATAATGGATCAGTAGCTGTTGGTTCTCTGTCTGAGTTGACATCCTCCGAGCATACATCACCAAATGATTTTGAGGGCAAGAGTTACCCTTGTATTTTTCAAATTCGGGCACCTTGAATTTGTGCAGAATTTTTTACATTGGGGACCAAACAAAGGTCTGCGACGTCCTTTCCAAATAGATCCAGACCGCGAATGGATTGCAGTTCTTTCTGCATCTCCAGGAACTGTTCCTGGAATTCCCTCATTCTCTCGTCCATACTTTCGTTTCCACCAGACGGTATCTGGGAAATCTGTCCTTCCGGGACAGTGTGTATCACAGGTTGTGGTATAGTCATTACGGTAGTTACTCTGGGTACTTCCCTCTTCCAAAGTTTGTAACCTTCAGGAGTTGCTGTCATGCCCCTGACATCTTCGCTTTCCCGAAGTTTGTAACCTTCAGGCCCAGCGGGTCCTGCTGCAGTTTCTGGATCTTCCGTGATCGGTGGAATATATCCTTCCGGGATATAGTTGAGTGGCATGCCCCAGGGAGGATCTTTAGGCATGGTATATCGAGGATCATACTTTTCCACTATGGGCGTAGATGTGATCTCTGAGATCACGGTCCTTGGTTGTTGCATCCGGGCTGCTGCCAGAGCTTGCATATCGTTGTGAAGCTTTCTCAGATCCTCTTTCAGAGTGTTGAGTTCTTCTCTCAACTCTCTGTTCTCTTCCTCGAGATTATCCATTTTCATTTGTTGACTGGCCCGAGTATTGTACAAATGAGACAGTTTAACTCTAGAATCGAGACACAAACGTGAGATTCGTAGGTAAGAAGAATGCGCTACGTGAGAATGATGAATGATATACAATGATTATAGTAATTAAATTATTTTTTTTGTTTAATCAAAATAAACTTCGACAATTGGATTGCAAATATTAAATAGTGGGGAAACCCCGTTTTATTGAATTCAAAGATTGCGGAAATGGAAATACAGTAATTTACATAGTGCTGTAAAAGGAAATGTCTAAGCTAATGGATCCTGAGTCCTCTCTGAGGAGAGCTTAGGTGCTGGTTCTGGTATTTTCCTTTTCTTTGATCGGGGCTCTCGAGCCGTTGTCAGGTTGTCATTCCTTTGCCAAGTGAAAGGAGCGAGCAAATTCCTTTGGCCATCTTGGTTTTCTACAACATGTTGCTCTAAAATCTCGACCAGAGTGTCTTTTTCTTTTAACAGTTGCTGTATTTTCTTACACTCCACATTGAGAATACGTTACTTGTTCTTCCAACACTTCTTCTCCTGTTGAACTCTATTGAGAGTAACCTGAAGTTTTTCAGTATCAGACATAAAATAAAGGCCAGAATCCTTTAACAGAAGAACTTCCTGACGAGGGTAAGGCATCCTCAGTTTGAGAGCTCTAGTTTGTACCCAGTGGAGATAAGGTTCCATCGAGACACATTATGGTTTTCCTAAAGACTCTCTTCCTTTATTGTGAACATGTTTCCTGGCATGCACTATTTCTGTCTTTAGTGCTCTGTCATTTTCTCCTTCCTTGGAGAAAAGACCTTCCAGATGAGCATTACGCGGGACATGCCTCATCGGGTATCCAAATTGACGACGAACTAAAATTGGATGATAGTTGATTCCTCCTTTAGTTCCTATGAGGGGTACATTAGGGAAGTTTCCACAACGGTCAATGATTCTGATCCCGTCATAGATTCGATTGTACCATTCTATGTCAGAGTTGGTAAGAGACATGATTCTCTACGACCAACGCAAAGTATTCTTAGGATCCCAAAATGCAGCAGACTTGGGTAAGTGGCAAATGAACCATTTGTATAGCAGAGGTACACAACATGTGATCATTCCTCCGTTATACAAATTCCTTAAGTGTACAGACCGATAGGCATCTGTGAGCAAGGTTGGTACAGGGTTTTCGATCAAAAATATCTTAATGGCATTGATATCTACAAAGTTATCGATGTTGGGAAACAAAAACAACCCGTAGGTGAGCAAAACAAAGATGCTCTCGAAAGCGGCAACGTTCCCTATACTGGCAAAGTACATGGCTTTCTTTATCAAAAACTGGGCTGGAAAACCCTGGATTCCACCCTTAGTGGTGATGTGAGTCCTGACTTCTGACTCATCTAAATAGATTGCCCTTGCAATGGTTTGATCCTTTGGAATTTCTTCCAGTCCAGAAAAGGGAGCTTGGTCAGTGATATGTAAATCAGTCAGGTGAGAGTACTCCTCCAGCGTTGGTGCTAGTTGATAATCCGAGAATGTGAAACAGTGATAGATCGGATCGTAGAACTGAATGAGCGTGGCCAGTATTCCTTCAATTACATGGACCCTTAACAGAGACAGCAGTCCTCCGTACTTAGCTCTGAAAGCATCAGGGTTGGTGACCATCCTGCCAAAACCTCTCAAATCCTCTAGTTTTGGAACCTTGAAGGTGTACTTGTGAGTCTTCCTTCTACCGAAATCCATAACTCAATCTCCTTTCTCTGATATTTGCAATCATTGTCTTAGTTTAATTTGAAAAAGGAGAGAGTAGAAGAGAAGATTTTTTTTATTAATGTTTTTTAATGAAATTAATGTATGAATGCAGCACACAAAAACATAGAAAAAACATGGGGTCAAAGGTTCGGTGTCATGAAGTCATGGCTCTACCCATCCCCAAGGTTATACTGTTGATTTTTTGTACATGTCCTCATAATCATTGACCCCTCTTGGGATAACAACAGCAGGCTGGTTCACCCGAGCGAGATGCAATATCTTAGAGTAATCTCAAATGAGGGTAGTATCGCGTGACAACTATTTCCGATAGCTTCTGCACTACAAAATAGTAACATGGTTTCAGTCTACTAAAATCCTCAGCTTCTCAGATAACCCAATCGAACAATCTGCTTTCAACAACCGAAATCGTATAGGCATTGAATCCATAAAGGGCATCTCCACTGATTCGATGGTCGATCGGGACCTCTTATTTGGGAGTCACTCCCTGTAAGATTACCCGTCTAGTGCCATCACTTATCTTAGGTGTATACTTAATCTTTCCAGATGCGGCATCACCCGCAGTCCCATTAGCAGAAAAATAAACACGAATATTAATCAGGAAAAACGATATACATATTTATCCTAACATCCTAGACCTCTATAATCCTATTCCTATACAGACAATGACTCCTCAGCAGAGTCGCCATTTTCGTGTAGCGAGCGATTTTTGTCAGTGACGCGACCACCTTATCACTGAAGTTTGGGTTTTCTCCTCGAGGAGAAAGGGTGCTACTTTCTGATTTCTTATTTATCCCGTGAAGCTGGAAGGGAAAGGGAAGGTATCTAAAACTAACCTTGCACGCGAATGTTTAACTGAACAAGCGCTTTAAGAGATTCGGGGAGTCGGGGTCAGGTTATACAATGGGTAGTTGTCAATTATCCATCCTATATGTGGTTATCCACAGGATATTAGCTTTAGGTTTCGCTTTGTAATTGATAGTGTTTATCTGCTGATGGGTTGGGAAAGTTTCTTGGGAAGTATGAGTGAGTGAGTTGATGTTGATGTTCTTGGTAAGGTACTGGACCTAATGTTTTTGATTGGTATGAAGGTGCTGGACCTAGAGTTTTTGATTATTATGCTCGCTAAGATTTCGCAATCTTATGCCTACGTATTCCCATTTAAACGAAACAGGGAAATCAGAGCAATCATAGTTCCTCCTATTCTAAGGGAGGAAAATGATGTTTTGGTGTCTTGTTCAATGCCCAAGATTGAAGCTAAAAGGGTATTTGTGTCTTGTTCAAAGCCCAAGATTGAAGCTAAAAGGGTATTCAGAGGGAATTTGTCATCTCTAAAGAGAGATTGTTGACTTTTGTGTGCCTTGATCAAAGCACAAGGTTGATGCTAAAAGGTTAATTGATTTGGCTAGGGGATTTCTTTATACAAAGCCTAAAAGGAGGCTGGGTAAGACCGGCTCAACGAGAGAGTGTTTTATCTGTCTTGTACAAAGCCCAACATTGAACCTAAAAAAAGAGACTGACTCTTTGGGGATATCATTATATAAAGCCTAAGAGGAGGCTAAAAAAGGGTTTTGACTCCGACGGGGAGGTTTATATGTGTCTTGTACAAAGCCCAAGATTGAGGCTGAAATGAGAAATTTAACTTACTCTGGTGAGGATATGTGTCTTGTACAAAGCCCAAGAGTGAGGCTGCAATGAGTTTGACTCTGCTTGGGGAAATTATCCCTCAAAGCCTAAATGAAGGCTGGGAGGAAATGACTCGGCTGGGGAAGATATCTGTCCCCAATTGAAGAGAGGGAAATTTATGTCTTGTACAAAGCCCAAGATTGAGGCTAAAAGGGTTCTGACTCAACAAGAGAGTGTTTTTATCTGTTCTGTACAAAGCCCAGGATTGTGGCTGAACAAGCTGGAGAACTTGAGAGGAAGCTAGCTCCTACTAAGGGGGAAATCTTTATACCAAGCTTTGGATAAAGATCGACTCAACAAGAGAGTATTTTTATCTGTCTTGTACAAAGCCCAAGATTGAGGCTAAAAAAGGTTGACTCAACAAGAGAGTCTGAAAAGGTGATTGACTCAACAAGAGAGTCTAAGAAGTGATTAACTCAACAAGAGAGTCTGGAAAGGTGGTTGACTCAACAAGAGAGTCTGAAAGTTGATTGACTCAACAAGAGAGTCTTTTATACTCAACAAGAGAGTACTGCTATCTCGTACGAAGCCCGAGATTGAGGCAAAAAGGGTTTTGACTCAACAAGAGAGTCTAGAAAGGTTAGATCCGCTGGGGAGAATCATTTGTACAAAGCCCAAGAGGAGGTTGACTTCGCTGAGGAAGGATCATTATACAAAGCCTAAGAGGAGGCTATCTTCTGTCGGGGATAATTGAGATCCTCAGGCAGGTCCAAGTGGGGAATCAACTCTTGCTGAGAGTTACAGAAGAGTTGAGATGTCAGATACCCTGAGGTTCTGATTTGAGATAGTGTTGACCCTAGTCGGGGAACTCTCATGAGAGAGGCTGGGTTTCTGCTGGAGATCGATCCAGAATGCCCGGGGTTTCTTCCTATAGTTGTAAGGAACTTGAGAATGTCTTTGAGACTCAAGGGGATTAGACTGTCCAAGTCTGCTGGTGTGGAGGAGTTTTATCTTTTGTATGATGCCTCCAAGAGGAGGCAAATGCATTAAGGGATGAGAATCAACCCTAAAGTGGCCTGAGGTCTGACACTGGAAAGACTGCTCTAGCAAAGGATGACTAAGTTCTATCTTATACCTTTAAAAGGTTGTCAGGGTCCTTGTATTAAGCCCAAGAGAAGGCATGATAACTTCTAAGAAGCCGAAGAGTCCTTGTACAAAGCCCAAGAGGAGGCGAGGATGCTTTTAGGAAGCCCGTGGGTCCCGAACCAAGAGAAGTTCAAGAAATGCAATTCACAGAGAAGAGATCATTTCAGGAAAGTTCGAGGTTCGAAGAAACTCAAGAGATGCTATTCACAGAGAATAGATCAACTCCGGGGAGTAGAATTTCTTTGATAATTTCTAGGGGTGACAGTCTGAGAAAAGGTTCACCGAGAATACTGCCTTTCTCTTTGTTCCATATTGTTTAAACCCAAGAGAAGGAAAGACTGTATCTGGAAATCCTATGGGGATCTAGTTTTGTTTGTATTTAAGAGTGACCAACATGGCTTTACCTAGTTCTAGACCTAGTTGCCGGGGAAAACTCTAAATAACTATACTAGTATATATATAGTTGATATATGACAAGTATTTTAAAAGGTATGAAAGAAGACTAACCATGCACATCTTCCCACAATACAGTTATATATATATTTGACATGTATTTAAAAGAATGAAAGAAGACTAACCATGCGCAGCTTCCCACAATACAGTTATATATATATATTTGACATGTATTTAAAAGAATGAAAGAAGACTAACCATGCGCAGCTTCCCACAATACAGTTATATATATTAAAGTGACTAAATGAAAGCTGTTAAAACTTACAGGTGAGCGAGCTTCCATGCTGTATTGTTAGTTGTTCAGAGAAATTAAAGAAAGTTTTGATAATAACTGTATATTTGAACCTAAATTAAAAGGGAGTTGTTTGTGGAAAAAAAATGTTGGGGCTTATACTCAAGGAGAGGCCCAAGGTTTTTACAGTGATTGTACTGTTGCTTTGAATATCGTATCGGGACTTATACAACGACTGAGGCCCAAAAAGTTTTGGTCAAAAGGGGATTGGGTCTTACACTTTATTAGAGGCCCAAAGTTTATTTTTGTATAGGAGATGGGGCTTACAACTCAGGGAGATGCCCGATTTATTTTGAAAAGGCGACGATTGCGCCGTTGTTTTGAAAATATACAGAGGGACTTATACAATATGTGAGGCCCAAAAATGTTTATTTACAAAAGGGGTTGGGTCTTACACTCTATTAGAGGCCCAAAAGAGTTTTTTAAGAAAAGGAATGGGACTTATAGCTCGAGGAGGGGCCCAAGTGATTAGTTGTTTGAAAAATGGCGATCGCGCCGAGGTTTGAATACACAGTGGGTCTTATACGATGACCGAGGCCCAAAAAGTTTTGGTTTTCAAAAGGGGTTGGGTCTTACACTCTATTAGAGGCCCAAAGTTTGAAAAAGATTGATGAGGGTGGAATTAATCAAAAACCTAATTTTGTTTAAAATGGAATTAATTTTGTTAAAAAATTAATAAAAATTATTGAAAACATGTGAAAAATGAGTGGTGATCTTGGATCAATGTTCCAAAAATCATGTTTCTATTCACAAAATGATTGGAAACCATTTAATTTTGGAAAATCAAGAAGGAAAAAAATATTTTAAATGTTAAAAAATAAATAAAAATTAATTCTTTGCAAAAATATCAAGTATATGAAATAAATAATATTTTTGGGAAATTCTTGTAAAATAAAATATTTTAACATTTTTGTGAATTATTAAAAAAAGAATCAACTCAAAATCATTAAAATTCAGAGAGAAATTAATGTTTGAATCAATTAAATAAAATCACAAAATTCAAATGTTTGAATATTTGAAAAAGGGCGCCAAGAACACCCAAGAACACGCGTGTGTTCTGAGTTTTGCCCATATTTGCATTTTCTCACCAATGTCACTGAATACTTGATGAAATCACACAATCCACATATCAGTCTACTCGTTTTCACCTCACGATCATGTCTATGGTCTTTAATTTCATTTATTTTAAGCATGGAATAAGAAATTAAAGAGAAACCTCAAGAACCCTAAATTCTGCATGAAGGCTCAGAAATTCCACACACGATTCATACAAAGCAATTAATTGAGGGGAAACATTCCATACATGATTATGAACACATGACAAAATTATTGCGCGAGGAAATATGCATGAATCATGAGATGACCAAGTTGAGGCTTACATCTTGCAGTTGGTGATCGTGTTTTGAGTTAGAGGTGTTACAGCTTGGTTCCAATGATGTGGACAGCTTCCCTAGGTGTTATGGAGTGTGTCTGAATGCTTGGAGTGATTGGAAACAAGCTGGAACTTAAAAGGGTACCCCAACTGCAAGTCTGCTAAAAGCTTGAGCAATTGGATGGTGATTATGTGAAATTGGTGTTCCAGATGTTGTTTAAGTGTTTGGATCACTTCTATATGATGTTTATGAGGTGTGTGTGTGTGATTGGTTTGGTTGGAATTTCTCTCAAGCTCAAAACCCGATAGTGACTTGCTTTGGAAGGCAAAATTAGAGTGAAAGAGGTGATTTTGAGGAAAGCATCAGTTTGGGTACTTTGGTGTACTCAAACTGATCACAAATGAGGTCTATTTATAGTGCACTAAGTTTGTTTTGGCTGTAATAGTGTATGGCAACTGGTACAGGTCTGTGGCCAATTGGATCATTTTGGAATCTCAAGTCTCCTCTAGCCATTGACTTGAGATTAGAGCACATGCCTATGGTTCTTTGATTCAAGGATAAGGCTTGACTGAAGTGTTCATCTTTGCTCTGATACATGCCACCTCTAAGCATCAATTGAATGCCTCAAAACAAAATTGGAGTCTTGAGGCATCTTTAGCTTTTAGGGGTGCCAAACCTATATGTAGTTCCAAAGACTTGGAAGGCTTATGGATCAGTGTTTGTTCCTCCTTGGTCTCCTCCAGAGGTGTGCAGATGGATAAACTTGTTTGTCATTTGCACAAATTGATCAAATCGAGCCCTAATGCACAATCTGCCTTGCCAAGACAGTTTGCAGCAAGGCATGTTGCAGCTGTCATAACTCCTAGCTTAGATGGAATTTGATGGAGTTCTTGGTCACTTTGGAAAGCTGATGTATCCTACTTTAATGTGATGTCCAACTTTGGTTTTGAAGCAACTTGCATTTGGTTTAAAAATACCTCAACATTTTGGAAAAAGTGAAGCAGATTCTGACTTAGTGAAAGTTTCACTAAGTGTTGGAAAAATGTCACTTTTGTGTTTTCAGCCATTTTGATCACCCCATAACTTGAAATCCATGAGGAATTGGAATGAGGTGTAGTTGACACTTTTAAAGTATGCCATGAGAGCTACAAATCCATCTTTGAACCATCCTAAATGGTTGCTTAGATCTCAAGTTATGATCCTTGGAAGTTGGTACCCTAGCCACTTTGTTCCGTAACTTAGAAAAATTCTAAGTTTTTATGGTAACCCCTTTTGCAAGTTACCCCACTTTATTTGATTCTCTGTGAATGCTCAACAATTCCTTGAGGAGATTGATGAGACATGAAAGTACATCCATATTGTGATGATGATTTTCACAATGATGGGAAATCTTAGTGGTCAAAATTTGGGGTATGACACAAGGTAGGGTGTTATACCAAGAACACCAAGCATGATTCATCAGCTAGGGTTTTGCTCCCTCAAGGTTAGAGTGTGGTCAACCATTGATCCTCAAGGGCTATCTCATCAAACCATGGCTTCTAATATCAAAATAAAAGGTTCCAATCATCATTCAATCTCATTTTGATCAAAGATATCTCAAGGTTTAGTAGCTTGTCCCTCAAGAAAAGTCAAAGGTTAATGTGTTTATTGACATGCCTTCATCAACAAGTTACCTCAAGTTTTAGTCATTTCAATCAAAGGACATTCAAGGACACATTATTTTAAGTTCATATTATTATCCATATTCCTTGAAGTGCAAGGAAATTTCAAGTTTATTGATTTAAGGAGGTTTGACCTAAAAAGTCAACTTTTCAAGTCAAAGTTCAAAAGATCACAACTCCTTCAATTCTCAATATTTTTGAATGCTTATTTTTGCATACGACTCTTCTCAACATCCTATTCAACTTCTCTTTACATGAGGGAGCCAATTATGCTTGGAGGATCATCAAAAGTTTGGAGACATTATAAGATATTTGTGGACTTAGTGAAATTTTGCCTATTTTCAAGTGACTTTTTCTCAACTTTCAAGAATCAGAACTTCTTTAATTTTCAACATATGGAGCTCATTATTTTTGCAAAATATCATTTGTGATACCCTTTACAAGATTGATTCAAAGGTCAAAGTCAAATTGTGCTTGGAAGGCCATGTAATTTATTGATACATTATAGGTCATTTTCAACCATTTGGACTTGGAATATTTCAAGTTTGGTTTGCCAGATTTTTATGCCAACTTCAACATGAAATAACTTTTTGCTCAAACATCCAAATGAAAACTTTCTTGTCACATTGTGATCTTTGCTATGATGTTAACCAATTGGAAAAAGAATGGGATCAAAAAGCCTCTTGTACAAGATGCCCCATTGAGTTGAACATGGTTGCTTGGAACTGAAGTTTTCACCATGATCAAATTTTTACCTCAACCAAAACTCAATTACAAGCCAAATTGCCACATGTTTTGGACCTAAACATGTTTAATCAAGTTTCCAGAAGTTAATTGACTCATAAAACACATGATTTGGCTGAGTTTTGAGTGATTTCAAGTCACACTTTCTTCATGATGAGGGTGCACACGAATTTACTCAATTATTGATCAATTCACCCCTCTCAGCATTCCATCATCTTCAGCTATAAATAAAAGATCATTCCAAACCGAAAACCAAGCTTTTGATAGCCAGAAAACCCCTGCTCCACTCTTAAATTTTCTAATTTGCAGCTATATCGTGTTTTGATTTACAGCCAGTTTCAACTCAATTTCTTGATTAAGTTAGTTCCATCATGTTCCTCTGAAGCTTCTACAACAATTCCCAAGCTCTAAGAGCCCTGAATCACTCTAACCAAATTCAGTTTCAGAGCTCCTAATATCGTTTTTGGACAAGGTAGTTTGAGGCTCCATTTTCAATCAAACAAGTTACTACAATGTAGTCCTTTGCTTGCTGATTGTTTCCCCTAACCTAGCTGGTGTTGATAGCTTGTATTCATCATTTAATTTTTGTTTTGGTGTTCGTGTGTTCTTCCGATTTTCCTCAAAATTCCCTTTACTCTCTTTTAATAAATGAAAATGTGAGTTTGAGTTCGCCTTGATGAGACTGTTGCAATGTTGACGGTTTTGTGCCCTAACTTTACCACTTAGCAGTCTCCGGTGAGCATCTCACCAGAGAAGATGACCGGAGAGGCTGAGACGATGACCTGAGGTGTTTCCACGTTGATTGTTTGAAATGTTTTCATTGGTCCAATACAAATTAGATCCTGTGTGCATTATTTGCTAATTTCCACTGTGCATCATCATCTAAGGTGTGCAAGATCTGCCACGTCAATTAATGAAGTCAGATCCTACACTCCTCCTTTTTTTCTTTTTATTTCTTTTCTGATTTTTATTTTTAAATTGCATTTTCATTTAAAAATTCATAGAAATTTCATTTTAACTCCAAAAAATCCCAAAATAATTTTTGAAATTTTCTTTTATTTTTTATCTTTCTGATTTTGTATTTTTCATATTTTATTTTCATCATTTTCTATTTTTCATAATTTTTCTCATTTTTGAAGCATTTTAAATAGTTTAAAATTGGTTTTATGCATTTAAAAATTCTCAAAAAATTTATATAGCATTCTTAACTTGTTTCTGACTTGCATGATTTTTCTTGGTCATTTGTGATTTGATTTGGTGCATAATTTGCATTTTCATCTTTATTTTCATTTTAAAATTAATTTTAAAAATCATTTTGATGCATTTTAATTCATATTATTGCATTTTATTTTTGTTTGACTTGTGTTGACTGCTGTTGGCCTTGGATCTTGGTTGATTTTACCATAGGTTTCATCAAACTCAATGGATCTTGGGTGTTGATGGGGTAAAAACCCTAATCCACCAAATTGAGTGATTGATTTTGATGATGACTTGATCATCACTTAGATCCAATTTGGTTTTGCTATTTTGTTTGATCCTCTCTTCTTCATCCCTTTATTTTTTCTTTTTCCACATTTCTTTGATCAATTGGAAGATGTGTAGGCCATCTTGTTTAAGAGATCTTAAGTGGTGCTTGATGAACTTTCATAATTTCAAATTTACCATTTGATTGATCATTTGATCAATTGAGGTACTTTGGATTGATGCATAAGTTTTTCCAAAGTACTATGAGGGGTTGATTGATGTAATGGATCCATCTCTCATTGGCTTAGGTCTTGATCCACCTTGTTTTGACTTGTGCTATATGTTTTAAGAGTATGATCTTTATATCATATCTCTAACATATATGGTACATAAATTGTTATTGATCGGCCTCTCATAGTATGATCTTCCTTATAGATTATGCTACAATTGCTTAACATAGCGCTAAATTTGTCCCTAATCAGAAAGTGATCATTTGGTCTAATTTTAGATATGAGTCATTTTTAGTTTAGATGTAAATCTCTTATCTCCATAATGTGTAGATTCTTTTCCACCTAAGAGAGCTAGTGGCATACTTGTTGATATTATCCAAGTTAGAGCCCTTCTCAAAGGATGATGCAAAGTTCTCACACTTGTTGGGTTGATTAGTTGAGTAATCTACTTTAAATGACAAAATGTCTTCATTAACACTAATACTAACTTTAATTGTACTAACTTTTACTTTATGCCATTTATTTTTATGCACTTTTATCTTTATGCTCTTTATTTCTTGCTCTTTATTTTATGCTTATCATTCCATATCATATTATCATCTTGTTTATGTTTATGCCTTTTTTCTCTTTGTCCAATTGGACTTTGTTTTTATTTTTAAGATATTAATAAAGGCGTCGAAATTCATCTGGTACTTTGACCTTGAGATGACCTCTTTGAAGACTTGGCTTGGATACTTGGCTTTCATCTAATGCTTGGTTATCTCTCTACTTATCTTGTTGCTTGAATCCAAAAGATAGGAGTTTTGGCTTGTTTATGTGAAAGACTTGTATCTTGGTTAGATCTTTCCTTCCTTGGCTTTTATTTTATTGCTTTAGGATATCATCTTCATCTCCTCAATTTCTTAAATTTTCAAAATCTTCTCCCTTTTTCAAAACCTGCTCTTTTCAAACTAGAACCACTTTATTAATAAACCTTGACTTTGTCAAGTACATTTTCAAACTTATTTTCTTAATAAATGCTAATCAATTTTAAACATATCAAGACTATTCTCATAATACTTAAAAAATATTCAACTCATTCTAACCATTTTTTTCCTTTTGTGCACTTTTTTCTTTTAAAACCTTTCATAAAGTTTAGAATGAGTCATTTCCATAGTTGAGATATGATCCTGCTATCCCCATAGTATTGTCTAAAATGAGTTGATTCTTTTCCACCCTAGAGAGTTAGTGGCATACTTGTTGATTTTATTCAAGTTGGAGCCCTTCACATGGTGATGCAAATGTCCATTTTCACATACTTGTGGGTGATTAGTTGAAGTTTTCTCCTTAAAATAACAAGTTGTATTTTCATTTAAAATGAATCATTATAAACCATTTTGTTATTTGTACCACGAACTACGAGGTTTTGATCCTTCATTGCACTTTGTGGGTACGTAGGCACGAGGCTCAGGAAGTCTTGTCAAACACAAAATTATAAAAAAAATACTTCTCTTCTAACCTCACCAATCTTTTGCAAACAACACCTTTTTAAGTCAAATGATAGATTTTCAAAGAGGTTCCTATAGAGTACTATAGACGTTTTGGGTGCTAACACATTCCCTTTGCGTAACCAACCCCCTTACCCTGTCTCTGTTCTTATTAGTTTTTGTTTTAAAACTTCTTTAGGTTTTGTTCGTTATTTTCCTTTTCCTTTGGAAAAATAAAAGTGCGGTGACGACTCTTGTTTTTCGAGTTAAGTTAATCAATAACTTAATCTCAAATTTTCCCGCTACAGAGATAAAATGGCGACTCTTCTTGGGAGTAGTCCCTAGTGGGTTTAGCCTATCTTTGTTTATCTGTGTTTGTATTATATTTGTTGTTTGCTGTTTGTTTGTTTTATTTTGGTGTTTGGTGATCTCTGAGTGGTGAGATAAGTCCTATACCCGGACTTAAGAGCACTTATGATAGCAGGGTGGTATAGTCTTGTTCAGCTTACGTGGAGTAGTCCTTACTAAGCTGACTTGAGATCCCCTGCTCAGTGGAGACCCCTTTGGAATTACTGATGTCATACGAATAGTCGTATATGGCATTACTTTTTCCAACCTGGGAGTCCAAAAAGATGAGGACCTTAGAACCCTTTAACCCATTTTGGCCATTTTAGGATGTAGTGCAGTGACTATTCAGATGTTGACTTGAATTAGTTGTTACGCGATACTACACTCAAATGAGTTTCTCTTGAGAATATTGTTGGCTGACGAGTAGTTGTTTAAGCCGATAGTATCCAAAAGATGGAATCATGACTCTGGGAACCTTTTAGAACCATGTTGTACAGGTGGATATAAACCTAGTACATACCATTGTGGGTGGTTCTTAACCTTGGTTCCATGCTCGTGACTCATAACCCTTGACCTTGTTTGTGATCTTGTTTGTGCTTGTTGCATCATGCACTCATGCATTCATAAACATTCTGTTTCAATCAGTTTTCAAGGATCTCAGTGATTTTCCTTTGCAAACATTGTAGATTTTGTGATTATGGACATTGGAAGGAGAAATACTCAGAAGTACAGTTTTCGAGCTCCTGATCTTAAAGATTTTAAAAAGTTCGCATCCTTTGTAGGTGATCCAGTGGATTTTAGATCTCGTCATGGAAGACTCTTGTCCATTATTTCTACCAACATTGAAGACGGAATTCTGAATACACTTGTGCAATTTTACGATCATGTCTACCGATGCTTTACTTTTCCTGATTATCATCTCTTTCCGACCTTGGAGGAGTATGCTTATCTCTTGGCTATACCAGTTTCTGATGAGGTTCCTTATACTGGTTTGGAAGAAGTTCCCAAGTCTTAAGTTATTGCTGCAGCCGTTCATTTGAAGAAATCTGATATAGATTCCAATCTCGTTGTTAAGGGAGGCATTAAAGGGTTTACTTCTAAGTTCTTGTTTGAGAAAGCTACTTCATTTACTGATGCTGGTAGCATGTTGGCGTTTGAGGCTATTTTTCCTTTGCTTATCTACGGACTAGTCTTGTTCTCTAACGTTGACAACTTTGTGGATGTTAACGCTATTCAGATATTCTTGATAGGGAACCTTGTTCCGACTTTACTTAGCAATACCTACTTCTCTATCCATCATAGGACTTATAAGGGAAATGGTACCATCGTTTGCTTCACACCTTTTCTGTACAAGTGGTTTATTTCGTACTTGCTGCAGTCATCTACTTTCAAGGAAAACAAGATCTGTTTAAGATGGTCTCAGAGAATCATGTCCCTTACTCATGCTGATATTACTTAGTGTTCTTCTGTGTATGAGAATGTCATGATCATTGATAGTTGTGGGGAATTCTCCAATGTGCCTCTTCTTGGTACACAAGGTAGAATTAACTACAACCCGGGTTTAGCAAGACGTCAGCTTGGTTATACTTTGAAGGATAAACCTAATAATGTTCTGTTAGAGGGTTTGTTTTTCCAAGAAAGGAAGAACTCTCTTGGTTTGAAGAGAATAATGGCTCAAGCTTGGCATAACATTCATTGGAAGGGTAAAGGAGAGCTTGGAAAGCAGATTTGCATTGCCTTGGAACCTATACTCTTTAGGTAAAGGATAGAGCTAAGGAGCTCAAAATGCCTTATACTTTTGAGAAACCCATGTCTATAGTGGTTGCTACACCACTCACTGTTCCTTTTGAATATGTGGAAACACTTCAAGATGCCTTAGTCAAGATGAAGCAAGAAAAACGATCTTTGGGAATCCAGATTTCATGCTTCAAACCTCGAGAAACTAGGGTTGTAAAAGCAATTGAAGGAGAAAGATGACTTGATAGAGTTGCTTGAGCAACGTGCTGTGAAGTGACATGGAGAGGATTTATTTTCCTCTACTACTTCATCATCTCATCCTCCTACTTCTGGTGCTTGGAAGGGTATTGTGGACCAGGTCGTGTTAGAGAAGACCACCATGAATGATAGCTATGAAAGAGAGATCAATAGACTCTGAAGGAAGTATCAACTTGGATCATCCTCAGGTGTGATTCCTTAGGATCCTTAGGATCTAGCTTTTTCCTATTATATTTTGATCCTTTGTAACTTGTACTTCCAAGTGTAGCTCTTTCCAATTATCAATAAAATGAGATTTTTATTAGTATTTCAAAAAGTGTGTTATTTCTTTATGATGTTTGAAATTGCTTTATATCTCAAAGATCCTTGAAAACTGAATGAAACGTTTGCATTGCATTCTCATCATTCTGCATTGAGTCTTACTTTGACATGTGTCTTATTACTTTCTTCCTGGTTTTCTCATAAGTCAAGTTGTCGCACCACTACAACACTTGTGCTAATTCTCAGAGAAAGATGGTGGATCACTTGGAAAAAGAGAATCATGAACTTCGTGAAGAGGTTACAAGTCTCCGTGCTGGTATGGAGAAGCTTAACGCACTGGTCGAGTCTCTGGTTGCCTTGCAAAATCAGTCTCCTCGTCCACCTACTCCTCAGGCTACTCTGCCTCAAACAACTTCTGTGCCCATTTTTGTGGCTCCTGTCAGTGTTCCTTCTAATCAGATGCCTCCTGGATTTCCTTGGGGTATGCCATTGAACTTCATGCCTGAAGGGTACAAGCATGCTGCTGAAATTGCCACCGCTTAGCTTGTTATGACAATCCCTCCACCTGTGGTACATGCTGTCCCACAGACAGATTAACCTGTTTTCAATGCTGAAGCTAGTGAAAGTCAGGGTATGTATGATCGGATGGACGAGTTCCAAGATCAGTTTGAAGAAATGCAAAAAGAGATTAAGGCCTTAAGGGGAAAAGACGAGTTCCGCATTCATAGCATATACGTTTTCCCTGATCCTTTTTGTTGTCTTTATCTTTGGAGGATGTAGATTGTCGTTTGAATCTCACAAGATTTTTGTAAAAGTGTTTGACACCATTCTTTCGAATGTATCGATTGTATCTCCTAACAAAATGTCCCATTTGCTCATCATCTGAGTTTTCTTCATCACACGAGTCACTATCATTATCATGCTCTTCCTTTGAGGATCTAGAATTTGAAGTCCTAAGAGCTTTAGACTTCATTACTTCCTCCTTATTGGATTCCTTCTCCTTTTTCTTCTTTTTCTCAAGCTTCTTTTCATCTTCATCCAAGCAATTTAGTTCTTGCTCGTGTTCTTCTAACTTTCCAAACAAGGTGGTGAGATCAAGTGTTGTAAGATCGTTGGCTTCCTTTATGGCCGTAACCTTTGGTTGCCAATTCCTAGTAAGACATCTCAAACCCTTGTTAGTAGCAATATCATTGGAAATAGGATTACCCAAAAATTTTAAACGATTAATAATATGTGAGAACCGCTTTTGCATTTGAGCAATGGTTTCACCATGCTTCATGCGAAAGAGTTTGAATTCTTGATTAAGTGTGTTAATCTGGGCGTGTTTGACCTCATTAGTTCCCTCATGGGCAACTTGTAGAGTGTCCCACACATCCTTAGTGGCCACACAATGAGAAATGCGATACAACTCATCAACACCAAGAGCGGATACGATAATGTTTTTCGCTTTCCAATAGTATGCCCACTTCTTATTATCTTCCTCATTCCATAGTGCTTCCGGCTTAGGAACATCAACACGATGTGTTATCGGTGTAGGACCATTTTGAATGGCCTCCCAAACACCCTTATCATAAGAGTTCATATGATTTTACATACAAGCTTTCCAATAACTATAGTTTTCTCCCATGAAAATTGGAGCTCTCTTATAGTCCCCTTTAGGTTCGTGAGCCATTTTCTAATAAGCGTTTCGAAGCACGGAATGAACCGGGCTCTTGATGCCACTTGTTAAACAACGACGACTTGTCTAGAGGGGGGGGGGGTGAATAGACACCCAAACCAAAATCACCAAATAAAATTTGGGTTTTAAAAATTGTTTGATAAAGAGAGCGCTCGGAAGGTTTTGGTATGAACCGATAAAAGTCATATATACGAACCTAGTTATTGGAACTCGGATATGCAAAGCCAAATATGGAATGACAAATACAATAATAGAAATTAACCTTTAATCAAATATCACTTTATTACTTGTTTAAACTAATGAACTTAGTAATGCTATTTCCAATGATAACAAGCAAAAATAGTTAATAATGCAATTAATTGAACCCTTGGTGTGCGAACGAATTTTCAGAATTTCCTTTGTATTGTCGTTGATATGAAAACCACTTATAATCACAATTGATTATAAGCTAATCAACAATCAAGTTTAAAATAGAAAAATCACTGGAAAATTCTTACGAGTCGATCGGTTAATCAATGCTATTCGATAAATTGCATAATGGAAAGATAAAACGAGTAAATAGATAATAGAGAGATCAATACGAGGATTTGTTCACGCAGTTCCCCACATTTGTCCTCGCGTGTGGGTACGTCTGAGCCTAATTTCCAATGTGGAATTAGGATACTTTCTTACTATGCAAAAAGCCAATATACAAGAAAAGTGTTCAGAGCAATCATACAAACACACTGGTTCTGATGTTGATTTAACCCCTTTTCTTCTTTTGATCTTGAGCAAGACCAAGACAACAATGGATGCCAATTAACTTGTCGATATTGCTACTCCTTTGCATTCTTTATCTCCAAAGCTTTCGCGCACGATCAATTGCACTGATTGTTCTACAAGACTTTAATTTGATTCGTCGTTCTCCGCTACTTCCTTTGTGTTCTTTATTCCCAAAGGGTCCTTTGCGTACTTTATCTCCAAAGGCTTTCACAACATCGCAATCCTCTCTTGAACGTGTTGCATGAAAACCCTCAAATCTTCACTCGATCTTGGAGGACAAACCCGTGGTTTTTCCGGATGAAGATCCCTACAAATCTCAACCCGATATTCTCGGCTACATAAGAACCTACAGACCTTATTAGGCCTTCGCCTAGCTGGCACCCCACCAAAAGATTATTATGTGTGATTTGTCAGTGTGTAGACATAGGACGGAGGTTGAATATGATGAGCAAATGCAAGCTAATTTTATGGTATCACCAATTTGGAATGAAGCATGAATGATGTATTTATAGTTTTGTAAGATTGGTGGCAAAGAGGTAATTTTCGGAGTAAAAAAAATGACAAAATTGACCAACTTAACAGCATGTGCCGACCTGAACAATGGATGTACTAACACATACTGTTAAAAATAACATCATGTGTCGACCTGAGATGACACATGTGCCGACCAAAGAGAAACAGAACCTACAGCCTTATTTAGGACAATAGATGTGCCGACCTAAAATACGTATGTGCCAGCACATACTGATGAAATTTTCAGTATGTGTCGACCTGAAGAAGGCATGTGTCGTCAAGAATGAAACAGAACCTACATGCTTAAATAATGAGTTACACGTGCCGACCTGAAATGCGAATGTGCCGGCACATGCAGTGCATTTTTGTGCAGAAACTGGTTTTCATGATCTTGGACAATTTTGAAGTGATTTTTGATGATTCCTAAGACCTCTAATGCAAGGGGGGCACACACAAACTCAGAGCTGCAGTCCAATAGCAAACTGTGAAGTAGTTGCAATGTTTTGACAAAATGCAAAATATCTCATGGTGAATTTGCACTCACATACTCCCCCTTTTTGATGATGGCAAAACTTGCGACAATGTAGTTTATGTTGTTATTGAAAGCTCCCCTGACAGTATGCTTCCCAACTTCATCTCGCATATGCTTCTCCCCCTTTGACAAAATAAAAAAGAAAGATAGCTAATCGTGAGAAGTATCATATTCCAAATACAAATTCAAGTAAATCATTCCGAGGCAATTTTGCATAGAAGAGCAACGATCACATATCCCCATATATATGTAATGATGCAGAATTGATAAATAACCAACATTACACATTAAGTAACACATAGTGGAAGTAAATAAGTCAATGCAAGAGCAAAGTCATCAAGTTGCTACAATTAAGTCACAGATATCAAACATATCATAAAGGAACTCCCGATGCCGCACACGCATGTGCCTAGCATAGCGACAAGAACATGTCACTACTCAATCCTAGATGAAAAACGTTATCAAAACACGAGACACGCAACAACAATAACAATTTATACAATTACCAAGCTTAAATACAATAAGCAAAAACAAGCCTCATACTTATACACTTAAGAATAAATTTTTACAAATGTGAAAGAGTTAATACATGAAGTCACTATAAGTATATACATTGAGAACACACAATGTTTATTAATCAAAATTTTTGGAAATGAACATTCATGGTCTTCATCATTTGAGAGAATATCAAACATTTTTAACCAACAAATAACATGCTTTTAAAGAAAAGTCTTACTTTCAAGGAGAAATTGAAACAATACTACCTCACTCTTGATGGGACGAAGGATGCACTCACATGATGTTAAAATCTCAAAATGAAATGTTAGAGCAGTAGTATAAAGTGCAAGCCACAAGATAAAACATCAATCAACATTGGAGATATCGATGATCCCCAATTCTCCACGAATGTTGAAAAACGATTCCGTTGCAAGAGGCTTTGTGAAAATATCAGCAAGTTGATTTTTACTATCAACATGCTCAAAAACAATGTCCCCTTTTTCAACATGATCGCGAAGAAAGTGATGATGAATCTTAATATGTTTAGTGCGAGAATGTAGTACCGGATTCTTGGTTAGATTGATTGCACTAGTGTTGTCGCACATGATAGGAATATGTGAAAGTTTGATGTCAAAATCTAGCAATTGTTGTTTAAGCCACAAGATTTGGGCGCAACAACTACCGGCGGCCACATATTCCACTTCGGCAGTTGACAAAGCTACAGATACTTACTTTTTACTATGCCAACTAACCAAATAGTTTGAAAACATGTGACAAGTGACACTAGTGCTTTTCCTATCCAACTTGCAACCGACAAAGTCGGAATCAGAATAGCCAATCAAGCTACAATCGCTTCCCTTGGAACACCAATGCCCAAACTTAGAGGTACCGATAAGGTATCTAAGAATGCACTTAGCTACTTTAAAGTGTGATTCCTTGGGAGCTGATTGATATCGAGCACAAATGAAAATGCTAAATATGATATCGGGCCTAGACGCCGTAAGATAAAGAAGTGACCCGATCATACCTCGATACTTTTTCACATCAACATCCTTACTGTTTTCATCTCTATCCAGGTTTCTATTTGTTGCCATAGGTATGTTAATATCCTTTGCATTATCCATTCTGAATCTTTTTAGTAGCTCGAGACAATACTTGGTTTGACAGATGAATGTCCCATTTGAGAGTTATTTAATTTGAAGTCCAAGGAAATAGTTTAGCTCCCCCATAAGACTCATTTCAAACTCTCCCTGCATAAGCTTTGAGAACTCATTGACAAAATTCATGTTAGTTGATCCAAAAATGATATCATCAACATATATTTGAACAAGTAAAATATGCTTTCCCTGACGTTTAATAAAGAGAGTGGTGTCCACATTTCCTCTTGAATATCCCTGCTCAAACAAGAACTTGCTAAGACGGTTATACCAAGCCCGAGGGCTTGTTTAAGACCATACAATGCACATTTTATCTTAAATACATGATTAAGATACTCAAAATTTTCAAAACCGGGAGGTTGTGAGACATACACCTCTTCATTTATGTGACCGTTAAGGAACACACTTTTTACGTCCATCTGATATAATTTGAAGTCCTTAGCACAAGCATAAGTGAGTAGCAGCTGAATAGCCTCGAGTCGGGCTACGGGAGCATAAGTCTCCCCGTAGTCAATCCATTCCTCTTGGTTGTACCCTTGAGCTACTAATCCGGCTTTATTTTGTGTTATCACACCATGCTCGTCAAGTTTGTTTCTAAAAAGCCATCGTGTGCAAATGACTTGATGATGTTGTGGATGTGGGACAAGGTCCCAAACATCATTTCTATCAAATTGATTCAATTCTTCTTGCATTGCTAAAAGCCAATGCTCATCAAGTAAGGCATCCTTAACATTTTTAGGTTCAACTTGTGAAACAAAAGCACGGTGACAACAAAAATTACTTATCTTAGAGCGCATTGTTACCCCTGTTGTGATGTCACCGATAATGTTGTCCATTGGATGATCCTTGGAGGTTCTCTACTCCAATGGAAGACCATCATTCTCTTGTTGATTTTCATAATCTTCTTTTCCATGGTTGTCATCTTCCTCCTTCTCAATGTCCACCGCTTTAGGTTGATCATTCCCTTTTTCGGTTTGATTGAGCATGTCTTCCGTAGATGCACATACATCGAGAAAAGAAATACCTTTCCCAATACTATTTGGGCAAGTCTCATCAAAGGTAACATGAACAGACTCCTCAACACTAAGTAATCTCTTATTATAGACTCTATACGCTTTACTTGATTGTGAGTATCCAAGAAAAATACCTTCATCAGCTTTCGCGTCAAATTTTCCCAGATTATCTTTTCCATTATTCAAAACATAACACTTACATCCGAATACATGAAGGTGTGACAAATTTGGTTTTCTACCCTTTAATAATTCATATGGGGTTTTGTCAAGAATAGGACGAATAAGTATCCTATTCAAAACATAACATGTTGTGCTCACGACATCGGCCCCAAAGTATTTTGGTACACCACAATCATTGAGCATTGTTCTTGGTAATTCTCGTAAAATGCGATTTTTGCACTCCACAACCCCATTTTATTGTGGAGTTCGGGGAGCAGAAAAGTTATGTTCAATACCAAGTTTATCACAATAGTTTTCAAAGAGATGATTTTCAAACTCTCCTCCATGATCACTTCGGATGGAAACTATTTTGGAGTTCAATTTATTTTGGGATAACTTGGCAAAACGTACGAAAGTCGAGAACGTTTCATCTTTTCTACGTAAGAAAAAGGTCCAGCAAAATCTTTAATAATCGTCTACAATTACCAAATCGTAATAATTCCCACCTAGGCTTTTGGTCTGTGAAGGGCCAAATAAATCCATGTGAAGAAGCTCAAGGGGTCTCAATGTTGAAACAATGTTTTTAGATTTAAAAGAGACCCTTGATTGTTTCCCATTTTGATATGGATCACACCTGTGATCTTTTGCAAACTTTATCTTTGGTAGACTAATTACTAAATCTTTTGCGACTATTTTATTAAGTAGATCAAAGTTAACGTGTGCCAAACGTCGATGCCATAACCATGAATCTTCACTCACGGTAACAAGACACTTGGCATTATTAATGGATACACTTCTTAAGTCTAGCATATAGATATTGTCTACCCTCACACCATTAAACATACAATCATTCTTTTCATTATGTGCAATTATACAACAATCTTTGTTAAAAGTTACCTTGTACCCATTGTCACATAATTGACTAATGCTAAGAAGGCTATGTTTAAGGCCTTCTACTAACATAACATTTGAGATAGTAATAGTTGAGGGATTACCTATACTACCTCTTCCAAGTATGGCACCTTTGTTGTTATCACCGTAAGACACATACCCTTTCTTCTTCGCCACAAATTCGGAGAATAGAGAGATGTCTCCCGTCATGTGTCTTGAGCATCCACTATCGAGAATCCATTTTCCCGTCATAGAGTCAAGACACTCAACCTACATAAAATCAAACAAAAGTGGTAGGTACCTAATTCTCATTGGTGCATTTGGGCAACCATTGAAAAGTGCCATTTGGTACTGTAAATCATCTAAATTTGCATTTTTCTATGGTATGACCTTTCTTACAGCAATAGTGACAAATCAATCTACAATGAGCTTTACGTTTTCCATTTGAATCCTTCTTAATCAAATTGTAATTTTTATGAGGCTTTTCAACCTTTGAGGAACGAATGGCAAGAGTATCACATGGTTGTGAAGCCTTGTTCACTTTGGTTTCAAGAGAACTAACTTCTTGTTGCCAAATTTGACAAGTTTCACAATCGAACCTACATGGTTCTTCATCCCCATTTTTATATTTTTGACCATCTACAATAGATCGCTTTAATGCTTCAAATCTCTTTTCAGTTTCTTAAACCTTTGCTTCCAAGTGTGTAAAAACTTTTTCATTGGAAGCTAATTTCTTATAAGCATGAATAACTTCCTTTTGTAGATTTTCAAAAACATTTTTCAAATAAATAAAAGACAACTTGTCAATGTTAGAGTAATTAGAATGACTTATATTCTTTTTCTTGCCTTGTCGTTGATTAGCCATGAAACAATAATTTGCTTCTTCATCACTCTCACTTGAGCTTTTCTCGCTTGAGAAATCACTTTCGCTATCCCAAGCAACATAAGCCTTTTTAGGCTTCCTAGAATTGTCTTGTTGGATTTTTCCTTTCTTACTAACAAGAGATGGACAATCCGATTTAAAATGGACTGGCTTTCCGCATTCATAGCATATACCTTTTCCCTTGTCCTTTTTATTATCTTTATCTTTGGAGGATGTAGATTTTCGTTTGAATCTCACAAGATTTTTGTTGGAGTGTTTGACACCATTATTTTGAATGTATCAATTGTATCTCCTAACAAAAAATCCCATTTGCTCATCATCCGAGTTTTCTTCATCACACGAGTCACTATCATTATCGTGATCTTCCTTTGAGGATCTAGAATTTGAAGTCCTAAGAGCTTTAGACTTCATTACTTCCTCCTTATTGGCTTCCTTCTCATTTTTCTTCTTTTTCTCAAGCTTCTTTTCATATTCATCCAAGCAATTTAGTTCTTGCTCGTGTTCTTCTAACTTTCCAAACAAGGTGGTGAGATCAAGTGTTGTAAGATCATTGGCTTCCTTTATGGTCGTAACCTTTGGTTACCAATTCCTAGTAAGCCATCTCAAAACCTTGTTAGTGGCAATAGCATTGGAAATGGGATTACCCAGCAAGTTTAAACTATTAATAAGATGTTAGAACCACTTTTGTATTTGAGGAATGGTTTCACCATGCTTCATGCGAAAGTGTTCAGATTCTTGATATAGTGTGTTAATTTGGGCTTGTTTGAACCCATTAGTTCCCTCATGGGCAACTTGTAGAGTGTCCCACATGTCCTTAGCGGTCACACAATGAGAAATGCGATAAAGCTCATCAATACCAAGAGCAGATACAATAATGTTTTTCGCTTTCCAATCGTATACCCACTTCTTATTATCTTCCTCATTCCATAGTGCTTTGGGCTTAGGAACATCAACACCATCAACACGATGTTTTATCGGTGTAAGACCATTTTGAATGGCCTCCCAAACACCCTTATCATAAGAATTCACATGAATTTGCATACAAGCTTTCCAATAACTATAGTTTTCTCCCGTGAAAATTGGAGCTCTCTTATAGTCCCCTTTAGGTTCGTGAGCCAATTTCTAATAAGCGTTTCGAAGCACGAAATGAACCAGGCTCTTGATGCCACTTGTTAGACGACGGCGACTTGTCTAGAGGGGGGGGGGGGGGGGTGAATAGACATCAAAGCCAAAATCACCAAATAAAATTTGGGTTTTTAAAATTGTTTGATAAAGAGAGCGCACTGAAGGTTTTGGTATGGAATGATAAAGTTCTCTATACGAACCTAGTTATTGGAACTCGGATATGCAAAGCCAAATATGGAATGACAAACACAACAATAGAAATTAACCTTTAATCAAATATCACTTTATTACTTGTTTAAACTAATGAACTTAGTAATGCTATTTCCAATGATAATAAGCAAAAATAGTGAACAATGATATTAATTGAACACTTAGTGTGCGAATGAATTTTAAGAATTTCTTTTGTATTGTTGTTGATATGAAAACCACTTATAATCATAATTAATTAAAACAGAAAAATCACCGAAAAATTCTTACGAGTCGATAGGTTAATCAATACTATTCGAAAAATTACGTAATGAAAAATAAAATGAGTAAAGAGAAAATAGAGAGATCGACACGAGGATTTGTTCACGTAGTTACCCACTTTATTCCTCGTGTGTGGGTACGTCTGCGCCTAATTTCTAATGTGGTTTTAGGATACTTTCTTATTATGCAAAAAGTCGATATACAAGAAAAGTATTCAGAGCAATCATACAAACACACAGGTTCTAATGTTGATTCAAACCCTTTTCTTCTTTTGATCTTGAGCAAGACCAAGACAACAATGGATGGCAATTGACTTGTCGATATTGCTACTCCTTTGCGTTCTTTATCTCCAAAGCTTTCGCACACGATCAATTGCATCAATTGTTCCACAAGACTACAATTTGATTTGTCGTTCTCCACTACTTCCTTTGCGTTATTTATCTTCAAAGGGTCCTTTGCGTACTTTATCTCCAAAGGCTTTCACAACTTCGCAATCCTCTCTTGAACATTTTGCATGAAAACCCCCAAATCTTCACTCGATCTTGGAGGACAAACCTGAGGTTTTTCCGGATGAAGATCCCTACAAATCTCAACCCGATATTCTCGACTACACAAGAACCTAATCGGACCTTATCAGGCCTTCGCCTAGCTGGCACCCCAAACAAAAGATTATTATGTGTGATTTGTCAGTGTGTAAACATAGGACGAAGGTTGAATATGATGAGCAAATGCAGGCTAATTTTATGGTATCACCAGTTTGGAATGAAGCATGAATGATGTATTTATAGTTTTTTAAGATTGGTGGCAAAGAGGTAATTTTTGGAGTAAAAACAATTGACATAATTGACCAACTTAATAGCATGTGCCGGCCTGAACGATGGATGTGCCGGCACATACTGTTAAAAATAACAGCATGTGCCGACCTGAGATGACACATGTGCCGACCAAAGATAAACATAACCTACAACCTTATTTAGGACAGTAGATGTGTCGGCCTGAAATACGTATGTGCCGACACACACTGATGAAATTTCCAGTATGTGTCAACCTGAAGAAGGTATGTGTCGGCGAGAATGAAACATAACCTACAGGCTTAAATAATGAGTTACATGTGCCGGCCTGAAATGCGTATGTGCCGGTACATGCAGTGCGTTTTTATGCAGAAACTAGTTTTCATGATTTTGGATAATTTTGAAGTGATTTTTGATGATTCCTAAGACCTCTAATGCAAGGGTGCCACACACAAACTCAGAGCTGCAGTCCAATAGCAAACTGTGAAGTAGTTGCAATGTTTTGACATCATACAAAACATCTCATGGTGAAGTTGCACTCACAAAACCATAGTTTCTGATATCAAAGTACAAGGCTTCAAGCATCATTCAATCTCATTTTGATCAAAGTTATCTCAAGGTTTAGTAGCTTGTCTCTCAAGAAAAGTCAAAGGTTCATGTGTTTATTTCCATGTCTTCATCAACAAGTTACCTCAAGCTTTGGTAAATTTAATCAAAGGATATTCAAGGACACATTATTTTTAGTTCATATGATCATCCATGTGCTTTGGAATGCAAGGAAAGTCCAAGATCACAAGTTGATTCCTAGGAAGTTTGACCAAAAAGTCAACTTTTCAAGTAAAAGTTCCAAGGATCATAACTCCTTCAATTCTCAATATTTTTGAATGCTTATTTTTGAATATAGCTCTTCTCAACATCCTCTTCGACTTCTCTTTACATGACAAGAGCCAATTATGCTTGAAGGATCATCAAAAGTTTGAAGACATTATAGGTCATTTGTGGACTTAGTGAAATTTTGCCTATTTTCAAGTGACAGATTCTCAATTTTCAAGAATAATAACTTCTTCAATTTTTAACATATGGAGCTCATTATTTTTTCACAATATCATTTGTGATACCCTCTACAATATTGCTTCAATGGTCAAAGTCAAATTGTGCTTGGAAGGCCATGGAATTCAATGATATATTATAGGTCATTTTCAGCCATTTGGACTTAGAATATTTCAAGTTTTGTTTGCCAGATTTTTGTGCCAACATCAACATGACATAACTTTTTTCCCAAGTTATTACAGCAGCCGTTCATTTGAAGAAATCTGATATAGGTACCAATCTTACTGTTAAGGGAGGCATTCAGGGGTTGACTTCTAAGTTTCTGATTGAGAGAACTTCTACTTTGCTAGTGCTGGTAGTATGATGGCTTTTGAGGCTGTTTTGGCTTTACTCATCTATGGACTTGTCTTGTTCCCTAACATTGACAATTTTGTTGATGTTAACGCTATTAGGATCTTCTTGATTGGAAATCCAGTTCCAACTTTACTTGGCGATAATTATTTCTCCATCCACCATAGAACTTCTAAGGGAAATGGTACCATTGTTTGCTGTGCACCTCTGCTGTACAAGTGGTTTATTTTGCACTTGCCACAATCATCTACTTTCAAGGAGAACAAGGGCTGTTTGAGGTGGTCTCAAAGGATCATGTCCCTTACTCATGCTCATATTACTTGGTATTCTTCTATATATGATGGTGTCAAGATCATTGATAGTTGTGGGGAATTCTCCAATGTGCCTCTTCTTAGTACACAAGGTGGAATTAACTACAACCCGAGTTTAGCAAGGCATCAACTTGGATATACTTTGAAGGATAATCCTAATAATATTCTGTTAGAGGGTTTGTTTTTCCAAGAAGGAAAAGATACCCATGGTTTAAAAGAGAGAATGACTAATGCTTGGCATAACATTCATAGGAAAGGAAAAGGAGAGCTTGGAAAAACAAATTGTGTAGCTTTGGATCCTTATACACTTTGGGTGAAGGAAAGATCTAGGGAGCTTAAAATGCCTTATGCTTTTGAAAAGCCTATGTCTATAGTGGTTGCCACACTACTCACCATTCCTACTGATGATGTGAATGAACTTCAAGATGCCTTAGCCAAGATGAAGCAGGAGAAGGATATGTGGGAAGCCAGATTCTGCACTTCAAACCTTGAGAAGTTAGAGATGCAAAAGCAGATAAAGGAGAAAGATGGCTTGATAGAGTTTCTTGAGCAACATGCTGTGAAGAGGAAGAGAGAGGATTTATTTTCCTCTGGTACTTCATCATCTCATCCTCCTACTTTAGGTGCCTGGAAGGGTATTGTGGACCTGCTTGTGTTGGAGAAGACCACCATGAAAGACAACTAGGAGAGAGAGATCAAGAGACTCATAAGGAAGTATCAGCTTGGAGTTGGAGCTTCCTCAGATGTAAATCCTAGGATCTAGTTTTCTCTTATTGTATTTGATCCTTTATAACTTGTACTTCCAAATGTAACTCTTTCCAATTATTAATAAAATGAGATTTTCAGTATTTCAAGTGTTATTTCTTTATGATGTTTGCTTTATCTTAAAGTTCCTTGAAAACTGAATGAAAGCATTTGCATTGCATATCATGCATCATTTTGCATCTTGTCTTGATTTTGAGAGTTTCACAGGTGTCTTATTACTTTCTTTCTGGTTTTCTCAGAAGTCAAGCTGTTGCGCCAATACAACACTCGTGCTAATTCTCAAAGAAAGATGGTGGATCACTTGGAGCAAGAGAATCGTGAACTTCGTGAAGAGGTTACTTCTCTTTGTGCTGGTATGGAGAAGCTTAATGCTTTGTTAGAGTCTCTGGTTGCTCTACAAAATCAGTCTCCTCGTCCTTCTACTCCTCAGGAAGCTCATCCTCAACCCACTGTTATCTCTGAAATGTTTCTTTGTCCATTTCCGTTGCTCCTATTAGTGATTCGTCACACTCTATGCCTCCCGGTTTTCCATGGGGCATGCCTTTGAACTTCATTCCTTAGGGATACAAGCCTGCTACCGAAGTCTCCAATTAATGTTTAATCTGTGATGTCAATTCCTCCACTGTGGTGCATACTGTCCCACAATCCGATGAACCTATCTTCCATGCTGAGCCAAGTGAAAGCTTGGGCATTTATGAGGGTATGGATGAATTACAAGATCAATTTGAAAAATGCAAAAAGAGATCAAGGCTTTAAGGGGGAAGGAGTTGTTCGGAAAGAATGCTCATGAGCTATGTCTTGTCTCGAATGTGAAGATTCCCGCCAAGTTCAAAGTTCCTGATTTTGAAAAGTATAAAGGTAACACCTCTCCACAGAGTCATCTGGTCATGTATGCTAGCAAGATGTCCACACACACTGACAACCATCAACTGTTAATTCATTACTTCTAAGACAGTCTCACTGGTGCTGCACTGAAGTGGTATATGGGTTTAGATAGCATTCAAATTCGTACTTTCAATGATCTGGGAGAAGCTTTTATCCTCGAGTATAAGTACAACTTAGATATGGCGCCAAACCGTGACCAGCTTCACGCTATGTCACAGAAAGAGAAGGAAAACTTTAAGGAATACGCCCAAAGGTGGCGTGAGATTGTTGCGCAGATCAGTCCTTCGCTTGAAGAAAAGGAGATGACTAAGATTTTCCTGAAGACGTTGAGTTCATTTTACCATGAGAAAAAGGTAGCCAGTGCGCCCATCGGTTTTACCGAAATGGTGAATATGGGTATGCGCTTAGAAGAGGGAGTCCATGAAGGACGTCTGACCAAGGAAGGTAACTCTGTTGGAAGTACAAAAAAGTATGGTGTTGGGTTTTCTAAGAAAAAAGATGGAGAAACCTATGCCATTTCTCAAGAGAGGTCCAGAAGACACAGGGGAAGAAATAATAACAATAATCATCTTTAATAACAGGTAGCTTCCGTTACACCCGTCATCAATGCTCCTCCAACCACTCAAGCTACTTCAAACTATCAGCCACAATCCCAATAGAGAACACATTAAAATAATCAACAGAATCACTCACAAAGGAAGAATCAGTTTGATTCTATTCCGATGTCTTATGCTGAGTTGTACCCTGCCTTGATACAGAAGAACCTTGTACAACCTAGAGACCCACCAACTATTCCTAAAGAGCTCCCATGGTGGTACAAAGCTGATCATTCATGTGCCTATCATCAAGGGGCACTTGGACATGATATTGAAAACTGTTTTACTCTGAAAGATGAGGTGTAGAGATTGTTCCAAAGTGGAATTCTATCGTTTAAAGATCTTGGGCCTAGTGTTCAAGCGAATCCTTTGCCCAAGCATGGTAATGATAATGTGAATATGGTGGAAGGATACCCTGGTACTTATCATATTTTTGACGTGAATTTGATCAGAAGATCTTTAGTTGAAATGCATGCTACTCTGTGCGAGTTGAGCTATTATGAACACGATCATGCTGCTTGTCCTATATGTTCAAGAAACCCTTCTGGGTATGTAGTTGTGAAGAGAGATTTGTAAGAAATGCTTGATCAGAATTTAATTCAGGTTACTCATCCAAGGAATCATGCTGATCACGAGATGAATGTTATTTTCCCTCACTTCAATATTCTTGAACATGTTGAGATTTCTTACAATAGCCGGAAGCCATCTATTACTCCGTTGGTGATTTGCTTACTTGGACTTGTGTCTTATGAGTCTGATAAAGATGTGCTGCATCGATACAATGCTACAATGCTGGAAGATGGAAAAAAAGGTACATATTCCCTCTCTTTCATCTATTATGAATATTGCTGATGTTAGCAGGGTGACCCGAAGCGGTCGTGTGTTTGCTGCACCACCTCCTAAGAAAGAAGAGAATACCCCTGTTAACAAGCCTATTGTTTTTGAGTCGCCCGTGGCACAATCCAAATTTGAATTTTTTACTGGCCAATCTAGTGGTACTAGTTAAGATGTTGATGATGAAATGTTGAAATTGATAAAGAAGAGTGTGTACAAAATTGTGGATCAGTTGTTACAAACTCCCTCTAAGATTTTGTATTGTCGTTTTTAATGAACTCTGAGGTCCATAGGAAGGCTATGAGGAAAGTAATAGAGCAAGCATATGTGGACTATGATGTGACCGTTGATCAATTTGACAGTATTGTTGGTAATATTACTGCTTGTAATAACCTAAGCTTCAGTGATGAGGAATTGCCGGAAGTAGGGAGGAATCATAACATGGCTTTACATATTTCTATGAATTGTCAAGAGGACGCTTTGTCTAATGTGCTGGTTGACACTGGGTCGTCTCTTAATGTGATGCCGAAATCTACCTTGTCGAGACTATCATATCAGGGTACTCCTATGAGATTTAGTGGTGTGGTTGTTAAAGCTTTCGATGGTCCGAGAAAAATAGTGATATGGAAAGTTGATCTCCCTATAAAAATAGGTCCACAAGATTTCATAATTACCTTTCAAGTTATGGACATCCATCCCACCTATAGTTGTTTTCTAGTCAGACCATGGATACACGAGGCTGGAGCTGTCACTTCGACACTCCACCAAAAGTTAAAATTTGTAAAGAATGGGAAACTTGTTATGGTAGGTGGAGAACAGGCTATGCTAGTGAGCCATTTGTCATCTTTCTCATATATTGACGCTGACGAGGTTGTGGGAACTCCATTCCAAGCCCTATCCATTGTTGACAATGTTAAAAAGAAGAGTGGGGCATCCATCTCTTCTCTGAAAGATGCGCAATAGGTTATTGAGAACAGTCAGTGTGTGGGATGGGGCAGAGTTATTGAACTTGCTGAAAACAAGAATAGAGCTAATCTGGGTTTCTCTCTTGGAATAATTAGAAGGCAATCAAAGAGCTACCAAGATATTTTTCACAGTGTTGGGTTAATCCACTATGGAGACCAAACTGCTGCCGCTATCATTGAAGATGACTCAGAGGGTGACATGCCGAATTTTGTGAGTCACTGAGTGGTCTGCCACAATTGGACAGCTGTCGACGTTCCTACTATTGTTCACTCTTAAAAGTAATTTGTTTTTGTGTTTTTCAAATATCCTTTCACTCCACCTAAGGTGAAAGTGAATTTGTGAGGGCTTTGTTTCAAACTTTATTATCATTAATAAAATGTTATTTTGCTTATTCATGTGTGTTTTTATCTTTTTGCTTTTTCTGGAAAATGGTAACCTAAAAAACCAAAAAATGATATAATAATTTCAATATCTGCATAATTCTTGCACATTTATTTGTTTCCTAAATTCAAGCATATATCATTGTGCAGATTGATTGTTAAACCCATTGAATACAATGTCCTTATGCCCTCTCCCAACTTTGAATTCCCTATGTTTGAAGTTGAAGATGAGGATGCTGAGGAAATTCCGGATGAAATTTCTCGGTTGCTTGAGCACGAGGAAAAGACTATTCAACCTCATGAAGAACCTGTAGAGATAGTTAATTTGGGTTTAGAGGAAGATAGAAAAGAAGTCAAGATTGGGGAAATGCTTCAGTCAGATGTTAAGAAGAGGATGGTAGAGCTTCTTAAAGAGTATGTGGATGTCTTCTGTTGGTCCTATCAAGATATGCCCGATTTTGATACTGATATTGTGGAGCACAAATTACCGTTGAACCCATAATGTCCGCCAGTTAAATAGAAGTTTAGAAGAACTCATCCCGACATGACTATTAAGAATAAAGAGGAGGTTCAGAAGTAGATTGATGTTGGGTTTCTTGTGATTGCTGAGTATCCTCAATGGGTGGCCAATATTGTGCCAGTTCCTAAGAAAGACAGAAAAGTCTAGATGTGCGTCGACTACAGAGATTTGAATAAAGCGAGTCCGAAAGATGATTTTCCACTACCACACATTGACATGTTGGTAGATAATACTGCTAAATTAATATCTTCTCCTTTATGGATGGATTTTCCGGCTATAATAAAATCAAGATGGCACCCGAGAATATGGAAAAAACAACATTCATTACACCCTGGGGAACATGCTGTTATAGAGTGATGCCCTTCGGCCTGAAGAATGTTGGTGCAACGTACTAGAGATCTATGATCACCCTGTTCCATGATATGATGTATAAAAAAATAGAGGTCTATGTGGACGATATGTTTTGTAAGTCAAAAATTGAAGAAGATCATATTGAATATTTGTTGAAGTTGTTTCAGCGTTTAAGGAAGTTTAAACTCCATATGAATTCTAATAAGTGCACTTTTGGTGTCCTTTTTGGAAAATTGTTGGGCTTTATTGTTAGCCAAAAAGGTATTGAAGTTGATCCTTCTAAAGCCAGAGCTATTCAAGAAATGCCTGCGCCCAAAACAGAAAAACAAGTAAGAGGATTTCTCAGACGTTTGAATTATATCTCCAGATTTATATCCAATATGATTGCCACTTGTGAGGCGATCTTAAAACTTCTCCGAAAAGATCAAGGTTGTGTATGGACAGAGGATTTTCAGAAGGCTTTTGATAGTATCAAAGAATATCTGCTTAAACCTCCTATTTTGTCTCCTCCCGTGGAAGGAAGATCATTGTTTATGTATTTGACTGTGCTAGAAGAGTATATGGGTTGTGTTCTTGGTCAACAAGACGAATCTGGTAGGAAAGAATATGCCATCTACTACCTGAGCAAAAAGTTCACAAATTGCGAGTCTCAGTACTCAATGTTGAAAAAGACATGTTGTGCTTTGGCGTGGGCTGCCAAACATTTACGCCAGTACATGTTTAATCATACAACTTGGTTGATGTCCAAAATGGATCCAATCAAGTATATTTTTGAAAAGCCTGCTTTAACTGGGAGGATTGTCCGCTGGCAAATGCTGTTATCTGAATACGACATTGAGTACCATACTCAAAATGAAATCAAAAGAAGTGTTTTGACTGACCATCTGACTCATCAACCAATTGACAATTATCAACCTATCAGGTTTGACTTCCCTGATGAGGATGTTATGCACTTAAAAGCCAAAGATTGTGATGAACCATTACCTGAGGAGGGGCTTGATCTTGAATCTTGTTGGGGTTTAGTGTTTGATGGAGCTGTAAATGCTTATGGCAACGAAATTAAGGCAATCATTATCACTCCTGATGGTTCTCATTTACCATTTACTGCAAGGTTGATGTTTGAGTGCACAAACAATATGGCAAAGTATGAAGCCTACATAATGGGTCTTGAAGAGGCCATTAATTTGAGGATTAATACTATTAATGTGTTTGGGGATTCAACCCTAGTGATTAACCAGATTAAAGGAGAATGGGAGACTCGTCAGGTCGTCCTGATTCCTTATAAAGATTATGCAAGGAGGTTGTTCAACTTCGTTAATAAGGTTGAATTGCATCATATTCCCCGTGAAGAAAATCAGATGGCAGATGCTCTGGCCACTTTATCCTCTATGATTAGAGTGAATTGTTGGAATGATGTGCCATAGATTAATGTTATTGGTCTTGATAGACCTTTTCATGTATTTGTGGCAGAAGAAGTGAAAAATGCTAAGCCGCGGTATCATGACATCAAATTATTCATCCAGAGTCAAGAGTACCCACTTGGGGCATCTAAGAAGGATAAGAAAACTTTGAGAAGGTTGACTGGAAATTTCTTCTTGAATAGAGATGTGCTGTACAAGAGAAACTATGACATGGTTCTGCTCAGATGTGTGGATAGACACGAAGCAAACATGTTAATGAAATAAATTCATGAAGGATCCTTTGGTACCCATACCAATGAATATGTTATGGCTAAGAAATTATTGAGAGCAGGTTACTATTGGTTGACAATGGAATCTGAGTGTTGTAAATATACGAAGAAGTGCCACAAATGCCAGATTTATGCTGAAAAAATTCATGTGCCACCAACTCTTCTCAATGTTATCTCATATCCGTGGCCTTTCTCTATGTGGGGAATTGATATGATTGGTATGATAGAGCCCAAAGCTTCGAACGAACACCATTTTATTTTAGTGGATATTGATTATTTTACTAATTGGTTGAAGCAACATCATATGCCAATGTGACCAGGCAAGTGGTGGTCAGGTTTATCAAGAACCAAATTATATGCCAGTACGGTGCTCCCAGTAAGATTATTACTGATAATGGGTCAAATTTGAATAATAAAATAATGAAAGAATTATGTGATGAGTTCAAGATTGAGCATCATAATTCTTTTCCCTACAGACCAAAGATGAATGGGGCTGTTGAAGCTACTAATAAGAACATCAAGAAAATCATTCAAAAGATGGTTGTCACATACAAGGACTGGCATGAGATGCTCCCTTTTGCTTTACATGGGTATCGTACATCTGTTCGCACTTCAACATAGGCAACCCCTTTCTCACTTGTATATAGTATGGAAGCAGTGCTCCCTGTAGAGGTTGAGATCCCATCAATGAGAGTCTTGATGGAAGCTAAACTGGCTGAGGCTCAATGGTGTCAGAGTAGGCATGACCAACTGAATATGATTGAAGAGAAGAGAGTGGTGGCCTTTTGTCATGGCCAATTATATCAACAGAGAATGAAGAAAGCTTTTGATAAAAAGGTTCGACCTCGTGTGTTCAGAGAAGGCGACCTCGTGCTCAAAATGATCTTGTCTTTTACCACTGATTCTAGGGGCAAGTGGACTCCCAATTATTAAGGCCCATATGTTGTTAAGAAAGCCTTCTCTGGCGGTGTGTTAACTCTTGCAACTATGGATGATGAAGAGTTCACTCATCTTGTGAATGCCAATGAAGTCAAGAAATACTTCACCTAAAAAAATAAAAGAACAGATCGCTAAGTTGAAAACTCGAAAGGGCGGCTTAGGCAAAAATGAGCGTCTCGGTGGGCTGAAAATCTGAAAGGGCGGTCCAGGCAAAAGTTAGAGACATAAACAAAAATAACTATCCTAGTAGATTGAAAATCCGAAGGGGAAATCTAGGTATAAGTTAGGGGTCATGGCAAGTAATGCATCAGTTCAGACTTGATCAATTGAAGTAACATAGTTCATCAAGGTTTCTCATCCTTGTCATGCTCGACAAAAGTGTAAAGCACGGTGGAATTCAAAGTTGTTAGGAAGAATAGTGGACATTGTGTTTTAATGTAGCCTTTTCCATGTATTTACCATTTTCCAACTTTGTAATAATCCATGGAGTCACGCCATTTGTGGACTACCATTCTATCAATAAAATTCGGGCCTTAGTCCCTTTGTTTGCAATTCTTATATTTGTTTCTATTTGCAAAATTTCATTTACTTTTGACAATGATTTTTGAAACAAAAAGTAATTAATAATGGTACTTTTGAAAACTACAAAAATGTTTTCCTTTGATTTGTGAACGTTAAAAGGAATGTCCACAGTTACTTCAAGGAATGGTAAGATCTCAAAGTGTGAAACTCGATGTTCTCCCAAATAGATTTTGTTCTCGTGGATGGTATTCCCAGCCAAGCGCTAATTTAGATGTTCTCCAGTTAAGTATTGAGTTTATCACCCCGTTTGAATCTTAGACTTGGATTCGCCAGTTAATTTTTGATCTAGATTTCCCCAGCTGAGTGTGATTTTCCTCTCTAGCTAGTTTGAAATCAAGCAAGTACATATGTTGAAGAATCTCCAGCAGGTTTTATCCCCTTGTGGTGTTCTCAACAAATATTTCCCATTAAGAAGTTTTGAAATAGCAATCAACTGTTGGGTTTTCTGTCACCATGTGTTGAGTTTTAAAATCCCATGCATATTGCTTTATTGCTATGATGTTAACTTCTTATTTCTCTTGAGATTGTTGATCCCCAGAGATTTCTCCTTGGTAATCATTGGGAGTTTCATATTATCCCAGAGCAGATTGTTGCAAAGGTTGTCTTTTGGAAAATTCATCTTTCCATCCCTTAATAGAGTTAATGCAAATGCTATCCTTTTGGGGAGGTTGATATCCCAAGAGGAGCTTTGCTTTACATTTTCCTCAGCAAGTTCTCATCCTTCTGCAACAGATTCTATGAGGGTTTCTCATTTTCCCCAATCAGAGTTTTGGAAATTTGTGTTGCATAATTCCCTCAGCAGAGTTTATATGAATTTTTCTATTCCCCAGGAAGAGTCAGGAAGATATGGGTTGTTGTGTTTCCCTAACAAACATTTCCATTCCTTAGCAGAGTTCATATTGTTTTCCCTTCAGTGTATTGTTGGTAATAGAAGATTTAGTTATGGGTTTCTCCCCAAGCAATATCCTTCTCTCCCCAGGGATTTGAGCCTTGTAGCAAGATTTTGTTCTTTGGTGGCTCTTGTTTATCTCCAACTGAATTCCCTAGCAGATTATCTTTCATCATTGTTGAGATTTAGCCGAGTATCTAGCTGTACTGTGGTGATTGGTCATCCCCAGTTTATCTTTGTGTTTGTTTTGTCAGCATATACATTCATACATACATACATTCATTCATACATACATTCATTCATACATACATCATGCAGATTCATATTCATCTTGCATTTTTTGATGTTTTGTCCACTCTCTGGTGTTGTTATTCCCGCAGAGTGCGTGTATTCTCTCCATTAGAGTGTCAACCTTTAAGCAGAAAATGTGTATCTTTTCTAATTCCCCACTGAGTTCATTCCTCATGGGAAGATTTTTCTTTAGTTTTCCTTTCCAGCTCATTTATCTGGATGGAATTACTTCCCAGTTGAGTTATTTCCTCATTGGGTAGAGTCTTATTTGACCGTTTCTCTCCAGTTTGTTCTTGGATTAAACTTTGGTCGCCTGCAACAGTTATTTTGAATCTCTCTGGGATGTGAAACTTGGATGATGAAAAGGCATTTATTTTTCCCCTTTTAAGGATTTATTTTCCTCGGCAGAAATCTGTTTGTAATTCCCTATCAGAAGATGAAGATTTTGTTTCCCCAGTGGCGTTGTGATAACACTCTATTGGAACATTTACCTGACAGTAAGTGGCCATTTCTTTATTTTAGAAACTTGCATGTCCCTAGCAAGGTAAACCTCAGTGGATAACAAGTGGCGGTCTCTTTATTTGAGCAGCTTGTATGTCCCTAGGTATCAATTTGTATCTTCACAGTAAATGGCATCTCTCTAGTTCATCCTCAGCAGAGAAGTTTGTTGTGAATATTTCCCATCAAATGGAATCTCTTCGAAAAAGTCTCGAAGGGAAGTTTGGTGAAGACATTTTCCATAAAATGGCATCTCTCCGAAAAAGTCTCGAAGGGAAGTTTGATGAAGTCCTGTTTTTCTATCAGATGGCATCTTTCCGAAAAATTCTCGCAGAAAAGTTTGTTGTGAAATTTATCTAACCTGCCCGTATCTCTTTTGAAGATCCTCGGCAGAGTTATTGATTCCTAATTCCTAGCAAATGGCAGTCCCTTTAGTGGAGACAATTTGTATTTGGTTCTTTTTCAAGTTTAAAACTTGATTAAAGAAGAAGTTGAGCCCTATCATTATAGTGGAAGCTTTTTATCGTTCGACTTGGTTCGTTATTTGAAAAAGTGTTTATCTCCTCATATAAGAATCCTGTTGCAATCCAGTGAATATTTCATCCCCAACAGATGGCAGTCTCTTTGTTTGAGAAGTCTGTTGTGTGATTTGACCCTCCCACATCTCTTTTGAATATCCCCGACAGAGTTCTTGTTTTTCCCCAACAAGTAGCTTTTCTCTGTGAAGCTTGTCTACCAAAGATTCTTTCCCCAGTAGAGCAATGACTTTGAGATTCCTCTAGTGGAGTCCAAACTCTCTTTCCTCTCTATCTCCAACATTTCTAAGTCGTAATTTCATCTACGCATTTTTTCTACCTCTTGTGGAATTTTACATTCCCCAGCTAGATCTCTTTGTTATTTAGCCCCTACAGAGTTTATTTTGCTAAGTTTCTCCAGCAGTTGTTTATCTCTTGTGGCATCTTTTTTCCATAGAGTTCTGTGTTTGCATTCATATCATATCATAAGCATATTGCGGCATCTTAGGGCAAAAAATTGGGTCATCTGTATTTAAGTCTCTTCTATCTTGTCAAGACAAAGATGTCAATCTTCATATTTTCGAATAAAAGAAACTTAAATAGGGGCATTTGCCATACGTTAATTTTTATCCCTAAGATTCCACCTCATTTGCATTTGCACAATACATCAAGATCACAAACTTGGTTCTCCTCTGGCCCTCTCATCCTTGGGTTTGGCTTTGTAGAGATCACTAAGCACCTTTCTTTGTATCTTTTCATTTGTGTTTATATACTTCATATTTCACTAACTACTAATCAAAATACCAAAAACATGTCTTATATCCTTTTGTTTCTTTGCAAGGTAGTGTGCTATATCAAGAACACCAAGCATGATTCATCAGCTAAGGTTTTGCTCCCTCAAGATTAAAATGTGGTAAACCATTGATTCCCAAGGGCTACCTAATCAAACCATGGTTTCTAGTATCAAAGTACAAGGCTTTAAGCATCATTTAATCTCATTTTGATCAAAGATATCTCAAGGTTTAGTAGTTTGCCTCTCAAGAAAAGTCAAAGGTTCATGTGTTTATTTTCATGCCTACATCAACAAGTTACCTCAAGCTTTGGAAAATTTAATCAAAAGACATTCAAGGACACATTATTTTTAGTTCATATGATCATCCATGTGCTTTGAAATGCACGAAAAGTCCTAGATCACAAGTTGATTCCAAGGAAGTTTGACCAAAAAGTCAACTTTTCAAGTCAAAGTTCCAAGGATCACAACTCCTTCAATTCTCAACATTTTTGAATGCTTCTTTTTTCATATGACTTTTCTCAACATCCTCTTCAGCTTCTCTTTACATGACAAGAGACAAATGTAACGCCCCGTTTTATTATAAATTATTTTTCATAATTTAATTATATGAAGTTGTGTGTATAAATGTGATTGTGTGTGTTTTGGGATACCCTTGGTGTGGGGTAGTAACCTTAAGAGTAGACATTGAGGATGAAGGGGTGTGTGAGCATTTGAGTAGAGATTAGTGGTGTGAGAAGAAAAACTAAATAGAAATATTAGTGATAATTATTTAATTATTTAATATTAGGTGGATATTAATTCAATTAAATAGTTGTTGTGAATTATTATTATTATTATTATTTTAATTAGATGGGATCAATAATAATAATAATAATAATAATAATAATAATAATATGATGAAATAAAATAAAATGAACTACTAGGTGTGTATAGATTTGAAGGGAAAGATAGTAATTGTAAGAGGATGAGTGAGAGTAAATGAGGTAAACCATAGTTGAGGGATTTAATAAAGAGAATGAGAGAATATTGGAGTCAGTTTTCACCGTACGTGAAATTGGGACAGAAGGTGAAAGAGGCTAGGGCAAAGAAGAGGGAAGAACTCCATTAGAGAAGGGGAAAAGCTCATCAATCTAAGGTAAGGGAGAGGTTCTGATCTTCTAAGGGATGGTATGTTGAACAGTGGGTAAGGGTTTAGGTCTTTACATTGTGGGTTGTTGTGTTCTTCTATGCTATGAATGTTGTGAAGTAATGGTTGATGATGTCGTTTAATATATCGATATGTGATGAATTTTGTTTGCCTATATGTGTGATAATTCTGTTTTGGGTTGTTAATAAGTTTCCTCCATTGTTGAGTTATGAAGGTTTGAGTCGTAGGTAGGAAAGTGATGATTATATGATGTTAATCCATGAGTAAAACAAGGAATAATTGAGTTTTAGAATGTTAATTTAGTATAAAATTGAGTACATGTTGATGGAATTTTGTAGCATAGGTTCTAGTATGATAAGCTGGTGTTAAAGTGATTTAAAAAAAATGATTTTTGAAATTCGTAACAGCGTGCGACGACCTCCAAGGTCTTATGCGTCGACCCGAAGCTTCCCGAAACGAATATTTTGAACACTAGAACAACATGCATCGACCTACTAGCCTTACACATTGACCTGCATACCCTGTGCGTCGACCTCTATGTCGGCACATAGAAAAAAATGCTAGAAACGATTTGGATCATAACTTTTTAACCGTATACCCGAACGACGAACTGTTTAAAGCATTGGAAAGCTAATGAGTAGAACTGTAACATGGATAATTATGTGAATCATTTTCACAATATTTTTATGTCTAATATGTTGAGGAATGTGATTATTACTTGTTGTGTACGTTAAGAAGTCTTGTTGTCAGTGACGAATCTTGAGTGTTGTTACAATGATGTTGTTGTGGTGTTAATGGTGGTAATATGAGTATGTTTTAATAATGTTGTGGTGATTGCATTATATATATATATCCATATTGTATGAACTATATTTTTATGCTTGTTGGCCAATTTGGGCGGTGTACAATAACCATGGTGGTGGGTTATTGTGCAAGATGATGTTATCGTAGTTGTATGCATAATTAGTCACATTGCATACATTTGTGGATAAATGGTCCATTGTTGGTTAGCCTAAAATCCCATTGTGTGGATTGGGCCGGTAGCTGATTCAGAGGTGATGGATCAGTGAGTGGTTCTGATCCTAGGAGGTAGGGATCAGAACAATGAACCTGAGTGTTCACAAAAATTGTTACCACATGCATAAGCATTGAGTCAGGCCATGAGTCTCATTGCATTAGATATTAACTATGTTGTTATGCTGCTATGTTGCTAGATATGTGGTGTGTATGATTAATTGGACTTGCCATTATGTGCTTCCATGTTGGTTGGGGAATAATTAGTAATGATGTTGTTGGGGGATTAATATGAGATAATTGGTTGATTTGTTGTGCATTATCATATGCTTGGATAACTTAGTGTTGATGTTGAGCGTGTTGTGTAATGGGTGACAATGCATGTGATAACCTAATGCATTCTGTTTATCATGCTTTCCTTTATATTATCATGATATCTCACCCCTTCTGTTTGAATATTGCCTCCATGTGGGCAATGTGCAGATACTCCACAGTAGGACTCAGATATGAGTTGAAGATGGAGTATCCTTACTCTTTTTCTTTATAGTTGGCATCTGCTCTGATTTTAAATCTGGGGAGTCGTTGAAACGTTTTTATGATTTATATTTCTTTGAGATTTGTGGACATCTACCTTATTATGTTTAGTTGTTGTTTTGATGAATTATGTGATTCCATGATAAAATTTATATACCATGAGACGATAAATGATTTTTATTATTCCGCTACAATAAAAGCAATATTCAGACATGTTCAGGTTTTTATGTTTATACAAAAATATAAATGTTACATAGTCAGTCTGATGAGCAGGTTTTGTATGTTTCCTGTAACATCCTAAGTTTACGTGTGTTTAATTTAATTACTCTGATGTTTTATTTAAAAATATTACGGAGGAAATTTAGGGTGTTACATAGTGGCATCAGAGCAGGTCGGTGTGTCCGGCCAAGTTGTTAGGTCGTTGTTGTGTGACAGTTGACTATTGTCGATGTTGTTTCCTTAACCATTGTGTGCTATTGTTGATGCGTAAAAAAGAATGGCTGGAAGGAATGACGCCACTATTGCTGCTGCTTTGCAAGCTGTTGCCCAGGCTGTGCAGAATTAGCCTAATGCTGGTGAGAATGACGAGTTTCGAAAGAACAAACCGCATACCTTCAAGGGAAGATACGATACAGATGAAGGGCAGACTTGGCTCACATAGATCGAGAGGATCTTCAGGGTTATGGATAGTCCTGAGGCATAGAAGGTACAGTTAGGTACACACATGCTAGCTGAGGAGGCCGACGACTGGTGGGTGAGCACCCGTCAACGATTGGGAGCTACAGGGGAAGTTATCACTTGGGCTGTGTTCAGTAGGGAATTCCCAAGGAGACACTTTCCTGAATATGTCAGAGGTAAGAAGGAGATTGAGTTTCTGGAGTTGAAGCAGGGTAACATGTCGGTTATGGAATATACTGCCAGATTCGTGGAACGTGCTAAGTTCTACACTCACTACAGTGAGGCAACTGTTGAGTTCTCGAAGTGTGTCAAATTTGAGAATGATTTGAGACCTGAGATCAAACAGGCGATCGGGTACCAACGAATCAGAATATTTCCAAATTTTGTGGATTATTGTAGAATTTATGAGGAGGATAGCAAGGCTCGAACGACTTACTATAAGGGGCTGGCCGAGAGGAAAGGAAAACAACAGATGAACCGTTGAAAGCCTTATACAGCTCCAGCTGATAAAGGCAGACCGAGATATGCTGATGGCAAGAAGCTAAGTGGGGGAGGTGCTCCTACTATTCCTAAGTGCTATAGATGTGGTGAGATGGGTCATCGCATTAATGAGTGTAAGAGCGATGTGAAGAAGTGCTACAAGTGTGGTAAGACAGGACATCTGGCCGCTAATTGCACTGGGAAGGTAGTGACTTGCTACAACTGCGGGGAACCTGGTTATATCAGTACTCATTGCCATAAACCAAAGCAAGCTGCAACTGAAGGCAAAGTGTTCGCTCTGTTAGGAACTCAGGCTTCTAGTGAGGACAGGTTGATTAGAGGTATATGTTATATTAATAATACGCCTTTGATTTCTATTATTGATATTGGTGCTACTCATTCCTTTATTTCTGATGATTGTGTGAAAAGGCTAGGCCTTAATGTATCTGTGATGAAGGGAGAAATGGTTATTGTAACTCCTTCTAAGGGATTGATGGCTACTTCTCTTGTTTACTTGAATTGTCCTTTGAGAATCTTTGATAGGGATTTTGGTGTGGATCTCATTTTCTTGCCATTGATGAATCTCGATGTTATCTTGGGAATGAACTAGTTGATGTTTAACCATGTTTAGATTAATTTTTTTAATCAATCAGTGTGGTTTCCTACTCCTGGTGGTGAGGAAGAAGCTGATTTCTTATCTATGGAAGGGTTGAAAGAGATTTTAGAAGATGACACTCAGGTGTTTGTGATGTTCGCATCACTATCTGTTGACAGCCAAGCTGTGATCGATGAAGTGCAAGTGGTACGAGAGTTTCCAGAAGTATTTTCAGAGGATATTTCAGATGTATCGCCAGAAAGAGAAGTGGAGTTTGCTATTGATCTTGTACCTGATACCAGACCTATTTCTATGGCACCATACAAGATGTTGGCTTCAGAATTAGCGGAGTTGAAGAAACAACTGGAAGACTTGTTGGAAAAGAAGTTTGTAAGACCATGTGTGTCGCCTTGGGGAGCTCCGATATTGTTGGTAAAGAAGAAAGATGGTAGTATGAGATTGTGTATAGATTATCGGCAGTTAAACAAAGTGACGATTAAGAACAAGTATCCACTTCCCAGAATAGATGATTTGATGGATCAACTGGTAGGTGTTCGGGTGTTTATCAAGATAGACTTGAGGTCGGGTTATCATCAAATAAAAGTAAAAGATGAAGATGTTCAGAAGATAGCTTTCAGGACTCGTTATGGACATTATGAATACTTGGTGACGCCTTTTGGTGTTTCTAATGCACCCGGTGTATTTATGGAGTATATGAATCAGATATTTCATAACTACTTAGATCAGTTTGTTGTAGTGTTCATTGATGACATTCTGATCTATTCTAAGTCAGAAGAAGAGCATTAGAAGCACTTGAGGATTATGTTGCAAGTTCTGAAGGAGGAGAAACTTTATGCTAAGTTATCAAAGTGTGAGTTCTGGTTGAAGGAAGTTAGCTTGCTTGGTCATGTTATTTCGGGTAATGGTATTGCAGTGGATCCTTCCAAGGTCGATGCAATTCTACAATGGGAAACTCCAAAGTCAGTTACCAAAATTTGAAGCTTTTTGGGGATAACTGGTTACTACCGTGGATTCATTGAAGGTTTTTCCAAGTTAGCACTTCCGCTAACTCAGCTGACCTGCAAGGATAAGTCGTTCGTATGGGATATTCATTGAGATAAGAGCTTCGTAGAGTCGAAGAAGAGGTTGACTACATCTCCAGTTTTGGTTTTTCCTGAACCAAATGAACATTTTGTAGTATACTGCGATGCGTCATTGATGGGTTTGGGAGGTGTGTTGATGCAAGAAGGAAAAGTTGTGGCTTATGCTTCCCGACAGTTGAGGATTCATGAGAGGAACTATCCTACTCATGCTTAGAGTTGGCTGCAGTAGTGTTTGTATTGAAAATCTAGAGACATTATTTGTATGGTTCTAGGTTCAAAATGTTCAGCGACCATAAAAGTCTGGGGTACTTGTTTGATCAGAAGGAATTAAACATGAGGTATTGTAGATGGTTGGAATTCTTGAAAGACTATGATTTCGGCTTTAACTATCATCCCGGTAAAGCTAATGTCGTGGCTGATGCTTTAAGTCGAAAGTCGTTGCACATGTCAGCAATGACGGTTAGAGAGTTGGAGCTTATGGAACAGTTTAGAGACATGAGTTTAGTCTGTGAATTAATACATTAGAGTGTGAAGCTGGGGATGCTAACAATCAACAATGATTTTCTTACTAGAATTAAAGATAATAAAAAACTAGATGTGAAATTGGTGGACTTGATGGCTGGAGATGATCAAGCTGCAGAGAATGATTTCAAAGTAGAAGAATAAGGTGTGTTGAGATTCAAGAATAGAATTTGTATTCTCGATAATGTGGAACTAAAGAAGATGATTTCAGAAGAATGTCATTGGAGTAGCTTAAGTATCCATCTGGGAGCTACTAAGATGTACCAAGATCTGAAGAAGATATTCTGGTGGTCAGGAATGAAGCGTGATGTTGCACATTTTGTTTATGCTTATCTGACTTTCCAGAAGTCGAAGGTTGAGCATCAGAGACATGCATGGTTGATGCATCCGTTGTATGCTCTAGAATGGAAATGAGACAGCATTTCTACGGATTTTGTGACTGGATTGTCAAATACTCTGAGAGGGCATGATGCTATTTAGGTGGTTGTGGATAGAACGACGAAGTCGGCCCATTTTATTCCGATTAACATCAGTTTTTCTATGCAGAAGTTGGCAGAGATCTACATCTGTGTAATTGTGAAGTTGCATGGAATTCCGTTGAGCATTGTGTCAGATAGAGATCTGAGGTTCACTTTTAGATTTTGGGAGAGTTTGCAAGAGGCGCTGGGTTCTAAATTGAGGTTGAGTTCGGCTTATCATCCACGGACGGGTGGTTAGACGCAAAGGACTATTTAGTGGTTAGAAGATCTGTTGAGGGCTTATGTTCTAGAATAAGGAGGCGCTTGAGATAGTCACATGTCGTTGATTGAATTCACTTATAACAATAGTTTTCATTCTAGTATTGGGATGCCACCTTTTGAAGTGTTGTATGGTCGGAGATGCAGGACGCCTTTGTGTTGGCATGAATCCGGTGAAAGTGTGGTGCTTGGACCTGAATTAGTCCAACAAACTACAGAGAAAGTGAAACTAATTCGAGAACAAATGAAAGCTTCTCAGAGTAGACAAAAAATCTATCATGAAAAGAGGAGAAAAGATCTTGAATTACAGGAAGGGGACCATGTATTCTTGAGAGTCACTCCGGTGACCGGCGTTGGATGTGCCTTGAAGTCGAAGAAGCTCACTCCTCGGTTTATCGGTCCATATCAGATATCCGGGCGGGTAGGATCCGTTGCGTATAGACTAGCATTTCCACCAAGTTTGTCCAACTTACATGATGTATTTCATGTTTTGCAGTTTCAGAAGTAAATTCCAGATCCGTTGCATGTGATTTCGATTGACGATGTGCAAGTAAGGGGTAACCTTAATGTGGAGGCTTTACCTGTGAGAATTGATGGTCACGAGGTGAAATAGTTGCAAGGAAAGGAGATTTCTCTCGTGAAGGTCGTGTGGGGAGGCACTGCCAGAGCAAATATAACTTGGGAATCAGAGAGCAGGATGCGAGAGTCATATCCAGAGTTATTTACGTCAGGTAATTTTTGAGGACGAAAATATTCTAAGCGGGGGAGAGTTGTAACGCCCCGTTTTATTTTAACTTATTTTTCGTAATTTAATTATATGAAGTTGTGTGTATAAATGTGATTGTGTGTGTTTTGGGATACCCTTGGTATGGGTTAGTAACCTTAAGAGTAGACCTTGAGGGTGGAGGGGTGTGTGAGCATTTGAGTAGAGATTGGTGGTGTGAGAAGTAAAAATAAATAGAAATATTAGTGATAATGATTTATTTATTTAATATTAGGTGGATATTAATTCAATTAAATAATTGTTGGGAATTATTATTATTATTATTATTATTTTAATTAGATGGGATCAATAATAATAATAATAATAATAATAATAATAATAATAATATGATGAAATAAAATAAAATGAAATACTAGGTGTGTAGAGATTTGAAGGGCAAGATAGTAATTGTATGATGATGAGTGAGGGTAAATGAGGTAAACCATAGTTGAGGAATTTTATAAAGAGAATGGGAGAATATTGGACTCAGTTTTCATCGTACGTGAAATTGGAACAGACGGTGAAAGAGGCTAGGGCAAAGAAGAGCGAAGAACTCCATTAGAGAAGGGGAAAAGCTCATCAATCTAAGGTAAGAGTGGGGTTCTGATCTCCTAAGGGATAATATGTTGAATAGTGGGTAAGGGTTTAAGTTCTTACATTGTGGGTTGTTGTGTTCTTCTATGATATGAATGTTGTGAAGTAATGGTTGATGATGTTGTTTAATATATTGATATGTGATGAATTTTGTTTGCCTATATGTGTGATAATTCTGTTTTGGGTTGTTAATAAGTTTCCTCCATTGTTGAGTTATGAAGGTTTGAGTCGTAGGTAGGAAAGTGATGATTATATGATGTTAATCCATGAGTAAAACAAGGGATAATTGAGTTTTAGTATGTTAATTTAGTATAAAATGAGTCTATGTTGATGGAATTTCGTAGCATAGGTTCTAGTATGATAAGCTGGTGTGAAAGTACTTTTAAAAAAATGATTTTTGAAATTCGTAACAGCGTGTGTCGACCTCCAAGGTCTTGTGCGTTGACCTGAAGCTCCCTGAGACGAATACTTTGAAAACCAGAACAGCATGCGTCGACCTACAAGCCTTACGCGTCGACCTCTGCGTCGACACATAGAAAAAATGCTAGAAACAGTTTCGATCATAACTTTTTAGCCGTATACCCAAATGACGAACCGTTTAAAGAATTGGATAGCTAATGAGTAGAACGTTAACATGGTATAATTAGGTGAATCGTTTTCCCAATATTTTTATGTATAATATGTTGAGGAATTTGATTATTACTTTTTGTGTACGTTAAGAAGTCTTGTTGTAAGTGACGAATCTTGAGTGTTGTTACAATGATGTTGTTGTGGTGTTAATGGTGGTAGTATGAGTATGTTTTAATAATATTGTGGTGATTGTATAATATATATATATATATATATATCCATATTGTATGAACTATATTTTTATGCTTGTTGGCAATTTGGGCGGTGTACAATAACCATGATGGTTGCTTATTATGCACGATGATGTTATCATTGTTGTATGCATAATTAGTCGCATTGCATACATTTGTGAACAAATGGTCCTTTGTTGGTGAGCCTAAAATCCCATTGTGTGGATTGAGCCGGTAGCTGATTCAGAGGTGATGGATCAGTGAATGGTTATGATCCTAGGAGGTGGAGATCAGAACGGTGAACCTTGGTGTTCACGAAAATTGGTACCCATGCATAAGCATTGAGTCAGGTTGTGAGCCTCATTGAATAAAATATTAACTATGTTGCTAGGTTGCTATGTTGCTAGATATGTGGTGTGTATGATTAATTTGACTTGCCATTATGTGCTTCCATGTTGGTTGGGTAATAATTAGTAATGACGTTGTTGGGTGATTAATATGAGATAATTGGCTTATTTGTTGTGCATTATCTTATGCTTGGATAACTTAGTGTTGATGTTGAGCGTACTGTGTTGTAGAATGGTTGACAATGCATGTGATAACCTAATGCGTACTATTTATCATGCTTTCCTTTTTATTATCATGATATCTCACCCTTTTTGTTTGAATATTGCGTCCACGTGGGCAATGTGCAGATACTCCATAGTAGGACTCAGATGTGAGTTGAAGATAAAGTCTTCTTACTCTTTTTCTTTATAGTTGGCGTCTGCTCTAATTGTAACACTGGGGAGTCGTTGGAACGTTTTTATGATTTATATTGTTTAGAGATTTGTGGATATCTCCCTTATTATGTTTAGTTGTTGTTTTGATGAATTGTGTGATTCCATGTGTCATACCCTAAATTTTGACCACAAGGTTCAACACCATTGTGCAAATCATCACCACAATATGGAAGTACCTTCATACCTCATCAATCCTCTCAAAGATTGTTGAGCATTCACCTCAACCAAGGATTAGGGTTTCTGAGCCCTCTCAGAGCACTCAAGCAAAGGATCAATCAAGAATTGAAATGATCTTCAACTTTTCAAGCCTCTCAAACATCCATGAAGGATCAAAAGGTCTCCCACATCAAGAATCAAGCATAAGAATACAACATTTCAAGTTGATTAAGCCTCAAGATCACTAGTGTCACCAAATTAGGTTTTTGTCGACCAAGGCCTCCAGAGGGAAATTTTCATCTGGGCATGAGCCAATAATTCAAAACATAATTCAAGAAGCTCAAAGGGACCTCATGGATCCAATCATGAGTTCAAAATATCCTCAGGGAATGCATTTATCAAAAATCAGGAATTAGAGTTTCTTGTCCTAATTCACCCCTAAGTTGACTTTTGGAGCAAGGCATGAGCCAAGACCTCGAGAAATGTTTTGAAGACCTCAAATATCTTATATTAATACTCTCACAAGTGTAAATTGACACAAAGAACTTGATCATGAGCAATGCAATGATTCAAATTCATCTGGACCACAAAGTAGTGTTTTTGAGAAAAAGTCAACCATACCTTTGACTTTTGACCAAGACATGATCTCAAACCTTGGGAAATGATTCAAGACACTCTAAAACACCTATGGAATCCATCCATTAGGTTTGATTTAGCCCAAGAACTTGATTTCATAAAGGAACACAAAGTTTGAAATTCATCTGATAAAAAGTCAACTGTGCCCAAAACCAAGTTTGACTTTTGAGATTTTTTGACAAATATGGCTTCTTCAAGTCAAAACAATGCTAACTTTTGGTTTGGATCATCATCCATCAAGAAAAATCAAGAAAAGTGAGGTTACTTGCAAAAGGGGTAATCTTAAGAAACTTAAAATTTCACTAGGTTATGGAAAAAAGATGATTTTTACCCAACTTTGCAAGACCATAACTTATGATCCAAGCAACCAATTTCTTCCATCCAAAGCTCAAATGAAAGCTCTTATTACATACTAAAAAAGTGTCCTAATGGTCCATAGTCAAAAGATGCATGGATTTTGAGTTATAAAGCCATGAAGTTAGGGTTTCATGGGATTTCCATTTTTGACACTTAGTGAAATTTTGGGACAGAATCTATTTGCATTTTTGTCAACTTTGAGGTCCTTTTTCTCCATGATCCACAATGATACAAGACCAAATGTAGACATCAAATTTGAAGTATGATGTGCAAGCTTTCCAAAGAGTACAAGAACATCATCAAACTCCATTTGAGCAAAGAGATATGGAGTGATCAATATGCCTTGCTGCAAGCTGTTTTGCAAAATCAGTTTGATCACTTACTTGCCATGCACGATTTTTTTGTCAAGTGTAATGATCAATACCACTCACATTCAATGCATAACAAATGAATCACAACAAGCCTGCAAAGTTAGGCCAAAGAATCAAGGGATATCTCAAGTGGAATGATGGGTTTTGTCACCTTATGCCTTGAATTCAAATGATATTTATGTGCAATAGAGCACATTCAACAAAATGACTCTTTTCAGTCAAGATGCTCACATAAACAACAATAAAAGCATCTGAGGAATGTGGATTGAGTCAAAAGATGAGCTAGCCATGTGGAGGGCTATGGTACCTTGTGTGAGGGGCAATGATACATCTTGCCAAATGTCATTCCCCAAATTTTGACCACTAAGATGTCCCATCATTGTTCAAATCATCATCACAATATGGAGAAACCATCATACTTCATAAGTCTCCCCAAAGATGGGTTAGCATTCACCACAATCAAAATTAGGGTTTCAAGCCCTCTCTGAGTGCTTAGACAAAGGGTCAATCAAGGAATGACATGATTTTCAACTTTTCTAACCTCTCAAACATCCACAATGGATCAAAAGGACTCCCACTTCAAGGATTAAGCACAATGATGCTCCCTTCTAGGTGGATTAAGTCTCAAGATCGACAGTGTCACCAAATTAGGGTTTTGGTCGACCAGGGCCTCCAGATGGAAATTTTTCATCTTGACACAAGCCAATGATCCAAGACCTAACCTAATATACTCCATGGAACCTCATGGACCCAATCATCAAGTCAATTTTGCCTCAGGGGATGCATTCATCAAAAATCAGGAATTAGGGTTTCTTGACCTAATTCACCCCTAAGTTGACTTTTGGTGCAAATCATGAGCCAAGACCTTAAGAGAGGGTTTGAGGGTCTCTAATGAACTATATTGATCCATTTGGAATAATGGATTAATCTAAGAAGCTTGAGCAACAAGTCTCAATTTCATCTGCACCACAATTAGGGTTTTAAGAGGAAAGTCAACTGTAACTTTGACTTTTGACCAGGACATACTCCCAAACCCTAGGACATGCATCAATATACCCTATGACACCCATGGAACATGTCCATCAAGTTTGATTTAGGTCAAGGACATGATTTCCTGAAGAATTGCACAGTTTGGAATTCATCTGATAAAAAGTCAACTGTGCACAAAAGTCAACTTTGACTTTTTGAGATTTTTCACCAAAATGGATTTTTAACCCTAAAATGATGTTAATGTATGATTTAAATCATAATTCATCAAGAAAAATCAAGAAAAGTTGGATAACTTGTAAAATGGGTAACCATAAAAACTTAGAAAATTTTCTAAGTTAAAAATAAAGTGGCTAGGGTACCAACTTTGGAGGGTCATAACTCCTAAACCACAAGGCCATTTTTTCCCATCCAAATCTTGATTTGTAGATCTCATTGCCCTCTACAAAAACTTCAACTAGACCTAACTCCAATTCATTGTGGATTTTGAGCTATGAGTGAGCCAAAATGGCTGAAAATATGAAAGTACACCATTTTCCAACACTTAGAAAAATTTCTGTCCAAGACAGATTTTGTTGAAACACCAAAACTTGTGAGACTTTTCACATAGATGCAAGCTGAATCAAATCCAAAGTTAAACATAAATGTTGTTGCATATGTTGCCAAGAATTCAAAGAGCCTAACAACATGAATTGATTCAACTTGAGCCAAGAGAAATCCATGCCCAAAGTCATGTTGCTGCAGCTGTTTTGGAAAAATCAGTTTGAATGTTTGCTTGCCACACACGATTTTGAACCAAAAACTAAGGATCAGAATGCCACATGTATTCAAACCAATCACATTGCATCTAATCCAACTGATAAATCTAAGTCAAAAAGCCAAGGAATCTTCCAACTTGAAATTCATCCACTTTGGCACATTTTGCCTTGAATTCAAAGTGCATTAATGTGGAATAGTGCATTGTCAAGGTAGCTACCCTACTCAGTCAAATTCTCTAATTAAACAAAAATAAAACATCTGAGGAATGTGATTTTGGTCAAGGCATAGCCCTGCTCTTGGGAATGGCTAGCTTGCCTTGCTTGAGAAGAAATCCTCCAAGCCAATCCATGCAAATGTGATCTGATCCAGCAGCCATTCACTATTCCTCCAAAACAAAAGTTGATCACCTATAAATAGAGGTCCCAATGGATCATTCAACTCACACCAAAACCAGTTACAACACTGCTTTCTCTCATTCTTCCTTAAACCTCAAGTTTTTTGGCTTATTGAGTAACCACTATCGGGTTTTGAGTTGCAGCCTTAGGCAATCAATTCCAATTGCTCAAACACATCACATATGATGTATTTGAGGTGACCAAACACTTAAACACTGACTGTAACACCTCAGGCTCAAAATCACCCTCCAACCAAGCCTTATGCCTCAATTATGCAGGTGGAGGTTTCCAGCTTGATCCAAAGAGTTTCAAAGTGTTCCAGAGCTTGTAAGACACTCCATAACACCCATTGAAGCTGTAGGGATCATTAATTCACGACTGGAACAAAGTTTGTGCAGAGTTCCATTTCAGCTTGCATCAAGGTAAGCCTCAAAACTCAAACTCCATGATCCATGCATATTTCCTCGCATGATATTTTTGCCAATTGCTTGCCATCATATGATGATTTTTTTCCCTCAGAAAATTTGATCATTGCACTCATAATCATGCCTACTCAATTGCTTTTGCAAAATTAGGGTTCATACGGCCACAATGATATAATTTGTTATACACTGAAAATGAATAAAATTGGGTATTGCCATCTTCTTCCTTGTGAAAAAACGCACGAGTTTGGTGTTTGAATGATGTCCAATGGTTGAGAGATGAGTGAGATATGGTGCTTCATGCACGAGCTCGAGGAAGAAGATGGCCATGGCACCATTCTTCAGGTTTTCCAACTAAGTTTGATATATATTTTTCACTTGCCATGTTATATTTGAATTGGCATTGCCCCCCAGCGGTTCATCAGCTGGTTTTGTGTGTATTGGCAAGCGAGAGGTCTGGGGTTCGAATCCCCCTCGCCCCAGACTTCTTTTTATCACTTGTTTATTTTATTTTTTTTCATATTATTATTTTTAATGATTTGAAAAATTAATAACTCCTTCAATTTTTATCATTTTTCATTGGTTCTTTTTGCAATAATTTACAAAAATGTTGAAATATTTTATTCCACCAAAAAATTAGATTTATATTATTTATTTAATATCATTAGTATTTTATGAATAAATTCATTTTTAATTGTTTTTAAACATTCTAAAAGTGAATATTTACTTTGAAAATCAAAACCTAATGAGTTTAAATATTCCTTGTGATTATCCCTCATTTTTTTCAAACCTTAAACAAAATCATAAATGGATTGTTCAAATTTATTTTGTATTTTGTTTGATTTTCTTTAAGTATTTACTTTTAAAGATTAAAATTAGGGTTTTTGATTAATTCAACTTTCAAAATTGATTTTCAAATACACTTGGGCCTCTAATAGAGTGTAAGACCCAATCCTTTTTTGACCAAACCATTTTTTGGGCCTCAGTGTATTGTATAAGTCCCGATACCGTCAAAAACAAACGGCGCGATCGTCGCCTTTTGAAAAAATAACCTTCTGGGCCTACCCTCGAGTAGTAAGACCCATCTCTTTTTCTTTAAGCTTTTTTGGGCCTCTATTAGAGTGTAAGACCCAACACCCTTGTACAGAAAACATGTTGGGCCTCATTCATTGTATAAGTCCCTCTGTACATTTTCAAATAAACGACACGATCGTCGCCTTTTCAAAATAACCCTGGGCCTACCCTCGAGTAGTAAGACCCATTTCTTTTCTTAAAACTCACTTGGGCCTCTATTAGAGTGTAAGACCCAATCCCTTTTTAACCAAAACCATTTTTGGGCCTCAGATATTGTATAAGCCCCTCTGCGTTAAAAGAAAACCTCGGCGCGATCGCCATTTCAAACGAAAAAATCATCTGGGCCTACCCTCGAGTAGTAAGACCCGTCTCTTTTTCTTTAAACATTTTTGGGCCTCAGTCACTTGTATAAGTCCCTCTGTACAAATTCAAACAGTGCGCTCACTGATAAAACCCTGGGCCTCTCCTTGAGTTGTAAGCCCCAAATCTCTCCTTTTCAAAGAACTTTCTCCTTTGATTTTGAATATATTGTTGTTTTCAATATTTCCTTGTTGAACAACTAACCAAACAACATGGAAGCTCTACAACCGAGTAAGTGGTTATTGCTTTCATTTACCGCTTTCATATACATATAACTGTATTATGGGGCTGTTTCATTGTAAGTCTTCTTTCATAAACTCATATCAACTGTGTAATAATAGTATAGATATTTAGAGTTTCCCCGGCAACTACGTCTAGCATTAAGCCCGTTGATCACTCTTAGAATTGTCTAAACTAGATCCCCATAGGATTACCAGACACAGTCTTCCCTCCTCTTGGGGTTAAACAATATGGAGATATGAAAGGCAGCATTCTCTGTGAACCCTTTCATAGACTGTCACTCATAGAAGTTATCAAGAAATTCTATTCCCCAGAGGTGATCTTTTCTCCGTGAATGGCATCTCTTGAGTTTCTTCTAAATTCTCAGACTTTCCTGGCTTGATCTATTCTCGGTGAATGGCATGTCTTGAACTTCTCGGGGTTTGGGGACCCACAGGCTTCTTAAAAGCACTTGTCAAGAAGCTCTACTCCCCAGAGATGATCTTTTCTCCGTGAATGGCATCTCTTGAGTTTCTTCCAAATTCTCGAACTTTCCTGACTTGATCTATTCCTTTTGGATAGCTTGCCTTGAATTTCTCGGGGTTTGGGGACCCATCGGCTTCTTAAAAGCAATCGGCCTCCTCTTGGGCATCGTACAAGGACCCACAGCTTCCTAAAAGCAACCCCGCCTCCTCTTGGGCATTGTACAAGGACCCGCCGGCTTCTTAGAAGTATTCACAGCCTCCTCTTAGGCTTCGTATAAATGATTTCTTCCTCCGGGAATGATAGCCTCCTTTTGGGCTTCATACAAGGACCACTCGGCTTCTTAAAAGCTTTCAGCCTCCTCTTGGGCTTCGTACAAATTGTCCCGACGGCCTCTTAGAGGTATAGGAACAGAACTTAGTCATCTGCATAGAACAGTCCTTTCAAAGAGTCTACTATTGTTTCTCAAAGCATAGTACAAAAGATGAAACTCTAGACTTGGACAGTCTAATCTCCTTGAGTCTCAAAGACATTCTCAAGCACCCTTCAAAAATAGGAAGAAAACCCGTAGACTCGGACAGTCTCAATACCCTTCGGATTTCCCGCTTCCTTAAAGAATAGGAATAACCCGGATCCTTGAATCAAATCCATGAGTACAGTGTTGCTCATATAAGAACTGATTTTCTCATTAAAATCGGTATACTAGACCTGTCACTTAACTGAAACAACATTTAGCCTCTCTCTCGGGCTTTGTACGAGACACATAAGAGACTCCCTCGTTTTGTCAATTACCCATTTCGCCTCCATCTCGGGCTTTATACGAGATACAAAAAGGTTCTTATTGAGCCAAACAAACAAGAGCCTCCATCTCGGGCTTCGTACGAGATACCAAAAAAAAAGACTCTCTTGTTGAGTCAATTAGCCTTCATCTCGGGCTTTATACGAGATACCAAAAGATTCCCTTGTTGAGTCAAAACCTTTTAGCCTCTCTCTCGGGCTTTGTACGAGACACATAATAGCCTCCTCTTAGGCTTTGTATAAGAAAACCACTGGTTGATCCGATCCACCTTTTAGCATCAAAGCTGTGCCTCATTCACAGTATACAAACATCAACAACTCATTCCCTTTCATCTAATCGCTGTAAGCGGCAAGCCTCTGGATCATCTACATCCATGCCACTGTCCCTCTTTTAACATGAGAAATTCCTAAGGAAAGATGGCATTGCTCTACACTGATTTAAAGTCTTCTCCTTCAGGTTAAAATCCCCTATAAAGGAAATTATGGCATTGCCGGATTCACACATCCCGGTTAAAGTAATCCTCCTTTACAGTCAGTCACCCAACAGTTGTGACATACAACCCCCTCTTTAGAGATGACAAATTCTCTCTAAAGTCAATACCTTTAGCTTCACATCTTGGGCTTTGAACAAGATACAAATCACCTTTCGCTTCACGTCTTGGGCTTTGAACAAGACACCAAAAACAACCATTTCCTCCCATAGAATAGGAGGAACTACGAACGCTCTGATTTCCCTATTTCGGTAAACGGGAATACGAAGGCATAAGATTGAAAGAAAAATCTTAGCGAGCACACTAAACAAAAACCCAAAATCCCATACTCTCATGTATCTATCAAAAGCATCAGGCCTAACATCCTAATCCTCGTTCCCCGCCAGAAAATCCAAGAAAGAGAGAAAACCGTATTGGTGAAAATACAAATAACCAGTACAAAGGCCCCCCCACATTGATAGCATTCGTAACCTAACAGACCGCTGTTTAAACTTAGTATGCAAAGCAGGGTTAATTGGAGACATCTATTTCCCTTCCTTCATCAGCTTTAATAGGATAAAAAATGTTTCGACCTGTAGTAAACTCAATCGCAGAGAGCGACCAACGCTTAAGAACCGCGTCCAAAATCGCTCGCTACAGAAAAATGGCGCCCACCGTGGGGCCCGTCTCTGTTTTTCTTCTTCCTTTTCACCTCATGTGTGAATACCACAGATTGGGGCTTCCGTCAGGGAACCCAATTTCTGTCAGGAACTTAGGATTCATAGCTTTAAAGGTCTAGGATGATTAGGACAAATATATATACTGCTTTTCCTAATTGCTATACGTGTTTATTTTTCTGCTAATGGGAATGCGTGTGATGCCGCATGTGGAAAGATTGAGTATACACTTAAGATAAGTGATGGCGACAAGGTCGACCATCAACCTCAGTGGAGGCTGACCAATGCAACCCATTCTCTCACCTAGACAATGGGTCGATTGTTAAGTCTGAGAAGCTGAGGAGCCAAACCCTTTCGTAGTGCGGAAACTATCGGGAATAGTTGTTACGCGATACTACCCTCATTTGAGGTTGGTGATCTATTCTCGGTGAATGACACTTACTCTAAGATTGCTCTACAACTCGCTGGCGATCCTCTTGTTGTTTTTCTTTCCTGGGAGGAGCTGATGATAATGAGTACAGGTACAAAATCACCTTAGTATAAACCTTTGGGGATGGGTAGAGCCTTGACTTCATGACAACGACCCTTTGACCCCATGTTTTTTCTATGTTTTTGTGTGCTGCATTCATGCATTCATTTAAAAACATTAAAACATTCAAAAAATTCTTCTCTTCTAGTCTCTGTATTTTTCAAATTAAACTAAGGCTATGATTGCAAATATCAGAGAAAAGGATTGTGCTAATGGATTTCGGTAGAAGGAGAACTCATATGTATACCTTCAAGGTTCCAAAACTAGAGGATTTGAGAAGGTTAGCAAGGATGATCACTAACCCTGAGGCTTTCAGAGCCAAGCACGGAGGTCTGCTACCACTGTTAAGAGTCGATGTGATTGAGGGAATCATGGATGCGCTCATTCAGTTTTACGATCTGGTTTATCACTGTTTCACATTCCCGGATTACCAGTTAGCACCAACACTGGAGGAGTATTCTCATCTGATTGATTTACATATCACTGATCGAGCTCCATTTTCTGGACTGGAAGAAATTCCAAAGAATCAGACCATTGTAAGAACAATTCATTTGGACGAGTCTGAGGTCAGGACTCACTTAACTACCAAGGGTGGCATCCAAGGTTTGCCAGCCCAGTTCTTGACAAAGAAGGCCCTGTATTTTGCCAGTATAGGAAACATCACTGGTTTTGAAAACATCTTTGTCTTGCTCACCTACGGGTTATTTTTGTTTCCCAACATCAATAACTTCGTCGATATTAACTCCATTAAGGTTTTTCTCATTGGAAACCCTATGCCGACTTTGCTCGCAGATGCATATCATTTTGTACACTTGGGAAATTTGTACAGCGGAGGGGAGATCACATGCCGTGTACCTCTGCTTTACAAATGGTTTATCTCTCTCACTTGCCCAAGTCTGCTGCTTTTTGGGATTGCAAGAGTACCTTACGTTGGTCGCAAAAGATCATGTCTCTTACCAACTCTGATATAGATTGGTGTAATAGGATCTTTGAGGGAATCAGAATCATTGATCATTGTGGAAACTTCCCCAACGTACCCCTCATAGGAACTAAGGGAGGAATCAACTACCATTCAGTTCTCGTTCATCGTCAATTTGGATACCCGATGAGACACGTCCCACGGGGTGTTCATCTGGAAGGTCTTTTCTTCAAGGAAGGAGAAAACGACAGAGCACTAAAGATGGAAATAGTGCACGCTTAGAAGCATGTTCATAAGAAAGGACGAGAGTCTCTAGGAAAACCGGACTGTATCTCGGTGGAGCCTTATCTCCACTGGGTACAAACTAGAGCTCTCAAGCTAAAAATGCCTTATCCTCGTTACCGAATTCTTCCGCCGAGGGAATCTGTCATGTACTCCATGACGGAAACTGAAAAGCTTCAGGTTACTCTCAACAAAGTTCAAAAGGAGAGAAGGTCTTGGAAGAACAAGTACCGCACCCTCGATGTAGAGTGCATCAAAATACAACAATTACTGAAGGAGAAAGATGCTCTGATTGAAATTTTGGAGCAACATGCTGTGGATAATCAGGATAACCAAAGGAATTTGCTCGCTCATTTCACTTGGAAAAGGAATGACAACCAGACAACGGCCCAAGAGCCCCGGTCAAAGAAAAGAAGATACCAGAATCAGCACCCGATTTCTCTTCAGAGAGGATTCGGGACCCATTAGTTTAGGTTTCTGTTTCTGCACCTTGTAATCTACTGTATTTCCATTTCTGTAATCCTTTGAATTCAATAAAAAGGGGTTTCCCCACCGTTTGATATTTGTAATCTAATTGTCGAAGTTTATTTTGATTAAACCAAAAAACTATTAATATAATCATTGCATTCATCATTCTCACATCGCCAATTCTTCTTACCTACGAATCTCACATTTGTGTCTCGGTTCTAGTGTTAAACTGTCTCATTCGTATAATACTCGGGCCAATCGTCAGAAAAAGATGGATGATCTTGAGGAAGAAAACAGAGAGTTGAAAGAAGAGATCGACGCTCTAAGAGAGGATATGAGGAAGCTTCTTAACGACATGCAAGCCATGGCAGAAGCTCAGCTACAAAGAACTGTGATCTCAGAGATCACCTCAACGCCCATAGTGGAGAAGTATGATCCTAGGTATCAAATACCGAAAGATCGTCCTTGGGGCATGCCTGTTAACTATATCCCGGAAGGATATGTTCCGCCGATCACTGAAGATCAGGGAATCACAACAGAAGCCGCTGGGCCTGAAGGTTACAAACTTCGGGAAAGTGAAGATGCCAGAGGCATGCTGAAGACTCTTGAAGGTTACAAACTTCGGGAAACACCAAGATTCGCTACCGTAGTCACGATACCATCCCATGTGGTGCACACTGTCCCGGAAGGACAGATTCCACAGACACCTTCTGGTAAGAAGGAAACTATGTTTGACAGAATGGAGGAATTCCAGGAGCAGTTCTTGGAAATGCAGAAGGAACTGCAAGCCCTTCGCGGTCAGGATCTATTTGGAAAGGACGCCGCAGATCTCTGCTTGGTCCCAAATGTGAAAGTCCCGCATAAATTTCAAGTGCCCGACTTTGAAAAGTACAAGGGTAACTCTTGCCCTCAAAGCCATCTGGTGATGTACGCTCGGCGGATGTCAGCTCAGACGAAAAATTAGGACCTACTGATTCACTACTTTCAGGATAGTTTAACCGGTGCCGCACTAAAATGGTACATGGGTTTAAACTGTGCCACGATCAGCACTTTCAAAGATCTTTGCACTGCCTTCGTCCAACAATATAAATACAATTTGGACATGGCACCCGACAGAGATCAACTCAGATCAATGTCGTAAAAGGACAAGGAAACCTTTAAGGAGTATGCTCAAAGGTGGCGTGAAATTGCCGCTCAAATTTGTCCACCTCTTGAGGAAAAAGAGATGACAAAGATCTTCTTAAAAACCTTAAGCTCATTTTACTATAACCGAATGGTTGTCAGTGCACCCAGTGATTTCCCCGAGATGGTGGGCATGGGCGTACGTCTTGAGGAAGCCGTCCGAGAAGGACGTTTGGTAAAAGACGCTGGATCGACGAGCGGTACTAAAAAATACGGTAGTGCTCTCCATAAGAAAAAAGAGCAGGATATTGGGAATATCTCTCTCGGAAAGAAAAGGCGACGTTATCAGCCGGTAGCAACTGTAACTCCTGCTATCAGCCCTGCGCCTATTCCTACGTATCAACCTCAGGTTGCGTAGAACCAACCTGATCAGCAAAGGACACAACAGCCTCTTCAGCAGGCTCGTCCTCCATATAACAACAACCGTACAACACGGCCACCAGAATTTGATCCTATACCCATGTCGTACGCAGAGCTGTTTCCATTACTGCTAGCCAAGGGGCACATTCAGACTAAATCTCCTCTTACAGTACCGGAAAATCTGCCTTTTTGGTTTAAGGTGGATCAAACTTGCCCTTATCATCAAGGAGGTCCGGGGCATAACATAGAGACTTGTCTCAATTTCAATTCCAACGTGCAAAAACTTGTTAGGAGCGGGGTCTTATCCTTCAAGGATACAAATCCTAATGTTCTTACGAACCCGCTGCCTCAACACGAGAAGGCTGCAGTCAATTTGATAGAAGGAGAGACTAACGATGTCTATCAAATTCACGATGTACTCTTGTTAAAAACTAATTTGGTCAAGATGCATTGTAGACAGAGTGGATATGGCCATGTGCCACCTCATAACTATCATCAGTGTGATGTCTGCTCTAAAAACAATCAAGGATGTTCTGTGGTGCAAGCAGCTCTACAGGAACAGATGGATCTCGGATGGATCCGAGAGCACCGAGTTCGTGGAGTTAACATGGTCTACACGAATTCTAACGTCATTCAGAACCACGATATCCGTGTAATGAATGTCAACTTGGTGGCGATGCACTCAAGGCAAAGCCAGTATCATAATCTACCGCGGCACGATTACAGTTCCTGTCTGATTTGCTCGGTAAACAAATAGGGATGCGCTTTCATACAGGAGGCCCTCCAGCGTCAGATGGATCTTAGATGGATCCAAGACTACCATGATAGGAATTCCTATCAGATCAATATGGTTCAGATCTTTGATATTCGCGTGATGAATACCAACCTGGTAGAGTTACACGCTGAACAGGTCCGACTCGGATTCTTAATATCACATGACTATCAAAGTTGTAAAGCGGGTTACGAAAACGATCGAGGTTGTACCCTTGTCCAGGAGGCACTTCAACACTTGTTAAATCACTGGTGGATGCCAATATATATGGATGAAGATACTCAGCAGATTAGTATCAATAACAGAAACCCCACTCGGCGTCAGAGTCAGGATGTCCGATCTGTGGAAGCTAACCTAGTGAGGTTACATTGTATTCAAAGTGGGCGTGGCCAGGTGCCACCACACAACTATGAACGTTGCGGCGTCTGTTCGGAAAGTAACCAAGGGTGTTACTTTGTGAGATAAGCTCTGCAGGGTCAGGTAGATCGTGGAGAGATCTGGACGCCGAACTACCTTGCCGAGCAAGTTGAGGATGTTGTCATGATCTCTGGTCATCATAGGACCAGGGATGTTTTTGCCATTATCCCTCTACTTGACGAATCTAAAGTTCCCAACCGTGAACGGATCGAGATCACTTATGATGGTCAGAAAAATCAGAAGGTTCCCATAGTCATCTATCTGCCGGGACCACTACCGTATGAATCAACTAAGGCTATCCCTTACAAATACAGTGCAACGACAATTGAAAATGGAAAGGAAATTCCTTTACCCTCCGTTGTGAATATTGCAGACATCAGTCGAGTAACACGGAGTGGTAGAATCTTCAACCGAGAGGTTGGGGAACCTAACAAAGAAAAGGAACTTCAGACAAAAGCTCCTGATCTACCAGTCGGTCAATCCAGTAATTCAGACCTTTCGAAAACGATGATGAGATGCTGAAGCTCATCCAAAGGAGTGAATACGACATTGTTGATCAACTGTTACAGACTCCTTCAAAGATCTCGGTATTATCACTGTTACTCAGTTCAGAAGCGCATAGGGAGGCTCTACAGAAAGTCTTGGAGCAAGCCTTTGTGGAACAGGATGTAACAATCAGACAATTTGATAGCATTGTCTCTAACATCACTTCCTGCAATAATTTGGGATTTAGTGATGAGGAATTACCCGAAGAGGGTCGCCGTCATAACATGGCGCTCAATATCACAGTTAGCTGCCAGGACAATGCTTTAGCCAGCGTACTGGTAGACACAGGGTCAGCCCTGAATGTTATGCCAAAGTCCACTTTGATGCAATTATCATTCAAAGGCCCTCCGATGAGAATCAACGAGGTCGTCGTCAAAGCGTTCGACGGATCTAGAAAAACAGTTATCGGCGAAGTTGATCTTCCCATAACTATTGGTCCTCATACTTTCCAAGTCACTTTCCAGGTCATGGACATCCGGGCAACGTACAGTTGTTTATTAGGAAGACCTTGGATACATCAGGCTGGAGCGGTCACTTTGACCCTCCACCAAAAGCTAAAGTTCGTCAAGAACGATCAACTTGTCACAGTTTGTGGGGAACAACCCTTGCTTGTAAGTAACTTGTCATCATCTACTGGTATAGAACCCGAGGAGGTCATTGGAACTCAGTTCCAAGCACTGTCGGTGAGCAAGAACAATCAGTTCAAAGGAGGAACCTCGATTTCCTCATACAACGATGCTATCAAAGCCGTCGATAGTACTGATACAATAGGATGGGGACAGCTTGTCATTCCTACTGGCAATACAACAAAGAAGGGTCTTGGTTTTTCTGCAACCTGTACCCAGACAGCTGCCAACGATGAAAGTCTTCATCCCCTTCAAAACTTCTTCCACAGTGGAGGTTTCCTTCACCCAGTGTCCCAGGCAGTACATGCTATCAATGAGGAAGATCCTTCCGACACAGATGAAGAATGGAAGTCCTATCTTAACGAGGACGGTTATATGTCTCACGAAGAGGTGCCTATACCATTTTACTTTCCTACACAGAGTCCGAGATTTATACCAAGGTCAGACGTCGAAATGATCTATGGAGATTGTGATCCTGAAGGATGCCGTGCTCCGCCAAATTCATTAGAGGAAGACACTCTGATGAAAGACAACTTTGACCACAATTACCATGGCCCAATGGATGGTCTGCCAATGTGGGAACCTTATCTAGGAAACTTGGGGCAAGAGAGTCAGCCGAATAATGAAAATTAGCTGACCATCATTGAACAGAATACCTGTGTCCCCACCATGTCATGGGATCAACACTCAGGTCATTCAGACACTACTCAACATGAAGATGAATTTGCAACGTTTGCAGGACTTGAATTCATCAACTATCCTTTTCCTGAGGTTAATGTCATCGAGAGAGATGACTCCTCCAGTTCCAGAGAAGTGTGGGACACCTTGGGACAACCGAGTGGAAAATACGACTATATGGTCAAGTACACTGCTCCCGAAAGCTCTCGTATCAGGCTCGAAGATTTCCAGCCTACTGGATGGGGAGATACAGCTGAGAGCCCAAATACTTTGCAAAATGCAACAAAGGAATTCTCCTATGACAATTCTACCTGGGAGACAGATTCCAATGATCATGCTCCACCAGAAATCAGCGTCATTTCTGAAGACAAATCAAGGAAGGTGTCAGACTTTGTGATTCACCGAGGAGTTCGCCGCCAATGGGTTGTCGTCGAGGTTCCGAGGGCCGTTCACCAGTCAAAGTAATTGCCGTCCTTTAACCTTTCACCCTGCCCAGGTGAAACAGATGTTTTGATAGGGCTCGCTTTCTGTAAATTTCCCTCTTCGCTTTGCCCAAAGCGACAGAGTTTTCTTTTATAGGGCTGTAGTTTCAAGAATCGACTTGTTCATTAATAAAATAACGTCGTTCTGTAACTTCCCCATTAATTGTTGTTTTCTCTTTTTGCTTTTTCAGAAAATGGTAATCCTAAAAAAACAATCAATAATAAAAACAAGCAATAATAAAAAATAATACACTGCACACACTTGCATTTTCTCTATCTCTTCTAAACACGAATCATCACGTCATGCAGATTGCTTGTTTTAAACCCCGTTGAAACATACGATCCGATGCCTTCTCCCAACTTTGAGTTCCCGGTATTCGAGGCTGAAGAAGAAAATGACAACGAAATTCCAGAAGAGATCTCCCGACTACTCAGACAAGAGGAAAGGTCCATTGAACCTCACAAAGAACCGTTGGAAACGGTAAACTTAGGTTCAGAGCAAGAGAGAAAAGAAATCAGGATTGGGGCACTGCTCAGTCCAACTGCCAAAGAGAGTTTGATAAAGCTTCTCAAAGAATTCCCCGATGTATTCGCTTGGTCCTATCAGGATATGCCAGGTTTGGATACCAGCATCGTGGAACATCACTTACCATTGAGATCGGAATGTCTGCCAGTAAAGCAAAGGTTGAGACGTACTCATCCGGACATGGCCATCAAAATCAAAGAGGAGGTGCAGAAACAAATTGACGCGGGTTTCCTCGCTATGTCTGAATATCCTCAATGGTTAGCCAACATTGTACCCGTTCCCAAAAAGGACGGAAAAGTCAGAATGTGTGTCGATTACAGGGATCTGAACAAGGCTAGTCCAAAGGACGACTTTCCTTTACCACACATTGACATGCTGGTAGACAGCACAACAAAGTTCAAAGTTTTCTCCTTCATGGATGGATTCTCGGGCTATAACCAGATCAAAATGGTGCCGAAAGACATGGAGAAAACTTCATTCATTACCCCATGGGGTACCTTTTGTTACAAGGTAATGCCGTTCGGTTTGAAGAACGTCGGGGCAACCTATCAAAGGGCCATGACTACTCTGTTTCATGACATGATACATAAGGAAATCGAGGTATATGTCGATGATATGATTGCAAAATAAAAAACAAAGAGTGAGCACGTTGAACATCTGTCAAAATTGTTCGAACGTTTAAGAAAGTTCAAGCTCCGCTTGAATCCCAACAAGTGCACCTTCGGTGTCCGTTCAGGGAAACTCTTAGGGTTCATCGTCAGCCAGAAAGGAATTGAGGTTGATCCTGACAAGGTCAAGGCCATTCAAGAAATGCCTTCTCCAAAAACTGAAAAACAAGTCAGAGGATTCCAGGGACGTTTGAACAACATCTCCAGATTCATATTCCTTATGACCGCCACATGTGCGCCGATTTTCAAATTACTCAAAAAGAACCAGGATTGCGTTTGGATAGAAGATTGTCAAACCGCCTTCGACAGTATCAAGGAATATCTGTTGAATCTGCCAATTCTATCACCTCCAGTGGAAGGAAGACCACTGATCATTTACCTCACAGTCTTGGAAGACTCAATGGGATGTGTACTTGGCCAACAAGATGAAACTAAACGGAAAGAGTCTGCCATTTACTATTTGAGCAAGAAATTCACCGACTGCGAAACTCGGTACACGATGCTTGAGAAAACTTGTTGCGCTTTGGCTTGGGCAGCCAAACGTCTTCGCCAATACATGATTCGTCATACTACTTGGTTAATCTCCGAAATGGATCCAATCAAGTACGTATTTGAAAAACCTGCTCTCACGGGAAGAATTGCCCGTTGGCAGATGCTGTTATCAGAATATGACATAGAGTACCATGCTTAGAAAGCCGTTAAGGGAAGTATTTTAGCCGATCATTTGGCTCATTAACCGATTGACGATCAGGAATTAATCGGGTTTGACTTCCCAGCCGAAGATGTCATGTATCTAAAAATGAAAGATTGCGTTGAACCGCTACCCAGTGAAGGGCCAGAACCAGGTTCCCAATGGGGACTTATCTTTGACGGAGCAGTTAATCATTACGAAAATGGAATTGGGGCAATCATTGTTACCCCTCAGGGTACCCACATTCCTTTCACTGCCAGACTTACATTCAAATGTACGAACAACGAGGCCGAATACGAAGCTTGTATTATGGGTCTCGAGGAAGCAATTGATTTAAGGATCAAAAACTTGGACGTATATGGCGACTCAGCTCTGGTTATCAATCAGATAAAAGGAGATTGGAACACGTACCAATCAAGATTGATTCCTTACAAAGACTACGCAAGAAGATTGTTACCTTTTTTTAACAGAGTCGAGTTTCATCATATCCCTCGTGAGGAGAATCACATGGCTGATGCATTAGCCACTCTCTCTTCCATGATTAGTGTAGGTTAATGGAACGACTTACCTAAGATCGACATAATGCGCCTCGAAAGGCCCGCTTACATCTTCACGATTGAAGCAGTCATAGACGACAAACCTTGGTATCACGATATCAAATGCTTCCTTCAGACACAAGAGTACCCACTTGGGGCACTAAGGAAGGACAGAAAAACCCTCAGAAGATTGGCTGGAAACTTCTTCCTGAGCGGTGACACTCTCTATAAGAGAAATTTTGACATGGTCTTGCTCCGATGTGTCGACAGACCAGAAGCAGACATGCTTATGAAAGAAATTCATGAAGGATCCTTTGGCACTCAAGCCAACGGATACACAATGGCGAGAAAAACGTTAAGAGCAGGGTAATATTGGTTGACAATGGAATCTGACTGCTACAAGTACATGAGGAGGTGTCACAAGTGTCAGATATACTCCGACAAAATTCATGTACTGCCATCACATCTCAAAGTTCTTTCTTCCCCATGGCCTTTCTCCATATGGGGAATCGACATGATTGGCATGATTGAGCCCAAGGCTTCAAACGGACATCGTTTCATCCTGGTAGCCATTGACTATTTCACCAAGTGGGTCGAAGCAGCATCATACGCTAATGTAACCCGACAAGTGGTGGTCCAATTTATCAAAAACAATATCATCTGCCGTTATGGTGTTCCAAGCCAGATCATTACTGACAATGGATCTAACTTGAACAACAAGATGATGAAAGAGTTGTGTGTAGAGTTCAAGATCAAACACCATAACTCATCTCCCTACCGACCCAAGATGAACGGGGCGGTAGAAGCGGCTAATAAGAACATCAAGAAGATCGTTCAAAAGATGGTTGTAACCTACAAAGATTGGCACGGGATGCTACCCTTTGCTCTTCACGGTTATCGCACATATGTCCGCACTTCAACAGGGGCTACCCCTTTCTCTCTAGTATATGGCATGGAAGCAATGCTCCCCATAGAAGTAGAGATCCCATCAATCCGAGTACTGATGGAAGCTAAGCTCACCGAAGCTGAATGGTGTCAAAGTCGACACGACGAACTAAACCTGATCGAAGAGAAGCGAATCACGACACTATGCCATGGTCAGCTGTATCAACAGAGAATGAAGAGGGAATTCGACAAAAAGGTCCGACCCCGCATCTTCAGGAAAGGAGACCTTGTGCTCAAGAAGATACAATCATTTCTCACTGATTCTCGGGGCAAGTGGACTCTGAATTATGATGGCCCCTATGTGGTCACGAAATCTTTCTCAGGCGGCGCCTTGAGACTCACAACCATGGACGGAGAGGAATTTTCCTACCCCACGAATGTTGATGTAGTCAAGAAATACTTCGCCTAAACTAAAAAAAAATCATCCCGATGGATTGGAATCGTCACAGTACAATCCAGGCAAAAGTTAGGGATAATGGCAAGTAACTATGTTCAACAGAGGCAGGTCCCTCAGCAGCAGTTACACCATCCATCGGAGGAAAACTCCATTCAAGGTCATCTTCGACAGAAGCTCAGGATGCCCCGAATTCAAAGTTGGTAGAAGGATAACGGTCGTTATGTTTCAACGTAGCCCTTTTCCCTGTAAATTACCATTTTTTAACTTTGTATATACTCAATGGAATCACGCGTTTTGCTGATTTCCATCCTATCAATAAGATTTGAGCCCTTGTGCTTTTGTTTGTAATTCTTATTTGTTTTAGCTTTACAGAACGATGTTGTTAACATGATTAACGATTCTTGAAATAAAACAAAAATGAATTTACTTGTTAAAACTTTTTCTGCTTTTAAAATAAAGACGACAATTTCTTTTGACTGTTGAACACCAGAAGAACATCGGTCGCTTCTCCAGAAGTAATCGAACCTCAAAGTGCAGAATCAAAGTGCTCATTCTAACCCAGTACGCCTGAATGAAGGGATCGACTGTGTCAGAGACCTTGTTTCATCTAACACACCTCAGCCGAGTTCTTATCTCCTAAGCCCGATCAACGGTATTCCCCGCAGGGACTATCTCTCCTAAGCAAGGCGGAATTGCTATTCTAAACCAACGGTACTTCTTCGTCCTGCGATGGCCGAGTATCCAGTCGTGTTCACCTGTCAGTTTGTATGTCGCGTCAGTTTTGTCAGCATAAACATACATACATCATGCATTATTGATTTACATTCACATTTCATATTGCATAGCTATCACTCTAGTCGGCCTTGTCCCCTAGTGATAAAAGTCCTCTCAGTCGAGTTGTCAGCCCTTTCCTCGTCAGGAAGTGTTACGTCTGAACAATCTCTCTCCTCCAGTTTTACTTCTGGATTGAAGTGGGGTCCTCGACCACTTTGATAACTTGAACCTCTGAAAGACCAGAGAGCCCTCAGTTAACATCACTCTTCGCCATTGAAGATGATATCCTTGTTTTCCCAGATTAAAGAAAATCCCGAGAGAAAGCCTCCTAAATCGGAGATTCGGCAGTACGACAGTTTTTCTCCGAAAAACCCACTGATGAAAAGGTCATCGGCACCTCAAAATTGGATCACATCATATGGCATTTCTCCGAGAAGATCTCTGAGAAAAGTATGATGTAAAGACCCCAAGCGAATGCAGTCTCTCAAGGGACTCGCATTCCCCAAGTAGAGTCAACAAATGGCATCTCCAACAGAGAAGTTTGTTCACCTCTACAACTCAGACGACTGGGTTCCCCAGCAAGTCTGACACCAAAACTTTTTCCACTCAAATGGCATCTCCCCAGGAAAATTCGGCGAGAAGTTTGAGGGAAAGCCGCTACGAATAGCGTCCCTTGTCAGTAAAGTTTATTGACGAAAGAAACTAAGACCAGTTCCTGTGTAGGAAACCAGGATCGAGGGGAAGTTTACTTAAGAAACTGAGACCAGTTCCTTGGTAGGAAACCAGGATCGAGGGGAAGTTTACATCAGAAACTGAGACCAGTTCCTTGGCTGAAGACCAGGATCGAGGGGAAGTTTACCATTCTAAGCATCATTGCTTAGCTAAAGAAGATGAATGCGTTAGCTACCATTCATAACCACCATCAAAATTTCGGGTATTCCGATATTTAATCCTCTTGCACCCCGAATGCCCGAATACCTTCGTCATTCACACCTTCGTGTCCAAGAAGATTAAATAGGGGCATCTGTCATACCCCAAATTTTGACCACTAAGATGTCCCATCATTGTGCAAATCATCATCACAATATGGAGGAACCATCATACTTCATCAATCTCCCCAAAGATGGGTGAGCATTCACCACAATCAAAATTAGGGTTTCAAGCCCTCTCTGAGTGCTTAGACAAAGGGTCAATCAAGGAATGACATGATTTTCAACTTTTCTAATCTCTCAAACATCCACAATGGATCAAAAGGACTCCTACTTCAAGGATTAAGCACAAGGTTGCTCCCTTCTAGGTGGATTAAGTCTCAAGATCGACAGTGTCACCAAATTAGGGTTTTGGTCGACCAGGGCCTCCAGATGGAAATTTTTCATCTGGGCACAAGCCAATGATTCAAGACCTAACCTAATATACTCCATGGAACCTCATAGACCCAATCATCAAGTCAATTTTGCCTCAGGGGATGCATTAATCAAAAATCAGGAATTAGGGTTTCTTGACCTAATTCACCCCTAAGTTGACTTTTGGTGCAAATCATGAGCCAAGAACTCAAGAGAGGGTTTGAGGGTCTCTAATGAACTATATTGATCCATTTGGAATAATGGATTAATCCAAGAAGCTTGAGCAACAAGTCTCAATTTCATCTGCACCACAATTAGGGTTTTAAGAGGAAAGTCAACTGTAACTTTGACTTTTGACCAGGACATACTCCTAAACCCTAGGGCATGCATCAATATACCCTATGACACCCATGGAACATGTCCATCAAGTTTGATTTAGGTCAAGGACATGATTTCCTGAAGAATTGCACAGTTTGGAATTCATCTGATAAAAAGTCAACTGTGCACAAAAGTCAACTTTGACTTTTTGAGATTTTTCACCAAAATGGATTTTTAACCCTAAAATGATGTTAATGTATGATTTGAATCATCATTCATCAAGAAAAATCAAGAAAAGTTGGATAACTTGTAAAAGGGGTAACCATAAAAACTTAGAAAATTTTCTAAGTTAAAAATAAAGTGGCTAGGGTACCAACTTTGGAGGGTCATAACTCCTAAACCACAAGGCCATTTTTTCCCATCCAAAGCTTGATTTGATGATCTCATTTCCCTCTACAAAAACTTCAACTAGACCTAACTCCAATTCATTGTGGATTTTGAGCTATGAGTGAGCCAAAATGGCTGAAAATATGAAAGTACACCATTTTCCAACACTTAGAAAAAATTATGTCCAAGACAGATTTTGTTGAAACACCAAAACTTGTGAGATCTTTTCACATAGATGCAAGCTGAATCAAATCCAAAGTTAAACGTTAATTTTGTTGCATATGTTGCCAAGAATTCAAAGAGCCTAACAGCATGAATTGATTCAACTTGAGCCAAGAGAAATCCATGCCCAAAGTCATGTTGTTGCAAGCTGTTTTGGAAAAATCAGTTTGCATGTTTGCTTGCCACACACGATTTTGAACCAAAAACTGAGGATCATCATGCCACATGTATTCAAACCAATCACATTGCATCTAATCCAACTGATAAATCTGAGTCAAAAAGCCAAGGAATCTTCCAACTTGAAATTCATCCACTTTGGCACATTTTTCCTTGAATTCAAAGTGCATTAATGTGGAATAGTGCATTGTCAAGGTAGCTACCCTACTCAGTCAAATTCTCTGATTAAACAACAATAAAAACATCTGAGGAATGTGATTTTGGTCAAGGCATAGCCCTGCTCTTGGGAATGGCTAGCTTGCCTTGCTTGAGATGAAATCCTCCAAGCCAATCCATGCAAATGTGATCTGATCCAGCAGCCATTCACTATTCCTCCAAAACAAAAGTTGATCACCTATAAATAGAGGTCCCAATGGATCATTCAACTCACACCAAAGCCAGTTACAACACTGCTTTCTCTCATTCTTCCTTAAACCTCAAGTTTTTTGGCTTATTGAGTAACCACTATCGGGTTTTGAGTTGCAGCCTTAGGCAATCAATTCCAATTGCTCAAACACATCACATATGATGTATTTGAGGTGTCCAAACACTTAATCACTGACTGTAACACCTCAGGCTCAAAATCACCCTTCAACCAAGCCATTATGCCTCAATTATGCAGGTGGAGGTCTCCAGCTTGATCCAAAGAGTTTCAAAGTGTTCCAGAGCTTGTAACACACTCCATAACATCCATTGAAGCTGTAGGGATCATTAATTCACGACTGTAACAAAGTTTGTGCAGAGTTCCATTTCAGCTTGCATCAAGGTAAGCCTCAAAACTCAAACTCCATGATCCATGCATATTTCCTCGCATGATATTTTTGCCAATTGCTTGCCATCATATGCTGATTGTTTTCCCTCAGAAAATTTGATCGTTGCACTCATAATCATGCCTACTCGATTGCTTTTGCAAAATTAGGGTTCATACGGCCACAATGATATAATTTATTATACACTGAAAATGAATAAAATTGGGTATTACCATCTTCTTCCTTGTGAAAAAACGCACGAGTTTGGTGTTTGAATGATGTCCAATGGTTGAGAGATGAGTGAGATATGGTGCTTCATGCACGAGCTCGAGGAAGAAGATGGCCATGGCGCCATTCTTCAGGTTTTCCAACTAAGTTTGATATATATTTTTCACTTGCCATGTTATATTTGAATTGGCATTGTGCCCCAGCGGTTCATCAGTTGGTTTTGTGTGTATTGGCAAGCGAGAGGTCTGGGGTTCGAAACCCCCTCGCCCCAGACTTCTTTTTATCACTTGTTTATTTTATTTTTTTTCATATTATTATTTTTAATGATTTGAAAAATTGATAACTCCTTCAATTTTTATCATTTTTGATTGGTTCTTTTTGCAATAATTCACAAAAATGTTGAAATATTTTATTCCACCAAAAAATTAGATTTATATTATTTATTTAATATAATTAGTATTTTGTGAATAAATTCATTTTTAATTGTTTTTAAACATTCCAAAAGTGAATATTTACTTTGAAAATCAAAACCTAATGAGTTTAAATATTCCTTGTGATTATCCCTCATTTTTTTCAAACCTTAAACAAAATCATAAATGGATTATTCAAATTTATTTTGTATTTTGTTTGATTTTCTTTAAGTATTTACTTTAAAAGATTAAAATTAGGGTTTTTGATTAATTCAACTTTCAAAATTGATTTTCAAATACACTTGGGTGTCTAATAGAGTGTAAGACCCAATCCTTTTTTGACCAAACCATTTTTTGGGCCTCAGTGTATTGTATAAGTCCCGATACCGTCAAAAACAAATGGCGCGATCGTCGCCTTTTGAAAAAATAACCTTCTGGGCCTACCCTCGAGTAGTAAGACCCATCTCTTTTTCTTTAAGCTTTTTTGGGCCTCTATTAGAGTGTAAGATCCAACACCCTTGTACAGAAAACATGTTGGGCCTCATTCGTTGTATAAGTCCCTCTGTACATTTTCAAATAAACGGCACGATCGTCGCCTTTTCAAAATAACCCTGGGCCTACCCTCGAGTAGTAAGACCCATTTCTTTTCTTAAAACTCACTTGGGCCTCTATTAGAGTGTAAGACCCAATCCCTTTTTAACCAAAACCATTTTTGGGCCTCAGATATTGTATAAGCCCCTCTTCGTTAAAAGAAAACCTCGGCGCGATCGCCATTTCAAACGGAAAAATCATCTGGGCCTACCCTCGAGTAGTAAGACCCATCTCTTTTTCTTTAAACATTTTTGGGCCTCAGTCACTTGTATAAGTCCCTCTGTACAAATTCAAACAGTGCGCTCACTGATAAAACCCTGGGCCTCTCCTTGAGCTGTAAGCCCCAAATCTCTCCTTTTCAAAGCACTTTCTCCTTTGATTTTGAATATATTGTTGTTTTCAATCTTTCCTTGTTGAACAACTAACCAAACAGCATGGAAGCTCAACAACCGAGTAAGTGGTTATTGCTTTCATTTACCGCTTTCATATACATATAACTGTATTGTGGGGCTGTTTCACTATAAGTCTTCTTTCATAAACTCATATCTACTGTGTAATAATAGTATAGATATTTAGAGTTTCTCCGGCAACTACGTCTAGCATTAAGTCCGTTGATCACTCTTAGAAATAGTCTAAACTAGATCCCCATAGGATTACCAGACACAGTCTTCCCTCCTCTTGGGGTTAAACAATATGGAGATATGAAAGGCAGCATTCTCTGTGAACCCTTTCATAGACTGTCACTCATAGAAGTTATCAAGAAACTCTATTCCCCAGAGGTGATCTTTTCTCCGTGAATGGCATCTCTTGAGTTTCTTCCAAATTCTTGGACTTTCCTGGCTTGATCTATTCTCGGTGAATGGCATGTCTTGAACTTCTCGGGGTTTGGGGACCCACAGGCTTCTTAAAAGCACTTGTCAAGAAGCTCTACTCCCCAGAGATGATCTTTTCTCCGTGAATGGCATCTCTTGAGTTTCTTCCAAATTCTCGAACTTTCCTGACTTGATCTATTCCTTGTGGATAGCTTGCCTTGAATTTCTCGGGGTTTGGGGACCCATCGGCTTCTTAAAAACAATCGGCCTCCTCTTGGGCATCGTACAAGGACCCACAGGCTTCCTAAAAGCAACCCCGCCTCCTCTTGGGCATTGTACAAGGACCCGCCGGCTTCTTAGAAGTATTCACAGCCTCCTCTTAGGCTTCGTATAAATGATTTCTTCCTCCGAGAATGATAGCCTCCTCTTGGGCTTCATACAAGGACCACTCGGCTTCTTAAAAGCTTCCAGCCTCCTCTTGGGCTTCGTACAAATTGTCCCGACGGCCTCCTAGAGGTATAGGAACAGAACTTAGTCATCTGCATAGAACATTCCTTTCAAAGAGTCTACTATTGTTTCTCAAAGCATAGTACAAAAGATGAAACTCTAGACTTGGACAGTCTAATCTCCTTGAGTCTCAAAGACATTCTCAAGCACCCTTTAAAAATAGGAAGAAAACCTGTAGACTCGGACAGTCTCAATACCCTTCGGATTTCCCGCTTCCTTAAAGAATAGGAATAATCCGGATCCTTGAATCAAATCCATGAGTACAGTGTTGCTCATATAAGAACTGATTTTCTTTTTAAAATTGGTATACTGGACCTGTCACTTAACTGAAACAACATTTAGCCTCTCTCTCGGGCTTTGTACGAGACACATTAGAGACTCCCTAGTTGAGTCAATTACCCCTTTCGCCTCCATCTCGGGCTTTATACGAGATACAAAAAGGTTCTTATTGAGCCAAACAAACAACAACCTCCATCTCGGGCTCCGTACGAGATACAAAAAAAAAACTCTCTTGTTGAGTCAATTAGCCTTCATCTCGGGCTTTATACGAGATACCAAAAGATTCCCTCGTTGAGTCAAAACCTTTTAGCCTCTCTCTCGGGCTTTGTACGAGACACATAATAGCCTCCTCTTAGGCTTTGTATAAGAAAACCACTGGTTGATCCGATCCACCTTTTAGCATCAAAGTTGTGCCTCGTTCACAGTATACAAACATCAACAACTCCTTCCCTTTCATCTAATCACTGTAAGCGGCAAGCCTCTGGATCATCTACATCCATGCCACTGTCCCTCTTTTAGCATGAGAAATTCCTAAGGAAAGATGGCATTGCTCTACACTGAGTTAAAGTCTTCTCCTTCAGGTTAAAATCCCCTATAAAGGAAATTATGGCATTGCCGGATTCACACATCCCGGTTAAAGTAATCCTCCTTTACAGTCAGTCACCCAACAGTTGTGACATACAACCCCCTCTTTAGAGATGACAAATTCTCTCTAAAGTCAACACCTTTAGCTTCACATCTTGGGCTTTGAACAAGATACAAATCACCTTTCGCTTCACGTCTTGGGCTTTGAATAAGACACCAAAAACAACCATTTCCTCCCATAGAATAGGAGGAACTACGAACGCTCTAATTTCACTATTTCGGTAAACGGGAATACGTAGGCATAAGATTGAAAGAAAAATCTTAGCAAGCAAACTAAACAAAAACCCAAAATCCGATATTCTCATGTATCTATCAAAAGCATCAGTCCTAACATCCTAATCCTCGTTCCCCGCCAGAAAATCCAAGAAAGAGAAAAAACTGTATTGGCGAAAATACAAATAACCAGTACAAAGGCCCCCCACATTGATAGCATTTGTAACCTAACAGACTGCTGTTTAAACTCAGTATGCAAAGTAGGGTTAATTGGAGACATCTATTTCCCTTCCTTCATTAGCTTTAATAGGATAAAAAATGAATCGACCTGTAGTAAACTCAACCGCAGAGAGCGACCAGCGCTTAAGAATCGCGTCCAAAATCGCTCGCTACACCAAAACTTTTGAATCCAAGCCAATCTTCAAGATATCACTATTCAGCCAAGACAAATCTATTCTCCTATAAATAGAAGACATTTCTGATGTTTCAAGACACATCAAAACAACCACAATGCTTGTTTTCTCACAAATTCTTCCTCTTGCAAAATTCAAAGTTCTCAAAGAGTGAAAACTTTGAATTCTCAAACCAGTCCAACTCCACTCAAACCAAGCATCCAAACACTTCACGTAAGCATCATAGAAGTGATCCATAACCTCAAAACACTTATGTAACATCAGAATCACCAAGTCAGTATCCTTTTGCTCAAATTTTCCTCAAAGCTGTAGAAAGGGTCGAGTCAAGTGATCCAGAAGGTTTCAACCCATTCTAATCATTGGAACACCATCTTCGGGGTCAAGGAAGCTGTCCAGATCATCATTTTGCATCTATAACACCTACATTGCAGAATTCGATTCTCACTTGCAAGGTAAGCTTCCTCAAATCTGAACTCTATGATTCATGCATCATAAATGTGTTTTCAAGTTACCAACATGTTTATGCACTTATGAAAAGTGTTTCCGCTCAATCAATTGCTTTGTATCTATCGTGTATGGAATTTCATAGTATTCTTGCAAAAATTAGGGTTCATATGTTCTTCACATGATTTCTCACTCTACACTTAAAAGAAATGCAATTAATTGGTACCATTGAAATCCTTGTTAAAAAACGAGCAACTTTCATGTTTATGGAAGTCAATTTCATTGCGTATTCAGTGAGATAGGAGAGATTTTGAAAATCTGAAATGGAGGGTGGCATGAGGAAGAAGATGATGTTCTTCACGCCCTTTTTCAAAAATTTGAATTTTTAATTATTTTGATTATTTCTTAATTAATTTAAAAAATTCATACCTCTCTCAATTTTAATCTTTTTCAAATGATTTTTTAAACATAAATCATTTATACATTTTAATATTTTATTCCACAAAAAAATAAAAAAAATATTTTATATTTGATATATTTTTATTTTTTCAAAGAATTTCTTTTTAATTGTTTTAAACATTTTTAAATGAATTCTTTCTCTTGATTTTTCAAAACCACTAGAATTTCAAATCATCTTGTGAATTAAAAAAATTCTATTTTAAAACATTTTTCAAAGTCCAGAACATGTTAATTAAATATATTTGATATTTTATATAATTTTTTATTTAATTTTTCTTTAAAAAATGTATTTTTAAATAAAATTGGGGGTTTTTCCTTGATTTTTAAATCTTTCAAAACTTCATTTGAAACACTTGGGCCTCTATTAGAGTGTAAGACCCATCCCCTTTTTAAATAAATAATCTTGGGCCTCTATCATAGTATAAGTCCCAATACGAATTTCAAAATAACGGTGGGTTCACTGTTTTTCAAATGGGGCTCTCCTTGAGTATAAGCCCCACTTTTCTTCCTTTCAATAAACATTTTGGGCCTCTATTAGAGTGTAAGACCCAACCCCTTTGTACATAAATAAATTTTGGGCCTCTGCTATAGTATAAGTCCCACAATGTCTTTCGGTGTCGTAGTGCGGTCACTGTTTTCAAATAAGTCATCTGAGCCTCTCCTTGAGTATAAGCCCCAATCTTTTGTACATAAACTTGGTTTTAAATAATAAACAACCTCCGTGGGCCTCTCATTGAGTTATAAGCCCCATACCTCTGTTTTCTAAATCATATGTTTTTTAACTGGTTCTAAGAGGAGCATTATTCCAGGTGAAACTGCTCTTAGACCACTTGGGCTTCTCTTTGAGTTATAAGCCCCAAACATTCTTTTCTTTTAAACATTTTTCTTTTAATTCAAACTCAAACTCAAAGTTTTCTCAAAACTATCTTCAATTTCTCAAAACCCTAATCATATAATTGTAATCATACAATCAATCACAATATACTTGGGCCTTTTTTCAGAGTGTAAGACCCAACATCTTTTCAATGCATACTTGTTCATATACCTGTTAATTCACTTATTTGTATATACTTGTGCATATCTGTTTAGAGTTTCCCCAGCAGTTAGGTCATCCTTAGGTCAAACAGTAGGATACTTCTAACTTAGTCAATAATTAGTTCCCTCATAGGAAACTTCCCTCAATACAGTCTGCCTCCCCTCGGGCTTTATTCAATATGGAAATAAGACAGGCATTATTCTCGGTGAAACTTTTCTTAAGACTGTTAAAACTTAGAAACATATAAAAGAAATTCATTTCCCCATAGAGGATTAGTTCCAGGTGAAACCTCTTTTGAATTTCTTCAAACCTTGGAATTGTTTAACAAAGAAAGGATTATTCCCGGTGAAACCTTTCTTGAACTTTTCTTAGGCTTGGTGTAGTGAGAGGTTTTTGGACGTGGTTGCGGAGCACTACCGCTCTTTGGTATCTACAGTTCGATTCATTTTTTATCCTATTAAAGCTGATGAATGAAGGGAAATAGATGTCTCAAATTAACCCTGCTTGCAAACTGAGGTTAAACAGTCAAAACTGTTGGTTTACAGATGCTACAAAGATTCGGGGTCTCTATTGGGTGTATTTTTTTAAAAGTGGTGTTCGGTCGATTGGTGGGAGGTTAGGACGGATATATGAAAGTATGGGATTTTGGGTTTTTGTTTAGTGTGCTCGCTAAGATTGTTCTTTTAATCTTATGCCTACGTATTCCGTTTTCCGAAACAGGGAAATCAGAGCGATCGTAGTTCCTCCTAGAATAGGAGGAAATGGTTGTTTTGGTGTCTTGTTCAAAGCCCAAGACGTGAAGCGAAAGGTAGTTTGTATCTTGTTCAAAGCCTAAGATGTGAAGCTGAAAGGTCTTAACTTTAGAGAGAATTTGTCATCTCTAAAGAGGGGTTTGTTTGTCACAACCGTTTATAAGGGAGAATTACTTTAACCGGGATATGTGAATCCGGCAATGCCATAATTTCCTTTATAGGGGATTTCCAACCTAAAGGAGAAGACTTTAACTCAGTGTAGAGCAATGCTATCTTTCCTTAGGAATTTCTCATGCTAAAAGAGGGGCAGTGGCATGGATGTAGATGATCCAGAGGCTTGCCGCTTACAGCAATTAGATGAAGGGGAAGGAGTTGTTGATGTTTGTGTACTGTGAACGAGGCACAGCTTTGATGCTAAAAGGTTAATTGGATCAACCAGTGGTTTTCTTATACAAAGCCTAAGAGGAGGCTAATATGTGTCTTGTACAAAGCCCGAGAGAGAGGCTAAAAGGTTTTGACTCAAAGATGGAATCTTTTGGTATCTCGTATAAAGCCCGAGATGGAGGCTATTTAACTCAACAAGAGAGTTTTTATATCTCGTACAAAGCCCGAGATGGAGGCGAAAGGGGTGATTGACTCAACGAGGGAGTCTCTGGTATCTCGTACGAAGCCCGAGATGGAGGCTAAAATTGTTAGCTCCGCTGGGGAGAATCATTGTACAAAGCCCAAGAGGAGGCTATGGTTACTGTTTCAGTTGAGTGACAGGTCCAGTATGCTGATTTAAAGAGAAAATCAGTTCTTATATGAGTAATGCTTGCACCCAGGGATTTTGATTCGAGGATCAGGGATATTTCCTATTCTTTAAGGAAGTGGGAAATCCAAAGGGTATTGAGGTTGTCCGAGTCCACGGGGTTCCTTCCTATTTTTGAAGGGTGCTTGAGACTGTCGTGGAGACTCAAGGAAATTAAACTGTCCGTGTCTAGAGTTTCATCTTTTGTACTATGCTTTGAGAAACAGTAGTAAGCTCTTGGAAAGGGCTGTTCTATGAAGATGACTAAGTTCTGTTCCTATACCTTAGGAGGTCGTCGGGACAATTTGTACGAAGCCCAAGAGGAGGCTGGAAACTTTTAAGAAGCCGACGGGTCCTTGTACTAAGCCCAAGAGAAGGCTATCATTCCCGAAGGAAGAATCATTATACGAAGCCTAAGAGGAGGCTGTGAATACTTCTAAGAAGCCGACGGGTCCTTGTACAACGCCCAAGAGGAGGCGGGGATGCTTTTAAGAAGCCGATGGGTCCCCAAACCCCGAGAAATTCAAGACAGTCTATTCACGAGGAATAGATAAAGCCAGGAAAGTTCGAGAATTTGGAAGAAACTCAAGAGATGCCATTCACGGAGAAAAGATCATCTCTGGGGAGTAGAGTTTCTTGACAAGTGCTTTTAAGAAGCCTGTGGGTCCCCAAACCCCGAGAAATTCAAGACAGGCTATTCACGAGGAATAGATCAAGCCAGGAAAGTTCGAGAATTTGGAAGAAACTCAAGAGATGCAATTCACGGAGAAGAGATCATCTATGGGGAATAGAGTTTCTTTGACAACTTCTACGAGTGACAGTCTGAGAAAGGGTTCAAAAAGAATCTGCCTTTCACATCTCCATATTGTTTAACCCCAAGAGGAGGGAAGACTGTGTCTGGTAATCCTATGGGGATCTAGTTTTGACTATTTAAGAGTGATCAATAGGATTAATGCTAGACGTAGTTGCCGGGAAAACTCTAAATATCTATACTATTATTACATAGTTGATATGAGTTTATGAAAGAAGACTTACAGCGAAACAGTCCCACAATACAGTTATATGTATATGAAAGCGGTAAATGAAAGCATATAAACACTTACTCGGTTGTAGAGCTTCCATGCTGTTTGGTTAGTTGTTCAACAAAGAAAGATTGAAAACAACAGTATATTCAAAATCAAAGGAGAAAGTGCTTTGTAAAAGAAAGATTTGGGACTTACAGCTCCAGGAGAGGCCCAGGGTTTTATCTGTGAGCGCACTGTTTGAATTTGTACAGAGGGACTTATACAAGTGACTGTGGCCCAAAATCTGTTTTCTGTACAAAGGGATTTGGGTCTTACACTCTCTCAAGAGGCCCAAAAAGTTTTAAAGAAAAAGAGTGGGGCTTATAACACGAGGGTAGGCCCAAATGATTTTTCCGTTTAAAATGGCGATCGCGCCGAGGTTTTCTTTTAACGCAGAGAGACTTATACAATAAGTGAGGCCCAAAGTTGTTTTTGGTTAAAAGGGGATTGGGTCTTACACTCTATTAGAGGCCCAAAAGTTTTGAATGGGTCTTATAGCTCAAGGAGAGGCCCAGATGGTTTATCTTTAAACTGGCGATGATCGTGCCGAATTTAAAAATGTACAGAGAGACTTATACAATAAGTGAGGCCTAAAATATTTCTGTACAAGTGGGTTGGGTCTTACACTCTAATAGAGGCCCAAAAAGTGTTTGAAAATGATTTGTGAGGGTTGAATTAATCAAAAACCCTAATTTATTTCCAAAATGTATTTTAATTGAATAAAAATTCAATTAAAATGATCAAAAATTATTTAACATGTGGGAAACAAATTATGATCTTGGATTAATGCTTCAAAAATCAAGTATTAACCTACAAAATAATTAGAAGTCATTAATCTTTACAAAATCAAGAGGGAAAAAATATTTTAAATGTCAAAAACAATTAAAATATTAATTTTTTGCAAAAATATCAATTATATGAAATAAATAATATTTTTGGGAATTTTTTGGAAAATAAAATAATTTAACATTTTTGTGAATTATTAAAAAAAGAATCAACTCAAAATCATTAAAACTCAGAGAGAAATCAATTAAATAAAAATCACAAAATTAAAATATTCAAATGTTGGAAAATGGCGCCAAGAACAAGGGCAAGAACACGCACGTGTTCTGAGTTTCCCAGATTTGCATTTTCTATCCAATCTCACTGAATACTTAATCATATCATGCAATCCACATACCAATCAACTCGTTTCAACCTCACGATCATGTCTATGACAATTAATTTCATTTAAATTAAACATAAAACAAGAAATCATGAACAATCCTCAAGAACCCTAGATTCTACATGAAGGCTGGGATTTTTGATACACGATTCAAACAATGCAATTAATTGAGGGGGAAACATTCCATGCATGATTATGAACATTTGGCCAAATTATTGTGCAGCAAAAATTGCATGGATCATAGAGTTAGAAGAGCTCATGCTTACCACTTGCAGCTGGTGATCGTGATTTGTGTTGGAGGTGTTACAGATGAGTTGTGATGATCTGAACAGCTTCCCTACACCCTATGGAGTGTGTTTGAATGCTTGGACTTGATTGAAGTTGGCCGGATCACTTCATGGCATCTCAACTGCAACTTGGTTAAAACGTTGAGCAATTGACTGGTGATTCTGAGAAATCAGTGTTCCAGTTGTTGTTTAAGTGTTTGATCAGCTCATATGTGATGTATATGAGGTGTGTGTGTGATTGGTTTGATTGGAAAAGCTCTCAAACTCAAAACCCGATAGTGACTTGCCTTAGAAAGAAAAATTGGAGTGAAAGAAGAGATTTTGAGAAAAGCATCTGTTTGATGGCTTTGGTGTACTCAAACTGATCACAATTGAACTCTATTTATAGTAGAGCAAGTTTGTTTTGCAAGGAATAGTGAATGGCAACTGTTGAGTAGGTTTGGCGAATGTTGGCAAATGAAAATCCAAGTCTCCTCTAGCCATTTACTAGAGGTTAGGGCACAGGCTGCTGGTTCCCTTGGTCTTGGATAAGTCTTGACTGAATTCAGTTGCTAAGAGCTCAGTCCATGCCACCTTGATGCTTCCATTGAATGCTTCAATCCAAAATTGGAGTCTTGTCCCTATTTTGGCAATTCTAGGTTCAACATGCTATTTCTTGTTCCAAAGACTTTGGAGGCTTGGCTCAGTGATTGTCCCCTTTAGATTCAATCCTCAGAGGTGTCCAAGTGGATAGGAGTGTTTGGATTTGGCTGATTTTGGCAAATCAACAAAAAGTGCAAAAATCTGCCTTGCCTTGGCAGATTTCAGCAAGGCATCTTGCCAATGTGATATCTCATAGCTCAAATTGAATTTGGTAATGTTCTTGGCCATTTTGGAAAGCCCTTACATGATACAACAACTGTTTGAACATGTTTGGTTTTGATCTCTTTTGAATCCAAGTGAAAAAACCCCTTACATTTGGAAAAAAGTAAAGGCAGATTCTGACTTAGTGAAATTTTCACTAAGTGTTGGAACAAAGTGACTTTTCTTGATTTTGATCACTTCATAACTCATAATCCATGAGGAATTTGGACATAGGTCAGTATGAAGCTTTTGTAGAGGGCAATGTGATCTAAAAATCAAGCTTTGAATGGGGAACAATGGCCTTGTGGTTTAGGAGTTATGGTCCTTCAAAGTTGGCACATTAGTGTCACTTTTTCCATAACTTAGAAATTTTTCTAAGTTTTTATGGTTACCCCTTTTACAAGTTATCCCACTTTCTTTGATTTTTATTGATGAATGATGATTCCAATCATACATTAACATCATTTTAGGGTTAAAAATCCATTTAGGTGAAAAATCTCAAAAAGTCAAAGTTGGCTTTTGTGCACAGTTGACTTTTTATCAGATGAATTCCAAACTGTGCAATTCTTCAGAAATCATGTCCTTGACCTAAATCAAACTTGATGGACATGTTCCATGGGTGTCATAGGGTATATTGAATCATGTCTTAGGGTTTGGGAGCATGTCCTAGTCAAAAGTCAAAGTTACAGTTGACTTTCCTCGCGAAACCCTAATTGTGGTGCAGATGAAATTGAGACTTGTTGCTCAAGCTTCTTGGATTAATCCATTGTTGCAAATGGATCAATATAGTATATTAAAGACCCTTAAATCCTCTCTTGAGGTCTTGGCTCATGATTTGTCCCAAAAGTCAACTTAGGGGTGAATTAGGTCAAGAAACCCTAATTCCTGATTTTTTATGAATGCATCCCCTGAGGTCAAATTGACTTGATGAGGTTCCATGGAGTATATTAGGTTATGTTTTGGATCATTGGCTTGTTCCCAGATGAAAAATTTCCATCTGGAGGCCCTGGTCGACCAAAACCCTAATTTGGTGACACTGTCGATCTTGAGACTTGATCCACCTAGAAGGGAGTAGCCTTGTGCTTAATCCTTGAAGTGGGAGTCCTTTTGATCCATTGTGGATATTTTAGAGGCTAGACAAGTTGAAGATCAAGTCATTCCTTGACTGATCCTTTGTCTAAGGCTCTGAGAGGGCTTAAAACCTTAATTTTGATTGTAGTGAATGCTCAACAACCCTTGAGGCATTTGATGAGGCATGATGGTTCATGCATATTGTGATGATGATTGACACAATGATGGGAATCTTAGTGGTCAAAATTTAGGGTATGACAGATGCCCCTATTTAATCTTCTTGGACCCGAAGGTGTGAATGACGAAGGTATTCGGGCATTCGGGGTGCAAGGGGATTAAATATCGGAATACCAGAAATTTTGATGGCTATGAATGGCAGCTTGCGCATTCATCTTCTTTTGCTAAGCAATGATGCTTAGAAAAGGTAAACTTCCCCTCGATCCTGGTCTTCAACCAAGGAGCTGGTCTCAGTTCTCTTTTGAAATAACCCTCCCCTCGATCCTGGTTTCCTACCAAGGAACTGGTCTAAGTTTCTGATACAAACTTCCCCTCGATCCTGGTTTCTTGCCAAGGAACTGGTCTAAGTTTCTGATTTAAACTTCCCCTCGATCTTGGTTTCCTACCAAGGAACTGGTCTCAGTTTCTTTTGTCAATAAACTTTATTGACAAGGGACGCTATTTGTAGCGGCTTTCCTCAAACTTCTCGCCGGATTTTCCTGGGGAGATGCCATTTGAGGGGAAAAACTTTTGATGTCAGACTTGCTGGGGAACCCATCCGTCTGAGTTGTAGAGGTGTACAAACTTCTCTGTTGGAGACGCCATTTGTTTCTACTGGGGAAGACGAGTCTTCTGAAAGACTGCCTTCGTTTGGGGTCTTACATCATACTTTGCTCGGGATCTTCCCGGAGAAATGCCATATGATGGGATCCAATTTGAGGTGCCGATGACCTTTTCATCAGCGGTCTTTCGGAGAAAGGCAGCTGTAATGCCAAATCTCTGCTTAGGAGGCTTTCTCTGGGGATTTTTCTTTAATCCGGGAAAGCAAGGAGATCATCTTCAATGGCGAAGAGTGACATTTATAGAAAGCTTCTCTGGCTTTTCAGAGGTTCAAGTTATCAAAGTGGTCGAGTGCTGACTCTAATCCAGAGATACACTGGAGGCGAGATTGTTCAAACGCAGCATTTCCTGACGAGGCAAGAACTGACAACTCGATTGAGAAGATTGTTATCACTATGGGACAAGACCGACTAGAGTGATAGTGATGCAATATGAATATGAATGCAAATCAAATGCATGATGTATGTATATATGCTGACAAAACTGACGCGACATACAGACTGACGAGTGAACATGACTGGATACTCGGCCATCGCGGGGCGAAGAAGTACCGTTGGTCAAAAAAGTAACAATTCTACCTTGCTTAGGAGAGATAGTCCCTGCGGGGAATACCGTTGATCGGGCTTAGGAGATAAGATCTCGGCCGAGGGTATCAGATGGGAAAGCCGCATCTTATACAGTTGATCCTTCGTTCAAGCGTACTGGCCTAGAAGGAGTACTTTGATTCTGCGCTTTGAAATTCAAATGCCTTTGGAGACGCAATCGACGTTCTTCCGATGCTCAACAGTAAAAAACAATTACCATCTTTAATTTAAAAGCAGAAAAAGTTTTAATAAGTAAATTAATTTTTGTTTCATTTCAAGAATCGCTAATCATGTTAAAACGCCATTCTGTAAGGCTAAAACAAATAAGAATTACAAACAAAAGCACAAGGGCTCAAATTTTATTGATAAGATGGAGATCAGCCAAACGCGTGATTCCAAAGAGTATATACAAAGTTTGAAAATGGTAATTTACAGGGAAAAGGGCTACGTTGAAACATAACAACCATTATCCTTATACCAACTTTGAATTCGGGACATCCTGAGCTTCTGTCGAAGATGACCTTGACTGGAGTTTTCCTCCGATGGATGATGTAACTGCTGCTGAGGGACTTGCCTCTGTTGACATAGTTACTTGCCATTATCCCTAATTTTTGCCTGGATTGTACTATGAGATTTCCAATCCATCGGGATGATTTTTTCATGTCTCTAACTTTTGCCTGGACCGCCCTTTCGGGTTTTCAATCCACCGAGACGTTTTTTTTTTAGTTTAGGCGAAGTATTTCTTGACTACATCAACATTTGTGGGGTAGGAAAATTCCTCTCCGTCCATGGTTGCAAGTCTCAAGGCACTGCCTGAGAAAGCTTTCGTGACCACATAGGGCCCATCATAATTTGGGGTTCATTTGCCCCGAGAGTCAGTGAGAAACGATTGTATCTTCTTGAGCACGGGGTCTCCTTTTCTGAAGACGCGAGGTCAGACCTTTTTTTCGAATGCCTTCTTCATTCTCTGCTGATACAACTGACCGTGGCATAGTGCCGTGATTCGCTTCTCTTCGATTAGGTTTAATTCGTCGTGTCGACTTTGACACCATTCAGCTTCTGAAAGCTTAGCTTCCATCAATACCCGGATTGATGGGATCTCTACTTCTATGGGGAGAACTTCCTCCATGCCATATACTAGAGAGAAAGGGGTTGCCCCTGTTGAAGTGTGGACAGATGTTCGATAACCGTGAAGAGCAAAGGGTAGCATCTCGTGCCATTCTTTATAGGTTACAACCATCTTTTGAATGATCCTCTTGATGTTCTTGTTAGCCGCTTCTACCGCCCCGTTTATCTTGAGTCGGTAGGGAGATGAGTTATGGTGTTCGATCTTGAACTCAACGCACAACTCCTTCATCATCTTGTTGTTCAAGTTAGATCCATTATCTGTAATGATCTGGCTCGGAACACCATAACGGCAGATGATATTGTTTTTGATAAATCGGACCACCACTTGTCGGGTTACATTAGCGTACGACGCTGCTTCGACCCACTTTGTGAAATAGTCAATGGCTACCAGGATGAACCGATGTCCGTTTGAAGCCTTAGGTTCGATCAAGCCAATCATGTCGATTCCCCATATGGAAAAAAGCCACGGGGAAGAAAGAACTTTGAGATGTGATGGCGATACATGAATTTTTTCGGAGTATATCTGACACTTGTGACACCTCCTCGTGTACTTGTAGCAGTCGGATTCCATGGTCAACCAGTAATACCCTGCTCTTAGGATTTTTCTCGCCATTGTGTGTCCGTTGGCATGAGTGCCAAAGGATCCTTCATGAATTTCTTTCATAAGCATGTCTGCTTCTAGTCTGTCTACGCATCGGAGCAAGACCAAGTTAAAATTCCTCTTATAAAGAGTGTCACCGCTCAGGAAGAAGTTTCCAGCCAGTCTTCTGAGGGTTTTCCTGTCTTTTCTGAGTGCCCCAGATGGGTACTCTTGTTTCTGAAGGAAGCATTTGATATCGTGATACCAAGGTTTGTCGTCTATGACTGCTTCAATCGCGAAGACGTAAGCGGGCCGTTCAAGGCGCATTATGTCGATCTTAGGCAGGTCATTCCATTGACCTACACTAATCATGGAAGAGAGAGTGGCTAAGGCATCAGCCATGTGATTCTCTCTACGAGGGACGTGATGAAACTCGACTCTGTTAAAGAAGGGTAACAACCTTCTTGCATAATCTTTGTAAGGAATCAGTCCTGATTGGTATGTGTTCCAATCTCCTTTTATATGATTGATAACCAAGGCTGAGTCGCCATATACATCCAAGTTTTTAATCCTTAAATCAATCGCTTCTTCGAGACGCATAATACAAGCTTCGTATTCGGCCTCGTTGTTCGTACATTTGAACGTAAGTTTGGCAGTGAAAGGAATGTGGGTACCCTGAGGGCTAACAATGATTGCCCCAATTCTGTTTCCATAATGATTAACTGCTCCGCCAAAGATAAGTCCCCATTGGGAACCTGGTTCTGGCCCTTCACTGGGTAACGGTTCATCGCAATCTTTCATTTTTAGATACATGACATCTTCGTCTGGGAAGTCAAACCAGGTTGATTCTTGATCGTCAATCGGTTGATGAGCCAAATGATCGGCTAAAATACTTCCTTTAACGGCTTTTTGAGCGTGGTACTCTATGTCATATTCTGATAATAACATCTGCCAACGGCAATTCTTCCCGTGAGAGCAGGCTTTTCGAAGACATACTTGATTGGATCCATTTCGGAGATTAACCAAGTAGTGTGACGAATCATGTATTGGCGAAGACGTTTGGCTGCCCAAGCCAAAGCACTACAAGTTTTCTCAAGCATCGTGTACCGAGTCTCACAGTCGGTGAACTTCTTGCTTAGATAGTAAATAGCAGACTCCTTCCATTTGGTTTCGTCTTGTTGGCCAAGTACCCACCCCATTGAGTCTTCTAGGACTGTGAGGTAAATGATCAGTGGTCTTCCTTCCACTGGAGGTGATAGAATCGGCGGATTCAACAGGTATTCCTTGATACTGTCGAAGGCGGTTTGGCAATCTTCTGACCAAACGCAATCCTGGTTCTTTTTGAGTAATTTGAAAATCGGCGCACACGTGGCGGTCATAAGGAATATGAATCTAGAGATGTAGTTCAAATGTCCCAAGAATCCTCTGACTTGTTTTTCAGTTTTCGGAGAAGGCATTTCTCGAATGGCCTTGACCTTGTCAGGATCAACCTCAATTCCTTTCTGGCTGACGATGAACCCTAAGAGTTTCCCCGAATGAACACCGAAGGTGCACTTGTTGGGATTTAAGCGGAGTTTGTATTTTCTCAATCGCTCGAATAGTTTCGACAGGTGGGTCACATGCTCCTCTTCTGTCTTAGCTTTTGCAATCATGTCATCAACATATACCTCTATCTCTTTGTGTATCATGTCATGAAACAGAGTAGTCATGGCCCTTTGATAGGTTGCCCCGGCTTTCTTCAAGCCGAACGGCATCACCTTGTAACAAAAGGTACCCCATGGGGTAATGAATGAATTTTTCTCCATGTCTTTCGGTGCCATTTTGATCTGGTTATAGCCCGAGAATCCATCCATGAAGGAGAAAACTTTGAACTTTGTTGTACTGTCAACCAGCATGTCAATGTGTGGTAAAGGAAAGTCGTCCTTTGGACTAGCCTTGTTTAGATCCCTGTAATCGACACACATTCTGACATTTCCATCCTTTTTGGGAACGGGTACGATGTTGGCTAACCATTGAGGATATTTAGATGTAACGAGGAAACCCGCGTCAATCTGTTTCTGTACTTCCTCTTTGATTTTGATGGCCTTGTCCGGGTGAGTCCGTCTCAACCTTTGTTTTACTGGCGGACATTCTGACCTTAACGGTAAGTGATGTTCCACGATGCTCGTATCCAACCCTGACATATCCTGATAGGACCAAGCGAATACATCGGGGAATTCTTTGAGAAGCTTTATCAAACCCTCTATGGCAGTTGTACTGAGCAGTGCCCCAATCCTGATTTATTTTCTCTCTTCTTCCGAATCCAAGTTTACCGTTTCCAACAGCTCTTTGTGAGGTTCAATGGACCTTTCCTCCTGTTTGAGTAGTCGAGAGATCTCTTCTGGAATTTTGTTGTCAGCTTCTTCTTCAGCCCTAAATACCGGGAACTCGAAGTCGGGAGAAGGCATCGGATCGTATGTTTCAACTGGGTTTAAAACAAGCAATCTGCATGACGTGATGATTCGTGTTTAGAAGAGATAGAGAAAATGCGAGTGTGTGCAGTGTATTTATTTTACTGCTTGTTTTTATTTTTAATTGTTTTTTAGGATTACCATTTTCTGAAAAAGCAAAAAGAGAAAACAGCAATTAATGCGAAAATTACAGAACGACATTATTTTATTAATGAACAAGTCGATCCTTGAAACTACAGCCCTATAAAACAAAACTCTGTCACTTTGGGCGAAGCGAAGAGGGAAATTTACAGAAAGTGTGCCCTATCAAAACATCTGTTTCACCTGGGCAGGGTGAAATGTTAAAGATGGCAATTACTTAAATTGGCGAACGACCTTCGGAACATTGACAGCAACCCATTGGCGGCAAACTCCTCGGTGAATCACGAAGTCAAGCACCTTCCTTGATTTGTCTTCAGAAATAACGCTGATTTCTGGTGGAGCAGGATCATTGGAATCTGTCTCCCAGGCAGAATTGTCGTAGGAGGATTCCTCTGTTGTATTTTGCATAGCATTTGTGCTCTCAGCTGTATCTCCCCATCCAGTTGGCTGGATGTCTTCGAGCCTGATATGAGAGCTTTCGGGAGTGGTGTATTTGACCATATAGTCGTACTTTCCACTCGGTTGTCTCAAGGTGTCCCACACTTGTTTTGAACTGGAGGAGTCATCTCTCTCGATGACGTTGACCTCGGGAAAAGCATAGTTGATGAATTCTAGTCCTGCAAATGTTGCAAATTTATCGTCATGTAGAGTAGTTTCTGAATGACCTGAGTGTTGATCCCATGACATGGTGGGGACACAGGTATTCTGTTCAATGACGGGCAGCTGATTTTCATTGTTCGGCTGACTTTCTGGCCCCAAGTCTCCTGGGTAAGGCTGCCACATTGGCAGACCATCCATTGGGCCATAGTAATTATGGTCAAAATTGTCTTTCATCGGAGTGTCTTCCTCTAATGAATTTGGTGGAGCACGGCATCCTTCCAGATCACAATCCCCGTATATCATTTCGATGTCTGACCTGGGTATAAATCTCGGACTCTCTGTAGGAAAGCAAAAAGGAGTTTGCGTTTCATCCTGAGACATATAACCGTCCTTGTTAAGATAGGACTCCCACTCTTCCTCTGTGTCAGAGGGATCTTCCTCATTGATAGCATGGACTGCTTGAGGGACTGGGTGAAGAAAACCTCCACTGTGGAAGAAATCCTGAATGGGATGAAGACTTCCATCGCTGGCAGCTGTCTGGGTACAGGTTGCAGAAAAACCAAGACCCTTCTTTGTTTTATTGTCAATAGGAATGACAAGTTGTCCCCATCTGGTTGTATCGGTACTCTCGACCGCTTTGATAGCATCTTTGTATGAGGAAATCGAGGTTCCTCCTTGGGATTAATTGTCCTTACCCATCGACAGCGCTTGGAACTGCATCCCAATAACCTCCTCGGGTACTACACAAGTAGATGACGATAAGTTACTCACGAGCAAGGCCTGTTCTCCACAGACTGTGACAAGTTGATAGTTCTGAATGAACTTTAGCTTTTGGTGGAGGGTCGAAGTGACCGCTCCAGCCTGATGTATCCAAGGCTTCCTAATAAACAACTGTATGTTTCCTGGATGTCCATGACTTGGAAAGTGACTTGGAAAGTTGAGGACCGATAGTTATGGGAAGATCAACTTCGCCGATAACTGTTTTTCTGGATCCTTCGAACGCTTTGACGACGACCTCGCTGATTTTCATTGGAGGGCCTTTGAATGATAATTGCATCAAAGTGGACTTCGGTATAACATTCAGGGCTGACCTTGTGTCTACCAGTACGCTGGCTAAAGCATCGTCCTGGCAGTTAGCTGTAATGTTGAGCGCCATGTTATGACGGCGACCCTCTTCGGGTAATTACTCATCACTAAATCCCAAATTATTGCAGGAAGTGATGTTAGAGACAATGCTATCGAACTGTCTGATTGTTACATCCTGTTCCACAAAGGCTTGCTCCAAGACTTTCTGTAGAGCCTTCCTGTGGGCTTCTGAACTGAGTAACAGTGATAATACCGAGATCTTTGAAGGAGTCTATAACAGCTGATCAACAATGTTATATTCACTCCTTTGGATGAGCTTCAGCATCTCATCATTATTTTTCAAAAGGTCGGGATTACTGGATTGACCGACTGATGGATCGGGAGCTTCTGTCTGAAGTTCCTTTTCCTTGTTAGGTTCTCCAACTCCTCGGTTGAAGATTCAACCACTCCGTGTTACACGACTGATGTCTGCAATATTCACGACGAAGGGTAATGGAATTTCCTTTCCATTTTTAATTGTCGTTGCACCGTATTTGTAAGGGATAACCTTAGTTGATTCATACGGTAGTGGTCCCGGTAGATAGATGACTATGGGAGCCTTCTGATTTTTCTGACCATCATAAGTAATCTCGATCTGTTCCCGGTTGGGAGCTCTAAATTCGTCAAGTAGAGGGATGATGTCAAAAACATCCCTGGTCTGGTGACGACCAGAGATTGTGACAATATCCTCGACTTGATTGGCAAGGTAGTTCGGCGTCCAGTTGATGGGTCCAGAACCCGGATATGGGCGAATCTCTCCACGATCCACCTGACCCTGAAGAGCTGCTCTCACAAGGTAACACCCTTGGTTACTTTCCGAACAGATACCACAACGTTCATAGTTGTGTGGTGGCACCTGGCCACACCCACTTTGAATACAATGTAACCTCACTAGGTTAGCTTCCACAGATTAGACATCCTGACTTTGACGTCGAGTAGGATTCCTGTTATTGATACTAATCTGCTGAGTATCTTCATCCATATAGATTGGCATCCACCAGTGATTTAACAAGTACTGAAGTGCCTCCTGGACAAGGGTACAACCTCGATCGTTTTCGCAACCTGCTTTACATCTTTGATAGTCGTGTGATATTAAGAATCTGAGTCAGACCTACTCAGCATGTAACTCTACCAGGTTGGTATTCATCACGCGAATATCGAAGATCTGAACCATGTTGATCTGATAAGGGTTCCTATCATGGTAGTCTTGGATCCATCCAAGATCCATCTGACGCTGGAGGGCCTCTTGTATGAAAGAGCATCCCTGTTTGTTTAGCGAGCAAGTCAGACAGGAACTGTAATCGTGTCGTGGCAGATTATGATACTGGCTTTGCCTCGAGTGCATCACCACCAAGTTGACATTCATTGCACAGATGTCGTGGTTCTGAATGACGTTGGAGTTCATATAGACCATGTTAACTCCACTAACTCGGTGCTCTTGGATCCATCCGAGATCCATCTGTTCCTGTAGAGCTAATCGCACTACCGAACATCCTTAATTGCTTTTAGAGCATACATCACATTGATGATAATTATGAGGTGGCACATGGCCATATCCACTCTGTCTACAATGCATCTTGACCAAGTTAATTTTTAATAAGAGTACATCGTGAATTTGATAAACGTTGTTAGACTCTCCCTCTATCAAATTGACTGCAGCTTTCTCATGTTGAGGCATCGGGTTTGTGAGAACATTGGGATTCGTATCTTTGAAAGATAAGAGCCTGCTCCTAACAAGCTTTTGCACGTCGGATTTGAAATTGAGACAATTCTCTATATTATGCCCTGATCCTCCTTGATGATAAGGGCATGTCTGATCCGCTTTAAACCAAAAAGGCAAATTTTCTGGTACTGTAAGAGGAGACTTAGTCTGGATGTGCCCCTTAGCCTGTAGTAACGGAAATAATTCTGCGTACAACATGGGTATAGGATCAAACCCTGATGATCGTGTTGTACGGTTGTTGTTATATGGAGGACGAGCCTACTGAAGAGGCTGTTGTGTCCTTTACTGATTAGGTTGGCTCTGCGCAACCTGAGGTTGATACGTAGGAATAGGCACAGGGCTGATAGCAGGAATTACAGCTGCTACTGGTTGATAACGTCGCCTTTGCTTTCCGAGAGAGATATTCCCAATATCCTGCTCTTTTTTCTTAGGGAGAGCACAACCGTATCGTTTTGTACTGCTTGATGGTCCAGCGTCTTTTGGCAAACGTCCTTCTCAGACGGCTTCCTTAAGACGAACTCCCATGCCCACCATCTCGGTGAAATCACTGGGCGCACTGGCAACCATTCTGTCATAGTAAAATGAGCTTAAGGTCTTTAAGAAGATCTTTGTCATCTCTTTTTCCTCAAGAGGTGGACAAATCTGAGCGGCAATTTCACGCCATCTCTGAGCGTACTCCTTAAAGGTTTCCTTGTCCTTTTGTGACATTGATCTGAGTTGATCTCTATCCGGTGCCATGTCCAAATTGTATTTGTATTGTTGGACGAAGGCAGTACCAAGATCTCTGAATGTGCTAATCGTAGCACGGTTTAAACCCATGTATCATTTGAGTTCGGCACCGGTTAAACTATCCTGAAAGTAATGAATCAGTAGGTCCTGATTCTCTGTCTGAGTTGACATTCGCCGAGCGTACATTACCAGATGGCTCTGAGGGCAAGAGTTACCCTTGTACTTTTCAAAGTCAGGCACTTGAAATTTGTGCCGAACTTTCACATTGGGGACCAGACAAAGGTCTGCGGCGTCCTTTCTAAATAGATCCTGACAGCGAATGGCTTGCAGTTCCTTCTACATTTCCACGAACTATTCCTGGAATTCATCCATTCTATCGAACATAGTTTCCTTCTTACCAGAAGGTATCGGTGGAATCTATCCTTCCGGGACAGTGTGCACCACAGGGGGTGGGACCGTGACTACGGCAGTGAATCTTGGCGCTTCCCGAAGTTTGTAACCTTCAGGAGTCTTTAATATGCCTCTGGCATCTTCGCTTTCCCGAAGTTTGTAACCTTCAGGCCCAGCGGCTTCTGTTGTGATTCCCTGATCTTCAGTGATCGGTGGAATATATCCTTCCGGGATATAGTTAACAGGCATGCCTCAGGGAAGATCTTTCGGCATCTGGTACCTAGGATCAAACTTCTCCACTATGGGCGCTGAGGTGATCTCTGAGATCACAGTCCTTTGTAGCTGAGCTTCTGCCATGGCTTGCATGTCGTTACGAAGCTTTCTCATATCCTCTCTCAGAGCGTCGATCTCTTCTTTCAACTCTCTGTTCTCTTCCTCAAGATCATCCATCTTTTTCTGACTATTAGCCCGAGTATTATACGAATGAGACAGTTTGACTCTAGAACCGAGACACAAACGTGAGATTCGTAGGTAAGAAGAATACGCGATGTGAGAATGATGAATGCAATGATTATATTAATTGTTTTTTTGGTTTAATCAAAATAAACTTCGACAATTAGATTGCAAATATCAAACAGTGGGGAAACCCCTTTTTATTGAAATTCAAAGGATTGCGGAAACGAAAATACAGTAGATTACAAAGTGCAGAAACAGAAACCTAAGCTAATGGGTCTCGAGTCCTCTCTGAAGAGAAATCGGGTGCTGACTCTGGTACTTTCCTTTTCTTTGACCGAGGCTCTTGAGCCGTTGTCGGGTTGTCATTCCTTTGCCAAGTGAAAGGAGCGAGCAAATTCCTTTGGTCATCCTGATTATCCACAGCATGTTGCTCTAAAATCTCAATCAGAGCGTCCTTATCTTTCAGTAGTTGCTGTATTTTGATACACTCCACGTTGAGGGTGCGGTACTTGTTCTTCCAAGACCCCTTCTCCCTTTGAACTTTGTTGAGAGTAACCTGAAGCTTTTCAGTTTCCGTCATGAAGTACATGACAGACTACCTCGGTGGAAGAATGCCGTAACGAGGATAAGGCATCTTTAGCTTGAGAGCTCTAGTTTGTACCCAGTGGAGATAAGGCTCCACCGAGACACAATCCGATTTTCCTAGAGACTCCCGTCCTTTCTTATGAACGTGTTTCCAAGCGTGCACTATTTCTGTCTTTAGTGCTCTATCATTTTCTCCTTCCTTAAAGAAAAGACCTTCCAGATGAGCATTCCGGGGAACATGCCTCATCGGGTATCCAAACTGACGGCGAACCAATATCGGATGATAGTTGATTCCTCCCTTAGTTCCTATAAGGGGTACGTTGGGGAAGTTTCCACAACGGTCAATGATCCTGATTCCATCATAAATCCTATTACACCAATCTATGTCAGAGTTGGTGAGAGACATGATTTTCTGCAACCAGCGCAAGGCACTCTTATGATCCCAGAAAGCAGCAGACTTAGGCAAATAGGAGATAAACCATTTGTAAAGCAAAGGAACACAACATGTGATCTCCCCTCCGCTGTACAAATTCCCTAAGTGTACAGAATGATACGCATCTGCGAGCAAAGTCGGCACAGGGTTTCCAATGAGAAAAACCTTAATGGAGTTGATATCGACGAAGTTATTAATGTTGGGCAACAAAAATAATCCGTAGGTGAGTAAAACAAAGATGCTCTTGGAAGCAGTCACGTTCCCGTTACTGGCGAAGTACAGGGCTTTCTTTGTCAAGAACTGAGCTGGCAAACCTTGTATGCCACCCTTAATGGTCATGTGAGTCCTGACCTCAGACTCGTCCAAATGAATTGCTCTTGCAATGGTCTGATTCTTTGGAGTTTCTTCCAGTCCAGAAAATGGAGCTCGATCAGTGATATGTAAATTGATTAGATGAGAATATTCCTCCAGCGTTGGTGCTAGCTGGTAATCCGGGAATGTAAAGCAGTGATAAACCGGCTTGTAGAATTGAACGAGCGCGTCCATGATTCCCTCAATCACATGGACCCTTAACAGAGGTAGCAAACCTCTATACTTGGCTCTGAAAGCCTCTTGGTTTGTGATCATTCTCGCCAAACCTCTTAAATCCTCTAGTTTTGGAATCCTGAAGGTGTACTTATGAGTTCTCCTTCTACCAAAATCCATTAGCGCAATCCTTTTCTCTGATATTTGCAATCACAATCTTAGTTTAATTTGAAAAACAGAGAGACTAGAAGATAAATTTTTTGAATGTTTTAATGTTTTTTTTAATGAATGCATGAATGCAGCACACAAAAACATAGAAAAAACATGGGGTCAAAGGGTCGTTGTCATGAAGTCAAGGCTCTACCCATCCCCAAAGGTTTATACTAGGGTGATTTTTGTACCTGTACTCAAAATCATCAGCTCCTCCCAGGATAACAAACAGCAAGCGGATCGCCAGCGAGCTGTATGAAATCTTAGAGTAAATGCTATTCACCGAGAATAGATCATCAGCCTTAAATGAGGGTAGTATCGCGTGACAACTATTTCCGATAGTCTCCGCACTACAAAAGGGTTGGCTCCTCAGCTTCTCAGACGTCACAATCAGCCCATTGCCTATGAGAGGGAATGGGTTGCATTGGGAAGCCTCCACTGAGGTTGATGGTCGACCTCGTCGCCATCACTTATCTTAAGTGTATACTCAATCTTTCCACATGCGGCATCACACGCATTCCCATTAGCAGAAAAATAAACACATATATCAATTAGGAAAAGCAGTATATATATTTGTCCTAATGTCCTAGACCTTTAAAAAGCTACGAATCTTATGTTCCTGACAGAAAATGGGTTCCCCGGTGGAAGTCCCAATCTGTGGTTAGAAGAGCCCCCACCGTGGGCGCCACTTTTAAAGTTTCCACCTAATAGATGGGAAAAGAACAAGATCTCGCTACAAAGGTGAGATAGATCCTAATGACACGTCCCTAGCAGAATCGCCATTTCCCCAGCAGAGTCGCCATTTTTCTGTAGCGAGCGGTTTTTGGACGTGGTTGCGAAGCACTACCGCTCTTTGGTATCTACAGCTCGATTCATTTTTTATCCTATTAAAGCTGATGAAGGAAGGAAAATAGATGTCTCAAATTAACCCTGCTTGCAAACTGAGGTTAAACAGTCAAAACTGTTGGTTTACAGATGCTACAAAGATTCGGGGTCTCTATTGGGTGTATTTTTTTTAAAGTGGTGTTTGGTCGATTGGTGGGAGGTTAGGACGGATATATGAAAGTATGGGATTTTGGGTTTTTGTTTAGTGTGCTCGCTAAGATTGTTCTTTTAATCTTATGCCTACGTATTCCCGTTTTCCGAAACAGGGAAATCAGAGCGATCGTAGTTCCTCCTATTCTATGGGAGGAAATGGTTGTTTTGGTGTCTTGTTCAAAGCCCAAGATGTGAAGCGAAAGGTAGTTTGTATCTTGTTAAAAGCCTAAGATGTGAAGCTGAAAGGTCTTAACTTTAGAGAGAATTTGTCATCTCTAAAGAGGGGTTTGTTTGTCACAACCGTTTATAAGGGAGAATTACTTTAACCGGGATATGTGAATCTGGCAATGCCATAATTTCCTTTATAGGGGATTTCCAACCTAAAGGAGAAGACTTTAACTCAGTGTAGAGCAATGTTATCTTTCCTTAGGAATTTCTCATGCTAAAAGAGGGACAGTGGCATGGATGTAGATGATCCAGAGGCTTGCCGCTTACAATAATTAGATGAAGGGGAAGGAGTTGTTGATGTTTGTGTACTGTGAACGAGGTACAATTTTGATGCTAAAAGGTTGATTGGATCAACCAGTGGTTTTCTTATACAAAGCCTAAGAGGAGGCTAATATGTGTCTCATACAAAGCTCGAGAGAGAGGCTAAAAGGTTTTGACTCAACGAGGGAATCTTTTGGTATCAGGTATAAAGCCCGAGATGGAGGCTATTTGACTCAACAAGAGAGTTTTTGTATCTTGTACAAAGCCCGAGATGGAGGCGAAATGGGTGATTGACTCAACGAGGGAGTCTCTGGTATCTCGTACGAAGCCCGAGATGGAGGCTAAAATTGTTAGCTCCGCTAGGGAGAATCATTGTACAAAGCCCTAGAGGAGGCTATGGTTACTGTTTCAGTTGAGTGACAGGTCCAGTATGCTGATTTAAAGAGAAAATCAGTTCTTATATGAGTAATGTTTGCACTCAAGGATTTTGATTCGAGGATCAGGGATATTTCCTGTTCTTTAAGGAAGTGGGAAATCCAAAGGGTATTGAGGTTGTCTGAGTCCACGGGGTTCCTTCCTATTTTTGAAGGGTGCTTGAGACTGTCGTGGAGACTCAAGGAAATTAAACTGTCCGTGTCTAGAGTTTCATCTTTTGTACTATGCTTTGAGAAACAGTAGTAAGCTCTTGGAAAGGGCTGTTCTATGAAGATGACTAAGTTCTGTTCCTATACCTCTAGGAGGTCGTCGGGATAATTTGTACGAAGCCCAAGAGAAGGCTATCATTCCCGGAGGAAGAATCATTATACGAAGCCTAAGAGGAGGCTGTGAATACTTCTAAGAAGCCGACGGGTCCTTGTACAACGCCCAAGAGGGGGCGGGGATGCTTTTAAGAAGCCGATGGGTCCCCAAACCCCGAGAAATTCAAGACAGGCTATTCACGAGGAATAGATCAAGCCAGGAAAGTTTTAGAATTTGGAAGAAACTCAAGAGATGCCATTCACGGAGAAAAGATCATCTCTGGGGAGTAGAGTTTCTTGACAAGTGCTTTTAAGAAGCCTGTGGGTCCTCAAACCCCGAGAAATTCAAGACAGGCTATTCACGAGGAATAGATCAAGCCAGGAAAGTTCGAGAATTTAGAAGAAACTCAAGAGATGCAATTCACGGAGAAGAGATCATCTCTAGGGAGTAGAGTTTCTTTGACAACTTCTACGAGTGACAGTCTGAGAAAGGGTTCAAAAAGAATCTACCTTTCACATCTCTATATTGTTTAACCCCAAGAGGAGGGAAGACTGTGTCTGGTAATCCTATGGGGATCTAGTTTTGACTATTTAAGAGTGATCAACGGGCTTAATGCTAGACGTAGTTTTCGGGGAAACTCTAAATATCTATACTATTATTACACAGTTGATATGAGTTTATGAAAGAAGACTTACAGCGAAACAGCCCCATAATACAGTTATATGTATATGAAAGCGGTAAATGAAAGCATATAAACACTTACTCGGTTGTAGAGCTTCCATGCTGTTTGGTTAGTTGTTCAACAAAGAAAGATTGAAAACAACAGTATATTCAAAATCAAAGGAGAAAGTTCTTTGAAAAATAAAGATTTGGGGCTTACAGCTCAAGGAGAGGCCCATGGTTTTATCAGTGAGCGCACTGTTTGAATTTGTACAGAGGGACTTATACAAGTGACTGTGGCCCAAAATATGTTTTCTGTACAAAGGGATTTGGGTCTTACATTCTCTCAAGAGGCCCAAAAAGTTTTAAAGAAAAAGAGTGGGGCTTATAACACGAGGGTATGCCCAAATGATTTTTCCGTTTAAAATGGCGATCGCGCTGAGGTTTTCTTTTATCGCAGAGGGACTTATAAAATAAGTGAGGCCCAAAGCTTTTTTTGGTTAAAAGGGGATTGGGTCTTACACTCTATTAGAGGCCCAAAAGTTTTGAATGGGTCTTATAGCTCAAGGAGAGGCCCAGATGATTTATCTTTAAACTGGCGACGATCGTGCCGAATTTAAAAATGTACAGAGAGACTTATACAATAAGTGAGACCTAAAATATTTCTGTACAAGTGGGTTGGGTCTTACACTCTAATAGAGGCCCAAAAAGTGTTTGAAAATGATTTGTGAGGGTTGAATTAATCAAAAACCCTAATTTATTTCCAAAATGTATTTTAATTGAATAAAAATTCAATTAAAATGATCAAAAATTGTTTAACATGTGGGAAACAAATTATGATCTTGGATTAATGCTTCAAAAATCAAGTATTAACCTACAAAATAATTAGAAGTCATTAATCTTTACAAAATCAAGAGGGAAAAAATATTTTAAATGTCAAAAACAATTAAAATATTAATTCTTTGCAAAAATATCAATTATATGAAATAAATAATATTTTTGGGAATTTTTGGGAAAATAAAATAATTTAACATTTTTGTGAATTATTAAAAAAAGAATCAACTCAAAATCATTAAAACTCAGAGAGAAATTAATTTTTGAATCAATTAAATAAAAATCACAAAATTAAAATATTCAAATGTTGGAAAATGGCGCCAAGAACAAGGGCAAGAACACGCGCGTGTTCTGAGTTTCCCAGATTTGCATTTTCTATCCAATCTCACTGAATACTTAATCATATCATGCAATCCACATACCAATCAACTCGTTTCAACCTCACGATCATGTCTATGACAATTAATTTCATTTAAATTAAACATAAAACAAGAAATCATGAACAATCCTCAAGAACCCTAGATTCTACATGAAGGCTGGGATTTTTGATACACGATTCAAACAATGCAATTAATTGAGGGGGAAACATTCCATGCATGATTATGAACATTTGGCCAAATTATTGTGCAGCAAAAATTGCATGGATCATAGAGTTAGAAGAGCTCATGCTTACCACTTGCAGCTGGTGATCGTGATTTGTGTTAGAGGTGTTACAGATGAGTTGTGATGATCTGAACAGCTTCCCTACACCCTATGGAGTGTGTTTGAATGCTTGGACTTGATTGAAGTTGGCTGGATCACTTCATGGCATCTCAACTGCAACTTGGTTAAAACCTTGAGCAATTGACTGGTGATTCTGAGAAATCAGTGTTCCAGTTGTTGTTTAAGTGTTTGATTAGCTCATATGTGATGTATATGAGGTGTGTGTGTGATTGGTTTGATTGGAAAAGCTCTCAAACTCAAAACCCGATAATGACTTGCCTTAGAAGGCAAAATTGGAGTGAAAGAAGATATTTTGAGGAAAGCATCTATTTGATGGCTTTGGTGTACTCAAACTGATCACAATTGAGCTCTATTTATAGTAGAGCAAGTTTGTTTTGCAAGGAATAGTGAATGGCAACTACTGAGTAGGTTTGGCCAATGTTGGCAAATGAAAATCCAAGTCTCCTCTAGCCATTGACTAGAGGTTAGGGCATAGGCTGCTGGTTCCCTTGGTCTTGGATAAGTCTTGACTGAATTTAGTTGCTAAGAGCTCAGTCCATGCCACCTTGATGCTTCCATTGAATACTCCAATCCAAAATTGGAGTCTTGTCCCTATTTTGGCAATTCTAGGTTCAACACGCTATTTCTTGTTCCAAAGACTTTGGAGGCTTGGCTCAGTGATTGTCCCCTTTAGATTCAATCCTCAGAGGTGTCCAAGTGGATAGGAGTGTTTGGATTTGGCTGATTTTGGCAAATCGACCAAAAGTGCAAAAATCTGCCTTGCCTTGGCAGATTTCAGCAAGGCATCTTGCCAATGTGATATCTCATAGCTCAAATTGAATTTGGTAATGTTCTTGGCCATTTTGGAAAGCCCTTACATGATACAAAAATTGTTTGAACATGTTTGGTTTTGATCTCTTTTGAATCCAAGTGAAAAATCCCCCTACATTTGGAAAAAAGTAAAGGCAGATTCTGACTTAGTGAAATTTTCACTGTGTTGGAACAAAGTGACTTTTCTTGATTTTGATCACTCCATAACTCAAAATCCATGAGGAATTTGGACATAGGTCAGTATGAAGCTTTTATAGAGGGTAATGTGATATAAAAATCAAGCTTTGAATGGGGAACAATGGCCTTGTGGTTTAGGAGTTATGGTCCTCCAAAGTTGGCACATTAGTGTCACTTTTTCCATAACTTAGAAATTTTTCTAAGTTTTTATGGTTACCCCTTTTACAAGTTATCCCACTTTCTTTGATTTTTATTGATGAATGATGATTCCAATCATACATTAACATCATTTTAGGGTTAAAAATCCATTTTGGTGAAAAATCTCAAAAAGTCAAAGTTGACTTTTGTGCACAGTTGACTTTTTATCAGATGAATTCCAAACTGTGCAATTCTTCAGGAAATCACGTCCTTGACCTAAATCAAACTTGATGGACATGTTCCATGGGTGTCATAGGGTATATTGAATCATGTCTTAGGGTTTGGGAGCATGTCCTGGTCAAAAGTCAAAGTTACAGTTGACTTTCCTCGCGAAACCCTAATTGTGGTGCAGATGAAATTGAGACTTGTTGCTCAAGCTTCTTGGATTAATCCATTGTTGCAAATGGATCAATATAGTATATTAAAGACCCTCAAATCCTCTCTTGAGGTCTTGGCTCATGATTTGTCCCAAAAGTCAACTTAGGGGTGAATTAGGTCAAGAAACCTAATTCCTGATTTTTTATGAATGCATCCCCTGAGGTCAAATTGACTTGATGATTGGGTCCATGAGGTTCCATGGAGTATATTAGGTTATGTTTTGGATCATTGGCTTGTGCCCAGATGAAAATTTTCCATCTGGAGGCCCTGGTCGACCAAAACCCTAATTTGGTGACACTGTCGATCTTGAGACTTGATCCACCTAGAAGGGAGCAGCCTTGTGCTTAATCCTTGAAGTGGGAGTCCTTTTGATCCATTGTGGATATTATAGAGGCTAGACAAGCTGAAGATCAAGTCATTCCTTGACTGATCCTTTGTCTAAGGCTCTGAGAGGGCTTAAAACCCTAATTTTGATTGTAGTGAATGCTCAACAACCCTTGAGGCATTTGATGAGGCATGATGGTTCATCCATATTGTGATGATGATTGACACAATGATGGGAATCTTAGTGGTCAAAATTTGGGGTATGACACTTGGACCAACAGACTTCTTAAAAGTTCCCCACAACCTCCTCTTGGGCTTAGTACAAGGACCACCAGGCTTCTTAAACGTTCCCCCAGCCTCCTCTTGGGCTTAGTACAAGGAAACAAAAATCTTCCTAAAAGCATATGATAGAATTCAGTCATCTCTGCTAGTCCAGTCCTCAGGAAATTCAAGACTCCAGAATACCCTTGAACTAACAGCCTCCTCTTGGGCATCATACAAAGATCTCTTTCCATCCAGAGTTTATCTCTTCTTAATGAGACTTGGATAGTCTCAGCCTCCTCTTGGGCTTCATGTAAATAGACTTGGAAAGTTTCATCTCCACAACCTCCTCTTGGGCTTCATTCAAGTAGACTTGGAAAGTCTCACCCTCATAGGCTCCTCTTGGGCTTAACACAAGGACCATCAGTCTTCCTAAAAGCATAAGGATAAATCCTGATCATTTTACCAATATACCAGCCCCCAGAAGAGTTAAAATTTGTAAGGTTTTCAAACTCACCTTTAAACCCCTGTGACCCCCAACAAGGCTTAACTTTCACCTTAAAAATCCCATCCAGGGTCAATTTACCATCAATAAATCCTCAAAAGAATCAGAGTCTCATGGCATCTGGTAAATCAACTCTGCTCAAATCAACAGCAAGAGTTAGTTTCCCTTTGGATTCCACATTACAGTTTAGACCTTCTCCTGGATTTCAATAATCCTTAGCAAGAGTCAGCCTCCTCTTAGGCTTTATATAATAGTTTTCCCAATCAACCTCAATCTTGGGCTTTATACAAGATAAATATCATACTCCCCAGAGGAGTTATTTTCTTTCAGCTTCAACCTTAGGCTTTAAATAAGGCACACAAAAAACAACATCCCCTCAGATGAGACCATGAGTCCTCTATGTAGGAAGATACCTCTTCTATACATCACATATCAAAACAAACAATCAAAACCTTTTTCCAGATAATTGTTGTAAGTGGCACACTTGTTGATTCAAAATCCAAGCTGGAGTTCTTCCCTTATCCTGTCTAAAACTTCTCTTTCATCTAACAGATATAAGTGGCAAGCCTCTGGATTCTACACATCCAAGCCAATGTCCCTCTCTTAGCATGAAAGACTCATAAAGGAAAAAATGGCATTGCTCTACACTGAGTTAAAGCTTCTTCCTTCATGACATCTCTTTTATAAAGGAAATTATGGCATTGTGGGATCCCATATCCCAGTTAACGTAATTTCCCTTATAACCAATTACCTGACATTTTGTGATGAATATGTGAGATATCTCCCTTTAGAGATGACAAATTCTCTCTCTCTCAGTCAACTTTTAGCTTCAATCTTGGGCTTTGAACAAGACACAAATACTCTGCTAGCTTCAATCTTGGGCTTTGAACAAGACACCAAACTTTCCTCCCTTAGAAATAGGAGGAACTATGATTGCTATGATTTCCCAGATCTCTTTACGGGAATACGTAGGCATAAGATTGCGAAATCTTGGCGAGCACACAAATCAAAAATCTTAGGTTCAGTACCTTCCCAAAAACAATATAAGACCCTAAAATAACAAAAACATTCTCTTAACCCTCCCAAAGCAGAAACTTTCCCAATCAATAGCAGATAAACACAAGAAAGAATTTCAAACAGTAGAAATACATGCAAACGAAGGTTCCTATAGATTACTATAGATACTCTGGGTGTTAATAGCTTCCCTTTATATAACCAAACCTTGATCCCCGGTCTCTTAGCATTTGTTAAAGAAAACACTTGCGCGCAGGGTTAGTTTAAGATATCTTCCCCTTCCTTTTAAGCTTCATAGGATAAATAAGAAAATAGAGAGTAGCACCAAATGCAGTAGGTGGTCGCGTCACCAAAAAATCGATGCTACACCATGATAACTTTTATATACCATGAGATGATAAATGATTTTTATTATTCCGCTGCAATAAAAGTAACATTCAGACATGTTTAGGTTTTTATGTTTATACAAAAATATAAGTGTTACATAGTCAGTCTGATGAGCAGGTTTTGTATGTTGGTCGTAACATCCTAAGTTTGTGTGTGTTTAATTTAATTACTCTGATGTTTTATTTAAAAATATTTTAGTGGAAATTTAGGGTGTTACACCAATTATTCTTGGAGGATCATCAAAAGTTTGAAGACATTATAGGTCATTTGCGGACTTAGTGAAATTTTTGCCTATTTTCAAGTGACTTTTTCTCAACTTTCAAGAATCATAAATTCTTCAATTTTAAACATACGGAAATAATTCTTTTAGCACAATATCATTTGTGATACCCTCTACAAGATTTCTTAAATGGTCAAAGTCAAATTGTGCTTGGAAGGCTATGGAATTCATTGATACCTTTCTTGGCATAACTTCAACATGAGAAAACTCTTTGCTCAAGCATCCAAATGAAACATTTCTTGGCACATTGTGATCTTTGCTATGATGTTAACAAATTGCAAAAATAATGGAATAAAAAAGCCTCTTGTACAAGATGCCCCATTGATGCAAACATGGTTACTTGGAACTGAAGATTTACACCATGATCAGATTTTTACCTCAACTAAAACTTGTTTACAAGCCAAATTACCACGTGATTTGGACCTAAAAATGTTTAATCAAGTTTCCAGAAGTTAATTGACTCATGAAACACATGGTTTGACTGAGTTTTGATACATTTCAAGTCACACTTTCTTCATGATGAGGGCGCACACGGATTCAACAAATTCTGGATCATTCCATCCTTCTCAGCATTCCATCATCATCTCCTATGAATAGTGGACCTCACTTGCTTCATTCTCAAGTTTTTGATAGCCAGAAAACCCCTGCCTCACTCTCAATTTTTCTTCAAAAAAGTGAGCTATCGTGTTTTGATTTCCAGCCAGTTTCAATCCAATTTCTTGAGCTCTTAATATCGTTTTTCGACAAGGTAGTTTGAGGCTCCATTTTCAATCAAACAAGTTACCACAATGTAGTACTTTGCCTTTTGATTATTTCCCCTAACCTAGCTGGTGTTGATAGCTTGTATTCATCATTTAATTTTTGTTTTCATGATTTTTGTTTCACTGTGTTTTCTCAGCAATTCTCTATACTCTCTTTCAATGAATGAAAATGGAGTATGAGGTTGAGTTCGCCTTGATGAGACGGTTACAATGACAGTTGCAATGATGTCATCATTCTTGACTTGTTTCTGACTTGCATGAATTTTCTTAATCATTCCTAATTTGATTTGATGCGTCATTTACATTTTCATATTTATTTTCATTTTAAAATTAATTTTAAAAATAATTTTAGTTCCATTTTAATTCATATTATTGCATTTTATATTGGTTTGACTTCTGTTGACTTCTGTTGACTTCTGTTGACTTCTGTTGGCCTTGAATCTTGGTTGATTTGATCATAAGTCTCATCAAACTCAATGGATCTTGGGTGTTAATGGGGTGAAAACCCTAATCCACCAAAATGGATGATCGATTTTGATGATGAATTGATTATCACTTGGATCCAATTTGGTTTTGTTCTTGTTTGATCCTCTCTTCTTCATCCCTTTCTTTTTTCTTTTTCACATTTCTTTTGATCAATTGGAAGATGTGTACGCCATCTTGTTCATGAGATCTTGAGTGGTGCTTGATGAACTTTCATCATTTCAAATCTACCATTTGATTGATCTTTTGATCAATTGAGGTACTTTGGATTGATGCATAAGTTTGTCCAAATTATCATGAGAGGTTGATTGATGTAATGGATCCATCTTTCCTTAACTTAGGTCTTGATCAATCTTGTTTTGACTTGGGATACATGTTTTAGGAGTGTGATATTTATATCACATATCTAACATGTATGGTATATAAATTGTTATTGACCGGCCTCCCATAGTATGATCTTCCTTATAGATTGTGCTACGATTGTTTTACATAGCGCTAAATTTATCCCTAATCGGAAAGTGATAATTTGGTCCAATTTTAGATATGAGTCATTTTTAGTTTAGATGTAAATCTCCTATCTCCACTATGTGTAGATTCTTTTCCACCTAAGAGAGCTAGTGGCATACTTGTTGATTTTATCCAATTTGGAGTCCTTCATAAAGGATGATGAAAAGTTCTCATACTTGTTGGGTTGATTAGTTGAGTAATCTACTTCAAATGACAAAATGTCTTCTTCATTAAGACTAACACTAACTTTAATTGTTCTAACATTTATTTTTATGTCATTTACTTTTATGCACATTTATCTTTAAGTCATTTACTTTTTTGCACTTTATATTGCTTTATTATTGTCATTTCATATCATATTTTCTTGTTTATGTTTATGCCTTTTTCTCTTTGTCCATTTGGAATTATTTTTTTCCTTCTAAGACATTAATAAAGGCTTAAACCATTAAAAGACTCTTAATGTTCCTTGGACTACTTGGTGACTATCCTTTGCTTGTATGATGGTGTCATACCCCAAATTTTGACCCTAGATTTCATCATCATTCTAGGAGCATCATGCATTGCATTGCTAACCCTAACCTTGTACAAGTTGTTCTTTGTTTTGTTTCATATGTGAATTAGGGGTTTAAACCAAGGAAATCAAGAGGATCTTTAGTTGATCAGTCAATGTATTGGATTGATCATCAACCTACCAAGTGTGCATACACTCAAGAGGCCTCTCTCCATCAAGAATCAAGTGCGAATTGGCCTTATTACAAGTTCATCAAGACTCAACTTCATCTGACCCCCCCCCCCCCAAATTAGGGTTTTCACCAGACAAAGTCAACTGTGCCTTTGAATTTTGATCAATACATGATCCCAAGCCTTGGGACATGTTTCAAGATGCTCAAATACATCCTTGGAGTCCATCCATGAAGTTTGAAAGACCCAAAAGTTCAAGATCATTGAAGATCATACAGTCAATTTCATGTGATACACAAGCTTTTAATTGCAAAGCCAACCCTTTGACTTTCAAGGTTTTTGGTCACAATTGAAGTCCTCAAGCTAAATTTCATAGAAATATGTTTGATCAATGAGTTTGATCATGAAAAATCAAGAATTTAGAGGTTTCTTGCAAAAGGGGTAAAGTGGAAGAAGTTGAATTTTTTCTAAGTATGGTGAAAAACCCTAATTTGGCGCCAACTTTGAAAGGTCATAACTTTCAATCTAGACCACCATTTTTTGTCTTTCAAAAATCAAATTGAAGCCCTTACAACATACTACAATTTTTAAATTAGGGTTAATCTCCAAAAAGTGAAGGGATTTTGAGTTATGAGGCCATCAAGTTAGTGAAAAACTTTCCACACTTAAAAAAATTCCAAGACAGTTTTTGTTCTCAAAAAGCACCAAACTTTGGAGCCAGTTTTCATTATGATCCCTGGAGAATCAAGAATTTATTCAAACATGAAAGTTGTAGAGCATGTTTGGGGCTTTTCAAAAAGTACAAGAACTCCTTGATCCCATTCTTGAGCTGAGAGTTTTGAATTCATGAAGTTGGGGTCACAAAGTTGAATTTCAAGGCATTTTCACAACTTGTTATTGGCCAAATCTCCAAACCATGCCTCATAATCTTGCTTTTCAGTTCACATTACCTCTAAATCCATCCATAATCAAAAGATCGCATGAATTTTAGAAGCATTATCAAATTATTTTGAGCTTTATGCATTGGATTATGCCATTTTGGAAAGAAGGCTTCACTTCCATTTTGGAAAAGCTACTTTAATCACAATGTCAACCCTCCTTGAGCTTCCAAGTTGTTTTTATGCACTCAACCTTTTTCTTTGATCAGAAGCAATCTTCTTAACTTTACAATAACTTTTGGAAAGCATGGTACTATGCATTGGAACCATGAGAAATCCATGAAACTACCATTTGGATTTCAACTAGATCATGTTGCCTCAAACTTGGTTTTCTGCAAAACCCTTGATCCTTCAAGCCCCCTATAAATAGAGGGTTGTCTCAAGTCTCAAAGGACATAACAAAATACACCTCAAAGCATCTCAAATCTCTCCCATATCAGAATTGGCATTCAAGTCACCACTTGAAGTAAAAAATCTCACTTTGCAAAAACTCACCCAAAACCTTTTCGAGTCACAAAACCTCCAATCCAATCATTCACACAAACCAAAAAACACCTCATAAGGGTGTCCAAACCACCACATTCATCAGAAACCTCAGAAATCATAAATTCAACTCTCACACCAAGTTTTGTTGACTTTCTGCATTTTCCAAGTCAAGTCTTTATTCTGACCCTTCCTAATCACTTTGATCATTCAAAGTCAATCCACCAACATGTCTTAAGCTTTTCTAAACATTGATTGGTGACTATAACATTAGTTTCTTACAGTTCAAGTTTCTATTTTTCCATCTTGTAAGAGGATTCGTGCAAAGCATTTGTGGTTGTTTCAAGTCAAAGTAAGCATCATAAAAGCTCCTCGGAGGTTCATTAAAGTTATCCAAACCTTCATTTCATTTCTGTAACAAATTTTGTGGAGTTTCAAAATTTGCTTCAAGAGGTAAGTGCTCATAATTGAAACTCATTGAACCATGCTGTATCTTGATGTACATTGAATATAAAATTGTTAGTCATGATGTTCATGTTATTTTCCCCCATTTAATTGTTGTTAATCACTAGTGTATGTGACTGTCTTGTTGAAACTTCAGTTTTTAGGGTTCTTGAATTTTAGTGTGTATTTTTTAGTTAGAGACATAATTAGGCAAATTGAGTATTACCATTGTGTTCCTTGTCAAAAAATAAGCAAGTTTCGTTTTTTACTTCGCGGAATTTCATGGCATATTCAGGAAGTTCAGATTCTTGAAAATTTGAAAATGGAGGGTAGGAGGAAGGAAGAAGATGATGGCGCTTTGGATAGTTCTTATGTCATGCCTTAATATATTTTTTATTTGGTGGGGGTGATACAATGGATGTATCACACCCCAGTGGTAGCACATGCACGCTTCAGTACTCTCTTGTCTTCCTTGTTTCTGAGTGGTTTTCAAATATATATTTGTGTTTCCCTTTGTTTATCACATGCGCGCCTTAGCTCAATTGGCCTTGTTTTGAGCTGCTAACCAACCTGGCCTGGGTTCAAGTCCCACCAAGGCCATTTCCTAATTTTTTATCACCTATTTTCTCACTTTCCTTCACAAATTAAAGCTTCCATAACTCCTTCATCCCAAAAGCTTTTTGACCCCTTCTTTTTTCTAAATGTTCATGAAGATGTCTACTTTCTGTTCATAAAAAGAAATTTTTAAAAACATTTATTTTTCTTACACTTTTACTTTTTCAAAGTAGGTGACTTTTTAGGGTTTCTTAAGGTTTTCTCTTGATTCTTTGATTGATTCCTTTGATTTTATTTGTGCATATTGACTTGTATGAACCCCATACACCTTGTATAAACCTTATATGATGTTGTGATCTTGTACATCCTTATTTTTAACTTGAGTTTGACACATTTTTTGGTGTATGTTTACATGTTAAATGTATGTTGAAACTTTGATTATACCATGAATCCTACTTGGTCATTTTTGTACTTAATATGTGACTCTCTTGCATGTCCTATTTGAACTTGATGTGCATATGTGCCTTTGTGTTAAGCATACCATGTTTAGGTGTTCTTAAACCTTTGATTTTTGTCTTAAATGTGACTTTGTATACATGATTATATGTCTAAACTTTTGTGATATTTTTACATTGTTTAAGACCATGATTGAGTTCATAACATGTATGCTTTGGTTGTTACCTACTTGTCCTAAACATATTTTAACTTGCTTTCATGATTAATTGTTCAAGTAATGTCTTGACTTGTATTCATGATTAAGTGGTGTTTAAACCGTAGCTTGTCATCTATATGTATGCTCACATGTCATCCTTTATGTGCTTGCATCCTCCATCCACATGTTATTGTTATGAACATGTCTCTTTTCTCAAGTATGCTTTGGTTGTTACCTTTAATTGTCTTGAACATGTTGATGATTAAGTGATGTTTTAACTTATACATGTTGTCATACCCTAAATTTTAACCACAAGGCTCCACATCATTGTGCAAATCATCACCACAATATGGATGTACCTTCATACCTCATCAATCCTCTCAAAGATTGTTGAGTGTTAACTCTAGCCAAGAATTAGGGTTTTAAGCCCTCTCAGGGCACTCAGGCAAAGGATCAATCAAGAATTGACATGATATTCAACTTGTCAAGCCTCTCAAACATCCATGAAGGATTAAGAGGTTTCCTTCACCAAGAATCAAGCACAAGATTGCAACATTTCAAGTTGATCAAGCCTCAAGATCATCAGTGTCACCAAATTAGGGTTTTGGTCGACCAAGGCCTCCAGAGAGAAATTTTCATCTGGGTATGAGCCAATACTTCAATATATGATTCAAGAAGCTCAAAATAACCTCATGAGTTCATTCTTAAGTTCAAAATAGCCTTAGGGGATGCATCTATCAAAAATCAGGAATTAGGGTTTTGACCTAATTCAGCCCCTAAGTTGACTTTTGGAGCAAGGCATGAGCCAAGACCTCAAGATATGCTTCAAGGACCTAAAATACATCATATTGATCCATTTAAAAGATTGAATTGATTCAGAGAACTTGGTTCACAAGCAATATAAGGATTCAAATTCATCTGGATCACAAACTAGGGTTTCTGAGAAAAAGTCAACCATACCATTGACTTTTGAGCAAAGCATGACCTAAAACCTTGGGACATGATTCCAGACACTTAAAAACACCTTTGGAATATATCCATTAGGTTCAATTTAGCCCAAAGATTTGATTTCATAAAGGATCACAAAGTTCAAGTTTCATCTGATACAAAAAGTCAATTGTGCCAAAACCAAATTTGACTTTTGGATTTTTTTTGACAAACATGGCTTCTTTAAGCCCAGAGCAATGTTAAATTATGATTTGGATCCTCATCAATCAAGAAAAATCAAGAAAAATGAGGTTACTTGCAAAAAGGGCAACCTTGAGAAACTTGAAATTTCACTAAGTTATGGAAAATAATGGTTTTTACCCAACTTTGCAAGGCCATAACTTGTGATCCAAGCAACCATTTTTTCCCATCCAAAGCTCAAATGATAGCTCATCTTACATACAACAAGATTGTTCAGCAGAGGTACCCCCAAAAAATGCCTAGATTTTGAGTTATAAGGCCATAAAGTTAGGGTTTCATGAGATTTTGACTTTGACACTTAAAATTTTTTTAGACAGAATTTGTCTCATGTTTTGCCCAACTTTGGAGGTATTTTTCATTATGATCCAAGATGAATCAAGACCAAATGTAAACATCAAAGATGAAGTATGATATACAAGCTTTCCAAAGAGTACAAGAACATCCATTGATTCAATTTGAGAAAGAAGTTATGAGCCTTGCAAAATGTCATTTTCCACCCTGGTTTTCCAAGGCAGATTTAGCAACAACACACGATTTTGTTGTTTTGGTGACTTTGCAAGCCTTGCCACCATGTAAAACAAACATCTAAGATACAATTCACTTGCTATATACAGAGGAATCATAGCATAGGCACCTATAAGTCAAGAACACTATCCTTTGGCATGTGATATGTAAGTTTGCAAATCCAAAACTCCAACTTTGTCATTTAGCATTAATGTAGTGCATTGAGGTGGCATGAATCAGATCATACCAGTCCAAAAGAGTCAAGCCTTATCCAATAATCAAAAAACCTAAAACCTGCAAGTTCAGCTCAAGTCAATGGCTAGAGGAGACTTGGAACACCTAGCCATATCCATTGGGTAAAAGGATGATTCAGCCCCCATTCACTATTCCTTGCAAAACAAACTTCCTCTACTATAAATAGAGGTCATTTCTGGTTGATCAAAACATACCAAAACATAACAACACTTGTTTTCCACCATTTTACTCATCATTCTAAATTTTCAAGTTCATGAGGTGTGAGAATCGAATTTTGCAATAGGGAGCAATTCAACTCAAACCAATGGTCCTAACACCTCACATACATCATATATGAGTGATCCAAACCCTTGAACAACATTTGTAACACCAGATTCATCAAGATCATATCTCACCCCAGGATTCGAGCCCACCAATCCAGAGGTTCTCAATCCCTTCCAAGCATCTCAACACACTCCTTGAGGTCCAAGGAAGCTATCCAGATCATCACTTGGCATCTGTAACACCTCTACATCAAAGTTTGATATCATCTTGCACAGGTAAGCCTCAAGCTCTCAAACTCTATGATCCATGCATCATAAATTTATTTTCAAGTTACCAACATGTTTCTGATAGTTTATAGAGTGTTTCCCCTCAATCAATTGCTATATTCCAATCGTGTATAGAATTTCATGATAGTTTTTGCAAATTCTAGGGTTTCTGTGTTCATGCGTGATAACTCTCTCCGCACTTAAAAGAAATGAAATTAATTTCCACCATCATGTTCCTTGAAAAAAATGAACAAAATCCATGTTTACATCATTTGACTTTATTGCGTAATAAGAGAGACAAGCGAGCTCTTGCAAAACGACCATGGAGGGAGACGCGAGGAAGAAGAAGGAGTCGTTGGCGCCTTTTTTCAAATATTTGAATTTTTTGAATATTTTAATTATTTTGTTAATTATCTTCAAAAATTAATTTCTCTCTCAATTTTAATCATTTTGAAGTGATTTTTTAAAATAAATCCTTCACATATTTAAATATTTTATTCCACAAAAAAAATCAAAAATTTTTTTTATTTAAATTTGTTCAAAACCAAATGAATTTTAAATCATCATGTGAATAAAACCTTATTTTCCAAACCCTAACCATGGTTCATAACTTGCTTTTTGAATTTATTTGATATTTTTCATCATTTTTAATTGTTTTTTTTCCTTTTACAAATGTAAAAAAATAAAATTAGGGTTTCCCTTTTGATTTAATCTTTCAAAACTTCATTTCAAATACACCACGAGCCTCTATTAGAGTGTAAGACCCAACCCTCTTTGTAAATAAACCACTTCATGGGCCTCTGCTATAGTATAAGTCCCACCACGCTTTCAAAAATCACGGTGCGATCACTGTTTTCACAATAATCTTGGGCCTCTGTTAGGAGTGTAAGTCCCATCTTTTTGTACATAACTTTGTTTTAAACAATAATATTTTGCCTCTGATAGAGTGTAAGACCCAACACCTTTCTATATATAGGAAATTTTTTAGCCCTATTCATCTTGGGCTTTGTACAAGATACAAATATACACTTGGGCCCCTATCTATAGTGTAAGATATAACACCTTTTCTTCTCTTCTACTTGAGATCAAATCATCTTCAAATTCAAAATTTTCTTCAATTTCTTCAAAACCCTAATCTAATCTTGAAGAGAATATCTGATCAATCACAATGCACTTGGGCTTCTATCTAGAGAATAAGACCCACCACCTTTTTCAATTCAATACTTGTTTATATACTTGTTCATATGTTTGTATATATACTTGTGCATATCTTGTTAAGATTCTCTTAACATGTAAATCACCCTTAAGTTTATACTAGTTCAAACAATAGGATCCTTTCAGTCAGCAGCAACTTAGTTCAAACAACTAGTTTCCCCTGTACAAAGGAATACATTTAGCCTCCTCTTGGGCTTTATCCAAGCATCATTGCCTCCTCTTGGGTATCATATAATGAATCTCCCCAGAAGATAGCCTTCTCTTGGGCTTTGTTCAATTTGATCAACCATGAAACAGTTCAGTAAAGAGAGGATTATTTCCCAGTGAAACCTCTTCTTTAACCCCTTTTAACCTTGGAACAGTTCAACAAAGAGAGGATTATTTCCTAGTGAAAACTTTCTTGAACTCTTCCTAGACTTGGAAAGTCTTAATCCTTAGCCTCCTATTGGGCTTCATACAAGGACCCTCAGGCTTCCTAGAAGCATCCCTAGCCTCCTCTTGGGCTTCATACAAGTGTAGTGTAACGCCCCAGTTTTTGTGTGTTTTTATTTAATCGAGTCTTTTTTATTATTTTATTATTATTTTATTTTATTGTCGACTTTTATCTGAAAATATGTTATTTTTCAATGTTGTGATATTTTATCGGGTTTTGGGATCGTTTGCGAGATAATTGAGTGTGGGGGTATTTTGGTATTTTCATAATATTTTTCATTAAGATAGTAAGAATAGAAAATAGGGAGAGAAAGAAAAAGAGAAGAAAGAAAAAGGAAAAAAAGAGAAGAAGAAGAGAAATAGCGAGAAAAACTTGGGAAATCAAAGAAATCAACCCCTAGAATCGATTTAATTGGGTAAGGGTTATGTAGGTGTATTTGTGGTTGTTCTTGGATTGATTAGGAAAAATTTAGTAAAACCCATATTATGTAAATTTGATTAGAAGTCGATTAAATGTGTTGGAAACATGTTTTTAGTGTTCAGTATTGTTGGTATATGATAGATACATGTTGTTTTGCATTGTATTGGTAATTTTCTGAGTGTAGGTGAAAAATTGGAGTGTTTTGGTTGAGAAAACGCAGAACAAAGTTCTGCAGAAATTTTTCTGGTTTTTCCAGGTCATACGCGTATGGGGCATGTTCATACGCGTATGGACCTTGGCAATACGCGTAACATGGGCGAGGCATGGGCCAATACGCGTATGGATCTTCAATTTTCTCGGCCATCTGCCCATTTGCGTATGATACGCGTAACGTTTTTGGGCAATACGCGTACGGTTTTGGCACTACGCGTATTGAAATTTTAACGTGGATTTTGGGGAAAAATGGTCTCTGCCCATACGCGTATGGCCTTGGGCAATACGCGTATGGCATGGCGAGGATTTTGGGCAATACGCGTATGGCTCAGGACAATACGCGTATGGCCAGGAGAATGGTAAAATGGGACTTTTCAAAATATCGTTTTCGTTTTTCTTTCGTAACTTGGGTTCCGTTAATCTGATTTTTACATTCTTGGTATCGTTAGAAAGCTATTGAGCTGTACTATGTGATTATGATGATTTGAGAGTCGTTGGCCGATTTAATTATGTTGGGAATTTGGAATAGTGTTGTTTTGTCGACTTTTGTTGTTATAATTGTGTGTAATTGGCGTGTTTCATGCAATGTGTTGTTGATATGGATATGGTATGATTGTGTGCTGTCGTATGGTATAAATGCATTGTTTTGGACTTGAATTGCAAAGCATGAATTATGTTAAGTGAGATGGTTGCATATATGTGTGCATATTAAATGTCATGAGTCATTGTATGCCAAGCATCATGATATGCATTGTTGTGACGTCCTGAGTGACGGTTTGGTTCCAGAGGGAATCTGCTATAACATCGTGCGCCTTAAACATAAGAGGACTTAAAGCGATTTGATATATCGTGTGCCTTAAAAATATAGAGGACCTAAAGCGATGGTTATAGACGATCGTGTGCCCATGTGGGGTGTGAACGATCGGATTGTGCGCCTTATACCGAGAGGACCTAAAGCATTCCATAAACGTCGTGCGCCTTATACCAAGAGGACCTAAAGCGACGGGAGAACATCGTAGGCCCGACGGGGTGTTACTTGAGTGATCCTTAGTAACGAGCGATGATTCCAGCAGAGTTCTTGAGTGAACTAATGATGAGAAATATTGGAAGTCGGTATCGCATGGCATGTGCATAGAGTCGTTGTGTCGGTCTCTGTGCATTTGCATAAATCATAAATATGATTGACTATGTGTGAGAATTGTGAATGGATTAATCATGTGTGGAATTGATGAATTGATATTCTTGGTGATAATTGCATTATGTACGATTAATGTGCATTGGTGTTAGATAAATGAAATATGTGTGATGTTGTGTGGTATTTGGATTCTGTTGTATGTTTGTGGTGAGAAATCTATATGTGCATTTTTGTGTTAATATATAATTATATGCAACTATATTATGATTGTTTTTCTCACCCTTCTGCTGTTTTATAATGCTCTATGAGGCATTGCAGATTAGAGTTGCTGGAGGTATTTTTGTGAAGCCTTGCGTCTTCATTCTTTTGTCGGTCGGCTCTGATATGTGACACCGGGTAGTTAGGGTGGCCGTTTGTGATACTTGTGTATTATGTATATATACCTTTTGGCTTTTGCATGTACCACTTGATGTATGACAAACTTTTCATGATATATATATATATATATATATATATATATATATATATATATATATATATATATATATATATATATAATATTCAGATTTTAGATTTTCCGCTTGTATTCTAAATTCTGAAATGTGGGTGTAAGGAACTGAGTTCCTCTGTTGATTGCTACCCCACTGTTGCATATCTTTATGAGTAGGTGTTGTATGATTGTTTCAATATAATGTGATATTCTCCCAGTCTATGCCATGATAATTTAAATATACTCTGATGAAATTTCGAATTTTCTTTTACTGCTTTAATTATTTGGGGGTATAGATTGGGGGTGTTACATTAAGTGGTATCAGAGCTAGTCCGTGTCGGTTTGTGTCTGTCCTTGTCGGTCTTGGCGTTGGAGTGAGTTGTTTGTTTAACCATAGTTTCTGTTATTGGAAATAAATAGAATATGGCTGGTAAGAATGATGCTGCTTTGGCTGCTGCTATGCAAGCTATGGCTCATGCTGTGCAGGGTGCACCTAATGCTGCAGGTAACGATGAGTTCAGGAAGAACAAACCGCCTGTCTTCAAAGGAAGATATGATTGGAATGGTGCACAGATTTGGCTGAAAGAGATTGAAAGGATTTTCCGAGTAATGGATTGTGCGGAAGATCAGAAGGTGAGATTGGGTACTCACATGTTGCTAGAAGAAGCTGATGATTGGTGGGTTAGTACACGTCATGTGTTGGAAGCTGCCGAAGAGGAAGAAATTACTTGGGAAGTTTTTAGCCGGGAGTTCTTGCGGAGGTATTTTCCTGAAGATGTAAGGGGAAAGAAGGAAATTGAGTTCTTGGAGCTGAAACAAGGTAATATGTCTGTTGTTGATTATACTGCTAAGTTTGTGGAACTTGTGCAGTTTTATCCTCATTATGCTGAAGCGACTGCGGAATTTTCTAAGTTTGTAAAGTTTGAGAATGGCTTGCATCCTGAGATAAAGCAGGCTATTGGATATCAGGGGATTTGGAGGTTTTCTGATTTGGTGGATTGTTGTAGGATTTATGAAGAGGACAGTAAGGCTCGTTCTACACATTACAAGAGTGTGAGCGAGAGGAAAGGGAAGCAACAGTTCCGTGGTGGTCCGTATGTGACACCAGCGGATAAAGGTAAACAAAGGGGTACTTTTGATCGAAGGTCAGGTGGAGGAGGTATGTCTAATTCTCCGAGATGTTTTAAATGTGGTGAGTTGGGGCATCGTCAGTTTGAGTGCAGGAAGGATGTGAGTAAGTGTTCTAATTGTGGAGGTTTAGGACATGTAGCAGCTGAGTGCAAGAGAAAGAATGTGGTTAAGTGTTTTAATTGTGGTGAACCTGGTCATATTAGTACCAAGTGTCAAAAACCGAAGCAAGCTCCAGCTAGTGGGAAGGTATTTTCTTTGGCAGGAACTCAGACTTCAAGTGCAGATCGTCTGATTCGAGGTACTTATTTTATTAATAGTACTCCTTTGATTGCTATTATTGATACTGGAGCGACTCATTCGTTTATTTCGTCTGAGTGGCGAAGCGTTTGAATCTTGTGTTGTCTTTGATGGGTGGTAAGATGGTTATTGATACTCCAGCAATGGGGTCAGTAACTACTTCTTTGGTTTGTCTACGATGTCCTTTGACCATTTATGGTAAAGACTTTGAGATGGATTTGGTGTGTTTGCTGTTAGAGGGTTTAGATGTGGTTCTGGGAATGAATTGGTTGCAATTCAATCGAGTTTATATTGATTGTTATCATAAGCTGGTAAGGTTTCCTTCTCTGGAGGAAGACGAAGACTCGAGTTTCTTATCTACCAAAGAGCTGAAGAGACTTTTGGCGGACGAAGCTCAGTTGTTTGGGTTGTTTGCATCTTTAACTGTGGATAGTCAAGTTTCACTTGATGTGTTTCCTATTGTGTGTGAATTTCCGGAAGTGTTTCCTGAGGATATTTCAGACTTGCCGCCAGAGAGAGAGGTGGAATTTTCTATAGATCTAGTTCCTGGTACTAGACCTGTTTCTATGGCACCTTATCGTATGTCGGCATCTGAGTTGGTTGAGTTAAAGGAACAGTTGAATGAGTTATTAGAGAAGAGGTATGTGAGACCAAGTGTTTTGCCTTGGGGTGCTCCAGTTTTATTGGTGAAAAAGAAGGATGGAAGTATGAGGTTGTGTATTGATTATCTCCAGTTGAATAAGGTGACGATTAAGAATAAGTGTCCTCTTCCAAGGATTGATGATCTGATGGATCAGTTGGTTGGTGCTTGTGTGTTCAGTAAGATTGACTTGAGGTCGGGGTATCATCAGATAAGGGTGAAAGAGGAAGATATCCAGAAGACGACTTTTAGGACACGTTACGGTCATTATGAATATTCTGTGATGCCGTTCGGGGTTTCTAATGCGCCAGGTGTGTTTATGGAATACATGAATCGTATTTTTCACGAGCATCTGGATCGATTTGTCGTTGTGTTTATTGATGACATTTTGATTTATTCTAAGTCTCGGGAGGAGCACGCAGAGCATTTGCGTATTGTTTTGCAGGTTTTGAAGGAAAGGAAGCTTTTTGCCAAATTGTCCAAGTGTGAATTCTGGTTGTCGGAAGTGAGTTTTCTTGGGCACGTAATTTTAGGTAATGGTATTTCTGTGGATCCATCTAAAGTAGAATCAGTTCTACAATGGGAGGCTCCGAGATCTGTTACTGAAATTCGAAGCTTTTTGGGTTTGGCTGGTTATTATTGAAGGTTTATTGAAGGTTTTTCCAAGCTAGCACTTCCTTTGACCCAGTTGACTTGTAAAGGACAAGCATTCATATGGGATATTCGGTGTGAGGAAAGTTTTAATGAGCTAAAGAGAAGATTGACGATAGCTCCGATTTTGATTTTGCTGAATCCTAATGAACCATTTGTGGTTTATTGTGATGCTTCTTTGATTGGTCTAGGTGGTGTTCTGATGCAAGAAGGTAAGGTCGTGGCTTATGCTTCGAGGCAATTGAGAGTGCATGAGAAAAATTATCCTACTCATGATCTTGAGTTAGCGGCTGTGGTTTTTATGTTGAAGATCTGGAGGCATTATCTCTACGGTGCAAGGTTTGAAGTCTTTAGTGATCATAAAAGTTTGAAATATTTGTTTGATCAGAAAGAGCTAAATATGAGGCAACGTAGATGGTTAGAATTTTTGAAGGACTACGACTTTGGCTTGAATTACCATCCTGGTAAAGCTAATGTGGTAGCCGATGCATTGAGCCAAAAATCGTTACATATGTCCGCTTTAATGGTTAAGGAGTGGGAACTTTTGGAATCTTTTAGAGATTTGAGTTTGGTTTGTGAAGTGACGTCGGATAGCGTGAGGCTTGGAATGCTAATGATTACTAATAATTTTCTGATGACGGTTAGTGAGAAGCAAAAGCTGGATGTGAAATTTGTGGATTTGATGTTGTTGGGAGAAAAAGATACAAATAGTGATTTTCAAGTGGATGTTAATGGTGTTTTGAGATTCCGAGGTAGAATTTGTATTTCGGATGATGCGGAGTTGAAAAGGATGATTTTGGAAGAAGGACACCGGAGTAATTTGAGTATACATCCGGGAGCGAACAAGATGTATTAGGATTTGAAGAAGATTTTCTGGTGGTCTGGATTGAAAAGAGATGTGGCTCAATTTGTTTATGCATGTTTGACTTGTCAGAAATCGAAGGTGGAACATCTGAGGCCTAGTGGTTTGTTGCGACCGTTGGATATTCCTGAGTGGAAGTGGGATACCATTTCCATGGATTTTGTGACGGGGTTACCGAATACTCAGCGAGGGCATAATGCTATTTGGGTGATTGTTGATAGGCTGGCTAAATCGGCTCATTTTATTCCGATTGACATCAGTTTTACTTTGGAGAGGTTAGCTGAGATTTACATCAGTGTGATTGTGAAATTACATGGGGTTCCATTGAGTATTGTGTCTGATCTAGATCCTAGATTTACCTCGAGATTTTGGGAAAGTTTGCAGAAGGCTTTGGGTTCTAGATTGAGATTGAGTTCGGCTTATCATCCGCAAACGGATGGTCAGACGGAGAGGACGATTCAGTCGTTGGAAGATTTGTTGAGAGCGTGTGTTTTGGAGCAAGGTGGTGCGTGGGATAGTTATCTTTCTTTGATTGAATTCACGTATAATGACAGTTTCCATTCTAGTATTGGAATGGCACCGTTTGAAGCATTGTATGGACGAAGATGTCGGACACCATTGTGTTGGCACGAATCTGGTGAGAGAACGGTGGTTGGACCGGAGTTGGTACAGCAGACGACGGAGAAAGTGAAGTTTATTCGTGAGAAAATGAAGGCTTCTCAGAGTAGACAAAAGAGTTATCATGATCAGAGACGGAAAGATCTTGAGTTTCAAGAGGGTGATCATGTATTTTTGAGGGTTACGCCGGTAACGAGTGTGGGTCGTGCAATGAAATCGAAGAAACTTACTTCTCGGTTTATTGGTCCTTACTAGATATCCGCGAGAGTGGGTGTTGTGGCTTATAGGGTGGCGTTGCCGCCGAATCTGTCGAATTTGCACGATGTGTTTCATGTTTCACAGCTTTGGAAGTATGTTCCAGATCTGTCACATGTGATTCCGATGGATGAGGTTGAGGTAAGGGAGAACCTTACTGTCGAGGCATTACCAGTTAGGATTTTGGATCGCGAGGTGAAGCGGTTGAGAGGCAAGGATATTGCACTTGTGAAGGTGGCGTGGGGAGGCGCTGCTGAGGGCAATTTGACTTGGGAGTTGGAGAGTCGGATGCGGGAGTCGTATCCAGAGTTATTCGCCTCAGGTATATTTTCGAGGACGAAAATTTCTAAGTGGGGGAGAGTTGTAACGCCCCAGTTTTTGTGTGTTTTTATTTAATCGAGTCTTTTTGATTATTTTATTATTATTTTATTTTATTGTCGACTTTTATCTGAAAATATGTTATTTTTCAATGTTGTGATATTTTATCGGGTTTTGGGATCGTTTGCGAGATAATTGAGTGTGGGGGTATTTTGGTCTTTTCATAATATTTTTCATTAAGATAGTAAGAATAGAAAATAGGAAGAGAAAGAAAAAGAGAAGAAAGAAAAAGGAAAGAAAAGAGAAGAAGAAGAGAAATAGTGAGAAAAACTTGGGAAATCAAAGAAATCAACCCCTAGAATCGATTTAATCGGGTAAGGGTGTGAAACTCAATTATTGTATGATTGTGTATGATTATGTAGGTGTATTTGTGGTTGTTCTTGGATTGATTAGGAAAAATTTAGTAAAACCCATATGTAATACCCCAAATTTTGACCACTAAAGTTTCCCATCATTGTGCAAATCATCACCACAATATGGAGGTGCCTTTATGCTTCATCAGTCTCCCCAAAGATGGGTGAGCATTGACTGCAATCAAAAATAGGGTTTCAAGCCCTCTCTGAGCTTTAGACAAAGGCTCAATCAAGAAATGACTTGATTTTCAACTTGTCTAATCTCTCAAACATCCTCAAAGGATCAAAAGGACTCCCACTTCAAGGATTAAGCACAAGGTTGCTCCCTTCTAGGTGGATCAAGCCTCAAGATCGCCAGTGTCACCAAATTAGGGTTTTGATCACCCAGGGCCTCCAGATGAAAAGTTTCATCTGGGCACAAGCCATTGATCCAAAACATAACCTAATATACTTCATGGAACCTCATGAACCCATGCATCAAGTCAATTTTGTCTCAAGGGATGCATTCATCAAAAATCAGGAATTAGGGTTTCTTGACCTAATTCACCCCTAAGTTGACTTTTGGGACAAATCATGAGCCAAGACCTCAAGAGATGATTTGAGGGTCTCTAATATACCATATTGATCCATTTGGGACAATGTATTGATCCAAGAAGCTTGAGCAACAAGTCTCAATTCCATCTGCACCACAATTAGGGTTTTAAGGGAAAAGTCAACTATAACTTTGACTTTTGACCAAGACATGCTCCCAAACCCTAATACATGATTGAATATACCCTATGACACCCATGGAACATGTCCATCAAGTTTGATTTAGGTCAAGGACATGATTTCCTGAAGAATTGCACAGTTTGGAATTCATCTGATAAAAAGTCAATTGTGCACAAAAGTCAACTTTGACTTTTTGAGATTTTTCACCAAAATGGATTTTTAACCCTAAAATGATGTTAAGGTATGATTTGAATCATCATTCATCAATAAAAATCAAGATAAGTGAGATAACTTGTAAAAGGGGTAACCATAAAACTTAGAAATTTTTCTAAGTTAAAAATAAAGTGGCAAGGGTACCAACTTTGAAGGACCATAACTCCTAAACCACAAGGCCATTTTTTCTCATCCAAAGATGGATTTGTAGCCCTCATTATCACCTACAAAAACTTCAACTACAAGTCATTCCAATTCATTAAGGATTTTGAGTTATGGAGTGATCAAAGTGGCTGAAAAGTGAAAATGTCACTTTTTCCAACACTTAGTGAAATTTTCACTAAGTCAGATTCTGCCTCACTTTTTGCCAAATGTAGGGGGATTTTTCACTTGGAATCAAAAGAGATCAAAACCAAACTTGTTCAAACAGTTGTTGTATCATGTAAGAGCTTTCCAAAATGGCCAAGAACATTGCCAAATTCAACTTACACCATGAGATATGACATTGGCAAGTTGCCTTGCTAAAATCTGTCAAGGCAAGGCAGAATTTGCAACTTTGGTCGATTTGCCAAAATCAGCCAAATTCAATTGCTCCTATCCACTTGGACACCTCAGAGGATTGAATCTAAAGGGGACAATCACTGAGCCAAGCCTCCAAAGTCCATGGAACAAGAAATAGCATGTTGAACCTAGAATGGCCAAAATAGGGACAAGACTTCAAATTTGGAATGAGGCATTCAATGGAACCATCAAGGTGGCATGGACTGAGCCATTCTCATCTGAAATCAGTCAAAACTTATCCAAGACCAAGGGAACCAAAGCTCTGTGCCCTAACCTCTAGTCAATGGCTAGAGGAGACTTGGATTTTCATTTGCCAACATTGGCCAAACCTACTTACCAGCTTCCATGCACTATTCCTTGCAAAACAAACTTGCTCTACTATAAATAGAGCTCAATTATGGTCAGTTTGAGTACACCAAAGCCATCAAACAGATGCTTTCCTCAAAATCTCTTCTTTCACTCCAATTTTGCCTTCTAAGGCAAGTCACTATTGGGTTTTGAGTTTGAGAGCAATTCCAATCAAACCAATCACTCACACACCTCACATACATCACATATGAGCTGATCAAACACTTAGATTACTTCTGAAACATCAATTTCACAAAATCACCAGCTGGTTGCTCAAGGTTTTAACCAAAGTGCAGCTGAGGTACCACAAAATGATCCAGCCAATTTCAATCAAGTCTAACCATCCAAACACAATCCATAGGGTGTAGGGAAGCTGTTCAGATCATGACAACTCATCTGTAACACATCCAGATCAAAAATCACTTCGAACTTGCTGTCACGGCCTAGAGGTAAGCACATGCTTGGTCATCTCTCAATCTATGCATATTTCCTCGCACAATAATTTGGCCATATGTTCATAATCATGCATGGAATGTTTTCCCTCAATTAATTGCATTGTTTGAATCGTGTATCAAAAATCCTAGCCTTCATGCAGAAATTAGGGTTCTTGAGGTCTCTTCGTGATTTCTTGTTGTATGTTTAATTTAAATGAAATTAAAGTGCATAGACATGATCGTGAGGTTGAGACGAGCATAATGATATGTGGATTGCATGATATGATTACGTATTCATGGAGATTGGATAGAAAATGAAAATATGAGAAACCAAGAACACGCGCGTGTTCTTCAGCTTGTTCTTGGCGCCATTTTTAGAAATTCAAATATTTGAATTTTGTGATTTTTGTTTAATTGATTCAAAAATTAATTTCTCTCTGAGTTTTAATGATTTTGAGTTGATTCTTTTTTTAATAATTCACAAAAATGTTAAAATATTTTATTTTATCAAAAAATCCCAAAAATATTATTTATTTCATATAATTGATATTTTTGTAAAGAATTAATATTTTGATTGTTTTTGGCATTTTAAATATTTGTTCTACATTGATTTTGCAACTTTTAATGCTTTCTAATTATTTTGTAGGTCAATACTTAATTTTTGAAGCATTAATCCAAGATCACAATTTGTTTTCCATGTGTTAAATAATTTTTGATCATTTTAATTGAATTTTTATTCAATTAAATACATTTTGAAAACAAATTAGGGTTTTGGATTAATTCAACCCTCATAAATCATTTTCAAAACACCTTGGGCCTCTTGAGAGAGTGTAAGACCCATCCCCCCTTGTACAAAAACTTTTTAGGCCTCATTCATTGTATAAGTCCCTCCGTACAAGTAAACGGCGCGATCGTCGCCTTTTCAAAATAACCCTTGGGCCTCTCCTTGAGTTATAAGACCCGTTCAAAACACTTTGGGCCTCTATTAGAGTGTAAGACCTAATCCCCTTTTAACCAAAATCTTGGGCCTCACTTATTGTATAAGTCCCTCCGCGTTAAAAGAAAACCTCGGCGCGATCGCCATTTTTAAACGAAAAATCATTTGGGCCTACCCTTGTGTTATAAGCCCCACTCTTTTTCCTTTAAACCTTTTTGGGCCTCTTGAGAGAGTGTAAGACCCATCCCTTTGTACAGAAAACCATTTTGGGCCCCAGTCACTTGTATAAGTCCCTCTGTACAAAGTCAAACAGTGCGCTCACTGATAAAACCCTGGGCCTCTCCTTGAGCTGTAAGCCCCAAATCTTTCTTTTTCAAAGCACTTTCTCCTTTGATTTTGAATATACTGTTGTTTTCAATCTTTCTTTGTTGAACAACTAACCAAACAGCATGGAAGCACTACAACCGAGTAAGTGGTTATCGCTTTCGTTTACTGCTTTCATATTATAAACTGTATTGTGGGGCTGCTCACTGTAAGTCTCCTTTCATAAACTCATATCTACTGTGTAATAATAGTATAGATATTTCGAGTTTCCCCGGCAACTACGTCTAGAACTAGGTGAAGCCGTTTCGTTTATTCATAGAAATAGACGCCTAGATCCCCAATAGGAGCACCAGATACAGTATTCTCTTCGGTTGTCCTCCTTAGGAATCGTCAAGAAGCTCTACTCCCCAAGATGAATGTATTCTCCATGAATGGCATCTTTGAGTTTCTTCCAAATTCTCGAACTTTCCTGACTTGATCTATTCCTTGTGGATATCTTGCCTTGAATGTCTCGGGGTTTGGGTACCCACTACGGTCATAATCTTGGACCTTAACTAAGGAACCCTCTTTAAAAGCTAAAAGTCGTTGGATAGTAAACCTCGCACGTTTACCAGTGGTTTTTATCTTTAAAAGAGTTATCTCTCCTAATGGAAAGGAGATGATAGACCCACGGGCTTCTTAAAAGCATCGGCCTCCTCTTGGGCATTATTCAAGGACCCACAGGCTTCCTAAAAGCAACCCCGCCTCCTCTTGGGCATTATTCAAGGACCCTACGGCTTCTTAGAAGTATTCACAGCCTCCTCTTAGGCTTCGTATAATGATCTCTTCCTCCGGGAATGATAGCCTCCTCTTGGGCTTCGTACAAGGACCCGTCGGCTTCTTAAAAGTTTCCAGCCTCCTCTTGGGCTTCGTACAAATTGTCCCGACGACCTCCTAGAGGTATAGGAACAGAACTTAGTCATTTGCATAGAACAGTCCTTTCATAGAGTCTACTACTGTTTCTCAAAGCGTAGTACAAAAGATAAAACTCTAGACACGGACAGTCTAACTTCCTTGAGTCTCAAAGACATTCTCAAGTACTCTTCAAAAATAGGAAGGAAACCCGCAGACTCGGACAGTCTCAATACCCTTTGGATTTCTCGTTTCCTCAAAGAGAAGGAGATATCCCTGATCCTCAAATCAAATCCCTGAGTACAGTGTTGCTCATATAAGAACTGATTTTCTTTTTTATAATCAGTATATTGGATCTGTCACTCAACTGAAACAGTTACAATAGCCTCCATCTCGGGCTTTGTACGAGATACCAAAATTCTCCCCAGGGGAGTCAAACAACGTTTAGCCTCTCTCTCGGGCTTTATACGAGACACATAAGAGACTCCCTCGTTGAGTCAATTACCCCTTTCGCCTCCATCTCGGGCTTCGTACGAGATACAAAGACTCTCTTGTTGAGTCAAACATTTTTAGCCTCCCCTTAGGCTTTGTATAAGAAAACCACTGGTTGATCCAATCAACCTTTTAGCATCAAAGCTGTGCCTCGTTCACAGTACACAAACATCAACAACTCCTTTCCCTTCATCTAATCGCTGTAAGCGGCAAGCCTCTGGATCATCTACATCCATGCCACTGTCCCTCTTTTAGCATGAAAAATTCCTAAGGAAAGATAGCATTGCTCTACACTGAGTTAAAGTCTTCTCCTTCAGGTTAAAACCTTTTCTTCAGAAATTATGGCATTGCTCGGATCCGCGTATCCCAGTTAAAGTAATTCTCCTTCTCCCCTCTTTAGAGATGACAAATTCTCTCTAAAGCCGAGGTCTTTCAGCTTCACGTCTTGGGCTTTGAACAAGACACAAATAGACTTTTCAGCTTCACATCTTGGGCTTTGAACAAGATACAAACCACCTTTCGCTTCACGTCTTGGGCTTTGAACAAGACACCAAAACACCCATTTCCTCCCATAGAATAGGAGGAACTACGAACGCTCTGATTTCCCTGTTTCGGTAAACGGGAATACGTAGGCATAAGATCGAAAGAAAAGATCTTAGCGAGCGCAATCAACAAAAAATCCAAATCCCGTATCTCCATCAATCAAAAGTAGTAATTCAAAAGCATCAGTCCTAACATCCTAATCCTTGTTCCCCGCTAGAAAGTCCTAGAAAGAAAGAAAACCGTATTGGCGAAAATACAAATAACCAATACAAGGCCCCCCCACATTGATAGCATTCGTAACCTAACAGACCGCTGTTTAAACTCAGTATGCAAGCAGGGTTAATTGGAGACATCTATTTCCCTTCCTTATTCAGCTCACAATAGGATAAAAAATGAATCGACCTGTAGTTTAAAGCTCAAACCGCAGAGAGCGACCAGCGCTTAAGAACCGCGTCCAAAATCGACCGCTACAGAAAAAATGGCGCCCACCGTGGGGCTCAAAAATTCTTTCTTAAACATGTAAGGTGAAAACCTTGGACAAACCTTTTTTCTCTTCACTTATGTGAATACCACAGATTGGGGCTTCCGCCGGGGAACCCATTTCTGTCAGGAACTTAGGAATCATAGCTTTATAAGTCTAGGATGATTAGGACAAATATATATACTGCTTTTCCTAATTGCTATACGTGTTTATTTTTTCTGCTACTGGGAATGCGTGTGATGCCGCATGTGTTGAGAATGAGTATACACTTAAGATAAGTGATGGCGACGGGGTCGACCATCAACCTCAGTGGAGGCTGACCAACGCAACCCATTCACTCTTCTAGCCAATGGGCCGGTTGTTAAGTCTGAGAAGCTGAGGAGCCAAACCCTTTCGTAGTGCGGAAACTATAAGAAATAGTTGTTACGCGATACTACCCTCATTTGAGGCTAGTGATCTATTCTCGGTGAATGGCACTTACTCTAAAATTGTTGTCTTGCTTTCCTGGGAGGAGCTGATGATAATGAGTACAGGTACAAAAAATCACCATAGTATAAACCTTTGGGGATGGGTAGAGCCTTGACTTCATGACAACGACCCTTTGACCCCATGTTTTTTCTATGTTTTTGTGTGCTGCATTCATGCATCCATTTAATAAAACATTAAAACATTCAAAAAACTTCTCTTCTAGTCTCTCTATTTTTCAAATTAAACTAAGACTGTGATTGCAAATATCAGAGAAAAAGATTGCATTAATGGATTTTGGTAGAAGGAGAACTCACCAGTATACCTTCAAGGTTCCAAAGCTAGAGGATTTGAGAAAGTTAGCGAGGATGATCGTTAACCCAGAGGCTTTCAGAGCCAAGCACGGTGGTTTGCTACCACTGTTAAGAGTCCATGTGATTAAGGGGATCATGGACGCGCTCATTCAGTTCTACGATCCGGTTTATCATTGTTTCACATTCCCGGATTACCAGCTATCACCAACGCTGGAGGAGTATTCTCATCTGACTGATTTACATATCACTGATCGAGCTTCATTTTCTGGACTGGAAGAAATTCCAAAGAATCAGACTATTGCAATAGCAATTCATTTGGACGAGTCTGAGGTCAGGACTCACATGACCACTAAGGGTGGCATCCAAGGTTTGCCAGCCCAGTTCTTGACAAAGAAAGCCCTGTACTTCGCTAGTATAGGGAACATGACTGCTTTTGAAAGCATCTTTGTCTTGCTCACCTACGGGTTATTTTTGTTTCCTAACATCAATAACTTCGTCGATATCAACGCTATTAAGGTTTTTCTCATTGGAAACCCTGTGCCGACTTTGCTCGCAGATGCGTATCATTCTGTACACTTGGGAAATTTGTACAGCGGAGGGGAGATCACATGCTGTGTACCTTTGCTCTATAAATGGTTTATCTCTCACTTGCCCAAGTCTGCTACTTTTTGGGATTGCAAGAGTGTCTTACGTTGGTCGTAGAAGATCATGTCTCTCACCAATTCTGATATAGATTGGTGTAATAGGATTTATGAGGGAATCAGAATCATTGACTGTTGTGGAAACTTCCCCAGCGTACCCCTCATAGGAACTAAAAGAGGAATCAACTATCATCCGACATTGGTTCTTCGTCAATTTGGATACCCGATGAGACACATCCCACTGGGTGTTCATCTGGAAGGTCTTTTCTTCAAAGAAGGAGAAAGTGACAGAGCACTAAAGATGGAAATAGTGCAATCTTGGAAACATGTTCATAAGAAAGGACGAGAGTCTCTGGGAAAACCAGACTGTGTCTCGGTGGAGCCTTATCTCCATTGGGTACAAACTAGAGCTCTCAAGCTAAAGATGCCTTATCCTCGTTACGGAATTCTTCCACCGAGGGAAATTGTCATGTACTTCATGATGGAAACTGAAAAGCTTCAGGTTACTCTCAACAAAGTTCAAAAGGAAAGAAGATCTTGGAAGAACAAGTACCGCACCCTCGATGTAGAGTGTATCCAAATACAGCAACTACTAAAAGAGAAAGATGCTCTAATTGAAATTTTGGAGCAGCATGCTGTAGAGAATCAAGATGACCAAAGGAATTTGCTCGCTCCTTTCACCTTGCAAAGGAATGACAACCCGACAACGGCCCAAGCGCCCCGGTCAAAGAAGAGGACTCGGGACCCATTAGTTTAGGTTTCTGTTTCTGCACTTTGTAATCTACTGTATTTCCATTTCTGTAATCCTTTGAATTCAATAAAAAGGGGTTTCCCCACCGTTTGATATTTGCAATCTAATTGTCGAAGTTTATTTTGATTAAACCAAAAAAACAACAATTAATATAATCATTGCATTCATCATTCTCACATCGCGTATTCTTCTTCCTTACGAATCTCACGTTTGTGTCTCGGTTCTAGAGTCAAACTGTCTCATTCATACAATACTCGGGCCAATCGTCAGAAAAAGATGGATGATCTTGAGGAAGAAAACAGAGAGTTGAAAGAAGAGAACGACGCTCTGAGAGAGGATATGAGAAAGCTTCGTAACAACATGCAAGCCATGGCAGAAGCTCAGCTATAAATAACTGTGATCTCAGAGATCACCTCAACGCCCATCATAGAAAAGTATGATCCTAGGTATCAGATGTCGAAAGATCGTCCGTGGGGCATGCCTGTTAACTATATCCCGGAAGGATATGTTCCGCCGATCACTAAAGATCAGGGAATCGCAACAGAAGCCGCTGGGCCTGAAGGTTACAAACTTCGGGAAAGCGAAGATGCCAGGGGCATACTCAAGACTCCTGAAGGTTACAAACTTCGGGAGGCGCCAAGACTTACTGCCGTAGTCACGGTACCACCCCCTGTGGTGCACACTGTCCCAGAAGGACAGATTCCACAGACACCTTCTGGTAAGAAGGAAACTATGTTTGACAGAATGGATGAATTCCAGGAGCAGTTCTTGGAAATGCAGAAAGAGCTGCAAGCCATTCGCGGTCAGGATCTATTTGGAAAGGACGCCGCAGACCTCTGCTTGGTCCCAAATGTGAAAGTCCCGCACAAGTTCCAAGTGCCCGACTTTGAAAAATACAAGGGTAACTCTTGCCCTCAGAGCCATCTGGTGATGTACGCTCGGCGGATGTCAGCTCAGACGGAGAATCAGGACCTGCTGATTCACTACTTCCAGGATAGTTTAACCGGTGCCGCACTCAAATGGTACATAGGTTTAAACCATACTACGATCAGTACATTCAGAGATCTTGGTACTGCCTTCGTCCAACAATACAAGTACAATTTGGACATGGCACCCGACAGAGATCAACTCAGATCAATGTCGCAAAAGGACAAAGAAACCTTTAAGGAGTATGCTCAAAGGTGGCGTGAAATTTCCGCTCAAATTTGTCCACCTCTTGAGGAAAAAGAGATGACAAAAATCTTCTTAAAGACCTTAAGCTCATTTTACTATGACAGAATGGTTGCCAGTGCGCCCAGTGATTTCACCGAAATGGTCGGCATGGGTGTATGTCTTGAGGAAGCCGTCCGAGAAGGACGTTTGGTAAAAGACACTAGATCAACGAGCGGTACTAAAAAATACGGTAGTGCTCTCCCTAAGAAAAAAGAGCAAGATATTGGGAATATCTCTCTCAGAAAGCAAAGGCGACGTTATCAGTCAGTAGCAGTTGTAACTCCTGCTATCGGCCCCGCGCCTGTTCCTATGTATCAACCTCAGGTTGTGCAGAGCCAACCTGACCAACAAAGGACACAACAGCCTCTTCAGCAGGCTCGTCCTCCATATAACAACAACCGTACAACACGGCCACCAGGATTTGATCCTATACCCGTATCGTACGCTGAATTGTTTCCGTTACTGCTAGCCAAGGGGCACATTCAGACTAAGTCTCCTCTTACAGTTCCGGAAAATCTGCCTTTTTGGTTTAAGGCAGATCAAACATGCCTTTATCATCAAGGAGATTCAGGGCATAACATTGAGACTTGTCTCAATTTCAAATCCGACGTGCAAAAGCTTGTTAGGAGCGGGCTCTTATCTTTCAAAGATACGAATCCTAATGTTCTTACGAACCCGCTGCCTCAACATGAGAAAGCTGCAGTCAATCTGATTGAGAAAGAGACTAACAATGTCTATCAAATTCACGATGTACTCTTGTTGAAAACCAATCTGGTCAAGATGCATTGTAGACAGAGTGGATATGGCCATGTGCCACCTCATAACTATCACCAGTGTGATATCTGCTCTAAAGATAACCAAGGATGTTCGGTAGTGCAATCAGCTCTATAGGAACAGATGGATCCAAGAGCACCGAGTTCGTGGAGTTAACATGGTCTATACGAACTCCAACGTCATTCAAAACCACGACATCCGTGCGATGAATGTCAGCTTGGTGGCGATGCACTCAAGGCAAAGCCAGTATCATAATCTGCCGCGGCACGATTACAGTTCCTATCTGATTTGCTCGGTAAACAAACAGGGATGCTCTTTCATACAAGAGGCCCTCCAGTGTCAGATGGATCTTGGATGGATCCAAGAATACCATGATAGGAACTCCTATCAAATCAACATGGTTCAGATCTTCGATATCCGCGTAATGAATACCAACCTGGTAGAGTTACATGCTGAGCAGGTCTGACTTAGATTCTTAATATCACATGACTATCAAAATTGTAAAGCGGGTTGCGAAAACGATCGAGGTTGTACCCTTGTCCAGGAGGCACTTCAGCACTTGTTAAATCACTGGTGGATGCCAATCTACATGGATGAAGATACTCAGCAGATTAGCGTCAGTAACAGGAATCCTACTCGTCGTCAAAGTCAGGATGTCCGATCAATGGAAGGTAACCTAGTGAGGTTACATTGTATTCAAAGTGGGCGTGGCCAGGTGCCTCCACACAACTATGACAGTTGTAGGGTCTGTTTGGAAAGTAACCAAGGGTGTTACCTTGTGAGAGCAGCTCTTCAGGGTCAGGTCGATCATGGAGAAATTCGTCCATATCCAGGTTCTGGACCCATCAACTAGACGTCGAACTACCTTGCCGATCAAGTTGAGGATGTTGTCACAATCTCTGGTCATCATAGGACCAGGGATGTTTTTGCCATCATTCCTCTACTTGACGAATCTAAAGTTCCCAACCAGGAATGGATCGAGATTACTTATGATGGTCAGAAAAATCAAAAGGTTCCCATAGTCATCTATCTACCGGGGCCACTACCGTATGAGTCAGCTAAGGCAATCCCTTACAAATACGGTGCAACAATAATCGAGAATGGAAAGGAAATTCCATTACCCTCCATCGTGAATATTGTAGACATCAGTCGTGTAACACGGAGCGGTCGAATCTTCAACCGAGGGGTTGGAGAATCCAACAAAGAAAAGGAACTTCAGGCAGAAATTCCTGATCTGCCAGTCGGTCAATCTAGTAATCCCGACTTTTCAAAAGACAACGATGAGATGCTGAAGCTCATCCAAAGGAGTGAATATAACATTGTTGATCAACTGTTACAGACTCCTTCAAAGATCTCGGTATTATCACTGTTACTCAGTTCAGAAGCACACAGAGAGGCTCTACAGAAAGTCTTGGAGCAAGCCTTTGTGGAACAGGATGTAACAATCAGACAATTCGATAGCATTGTCTCTAACATCACTTCCTGCAATAATTTGGGATTTAGTGATGAAGAATTACCTGAAGAGGGTTGCCGTCATAACATGGCGCTCAACATTATAGTTAACTGCCAGGGCGATGCTTTAGCCAACGTACTGGTAGACACAGGGCCAGCCCTGAATGTTATGCCGAAGTCCACTTTGATGCAATTATCATTCAAGGGCCCTCCGATGAGAGTCAGCGAGGTCGTCGTCAAAGCATTCAACGGATCCAAAAAACAGTTATCGACGAAGTTGATCTTCCCATAACTATTGGTCCTCACACTTTCCAAGTCACTTTCCAGTTCATGGACATCCGGGCAACATACAGTTGTTTATTAGGAAGACCTTGGATACATCAGGCTGGAGCGGTTACTTCGACCCTCCACCAAAAGCTAAAGTTCGTCAAGAACGATCAACTTGTCACGGTTTGTGGGGAACAAGCCTTGCTTGTGAGTAACCTATCATCATCTACTGGTATAGAACCCGAAGAGGTTATTGGAACTCAGTTCCAAGCACTATCGGTGATCAAGGACAATCAGTTCAAAGAAGGAACTTCAATTTCTTCATACAACGATGCTATCAAAGTAGTCGAGAGTACCGATACAACAGGATGGGGACGGCTTGTCATTCCTATTGACAATAAAACAAAGAAGGGTCTTGGTTTTTCTGCAACCTGTACCCGGACAGCTGCCAACGATGAAAGTCTTCATCCCCTTCAAAACTTCTTCCACAGTGGAGGTTTTCTTCACCCAGTGTCTCAGACAGTTCATGCTATCAATGAGGAAGATCCCTCTGACACGGATGAAGAATGGAAGTCCTATCTTAACAAGGACGGTTATATGTCTCAGGAAGAGGTGCCTATGCCTTTTTGCTTTCCTACAGAAAGTCTGAGATTTATACCAAGATCAGATGTCGAAATGATCTACGGAGATTGTGATCCAGAAGGATGTCGTGCTCCGCCAAATTCATTAGAGGAGGACACTCTGATGAAAGACAACTTTGACCACAATTACTATTGCCCGATGGATGGCCTACCAATGTGGCAGCCTTACCCAGGAAATTTGGGGCAAGAGAGTCAGCCGAACAATGAAACTCAGCTGAGCGTTGTAACGCCCCGATTCCAATTATTCCCATTTTGTTGAGTCTTTTATTTAAATTGAGTGATAATTATTTTATTTGTGAAATTGGTGTGTGAATATGCTATCTTGACATGTTGTGTTATTTTGCCGTTTTTGAGAGTTTTTTAGACTCTTCTCAATTAATGATAAATTAGAAATTAAGTGGAATTAGAATTTGTGAGAAAAATGAATTAATTGATTGTTTGGAAAATGAGAGAAAGAAATAGAAAAGAAAGAAATAGAAAGAAAAGATATAGAAAGGAAAAATAGAAGGAAAAATAGTAAGAAAAGGGAATTAGAGAAAAGAAGAAGAGAAAGAAAGAGGAGGAAGAGAAAAGAAGAGGAAAAGAGGAAAACTAGGAAAATTCATCAAGATCAATCACAGAGCAAGTTGGAATCCGGGTAAGGGTATGAAATCTTGTTATCTTAGCAATGTGTATGATTATGTATGATTGTATTGTCGATTTTGTTGATTTTCATGAGTTTTGGGGTATAAACCCATTTGTGTAGAAAATGGTAGAAATCGATGTTTTTGCGGATAGAAATCGATATAATTTGTGTTGTATAATCTCCATATGTTTATGAATCATTGCTATGAATTGTTTTGCTATTGGAAGTGATTTGGGGGAGAAAATGGAGATTTTGGGGGTTTTGGAACAGTGAAAACGAAGCAGAATTTCTGCTTCTGGTGCAGAGCGTCGGGCGAAAGGCCCAGAGCGCCGGGCGGTTCGAGCCTTCGCCGGGCGAAATTGAGAGGCGCGAGGGTGCCAAGCTACTGGTTTGGTTCAGGTTTGGGAGAATTTCCTTTGCCCCTTCTTCGCCGGGCAAAGCGAAGGCGAAAATGAAGCGTCGCCGGGCGAAACTTTCCTGTCGCCGGGCGCTTTTGATTTTTTTCATATAATTTTCTTTTCTTTTAAAATTCATAATTCTCGAGCCGTAACTCCGATTTAGGCGTTCTTTATATCGTTGGAAAGCCATTGAGCTGTACATTGTGATTATGATGGTGTGGAAAATGTTGGCCGATTTTATTATGTCAGAAAGTCGGGAATAGTGCTATGTAGCGACTTTTACCGTTTTGACTGTGTGTTTGAATGCGAATCGTACAATAGTGCATTGATGTGAATGTATATAGATTCTATGTGATTGTATGAGATGAATGCATGAATATATTATGAATATGTATGCATTTCAAGAATGTCTTGTGTCATTTTGCATGTGAGGCATCATGAAATACATTCTTGTGTTGAGCGATTCTAATGAGAATCCGTGGTAACATCGTGTGCCTATGTGAGGTGTGAGCGATGGTTACGAACGATTGTGTGCCTATGTGAGGTGTGAGCAATCGGATCGTGTGCCCGCGTGTGGGGTGTGAGCGATCGGATCGTGTGCCCGCGTGTGGGGTGTGAGCGATCCATAAACATTGTGTGCCCATGTGGGGTGTGAGCAATGGGTGAACATCGTAGGCCCGACGGGGAGTTACTTTGGTAACGAGCGATGGTTCTAGTAGAAGTTCCTGAGTGAACTGGAGATGATTGAGTCGGTACCGCATTGCATTTGCATAGAGTCGTGAGTCGGTCTCTATGATTTGCATTTATCATCTTTATAATGATGTGTTGTTGAGTAAACATAATTGTGTATGTTTATGTGGAATGATTAGGAATTATGAAATTATGCATGATGAATATACTTGGTTGATATATATATATATACATTGTGATGTATACGGGTGAGTTTGGGTGAATTGTGGTGAGAATGTGGAATATGGGTATTTTTATGCTAAGATATATATATAATTCTAGGCATTGTTATTATGATAATATTTCTCACCCTTCTACTGTTTTATAATGCTCTATGAGGCATTGCAGAGTAGGTATGCTGGAGGTCTTTTTGTGGAGCGTGTCTTCATTCTTTTGGTCGGTTGGCTCTGATATGTAGCACCGGGTAGCTAGGATGTATATTATTCTTTTGTGATACATTTGTACATGTATCTTGTGGATAAATGTTGATGTAAACATGAATTATGTTGGTGGATAATACTTGGTGAAGTATATATCCCTGTATATATGTTCGAATGTGGTTTAATGTTTAGATTTTCCGCTTTTATTCTAAATATTGAAATGTGGGTGTAAGGACAAAGTTCCTCTGTTGCAAAGTTACCCCACTGTTGCATATCAACGTTTTGAGCAGGTGTTGTATGTTGTAAAATTGTGTATGATGTGACATGCCTCTTCTATGCCATGTTATAATTATACTCTGACGAAATTTTTAATATGTGCCTAATGATTATTTGATTATGTTGGGGGTATAGAAAGGGGGTGTTACATTAAGTGGTATCAGAGCCAGAGTTGAGTCAGTTGTGTCTGTCTTGTTGTCGTATTATTTGAATTGTTGTTTAACCTTGTTGTTATTTTTGGGAATTATTAGAATATGGCTAGTAGAAATGACAATGCGATGGCTGCTGCTTTGGAAGCAATGGCTAGGGCGGTGCAAGGTGCGCCGAATGTGAATGCTAATGACGAGTTCAGGAAGAATCAACCACCGGTTTTCAAAGGAAGATTTGATCCCGATGGTGCTCAACTTTGGTTGAAAGAGATTGAAAGGATCTTTAGAGTCATGGACTGTGCGGAAGAGAATAAAGTGAGGCTTGGGTCTCACATGCTGAAGGAAGAAGCCGACGATTGGTGGGTCGGTATGCGTGAAGTTCTTGAGGTGGATGACGAAGAAGTAACTTGGGATTTATTTCGTACTGAGTTCTTAAGGAAGTATTACCCTGAAAGTGTGAAAGGGAAGAAGGAGATGGAGTTCCTTGAATTGAAACAAGGTAGTATGTCAGTGGTAGACTATACTGCTAAATTTGTGGAGTTGGTTCAATTCCATCCTCATTATGCTGCGATTACTGCTGAGTTCTCAAAGTGTATTAAATATGAGAATGGTTTGCGTCCTGAGATTAAACAGGCTGTGGGATATCAAAGGATAAGAAGGTTTTCGGACTTGACGGAATGTTGTAGAATCTTCGAGGAAGATAGCAAGGCTCGTTCTACACATTATAAAAGTTTGAATGAGAGGAAGGGAAAGCAACAAGCTAGAAGTGGACCGTATGTGACACCCGCTGATAAGGGCAAGCATAGGGGAAACTTTGAGAAGAGATTTGGAGGAGGAGGTTCCGGTCCCATTAAGTGTTATAAGTGTGATGAAATAGGTCATAAATCATTTGAGTGTGGGAAGACTGTGGTGAAATGTTCTAACTGTGGGGGCCTTGGGCATATTGCTACAGATTGTAGAAGGAATATGGTGAAGTGCTATAATTGTGGAGAAGTTGGTCACATTAGTACTAAGTGTACTAAGCCGAAACAAGCTCAAGCGGGCGGAAAGGTGTTTGCACTGGCGGGGACTCAAACTACTAGTGCAGACCGTTTGATTAAAGGTACATGCTTTATTAATAGTACGCCTTTAGTTGCTATTATTGATACGGGAGCGACTCATTCGTTTGTTTCGTCTGAGTGCGCGAAGCGTTTGAATCTTGTGTTGTCTCTGATGGATGGTAAGATGGTTATTGATACTCCAGCAATGGGGTCAGTAACTACTTCGCTGGTTTGTTTAAGTTGTCCTTTGACCATTTATGGTAAAGACTTCGAGGTGGATTTAGTGTGTTTGCCGTTGGAAGGTTTAGACGTAATCTTGGGTATGAACTGGTTGCGATTTAATCGAGTTCATATAGATTGCTATCACAAGTTAGTAAGGTTTCCTTCTTTGGAAGATGATGAATTAGAGAGTTTCCTCTCCACTAAAGAATTGAAGAAACTTTTAGCGGACGAAGCTCAATTGTTCGGTTTGTTTGCATCATTGTCTGTGGATAGTCAAGTGTCCCTTGATGTGTTTCCTGTTGTTTGTGATTTTCCTGAGGTGTTTCCTGAGGACATTAAGGATGTACCGCCGGAAAGAGAAGTTGAGTTTTCTATTGATCTAGTTCCGGGTACTAGACCGATTTCGATGGCACTGTATCGTATGTCGGCATCGGAGTTGGTAGAATTGAAGAAGCAATTGAATGACTTGTTGGACAAGAGATTTGTAAGGCCAAGTGTTTCTCCTTGGGGTGCTCCGGTATTGTTGGTAAAGAAAAAGGATGGGAGTATGCGGTTATGCATTGATTATCGACAATTGAACAAGGTGACAATTAAGAACAAGTATCCGCTTCCAAGGATCGATGATTTGATGGGCCAATTGGTTGGTGCGCGCGTGTTTAGCAAGATTGATTTGAGATCGGGATATCACCAGATTTGTGTGAAAGAAGAGGATATTCGAAAGATGGCCTTTAGGACACGGTATGGCCATTACGAATATTCCGTGATGCCATTCGGGTTTCTAATGCGTCGGGTGTGTTCATGGAATACATGAATCGTATCTTTCATGAACAGTTAGATCATTTTGTGGTTGTGTTCATCGATGATATTTTGATTTATTCTAAGTCTCAAGAGGAGCATGAAGAGCATTTGAGAATTGTGTTGCAAATCTTGAAAGAGAAACAATTGTATGCTAAGTTGTCAAAATGTGAATTTTGGTTGTCGGAAGTAAGTTTCCTCGGACATGTTATTTCCGGTAGTGGTATTAGTGTTGATCCATCCAAGATTGATGCGGTGACGCAATGGGAGGCTCCTAGATCGGTTACGGAGATTCGAAGCTTTTTAGGATTGGCGGGTTATTATCGGAGGTTTATTGAGGGATTCTCGAAGTTGGCACTTCCGTTAACGCAATTGACTTGTAAGGAAAAGGCTTTCATTTGGGATATTCATTGTGAAGAGAGTTTCAATGAGTTAAAAAGAAGATTGACAACGGCTCCGATCTTGATTTTGCCTAATCCTAATGAACCATTTGTTGTGTATTGTGATGCTTCCTTGGTTGGTTTAGGTGGTGTTTTGATGCAAGATGGAAAAGTTGTGGCTTATGCTTCAAGACAATTGAGAGTGCATGAAAAGAATTATCCTACGCATGACTTGGAGTTGGCGGCCGTGGTGTTCGTTTTGAAAATTTGGAGGCATTATCTTTATGGGGCGAGATTTGAAGTTTTTAGCGATCACAAGAGCTTGAAATATTTATTTGATCAAAAAGAATTGAACATGAGACAAAGGAGGTGGTTAGAGCTTTTGAAGGATTATGATTTTAGTTTGAATTACCATCCGGGTAAGGCAAACGTGGTGGCCGATGCTTTGAGTCGGAAGTCGTTGCATATGTCCGCATTGATGATGAGAGAATGGGAAATTTTGGAGAATTTTAGAGACTTGAGTTTGGTTTGTGAAATGACGCCGAGAAGTGTGAGACTTGGTATGCTACATGTTACAAATGATTTTCTTGCAACCGTGTGTGAAAAGCAACAGTTGGACTTGAAGTTTGTTGATTTGATAATGAATGAAAATGAGGATTTCAAGGTTGATAACTTTGGAGTTTTGAGATTTCATGGTCGTATCTGTATTCCCGATGATGCGGAGTTGAAAAATATGATATTGGAAGAAGGACACCGAAGTAACTTAAGTATTCATCCGGGGGCGAATAAAATGTATCAAGATTTGAAGAAACTCTTTTAGTGGTCCGGATTAAAGAGAGATGTGGCTCAATTTGTGTATGCGTGCTTAACTTGTCAAAAGTCGAAGGTAGAACATCAAAAGCCTAGTGGATTGATGCAACCGTTGGACATTCCGGAGTGGAAATGGGATAGTATATCGATGGATTTTGTCACGGGATTGCCGAATACGCAAAGAGGACATAATGCTATTTGGGTAATTGTTGATAGGCTTACTAAATCTGCTCATTTCATTCCAATTGATATTAGTTATCCTTTGGAGAGGTTAGCTGAGATTTATGTTCTTGTGGTTGTGAAGCTACATGGAGTTCCTAAGAGTATTGTATCGGATAGAGATCCTAGATTCACATCGAGGTTTTGGGAGAGTTTACAAAAGGCATTGGGTTCTAAGCTAAGATTGAGTTCGGCCTATCATCCGCAAACGGATGGTCAAACCGAGAGGACAATTCAATCGTTGGAGGATTTGTTGCGTGCTTGTGTGCTCGAGCAAGGTGGTGCTTGGGATAGTTATTTGGCGTTGATTGAATTCACTTACAATAATAGTTTTCATTCAAGTATAGGTATGGCACCATTTGAGGCTTTATATGGTCGGAGATGTCGAACACCTTTGTGTTGGCATGAAACAGGTGAGAGGACGGTAGTTGGACCGGAGATGGTACAACAAACGACGGAGAAAGTGAAGTTAATCCGTGAGAAGATGAAAGCTTCTCAAAGTAGACAAAAGAGTTATCATGACAAGAGGAGAAAAGATCTTGAGTTTCAAGAAGGCGACCATGTGTTTTTGAGAGTTACACCGGTTACGGGTGTGGGTCGTGCTTTGAAGTCAAAGAAGTTGACTTCTCGTTTTATTGGTCCGTATCAGATTTCTGCACGAGTTGGTGCTGTGGCTTACCGTGTGGCGTTGCCTCCGAATCTTTCTAATTTGCATGATGTATTCCATATTTCGCAACTTCGGAAGTATGTTCCGGATCCGTCACATGTTATTCCTATGGACGAGGTTGAAGTGATAACCTTACGGTGGAAGCTTTGCCGATTAGGATTCTGGATCGTGAAGTTAAGAAGCTCAGAGGCAAGGATATTGCGCTTGTAAAGGTAGCGTAGGGAGGTGCTGCAGAAGGCAATGTGACTTGGGAACTAGAGAGTAGGATGCGAGAGTCGTATCCGGAGTTGTTTAGATCAGGTAATATTTTCGAGGACGAAAATTTCTAAAAGTAGGGGAGAGTTGTAACGCCCCGATTCCAATTATTCCCATTTTGTTGAGTCTTTTATTTAAATTGAGTGATAATTATTTTATTTGTGAAATTGGTGTGTGAATATGCTATCTTGACATGTTGTGTTATTTTGCCATTTTTTAGAGTTTTCGGGGAAATTAGAATGGAGAGTATTTTAGACTTTTCTCAATTAATGATAAATTAGAAATTAAGTGGAATTAGAATTTGTGAGAAAAATGAATTAATTGATTGTTTGGAAAATGAGAGAAAGAAATAGAAAAGAAATAAATAGAAAGAAAAGATATAGAAAGGAAAAATAGAAGGAAAAATAGTAAGAAAAGGGAATTAGAGAAAAGAAGAAGAGAAAGAAAGAGGAGGAAGAGAAAAGAAGAGGAAAAGAGGAAAACTAGGAAAATTCATCAAGATCAATCACAGAGCAAGTTGGAATCCGAGTAAGGGTGTGAAATCTTGTTATCTTAGCAATGTGTATGATTATGTATGATTGTATTGTTGATTTTGTTGATTTTCATGAGTTTTGGGGTATAAACCCATTTGTGTAGAAAATGGTAGAAATCGATGTTTTTGCGGATAGAAATCGATATAATTTGTGTTGTATAATCTCCATATGTTTATGAATCATTGCTATGAATTGTTTTGCTGTTGGAAGTGATTTGGGGGAGAAAATGGAGATTTTTGGGGTTTTGGAACAGTGAAAACGAAGCAGAATTTCTGCTTCTAGTGCAGAGCGTCGGGCGAAAGGCCCAGAGCGCCGGGCGGTTCGAGCCTTCGCCGGGAGAAATTGAGAGGCGCGAGGGTGCCAAGCTACTGGTTTGGTTCAGGTTTGGGAGAATTTCCTTCGCCTCTTCTTCGCCGGGCGAAGCGAAGGCGAAAATGAAGCGTCGCCGGGCGAAACTTTCCTGTCGCCGGGCGCTTTTGTTTTTTTTCATATAATTTTCTTTTCTTTTAAAATTCATAATTCTCGAGCCGTAACTCCGATTTAGGCGTTCTTTATATCGTTGGAAAGCCATTGAGCTGTACATTGTGATTATGATGGTGTGGAAAATGTTGACCGATTTTATTATGTCGGAAAGTCGGGAATAGTGCTATGTAGCGACTTTTACCGTTTTGACTGTGTGTTTGAATGCGAATCGTACAATAGTGCATTGATGTGAATGTATATAGATTGTATGTGATTGTATGAGATGAATGCATGAATATATTGTGAATATGTATGCATTTCAAGAATGTCTTGTGTCATTTTGCATGTGAGGCATCATGAAATACATTCTTGTGTTGAGCGATTCTAAAGAGAATCCGTGGTAACATCGTGTGCCTATGTGAGGTGTGAACGATGGTTACGAACGATTGTGTGCCTATGTGAGGTGTGAGCAATCGGATCGTGTGCCCGCGTGTGGGGTGTGAGCGATCCATAAACATTGTGTGCCCATGTGGGGTGTGAGCAATGGGTGAACATCGTAGGCCCGACGGGGAGTTACTTTGGTAACGAGCGATGGTTCCAGTAGAAGTTCCTGAGTGAACTGGAGATGATTGAGTCGGTACCGCATTGCATTTGCATAGAGTCGTGAGTCGGTCTCTATGATTTGCATTTATCATCTTTATAATGATGTGTTGTTGAGTAAACATAATTGTGTATGTTTATGTGGAATGATTGGGAATTATGAAATTATGCATGATGAATATACTTGGTTGATATATATATATATACATTGTGATGTATACGGGTGAGTTTGGGTGAATTGTGGTGAGAATGTGGAATATGGGTATTTTTATGCTAAGATATATATATAATTCTAGGCATTGTTATTATGATAATATTTCTCACCCTTCTGCTGTTTTATAATGCTCTATGAGGCATTGCAGAGTAGGTATGCTGGAGGTCTTTTTGTGGAGCGTGTCTTCATTCTTTTGGTCGGTTGGCTCTGATATGTAGCACCGGGTAGCTAGGATGTATATTATTCTTTTGTGATACATTTGTACATGTATCTTGTGGATAAATGTTGATGTAAACATGAATTATGTTGGTGGATAATACTTGGTGAAGTATATATCCCTGTATATATGTTCGAATGTGGTTTAATGTTTAGATTTTCCGCTTTTATTCTAAATATTGAAATGTGGGTGTAAGGACAAAGTTCCTCTGTTGCAAAGTTACCCCACTGTTGCATATCAACGTTTTGAGCAGGTGTTGTATGTTGTAAAATTGTGTATGATGTGACATGCCTCTTCTATGCCATGTTATAATTATACTCTGACGAAATTTTTAATATGTGCCTAAATGATTATTTGATTATGTTGGGGGTATAGAAAGGGGGTGTTACAAGCGTCATTGAACAAAATACCTATGTCCCCACCATGTCATGGGATCAACACTCAGGTCATTCGGAAATTACTCAACATGACGATGAATTCGCAACGTTTGCAGGACTAGAATTCATCAATTATGCTTTTCCCGAGGTCAACATCATCGAGAGGGATGACTTCTCCAGTTCCAAAGAAGTTTGGGACACTCTGGGACAACCAAGTGGAAAATACGACTTTATGGTCAAGTACACTACTCCCGAAAGCTCTCGTATCAAGCTCGAAGATATCCAGCCAACTGGATGGGGAGATACAGCTGAGAGCACCAATGCTATGCAAAATGCAACAGAGGAATCCTCCTACGACAATTCTGCCTGGGAAACAGATTCCAATGATCCTGCTCCACCAGAAATCAGCGTCATTTCTGAAGACAAATCAAGGAAGGTGCCAGACTTTGTGATTCACCGAGGAGTTCGCCGCCAATGGGTTGCTGTCGATGTTCCGAAGGTCGTTCGCCAGTCAAAGTAATTGCCATCTTTAACCTTTCACCCTGCCCAGGTGAAATGGATGTTTTGATAGGGCTCGCTTTCTGTAAATTTCCCTCTTCGCTTTGCCCAAAGCGACAGAGTTTTGTTTTATAGGGCTATAGTTTCAAGAGTCGACTTGTTCATTAATAAAATAACGTCGTTCTGTAATTTCCGCATTAATTGCTGTTTTCTCTTCTTGCTTTTTCAAAAAATGGTAATCCTAAAAAAAAAACATTCAATAATAAAAGCAAGTAGTAAAATAAATACACTGCACACACTTGCATTTTCTCTATCTCTTCTAAACACGAATCATCACGTCATGCAGATTACTTGTTTTAAACCCAGTTGAAACATACGATCCGATGCCTTCTCCCAACTTTGAGTTCCCGGTATTCGAGGCTGAAGAAGAAGTTGACGACCAAATTCCAGAAGAGATCTCCCGACTACACAGACAAGAGGAAAGGTCCATTGAACCTCACAAAGAGCCGTTGGAAACGGTAAACTTGGGTTCAGAAAAAGAGAGAAAAGAAATCAGGATTGGAGCATTGCTCAGTCCAACTACCAGAGAAGATCTGATAAAGCTTCTCAAAGAATTCCCCGATGTGTTCGCTTGGTCCTATCAGGATATGTCAGGGTTGGATACCAGCATCGTGGAACATCACTTACCGTTAAGATCAGAATGTCCGCCAGTAAAGCAAAGGTTGAGACGGACTCACCCGGACATGGCCATCAAAATCAAAGAGGAGGTACAGAAACAGATTGACGCGGGTTTCCTTGCTACATCTGAATATCCTCAATCGTTAGCCAACATCGTACCCGTTCCCAAAAAGGTTGGAAAGGTTAGAATGTGTGTCGATTACAGAGATCTGAACAGGGCAAGTCCAAAGGACGACTTTCCTTTACCACACATTGACATGTTGGTTGACAGCACAGCAAAGTTCATAGTATTCTCCTTCATGGATGGATTCTCGGGCTATAACCAGATCAAAATGGCGCCGAAAGACATGGAGAAAACTTCGTTCATTACCCCATGGGGTACCTTTTGTTACAAGGTAATGCCGTTCGGTTTGAAAAACGCCGGGGCAACCTATCAAAGGGCCATGACTACTCTGTTTCATGACATGATACACAAGGAAATCGAAGTGTATGTCGATGATATGATTGCAAAATCAAGAACAGAGGATGAGCACGTTGAACATCTGCCAAAATTGTTCGAACATCTAAGAAAATTCAAGCTCCGCTTGAATCCTAACAAGTGCACCTTCGGTGTCCGTTCAGGGAAACTACTAGGGTTCATCGTCAGCCAGAAAGGGATTGAAGTTGATCCTGACAAGGTCAAGGCCATTCAAGAAATGCCTTCTCCGAAAACTGAAAAACAAGTCAGAGGATTCCTGGGACGTTTGAACTACATCTCCAGATTCATATTCCTTATGACCGCGACGTGTGCGCCGATTTTCAAATTACTCAAAAAGAATCAGGATTGCGTTTGGTCAGATGATTGCCAAACCGCCTTCGACAGTATCAAGGAATATCTGTTGAATCCTCCGATTCTATCACCTCCAGTGGAAGGAAGACCACTGATCATTTACCTCACAGTCCTAGAGGACTCAATGGGATGTGTACTTGGCCAACAAGACGAAACTAAACGGAAAGAGTCTGCCATTTACTATCTAAGCAAGAAATTCACCGACTGCGAGACTCGGTACACAATGCTTGAGAAAACTTGTTGCGCTTTGGCTTGGGCAACCAAACGTCTTCGCCAGTACATGATTCGTCATACTACTTGGTTGGTCTCCGAAATGGATCCAATCAAGTACGTTTTCGAAAAACCTGCTCTCACGGGAAGGATTGCCCGTTGGCAGATGTTACTATCAGAATATGACATAGAGTACCATGCTCAAAAAGTCGTTAAAGGAAGTATTTTAGCCGGTCATTTGGCTCATCAACCGATTGGCGATCAAGAATCAATCGGGTTTGACTTCCCAGACGAAGATGTCATGTATCTAAAGATGAAAGATTGCGATGAACCGCTACCCAGTGAAGGGCTAGAACCAGGTTCCCAGTGGGGACTTATCTTTGACGGAGCAGTCAATCATTATGGAAACGGAATTGGGGCAATCATTGTTACCCCTCAGGGTTCCCACATTCCTTTCACTGCCAGACTTACGTTCAAATGTACGAACAACGAGGCCGAATACGAAGCATGTATCATGGGTCTCGAAGAAGCGATTGATTTAAGGATCAAAAACTTGGACATATACGGTGACTCAGCCTTGGTTATTAACCAGATAAAAGGAGATTGGAACACATACCAATCAGGATTAATTCCTTACAAAGACTATGCAAGAAGGTTGTTACCCTTCTTCAACAGAGTCGACTTTCATCACATCCCTCGTGATGAGAATCACATGGCTGACGCATTAGCCACTCTCTCTTCCATGATTAGTGTAGGTCGATGGAATGACATACCTAAGATCGACATCATGCGCCTTGAATGGCCCGCTTACATCTTCACAATTGAAGCAGTCATAGACGACAGACCTTGGTATCACGATATCAAATGCTTCCTTCAGAAACAAGAGTACCCATCTGGGGCACTCAGAAAAGACAGGAAAACCCTCAGAAGATTGGCTGGAAACTTCTTCCTGAGCGGTGACACTCTTTATAAGAGAAATTTTGACATGGTTCTGCTCCGATGTGTCGACAGACCAGAAGCAGACATGCTCATGAAAGAAATTCATGAAGGATCCTTTGGCACTCATGCCAATGGACACACAATGGCGAGAAAAATCCTAAGAGCAGGGTACTATTGGTTGACCATGGAATCCGACTGCTACAAGTACATGAGGAGGTGTCACAAGTGTCAGATATACTCCGACAAAATTCATGTACCGCCATCACATCTCAAAGTTCTTTCTTCCCTGTGGCCTTTTTCCATATGGGGAATCGACATGATTGGCATGATTGAGCCCAAGGCTTCAAACGGACATCGGTTCATCCTTGTAGCCATTGACTATTTCACCAAGTGGGTCGAAACAGCGTCATTCGCCAATGTAACCCGACAAGTGGTGGTCCGATTTATCAAAAACAATATCATCTGCCGTTATGGTGTTCCAAACGAGATCATTACTGATAATGGATCTAACTTGAACAATAAGATGATGAAAGAGTTGTGTGCAGAGTTCAAGATCGAACACCATAACTCATCTCCATACTGACCCAAGATGAACGGAGCGGTAGAAGCGACTAACAAGAACATCAAGAAGATTGTTCAAAAGATGGTTGTAACCTATAAAGATTGGCACGAAATGCTACCCTTTGCTCTTCACGGTTATCGAACATCTATCCGCACTTCAACAGGGGCAACCCCTTTCTCTCTAGTATATGGCATGGAAGCAGTGCTCCCCATAGAAGTAGAGATCTCATCAATCCGGGTATTGATGGAAGCTAAGCTTACCGAAGCTGAATGGTGTCAAAATCGACACGACGAACTGAACCTGATCGAAGAGAAGCAAATCACGGCACTATGCCACGGTCAGTTGTGCCAACAGAGAATGAAAAGGGCGTTTGACAAAATGGTCTGACCTCGTGCCTTCAGAAAAGAAGACCTCGTGCTCAAGAAGATACAATCATTTCTCACTGATTCTCGGGGCAAATGGACCCCAAATTATGATGGCCCCTATGTGGTCATGAAAGCTTTCTCAGGCGGCGCCTTGAGACTTGCAACCATGGACGGAGAGGAATTTGCCTACCCCACGAATGTTGATGTAGTCAAGAAATACTTCGCCTAAAACTAAAAAATTAAAAAAATAAAAAAATAAAAAATAAAAAACGTCTCGGTAGATTGAAAACCCGAAAGGGCGGTCCAGGCAAAAGTTAGAGACATGAAAAAAATCATCCCGATGGATTGGAAATCTCATAGTACAATCCAGGCAAAAGTTAGGGATAATGGCAAGTAACTATGTTCAACAGAGGCAAGTCCCTCAGCAGCAACAATAGTTGCATCATCCATTGGAGGAAATCTCCAGTCAAAGGTCATCTTCGACAGAAGCTCAGGATGTCCCGAACTCAAAGTTGGTAGAAGGATAGTGGTCGTTATGTTTCAACGTAGCCCTTTTCCCTGTAAATTACCATTTTCTAACATTGTATATGCTCTTTGGAATCACGCGTTTGGCTGATCTCCATCTTATCAATAAAATTTGAGCCCTTGTGCTTGTGTTTGTAATTCTTTACTTGTTTTAGCTTTACAGAACGACGTTGTTTAAACTTAATCAGCGATTCTTGAAATAAAACAAAAAAATAAATTTACTTGTAAAACTTTTTCTGCTTTTAAATTAAAGATGGCATTTCTTTTGACTGTTGAACATCAGAAGAACATCGATCCCTTCTCCCGAAGTAAGCGAACTTCAAAGTGCAGAATCAAGGTACTCCTTCTAGACCAGTACTCCTGAATGAAGGATCAATAATGTCAGAGACCATGTTTCGTCTGACATCCTCGGCCGAGTTCTCATCTCCTAAGCCCGATTAACATAGCTCCCAACGGGACTATCTCTCCTAGGCAAGGTGGAATTGCTATTTTGAATCAACGGTACTTCTTCGCCCCGCGATGGCCGAGTATCTAATTGTGTTCATCCATTAGTCTGTATGTCGCGTCTGTTTTGTCAGCATATACATACATACATCATGCATTTTTTATTTGCATTCACATTTCATATTGCATCACTATCACTCTAGTCGGTCTTGTCCCCTAGTGGTAGAAGTCCTCTCAATCGAGTTGTCAGTTCTTGCCTCGTCAGGAAATACTGTGTCTGAACAACCTCACTTCCAGTTTAATTCTGGAAAGAAGTTGGTCCTTGACCACTTTGATAACTTGAACCTCTGAAAAGCCAGAGAAAACTTTCAATAAACATCACTCTTCGCCATTGAAGATGATATCCTTACTTTCCCGGATTAAGGAAAATCCACAGAGAAAGCCTCGTGATCAGAGATTCGGCAGCACGCCAGTTTTGCTCCGAAAAACCACTGATGAGAAGGTCATTGGCACCTCAAAATTGGATCCCATCATATGGCATTTCTCCGGGAAGATCCCGAGAAAAGTATGATGTAATCCCAAACGAAAACAATCTCTCAAGAGACTCGCTTTCCCCAGTAGAATCGACAAATGGCGTCTCCAAAACAGAGAAGTTTGTGTACCTCTACAATTCAGACGAATGGGTTCCCCAGCAAGTCTGACATCAAAACTTTTTCCACTCAAATGGCATCTCTCCAGGAAAATTCGGCGAGAAGTTTGAGGAAAATCGCTACGCATAGCGTCCCTTGTCAGTAAAGTTTATTGACAAAAGAAACTAAGACCAGTTCCTTGGTAGGAAACCAGGATCGAGGGGAAGTTTAAATCAGAAACTAAGACCAGTTCCTTGGTAGGAAACCAGGATCGAGGGGAAGTTTAAATCAGAAACTAAGACCAGTTCCTTGGTAGGAAACCAGGATCGAGGGGAAGTTTAAATCAGAAACTAAGACCAGTTCCTTGGTAGGAAACCAAGAACGAGGGGAAGTTGACAAAAGAAAACTGAGACCAGCTCCTTGGCTGAAGACCAGGATCGAGGGGAAGTTTACCTTTTCTAAGCATCATCGCTTAGCTAAAGAAGATGAATGCATAAGCTACCATTCATAACCACCATCAAAATTTCAGATATTCCGATATTTAATCCTCTTGCACCCCGAATGCCCAAATCCCTTCGTCATTCACACCTTCGGGTCCAAGAAGATTAAATAGGGGCATCTGTAATACCCCAAATTTTGACCACTAAAGTTTCCCATCATTGTGCAAATCATCACCACAATATGGAGGTGCCTTTATGCTTCATCAATCTCCCCAAAGATGGGTGAGCATTGACTGCAATCAAAATTAGGGTTTCAAGCCCTCTCTGAGCTTTAGACAAAGGCTCAATCAAGAAATGACTTGATTTTCAACTTTTCTAATCTCTCAAACATCCTCAAAGGATCAAAAGGACTCCCACTTCAAGGATTAAGCACAAGGTTGCCCCCTTCTAGGTGGATCAAGCCTCAAGATCGCCAGTGTCACCAAATTAGGGTTTTGATCACCCAGGGCCTCCAGATGAAAAGTTTCATCTGGCCACAAGCCATTGATCCAAAACATAACCTAATATACTTCATGGAACCTCATGAACCCATGCATCAAGTCAATTTTGTCTCAAGGGATGCATTCATCAAAAATCAGGAATTAGGGTTTCTTGACCTAATTCACCCCTAAGTTGACTTTTGGGACAAATCATGAGCCAAGACCTCAAGAGATGATTTGAGGGTCTCTAATATACCATATTGATCCATTTGGGACAATGTATTGATCCAAGAAGCTTGAGTAACAAGTCTCAATTCCATCTGCACCACAATTAGGGTTTTAAGGGAAAAGTCAACTGTAACTTTGACTTTTGACCAAGACATGCTCCCAATCCCTAATACATGATTGAATATACCCTATGACACCCATGGAACATGTCCATCAAGTTTGATTTAGGTCAAGGACATGATTTCCTGAAGAATTGCACAGTTTGGAATTCATCTGATAAAAAGTCAACTGTGCACAAAAGTCAACTTTGACTTTTTGAGAATTTTCACCAAAATGGATTTTTAACCCTAAAATGATGTTAATGTATGATTTGAATCATCATTCATCAAGAAAAATCAAGAAAAGTGAGATAACTTGTAAAAGGGGTAACCATAAAACTTAGAAATTTTTCTAAGTTAAAAATAAAGTGGCAAGGGTACCAATTTTGAAGGACCATAACTCCTAAACCACAAGGCCATTTTTTCTCATCCAAAGATGGATTTGTAGCCCTCATTATAACCTACAAAAACTTCAACTACAAGTCATTCCAATTCATTAAGGATTTTGAGTTATGGAGTGATCAAAGTGGCTGAAAAGTGAAAATGTCACTTTTTCCAACACTTAGTGAAATTTTCACTAAGTCAGATTCTGCCTCACTTTTTGCCAAATGTAGGGGGATTTTTCACTTGGAATCAAAAGAGATCAAAACCAAACTTGTTCAAACAGTTGTTGTATCATGTAAGAGCTTTCCAAAATGGCCAAGAACATTGCCAAATTCAACTTACACCATGAGATATGACATTGGCAAGTTGCCTTGCTAAAATCTGTCAAGGCAAGGCAGAATTTGCAACTTTGGTCGATTTGCCAAAATCAGCCAAATTCAATTGCTCCTATCCACTTGGACACCTCAAAGGATTGAATCTAAAGGGGACAATCACTGAGCCAAGCCTCCAAAGCCCATGGAACAAGAAATAGCATGTTGAACCTAGAATGGCCAAAATAGGGACAAGACTTCAAATTTGGAATGAGGCATTCAATGGAACCATCAAGGTGGCATGGACTGAGCCATTCTCATCTGAAATCAGTCAAGACTTATCCAAGACCAAGGAAACCAAAGCTCTGTGCCCTAACCTCTAGTCAATGGCTAGAGGAGACTTGGATTTTCATTTGCCAACATTGGCCAAACCTACTTACCAGCTGCCATGCACTATTCCTTGCAAAACAAACTTGCTCTACTATAAATAGAGCTCAATTATGGTCAGTTTGAGTACACCAAAGCCATCAAACAGATGCTTTCCTCAAAATCTCTTCTTTCACTCCAATTTTGCCTTCTAAGGCAAGTCACTATCGGGTTTTGAGTTTGAGAGCAATTCCAATCAAACCAATCACTCACACACCTCACATACATCACATATGAGCTGATCAAACACTTAGATTACTTCTGAAACATCAATTTCACAAAATCACCAGCTGGTTGCTCAAGGTTTTAACCAAAGTACAGCTGAGGTACCACAAAATGATCCAGCCAATTTCAATCAAGTCTAACCATCCAAACACAATCCATAGGGTGTAGGGAAGCTGTTCAGATCATCACAACTCATCTATAACACCTCCAGATCAAAAATCACTTTGAACTTGCTGTCACGGCCTAGAGGTAAGCACATGCTTGGTCATCTCTCAATCTATGCATATTTCCTTGCACAATAATTTGGCCATATGTTCATAATCATGCATGGAATGTTTTCCCTCAATTAATTGCATTGTTTGAATCGTGTATCAAAAATCCTAGCTTCATGCAGAAATTAGGGTTCTTGAGGTCTCTTCGTGATTTCTTGTTGTATGTTTAATTTAAATGAAATTAAAGTGCATAGACATGATCGTGAGGTTGAGACGAGCATAATGATATGTGGATTGCATGATATGATTACGTATTCATGGAGATTGGATAGAAAATGCAAATCTGAGAAACCAAGAACACGCGCGTGTTCTTCAGCTTGTTCTTGGCGCCATTTTTAGAAATTCAAATATTTGAATTTTGTGATTTTTGTTTAATTGATTCAAAAATTAATTTCTCTCTGAGTTTTAATGATTTTGAGTTGATTCTTTTTTTTAATAATTCACAAAAATGTTAAAATATTTTATTTTATCAAAAATCCCAAAAATATTATTTATTTCATATAATTGATATTTTTGTAAAGAATTAATATTTTGATTGTTTTTGGCATTTTAAATATTTTTTCTACATTGATTTTGCAACTTTTAATGCTTTCTAATTATTTTGTAGGTCAATACTTAATTTTTGAAGCATTAATCCAAGATCACAATTTGTTTTCCATGTGTTAAACAATTTTTGATCATTTTAATTGAATTTTTATTCAATTAAATACATTTTGAAAACAAATTAGGGTTTTGGATTAATTCAACCCTCATAAATCATTTTCAAAACACCTTGGGCCTCTTGAGAGAGTGTAAGACCCATCCCCCCTTGTACAAAAACTTTTTGGGCCTCATTCATTGTATAAGTCCCTCCGTACAAGTAAACGGCGCAATCGTCGCCTTTTCAAAATAACCCTTGGGCCTCTCCTTGAGCTATAACACCCGTTCAAAACACTTTGGGCCTCTATTAGAGTGTAAGACCCAATCCCCTTTTAACCAAAATCTTGGGTCTCACTTATTGTATAAGTCCCTCCGCGTTAAAAGAAAACCTCGGTGCGATCGCCATTTTTAAACGAAAAATCATTTGGGCCTACCCTTGTGTTATAAGCCCCACTCTTTTTCCTTTAAACCTTTTTGGGCCTCTTGAGAGAGTGTAAGACCCATCCCTTTGTACAGAAAACCATTTTGGGCCCTAGTCACTTGTATAAGTCCCTCTGTACAAAGTCAAACAGTGCGCTCACTGATAAAACCCTGGGCCTCTCCTTGAGCTGTAAGCCCCAAATCTTTCTTTTTCAAAGCACTTTCTCCTTTGATTTTGAATATACTGTTGTTTTCAATCTTTCTTTGTTGAACAACTAACCAAACAACATGGAAGCACTACAACCGAGTAAGTGGTTATCGCTTTCGTTTACAGCTTTCATATTATAAACTGTATTGTGGGGCTGCTCACTGTAAGTCTCCTTTCATAAACTCATATCTACTGTGTAATAATAGTATAGATATTTCGAGTTTCCCCGGCAACTACGTCTAGAACTAGGTGAAGCCGTTTCGTTTATTCGTAGAAATAGACGCCTAGATCCCCAATAGGAGCACCAGATACAGTCTTCTCTTCGACTGTCCTCCTTAGGAATCGTCAAGAAGCTCTACTCCCCAAGATGAATGTATTCTCCGTGAATGGCATCTTTGAGTTTCTTCCAAATTCTCGAACTTTCCTGACTTGATCTATTCCTTGTGGATAGCTTGCCTTGAATGTCTCGGGGTTTGGGTACCCACTACGGTCATAATCTTGGACCTTAACTAAGGAACCCTCTTTAAAAGCTAAAAGTCACTGGATAGTAAACCTCGCACGTTTACCAGTGGTTTTTATCTTTAAAAGAGTTATCTCTCTTAATGGAAAGGAGATGATAGACCCACGGGCTTCTTAAAAGCATCGGCCTCCTCTTGGGCATTGTTCAAGGACCCACAGGCTTCCTAAAAGCAACCCCGCCTCCTCTTGGGCATTATTCAAGGACCCTACGGCTTCTTAGAAGTATTCACAGCCTCCTCTTAGGCTTCGTATAATGATCTCTTCCTCCGGGAATGATAGCCTCCTCTTGGGCTTCGTACAAGGACCCGTCGGCTTCTTAAAAGTTTCCAGCCTCCTCTTGGGCTTCGTACAAATTGTCCCGACGACCTCCTAGAGGTATAGGAACAGAACTTAGTCATCTGCATAGAACAGTCCTTTCATAGAGTCTACTACTGTTTCTCAAAGCGTAGTACAAAAGATAAAACTCTAGACACGGACAGTCTAACTTCCTTGAGTCTCAAAGACATTCTCAAGTACTCTTCAAAAATAGGAAGGAAACCCGCAGACTCGGACAGTCTCAATACCCTTTGGATTTCCCGTTTCCTCAAAGAGAAGGAGATATCCCTGATCCTCAAATCAAATCCCTGAGTACAGTGTTGCTCATATAAGAACTGATTTTCTTTTTTAAAATCAGTATATTGGATCTGTCACTCAACTGAAACAGTTACAATAGCCTCCATCTCGGGCTTTGTACGAGATACCAAAATTCTCCCCAAGGGAGTCAAACAACGTTTAGCCTCTCTCTCGGGCTTTATACGAGACACATAAGAGACTCCCTCGTTGAGTCAATTACCCCTTTCGCCTCCATCTCGGGCTTCGTACGAGATACAAAGACTCTCTTGTTGAGTCAAACATTTTTAGCCTCCTCTTAGGCTTTGTATAAGAAAACCACTGGTTGATCCAATCAACCTTTTAGCATCAAAGTTGTGCCTCGTTCACAGTACACAAACATCAACAACTCCTTTCCCTTCATCTAATCGCTGTAAGCGGCAAGCCTCTGGATCATCTACATCCATGCCACTGTCCCTCTTTTAGCATGAGAAATTCCTAAGGAAAGATAGCATTGCTCTACACTGAGTTAAAGTCTTCTCCTTCAAGTTAAAACCTTTTCTTCGGAAATTATGGCATTGCTCGAATCCGCGTATCCCAGTTAAAGTAATTCTCCTTCTCCCCTCTTTAGAAATGACAAATTCTCTCTAAAGCCGAGGTCTTTCAGCTTCACGTCTTGGGCTTTGAACAAGACACAAATAGACTTTTCAGCTTCACATCTTGGGCTTTGAACAAGATACAAACCACCTTTCGCTTCACGTCTTGGGCTTTGAACAAGACACCAAAACACCCATTTCCTCCCATAGAATAGGAGGAACTACGAACGCTCTGATTTCCCTATTTCGGTAAACGGAAATACGTAGGCATAAGATCGAAAGAAAAGATCTTAGCGAGCGTAATCAACAAAAAATCCAAATCTCGTATCTCCATCAATCAAAAGCAGTAATTCAAAAGCATCAGTCCTAACATCCTAATCCTTGTTCCCCGCTAGAAAGTCCTAGAAAGAAAGAAAACCGTATTGGCGAAAATACAAATAACCAATACAAGGCCCCCCCACATTGATAGTATTTGTAACCTAACAGACCGTTGTTTAAACTCAGTATGCAAGCAGGGTTAATTGGAGACATCTATTTCCCTTCCTTATTCAGCTCACAATAGGATAAAAAATGAATCGACCTGTAGTTTAAAGCTCAAACCGCAGAGAGCGACCAGCGCTTAAGAACCGCGTCCAAAATCGCTCGCTACACCATATTATGTAAATTTGATTAGAAGTCGACTAAATGTGTTGGAAATCATGTTTTTAGTGTTCAGTAATGTTGGTATATGATAGATACATGTTTTTTTGCATTGTATTGGTAATTTTCTGAGTGTAGGTGAAAAATTGGAGTGTTTTGGTTGAGAAAACGCAGAACAAAGTTCTGCAAAAAATTTTCTGGTTTTTCCAGGTCATACGCGTATGGGGCATGTTCATACGCGTATGGACCTTGGCAATACGCGTAACGTGGGTGAGGCATGGGCCAATACGCATATGGATCTTCAATTTTCTCGGCCATCTGCCCATTTGTGTATGATACGCGTAACGTTTTTGGGCAATACACGTACGGTCTTGGCACTACGCGTATTGAAATTTTAACATGGATTTTTGGGAAAAATGGTCTCTGCCCATGCGCGTATGGCCTTGGGCAATACGCGTATGGCATGGCGAGGATTTTGGGAAATACGCGTATGGCTCAGGGCAATACGCGTATGGCCAGGAGAATGGTAAAATGGGACTTTTCAAAATATCATTTTTGTTTTTCTTTCGTAACTTGGGTTCCGTTAATCTGATTTTTACATTCTTGGTATCGTTAGAAAGCTATTGAGCTGTACTATGTGGTTATGATGATTTGAGAGTCGTTGGCCGATTTAATTATGTCAGGAATTTAGAATAGTGTCATTTTGTCGACTTTTGTTGTTATAATTGTGTGTAATTGGCGTGTTTCATGCAATGTGCTGTTGATATGGATATGGTATGATTGTGTGTTGTCGTATGGTATAAATGCATTGTTTTGGACTTGAATTCAAAGCATGAATTATGTTAAGTGAGATGGTTGCATATATGTGTGCATATTAAATGTTATGAGTCATTATATGCCAAGCATCATGATATGCATTGTTGTGACGTCCTGAGTGACGGTTTGGTTCTAGAGGGAATCTGCTATAACATCGTGCACCTTAAACATAAGAGGACTTAAAGCGATTTGATATATTGTGTGCCTTAAAAATATAGAGGACCTAAAGTGATGGTTATAGACGATCGTGTGCCCATGTGGGGTGTGAGCGATCGGATTGTGCGCCTTATACCGAGAGGACCTAAAGCAATCCATAAACGTCGTGCGCCTTATACCAAGAGGACCTAAAGCGACGGGAGAACATCGTAGGCCCGACGGGGTGTTACTTGAGTGATCCTCAGTAACGAGCGATGATTCCAGCAGAGTTCCTGAGTGAACTAATGATGAGAAATATTGGAAGTCGGTACCGCATGGCATGTGCATAGAGTCGTTGTGTCGGTCTCTGTGCATTTGCATAAATCATAAATATGATTGACTATGTGTGAGAATTGTGAATGGATTAATCGTGTGTGGAATTGATGAATTGATATTCTTGGTGATAATTACATTATGTACGAATAATGTGCATTGGTGTTAGATAAATGAAATATGTGTGATGTTGTGTGGTATTTGGATTCTGTTGTATGTTTGTGGTGAGAAATCTATATGTGCATTTTTGTGTTAATATATAATTATATGCAACTGTATTATGATTATTTTTCTCACCCTTCTGCTGTTTTATAATGCTCTATGAGGCATTGTAGATTAGAGTTGCTGGAGGTATTTTTGTGAAGCCTTGCGTCTTCATTCTTTTGTCGGTCGGCTCTGATATGTGACACCGGGTAGTTAGGGTGGCCGTTTGTGATACTTGTGTATTATGTATATATACCTTTTGGCTTTTGCATGTACCACTTGATGTATGACAAACTTTTCATGATATATATATATATATATATATATATATATATATATATATATATATATATATATATATATATATATGATATTCAGATTTTAGATTTTCCGCTTTTATTCTAAATTCTGAAATGTGGGTGTAAGTAACTGAGTTCCTCTATTGATTGTTACCCCACTGTTGCATATCTTTATGAGCAGGTGTTGTATGATTGTTTCAATATAATGTGATATTCTCCCAGTCTATGCCATGATAATTTAAATATACTCTGATGAAATTTCGAATTTTCTTTTACTGCTTTAATTATTTGGGGGTATAGATTGGGGGTGTTACATGTAGCGGCAAAAATCGTCAGTGTAAGCTATTGATTAACTTAACTCATAAAGCAAGAGTCGCCACCGCATTTTTATTTTATCCAAAAGGAAAGAAAAATGAGCGAACAAAACCTAAATAAGTTCTAAACAAGAACAAGTAAGCAGAGTCTGGGTAAGGGGGTTGGTTACGTTAAGGGAAGGTGTTAGCACCCAAAACGTCTATAGTACTCTATAGGAACCCTTTGAAATATTTATGCTTTTTGGTTTGAAAAGGTTTGTTTGAAATTAGATTGAGGAGATGAGAAGAGAAACATTTTTTAATATTTTTGTGTTTGGAGAGACTTGTCGCCTCATGCCTACGTACCCACAAAGTGTAATATAGGATCAAAACCTCGTAGTTCATGGTACAAAGAATGAAATTTGTTTGTTTTGGTTGATTTTAAATGCAAATACAATTCATCATTTCCAAGCGAATAATTCCGCTTAAAGAAAAGAATCATGTCTAACCTTTATGAAAAAGTTAAAGGAAAAAGTGCATAAGGCACAATAAGAGTTTGAATAGGTTTGGTGTTTTTTAAAGTCTTTTGAAAGAAATGTCAATACGCTTATGTAGTTTAGCATTTATTAAGAAATGAAAAGAAAAGAGTAAAATCACTTGACAATGTCAAGGTTTGATTATGAAAGAGGTGATAGTTTGAAAACAAAAAGGTTTTGAAAAAGAGAGAGAGTTTTGAAAATTGAAGAAAGGGTGGAGAAGAAGTGACTATCATAAAGGGTAAAGTAAAATATAAGGATAAGAAAGATCTAACAACAAATGTAGCCATCTTCACCATAAACCAAGCAAAAGCACAAGGCTCTAAAGTTTCCAAACCATAATTCCAAAGCAAAGGGAAATTGTCCTAGTTCTAAGTCCAAGGATCCAAGAATAGCATTGAAGTCCCAGGAAAAGGTCATAGTCCAAGATTAGAAGCACAAGTTTTTTAGAGGTTTAGGCCTTTATTAATGTTTTTGGTCCAAGTGGACAAAGATAAAAAAGGCATAAGCATAAACATATGTCCAACGGACAAAGGAAAAAAACGCGGAAGCATAAACAAGATATGATATGATATAATGACATAAAGCATAAAAAAGTAAAGAGAGATAGGGAGCAAGAAGGAAGCATAAAAGTATAGGTTAGAAGTTAGTGATTAGTAGCACAAAGGCCCTAGTGCCATAAGCCTTCAAAAGGTAACACCGATTATTCCGCCTCGCGTCATGAACTATAATGAATGAACAATGTACTTAGGCCAAGTTTAATGAAGACTTTTTAGAAAATTGATAGAATCAAAGCCTCTACAACAACAAGCTTCATAGATTTTGAACCTAATACAAAAGATCAACCATCCTTGGGCTTACAATCATAAGTTTGGGCCACAAAAGTTCATGTTCTGATTTGGAGAGGGACAAATGTAGCGCTATGTTAATCAATCGCCAAGTGACTTATAAAGAAGTCACCCTACTTGAGGTCGGTCAATAGTGATCTTTGTTCTAATGCATGCTAGATGAATGATATGTAAATCGTCATCCGAAAGCAATACCGCACGAAAAGAAAAAAAGGTAATGATCTAGTCTTGATCAAGAATTCAACAAAGAAATTCTATGATCCATAAGACTTTCATCGATCCAAATAAAAGAGAAATAGATGAAGAGAAAGCCAAATTAAATCACAAAATTATGTGATCTTAGGCTAAGAACAAAGGGTAAGGGAAGAAAAAGGCAAAACAACCAAAACAGTCCCAAAAACAAGCCAAGGACTGCATTCTGACTCAGAGTAACCGGTTACTCTAATTAGGGTAACCGACTACTCTGCACGCAGAGTAAAAAATAGTGCAAAATTCAACATGATCATCTTTTAAAACTTTTTTCAAACACCTTATGATCATGGAATTGAAATTGCACAAAATTTTTAGTAAGACAACAGTAACAACCATCAATTAAACACAATTACAAGATCCAATGGATCAAGTAACAAGGATCACCAAAGATCTACATTATGGAAGATGAATCAAGAACAACAATGGTGGAAAATGAGATTACCACTCCAAATTTGAAAATTCCTTCAAATTTCTCCAAGATCAAAACTCCAAAGTCTTGATCTACTGAAATTGGTGATGAAAAAGTGAATGGATGAAGGTTTAGCTCAAAGATTAGTAAGTTCTAATGATGAACTTACTAACTTTCAATGGAAGAATGAGCTTTGGTGAATTTGGTAGTTGGAGAAAATTGAGATAGTCAAGAAGAATTTTAACAAGGTGAATTTAGCTATCAAAAGCTTGTAGAATGAATGAAATGAGGGTTCTATTATAGAGTTTAGGCTTGGGAATTTTGGTGGCTTGGAGTTTGGTTTGGAACATAAATTAGGCTTGGAATTTGAATTTGGAGGGAAAATCAAGATCAAGTGGTGATTAGTGAAGGTGTATGGTGAGAATTAATTTTGATTATGTAGGGGAATTAAAAGGAGGTGGTCTAGAATATTCCACATGTGATCATTTTTGAAAATTGGTGCCAAAATTGCTGAATTTGAATTTGCTAATTTTTTTTTCAAATTTTCCACGTGGTAATCGATTACCCATATAGTGGTAATCGCTTACTTCAGTGAAAAAAAAGAGAAAATTGCCTTTATGTTGCACTGTCTTGGCTCCGGCTCGATTTTTTCGCTTGTCAAAGAAGGCATGAAAATAAACACATAAACCTTGGAGTCTCTTGAATAATAATTAATTAAAAACTTGAGAACGCTTGATCAGATGAATTTTTGAATTATGCGCAGATCAACTTTTACTTTATCAGATGAAATTCATTCGAGCTGAGGGACTGGTATTTGATATCCTTGATCCAAATCCTTCCTGAAAAAGTGAGTAAAAGGGAAACAAACATATTTTTGGATTTTGATTAAAGGTTAGTAAACATAAACAAATAAAGGCAAATAAGAAACACACAGATGCTCGGTGATCCCTGCAAGGCATAAACCCAAAGAAGAGAGGGATAAAGGAACCAAAGCATGATCTTGTTTGTGGTAAAGATGCAAAAATGAGATGTGAATGATATGTGGAATCTTAGGGGTCAAAAAATTAGGGTCTTACAACTACCCCTATTTAAGTCTCTTCTATCAAGAGATATGAAGATACTTAAATACAAAAAGCGACATTTTTTTAGCCCTAAGATGTGTCATACCCCAAATTTTGACCACAAGATTTCCCATCATTGTGAAAATCATTACCACAATATGGATGTACTTCCATGCCTCATCAATCTCTTCAAAGATGGTTGGGCATTCACCACAATCAAGAATTAGGGTCTTGAGCCCTAACAAAGCACTTAGACAAAGGATCAATCAAGAAATGACATGATCTTCAACTTGTCTAACCTCTCAAACACCCACAAGGGATCAAGAGGACTCCCACACCAAGAATCAGGTACCGGAGTGCAACATTCCAAGTGGATCAAGCCTCGAGATCGCCAATGTCACTAAATTAGGGTTTTGGTCAACCAAGGCCTCTAGATGAAATTTTTCTCTGGGCATGAGCCAATGCTTCAAAGCATGACCCAAAATACTCCAAGGGACCTCAGGGATCCAATTATTAAGTTAAATTAGCATCAGGGGAAGCATTCATAAAAAATCAGGAATTAGGGTTTCTTGACCTAATTCACCCCTAAGTTGACTTTTGGAGCAAAGCATGAGCCAAGACCTCAAGACATGATTTGAGGGCCTCAAATACACTACATTGATCCATTTGCAACAATAAATTGATCCAAGAAGCTTGATTCACAAGTTTCAATTTCATTTGGACTACAATTAGGGTTTTGAAGAAAAAGTCAACTATATCTTTGAATTTTGACCAAGACATGCTCCCAAACCTTGGGACATGATTCAAGACACCCTACGACACCTATGGAATCCATCCATTAGGTTTGAATTGGGTCAAGAAATTAATTGCACAAAGAATCACATAGTTTGGATTTCATTTGACAAAAAGTCAACTGTGCCTAAAATCAAGTTTGACTTTTTGGAATTTTTCACAAATATGGTTCCCCTAAGTCAAAAACAATGTTAATGTATGGTATTGATCATCATTCATTAAGAAAAATGAAGAAAAGTGAAGTTTCTTGCAAAAGGGGCAACCATGAGAAACCAAAATTTTTCTAAGTTATGGAACAAAAGTGATTTTGTACCAACTTTGCAAGGTCGTAACTCCTAAACCACAAGGTCTTTTTCTCCCGTAGAAAGCGCAAATGAAAGTTCACATGACATACTTCAAATATGTCAACTACAAAAGATTTCAAATCCTCATGGATTTTGAGTTATGGATTGATCAAAATCACAAAAATGGGAAATGGCCATTTTTCCAACACTTAGAAAAAATTCTGTCCAAGATAGATTTTTAGTAAAACACCAAAACTTGGGAGATGTTTACACCTAGTTATAAGAAGAATCAATCTCAAATGTAAACATCAAAGTTGTCATACATGTTGCCAACAATCCAAAGAGATCATTGGCATGAAACAACTTAACTTGAGCCAAGAGTTATGGCTGCCACAAGAGGCATTGCTGCAACTGTTTTCATGACAGTTTGGATGTTTTCTTGCAAGCCACAATTTTTGAGTCAAATTCAATGATCATTATGACAAACTAACTCAATGTGATCAGAGTGATTCATAACAAACCTTCAAATACCAAGCATTGAGTCAAAAGGAATCACACTTGGAATTTATGAGTTTTGTCACATTATGTTGAATTCAAAGGATGCATTTATGTACAATAGTGAACTTTTAACAAAGCCACTCTCCTCAGTCAAGGTCCATGCATAAACAACAATAAAAACATCTAAGGAATGTGGAATTGGTCAAAAGTTGGCTATGCTACTTAGAGAGCTATGGTACCTTGCATGAGAAGTAAGCACACCTTGCCAAAATGCATTTAGTGAGCTCTTATCCATTGTTGCATCACTATTCCACCAAGACAAACTCACTCACATATAAATAGAACCCCTTGTTGATCATTCAGGGTACACCAAAGCAGCTTACAACATTGCTTTCTCTCATTTCCTTCTTAAGCACAAAAACTCCATTTTCTTGAGAAAGCACTATCGGGTTTTGAGTTGGAGACCAATGCAACTCAAACCAATGATTCACACACCTCATATGCAACATATATGAGTGATCTAAACACTTACATTCAATCTGTAACATCAAAATTTTCAAGTCACTATCCTTTTGCTCAACTTTACCTCAAAGTTGCAGATTGAGTTGTGTCAAGTGATTCAGAAGGTTTCAATCCAGTCTCAACATTGGAACACCATCCTTGAGGGTCAAGGAAGCTATCCAGATCATAAGAAAACTTCTGTAACACCTCTACAAGAGAATTCGATTCTCACTTGCAAGGTTAGTTTCCTCAAAACTGAACTCAATGAATCATGCATCATAAACATGTTTTCAAGTTACCATTGTGTTTCTGGATGTTCATAGATCATTTTCCCTCAATTAATTGCTATTTATCTCGTGTGTATGAGATTTCATTTAGTTCTTGCATTATTTAGGGTTCATCTGGTTATGCCGTGATATCTTTTGTTACACTTAATTTAAACAAAATTGAAAAGAACCACCACGTTCCTTGTTAAAAAATGCATAAGTTTCATGTTTACATCTTGTAAAATGGTTGAGAAACGCGGGAGATAGCTTGCTTCATGCAAGTCTGATGGTTGCCCAAGGAAGAAGATGGCCATGGCGCCATTTTTAGGTTTTTTGAACCAAACGTAGTATATATTATTTCATTGCCACTATATATTTGAATTGGCATTGCGCCCCGGTGGTTGATCAGCTGGTTTTGTGTGTGTAGCGAGCAAATGGCCTGGGGTTCGAATCCCCCTCGCCCTAGACCTTTTGGTTTTATTTTATTTTTAAACCATTTTCAAAAGGATTTTTCATATATTATCTACTCTTTCCATTCTCTATCACCCAACGCACTTGGCTCAGATGGTAAGATTTTAAACACTCTACCCCACGGGTGTGAGTTCAAGCCTTGGGAGGACCATTCCATATTTTTTGCCACTTGTTTTCTTTCATTTTCTTCACAATCTTTTAATAACTTCCAAAACTAATTTCTCTCTCAATTTTAATTATTTTTTATTGGTTCTTTTTTTCAAAACTCCCAAAAATGTTAAAATATTTTATTCTACAACAATTTCACAAAAATATTATTTATTTAATATATTTGGTATTTTTTGTAAAGAATTCTTTTTTAATTGTTTTTAAACATTTTAAATGAATTCTTTTTCTTGATTTCTTTTATTCAAATGATTTTCAAATCATTCTATGAATGAAACATGATTTTTCAAATACTTATCCAAGATCACAACTTGTTTTTCACACATATTTGATAACTTTGATCATTTTAATTGAATTTTATTCAATTAAAATACTTTTTAAAATCAAGTTAGGGTTTTGATTATTTTTCACCCTTACAAATCTTTTTCAAAACACTTTTGGGCCTCTAATAGAGTGTAAGACCCACCCCTTTGTACCATAAAACCTTTTTGGACCTCAGTCATTGTATAAGTCCCGATATGATTTCAAAAATCTCGGCGCGATCGCCGGTTTTAAAACAAAAATCATCTGGGCCTCTCTTTGAGTTGTAACCCCCATCTCTTGTATAAAAATAAACTTTGGGCCTCTAATACAGTGTAAGACCCAACCTCTTTTGTAAAATACAATTTTTGGGCCTCAGTCATTGTATAAGTCCCGATATAATTTTTAGAACAACGGTGCGATCACTGTTATTTCTGTGCCTCTCCTTGAGTATAAGCCCCAATCTTCTTTCAAAACCAATTACCTTTTGATTTAGATTCAAATTCATAGTTTTTATCAAAACTTTCTTTAATTTCTTGAATAACTAGCCATACAACTGTAGTACTGGAAGCTTGCTCACCTGTAAGTTCTATCAGCTTTCTTTTACATACTTGTATATATTTCATCTATATATATATATATATATATATATATATATATATATATATATATATATATATATATATATGCCTGTATATTATCTTGCTTAGAGTTTTCTCCGGCAACTAGGTCTAGGATTAGATCAAACCTGTGGTCACTCTTTTAACACAGTAAAACTAGTTCCCCATAGGAAATTCTGGATACAGTCTTGCCTCATCTTGGGCTTATACAATATGGAACAGAGAAAGACATTATTCCCGGTGAAACTTTTCTCAAGACTGTCACTATTAGAAATTTGTACAAGAAATTCATTTCCCCTAGAGAGGATTAATTCCCGGTGAAACCTCTCTTGAATTTCTTCAAACCCTAGAACTGTTCACTAAAGAAAGGATTATTCCCGGTGAAACCTTTCTTGAACTTTTCTTAGGTTTGGACCCACAGGCTTCCTAAAAGCATCCCCAGCCTCTTCTTGGGCTTTGTACAAGGACCCTCAGGCATCTTAGAAGTTCTCATGCCACCTCTTGGGCTTAATACAAAGACCCAAAGACCTCCTACAGGTATAGGACAGAACTTAGTCATCCTTTGATAGTTCAATTCTCCAGAGAGTCAAAATCTCAAAACATCATACCAGTTTAGGGTTGATTCTCATCCCTTAAAACACCAGCCTCCTCTTGGGCATCATACAAAGATAAACCTTTTCATACCAGTAGACTTGGACAGCCTCACCTCCTTTTGGATCTCAAAGAAACCCTCAAGTTTCCTAAAAGCACAGGAAAAACCTTGATCAATCATCAACAGAGTTAAAACCTCTATAGGTTTTTAAAACTCAATCTTCAAACTTTTCATCCTAAGTTCCCCAGCTAAGGTCCACTTACTATCAATACAACACCAACAGAATCAGAACCTCATGGCATCTGATATTTCAACTCTTCTATAATCCTCGGCAAGAGTTGATTCCTCAATTTGGACTTGTCTTTGGATCTCAATCCTCAGCAGAAGTTAGCCTCCTCTTAGGCTTTATATAAGAAATTCCCCAACCAGTCTCCTCTTAGGCTTTGTATAATGATCATCCCTCAGCACCTTTTAGCCTCAATCTTGGGCTTTGTACAAGACACCCATAAACATTCTCCAGCTGAGTCAGTTAATCCTTTTTAGCCTCAATCTTGGGCTTTGTACAAGACACATATGGAACCTCCCCAGTGGAGTCAATCCTCTTTTAGCCTCAATCTTGGGCTTTGTACAAGACAGATAAAACCTCTCCTAATTAGAGTCAATCCCTTTTAGCCTCAATCTTGGGCTTTGTACAAGATAAACAAAATATTTCCCCGGAATAGTCAATTCCTTCTAGCCTCCTCTTAGGCTTTGTATAATGATCTCCCCAGTGGAGTCAATCCTCTTTTTGCCTCAATCTTGGGCTTTGTACAAGACAAATAAAACCTCTCCCCAGTGGAGTCAATCCCTTTTAGCCTCAATCCTGGGCTTTGTACAAGACAGACAAAATATTTCCCCGAAAGAGTCAATTCCTTCCAGCCTCCTCTTAGGCTTTGTATAATGATCTCCCCAAAAGAGTCAGTCTTTTTTCAGCCTCAATCTTGGGCTTTGTACAAGACAGATATAAAACTCCCTAATAGAGTCAACCTTTTAGCTTCAACCTTGGGCTTTGATCAAGGCACACAAAAATCAACATCCCCTCAGAGGAAATAAAAAAACTCTTTGTAGGAAGACATTTCTCTGTACATCACACATCAAAACAAACAATCAAAACAAACCTCAATCCCAGATAACAGCTATAAGTGGCACACTTATTGATTAAAAAATCCAAGCTGTAGTCCATCTCTTATCCTGGTAAGTCCCCTTTCTTTCATCTAATTGATGTAAGTGGCAAGCCTCTGGATTATTTATATCCAAGCCAATGTCCCTCTCTTAGCATGAAAGATTCCTAAGGAAAAATGGCATTGCTCAACACTGAGTTAAAGTTTTCGTCTTCAGGACAAATCCCCTATAAAGGAAATTATGGCATTGCTGGATTCCATATATTCCAGTTAAAATAATTCTCCTTTATAATCAGTTACCCAACAACTGTGATAAACAGATGAGATATCTCCCTTTAGAGATGACAAATTCTCCCTCACTCAAACCTTGTAGCTTCAATCTTGGGCTTTAAACAAGACACAAATACCCTTTAGCATCAATCTTGGGCTTTGAACAAGACACCAAAACATCTTTTTCCTCCCATAGAATTGGAGGAACTACGATTGCTCTGATTTCCCTGTTTTCTTTAACGGGAATACGTAGGCATAAGATTGCGAAATCTTAGCGATCACACATATCAAAAACCTTAGGTCCAGCACCTTACCAAAAACATCAGAAAACTCGAAATCAACAAAAATAATCTCTCAAACATTCCCAAAGAAGAAACTTTCCCAACCCATGACAGATAAACACCATTAAGTAAATAACAGTAGGTTTTGCTAAACGATCTATGGATAACCATATATACAATGGGTAATTGACAACTCCCCATTGTATAACCTGACCCTGGACCCCCAATCTCTTAAGCATTTGTTAAAGAAAACATTTGCGTGCAAGGTTAGTTTTAGATAGCTTCCCTTTCCTTTCCAGCTTCATAGGATAAATAAGAAATCTTAAAGTAGCACCTAATTCCAACCAATGGTGAAAAGGTGGTCGCGTCACCGACAGAAATCGCACGCTACATAAAAATGGCGGCTCTGCTGGGGAGCCAAACTAGGATTAGAATTCCTAAGAGGTCTAGGTTGTTTAGCATACTATATATATATATATACACACACACACACATATATATATATATATATATATATATATATATATTTACTACTATTCCTACTTGATATCCGTGTTTATTTTTTTGTCAATGGGAATGCGATTGATACGCATGTGGAAAGTTTGAGAGAACATTAAGATAAGGGGTGGCACAGACGGGATAACTTATAGGGAGTGAATCCCGAGCAAGCGATCTTGGTAGCCCACCAAATCAGGCGAGGTACCCATGTGATACTAAATGTTGAACGACCGATTATCGTGAAAGCAAAGTTTTCCCAGTGCGGCACCCGTGACCCTGAGGATTTAGTAGACATTAACCATATGACCATTTGGTAGTGCGGTGGCTATCGGGAATAGTTGATACGCGATACTACACTCAAATGAGATCTACCCTAGGATATTACAGCTCGCTCAAGTGAATCAGCTTGCTGTTGATATCCCTAGGGGGGTCAATGATTTTGGGAACCTTAGAACCCATTCTACAGGTACAAAAATTGACCAAAATAGTACAACCTTTGGGGATGGGTTGAGCCATGACTCCATGCTCGTGACGTTGAACCTTTGAACCCATGTTTTTTCAATGTTTTTGTGTGCTGCATTCATGCATTCATCTAAAAAACTCTTTTTAAACAAAGAAGAAATCTTTTTTCAAAATAAACTAAAACAATAATTGTAAATATCTGAAAGATTGCGTTATGGATTTCGGTAGAAGAAAGACGCACAAGTACACCTTCAAGGCTCCGAAACTAGAGGATTTATGAAGGTTGGCAAGGATGATTACCAACCCTGATGTTTTCAGAGCTAAGCACGGAGGACAGTTGTCTCTATTAAGGGTCCACGTAGTTTAAGGAATCCTGCCTACGCTAATTCAGTTCTATGATTCGGTTTATCATTGCTTCACATTTCTGGATTACCAACTGGCACCAACACTGGAGAAGTACTCTCATTTGATTGATTTACCTATCACTGACCGAGCTCCATTTTCTGGACTGGAAGAAATTCCAAAGGATCAAACCATTGCAAGAGCGATCTCTTTGGATGAGTCAGAATTTAGGACTCACATGACCACTAAAGGAGGAATCTAGGGTTTACCAGCTAAATTCCTGATAGAGAAAGCTCTATACTTTGCCAGTATAGGAAACATAACTGCTTTCGAAGATATCTTTGTCCTACTCATATATTGGTTATTCCTCTTTCCCAACATTGACAACTTCGTTGATACCAACGCTGTTAAGATATTTCTGATTGGAAACCCCATACCAACCTTGCTCGCAGATGCTTATCATTCTGTACACTTAAGGAATTTGTACAGTAGAGGAATGATTACATGCTGTGTACCCTTACTCTACAAATGGTGTATTTCCCATTTACCCAAGTCTGCTGCTTTTTGGGATCACAAGAGTACTCTACATTGGTCACAGAAGATTATGTCCCTTACCAACTCTGACATAGATTGGTATAATAGGATTTAAGAAGGGATAAAGATCATCGACAGATGTGGAAATTTCCCTAACATACCCCTCATTGGAACTAAAGAAGGAATCAACTATCATCCAATTTTAGTTCGCCGTCAACTCGGATACCCGATGAAGAATATCCTACATAATGTTCATCTGGAAGGTCTTTTCTTCAAGGAAGGGGAAAATGACAGGGCACTAACGAAAGAAATAGTGCATGCCTGGCAACATATTCACAGGAAAGGAAGAGAGTCTCTAGGAAGACCAAACTGTACCTCCATGGAGCCTTATCTCCACTGGGTGCAAACTAGAGCCCTCAAGCTGAGGATGCCTTACCCTCGCCAAGAAGTTTTCAGTTAAAGGAATCTGTCCTTTATTTCATGTCTGATACGGAAAAACTTCAGGTAGCTCTCAACAAAGTTCAACGTGAGAAGAGCTCTTGGAAAAACAAATACCAAATCCTTAATGTGGAGTGTACCAAGATTCAGGAACTGTTAAAAGAGAAGGATGCTCTGATTAAAATATTAGAACAACGTGCTGTAGAAAGTCAGGAAGATCGAAGAAATTTGCTCGCTCCTTTCACTTGGCAAAGGACTGACGACCCGACCACGGCTGAAGAGCCCCGGTCAAAGAAAAGGAAAATACTGAAACCAGCATCTGAGATCTCTTCAGAGAGGACTCAGGATCCATAAGCTTAGCCATTTTCCTCACAACACTTTGTAAAAAACTGTACTTTTCCTTGTAACATACTGCAATCTTTCGAATTCGATAAAAGGGGTATCCCTCCCACTGAATGATATTTGCAATCTATTTGTTGAAGTTCTTTTTGATTAAAATAAAAACTAAAATAATATGTCTTTGCATATCATTCATCATTCTCACATAACACGTTCTTCTTATCTTTGAGTCTCACGTATGTGTCACGATTTTAGAGTCAAACTGTCTCACTCATACAATACTCGGGCCAATCAACAAAAGAAAATGGACGATCTGGAGGAAGAGAACAGAGAGCTGAGAGAAGAAATCAACGCTCTAAAGGAAAGTTTGAAAAATCTTCACAGTGACATGGAATCCCTGGCAGCAGCTCAGAAGCAACAACAAAGGACTTTGATCTCAGAGATTACATCTACGCCCATAATGGAGACGCATGAGAATCATCCTCGGTACAACATGCCTAAAGGTTGCCCCTGGGGCATGCCTCTCAACTTTATCCCTGAAGGATATATCCCGCCGGTCACTGAAGACCCAGAAACTGCAGCAGGAACCACTGGACCTGAAGGATAATTGCCCTCAAAGTCATTTGGTGATGTACGGCTCGAAAAATGTCTACCCAGACAGAAAATCAACAGCTACTGATCCATTACTTCCAAGACAGTTTAACCGGTGCCGCACTCAAATGGTACATGGGTTTAAACCGCACCAAGATCAGTACTTTCATAGATCTCGGCGCAGCCTTTGTTCAGTAGTATAAATACAATTTGGACATGGCACCAGATAGAGATCAACTCAGAGGAATGTCGCAAAAGGACAAAGAAACTTTCAAAGAATATGCTCAGAGATGGCGTGAAATTGCCGCCCAGATCTGCCCCCTCTTGAGGAAAAGGAGATGACCAAGATCTTTTTGAAAACCTTAAGCTCATTATATTATGACCGAATGGTTGCAAGTGCACCCAACGACTTCACTGAAATGGTGAACATGGGAGTACGCTTTGAAGAAGCAGTCCGAGAAGGACGATTGGTCAAAGATGTAGAGCCATCAAGTAGTACCAAAAGATACGGTAGTGCTTTCCAAAAGAAAAATAGCAAGATATTAGTAATATATCTCTGGGAAAGCAAAGGCAAAGGTATCAACCAGTAGCAGCAATAACTCCCGCTATCAACCCTGCGCCAGCTCCGACTTATCAACCTCAGGTTGCTCAGAGCCAACCAAGTCAACAACAGTATCGACAAAGGACACAACAGCCTCTTCAGCAGGCTCGTCCACAGTACAACAATAACAATCGTATGACACGACCATTAGGGTTTGACCCTACACCGATGTTGTACGCAGAACTATTTCAACTCTTACTGGCCAAGGGGCACGTCCAAACCAGGACTCCTCTTACAGTACTAGAAAATCCACCATTTTGAATCAAAGCGGATCAAACTTGCCCTTACCATCAAGGAGGATCGGGGCACAACATTGAGAACTGTCTCAGCTTCAAGTCTGATGTACATAAGCTTGTTAAGAACGATATATTATCTTTCAAAGATACCAATCCAAATGTTTAGATGAACCCGTTGCCACAACATGAGAAGACTGCAGTAAATTTAATAGAGGAAGAATTTAGCCGCAATTATCAAATTCACGATGTACTCATATTAGGAACCAATCTGGTCAGGAGGCATTGCAGACAGAGCGGGTACGGTTATGTACCGCCTCACAATTATCACCAGTGTGATATATACTCAAAGAATAATCAAGGGTGTTCCATAGTACAATCAGCCCTATAAGAACAAATGGATCTGGGCTGGATTCAGGACCACCGAATTCGTGAAGTCAACATGGCCCATACACATCCCAACATTGTTCAGAACCGTAACATTCTTACGATAAACGTCAATTTGGTGGTGATGCATTCAAGGCAAAGTCAATATCATAATCTTCCACGGCACGATTACGACACTTGTCCGATCTGCTCCACAAGCAATCAGGGATGCTCTTTTGTACAAGAGGCCCTCCAACGTCAGATGGATCTCGGATGGATCCAAGACTACCGTGAGAAAAATAACCATCAAGTCAATATGGTTCAGATCTTTGACATACCCTTGATGAATACCAGTCTGGTAGAATTACATGCTAAACAAGTCAGGCTCGGCTTTCTGGCTTCACATGATTATCAAGACTGTAAAGAATACCATGAAGACGACCAAGGGTGTGCACTTGTTCAAAGAACACTTCAACACTTGTTGGACCACTGGTGGCTTCCAATCTACTTCGATGAAGCTACACAATAGATTAGTATGACTGACGGGAATCCTGGTAGGCATCAAAGTCATGATGTTCGCTCGATGGAAACAGATATAGTAAAGATACACTGCATACAAAGTGGGGGTGGCCGGATGCTACCCCACAACTATAAGCACTGTAGAGTTTGTTCATAGAACAACCAAGGATGCTACCTCGTACGAGCGACTCTTCAAAATCAGTTGGACCAAAAAGAGATTCGACCGTGTTCAAGTTCTGGGCCGATCAACGTGATACAAGACTATCTCCCTGATCAAAGCAAAGACGTTGTCATAATCTCCGATCATGGGAGGACTAAAAATGTTTGCGCTGCAATTCCTCTACTCGATGAATCAAGAGTTCCTCTTGATAGTAGAAAGTTCCCTACCAGGAACTAATTGAGGTTACCTATAACGGTCAGATAAACCAAAAAGCTCCCGTGGTTATCTACTTGCCATGTCCAATACCGTACAAATCGGAAAAGGCTATCCCTTACAAGTACGGTGCAATAACCATAAAAATGGAAAGAAAACTCCATTACCCTCCGTCGTAAACATTGCCGACATCAGTCGAGTAACACGGAGCGGCCGGATCTTTAACAGAGGAGTTGGAGAACCCACCAAGGAAAAGGAACCTCAAATAGAAGGTCCCACTAAACAAGTCAGACAAACCTGTAATCCATAAATGGTAGAGAATAACAATGAGATGCTGAAGCTCATCCAGAAAAGCGAGTACAACATTATGGACCAACTGTTGCAAACTCCATCTAGAATCTCTGTGCTATCTCTCCTTCTTAGTTCCGAAGCTCGCAGGGAAGCTCTGCAGAAAGTCTTGGAGCAAGCTTCTGTAGAACAAGATGTGACGGTAAGGCAGTTTGACATCATCATTTCCAACATCACTTCCTAAAACAATTTAGGATTCAGTGATGAAGAACTGCCGGTAGAAGGCAAAGATCACAATATGGTGCTTAACATTACAGTCAACTGCCAGGACGATGCTCTAGCCAGCGTACTGGTAGATATAGGATCGTCTTTGAATGGTATGCCAAAATCAACTCTGATGCGACTATTATTTCAAGGAGCTCCGATGAGAGGCAGCGAGGTCATCGTCAAAGTCTTTGACGGATCCAGAAAAATAGTTATTGGCTAAGTTGATCTTCCCATAACCAACGGTCCTCACACTTTCCAAGTCACTTTCCAGGTCATCGACATCCAGGCAGCATACAGCTTTTTATTAGGAAGACCTTAGATACACGAAGCTGGGGTAGTCACTTCGACACATCACCAGAAGCTGAAGTTCGTCAAGAATGACAAGTTAGTCATAGTATGCGGAGAGCAGACCTTAATAGTAAGCAACTTATCATCATTCTCCTGTGCAGAACCCGAGGAGGTCGTTGGAACCCAATTTCAAACACTCTCGGTGAGCAATGAGAATCGATCAGAAAGAGGGATGTCAATCTCCTCATACAAAGATGCTCTCGAAGTGATTAAGAGTAACGACATAAAGGGATGGGGACAACTCGTAATTCCTACGGATAACAAGACAAATAAAGGTCTTGGTTTCTCCTCAGCCTGTACCCAGACTACTAAAGATGAAAGTTTTCATCCGATTCAGGACTTCTTCCACAGTGGAGGCTTCCTCCACCCAGTGTCTCAAGAAGTACACACCATCAATAAGAGTGACTCCTTCGATACGGACGAGGAATGGAAATATTATCTCAACGACAACGGTTATATGTCTCAAGAAGAAACACACATGCCATTCTATTTTCCCAAGCAGGGCCCGAGATATATACCAAGATCAGACATTCGGACGATCTATGGAGATTGTGATCCTGAGGGATGTCGTGCTCCACCTAAATCATTAGAAGATGATCTAATGAAGAACAACTTCGATCTGGACTATTATTATCCCCTGGATGACTTGCCTATCTGGAAGCCGCACCCAGAAGACTTGAGGCAAAGGAGTCAGCCAAACGATGCCTATCAGCTGAGTAATATTGAAAAGAACGCCCACGTCCCCACCAGGTCATGGGATCATTACTCAGGACATTCCAAAGATATCCAGCACAATGATGAATCGGCAAAGATTGCAGGACAAGAGTTCATAAAATATGCTTTTCCTGAGGTCAACGTCATCGAGAAGGATGACTCCTCTGTTCCCACCAAAGTATGGGACACTTTAGGACAGCCGAGTGGCAAGTACGACTTCTTGGTCAAGTACATCACTCCTGAAAGCTCTCACATCAGATACGAGGACATCCAGCCAACTGGATGGGGAGATCCTCTTGAGAGTGAAAACACTAAGGAAGATACAACAGAAGAGTTCGTTTATAATAACTCTGCATGGGAGGAATACTCCAACGATCCTACTCCGCCAGAAATCAGCGTCATTTCTGAGGGCAAACCAAGAAAGAAGGTACTAGACTTTGTGATTCACCGAAGAGTTCGTCGCCAATGGGTTGTTGTCGATGTCCCAAAAGTTGTCCATAAGTCTAAGTATTTGCCATCTTTGTTTTAACCTTTCACCCTGCCTAGGTGAAACAGATGTTTTTATACTTTTCTGTAAATGTCCCTCTTTGCTTTCCCCAAAGCGACAGAGTTTTGTTTTATAGGGCTGTATTTCAAGAATAGACAAATCATAAATAAATAACGTCGTTCTGTCATTCTCGCATTTATTGTTGTTTTCACTTTTCGTTTTTCAGAAAATGGTAATCCTAAAACAACCCAAAATAAAAACAAGCGTTTTTCAGAAAATACACTGCACACACTCTTGCATTCTCTCTATCTCTTCTAAAAAACGAATCATCACATCATGCAGATTGCTTGTTTTAAACCCCATTGAAATATATGATCCAATGCCTTCTCCAAACTTTGAATTCTCGGTATTTAAAGCTAAAGAAGAAGAGGACGCAGAAATTCCAGAGGAGATCTTCCGATTACTCATACAAGAGGAAAGGTCTATTGAGCCTCACAAAGAGCCATTGGAAACGGTCAATTTAGGATCAGAGGAAGAAAAGAAAGAAATTAAGATTAGAGCACTGCTCAGTCCGACTGTCAAAGAAAGCTTGATAAAACTTCTCAAAGAGTTTCCAGATGTATTTGCTTGGTCCTATCAGGACATGCCGGGGTTGGATACCAGCATCGTGGAACATCATTTACCGTTAAAATTAGAATGTCCTCCGGTGAAACAAAAGGTGAGACGGACTCACCTGGATATGGCTATCAAAATCAAGGAGGAAGTGCAGAAACAAATCGACGCAGGTTTCCTCGCTACCTCAGAATATCCTCAATGGCTAGCTAACATAGTGCCAGTTTCAAAAAAGGACGAAAAAGTTAGAATTTGTGTAGACTACAGGGATCTGAACAAAGCAAGTCCAAAGGATGACTTCCCCTTACCACACATAGATATGCTGGTTGATAGTACAACAAAGTTTAAAGTTTTCTCCTTCATGGATGGATTCTCGGGCTATAATCAAATCAAAATGGCGCCGGAAGATATGGAGAAAACTTCATTCATCACCCCATGGGGCACCTTTTTTTACAAGGTAATGCCATTCGGCTTGAAGAACTTCGAGGCAACCTATTAAAGGGCCATGACAACTCTGTTTCACGACATGATGCACAAAGAAATCGAAGTGTATGTCGATGACATGATTGCCAAATCTAAAATAAAAGAAGAGCATATGACACACCTGTCAAAGCTATTCGAGCGTATGAGAAAATACAAACTCCGCTTGAATTCCAGTAAATGCACATTTGGTGTCCGCTCGGGAAAACTTGTAGGGTTCATCGTCAGCCAAAAAGGAATTGAGGTTGATCCTGACAAGGTCAAGGCCATTCAAGAAATGCCTTCGCCAAAGACTGAAAAAAAGGTCAGAGGATTTTTGGGACGTCTGAATTATATCTTAATGTTTATATCCCTCATGACCGCAACGTGCGCGCCAATCTTCAAATTACTCAGAAAGAATCAAAGCTCTGAATGGACAGAAGATTGCCAAAAAGTGTTCGACAGTATCAATGAATATCTGTTGAATCCACCAATCCTGTCACCTCCAGTGGAGGGAAGACCACTGATCATCTACCTAACAGTCTTGGAAGACTCTATGGGTCGTGTACTTGGCCAACAAGACGAAATCAAAAGAAAAGAGTCTGCCATCTACTATTTGAGCAAGAAATTTACCGACTGCGAAACTCGGTACACTATGCTCGAGAAAACTTGTTGCACTCTGGCTTGGGTAGCCAAACGTCTTCGCCAGTACATGATTTGTCACACTACTTGGTTAATCTTCGAAAAGCCTGCTCTCACAGGAAGGCTTGCCCGTTGGCAGATGTTGTTATCAGAAAACGACATCAAGTACCATCCTCAGAAAGCTGTAACACCCCAGTTTTTGTTAGTTTTATTTAATCGAGTCAATTTAATTATTTTTGGTCTTTATATTATTTTATTCTTGGTTATTATGTTTTATCGCATTTTGGGAACGTTTGCGAGAAAATTGAGCGTAGGGGTATTTTGCTCTTTTTGGCTTGGGTAAATATTATTTTTCCTTTAAAATAGAAACAAAGAAAGAAAAGAGAGAAAATAGAAAGAAAAAGATGAGAAGAGAAAAGGAGAGTGAGAAGAAGAAAAAGAGGAAAAACTTGGAGTTTAAGTAATCGATTCAACCGACACTTCGAAGCGCGATTAATCAGGTAAGGGTGCGAAACTCGGTTATGCTATGTTTGTGTATGATCATGTATGTGTTTGTTGGTTTTTTCCTAGCTTTTCAATTCTAGGTCGATTGAGAGAAAACGAGAGAAATTGAGGTTTTAATGGTTGAAAATCGGTATAAATGCGTAGAATATTTGTGGTTATGATTGTAATATGTTCAGGTTGTTATGATATGGTTTGGTTGGGTTTTGATGGGGAAAATGGTGATTTAGGATGAGTAACAGCGCTGCTGCGAATCCCAGAATTCGCAGGCTCGCAGTACGAACAAGCAGCGAAGAGGAAAGCGAAGGCTCGCCAGGGCTTCACAGTGCGAATGGGTGGGCGAATGTTCGCCAGCAGTTTGCAAAGTGAACTTTATGCTATTTTTTCTCTGCCACGGTTCGCTGGAGCTTCGCACGGCGAATGAGGAAAGTGAATACTCGCTAGGAGATTCGCATAGCGAACATGGCAGATTGTTCCATTTTGTTTTCTTCATAACTTTTGATCCGTAAGTCGGATTGAGGCGCGGTTGGGTGCGTTAGAAAGCTAATGAGATGTTCTTTCTTATAGGAATGGTTTTGAGATTGGTGGCCGATTTAATTATGTCGGGAATTTGGGAATGTGTCGTTTTGTCGACTTTTACCATCTCAACTGTGTGTATTTGATGTGTTATCATGCAATATGCTTTCGATAGATATCGTATGACTTGTGTGCTGTTATATGATGTGAATACATGTGATGAAATGTTGTGATGATGGTTTGTGGCCTAAGGGCAAGAAAATGCATTGTGTTGTGTTTGATTGTATATGCATGATTATGGATGTGTATATGTGTGCATTGGAATGTCATGAGTCATTGTATGCCAAGCATCATGATATGCATTCTTGTGATGTCGTGTGCCCTAGTGGGTGTGAGCGACGAAACGATTCCAGAGGGAATCCGCTATAACATCGTGTGCCTTATACAAAGAGGTGTGAGCGATGATTATAGACGATCGTGTGCCTTATACAAAGAGGTGTGAGCGATCGGGTCGTGTGCCTTATACAAAGAGGTGTGAGCGATCCATAAACGTCTTGTGCCTTATACAAAGAGGTGTGAGCGACGGGGAACATCGTTTGCCCGACAGGGACTTACACTAAGTAACAAGCGATGATTCAAATAGTTCCTGAGTGAACTAATGATGATAATGATGGATGAAACGGTACTGCATTGCATTGCATAGAGTCGTTGTGTCAGTCTCTGTGCATTTGCATAAATCATGAATGGATTGATTTTGTGTGGAATTATGAATGGAATTGATGAGTTGAGATATATATATATATATATATATATATATATATATATATATATATGTCTGTGATAAATGTATTGTGCATGATTGATATGCCTTTGTGATGGATGCATGAGATATGATTTGTGTTGGTTTGCATTCGAATTATGGTGTAAATTGTGGTGAGAATGTTTTATATGTGTATTTTTGTGTTATTATATATTTGTATGCAATTATATTATAATTGTGTTTCTCACCCTTCTGTTGTTTTAAATTCTCTATGAGGCATTGCAGATTAGATGCTGGAGGTCTTTTTGTGAAGCTTAGGTCTTCATTCTTTTGTCAGTCGGCTCTGATATGTAGCACCGGGTAGTCGGGGAGATCATTTGTGATTATGTGTATATGTATATGTTCTTTTTGGGATTGTACATTTATGACTCTGTGTATGACAGACAAACCTTTATGTTATATATATATATATATATATATATATATATATATATATGAGATTTCAGTTGCAGATTTTCCACTTTTATTCTGTATCTGAATTGTGAGTGTTAGGAACTGAGTTCCTCTGTTATGTGCTACCTGATTGTTGCATATCTATATGAGCAGGTTGTTGTATTTTGTTTTAATTGATGTGACACCTCCGTCTATGACATGAATGTTTTCATTATACTCTGATTATTTATTATCGCTTTATTTGCTCGGGTTATAGATTAGGGGTGTTACATTAAGTGGTATTAGAGCCAGTTTGTGTCAGTTCGTACTAGTTTGTGTCGGTCTTTGTGTTTGGGTGAGCTGTTTGTTTAACCATAGTTACTGTTACTGGATATAAACAGAATATGGCTGGTAGGAATGATGCTGCTCTTGCTGCTGCTATGCAAGCTATGGCTCAGGTTGTGCGGGGTGCACCTAATGCTGGTGGAAATGATGAGTTCAGGAAGAACAAACCGCCTGTCTTCAGAGGGAGACATGATCCTAATGGTGCTCAGATTTAGCTTAAGGAGATTGAAAGAATCTTTTGAGTGATGGACTGTGCTGAGGAACATAAGGTGAGACTGGGTACTCACATGTTACAGGAGGAGGCTGATGATTGGTGGGTTAGTGCGCGTCATGTGTGGGAAGCTACAGGTGAAGAGGTCACTTGGACTTTGTTTAGCAGGGAGTTTTTGAGGAAGTATTTTCCTGAAGATGTTAGAGGAAAGAAAGAGATAGAGTTCTTGGAGTTGAAACAAGGTAACATGTCTGTTGTGGATTACACTGCTAAGTTTGTGGCGCTTGTTCAGTTTTATCCACATTATGCTGAAGCAACTGCAGAGTTTTCCAAATGTGTGAAGTTTGAGAATGGATTGTGTCCTGAGATCAAGCAGGCAATCAGTTATCAAAGGATTATAAGGTTTTCAGATTTGGTGGATTGTTGTAGAATTTATGAGGAGGATAGCAAAGCTCGTTCTACTCATTATAAGAGTGTGAACGAAAGGAAAGGGAAGCAACCGTTTCGAGGTGGTCCTTATGTGTCACCAGCTGACAAGGGAAAGCAAAGGGGTAGTTTTGATAAAAGGCCAAGTGGGGGAGGTATGTCTAATCCTCTGAGATGTTTTAGGTGTGGTGACTTAGGACATCGTCAGTTTGAATGTAGAAAGGTTATAAGGAAGTGTTCCAATTGTGGAGGTATAGGACATGTCGCAGCTAATTGTAAGAAGAATGTGGTGAAGTGTTTCAACTATGGTGAACCTGGTCATGTTAGTACGAAGTATCCGAAACCAAAGCAAGCTCAAGCTGGGGGGAAAGTATTTGCATTGGCAGGAACTCAGACTACTAGTGCAGATCGTCTGATCAGAGGTACTTATTTTATTAATAGTATGCCTTTAGTTGCTATTATTGATATCGAAGCGACTCATTCGTTTATTTCGTCTGAGTGTGCGAAGCGTTTGAATCTTTTGTTGTCTTCGATCGGTGGAGAGATGGTTATTGATACTCCAGCAATGGGGTCGGTAACTACTTCTTTGGTTTGTTTAAGTTGTCCTTTGACCATTTATGGTAGAGATTTTGAGATGGATTTGGTGTGTCTGCCGTTTGAGGGTTTAGATGTGGTTCTGGGAATGAATTGGTTGCAGTTCAATCGAGTGCATATTGATTGTTATCATAAGCTGGTGAGATTTCCTTCTCTTGAGGAAGATGAGGAATCGAGTTTCTTATCTACCAAAGAGTTGAAGAAACTTTTGGTGGATGAAACTCAGTTGTTCGTGTTGTTTGCATCGTTGACTGTGGATAGTCAAGTTGCAATTGATGTGTTTCCAGTTGTGTGTGAATTTCCAGAGATGTTTCCAGAGGATATTTCAGATGTGCCGCCAGAGAGAGAGGTGGAATTTTCTATAGATCTAGTTCTTGGTACTAGACCTGTATCTATGGCACCACATCGTATGTTGGCATCTGAGTTGGTTGAGTTGAAGAAGTAGTTGAATGAATTGTTAGAAAAGAGGTTTGTGAGGCCGAGTGTATCGCCTTGGGGTGCTCCAGTTCTTTTGGTGAAGAAGAAAGATGGAAGTATACAATTGTATATTGATTATCGCCAGCTGAATAAGGTGACGATTAAGAATAAGTATCCTCTTCCGAGAATTGATGATTTGATGGACCAGTTGGTAGGTGCGTGTGTGTTTAGTAAAATTGATTTGAGGTCAGGTTATCATCAGATTAGAGTGAAAGAGGAAGATATTCAGAAGACGACATTTAGGACACGCTACGGACATTACGAATATTCTGTTTTGTCGTTCGGGGTTTCTAATGCGCCAGGAGTGTTTATGGAGTATATGAATCGTATTTTCCATGAGCATTTGGATCGATTTGTTGTTGTGTTTATTGATGACATCTTGATTTATTCTAAGTCTCGGGAGGAACATGCGGAACATTTGCGTGTTGTATTGCAAATCTTGAAGGAGAAGAGACTTTATGCCAAGTTGTCCAAATGTGAGTTCTGGTTGTCAGAAGTGAGTTTTCTTGGGCATGTGATTTCAGGTAATGGTATTGTTGTGGATCCATCCAAAGTAGATGAAATTCTACAATGGGAGGCTCCTAGATCTGTTACTGAAATTAGAATTTTTTTGGGTTTAGCTGGATATTATCGAAGATTCATTGAAGGCTTTTCCAAGTTAGCACTTCCTTTGACCCAGCTGACTTGTAAAGGTAAAGCGTTCATTTGGGATATTCAGTGTGAGGAAAGTTTTAGTGAGCTGAAGAGAAGATTGACTACACCTCCGATTTTGGTCTTACCGAATCCTACTGAACCGTTTGCGGTGTATTGTGATGCGTCTTTGATTGGTTTAGGTGGGGTGTTGATGCAAGAAGGTAAGGTTGTGGCTTATGCTTCGAGGCAATTGAGGATTCATGAGAATAATTACCCTACTCATGATTTGGAATTAGCGGCTGTGGTGTTTGTATTGAAAATTTGGAGGCATTATCTCTATGGTGCAAGATTCGAAGTCTTTAGTAATCATAAGAGTTTGAAATACTTGTATGATTAGAAAGAGTTGAATATGAGGCTACGAAGATGGTTGGAATTTTTGAAGGACTATGATTTTGGCTTGAATTACCATCCTGGTAAAGCTAATGTGGTAGTCGATGCGTTAAGCCGGAGATCTTTGCATATTTCTGCTTTGATGGTTAAAGAGTGGGAACTTTTGGAAGCATTTAGAGATTTGAGTTTGGTGTGTGAATTGACATCTGATAGCGTGAGGCTTGGTATGTTAAAGGTTACTAATGATTTTCTGTTGATCGTTAGCGAGAAACAGAAGTTGGATGTGAAATTTGTTGATTTGATGACGCTTAGAGATGAAGGTGTGAATGGTGACTTTAAAGTGGATGATAAGGGTGTTTTGAGATTCCGCGGTAGAATTTGTATTCCTAATGATTCGAACTTGAAAAAGATGATTTTAGAGGAAGAACACCGGAGTAGTTTGGGTATACATCCGGGAGCTAATAAGATGTATCAAGATTTGAAGAAGATCTTTTGGTGGTCCGGATTGAAGAGGGATGTGGCTCAGTTTGTTTATGCGTGTTTGACGTGTCAGAAGCCAAAGGTAGAACATCAGAAGCCTAGTGGATTATTGCAACCGTTGGATATTCCCGAGTGGAAATGGGACAACATTTCTATGGATTTTGTGACAGGGTTGTCGAATACACAAAGGGGACATAATGCCATTTGGGTAGTTGTGGATAGGCTGACTAAATCGGCGCATTTCATTTCGATTGACATCAGTTTTTCTTTGGAGAGGTTGGCTGAGATTTATATCCGTGTGATTGTGAAGCTATATAGTGTTCCGTTGTGTATTGTTTCAGATCGAGATCCGAGGTTTACTTCCAGATTTTGGGAAAGTTTTCAAAAGGCGTTAGGTTCCAAGTTGAGGTTGAGTTCGGCTTATCATCCTCAGACGAATGGTCAGACCGAGAGAACTATTCAGTCATTGGAAGATTTGCTGAGAGCTTGTGTTCTTTAGCAAGGTGGTGCTTGGGATAGTTATCTTACGTTGGTGGAATTCACGTATAACAACAGTTTCCATTCGAGTATTGGAATGGCACCTTTTGAAGCGTTGTATGGAAGGAGATGTCGAACACCTTTGTGTTGGCATGAATCTGGTGAGAGTTTGGTGGTTGGACCGGAGTTAGTGCAACAGACTACGGAAAAGGTGAAACTTATTCGTGAGAAAATGAAGGCTTCTCAAAGTAGGCAGAAGAGTTATCATGATCGAAGGAGGAAAGATCTTGAGTTTCAAGAAGGTGATCATGTATTCTTGAGAGTTACACCAGTAACGGGTGTTGGTCATGCATTGAAGTCGAAGAAGCTTACTTCTCGGTTTATTGGTCCTTACCAGATATCCGCGAGAGTGGGTGCTGTGGCTTATCGGGTGGCGTTGCCACCGAATCTTTCGAATTTACATGATGTGTTCCATATTTCACAGCTTCGGAAGTATGTTCCAGATCCGTCGCATGTGATTCCGATGGATGAGTTTGAGGTAAGGGAGAACCTTACGGTTGAGGCATTACCAGTGAGAATTTTGGATCGCGAGTTGAAGCGGTTAAGAGGCAAGGATATTGCGCTTGTGAAAGTAGCGTGAGGAGGCGCTACAGAGGGCAATTTGACTTGGGAGTTGGAGAGTCGGATGCGGGAGTCGTATCCGGAGTTGTTCGTCTCAGGTAATATTTTCGAGGATGAAAATCTCTAAGTGGGGGAGAGTTTTAACACCCCAGTTTTTGTTAGTTTTATTTAATCGAGTCGATTTAATTATTTTTGGTCTTTATATTATTTTATGCTTGGTTATTATGTTTTATCGCGTTTTGGGAACGTTTGCGATAAAATTGAGCGTATGGGTATTTTGGTCTTTTTGGCTTGGGTAAATATTGTTTTTCCTTTAAAATAGAAACATAGAAAGAAAAGAGAGAAAATAGAAAGAAAAATAAGAGAAGAGAAAAGGAGAGTGAGAAGAAGAAAAAGAGGAAAAACTTGGAGTTTAAGTAATCGATTCAACCGACACTTCAAAGCGCGATTAATTGGGTAAGGGTGCGAAACTCGGTTATGCTATGTTTGTGTATGATCATGTATGTGTTTGTTGGTTTTTTCCTAGCTTTTCAATTCTATGTCGATTGAGAGAAAACGAGAGAAATCGAGGTTTTAGCGGTTGAAAATCGGTATATATGCGGTAGAATACTTGTGGTTATGATTGTAATATGTTCTGGTTGTTATGATATGGTTTGGTTGGGTTTTGATGGGGAAAATGGTGATTTAGGATGAGTAACAGCGTTGCTGCGAATCCCAGAATTCGCAGGCTCGCAGTGCGAACAAGCAGCGAAGAGGAAAGCGAAGGCTCGCCAGGGCTTCACAGTGCGAATGGGTGGGCGAATGTTCGCCAGCAGTTCGCAAAGCGAACTTTATGCTGTTTTTTCTCTGCCACGGTTCGCTGGAGCTTCGCACGGAAAATGAGGAAAGTGAATGCTCGCTAGGAGATTCGCATAGCGAACATGGCAGATTGTTCCATTTTGTTTTCTTCATAACTTTTGATCCGTATGTCGGGTTGAGGCGCGGTTGGGTGCGTTAGAAAGCTAATGAGATGTTCTTTCTTATAGGAATGGTTTTGAGATTGGTGGCTGATTTAATTATGTCGGGAATTTGGGAATGTGTCATGTTGTCGACTTTTACCATCTTAACTGTGTGTATTTGATGTGTTATCATGCAATATGCTTTCGATAGATATCATATGACTTGTGTGCTGTTATATGATGTGAATGCATGTGATGAAATGTTGTAATGATAGTTTGTGGCCTAAGGGCAAGAAAATGCATTGTGTTGTGTTTGATTGTATATGCATGATTATGGATGTCTATATGTGTGCATTGGAATGTCATGAGTCATTGTATGCCAAGCATCATGATATGCATTCTTGTGATGTCGCGTGCCCTAGTGGGTGTGAGCGACGAAACGATTACAGAGGGAATCCGCTATAACATCGTGTGCCTTATACAAAGAGGTGTGAGTGATGATTATAGACGATCGTGTGCCTTATACAAAGAGGTGTGAACGATTGGGCCGTGTGCCTTATACAAAGAGGTGTGAGCGATCCATAAACGTCGTGTGCCTTATACAAAGAGGTGTGAGCGACGGGGAACATCGTTTGCCCGATGAGGAGTTACACTAAGTAACAAGCTATGATTCTAATAGTTCCTGAGTGAACTAATGATGAGAATGATGGATGGAACGAACCACATTGCACTGCATAGAGTCGTCGTGTCGGTCTCTGTGCATTTGCATAAATCATGAATGGATTGATTTTGTGTGGAATTGTGAATGGAATTGATGAGTTGAGATATATATATATATATATATATATATATATATATATATATATATATATATATATATATATATATATATATATATATGTTGGTGATAAATGTATTATGCATGATTGATATGCCTTTGTGATGGATGCATGAGATATGATTTGTGTTGGTTTGCATTCGAATTATGGTGTAAATTGTGGTGAGAATGTTTTATATGTGTATTTTTGTGTTATTATATAATTGTATGCAATTATATTATAATTGTGTTTCTCACCCTTCTGCTGTTTAAATGCTCTATGAGGAATTGCAGATTAGATGCTGGAGGTCTTTTTGTGAAGCTTAGATCTTCATTCTTTTGTCGGTCGACTCTGATATGTAGCACCGGGTAGTCGGGGAGATCGTTTGTGATTATGTGTATATGTATATGTTCTTTTTGGGATTGTACATGTATGACTCTGTGTATGACAGACAAACCTTTATGTTATATATATATATATATATATATATATATATATATATGTGAGATTTCAGTTGCAGATTTTCCGCTTTTATTCTGTATCTGAATTGTGGGTGTTAGAAACTAAGTTCCTTTATTATGTGCTACCTGATTGTTGCATATCTATATGAGCAGGTTATTGTATTTTGTTTTAATTGATGTGACGCCTCCGTCTATGCCATGAATGTTTTCATTATACTCTGATTATTTGTTATCGCTTTATTTGCTCGGGTTATAGATTGGGGGTGTTACAAAAGCCGTCAAAGGAAGTATTTTAGCCGATCATTTGGCTCATCAACCGATTGACGATCAGGAATCAGTCTGATTTGACTTCCCAGACGAAGATGTCATGTATTTAAAAATGAAAGATTGCGATGAACCGCTACCCAGTGAAGGGCCAGAACCAGGTTCCCAATGGGGATTAATTTTTGACGGAGCTGTCAACACTTATGGAAACGGAATTGAGGCAATCATCGTAACACCTCAGGGTACCCACATTCCTTTCACTGCCCGATTGACTTTCAAATTCACAAACAACGGGCCGAATACGAAGCTTGTATCATGGGTCTCGAAGAAGCAATTGACTTAAGGATAAAGAACTTGGATGTATACAGAGACTCAGCCCTGGTTATCAATCAGATCAAAGGAAATTGGAACACATACCAATTAGGACTGATTCCTTACAAAGATTACGCGAGAAGGTTATTGCCATTCTTTAGCAGAATCGAGTTTCATCATATCCCTCGTGAAGAAAATCACATGGCTGATGCACTAGCCACTCTCTCTTCAATGATTAGTGCAGGTCAATGGACCGACGTACCTAAGATTGACATAATGCGCCTAAAACGACCCGCTTACATCTTCGCGATCGAAGTAGTCATAGACGACAAACCTTGGTATCACGATATCAAATGCTTCCTTCAGAAACAAGAGTACCCACCTAGGGCATCAAGAAAAGACAGGAAGACCATCAGAAGATTGGCAGGCAACTTCTTCCTGAGCGGTGATACACTCTATAAGAGAAACTTCGACATGGTCTTGCTCCGATGCATAGACAAACCAGAAGCAAACATGCTGATGAAAGAAATTCACGAAGGATTCTTTGGCACTCATGCCAACGGACACACAATGGCGAGAAAAATTCTGAAAGCATGATACTATTGGTTAACCCTGGAATCCGATTGCTACAAATACATGAGGAGGTGTCACAAGTGTCAAATATACGCTGACAAAATCCATGTACCACCAACGCATCTCAAAGTTCTTTCTTCCCCTTGGCCTTTTTCCATATGGGGAATCGACATGATTGGCATGATTAAACCCAAAGCTTCGAACGGACATCAGTTCATCCTGGTAGCCATTGATTACTTCACCAAGTGGGTCGAAGCAGCGTCGTACGCTAATGTAACCCGATAAGTGGTGGTCTGATTCGTCAAAAACAATATCATCTGCCGTTATGGTGTTCCGAGCCAGATCATTACAGATAATGGATCTAACTTGAACAACAGGATGATGAAAGAGTTGTGTGTTGAGTTCAAGATCGAACACCATAACTCATCTCCCTACCGACCTAAGATGAACGGGGCGGTAGAAGCAACTAACAAGAACATCAAGACGATTGTTCAAAAGATGGTTGTAACCTACAAAGACTGGCATGAAATGCTGCCTTTTACTCTTCACGGTTATTGCACATCTGTCTGCACTTCAACAGGGGCAACCCCTTTCTCTCTAGTATATGGCATGGAAACAGTGCTTCCCATAGAAGTAGAGATCCCATCAATTCGGGTATTGATGGAAGCTAAGCTAACAAAGGCTGAATGGTGTCAAAGTCGACACGATGAATTGAATATGATCTAAGAAAAGTAAATAACGGCTCTGTGCCATGGTCAGTTGTATCAGCAAAGAATGAAGAAGGCGTTCGATAAAAAGGTTCGACCACGTGTCTTTAGGAAAGGAGACCTTGTGCTAAAAAAGATACAATCATTCCTCACTGATTCCCAGGGCAAATGGACTCCGAACTATGACGGCCCCTATGTGGTCAAGAAAGCCTTCTCAGGCGGCGCCTTAAGACTCGCAACCATGGATGGAGAGGAGTTTACCTACCCAACGAATGTTGAAGTAGTTAAGAAATACTTCGCCTAAATGAAATAAAAAAAACGTCTCGGTGGATTGAAAACATGAAAAGGCGGTCCAAGACAAAATTAGAAACATAACCAAAAATCATCCCGATGGATTGGAAACCTCAAAAGACAATCCAGGCAAAAGTTAGGGATTCATGGCAAGTAACTACGTCCGACAAGGTTAAATCCCCAACGGTGACACTATTCGTCGAAAAACTTCTAGTCAAGGTCATCTTCGACAGAAGCTCAGGATGTCCAGAATTCAAAGTTGGTTGGAGGATAACGGTCGTTATGTTTCAATGTAGCCCTTATTCCCTTAAATTACCATTTTCTAAACTTTGTAAATACTCTATGGGATCACGCGCTTGACTGATTTCCATCCTATCAATAAAATTTGAGCCCTAGTGCTTTTGTTTGCAATTCTCATTTGTTTTTGCTTTACAGAATGACATTTTTAACATGATCAACGATTCTTGAAACAAAACAAAAAAAAATGAATTTTTACTTATCAAAATTTTCTTCCACTTTTAAAATAAAGATGACATTTCTTTTTAACTGCTGAACGCACAAAGAACATCGATAGCTTCTCCGAAGGTGATTGAACCTCAAAGTGCAAAATCAAAGTACTCCTTCTAAACCAGTACACCTGAATGAAGGAATAACCGTTTTAGATGTAATATCCCATCTGACATTCCTGGCAGAGTTCTTACCTCTTAAGACCGATTAACGATTCTTTCTCCCCCCACAGGGTATACCTCTCTAAAGTAAGACAAGACTCATATTATGAACCAATGGTACTTTTCATCCCCCGCAGTGGCCGAGTATCCAGTCGTGTTCATCACTAGTCTGTATGTCGCGTCTGTTTTGTCAGCATAAGCATAAACATACATACATTATGCATAATTGATTCACATTCATAGCCATATTGCATTACTATCACTTTGGTCAGTCTTATCCCCAAGTGATAACGTCCTCCTGCCAGTAAGGTTGTAAGTTCTTTCCTCGTCAGGAAATGTATCGTCTGAGCAATCTCTCCATAATTTATTTCTGGATTGGAGACAGTCCTCGACTGCTTTGATAACTTGAACCTCTGAAAGGTAAAAAGACATTCGACAGACACCTCTGGAACGTCACTCTTCACCATCGAAGATGATATTTTCGCTTTCCCGGATTAAGGAAAATCCCTAGAGAAAGCCTCTCAACCGAAGACTCTCAACAATACATCGGTTTTTCTCCCAAGAAATTCGATGTTAATGAAGTCATCAGCACCTCAAAATTAGATTACATCACATGGCATTTCTCCAAAAAAATCTCGGAGAAAAGTATGATGTAGTATCCTTAATAAAAAATCAGTCTCTCAAGAGATTCGTTTTTCCCCAGTAGAGTCAGCAAATGGCATCTCCAATAGAGAAGTTTGCACACCCCTACAGCTCAGACAAATGGGTGTCCCTAGCAAGTCTGACCTCAAATTTTTCCATCAAATGGCGTCTCCCCAGTAATAGCTCGGCGAGAAGTTTGATGAAGACCGCTACACATAACATCCCTTGTCAAGGAAGAAACTCGATAAGAAGAAACTGAGACCAGTTTCATGGCTAAAGACCAGGATTGAGGGGAAGTTTATTTCAGAAACTGAGACCAGATCCTTGGTTGAAGACCAGGATCGAGGGGAAGTTTATTCCAGAAGAAACTGAGACCAGTTCCTTGGTTGAAGACCAGGATCGAGGGGAAGTTTATTCCAGAAGAAACTGAGACCAGTTCCGTGGCAGAAGACCATGAATCAAGGGAAAGTTTATTACAAAAAAAAACCGAGACCAGTTCCGTGGCTAAAGACCAGGATTGAGGGGAAGTTTATTTCAGGAACTAAGACCAGTTCCGTGGCTAAAGACCAAGGATCGAGGGGAAGTTTATTACAAAATAAAACTGAGACCAGTTCCGTGGCTGAAGACCAGGATCGAGGGGAAGTTTAACCCTTTTCTAAGTAACATTGCTTAGCAAAAGAAGATGGACGAGAAAATTGCCATTCATAATCACCGTCAAAATTTTGGGTATTCCGATATTTAATCCTCTTGCACCCCGAATGTCCGAATATCTTCGCCATTCATACCTTCAGGTCCAAGAAGATTAAATATGGGCATCTGTCTTACCTTAAATTTTGACCACAAGATTTCCCATGATTGTGCAAATCATCACCATAATATGGATGTACTTCCATGCCTCATCAATCTCCTCAAAGATGGTTGAGCATTCACCACAATCAAGAATTAGGGTTTTGAGCCCTCCCAAAGCACTTAGACAAAGGATCAATCAAGAAATGACATGATCTTCAACTTTTATAACCTCTCAAACATCCATAAGGGATCAAGAGGACTCCCACATCAAGAATCAGGCACAGGAGTGCAACATTCCAAGTGGATCAAGCCTCGAGATCGCCAGTGTCACCAAATTAGAGTTTTGGTCGACCAAGGCCTCCAAATGAAATTTTTTCTCTGGGCATGAGCCAATGCTTCAAAGCATGACCCAAAATGCTCCAAGGGACCTCATGGATCCAATTATCAAGTCAAATTAGCATCAGGGGAAGCATTCATAAAAAATCAGGAATTAGGGTTTCTTGACCTAATTCACCCCTAAGTTGACTTTTGGAGCAAAGCATGAGCCAAGATCTCAAGGCATGATTTGATGGCCTCAAATACACTACATTGATCCATTTGCAACAATGGATTGATCCAAGAAGCTTGATTCACAAGTTTCAATTTCACCTGGACTACAATTAGGGTTTTGAAGAAAAAGTCAACTGTATCTTTGACTTTTGACCAAGACATGCTCCCAAACCTTGGGACATGATTCAAGACACCCTACAACACCTATGGAATCCATCCATTATGTTTGATTGGGTCAAGAACTTGATTGCACAAAGAATCACACAGGTTGGATTTCATCTGACAAAAAGTCATCTGTGGCTAAAATCAAGTTTGACTTTTTGGAATTTTTCACAAATATGGTTCCCCTAAGTCAAAAACAATGTTAATGTATGGTATTGATCATCATTCATTAAGAAAAATTAAGAAAAGTGAGGTTTCTTGCAAAAGGGGTAACCATGAGAAACCAGAATGTTTCTAAGTTATGGAACACAAGTGATTTTGTACCAACTTTGCAAGGTCATAACTCCTAAACCACAAGGCCTTTTTCTCCCATCCAAAGCTCAAATGAAAGTTCACATGACATACTTCAAATATGTCAACTACAAAATATTTTAATTCCTCATGGATTTTGAGTTATGGATTGATCAAAATCACAAAAATGAGAAATGGACACTTTTTCCAACACTTAGAAAAAATTATGTCCAAGACAGATTTTTAGTAAAACACCAAAACATGGGAGATGTTTACACCTAGTTACAAGAAGAATCAATCTTAAATGTAAACATCAAAGTTGTCATAGATGTTTCCAACAATCCAAAGAGATCATTGGCATGAAACAACTTAACTTGAGCCAAGAGTTATGGCTTCCACAAGAGGCATTGCTGCAATTATTTTCTTGACAGTTTGGATGTTTTCTTGCAAGCCACGATTTTTGAGTCAAATGCAATGATCATTATGATAAACCAACTCAATGTGATCAGAGTAAGTCATAACAGACCTGCAAATACCAAGCATTGAGTCAAAAGGAATCACACTTGGAATTTATGAGTTTTGTCACATTATGTTGAATTCAAAGGATGCATTTATGTACAATAGTGCACTTTCAACAAAGCCACTCTCCCCAGTCAAGGTTCATGCATAAACAACAATAAAAACATCTGAGGAATGTGGAATTGGTCAAAATTTGGCTATGCTACTTAGAGAGTTATGGTACCTTGCATGAGAAGTAAGCACACCTTGCCAAAATGCATTTAGTGAGCTCTTATCCGTTGCTGCACCACTATTCCACCAAGACAAACTCACTCACCTATAAATAGAGCTCCTTGTTAATCATTCAAGGTACACCAAAGCAGCTTACGACATTGCTTTCTCTCATTTCCTTCTTAAGCACAAAAACTCCATTTTCTTGAGAAAGCACTATCGGGTTTTGAGTTGGAGACCAATGCAACTCAAACGAATGATTCACACACCTCATATGCAACATATAGGAATAATTTAAACACTTACATTCAGTCTATAACATCAAAATATTCAAGTCAACATCCTTTTGCTCAACTTTACCTCAAAGTTGCAGATTGAGTTGTGTCAAGTGATTCAGAAGGTTTCAATCCAGTCTCAACATTGGAACACCATCCTTGAGGGTCAAGGAAGTTATCCAAATCATCAGAAAACTTATGTAACACCTCTACAAGAGAATTCGATTCTCACTTGCGAGGTTAGTTTCCTCAAAACTGAACTCAATGAATCATGCATCATAATCATGTTTTCAAGTTACCATTGTGTTTCTGGATGTTCATAGATCATTTGCCCTCAATCAATTGCTATTTATCTCGTGTGTATGAGATTTCATTTAGTTCTTGCATTATTTAGGGTTCATCTGGTTATGCCGTGATATCTTTTGTTACACTTAATTTAAACAAAATTGAAAAGACCCATCATGTTCCTTGTTAAAAAACGCATAAGTTTCATGTTTACATCTTGTAAAATGGTTGAGAAACGAGGGAGATAGCTTGCTTCACGCAAGTCTGATGGTTGCCCAAGGAAGAAGATGGCCATGGGGTAACACCCCCTTCTACACCCCCAGGCAATTAAAGCGATAACAATTAATCAAATTTTCATCAGAGTATATTTAAAACATTCACGGCAAAGACCGAGGGGTCACATCAATTGAAACAAATAAACATAAACCTGCTCATAAATATATGCAACATTCAGGTAGTGATACAAACAAAGGAACTCAATTTCTACTACCCACAATTCAGGTACAGAATAAAAGCGGAAAATCTGTACTGAAATCTCATATATATATATATCATGAAAAGTTTGTCTGCCAAATACAATCATACATGTACAATCTCAAAAGAAACATATACACACAAATCACCAACGGTCTCCCTAACTACCCGGTGCCACATATCAGAGCCGACCGACAAAAGAATGAAGACCTAAGCTTCACAAAAAGACCTCCAGCAATCTAATCTGCAATGCCTCATAGAGCATTATAAAACAGCAGAAGGGTGAGAAACACAATCATACTATAATTGCATATAATTATATGATAACACAACATTACACACGCAAAATATTCTCACCACAACGTACAACAGATTCCAAATACAACACAACACAATACATATCTCAACTCATCAATTCTAACCAAAATTCCACACAAAATCAATCCATTCATGAATTATGCAAATGCACAGAGACCGACAACCATCGCTTGTTACTTAGTGTAACTCCCCGTCGGGAAAACGATGTTCCTCGTCGCTCACACCTCTTTGTATAAGGCACACGACGTTTATGGATCGCTCACACCTCTTTGTATAAGGCATACGACCCGATCGCTCACACCTCTTTGTATAACGTACACGATCGTCCATAATCATCGCTCACACCTCTTTGTATAAGGCACACGATGTTATAGCGGATTCCCTCTGGAATCGATTCGTCGCTCACACCCACTAGGGCACACGACATCACAAGAATGCATATCATGATGCTTGGCATACAATGACTCATGACATTCAAATGCACACATATATGCAATCATCTCAATCAACAAAATAATGCTTTGCAATTCAAGCCCAAAACAATGCATTTATTTTCCATACGGCCACAAACCATCATCACACCATCTAAACACATGCATTCACCTCATATAATCAGCACACAAGTCATCCAACATATATCACAAGCACATTACATGATAACCTATCAATTACGCACAATTAAACGGCAAAAGTCGACAAAATGACACATTCCAAATTTCTGACATAATTAAATCGACCAACAATCCCCAAACCATGTTGATAAGAAAGAACAACTCACAAGCTTTCTAACGCACCCAACCGCACCCCAATCGGACCTACGGATCAAAAGTAAGGAAGAAAACAAAATTACACAATCTGCCATGTTCGCTAGGCGAACCCTCTAGCGAGTATACGCTACCACCTTCGCTAGGCGAATGTCCAGCGAAACCACTATCAAATAAAAACAGACACAAAGTTCGCTAGGCGAACCCCTTGGCGAACCAAGGCAGCAACAACCAGAACCAAAAAGATACAAAGTTCGCTAGGCGAACAACGTTAGCGAACATTCGCTGACCTTCGCTAACTGGTTCGCTAGGCGAACCCGCGAAAACTCATTCGCTACTGGTTCGCTAGGCGAACCAAGGAAAATCCAGAAATTCTGCAGCGCTGTTTGAAGGTCCAAAATCATATTTTTCACCCAAAAACTCTTCCAACACAAAATAATGAAATCAGAACATAACCCAAACATGGTAACAAGTAATCTACAACATTTACATCACATTTCAACCGCTAAAACATCGATTTCCATCATTCCGACCTAGAATTGAAAATCTATGAAAACACCATGAACATTCCAACACACACATACATAGTCATACACAATCATAGAATAATCGAGTTTTGCACCCTTACCTAATTAATCGTGTTTAGAAAAGTCGGTTGATCGATTTTCTTGATTTCCAAGATTTCTCTCTTTTTCTCCTTTTTCCTCTTCTCTTTCTCTTCTCCTCTTTTCTTCTCTTCCTACTATTTTTCTCTCTTTCTATTTCTATTCATACTAACTTAGGAAAAATAAATGAAAAGACCAAAATACCCCCACACTCAAATATCTCGCAAACGTTCCCAAAACGCGACAAAATATAATCACGACGAAAAATAACATATTTTCAGATAAAAGTCGAAAATAAAATAATATAATAATAAAATAATCAAAACGACTCGATTAAATAAAAACTGACAAAACTGGGGCGTTACAACTCTCCCCCACTTAGAAATTTTCGTCCTCGAAAATATACCTGAGACGAACAACTCTGGATACGACTCCCGCATCCGACTCTCCAACTCCCAAGTCAAATTGCCCTCAGCAGGGCCTCCCCACGCTACCTTCACAAGTGCAATATCCTTGCCCCTCAACCGCTTCACCTCGCGATCCAAAATCCTAACTGGTAATGCCTCAACCGTAAGGTTCTCCCTTACCTCAACTTCATCCATCGGAAACACATGCGACGGATCCGGAACATACTTCCGAAGCTGTGAAACATGGAACACATCATGCAAATTCGACAGATTCGGCGGCAACGCCACCCTATAAGCCACCGCACCCACTCTCACGGATATCTGGTAAGGACCAGTAAATCGAGAAGTAAGTTTCTTCGACTTCAATGCACGACCCACACCCGTTACCGGCGTAACTCTCAAAAATACATGATCGCCCTCTTGAAACTCGAGATCTTTCCTTCTACGATCATGATAACTCTTTTGCCTACTTTGAGAAGCCTTCATTTCCTCACGAATAAGCTTCACCTTGTCTGTAGTCTGTTGAATCAATTCGGGTCCAACCACCGAACTCTCACCAGATTCGTGCCAACACAACGGTGTTCGACATCTTCGTCCATATAGTGCTTCAAAAGGTGCCATTCCAATACTAGAATGGAAATTGTTATTATACGTGAATTCCACCAACGCAAGATAACTATCCCACGCACCACCTTGTTCAAGAACACAAGCCCTCAACAAATCCTCCAACGGCTGAATCGTCCTCTCGGTCTGACCATCCGTTTGAGGATGATAAGCAGAACTCAACCTCAATTTAGATCCTAAAGCCTTTTGCAAACTCTCCCAAAATCTGGAGGTAAACCTAGGATCTCAATCAGAAACAATGCTCAACGGAACACCATGCAATTTCACAATCACACTGATATAAATCTCAGCTAGCCTCTCCAAAGAAAAACTTATGTCAATCGGAATGAAATGCGCCGATTTAGTCATTCTGTCAACAACCACCCAAATAGCATTATGCCCTCGCTGAGTATTCGGCAACCCTATCACAAAATCCATAAAAATGCTGTCCCATTTCCGCTCAGGAATATCCAACGGTTGCAACAAACCACTAGGCCTCAGATGTTCTACCTTTGATTTCTGACAAGTCAAACATGCATAAACAAACTGAGCCACATCTCTTTTCAATCCAGACCACCAGAAAATCTTCTTCAAATCTTGGTACATCTTACTAGCTCCTGGATGTATACTTAAATTACTCCGGTGTCCCTCCTCTAAAATCATCCTTTTCAAATCCGAATCGTCCGGAATACAAATTCTACCTCTGAATCTCAAAACACCATTAACATCCACTTTAAAATCACTATTCGCATCTTTTTCTCCAACCAACATCAAATCCACAAATTTCACATCCAGCTTCTGTTTCTCACTAACTGTCAACAGAAAATCATTAGTAAACTTTAACATTCCAAGCCTCATGCTATCGGACGTCACCTCACACACCAAACTCAAGTCCCTAAAAGCTTCCAAAAGCTCCCACTCCTTAACCATTAAAGCGGACATATGTAACGATTTCCGACTCAACGCATCGGCTACCACATTCGCTTTACCAGGATGGTAATTCAAGCCAAAGTCGTAGTCCTTCAAAAATTCCAACCATCTACGTTGCCTCATATTCAATTCTTTCTGATCAAACAAATATTTCAAACTTTTGTGATCACTAAAGACTTCGAATCTTGCACCGTAGAGATAATGCCTCCAAATCTTCAACACAAAAACCACAACCGCTAATTCAAGATCATGACTAGGATCATTTTTCTCATGCACTCTCAATTGCCTCGAAGCATAAGCCACGACCTTACCTTCTTGCATTAGCACCCCACCTAGACCAATCAAAGACGCGTCACAATACACCACAAATGGTTCAGTAGGATTCGACAAAATCAAAATCGGAGCTGTCGTCAATCTTCTCTTCAGCTCATTAAAACTTTCCTCACACCGAATATCCCAAATGAACGCTTGCCCTTTACAAGTCAACTGGGTCAAAGGAAGTGCTAGCTTAGAAAAACCTTCAATGAACCTTCGATAATATCCGACCAAACCCAAAAAGCTTCGAATTTCAGTAACAGATCTCGGAGCCTCCCATTGTAGAACTGCTTCTACTTTAGATGGATCCACAGAAATACCATTACCTGAAATCACGTGCCCAAGAAAACTCACCTCCGACAACCAGAACTCACACTTGGACAATTTGACAAAAAACTTTCTTTCATTCAAAACCTGCAAAACAATACGCAAATGCTCCGCGTGCTGCTCCCGAGACTTAGAATAAATTAAGATATCATCAATAAACACAACCACAAAATGATCCAAATGCTCGTGGAAAATACGATTCATGTACTCCATAAACACACCTGGCGCATTAGAAACCCCGAACGACATCACAGAATATTCATAATGACCGTAACGTGTCCTAAAAGCCGTCTTCTGAAATCTTCTTCTTTCACCCTAATCTGATGATACCCAGACCTCAAGTCAATCTTACTAAACACACAAACACCTACCAACTGGTCCATCAAATCATCAATTCTCGGAAGAGTATACTTATTCTTAATCGTCACCTTATTCAACTGGCGATAATCAATACACAACCACATACTTCCATCTTTCTTTTTCACCAACAAAACTGGAGCACCCCAAGGCGACACACTAGGTCTTACAAACCTCTTTTCTAGCAATTCATTCAACTGCTTCTTTAACTCAACCAACTCAGATGCCGACATTCGATATGGTGCCATCGATACATGTCTAGTACCAGGAACTAGATCTATAGAAAACTCCACCTCTCTCTCTGGCGGCACATCTGAAATATCCTCAGGAAACACTTTCGGAAAATCACACACAACAGGAAACACATCAAGTGAAACTTGACTATCCACAGTCAATGATGCAAACAACCCAAACAACTGAGCTTCATCCGCCAAAAGTTTCTTCAACTCTTTGGTAGATAAGAAACTCGAGTCTTCGTCTTCCTCAAGAGAAGGAAATCTTACTAACTTATGATAACAATTAATATGAACCCTATTGAACTGCAACCAATTCATTCCCAGAACCACATCTAAACCCTCCAACGGCAAACACACCAAATCCATCTCAAAGTCTTTACCATAAATGGTCAAAGGACAACTTAAACAAACCAAAGAAGTAGTTACTGACCCCATTGCTGGAGTATCAATAACCATCTCTCCATCCATCGAAGACAACACAAGATTCAAACGCTTCGCGCACTCAGACGAAATAAACGAATGAGTCGCTCCAGTATCAATAATAGCAACTAAAGGCGTACTATTAATAAAACAAGTACCTCTGATCAGACGATCTGCACTTGAAGTCTGAGTTCCTGCCAATGTAAAAACCTTCCCACCGGCTGGAGCTTGCTTTGGTTTCGGACACTTTGTACTAACATGCCCAGGTTCACCACAATTGAAACACTTCACCACGTTCCTCTTACAATCAGCTGCAATATGTCCTAAACCTCCACAATTGGAACACCTCCTCATATCTTTCTGCATTCAAACTGACGATGTCCTAGGTCACCACACCTATAACATCTCGGAGGATTAGACATTCCTCCCCCACTTGGCCTTTTATCAAAATTCCCCCTTTGTTTACCCTTATCAGCTGGTGTTACATAAGGACCACTGCGAAACGGTTGCTTCCCTTTCCTCTCGTTCACACTCTTATAGTGAGTAGAAAGAGCTTTGCTATCTTCTTCAAAAATCCTACAGCAATCTACCAAATCAGAAAACCTTCTAATCCTTTGTTAACCGATTGTCTGTTTTATCTCAGGACGCAACTCGTTCTCAAACTTTACACACTTAGAAAATTCCGCAGTCGCCTCGGCATAATGTGGATAAAACTGCACAAGCTCCACAAACTTAGCAGTATAATCAACAACAGACATATTACCTTGTTTCAATTCCAAGAACTCAATTTCCTTCTTTTTTCTTACATCTTCGAGAAAATACTTCCTCAGAAACTCAATGCTAAACACAGCCCAAGTGATCTCTTCCTCTGCAGCTTCCAACACATGACGTGTACTAACCCACCAATCACCAGCTTCCTCCAGTAACATGTGAGTACCTAGTATCACCTTCTGATCCTCAGCACAATCCATCACTCGGAAGATTCTTTCAATCTCTTGCAACCAAATCTGAGCACCATCAGGATCATATCTTCCAAAGAAGACAGGCGGTTTGTTCTTCCTGAACTCATCATTACCTGCAGCATTAGGTGCACCCTGCACCGCCCGAGCCATAGCTTGCATAGCAGCAGCCAAAGCAGCGTCATTCCTATCAGCGATATTCTGTTCATTTCCAATAACAGCAACTATGGTCAAACAAATAGCTCACCCAAACACAACGACCAACAAGGACTGCCACAAACTGACACGAATTGGCTCTGATACCACTTAATGTAACACCCCCTTCTACACCCCCAGGCAATTAAAACGATAACAATTAATCAAATTTTCATCAGAGTATATTTAAAACATTCACGGCATAGACCGAGGGGTCACATCAATTGAAACAAATAAACATAAACCTGCTCATAAAGATATGCAACATTCAGGTAGTGATACAAACAAAGGAACTCAATTTCTACTACCCACAATTCAGGTACAGAATAAAAGCGGAAAATCTGTACTGAAATCTCATATATATATATATATATATATATATATATATCATGAAAAGTTTGTCTGCCAAATACAATCATAGATGTACAATCTCAAAAGAAACATATACACACAAATCACCAACGGTCTCCCTAACTACCCGGTGCCACATATCAGAGCCGACCGACAAAAGAATGAAGACCTAAGCTTCACAAAAAGACCTCCAGCAATCTAATTTGCAATGCCTCATAGAGCATTATAAAACAGCAGAAGGGTGAGAAACACAATCATAATATAATTGCATATAATTATATGATAACACAACATTACACACGCAAAATATTCTCACCACAACGTACAACAGAATCCAAATACAACACAACACAATACATATCTCAACTCATCAATTCCAACCAAAATTCCACACAAAATCAATCCATTCATGAATTATGCAAATGCACAGAGACCGACACAACGACTCTATGCAATGCATATGCGGTACCATCCATCCATCATCTCAACACTAGTTACTCAGGAACTATTGGAACCATCACTTCTTACTTAGTGTAACTCCCCGTTGGGCAAACGATGTTCCCCGTCGCTCACACCTCTTTGTATAAGGCACACGACATTTATGGATCGCTCACACCTCTTTGTATAAGGTACACGACCCGATCGCTCACACCTCTTTGTATAAGGCACACGATCGTCCATAATCATCGCTCACACCTCTTTGTATAAGGCACACGATGTTATAGCGGATTCCCTCTGGAATCGATTCGTCGCTCACACCCACTAGGGCACACGACATCACAAGAATGCATATCATGATGCTTGGCATACAATGACTCATGACATTCAAATGCACACATATATGCAATCATCTCAATCAACAAAATCATGCTTTGCAATTCAAGCCCAAAACAATGCATTTATTTGCCATACAGCCACAAACCATCATCACACCATCTAAACACATGCATTCACCTCATATAATCAGCACACAAGTCATCCAACATATATCACAAGCACATTACATGATAACCCATCAATTACGCACAATTAAACGGCAAAAGTCGACAAAACGACACATTCTAAATTTCTGACATAATTAAATCAGCCAACAATCCCCAAACCATGTTAATAAGAAAGAACAACTCACAAACTTTCTAACACACCGAACCGCACCCCAATCGGACTTACGGATCAAAAGTTAGGAAGAAAACAAAATTACACAATCTTCCATGTTCGCTAGGCGAACCCTCTAGCGAGTATTCGCTACCACCTTCGCTAGGAGAATGTCCTGCGAAACCACTATCAGATAAAAAACAGACACAAAGTTCACTAGGCGAACCCCTGGGCGAACCAAGGTAGCAACAACCAGAACCAAAAAGATACAAAGTTCGCTAGGCGAACAACGTTAGCGAACATTCGCTGACCTTCGCTAACTGGTTCGCTAGGCGAACCCGCGAAAACTCATTCGCTACTGCTTCGCCCCAAGTTCGCTAGGCGAACCAAGGAAAATCCAGAAATTCTGCAGCGTTGTTTGAAGGTCCAAAATCATATTTTTCACCCAAAAACTCTTCCAACACAAAATAATGAAATCAAAACATATCCCAAACATGGTAACAAGTAATCTACAACATTTACATCACATTTCAACCGCTAAAACATCGATTTCCATCGTTCCGACCTAGAATTGAAAATCTATGAAAACACCATGAACATTCCAACACAGACATACATAGTTATACACAGTCATAGGATAATCGAGTTTCGCACCCTTACCCGATTAATCGTGTTTAGAAAAGTCGGTTGATCGATTTTCTTGATTTCCAAGATTTCTCTCTTTTTCTCCTTTTTCCTCTTCTCTTTCTCTTCTCCTCTTTTCTTCTCTTCTTACTATTTTTCTCTCTTTCTATTTCTATTCATACTAACTTAGGAAAAATAAATGAAAAGACCAAAATACCCCCACACTCAAATATCTCGCAAACGTTCCCAAAACGCGACAAAATATAATCACGACGAAAAATAACATATTTTCAGATAAAAGTCGAAAATAAAATAATATAATAATAAAATAATCAAAACGACTCGATTAAATAAAAACTGACAAAACTGGGGCGTTACACATGGCGCCATTTTCAGGTTTTTTGAACCAAACATTGCATATATTTTTTCATTGCCACTATATGTTTGAATTGGCGTTGCGCCCCAGTGGTTGATCAGCTGGTTTTGTATGTGTAGCGAGCAAAGGGTCTGGGGTTCGAATCCCCCTCGCCCCAGACCTTTTGGTTTTATTTTTTTAAAACCATTTTCAAAAGGATTTTTCATATATTATCTACTCTTTCCATTCTCTATCAGCCAACACACTTGGCTCAGATGGTAAGATTTTAAACACTCCACTCCAAGGGCTTGAGTTCAAGCCTTGGGAGGACCATTCCATATTTTTTGCCACTTGTTTTCTTTCATTTTCTTCACAATCTTTTAATAACTTCCAAAATTAATTTCTCTCTCAATTTTAATTTTTTTTATTGTTTCTTTTTTTCAAAATTCCCAAAAATATTTTATTCTACAACAATTTCACAAAAATATTATTTATTTCATATATTTGGTATTTTTTGTAAAAAATTCTTTTTAAATTGTTTTTAAACATTTTAAATGAATTCTTTTTCTTGATTTCTTTTGTTCAAATGATTTTCAAATAATTCTATGAATGAAACATGACTTTTCAAATACTTATCCAAGATCACAACTTGTTTTTCACACATGTTTGATAAATTTGATCATTTTAATTGAATTTTATTCAATTAAAAAACTTTTTAAAATCAAGTTAGGGTTTTGATTATTTTTCACCCTTCAAATCTTTTTCAAAACACTTTTGGGCCTCTAATAGAGTGTAAGACCCACCCCTTTGTACATAAAAACCTTTTTGGGGCTCAGTCATTGTATAAGTCCCGATATGATTTCAAAAATCTCGGCGCGATCGCCGCTTTCAAAACAAAAATCATCTGGGCCTCTCTTTGAGTTGTAAGCCCCATCTATTGTATAAAAGTAAACTTTGGGCCTCTAATAGGGTGTAAGACCCAACCTCTTTTGTAAAATACAATTTTTGGGCCTTAGTCATTGTATAAGTCCCGATATAATTTTCAGAACAACGGTGCGATCACTGTTATTTCTGGGCCTCTCCTTGAGTATAAGCCCCAATCTTCTTTCAAAACAACTTCCCTTTTGATTTAGATTCAAATTCATAGTTGTTATCAAAACTTTCTTTAATTTCTTCAATAACTAACAATATAGCTATAGTACTAGAAGCTTGCTCACCTGTAAGTTCTATCAGCTTTCTTTTACATACTTGTATATATTTCATCTGTATATATATATATGCCTGTATATTATCTTGCTTAGAGTTTTCTCTGGCAACTAGGTCTAGGATTAGATCAAACCAGTGGTCACTCTTTTAACACAGTCAAAACTAGTTCCCTATAGGAAGTTCCAGATACAGTCTTGTCTCCTCTTGGGCTTATACAATATGGAACAGAGAAAGGCATTATTCCCGGTGAAACTTTTCTCAAGACTGTCACTATTAGAAATCTATACAAGAAATTCATTTCCCCCAGAGAGGATTAATTCTCGGTGAAACCTCTCTTGAATTTCTTCAAACCTAGAACTGTTCAGTAAAGAAAGGATTATTCCCGGTGAAACCTTTCTTGAACTTTTCTTAGGTTTAGACCCACAGGCTTCCTAAAAGCATCCCCAACCTCCTCTTGGGCTTTGTACAAGGACCCTCAGGCTTCTTAGAAGTTCTCATGCCTCCTCTTAGGCTTAATACAAGGACCCAAAGATCTCCTACAGGTATATGACAGAACTTAGTCATCCTTTGATTGTTCAATCCTTTAGAGAGTCAGAATCTCAAAACATCAGACTAGTTCAGGGTTGATTCTCATCCCTTAAAACACCAGCCTCCTCTTGGGAATCATACAAAGATAAACCTTTTCATACCAGTAGACTTGGACAGTCTCACCTCCTTTTGGATCTCAATGAAACCCTCAAATTTCCTAAAAGCACAGGAAAAACCCTGATCAATCATCAACAAAGTTAAAACCTCTATAGGTTTTTAAAACTCAATCTTCAAACTTTTCATCCTAAGTTCCCCAGCTAAGGTTGGGCATCATACAAAGATAAACCTTTTCATACCAGTAGACTTGGACAGTCTCACCTCCTTTTGGATCTCAAAGAAACCCTCAAGTTTCCTAAAAGCACAGGAAAAACCCTGATCAATCATCAACAGAGTTAAAACCTCTATAGGTTTTTTAAAACTCAATCTTCAAACTTTTCATCCTAAGTTCCCCAGCTAAGGTCCACTTACTATCAATACAACACCAACATAATTAGAACCTCAAGGCATCTGATATTTCAACTCTTCTGTAATCCTCAGCAAGAGTTGATTCCTTAATTTGGACCTGTCTTTGGATCTCAATCCTCAGCAGAAGTTAGCCTCCTCTTAGGCTTTATATAAGAAATTCCCCAACCAGCCTCCTCTTAGGCTTTGTATAATGATCATCCCTCAGCACCTTTTAGCCTCAATCTTGGGCTTTGTACAAGACACCCATAAACATTCTCCAGTTGAGTCAGTTAATCCTTTTTAGCCTCAATCTTGGGCTTTGTACAAGACACATATGGAACCTCCCCAGTGGAGTCAATCCTCTTTTAGCCTCAATCTTGGGCTTTGTACAAGACAGATAAAACCTCTCCCCAGTGGAGTCAATCCCTTTTAGCCTCAATCTTGGGCTTTGTACAAGACAGACAAAATATTTCCCCGGAAGAGTCAATTCCTTCCAGCCTCCTCTTAGGCTTTGTATAATGATCTCCCCCAAAATATAAAACTCCCTAATAGAGTCAACCTTTTATCTTCAACCTTGGGCTTTGATTAAGGCACACAAAAGTCAACATCCCCTCAGAGGAAATCAAAAAACTCTCTGTAGGAAGACATGTCTCTGTACATCACACATCAAAACAAACCTCAATCCCAGATAACTGCTATAAGTGGCACATTTGTTGATTCAAAAATCCAAGCTGTAGTCCATCTCTTATCCTGGTAAATCCCCTTTCTTTCATCTAATTGCTGTAAGTGGCAAGCCTCTGGATTATTTACATCCAAGCCAATGTCCCTCTCTTAGCATGAAAGATTCCTAAGGAAAAATGGCATTGCTCAACACTGAGTTAAAGTTTTCTCCTTCAGGACAAATCCCCTATAAAGGAAATCATGGCATTGTCGGATTCCATATATTTCAGTTAAAGTAATTCTCCTTTATAATCAGTTACCGAACAACTGTGATAAACAGATGAGATATCTCCCTTTAGAGATGACAAATTCTCCCTCAGTCAAACCTTTTAGGTTCAATATTGGGCTTTAAACAAGACACAAATACCCTTTAGCTTCAATCTTGGGCTTTGAACAAGACACCAAAACATCTTTTTCCTCCCATAGAATAGGAGGAACTACAATTGCTATGATTTCCCTGTTTTCTTTAACGGGAATACGTAGGCATAAGATTGTGAAATCTTAGCGAGCACACATATAAAAAACCTTAGGTCCAGTACCTTACCAAAAACATCGGAAAACCCGAAATCAACAAAAATACTCTCTCAAACATTCCCAAAGAAGAAAGTTTCCTAACCCATGACAGATAAACACCAGTAAGTAGATAACAATAGAATTTGCTAAACGATCTATGGATAACCATATATAGGATGGGTAATTAACAACTCCCCATTATATAACCTGACCCGGACCCCTCAATCTCTTAAGCATTTGTTAAAGAAAACATTTGCGTGCAAGGTTAGTTTTAGATAGCTTCCCTTTCCTTTCCAGCTTCATAAGATAAATAAGAAATCAGAAAGTAGCACCCAATTCCAACCAATGGCGATAAGGTGGTTGTGTCACCGACAGAAATCGCACGCTACAAGATGCCACAAGAATAATATGAATGCAAAGGATAAAACACTCTGCGGGGGAACTTAAAAAAAGGGTTTTACGGTAAATTGAGTGAGATGACGTGAAAAGACACGTTGGGGAACACAAGCTATTTCTGGAGATTTGTCAAGGTGACAAGAGGTATCCATCAATAGTTGGAAAGAGAGGGACGAGACCATGGGAAGACGAGTAGTGACATCCAAGAATAGCATTGGATGGAAACTACGAATGAGACAAAAGTAGGCCGATAGATTTCCAAGAATGGCATCGGACAACAACAAGAAAGTTTCTGGTAAAACAACAGCGTATCCAAGAAAATCATTGAATGAAGGTGAAAAACACTCTATTGGGGATAAGATATCCTAAAATGGCATTGGATAAAGGAACTACAACAATCAAGAATGGCATTGAATGGGGCAACGGTAAACATCAAAGACATCCAAGAATGGCATTGGACGGAGAAAAACTTCCATTTAAAACTTCACTGGGGACATCCAAGAATGGCATTGGATGACAAGGTTAAATATGAGAGGTATCCAAGAATAACATTGGACTCGGCTGGGGAAAAGGTGTCCAAGAATGGCATTGGACAAAAGGAATCTCAACATCCAAGAATGGCATTGGATGAAGTGAGAAAGAAATTTCAGGAATGGCACTGAAAGTAAAGGTAAATCACTATATTCAGGAATAACACTGAATGAGAAAGAAATTTCAGAAATGACACTGAAAATAAAGGTAAATCACTACATTCAGGAATGGCATTGAATTATAGTGAGAAAACTCATCCAGGAATGGCACTGAATGAACAAATAAAATTTTCAGGAATGACATTGAATGTTGTACCTGTGAAAAACAACTGGCGGAAAAAATAGAAGAGTTGCCACTAAACGTTATTTATCTCGACGCAGGGAAAGGAAACGATCAAAGAAAACCTCAAAAGGGAAAGACATGGTCATCGCAACCATAGTCCGAGTTCGGGAGTCGGTTACGCGAAGGGAAGGTATTAGCACCCCACGTGTTCATCGTACCCGATGGGATCCATGCTTGTTGTCTAATCAAAGGGTGAGTTATCTAAAGCCTACTGCTAAACAGAAACGGGAAGGGAAAAACAAAAATGGACTCGCAAGGATTATCGCAATCCTATGCCTACGTATCTTCGTGGAGGAACGAAGAATCAGAGTCGACGTAGTTCGACGGACTACGCACTAATGGGGGAAGGTTGCTCGCCAAGACATCGCCGTTTTGTGCATACGTATCCTCAATCGGACGAGAGAGAGGAAGTCAGAGCAGTCGTAGTTCGTCGACTACGGAAAAAAAGGTGGGAAGAGTGCTCGCCAAGACTTCGTCGTCTCATGCCTATGTATCCTCAATCTAACGAGAAAGAGGAAATCAGAGCAGTCGTAGTTCGACCTACGGGTTGGTTTTGTTTGGTGAAAGGGTCTCGATCGCATTAAGGCGAGAGAAAAAGTTTGATTAACTGATTAGTCTCGATCGCATGGGTGCGAGAGAAAGGGGAAGTTAGTTGTTAGTGTGCTCGCCAAGATATAGCATCTTGTGCCTACGTATCCTCAATCGGACGGGAGAGAGGAATCAGAGCATCTGTTATTCATACAACTACGGGAAAATGGAATCTCGATCGCACGGGGGAGAGAGAAAAGGTTCTAGACCTACTGAAGGTCTAAGGGAAACTCAGTCCTACATGTTATCATGCAAAGTGGCCCTAAGGTCAGGATTAGGAGGGACGCCTACCTAATGTTGTCATGCTTGGATTGAGAGCCTAATGTCTCTCCTACCTCCAATTTAATTAGAAATTAAGTGGAGCTAGGAATCCTAAGGGATCATGTGAATACAAGGTAATTAACAAGTAAACACGAAGCAACTCAATCACGAAGAGAAAGATCGAATATGAAACCAAGCTAGGAGAAATTATAGTACAAAGAGAAAATCAAACAAAGGCGAATATCACCAAGGATTTAATCAGGAATTAATCAAAATAGGCATCAACAATTAATCAAGAATATTCAAGTTAAAATTAAAATGCTAATTAAAATCAAGATTAAATTCTAACAAGAAGAGTTAATCTAAAATTAAAAATTAATTCTAAAATTAAACCTAGAATTAATTCAAGATTATCAAAATTCAAATAAAATCTAATTAATATAAAATTAAAACCAAATTAAAATTCTAATTTCTAATTAAAATATAATTCTAAAACAATTGAACTAATTGTCTCAATTGAACCAAAAAAAATAATTAATCAAAAGCTAAACTATTAATAAAAAATTAAAAAAATAAAAACAATTAAACAAACAGAGAGGGTGTATCAATAAAACAGGGTGGTGTGGTGAAGAAAACTAGCACGGGCCTAACCCTCAGGCCCAATGATTTTCGTCCAAGGGTTCAGTAAGTGATTGGGGGTGCAAAAACAAGTTATGTGGGCTTAGGGCCCAAACCAAATCACGGTTAACCTAATAACCTAAAAGAAATAGTGAGGTTCTCAGAAAAATCAAATGCCCAACATTCACCGCCGCTCCCCTGTTTCACACGTTCCTCTTCTCCAACATCAACCTTGCTTGTCTCAAGCTTTCCGGCCGCGACAACATCACCGTCTTCGTCCGCTCTCCGTCTTCTTCTCAGCACTTTGTTCGAAAGCTCTCTCTCTCACCCGTCGACGATCCTCTCCCTCACCCGTCTCAACCTCAAACCTCGAAACTCAACGCCCTCACATCATCACTCCTCTTTCTTGTCTTCGATCTATCCTCACCATTCCTCACACACGACTCGATATGGATTCATGCAAGAATAAAAAAAAAGCCACACATAACTCGCTCAGAAATTAAGCAATTACACAGAATATGATAAAGATTTACGTTAAAACAGAAAACGAAACTCACAAGGTCAGAGCTAGTCTGACTATTCCGACTTCGGCGACGGTAAGTTTTCGATCTTCTCCAGGTCTCGCTTTGTGCTTCTAAGTTGAGTTAATTTTGCTTCTTCTTCACTTTCTGTGTGTTGTTGTTGCGTTGATTTTGCTTCTTCTTGAATTTTCTTCTACTCTGATCTCTGAACTTGCTGTTGATGTTTTGAACTGTTGTTGGTTGATTCTCTTGCGGGTTTCAAGAACTGAAGATGAAGTGTTCTAATGTGATTTCTGCAGATTGATGAAGGTGGTTCTTGAAGAAGAATAAAGATGGTGAAGCTCTCTTGGAATTTGCAGATGAGGAATTTGAAGATAGTCGCAGGTTCGTGAGGTTTTTTACAGTATGAGAATAGAGATGATGCTGATGAAAAGAAATTCGTTGCAGCCTTGTTTTTTTATACAGTGAATTGGGAGGGATAGGATGGGTTTTTCCATTCAAATTCTGTTAGAAAAAGCTTGTGTGATCTGTCACGCGTATTTGCAATTCCGTTAGAAACTTTTTGTCACTTGCTGTGTAATTTGTTATGTAATGTTTGCGTGAAATCCTATGCAAAACGACCTCTTGTAATGAGTTTCATGCCATGTCACTTTTCTGTTGCAATTACATTTGCTATTGTAGATTATAAGTGGGACCAGTTTGTAAATCACCTTTTCATCAGTGCAATTAAGTTGTGGTATTAGAATGCGTGAGATTTTAATTCTAAATTGTGCTTTCAAATCTCTTGCTGCTATTATTTTCTGGTGTGAAATGGGACTACTATGAACTCTTTTGTCATTAAAAATCCGCATAACTGATACCACCAAATAAAAGCAATTGGGTGCATTTCTTTTGCCTCAATAGAAAACAAGGCATACTCACGTAAGTATTGCAAAACTGCTATGGACTTGCGGCTGTTGTACTTGATCCCATGTGCGGCCCCTTTTTCCTATTTGTATACCCTTGTTATGTATTATTCTTTTACCTATTAAGAACTTTTTATGCTGCTATGTGAACGTGGTACCTCTTTTCCATGTTATGGAATTTTCTGTTACTTATTCACAAACAAAACCAAGGCAGTCATTTTTATTTTCGTTAAGAAATCTCCCAAAACCAAGGCAGTCATTTTTATTTTTGTTAAGAAATCTCCCAAAGCCAACTTGTAATATTGCTGTTGTTCCCTTACATTTAAAAAAATCAAACCAGCTGGTTAATCAGACTATGTATGCTAGGCTTAGATGCACACAAGGATGGCTCGTTGCACAAATCTCATGAGCTTGCTTTCTTCTCTTTATGGTTGAAAATTTTAAATGGACTTGTATGGGCTTAAGGCTCTTTAGACACTTTTTTTTATGATTTGAAAATGGATCCAAATTGCATTTTGAACCTAAAAATGGTTGAAAATGGATTTTATAAATGGATATACACAAGATGGATTTGGAAATTGAATTAAAAAGAAAGTGATATGGAAAGGTTTGGATAATTGGATGGGTTTAGAAAAATGATTTTGAAATTGGTTTATAAGAATGGAAAATGGTTTATGATGGCTTTATATCTCGAATGCTAAGTAGCCCACACGATTAATCTTGACATGTCTAATTCCAATCAAACTCCCAATCCACACCAAACCCCTATCCTCAATGAATCTCAAAAATTCAATCAGCAAGCTCAATTAACCATGACCCAATGCCTTTCAAATCAGTCCACAACTGCTTTTTCCTGATGACCATTGATCTCCTCAACATGAAACCCTAATCTCATGATCCTGAATTGATGACTGTCCACAAACTCTCCCATGAATAAGAAATTCTAATTCACCTTGATGTACACTGATAAATCTTGAAGAAGATGACTTAAACTAAGGAAGAGTCAAACCCTGATTCAACAATGACATCCTGACCCAATGCTTTTGATGAATCCTCAGAATGGGAAGCACCTTGGAACTTGATGATCTTGACAAAAGAGATGCCTTGATACTCAATGAATAGAGATATGCTCATGATGCTGTAAGCTCAAACCATTGCTTCAATTGGAGTACAAGAAACCCAAAGCATATAGAAAACCTTGATTCAAAGAAACCACTGTAATCCCACGTCTTAAAAGACCAATGCAATGCATGACTATGATTTATGACCTAACGGAAGATGCATATGAATGCGAAACAAACGCCAGTTAAGGTTAGAAAAAGGTAGGGCAAATTTTGGGGTGCTACAGCTTCCCCTATTCAATTGACTTGAACCTGAAGGGATGATAGCAACGGCTTTCAGACATTCAAGGTAGAAGGTGATTAAATACAAAAACAACCATGAAATTTGCGACCTGCAAGGGGAGGGACGACTCCGTTGGGGAACAAGTAATAAGAGGTATAAAACCATGAACACGGACGGGTGTCAACAATCAATACAGATGAGGTATTGAAATAGAGCGAGACAAACACGAACGGGTGCTTGACTGCGTTGGGGATAAACGCAGACGGGTGATGAAAGAACACGGATGAGTGTCTAAGAATCTAGTATCAATACAGACAAGTATTGATGAAACTGAAACAATCATGGACGAGTGTTGAAAGAAATGAGGATCAATACGGATGAGTATTGAGGGAACTGAAACAAACAAGGACGAGTGTTGAAAGAACACGGACGAGTGTCAAAGATCAATACGGACGAGTATTGAAGAAGTGAAATCGAACACGGATGGGTGTCGAAAGATCAATATGGACGAGGTATTGATTGATTAGAGCGAACACGGACGAGTGTTACCTGAAGCTGGGGATTATGAAAAACACCAATTCCACTCATCAAAGAGTTGATGGAAGGAACGTCGTCATTATCAATGGAATACATCATCAAAGAGTTGATGGGAAGAAACTGACATCGTCAAAGGGTTGACGGGAAGAAAATTTCACCGAGGAGACACATCGTCAAAGAGTTGATAAAATTAAACACTTTCGAAGAAACACATCGTCAAAGAGTTGACGGGAAGAAAACACGTCCGAAGGAATACATCGTCAAAGAGTTGACGAAAAGCAAACCTGCTCGAAAGAAGCACATCGTCAAAGAGTTGACGGAAAGAAAACCTGATTGAAGAAACACAGCATCAAAGAGTTGATGGAAAGCCAACCGGTTTTGGAATATCATCATCAAAGGGTTGATGGACGAGGACTGATCGAGGGTAAGATCGACGTATGATCTACGACCCAAAAGAAAGGTAAGCAGATGGGTTGATTGAAATGTCTGCTGGGGAATGGCTCGGCATTCTCTCTGAGGAACATGTCACTATCTTGACTGAAAGTTTATTTGGGTTTTCGCGCAAGGTACCAAATCTGGCTTATGCTTCGCATGCATATGTTTGAATTTCTTTCTATGGCGTAATGCTCCATGCGAAATGGAAATGCTACGCGATTTTGGGATGCAATGATTACTATATGCTGAATGCCGATGTATGTTAGGGCTGCCAGGAAAGAAGGATGTGCCAAGTACGATTGGACTTTGCTGGCAAGGATAGGTGAAACCTGATGGTGATTGTTTTTTTGAAGGTGAGATTTTTCTGTGTACCAATGTGGATTGGATTTTGAAATGAGATGCCAATAGGGATTGGACTTTGGACTGAGGTGAATGCCAATAGGCATTGGGCTTCTGATGGTTGCCAATATGGATTGGGCTTTGCTTTAGAGGGGACACCAATAGGGATTGGGCTTTTGGTTTGAGGTGCCAAGCAAGGTTGGGCTTCGGAAGGATGCCAAGCAAGGTTGGGCTTTGAATTTCCTGTCCGGTTTTAGAAGGCTTCATGATATGATATGCTATGTAAATGATATGCAATGATATGATTTTACAATGATATGACGGCTCAACCGGTGAGTTCGAGGTAGGTCAGGTACGACTGACGTTGGAAAATGTCTTGTCTGGCTGCAAGATTTCTGGTTGAAAGGTTACGGGATGGTTGACTGCCCGACATTCGTCTTTAACTTGAAGATTGACAGAACTTGCTTGAGTAGCTCTGAAAGAATGGAGACGTTCCATTGTTACTTGTCTTTCCCCAGCTCGTGGGATCTCTGTAGGAATCTGCCTCAAAAGGAAACTTGGGACCTCTGTACCCTGATGGTCTGAGATGGACTGCCCCAATATTCTGAACCTCAGAGAGGTGCTTTAGATTAATCGCCTTCTGGAAAGGATAACTTCTTGCTCTTGGGGTGATCTGCCCCAGTTTGACTGAATCTTTTGCTCAACGGAGTCTTGAAATGATTTTGCCCCTGATTGGCTGATCTGCGAAGGAGTACCTTTGACTAACTGACCTTCGAGAGATTTGTTGATTCTCGACCTGATTGTCCCAGATTGGCTTAATCTTGGAATGAATTGCCCTCCTGATGGGACTTGCCCATGCTCAACAGAGTACTCAGGCACTTGCATCTTATCTTAATCAATCTTTTCATTGCAGAAACTCTCCTGATGTCAAGTACTTACTCGCAAGTAAAACCGATTGTTTTGAAAGTGATAATTTTAATGCAATGCATATGACAGTTTTGAAATCCAAGTCTGTTCACTGGAAAAATGTTGGGACATATATAGTGAATGAATCACTAATCAAAATGTCATTGATACCAACATGAATGGTAATAAAATCCTTTTAGGAGTCAGCTTCGACGCGATCTTTATCGAAGTACGCTTTCGAAACAACCTTGCTTCAATTAAGTCTTTTGAAGGTTGTAACGTGGTTTGGTTCACGATTTGAGAAAGAAAGGATATAAGGCTCAAAGGTTTGTTTTAACCCACCCATTCTCCTTGATGTTCTCCAGTCCTACGTTCAGCTAACTCGACACAAGCGCTCACCTTTCGAAAATGTTAATGAATGGTAGGAGGATAGAAGGAACCCACACGATTTTCGGAGTGATAGTCACCCTTTTTGTCTTTGGTGTCGGTGGTCACACAACTTGTTCTTTATCGAGGATTTTTCTATTTTTTCTCCTTATTTTCCACTTTTCATTCTTTTGTTTTCCCTGATTTTGCCTAGACTGATTCTTTTGAATTTTTCGATATTGAAGTCCAGCGGGATGCCCTAACTTTTGCCTAAGTCACTTATTTTCAAGTTTTCGACTTAGTGAGATTTCTTTTTTCTTTTGATTCTTTTTCTCCCCTTTTTTGAACAAATCGTGTGACACTGGCTTATCTAACTTGTTTAAAAGGGGTGTGTTTGCCTCACTCTTCGGTTGGTGAGGGATAACCATAGATGTAACTGATCCTTGAATGAGACACTCCTTTTGAAATTTGAACGCACCGTCAAATTAACTAACACCTACCCTGCCCCGGGTTAAGATTGAGGGTTTTTCGTTCTAGGAAAGAAACTCCTACTCCTAGGATCGACGGGGTTGACAAGGGATTATCTTCCTTATGTCTCCGGTGTTTAGGGATTCGAAACAATGCCTATACATCATCAACATGGTTTTATTTCAAAAGCATACAATCAGAAGTGTTGCGTCTTTCAATTTCGTCATCCTCCCTCGGATCCTGCTTAAACAAGCACATGATATCAATAGAAAAAGTATGAGTGAACACAAATGGATTTAATCAAAACATGTATATTCATTTCATTAACATTATCAAATGAAAACAGACGAGTTTTACAAATGAGTGTGCACTATAAAAAAAAAAACTACAAATGCAAAGAAATGTCATGATCTAAAAGATTACCAGCTTCGGGGAACTGGGATTTCCAAGCTTGATTTGGTACTAAGCTAGCCATCTTTAGAATTGCTCATAGAAGTCAGTCTGATAATCATCTGCACAACTGCTCTCAGTGCCTTCTTCCATAACATGGACTGATGAACCCACCTGACTAGATGAAGGAGAATTGTTGATTCGAATACCCTGAGGCGTGAATGAGAACATATTGGAGTCAATAAGTGTCTGAATCTTGCTCTTGAGCACTCTACAATCTTCAGTTGAATGCCTCTGTGCCCTAGCATGGTAGTCACAACGGGCGTTGACATCAAAATCTGGTGGGTATGGAGGAATCACTGGATCTATCTCCTTTGGCACTATAAGCCCATCTTTGATCAAATTTGGCAATATCTGACTGTATGACATTGGCAACTGGGTGAAATGCCTCTCTGCCTTCCTTGGTCTTTGTATGGCGTACTGACGCGGCTGACGACAGTATGACTATTGATTCTTAGGTGGGCCTTGATTTAGAGAAGGATATTGTCCCTGATACGAAGACCCAGAAGATTGCTGACTCTGAATAGTTGAGATATCTGTGTATTGAGGATGAGGTGGCGGATGTTCCTAGATGGAATTACTTTCTTCCTCCTATCCTTCTTGAGAGCTGACAACTGATTCACTTTCACTAGCTGGGAAATTCGAGATATCTTGGATCTTTCCATACTTGATGCCACTCTCGATGCGTTCTCCAATTTTTACCAGGTCAGAGAAGTTCGATGCGCCATTGCCAGTCATCTTATCTAAGTATGGTCCTTACAAATTACCCATGAACATATCAACCAATTCTCTATCCAGGAGCGGTAGTTGAACGCGAGCAGCTAACTCTCTCCATCTCTGGGCATACCTTCTGAATGATTCATTATCCGCTTGAGATAAACCTTGCAACTGCATACGGCTGGGAGCCAAGTCAAGATTATAGCTGTATTGCTTCACAAAGGCGTTGGCTAGGTCTGACCAAGATCGGATGTAACCACTCTCTAACTGCTTATACTAGCCCAGTGATGCCCCACTCAGACTGTCATGGAAACAGTGGATCATAAGCTTGTCATTGTGGACATATGAGGTCATTCTTCTGCAAAACATTACCAAATGTTGCTTTGGACAACTATCCCCTTTGTACTTTTCAAAATTCGGTGTTTTGAACTTTGGAGGCATCACAAGGCCGGGTACCAAACACATGCTTGAAGCATTCAGATCAAGAGTATCACGTCCTTCTAGAACTTTAAGCTTCTCATCCAATACACGATATCTTTCCATAAACTCTACAGATCGTGGGTCCTTAGGTTTCATCTTTGGAACCACCACTTGGACATCTGGCACAGAGAATGCAAAACTCTGATAGTCTGCAACATCAAGAGAAGATGAATGTCTGCCTCAGACAATGGGACGTTCTTGCATAATAGGATCCTCAACAGGGATCTGCACAGGCTGAGCTTGAGCAACATTGTTCACTGGAGGTGGAACAACATTCTCAGTCCTCTGAATATTGGCCTCTCCCCTTGTCATGGCTGCCATAGCTTCCATAAGTTGATCCAACTAATTTTTCATCAATTCAACAGCAGCCCTAGTCACAAACTGATTCTTCTCTCCTGAATTCATGATTCTTCCAGAAGCTGATTCAAGTCCAATACGAGAGTCGAGAAATCAACTGTAGGTCGAGGACAAATGATGGATGAGCTCTCTATTCTAGTATGGAAAAAGATATACAAAATGATGCAAGATGTAATGTAATGTTATGAATGCAACAGACATGGGATCAAAGCTTCCATATATTCTGAATAACTGTTGTGCTACTGACTGGATAAGTTCACAATTCTGCTCTGAAGAAAATACCGGAATACCAGAATATCTGAATAATCAGAATACCAGAATAATCAGAATACCAGAATAATCAGAATACCACAATACCAAGCTGATAAGTTCACACTGATAAGAAAACCAAAAAACCAGGTAGGTTGAAGGTCAAAGTTTCCTGAAAAACCATTCCCTCTCACAGGTAGGTTCTAGTCTTGGGCAGCATCCTAGCAGGTCCTTAGTATCACGGACTCTCAGGTCGAGAAACAATGATATGGTCACCATTTCTGGTTTGGCATCATCTTTAATCGAGGAGGCCTCAACTGACTTCCCATGAACGGTCTCTAGAGTCATAAGCTCTCTAAGTCAACATTCTATCGTCTGCACCAATGCATAGGATAGAACATATCCAAAGAAAACCTCGTCTGAATATTGATTTCGTGTACACAAAGTTTGGCTAGATGCCACACAAGCCACACTACTTTCCACTCTAATCCTAAGTGTATACTCAAGCATGGGTATTGGGCTTATCTCTCATGGAACCAACCCACCCAACAACACAACAGCAGCAGAGTAATATGATAATAACAACGAAATACAATAAATGCGGTAAAATACAATAATATACAGCAAATAATGCACAACAGTAAACACCCCATAAATTAAACAGACAAGTGCTAGGATTGACTCGCATAGGGAACCAGAGACTCTGGGTTCTTCTCCTAAGTAGAGCCGCCAGCTGTCGCAACTGTGAAAAACAACCGGAGGAAAAAAACAGAAGAGTCACCACCGAACGTTATTTATCCCAATGTTGGGAAAGGAAACGGTCGAAGAAAACCTCAAAAGGGAAAGACATGGTCATCGTAACCATAGTTCGGGTTCGGGAGTCGGTTACATGAGGGGAAGTTATTAGCACCCCACGCGTCCATCGTACCCGATGGGATCCATACTTGTTGTCTAATCAAAGGGTTAGTTATCTAAAGCCTACTGCTAAACGGAAACGGGAAGGGAAAAAAACAGACTCACAAGGATTATCGCAATCCTATGCCTACGTATCTTCGTGGACGAATGAAGAATCAGAGTCGACGTAGTTTGAATGACTACACACTAATGGGGGAAGGTTGCTCGCCAAGACATCGCCGTCTTGTGCCTACGTATCCTCAATCGGACGAGAGAGAGAAAGTCAGAGCAGTCATAGTTCGTGGACTACGAAAAAAAAGGTGGGAAGAGTGCTCGCCAAGACTTCGCCGTCTCGTGCCTACGTATCCTCAATCTAACGAGAAAGAGGAAATCATAGCAGTCGTAGTTCGACCTACGGTTTGATTTTGTTTGGTGAAAAGGTCTCGATCGCACTAGGGAGAGAGAAAAAGTTTGATTAACTGATTAGTCTCGATCGCATGGGTGCGAGAGAAAGGGGAAGTTAGTTGTTAGTGTGCTCGCCATGATATCGCATCTTGTGCCTACGTATCCTCAATCGGATGGGAGAGAGGAATCAGAGCATCCGTAGTTCACACAACTATGGGAAAACAGAATCTCGATCGTACGGGGGCGAGAGAAAAGGTTCTGGACCTACGAATGGTCTAAGGGAAACTCAGTCCTACATGTTATCATGTAAAGTGGCCCTAAGGTCAGGATTAGGAGGGACGCCTACCTAATGTTGTCATGCTTGGATTGAGAGCCTAATGTCTCTTCTACCTCCAACTTAATCAGAGATTAAGTGGAGCTAGGAATCCTAAGGGATCGTGTGAATATGAGGTAATCAACAAGTAAACACGAAGCAACTCAATCACGAAGAGAAAAATCGAATATGAAACCAAGCTAGGAGAAATTCAAGTACAAAGAGAAAATCAAACAAAGGCGAATATCACCAAGGATTGAATCAGGAATTAATTAAAATAGGCATCAAAATCAAGATCAATAATTAATCAAGAATATCCAAGTTAAAATTAAAATGCTCATTAAAATCAAGATTAAATTCTAACAAGAAGAGTTAATCTAAAATTAAAAACTAATTCTAAAATTAAACCCAGAATTAATTCAAGATTATCAAAATTAAATTAAAATCTAATTAATCTAAAACCAAAACCAAATTAAAATTCTAATTTCTAATTAAAATCTAATTCTAAAACTATTGAACTAATTGTCTCAATTGAACAAAAAAAACAATTAATCAAAAACTAAACTATTAATAAAAAATTCAAATAATAAAAACAATTAAACAAACAGAGAGGGTGCAACAATAAAACAGGGTGGTGTGGTGAAGAAAACTGGCACGGGTCTAACCCTCAGGCCCAATGATTTTCGTCCAAGGGTTCAGTGAGTGATTGGGGGTGCAAAAACAAGTTATGTGGGCTTAGGGCCCAAACCAAATCACAGTTAACCTAATAACCTAAAAAAGAGAGTGAGAATCTCAGAAAAATCAACTGCCTAACACTCACCGCCGCTCCCCTGTTTCACACGTTCCTCTTTTCCAACATCAACCTTGCTCGTCTCAAGCTTTTCTGCCGCGACAACATCACTGTCTTCGTCCGCTCTCATTCTTCTTCTCAGCACTCTGTTCTCAAGCTCTCTCTCTCACCCGTCGACGATCCTCTCCCTCACCAGTCTCAAACTCAAACCTCAAAACTCAACGCCCTCACGTCATCACTCCTCTTTCTCGTATTCGATCTATCCTCACCATTCCTCACACATGACTCGATATGGATTCACGCAAGAATAATAAACAAGTCACACATAACTCGTTCAGAAATCAAGCAATTACATAGAATATGATCAAGATTTACGTTAAAATAGAAAAAGAAACTCACAAGGTCGGAGCTAGTCCAACTATTTTGACTTCGGCGACGGTACGTTTTTGATCTTCTCCCAGTCTAGCTTTGTGCTTCTGAGTTGAGTTAATTTTGCTTCTTCTTCACTTTCTGTGTGTTGTTGTTGCGTTGATTTTTCTTCTTCTTGAATTTTCTTCTTCTTGAATTTTCTTCTACTCTGATCTCTGAACTTGCTGTTGATGTTGTGAACTATTATTGGTTTATTCTCTTGCGGGTTTCAAGAACTGAAGATGAAGTGTTCTGATGTGATTTCTGCAGATTCATGAAGGTGGTTCTTGAAGAAGAATAAAGACGGTGAAGCTCTCTTGGAATTTGCAGATGAGGAATTTGAAGATAGTCGCAGGTTTGTGAGGTTTTTTGCAGTAGGAGAATATATATGATGCTGATGAAAAGAAATTCGTTGCAGCCTTGTTTTTTTATATAGTGAATTGGGAGAGGTAGGATGGGTTTTTCCGTTCAAATTCTGTTGGAAAAAAGCTTGTGTAATCTGTCACGCGTATTTGCAATTCCGTTAGAAACTTTTTGTCACTTGCTGTTTAATTTGTTATGTAATGCTTGTGTGAAATCCTTCTCAAAACGACCTCTTGAAATGAGTTTCATGCCATGTCACTTTTCTGTTGCAATTACATTTGCTGTTGTGGATGATATGTGGGACTAGTTTGTAAATCACCTTTTCATCAGTGCAATTAAGTTTTGGTATTAGAATGCTTGAGATTTTAATTCCAAATTGTGCTTTCAAATCTCTTGCTGCTATTATTTTCTGGTGTGAAATGGGACAGCTATGAACTCTTTTGTCATTAAAAATCCGCATAACTGATACCACCAAACAAAAGCAATTGGGTGCATTTCTTTTGCCTCAATAGAAAACAAGGCATACTCACGCAAGTATTGCAAAACTGCTGTGGACATGCAGCTGTTGTACTTGATCCCATGTGCTGCCCCTTTTTCCTATTTGTGTACGCTTGTTATGTATTATTCTTTTACCTGTTAAGAACATTTTATGCTGCTATGTGAACGTGGTACCTCTTTTCCATGTTATGGAATTTTTTGTTATTTATTCACAAACAAAACCAAGGCAGTCATTTTTATTTTCATTAAGAAATCTACCAAAGCCAACTTGTAATATTGCTGTTGTTCCCTTGCATTTAAAAAAATCAAACCAGCTGGTAAATCAGACTATGTATGCTAGGCTTGGATGCACACAAGGATGGCTCGTTGTACAAATCTCATGAGCTTGCTTTCTTCTCTTTTTTTGTTGAAAATTGTAAATGGACTTGTATGGGCTTAAGGCTTTTTAGACACTTTTTGTTATGATTTGAAAATGGATCCAAATTGGATAGTGAACCTAAAAATGGTTGACAATGGATTTTATAAATGGATATACACAAGATGGATTTGGAAATTGAATTAAAAAGAAAGTGATATGGAAAGGTTTGGATAATTGGATGGGTTTAGAAAAATGATTTTGAAAGTGGTTTATAAGAATGGATAATGGTTTATGATGGCTTTGTATCTCGAATTCTAAGTAGCCCACATGACTAATCTTGACATGTCTAATTCTAATCAAACTCCCAATCAACACCAAACCCCTATCCTCAATGAATTTCAAAAATTCAATCAGGAAGCTCAATTGACCATGACCTAATGCCTTTCAAATCAGTCCACTACTGATTTTTCCTGATGACCATAGATCTCCTCAACATGAAACCTTAATCTCATGATATTGAATTGATGACAGTCCACAAACTCTCCCATGAATAAGAAATTCTAATTCACCTTGATGTACACTGATAAATCTTGAAGAAGATGACTTAAACTAAGGAAGATTCAAACCCTGATTCAACAATGAAATCCTGACCCAATGCTTTTGATAAATCCTCTGAACGGGAAGCACCTTGGAACTTGATGATCTTGACAAAAGAGATGCCTTGATACTCAATGAATAGAGATATGCTCATGATGTTGTAAGCTCAAACCATTGCTTCAATTGGAGTACAAGAAACCCAAAGCATATAGAAAACCTTGATTCAAAGAAACAACTGTAATCCCACGTCTTAAAAGACCAATGCAATGCATGACTATGAGTTATGACCTAACGCAAGATGCATATGAATGTGAAACAAAAGCCAGTTAAGGTTAGAAAAAGTTAGGGAAAATTCGGGGGTGCTACACTGAAAGATATCTAAGAATATCTGTTGGGGATTACAGAAGAGAGACAAGAATTCCAGGAATAGCACTGGGAGAAACGAGAGAAAGACAAAATATCCAGGAATGGCACTGGAGTGAAAGAATATCAAGATCCAGGAATAGCACTGGAATGAAAGAAGACAAAGACCCAGGAATGACACTGGATGCACAGGGAAATGACAACATTCAGGAATGGCACTGAATGAAAGAAGACAGGTAATGTTTTGGTAGGCGCCAAGTAAGTTGGACTTTGACCACATGGTAAGATGTTGATAGCAACAGGACCTTGGGAAATGCACATGAGCATGAAACACACTTCGAGCTATGAAAATATTTCTATGAATGATTTATGTATGCAATACAGATGATTGGGATAACCGGGATAAGCTCTTTTGTGAGGGAAGAATGGAACTCCGATTCCTCAACACAGGGAACACTACCAACTCTGCTTGGAAAGAAGATGTTAAACATATCTCTGTCACTTATGAATTGTATCAGGCTGATGGTGTTTTGAGGAAAGACATCTTGAGGATTCTTGAAGAAGAGTGCCCCAGATTGATTGACTGATGAGGATAAACTGATCATGGCTTCAGTTTGACTGCTGCAGGGGAAAAGATTGATCATGGCTTTAATTCTAGAAATGAATGTTGAGGATAAACTAATCATGGCTTCAGTTTGACTATTGCTGGTGATGAACTGATCATGGCTTCGGTCCTTGAAATGACTGTTGAGAAGGCTAAACTCAATATGGGTCTTGAAGGAGATCTTCTGGTTAACCAATTTTGAGAATAACTTGCACTGAGCAACAAATCTTGAACTGATTCTCAACAAGATCTGGAAGTAATGTGCCCCTGATAGGATCACTGACCAAGTTTCTCAACTGTTTGAAATTTCTTGATGAGAAAAGTCTGTCTGCAAATAAAATCATCCATTCATGGTAATTTTAATGCAAAGCTCATGCAATTTTGAAAACAAAAATAATTTTTTGGAATGATATTATTGATGTAAAGCAAAATGAATCACTTGTCAAAACACGGTGGTTTAGACATTCAAAATGAAAGAGAAAGCAAAGGTATGACTTAAAAACAAATGATTGGCAACAATCTTAGGAGTCAATTTACGCAACATTGTTGTAGTATGCTTTCAAAAGAAACCTGGCTTCAATTTGGTCTTCTGAGGGTTGTAACGTGGTATGTGTTGCGGTAAGAATCGGATAACAAGCTATTAATTAACTTGCATCATAAAACTTTGAAATTCACCACCGAGCTTTGATTTATCCAAAGGAAAGGGTAAAGATCGAAAGCCCTAATTGCAATGCAAAGCAATGCAAAGAAATCCAAGAGATCTAAGGTTCGGGGGTTGGTTATACCTAGGGAAGGTGTTAGCATCCTAAGTATCTGTAGTACTCTACAGGAACCTCTTGTAAGTATTTGTGTTATGTTATTGTTTGCTTGCTAAGGGAAACATGCTAAGGTAAAGACCTAGGGGTATATACACTAAGTATGCTCGCCAAGACATCGCATCTCGTGCCTACGTATCCTGACGGGAGTGGAATCAGAGCATTCGTAGTTCCCCTCACTACGGGGTAAACAGGGTAAGAAGAAAAGGTATGAAAAGAAAAAGGTGGAAAAAAAAAAAAGGTAGAAAAGAAAAAAGTAGAAAAAGAAAAAGGTAGCTCGCTAGGATCTCACAATCCTATGCCTATGTATTCTCAAGATGAACTTGAGAAATCAGAGCGTGGGTGAAAGAACTTTTGACTGTGGTCAAGGTTCCAAAGGAAAGTAGGGTCTGACAGCAAGAAACCTACGTGGAGTGCGGCGACTCCAAACCTAAGGCTAGGTAAAACAGTGAATGAAGTGTCCACGAGAAAGTAGGGTCTGACAGCAAGACACCTACGTGGAGTGTGGCGTGAGATAAGGGAATGATGGACAAAGCTTTGTCATAAATGACATGACAGTCAACGGGAACGACCCTTTCCTTTGGAATGAGATATAGGCAACAGAGGGACAAGGAGGAAAACCTCGAGTGAAAAATGAAATTCACAGCAATATATACATCAAGTGTAACCAGGAATTAGCTAAAATGAAAACGAGGGTAATCAAGATTAAAATTAAGAATTAAAAATAAATAATAATCTGAATAATAATGTCTAACTAAAGCTAAAAAGATTAAAATTTAACTAACATCTAATTAACTAAATACTAATAATAATTAACTAGTTAACTGTAGTACCCCAAATTTTGACCAATAATTTTTCATCTTGTTAGGGTTTTTTTTGGTGTTACTAAGGGGTGTCATTTGGGCTTTGGGGGTGTGCTATTACTTTTGGGCCCATTTTTGGGTTTTGGGTTTATATAAAGTTTTTACATTCATTTAGGATTTAGACTTATTTTCTATTTTATTTTTGCTCATTTATTTTAAGGTAAAGTTTCATTTTGAGATTTTTATTGATTATAGGAATTTATTAGGGATTTCATTCTAATTTATCATTTTAGATTTTTTATTAATTAGGATTTTTATTTTCAGTAGAAAAGATGTGGGCTTTTTAGATGATAATAAGTTTATTTTTAAGGTTAATTATTTTTTAAATTATTTTTGAAAATTGTTTGGTTTGTTTAAGTATATTAAATGTTTAGTTTACTATTTTCCGAGTCTTTAAAATTAATTGAATTTATTTAAATAAAATTAATTGAATTTGTTTAAATAGGTGTAAGTTTTAGAATATTTTTATATTGGTTATTATTTACCATTAAGATAGAATAATCAGGTTATTTAGTGTTAATTAGTTTTAAATATTTTTATTAGCATCTTTTTACATTTTATCAAATTTCTATTTACTGAATTTTTTAATTAAGAGCTTTGTTTTAATTAAAGATAAAGATTTTAATTATTAATTAGGGTTTAAGGCGGATTAGTATTGGGTTTTTATAATATAGTTGCTAATTATTAGTTATTTTATCATTAAGATTTGTTTTGGGGTGATATTGTGTTGTACGGTAATGGTTATTGCATTTATTAATTTTTATTTTTTTGCTATTTTTATTATTTTATTTCGTGGTCAATTGGGTTGACCAGACGTTCATCTTCTACCTCAAACGGCTAACCCTAATTGCGCAGGATCAGATTATAACACAATCAAATCATTTTCATTAATCGCACAAATCAATTTCGTACAATTTACAATCAGATAAAAGTATTATAAGGCAAACCCTAAATCTAAAAGTTACCACAAAATCAAATCAAACACTAATTACAAATCAAATCTTAATCAAATCCAAAATTTACAAAATCAAATCGAATCTAATAAATCTCTAAAACCTAATTTATACCTATAAAAGCTAAAAGAAAATTCTGATGAAAAGGAAGAGAACCCTAAGCGAAAACAGACTTGCGGCTGTGAATCCCTCTTAACCATCACCTAAAGCTCACGATTTGCATATAGAGACTTAGGGTTCATCACTAGAACCCTAATCCCTCTGAGCTTGACCTCCTTCATTCACCTGCGAAAAGAAAAGGAAAAGGATTAGTGAAATTGGAAAACAGAGAAAGGGATATGAATCAGCTTCATCGGTCACGGCTAGGGAGGTAACCACTTAACTTTTATTTGCTTGATTGTTGTTTGCATGTGTGTTTGAATCTATTTGGGTTTCTAGAATTTTTTTTTGGGTTAGGGTTTTAAATAGGGTTAGGGTTCATAATTATGGGTTAGGGTTCTTAGGGTTCTTACGAACCCTGAAGAACTAGGAGGGTTTCTGGGCTCAGGAAGGTTAGGGTTAATCAAAAGGGGTTAGGGTTCATCAAAAAGGGGTTAGGGTTCGTAGGGTTAGGTTAGGGATCTTGGGAGGGGATAGGTTTATGGGTTTTCTGGGTTGATGTTCATCACCCAGATGAACATGGTTGAAGATCCCGGTTGAACTTCAACCGAAGACCTGGGTTTTGGGGTGGTTCTGGGGTGGTCGGAGAGGTTTTTGGATGGTGGTCGGAGGAGGGAGAGTAGAGAGAAGCGAGAGAGAATTGGTTAGAGAGAAAGGGAGCAAATGAAGAGAGAGAAAGAGAAGTGAGAAACGAGAGGGATCTGAGAGGGAACGGGATAAAATACTCCCTCCGTGAGGCCGTGGATTTGCGCCAAGTGGAGTCTCTTGCATCCTCCAGATCGGTTGACTTGGGGAGTCAACCAGAGATCCTATGCGTGCAGGCGTTCAATACTCTTTCGTTGACTAGGCACCCTAACCGTCGGATTGGATTACCTGGACGGGTAATCATGATCAGGGGCCAGGATTCCAAAGCATGGAGACCCGTCTGATCAAGATCTAACGCCTCCCAGGGAGTCAACCGTTGACTCCTTCCCAGGGTGGCCTTTTTTTTGTTTTTTCTCAGGTTTTGGATTTAGGTGATTGGGCCTTGCGCCCTAATCACTATTAGCACCCCACCAGAAGCCCAATTGCTTCTTCTTCAAAGGGAATGCACCCCTCCCTGTTTTTTAAAATAAAGCCATAAAATAGTTTTTTAATTAGGATTTATTTTTTAATTTTGGTTTTTCTTCATATAATTAAGTTAATTCCTTAACTTAATTTGGTTAATAATTTTTAATTTAGACTTCTTAGATAATTAAGTTAATTCCTTAACTTAATTGGGTTTTTAAATTTAGGTTTTGTGATAATTAAGTTAATTCCTTAACTTAATAGGGGTTTTAAATTTAGGTCTTTTTTGATAATTAAGTTAATTCTTTAACTTAATTATTTAATTAAATATTAAATTTTTTTAGGGTTGTGTAGTAATTAAGTTAATTTCTTAACTTAATTATAAAATTAGGTTCTATTTGTTTAAATTAATTAACTTAACTATTTGGCATTTTTTTGGTAAATTACATCTTAAAGGAGGAAATAAAAGGGTTGTTTGGGTTTTTTTTCATATAAAGTTTTTGGATGCTTATTTTTCTTGAATTTTGGAAATTCATCTAAAGGGATATTTAAGGGTTTTAAACCTGGGATAGAGCTCTAATTTCCGAGAGCATAAACAAATGAATAGGACTTTTGGGAGAGGGGATCAAATAAGATTTTTTTATAAATTATTAAAATTAATTTTTCTGTTTTTTTCTAAACAAATCAAGGGATAATGCTCTTGGTCCGAGAGCCTAAATAAGGGATGGGATAAGGGATAGAACTCTTGATATCCGAGAGTATAAACAAATGGATTAAGGGATAAAACGCTTGATATCCGAGAGTATAAATAAATGGATTAAGGGATAGAACTCTTGATATCCGAGAGTATAAATAAAGGGATTAAGGGATATAACTCTTGATATCCGAGAGTATAAACAAATGGATTAAGGGATAAAACTCTTGATATCCGAGAGTATAAATAAATGGATTAGGGGATAGAACTCTTGATATCCGAGAGTATAAACAAATGGATTAAGGGATAGAACTCTTGAGATCCGAGAGTATAAATAAATGGATTAAGGGATAGAACTCTTGATATCCGAGAGTATAAATAAATGGATTAGGGGATAGAACTCTCCGTCCGAGAGTATAAATAATGGATAAGGGATAAAACTCCTTATCTAGGAGTATAAATATTAGATTAAGGGATAAAACTCCTTATCTAGGAGTATCAATAATAGATTTAAGGGATAGAACTCTTTATCCAAGAGTATAAATAGTGGATTGGGTTTAGGATTAGGAATGGGAATAGGATTAGGGGGTAGGAATAGGGGAGGTGAACTACGGTTACTCTGATCCTTCAAATTGAAGGTACGTAGGCATAGGGTTGTAAACCCTAGCGAGTATAATAAAAAAAACTTAGGACTCCTTTGTACATAAATAAAATTAGACGACAAACAAACATACCCTAAAATCTAAGGAGGATCCCATTGAGTACAATGAAGGTGAGGGGTGCCTAACACCTTCCCCTCACTTAACCGACTCCCGAACCGTAGGAATCTCTGTCCTTGGGATTAAGGATTTCTAGGTTTATCATTTATTTCCCTTAAAAAATATGATGGCGACTCGAAAATTTTAGCCGGCCGTGACAGCTGGCGACTCTGCTGGGGACAACCCCTAAAGAGAGTCCATCATATCCTTAGAATTTAGGGTCCTGTTTGTTTGTCTTGGGTTTTTGTTTTTATTTTTCTCATGTTTTTATTGTTTTTTATATTTTGTTTACTTATTTTATTTAACCCTTGTGTTTTTTATTTTTGTCATCAAGCATGGGATTGGGGCAAATGATGTGTGAAGCTAAAGCCCAAGCTTGGAGGATAACCCTAGATTAACATGTGGAATGAAAATGTTTTTTGGGGGGGGGGGATGCGACATGCCCAACAATGCATTGATGCCACACTCAGAATAGATCCTTTCAAAGGTGTCCTCATGGAAGGGCTAGCCCCTGACGTAGAGGATGATTTGAATGTGGTCCGAGACTCTGAGAACTTTCAGCCTACCCCTTACCAAATCATGGACCTTATGTATTCAACCCTCAAGGGCTGTTAATAGGTTCCTACCCCAAATGAGACTTATCCCGAAGGATTACCATAAGAAGGCTTGCTCATTCTCATGGTAAAACAAGGGTATAGTCTGAACATTTTGGGGCCGTTATGCTGTCCAAATTTTTATAACCAACATGTGAGGGGACTGGGTAGTCTAAACTTAGATCTAGCTTATTATAGGGAGCCCACCTTGCTAGGGCATGCTTGCATATTACCTTACCCTAACTAAAGTATAATTTGCATCCATCATCCTCATAATTTCTTTTTGCATTATCATGTCACAGGAATCTTAAATATTTTCAAAAAAAGGGTTAAAGTCAAAGACAATGGAATTCGGGAAAAAGAAAACTATCACGATCAAAGTAAGAACGTCTGACATAGGGAGCTTAAAAGCTTATGTTAGGGGGTTGCCTCAGGAAAGGAGAAAACCCCTAATTCGTAAGTATGGGGACATATTAGATCTGGTCACTACTCCAATTCAAGAAGAGGGTCTAACCGCCTTGGCTCAGTTTTACGACACAGAGTTAAGGTGCTTCTAGTTTCAAGACTTTCAAATAGCCCCCACTCTAGAAGAAGTTCGTAGGATGCTTGGTCTCCCCAAGAACAACAAAGGTCTATTCAAGGCTTTAGGGTATCGCCCTACCTTCAAAGAAATGGCAAGTGGTTTTCATATTCGTGAGGAAGACTTGCAAGCTAACTTAAAGGTTCAAAAAGATTTTCATGGGTTTTCTAAAGGGTTCTTGGAGAAGAAAGCCAATCATTTTGCCGCTTGCAAAAATTGGGCAGCCATGGACGCTATCATGATACTCCTCATCTTTGGGTTAGTCCTATTCCCGAGCGCGAAGAATTTTGTAGATGTCGCTGCCATTAATTTATTCTTGGCTGCAACCATTGGAGAAGAAGATCCTACGCCGGCCCTCCTCGCAGATATATACTTTACCCTTCACCAGAAATTTGAAAGAAGGGGAGGGGCTATGTTGTGTTGCTCTCAGTTATTGTACAAATGGTTGTGTTCTCATCTAGTAAGGGATCTAAAAGATATGGAAAAAATGAAAGCCTATGATTGGTCTCAATATTTGGTATCTCTTGGTGATAAAGACATCTTGTGGTTCCCTCAAATACTCCTTCGAGACGACGTGGTCCTAAGCTGTGGGGACTTCCCTAATGTACCTTTGATAGGATCAAGAGGGTGCATAAGTTACAATCCGGTCTTATTAATGAGGCAATTGGGGCATCCATTGGCCTACAAGCTAGATGATAGGTTGTTAGAAGGCTTCGTCCTACAAAATGTAGCTGGAAATCATCCCGATGTTCTAAAGATTGCTCATGCTTAGAAGTTAAGTATCAAAGGGAAGGGCAGTCTTAAAAGACCAAGGGAAGAATCTAGGGTACCATATCTGCAATGGATGAAAGAAAGGGTAAGTATAGTGAGGTTTCCCTTTACTCTAGATCGTCCTGTCAATCCAAGGGTTCCCCCACCTGCCGCAATCTCCATAGAGGAAAGTGAGAGACTCAAAGAGACTATTGCACAATTACAAAAAGAAAAAGAAGAGTGGGAAGGTAAATATTACCAAGTCACTGGAGAAAGTAGTCAGTTAAGAAGGATTCTCGATGAAGTTATGGAGCAATCAAAGATCAATAAAGGGATAGCTCAGATGGAGGAAGAGAAGAAGGAACAAGCTTAGGCCGACCTTCAAGTTGTGAGTTCACGCCTCAAAGACCACAAAGAGCAGCTAGATAGAGCCTGGCGTCAAAGCGACGAGTGGAGGGACATTTGGATGACGTCAACACAAAGAGAATTCAAAGAGGGATATGATAGGTGTATCCACCACCTTGAAGATGAAATCCAAAGCTTATCTAGCGCCCTTCTCGAGAGCAAAAGGCAGGCCCTAGATGCAACTGTGCAATTGAGATCAGCCGAAGAACTTCTTGCCCTACAGCCAAAAGGATGGTTAGAAACTCAAGAGGAGAACCAGGAGCTTAAAAGGCTATATGGGGAGCTTCAGGATTCCTACGAAGATCTAAGGGCATGGGCCATTTATGTTGAAGAACATAACCAACAGCTAGAGCAAATTACTAGGGAGGATTTAGAGATCATGGCAAAGTTACGAGAGGACGAGGCATATTATCGAGAAAGGTATCAGAGGTTGGTCTTACTATCCAACGATCTCATCCACGAGATCCCTCGAAGTTTAAAGGAGGCTGAGTATATGGCTGACATCTTCAAGCCGGTCAAAGAGATTGCCGATTTTCTTGCACTTTGTCGTGAGATGGTAGAGGAGTTTAGGGCTAGGATTAGGAGGAGAATTTAGCTTTTCTATGTAATGACTTCTTACTTTGGTTTTTGTTATGAATAATTTAAGGGTTTGGTCTTCCTTATGTAATAAATGGGGCTTTGACCCTAGTACTTTCTTTTCATTAATAAAAGTAGTTGTTTCCATTATCCTTGGCTTTAACCTTAATAAACGAAAGATTAAGGTTCCTGAAATAAAAATAATTTCTGCATACTCATACATTCATGCATGCATAACATAATTAAACAAAACATTAAACGAAAATCATTTCTCAATATCTTCTCTCAGAGTCATCGCAACAATCTGACGTCTCGACCCAACACCCGTGCGCACCAGAAGAAAGCTATGGAACAAATGGAGCTGAACCACGCTGCTCTAAAGGGAGATGTGGACGTTGTCAAAGGAAATATGGAGGAAATGAAGGACAAAATCGATCAGCTGACTCGAGCTATTCAGAATATGATAGCAAGAGACACCGAGGCTAGTACCTGTAGGAGTGTCCCTACCCCTCCTCCCTAGTATGAAGATAGTAATCCCCTTTTGGGATTTGCAGCTGACTTGGAACGTTAGGCATTAGAGGCTAACAAAGGGAAGACTAACACTCAACCTCCTGTGGGGTCTGTTCCTCCACCCGAGCACAATGGAGAATCACGACCTATACAGATACCTGCCACTCGTTAGATCTCTGATGACTGGCACCTCCAATATGGAGAGGAAGACTCAAGGTAAACAGTTCGTGAAACCAAACTAGCTGCCATGGAAGGAAGAAAGGAGGATGAAAAGTATAAGATAATTAAGGAACGGTTAAGGGTTGTGGAAGGATCCAAGGTCTTTGGGATTGATGCATTGGAAATGTGTTTGGTACCCGACGTGGTCGTGCCTCCTAAGTTTAAGGCACCTAACTTCGAGATGTATAAAGGGGTTAGTTGTCCCAAAAATCACATTCGGATGTTTTCCCGAAAGATGGGGGCACACGCTAAGAACGAAAAGCTGATGATGCATGTTTTCCAAGACAGCCTTAGTGGGGCATCCTTGGACTGGTACATGCAGCTGGAAAGGACCTACATCAAGAACTGGGAGGATTTGGCAAGTGCCTTCATAAGGCAATACCGATATAATGTAGACATGGCTCCTAATCACATGCAATTGCAAAACATGTCTCAGAAAGGGGATGAATCTTTTAAGGAGTATGCCCAGAGATGGAGGGATCTAGCCTCTCGTGTGCAACCTCCATTGCGGGAAAGCGAGCTAGTAGATATATTCATGGGAATCTGCAAGGATTATACTATGAAAAGATGATTGGATCTGTCTCAATAGGATTTGTGGATTTGGTTATCATTGGGGAAAGGATCGAGAATGGATTAAAAAGCGGAAAGATTGGAAAACCGTCTTCCAATCAACATAACGACAAAAGGTACTCCGGAAACCGTTCGAAGAAGGAGGCCAATGCCATTTCTGCTGATAGGTATACTCAAGTACCTTATAACCCTTACGTGGCGGCCACGACCTCCGGTAAAGCGTCTCCTACGCTCCAGATCCAACAGCCAAGGGCGCCGCCCCTCAAAATCAGCAACAACAGAAGCATCCCCGAAGGGAACAAAGGAGGCAATGGAAGGACTTTGACCCTATACCCACTACATATACTCAGATCCTGCCAATGTTAATCCAAAAGGGATTGGTAGAAATCAAGCCGTTAGGGCCCCCTCCTACGCCTCCTCCCTGAGGGTATGACGCTAATGCTAGATGTGATTACCATGCTGGATCGCTAGGGCACACGACTGAAAAGTTTTTAGCCCTCAAGTTTAGGGTGCAAGATTTGCTGGATCAGAAGGTCATTAACTTCAGTTATGACACCCCAAATGTAGGAGATAACCCTTTCCCAGGGCACGCTGGACCAACTGTTAACTCCATTGAGGGACTGGAAGAGAATGTCCTAATTAGAGGGGTAGAACAAGTAAAGACCCCTATGACGAAAGTGAGAGAAGTATTAATTGGGTATGAGGAGTTTGAAAGGCTGCACGGTGACTGTGAGGATTGCACGGCTGATCCCAATAGTTGTAAGAAGATGAATGAGGTCCTCCAACAACTAATGGATCAAGGGATAGTACAGATTGGGTATTTAAGAAATATGAATGAGGTGGCTGCCTTAGACTCCCAGGGGCAAGTACCTTCTGAGATTCCATACCAGAAAAGAGGAGTCACGGTTCCTATTCAAATACCAGTTCCAAGGTCTACATAAGTGCCTATTCAAATACCAGTTCCCAGGCAGGCACAGACGCCTATCCAAATACCAGTTTCAAGGCCTGCACAGGTTCCTATTCAGATAGCAATTCTGGTGCCTGCACGAACACCTATTCAAATACCTGTTCCTGCGCCAGTCAAAGCTTCGGTACCTGCAACATCAGAAGGTCATATCACGTTCCATGTACCAACACCATTTCCATATGAAAGCTCCAAGACTGTACCTTGGAAATATGACATCACTGCGTCAGTAGGAGGAAATACTATAATGTCGTCACCAACAGTTACTAACATAGCTGGTATTGGAGGAATGACACGTAGTGGAAGGGTATACTCGTCAGAACAACCCAAGAAGGATATCCCCGAAAGCTCAAAGGGGAAAGAGACCACAAGTACAGGCGAGGGACCATCCAAGAAGGGCATATCTCAAGAAGACGCCGAGGAGTTTTTAAGAATCATAAAGAAAAATGATTATAGGGTGGTGGACCAACTAAATCAAACGCCGTCCAAGATCTCTATTCTATCCTTGTTGTTATGCTCAGAGGCACATAGGGAGTCCCTGCTGAAGGTCCTAAATGAAGCCCATGTCACCAAAGACATATCAGTAATTCAGTTCGACGAGGTAGTCGCTAATATCGCCGCCAGCACCTGTCTGGGTTTCAGTAGTGATGAATTACCGCCCGAGGGGCAAGCACAAAATAAGGCCTTGCATATATCACTCAAATGTCAGGACACTATTCTCTCAAGGGTGCTAGTAGATACACGGTCTGCTCTAAATGTCATGCCTAAGGATACCCTTATGAAATTAACGTCTGTAAGGACCTTTATGAAGACCAGTTCCCTGATTGTTAGGGCTTTCGACGGTTCGAAAAGAATGGTCATTGGGGAAGTAGACATACCTACAGTGGTGGGATCACATACCTTCATGATCACTTTCCAAGTCATGGACATTAATCCCTCCTACACCTGTCTTCTAGGACGACCATGGATTCATGCTGCGGGCGCAGTTACTTCCACTCTTCATCAGAAATTGAAGTTCATATCTGGGGACAATTTAATAATTGTTGATGGGGAGGAAGACATGTTCGTCAGCCATCTCTCGTCATTCAGATACATAGAAGTGGATGGGGAGACATTTGAAATACCGTTCCAAGCTTTGGAGGTTGCGACGGTCAGTCGTAAGCAAGTCGTTCGACAGGAGGAAAGGCCGAGAAGGATCACAGACTTGATTCAGAATGGGGATATGAGGGGCTGGGGCAAAGTGATAGAGATACATGAAAAGAAGGATCAATTCGGGCTGGGTTACAAACCAGCTAAGAAAGGGGTTCAGAAGTCTTGACAAATGACATTTCCTCCTCTTGAAGAAACTTTCCGTAGTACCGGATTCACAGATGAAGATCAAGTGACTGCAATTGAAGAGGAAAATAGAGGGGTACCAGATTGGGTGCGCCACTGCTCGCCAGATACAGTTCTCAACAACTGGAGGGCCATCGAGATTCCTGAGATGATTTCTATTTCAAAGTAATTTACTTTTCTAAAAAAAATAATAATAAGTCCTTTGCTATGCCCAAGGCAAATGGACTAGCTTTATAGGGCCACCTTTTGTTTCTTTGAAATTATTTAATAATAAAATTGCATTATGTTTTCAATCAAGTTCTTTTTTTCTTTCTTAGTTATTCTTTTTTCAAATGGCAATACACTTTCTTTTCAGTACTTTCATTTGCACCAATTCAAAAAAATAATAAGCATAAAAATCTCCCTCGTGCAGATTTAAAAATGAACGTATTGAAAATGACACTGCTATAATTCCTTACAACTTCGAGTTCCCGATTAACCAAATGGAAAAGGGTGATGAGGACGATTGTGAGCTCCCTGAAGAGCTAGCCAAAATGTTAAAGCAGGAGGACAAGATGATACAACCTCATCAGGAACCAGTGGATGTGATCAATCTGGGACCTGAAGAGGACAAAAAGGAGGTTAAAGTCGGAGCTTCTCTAAACAAGGACGTCAAGGGGAAGTTGACTAAGTTACTACAAGAGTATGTGGATGTGTTCGCTTGGTCTTACCAAGATATGCCCAGTTTGGACACGGATATTATTGAACATAAGCTACCGCTTAAACCCGAATGTCCACCGGTCAAATAAAAAGTTAAGGCGGACTAGACCAGATATGACTCTCAAAATCAAGGAAGAGGTTAAAAAGTAGTTTGACGCAGAGTTCTTAGCTGCAGTAAAGTATCCAGAATAGGTAGCCAACATTGTGCCCGTGCCAAAGAAGGATGGAAAGGTCAGAATGTGCGTAGACTATCGAGATCTCAACAGAGCAAGTCCTAAAGATGACTTTCCACTACCCCACATTGACGTGTTGGTGGACAACATAGCTCAATTCTCAGTCTTCTCATTCATGGATGGGTTTTTCGGATACAATCAGATCAAGATGGCTCCCTCCGACATGGAAAAGACCAATTTCATTACTCCATGGGGAACCTTCTGTTACAAGGTAATGCCCTTCGGATTAAAGAATGCTGGGGCAACTTATCAAAGGGCAATGGTAACTCTCTTTCATGACATGATGCACAAGGAAATAGAGGTTTACGTCGATGACATGATTGCTAAATCACAAACTGAGGAAGAGCACATAGTCAATTTACAAAAGTTTGAACAGATGAGGAAGTTCAAGCTACGACTAAATCCTGCGAAGTGTACTTTTGGGGTCAGGTCTGGGAAGTTGTTGGGGTTTATAGTCAGTCAAAGAGGTATAGAAGTTGATCCTGACAAAGTGAAGGCCATCCAAGAAATTCCAGCACCGAGGACTGAAAAAGAAGTGCGTGGGTTCCTGGGAAGATTAAATTACATCGCCAGGTTCATCTCCCACCTTACTGCTACTTGTGAACCAATCTTCAAGCTATTGAGGAAAGGTCAAAACCTCGAGTGGGGTGAAAACTGTCAAAAGGCCTTCGATCGAATCAAGGAATATTTACAAGAGCCACCCATATTGATACCACCCGTACCTAGAACACCACTCATAATGTACCTAACGGTGCTTGACAATTCGATGGGCTGTGTACTCGGATAACAAGACGATACAGGTGTAAGACCCTAATTTTCACCCCTAAGATTTCACTCATCTCATTTGCATCTCATAACCACAAACAAGATCACATTTTGTGTTTCTCCTGAGCACCCGTGTGATTCTCACTTTCTTACTTGCTTCTGTTTATCTAACCTCTAACCAAAATACAAAAAAATATGTTGTCGTTTGCTTGTCTCTTTCTCTGTGTGTTGTGCAGGTTTATAAAAGACAATGAAGTGATTTCAAGTCACGTGTGGTAGTTCAAAAGCAAGGTGTCTTGTGCTGAGATTCTTCAGTTTATCAAGCAGTGGTTCATATGAGTTTTGGGTTTAGAAAGTCAGATTCAAATAGCCGTTGTTCAGTTGTGGCTGGTTCAGTGGTAGCTGTGTGCACTTTATCAAAGACTTGTTATCCATGATCCACTTTCATAGACCATTTTTCATTCCAAAAACTATTCACATTTTTAACCATTTTCACATATTCCACTTTTTGCTATTTAAACCATTTTTTTCTAACCCATTTTCTAAACCAAATTTTCCATATCCATTCTCTAAACCATTTTTCTATATCCATTTCCAATTATCCAATATTCATATCCATATCCCAAACCAAATTATCCATTTTTAATTACATTTTTTTCTAACTAATTTCCACATTTTTTATAACCATTTATATCCTTTTTTTTTTTTTTTTTTTAGAAAAAAGCTACCAAAGCCCATTACAAAGAAAAAGCAAGGCCCATAAGCCAAACTTCCCAAGTTGGGGGGTGCAAAAATCCAAGGCCCATGATACAATATGGAAAAAGGGCCTGAGAAAATAAACCCATGCAAGCCGCAAGCCAAGGAACATCACTCCCACAGCCAACTTGTCACGCCATCAAACACACAACACCAAAACGCATCCACCATGCATACAAAACGACTACACGCAGCGTCCTCACACCCCACACGCAAACCGTTTCCATCACACACAACATACCTCACCAAAACGCAAAAAAAATCAATTAACACGGCAGCAACAATTCACCTCTTCATTCTATAAATACCACCTTCATTCACTCAATAATCCAAGCTTGGACAGCCCCTAAACACCCTGCCAAAATCAAAACCCAAACCTCCAATTCCATTTCATTCTCAAAGATTTGATAAGCCATAATCACCCTGCCAAAATCATACTTCAAGCTTCAACATAATTTCCATTTATTTCTTCATCTTCTCCGCAAACAACAACATCACACAACCACTAACCTTCAATTAATTAATTTCCATCACCTTCACTTTTCCATTCAACCTTCAACCTATAATTCAAACATCCTTCAAATTCATCAACAACAACCGTGCAGCAACCAAGAGCATATCCAGAATCAAAGACGCAGAGGAAAAGGAGAAGAAGATTGGAAGTGATTTTCACCTTGAATCGAAGGTAGTTTGAAGTTCAGCGTCGAGCTTCCACTATTTGAATTCGAGCCGTTGAGTGTTTAATCTCCAAAAATGAAAACATATTTGGAATATACGGTCGATTTCGATAATAACCGTGCAAATATCCGACTCCGTCGCTCCTCCGTTAGCTCCGTCACAAGCCTCCCGTTACCGTGCTACAGTGGCCGTCGGTTGTTCTCATTGAAGAAGAAGATAACATTTGCTCTTGTTTTCTTTTTTGATAATTGGTTTTTATTTTTAATGCTTAGTTGGTTTGTTTGGGCTTGGCCCGTTTTCATTTCTCTACATACCACCACCATTCCTAAACTCACCTCCATCTCTTTTTAATTCTTTCTTTCCTTTTTTTTTTTATAATTTCCTTTTCTTCTTTTTTTTGAAATATTTTTTTTAATCAATTCTATTTTCTTTTTGATCGATGAAAGTCGAAGTGATCTTGAAATTCCTTTGTTGAATTTCGATCGAGACGAGATCATTACCACCTTTTCTTTTCGTGTGGCATCGCTTTAGGATAACGATCCATATATCGTTCATCTCGCGTGCATTAACACATACATCTCATGGCCGGCCTCATTCATAGGGTAATTGCTCGAACAAATTACTCGGCGTGCGCTTAACATAGACCAAAATTTGTCCCTACTCGGAATAAATCCAATTCAACACTTGTACTTTCGTGGACCGGACTTTGATTAGTCGCGTCATCCCAAGGTTGATTATTTGTTTGTGTTAGTTCCATAAACTTTGAAGCTTGATGCGTAGTTGCTTTGGGTATCCCAATCTTCTTTCAAGTCTTCACTAAATTTGGACTAATTGCATTAATTAATCACCGTAGTGCAAGATATGAAGCGGAATCGATTACCTTTTCATTTTCTTTGACATTATTTGCTTTGTCTTTGGTTGTGGATGATTAAGTTCACCATACCATTATTTATTAACATTACTATTGTACTAACTTCTTTACAATTTCTTCTCCCACCATATCTCTTTTACTTTTATGCTTCATTTTATCATTTCATATCATGTTTATGCTTCCGCAATTTTTCCTTTGTCCGTTGGACATATGTTTATGCTTACACCTTTTTCTCTTTGTCCACTTGGACCCAAAACATTAATAAAGGCCAAAACCTCTAAAAAAAACTTGTGCTCTTAATCTTGGACTATGGTTACTATCCTTTGCAATGGACATGGAGTTTTGAACTTAGACCTTGGACTTCCAATGCAATTCTTGGAACCTTGGACTTAGAATTTAGGACCTTTTCTCCCTTTGCTTTGGAATTATGGTTCGAAGACTTGGAAGCATACTTGTGTGGTTAGGCTATTCTCTTCCTTAGCTTTTCTTTTATGCTTTAGGATAGTCTCTTCTTCTCCTCCCCATTCTTTAATTTTCAAAACTCTCTCTCTTTTTCAAAACCTTCTTGATTTCAAACTTTCACCGCTTTCATAAACAAACCTTGACTTTGTCAAGTGATTTTACTCTTTTCTTTTCATTTCTTAATCAAATGCTAAACTACATAAGCATATTGACACTTTTTCAAAATAACCTTAAAAAACACCAAACTCACTTACTCTCTTTTTGTGCCCTCGTGCACTTTTTACTTTAACTTTTTCATAAGTTTAGACATGAGTCATTTCTTTAAGCGGAATTATTCGCTTGGAAATGACGACTTGTCTTTACATTTAAAAATAACCAAAACAAACAAATTTTCACTCTTTGTACCACGAACTACGAGGTTTTGATCCTACATTGCACATCGTGGGTACGTAGGCATGAGACGACAAGTCTCTCCAAACACAAAAATCTTAAAAAACAATTTCTCTTCTCATCTCCTCAATCACTTTTCAAGCAAACCTTTTCAGACCAAAAGCGGTAGATATTTCAAAGGGCTCCTATAGAGTACTATAGACGTTTTGGGTGCTAACACCTTCCCATTGCGTAACCAACCCCCTTACCCGGACTCTCTTCACTTGTTCTTGCTATAGAGCTTGTGTAGGTTTTGTTCGCTCTTTTTCCTTTCCTTTTGGATAAAATAAAAGTGCGGTGGCGACTCTTGCTTTTCGAGTTAAGTTAATCAATAGCTTACACTCACGATTTTGCCGCTACAACAGGAAGAAAAGAGCACGCAATCTATTACTTAAGTAAGAAATTCACGGATTGTGAATCCAGATACTCACTCTTAGAGAAGACCTGTTGTGCTCTTGTATGGGCCGCCCGACGATTAAGACAATACATGGTGTGCCATACTACTTTCTTAATATCCATAATGAACCCCCATCAAGTATATATTCGAGAAGCCTGCAGTGATTAGGAGAGTGGCTCGGTGGCAGATGTTATTGACTGAATATGACATCCAGTATGTTACTCAAAAGGCCATAAAAGGGAGCGTGTTAGCCGATCACCTCGCTCATCAGCCAGTAGATGACTATCAACCTATGCAATTTGATTTCCCTGACGAGGATGTGATGGCTGTAAGAGACGATGATATTTCAGATTCTTACGAAGGACCTGAGCCCGGATCCCGGTGGAAGCTTATATTCGATGGGGCCTCGAATACAGAAGGACATGGGGTAGGAGCTGTTATAACTTCTCCAACAGGATTCCACATACCTTTCACTGCAAGAATATGCTTCACGTGTACTAACAATATGGCGGAATATGAGGCATGTATCTTGGGGATTAACGAATCCATTAACCTCGGATTCAAAATCTTAGAAGTATATGGAGATTCGGCCCTCGTCATCAATCAGGTCAAAGGAGAGTGTAGAACACTTAATGCCAAGCTGACTCGATATCGAGATTGTGTATGGAAAAGGACAAAGTACTTTGATGAGATCACCTTCCATCACATCCCCAGAGATGAGAATCAACTGGCAGATGCTTTGGCAACTTTGGTATCCATGTTCAAAGTCAAATGGTATAACAAAGCACCGGCTATAAGGATTAATCGCCTAGACGAACCATCGTATTGTACAGCAGTGGAGGCTGAAATAGATAATAAACTGTGGTTTTACGATATCAAACAGTTCCTCCAGAAACAAGAATATCCTGCAAATGCCTCAAGTGGGGATAAGAAAACACTTAGAAGACTGGCTGCCCAGTTCTTCCTTGATGAAGAGGTATTGTATAAAAGGAATCATGACATGGTGTTACTCCGGTGTTTAGATGGACATGAACAGGACATGCTCATCAGAGAAATACACGAGGGATCCTTCGGAACTCATGCAAATGGGCATACTATGGCTAAGAATATTCTCCGAGCAGGGTACTATTGGTTGACTATGGAATTCGACTGCTTTAAATATGTCAAGAAATGCCACATGTGTCAAATCTACGCGGATAAGATTCATGTGCCGCCAACTCCCCTGAATGTATTAACTGCTCCGTGGCCTTTCTCTATGTGGGGGATAGACATAATAGGGATGATCAAGCCAAATGCATCAAATGGACACCGGTTTATTCTAGTCGCTATCGACTACTTCACCAAATGGGTAGAAGCTGCTTCCTACACTAATGTTACAAGACAAGTAATTGCACGATTCATCAAGAAAGAGATAATTTGTCGCTACGGGGTTCCTAACAAGATCATCACGGATAATGGGCTCAATCTAAATAACAAAGTGATGGACGAGCTATGCGAGAGTTTCAAAATCGATCACCATAACTCGTCGCCTTATCGCCCGAAGATGAACGGCGCGGTAGAAGCAGCCAATAAGAACATCAAGAAGATTATCCAGAAAATGGTGAAGACCTACAAGGATTGGCACGAAATGCTCCCGTTCGCACTACATGGCTACAGGACCTCAGTTCGTACTTCGACAGGAGCTACGCCTTTTTCCTTGGTATATAGCACAGAAGTCGTACTCCATATTGAAGTAGAAATTCCTTCGCTTAGGGTCATAATGGAGACTAAGCTGGATGAAGCAGAGTGGGTACAAAATAGACTTGATCAACTGAACCTCAAAGAGGAGAAGCGCATGGCCGCCATATGCCATGGTCAGTTATATCAGCGGAGACTCAAGAAGGCATTCGATAAGAAAGTTCGCCCTCGCCTATTCGAAGAAGGAGACCTGGTATTAAGGAAGGTGCTACCCATCTATAAAGATCCTCATGGCAAATGGGCCCCAAACTATGAAGGACCATATGTTGTAAAGAGCGCCTTCTCCGGTGGAGCTTTAATGTTGACTACTATGGATGGAGCGGATTTACCGCGATCGGTAAATTCTGATTCAGTCAAAAAATACTATGCCTAGAAAAAGAGGATAAAAGCCCGCAAGTCGAAAACCCGAAAGGGCGACTTAGGCAAAAATTAGGGACTTAAAAAAAATGATACCCGACAAGTCGAAAACCCTAAAGGGCGGCTAGTTGAAAAAAATGGCATATTATCCTGATGGACTAAGACTCAAAAAAGAACGGTCCAGGAAAATTAAGGATATCCAAAAGGCATATGACTGATGGCACTTACGGTCACGCAACGGGATTCGGAAAGGAATGAGCAATCCAATCGTCATCTTCAGAAGCGAAGTGTCATGGCCTCGGAGATTTAGGGATATTAGCTGGTGTTTGAATTCAATAGGGACATAGATAAATTTGTTTTTTCGTATTGCCATTTGTCATCTTATAAATTGGTGGTAATTCCTCCTTATGAGGATTACTTTCCTTATGTACTATTGCCTGTTTATGGGCCATCTTTTCGATAAATAAAATTTTCTTTTCTTTTCTTTCCAATTACTCCGCTTGATTACAAAATGTTAATTAATTATAGAATAATGCATTGGAACATTGGGCAAAATCAAAAGCTTTAAAAAAAAAAGAGAAGATATTTTACTTATGTTTGGAAACAGTACAGGGATCATATTTCTTCCCAGTTGAACACAGGGTCTACATGTTAACAGTCATGATTCAATCATTATGGAAGTTTTTTTCAAAGGAATAATACACATCTCCAGGTAGTAAGAGCATGAGACTTGTTACAACCAGCAAAGGAGTCAAGGGTTCAAGAGTCGGGAAGTTGGAATGTTACAAGAGATATTGGTTTCCGTAAAAACATGCATTGCATATCATAAAAGAGGCGTTAGCCCAAATAATGCATCATGAATAAAGGCATACATACTTTTGAACATACATACATGGCATAGGGCTTATAGCTTACGCTTAAGGATAAAGGGGTTCAATCGGGTATTTTGCCAAGGGTTATTACCGGGGATATTATACACGGGGATATTGAGGTACTAACGGAGCATCTGGAATTAGTCCACACGGACGCTGAACCTATCAACTCCGCGGTCAAAATTAGGGTTCCTTTATATTTAATCATCTCCTCCTCGCGAAGATGAAGACTCACCGTCATCATCATCCCAGGTTGAAGCTGATTAAATAGGGGCAGCTGTAGTACCCCAAATTTTGACCAATAATTTTTCATCTTGTTAGGGTTTTTTTTGGTGTTACTAGGGGGTGTCATTTGGGCTTTGGGGGTGTGCTATTACTTTTTGGCCCGTTTTTGGGTTTTGGGTTTATATAAAGTTTTTACATTCATTTAGGATTTAGACTTATTTTCTATTTTATTTTTGCTCATTTATTTTAAGGTAAAGTTTCATTTTGAGATTTTTATTAATTATAGGAATTTATTAGGGATTTCATTCTAATTTATCATCTTAGATTTTTATTAATTAGGATTTTTATTTTCAGTAGAAAAGATGTGGGCTTTTTAGATGATAATAAGTTTTATTTTTAAGGTTAATTATTTTTTTAATTATTTCTGAAAATTGTTTGGTTTGTTTAAGTATATTAAATGTTTAGTTTACTATTTTCAGAGTCTTTAAAATTAATTGAATTTATTTAAATAAAATTAATTGAATTTGTTTAAATAGGTGTAAGTTTTAGAATATTTTTATATTGGTTATTATTTACCATTAAGATAGAATAATCAGGTTATTTAGTGTTAATTAGTTTTAAATATTTTTATTAGCATCTTTTTACATTTTATCAAATTTCTATTTACTGAATTTTTTAATTAAGAGTTTTGTTTTAATTAAAGATAAAGATTTTAATTATTAATTAGGGTTTAAGGCGGATTAGTATTGGGTTTTTATAATATAGTTGCTAATTATTAGTTATTTTATCATTAAGATTTGTTTTGGGGTGATATTGTGTTGTACGATAATGGTTATTCTATTTATTAATTTTTATTTTTTTTGCTATTTCTATTATTTTATTTCGTGGTCAATTGGGTTGACCAGACGTTCATCTTCTTCCTCAAACGGCTAACCCTAACTGCGCAGGATCAGATCATAACACAATCAAATCATTTTCATTAATCGCACAAATCAATTTCGTACAATTTACAATCAGATCAAAGTATTACAAGGCAAACCCTAAATCTAAAAGTTACCACAAAATCAAATCAAACACTAATTACAAATCAAATCTTAATCAAATCCAAAATTTACAAAATCAAATCGAATCTAATAAATCTAAAAAACCTAATTTGTACCTATAAAAGCTAAAAGAAAATTCTGATGAAAAGGAAGAGAACCCTAAGCGAAAACAGACTTGCGGTTGTGAATCCCTCTTAACCTTCACCTAAAGCTCACGATTTGCAGATAGAGACTTAGGGTTCATCACTAGAACCCTAATCCCTCTAAGCTTGACCTCCATCATTCACCTGCGAAAAGAAAAGGAAAAGGATTAGTGAAATTGGAAAACAGAGAAAGGGATAAGAATCAACTTAATCGGTCACGGCTAGGGAGGTAACCACTTAGCTTTTATTTGCTTGATTGTTGTTTGCATGTGTGTTTGAATCGATTTGGGTTTCTGGAATTTTTTTTGGGTTAGGGTTTTAAATAGGGTTAGGGTTCATAATTCTGGGTTAGGGTTCTTAGGGTTCTTACGAACCCTGAAGAACTAGGACGGTTTCTGGGCTCGGGAAGGTTAGGGTTCATCAAAAGGGGTTAGGGTTCATCAAAAAGGGGTTAGGATTCATAGGGTTAGGTTACGGTTCTTGGGAGGGGATAGGTTTCTGGGTTTTCTAGGTTGATGTTCATCACCCAGATGAACATGGTTGAAGATCCCAGTTGAACTTCAACCGGAGACCTGGGTTTTGAGGTGGTTCTGGGGTGGTCGGAGAGGTTTTTGGACGGTGGTCGGAGGAGGGAGAGTAGAGAGAAGCGAGAGAGAATTGGTTAGAGAGAGAGGGAGCTAATGAAGAGAGACAAAGAGAAGTGAGAAATGATAGGGATCTGAGAGGGAACAATATTAAATACTCCCTTTGTGAGGCCGTGGATTTGCACCAAGTGGCGTCTCTTGCATCCTCCAGATCTGTTGACTTGGGGAGTCAACCAGAGATCCTATGCGTGCAGGCGTTCAATACTCTTTCGTTGACTAGGCACCCTAACCGTCGGATTGGATTACCTGGACGGGTAATCATGATCAGGGGCCAGGATTCCAAAGCATAGAGACCCGTTTGATCAAGATCTAACGCCTCCCAGGGAGTCAACCATTGACTCCTTCCCAGGGTGGCCTTTTTTTTGTTTTTTCTTAGGTTTTGGATTTAGGTGATTGGGCCTTGCGCCCTAATCACTATTAGCACCCCGCCAGAAGCCCAATTGCTTCTTCTTCAAAGGGAATGCACCCCCTCCTTGTTTTTTAAAATAAAGCCATAAATTAGTTTTTTAATTAGGATTTATTTTTAAATTTTGTTTTTTCTTCATATTATTAAGTTAATTCCTTAACTTAATTAGGTTAATAATTTTTAATTTAGACTTCTTAGATAATTAAGTTAATTCCTTAACTTCATTGGGTTTTTAAATTTAGGTTTTGTGATAATTAAGTTATTTCCTTAACTTAATTGGGGTTTTAAATTTAGGTTTTTTGTGATAATTAAGTTAATTCCTTAACTTAATTATTTAATTAAATATTAACTTTTTTTAGGGTTGTGTAGTAATTAAGTTAATTCCTTAACTTAATTATAAAATTAGGTTCTATTTGTTCAAATTAATTAACTTAACTATTTGGCATTTTTTTGGTAAATTACATCTTAAAGGAGGAAATAAAGGGGTTGTTTGGGTTTTTTTTCATATAAAGTTTTGGGATGCTTATTTATCTTGAATTTTGGAAATTCATCTAAAGGGATATTTAAGGGTTTTAAACCTGGGATAGAGCTCTAATTTCCGAGAGCATAAACAAATGAATAGGACTTTTGGGAGAGGGGATAAAATAGGATTTTTTTTATAAATTATTAAAATTAGTTTTTCTGTTTTTTCCTAAACAAATCAAGGGATAATGCTCTTGGTCCTAGAGCCTAAATAAGGGATGGGATAAGGGATATAACTCTTGATATCCGAGAGTATAAACAAATGGATTAAGGGATAGAACTCTTGATATCCGAGAGTATAAATAAATGGATTAAGGGATAGAACTCTTGATATCCGAGAGTATAAATAAAGGGATTAAGGGATATAACTCTTGATATCCGAGAGTATAAACAAATGGATTAAGAGATAGAACTTTTGATATTCGAGAGTATAAATAAATGGATTAGGGGATATAACTCTTGATATCCGAGAGTATAAACAAATCGATTAAGGGATATAACTCTTGAGATCCGAGAGTATAAATAAATGGATTAAGGGATAGAACTCTTGATATCCGAGAGTATAAATAAATGGATTAGGGGATAGAACTCTCCGTCCGAGAGTATAAATAATGGATAAGGGATAAAACTCCTTATCTAGGAGTATAAATATTAGATTAAGAGATAAAACTCCTTATCTAGGAGTATAAATAATAGATTTAAGGGATAGAACTCTTTATCTAAGAGTATAAATAGTGGATTGGGTTTAGGATTAGGAATGGGTTTAGGATTAGGAATGGGAATAGGATTAGGGGGTAGGAATAGGGGAGGCGAACTACGATTACTCTAATCCTTCAAATTGAAGGTACGTAGGCATTGTGTTGTAAACCCTAGCGAGTATAATAAAAAAAACTTTATGATGCCTTTTTTATGATGCTATTTTGGTCGCAGTGAAAGCAGGGTGATGTGCAGGTCTTGTTTCGTGTATGTACGTGTGGTCGTTGTTGATGCTGATGATAGCAGGTGGTAGGGACTTGTTTTGGTGTAGAGTTTTGGAGCAAGTGGTTTGGCTAGCAAGATCCATTTCGTGTAACTGTGGCAGCAGTATGATGCGCAAGGTATTCTTCTGGCAGCAAGGGAATACTTGGTCAACAAAATGGTTTTGGATGGTGTAAAGTTTTGGAATTTGTGGTACGGTCTGTGACATGGGATTTGTTTGTTAAAAGAAAATAAAACAAATAATTTATCCTAAAAAGAAAAGAACATAAAATCTAATTAACTAAATAACTAAATTAATCTAGATTAATTCCTATTAATTAAAGGAATAATCTAGTGAATAAATAATAAAAGAGAACAAAACTAACTAAAATGAAAAACCTAATTTAACTAAACAAAGTTAAATAAATTAAGTAAAAATCATTTAATTAAGAAGTTAATAAATGAATAAAAATAAATAAATAGTAAAATAAAATGAAGCTAACAAATTAAAAACAATTATGAATTAAAATGAGACTATTTAAAAAAATAAATCACAAATAAAATGAATAAAAAGCGAGTAAAAGTTGAATACCAAAACACTCGAAAAAGAAGGACAAACATGCCAAAATGATCAGCACAGGATAAAATCACTTGGGAAAATACAACATTCTTCAGATTTGGAATTAATCGGGACCGACTTAGAATGATGTGCAAATGATCAGAATATCTGAGGGTAAAGTTTGGGGTACAACAGTTGCCCCTATTTAAATATCTTTACCGGATGATACGAGAGATGGGAATCCTTGGGAGATCAAGGTGAAAGGTATTTAAATATAGCAAACCGAAAATTTTGCCCTTAGATGGAATGCAGATGCTAAGGACAGCTAACAGACATGCAAATGCAGACATGCCATGAATTTCTAGTATGATGATAATGATAGAATGATAAATGGAAAATGCAGACAAAAAAACAAAAGCAGAGAGGGACAAAGTCCACACAATGAGCAATCACTCACTGATGATGACAACCACACTGGGGAACTGAAACAAACTGGGAAATCTAAGGTGAGTAAGCAACTGGTTCAAGCGTGACCGACTGACCCCTTAGAAAGAAAAGGTGACACAATATCCTTAACGGAAGTAGCACCGGAAAAAAGACCTCCACTAGGGAATCAACAGTCATCATCCATGAATGGAATTGAATGGAAAAGAGTCACGACATTCAGAAGATCATTGAATGAGGTGGGGAAAAAAATGGGAAATACATGAGACAAGCAAACATCAGAGGTATTCAGAAAAGCATTGAATAAACTCTGGGAAATAAACTGACAATAGAGACATTCAGAAGAGCATTGATTAAACTCCGGGAAGCATATCAGAGATATTCGGAAAAGCATAGAATAAACTCCAGCACACATCCAGAAAAGCATTGGATGGAGAATGGAAACATACTTGAAAATATTCAGCAGCCATTAACCAAAGTCAGAAACAAATTGAAGACATATAGAAGAGCATTAGATGAAGACAAGAATTCTGAAGATACATCCGAAACATTTAGAAGAGCATTAAATGTACGGGAAAAGGGTTTTGAAGACATATCTGGAAGAGCATCAGATAAGCAACATTATATCTGGAAGAACATCAGATAAACAAGGTCATATCCGGAAGAGCATCAGATAGACACAAAAAGTGCTCTGGAAAAACATCAGGAGCAAAAGACTCAATCTGGAAGAAAATCAGAAAGAGAAAGGCACATCCGGAAGAGCATCAGATGGCAAAAGCAATGTAATTCCGGAAAAGCATCAAAATCACAAAGGGCTATCTGGGAAAACATCAGATAGGTTCTGGAAGAACATCAGAACAAAGGACTCAATCTGGAAGAACATCAGAAAGAGAGACACATCTGGAAGAGCATCAAATGGTAAAAGCAATGTCGTTCTGAAAAAGCGTCAGAATAAACAAAGCAAAATATCTGGAAAAACATCAGATAGGTTCTGGAAGAACATCAGAACAAAGGACTCAATCTGGAAGAACATCAGAAAGAGAGACACATCCGGAAAAGCATCAGATGAAAAAAAACCAATGTCATTCCGGAAAAGCATCAAAATAACAAAGCGAAATATCTAAAAAAACATCAGATAGGTTCTGGAAGAACATCAGAACAAAGGACTCAATCTGGAAGAACATCAGAAAGAGACAAATAAACGACATCCAAGAACATCATTGGATACAAAAGTGGAACATACATATCCAGAAAAATAATCGGATAAAAAAGGTCATATCTGGAAGAACGTCAGATAGACATGACAATATCTGTTTGGTAGGTGCCACATGAGTTGGACTTTGACCACAAGGTAAGACGTGGGTAACGACACGACCTCGGGAGAAATGCAAATAAGGATGAAATACTCATGCTATGCATATGGTATAAATTATGCAAATGATATATGATCAAATGCAAATGCAGATGTAGATGTTGACGACACGGCTCAACTCTTTTATGGAGAAGACAATAATACTGGAAGGATGATTCCTCAACACGGAGATCACTGTTATTCTGCTTGGGACTAGAGATTTGTTTAAAGTATGCTTGGTTGTTTCCCTTACTATATTCATTGGATCCTCGATTCATCTTGAATACATATATTTGCTTGAACTTCTCTGTAATTGCTCCCATGGATTAAATCTTTGCTTACATGTTCAAGTATTTCCTTCATAAACTCTCACCATGATGAATACATCTCTTAGTTGGATGCACATTCAAATTTCAAACTCTTGGGCCTCTGTAAGAGTGTAAGACCCATTACATTTTTAAAACTCTTGGGCCTCTGTAAGAGTGTAAGACCCATTAAATTTTCAAAACTCTTGGGCCTCTTTAAGAGTGTAAGACCCATCACATTTTCAATTACAATTTCAAACTTTTGGGCCTCTATTAGAGTGTAAGTCCCTCCCCTCCTCCTCAACACTTTCTTCAATTTCTCAAAACTTTCAATCTTTCAAAATCTCTATCTCCAACTTTCATAAAACACAACCCTAGTGGCATTACATTTTCAAAACTCTTGGGCCTCTGTAAGAGTGTAAGACCCATTACATTTTCAAAACTCTTGGGCCTTTGTAAGAGTGTAAGACCCATTACATTTTCAAAACTCTTGGGCCTCTATAAGAGTGTAAGACCCGTCACCTTTTCAAGTTCAACCATGCTTAGACATGGGCCTCTATATCAGAGTGTAAGACCCATCACCACCTTCAATTCCTATCTATAATTGTCAAATATTTGTCATATACTTAGTCATATTAAGTTTCTCTTGACATTTATTACACCTCATCCATAGTTTAGACTTAGTTCAGACATCAGGGTTCCCCCAACTGCAACTTAGTTCAAACACTAGTTCTCCTTTGATGAAGTCAAATTCATCATAGCCTCCTTTTGGGCTTCATCCAAGCATCATAGCCTCCTCTTGGGTTTCACCCAAGCATCCTAGCCTCCATCCTAGCCTTCATACAAGATACCATCAATTCAAAACTCACCCCAGTTAAGTCAGCCTCCTCTCAGGCAAACAAACCTTTTAGCTTCACATCTTGGGCTTTGAACAAGATACAAATATTTTAGCTTCACATCTTGGGCTTTGAACAAGATACAAATATTTTAGCTTCACATCTTGGGCTTTGAACAATATACAAACAAAATTTTTAGCTTCACATCTTGGGCTTTGAACAAGATACTCAAATAATTCAACTTCTCCCCGGAGATGAGACATTGAGTCATCTCTGTAGGAAGATATCTCTTATATACACCATAATTCAAAATCAAACATTTAAAAACTTTTCCTCCATATAAGTGATGTAAGTGGCACACTTGTTAATTTAAAATCCAAGCTAGAGTCCTTCTCTTATCATGGGCCAAATTTTTTATTTCATCTAAGTGATGTAAGTGGCACACTTGTTGATACTATATCCAAGTTAAGGTCCTTCTATTAGCATGCAAAGACTCATAAAGGAAGATGTGGCATTGCTTAGGATTATTTAACATACAAGTTCAAAGCTTCTTCCCTTATGATATAGTTCTCAAATGTTAGTGATGAATAGATGAGATATCTCCCTTAAGAATGACAATTTGTCTTTTCTTTCAAAACCAACAAACTTTTAGCTTCATCATCTTGGGCGTTGAACAAGATACAAATTCCACCCATAGTTAGGTGGAACTAAGAACGATCTGATTTCCCAAAGTCTCTTTTCTTGGGAATACGTAGGCATAAGATTGCAAGATCTTAGCGAGCACAACTTTAAATAAAACCCCTTAGGTCCCCCAAACCTTTTCATAAAACAAGAACTCCCGAAAACATCTCACATTCACATTCTCATCCATAGGTCAAAACTTTCCCAAATCAAACAGTAAACATTGTAAGTAGTTAAGATAAATAATAGTAAAAAGTGTACAAAAGGTTCCTATCGAATACTATAGATACTTAGGGTGTTAATAGCTTCCCTTAGTCTAACCGACCCCGATTCCAGATCTCTTCGCATTTGTAGGAAAAACATTTGCACGCAGGGTTAGTTTAGATTCCTTCCCCTTCCTTTTAAACATCATAGGATAAATATTAGAAATTTGAAAGTGGTACAAGCATGGTCCACGAGGGTCTCACCATCTCAGGATCGGTGGGGTCACATAAATCAGTCCACAGAAAAATGGTGACTTCACTGGGGAATTTAAATCCCCTAAAAGGGTCAAGCCTATTTTGTACTTTTTCTTACTATTACCGTCAATATCATTTCATTCTTCATATTATATGTTTACTTGCTATATATATTTGAGTACCTTTGTTTTGGGAATGTGATTAATGCACATATGGTGAGGAAAAGTCATGACTTGGACTTGAGAACATACTTTAAGATAAGAGGTGGTATAATCAAGGAGGCTTATAGGGAGTGATTCCTGAACAAGCTAACTTGAAAATCCACCAGTTCAGTCGAGGTACCCTCTTAGAATTACTGATGTTGAGCGAGCAAGTCGTGAGTACATTAATTTTTTCCATTGGGAACCTAAGAAGCTGAGTACTTTAGAACCTTTTACCCATTTGGCCATTTTAGGATGTAGTGCGGTAACTATCGGTAATAGTTGATACGCGATGCTACACTCAAATAAGATTAATCTTGGGGATATTACAGCTCTCATGAGTCAATCGGTTTGCTGGTAATATCCTAAAGAGGGGTCAGTGATTTTGGGAACCTTGTTAGAACCCGTTATACAGGTACAAAATAAACTCCTAGTACATACCTTTGGGATGGGTAAATCCATGACTCCATGCTCCTGACAATAAACCCTTAAACCCATGTTTGTAAATATCTGTGTTTGTGCATACATGCATTCATGCATTCATTAAATTTTTAAAATTTTTTCAAAAGAACTTAAAAAACAGGTTGTTGCAAATATCAGAAATTGTGCTATGGATTTTGGCAGAAGAAAAACTTAGAAGTACACCTTCAGAAGTCCAAGACTGGAAGACCTAATAAGACTGGGAAGGTTGATTGCTAATCCTGAAGCTTTAAGAGCTATGGAGGGCTTTTGTCCCTTTTAAAAGTCAACATAGTGGAAGGAGTTCTATCTACATTGGTCCAGTTCTATGATCCGGTGTACCACTGCTTCACATTTCCAAATTATCAGCTCACACCAACATTGGAAGAATATTATCAGCTGATTGATTTACCCATTTCTGACCAAGACCCATTCTCTGGCTTGGAAGAGATTCCCAAAGATCAGACCATTGCAAGAGCTACCTCCTTGGAAGTGTCAGATATCAAAGCTCACATGACCACCAAGAGAGGAATTCAAGGTCTACCAGCTAAGTTTCTAATGGAAAAAGCCCAATACTTTGCCAGTATAGGAAACATAGTTGCTTTCGAGGATATCTTTGTCCTACTCATCTATGGATTATTCCTCTTTCCCAACATTAATAACTTTATCGACGTCAACGCAATCAGGATATTCTTAATTAGGAATCCAGTCCTAAGTTTGCTTGTAGATGCTTACCACTCAGTGGATCTAAGGGACTTGTACAGCGGAGGGATGATTACATGCTGTGTACCGTTACTCTACAGATGGTTTATTTCTCACTTGCCCAAATCTGTTGCTTTTCGGGATCTAAAAAATGGCATGCAATGGTCGCAAAAGATTATGTCCCTCACTCACTATGACATAGATTGGTACAATCGGGTCTATGACGGAAAAAAGATCATTGACAGTTGTGGAAGTTTCCCCAATGTACCCCTCATTAGTACTAAAGGAGGGATCAACTACCACCCAGTTTTAGCTCGTCGTCAGCTTGGTTACCCTATGAAGTACATACCATACAACATTCATATGTAAGGTATTTTCTTCAAGGAAGGAGAAAATGATAGAGCACTTAAAGAAGAAATTGTGCATGCCTGGCATCATATTCACAGGGAAGGAAGGGAATCTCTGGGAAAACCTAATTGCATCTCTATGGAGCCTTATCTCCAATGGGTACAAACTAGAGACATCAAGTTGAGGATTCCTTACCCTCGTCAAGAAGTATTTCCCCTAAAGGAATCTATCCTCTACTTCATGAACGACACAGAGAAACTTCAGGTCGCTTTTAACAAAACTCAACGTGAAAAGAACTCTTGGAGGAACAAATATCAAATTGCACATTCTCTTATGTTGGTACTTAGGCATTCCTACAGTTTATTTGAGTGTTTTTACTATTTTAATGTGTTTTCATATTTAAGTTTGTTTTTACCTTTATTTTAATTTCGCAGCTTATTTTTCAGCATTAACACTTATTTGATACCTTTCACTGTACAGGATATAACATAGGCTATGGGATGCCGTTCCCCGCGTTCTACCAGTCGACGGAAAGCTAAGACAGAGAGCTACAACTTTTGTGTTTTATGCAGAAGCTGATTTGGAGTGAAAGATGGTAAAATAAGTCATTGAAGTCAGAACCCGAATTCTTAGTTTACAAAATAATTTGTTTCGGGTCGTTTTATGGGTCTGGTTTATGTTTCCGACCCAGTTTGAGTTAGTGGTGGAAAACCTTATTTTGTTTATAAGGTTTTCAGCTGTACAACCATTGTTTTACCTTCTTTTCACTATTCACATCTTTGCTTTTTGCTTTTGTAAGAAAATTATGGAGAACTAACTTCTTCGGATTAATATACTGTAATCGGTTTCCGCAGACACTTTGAGGTTCTTTTAATTTCCCATAAAATCTATTTCCTTTCAATTCTTCTCTATGATATCTTGTTTGCTTAATTCGATTTATCTTAGGGTTGATTGATTTATTTCGATGATTGCATGTTCTTATACTTTAGTCGCGTTTGCTTAATCCGCGTATATTTCTCGTGTTTGCTTAATTCACGGTTACTATATCTCATCCGTTTGCTTAATTTGGAAATTAGGAATATGTATCGTATAATATCATTTGCGCTTGTTTTATTGTTATTATAATCGAAAAGGGGATAGAGTCCGCTTAGGAATTGGGAATTATTTGGATCGATGATAAGTTGTGAAACTTAAAGAGCAGATTAACTGTTTCAGCTTATTTTTATAATCAATTTTTTTTATAATCACTTATTTTCATTATTTTTTCTAACTCAAAACCAAAACCCCCCATAAACTGTTACTATAGTTGGTTAAATTCATTACAAGAATCCTTGCGATACGACTCGAGTCATTGTCGCTAAACTACCGTTTTTCAAACTACTCGTTTTTGATCCGGGCGCGACAGCGAATCAAATTGGCGCCGTTGCCGGAGATTCTTGTAGATTTTAACCAATTTTAGGATTTTAGTTTAGAGTTTTGTTAGAGTTTTTTGTTTTTTTTTGTTTTTTTTTGTTTTGCTTGTTGATTTTCAGGGTTGTAGTATAGTGTTAAAAATTCCAGCCTGTCAGGTGAGTTTGGAAGTTACAGTTTCGATTTTCTCTCAATTTTTACCAAAAAATTAGAAACAAATCAAAGAACATTACTCATTTAAAATATAATTCTAAAAGATTTCGACCCTCAAAATCGCAAATTCTGCGTTTTTCTATTTTATTTGATTTATTTTCTATTTTCATATTTTCAAAAAAATCTGAAAAAAATTGTTCGATCTTTATTTGATTTAATTAGATATTTTACGTTATTTTTATATTTTGTAGATTTTATTTTAATCGCTTTTCTTATTTTCCATTCTTTTTAAATCTGTAGTAATTTTATTTAATTGTGTGTTGAAATTGATAATCATATCATGGCTGATCAAATGAGTCTGAGAGAACTGGTTGCACTTTGTGTGAATTATAATTCTTTATGTATTGAATATCATGCAGTTGCTGTACCTTTCAAATTTAAATCTGGGTTAACACACTTGTTGTCAAGTTTTAATGGTTTTGCAGGTGAGGATCCGAATAAGCATTTGAAGGAATTCCAAGTTGTGTGCTCTGCACCTTCCGAACCTTTACTAGAGGTCTTTGTCAAGAAAATGGCTACAAATAATATCAAGTATCAGTAAAAAATAGATTCTAATTTTCAGACTTTGGAAATACAGATTGGACAACTTGCCACTTCAATGAATACCATGTAGCAAGCTCAAGGATCAAACCAACAACCCTTGGAAGAGCATTATGTTTTTCAAATAGGGTTGTCTTCTGAAACTGTTGATGATACTTGTACTAATTTGTTTGCAGCTGATTTTCCATCATTGTCTGAATTTGATGATGTTTACTCTTGTGATGTATGTACTAACACTAATGTTTGCTCTGTTTGGCCTAAATAAATGTTGTCCTGCAGGGTGATGGTTTTCATGTGGATGAGGCTATAGATGAAGTGGTTTGTGCGGTTGAGGCTCTTGACATCCATGCTGCCCCGACCATTCCACCATTGAACAACCTTATTCTTTAGATCTGAAACCACTCCCGGAAAATCTTAAATATGTTTACTTAGAGAGAAATGAAAAGCTTCCTATTATTATTTCATCTAACCTTAATTTAGATCAAGAAAGTAAGCTTTTGCAGGTCATAAAGAGACATAAAAAGCCGATTGGGTGGACCTTGGCAAACATACCCGATATTAGCCCTTCCATGTGCATGCATCAGATTTTGCTTGAAGAGGGAGAAAAAGCGGTGAGGCAGCCCCAAAGTTGGTCTAACTTAGTGAGTTTGGATACTATTAAAAATGAGATCTACATTGTACCAGAGGACAAAGAGAAGGCCACTTTCACTTGTTTGTTCGACACTTTTACCTATAGAAGAAGGTTCTTTGATCCTGGAATAAAAGGCAAAGGCAATAATAAAAATTTCAAGGTCGATGGATGCTACCTAAAAATCCTCCCCACTTTGGAAGAGGAGACTGTAGGAAATCTCTCTTTGGGAAAGGATGCTTATGCGATCACCTATCCACATTGACTACTCGGGTGTGTTCTTTCTTTTCCCTCACTCTTATTTAATAATTATGTCCTTTCATTGAGGACAATGCATGTTTTAAGTGTGGGGGAGGGAACCAATTTTATGTTTTGCTTTCTTTATTTTCTTTGTTTTGTTTTTTAAAAAATAGCATGCTTTTTCTTTGGTTTTTGAGTTACAAGTATGCGTTTTGTTCTTAGCTCTCTTGACTAAAGACTTGTGATGTGATGTGATTGATTCATTTTTGTGCGTTCTTAGTGTGATATGTAGGACTAAACTCTGAATTATACATCATTGGTGGTAGATCACTAAACCTTGTGAGAATTTGAGCCTAATAATGGATAATGCATAAAAACATCCATTCCTTTTTATTTCTTGTGTGTTCCACTCATGTTTGTTAGTCTCTAGAACTTGAATTGACTCAGTTGAAGCTTTTTGTTTACTTGTGCACATTGATATGATAAAGGCTACTTGTTTTTGTTTTATTTTTAGCCACTTAGCCAAAAAGCCAACCCTAAAAAATATTATCCCTTGTTGGAAACCCCTTTGAGCATGTTTATCCATTTTTTGTTTAAAACTCATTACAAGCTGAAAGCGAAAAACAAAATTAGCACCCTAATCAAGGGGTCGAAAGAGTCTTGTATGGAGTTTTTTGGGGTTGAACAATATAGTTGTGATGTTTCAAAGGTTGGCAGAAAAAATATATATATAAAAAAAGAAAAAAAAGAGAAAAGAAAGAAGGATGTCAATACATTTTCCTTCTGAAAAAGGAAAAAAAATAAAAAAATAAAAAATAAAAAAATAAAAAGAGGAAAATATGGGAAAGTTGTTGTTTGAAGGTTATTAAAGTGTTTTTAGTTCAACTCCCTAATTCTCCTTCGATTTTCTTTTGACCCTTTGAGTTTTAGCCTAGTACCCCTTAAGATTTATCCTACCCTTACCTTGGCCACGTTACAACCTGAATAAAAGTCCTTTTGATCTTTGTGTGCATGTATTTCAAGTGCGGATTTAGAGTCTTTTCAAGCTTATGGTAGTATTAACTTTCATGTTGTGCTTTGAGTGTAAACAGTTAGCCTAAACACTTGAGAGTTGAGTGAATTATATCTTGTGAGGATCCCACTACTTTTGATGTACTCTTCGGTAAGCTGTTTTCGTATTTATTTTGAATGTCACGAAAGAGTTGTTCACTAGCACCATATTCTTGAAGCTTAGACTTAGGACTCTACTTGTACCTTGTATATTGAATACCTTTAGAAATGCATGCTCTACATTGTTTCGTTTTAAATTTTTGAAGTTATCCTTTTGCTCGGAGTGCAAACGTTCAAGTGTGGGGGAATCTGATCAGTGCATTTTAATGCACATTCTCTTATGTTTGTACTTAGGCATTCCTACAGTTTATTTGTGTGTTTTTACTATTTTAATGTGTTTTCATATTTAAGTTTGTTTTTACCTTTATTTTTCACTGCGCAGGTCATAACTTGGGCTACGGGATGCCATTCCGCGCGTTCTACCAGTCGAAGGAAAGCTAAGACAGAGAGATACAACTTTTGTGTTTTATGCAGAAGCTGATTTGGAGTTAAAGATGGTCAAATAAGTCATTGAAGTCAGAACCCGAATTCTGAGTTTACAAAATAATTTGTTTCGGTTCGTTTTATGGGTCTGGTTTATGTTTCCGACCCAGTTTGAGTTAGTGGTGGAAAACCTTATTTTGTTTATAAGGTTTTCAGCCGTACAACCATTGTTTTACCTTCTTTTCACTATTCACATCTTTGCTTTTTGCTTTTGTACGAAACTTATGGAGAACTAACTTCTTCGGATTAATCTGCTGTAATCAGTTTCCGCCGACACTTTGAGGTTCTTTTAATTTCCAATAAAATCTATTTCCTTTCAATTCATCTCTATGATATCTTGTTTGCTTAATTCGATTTATCTTAGGGTTGATTGATTTATTTAGATGATTGCATGTTCTTATTCTTTAGTCGTGTTTGCTTAATCCGCGTATGTTTCTCGTGTTTGCTTAATTCACGGTTACTATATCTCATTAGTTTGCTTAATTCGGAAATTAGGAATATGTATCGTATAATATCAATTGCGCTTGTTTTATTGTTATTATAATTGAAAAGGGGATAGAGTCCGCTTAGGAATTGGGAATTATTTGGATCGATGATAAGTTGTGAAACTTAGACAGCAGATTAACTGTTTCAGCTTATTTTGATAATCAATTTTTTTTATAATCACTTATTTTCATTATTTTTTCTAAGTCAAAACCAAAACCCCCCATAAAATGTTACTATAGTTGGTTAAATTCATTACAAGAATCCTTGCGATACGACTCGAGTCATCGTCGCTAAATTACCGTTTTTCAAACTACTCATTTTTTATCCGTGCGCGACAGCGGATCAAAATGCAGAAAGAACTTCAGGCTATTCTCGGACAAGACTTATTTAGGAAGGATGTTGCTGACCTCTGTTTAGTCCCAAACGTCAAAATACCACACAAGTTTAAGGTGTCTGGCTTTGAAAAATACAAAGGCAACTCTTGCCCTCAAAGTCACTTGATAATATACGCTCAGAAAATGTTTACCCAGACAGAAAACCAACAGCTACTTATCCAATACTTTCAAGACAATTTAACTAGTGCCGCACTCAAATGGTACATGGGGTTAAACCGTACAAAGATCAGTACCTTCAGAGATCTTGGAGTAGCTTTTGTTCAGCAATACAAGTACAATTTGGATATGGCACCTAATAGGGATCAACTCAGGGCGATGTCTCAAAGGGATAAAGAAAGCTTCAAGGAATACGCTCAGAGATGGCGTGAAATTGCCGCCCAGATTTATCCTCCTCTCGAGGAGAATAAAATGACAAAAATATTCTTGAAAACTTTGAGCTCATTCTATTATGACCGAATGGTCGCAAGTTGTTGCTTACTTACGTGTTCACTTTTTGATATTGATTTAAAGAAAAGGTGTCACATGTAAGTATACATGTATGCTTGATTGCAGCAAGTGATAAAGTAAAGAGATCGTACCCACAGGGAGTTGTTATACCCCAAATTTTACCCCTTAGATGTCATAACATCTTGCACTTACATTTAGGGTTCAATCATCTATGCATTGTTAACTAACCACCATATCTTGATAGTTTGTTCTTTTATGTGAAAGCTACGGTTTGCACCAAAAAGAGGACAAAATCACTAAGCCAAGTTCTCATATGCTTCAAAGTCTCCTAAGACACTCCTTGATTCCATACAACCACCCCAAGTTTCACTAGGGGATTGGGATTGGTAATTGAAGTCATCTGTTCAAGAAAGCCAACTGAGGCTCCAAGGTTCAACCATTTGGTCTTAAAGACTAATAATGAGGTTCTCAAGTCATATGCCAGGGTCTCATGTGTTTGGATCAAGAGAAATAAAAAAGATACCATCAGATCAAGAGTTGTGGAATTAGGGTTTTAACCTGAAGAATCACAAGGGACCTTGGTGTGATCAGTCAATGCCTTGATTGGTTCATCAACCAATTGAGCTCACGTACATCCAAGAGGTCTTATTCAACAAGAATCAAATGCTAATTGAAGTTAGTGCAAGATCATTGAAGCATTGCACTGGTTGGCCCTAAATTAGGGTTTTCATCAAGAGAAAGACGACTGTGCCCTAATCCATGGTCAAAGCATAATCCCAATCCATGGGACATGATCCATTGTGTTCATATATATCCTTGGAACCTATCTTGGTGTTTGGGAAAGTTCAAAGTTGCAAATTCATTGAGGATCACATTGTGGAATTCATCTGACATAATTTTCATCTAATAAAGTCAACTCTTTGACTTTTAATATCTTGACCCAAGATGAAGCATTCAAGCTATATTCCATAAAGACATGCTTGATTCTTGAGTTAGAGCATGAGAAATCACCATTTGAAAGGTTTCTTGCAAATTCTAAGTGTGGAAGGATTCACTCCTTATGCAAACTTTGAAGAGTCATAACTTTCAAACCACACATCCAATTTTTGTGACTCAAAGCTCAAATTGAAGCTATCATCATGAACTTCAAAACATATTAGAGGGTCCTTCTTCAAAAGAGGCTTGGTTTTTAAGTTAGGAGGCTTGGAAGTTCAAGGCAATTAAAGACTTAGTGAAATTTCACCACTTTTGCCCTAAATTTCAGCCAACTTCATCTCCATTTTTCACCATGATCCATTTGGATCTAGGACTTGGAGTGAACATGAACTTTGTAGAGGACATTTGGGGCTTTACAACAAGTACTAGAACTCCCCAATCCATGGAGGGAGATGAGAGTTTCGAAGAGGAGAAGTTTGGTGTCCATTTCTTGAAGTGCAAGATACCAACATGTGCATAATGATGCATAACCACTCCTAATCACCAAAACTCTCACAATTCTGATGTTTAAAGTCAAGATTAATTTGTTTTGGACCTCTGCCATGAAAATGCAAGTTGCAAGCTTAAAATATAATAGTTTTATACAAGTTGAGGTAAGTGAAGTCATGAGAGAGAAACTTTTTCACAAAGGCATGGTCACTCCAATTTTCTTGCAGCATAGGGCCTTGCTCCAATCCCATCAGCACACATCTACAGTTCAACCCTATTTCTTGGCAAGTTGTGATTTCTGCCTATACCTCAAGCCTCTCACTTCTTCTATAAATAGAGGATCAATCCTCAATCCAAAACACACCAGAATCACCCCTAAACAAAGGTTGATACTCTCTGAATTCTCTCACTCACTCATTCTGGCAAATTTGCAAGAACACTGCTCCAGATTATTCCACTCGTGCATTTCATAAACTAACCTCACAAACCACCTCTAAGCACTTCATAAAATTCATTAATACCACTGAAATAATTCTGTAACACCCTATACATCATCTGCCATTTTCAACCTCCATTGTTGCAAGAAGGATCGTGACCTGTGTTCCAGTTCATTTCCAACTGATCCGGCAATTCCAACAAGCTCTAAAAGACTTAAGGAAGCCGAGGAGGTTGTTTTCTTGTATCTGTAGTAGCTAAAAAGAAGCCTTGAACTTTCTCCAAGAGGTAAGGTTTTTCAACCTTTGAAACTCGCATGTTCATGCACTGTTCTATTCTCATTTGATTGGCAAAATGTTGTAGCTTAGTATTTTATGGTTCTGAATGAATGCTTTCTTTGTTTGGTTTGAATATCTCATGTTATAACATGTTGAAGTTTTATGGAGTTGCACTGTTGTGTGATGATTTGTGAATCATATAGTTGTTGTTAGTTGAAACTAAAACCATATTCGTGTTTCCCTCTGAATATGCTCCAACTTTGATCTTTATTTCATGAGAAATGGTTGAGGAATGAGTGAGATATAGTTGTTGGAAGTTCTGGGTTTGAATGGTGAAGCTAGGGCACGAGCGAGGGAGAGAATGGAGAAGATGAAGTGAGTTGGAAGCCCAGTCAGCGTGACATGGCACTGACTGGGTGCTGATTTGGCCATTTGATGTTGTTCTCAAATAAAAATAAATGAAGGCGTATTATGTTTGGATGTAATAGCCACCCCAGTGGTAGAAACCTTGCCATGCCTTTCCCTTTGCCTTGCCTGTCCTGGGTTCGATCCTGCGGATCAACCCTTTTGCTCTTTTTTTATCTTTTTGGCTTGCTTTGATAATTTATTATATGTTTGCATCACTTATCCACAACGCACACACAGCTCAGTTGGTGATTGTTTTGGGGGGCGAGATTCAGGACGTTGGTTCAAACCCAAGGGGAGACATTCCCTTCCTTTTTATCACTTGTTTTCATTTATTTTTATGGTTTGTACCTTGATTTCATTTGATCATAACTTGCTCATTTTTTATCCGTTTTGACTCATTCTTTTTGCAAATTGTGCATTGTGATGTCTATTTTATGGTTGTAAAAAGAAATTGTCAAAAATAGTTATTTTTGAGGCATTTGTAAATGTTGAAAGTGAAGGATCTTTTGTTTTCATGAAACTTCTTTGTTTTCTTTAGTTCTTTTGCCATAATTCCTTGGTTTGTCTTGATTGTTTGAAATCCAATACATGTTGTTTGAATCTCATGAGATGTTGTAGTTCATGCATGCCTTGAACCCTCGGATGCCATGTTCTTAAGTGTTTATATGTCTTGGATTGTAATCTTTGAATACATGAACCTTAGGATGTTGTCACCTCCTTCAAATACATGTTTAAACCCCAATGCTCTTGTATGGTTGCTACCTACTTAATTAGCATGTTCAACTTGCATTCATAATGTTTCTCTTGAGGTACCTTAACATGTTTTACATCTTTGAAATTACATGTTACCTTTGATACATGTTGATTCTGTTTACATGATTGTTGTTACACATGTATGTCTATAGCCTTTGGTTTTCACCATAATATGTTTATCCCCATGTGAAGGTTTTGGTTTTTACCTTAAACTCTTTTGAATTAACCTTTACTTTGAGTATTGTTACATTCATATTCTTAACCTTGGTGATTACCATGTTTATACTTTCATCTTGCTTCAATGATGTTTGTTATCTTGAACTTCTTTAAGTTATCCCCTGTAAGTGAGGCTAGCTCTTTAGCTCTCCTCATTAACTCTCTTTGTTCCCCTCCTTCCAAAGGAAAGTCTCTCTATTGACCTTAAAGTCATAGATAGCTCATTACCCTCTTGGCCTCTTTAGAGCCATTCCCTTATCCTCATTAGGATCAATCCCTTGGCCTTATTAGAGCTTCTTCTCCCTTTAACCTAATTAGGTTCCACTCTTGTGAGCACTATCATCATAGTTGCTCACTTCCCTCCTTGGCCTCATTAGAGACACTTACCTTACAACTTAGGATCCACCTAGAGTTCTTCAACTCTATGTGAGCATCATCATAATGATGTTCCTTTCTCCCTTGGCCTTATTAGAGCCATTCACATCACAACTTAGAATTAAGATAGAGTTCTTAAACTCTATGTGATTCTCATCATCATGAGTACTCACTTACACTTCACAACTTAGACTTAGAGAGTTATTTAACTCTATATGAGTATCATACTCGTTCCCCTTGGAACTTTAGCCATAGTCAATGGTTCCTCACCCTTAGTTAGGTGAACTACGGTTGCTCTGATTCTTTAGTCAGGATACGTATGCACAAGATGCGACGTCTTGGTGAGCATACTTAGTGTATATACCCTTAGGTCTTTACCTTTAGTACCTTGGTCTTCACCATAGGTTTTTTCCTTAGCAGATTCCCTTAGCAAGCAAACATTAACATAACACAAATACAAACAAGAGGTTCCAGTAGAGTACTACAAATACTTAGGGTGCTAATACCTTCCCTTAGTATAACCAACGCCCGAACCCCCGATCTCTTAGTTTTGTTTTCACATAGCGCAACTAGGGTTTTATTTCGATCTTTACCCTTTCTTTGGATAAATCAAAGCTCGGTGGTGAACTTCAAAGTTTTACGATTCAAGTTAATTAATAGCTTGACATCCGATTCTCACCGCAACAGAAATGGCGACTTCACTGGGGACTAGACAAAGAGGGTTAAGCCCACCTTGTTTGTGTTTGTGTTTGTTATATGTTTGCTTGTTTGTACATATCTGTATATTTGCTTGGCTTCTTCTGTTTGGCAGGGTACTACTTTTGAGTGATGAGATAAGTCCTAACCCAGACTTAAGAGCACATATGATATGATTGTGGTGTAATCAATAGTCGGCTATTGGGAGTAGTCCTAACAAGTTTGGCATCTGATGACCACACTCAGTTGAGGCCCCTTTGGGATTATTGATGTCTGATGTCAGTAGTTGCATTGATGTCACTCTTTCTGACCTGGGAGTCCGTGAGATTGAGGACCGTAGTTACCTTTACCCCACTTGGCCTTTTTAGGACGTAGTGTGATGGCTATGAGGGAGTAGTCCCAAATGGTTGATACGCGATACTAAACTCAGGCGAGTTTATCTTGAGAATATTATTAACCCGCGTGAGTAGTCACATAGGCCGATAATATCCGAAAGATTTATCCGTGACTCTGATAACTTTTAGAACCCTGTTCTACAGTTGATAAACCCATAGTACACACCTTTTTGGGATGGGTAGGCCATGGCTCCACTCATGTGACCCCTAAACCTAGGACTTGTGTGCATTATTATATGTACATATGTTTGTGCTTATGTGTTTTGTGCATTGCATATATCTCATTGCATCCATTGTTGGTTTTAAGGAACTCAGTCGCCTTTTCCTTTGTAAAATCATAGGTATCATGGATATTGAGAAAAGGAACACTAAAAAGTACAATTTCAAGAAGCCCAATTTGGTAGAGTTGAAAAAGCTAGCAGCTTTGGTATCTTTCCCTGAAGACTTCAGAAAGCGTTATGGAAGATTAATTAGTATCCTTAGGACCAAGATGGAAGATGATGTTCTCGATACATTGGTTCAGTTTTATGACCCTCTTTACCATTACTTCACCTTTCCCGACTACTAACTTGTTCCTACATTAGAGGAGTATTCTGATTGGTTTGGTTTGCCTGTAAAGGAGCAAGAGCCTTTCAGTGGTTGAGAGAAGATTCCTTCACCAAAGGAGATTGCTGATTCTATCCACTTAGAAATGTCTGAAGTCAAGCCCCACCTCACCACCAAGAATGGGATCAAGGGTTTACCTTCCAAGTTCTTGTTTGATAAAGCCTTCTACCTGGCTAAGATGAATAATATGAATGCCTTTGAAGCAATCTTTTTACGCCTTGTCTATGGTTTGGTATTGTTTCCTAATGTTGAGGAGTTTGTTGATATCAACGCCATTCGGATCTTCTTAAGTGGAAACCCTGTACCCACACTGCTTGGTAAAACTTATCACTCTATCCATCACATAACTCTTAAGGGGAATCATACCATCTTGTGTTGTGCACCTTTGCTTTACACGTGGTTTGTTGCACATTTACAATGGGTTCGATCTCGAGAGGCCTTGGAACCATTTCTGCAATGGGTTCGATCTCGAGCTCGTGATCTTAAGATGCCGTATCTCCCCGAGAGACCTCCGCAGCCTACTGTTATATCTCCCTCTATCATTCCTATTGAGCGCATGGAAGAGTATCAAGAAACTCTGGCAAGGATGAAACTTGAGAGAGACACGTGGGAAGGAAAGTACCACGCCATTTATGCTGAACAGATGGAGATGAAGAAACAGATGAAAGGGAAAGATGATTTGATTGAATGGCTTGAGAGACATGTGATTGACAGACCTGTGGCGCAAGAGAATTTATTTTTCTCTAGCGTGCAACCCACTTCTAGTAATCACGAGTATGCAAGTATTCCTCCGACATCTGGCGCGTGGAAGGGGATTGTTGACAAGTTGATTCTGGAAATTGACAAGCTGAAGAGATAGAAGAGGATGCATGGAGTTTAGCCTCTCTAGATAGGGTTGCTTTTTAGGCCTAGCTGTTGTTCTTATCTCGTTGTATTTTGAGCTTCTTAAAATGTACCTCGAAAGTTGTAACTTTTCTCAATATTTAAAGAAGTGAAACTTATTTTGAAATTGTCTCTCTTGAGTTCCTTAAAACCAATTGCATTCGCATTACATCTTGCATTTTTGTTAAACCTAACGAGGAACTAAATTTGTTTTGCAGACTTTTTAGAGATGAATTTTGGAAAGAAAGGAACTTGGCCATACACCTTCATGGTTCCCGATGTTGAGCAACTGAAGGAGCTGGGAAGATTGATTGAAGATCCAATGGCTTTCTCATTAAAGTAGGGAAGAATTCTCCCACTGTTGAATCTCCAAAGGGTTGAAGGACTGCTAGAGACTTTGGTTCAACTCTACCATCCTCTTTATCACTGCTTTGTGTTTCCAGATTACTAGTTGACGCCAACTCTGGAAGAATATTCTGCCTTGATGGGTTTGCCTATCAACGATTCTCCTTCATTCTCTGGAATAGAAGACGAGCTCAGTGCGAAGGACATTGCAAGAGGAACAAGGCTTAGGCTGTCTGATATTCAAGCCCACATGAGCGTCAAGGGGGGACTTTCTGGATTACCCGCTCAGTTCTTGTTCGAGAAAGCTCGTTACTTTGCTGATAGGAAGAATATTGTACTCTTTGAGTCTACCTTCGCTTTGCTAGCTTATGGATTGTTTCTATTTCCCAACGCTAAAGACTTCGTCAACGTCAATTCTATTCAAATATTTATGCTCAGGAACCCAGTTCCTACTCTATTGGCTGACGATTATCATGTCATTCACTCAACGAACATGCGAGATGGAGGATAGATCATCTGTTGTGTTGCTCTCCTTTATAGGTGGTTTATTTCGCACCTACCAAGAACCACAACCTTTTGGGATGTGGAAGACTGTACTATTTGGTCCAAAAGGCTCATGGAGCTTACTCATGCTGACATCAAGTGGTATGACCTGATCTATCGAGGGATTATCATGATTCATAGCTGTGGGGATTTCCCCAATGTACCTCTTATGGGCAGAAAGGGATGCATCAACTATAACCCCGTTCTCGCTCGCCGGAAGCTAGTCCACCCATTGGAGGAGATACCTAATCTAAGTAATCTGAAGAGGCTTTTTCTTGAAGAAGGAGAAAATCCTAAGTTTATGCTCAGAGTTCACGCGCCTGGAGTTGCATAAACAAACAAAGATGGACTGCGATGGGAAATCCTGATTGTACTGTCACTGAGGCTTACTTGGAATGGTATCATGAGATAACTCTTGTGATGAGGATGCCTTATCCGTATCATAAGCCGCCTACAACTGAAGAATTGAAGCTGAAGAAAGCACTGGAAGAGCTGACCCTTGATAAAGCGAAGATGCAAGAGCAAATCAACAACCTCATGAGGGAGCTCAGTGGGGGGAAGGACCGTCATCCAGTGGACTAGATTCCTGGTTTCCTTTTAGGCTGTATTTTCTATTTTGTATGTAATGATCTTCGAAGGTGTACCGCCAATGTTTTAATATTTGAAAATTTGCTAATGAAAGAGCTTATTTTGAGAAATATCCTTTTATCTACAATGTTTGCAAAGTTTTGGTTCCTTGATAGTTTTGCTTGCATTTGCATATGCATTTTGCAATCTTCATGTTATAACATGTGTTTCTTTCCTGTCATGTCTCATCCCGTGGTATTCTCTTCAGAACCGTCACGCTGAGTCTCCGACACCGATAAAACACATGAGCCCGAGCTCGCCAGAGAATGTCTGAACACGACTTTGAAATGGATAGAGTTAACAATGAGTTGAATGATCTACGAAGAAGTATGGGGCAGATTATGGAAGTTTTAGAGGTTATTAGAGCAAAGATGGATACTCAAACCACCGTGGTCTCTGAAATTGTCACTCCAACCGTGGAGTTTGCTACTAATGTCAACACTGGTCTCTTGCCACCATTTGAGTTGCCTCCTGGTTTTGTGCACCACTAATTGCCGTGACTACTCAACAAGATGTTCCTATGGGTGTCATACCCCAAATTTTGACCACTAAGATTTCCCATCATTGTGTAAATCATCATCATAATATGGATGGACCATCATACCTCATTAGTCTCCCCAAAGATGGGTGAGCATCCACTATAATCAAACTTAGGGTTTCAAGCCCTCTCAGAAATCTTAGACAAAGGATCAATCAAGGAATGACATGATCTTCAACTTGTCTAAGCCTCTCAAATATCCACAATGGATCAAGAGGACTCCCACATCAAGGAACAAGCACAAGGCTGCAACATTCCAAGTGGATTAAGCCTCAAGATCGCCAGTGTCACCAAATTAGGGTTTTGGTCAACCAAGGCCTCCAGGTGGAAATTTTCCTCTGGGCATGAGCCAATGCTTCAAAGCACAATCTAAGATGCTCCAAGGGACATCATGAACCCAATCATCAAGTCAATTTTTTCTCAAGGGATGTATACAATAAAATTCAGGAATTAGGGTTTCTTGACCTAATTCACCCCTAAGTTGACTCTTGGGACAAAACATGAGCCAAGACCTCAAGACATGATTTGAGGATCCCTAATACACTACATTGATCCATTTGAAATAATGGATTGATCCAAGAAGCTTGATTCACAAGTTTCAAGTTCATCAGAACCGCAATTAGGGTTTCGCGGAAAAAGTCAACTGCGCCTTTTACTTTTGACTAGGACATGCTCCCAAACTTTGGGACATGATTCAATACACCCTATAACACCTATGAAATCAATTCATCAAGTTTGATTTAGGTCAAGGACTTGATTTCATAGAGGATCGCACAGTTTGGAATTCATCTGATAAAAAGTCAATTGTGCCCAAAAGTCAAAGTTTGACTTTTTGATTTTTTGATCAATTATGGTTCCCTAACCCTAAAATGATGTTAATGTGTGATTGGGATCATCAGTCATCAATAAAAATAAGAAAAGTGGGATAACTTGTAAAAGGGGTAACCCTAAAAAACTTAGAAATTTTCTAAGTTATGGAACAAAGTGGCTAGGGTACCAACTTCTAAGGATCATAACTTGAGATCCAAGCAACCATTTGGGCTGATCCAAAGATGGATTTGTAGCTCTCATGGCATACTTTAAAAGTGTCAACAACACCTCATTCCAATTCATCAGGGATTTTGAGTTATGGTTGGATCAAAATGGCTGAAAACAAGAAATGTCACTTTTTCCAACACTTAATGAAATTTTCACTAAGTCAGAATCTGTTTCACTTTTTCCAAAATGTAAGGGCATTTTTCACTTGGATCCAAAAAGTGTCAAGACAAACTATGATCACACATATGTTGTATCATATGAGAGCTTTCCAAAATGGCTAAGAACCCCATGAAATTCCATTTGAGCTAAGAGTTATGACAGTGGCAATATGCCTTGTTGCAACTGTCATAACTAGGAAGATTTGTGCATTTTGTTCGATTTGAGCAATTTATGCAAATGACAAACAATTTTATCCATCTGAACACCTCAGGGAGAGACCAAGGAGGGACAAACACTAACCCATAAGCCTCCCAAGTCTTTGAAACTAAAAATAGAATGCCAAACCTAAAAAACCCTAAAGAGGGGACAAGACTCCAATTTTGTTTTGGAGCATTCAATGGATGCGCCAAGTGTCATACCCCAAATTTGTCCTACCTGTATATAATCTTCATCTGTACATCCATCAACTAACCATATTCAGAAAATTCAAAAATATATATATATCGCTTCTGGTTGTTGTAGTGTTCGAGGTTCTGTCAGGCAAAGTTTGTTTCAAGGTCAAGGCTTAGGTGTTATTGATTCAAGTGGGTACGGCTAAAGATTTAGTTAGGGTTTGTGTCAGCTCAAGTTGCATGTGTGTTCAAAATTGAAGATCATCAAGGGCAGTTCATTCACTTCCATTTTCATTTTATCCAATCCAATTACCATTTATCCATCCAATGTCCATATTCATTTCCGCTTTCAATTTCTTACCAATTTCCAATATCCATTTCAAAGAACCGTTTTTTATCCATTTCATACCCATTTTAATATCCATTCCAAAATTCAAGTTTACAAATTAAGTTTTAGGTTATCCATCACCATCTTGTTTTTCTTAGGTCCATTACATTACATTTCAATAATTGCACAAAAAAAAGAGAGAGTCCATTATCACTTGCTAGAAAAATGGTACTTGAATCCATGCCAAAAATAATGAGTCCATTATCATCATACAAAGCCCATTGCAAATTGTTACAAGAATTGGCACAAATTACAAGAGGATTCTACTACATGCCAAGGTTGCTTTACACAGTCCATGTCACAAAATTTCACAAAAAAAAGAGTACATTAACAAAAGTTCATTTGCAAAAAAGACAGCACACCAATGTTTGTCTCACACCAACATGCTGCTACCTCAAGCTTTACACGCCAGTAGTACCGTAACCTACACATGCCATAACCGTTACAAAGGGAAACCGTAAGTCACACACAACACCACACAATTCCTTTACCAAACGAAGACAACATCACACCAGGACATGATTCACATGCACCCTGAATTTATTTTTGGACACAAACATTACCAAGCCAACAGCCAACCACTTTCATGACCATTATACAACACATGACCACAACGTACACAACCAATTCTGCATCACAACAAACCTCTCCAAGCCGACCCCACTTTTCTGCCTCAACCGGTGCGAAAACGAATTCAAAACAATTCGTACAACCTTATCACGTGATAGCACAACGCAAAACCGTCACAAAAACCAGCTCATCATTCCTCAATTCATTCCTCTGTAAATTCCCTATTTCACCCTCTGAATCCTCTCTATAAAAGGAACCTTCACTCATTCTGAAAAGGGAAGCCCTAGCCGCCACAAAACCCGATACAATTGCCTCTCTACCTTCTTCTTCAAACAAAAGCTGCAGCAACCCAAACCCTTCCAAAATCAACACTAAAGCAAAACCCATCATTCTTCACTCCAAATCATAACACCCTTCTTCAACCGCGAATCACAAACTTCGACCCTCTTTACACATAATTTCTTCGACCCATTCAAAACTCAAACCACAAACCAGAACCAAATCGCACCCATAAATTGAAGAAGAAGAAAAGAAACAGCTCAGCCCTTCACAAACCCATTCACCATTCACAAACTCAAACGAAACAGATCCAGAGCAGAGATTTGAGGAGAAAATAAGATTCACAAAACCTCCTTCAAAAACCCATTAATAAACCCGTCAAAATACATAACCTACTCTCAACCAATCCAAATCGTAAGAACCAGAGAGTGAATAGAAAAAGAAGGGGAAGTTCAAGCGAGGAAAATTGAAACAAGCCACAAACCTGAAGTTGAAAGCTAATTCGGAGTTGAGACGGAAACAGGGTGGTTGCTATCGCGCCGTATTTTTCATGTATTGTTCCAATCTTGGTTTTGTACGCTTTTGTGAGAAATCTGCTCTGTGACTAGCATTTTATTTCATTACTCTATGACATTGTTTTATTAAAAAAAGGAAAGAAGGAAATTGGCTTGTGTTGACCGCATGTATTACCTTTCATATCAGGGTTTGATTTTGTAAAGATATTGAACCATGCGTTGCTGTTAACCTTTCATATGTTTGGTTCTTGGGCTTGAGGCCCGTCTCTGATTCTCACCTCCCTGCCGTTTATTTTAAAAGAAAAAACGTGCAGCATTTTGGGAGAGGATGATGGGCTTAGGCCCATGTGATTCCTTCATAATCACACACCCAGACCTGAGCACACCCCCATCTCATTTCTTTTATTTTAATTTCGTTTTACTATTTTCTAAGTTTTTAGTCTTGATTGTATTTTAATAGCCTTTTCTAAGTTTAACTCTTTTTGATTTCGTTTTGTTGTTTAAGTTGTTTTGTTTTTTTGATTTGGGCCAATGATATAACGAAAGGTCATAGTTTGGTTGATTTATTCAAATCGACTAAATCTTGATCAATATGAGGCCATGCTTCTTTTTTATGTGTCGATGAAAATCTATAACCATAGATTGTCGATTTATCGATTTAAAATCTTGGTAAAGATGAGGCCTTTCTTCTTTTCTATCTCATTTTGATTTTTATTTCATTTTCCATTATCCATTTCTATTTTCTTATTTTCGATCGATGAAGTCTTTCTATTCACGAATGTTGATTGTTGAAGCGATTAACCTCCATTATTTCAAATATGTAGTGAGTGATCATTGAGATCTCTTTCTATATGTTGGGATCGTGCTAGGGTACCTTCGATTAATCGACGAAAGTTTGTGATTAAGACGAGATCTTCACCTTTTCTTTTCGTGTGGCACGATTCAATTGGAGAATGATCCTCAATATCATTTCTCCATCGTGTTTTAGCACAAAGATCAAATTGCGCATCCTCCTATAGTGTGATCTTTATCATAGATCGTGCTACGATGGTTTAGCGCTACATGTCTCGTATCATTTACCCGATTAATAATTAACAACTAACTACTAACTTTACTTCTTGTCAATATTATCTTCCTTTACTTTCTTGTCAATATTTATCTTATTCATATTCATATTATTCATCATATTCATACTCGTTCATCTAACCATTTTCTTTGTTCATACCTTAATCAAAACACACTAAAAATATCAAAACAATACAAGACTAATTGGTGGACTGTTGGTTACTATTCTTTGCTTGGAGCTTTTATCCGATTCTTGCTCAAGGCTTAGTTTAGGACACTTCGCACACACACGGCTTCCTCTTGGGCTACCTTACAATGAGATCTTTTATTTCATGTTATCCCCTGTATTTTACATGTACCCCTCTCCCTATTCCGATGTACGCATTCGTTGTTTCTTTGATTGTGGTTTGTTTACTAGGAGCACCCCTAGGGACTAGCATAGGCAACCTATTTTCAAACTAATCCTCGATTCATCGTCGAGCCCATTTTCAAAACACCCCCCGGTAAGTTGACTGCTCATTAGCATTCACAATTGACCTAATGCACACACCCTCACAACTCATCGTGGCTTCGTTACTAGGAGCACCCCTAGGAACTAGGATCGATTCTCACACCCACTTTCGTCAAACTCTCGATTCGTCGTCGAGCAATTTTCAAAACAAACCTCTTTTCAACCAAACCCTCGACTCGTTGTCGAGCCATTTTCAAAATCAACCTATAACCAAACTCTTTTCAAACTAACATCTTCGCATACAAATAAACCCTTGATCCAACGTCAAGCGGATTTTCATAAATAAACTAAAAAATGACTAAAAACTATCGCAACTCTTTTCGAGGTGAAAAATGGGGGTTCAAGTATTTGATCTCTCTTCAGTTGTTTAGGTGTGGGTTCTCTTACTCGTGTGTGAGCAATTGACGCCTTTAAAAACAAACCAACTTCCCTTTGTTTCGTGGGCGTACCACAAATTACGACTGCTCTGATTCTTTATTCTTGACCGAGTAAAGATACGTAGGCACAAGATTGCGATGATCTTGGCGAGCACACTTTTTCTTTTTCAACCTTTTCCACACTACCATCTTTTTCTGTCAAACCCCGTAGTCGAACTACGATTACTCTGATTACTCATTCTCGTCCGAATGATCATACGTAGGCACAAGATTGCGATAATCTTGCCGAGAACTCTATCCTAAAACCACCCATTTCCCCTTAGTATCTTTTCCTTTTATCTTTACCTTTTCGCGTTTATTTTTGAGAAGAAAGCAAACAAGCTTAGCTAACGAGTATCGCGATTCGAATCAAGAAGTTCCCGTTGAGTACAACGGACGTGAGGGGGTGCGCGTACCTTCCCTTCACGTAACCGACTCCCGAACCCGGAATGTGGTTGCGATGACCATGTTCTTATCCCTCCTAAAAGGTTTTTTAGATATTTTCCTTTCCCTCTTTTGGGATAAATAAAGTTCGGTGGCGACTCTGTCGAACCGTTCCACGCCTTTCGCGCGAAGGGTCGTGTCTTCGATTAAGTAATTTTTTTAAGGTGCGACACCAAGGTGGCATGAACTGAGCCATTTCCAACTGAATGAGTCAAGGCTGATCTCTGAACTAGGGAACCAAAGGCCAGTGCTCTAACCTCTAGTCAATGGCTAGAGGGGACTTGGATTCCTATTGATCAACATTTGCCAAACCTCTGCACCAGTTGCCATTCACTATTACAGCCAAAACAAACTTGCTCTACTATAAATAGAACTCATTTATGCTCAGTTTAAGTACACCAAAGCCATCAAAGTGATGCTTTCCTCAAAATCTCTTCTTTCACTCCAAAATTGCCTTCCAAAGCAAGTCACTATCAGGTTTTGAGTTTGAGAGCCATTCCAACAAAACTGTAGCGTGATTTTTGTGGTCTTGAATCACGATCGCTTGGGTACTACAGTTCGATTCATTTTTTATCCTATTGAGCTGACTAAGGAAGGGAAATAGATGTCTCCAATTAACCCTGCTTGCATACTCAGTTTAAATAGCTGTCTGCTAGGTTACAAATGCGATTAGGATGTGGGCCCTTCTTCGGTTTATTTTGTTTAAATTCAGAATGCCTGGACTATTTGCGAGGTTGTTGGTAGGATGTTAGGATTTGGTGCTTTTCAATTGATGTGTGAAAGTACGGGATTTTGAGTTTTTGATTAGTATGCTCGCTAAGATTTTGCAATCTTATGCCTACGTATTCCCGTTTAACGAAACAGGGAAATCAGAGCGATCGTAGTTCCTCCTATTCTATGGGAGGAAAGAGATGTTTTGGTGTCTTGTTCAAAGCCCAAGACGTGAAGCGAAAGGTGGGTTGTATCTTGTTCAAAGCCCAAGATGTGAAGCTAAAGGTGATTTGTATCTTGTTCAAAGCCCAAGATGTGAAGCTGAAGGGTTTGACTGAGAGAGAATTTGTCATCTCTAAAGAGGAATTGTTGATGTTTGTATGCTGTGAGCAAGGCACACCTTTGATGCTAAAAGGTTGATTGACTCAACCGGGGTTTTCTTTATACAAAGCCTAAGAGGAGGCGATCGACCCAATAAGAGAGTGCCTTTTATTTATTGTCTCGTACGAAGCCCGAGATAGAGGCTAAAAGGGTTGACTCAACAAGAGAGTACTAACAAGTGAATGACTCAACAAGAGAGTGCTTTTATGTGTCTTGTACGAAGCCCAAGAAGGAGGCTAAGAATGTGGACTCAACAAGAGAATCTTTGTGACGGGGGATTGACTCAACAAGAGAGTCTTTTATACTCAACAAGAGAGTGTTTTGTATGTGTCTTGTATGAAGCCCAAGACGGAGGCTAAAAGGAGGTTGACTCAACAAGAGAGTCTTTTATACTTAACAAGAGTATGTTTATCTGTCTCGTACGAAGCCCAAGGTGGAGGCTAAAAAGAGATTGGCTCAACAAGAGAGTCTTTTATACTCAATAGGATAGTGTTTTATATGACTTGTACAAAGCCCAAGACGGAGGCTAAAAGTGGATTGACTCAACAAGAGAGTCTTTTATACTCAACAAGAGAGTGATTTAGTATGTGTCTTGTATGAAGCCCAAGAAGGAGGCTAAAAAAGGGGTTTGACTCAACAAGAGAGTCTGAAAAGGTTAGCTCCGCTGGGGAGTGTCATTTGTACAAAGCCCAAGAGAAGGCTACCTTACCGCTGTGGATTCTGGAGATCCTGAAGCGGGTCCAAGTGTGGGGAACTCTCATGAGAGAGACCGGGTTTTTGCCTATGCTTGAAGGGAACTTGAGAATGTCTTTGCGACTCAAGGGTCTTAGACTGTCCAAGTCTAGAGTTTTATCTTTTGTACAATGCCCAAGAGGAGGCATGGGTATTAAGGGATGAGTATCAACCCTACAATGGCCGGAGTTTTGACGCTGGAAAGACTGCTCTAGCAAAGGATGACTAAGTTCTATCTTATACCTTTAAGAGGTATTTAGGGTCCTTGTATTAAGCCCAAGAGAAGGCATGAGAACTTCTAAGAAGCTGAAGGGTCCTTGTACAACGCCCAAGAGGAGGAGGGGATGCTTTTAGGAAGCCTGTGGGTCCCCAAACTAAGAGAAGTTCAAGACATGCTATTCACCAAGAATAGATCAAGCCAGGAAAGTTCAAGGATTTGGAAGAAACTCAAGAGATGCCATTCACGGAGAAAAAATCATCTCTGGGAGTTAGAGTTTCTTTGACAATTTCTAAGAGTGACAGTCTGAGAAAGGGTTCACCGAGAATGCTGCCTTTCACGTTTCCATATTGTTTAACCCCAAGAGGGGGGGAGACTGTATCTGGTAATACTATGGGGGGTCTAGTTTTGTTTGTATTTAAGAGTGACCAATAAGGCTTTACAGAGTGCTAGACGCAGTTGCCGGGGAAAACTCTAAATAACTATACTAGTATTACACAGCGGATATGTGACAAGTATATAAAGGATGTGAAAGAAGAGTTACAGTGAAGCAGCCCCATAATACAGTTATATATATGAAAGCGGTAAATGAAAACGGATAAACACTTACCCGTTGTAGAGCTTCCATGTTGTTTTGTTAGTTGTTCAACAAAGAAAGTTTTCATAACAACATCATATTCAAAATCAAAGGAGAAAGTGCTTTGAAAAGTTTGTTGGGGCTTACAGCTCGAGGAGAGTGTCATACCCCAAATTTTGACCACTAATATTTCCCATCATTGTGCAAATCATCATCATAATATGGATGAACCATTAGTCTCCCCAAAGATGGGTGAGCATCCACTACAATCAGACTTAGGGTTTCAAGCCCTCTCAGAGCTCTTAGACAAAAGATCAATCAAGAAGTGACATGATCTTCAACTTGTCTAGCCTCTCAAACATCCACAAAGGATCAAGAGGACTCCCACTCCAAGGATTAAGCACAAGGCCTCTCCCTTCTAGGTGGATCAAGCCTTAAGATCGCCAGTGTCACCAAATTAGGGTTTGGTCGACCAGGGCCTCCAGATGGAAATTTTCTTCTGGGCATGAGCCAATGCTTCAAAGCATAACCTATGATGCTACAAGGGATCTCATTAACCCAATCATCTAGTCAATTTAGCCTCAGGGGATGCATTCATAAAAAATCAGGAATTAGGGTTTCTTGACCTAATTCACCCCTAAGTTGACTTTTGGGACAAAACATGAGCCAAGACCTCAAGAGGGGATTTGAGGGTCTCTAACAAACCACATTGATCCATTTGCAACAATGGATTGATCCAAGAAGCTTGAGCAACAAGTTTCAATTTTATCAGAACCACAGTTAGGATTTCGCGGAAAAAGTCAACTGTATCTTTGACTTTTGACCAGGACATGCTCCCAAACCCTAAGACATGATTCAATACAACCTATAACACCTATGAAATCAATCCATCAAGTTTGATTTAGGTCAAGGACTTGATTTAATAGAGGATCGCACAGTTTGAAATTCATCTGACAAAAAGTCAACTGTGCACAAAAGTCAAACTTTGACTTTTTTAGATTTTTCACAATTATGGTACTTTGACCCCAAAATGATGTTAATGTATGATTGGAATAATCATTCATCAAGAAAAATCAAGAAAAGTGGGATAACTTGTAAAAGGGGCAACCATAAAAAACTTAGAAAATTTTCTAAGTTATGGAACAAAGTGGCTAGGGTACCAACTTTGGAGGATCATAACTCTTAAACCACAAGGCCATTTTTTCCCATTCAAAGCAGGATTTGTAGCTCTCATGGCCCTCTACAAAAGCTTCAACTACCACTCATTCCAATTCCCCATGGATTTCAAGTTATGGAATGATCAAAATCAAGAAAAGTGAAAATGTCACTTTTTTCCAACACTTAGTGAAATTTTCACTAAGTCAGAATCTACCTTCACTTTTTTCCAAATGTAGGGGCATTTTTCACTTGGATCCAAAAAGTATCAAAACCAATTATGATCAAACAGTTATTGTATCATATGAGGGCTTTCCAAAATGGCCAAGAACTCCATCAAATTCCACTTGAGCCATGAGATATGACAATGGCAATATGCCTTGCTAAAAACTGCCAAGGCTACGCAGAATTTTGCACTTTTACTCGATTTGGAAAAATCAGATAATTCTAAGCCTTGTCATCACTTTGGACACATCTGAGGATCAAATTTAAAGGGAACAAACACTGATCCAAGCCTCCAAAGTCTTTGGAACAAGAAGTAGCATGCCAAACCTAGAAATCCCTAAAAGAGGGACAAGACTTCAATTTTGGATTAGAGCATTTAATGGATGCTTATAGGTGGCATGAACTGAGCTTCCTCTAACTGAATTCAGTCAAGATTCATCCAACAACTAGGGAACCACAACTCTGTGCCCTAACCTTTAGTCAATGGCTAGACGAGACTTGGATTCTCATTGGACAACATTGGCCAAACCTCTGCTGCAGTTGCCATTCACTATTGATCCCAAAACAAACTCGCTCTACTATAAATAGAGCTCATTTGTGCTCAGTTTGAGTACACCAAAGCCATCAAACATATGCTTTTCTCAAAATCACTTTCTTTAGGCAAAAATACCTTCTTTAGTAAGGTAACTCTGAGTTTTTGAGTTAGAGAGCATTTCCATCACAGCTCATGATCCAAACACATCCAATATGTCATATCTAAGCTGTCCAAACTCATACAAGTGATCTGTAATCCTTAAATCTCAAAGTCACCTCTCAAAACCTCAAAATAGGGCTTTTGTGCATTTTTCAAGCCATGTCTTGATTCAGTCACTTTCCAAACTAGATAAAACCTTAAACACACTCCAAATATCATCCTTGAACTGTCCCAAATGGCTCCCAACATCTGGAACACCATTTGAGAGAGTTGCTATTTTGGCCATTTTAACCCCTTTTGCAAGAAAGGGCCATTTTTTGTTTTTGCAGGTTCCAGCTGATTCCAATCATCCTAAGAGCTTATAAAAGATCATTTGAGGGTGTCCAAAGCATCAAACCATTTCTGGAACAAGAAACTTGGCAGATTGCAAAAAAAACTCCAAAAGCTCAAAAAGAGGTAAGCATCATGACTTGAACTTTCCAAAATATGCATTGCTTTGAGGTCCACTGATCATGCACATCTTGTACATGTTATATGTGTTGTGTTTGCACCAAATTGTCATGCAATCCTTGCCTGTATCATGAGATAGCACAGAAAATGCAATTAGAGGCCTATTTCAAAACCACTATCGAGTTTTAAAATAGGGACATGATCTGGAAAAAAAAAAACACCACCTCCATTGGATTACTTGTGAAATTCTAGGCAGGATAGACCTAAATTTTGTCTCAATCCATGGAGAAATGAGAAAGTTATGACCTTCACGTTTCTGAGCCAAAACTTGCCTTGCCTTGCCTTGGCCAGACCTAGGACACAAGGCAAGCCTTATGTATTTGTTGGTTTGTTTCAATCAACGGATGTATCACCACCCCAGTGGTAAGGCGCGCACCCTATAGCCTTGAGGTCGTGGGTTCAAACCCCACCCAGACCATTTTGTGTTTTCTCACATTTTGCTATTTTTTCCAATATTTTCATGTTTTGTTAATTAATTGGAAAATTAATAACTCCTTCAATTTTAATTATTTTTTATTGGTTCTTTTTGCAAAAAATCACAAAAATGTTAAAATATTTTATTCCACAAAAAAAATAGATTTATTTTATTTATTTAATATAATTAGTATTTTTGTGAATAAATTTCTTTTTAATTGTTTTTAAACATTTAAAAGTGAATATTTACTTGGAAAATCAAAACCAAATGAGTTTTAATTCATCTTGTGATTAATCCCTCATTTTTCAAACCTTTAAAAAAATCACAAATGGTTTATTCAAACTTATTTGGTATTTTTATTGGATTTTCTTTAAATATTTACTTTTAAAGAAAGGCAAAATTAGGGTTTCTTTGATTTTCACCCTCACAAAACATTTTCAAACTTTGGGCCTCTAATAGAGTGTAAGACCCAATCCTTTGTAAATACAAACCTATTTTGGGCCTCAAATGTTGTATAAGTCCCGTTGTATTTCAAAAGTTCGGCGCGATCATCGCCGGTTTAAAACAAACCATCTGGGTTTCTCCTCGAGCTATAAGACCCATTCAAAACCATTTTGGGCCTCTAATAGAGTGTAAGACCCAATCCCTTTTTGAAACCAAAAACTTTTGGGCCTCATTTATTGTATAAGTCCCACGGTGTTTTCAAAACCTCGGCGCGATCGTCGCCCTTTTCAAAATAAACCCTGGGCTTCTCCTTGAGCTATAAGACCCATCTTTGTTCACTTTCAATCATTTTTGGCCTCTTGAGAGAGTGTAAGACCCACCCCCTTATACATAAAACCTTTCTTGGGCATCAGCCACTTGTATAAGTTCCTGTACAAAATGACAGTGCGATCACTGATTAAACCCTGGGCCTCTCCTTGAGATGTAAGCCCCAATTTTCCTTTTCAAAGCACTTTCTACTTTGATTTTGAATATAATATTGTTATCAAAGCTTTATTTGTTGAAAAAACTAACTAAACAGCATGGAAGCTCTACAACCAAGTAAGTGTTTACCCGCTTTCATATGTGTAGCGCGGTTTTTGTGGTTTTGAATCACTATCGCTTTGGTACTACAGTTTGATTCATTTTTTATCCTATTGAAGTTGATGAAGGAAGGGAAATAGATGTCTCCAATTAACCCTGCTTGCAAACTGAGGTTAAACAGTCAAAACTGTTGGTTTACAGCTGCGGCTTTAGTTCGTGGGTCTCTCTCTGCTTATTTTGTTCAGAACGAAATATCGAGATTGTTCATGGGGAATTTGTTGGGATACTGTGCTAGATTGGCTGGAGGTAGGGGACTTTAGGGGTTTTTTGATTAGTGTGCTCGCTAAGATTCTTTTTCAATCTTATGCCTACGTATTCCTGGGATAGGGAAATCAGAGCGATCGTAATTCCTCCTATTCTAGGGGAGGAAATGGATGTTTTGGTGTCTTGTTCAAAGCCCAAGACATGAAGCTAAAGGTGGTTTGTATCTTGTTTAAAGCCCAAGATGTGAAGCTGAAGGGTTTATTTGTATCTTGTTCGAAGCCCAAGATGTGAAACTAAAAGGGTTTAACTTTAGAGAGAATTTGTCATCTCTAAAGGGGGGGTCAGTTTGCCACAACTGTTGGGTGACAGATTATGAAGGAGAATTACTTTAACTGGGATATGTGAATCCAGCAACGCCATAATTTCCTTTATAGGGGATTTTTAACCTGAAGGAGAAGACTTTAACTCAGTGTAGAGTAATGCCATCTTTCCTTAGGAATTTCTCATGCTAAAAGAGAGACAGTGGCGTGGATGCAAATAATCCAGAGGCTTGCTGCTTACAACAATTAGATGGGGGAAAAGGAGTTGTTGATGTTTGTATGCTGTGACCAAAGTATGATTTGATGCTAAAAGGTTGATTGAATCAAACGGGGATTTCTTTATACAAAGCCTAAGAGGAGGTTATTGACCCAACAAGAGGATGCTTTTGTGTCTCGTACGAAGCCCGAGATAGAGGCTAAAAGGGTTGACTCAACAAGAGAGTGTTTTTATATGTGTCTTGTACGAAGCCCAAGACGGAGGCTAAAAGGGTTTGAGTCAACAAGAGAGTCTTTTATACTCACCAAGAGAGTGATTTGTATCTCGTACGAAGCCCGAGATAGAGGCTAAAGGTGATCGACTCAACAAGAGAGTCTTTTTATACTCAACAAGAGAGTGTTTTGTATCTCGTACAAAGCCCGAGATGAAGGCTAAAAAATGTTTGACTCAACAAGAGAGTCTTTTATACTCAACAAGAGAGTGTTTTATATGTCTTGTACAAAGCCTAAGACGGAGGCTAAAAGTGGTTGACTCAACAAGAGAGTATGAAAAGGTTAGCTCTGCTAGGGGGAATCATTTGTACAAAGCCCAAGGGGAGGCTAGAGTTACTGTTTCAGTTAATTGACAGGTCCAGTATGTTGGTTAAAAGAGGAAATCAGTTCTTATATGGGTAATGTTGTACTCATGGATTCGACCTGAGGACCGGGATTATTTCCTGTTCTTTAAGGAAACGGGGAATCTGAAGGGTATTGAGACTGCCCAAGTCTACGAGTGCTTTTTCCTATTTATGAAAGGAACCTGAGAATGTCTTCGAGACTCAAGGAGATTAGACTGTCCAACGCTAGAGTTTTATCTTTTGTATTGTGCTTAAGAGAGACCAAGAGACAGTATGTTTGCCATAGAAAGATCTAGACTCTTTGAAAGACTGTTCTATTAAGATGACTAATTTCTGTTCCTATACCTTTAAGAGGTCGTCGGAACAATTTGTACGAAGCCCAAGAGGAGGCGAGAAAAACTTTTAAGAAGCCGTAGGGACAATTTATACGAAGCCCAAGAGGAGGCTATCTTCCCGGAGGAAGATCATTATACGAAGCCTAAGAGGAGGCTGTGAAAACTTCTAAGAAGCCGACGGGTCCTTGTACAACGCCCAAGAGGAGGCGGGGATGCTTTTAGGAAGCCTGTGGGTCCTAGCACTAAGCCCAAGAGGAGGCTGATGAACAGTTCCAGAAGGGGTTTCACTTGGAACATTGGCCTTCTGTATATGAACTGTTCAAGGGGGAGATTTCTTAGATCTAGTTATCTAAAATTGTTGTAAAAGAAAATTCTCATGGTTTAGGTTATGTTGAAATATCTGGGAGAACGTCGGATGTAAGGAGACGAGGTTTTGTCTAGTTCTAGACGTAGTTGCCGGGGAAACTCTAAATATCTATACTAGTATTACACAGTCGATATGAGTTTGTGAAAGAAGACTTACAGTGAAACAGCCCCACAATACAGTTATATACATATGAAAGCGGTAAATGAAAGCGGGTAAACACTTACTCGGTTGTAGAGCTTCCATACTGTATTGTTAGTTGTTCAACAAAGAAATTGAAAATAACAGTAAATTACAAAATCAAAGGAGAAAGTGCTTTTGAAAGGAAAATTAGGGCTTACAGCTCAAGGAGATGCCCAGGGTTTTATTAGTGATCGCACTGTCCTTTTGTACAGGGACTTATACAAGTGACTGAGGCCCAAGAAATGTTTTCTGTACAAAGGGGATGGATCTTACACTCTCTCAAGAGGCCCAAATTGATTGAAAGTGAACAAAGATGGGTCTTATAACTCAAGGAGAAGCCCAATGGTTAATTTTGAAAAGGGCGACGATCGCGCCGAGGTTTTGAAAACACCGTGGGTCTTATACAATGACTGAGGCCCAAAAGCTTTTGGTTTCAAAAGGGGGTTGGGTCTTACACTCTATTAGAGGCCCAAAAATGATTGTGAATGAGTCTTATAGCTCGAGGAGAGGCCCAGATGGTTTGTTTTAAACGGGCGATGATCGCGCCGAACTTTTGAAATACAACGGGACTTATACAACATTTGAGGCCCAAAATAGGTTTGTATTTACAAAGGATTGGGTCTTACACTCTATTAGAGGCCCAAAAATGTTTGAAAAAGTCTGATGAGGGTTGAATTAATCAAAAACCCTAATTTGTTTTCAAAATGTATTTTAATTGAATAAAAATTCAATTAAAATGATCAAAATTGTTAAACATGTGGGAAACAAATTGTGATCTTGGATTAATGTTTCAAAAATCATGTTTTGACCTACAAAATGATTAGAAGTCATTAAAATTTGCAAAATCAAAAAGGAAAAAATATTTTAAATGTCAAAAACAATTAAAATATGAATTCTTTGCAAAAATATCAATTATATGAAATAAATAATATTTTTGGGATTTTTTGGTAAAATAAAATATTTTAACATTTTTGTGAATTATTAAAAAAAGAATCAACTCAAAATTATTAAGACTCAGAGAGAAATTAATTTTTGAATCAATTAAATAAAATCACAAAATTGAAATATTTGAATTTTCAAAAAAGGCGCCAAGAACAAGGGCAAGAACACGCGCCACCCTCTGTTTCTGCAGATTTACGTTTTCTATCCAATCTCCCTGAATACTTGATTATATCATGCAATCTACATATCAATCTACTCTTTTCAACCTCACGATCATGTCTATGGTCTTTAATTTCATTTATTTTAAGCATGGAATAAGAAATCAAAGAGAAACCTCAAGAACCCTAAATTCTGCATGAAGGTTCAGAAATTCCATACACGATTCAAACAATGCAATTGATTGAGGGGAAACACTCCATGCATGATTATGAACATATGGCCAAATTATTGTGCAGCAAAAATTGCATGGATCATAGAGTTAGAAGAGCTCGTGCTTACCACTTGCAGCTGGTGATTGTGTTTTGGGTTAGGGGTGTTACAGCTAGGTTCCAATGATCTGGATAGCTTCCCTAGGTACCATGGAGTGTGTCTGGATGCTTGGAATGGATTGAAATGATATGGAACTTGAGATGGCGCTCCAACTGCAAATCTGTTAAAGGCTTGAGCAATTGGCCAGTGATTTTGTGATTTTGGTGTTCCAGATGTTATGTGAGTGTTCAGATCATTTCTATATGATGTTTATGAGGTGTGTGTGTGTGTGATTGGTTTGATTGGAATAGCTCTCAAACTCAAAACCCGATGGTGACTTGCCTTAGAAGGCAAAATTGGAAGTGAGAAGGTGATTTTGAGGAAAGCATCTGTTTGGTGGCTTTGGTGTACTCAAACTGATCACAAATGAGCTCTATTTATAGTAGAGAAAGTTTGTTTTGCAAGGAATAGTGAATGGTAACTGCTGCATAGGTTTGGCCAATATTGAGCAATGAGAATCCAAGTGTCCTCTAGCCATTGACTAGAGGTTAGGGCACAGGCTGCTGGTTCCCTTGGTCTTGGATAAGTCTTGACTGAATTCAGTTGGCAATGGCTCAGCCCATGCCACCTTGGTGTATGCATTGAATGCTCCAATCCAAAATTGGAGTCTTGTCCCTTTTTTAGGCAATTCTAGGTTTGGCATGCTATTTTTGGTTCCAAAGACTTAGGAGGCTTGGGATCAGAGTTGGTTCCTCCTTGGTCCCCCCTTGAGGTGTTCAGATGGATAGAGTTTCTTGCCCTTTGCAAAATTTGGGCAAATCGAGCAAAACTCCAAAATCTGCCTTGCTTTGGCAGTTTTCAGCAAGGCATATTGCCATTGTCATATCTCATTGCCCAAGTGGAATTTGGTGGAGTTCTTGGCCATTTTGGAAAGCCCTCATATGATACAACAACTGTTTGATCATAATTGGTTTTGATACTTTTTGGATCCAAGTGAAAAATGTCACTACATTTGGAGAAAAGTGAAGGCAGATTATGACTTAGTGAAAATTTCACTAAGTGTTGGAAAAAAGTGACATTTTCACTTTTTGTGATTTTGATCATTCCATAACTCAAAATCCATGATGAATTGGAATGAGGTGTAGTTGAAGCTTTTGTAGAGGGTAATGAGAGCTACAAATCCAGCCTTGGGTGGGGAAAAATGGCCTTCTGGTTTAGGAGTTATGATCCTCCAAAGTTGGTACCCTAGCCACTTTGTTCCATAACTTAGAAAAATTTCTAAGTTTTTTATGGTTACCCCTTTTACAAGTTATCCCACTTTTCTTGATTTTTCTTGATGAATGTTGATTTTAATCACACATTAACATCATTTTAGGGTTAAAAAACCATAATTGTGCAAAATCTCAAAAAGTCAAAGGTTGACTTTTGTGCACAGTTGACTTTTTGTCAGATGAATTCCAAACTGTGCGATCCTTTATGAAATCAAGTACTTGACCTAAATCAAACTTGATGGATTGATTTCATAGGTGTTATAGGGTGTATTGAATCATATCCTAGGGTTTGGGAGCTTGTCCTGGTCAAAAGTCAAAGATACAGTTGACTTTTTCCGCAAAACCCTAATTGTGGTTCAGATGAAATTGAAACTTGTTGCTCAAGATTCTTGGATCAATCCATTATTTCAAATGGATCAATATGGTGTATTAGAGACCCTCAAATCACGTCTTGAGGTCTTGGCTCATGTTTTGTCCCAAAAGTCAACTTAGGGGTGAATTGGGTCAAGAAACCCTAATTCCTGATTTTTGTGAATGCATCCCCTGAGGTTAAATTGACTTGATGATTGGGTTTATGATTTCCCTTAGAGCATCATAGGTTATTCTTTGAAGCATTGACTCATGCCCAGAGGAAAATTTCCATCTGGAGCCCTGGTCGACCAAAACCCTAATTTGGTGACATTGGCGATCTTGAGGCTTGATCCACTCAAAATGTTGCAGCCTTGTGCTTAATCCTTGAGGTGGGAGTCCTATTGATCCATTGTGGATGTTTGAGAGGTTTAGACAAGTTGAAGATCATGTCATTCCTTTATTGATCCTTTGTCTAAGAGCTCTGAGAGGGCCTGAATCCCTAAGTCTGATTGTAGTGGATGCTCACCCATCTTTGGGGAGACTACTGAGGTATGATGGTCCATCCATATTGTGATGATGGTTTGCACAATGATGGGGAATCTTAGTGGTCAAAATTTGGGGTATGACAATATGTATATAACTGTACTGTGGGGCTGTTTCACTATAAGTCTTCTTTCATAAACTCATATCGACTGTGTAATACTAGTATAGATATTTAGAGTTTTCCCCGGCAACTACGTCTAGCACTAGGTAAAGCCCTGTTGGTCACTCTTAAATACTAACAAAACTAGATCCCCATAGGATTACCAGACACAGTCTTCCCTCCTCTTAGGGTTAAACAATATGGACACGTGAAAGGCAGCATTCTCGGTGAACCCTTTCATAGACTATCACCCTTAGACATTGTCAAAGAAACTTTACTCCCCAGAGATGATCTTTTCTCTGTGAATGGCATCTCTTGAGTTTCTCCCCAATTCTCGAACTTTCCTGGCTTGATCTATTCTCGATGAATGGCATGTCTTGAACTTCTCGGGGTTTGGGGACCCACAGGCTTCCTAAAAGCATCCCCGCCTCCTCTTGGGCATTGTACAAGGACCCGTCGGCTTCTTAGAAGTTTTCACAGCCTCCTCTTAGGCTTCGTATAATGATTCTTCCTCCGGGAAGATAGCCTCCTCTTGGGCTTCGTACAAATTGTCCCTTCGGCTTCTTAAAAGTTTTTCTCGCCTCCTCTTGGGCTTCGTACAAATTTTCCCGACGACCTCTTAAAGGTATAGGAACAGAAATTAGTCATCTTAATAGAACAGTCTTTCAAAGAGTCTAGATCTTTCTACGACGAACATACTGTCTCTTGATCTCTCTTAAGCATAGTACAAAAGATAAAACTCTAGACTTGGACAGTCTAATCTCCTTGAGTCTCGAAGACATTCTCAAGTTCCTTTCAAAAATAGGAAAAAACACCCGTAGACTTGGGCAGTCTCAATACCTTTCGGATTCCCCGTTTCCTTAAAGAACAGGAAATAATCCCGGTCCTCAGGTCGAATCCATGAGTACAACATTACCCATATAAGAACTGATTTTCTCTTTTAACCAACATACTGGACCTGTCACTCAACTGAAACAGTAACCCTAGCCTCCTCTTGGGCTTTGTACAATGATTCTCCCCAGCAGAGTCAAACTTTTAGCCTTCATCTCGGGCTTCGTACGAGATACAAAAACACTCTCTTGTTGAGTATAAAAGACTCTCTTGTTGAGTCAATCCTCTTTTAGCCTTCATCTCGGGCTTTGTACGAGATACAAAACACTCTCTTGTTGAGTATAAAAAGACTCTCTTGTTGAGTCGATCACCTTTAGCCTCCGTCTTGGGCTTTGTACAAGACACATACAAAAACACTCTCTTGTTGAGTATAAAAGACTCTCTTGTTGAGTCAATCCTCTTTTAGCCTCTATCTCGGGCTTCGTACGAGATACAAATCACTCTCTTGGTGAGTATAAAAGACTCTCTTGTTGAGTCAAACCCTTTTAGCCTCCGTCTCAGGCTTCATACAAGACACATATAAAAACACTCTCTTATTGAGTCAACCCTTTTAGCCTCTATCTCGGGCTTCGTACGAGGCACAAAAGCAGCCTCTTGTTGGGTCAATAGCCTCCTCTTAGGCTTTGTATAAAGAAATCCCCGTTTGATTCAATCAATCTTTTAGCATCAAATCATGCTTTGGTCACAGCATACAAACATCAACAACTCCTTTTCCCTCGTCTAATTGTTGTAAGCGGCAAGCCTCTGGATTATTTGCATCCACGCCACTGTCCCTCTTTTAGCATGAGAAATTCCTAAGGAAAGATGACATTACTCTAAACTGAGTTAAAGTTTTCTCCTTCAGGTTGAAAATCCCCTATAAAGGAAATTATGGCATTGTTGTATTCGCATATCCCAGTTAAAGTAATTCTCCTTTATAATCAGTCACCCAACAATTGTGACAAACAGACCCCTTTAGAGATGACAAATTCTCTCTAAAGTCAACACCCTTTTAGCTTCACATCTTGGGCTTCGAACAAGATACAAATAGACCCTTCAGCTTCACATCTTGGGCTTTAAACAAGATACAAACCACCTTTAGCTTCATGTCTTGGGCTTTGAACAAGACACCAAAACACCATTTCCTCCCATAGAATAGGAGGAACTACGATCGCTCTGATTTCCCTATCCCGGGAATACGTAGGCATAAGATTGCAAAAGAATCTTCGCGAGCACACTAATAAAAAAAACACCAAGATTCCCCTACCTCCACCCAATCTGGTGCAGGATCCCAACAAATTCCCCATGAACAGTCCCGGTATTTCGTTCAAAACAAAATAAGTAGAGAGAGGCCCACAAACTTAAACCTCATCTGTAAACCAACAGTTTTGACTGTTTAACCTCAGTTTGCAAGCAAGGTTAGCTGGAGACATCTATTTCCCTTCCTTCATCAGCTTCAATAGGATAAAAAATTAATCGACCTGTAGTACCCCAGAGCGACAGTGCTTAAGAACCACATCCAAAATCGCTCGCTACAGAGAGGCCCAAGGTTTTAACAATGATCGCACTGCTGTTTTGAAAACTGTACAGAGGGACTTATACAATATGTGAGGCCCACAAAGTTTTAGTTAAAAGGGGATTGGGTCCTACACTCTATTAGAGGCCCAATAGTTTGTTTTTGTACAAGTGGTGGGGCCTACAGCTCAAGGAGAGGCCCAAGTGATTATTTGTTTGAAAACTGGCGATCGCGCCGAGGTTTGAAAACACAGTGGGTCTTATACGATAACCGAGGCCCAAAAAGCGGGTGTATTTTCAAAGGGGTTGGGTCTTACACTCTATTAGAGGCCCAATGAGGTTTTTAAAGAAAAGAAATGGGGCTTATAACACGAGGGTAGGCCCAAGGTGTTTTGAAATGGCGATCGCGCCTAGATTTTTGAAATCGCATTGGGTCTTATACAATAACTGAGGCCCAAAAGGTTTTGGTTTCAAAAAGGATTGGGTCTTACACTCTATTAGAGGCCCAATGAGTGTTTAAAAAAGATTTGTGAGGGTGAAAATCAAAGAAACCCTAATTGTTTTCCTTTAAAAGTAGATATTTAAAGAAAATCAATTAAAATGATAAAAATACCAAATAAGTTTGAATAAACCACTTGTGATTTTTATTTAAGGTTTGAAAAATGAGGTTTTAATCACAAAATTTATATGCATCTGGCCTAGAATTTCCTAAGAAATCCAATGGTGGTGGTGATTTTTCCAGAAAACCAATCCTCCTCAAAAACCGATAGTGGTTTTGAAATAGGCCATGTTTTGCATTTTCTGTGCTATCTCTTGGTACAGGTATGAATTACATGATAAATTAGTGCAAACATAACACATATAACATGTATAAGAGATACAAGATCAGTGGACTTCAAAGGAAGGCATATTTCAGAGAGTTCAAGTTGTGATGCTTACCTCTCTTAGGAGCTTTTGGGCTATCTACCAAGTGCTTTGTTCCAGAAATGTTTTGATGCTTTGAACACTCTCAAATGATCCCTTGGAAGCTTTTAGGATGATTAGAATCAGCTGGAAACCTCAGGAATAGAAACTGGCCCTTTCTTGCAAAAGGGGCAAAAGTGGCCAAAATAACAACTTTCTCAAATGATGTTCCAGATCTGTGGAACCATTTGGGACAGTTCAAGGATGATATTTGGAGTGTGTTTGAGGTTTTATCTAGTTTTAAAAGTGACTGAATCAAGACATGGCTTGAAAAGTGCAAAAAAGTCCAATTTTAAGGTTTTGAGAGGGGACTTTGTGATTTTGGTGTCACAGGTCACTTGTGAGAGTTTGGACAGCTTAGATATGACATATTGGATGTGTTTGGATCATGAGCTATGATGGAAATGCTCTCTAACTCAAAAACTCAGAGTTACCTTGCTAAAGAAGGTTTTTTTGCCTAGAGAAAGAGATTTTGAGGAAAGCAAGTGTTGTAGTACTTTGGTGTACTCAAACTGAGCACAAATGAGCTCTATTTATAGTAGAACAAGTTTGTTTTGGCTGCAATAGTGAATGGAAACTACAGCAGAGGTTTGGCCAATGTTGATCAATGGGAATCCAAGTCTCTTCTAGCCATTGACTAGAGGTTAGAGCACAGGCTGCTAGTTCCCTAGTTGTTGGATAAGTCTTGACTGAATTCAGTTGGAAGAGGCTCAGTCCATGCCACCTTGGTGCATCCATTAAATGCTCCAAACCAAAATTGGAGTCTTGTCCCTCTTTTAGGCATTTCTAGGTTTGTCATGCTACTTTTGGTTCTAAGGACTTTGGAGGCTGATGGATCAGTGTTTGTCCCTCCTTGGCCTCCCCTTGAGGTGTTCAGATAGATAAACTTGTTTGTCATTTGCAAAATTTTCTCAAATCAAGCAAAATGCACAAATCTGCCTTGCCATGATAGTTTGCAGCAAGGCATATTGGCATGGTCATATCTCATGGCTCAAATGGAATTTGATGGGGTTCTTGGCCATTTTGGAAAGCCCTCATATGATACAACATATGTGTGATCATAGTTTGTTTTGATTTTTTTTTGGATCCAAGTGAAAAATTCCCCTACATTTTGGAAAAAGAGAAACAGATTCTGACTTAGTGAAAATTTCACTAAGTGTTGGAAAAAGTGACATTTCATGTTTTCAGCCATTTTGATCATTCCATAGCTTAAAATCCATGAGGAATTGGAATGAGTGGAAGTTGAAGCTTTTGTAGAGGGCCATGAGAGCTACAAATCCAGCTTTGGATGGGGAAAATGGCCTTGTGGTTTAGGAGATATGATCCTCCAAAGTTGGTACCCTAGCCACTTTGTTTCACAACTTAGAAAATTTCTAAGTTTTTATGGTTACCCCTTTTACAAGTTATCCCACTTTTTTTTATTTTTCTTGATGAATGATGATTCCCATCACACATTAACATCATTTTAGGGTCAAAGAACCATAATTGTGAAAAATCTCAAAAAGTCAAAGTTGACTTTTGTGCACAGTTGACTTTTTATCAGATGAATTCCAAATTGTGCGATCCTCTATGAAATCAAGTCTTTGACCTAAATCAAACTTGATGGATTGATTTCATAGGTGTTATATGGTGTATTGAAGCATGTGTCAAGGTTTGGGAGCATGTCCTAGTCAAAAGTCAAAGACACAATTGACTTTTTCTACGAAACCCTAACTGTGGTTCTGATGAACTTGAAACTTGTCGATCAAGCTTCTTGGATCAATCCATTGTTGCAAATGGATCAATATAGTGTATTAGGGACCCTCAAATCATCTCTTGAGGTCTTGGCTCATGTTTTATCCCAAAAATCAACTTAGGGGTGAATTAGGTCAAGAAACCCTAATTCCTGATTTTTTTATGAATGCGTCCCCTTAGGCAAAATTGACTCTATGATTGGGTTCATGATGTCCCTTGGAGTATCTTAGGTTGTGCTTTGAAGCCTTTGGCTCATGCCCAGAGGAAAATTCCATATGGAGGCCCTAGTCGACCAAAACCCTAATTTGGTGACACTGGCGATCTTGGGGTTTAATCCACTTGGAATGTTGCAACTTGGTGCTTGATTCTTGAGGTGGGAGTCCTCTTGATCCATTGTGGATATTTGAGAGGTTTAGACAAGTTTAAGATTAAGTCATTCCTTGATTGATCCTTTGTCTAAGAGCTCTGAGAGGGCTTGAAACCCTAAGTTTGATTATAGTGGATGCTCACCCATCATTGGGGAGACTAATGAGGTATGATGGTTCATCCATATTGTGATGATGATTTGCACAATGATGGAAAATCTTAGTGGTCAAAATTTGGGGTATGACAGATGCCCCTATTTAATCTTCTTGGACCCGAAGGTGTGAATGGCGAAGGTATTCGGGCATTCGGGGTGCAAGAGGATTAAATATCGGAATACTCAAAATTTTTATGGTGGTTATGAATGACAACTTGCTCATCCATCTCCTTTTGCTAAGCAATGATACTTAGAAAAGGTAAAAACTTCCCCTCGATCCTGGTTTCCTACCGAGGAACTAGTCTTAGTTTCTGAAATGAACTTCCCCTCGATCCTGGTTTCCTATCAAGGAACTGGTTTTAGTTTCTTTTGTCAATAAACTTTATTGACAAGGGACACTATTCGTAGCGGTTTTCCACAAACTTCTCGCCGAACTTTCCTGGGGAGATGCCATTTTTTGGAAAAAGTTTTAATGTCAGAGTTGCTGGGGAACCCAGCTGTCTGAGTTGTAGAGGTGTACAAACTTCTCTGTTGGAGACGCCATTTGTCGACTCTACCGGGGAAAACGAGTCTCTTGAGAGACTGCTTCCGCTTGGGGTGTTACATCATACTTTTCTCGGGATCTTCTCAGAGAAATACCATATGATGTGATCCAATTTTGAGGTGCCAATGACCTTTTTGTCAGCGCAATTTTTCGAAGAAAAACGATTTTATTACCGAATCTCTGATTAGGGGGCTTTCTCTGGGGATTTTCCTTAATCTAGGAAAGCGAAGACATCATTTTCAATGGCGAAGAGTGACGTTGGCTGAAGGTTCTCTGGCCTTTCAGAGGTTCAAGTTATCAAAGTGGTCCAGGGACCCACTTCAATTCAGCAGCAAAGTCGAGGAGCGGTTGGTCAGACGCCACCTCTCCTGACGAGGAAAGAACTGACAACTCGGTTGAAAAGACGTTTATCACTAGGGAACAAGACCGACCAGAGTGATAGTGATGCAATATGAATATGAATGTAAATCAATAATGCATGATATATGTATGTATATGCTGACAAAACTGACGCGTCATACAGAAAATAGCAACTCGGCCACAGCGGGAGTTGAAAAGTATCGCTGGTTCAGAAAAATAGCAACTCTGCCTTGCTTAGGAGGGATAGTCCCTGTTGGGAGCTACGTTGGTCGGGCTTCGGAGATGAGAACTCTTCCGAGGATGTCAGACGAAATATCCCCATCTGACACAGCTGATCCTTCATTCAGACGCACTGGTTTAGAAAGAGTACTTTGATTCTGCACTTTGAAGCTCAATTACTTCTGGAGAAACGATCGATGTTCTTTTGATGTTCAACAGTCAAAAGAAATTGCCACCTTTATTTTAAAAGCGGGAAAGTTTGACAAATAAATTCATTTTTGTTTTATTTCAAGAATCGTTGATCATTTTAAAATGTCGTTCTATAAAGCTAAAACAAATGAGAATTACAAACAAAAGCACTAGGGCTCAAATTTTATTGATAGGATGGAAATCAGTCAAACGCGTGATTCCATGGGGTATTTACAAAGTTTATAAAATGGTAATTTAAGGGAAAAAGGGCTACATTGAAACATAACGACCACTATCCTTCTACCAACTTTGAATTCTGGACATCCTGAGCTTCTGTCGAAGATGACCTTGACTGGAGTTTTCCTAATGGATGGCATGACTACTGCTGGGAGATTTTCCCCTGTTGAACATAGTTACTTGCCATTATCCCTAACCTTTGCCTGAATTGTACTTTGAGATTTCCAATCCACCGGGATGCTTTTTTATTGTGTCTCTAATTTTTGCCTGAACCGCCCTTTCGGGTTTTCAATCCACCGAGACGTTTTTTTCTTTTTTTTTTTTTTAGTTTAGGAGAAGTATTTCTTGACTACATCAACATTCGTGGGGTAGGAAAACTCCTCTCCATCCATGGTTGCGAGTCTCAAGGCGCCGCCTGAGAAGGCTTTCTTGACCACATAAGGGCGTCATAATTCAGAGTCCATTTGCCCCAAGAATCAGTGAGAAATGATTGTATCTTTTTTAACACGAGGTCTCCTTTCCTGAAGACGCGAGGTCGGACCTTTTTGTCAAGCGCCTTCTTCATTCTCTGTTGATACAACTGACCATGGAATAGTGCCGTTATTCATTTTTCTTCGATCAGATTCAGTTCATCATGTCGACTTTGATACCATTCAGCTTCTGTTAGCTTAGCTTCCATCAATACCCGGATTGATGGGATCTCTACTTCTATGGGGAGCACTGCTTCCATGCCATATACTAGAGAGAAAGGGGTTGCCCCTGTTGAAGTGCGGACAGATATGCGATAACCGTGAAGAGCAAAGTGTAGCATCTCGTGCCAGTCTTTGTAGGTTACAACCATCTTTTGTACAATCTTCTTGATATTCTTGTTAGCCGCTTCTACTGCTCCGTTCATCTTGGGTCGGTAGGGAGATGAGTTATGGTGTTCGATATTGAATTTTGCGCACAACTCTTTCATCATCTTGTTGTTCAAGTTGGATCCATTATCGATAATGATCTGGCTTAGAACACCATAACGGCAAATGAGATTGTTTTTGATAAAGCGGACCACGACTTGTCGGGTTATATTAGCGAATGACGTTGCTTCGACCCACTTGGTGAAATAGTCAATGGCGACCAGAATAAACCGATGTCCGTTTGAAGCCTTGGGTTCAATCATGCCAATCATGTCGATTCCCCATATAGAAAAAGGCCACGGGGAAGAGAGAACTTTGAGATGCGTTGGCGGTAGATGGATTTTGTCTGAGTATATCTGACACTTGTGACATCTCCTCATGTACTTTTAGCTGTCGGATTCCATGGTCAATCAATAGTACCCTGCTCTTAGAATTTTTCTCGCCATTGTGTGTCCGTTGGCATGAGTGCAAAGGATCCTTCATGAATTTCCTTGATCAGCATGTTTGCTTCTGGTCTATCTACACGTCGGAACAAGACCATGTCGAAGTTCCTCTTATAGAGTGTATCACCACTCAGAAAGAAGCTGCCAGCTAGCCTTCTGAGGGTCTTTCTATCTTTTCTGGATGCCCCAAGAGGGTATTCTTGTTTCTGAAGGAAGCACTTGATATCATGATACCAAGGTTTGTCGTCTATGACTGCTTCGATTGTGAAAATGTAAGCGGGCCGTTCTAGGCGCATTATATCAATCTTAGTTACGTCGTTCCATTGACCTACACTAATCATAGAAGAGAGAATGGCTAATGCATCAGCCATGTGATTCTCTTCACGAGGGATATGATGAAACTTGATTTTATTGAAGAATGGTAACAACCTTCTCGTGTAGTCTTTATAAGGAATCAATCCTGATTGGTATGTGTTCCAATATCCTTTGATCTGATTGATAACCAAGGCTGAGTCGCCATATACATCCAAGTTCTTGATCCTTAAGTCGATCGTATCTTCGAGACCTATGATACAAGCTTCGTATTTGGCCTCATTGTTTGTGTACTTGAATGTTAGTCTGGCGGTGAAAGGGATGTGGGTACCTTGAGAGGTAATGATGATTGCCCCAATTCCGTTTCCATAATGATTGACAGCTCCGTCAAAAATTAGTCCCCATTGGGAACCTGGTTCCGGCCCTTCACTGGGTAGTGGTTCGCAATCTTTCATCTTTAAATACATGACATCTTCGTCTGGGAAGTCGAACCCGACTGATTTCTGATCGTCAATCAGTTGATGAGCCAAATGATTGGCTAAAATACTTCCTTTGATGGATTTTTGAGCATGGTACTCAATGTCGTATTCTGATAACAACATCGGCCAACGGGAAATCCTTCCCGTGAGAGCAGGTTTTTCAAAGACGTACTTGATTAGATCCATTTCAGAGATTAACCAAGTAGTGTGAAAAATCATGTACTGGCGAAGACGTTTGACTGCCCAAGCTAAAGCACAGCAATTTTTCTCAAGCATAGTGTACCGAGTCTCGCAGTCGGTGAATTTCTTGCTCAGATAGTAAATGGCAAACTATTTCCTTTTTGTTTCGTCTTGTTGGCCAAGTACACATCCCATCAAGTCTTCCAAGACTGTTAAATAGATGATTAGTGGTCTTCCTTCCATTGGAGGTGATAGATCGGTGGGTTCAACAGGTATTCCTTGATACTGTCGAAGGTGGTTTGGCAATCTTCTGTCCAAACGCAGTCCTGATTCTTTTTGAGTAACTTGAAGATTGGCGAACATGTTGCGGTCATGAGGAATATAAATCTGGAAATGTAATTCAAACGTCCCAGGAATCCCCTGACTTGTTTTTCAGTCTTTGGAGAAGGAATTTCTTGAATGGCCTTGACCTTGTCAGGATCAACCTCAATCCCTTTCTGGCTGACGATGAACCCTAAAAGTTTCCCTGAACGGACACCGAATGTGCACTTATTGGGATTCAAGCGGAGTTTGTATTTTCTCAGCCGCTCGAATAATTTCGACAGGTGGGTCACATGCTCCTCTTCTGTCTTAGATTTGGCAATCATATCATCGACATATACCTCGATTTCCTTGTGTATCATGTCATGAAACAGAGTAGTCATGGCCCTTTGATAGGTTGCCCCGACATTCTTCAAACCGAACGAAATTACCTTGTAACAAAAAGTACCCCATGGGGTGATGAAGGAAGTTTTCTCCATATCTTTCAGTGCCATTTTGATTTGGTTATAGCCCAAGAATCCATCCATGAAGGAGAAGACCTTGAAGTTTGCTGTACTGTCTACCAGCATGTCAATGTGTGGTAAAGGAAAGTCGTCCTTTGGACTAGCCTTGTTTAGATCTCTGTAATCCACACACATTATGACCTTTCCGTCCTTTTTCGAAACTGGTAATATGTTGGATAACCATTGAGGATACTCTGATGTGGCGAGGAAACCTACGTCAATCTGTTTCTGTGCTTCCTCTTTGATTTTGATGGCCATGTCTGGATGAGTTCGTCTCAACCTCTGTTTTACTGGCGGACATTCTGATCGTAATGGTAAATGAAGTTCCACGATGCTGGTATCCAACCCTGGCATGTCCTGATAGGACCAAGCAAATACATCGGGAAATTCTTTGAGAAGCTTTGTCAAACTCTCTTTGGCAGTTGGACTGAGTAGTGCCCCAATCCTGACCTCTTTTCTCTCTTCCTCTAAGCCCAAGTTGACCGTTTCTAACGGCTCTTTGTGAGGTTTAATGGACCTTTCCTCTTGTCTGAGTAATCGGGAGATCTCTTCTGGAATTTCTTCGTCCTCTTCTTCTTCAGCCCCAAATACAGGGAATTCAATGTTGGGAGAAGGCATCAGATCGTATGTTTCAATGGGGTTTAAAACAAGCAATCTGCATGACATGATGATTTGTGTTTAGAAGAGATAGAGAGAAATGCAAGAGTGTGTGCAGTTTATTTTTGAAAAAATGCTTATTTTTATTATTTGTTGTTTTTTAGGATTACCATTTTCTGAAAACGCGAAAAGAGAAAACAGCAATAAATGTGGAAATTACAGAATGCCGTTATTTATTTATGATTTTGTCGATTCTTGAAACTACAGCCCTATAAAACAAAACTCTGTCGCTTTGGGCAAAGCGGAAAGGGACATTTACAGAAAGTGAGCCCTATCAAAACATCCATTTCACCTGGGCAGGGTGAAAGGTTAAAACAAAGATGGCAATTACTTTGACTTATGAACGATCTTCGGAACATCGACTGCAACCCATTGGCGGTGAACTCCTCGGTGAATCACAAAGTCTGGTACCTTCCTTGATTTGTCTTCAGAAATAGTGCTGATTTCTGGCGGAGCCGGATCATTGGAATCTGTCTCCCAGGCAGAGTTGTCGTAGGAGGATTCCTCAGTTGTATTTTGCATAGTATTTATGCTCTCAGGAAAATCTCCCCATCCAGTTGGCTGAATGTCTTCGAGCCTGATTCGAGAGCTTTCAGGAGCAGTATACCTGACCATAAAGTCGAATTTTCCACTTGGTTGTCCCAGGGTATCCCACACTTCTTTGGAACTGGAGGAGTCATCTCTCTCGATGACGTTGACCTCGGGAAAAGCATAGTTGATGAATTCTAGTCCTACAAATTTTGCAAATTCATCGTCGTGTTTGACACTTTCTGAATGACCTGAGTGTTGATCCCATGACATGGTGGGGACGCAGGTATTTTTTTCGATGATGGTCAGCTGATAAGCATCGTTGGGTTAATTCTCTTGCCTTGAGTCTCCTGGGTATGGCTACCACATAGGTAGGCCATCCATTGTGCCATAATAGTCGTGGTCAAAGTTGTATTTCATCGGAGTGTCTTCCTCCAATGAGTTTGGTGGGGCACGACATCCTTCTGGATCACAATCTCTGTATATCATTTTGACGTCTGACCCTGGTATAAATCTCAAACTCTGTGCGGGATAGAAAAATGGCGTAGGCACCTCTTCCTGAGAAATATAATCGTCCTTGTTAAGATAGGACTTCCATTCCTCATCTGTGTCGAAGGAATCATCCTCATTGATGGTATGTACTTCTTGAGACACTAGGTGAAGGAAACCTCCACTATGGAAGAAGTTTTGACGGGGATGAAGACTCTCATCGTTAGCGGCAGTCTGCGTACAGGTTGCAGGAAAACCAAGACCCTTCTTTGTTTTATTGTCAGTAGGAATGACAAGTTGTCCCCATCCTTTTACGTTGTTACTTTTTATCACTTCGAGAGCATCTTTGTATGGGGAAATCGATGTTCCTTTTTCTGACTGATTCTCATTGTTCACCGAAAGTGCTTGGAATTTAGTTCCAATAACCTCCTCGGGCTCTACACAAGTAGATAATGAAAGGTTACTCACGATCAAGTCTTGTTCTCCACAGACCGTGACGAGTTGATCGTTCTTGACGAACTTCAGTTTCTGGTGCAGTGTCGAAGTGACTGCCCCAGCCTGGTGTATCCAAGGTCTTCCTAATAAGCAACTGTATGTTTCCCGGATGTCCATGACCTTGAAAGTGACTTGGAAAGTGTGAGGACCAATAATTATGGGAAGGTCGACTTCACCGATAACTGTTTTTCTGGATCCGTCAAATGCTTTGATGACAACCTCGCTGCCCCTCATCAGAGATCCTTTGAATGATAGCCGAATTAGAGTGGACTTCGGTATAACGTTGAGAGCCGATCTAGTGTCTACCAGTATGCTGGCTAAAGCATCGTCCTGGCAGTTGACTGTGATATTGAGTGCCATGTTGTGACCTTTGCCTTCTTCTGGCAATTACTCGTCACTGAACCCAAAGTTATTGCAGGAATTGATATTAGAGATAATGCTGTCAAATTGTCGTATTGACACATCCTGTTCCACAAAGGCCTGCTCTAAGACTTTCAGTAGAGCCTCTCTATGGGCTTCAGAACTGAGTAAAAGAGATAACACATAGATCTTTGAAGGAGTTTGTAACAGCTGATCAACAATGTTGTATTCGCTCCTTTGTATGAGCTTCAGCATCTCATCATCGTTCTTTGATAGGTCAGGATCACTTGATTGACCGACTGGTGGATTGGGAACTTCTGTTAGAGGTTCCTTTTCTTTGCTGGGTTCTCCAACTCCACTGTTAAAGATTTGACCACTCCGTGTTACTCGACTGATGTCTGCAATGTTCACGACGGAGGGTAATGGAATTTCCTTTCCATTCTCGATTATTGTCGCACCGTATCTGTAAGGGATCGCCTTAGTTGATTCATACGGCACTGGTCCCGGTAGATATATAACTACAGGAGCCTTCTGATTTTTCTGACTGTTGTAAGTAACTTCAATCACTTCCCGATTAGGAACCTTCGATTATTCAAGTAGAGGGATGATGGTACAAACATCTTTGGTCCTTTCGTGATCATAGATTACGACAACGTCCTTAATCTGATCAGCTAAATAGTCTGGCATCCAGTTGATTAATCCAGAACTTGGACACAGTTGAATCTCCTTGCGGTCCAACTGACTTTGAAGGGCTGCTCGCACGAGGTAACATCCTTGATTATTTTTCGAGCAGACTCTACAGCTTTCGTAGTTATGTGGTGGCACCTGGCCACGTACGCTTTGAATGCAGTGTAACCTCACTAGATCTGTTTCCATAGATCGGACATCCTGACTTTGGTGTCTAATAGGGTTCCCATTAACCACACTGATTTGTTGCGTGTCTTCATCCATATAGATCGGAAGCCACCAGTGGTTTAACAAGTGTTGCAAAGTTCTTTGAACGAGAGCGCACCCTTGGTTACTTTCACAACACATTGTACAGTTCCGATACTCATGCGAAGTCAGAAAACCGAGCTTGACTTGCTTAGCGTGTAATTCTACCAAGCTGGTATTCATCAAGCGAATATCGAAGATTTGAATCATGTTGATCTGATAGGGAATTTTATCATGGTAGTCTTGGATCCACCCAAGATCCATCTGACGCTGGAGGGCCTCTTGTACAAAAGAGCATCCCTGTTCGTTTATCGAGCAAGTCAGATAGGAATTGTAATCATGCTGTGGCAGATTATGATACTGGCTTTGCCTTGAGTGCATTGCCACCACGTTGAGATTCATTGCACGTATGTTGTGGTTCTGAATGATGTTGGAACTCGTATAAGTCAGGTTAACTCCACGAATTCGATGCTCTTGGATCCATCCGAGATCTAATTGTTCCTATAGAGCTGATTGCACCACAAAACATCCCTGATTGTCTTTAGAGCAGATATCACACTGGTGATAGTTATGAGGTGGCACATGGCGGTATCTACTCTGTCTACAATGCATCTTGACCAAGTTGGCCCTCAATAAGAGTACATCGTGAACTTGATAGTTGTTGTTAGACTCTTCTTCTACAATGCATCTTGACCAAGTTGGCCCTCAATAAGAGTACCTTTGTTGATATTGTTGTTGATTTGGTTGGCTCTGAGCAACCTGAGGATGATACGTAGGAACAGGCGCGGAGTTGATAGCAGGAGTTACAAATGCTTTGAACACTCTCAAATGATCCCTTGGAAGCTATTAGGATGATTGGAATCAGCTGGAAACCTCAGGAATGGAAACTGGCCATTTCTTGTAAAAGGGGAAAAAGTGGCCAAAATAGAAACTCTCTCAAATGATGTTCCAGATGTGTGGAACCATTTGGGATAGTTCAAGGATGATATTTGGAGTGTGTTTGAGGTTTTATCTGGTTTTAAAAGTGACTGAATCAAGACATGGCTTGAAAAGTGCAAAAAAAGTCCAATTTTGAGGTTTTGAGAGGGGACTTTGTGATTTTGGTGTTACAGGTCACTTGTGAGAGTTTTGAAATCTTAGATATGACATATTGGATGTGTTTGGATCATGAGCTGTGATGGAAATACTCTCTAACTCAAAAACTCAGAGTTACCTTGCTAAAGAAGGTTTTTTTGCCTAGAGAAAAAGATTTTGAGGAAAGCAAGTGTTGTAGTGCTTTGGTGCACTCAAACTGAGCACAAATGAGCTCTATTTATAGTAGAGCAAGTTTGTTTTGGCTGCAATTGTGAATGGCAACTGCAGTATAGGTTTGGCCAATGTTGATCAATGGGAATCCAAGTCTCCTCTAGCCATTGACTAGAGGTTAGAGCACAGGCTGTTGGTTCCCTAGTTATTGGATAAGTCTTGACTGAATTCAGTTGGAAGAGGCTCAGTCCATGCCACCTTGGTGCATCTATTAAATGATCCAAACCAAAATTGGAGTCTTGTCCCTCTTTTAGGCATTTCTAGGTTTGGCATGTTACTTTTGGTTCCAAGGACTTTGAAGGCTGATGGATCAGTGTTTGTCCATCCTTGGTCTCCCCCTGAGGTGTTCAGATGGATAAACTTGTTTGTTATTTGCAAAATTTTCTCAAATCGAGCAAAATGCACAAATCTGCCTTGCCATGACAGTTTGCAGCAAGGCATATTGGCATGGTCATATCTCATGGCTCAAATGGAATTTGATGGGGTTCTTGGCCATTTTGGAAAGCCCTCATATGATAAAACATATGTGTGATCATAGTTTGTTTTGATACTTTTTGGATCCAAGTGAAAAATACCCCTACATTTTGGAAAAAGTGAAACAGATTCTGACTTAGTGAAAATTTCACTAAGTGTTGGAAAAAGTGACATTTCATGTTTTCAGCCATTTTGATCATTTCATAGCTTAAAATCCATGAGGAATTGGAATGAGTGACAGTTGAAGCTTTTGTAGAGGGCCATGAGAGCTATAAATCCAGCTTTGGATGGGGAAAAATGGCCTTGTTATTTAGGAGATATGATCCTCCAAAATTGGTTCCCTAGCCACTTTGTTTCACAACTTAGAAAATTGGCTAAAATACAGTTTTAGTCCCCCTGTTTTTCAAAATTCACAGTTTTGGTCCCCCTGTTTTTTTTTTCAACAGTTTTGGTCCCCCACCCCAATTTTGGCCAAAAAAAGTGATAAACAGTAACTTGTCCGTACATGAACAGTACACGTCCGTACATGAACAGTACACGTCCGTACATGAACAGTGAGGGGTGGGGACCAAAACTGTTAAAAAAAAAAACAGGGGGACCAAAACTGTGAATTTTAAAAAACAGGGGGACCAAAACTGTATTTTAGCCTAGAAAATTTCTAAGTTTTTATGGTTACCCCTTTTACAAGTTATCCCACTTTTCTTGATTTTCTTGATGAATGATGATTCCCATCACACATTAACATCATTTTAGGGTCAAAGAACCATAATTGTGAAAAATCTCAAAAAGTCAAAGTTGACTTTTGTGCACAGTTGACTTTTTATCAGATGAATTCTAAACTGTGCGATCCTCTATGAAATCAAGTCCTTGACCTAAATCAAACTTGATGGATTGATTTCATAGGTGTTATAGGGTGTATTGAAGCATGTGTCAAGGTTTGGGAGCATGTCATGGTCAAAAGTCAAAGGCACAGTTGACTTTTTCTACGAAACCCTAACTGTGGTTCTGATGAACTTGAAACTTGTCGATCAAGCTTCTTGGATCAATCCATTGTTGAAAATGGAACAATGTAGTGTATTAGGGACCCTCAAATCATCTCTTGAGGTCTTGGCTCATGTTTTGTCCCAAAAGTCAACTTAGGGGTGAATTAGGTCAAGAAACCCTAATTCCTGATTTTTTTTATGAATGCATCCCCTGAGGCAAAATTGACTTGATGATTGGGTTCATGATGTCCCTTGGAGCATCTTAGGTTGTGCTTTCAAGCCTTTGGCTCATGCCTAGAGGAAAATTTCCATCTGGAGGCCCCAGTCGACCAAAACCCTAATTTGGTGACACTGGCGATCTTGGGGTTTAATCCACTTGGAATGTTGCAACTTGGTGCTTGATTCTTGAGGTGGGAGTCCTATTGATCCATTATGGATATTTGAGAGGTTTAGACAAGTTGAATATCATGTTATTCCTTGATTGATCCTTTATCTAAGAGCTCTGAGAGGGTTTGAAACCCTAAGTTTGATTGTAGTGTATGGTCACCCATCTTTGGGGAGACTAATGAGGTATGATGGTTCATCCATATTGTGATGATGATTTGCACAATGATGGGAAATCTTAGTGGTCAAAATTAGGGGTATGACGCAAACCAATCACACACACACACCTCATAAACATCATATAGAAGTGATCCAAACACTTCAACCACAACTGGAACACTGATTTCTCATAATCATCGGCCAATTGCTCAAGGTTTTAACCAAGTTGCAGTTGAGATGCCATGAAGTGATCCAACCATTTCCAATCAAGTCCAGGCATTCAAACACACTCCATATGGTGTAGGGAAGCTGTTCAGAGCATCACAACTCATCTGTAACACCTCCAACTCAAAAATCACTTTGCTCTTGCTGTCACGATCTTCAAGTAAGCCTAAACTCTGTCATCTATTAATCTATGCATATTTCCTCACACAGTACTTTGGCTGAATGTTCATAATCATGTATAGAATGTTTCCCCTCAATTAATTGATTGGGTTGAATCGTGTATCAAAATTCTCAGCCTACATGCAAATTTTAGGGTTCTTGAGGTTTTGTCTTGATTTCTTATTCCATGCTTAAAATAAATGAAATTAAAGACCACAGACATGATCGTGAGGTGAAAACGAGTAGATTAATATGTGGATTATGTGATTTCAACAAGTATTCAGTGAGATTGGTGAGAAAATGCAAATCTGTAGAAACAGAGGGGTGGCGCGTGTTCTTGGTGTGTTCTTGGCGCCATTTTTTGAATATTTGAATATTTGAAATTTTTTATTTTGTTTAATTGATTCAAAAATTAATTTCTCTCTGAGTTTTAATGATTTTGAGTTGATTCTTTTTTTAATAATTCACAAAAATGTTAAAATATTTTATTTTGCCAAAAATTCCCAAAAATATTATTTATTTCATATACTTGATATTTTTGCAAAGAATTAATCTTTTATTTTTTCTAACATTCAAAATATTTTTTCCTCCTTGATTTTCCAAATTTAATTAGTTTCCAATCATTTTGTCGATATAAACATGATTTTTCAAACATTAATCCAAGATCACAACTTGTTTTTGACAATGTACCACCCCAATTTAAATTATTTGATCGTCGTGTTATTTTGCCGTTGTTGGCCTGGTCAAGGGTGTGTGTGGTTGAGCGCGTAGGCGTGTGGTCCTTAGTGGGACGGGTAGATTAGAGGTGTCGGAAGTAATTCTTGGAGTATAGGTAGTAATAGTAATATATTTTATTATTATTATTATTGCAATTTTTAGTATTGTCATGGTTACTAATATTAGTATGACTATTTTTCTTATTAATATTATTATCCTAAGTATCAAATATTATTAATATTATTTTTATTACTATTTTTAATAATTAAAAGTCAGATTTAATTAAATGAATAATGGGCTAGTGGAGAAAAATAAGGATAGTTTAGTCATTAAGAAGAAATTAGTAAGGATTAGTGAGGAGGGTTAGTCATAATCAGTTTTCACAAAAAGAAGGGCTAGAGAGAGGAAGAACAAGGAAGAACTAGGGCTTTGAAGAACCAATTTTCGCAGGAATTTTCTGAGCAAATTCGAGGTAAGGGGGGAGAATGGGTTTAATATTGGTGATATGATCATGAGAGGGTAGATGGGAGACCTTAACCCAGTAGGGATTCGTATGAATATATGATGTTTTATGAATCGGATGTGCATAATTGAGTCTATGATGAAAATTGTGTAAATCGAATCGTTTCGTTTCTAAATTGTGTGATATCTTGATGTTGTTGTTGATGTATGAATGTATATGTTGCAGATCTGGTTTTGTTGCAGGTTAGGACAACGAATTTAGATATAGAAAATACCCAATTGATTAGTAATGATAGGTGAAAGAGGTAAGTTGGAAAATAGGACCTAAAACTGATGTAGAAACAATTTTAGGACTGATATGGTGTGTGGAAGAGAGATCAAAGTGGAAGAATTCGGACTGATATGAAAAATGGGGATTTTTCACAGTCTCTGCCCATACGCGTAACAGGGAAGGCGTTACGCGTATGGCTTTGTGTTCCAGAGGGAAATACGCGTAACAGGAAGGTTGTTACGCGTATGGCTAAGCATTACGAGGCGTATACGCGTATGGAGCTCACTTGTGACACGGCCCTCTACCCTTACGCGTAATGGTACGCGTAATCTGGCTGTTGTACCCCAAATTTTACCCTTAGATCCATTGATCTCTTGCATGTCATTTTAGGTCAATCATGTTGCATAGCTAACCCTTTTATCAGGTTTTTGTTTGTGTTTGTTTCTTTTTTTATCAGGTGCTATCTTAAGGAGATTCAAGAGGTGATTAATTAAGATTTTTGGATGGAGCATTGAATCAAGCAAGTCTCTAAGAGATTGTCTCCATAACCCTAACCATGATCCTCTCCATAACCAAATTTCTACCCACCTTATCTACCCTCAATTGTCACCTTCAATTCCAAACCTATTTCAATAGCCCTTCATTTAACCAATTTTATCCAATTTGTCAATTTTAATTCTCCTAAACCATATCTATAACCCTAATCAATTGCCAAATCCACCATTATTATTTTGTTTTCCTAATCTTTCATTTTTCTTTTATAACAAGAGATAAAAAAACCAATTCTAATTTTATTCATAAGCCCACATGATTGGCCCAACGTACAAAATGTATTGCAACTCGATTGGATTTAAATTTCTTAACCAAGAACCAATGGTAATTAAGCAAATTGTTTTGACTTTTCAACTTTGATAACCAACCAATGGGAGAACGACACGTGGCATATAAGAAACCAAAATCAACCAAAATGTTTTTCTTCTTCTTTGGTCGTATTCGCAAGCTTCAGAATGGAAGAGAGAAATTCAAAGGAAACAAGTGAATCAATTCATCAAAATTGTTTCAACCACAATCATTGGCGCGCTATTTGCTCAATTTGAATTCTCCAAGACCATTCCCGTTTCAGCTTTCAAGGTTTGGCTCAATAAAAGTGGTTCTGAGGATTTTCCAGTTTCCGCATTCAATCTGTCCTCGTCTGCGAACCTCTTCACGCCATCCCCAGCCTTTGCCTCATTTGATACCCCTCCCAATGAAATCAAGTGAAGAGCTCTGAAGTAATACATAAAGTGGTGAATTGACCCTGCAATTCTGAGATTGTGCACAACATGAACAACGTAATTGTCTCCAAGATATGAACCAACATTTGAACTTCAAAAAGAGACGTTGTGACTCTAACTTCTACTCAGCACTCCACATGTTTGATGTTTGTACTCACTCAACCCTTGGGTTCAGCCTATAAAAAGGACTCGCTTCTACACATCTACACACCAAAAATTTTCACAAAACACTAAAAAATCCTCTGAAGTTCCACAAGTTTCGAGCAAACAAGTTGAAAGTTGGCTTTGGAGTTGCTTTGGAAGGGAAAGCAGTCATCACACTTGAAGACAGTGGACATTACTCCACTTGGTATTGTATTCTTATCCTTTTGTTAATAATGCTCATTTGATATTATCATTGCCATAAGCATTTCATTGTTCTTTACATGCGTATCAGGTCGATATATGCTTGAATATATTGTTTGTATGCTCATGACTTGAGTTCATAAGATAAGATGATGTCTTTTGATATGATACACATGAATGTTTTTTGTGATAAGTTATACTACCTCTGTTTTGTCCATTAAATGGCTGTAACTATAAGCTCTCATTGTGGTTTTATATTGACAAGATTGATGCTTGGTTTTGTTGACCTACTTAGATGTTGTATGTACTTAAATGTGATGTTGACACAAGAGACTTGTGAACCTATGTTTCTCTTTGTAGTTCTGACGTGCTCTTAAGTTGTAGAATGTCTGAGCTTAGCTATCTTTATTGTTGATTTAATGATTGTTTGGTGTTGTCAAGTTGTTCTTGCTAAAATAACACTAATTCCTTTTTCTGATATCATCAATATATGACCATTTGGTGTACTCAGTCTTTGGTTTTAAGCCTTGTCATTGTGGATGTTTGCAATTTTAAGGTTGATAGTTTTGTACACATTTGTATGCACCACTGCCTTTGCTTGTTGATGATTGACCTTGTATTTGAGTTTTGGTTGTTTAAACTGTTAGTATCTTACAAGTTATTGCTTAATGTTGCACCTCTTTGGACTGATTTTTGATTTAGTGGATGTTTAAGGTTTATGATTAGGAATGTGGAGTTTAAGATGAAAGATGTGTTGTTGATGATCATATGCCTCTCTTGTTCTATGACTTATGCTTTTCCATCTTGTACATGAAAAACCTTTGTGCTGAAATGTTAATCTCAGAAGTTATGCTTTGGTGATATCATGATTTGTTCTCTATGTTAATATTGTGCTCTTGATATGTGCTGAAAGGTTTTTAACATATTTCTAAGTTATACTTTTATGATATCATGATCTTGTTCTTTATGTCAACGTTATTTTCATGATATGTTTTAGCCTTGATATGTTTTAGTTTATGGATGCTTGTTACCTCTATGCGCCTTTAACATTTACTAAACCACCTAGAACCTAATCCTTATATGCGTGACAGTATGTTTGCTTGATGTTGCCTAACTTGGTTTCCACCAAGTCCCATGCCTTTGTCTATGTTAAAGTGATACTTTTGATTGAATTTGAATGTGGCAACTATGTTGTTTTGTAACATGCCCTACTCTTGAACACATGTGAGAATTTTGACCATCATGATGTTTGGGTATTTATCACTGTAAACATGACAGATTTTAAGCTTGTATCAACATGATAATGTAGTTTCTTGAGTATCTGTTGTTCATGCCTAAGCTGCTCCTTGATTTAGATGACATTATGTGTACAACTGTGTTTAGACTCTTGCTTCATGACAGTACCATGTTCCTAAGATGCTATGAGCCTAAGTGAGCTTGTCTTGATATTGTATTTGACTTGGCCTGCCTTTAATCTTGATACATGAACCATTCCTATGCTTGCTATTATTGAGAGCATCTTTCCTTGACACTATGTGACTATATGTTTGAGTGGTTTTCCTTGATAAGCATTTAAGTTGTATTGAGCCATCTCATTTGTCTTTGTATATGGAACTGTAATCAGATCATGCTGAATTTTTGTGATATACATTGTTGTTTAGTATGTGGGTGTATGTACCAAGCTGCCAGTAGGGTTTTAGTCTCCATTTCATTGACTGCCTATGTTTGAGTTTGCTAACTCACCTTGCTCTTACATTGATCTGTTAGTTTACATTAAACTGATGTATAGTCCATGCTTGAATGTTTTGGATTCCATGATCTATGTGTGGTGTATCAGCTGTATCCTTGCATAAATTCCACTTGAATGTGTTGTATGTTTGCTCACTGCTTTGTAATGTCATGATTAAGCATGCTACTGACTACTTGTGTTGTTGATGTTATCACCATTCTACTTGTTCCTTGTTTAATCATAGAATTTGTCATTAACAGTAAGGAATCTATAATTATCTTGATCTGATCTATCTTTGTTTTAACCACTCATTATGACACATTTGAGATGCTATTTGGACTTTGAACAATGTCTTTTGAACTGGTTGCATCATGCCCTAGCATGTCATTTGTTTTCTTGCATTTTAAACTTGTAATCTTGTTAATCGTATGGTTTGAACCCTAAGCAACTCTGCTACCCTACTTTGAACATGATTAAGTCTTGATATTATTTTGACATACATGAACTGAACTTAATTGCCATTTGGAACTGTGAACTACATGTTTGTTTGTTAGATATTTTATTGAACCTCCTTTAACATGCTGCTGCTATGGCCATGATAGTTTTCATTGCTTTGTACATTCAAGTGATTGTTGTTAGTTGATGACCAATTTGTATGATTAAATACTTACTTGACATTTGATATGTGTAGCATTTCTTGATCTTGAATGAGTAATCATGTCTTTGTTTATATGACTAATGTTGGATAGCATAGTATGGAAGACTGTAAATCATGAGCAGTATGCGTGTTCGGTAGGTTTGTGGTTGATTTGGAATATGCGCGCCTGAACATGTTATGTATTTATTGAAGCAAATATAATACCGGATGTAACAACCACCCTAGTGGCAAGCACACACTATCACGCCTTACCACCTTTAGGACTGGGGTTCGAATCCCCCTCACCCCAGTCCTTTTGTTTTTTTTTTCCTGATTTTCGCCCTATTTCATATATATATATATATATGTGTGTGTGTGTGTGTGTTTCCATTATGTATCAACGTGCGCGCCTTGGCCTGATGGAATGAGTTTTACACTGCAAGCAAGAAGACCTGGGTTCAATCCCTAGGTGTACCACTTCCTTATCTTTTTTAGCACTTGGTTATATTATTTATTTTATAGTTTATATCTCAATTTAAAAAACCCCATAACTTGTTCATTTTACATCTTTTTCTCTCCATTCTTTTTGCTATATTCTTCTAATTGAATTTACTTTCTAAATATAAAAAGAAATTAGTAAAAATATTTAATCTTGAGACCTTTTATTCATGATAAGGTTAAGAATATTTATTAGGGTTTTTATTGCACTTCCTTATTCATCTTGCCATGTTAATTCTATTTATCATGTTTGATCTTTGTCCAACATGTATGATTCTAACTTTGCATTGACATCATAATTTTGTTTCATCTCATATCTTATTCATGTCTTTTACATCATCATATTTGAATTATAACTTGTTATCTTTTAGTAATTTTACAACTGTTATCTTTCCCCCCATTCCAAAGGGAGACCTTCTTAAATTGACTCATGAAGTCACTAAACAACCACCCTACCTTATCCTTTTAGGTTTACCCTTATTTATTGGCCTCATGAGAGCCAATGAAATCATAACTTAGAAGTAGGTTAGAGTTTCTGAACTCTATGTGATTCTCATCATCATGAGAACTCACTATTTCCCCCTATAACTTAGACTTAGAGAGTTATCGTGAACTCTAAAATGAGCTCATACTCATTTCCCTTTGGAACTTTGGTCAGAGTCAATGGTTCCTATCCTTCACCCTTAGATCGGTGAACTACGGATACTCTGATTCCACTCCCGTAAGGATACGTAGGCGCAAACTGCGATGCTTTGTCGAGTATACTTAGATACTAACCCCTAGGGTTTCAACCTTTAGTATAGCACCCTTAGCAAGCGAGTAAGATATAACAAGTTAAAACAAGAGGTTCCCGTAGAGTACTACAGATGTTTTGGATGCTAATACCTTCCCTAGGCGTAACCAACCCTCGAACCTTAGATCTCCCCCCTTTAGGTTTTTCTCGATCTTGAACCTTCCCTTTGGATAAATCAAAGTCGGCTGTGAATTCAAAGATGTGTGATGCAAGTTAATTAATAGCTTGTTATCCGATTCTCACTGCAACACTGGACTTACGCGTATGAGAGGGAGTACGCGTATTTGGATCTGAGAGTTGAATTTCTAAGAGAATGAACGTCTCTGCCCATACGCGTAATAGGTAGGGCAATACGCGTATGGCAGGGTGGGAGGAGAGGCATTACGCGTATGATACGCAACTGGATGGGCGAGCGAGCTGGGCAATACGCGTACGGCTCAAGGCAATACGTGTATGACCAGCGAGAGTGCAGAATTCTGTTGTTCTACGATTTCTTTCCCGATTTCTCCTTTGATGCAGTTCTTTTGGGTTTGAGAGGTTGAGGTAGATATCAGAACTAGTAGAAACTAGGAATGGTGGTAAGAATAATTAAAAATGGAATATAGGTGAATTAATTAGATATTTAACTAATTGACGCCAAGTGAGGGATGCTCAGTGGTGGGGTGTATTGTGGTGAATGAATGTCTCATGTGTGATCAGGAGGATCGTGGGAATGTGTAATGTTTATATTATACAGGTGTGTTGCATGCACATTTATTGTCATGCATTCATGGTGTGTCGGTGGGGATGAATCATTGCTCAGGAGGAGTGTATGTGATTCATCCGAACTCCAATGTGGAGTATGGTGGAGTTAGGTCATTGCCAAGTAGGGGTGTATGTGATCTATCCGGATTCTATTATGAATCGGGTTCGATTGAATGAACCATGGTGTATTGGTACCACATGCATTGTGTCGGTTGTCGAGTCACATTGTATCATTATGTGTTTATTGAGTTATAATTGTAAGTGACAAGTGTGTCGTGATTGTGTTTTGACTGTGTGTGATTTCTACCCTTAACATGTATTATACACCATTAATTATTGAATGTAATTCTCACCCCTTTGTTGTTTGTTGCGTCTGTGCTTCTTCGGAAGTACAGATATTCCAGGTACTTGAGTGTGCATGGAGTGTATGTTGCTTGATCGAGTCTTAGGAGTCGCTCTGATACGTAACACGGGATTTTGGGAGTTTTTCGTCATTTGTTATTATTTATTGTTTTGTTACGTATCATTCTTTATTTGAAAATATGGTGGACCACGATTTATGTGGATTTTTGGTGTTGTTGGCAAATTGCCGTGATTTGAATAAAACATTTATTTCCGCTGTTTTACTTCATTAATGAAAATGATTTTTGTTGTTGGTTTTAATGATGTGACATCCTACAATTTGTTGTAAACTCTGATTATTTTCGTAATATTTATATATTTTGTAAAATTGGGAAAGTGGGGTGTTACAATTGGTATCAGAGCAGGTCGGTCCGTCCGGCCAGGTGTTGTAGTAGAGTGTGTCCTTAGAATAGGAGTAAGTTGTGTGTTCTGACCATATGTTGATTGTTGAACAGTATGGCAGGAAGGAATGATGCTGCTTTTGCTGCTGCTATGCAAGCTATGGCACAAGCGGTAGAGAACACCAATCAGGCTGGGGGTGTGCAGTTTCGCGACTTAGCACAGTTCCAGAGCAATAAGCCGCCTACTTCTGAAGGAGGTATTCTGGATCCTGAGGCTTCACAGAAATGGCTGAAGGCAATTGAGAAGATCTTCAGGACCATGGGATGCAGTGATGCTCAGAAAGTACAGTTTGGTACTTATATGCTGGAAGGAGAGGCTGAAGTTTGGTGGGACAATAGTCGTTAGAGGTTGGAAGTTGCGGGTACTGAGATTAATTGGACAAGGTTTACGCTGAGTTTCTGGAAAAGAACTTTCCGGAAGATATTCGTAGTGCCAAGGAGATTGACTTCTTGGAACTGAAACAGGGTACCATGACCGTTGCTGAATATGTCGCTCGGTTTAAAGAGTTGGTGCAGTATTGTACTCATTACAATACGGAAGAAGCTATGAATTCGAAATGCTTGAAGTTTGAGAATGGGCTGCGTCCCGAGATCAAACAGGGCATTACTTGTCTGAAGATAAGGAATTATCTAGAATTGGTTAGCAGAAGCAAGATTTATGATAATGACAACAGGGTCCGGATTGCTCACTATAAGGCTGTGAGTGACCGGAAGCGTAAGCAGAGTTTTGGGGGTACTCCTTACAGTGCTCCAGCTGATAAGGGAAAATAGAAAGCTGCTGTAGGAAAGAAACCAAAAGAGGGAGGAGTGGTTCCTGATACTCTCAAGTGTTTCCGATGAGGTGGCGTGGGTCACCGTGCTAATAATTGTCTGAATGAGGTGAAGAAGTGTTTCAAGTGTGGGCGACCAGGTCTTGTTATAGCAGATTGTAAGGCCACTATGCCTACCTGTTATAACTGTGGAGAAAAGGTTCATATCAACACTCACTGTGAGAAGCCAAAGAAATATCAGGCCAGTGGAAAAGTGTTTGCCTTGGTGAGAGCCCAATCCACCAATGAAGAGCGTTCCGTCAAAGGTACTTATTTTATTAATGATATTCCTTTGACTGCTATCATTGACACGGGTGCAACCCACTCGTTCATTTCTGTTGATTGTGTGAAGAGATTAGGAATTGTGCCGTCTACTCTAGATCAGAGGATGACGGTTGAAACTCCATCTATTGGTTCTGTAGTTACTTCCTTAGTGTGTTTGAAGTGTCCGTTGACTATGTTTGGTAGGGATTTCAGAGTGGACTTGATTTTTTTTGCCAGTCGGTAATCTCGATGTTATTTTGGGGATGAACTGGTTGGAGTTCAATCGAGTCTACATTGATTGCTTTAGGAAGACGTTACTGTTTCTTACTCCTGAAGAGGAAGCATTAGCGGATTCTTTGTCTAGCAAAGAGTTGAGGACGTTGTTGGATGATGAAGCTAAGATGTTTGCAGTGTTTGCCTAGTTATCTGTGGAAAGCAAGACTTCAGTTAATGAGTTACCGGTGGTGAGTGAATTTCCTGAAGTGTTTCCAGATGATATTACAGAATTGCCTCCGAAGAGGGAAGTTGAATTTACTATTGATCTTGTTCCTGGTACCAGACCTATATCTGTGGCACTGTACAGGATGTCTGCATCAGAATTGGCAGAGTTGAAATCTCAGATTGGAGAATTACTTGATAAGAAGTTTATTAGACCGAGTGTGTCGCCATGGGGAGCTCCAGTGTTGTTGGTGAAGAAGAATGATGGTAGTATGCGTCTGTGCATTGATTACCGTCACTTGAATAAAGTGGCCATTAAAAATAAGTATCCATTTCCGAGGATTGATGACTTAATGGATCAGCTTGTGGGAGCTCGTGTTTTTAGCAAAATTGATTTGAGGTCGGGTTACCATCAGATTAGAGTAAAGGAAGATGATATTCAGAAGACTGCGTTCAGAACTCGCTATGGACATTACGAATATGCAGTGATGCCTTTCGGAGTGTCTAATGCGTCGGGTGTGTTTATGGAATATATGAATCGTATCTTTCATTCTTATCTGGATCAGTTTATTGTGGTATTCATTGATGACATACTGATTTATTCTAAGTCTGACGAGGATAACGCAGAACATTTGAGGACTGCATTGCAGGTGTTAAAAGATAATAAATTGTTTGCAAAGTTCTCAAAATGTGAATTCTGGTTGAAGACTTTCAGTTTCTTGGGTCATGTTATTTCTAGTGATGGTATAGCGGTGGATCCATCTAAAGTAAGTGCGGTACTTCAGTGGGAGCCACCGAAGACAGCGATAGAGATCAGAAGTTTCTTGGGTTTGGCAGGTTATTACCGAAGGTTTATTGAAGGGTTTTCTAATTTGGCATTACCATTGACTCAGTTAACTAGAAAGAACCAAGTTTTTGTTTGGGATGCGGCTTGTGAGGAAAGTTTTGAAGAGTTGAAAAAGAAATTGACTATGGCACCAGTATTAATTCTACCAAGTCTAACTGAACCTTTTGTGGTGTATTGTGATGCGTCTAAGATGGGATTAGGCGGAGTATTGATGCAAGATAGCAAGGTGGTGGCATATGCTTCGCGGCAGTTGAGGGTACATGAGAGGAATTATCCTACTCATGACCTTGAATTAGCTGCAGTGGTTTTTGTACTAAAAATTTGGAGAAATTATTTGTATGGATCGAGATTTGAAGTATTCAGTGATTAAAAAAGTCTGAAGTATTTGTTCGATCAGAAGGAATTGAACATGAGGCAGAGGAGATGGCTAGAGTTCTTGAAAGACTATGATTTTAATTTGAGTTATCATCCGGGAAAAGCTAATGTTGTAGAAGATGCTCTTAGTCGGAAGACAATTCATATGTCGGCATTAATGGTAAAAGAAATGGAGTTGATTGAGCAATTTAGAGACTTGAGTATGGTTTGTGAAACTAAACATGAGAGTGTTAGATTGGGTATGCTTAAAGTGAATAATGACTTTTTGGATGTAATTAAGGAAAATCAGAGACTTGATGTGAAGCTAGTGGACTTGATGCCTACAGGAGGAGATGACCCTGATAATGATTTTAAAGTGGATAATGTTGGTGTATTGAGATTCCGGGGCAGAATTTGTGTACCAGATAATGATGAGTTGAGGAAAGCGATCTTAGAGGAAAGTCACCGGAGTAGCTTGAGTATTCATCCAGGAGCTACGAAAATGTATCATGACTTAAAGAAGTTATTTTGGTGGTCCAGTATGAAGAAGGACATAGCTCAGTTTGTTAATGCGTGTTTCATATGTCAGAAGTCAAAAGTGGAACACCAGAAACCTTCGGGGTTAATGCAACCATTGGAAATTCCATAATGGAAGTGGGACAGTATCACTATGGACTTTGTGACAGGGTTGCCGAATACGGCGAGAGGCTTCGATGCTATTTGGGTAGTAGTGGATCGGCTTACAAAATATGCACATTTTATACCAATTAACATCAGTTTTCCGTTGTCAAAGCTGGCGGAGATTTATATCAGAATAATTGTGAAGTTGCATGGTGTTCCGTCGAGCATAGTGTCGGATAGAGATCTGAGGTTTACTTCAAAAATTTGGAAGAGTTTTCAAGAAGCTTTGGGTTCTAAATTGAAGTTGAGCTCGGCTTATCATCCACAGACCGATGGTCAATCAGAGAGGACTATTCAGTCGCTGGAGGATTTGCTGAGAGCATGTGTGTTGGAGAAAGGTGGGGCGTGGGATATTCATTTACCATTGATCGAGTTCACGTATAACAATAGTTACCATTCTAGCATTAGAATGGCACCTTTCGAAGCTTTGTATGGTCGGAGGTGTAGGACGCCTCTGTGTTGGTATGAGACTGGTGAAAATGTGGTGCTTGGACTTGAGATTGTGCAACAGACTACTGAGACAATTCAGATGATCCGCGAGAGGATGAAAACATCTCAGAGTAGGCAGAAAAGTTATCATGATAATCGGAGGAAAGACTTGGAATTCAGTGAAGGTGACCACGTGTTCCTGAGAGTCAACCCAGTGACCGGTGTTGGGCGTGCATTGAAATCAAAGAAGCTGGATCCTAAGTTTATTGGACCTATCAGATCCTGCAGAGAGTTGGTGCAGTTGCTTATAGAGTGGCGTTGCTGCCTGAACTTTCGAACTTGCATGACGTGTTTCATGTGTCGAAACTTCGGAAGTATGTATCGGATCCATCTCATGTTATCCAGAAGGATGAGGTGCAGATTAGAGATAATATTACTGTGGAGGTGATGCCGATAAGGATCGAGGATTGCAAGATGAAACAACTCAGAGGGAAGGAGATTCCTTTGGTGAGAGTAGCTTGGGGAGGAGCTGCTAGAGGAAGTGTGACCTGGGAGCTAGAGAGCAGGATGCAAGAGTCATATCCGGAGCTATTTCCATCAGGTACATTTTCGAGGAAGAAAATAATTTAAGTGGGGGAGAGTTGTAACACCCCAATTTAAATTATTTGATCGTCGTGTTATTTTGCCGTTGTTGGCCTGGTTAAGGGTGTGTGTGGTTGAGCGCGTAGGCGTGTGGTCCTTAGTGGGACGGGTATATTAGAGGTGTCGGAAGTAATTCTTGGAGTATAGGTAGTAATAGTAATATATTTTATTATTATTATTATTGCTATTTTTAGTATTGTCATGGTTACTAATATTAGTATGACTATTTTTCTTATTAATATTATTATCCTAAGTATCAAATATTATTAATATTATTTTTATTACTATTTTTAATAATTAAAAGTCAGATTTAATTAAATGAATAATGGGCTAGTGGAGAAAAATAAGGATAATTTAGTCATTAAGCAGAAATTAGTAAGGATTAGTGAGGAGGGTTAGTCATAATCAATTTTCACAAAAAGAAGGGCTAGAGAGAGGAAGAACAAGGAAGAACTAGGGCTTTGAAGAACCAATCTTTGCAGGAATTTTCTATGCAAATTCGAGGTAAGGGGGGAGAATGGGTTTAATATTGGTGATATGATCATGAGAGGGTAGAGGGGAGTCCTTAACCCCGTAGGGATTCGTATGAATATATGATGTTTTATGAATCAGATGTACATAATTGAGTCTGTGATGAAAACTGTGTAAATCGAATCGTTGCGTTTCTGAATTGTGTGATATCTTGATGTTGTTGCTACTGTATGAATGTATATGTTGCAGATCTGGTTTTGTTGCAGGATGGGACAACAAATTTAGATCTAGAAAATACCCAATTGATTAGTAATGATAAGTGAAAGAAGTAAGATGTAAAATAGGACCTAAAACTGATGTAGAAACAATTTTAGGACTGATATGGAGTGTGGAAGAGAGATCAAAGTGGCAGAATTCGGACTGATATGAAAAATGGGGATTTTTCACAGTCTCTGCCCATAAGCGTAACAGGGAAGACGTTACGCGTATGACTTTGTGTGCCAGAGGGCAATACGCATAACAGGCAGGTTGTTACGTGTATGGCCAAGCGTTACGAGGGGTATACGCGTATGAAGCTCACTTGTGACACGGCCCTCTGCCCATACGCATAATGGTACGCGTATGGAATCTAGCCTTACGCGTATGATAGGGAGTACGCGTATTTGGATTTGAGAGTTGAATTTCTGAGAGAAAGAACGTCTCTGCCCATACGTGTAATAGGTAGGGCAATACGCGTATGGCAGGGCGGGAGGAGAGGCATTACGCGTATGATACACAACTGGATAGGCGAGCGAGCTGGGCAATACGCGTACGACTCAAGCCAATACGCGTATGACCAGCGAGAGTGCAGAATTCTGCTGTTCTGCGATTTCTTTCCCGATTTCGCGTCTGATGCAGTTCTTTTGGGTTTGAGAGGTTGGGGTAGATGTCAGAACTTATAGAAACTAGGAATGGTGGTGAAAATAATTAAAAATGGAATTTAGGTGAATTAATTAGATATTTAACTAATTGACGCCAAGTGAGGGATGCTCAGTGGTGGGGTGTATTGCAGTGAATGAATGTCTCATGTGTGATCAGGAGGATCGTGGGAATGTGTAATGTTTATATTATACAGGTGTGTTGCATGCATATTTGTTGTCATGCATTCATGGCGTGTCGGTGGGGATGAATCATTGCTCAGGAGGAGTGTATGTGATTCATCCGAACTCCAATATGGAGTATGGTGCAGATAGGTCATTGCCAAGTAGGGGTGTATGTGATCTATCTGGATTCTATTATGAATCGGGTTTGATTGAATGAACCATGGTGTATTGGTACCACATGCATTGTGTCGGTTGCCGAGTCACATTGCATCATTATGTGTTTATTGAGTTATAATTGTAAGTGACAAGTGTGTCATGATTGTGTGTTGACTGTGTGTGATTTCTACCCTTAACATGTATTATACACCATTAATTATTGAATTTAGTTCTCACCCCTTTGATGTTTGTTGCGTGTGTGCTTCTTCGGAAGTACAGATAATCCGTGTACTTGAGTGTGCATGGAGTGCATGTTGCTTGATCGAGTCTTAGGAGTCGCTCTGATACGTAACACGGGATTTTAGGAGTTTTTCGTCATTTGTTATTCTTTATTGTTTTGTTACGTATCATTCTTTATTTGAAAATATGGTGGACCACGATTTATGTGGATTTTTGGTGTTGTTGGCAAATTGCCGTGATTTGAATAAAACATTTATTTCCGCTGTTTTACTTCATTAATGAAAAGGAGTTTTGTTGTTGGTTTTAATGATGTGACATCCTACTATTTGTTGTAAACTCTGATTATTTTCGTAATATTTATATATTTTGTAAAATGGGAAAGTGGGGTGTTACAGACAACATGTTTGATAATTTTGATCATTTTAATTAAATTCTTATTTAATTAAAATGTATTTTGAAATTAATTTAGGGTTTTGATCTTAATCACCCTAAACAAATCATTTTTCAAACTCTTTGGGCCTCTAATAAAGTGTAAGACCCAATCCTTTTTGAAACCAAAATAATTTGGGCCTCAGTTATTGTATAAGACCCACTGCGATTTCAAAAATCTCGGCACGATCGCCATTTCAAAACGAGAGCCATCAGGGCCTACCCTCGTGTTGTAAGTCTCATTTCTTTTCTTTAAATAACTCTTTGGGCCTCTTGAGAGAGTGTAAGTCCCATCCTTTCATAAATGAAAACCATTTTGGGCCTTAGTGTACTGTATAAGTCTCGATACCATCAAAAAAGTTCGGCATGATCGTCGCCCTTTTTAAACAAAAACCTTGGGCCTCTCTTTGAGCTGTAAGCCACATCACTTGTACAAAAATAAATCTTTGGGCCTCTCTTTGAGCTGTAAGCCCCATCACTTGTACACAAATAAATCTTTGGGCCTCTAATAGAGTGTAAGACCCAATCCCCTTTTAACCAAAACCATTTTGGGACTCAGATATTGTATAAGTCCCTATGAGTTAAAATAAAACCTCGGCACGATCGCCATTTTCCAACAAAATTTTGTGGGCCTCTCCTTGAGCTATAAGCCCCATCCCCTTGTATGTAAAAACAATTTTGGGCCTCACATATTGTATAAGTCCCTCTGTATATTTTTTAAAACAACGGTGCGATCATCGTCAAAACTTGGGCCTCTCCTTGAGCTGCAAGCCCCAACAATCTTTTCAAAGCACTTTCTCCTTTGATTTTGAACTCAAATATATGTTGTTATCAAAACTTTCTTTGGTGAACAACTAACAAAACAACATGGAAGCTCTACAACGGGTAAGTGTTTATCCGCTTTCATTTATCGCTTTCATATATATAACTGTATCGTGGGGTTGTTTCACTGTAAATTTTCTTTCACATCCTTTTATATACTTGTCACATATCCACTGTGTAATACTAGTATAGTTATTTAGAGTTTTCCCCGGCAACTACGTCTAGAACTAGGTAAAGCCATGTTGGTCACTCTTAAATACAAACAAAACTAGACCCCCCGTACGATTCCAGATACAGTCTTCACTCTTAAATATAAAAGACTCTCTTGTTGAGTCAATCAATCTTCAGACTCTCTTGTTGAGTCAACCACCTACTCAAGACTCTATTGTTGAGTCAACCTTTTTTAGACTCCGTCTTGGGCTTTATACAGGACAGATAAAAGTACTCTTTTGTTGAGTCAAACTGTTTCAGCCTCCATCTTGCGCTTTATACAAGATACATTCTCCCCAACGGAGTCAAAATCCCTTTTAGCCTCAATCTTGGGCGTTGTACAAGACAGAAAGAACATTTTCCTTGAAAAAGTCAAACTTCTAGCCTCCTCATAGGCTTTGAATAAAGAAAACCCCGGTTGAGTCAATCAACCTTTTAGCATCAAATTTGTGCCTTGCTCACAGCATACAAACATCAACAACTCCTCTTTAGAGATGACAAACTCTCTCTCAGCCAAAACCCTTTAGCTTCATATCTTGGGCTTTGAACAAGATACAAACCACCTTTAGCTTCATGTCTTGGGCTTTGAACAAGACACCAAAACATCTCTTTCCTCCCATAGAATAGGAGGAACTACGATCGCTCTGATTTCCCTGTTTCGGGAATACGTAGGCATAAGATTGCAAAATCTTAGCGAGCATACTAATCAAAAAACCCAAAATCCCATACCTTCATACATCCATCAAAAGTATCAGACCTAACACCTTATCATAAACCTAGCAAATGTTTTTAAGCAAATAACCTAAGACAGACCCCCCTTTTTGATAGCTTTTGTAAACCAACAGTTTTGACTGTTTAACCTAAGTATGCAAGCAGGGTTAATTGGAGGCATCTATTTCCCTTCCTTAATCAGCTTTACAGGATAAAAAATGAATCGAACTGTAGTACCAAAGGGATAGTGATTCGAAACCACAAAAATCGCGCTACTGAAGAATGGTGACCACAGTGGGAGGAATCCTTTCTTACAGTCTTAGGTAGAAAGCCTTAAATTCACCAAATACCACAGAAATGGTGACTCTGCTGGGGAGTCATTGTCTGTATAGGATCATAAGGCTAGAGGTCTAGGATGTTAGGACAAATATATATACTGCTTTTCCTAATTGATATATGTGTTTAGTTTTCTGCTAATGGGAATGCGTGTGATGCCGCATCTGGAAAGATTGAGTATACACCTAAGAAAGTGATGGCATTATACAGGTAATCTTACGGGGAGTGAATCCCAGATAAGAGGTCTCAGTCGACCATCAAATTAGTGGAGATGCCCTTTGCGAATTCAATGCCTATATGACTTCGGTTGTTAAAAGAAGATTGTTCCATTTGGTTATCTGAGAAGCTGAGGATTTTAGTAGACTGAAACCATTTTGTAGTGCGGAAGCTATCGGAAATAGTTGTCACGCGATACTACCCTCATTTGAGACTACTCTAAGATACTACAGCTCGCTGGCTATCCGCTTGTTATCCCAAAAGGGGTCAGTGATTTTGAGGACAGGTATAAAAAATCACCAGTATAAATCTTTTGGGATGGGTAGAGCCTTGACTTCATGACACCGACCCCTTGACCCCATGTTTTTTCTATGTTTTTGTGTACTGCATTCATGCATTCATTTCATTAAAAAACATTAAAAAACAAAGAAAAATCTTCTCTTCTAGTCTCTCTTTTTCAAATTAAACTAAGACAATGATTGCAAATGTCAGATAAAGAGATTGCGCTAATGGATTTCGGTAGAAGGAAAACTCACAAGTACACCTTCAAGGTTCCAAAACAAGGGGATTTAAGAGGTTTGGAAAGGATGATAACCAACCCTGAGGCTTTCAAAGCTAAGTATGGAGGACTGTTGTCTCTATTAAGGGTCTATGTAATCGAAGGAATCCTGTCCACACTAATCCAGTTCTACGATCTGGTTTATCACTGTTTCACATTTCTGGATTATCAACTAGCACCAACACTGGAGGAGTACTCTCACCTGACTGATTTGAACATTACTGACCAGGCTCCCTTTTCTGGACTGGAAGAAATTCCAAAAGATTAAACCATTGCAAGAGTAATCTATTTGGATGAGTCAGAAGTCAGGACTCACATGACTACTAAGGGTGGAATCCAGGGTTTGCCAACCCGGTTCTTGATAAAGAAAGCTTTGTACTTTGCTAGTATAGGGAACGTGGTTGCTTTCGAAAGCATCTTTATTTTGCTTACCTACGGGTTATTTTTGTTTCCCAACATTGATAACTTTGTAGATATCAATGCCATTAAGATTTTTCTGATTGGAAACCCTGCACCATCCTTGCTCGCCGATGCTTATCATTCTGTACACTTAAGGAATTTGTACAACGGAGGAATGATCACATGCTGTGTACCCCTGCTATACAAATGGTTCACTAACCATTTGCCAAAGTCTGCTGCATTTTGGGATCAAAAGAATACTTTACGTTGGTCGTAGAGAATCATGTCTCTTACCAACTCTGACATCGATTGGTACAATTGAATCTATGACGGGATCAGAATCATTGACCGTTGTGGAAATTTCCCAAATGTACCCCTTATAGGAACTAAGGGAGGAATCAACTATCATCCAGTTTTAGTTCGTCGTCAATTTGGATACTCGATGAGGCATGTCCCGCGAAATGCTCATCTGGAAGGTCTTTTCTTCAAGGAATGAGAAAATGACAGGGCACTAAAGACAGAAATAGTGCATGCCTGGAAACACGTTCATAGGAAAGGAAGAGAGTCTCTAGGAAAACCAGACTGTGTCTCGGTGGAACCTTATCTCCACTAGGTACAAACTAGAGCTCTCAAGCTGAGGATGCCTTACCCTCGTAAGGAAGTTCTTCCATTAAGGGACCCCATCCTTTACTTTATGTCTGATACGGAAAAACTTTAGATTACTCTCAACAAAGTTCAACAGGAGAAAAGGTCTTGGAAGAACAAGTACCGTATTCTCAATGTGGAGTGTAAGAAAATACAGCAATTATTGAAAGATAAAGATGCTCTGATCGAGATTTTAGAGCAACATGCTGTAGAGAATCAAGAAGACCAGAGGAATTTGCTCGCTCCTTTCACTTGGCAAAGGAATGACAACCCGACAACGACCCAAGAGTCCCGGTCAAAGAAAATGAAAGTACCAGAACCAGCACCAGAGCTTGCTTCAGAGAGGACTCAGGACCCATAAGTTTAGATTTCCTTTTGCAGCACTATGTAAATTACTGTATTTCCATTTCCGCAATCTTTGAATTCAATAAAACGGGGTTTCCCCACAGTTTGATATTTGCAATCCAATTGTCGAAGTTTACTTTGAATAAACAATAAAATATATACAATTAATATAATCATTGCATATCATTCATCATTCTCACATAACGCATTCTTCTTACCTATGAATCTCACGTTTGCGTCTCGATTCTAGAGTCAAACTGTCTCGTTCGTACAATACTTGGGCCAATCGACAGAAAAAGATGGATGATCTCGAGGAGGAGAACAAAGAGTTGAGGGAAGAGATTGACACTCTGAAAGAAGATCTGAGAAAGCTTCATAACGACATGCAAGCTCTAGAAGAAGCTCAAATGCAACAACGAAGGACTGTGATCTCAGAGATCACATCGACGCCCATAGTGGAAAAGTATGATCCTAGGTACAAAATGCCGAAAGATCGTCCATGGGGCATGCCTATTAATTATATCCCGGAAGGATATGTTCTGCTGATCACTGAAGATCAGGGAACCGCAGCAGGAGCCGCTGGGCCTGAAGGTTACAAACTTCGGGAAAGCGAAGATGCCCGGGGCATGACAGCAACTCCTGAAAGTTACAAACTTCAGGAGAGGGAAGGACCTAGAGTCACTGCCATGATGATTATACCACCACCCGTGGTACACACTGTCCCGGAAGGACAGATTCCACAGATACCTTCTGGTGGAAATGAAAGTATGTTCGACAGAATGAATGAGTTCCAGGAACAGTTCCTGGAGATGCAGAAAGAACTGCAAGCCCTTCGCGGTTAGGATCTATTTGGAAAAGACGCTGCAGACCTTTGTTTGGTCCCCAATATGAAATTTCCGCACAAGTTCAAAGTGCCCGAATTTGAAAAATACAAGGGTAACTCTTGCCCTCAAAGCCATTTGGTGATGTACGCTCGGTGAATGTCAACTCAGACAAAGAACCAGGAGCTACTGATTCACTATTTTCAGGATAGTTTAACAGGTGCCGCACTCAAATGGTACATGGGTTTAAACCGCACTAAGATCGCCACTTTCAGAGATCTTGGCACTGCCTTCGTTCAACAATATAAATATAACCTGGACATGGCATCGGACAGAGATCAACTCAGATCGATGTCACAAAAGGAGAGGGAAACCTTTAAGGAATATGCTCAGAGATGGCGTGAAATTGCCGCTCAGATTTGTCTACCTCTTGAGGAAAAAGAGATGACAAAGATCTTCTTGAAAACCATAAGCTCATTTTACTACGACAGAATGGTTGCCAGTGCGCCCAGTGACTTCACCGAGATGGTGGGCATGGGAGTTCGTCTTAAGGAAGCAGTCCGAGAGGGATGTTTAGTTAAAGACGCTGGATCATCAAGTAATACAAAACGATACGGTAGTGCTCTCCCTAAGAAAAAAGAGCAGGATATTGGGAATATCTCTCTCGGAAAGCAAAGGCGACGGTATCAACCAGTAGCAGCTGTAACTCCTACTATCAACCCTGCGTATGTTCCTACGTATCAACCTCAGGTTGCTCAGAGCCAACCAAATCAACAACAATTTCAGCAAAGGACACAACAGCCTCTTCAGCAGGCTCGTCCTCCATATAACAACAACCGTACAACTCGACCTCCAGGGTTTGATCCTATACCAATGTTGTACGCAGAACTGTTTCCACTCTTACTGGTCAAGGGGCATGTCTAAACCAGGTCTCCTCTTATAGTACCCGAGAATCTGCCTTTTTGGTTCAAAGTGGATCAAACTTGCCTTTATCATCAAGGAGGACCAGGGCATAACATAGAAAACTGTCTCAGTTTCAAATCCGATGTGTAAAAGCTTGTTAGGAGCGGGGCTTTATCCTTCAAAGATACGAATCCTAATGTTTTCACGAACCCGCTGCCTCAACACGAGAAAGTTGCGGTAAATTTGATAAAAGGAGAGTCTACCAACAGCTATCAAATTCATGATGTACTCTTATTGAGGGCCAACTTGGTCAAGATGCATTGTAGACAGAGTGGATACGGCCATGTGCCACCTCATAATTATCACCAGTGTAATATCTGCTCTAAAAATAATCAAGGATGTTCTGTGGTGCAATCAGCGCTACAGGAACAGTTGGATCACGGGTGGATCCAAGAGCATCGAGTTCGTGGAGTTAACATGACTTATACAAGTTCCAACATCATTCAGAACCACGACATCCTTGCAATGAATGTCAACTTGGTGGTAATGCACTCAAGGCAAAGCCGGTATCATAATCTGCCATGGCATGACTATAATTCCTATCTGATTTGCTCGGTAAACAAACAGGGATGCTCTTTTGTACAAGAGGCCCTCCAGCGTCAGATGGATCTTGGATGGATTTAAGATTACCATGATAGAAATCCTTATCAAATCAACATGATTCAAATCTACGATATTCGTTTGATGAATACCAGCTTGGTGGAGTTACACTATACACAAGTCCAGCTCAGTTTCCTGACTTCACATAATTATCAGAACTGTAAAGTGTGTCGTGAGAGTAACCAAGGGTGCACTCTCGTGCAAAGAACTTTGCAACACTTGTTAAACCACTGGTGGCTTCCAATCTATATGGATGAAGACACGCAACAAATCAGTGTGGTTAATGGGAACCCCACTAGGCATCAAAATCAGCATGTTCGATCAATGGAAACAGATCTAGTGAGGTTACACTGCATACAAAGCGGACATGGCCAGGTGCCACCACATAACTACGAGCGATGTGGAGTCTTCTCGAAAAATAACCAAGGATGTTACCTCGTGCGAGCAGCCCTTCAGAGCCAGTTGGACCATAAAGAGATTCGACCATGTCCAAGTTCTGGGGTAATCAACTGGACGCCAGACTATTTTGCTGATCAAATCAAGGACGTTGTCGTAATCTCTGATCATGAGAGGACCAAAGATGTTTGTACCATCATCCCTCTACTTGACGAATCAAAGGTTCTTAACCAGGAATTGATTGAAGTTACCTATGACAGTCAGAAAAATCAGAAGGCTCCTGTAGTTATCTATCTACCAGGACCGCTACCGTATGAATCAACTAAGGCTATCCCTTACAAATACGGTGCAACAATAATTGAGAATGAAAAGGAAATTCCATTACCCTCCGTCGTGAATATTGCATACATCAGTCGAGTAACACGGAGTGGTCAAATCTTCAACCGAGCAGTTGGAGAACCTAACAGAGAAAAGGAACCTCAAACAGAAGTTCCTAATCCACCAGTCGGTCAATCCAGTGATCCCGACCTTTCAAAGAACGATGATGAGATGCTGAAGCTCATCCAAAGGAGTGAATACAACATTGTTGATCAACTGTTATAAACTCCTTCAAAAATCTCAGTGTTATCGCTTTTGCTCAGTTCCGAAGCCCACAGAGAGGCTCTACAGAAAGTCTTAGAACATGCCTTTGTGGAACAGGATGTGTCAATACGACAGTTTGATAGCATCGTCTCTAACAACACTTCCTGCAACAACTTGGGGTTTAGTGACAAGGAATTGCCGGAAGAGGGCCCAAGTCACAACATGGCTCTCAATATCACAGTCAACTGCCAGGACGATGCTTTAGCCAGCGTACTGGTAGATACCGGATCGACTCTCAACGTTATGCCAAAATCCACTCTAATGCGACTATCATTCAAAGGATCTCCGATGAGAGGTAGTGAGGACGTCATCAAAGCATTTGACGGATCCCGAAAAATAGTTATCCGCGAAGTCGACCTTCCCATAACTATCGGTCCTCACCCTTTCCAAGTCATTTTCCAGGTCATGGACATCCGAGAAACATACAGCTGTTTGTTGGGAAGACCTTGGATACACCAGGATGGGGCAGTCACTTCAACACTTCACCAGAAGCTGAAGTTCGTCAAGAATGGCCAACTCATCACGGTCTGTGGAGAACAAGCCTTGATCGTGAGTAACCTTTCATTGTCCACGTGTGTAGAACCTGAGGAGGTTGTGGGAACCCAATTCCAAGCGCTTTCAGTGAGCAATGACAATCATCCAGAAAAAGGAACATCGATTTCACCGTACAAAGATGCTCTCAAAGTAATCAAGAGTAACAAAGCAAAAGGATGGGGACAGTTTGTCATTCCTACTGATAACAAGACAAAGAAAGGTCTTGGCTTTTCCTCAACCTGTACCCAGACTACTAAAGATGAAAGTTTTCATCCCATTCAGAATTTTTTCCACAGTGGAGGTTTCCTTCACCCAGTGTCTCAAGAAGTACATACCATCAACGAGGGAGATTCCTCCAACACAGATGAGGAATGGAAGTCCTATCTTAACGAGGACGGTTATATGTCTCAGGAAGAGGTGCCTACGCCATTTTGCTATCCCGCACAGAGTTCGAGATTTATACCGAGGTCAGATGTTGAAATGATATATGGAGATTGTGATCCGGAAGGATGCCGTGCTCCACCAAATTCATTAGAGGAGGACACATCCGATGAAATACAATTTTGACCATGACTATTATGGCCCGATGGATGGCCTGCCGATGTGGCAGCCATACCCAGGAGAATTGGGGCAAGAAAATCAGCCGAACAATGAAAATCAGCTGAGCATCATTGGGAAAAATACCTGCGTCCCCACCATGTCATGGGATCAACACTCAGGTCATTCAGAAAATATCCAGTGCGACGATGAATTTGCAAAGTTCGCAGGACTAGAATTCATTAACTATGTTTTTCTCGAGGTCAACTTCATCGAGAGAGATGACTTCTCCAGTTCCAAAGAAGTGTGGGACACCCTGGGATAACCAAGTGGTAAATACGACTTCATGGTCAAGTATACCGCTCCGGAAAGCTCTCGTATCAGGCTCAAGGACATCCAGCCGAGTGGATGGGGAGATATACCCGAGAGCACAAATACTATGCAAAATACAATCGAGGGATCCTCCTACGACAACTCTGCCTGGGAGACAGATTCCAATGATCCTGCTCCGCCAGAAATCAGCGTTATTTCTGAAGACAAATCAAGGAAGGTACCAGACTTTGTGATTCACCGAGGAGTTCACCAACAATGGGTTGCTGTCGATGTTCTGAAGATTGTTCATAAGTCAATGTAATGGCCATCTTTGTTTTAACCTTTCACCCTGCCCAGGTGAAACAGATGTTTTGATAGGGCTCACTTTCTGTAAATATCCCTCTTCGCTTCGCCCAAAGCGACAGAGTTTTGTTTTATAGGGTTGTAGTTTCAAGAATCGACTAAATCATAAATAAAATAACGTCGTTCTGTAATTTCCACATTAATTGCTATTTTCTCTTTTCGCTTTTTCAGAAAATGGTAATCCTAAAAAATAGTTCAAATAATAAAAACAAGTAGTTATCAAAAAATACACTGCACACACTCTTGCATTCTCTCTATCTCTTCTAAAAAACAATCATAACGTCATGCAGATTGTTTGTTTTAAACCCCATTGAAACGTACGATCCGATGCCTTATCCCAACTTTAAATTCCCGGTATTTGAGGCTGAAGAAGAAGATGACGAAGAAATTCCGGAGGAGATCTCCCGATTACTCAGACAAGAGGAAATGTCCATTAAACCTCATAAAGAGCCGTTGGAAACGGTCGACTTAGGTTTAGAAGAAGAGAGAAAAGAAGTCAAGATTGGAGCATTGCTCAGTCCAGCTGTCAAAGAAAATTTAATAAAGCTTCTCAAAGAGTTTCCCGATGTATTTGCTTGGTCCTATTAAGACATGCCAGGGTTGGATACCAGCATCGTGGAACATCATCTACCGTTAAGATCAGAATGTCCTCCAGTAAAACATAGGTTGAGATGGACTCATCCAGACATGGCCATCAAAATCAAAGAGGAAGTACAAAAACAGATTGACGTGGGCTTCCTCGCCACACATTGACATGCTGGTAGACAGTACAGTGAAGTTCAAAGTCTTCTCTTTCATAGATGGATTCTCGGGCTATAATCAGATAAAAATGGCGCCGAAAGATATGGAGAAAACTTCTTTCATCGGTACTTTTTGTTACAAGGTAATGTCGTTCGGGTTGAAGAACGCCGGGGCAACCTATCAAAGGGCCATGACTACTCTGTTTCATGACATGATACACAAAGAAATTGAGGTATATGTCGATGACATGATTGCCAAATCTCGAACATAGGAGGAGCATGTGACCCACCTGTCAAAACTATTCGAGCGGTTGAGAAAGTACAAATTCCGCTTGAATCCCAACAAATGCACATTCGGTGTCCGCTCAGGAAAACTGCTAGGGTTCATCGTCAGCCAGAAAGGAATTGAGGTTGATCCTGACAAGGTCAAGGCCATTCAAGAAATGCCTTCCCCGCGGACTGAAAAACAAGTCAGGGGATTCCTGGGACGTTTGAACTACATCTCCAGATTCATATTCCTCATGACCGCGACGTGTGCGCCAATCTTCAAATTACTCAAAAAGAATCAGGACTACATTTGGACAGAAGACTACCAAACCGCCTTCGACAATATCAAGGAATATTTGTTGAACCCACTGATTATGTCACCTCCAATGGAAGAAAGACCACTGATCATCTACCTAATAGTCTTGGAAGACTCCATGGGTTATGTACTTGGCCAACAAGACGAAACCAAAAGGAAAGAGTCTGCCATTTACTATTTGAGCAAGAAGTTTACAGACTGTGAAACTCGATATACTATGCTCGAGAAAACTTGTTGTGCTCTAGCTTGGGCAGCCAAATGTCTCCGCCAGTATATGATTCGTCATACTACTTGGTTAATCTCAGAAATGGATCCGATCAAGTACGTCTTCGAAAAGCCTGCTCTCACGGGAAGGATTGCCCGTTGGCAGATGTTGTTATCAGAATATGACATCGAGTACCACGCTCAGAAAGCCGTCAAAGCAAGTGTTTTAGCTGATCATTTGGCTCATCAACCGATTGACGATCAAGAATCAGTTGAATTTGACTTCCCAGACGAAGATGTCATGTATCTAAAAATGAAAGATTGCGATGAACCTCTACCCAGTGAAGGACCAAAACCAGGTTCCCAATGGGGACTAATCTTTGACGGAGCTGTCAATCATTATGGAAACAGAATTGGGGCAATCATCATAACACCTCAGGGTACCTACATTCCTTTCACCGCCCGACTGACATTCAAGTGTATAAACAACGAGGCCGAATACGAAGCTTGTATCATGGGTCTCGAAGAAGCAATCGACTTAAGGATCAAAAACTTGGATGTATATGGTGATTCAGCCCTGGTTATTAATTAGATCAAAGGAGATTGGAACACATACCAATCAGGACTGATTCCTTACAAAGACTACGCGAGAAGGTTGTTACCCTTCTTCAACAGAATTAAGTTTCATCATATCCCTCGTGAGGAGAATCACATGGCTGATTCATTAGCCACTCTCTCTTCCATGATTAGTGTAGGTCAATGGAATGACTTACCTAAGATTGACATAATGTGCCTTGAAAGGCCCGCTTACATCTTCGCGATTGAAGCAGTCATAGACGACAAACCTTGGTATCATGATATCAAATGCTTCCTTCAGAAACTGGAGTACCCACATGGGGCATCCAAAAAGGACAAAAAGACCCTCAGAAGACTGGATGGAATCTTCTTTCTGAGCGGTGATACACTCTATACGAGGAACTTCGACATGGTCTTGCTCCGATGCGTAGACGGACCTAAAGAAAACATGCTGATAAAGGAAATTCATGAAGGATCCTTTGGAACTCATGCCAATGGACACACAATGGCGAAAAAAATTCTAAGAGCAGGGTACTATTGGTTGACAATGGAATGTGATTGCTACAAGTACATGAGGAGGTGTCACAGGTGTCAGATATACTCAGACAAAATCCATGTACCGCCAACGCATCTCAAAGTTCTTTCTTCCCCGTGGCCTTTTTCCATATGGGGAATCGACATGATTGGCATGATTGAACCCAAGGCTTCAAACGGACATCGATTCATTCTAGTAGCCATTGACTACTTCACCAAGTGGGTCGAAGCAACGTCGTACGCCAATGTAACCCGACAAGTGGTGGTCCGATTTGTCAAAAATAATCTCATCTGCCGTTATGGTGTTCCGAGCCAGATCATTACCGATAATGGATCCAACTTGAACAACAAAATGATGAAAGAGTTGTGCGCTGAGTTTAAGATCGAACACCATAACTCATCCCCCTACCGACCCAAGATAAACGGGGCGGTAGAAGCGGCTAACAAGAACATCAAAAAGATCGTTCAAAAGATGGTTGTAACCTACAAAGACTGGCATGAGATGCTACCATTTGCTCTTCACAGTTATCGCACATCTGTCCGCACTACAACAGGGGCTACCCCTTTCTCTCTAGTATATGGCATGGAAGCAGTGCTCCCCATGGAGGTAGAGATCCCATCAATCCGGGTATTTGTGGAAGCTAAGCTAACAGAGGCTAAATGGTGCCAAAGTCGACACGATGAGCTGAATCTGATCGAAGAAAAATGGATAACGACACTATGCCATGGTCAGTTGTATCAACAAAGAATGAAGAAGGCATTTGACAAAAAGGTCCGACCTCGCGTCTTCAGGAAAGGAGACCTTGTGCTCAAAAAGATACAATCATTCCTCGCTGATTCCCGGGGAAAATGGACCTTGAACTATGATGGCCCCTATGTGGTCGAGAAAGCTTTCTCAGGCGGCGCCTTGAGACTTGCAACCATGGACAGAGAGGAATTTGCCTACCCCACAAATGTTGACGTAGTCAAGAAATACTTCACCTAAATAAAAAAAAAACGTCTCGGTGGATTGAAAACCCGAAAGGTCAGTCCAGGCAAAAATTAGAGACATAATCAAAAATATCATCTCGGTGGGTTGGAAATCTCAAAGTACAATCCAGGCAAAAATTAGGGATTAATGGCAAGTAACTACGTCCAACAAAGGGGCAAATCCCTCAGCGGCAGTTACACCATCCGTCAGGAAAACTCCAGTCAAGTTCATCTTCGACAGAAGCTCAGGATGTCCCGAATTCAAAGTTGGTAGAAGGATAGCGGTCGTTATGTTTCAATGTAGCCCTTTTCCCTTAAATTACCATTTTCTAACTTTGTAAATACTCCATGGAATCACGTGCTTGGCTGATTTCCATCCTATCAATAAAATTTGAGCCCTAGTGCTTTTGTTTGCATTTCTTATTTGTTTTAGCTTTACAGAACGACATTTTAATATGATTAACGATTCTTGAAATAAAACAAAAATGAATTTACTTGTTAAAGTTTTTCTACTTTTCAAAATAAGGATGGCAATTTCTTTTGACTGTTGAACATCGAAAGAACATCGATCGCTTCTCCAGAAGTAATCGAGCTTCAAAGTGCAGAATCCAAGTACTCCTTCTAAACCAGTACACCTGAATGAAGGATCAACTGTGTCAGAGACCGTGTTTCCTCTGACACCCCCGGCAGAGTTCTTATCTCCTAAGCCCAACCAACGGTGTTCCCCACGGGGACTATTTCTCCTAAGCAAGGTATAATTGCTATTTTGAACCCAGCGGTACCTCTTCGTCCCCCGCAGTGGCCGAGTATCCAGTCATGTTCATCCGTTAGTCTGTATGTCGTGTCAGTTTTGTCAGCATATACATACATACATCATGCATTATTGATTTACATTCACATTCATATTGCATCACTATCACTCTGGTCAGTCTTATCCCCAAGTGATAAAAGTCCTCTCAGTCGTGTTGTCAGTTCTTTCCTTGTCAGGAAACGTCGCGTCTGGACAACCTCTCCTCCAGTTTATTTCTGGATTGAAGTTGGTCCCTTGACCACTTTGATAACTTGAACCTCTGAAAAACAAGAAGACCTTCGACAAATGTCATTCTTCACCTTTGAAGATGATATCTTCGCTTTCTCGGATTAAGGAAACTCCCCAAAGAAAGCCTCTTAATCAGAGATTCGGCAGTACAGCAGTTTTTCTCCGAAAAATTCACTGACAAAAAGGTCATCGACACTCAAAATTGGATCACATCATATCGCATTTCTCCGAGAAGATCCTGAGAAAAGTATGATGTAACACCCTTAAGCAAAAGCAGACTCTCAAGAGACTCATTTTCCCCCAGTAGAGTCAACGAATGACATCTCCAACAGAGAAGTTTGTACACCTCTACAACTCAGACGACTGTGTTCCCCAGTAAGACTTACATCAAAAGTTTTTCTACCAAATGGCATCTCCCCAGGAAAATTTGGCGAGAAGTTTGAGGAAAGCCTCTACGAATAGCGTCCTTTGTCAAGAAAGTTTATTGACAAAAGAAACTGAGACCAGTTCCTTGGTAGGAAACCAGGATCGAGGGGAAGTTTATTTCAGAAACTGAGACCAGTTCCTTGGTAGGAAACCATGATCGAGGGGAAGTTTATTTCAGAAACTAAGACCAGTTCCTTGGTAGGAAACCAGTAACGAGGGGAAGTTCATTTCAGCAACTAAGACCAGTTCCTTGGTAGGAAACCAGGATCGAGGGGAAGTTCATTTCAGAAACTAAGACCAGTTCCTTGGTAGGAAACCAGGATCGAGGGGAAGTTTACCTTTTCTAAGCATCATTACTTAGCAAAAGAAGAAGGATGTGTGAGCTGCCATTCATAACCACCATCAAAATTTTGGGTATTCCGATATTTAATCCTCTTGCACCCCGAATGCCCAAATACATTCGCCATTCACACCTTCAGGTCCAAGAAGATTAAATAGGGGCATCTGTCATACCCCAAATTTTGACCACTCAGATTTCCCATCATTGTGCAAATCATCATCACAATATGGATGGACCATCATACCTCATTAGTCTCCCCAAAGATGGATGAGCATCCACTACAATCAAACTTAGGGTTTTAAGCCCTCTCAGAAATCTTAGACAAAGGATCAATCAAGGAATGACATGATCTTCAACTTGTCTAAGCCTCTCAAACATCCACAATGGATCAAGAGGACTCCCACATCAAGGATCAAGCACAAGGCTGCAACATTCCAAGTGGATTAGGCCTCAAGATCGCCAGTGTCACCAAATTAGGGTTTTGGTCGACCAAGGCCTCCAGGTGTAAATTTTCCTCTGGGCATAAGCGAATGCTTCAAAGCACAACCTAAGATGCTCCAAGGGACATGATGAACCCAATCATCAAGTCAATTTTTCCTCACGGGATGCATACAATAAAAATCAGGAATTAGGGATTCTTGACCTAATTCACCCCTAAGTTGACTCTTGGGACAAAACATGAGCCAAGACCTCAAGACATGATTTGAGGATCCCTAATACACTACATTGATCCATTTGCAACAATGGATTGATTCAAGAAGCTTGATTCACAAGTTTCAAGTTCATCAGAACCATAATTAGGGTTTCGCGAATAAAGTCAACTGTGCCTTTGACTATTGACCTGGACATGCTCCCAAACCTTGGGACATGATTCAATACACCATATAACACCTATGAAATCAATCCATCAAGTTTGATTTAGGTCAAGGACTTGATTTCAAAGAGGAACGCACAGTTTGGAATTCATCTGATAAAAAGTCAACTGTGCCCAAAAGTCAAAGTTTGACTTTTTGATTTTTTGATCAATTATGGTTCCCTAACCCTAAAATGATGTTAATGTGTGATTGGGATCATCATTCATCAAGAAAAATCAAGAAAAGTGGGAGAACTTGTAAAAGGGGTAACCATAAAAAACTTAGAAATTTTCTAAGTTATGGAACAAAATGGCTATGGTACCAACTTCCAAGGATCATAACTTGAGATCCAAGCAACCATTTGGTCTGATCCAAAGATGGATTTGTAGCTCTCATGGAATACTTTAAAAGTGTCAACTACACCTCATTCCAATTCATCATGGATTTTGAGTTATGGTTGGATCGAAATGGCTGAAAACAAGAAATGTCACTTTTTCCAACACTTAGTGAAATTTTCACAAAGTCAGAATATGTTTCACTTTTTCCAAAATGTAAAGGCATTTTTCACTTAGATCCAAAAAGTGCCAAGATAAACTATGATCACACATATGTTGTATCATATGGGAGCTTTCCAAAATGGCCAAGAACCCCATGAAATTCCATTTGAGCTAAGAGTTATGATAGTGGCAATATGCCTTGCTGCAACTGTCATAACTAGGCAGATTTGTGCATTTTGCTCGATTTGGGCAATTTGTGCAAATGACAAATGATAACACGAAAATGTATCATATATTTGCCTTGATTTACGACTAATAATTACGTTATTTCAGTTTAAGTTACGATTATTCCGCGAGTATTCTAGTGTTTCCGTGGGTATTTCAATGTCCAAGCTAAAAGGAGCAAAGTAGAGAAAACATGAAGAAATGGGAAGAAAACAGGAGGAATTAATAAGAAAAAAAGCAGAAAATGGAAAGTGGTGTGTGTGACGACCGTCACACACCTACCACGACCGTCACGCCCCCAAAGTTTGCCACGACCGTCACACACCTATCACGACCGTCACATGCTACAAAGTGGTTATTATGTTCAGAATGGCAGACGTGGAAAAAGAAGCCCAATGCACACGCACGTTGAGCAGTTTTTCCTAGATTCTCTCCCTCAATTCCAACTGCATGAGAGCCAGTCTCCCTTAGACTTCTCAACCACCAAGGGTTATGCTCCTACTATTTCTCTAACGTAAAGGCAAAGGCTTGAGCTATAAATACAACATGGATTGGAAAGCCAAAAACACACACACGACCTAGAGAATTTTACCTTGAATTGCTGCAGAATTTATTTCCGAATTTTTTTACTTTCCTTGCATTCCTTGTTTGTTTCCCGTTTCCCATTCCTTGTTTACCATTACTTGAAATAGTGATAGTTTCTCACATTGAGGAGCTATTGCACCATAGTTAGGATTTATTTTCAATCTTGCCTTCATCATTCGTTATTCCGATACGATCAAGCAAAAGCCTACCGACTTATGGAGGAATTGCTAGAACCAAGTTATTGCATATTTATCAGGTTTTTATTCATTATCTTAATAATATCATTATCGTTTTCTCATTGCTATGTTTAATTTACTGTTTTGTAATTTGTATTTATGCATGTTTGTTTTAAGTAGTATGTCTAGCTAAATCCGATATATCGGTATGTAATGAAGTAACCGGAATGGATTTGATAATTCCAAGCTAAAACCATAAACAACTTAATTTCTGGCCGCGATTTCTTAATTAAAACTGGACTTTTATTACGAGAGTAAAAAGGTATCAAAGGTTAGGATTAAGACCACGAGAGTGTGGGATTTTAACCGGATAGCTGAAATCGGGCATTGGTTTTAAAAACAGCGAGAGCACTTTAAAGTTAATTAGACTATATTAGTTTTCAAAAAGTATATTTAAACTCTGAAGGGCTAGCGAGAGCAGACGTTATGATTTAGGAGTATAGTCCGAAGCAATAACCACGAGAGTGTGAGGCGAGGGCTTTTAAACTAATATTTTCTACAGAAATATAATGCGACTTATTTTTATACGCTTAGGTTTTATTGAATCTATGATGGTACACTAAGTTATGTACCGATATCCTAATATCAACTAGTTTATTCTAAAATTTAGATTCCCTTTAGTTTCCTATTTGAACTTAAAACTAGAACATCTTCGCCTTAGCTAAACACAGTAGCAAACTGTAGCACTAGGTTGATTATCAAGTCCCTGTGGGATCGATATCTTTATTACTACGCGATAGGTTGTGCGCTTGCAGTTAGTAACCGTTAGACTCAGAAAGTCACGATCAAGTTTTTGGCGCCGTTGCCGGGGACTTTGATTTAGTCAATAGTGCAATTCATTTGTTGCGTCGTATAGACTAAGGCAACAAATTCCCTTATTTGTTGGATGTATGCCAAGTACTCGCTCAAAAGGCGAAGACCTCACACGACCGACAGACGAACCTGAACGTCTTCTTAGCGTAAAAAGACGAATCCAAGAATACTGCCTAAAACATGAAATACCTTTTCCTTTATCAGAACCTGAATCTCAATCCGAATCCGGATCTAAAACAGAACTTGACTCTGAATCAGAATCAGAAGAAGACATGGCTGATGGACCACAGAACCGTCCTCTTAAGTATTATGCTACCCCATCTGAGCAAGAACCACATAACAACATTGTTTCCCCCGTTATCAACCAGAATGATTTCGAGTTGAAACCCTCATTGCTGTCAGCCGTACAACAACATCAATTTTCTGGAAATCCTACGGACGATCCTAATGAACATTTGACCAAATTTCTGCAGTACGCAGACACAGTGAAGGCAAATAGTGTGACTGCAGACGCAATAAGACTACGCCTTTTTCCTTTCTCATTAAGAGACAGAGCTTGGGCTTGGTTGCAATCCTTGCCATCAAATTCCGTCACTACGTGGGATGAGTTGAAAAAGGTGTTCTTAGCACGATATTTCCCACCAAGCAAAACAAATATGTTGAGAGCCCAAATTAATGGATTTCGACAAAAAGATACTGAGTCTCTTTACGATGCATGGGAAGGATACAAAGATATGATGAGGATGTGTCCGTATCACGGTCTTGAAGATTAGTTAGTCATCCATATGTTTTACAATGGTCTCTTGTACAATACAAGAATGACAATAGATGCCGCCGCTGGTGGTACACTTATGCACAAACCTTATACCGAAGCCTATCAACTCATCGAAAGCATGGCTCAAAACCATTACCAATGGGGAGGTGAAAGAACTCCAGTGGAAAAATCTCAAACGAAATTAGGAATGTACGAAGTTAGTAGTCTTGATCATGTCCATGCTAAGGTAGATGCCCTTGCTCAAAAGATAGACAACTTGACCATAACACCCGCAGCCACCGTGGCTGCCGTAGCTCCAAACTACGAATTATGCAGAGTACCTGGACATGCTGCCTCCGAATGCCAAATTTTAGCAGGAGTCTCCGCTGATCAAGTGAATTATGCTCAAGGAAACCCATATGCAAATACCTACAATCCTGGTTGGTAGAACCATCCAAACTTTTCGTACAAGAATAATAACGCTTTGTATGCACCTGGCCAAGCGCCTGCTGATATCAAAAACCCGCTGCTAATGTTCCCAACGTTCCTAGGAAGTCAAACCTTGAAATTATGATGGAGAACTTCATTGTTGCACAAGTTCAACAAAACAAGGAGTTCCTTAACCAGAATGTTCACACCGGTGAACAAATCAAACAATTAGCCAACAAGGTTGACGCTCTAGCCACTCACAACAAAATGTTAGAAACACAAATCTCGCAAGTGGCTCAACAACAAGCAGTTACCGCTGCCCCAGCTGGGAAGCTTCCAGGTCAAACTCAAATTAATCCGAAGGGACATGCAAACGCTATAACACTTCGGAGTGGAACAGAACTAGAAGGACCCACTGACCCAAGAATCGAAAATCCAGCCATGTACCAAAAGCCTAGTAAGGAGTCTGAAAAGGAAGGAAAACCAAAGGAAAATGAGAAGGAAGATAATGGCAAAGAGGCCGAAGAGAAAGAAGAACTATATGTGCCTCCGCCGCCTTATAAACCGCCTATCCCGTATCCCCAAAGATTCGCTAAATCTAAAAACATAGGCCAATTTAAGAAATTTGTTGAACTTCTGAAACAATTAAATGTCACAATACCTTTTACAGAAGCAATCACACAAATGCCCTCATACGCTAAGTTCCTAAAAGAAATATTAACTAATAAGAAAAAGCTTGAGGATACTGAAACCGTTATGCTTACTGCAGAATGCAGCACTATACTCCAAAACAACATGCCTCCTAAGCTAAAAGATCCTGGTAGTTTCTCTATACCATGTGTGATTGGAAAGTTTGTCATAGACAAAGCTCTGTGCGATTTAGGAGCCAACATCAGTTTAATGCCCTTATCTATTTGTAAAAGGCTCAACATGGGAGAACTGAGACCAACAAGAATGTCTGTACAACTAGCTGATATATCAGTGAAATTTCCTCTAGGAATGCTAGAAAACGTTCCAGTACGTATAGGACAATTCTATATTCCTACAGATTTCATAATCATGGACATCAAGGAAGACTCAAACATCCCTATCATTATAGGAAGACCATTCCTAGCTACTGCCGGAGCCATCATAGATGTGAAAAAAGGAAAACTGACTTTCGAGGTCGGTGAAGAAAAAGTAGAATTCATCCTCTCACAATTCTTCAAAGCACCTGCTATAGAAGATTCGTGCTGCTTCCTATATGTAATTGATGAATGCGTTAAAGAAATGGAAAAACACCAAAACACGTATTCTGAAGTGCTGAGAATTCCGATGCCACCAATTTATTAAGATGATAATTGGCGTGGTGAATACCAAGATAATAATCTAAGTGAATGTCTCGCACTCACTCCTGACCCTATGCCTTGCCCAAAGAAACCAGCTGTAGAACTGAAAACATTGCCCAAAGATCTAAGGTATGAATTCCTAGATACAGAACTCGAACGACCAGTTATAGTCAACGCAGATTTAGGACAAATAGAAATCGAGAAATTATTGCATGTCCTGAGAAAGTAACCAACTTCCTTAGGCTATAACATCTCAGACTTAAAAGGAATAAGTCCCTCTATCTGTATGCATCGCATTATGCTTGAGGAAGACTATAAAACCTCTAGAGAACATCAAAGGAGAATCAATCCCATTCTGAGTGATGTCGTTAAGAGAGAAGTGCAAAGACTGTTAGAAGCAGGAATCATATACCCAATATCAAAAAGTGAATGGGTTAGCCCAGTTCATGTGGTACCCAAGAAAGGAGGTGTTACAGTCATCAATAATGAAAAAGGCGAATCTGTAGCACAACGTACTCAAACCGGATGGAGAATGTGTATCGATTATAGAAAACTAAACAAACCCACTCGTAAAGATCATTTCCCTTTACCCTTCATAGATCAAATGCTTGAACGTCTGGCTAAACACTCCCATTTTTGCTATTTAGAAGGATATTCAGGATTCTTTCAAATTCCTATCCATCCTGACGACCAAGAAAAGACTACTTTCACATGTCCCTATGGAACTTTTGCCTATCGGCGAATGCCTTTCGGATTATGTAACGCACCCACAACATTCTAGAGATGCATGATGTCCATCTTCTCTGACTTCTTAGACGGTATAATGGAAGTCTTTATGGACGATTTCTCTGTCTGTGGGGAAAGTTTTGAAGGATGTCTATCAAACCTCGAAATGGTGCTTGAACGGTGTGTAAGTGTCAACTTAGTGCTCAATTGGGAAAAATGCCATTTTATGGTCCGACAAGGAATCGTGCTAGGACATATAGTATCCGATAGAGGAATCGAAGTCGACAAAGGAAAAATCGAAGTTATAGAAAATCTCCAACCACCAAAAACCGTTAGAGAAATAAGAAGTTTCTTAGGACACGCCGGTTTTTACCGACGTTTCATTAAAGATTTCTCTAAGATAACCAAACCCCTAACTGAGCTGTTAATGAAAGATGCTGAATTCGTCTTTGATGACAAATGCTTGGACACAATTCAAACACTCAAGCAAGCTTTAATATCAGCACCCATTATGCAACCCCCAGATTGGAATAAACCATTAGAAATCATGTGCAACGCAAGTGATTATGCTGTAGGTGCAGTCCTAGGACAAAGAAAGGACAAAAAGCTCTACGCGATCTACTATGCCAATAGAACCTTGGATCATGCACAAATGAACTACGCTACCACAGAAAAGGAACTCTTGGCTGTCGTGTTCGCATTAGATAAATTTCGTTCCTACCTAGTAGGAGCAAAAATAATCATCTACACCGATCACGTCGCAATCAGGTACCTATTAAGTAAAAAGGATGCCAAAACAAGGCTTCTGAGGTGGATTCTACTCCTACAAGAATTCGACTTGGAAATCAAGGACAAGAAAGGCACTGAAAATGTAGTAGTTGACCACCTGTCGAGAATGGAAAACATCCAACCAGACCAAGTACCTATTAATGACGATTTCCCTTATGAAAGACTCTTAGCCCAGTTAGAAAGCAATACAATAGAACAATCCTTGACCTATACTGATACAGAAACTAATGAAGTGGTAGAATCTGTTTACACTAAGACCACGCTGCCATGGTATGCTGAATTTGTCAACTATCTAGCAGCTGGAGTACTGCCACCTGATCTAACCTATCAACAAAAGAAGAAATTATTCCACGACCTTAAACATTATTATCGGGACGAACCACTTCTCTTCAAGAGGGGCGCCGATGGTATTTTCCGTCGTTTTGTACCCGAAGACGAGTTGGAAGACATAATTTCTCATTGTCATTCCGCGCCCTATGGTGGGCACACGAGCACTTCAAAGACTTGTGCTAAGATTTTGCAAGCTGGACTCTTTTGGCCTACTCTATGGAAAGATGTCCATATCGCGGTTATAAATTGCGACCGGTGTCAACGCACTGGTAACGTCTCTAGACGCGATGAAATGCCTCAAAAGGGCATTCTAGAAGTAGAAGTCTTTGACGTGTGGGGAATAGATTTCATGGGACCATTTCCATCGTCTTTTGGTAACCAGTACATACTCGTCGCTGTCCATTACGTTTCCAAATGGATTGAGGCTGTAGCTTCTCCTACAAATGACACACGAGTAGTGATAAAGCTCTTTAAGAACATAATCTTTCCAAGATTTGGTGTGCCAAGACTCGTCATTAGTGACGGTGGCTCCCATTTCATATCTAAAATATTCGATAAACTGCTGTCAAAATACGGAGTCAAACATCGTGTGGTAACCCCATATCATCCACAAACCAGTGGACAAGTCGAGGTTTCGAATAGAGAAATAAAACAAATTTTAGAAAAGATTGACGCTACCTCTAGGAAGGATTGGTCAACTAAACTTAATGAAGCTTTATGGGCTTACAGAACCGCTTACAAAACCCCCATAAGAACCACTCCATTTAAGTTAGTCTATGGAAAATCTTGTCATCTGCCGGTAGAAATAGAGCACAAAGCCTATTGAGCTATTAAAACCCTCAATTTAAATTACGCTGCCGCAGGAGAAAAACGAATCTTAGATTTGCACGAATTAGAAGAACTAAGACTAGATGCTTATGAGAACGCCCGCATATATAAAGAAAAAACTAAGAGATGGCACGATAAACGCTTATCTAGCAAAGAATTTAGTGTGGGAGACGTCGTGCTCCTATTTAATTTGAGACTTAAGCTTTTTCCAGGAAAACTTAGATCTAGGTGGTCCGGACCCTTTGAAATTTCTAAAGTTTTTCAAAGTGGAGTGATAGAAATAAAAGGAAGAAATAGTGAACCATTCATAGTAAACGGGCAACGCTTAAAACATTATCATAATATTGCAAACAGAGACTATTTGAATAGTCTAAGACTTTTAGAGCTACCCGCTCATCCCTATAACTGAATTATCACTAAGCTTTCGTCAGGCTTACGACGTTAAAAACAACGCTTAGTGAGAGGCAACCCACGAGATTGTTTTCTTTCCTTTTAACTTTCTTTTATTTTCATTTCCTTTTAAATTTCTTTACATCTTTCTTAAGTCTATTTTTATTCCTTTTCATTTCCCTTTACTTTCTTAATCTTATTTTCATTACTTTTTCGTTTTTATCTATTTTCTTTTCTCAAAAATTTAAAAATTTATGGAAACTGCAGTGCTGATCTTATAATTACATGTTACAGGATTTTAAAGTCTTTCTACCTTCTCCTTTTCCCTCTGATTTGATTTTCTCCACTAGTATTCATCATGCAACAAGTAGATTTTATGGAAACTATATTCAGAGGTAGAGCTTAGAGAGAGAAATTTGAAGTTTTGGCCAAGAAAAGTATGGAAATGACTTTGTATTATGATGGATCTACCATGGACAGCCTAGGTATCCACGATAGTATTTCGTTTTTGTTCAGCCAGTTGGGTTGGGAGAATGCTGCTACTAGAAGGAGATTTGTCACCTACCGTGAGCTTACACTTGAGTTTCTTAGCTCCCTAGTTTACCTACCTGATCATGGTTTCGGATCTAATAAGGGGCTGATTAGTTTTAGGTTGTTTGGTATTGATTACACTTATAACCATAGAGACTTAGCTGACCTTTTAGGATTTCCTAGTGGCCCATCTGTCTTTACAGCCACCCAAGAAGAACTCATGGATATTGAACTGAATTACTTTTGGGGTAATCTAACTGGAAATAACCACCCTGATCCAAATGACATGCATTCTGATGAAATACACAACCCAACCATTCACTATTTTCATAACATTCTAGCCCACACCTTATTTGGAAAAGAAGAAAACAATGCTTTAGTGTCAAAGGATGAACTATTCATCTTATACTGTTCTTCCCAAGGCCGCCATGTTAATGCAGTCACCTTCATGATGGAAACCTTTATTTGCATCGCACAGGAACCTAATACCCCAATCATAATAGGAGGTTTAGTTACTATGATTGCGAACGCCATTGGACTTAGGTACCCGCTAAACAGACTTACACCCTTAGGTACCATTCGTCCTATGAACTTGGAATTCTGTTTTAACCGACGCATCATTGGAAACTTAGGACCTGCTCCCTTTGACTACTTAATTGCTAATAAGGTTGTCCACCTATTCACTTTACCGAACCATGAGTGAACGAATGTCCATAACCGTAATAATTGGCTATATGGGTTGAGTGAACTTAAGAATGCTCCATTATCACCTCCTGAGACACTACAAGATTATGAGTGTTATGATGATATTATCTCCTAAGCTGAAACCGACCCTGAAACCCCTCCGAACTACCATAATTTTACTGAGCCTGACACCAGTGCATATGCTGAAATTTTGACAACCATCCTAGGCACTATGGATGGATTCAAAACAGAGATTGTTGAGGTAAAGGATGAACTCAAAACTATGCGCCTTGATGTCATTAACCTAATGGACATCACTGTGGAGCAATTTGATCATCTGAACCAAGCTGTGGAATCCTTGAAGAAGCAACGTGGCTAAAATTGTCACACTGCATTTTTCCATTTAATTGCTTTTCTTTTAATGTTTTAGAACCATTTACTTTACAGTCATTTTCTTTTTAATGTCAAGGAACAAGTTTAATTCAGTTCAATTTCAACTTTATTACTCTACTGCAATTTTACTTTGAGTACACTGCTATGAATTTCCAATTTTAATAAAGTATTCAATTCGTATTCATTGATTGTGGTTGAGTTGATGATATAATGTTCCTGCTTATTTTAATTTGTTTTTGTCGTTTTGTATGCATTCTAATATTTATCTAGTATTTTACTGCCATTGATAATTGCCATGTTCCAATATATATATAATGTGCCAGCTTTTATTAAGTTTCTGTGAAAATGCAGACTTTGTGAGCATGACGGGCGTAACGCCCATGTCACGACCGTCACACGACTTACGACCGTGACGGGTCTGTGACGAACGTCATACTTGTTTTAACGTGCCCTCTGTTTTAAACAGAGACCCTTCATCTTCATTTTCTTTTCCTTCCAATTTCTCTTCAAACGCCCCACTCTCCTTCCACTCTCCTTAACCGTCCGACTCACATTACTCTCCATAAACCCCTCACATTAAATCCAAATTTCTCTCCAACACTTCATATTTCCAAACCTCTTATTTAAACCTCACGAAACACTCTCATTCTCACATAACGACCCGTACGCACACCCACTTCCTCCATTAAACCTATTTCCCTTTGCATGCACCATGGCCAGACGCACATGACAAGCTCCTGACCTTTTCGCTGTTACATTCAGAGAGGGAGAAGCCGGTGACCGCCAAAGGGCGAGTTACGTCAGCTTCTACCAACGTTCTTTCCAACCGACGCGGTACATCCACATTGCCAGCCTTGAAGAGTTGGGTATGCTAGAAGGTGTACGTTGGATGCTCCAAAATGCCGGTTTATGGCAGCTCTACACACAAGGGCATCCTACCTACGAAGTTCTGACTCTGGAATTTCTGAGCTCATTTGCTTATGTTACACCTCCGGGAGAAACAAACCAACTTTCTGGTGTAGCTAGATTCCGCATGTTTGGCTCTGAGTATTCGGTGGGCCAAAACCAACTTGCCCAAATGCTTGGATTCCATCATGGCGAGAATGTTCATTGCCGCTTGCCTAACGATTCCTGGTTCCAAGAAGCTTTCGACCTTTGGAATTGACTTACAGGTGTAGCTGCTTCGAGCTGGGACAGCCTCAACGCAACCTATATTCATAACCCAGCAATAAGATATTTCCACAAAGTTTTAGGACACACAATCTTCGCGAGGGACAGCAACCACAAAGTAAACTCCAAGGAGCTCTTTTTCCTTCGTTGTGTGCTCCATCCTGAACTAATTAATGCAGCTCCATTCCTACTAACTCACATCCACGCCAACTGTGCTAGAGGTTCTAAACCTTTCTACTTCGGAGGTATTGTAACTTCTGTTGCATTCGGCCTTGGTCTGGGAGACAACCTTGCTAATTTACCTTTCATACCACCTGAGTCCCTGGATACCGAGTATTATCGCTCCTCCCACCTTATTAAAGCAAGGGCGGATGGACGATACCATCCAGTGGTCCGTACCGGAATAATCAGGAGCATCATCATGCCATGCAGAGATCGCATCGACCCTCAAAGACAAGCAAATTGGCTTTTTGATCTCCGTGCTCCTGAGCCTAATGTGGCTGCTCAAGAAAACCAAGATAATGAAGCAGTTGATGAAATGGAGCAAGAGATGGATCAGCCGCCTACTGAGAACCCACCACCTCCTGCCCAAGATGCCTCAACATCCACCAGACGTCATCGCCGCGCCACTCCAGAACAAGACCCCATCACTAATGAAGAAATCTTAAGGGGCATATGGCTACAAAAACAATTGGCTGCCCAAAGAAAGGAACAGCAACAGAGGCAGCACAATGAGATGATGAGCCTAATGCGACAAATCCAACAGGGGCAAGTCCACCAAGGACAACGGATCGACAGTATGATAGAAGAGATGGGTGCCCTGACCATCACGTAGGCATTCCAGATCATGTAGCCCGGAATGGACGCGCTCGTACCCAAGGCAGAGGACGTGGACCTCATTAGATTTAGATTTTATTTTTGTTTTAGTTTTATCTCTTTTTGTAGTTTCTTTCCGCGTTTATATCGATACATTGAGGACAATGTCCGATATAGTGTGGGAGAGGTACCTTTTATTTTCCCTTATGTATTCCCTTTCCACATTTCCTTTCTAATAAAGAAGCATTTATATGAAATTTTCTTACATTTCAAAATTTCCCAACTTTATTCAGCTATAACAAAAATTTTTTATGATCATTGCACAACTTAACATACTGAAACATAGGCTATGTTAGGAAATCGAGAAAAATTTAACAAGATTGATACCGTCTTGACACCTTAGACCTCTTGCATATGCGAGATCAGTTTCAATACCCATTATACCGATACCCTCAGTCCTAGTTCTAAAGTAACCCCAAGTAGTTTATATTTGCAGTCAGCACCGTCTTAAACACAAACCACGTGGAGAGCCGATGAAGATAAGTGTTTGATGCAGAATCATTAAATAGCTTTCGTATTCTTCGCTGTTGTGAAAAATTGAAAAATGCACCAAACCTACGGTTGCATCAGTCTCCCCAAAGATGGGTGAGCATCCACTACAATCAAAATTAGGGTTTTAAGCCCTCTCAGAGCCTTAGACAAAGGATCAATCAAGGAATGACATGATTTTCAACTTGTCTAACCTCTCAATCATCCACAATGGATCAAAAGGACTCCCACTTCAAGGATTAAGCACAAGGCTGCTCCCTTCTAGGTGGATCAAGTCACATGATCGACAGTGTCACCAAATTAGGGTTTTGGTCGAGCAGGGCCTCCAGATGGAAAGTTTTCATCTGGGCACAAGCCAATGATCCAAAACCTAACCTAATATACTCCATGGAACCTCATGGACCCAATCATCAAGTCAATTTTGCCTCAGGGGATGCATTCATCAAAAATCAGGAATTAGGGTTTCTTGACCTAATTCACCCCTAAGTTGACTTTTGGGAAAAATCATGAGCCAAGACCTCAAGAGAGGGTTTTAGGGTCTCTAATGCACTATATTGATCCATTTGTATCAATGGATTAATCCAAGAAGCTTGAGCAACAAGTCTCAATTTCATCTGCACCACAGTTAGGGTTTTAAGGAAAAAGTCAACTGTAACTTTGACTTTTGACCAGGACATGCTCCCAAGCCCTATGACATGCATCAATATACCCTATGACACCCATGGAACATGTCCATCAAGTTTGATTTAGGTCAAGGACATGATTTCATGAAGAATTGCACAGTTTGGAATTCATTTGATAAAAAGTTAACTGTGCACAAAAGTCAACTTTGACTTTTTGAGATTTTTCACCAAAATGGATTTTTAACCCTAAAATGATGTTAATGTATGATTTGAATCATCATTCATCAAGAAAAATCAAGAAAAGTTGGGTAACTTGTAAAAGGGGTAACCATAAAAAACTTAGAAAAATTTCTAAGTTAAAAATAAAGTGGCTAGGGTACCAACTTTGGAGGGTCATAACTCCTAAACCACAAAGCCATTTTCTCCCATCCAAGGCTTGATTTGTAGATCTCACTGCCCTCTACAAAAACTTCAACTAGACCTAATTCCAACTCCTCATGGATTTTGAGTTATGGAGTGATCAAAATCAAGAAAAGTCACTTTGTTCCAACACTTAGTGAAAATTTCACTAAGTCAGATTTTACCCTACTTTTTGCCAAATGTAGGGGGATTTTTCACTTGGATTCAAAAGAGATCAAAACCAAATATGTTCAAACAGTTGTTGTATCATGTAAGGTCTTTCCAAAATGACCAAGAACATTACCAAATTCAATTTGAGTCATGAGATATGACATTGGAAAGTTGCCTTGCTGAAATCTGCCAAGGCAAGGCAAAATTTGCATTTTTGCTCGATTTGCCAAAATCAGCCAAATCCAAATGCTCCTATCCACTTGGACACCTCTGAGGATTGAATCTAAAGTGGACAATCACTGAGCCAAGCCTCCAAAGTCTTTGGAACAAGAAATAGCATGTTGAACCTAGAATGGCCAAAATAGGGACAAGACTCCAATTTTGGATCGGAGCATTCAATGGAAGCATCAAGGTGGCATGGACTGAGCCATTTGCAACTGAACTTAGTCAAGACTTATCCAAGACCAAGGGAACCACAGCCCTGTGCCCTAACCTCTAGTCAATGGCTAGAGGAGACTTGCATTTCCATTGGCCAACATTGAACAAACACCTGCTGCAGTTGCCATTCACTGTGGATCCTAAAACAAACTTGCTCTACTATAAATAGAGCTCAATTGTGATTAGTTTGAGTACACCAAAGCCATCAAACAGATGCTTTCCTCAAAATCTCTTCTTTCACTCCAATTTTGCCTTCTAAAGCAAGTCACTATCGGGTTTTGAGTTTGAGAGCTTTTCCAATCAAACCAATCACTCACACACCTCACATACATCATATAGAAGTGATCCAAACACTCACATAACATCTGGAACACAGATTTCACAAAATCACCAGTCAATTGCTCAAGGTTTTAACCAAAGTACAGTTGAGATGCCATGAAGTGATCTAGCCATTCTCAGTCAAGTCCAAGCATTCAAACACACTCTATAGGGTGTAGGGAAGCTGTTCAGATCATCACAATTCATCTGTAACACCTCCTACTCAGAAATCAATTTGCTCTTGCTGTCACGACCTAGAGGTAAGCCTAAACTTGGTCATCTCTCAATCTATGCATATTTCCTCGCACAATACTTTTGCCAAATGTTCATAATCATGCATGGAATGTTTCCCCTCAAGTAATTGCTTTGTTTGAATCATGTATAAAAAATCCTAGCCTTCATGCAGAAATTAGGGTTCTTGAGGATTTTTCATGATTTCTTGTTATATGTTTAATTTAAATGAAATTAAATACCATAGACATGATCGTGAGGTTGAAACGAGTTGATTGGTATGTGGATTTCATGATATGATTAAGTATTCAGTGAGATTCTAGAGAAAATGCAAATCTGGGCCAAGCTGAAACACGTGCGTGTTCTTCAGCTGTTCTTGGCGCCATTTTTCATAAATTCAAATATTTGAATTTTGTGATTTTATTTAATTGATTCAAAAATTAATTTCTCTCTGAGTTTTAATGATTTTGAGTTGATTCTTTTTTTAATAATTCACAAAAATGTTAAAATATTTTATTTTCCCAAAAAATCCCAAAAATATTATTTATTGTATATAATTGATATTTTTGCAAAGAATTAATGTTTTAATTGTTTTTGACATTTGAAATATTTTTTCCACCTTGATTTTACAACTTTTAATGCTTTCTAATTATTTTGTAGGTCAATACTTAATTTTTGAAGCATTAATCCAAGATCACAATTTGTTTTCCATATGTTAAACAATTTTAATTATTTTAATTGAATTTTTATTCAATTAAATACATTTTTGAAAATAAATTAGGGTTTTTGGATTAATTCAACCCTCATAAATCATTTTCAAAACATTTTGGGCCTCTAATAGAGTGTAAGACCCAATCCTTTTTTGACCAAACCATTTTTGGCCCTCAGTGTATTGTATAAGTCCCGATACCGTAAAAAAAAACGGCTCGATCGTCGCCTTTTGAAAAATAACCTTCTGGGCCTCTCCTTGAGCTATAAGACCCATTCAAAACTTTTGGGCCTCAAATAGAGTGTAAGACCCAACCCCCTTTTAACCAAAACATTTTGGGCCTCACTTATTGTATAAGTCCCTCTACGTTAAAAGAAAACCTCGGCGCGATCGCCATTTTTAAACGAAAAATCAACTGGGCCTACCCTCGTGTTATAAGCCCCACTCTTTTTCTTTAAACCTTTTGGGCCTCTTGAGAGAGTGTAAGACCCATCCCTTTGTACAGAAAACCTTTTTGGGCCTCAGTCACTTGTATAAGTCCCTCTGTACAAATTCAAACAGTGCGCTCACTGATAAAACCCTGGGCCTCTCCTTGAGCTGTAAGCCCCAAATCTTTCTTTTTCAAAACACTTTCTCCTTTGATTTTGAATATACTGTTGTTTTCAATCTTTCTTTGTTGAACAACTAACCAAACAGCATGGAAGCTCTACAACTGAGTAAGTGGTTATTGCTTTCATTTACCGCTTTCATATACATATAACTGTATTGTGGGGCTGTTTCACTGTAAGTCTTTTTTCATAAACTCATATCAACTGTGTAATAATAGTATAGATATTTAGAGTTTCCCCGGCAACTACGTCTAGAACTAGGTGACGCCGTTTCATTTCATAGAAATAGACAATTAGATCCCCAATAGGATCACCAGATACAGTCTTCTGTTCGTCTGTCCTCATTAGGAATTGTCAAGAAACTCTACTCCCAGAGATGAATATATTCTCCGTGAATGGCATCTTTGAGTTTCTTCCAAATTCTCGAACCTTCCTGACTTGATATATTCCTTGTGAATAGCTTGCCTTGAATTTTTCGGGGTTTGGGGACCCACGGGCTTCTTAAAAGCATCGGCCTCCTCTTGGGCATCGTACAAGGACCCACAGGCTTCATAAAAGCAACCCCGCCTCCTCTTGGGTTTAGTACAAGGACCCTACGGCTTCTTAGAAGTATTCACAGCCTCCTCTTAGGCTTTGTTTAATGATCTCTTCCTCCGGGAATGATAGCCTCCTCTTGGGCATCGTACAAGGACCCGTCGACTTCTTAAAAGTTTCCAGCCTCCTCTTGGGCTTCGTAGAAATTGTCCCAACGACCTCCTAGAGGTATTAGAACAGAACTTAGTCATCTGCATAGAACAGTCCTTTCATAGAGTCTACTACTGTTTCTCAAAGCTCAGTACAAAAGATGAAACTCTGGACTTGGACAGTCTAATCTCCTTGAGTCTCAAAGACATTCTCAAGTGCCCCCTTCGTTAAATAGGAAGGAAACCCGCAGACTCGGACAGTCTCAATACCCTTCGGATTTCCCACTTCCTTAAAGAACAGGAATAGCCCGGATCCTCGAATCAAATCCTTGAGTACATCATTGCTCATATAAGAACTGATTTTCTCTTTAAAATCAGTATACTGGACCTGTCACTTAACTGAACAGTAACCACAGCCTCATCTTAGGCTTTGTATAATGATCCTTCTCCAGTGAAGTTAGCCTCTCTCTTGGGCTTTATACAATGATTCTCCCCAGCGGGATCAAACAACGTTTAGCCTCTTTCTCGGGCTTTGTACGATACACATACGAAACTCCCTCGTTGAGTCAATCACCCTTTCGCCTCCATCTCGGGCTTCGTACGAGATACAAAAAAACTCTCTTGTTGAGTCAAATAGCCTCCATCTCGGGCTTTATACGAGATACCGAAAGACTCCATCGTCGAGTCAAAACCTTTTAGCCTCTCTCTCGGGCTTTATACGAGACAAATAATAACCTCCTCTTAGGCTTTGTATAAGAAAACACTGGTTGATCCAATTAACCTTTTAGCATCAAAACTGTGCCTCGTTCACAGTACACAAACATCAACAACTCCTTCCCCTCCATCTAACTGTTGTAAGCGGCAAGCCTCTAGATCATCTACATCCATGCCAATGTCCCTCTTTTAGTATGAGAAATTCCTAAGGAAAGATGGCATTACTCTACACTGAGTTAAAGTCTTCTCCTTCAGGTTGAAATCCCCTTTAAAGGAAATTATGGCATTGCCGGATTCACACATCCTGGTTAAAGTAATTCTCCTTTATAAACAGTCGTAACAGACAAACCCCTCTTTAGAGATGACAAATTCACTCTAAAGTCAACGCTTTTAGCTTCACATCTTGGGCTTCGAACAAGATACAAATAGACCTTTCAGCTTCACATCTTGGGCTTTGAACAAGATACAAACCACCTTTCGCTTCACGTCTTGGGCTTTGAACAAGACACCAAAACACCCATTTCCTCCCATAGAATAGGAGGAACTACGAACACTCTGATTTCCCTGTTTCGGTAAACGGGAATACGTAGGCATAAGATTGAAAAATCTTAGCGAGCACACTAAACAAAAACTCAAAATTCCATACTTTCATATATATTCGTCCTAACATTTCAACCAATAGCCTAAAGCACCCCTCGTCAACAAAATAAACCTAGGAAAAACCCCGAATCTTTGTAGCATCTGTAACCTAACAGACCGCTGTTTAAACTCAGTATGCAAGCAGGGTTAATTGGAGGCATCTATTTCCCTTCCTTCATCAGCTTTAATAGGATAAAAAATGAATCGAGCTATAGTACCAGAGCGATCGTGCTTCGCAACCACATCCAAAAATCACTCGCTACATAGTGATTAAATTAGGTAGATGTCAACTGGGATTGTTGAGTCTGTAATTTGATACTACTAATAGTGAATTTCCTCCCTGGCTTGGTAGCCCCCAAACGTAGGTAGTTAGACCGAACTGGGTGAACAATTCTTTATGTTATTTACTGTTGTTTTTACCTTGTTCATATAGCAGATTGTGTTGTTATGACATCCCACTTAACATCACACATCTGATACCAGAATTTCAACCTCTAATTCTCAATCATAAATGATAATTATGGTTTTCAAAGACACATATGAAATTATGTAATCTTGACTACTCATCCATCTGGATATTTAAATAATGCATGAAAAGAATGATGGAATACATGATCAAATAGAATGATCATGTCATGCTGATGTAGATGAAAAAAACTCAGGGAAAAAGTTAGGGTATGACAACTGCCCATATTTAACTATCTTGAATCAAAGGATATGAAGGATGACATTTTTGATATGATCCTGGTGGAAGATAGTTAAATATATAGAAGACCCAAATTTTACCATTTGAAGGAAATGAAGTGCAATGCAACACAATGATTCTGTATGTGCTTATTGAGGATTTGTCTTGCTGGGGATGTGAAATGGAAAGCAGACTCTGTGGGGATGAAATGAGGTAAGATATTATGAATTCTCAAAGATTTTCTTTTGCTGGAGATATGTACAAGTGTTGCTCATTCACATTTTTTTACTATCCCGCTTTGGTGTAATAATTATTTCCACAAAGAGAGGATTGTCGTCAACTCGAGTGTTAAGGCTTGGACTGAAATGAGGAAAGGAGCCGATATCAACACCGACTTTGATATCATAAAAAATATAAAGAACCGATATCAACACTGACTTTGATATCGTAACAAGAGACTAAGAACCGATATCAACACTAACTTTGATATCATAACAAGAGATAAAAAATGGATATCATCAATGACATTAATATCATAACAAAAGATAAAGAGTCAATATCAACATTGACTTCGATATCATAAAAAGAGGTAAAGAACTGATATCAAAACTGACTTTGATATCGTAACAAACGATAAAAGGCTGATATCAACACTGACTTTGATATCGTAACAAGAGATAAAGAACCGATATAAACATTGACTTTGATATCATACTAGATGATAAAAGTCCGATATACACACTGACTTTGATACCATAATAAAAGAAAAAGAACTGATATCAACACTGACTTTGATATCATAACAAGAGATATAGAACCGATATCAACACTGACTTTGATATCGTAACAAAAGATAAAGAGTCAATATCAACACGAACTTTGATATCGTAACAAGAGATACATAACCGATGTCAATACTGACTTTGATATCGTAACAAAAGATAAAGATTCGATATCAACACTGACTTTGATATCGTAACAAAAGATAAAGGGTAGATATCAACACTGACTTTGATATCGTAACAAAAGATAAAGGGTCGATATTAACACTGACTTTGATATCATAACAAGAGATAAAAGGAAAATTTTAACACTAACTTGATATTGTAAAAAAACAATAATGAGATGATATCATCAATGATTTAATCTTATAACAGATGGTAAAGAACCGATATCAACACTGACTTTGATATTGTAACAAAAGATAAAGAACTGATATCAACACTGACTTTGATATCGTAATAAAAGAAAAAAAGTCGATATCAACACCGACTTTGATGTTGTAACAAGAGACAGATAACCAATATCAACATTGACTTTGATATCGTAACAAACTATAAAGGACCGATATCAAAAATGACTTTGATATCGTAACAAATGATATAAAACTGATATCAACACTAACTTTGATATTGTAACAGGAGATAAAGAACTGATATCAACACTGATTTTGACATCGTAACAAAAAATACATAACCGATATCAACATTGACTTTGATATCGTAACAAGGGATAAAGGGCCGATATCAACATTGGCTTTGATATCGTAACAAGAGATATATAACCGATATCAACAATGACTTTGATATCGTAACAAAAGATAAAGAGCTGATATCAACACTGACTTTGATATTGAAAAAGAAGAAGCTAAAAGGTAGATATAAACATTGACTTTGATATCGTAAAAAAATGATAAAGAGCCGATATCAACACTGTCGCTCCCGAAAGATTCGCATCCAAAGGTACAAACGCGAGAGTGGCGCAGAAGACACAGAGTCGCCAGCAATGTGTATTTATCCCGAGAGAGGGAAAGGAAACATTGCATAAACCTGAAGAGAAAGGGGGAAAGACATGGTCATCGCAACCATGGTCCGGGTTCGGGAGTCGGTTATGTGAGGGGAAGGTGTTAGCACCCCACGCATCCATCGTACTCGATGGGATCCATGCTTGTTGTCTAAACGGAGGGTGAGCTGTCCTACTATCTATGGCTGAACAAAGGAAAATGGGGATGGGGGTGACTAAGACGGACTCGGTAGGACATATTCGATGCCCTAGGCCTACGTACTCCCTCAGTGCAATGGGAAAGTCAGAGTCAACGTAGTTCGGAAGGGAACTGTGGGGGAAGGTTGCTCGCCAAGATAATCGTTGTCTTATGCCTACATATCCTCAACCGGACAAGAGAGAGGAATCAGAGCTAATGTAGTTCGTGGGTACGACCACGAATGGGTGAGTGTTTTTTACGTGAGCGACGAGAGCTTTTCTGAAAATGAGATTTGAAACCCAACAATCCCGAAGGATAAAAAGATTTGCATTTGTTTTTGTGTTTTTTAGACAGAAGTGTTTTTTAAGTTAGTTCATAACTTGCATTGCACCAAAGTCTAAGGCACAGGGACGAATACTTAACGTATCGTCCCAAGACAGGACGCCCGCTAAGCACTCTAAAAAGATGAGAGGAAGCCCCTCATTTCTCATTCCCCACGCTTAAGGCTCGTGCGCAATATACTTTATCTTTATTAAGTGTTTTCAAGAAGTTTTGAGATGAGAATAGAGAAGACACAAAGGAAACTCTAAAGGGAAACTAAGAGTCCTAATGTTATCATGCATGGATGACCTAGGGTTAGTGAGGCTTAGGAGAGATGACTACCTAAAACCTAATGCTAATCCTACTCCAAGCTTAATCAAAAATTAAGTTGGACTAGGTAGCTCTAAAGGGAAAGAATCTAAGACTTAAACAAGTCTTGAGATCCATGGGAGGAAGAGAGTGAAAGAGAAAAAATGAGAAAGAGGAGGAGAAGATGAGATACAATAAATCGCAGCAAGCACATCACATCATAAATGTCCAACTCAAATCATCAAAAATGTTTCAAAGATCAATGCAAAACAATCTCAAGTAAGCATGCAAAGATAAACATGAAAAAAGGCAAGCATACTTGTATGGAATGCACAATTAAGCATACATGGACTTCATATCAAGATGAAATGAGAAAAGTAAGATGAAGATGAAAACAAGTTAGAACCAAGATCATATTATCATCAACAATTCTCATGTGCAAAAGGAAATCAAAGCATGACACATTATGCCCCAAAGAAAGCTACAAAAAGAGGACAAAGTTCCAACACTTAAGCATACTCAAACATGATTCATAAATTGAAAAAATAAGTCTCAAAGGACCTCAACCAGGGTTAAACATCATACCAAAATCACATGCAAAAAATCATAAAGAAATTCAAACAATAAGGCATGGCAAATCAATTAGGGTTAAGAGATGTCATATGATGATCATGCAAAATTCACTTAAGCACAAATAATCAAACATATATCAAATAACATTCAAAAATTGTGAAATTAAAACTCAAATGACCTAAGTCAGAAGTCAATCATATGTCAAAAGATCTCACAAAAATTCACAAGTTAAGCACCTCAAACAAATGAGAAAAGATCACGTAAGAAACATGACACCACATGCAAAGGAGAGGGACTAAAATGCAATATGAAATGATTTTAAAAATATGAGAAAAATATTTTTAGGAACCTCAACATGTCCTTTAACAAATACAAAAAGAGTGAGATGCAAATCATGTATAGATGATTAGAACAAAAATCAACAAGACAGGGTGTGCATATATGAAACAATCCAAAAAGAAATTAATTAAACAATTAAATCAGAGGCACAAAATAAAATAAAAATGAAAACTAAAATTTGACAAAACTTTATAAAACCCTAAACATGCTTCATGAATTTTTTGGTAATTTTTTTATGCTTAAAACTATTTTTAAAAATCAAAAATGAAAATGCAACAATTAAAATAAAACAAAAGGAAATAAAAGCCAGGGGGTGCAAACAGCAAGGGAAACACGTTCAAAACTGGGATGGACCAAAGGAGGGTGTGTATAGAAAGAAGCCCAAAGCGCTTCCTACCATAGGCTCTGAGTCAACAATATTGACTCAATCATTACCACAGGATTGATCCAAAGATCCACACGCAGTCAACAATCCAAAAGTAACCAAGATGGAAGGCTCAGATTAACACGCGCATGGTAATAATCATGGGGAAACACACAATAATCATGATCTGACTCAAAAACAAGTCACGTGGGAGGCATGTGGCATTTTTAATATGCTGGCAACATATTATCCATCAGATCAAACAAACGCATCAGATCAAGTCAATGAATCAAAAAGCATGCAAGATCAAAGGTCCTGATTAAGTGCACATGGTAGTTATCATGGATGAACACACACACACGTATCAAAAATACATCCAATCAGAAGCATTCATTTAATGATGTGGCAAGACAAGAACCATTGGATCTGAGCATGGACGGTGGAGATCTCATCTCCTACCTTGAAACCCTCAGATCACCTGAAAATAAACCAGACGCCGGAGCTAGGGCTCCGGTCGTCTTCTCCGGTAGCCTCAACGGAGATCCAACAAAAAATTTTCCAGAAATCAACAACAAGGGTACAGTTCCACTCAGTTTTTCATGAGGATCTCAAATATCACATTTAAATCAATAGATCATGCACGAATAAACCAAATCGAAGACAATAAGTTTAGATCCAAAAACTTAAATCTCAAAATTCAGGAAATCCACACGTCCAAACTCAAAACAAAATAGATCAGCATCATCAGTGAACTTCATAGATCATCATGCACACTTAAAATTCCAGTTATACGACCATGAAAAGCAAGCTTACCAGAGATCTGTAGAGCTTGAAATACACCAAGAGCTCCTTCCAAAAGCTGCAGATCTTCCTCTTTTGAGCTCTATTTGCAAAATAAATGCAAATAGAGGCTTGAAATGGACTGGATCTAGGATTTTGAAAGTGAACCAACTTGAGATGCACTTGCTGAAAACCTTGCTTAAAGCTTGAAACAGTGGTAGATTCACACTCCTTTCAACTCACTGATCAATAATATGCTAAGAGATTTTCAAAATCCCTCAAGGAATGAGAGATTCGAAGAGAGAAAAATGTGAGATGAAAATGGAATTCTGAGCAAGAATGAGTGTATGACCTAGCTTTGTGCGTGTGAGTTAGCTTATATACACCTCATTAGACCTCTGATCACAATTAAAACTTGATTAATCCCTTGGTTAATGAAATTGGATGGTTTATGCCAAAATGCACTTTGTGTTGTACCCACTAATCCACACGTGCATGGGTCATGAAATCAGCATGATTCACTCACATTCCACTTGCTGATCACAATGGAATTGAAATTGGGCCTTGTGGTTGATTGGTTAATGAGCTTTGGATCAATTTGCAAATGGTTTATTTGTTAAATACACCATGAATAAGGCACGGTTTGGCATGAAACAAGGGTCAAAATTGGTGCTCATGGCTTGTACTTTGATGGTACAATATGACTTGAAGCAATTGAAGTGATTACAAGTCCTTTTGGATGAAAATGCAAATGGTGGAAAATTGGTACATATGAAGAACCCTAAAAACACCTTGCCTTGCCTTAGCCATAACTTGAGTTCTACAAATGATATGGAGATGTTCTAGTACTTGTTGGAAAGGGGAGAAAAAGATCTTCAACTTTCATGTTTGAGGAAAATTCATTTGAGGCTTCTTTGATGATGAAAAGTCAAGTTGAATGTGGTGAAAAAGCTGCCAAAAATGGAAAGTTCTCATTATAGGTCATTTTCCAAATTTAGTAACTTTTGTACAAACCCTTGATTCTTGATGAATGATGCCATCCATGCTATTCCTTGACCAAATAAAGGTACATGGACTTGGGAAACATGATTTGAACCCTTGAAAACCCACGGTTGACTTTCCTCCTTACAGTTGACTTTTGCTTACTTCACAAGTAACTGATCCACTGAACATCTTCCACAATGAACCACTAGCCAAGTCTCTATCCATGAACACTTGTGAGCATATGGAATACCATAAGAACATGCTTGAATCCATAAAGTCTTCTCAAGAAGTCCTTTGAACCAAAACCCTAATTTGGTCCCTCTGGTTAGGAGGGAAAGATTCACTTGAAATCCTTTGCCATTCTTGATCTTATGAAGATATGATGAACCCCTCAAACCACCTTGAGGCTTCAGACTCCTTTGAGATGAACCAAGTACCTTGATCCCATGCTAAGAACCCATGCTATGCACAAATTCTAATGCAAGAAATGCAAAGAAACAAAAGCCAGTTAGCTAAAAACAATGAGGCAAATTTTGGGGTGTTACAAACACTGACTTTGATATCGTAACAAAAGTTAAAGAACCAATATCAACACTGACTTTGATATCGTAAAAAAAGGTAAAGAGTCAATAACAACATTGACTTTGATATCGTAACAAAAGATAAAAATTCGATATTAACACTGAAATTGATATCATAACAAGAGATAAAGGGCCGATATCAAGACTGACTTTGATATTGTAACAAGAGATAAAGAATCGATATTAACATTGCATTGCTATCGTAACAGAAGATAAAAGAAAACTATACCAATAATGACTTTGGCACCGTGGCAAAAAAGAAAGGAGACGATATCAAAACTGACTTTGATATCGTAGCAGAAAAAGAAAAGCGATACCAACACTAACTTTGGTATCACAACAGAGATAAAAGGAAAATGATACAAAAATTGACTTTGGTATCACAACAGAGATAAAGGAAAATGATACCAACATTGACTTTGGTATCACAACAGAGATAAAGGAAAACGATACCAGCATTGATTTTGGTATCACAACAGGGATAAAGGAAAACAATACCAACATTGACTTTGGTATCACAACAGGGAGGAAAAGAGGCTGATACCAACACTAACTTTAGCATCGCGGTCGGGGAAAGAAACATAGAAACTTGCTGAAGATTTGAAAAGAATTAATCATGTGAAGAATATACCTAAGGGTAGTGTTTCACATAAGCTAGCTAGGGATTTAAAGAAAATAATTTGCCATGGGAGAGGCAAAAATGATATTACCGGGGACAATGTTTACTGAGTGTAACTTGCTGGAGAAGAAAACAAACTGAGACTCATGGGGAAATCTTTCATGGTGGAAACTTACTAGGGTATAAGTATCTTGAACAAGTGACTAATGGGGAAATTATTTGCTGGGGGAGAAAAAGAAGTTCTAATGAGACTCACCAGGAAGATTATCAGGGAGATATCCTACTAGGGAACAGACTCCAAAGGAGACTTGCTGAGGAACATATTTTATTGGAAAAGATCCATCCAGAAAACCCATGGGTATCACAACTTACTTAAGAAGTAATGAAGGATATTAATCAGGAATTGAACTGGATTTTCATCGAATCTGGTTTATGCTACGTGTGCATGTTTTTATGCTATTGTGCCATGGCGGGAAACAAATTTGAGATTAAGTTATTGATTAACTTAACTCGAAAAGCAAGAGTCGCCACCAAACTTTATTGTTTCCAAAGGGAAATGGGAAAAGGGAAAAGGTCGAACAAAACCCACAAAAAGCAAAAAGCTAAAAAAAGAGAGAGAGATCTGGATACGGGGGTTGGTTATGCAAGGGGGAAGGTATTAGCACCCCTCACATCCGTTGTACTCAACGGGAACCACTTGCATATCTGTGTTTATAAAAGCTGGATTGTTTGTTGATTGATTTTAAATGAAAAGATATTTTGTCGTATTCGAGTGGAAAACTTAAGTTACTACCCACAAACATGAGGAAATGAGCATTTGCATCATATTGATATGGAGAACTTTTACTTGGACTTTCTCACAAGTACATCTTAACATTCAAGTGGAAAATTTCAATCATTTCTCAGCATCTTGTAGAAGTATAGTGGTTTGCATCACTACAATAATAGACTAATATCTAATCTTTTGAAGAAAAAAGGCTCTTAAAGAAAAGTGCACAAAGGCACACAAATGAGTTTGATGAGGTTTGTCTTTTTTAGAGATTTTGAAAAGAGTTTGAATATGCTTATGTGTTTTAGCATTTATTAGGAAAAAGATTTTTGGATCACTTGACAAAGTTAAGGTTTATTAAGAAAAAGGAAAAAGGTGTGAAGTTTGAAAACAAGAAGTTTTTTGAAATAGGGAGAAGTTTTGAAAATTTAAGAAGTGATAAGGAGAAGAAGAGACTATCCTAAAGAATAAAATAAATGGTCTCATTGTAAGGTAGCCCAAGAGAAAGCCTTTGTGTGCAAGTGTACTAGCCACAAGAAGAGGCAAGCATTTGACATTGGTCAAAACAAGCATTCCTTTCCCTTTAGATTGAGCCACAGGATGAACAAGCAACAGGCACAGATGAACATCAAAGAAAAACCAGATGGACAACCAAGGTCACCAAGCCATAAAGAGCATCCAAGTCTTGAATTGAAGTCCAAAAGGTCTCAGATGAAGCACTATGTCTCAGATGGATTACAAGATCTCAGATGCGACTCCAAGCAAATGGAAATACTAAGTCCTAATGCCAAGGTCCAAAATAATCTTCAAGCAAGGGATAGTAACACAAAGTCCATGGATCAAGTTAAAGACTTTTAGGGTATTAGCCATTTTATGATATTTTTTTTGTTCTTTTGAGATAAGAAAGCAATAAAGCATAAAATAAAGAACAAAAGTAAAAGGCAAAAAATGTAAATGAAAATGAATGAAAAACGATATAAAGTAAAGACATAAAAGTAAATGACATAAATGTAAAGAGCATAAAGGTAATAGTTAGATGTTAGCACAATTAATATGTCAATGTTAGTGTTAATGAGAATTTAATCGAGTCGGGACAATTTAGCGCTATGTTAAGTACTCGTAAGTGGATTTATATAGAAGTCACACCTATCTGAGGTCGGTCAATAACAATTTATGTGTCAAATGTTAGAGAAATAACACAAAGTTATTCTCCTAAAACATGCAACACAATGAAAAAAACAAAAGAAGAAGATAGAAGAAGAAGAGATGAAAGTTGAGGAAATCATGTATGGGATCCTTTATCAAGCAAACCAAAGGCTCAAAGTATGATCCAACTAGGGATAACCTATCTCTGATGCAAAGTACCTTAAATGATCATATGATCATATATAAGCAAGTTTGAATCAGAGAAGGTTAAATCAACCAATAGATCATCAATCAAACACTTGAAATGTTGAACACATAATCAACCAAGCAATCATCAAAGGCCAAATTAAAAATATTCAAAAAAACATGAATAAAATTAAAAAATAAAATCAAACAAAATGATTTTAAAAATGATTAATAATGAAAATTAAAAGGAAAAATCCAAAAGAAGCATCAAAATGCAAAACAAATGGTGGAGAAAATTATGAGAAGTCCACAATATTCCAAATAAAAGGATCTCAAAAATTAGGATGCAAAAATGTTTGAAAATGATCAAAAATAAAATTGAAAGTGGAAACTAAATGAAAAATAGAAGAAAATATGAATTAAATGTAAAATGATTTTTAAAAATTATGCAAAAAATATACGTGGTAGAAAATATTTTTATGAGACTATGAAAAAAATTGGAGTAAAAAACAATAAAGGAGATATTTAAAATAAATCAGAAAAAAGTAAAAATAAAAAAAGATTTAAAATGAAATGTCCAACGACTAGGATGCGTGTCATATGATCATTGGTCAGAATTTGAATTTACCCACCAACGCGCGCGAACACCTTCATCTTCAACCTTCAGCTTGATTTCTGCAAATCCCGAACTAGATGTTTTTAGCATGAATCAAGCAAGGATTCAACACCAACATCCATCATTGTCCATGTCTCTCTGCATCAAAGCAATTGATTTGCTCTGAGCAGAGAGAATTTACTCAAAAACGTGAAGAACCCTAGTTCTTCAAAGTAAAATCAAATAACTAATACAAAGAATAAATTTAAGGTAGGTGAGGGCTTTTGATCAGTGGAACAAGACGAACACAGTTATTACTTGTTTGCTCATAAATGTTACTTGTAACTACCTTTTCAATTGATGTTTCGAAGGTCAACAATGGTGGAAATTGAGAGCTTGATTCAGGAAGCTTCAAAGCACGACAATAGTTTAGTTAGCTTCAAAAGGTGCTGATCAGTGATTCTAGGTGAAGAAACAAAGCAAAACAAGCTTGATTTGAGAAAATGGATTTCTAGTTTTTAGAGGTATCGGGTTCAAATGGTTTCAGAGTTTCTTTGGATATCAAAGCTTCGAAATGAAGGTAAATGCTTCCTTTATTTATAGGAAAAGTGTTGAGCAGCTTGTACGTGTAAAAGAGATCTCAATTCGTGTGAATTAGGGTATGACAGATGCCCCTATTTAAATTTCTTCTATTCGGAGATATGAAGATTGGAAATATTTGTATCGACGAGATTGAAGATACTTAAATACAGAAGACCCGATTTTTAGCCCTAAGCTGCCGCATAATGCTTATGATATGAATGCAAATAATACGTAATCTACGGGGAAGACACTACGGGAGACACATTTGGTGTAGAAGGATTACAACTCTAATATTGCTGGAGAAAAACTTGAAGAAAACCCAACAGGGAAACATAACTCACTAGAGAGCGACACAACATTGCAAGGGCCCATACTAGGGAATAACCCGAAGTATAGTCAAAAGTGAGACAACTAGCAAGCGAAAATGGAAGACTCCATTGGGGAACATGAAACAAGGAAAAAACACTGAGCTTACTGGGGCATCAACTCTGAGTAGCCAGTCGAAAAGGAGCAACTACCAACTCATAGTTGAAGGTAGTAAACATGATAATACCGACTCATAAATGACGATAAAGAAACAGGTAATACCGACTCATGGATGACGGTATTGATGACGAATTTACGATTCTATCGGATTGACGAACTGCAAGTATCAGTGTATCGCGTAGTTTTAAAAGATATCAAACCCACAAGGACTAATAATCAATCTAATGTTATCCAATTGGTACCGTGTAAAGCTAAGCTAGTGATTACTTTGTTTGGACGGAAATAAAACGTAAATTTTCTAAATATTTAGAAATATATTAATAAAGAGAGGCCGAAATATGGATTTCGTGTACCTCAGGGACTCTGTAAATCATTGGCGTTAAATTTTGGTTAAATTACATTCCGTAGAAAATACTAGTTTAAAGTGTTTGTTGATTAATATTTAACATATTTTCTTTAATTTTTCTCTGTAACTATTTTTTTAGCTCGGAGTTGTTAGTGTTGATAATGTCTTGGAAGATCCAGAGGGTATTAAAGAACAGCTGGTGAAGCGATGGTGTCATGGTTGATGTCTGGTGGGGGATCATTGAAAAAAATGGACCTAAGCAATATGATTGAAGTGCTTACAAAAGCTTGTTTCAGCTTGCTCAAGAAACTGGTTTGAAACTGTAAGCTATCATGTCATTCCATCAATGTGGAGGGAATGTAGGGGATGTTGTAACCATCCCAATTCCACAATGGGTACTTGATGCTCCGCAAGCGCACGGATTTATCGAAGTAATATAAAAGATTGTCGAACCCACAGAGACCAATGTCAACCTACCGTAATCTATCGTTACTTTGTAAAGCTAAGGCTAATGATATTTTTGATTTAACGGAAACTAAAACTAGAACTGAAAATAAAACTAAGTAAATATAATAGAGAAAGAGAGACCGGAATATGGATTCCGCGCTCATAAGGGACTTTGTAGAATTCGGGTACTAATTTCGACTATAACTTAGTTCCGTAGAATATACCAACTTAAAGACTCTGCCTCACGCTCTCGCGGTATTAACTAAAGCCATACTTCCTAATCCCAAGATTTTGCTCCCGCTCGCCCGGTAACTAAGAAATACGTTTTGAAAGCCAATAATATCCTAACCAACATCTAAAGCGCTCCCGCTGTATTTAGATATGGTGCCTAATTTCCACTATCCGGTTCGATCCCCATGCTCTCGCTGTGCCGGCTCTAACCTTAATTAATTTCTCACTCTTGTGACAAAATCGTGTTAAATAACCTCTCACTCTCGTGACAAAGTTATTTAAATTATACTTGGAAATTAAAACCAAAACAGGATTTTTAATCATAAGTTCGCACCTATTATTTTCTACCGAGTCCCGTCGGTAACGACGGTCCTCATACACCGGACTCTAAACATTTAGCTGGACATGGAATTAAATGAAAACAACACAGAAATGGTAATTGAATTTGAAAGCATCACGATAATTAATTTATGAAAGCGATAAATAATAATAATAATAATAATAATAATAATAATAATAATAATAATAAGCAATGCGATATAGAACCTGTAAATACTTGAAGTAGAATGCGGAAATAAAGAACTTGAATTAACTTTAATAACGACGACAAGCTTTGATCCAATCGTTACAAATTAAAGGCCTAAATACTAATGGTGTGGTAGTTCCTCAATGTGAGATAACTATCACTTTTACAATGGTAATTTATTGCCTAAAACTATGAACAGCGCTTTCGCGCCCAGAAACTTGGATGATCCAAAATGACAAGGGAAATCCTATATATAGAGGGGATTTTCGTTTTCCAACTTCCATGGAGCATAAATGAGTGGTGGAGAAAGTGGGAGTAGTGGGAAGTTGGAGAAGTAGTGGAGAGAATGTAGGAGAAAATGTTGAACGTGCAATAACTGAAATTCTGCAAATTCGTAACCCCGTCTCTGTTAACGGATTAAACAAATTTTGGATGCATGACGATCGTAATGGATTGTGACGGTCGTGGTGGATTTCGCAACTGCCACGGTCGTGGTGGACCTGCCACGGTCGTCACACCAGCAGAATTTGGATTCTGCTGTTTTCTGCTCTTTTCTGCATCTTTTCTTCCTTGTTTTGCTTCTTTTCTCCACTTTGCATACTTTTAACTTGGAAATAGAAATACCTGCAAAAACACTTAAATATTATCGAGAAAATCAGATATTAGACGAAAACGATATAATAATTGAATGTAAATCAAGGCCAAAATACGATACATTTTCGTGTTATCAAACACCCCCACACTTAAACCTTTGCTTGTCCTCAAGCAAACCATGACTCGTAAGAAAAATAGTGCATACGGATACTCATCCTAGGCTACCAACTCTACTTCGGTTGAGTTTGTGTCATAGGTACTAGCTTACACACTAAGGATATCGTAACAACACAATTCCGCTTTTGCAGTCATCAACCTCCCTCCTATACAAACCAATCCGAATCATGTCATTATACCTAAACCTAACTAACTCATCCTTCTTTCATCCCTTTTCATTCTGGCGCAATCACATTAAGCCCGTTATCCTTTCACACCCATGGTAGGATAACCTGTTAGTGACTATGATCTCATTATTATTATCAATTTTTTTTTCTTTTGCACATTGGCTTAAGTATCAATAAAATAAAGAAGTTTGCACCGTTGGGCTAAATGATCGGGTGAGGATCACCTAACTTAGAAGGAGCATTTCTTTTCATTCATTTTTTTTCTTTTCAATTTACCATTTAAACATGAGATCATACACTTATTTGCATCGGCTTCCTACTTAGTGCGTGCTTAGGATGGTGCTGACTGCTAAATAAACTAATTAGGGACTACTAAAGGGGTGAGAACTTAAGGCTACAGCATAACAAGTACACAAATCGATTTCCATAATAGGGAGGCTCACAGTGTTAAGACGATATCGATTTTGCGGAATTTTTCCCACGACTCACAATCTAACCTTAATTTCGTCAGTAACCTAAGATTTTCAATAGAAACCCTATTTTTAACGCAAAAATTTTCAAAATATTGGGTGTGGCTCAAGGGAGTGGGAAATTGGTAAACACAAAATCGCATAAAAAGACTTGACAGCACATGCAAAGACGCAACGAAAATAGAAAAAAATTTAAAATCATGCTAGAAAGCAATAAATCTAACTAAAATGCGTTAAAATGAAAGCGGTAAATGTTCCTCCCCCACACTTAAACCAAACATTGTCCTCAATGTTTTGATAAAAGGTGAAAAAGGAAAGATAGAACCTGTATGAATGCCATTGCGTGCTACCACGACCAAATTCGCACTGATTCTTCCCTTGTTGTCCCTGTCTTCGCTGGCTACTTCTACTTCGGTGTCTTGTACTACGAGTTATCTGAATTTGATGAAACTTCACTTTACTGAAGCTGCTTATCATACTATTTGTTTCCGAAGGAAGTACCTGCAAAAAATGTTAGAAAAATACGGTGCGGTGTGTGCAGGTGGAACTTGACCATGCGAAAGGACAAGGAGGAGGTGAGTTACAAACTAGAGATATATGCTCTCTCATATCATACTTATCATCAGTGTCACCACCAGCAGCGACATTCGTAGGAATGTGCGTGGGCACCAACTCATCTTAAGGGATTGTCATCTAGAGATCTTTCGCATAATTGTAGCTGAGACGTGACAAGCGATACAATTCTTTATTTTCTGCAAACACAAACAATAAAAGGAAAGCATTAAATTAAAATCTCGTGGGTTGCCACCCACGCAGGGCTTTGTTTAACGTCGATAGCTCGACGGTTAGGAGTGTTAATCTTCGGTTTCCATGGCCATTTATCAAGCCATCTCACATATCCCTCACCTTTCTTTTTCTTCCTTCTGTGGGGTGGTTCATTCTTTTGAACTTGTGGTGGTGGTTCTGGATCTATGCTAAGTACTAGCTTTTCAAGTTTTGGCTTAGTTATTTCATCCATCACCTCAAAGTTTAACCTTACCCTCTTAACACTAATTATTTCCTTAGTTTGGTCTTCAAATTTTCTCTTTTTATGCAAGACCTCAGAGAAGGGTGCGTGGATAATTTTCCATACATACACATACGTTTTGGGGTCTGCAAACTTATACGGGAAAGGATATGGTGGGGTATATGGAGGGTGATCAACAATTCGTGCTTCATTCTCTACCTCTTCGATAACCTCGTTTGTGGATGATGTTGGTGAATTTTTCTCAATCTCTACTTCTTCCTCACCAAAACTCTTCTCAACCTCAATATCACTCTCCCCGACCTCATTATCACTCTCCTCGGGATTCTCGATTTGTTCTTCATTAATGATTGTTACAACATCCACATGCTCCTCAGGGGAGGGTCCTATAGGTGTCAGTGCAAGTAGTAAGATTTGGGTCTCCAATGCCTCAGTGTGAGTCACGAGGGACTCGACCATAGTGTTCATCCGCCTAAGGGTTTCATGATTATCGAGATGTTGTCTTTTAAGCTCTTCATTCTGGATAGTTTGTGCGTCCACAAAGTGCTCCATCATAGATTCTAGTCTAGCATTGGTTGATGTTTCAATGAAATCCTCCATTAATGTTTCGAGGTTGGACTGAACGAATTCTTGCGGTTCTTCAAAATATTGAGAGTGGTGATTTGGGCGGAAATGAGATAGCGTCGCGTGGAAATCTTCCATTAGTATTTCGAGATTGGAATTATGTGATTCTTGCGGTTCCTCAAAATTTTGGGAATGGTAATCATAGGAAAAATTTGGTTGCGGTTCCTCAAAATATTGGGAGTATTGTGGTTGATAATTGTAGAAAAAATTTGGGTGCGGCTCCTCAAGATATTGTGAGTGGTTATCATAGAAAAAATTTGGGTGATACATAGTTTTTAATTTTATTAAATTTTTTTTTTATTATTATATATATATTTTTTATAGGAGTGCCTTAGTCTTTACGGTGCAACAACGGAATCACGATATTGACTGCTGGTCCCCGGCAACGGCGCCAAAAACTTGATGCTCCGCAAGCGCACGGATTTATCGACGTAATATAAAAGATTGTCGAACCCACAGAGACCAATGTCAACCTACCGTAATCTATCGTTACTTTGTAAAGCTAAGGCTAATGATATTTTTGATTTAAGGGAAACTAAAACTAGAATTGAAAATAAAACTAAGTAAATATAATAGAGAAAGAGAGACCGGAATATGGATTCCGCGCTCCTAAGGGACTTTGTAGAATTCGGGTACTAATTTCGACTATAACTTAGTTCCGTAGAATATACCAACTTAAAGACTCTGCCTCACGCTCTCGCGGTATTAACTAAAGCCATACTTCCTAATCCCAAGATTTTGCTCCCGCTCGCCCGGTAACTAAGAATTACGTTTTGAAAGCCAATAATATCCTAACCAACATCTAAAGCGCTCCCGCTGTATTTAGATATGGTGCCTAATTTCCACTATCCAGTTCGATCCCCACGCTCTCGTTGTGCCGGCTCTAACCTTAATTAATTTCTCACTCTCGTGACAAAATCGTGTTAAATAACCTCTCACTCTCGTGACAAAGTTATTTAAATTATACTTGGAAATTAAAACCAAAACAGGATTTTTAATCATAAGTTCGCACCTATTATTTTCTACCGAGTCCCGTCGGTAACGACGGTCCTCATACACCGGACTCTAAACATTTAGCCGGACATGGAATTAAATGAAAACAACACAGAAATGGTAATTGAATTTGAAAGCATCACGATAATTAATTTATGAAAGCGATAAATAATAATAATAATAATAATAATAATAAGCAATGCGATAAAGAACCTGTAAATACTTGAAGTAGAATGCGGAAATAAAGAACTTGAATTAACTTTAATAATGATGACAAGCTTTGATCCAATCGTTACAAATTAAAGGCCTAAATACTAATGGTGTGGTAGTTCCTCAATGTGAGATAACTATCACTTTTACAATGGTAATTTATTGGCTAAAACTATGAACAGCGCTTTCGCGCCCAGAAACTTGGATGATCCAAAATGACAAGGGAAATCCTATATATAGAGGGGATTTTCGTTTTCCAACTTCCATGGAGCATAAATGAGTGGTGGAGAAAGTGGGAGTAGTGGGAAGTTGGAGAAGTAGTGGAGAGAATGTAGGAGAAAATGTTGAACGTGCAATAACTGAAATTCTGCAAACTCGTAACCACGTCTCTGTTAACGGATTAAACACATTTTGGACGCATGACGATCGTAATGGATTGTGACGGTCGTGGTGGATTTCGCAACTGCCACGGTCGTGGTGGACCTGCCACGGTCGTCACACCAGCAGAATTTGGATTCTGCTATTTTCTGCTCTTTTCTGCATCTTTTCTTCCTTGTTTTGCTTCTTTTCTCCACTTTGCATACTTTTAACTTGGAAATAGAAATACCTGCAAAATCACTTAAATATTCTCGAGAAAATCAGATATTAGACGAAAACGATATAATAATTGAATGTAAATCAAGGCCAAAATACGATACATTTTCGTGTTATCAGTACTTGACATTGGAGAATCAGATCCTAATATTTTCTACACCAACCGTTCCGGTACTTGGGACAAGGAGTATCTGACTAATGGTGTAGATAACAAGCTTATCTTTCATGGAAGAACAGCCATTGAGGTTGGTTCAACATTGATCTCGGCTATCAGATCTAAATCAGTGGTCTGAGATCAGTTAAAATTAATTTAGTGAATATGTAATTTGAGCTACTGGATATAAAGTCAATGGCTTAGATTTAAAATTGTGGAAAAAATTGCTGCAACTGATTAGTTACTATTGCGCGTTTAAATAAAGTTCTTTCTTTATGCAGGAATATAGTGATTACATGAAGAGTTTCAGAGAAAACGTGTCAGATTTTTTAAAATCAGAGGTTATTATAGACATTGAAGTTGGCCTTTGTCCAGCAGGAGAACTCAGATACCCGTCCTATCCTCAAAATCAAGGATGGGTATTTCCTGGAATCGGAGAATTTTAGGTGATTATGACCTTGCTTTCAAACAAGATTGTTTCTGAAATTTCAATTCAGCACTAAGATTATAATCTAAAAAAATTGAAATTATGCAGTGTTATGACAAATATTTGAAGGAAGATTTCAAATCGGCTGCAGCGATTGCTGGCCATTCTGATTGCAAACTACCAGATGACGCTGGCACGTACAATGATGTACCAGAATCTACTAAATTTTTCAAAACAAATGGCACATACCTTATCAAGAAAGGGAAATTCTTCTTAACTTGGTACTCTAACCGATTGCTGAATCATGGTGATCAAATCCTAGATGAAGCTAACAAAGCTTTCCTTGGCTGTAAAGTCAAATTAGCAATCAAAGTAAATTTCATAAAACCACAATTAATTAAAGACAGTAGTTAGTTACCTTCGCTTTTTCCTGATAAATTAACCTCTAACTATGATAAAGGTTTCTGGAATCCACTGGTGGTACAAAGCTCCGAATCATGCCGCTGAACTCACTGCTGGATATTACAACCTTGATGATCGAGATGGATACCGTCCCATTGCTAAAATTGTGTCCAGTCATCACGGCATTATGAACTTTACATGTCTTGTGATGAGGGACACAGAACAAAGCTCTGATGCACAAGGTTCACCACAGAAACTTGTTCAGCAAGTAATTCATTACAAATTTCATTAATTTGATGCATTGCTTGTTCTACATGTTCAATATGATGTTAAATGAAAAATGTTGTGCATAAGTGGTAATTAATTTGAAAAACATGAATATATGCACAGGTATTGAGTGGAGGTTGGAGAGAAAACATTGAAGTTGCTGGAGAAAAAGCACTTTCAAGGTATGATGCCACAACTTATAACCAAATATTACTGAATGCAAGACCACAACGTGTCAACAAAGACGGTCCTCCAAAACTTCGGATGTATGGAGTAACATACCTTCGTCTATCGGAAGATTTATTGCAATAATCAAATTTTGACATATTCAAAAAATTTGTGTTAAAGATGCACGCATATCAGGTGAACAGATAACATTTTTGAACTTGTCTTAAGTTTAATAATCACTTTGCTGCTCCTTAACCCTTTCCCCTCAAATTATAGGATTACTGTGAAGATCATCAAGAGTACAATCATGGCATACCACCATTAAAGCGATCGGAACCAAATATTCCTGTTGATGTTCTTCTTGAGGCAACTAAGCCAATAGTGCCATTCCCTTGGGATTCAGAAACTGACTAGAAAGTTGATGGCTAACTTCCCGGTTTGACAGGAAAAATGGTTATGGCACCGGCTCGAAATAATATATATCTACTGCTTAGGAGTTTCATAATGCACCTTGATAGAAATGTGATTAGTGAAGTGGGGCCTAGGCTAAGGGTGTGGAAAGTTTATACTAGGAAGAAGACAAAAGGAATGAAAGATGATGACGTGGCTGTGAATGCATGAGGAATGCATGAAGTGCATGAGAGTGGCTATATATAGCTATAGCTGGAAGGGAATAATCAGGAAGGAATTCAGTTAGAATCTGGTGGGGTCACCTCTTGGTGATTTGGGAGCACTGCGTGCTTGGGAATTGGTAGCTATTACCAGTTTTTTATTTTCCTATTTTTCTATTTCTACCTTCCTGTAATTGGGGATCTCATAGCAATACAATTGCAGTTTCATTACTCATATTACACTGTTATATCCATTTTATCACTATTTTGTGCATTAAGACCCATCAATTGGTCCGACCTACCGGATCAAACTCACACAACGAAGAAGATTATAGATGCCAAGGAAGCCTAAGTTGGGTGACTAAGTTGATGCTTTGGAGACACAGATGGGGAATGTGATAATAATGCTGCAAGAGCTCGCTCTACAGATGTAGCAACACGCTCAGCAAATGCATCAACAAAGCTTGGTTCTAGCAGAATTAAGCAAACAGATCAGAAAGAAAGGAGAGACTCTTGAGGGGGAAGTCTCTGTTGGTGACTCTGCATAGAGTGAATCTCGTCTCGCTGGGAAGAAGGTGAAGTTGCCTATGTTTGATGGTGATGATCCTTTGGCTTGGATTACACGGGCCGAAATTTACTTCGATGTTCAGAATACATCAGATGATATGCGTGTGAAGTTGGCTCGCCTGAGCATGGAAGGTTCAACCATTCATTGGTTCAACCTGTTGATGGAGACAGAAGATGAGTTGTCATGGGAGAAGCTGAAGCGAGCGTTAATTGCTTGTTATGGAGGACGTCGTCTGGAGAATCCGTTCGAGGAGCTTTCGATGTTGAGGCAGAAGGGAAGTGTGGAGGAATTCATCGAAGCTTTTGAGCTGTTGTCATCACAAGTTGGAAGGCATCCTGAAGAACAATACCTGGGATATTTTATGAGTGGATTGAAACCCCAAATTCAGAGGAGGGTGCGTACTCTGAATCCTTGAAATAGGATGGAGATGATGAGGATTGCAAAAGATGTTGAAGAGGAATTGAAGGAGGAAGACGACGATGGTGAGCGTCGTGATGTGAAAAAAGGGGGGTACGAGCGTGTGGGCCATAAGCATTGGGCTGGGTTACTAAGGAGTAAAGGTGGGTCTCAACCTAGGGATGCAACTTGTCCGTTTCAGTCGGGTGGGTCAAACCCGAGTCAGAAAACGGGTTCGATTGGATCCAACACAAATTCAACTTCGTCTTTGGTTTCCTCAGCTCGCAAAAACGATGGGGGTCCGCGTTCCAGCGCGACGGAGAGGTGGAAGGGAATACGAAGTATCCACAATGATGAATTCGAAGAGAGGAGAGCGAAGGGTCTATGTTTCAAATGTGGGGGAAAATACCACCCTACGTTGCATAAATGTCCAGAACGAGCTCTTAGGGTTCTAATCCTAGGAGAAGGTGAAACCATTACAGAGGAAGGGGAAATTGTGAGTATGGAGGACGTGACGGTGGAAAGTGAAGAAGAAGTGGAGGTGGAATGTAAACTGATGGGGGTATTGGGAAGCATGGGTGAGTCTCACACCATGAAGGTTGAAGGGAAGATACAAAATGTAGATTTATTGGTGTTGATTGATAGTGGTGCGAGCCACAATTTCATTTCTCCCAAAGTGACTACTGCTTTGGGTCTTGTCATCACACCTACAGCAGCTAAGAGTATCAAGCTTGGTGATGGTCATAAGGTGATAACAAATGGAGTGTGTAAAGGGGTCAATATGAAGATGGGAGGGATTGAAGTGATTGTGGATGCACTGGTGTTGGAGCTAGGGGGAATGGATATGGTGTTAAGAGTTGCCTGTTAAGCACTCTTGGGAAGGTGATTATGGATTGGAAGGCCATGACTATGCAATTTTCTTATGAAAATGAGTTGGTGAAATTGCAAGGTCAAGGCAGCAAGGTGGTTAGACAATGTTATCTGAACTCCTATCTTGAGGACACTCATAGCAGAACTGAGCTGGGCTGGTGGTGGGCTCATTTACAGTCAATGGAAGCAACCAAGTCAGTGGTTCCCAAAGGCTTAAATCCTATACTAGAAGAATTCCAGGAAGTGTTTGGAGACAACATTCAGCTACCTCCTGAGAGGAGTCAGGTGCATCAGATTAAGCTTTATCCTGATCATGGTGTCATTAATGTTAGACCCTACAGGTACCCTCATCACCAAAAATAATAAATTGAGAAGCAAGTGTCAGAGCTGTTGAAAGCTGGAGTCATTCGACCGAGTATGAGTTCATTTTCAAGTCCTGTGATACTAGTCAAGAAGAAAGACAAGAGCTGGAGAATGTGTGTAGACTACATGGCCCTAAATAAAGCTACAATACCAGATAAGTACCCAATCCCTATAGTTGATGAGTTGTTAGATGAACTATATGGAACTACTATGTTCTCTAAAATTGATCTAAAATCTGGATATCATCAAATTAGAGTGCATAAGGATGACATCCCTAAAACGGCGTTTAGAACACATAATGGCCACTATGAGTACTTAGTAATGTCCTTTAGACTAATGAATGCCCCAGCTACCTTCCAAGCTACCATGAATGACATTTTTAGGCCATATTTGAGAAAGTTTGTCTTGGTGTTTTTTGATGATATTTTGATTTACAGTAGAGATGTCAAGGAACACCAAATGCATTTGAAGATGGTTTTGTCTGTTTTAGTTGAGCATTGTTTTGTGGCAAATCAAGCAAAGTGTAGGTTTGGTTGTGCTCAAATTGATTATCTTGGCCATATCATTTCTGGAGAAGGTGTGGCAGTGGACCCTGAAAAGGTGAAGTGTATTCATGCATGGCCTACACTAAAGAATGTGAAGGGGGTACGTGGTTTTTTTGGAATCACAGGGTATTATAGAAAGTTTATCCAGGATTATGGTAAAATAGCAAAACCTCTCACAGATTTGACTAAGAAAGACAATTTTTCTTGGGGAAAAGAAGCTGTCATGGCTTTTGATGAGATGAAGAGCATCATGACTTCTCCCCCTATGCTAATTCTTCCAAATTTTGATTTACCTTTTGAAGTTGAGTGTGATGCGGCTGGCAGAGGTATAGGTGATGTTCTAATGCTTTCTTCAGTAAAGCTTTATCTGATGGGAATCTGGCAAAATCTGTCTATGAGAAGGAATTGATGGCCCTTGTGCTTTGTATTCAGCACTAGAGACATTATTTATAGGGCAGAGAATTTATTGTGCACACAGATCATAAAAGCTTGAAGCATTTTTTACAACAGAGAGTTTCATCTCCAGATCAGCAGTGTTGGTTGGCCAAACTGTTAGGCTATTAATTTGAAGTCAAGTACAAGCTTGGCTTAGAGAATAGAGCTGCTGATGCTCTGTCCAGATGTCATGGTGAGGTAGAAATAAATTATATCATTTCTTTTCCCTTGTGGGCTGATAGACAGAAACTTTTGGATGAAATAACTAATGACCCGTACATTTAAAAGTTAATGAAAGAAGTGCAGGAGTCTCCTGATGTTAGACCTGGGTTTCAGGTGAAACAAGGAGTTTTACTTTATCATGGAAGGCTGGTGATTTCCCCCGAATCACCCTCTATTCCTTGGCTATTGGAAGAATTTCATAGTACTCCTGCTGGAGGGCACTCAGGTTTTCTAAGAACATACCGAAGACTGGCAGATTCCTTATATTGGGAGGGGATGCAGAGGAGTGTAAGGGATTATGTTAGATCTTGTGATGTTTGTCAGAGACAAAAGTATAGTGCTACTACTCCTGGTGGTTTGTTATAGCCTATACCTATTCCTAATGGTGTGTGGGAGGACTTGTCCTTAGACTTTATCACTGGGTTGCCTAAGTCTAAAGGTTATGAGGTTGTGTTAGTGGTCGTGGATAGACTATTTAAGTATAGTCATTTTGTTTTACTCAAACATCCATATACTGCTAAGTCAATTGCTGAGCTCTTTGTTAAAGAAGTGGTGAGACTTCATGGAATTCCAAGTTCTATAATCAGTGATAGAGACCCTTTATTTGTGAGTCATTTCTGGATGGAGCTGTTCAAGTTGCAGGGTACTAAGCTGAAAATGAGTTCAGCATATCACCTGGAAACAGATGGTCAAACGGAAGTAGTTAACATGTGTCTGGAAAGTTATCTATGGTGCTTTGCTTCTGATCATCCAAAGACTTGGTCATTGTGGGTCTCTTGGGCTGAGTTTTGGTACAACACTACCTTTCATGTGTTTATTGGTAAGACTCCGTTCGAGGTGGTATATGGGAGATAACCTCCTACATTGTTGAGATTTTTGTCTAATGAGGCTAAGGTGGCTGCTGTGGCATTGGAGTTGAGTGAAAGAGATGAGGCTTTGAATCAACTCAAACTTCACTTGCTCAAAGCTCAGGAACAAATGACAAGGTATGCTAACAAGAAGAGGAGGGACTTGTGTTTTGAAGTTGGAGAATGGATATTTCTGAAACTTAGACCCCATAGACAACAGTCAGTGGTAAAAAGAATTCATCAGAAACTCGCTGCAAGATTCTATGGACCTTTCCAGGTGGCGGAGAAGATTGGTGAAGTAGCTTACAGGTTAAAACTACCATCAGCATCTAGAATTCATCCAGTTTTTCATGTGTCACCACTCAAGCGAGCTGTTGGGAACTATCAGGTACAGGGAGAGTTACCTAAAGATTTGGAAGTGACTGAGGAGACTGATGTGTACCCAGACAAGGTGTTGGGTTCAAAAGTCATAGGGCAGGGGGGTAATGAGGTTCAGCAGACCTTGATACAATGGAAAAAAAAAGCTTTAGAGGATGTGACATGGAAGGATAATGAATTTTTACGTGGCCAGTTTCCTGAATTTTTCCTTGAGGACAAGGCATTATCTAAGGAGGTGGGAGTTGATAGAAATGTGATTAGTGAAGTGGGGCCTAGGCCAAGGGTGTGGAAAGTTTATACTAGGAAGAAGACAAAAGGAATGAAAGATGATGACGTGGCTGTGAATGCATGAGGAATGCATGAAGTGCATGAGAGTGGCTATATATAGCTATAGCTGGAAGGGAATAATCAGGAAGGAATTCAGTTAGAATCTGGTGGGGTCACCTCTTGGTGATTTGGGAGCACTGCGTGCTTGGGAATTGGTAGCTATTACCAGTTTGTTATTTTCCTATTTTTCTATTTCTACCTTCCTGTAATTGTGGATCTCATAGCAATACAATTGCAGTTTCATTACTCATATTACACTGTTATATCAATTTTATCACTATTTTGTGCATTAAGACCCATCACACCTACATGTGCTAGGCAAATAATATTTGAATAACGAAGCAATGTCTAGACATCTAGACATTTCTTCTTGTGTGTATATTTTTTTTTGTGTGCTTTCCAATCTGCGAGTTTAATAAGCTGTGTTTTATCGAGAAACTCAACTCTGCTTATAAAGACATTAATATTATCACCATCTCCATAAAAGTGAAAAAATATATTCAAATAGCATATTGCTTTTTTTCATAATCCTCTTACAAAAGTGTATATTTCTGTCACCATATCACTTAAATATTATATTGTGGTCAATGGTCATATGAAGTTAAATTAAATTCTTAATCTTATAATTATTATGATGGCCCAAATAATCCATCTTATAACTAAGGGCATGGTTGGATTAGCGGTAGAAAAAGAATAGACATGCGTTTGGACCAGAAGCTACACTTTGTAGCTTCTGTTTTTCACGGTGGAACGGTTCTCAAACGCACGACAAAGCTTTGCAAACGTGGAACCAAACATACACTAACTTAGTTGTTGAATTCTATAATTGAATGACAGGATCTGCCAAAACCGAGACTTGACTCAGCCCACACTCGAGTTTGAGCTATTGAAACACAAATTCTCACAAAAGATGATGCAATAAAGACAGCCTAAAACATTACCATTACTAAAAAAACTTGCAAATTGCTCATATTTGTTAGGACTTGACAAGTTGATGTGAGTTCTATGGAAGAATTAATATTGTCGTATCCACGAGAACCAATCAATCTCCGAAGACGTTATGCACTATATACAAGAATATTTATTAAAAACTCATTCTAAAAGACTTTAGAAGAAAACCAGGTGAGTTTTGTTCACAAACTCAAATCACTGTCTCTCAGAAGCATGTTGGAAAGGCAAACATAACCACTCACCCCATTTGGATTCATTTCAAAAATCTTCCAAGTTGATACATCAGTTAGCTTGAGATTCCCATGTAATCTGCAAGCAGAAAGGAGAGCAGACAAAACATCCTCTTTAGGTAGTGTCAATAATCGCATATACTTCATCAAATTTTCCCGCCTTTCCAAGCAGATCTACTAAACATGAATAATGAGTAGGTCCATCTTTTACGTTGTAGTTTCTAGTGATTTTATAGAAAATTTCTTAACCTTCACCTACTAATTCAGAATGACTATAAGCTGATACAACTGAAATCAAAATCCCCTCATCTGGAAATGGCCTCTTTTCCCTCCCAGTGAATTCCAAATCCAGTAACCATAACTGCTCAAGAAGCCAAATTCTTTTCAGGTATCTCAATAAAAGTGTGTGCGCAAACTATTCCCACAGTTAGAGTACATGCTAATAAGGGCATTTCCAACTGCAATATTCCCTTCATAATCCTTTCTAACAAGATATGAATGACTAGATGATCCAAACAACAAAGCCGAGATTTGATTTCAAGTGGCACAGTAATAACTAATAACAGTCACTTTATCAGCAGTTTTACCTCCACTGAACATTTGACTGAAAAGTTCTAGAGCTTTAAAAGCATCGCCATGTTTTTCATATCCAAAAATCATAGAATTCCACGACACAGTATCTTTCACTTTCAACCCTTGAAATAATTTAGTAGTGTTGGAACAAAGAACAACTCGCTTGGATTAACAATGGTGGAAATTAGAATTTAGGGATTTTAAATTGAGAGAGAAAATAATAGAGAGATAGATATTGAAGATAAGAATTATAATTGGTATTAACCACAAATGGAAGTACCAAAGACTATTTATACAACAAGTATACAATAATAGGGAAAATACAAAACTGCTTAAAAAATAAGTTAAAAACACAAAAAACGGCCAATGTGTTATCATATTTGGGGTAACCGGTTACCACAAAACCTGCTAGCCAATGTCTCTAGTGTAAAAAGCATGTAACCGGTTACCACATATCCGGTAACCGGTTACACCAACTGAAATGGCAGAAAACAGTTTTTCTAACACACCACCTCATTTCAGTTGATCCAAGTCAACCATGCTCAATCTCATCTTCAACCTCTTGAACACTTCACTTGTTACTTCCTTAGTCAATAAATTCACCACTTGGTCTTCGCTTTGATAATATCACAATTTTAGCTTGCCTTCGCTCACTAACTCCCTCAAATAATGAAACTGCATCTCTATATGCCTGCTTCTTCCGTGTGCAATCGGATTCTTTGCAAGGTTGATCGCAGAAACATTATCAACAAGAAGTATGGTGGCCTCACCCTTATTGCTACCCAACTCCTTCAATAGATTCATGATCCACATATCTTGACACGCACATAACGATGCCGCAATATACTCGGCCTGACAAGACGAGAGTGCTACCACCGGTTCCTTCTTCGAACACCAAGAGATTGGTGTCCTACTAACCATAAATATGTATCCAGCCGTCGACTTTCTACCATTCGTATCTCCATACCAATTGGAATTGGTGAAACCAAGTAAATCACATCTTCGGCCTGTATCCGTTGCGGGAAAGAGAATTCCGCAACTAAGAGTTCCTTTAATGTATCTAAGGATCCTCTTGACTGCTGCCAAGTGAGACACCTTTGGTTTCTCCATGAATCTACTAGCAATACCGACACTAAATGCCAAGTACAGTCGTGTATTGTACAAATACCGCAATGATCCAATCAATCTCTTATATTGTGTTGGATCCACATCTTGCTCATCCTCACTCTTGGAGAGCTGCAACCTTGCTTCACATGGGGTAATGGCTGCATTACAATGCTCCATTTCACACCTCTTCAAGATCTCGAGAGCATATCTCCTTTGATGCATGAGTAGTCCCATTTTTTACTTGTGAAACTCTATGCCAAGGAAATATGTCATGATACCAAGGTCAGTCATCTTATATTCATCCACAAGTTTACTCTTGAACTTGGAAATACTCTTCTCACAGTTGTCAGTAATCAATAGATCATCAACATACAAGCAAATAATGATCACGCCGTCATTCACATCCGTTTTCACATACACTACATGTTCAGACACACACCGCTTGAAACCAATATCAATTAGAAAGTCATCAATGTTTTGTTCCAAGTACTTGTAGCTTGTTTCAAACCATATAATGCTTTAATCAATTTGTAGAACTTCAATTCTTGATTCTTCACTACAAATCTGGGTGGTTGCTCAACATAAACCTCATCATTAAGTGGACCGTTCAAAAACGTAGATTTGACGTCCATTTGATATATCGGCCAATCGTTGTTATTCGCAATGCCAGCAACTAATTAGATGGTTTCTAATCTAGCCACAGGTGCAAACACCTCCTCAAAGTATATACCTTCACGTTGCAAAAATCCCTTTGCTACCAATCGAGCCTTATGTTGGGTTTGCCTTCACTTTATAGACCCATTAAACACCAATTGGCTTCATTCCAAGCGATAAATCAACCAACTCCCAAGTACCATTTTTTTCAATAAATTTCAGCTCCTTCTCCATTGCACAAATCCACTTTGGATTGCTTAGAGACTCTTCCGTGTTCACCGGTTCAAATTCGGCCATAAGCGCAAAGTGGACGAAATCACCATCATCATTGATTTTGTTGTCTCGAAATCTCTCACATTCTTGGAGTCTTTGAGGCAACATCCTTTGCCTTGTTGATTGTCTAACATTCTCTTCATTTCGGTCCTCGATCGGTGGCTGCACGGCTGTTTCGGAACTGACTGGATTAGAAATAAAAACCAGGGAGGCTGTTTTTCCTGCATGTAATCAGTTACACCAGGATGAACTGGATGAGTGTAACAGATTACACTGGGGCCTGCAGGTCTTATTTCATCAAAATTTACATCGCGGCTGATCACTATTTTATGATCCATGCACCAAACATCTTATATCCACCAGTAGAATGATATCCAACCAATACCATCTCCTCACTCTTGTCGTCCAACTTCTTTCTAAGTTGATCCGGCACATGTCGATATGCTATCGAACCGAAATCTCTCAAATGGCTTAGATTAGATTTGAATCTAGACCATACCTCTTCAGGTGTCAACTTTTTAGTAGGGCACATATTCAACAAATAGGGGGCTGTAGAAACCGCTTCTCCCCATAGCTCCTTCGGCAAGTTCTTTCCACTCAACATGCTTTGAGCCATGTTCATAATCGATCGATTCTTTCTCTCGACAGCACTATTTTGTTGTGGTGTATAGGGTGGAACCACCTCATGTACTATCCCCTTTTGATCACAAAACTTCCTAAAGTCATTCGAAACGTATTCACCACCACTGTCCGTTTTGAGCACTTTGAGTTTTTGACCACATTGCCTCTCCACTAAGGACTTAAACTTCTTGAAAACATCAAACACCTCATCCTTTCTCTTGATAAGGTAAGTCAATCGCTTTGTACTAAAATCATCGATAAAAGTGACAAAGTATCTATTGCCACCCAATATGTCAACTTGCATCGACCCACATACATTGGAATACACCACCTAAAGGTGAGTCTTGGTCCTATGACCCGCATCCTTGCTAAAACTAGCCTTTTGTTGCTTTTCTTTCACACATTGTTCACACAACTCAGCTGGAATATTGATGTGTGACAGCCCAGTAACCATACCATTTTGTTGCAATGCTTTAAGATTTCAAAAATTGAGATGCCCAAGACAGTAGTGCCATAACCACTATTCTCTACTTGCCATTGTATCTAAACACCTATGCTCCATAACTTTCAGCTTCACCTTGAAAGTTCTATTGGCAGCCATAGGAGCCTTAAGGATCAAAACACCGTTTGCATCCACAAAGCGCAAAACCTTGTCTTCCATGTGAATTTTGTAATCCCTCTCAAGCAATTGACCAATAGTCAAGAGGTTACATTTAATTCCCAGAATGTACAAGACATCTTTGATCATAGAATGTCCATCGTTCTTCTTTTTTATCAAAACATCACCGACACCTTCGGCTGCAAGAGTGGTATTATCCACGAATTTTACTCTACTTTTCGCGGCTTGATTGATTTGCACAAACCAATCCTTCCCACCTGTCATATGCGTTGAACAACCCGAATCCAAGTACCACTCATCGTTGTACTGGATTCCATCTCTCATTGCAACCATAATGTTTCCGTTTTCGCACTTTTTCGCAGAATTTCCAGCAACTCTGCTGCATTTTTCTGCAGAATTTCCAGTACCTCTGCCACTGCTACAATCTCCTTGTGTGATCATTACTAAGAGTGTATTTTCCTCGTCTACCTCTTTCCTTGAAACCATAGCTTCATCTCCTTGGGAATCTCTATGTTTTGCACTACATTCTCTTGAGAAATGTCCAAGTTTTTGATAATTCCAACACTAAATTTTACTCTTGTTAACCTTTGGTTTTCCACCTCTACCGTTGCTTTAATCACCATATCTATTACAACTGCTTGTAATACCCTAAATTTTGACCACTAAAGTTTCCCATCATTGTGCAAATCATCACCACAATATGGAGGTGCCTTTATGCTTCATCAGTCTCCCCAAAGATGGGTGAGCATTGACTGCAATCAAAATTAGGGTTTCAAGCCCTCTCTGAGCTTTAGACAAAGGCTCAATCAAGAAATGACTTGATTTTCAACTTGTCTAATCTCTCAAACATCCTCAAAGGATCAAAAGGACTCCCACTTCAAGGATTAAGCACAAGGTTGCTCCCTTCTAGGTGGATCAAGCCTCAAGATCGCCAGTGTCACCAAATTAGGGTTTTGATCACCCAGGGCCTCCAGATGAAAAGTTTCATCTGGGCACAAGCCATTGATCCAAAACATAACCTAATATACTTCATGGAACCTCATGAACCCATGCATCAAGTCAATTTTGCTTCAAGGGATGCATTCATCAAAAATCAGGAATTAGGGTTTCTTGACCTAATTCACCCCTAAGTTGACTTTTGGGACAAATCATGAGCCAAGACCTCAAGAGATGATTTGAGGGTCTCTAATATACCATATTGATCCATTTGGGACAATGTATTGATCCAAGAAGCTTGAGCAACAAGTTTCAATTCCATCTGCACCACAATTAGGGTTTTAAGGGAAAAGTCAACTGTAACTTTGACTTTTGACCAAGACATGCTCCCAAACCCTAATACATGATTGAATATACCCTATGAAACCCATGGAACATGTCCATCAAGTTTGATTTAGGTCAAGCACATGATTTCCTGAAGAATTGCACAGTTTGGAATTCATCTGATAAAAAGTCAACTGTGCACAAAAGTCAACTTTGACTTTTTGAGATTTTTCACCAAAATGGATTTTTAACCCTAAAATGATGTTAATGTATGATTTGAATCATCATTCATCAAGAAAAATCAAGAAAAGTGAGATAACTTGTAAAAGGGGTAACCATAAAACTTAGAAATTTTTCTAAGTTAAAAAATAAAGTGGCAAGGGTACCAACTTTGAAGGACCATAACTCCTAAACCACAAGGCCATTTTTTCTCATCCAAAGATGGATTTGTAGCCCTCATTATCACCTACAAAAAATTCAACTACAAGTCATTCCAATTCATTAAGGATTTTGAGTTATGGAGTGATCGAAGTGGCTGAAAAGTGAAAATATCACTTTTTCCAACACTTAGTGAAATTTTCACTAAGTCAGATTCTGCCTCACTTTTTGCCAAATGTAGGGGGATTTTTCACTTGGAATCAAAAGAGATCAAAACCAAACTTGTTCAAACAGTTGTTGTATCATGTAAGAGCTTTCCAAAATGGCCAAGAACATTGCCAAATTCAACTTACACCATGAGATATGACATTGGCAAGTTGCCTTGCTAAAATCTGTCAAGGCAAGGCAAAATCAGCCAAATTCAATTGCTCCTATCCACTTGGACACCTCAGAGGATTGAATCTAAAGGGGACAATCACTGAGCCAAGCCTCCAAAGTCCATGGAACAAGAAATAGCATGTTGAACCTAGAATGGCCAAAATAGGGACAAGACTTCAAATTTGGAATGAGGCATTCAATGGAACCATCAAGGTGGCATGGACTGAGCCATTCTCATCTGAAATCAGTCAAGACTTATCCAAGACCAAGGGGACCATAGCTCTGTGCCCTAACCTCTAGTCAATGGCTAGAGGAGACTTGCATTTCCATTGGCCAACATTGAGGAAACACCTGCTGCAATTGCCATTCACTGTGGATCCCAAAACAAACTTGCTCTACTATAAATAGAGCTCAATTGTGGTCAGTTTGAGTACACCAAAGCCATCTAACAGATGCTTTCCTCAAAATCTCTTCTTTCACTCCAATTTTGCCTTCTAAGGCAAGTCACTATCGGGTTTTGAGTTTGAGAGGAATTCCCATCAAACCAATCACTCACACACCTCACATACATCACATATGAGATGATCAAACACTTAGATTACTTCTGAAACATCAATTTCACAAAATCACCAGCTGGTTGCTCAAGGTTTTAACCAAAGTGCAGTTGAGGTACCACAAAATGATCCAGCCAATTTCAATCAAGTCCAACCATCCAAACACAATCCATAGGGTGTAGGGAAGCTGTTCAGATCATCACAACTCATCTGTAACATCTCCAGATCGAAAATCACTTTGAACTTGCTGTCACGGCCTAGAGGTAAGCACATGCTTGGTCATCTCTCAATCTATGCATATTTCCTCGCACAATAATTTGGCCATATGTTCATAATCATGCATGGAATGTTTTCCCTCAATTAATTGCATTGTTTGAATCGTGTATCAAAAATCCTAGCCTTCATGCAGAAATTAGGGTTCTTAAGGTCTCTTCGTGATTTCTTGTTGTATGTTTAATTTAAATGAAATTAAAGTACATAGACATGATCGTGAGGTTGAGACGAGCATAATGATATATGGATTGCATGATATGATTACGTATTCATGGAGATTGGATAGAAAATGCAAATCTGAGAAACCAAGAACACGCGCGTGTTCTTCAGCTTGTTCTTGGCGCCATATTTAGAAATTCAAATATTTGAATTTTGTGATTTTGTTTAATTGATTCAAAAATTAATTTCTCTCTGAGTTTTAATGATTTTGAGTTGATTCTATTTTTAATAATTCACAAAAATGTTAAAATATTTTATTTTATCAAAAAATCCCAAAAATATTATTTATTTCATATAATTGATATTTTTGTAAAGAATTAATATTTTGATTGTTTTTGGCATTTTAAATATTTTTTCTACTTTGATTTTGCAACTTTTAATGCTTTCTAATTATTTTGTAGGTCAATACTTAATTTTTGAAGCATTAATCCAAGATCACAATTTGTTTTCCATGTGTTAAACAATTTTTGATCATTTTAATTGAATTTTTATTCAATTAAATACATTTTGAAAACAAATTAGGGTTTTGGATTAATTCAACCCTCATAAATCATTTTCAAAACACCTTGGGCCTCTTGAGAGAGTGTAAGACCCATCCCCCCTTGTACAAAAACTTTTTGGGCCTCATTCATTGTATAAGTCCCTCCGTACAAGTAAACGGCGCGATCGTCGCCTTTTCAAAATAACCCTTGGGCCTCTCCTTGAGCTATAAGACCCGTTCAAAACACTTTGGGCCTCTATTAGAGTGTAAGACCCAATCCCCTTTTAACCAAAATCATTTGGGCCTCACTTATTGTATAAGTCCCTCCGCGTTAAAAGAAAACCTCGGCGCGATCGCCATTTTTAAACGAAAAATCATTTGGGCCTACCCTCGTGTTATAAGACCCACTCTTTTTCCTTTAAACCTTTTTGGGCCTCTTGAGAGAGTGTAAGACCCATCCCTTTGTACAGAAAACAAATTTTGGGCCTCAGTCACTTGTATAAGTCCCTCTGTACAAAGTCAAACAGTGCGCTCACTGATAAAACCCTGGGCCTCTCCTTGAGTTGTAAGCCCCAAATTTTTCTTTTTCAAAGCACTTTCTCCTTTGATTTTGAATATACTGTTGTTTTCAATCTTTCTTTGTTGAACAACTAACCAAACAGCATGGAAGCACTCCAACCGAGTAAGTGGTTATCGCTTTCGTTTACTGCTTTCATATTATAAACTGTATTGTGGGGCTGCTCACTGTAAGTCTCCTTTCATAAACTCATATCTACTGTGTAATAATAGTATAGATATTTCGAGTTTCCCCGGCAACTACGTCTAGAACTAGGTTAATTCGTTTCGTTTATTCGTAGAAATAGACGCCTAGATCCCCAATAGGAGCACCAGATACAGTCTTCTCTTCGGCTGTCCTCCTTAGGAATCGTCAAGAAGCTCTACTCCCCAAGATGAATGTATTCTCCGTGAATGGAATCTTTGAGTTTCTTCCAAATTCTCGAAATTTCCTGACTTGATCTATTCCTTGTGGATAGCTTGCCTTGAATGTCTCGGGGTTTGGGTACTCACTACGGTCATAATCTTGGACCTTAACTAAGGAACCCTCTTTAAAAGTTAAAAGTCGCTGGATAGTAAACCTCGCACGTTTACCAGTGGTTTTTATCTTTAAAAGAGTTATCTCTCCTAATGGAAAGGAGATGATAGACCCACGGGCTTCTTAAAAGCATCGGCCTCCTCTTGGGCATTGTTCAAGGACCCACAGGCTTCCTAAAAGCAACCCCGCCTCCTCTTGGGCATTATTCAAGGACCCTACGGCTTCTTAGAAGTATTCACAACCTCCTCTTAGGTTTGGTATAATGATCTCTTCCTCCGGGAATGATAGCCTCCTTTTGGGCTTCGTACAAGGACCCGTCGACTTCTTAAAAGTTTCCAGCCTCCTCTTGGGCTTCGTACAAATTATCCCGACGACCTCCTAGAGGTATAGGAACAGAACTTAGTCATCTGCATAGAACAGTCCTTTCATAGAGTCTACTACTGTTTCTCAAAGCATAGTACAAAAGATAAAACTCTAGACATAGACAGTCTAACTTCCTTGAGTCTCAAAGACATTCTCAAGTACTCTTCAAAAATAGGAAGGAAACCCGCAGACTCGGACAGTCTCAATACCCTTTGGATTTCCCGTTTCCTCAAAGAGAAGGAGATATCCCTGATCCTCAAATCAAATCCCTGAGTACAGTGTTGCTCATATAAGAACTGATTTTCTCTTTTAAAATCAGTATATTGGATCTGTCACTCAACTGAAACAGTTACAATAGCCTCCATCTTGGGCTTTGTACGAGATACCAAAATTCTCCCCAGGGGAGTCAAACAACGTTTAGCCTCTCTCTCGGGCTTTATACGAGACACATAAGAGACTCCCTCGTTGAGTCAATTACCCCTTTCGCCTCCATCTCGGGCTTCGTACGAGATACAAAGACTCTCTTGTTGAGTCAAACATTTTTAGCCTCCATCTCGGGCTTTGTACGGGAAACAAAATAGCCTCCTCTTAGGCTTTGTATAATGATTTTCCTAGCGGAAATTAGCCTCCTCTTAGGCTTTGTATAAGAAAACCACTGGTTGATCCAATCAACCTTTTAGCATCAAAGCTGTGCCTCGTTCACAGTACACAAACATCAACAACTCCTTTCCCTTCATCTAATCGCTGTAAGCGGCAAGCCTCTGGATCATCTATATCCACGCCACTGTCCCTCTTTTAGCATGAGAAATTCCTAAGGAAAGATGACATTGCTCTACACTGAGTTAAAGTCTTCTCCTTCAGGTTAAAACCCTTTCTTCAGAAATTATGGCATTGCTCGGATCCGCGTATCCCAGTTAAAGTAATTCTCCTTCTCCCCTCTTTAGAGATGATAAATTCTCTCTAAAGCCGAGGTCTTTCAGCTTCACATCTTGGGCTTTGAACAAGACACAAATAGACTTTTCAGCTTTACATCTTGGGCTTTGAACAAGATACAAACCACCTTTCGCTTCACGTCTTGGGCTTTGAACAAGACACCAAAACACCCATTTCCTCCCATAGAATAGGAGGAACTACGAACGCTCTGATTTCCCTGTTTCGGTAAACGGGAATACGTAGGCATAAGATCGAAAGAAAAGATCTTAGCGAGCGCAATCAACAAAAAATCCAAATCCCGTATCTCCATCAATCAAAAGCAGTAATTCAAAAGCATCAGTCCTAACATCCTAATCCTTGTTCCCCGCTAAAAAGTCCTAGAAAGAAAGAAAACCGTATTGGCGAAAATACAAATAACCAGTACAAGGCCCCCCCACATTGATAGCATTCGTAACCTAACAGACCGCTGTTTAAACTCAGTATGCAAGCAAGGTTAATTGGAGACATCTATTTCCCTTCCTTATTCAGCTCACAATAGGATAAAAAATGAATCGACCTGTAGTTTAAAGCTCAAACCGCAGAGAGCGACCAGCGCTTAAGAACCGCGTCCAAAATCGCTCGCTACAGAAAAAATGGTGCCCACCGTGGGGCATTTCAAAGTTAGATCTAGGCACGGTCTTCCTTTTCACCTCTTGTGTGAAAAACTACAGAGTGGTAACTCAGCCGGGGAGCCATTTCTGTCAGGAACTTAGGATTCTTAGCTTTATAAGTCTAGGATGATTAGGACAAATATATATACTGCTTTTCCTAATTGCTATATGTGTTTATTTTTCTGCTACTGGGAATGCGTGTGATGCCGCATGTGGTGAGAATGAGTATACACTTAAGATAAGTGATGGCGACGGGGTCGACCATCAACCTCAGTGGAGGCTGACCAACGCAACCCATTCACTCTTCTAGCCAATGGGCCAGTTGTTAAGTCTGAGAAGCTGAGGAGCCAAACCCTTTCGTAGTACGGAAACTATCGGAAATAGTTATTACGCGATACTAACCTCATTTGAGGCTGGTGATCTATTCTCGGTGAATGGCACTTACTCTAAGATTGCTCTACAACTCACTGGCGATCCGCTTGTTGTCTTGCTTTCCTGGGAGGAGCTGATGATAATGAGTACAGGTACAAAAAATCACCCTAGTATAAACCTTTGGGGATGGGTAGAGCCTTGACTTCATGACAACGACCCTTTGACCCCATGTTTTTTCTATGTTTTTGTGTGCTGCATTCATGCATCCATTTAATAAAACATTAAAACATTCAAAAAACTTCTCTTCTAGTCTCTCTGTTTTTCAAATTAAACTAAGACTGTGATTGCAAATATCGAAGAAAAAGATTGCATTAATGGATTTCGGTAGAAGGAGAACTCACCAGTATACCTTCAAGGTTCCAAAGCTAGAGGATTTGAGAAAGTTAGCGAGGATGATCGTTAACCCAGAGGCTTTCAGAGCCAAGCACGGTGGTTTGCTACCACTGTTAAAAGTCCATGTGATTAAGGGGATCATGGACGCACTCATTCAGTTCTACGATCCGGTTTATCATTGTTTCACATTCCCGGATTACCAGCTATCACCAACGCTGGAGGAGTATTCTCATCTGACTGATTTACATATCACTGATCGAGCTCCATTTTCTGGACTGGAATAAATTCCAAAGAATTAGACTATTGCAATAGCAATTCATTTGGACGAGTCTGAGGTCAGGACTCACATGACCACTAAGGGTGGCATCCAAGGTTTGCCAGCCCAGTTCTTGACAAAGAAAGCCCTGTACTTCGCTAGTATAGGGAACATGACTGCTTTTGAAAGCATCTTTGTCTTGCTCACCTACGGGTTATTTTTGTTTCCTAACATCAATAACTTCGTCGATATCAACGCTATTAAGGTTTTTCTCATTGGAAACCCTATGCCGACTTTGCTCGCAGATGCGTATCATTCTGTACACTTGGGAAATTTGTACAGTGGAGGGGAGATCACATGCTGTGTACCTTTGCTCTACAAATGGTTTATCTCTCACTTGCCCAAGTCTGCTGCTTTTTGGGATTGCAAGAGTGTCTTACGTTGGTCGCAGAAGATCATGTCTCTCACCAATTCTGATATAGATTGGTGTAATAGGATTTATGAGGGAATTAGAATCATTGACCGTTGTGGAAACTTCCCCAGCATACCCCTCATAGGAACTAAAAGAGGAATCAACTATCATCCGACATTGGTTCTTCGTCAATTTGGATACCCGATGAGACACATCCCACTTGGTGTTCATCTGGAAGGTCTTTTCTTTAAAGAAGGAGAAAATGACAGAGCACTAAAGATGGAAATAGTGCAAGCTTAGAAACATGTTCATAAGAAAGGACGAGAGTCTGTGGGAAAACTGGACTGTGTCTCAGTGGAGCCTTATCTCCATTGGGTACAAACTAGAGCTCTCAAGCTAAAGATGCCTTATCCTTGTTACGGAATTCTTCCACCAAGGGAAACTGTCATGTACTTCATGACGGAAACTGAAAAGCTTCAGGTTACTCTCAACAAAGTTCAAAAGGAAAGAAGATCTTGGAAGAACAAGTACCGCACCCTCGACGTAGAGTGTATCCAAATACAACAACTACTAAAAGAGAAAGATGGTCTGATTGAAATTTTGGAGCAGCATGCTTTAGAGAATCAAGATGACCAAAGGAATTTGCTCGCTCCTTTCACCTGGCAAAGGAATGACAACCTGACAACGGCCCAAGCGCCCCGGTCAAAGAAGAGGACTCGGGACCCATTAGTTTAGGTTTCTATTTCTGCACTTTGTAATCTACTGTATTTCCATTTTTGTAATCCTTGGAATTCAATAAAAAGGGGTTTCCCCACTGTTTGATATTTGCAATCTAATTGTCGAAGTTTATTTTGATTAAACCAAAAAACAATTAATATAATCATTGCATTCATCATTCTCACATCGCGTATTCTTCTTCCCTACGAATCTCACGTTTGTGTTTCGATTCTAGAGTCAAACTGTCTCATTCGTATAATACTCGGGCCAATCGTCAGGAAAAGATGGATGATCTTGAGGAAGAAAATAGAGAGTTGAAAGAAGAGATCGACGCTCTGAGAGAGGATATGAGAAAGCTTCGTAACGACATGCAAGCCATGGCAGAAGCTCAGCTACAAAGAACTGTGATCTCAGAGATCACCTCAACGCCCATCATAGAAAAGTATGATCCTAGGTATCAGATGCCGAAAGATCGTCCGTGGGGTATGCCTGTTAACTATATCCCGGAAGGATATGTTCCGCCGATCACTAAAGATCAGGGAATCGCAACAGAAGCCGCTGGGCCTGAAGGTTACAAACTTCGGGAAAGCGAAGATGCCAGGGGCATACTCAAGACTCCTGAAGGTTACAAACTTCGGGAGGCGCCAAGACTTACTGCCGTAGTCACGGTACCACCCCCTGTGGTGCACATTGTCCCGGAAGGACAGATTCTACAGACACCTTCTGGTAAGAAGGAAACTATGTTTGACAGAATGGATGAATTCCAGGAGCAGTTCTTGGAAATGCAGAAAGAGCTGCAAGCCATTCGCGGTCAGGATCTATTTGGAAAGGACGCTGCAGACCTCTGCTTGGTCCCAAATGTGAAAGTCCCGCACAAGTTCCAAGTGCCCGACTTTGAAAAATACAAGGGTAACTCTTGCCCTCAGAGCCATCTGGTGATGTACGCTCGGCGGATGTCAGCTCAGACGGAGAATCAGGACCTGCTGATTCACTACTTCCAGGATAGTTTAACCGGTGCCGCACTCAAATGGTACATGGGTTTAAACCGTACTACGATCAGTACATTCAGAGATCTTGGTACTGCCTTCGTCCAACAATACAAGTACAATTTGGAATGGCACCCGACAGAGATCAACTCAGATCAATGTCGCAAAAGGACAAAGAAACCTTTAAGGAGTATGCTCAAAGGTGGCGTGAAATTGCCGCTCAAATTTGTCCACCTCTTGAGGAAAAAGAGATGACAAAAATCTTCTTAAAGACCTTAAGCTCATTTTACTATGACCGAATGGTTGCCAGTGCGCCCAGTGATTTCACCGAAATGGTCGGCATGGGTGTACGTCTTGAGGAAGCCGTCCGAGAAGGACGTTTGGTAAAAGATACTGGATCAACGAGCGGTACTAAAAAATACGGTAGTGCTCTCCCTAAGAAAAAAGAGCAAGATATTGGGAATATCTCTCTCGAAAAGCAAAGGCGACGTTATCAGCCAGTAGCAGCTATAACTCCTGCTATCGGCCCCGCGCCTGTTCCTATGTATCAACCTCAGGTTGCGCAGAGCCAACCTGACCAACAAAGGACACAACAGCCTCTTCAGCAGGCTCGTCCTCCATATAACAACAACCGTACAACACGGCCACCAGGATTTGATCCTATACCCGTATCGTACGCTGAATTATTTCCGTTACTGCTAGCCAAGGGGCACATTCAGACTAAGTCTCCTCTTACAGTTCCGGAAAATCCGCCTTTTTGGTTTAAGGCGGATCAAACATGCCCTTATCATCAAGGAGGTTCAGGGCATAACATTGAGACTTGTCTCAATTTCAAATCCGACGTACAAAAGCTTGTTAGGAGCGGGCTCTTATCTTTCAAAGATACGAATCCTAATGTTCTTACGAACCCGCTGCCTCAACATGAGAAAGCTGCAGTCAATCTGATTGAGAAAGAGACTAACAATGTCTATCAAATTCACGATGTACTCTTGTTGAAAACCAATCTGGTCAAGATGCATTGTAGACAGAGTGGATATGGCCATGTGCCACCTCATAACTATCACCAGTGTGATATCTGCTCTAAAGATAACCAAGGATGTTCGGTAGTGCAATCAGCTCTACAGGAACAGATGGATCTCGAATGGATCCAAGAGCACCGAGTTCGTGGAGTTAACATGGTCTATACGAACTCCAACGTCATTCAAAACCACGACATCCGTGCGATGAATGTCAGCTTGGTGGCGATGCATCAAGGCAAAGCCAGTATCATAATCTACCGCGGCACGATTACAGTTCCTGTCTGATTTGCTCGGTAAACAAACAGGGATGCTCTTTCATACAAGAGGCCCTCCAGTGTCAGATGGATCTTGGATGGATCCAAGACTACCATGATAGGAACTCCTATCAAATCAACATGGTTCAGATCTTCGATATCCGCGTAATGAATACCAACCTGGTAGAGTTATATGCTGAGCAGGTCTGACTTGGATTCTTAATATCACATGACTATCAAAATTGTAAAGCAGGTTGCGAAAATGATCGAGGTTGTACCCTTGTCCAGGAGGCACTTCAGCACTTGTTAAATCACTGGTGGATGCCAATCTACATGGATGAGGATACTCAGCAGATTAGTGTCAATAACAGGAATCCTACTCGTCGTCAAAGTCAGGATGTCCGATCAATGGAAGGTAACCTAGTGAGGTTACATTGTATTCAAAGTGGGCGTGGCCAGGTGCCTCCACACAACTATGACAGTTGTAGCGTCTGTTCGGAAAGTAACCAAGGGTGTTACCTTGTGAGAGCAGCTCTTCAGGGTCAGGTCGATCATGGAGAAATTTGTCCATATCCAGGTTCTGGACCCATCAACTGGACGTCAAACTACCTTGCCGATCAAGTTGAGGATGTTGTCACAATCTCTGGTCATCATAGGACCAGGGATGTTTTTGCCATCATTCCTCTACTTGACGAATCTAAAGTTCCCAACCAGGAACGGATCGAGATTACTTATGATGGTCAGAAAAATCAGAAGGTTCCCATAGTCATCTATCTACCGGGGCCACTACCGTATGAATCAGCTAAGGCAATCCCTTACAAATACGGTGCAACAATAATCGAGAATGGAAAGGAAATTCCATTACCCTCCGTCGCGAATATTGTAGACATCAGTCGTGTAACACGGAGCGGTCGAATCTTCAACCGAGGGGTTGGAGAATCCAACAAAGAAAAGGAACTTCAGGCAGAAATTCCTGATCCGCCATTCGGTCAATCTAGTAATCCCGACTTTTCAAAAGACAACGATGAGATGCTGAAGCTCATCCAAAGGTGTGAATATAACATTGTTGATCAACTGTTACAGACTCCTTCAAAGATCTCGGTATTATCACTGTTACTCAGTTCAGAAGCACACAGAGAGGCTTTACAGAAAGTCTTGGAGCGAGCCTTTGTGGAACAGGATGTAACAATCAGACAATTTGATAGCATTGTCTCTAACATCACTTCCTGCAATAATTTGGGATTTAGTGATGAAGAATTACCTGAAGAGGGTCACCGTCATAACATGGCGCTCAACATTACAGTTAACTGCCAGGGCGATGCTTTAGCCAACGTACTGGTAGACACAGGGTCAGCCCTGAATGTTATGCCGAAGTCCACTTTGATACAATTATCATTCAAGGGCCCTCCGATGAGAGTCAGCGAGGTCGTCGTCAAAGCATTCGACGGATCCAGAAAAATAGTTGTCGGCGAAGTTGATCTTCCCATAACTATTGGTCCTCACACTTTCCAAATCACTTTCCAGGTCATGGACATCCGGGCAACATACAGATGTTTATTAGGAAGACCTTGGATACATCAGGCTGGAGCGGTTACTTCGACCCTCCACCAAAAGCTAAAGTTCGTCAAGAACGATCAACTTGTCACGGTTTCTGGGGAACAAGCCTTGCTTGTGAGTAACCTATCATCATCTACTTGTGTGGAACCCGAGGAGGTTATTGGAACTCAGTTCCAAGCACTATCGGTGAGCAAGGATAATCAGTTCAAAGAAGGAACTTCAATTTCTTCATACAAAGATGTTATCAAAGCGGTCGAGAGTACCGATACGACAGGATGGGGACGGCTTGTCATTCCTATTGACAATAAAACAAAGAAGGGTCTTGGTTTTTCTGCGACCTGTACCCAGACAGCTGCCAACGATGAAAGTCTTCATCCCCTTCAAAACTTCTTCCACAGTGGAGGTTTTCTTCACCCAGTGTCTCAGACAGTTCATGCTATCAATGAGGAAGATTCCTCTGACACAGATGAAGAATGGAAGTCCTATCTTAACAAGGACGGTTATATGTCTCAGGAAGAGGTGCCTATGCCTTTTTGCTTTCCTACAGAAAGTTCGAGATTTATACCAAGATCAGATGTCGAAATGATCTACGGAGATTGTGATCCGGAAGGATGCCGTGTTCCGCCAAATTCATTAGAGGAGTACACTCTGATGAAAGACAACTTTGACCACAATTACTATGGCCCGATGGATGGCCTACCAATGTGGCAGCCTTACCCAGGAAATTTGGGGCAAGAGAGTCAGCCGAACAATGAAACTCAGCTGAGCATCATTGAACAGAATACCTATGTCCCCACCATGTCATGGGATCAACACTCAGGTCATTCAGAAATTACTCAACATGACGATGAATTCGCAACCTTTGCAGGACCATAATTCATCAATTATGCTTTTCCCGAGGTCAACGTCATCGAGAGGGATGACTTCTCCAGTTCCAAAGAAGTTTGGGACACTCTGGGACAACCAAGTGGAAAATACGACTTTATGGTCAAGTACACTGCTCCCGAATGCTCTCGTATCAAGCTCGAAGATATCCAGCCAACTGGATGGGGAGATACAGCTGAGAGCACCAATGCTATGCAAAATGCAACAGAGGAATCCTCCTACGACAATTCTGCCTGGGAAACAGATTCCAATGATCCTGCTCCACCAGAAATCAGCGTCATTTCTGAAGACAAATCAAGGAAGGTGCCAGACTTTGTGATTCACCGAGGAGTTCGCCGCCAATAGGTTGCTGTCGAGGTTTCGAAGGTTGTTCGCCAGTCAAAGTAATTGCCATCTTTAACCTTTCACCCTGCCCAGGTGAAACGGATATTTTGATAGGGCTCATTTTCTGTAAATTTCCCTCTTCGCTTTGCCCAAAGCGACAGAGCTTTGTTTTATAGGGTTGTAGTTTCAAGATTCGACTTGTTCATTAATAAAATAACGTCGTTCTGTAATTTTCGCATTAATTGCTGTTTTCTCTTTTTGTTTTTTCAGAAAATGGTAATCCTAAAAAAAAAAACATTCAAAAATAAAAACAAGCAGTAAAATCAAAACACTGCACACACTTGCATTTCTCTCTATCTCTTCTAAACACAAATCATCACGTCATGCAGATTGCTTGTTTTAAACCCCATTGAAACATACGATCCGATGCCTTCTCCCAACTTTGAGTTCTCGGTATTCGAGGCTGAAGAAGAAGTCGACGACCAAATTCCAGAAGAGATCTACCGACTACTCAGACAAGAGGAAAGGTCCATTGAACCTCACAAAGAGCCGTTGGAAACGGTAAACTTGGGTTCAGAAAAAAGAGAGAAAAGAAATCAGGATCGGAGCATTGCTCAGCCCAACTGCCAGAGAAGATCTGATAAAGCTTCTCAAAGAATTCCCCGATGTGTTCGCTTGGTCCTATCAGGATATGCCAGGGTTGGATACCAGCATCGTGGAACATCACTTACCGTTAAGATCGGAATGTCCGCCAGTAAAGCAAAGGTTGAGATGGACTCACCCGGACATGGCCATCAAAATCAAAGAGGAGGTACAGAAACAGATTGACGCGGGTTTCCTTGCTACATCTGAATATCCTCAATGGTTAGCCAACATCGTACCCGTTCCCAAAAAGGATGGAAAAGTTAAAATGTGTGTCGATTACAGAGATCTGAATAGGGCAAGTCCAAAGGACGACTTTCCTTTACCACACATTGATATGTTGGTTGACAGCACAACAAAGTTCAAAGTATTCTCCTTCATGGATGGATTCTCGGGCTATAACCAGATCAAAATGGCGCCGAAAGACATGGAGAAAACTTCGTTCATTACCCCATGGGGTACCTTTTGTTACAAGGTAATGCCGTTCGGTTTGAAGAACGCCGGGGCAACCTATCAAAGGGCCATGACTACTCTGTTTCATGACATGATACACAAGGAAATCGAAGTGTATGTCGATGATAAGATTGCAAAATCAAGAACAGAGGATGAACACGTTGAACATCTGTCAAAATTGTTCGAACGTCTAAGAAAATTCAAGCTCCGCTTGAATCCTAACAAGTGCACCTTCGGTGTCTGTTCAGGGAAACTACTAGGGTTCATCGTCAGCCAGGAAGGGATTGAAGTTGATCCTGACAAGGTCAAGGTCATTCAAGAAATGCCTTCTCCGAAAACTGAAAAACAAGTCAGAGGATTCCTGGGACGTTTGAACTACATCTCCAGATTCATATTCCTTATGACCGCGACGTGTGCGCCGATTTTCAAATTACTCAAAAAGAATCAGGATTGCGTTTGGTCAGATGATTGCCAAACCGCCTTCGACAGTATCAAGGAATATCTGTTGAATCCTCCGATTCTATCACCTCCAGTGGAAGGAAGACCACTGATCATTTACCTCACAGTCCTAGAGGGCTCAATGGGATGTGTACTTGGCCAACAAGACGAAACTAAAAGGAAAGAGTCTGCCATTTACTATCTAAGCAAGAAATTCACCGACTGCGAGACTCGGTACATAATGCTTGAGAAAACTTGTTGCGCTTTGGCTTGGGCAGCCAAACGTCTTCGCCAGTACATGATTCGTCATACTACTTGGTTGGTTTCCGAAATGGGTCCAATCAAGTACGTTTTCGAAAAACCTGCTCTCACGGGAAGGATTGCCCGTTGGCAGATGCTGTTATCAGAATATGACATAGAGTACCACGCTCAGAAAGCCGTTAAAGGAAGTATTTTAGCCGATCATTTGGCTCATCAACCGATTGATAATCAAGAATCAATCGGGTTTGACTTCCCAGACGAAGATGTCATGTATCTAAAAATGAAATATTGCGATGAACCGCTACCCAATGAAGGGCCAGAACCAGGTTCCCAGTGGGGACTTATCTTTGACGGAGCTGACAATCATTACGGAAACGGAATTGGGGCTACCCCTTTCTCTCTAGTATATGGCATGGAGGCAGTGCTCCCCATAGAAGTAGAGATCCCATCAATCCGGGTATTGATGGAAGCAAAGCTCACCGAAGCTGAATGGTGTCAAAATCGACACGACGAACTGAACCTGATCGAAGAGAAGCGAATCACGGCACTATGCCATGGTCAGTTGTGCCAACAGAGAATGAAAAGGGCGTTTGACAAAAAGGTCCGATCTCGTGCCTTCAGAAAAGGAGACCTCGTGCTCAAGAAGATACAATCATTTCTCACTGATTCTCGGGGCAAATGGACCCCAAATTATGATGGCCCCTATGTGGTCACGAAAGCTTTCTCAGGCAGCGCCTTGAGACTTGCAACCATGGACGGAGAGGAATTTGCCTACCCCACGAATGTTGATGTAGTCAAGAAATACTTCGCCTAAAACTAAAAAAAAAAAAACGTCTCGGTGGATTGAAAACCCGAAAGGGCGGTCCAGGCAAAAGTTAGAGACATGAAAAAAAATCATCCCGATGGATTGGAAATCTCATAGTACAATCCAAGCAAAATTTAGGGATAATGGCAAGTAACTATGTTCAACAGAGGCAAGTCCCTCAGCAACAACAATAGTTGCATCATCCATCGGTGGAAATCTCCAGTCAAAGGTCATCTTCGACAGAAGCTCAGGATGTCCCGAACTCAAAGTTGGTAGAAGGATAGTGGTCGTTATGTTTCAACGTAGCCCTTTTCCCTGTAAATTACCATTTTCTAACTTTGTATATACTCTTTGGAATCACGCGTTTGGCTGATCTCCATCTTATCAATAAAATTTGAGCCCTTGTGCTTGTGTTTGTAATTCTTTACTTGTTTTAGCTTTACAGAACGACGTTGTTTAAACTTAATCAGCGATTCTTGAAATAAAACAAAAAATAAATTTACTTGTAAAAGTTTTTCTGCTTTTAAATTAAAGATGGCATTTCTTTTAACTGTTGGACATTAGAAGAACATCGATCGCTTCTCCCGAAGTAAGCGAACTTCAAAGTGCAGAATCAAGGTACTCCTTCTAGACCAGTACTCCTGAATGAAGGATCAATAATGTCAGAGACCATGTTTTGTCTGACATCCTCGGCCGAGTTCTCATCTCCTAAGCCCGATCAACATAGCTCCCAACGGGACTATCTCTCCTAGGCAAGGTGGAATTGCTATTTTGAATCAACGGTACTTCTTCGCCCCGCGATGGCCGAGTATCCAATTGTGTTCATCCATTAGTCTGTATGTCGCGTCTGTTTTGTCAGCATATACATACATACATCATGCATTTTTTATTTGCATTCACATTTCATATTGCATCACTATCACTCTAGTCGGTCTTGTCCCCTAGTGGTAGAAGTCCTCTCAATCGAGTTGTCAGTTCTTGCCTCGTCAGGAAATACTGTGTCTGAACAACCTCGCTTCCAGTTTAATTCTGGAAAGAAGTTGGTCCTTGACCACTTTGATAACTTGAACCTATGAAAAGCCAGAGAAAACTTTCAATAAACATCACTCTTCGCCATTGAAGATGATATCCTTGCTTTCCCGGATTAAGGAAAATCCACAGAGAAAGCCTCGTGATCAGAGATTCGGCAGCACGCCAGTTTTGCTCCGAAAAACCACTGATGAGAAGGTCATTGGCACCTCAAAATTGGATCCCATCATATGGAATTTCTCCGGGAAGATCCCGAGAAAATTATGATGTAACCCCAAACAAAAATAGTCTCTCAAGAGACTCGCTTTCCCCAGTAGAATCGACAAATGGCGTCTCCAAAACAGAGAAGTTTGTGTACCTCTATAATTCAGACGAATGGGTTCCCCAGCAAGTCTGACATCAAAACTTTTTCCACTCAAATGGCATCTCTCCAGGAAAATTCGGCGAGAAGTTTGAGGAAAATCGCTACGCATAGCGTCCCTTGTCAGTAAAGTTTATTGACAAAAGAAACTAAGACCAGTTCCTTGGTAGGAAACCAGGATCGAGGGGAAGTTTAAATCAGAAACTAAGACCAGTTCCTTGGTAGGAAACCAGGATCGAAGGGAAGTTTAAATCAGAAACTAAGACCAGTTCCTTGGTAGGAAACCAGGATCGAGGGGAAGTTTAAATCAGAAACTAAGACCAGTTCCTTGGTAGGAAACCAAGAACGAGGGGAAGTTGACAAAAGAAAACTGAGACCAACTCCTTGGCTGAAGACCAGGATCGAGGGGAAGTTTACCTTTTCTAAGCATCATCACTTAGCTAAAGAAGATGAATGCGTAAGCTACCATTCATAACCACCATCAAAATTTCGGATATTTCGATATTTAATCCTCTTGCACCCCGAATGCCCGAATCCCTTCGTCATTCACACCTTCGGGTCCAAGAAGATTAAATAGGGGCATCTGTAATACCCCAAATTTTGACCACTAAAGTTTCCCATCATTGTGCAAATCATCACCACAATATGGAGGTGCCTTTATGCTTCATCAGTCTCCCCAAAGATGGGTGAGCATTGACTGCAATCAAAATTAGGGTTTCAAGCCCTCTCTGAGCTTTAGACAAAGGCTCAATCAATAAATGACTTCATTTTCAACTTGTCTAATCTCTCAAACATCCTCAAAGGATCAAAAGGCCTCCCACTTCAAGGATTAAGCACAAGGTTGCTCCCTTCTAGGTGGATCAAGCCTCAAGATCGCCAGTGTCACCAAATTAGGGTTTTGATCACCCAGGGCCTCCAGATGAAAAGTTTCATCTGGGCACAAGCCATTGATCTAAAACATAACCTAATATACTTCATGGAACCTCATGAACCCATGCATCAAGTCAATTTTGCTTCAAGGGATGCATTCATCAAAAATCAGGAATTAGGGTTTCTTGACCTAATTCACCCCTAAGTTGACTTTTGGGACAAATCATGAGCCAAGACCTCAAGAGATGATTTGAGGGTCTCTAATATACCATATTGATCCATTTGGGACAATGGATTGATCCAAGAAGCTTGAGCAACAAGTCTTAATTCCATCTGCACCACAATTAGGGTTTTAAGGGAAAAGTCAACTGTAACTTTGACTTTTGACCAAGACATGCTCCCAAACCCTAATACATGATTGAATATACCCTATGACACCCATGGAACATGTCCATCAAGTTTGATTTAGGTCAAGGATATGATTTCCTGAAGAATTGCACAGTTTGGAATTCATCTGATAAAAAGTCAACTGTGCACAAAAGTCAACTTTGACTTTTTGAGATTTTTCACCAAAATGGATTTTTTACCCTAAAATGATGTTAATGTATGATTTGAATCATCATTCATCAAGAAAAATCAAGAAAAGTGAGATAACTTGTAAAAGGGGTAACCATAAAACTTAGAAATTTTTCTAAGTTAAAAAATAAAGTGGCAAGGGTACCAACTTTGAAGGACCATAACTCCTAAACCACAAGGCCATTTTTTCTCATCCAAAGATGGATTTGTAGCCCTCATTATCACCTACAAAAACTTCAACTACAAGTCATTCCAATTCATTAAGGATTTTGAGTTATGGAGTGATCAAAGTGGCTGAAAAGTGAAAATGTCACTTTTTCCAACACTTAGTGAAATTTTCACTAAGTCAGATTCTGCCTCATTTTTTGCCAAATATAGGGGGATTTTTCACTTGGAATCAAAAGAGATCAAAACCAAACTTGTTCAAATAGTTGTTGTATCATGTAAGAGCTTTCCAAAATGGCCAAGAACATTGCCAAATTCAACTTACACCATGAGATATGACATTGGCAAGTTGCCTTGCTAAAATCTGTTAAGGCAAGGCAGAATTTGCAACTTTGGTCGATTTGCCAAAATCAGCCAAATTCAATTGCTCCTATCCACTTGGACACCTCAGAGGATTGAATCTAAAGGGGACAATCACTGAGCCAAGCCTCCAAAGTCCATGGAACAAGAAATAGCATGTTGAACCTAGAATGGCCAAAATAGGGACAAGACTTCAAATTTGGAATGAGGCATTCAATGGAACCATCAAGGTGGCATGGACTGAGCCATTCTCATCTGAAATCAGTCAAGACTTATCCAAGACCAAGGGGACCATAGCTCTGTGCCCTAACCTCTATTCAATGGCTAGAGGAGACTTGCATTTCCATTGGCCAACATTGAGGAAACACCTGCTGCAGTTGCCATTCACTGTGAATCCCAAAACAAACTTGCTCTACTATAAATAGAGCTCAATTGTGGTCAGTTTAAGTACACCAAAGCCATCTAACAGATGCTTTCCTCAAAATCTCTTCTTTCACTCCAATTTTGCCTTCTAAGGCAAGTCACTATCGGGTTTTGAGTTTGAGAGCAATTCCCATCAAACCAATCACTCACACACCTCACATACATCACATATGAGATGATCAAACACTTAGATTACTTCTGAAACATCAATTTCACAAAATCACCAGCTGGTTGCTCAAGGTTTTAACCAAAGTGCAGCTGAGGTACCACAAAATGATCCAGCCAATTTCAATCAAGTCCAACCATCCAAACACAATCCATAGGGTGTAGGGAAGCTGTTCAGATCATCACAACTCATCTGTAACACCTCCAGATCAAAAATCACTTTGAAATTGCTGTCACGGCCTAGAGGTAAGCACATGCTTGGTCATCTCTCAATCTATGCATATTTCCTCGCACAATAATTTGGCCATATGTTCATAATCATGCATGGAATGTTTTCCCTCAATTAATTGCATTGTTTGAATCGTGTATCAAAAATCCTAGCCTTCATGCAGAAATTAGGGTTCTTAAGGTCTCTTCGTGATTTCTTGTTGTATGTTTAATTTAAATGAAATTAAAGTACATAGACATGATCGTGAGGTTGAGACGAGCATAATGATATATGGATTGCATGATATGATTACGTATTCATGGAGATTGGATAGAAAATGCAAATCTGAGAAACCAAGAACACGCGCGTGTTCTTCAGCTTGTTCTTGGAGCCATTTTTAGAAATTCAAATATTTGAATTTTGTGATTTTGTTTAATTGATTCAAAAATTAATTTCTCTCTGAGTTTTAATGATTTTGAGTTGATTCTATTTTTAATAATTCACAAAAATGTTAAAATATTTTATTTTATCAAAAAATACCAAAAATATTATTTATTTCATATAATTGATATTTTTGTAAAGAATTAATATTTTGATTGTTTTTGGCATTTTAAATATTTTTTCTACTTTGATTTTGCAACTTTTAATGCTTTCTAATTATTTTGTAGGTCAATACTTAATTTTTGAAGCATTAATCCAAGATCACAATTTGTTTTCCATGTGTTAAACAATTTTTGATCATTTTAATTGAATTTTTATTCAATTAAATACATTTTGAAAACAAATTAGGGTTTTGGATTAATTCAACCCTCATAAATCATTTTCAAAACACCTTGGGCCTCTTGAGAGAGTGTAAGACCCATCCCCCCTTGTACAAAAACTTTTTGGGCCTCATTCATTATATAAGTCCCTCCGTACAAGTAAACGGCGCGATCGTCGCCTTTTCAAAATAACCCTTGGGCCTCTCCTTGAGCTATAAGACCCGTTCAAAACACTTTGGGCCTCTATTAGAGTGTAAGACCCAATCCCCTTTTAACCAAAATCATTTGGGCCTCACTTATTGTATAAGTCCCTCCGCGTTAAAAGAAAACCTCGGCGCGATCGCCATTTTTAAACGAAAAATCATTTGGGCCTACCCTCGTGTTATAAGACCCACTCTTTTTCCTTTAAACCTTTTTGGGCCTCTTGAGAGAGTGTAAGACCCATCCCTTTGTACAGAAAACAAATTTTGGGCCTCAGTCACTTGTATAAGTCCCTCTGTACAAAGTCAAACAGCGCGCTCACTGATAAAACCCTGGGCCTCTCCTTGAGCTGTAAGCCCCAAATCTTTCTTTTTCAAAGCACTTTCTCCTTTGATTTTGAATATACTGTTGTTTTCAATCTTTCTTTGTTGAACAACTAACCAAACAGCATGGAAGCACTCCAACCGAGTAAGTGGTTATCGCTTTCGTTTACTGCTTTCATATTATAAACTGTATTGTGGGGCTGCTCACTGTAAGTCTCCTTTCATAAACTCATATCTACTGTGTAATAATAGTATAGATATTTCGAGTTTCCCCGGCAATTACGTCTAGAACTAGGTGACGCCGTTTCATTTATTCGTAGAAATAGACGCCTAGATCCCCAATAGGAGCACCAGATACAGTCTTCTCTTCGGCTATCCTCCTTAAGAATCGTCAAGAAGCTCTACTCCCCAAGATGAATGTATTCTCCATGAATGGCATCTTTGAGTTTCTTCCAAATTCTCGAACTTTCCTGACTTGATCTATTCCTTGTGGATAGCTTGCCTTGAATGTCTCGGGGTTTGGGTACCCACTACGGTCATAATCTTGGACCTTAACTAAGGAACCCTCTTTAAAAGCTAAAAGTCGCTGGATAGTAAACCTCGCACGTTTACCAGTGGTTTTTATCTTTAAAAGAGTTATCTCTCCTAATGGAAAGGAGATGATAGACCCACGGGCTTCTTAAAAGCATCGGCCTCCTCTTGGGCATTGTTCAAGGACCCACAGGCTTCCTAAAAAGCAACCCCGCCTCCTCTTGGGCATTATTCAAGGACCCTACGGCTTCTTAGAAGTATTCACAGCCTCCTCTTAGGCTTCGTATAATGATCTCTTCCTCCGGGAATGATAGCCTCCTCTTGGGCTTCGTACAAGTACCCGTCGGCTTCTTAAAAGTTTCCAGCCTCCTCTTGGGCTTCGTACAAATTGTCCCGACGACCTCCTAGAGGTATAGGAACAGAACTTAGTCATCTGCATAGAACAGTCCTTTCATAGAGTCTACTACTGTTTCTCAAAGCATAGTACAAAAGATAAAACTCTAGACACAGACAGTCTAACTTCCTTGAGTCTCAAAGACATTCTCAAGTACTCTTCAAAAATAGGAAGGAAACCCGCAGACTCGGACAGTCTCAATACCCTTTGGATTTCCCGTTTCCTCAAAGAGAAAGAGATATCCCTGATCCTCAAATCAAATCCCTGAGTACAGTGTTGCTCATATAAGAACTGATTTTCTCTTTTAAAATCAGTATATTGGATCTGTCACTCAACTGAAACAGTTACAATAGCCTCCATCTTGGGCTTTGTACGAGATACCAAAATTCTCCCCAGGGGAGTCAAACAACGTTTAGCCTCTCTCTCGGGCTTTATACGAGACACATAAGAGACTCCCTCGTTGAGTCAATTACCCCTTTCGCCTCCATCTCGAGCTTCGTACGAGATACAAAGACTCTCTTGTTGAGTCAAACATTTTTAGCCTCCATCTCGGGCTTTGTACGGGACACAAAATAGCCTCCTCTTAGGCTTTGTATAATGATTTTCCTAGCGGAAATTAGCCTCCTCTTAGGCTTTGTATAAGAAAACCACTAGTTGATCTAATCAACCTTTTAGCATCAAAGCTGTGCCTCGTTCATAGTACACAAACATCAACAACTCCTTTCCCTTCATCTAATCGCTGTAAGCGGCAAGCCTCTGGATCATCTATATCCACGCCACTGTCCCTCTTTTAGCATGAGAAATTCCTAAAGAAAGATGGCATTGCTCTACACTGAGTTAAAGTCTTCTCCTTCAGGTTAAAACCCTTTCTTCGGAAATTATGGCATTGCTCGGATCCGCGTATCCCAGTTAAAGTAATTCTCCTTCTCCCCTCTTTAGAGATGACAAATTCTCTCTAAAGCCGAGGTCTTTCAGCTTCACGTCTTGGGCTTTGAACAAGACACAAATAGACTTTTCAGCTTCACATCTTGGGCTTTGAACAAGATACAAACCACCTTTCGCTTCACGTCTTGGGCTTTGAACAAGACACCAAAACACCCATTTCCTCCCATAGAATAGGAGGAACTACGAACGCTCTGATTTCCCTGTTTCGGTAAACGGGAATACGTAGGCATAAGATCGAAAGAAAAGATCTTAGCGAGCGCAATCAACAAAAAATCCAAATCCCGTATCTCCATCAATCAAAAGCAGTAATTCAAAAGCATCAGTCCTAACATCCTAATCCTTGTTCCCCGCTAGAAAGTCCTAGAAAGAAAGAAAACCGTATTGGCGAAAATACAAATAACCAGTACAAGGCCCCCCCACATTGATAGCATTCGTAACCTAACAGACCGCTGTTTAAACTCAGTATGCAAGCAGGGTTAATTGGAGACATTTATTTCCCTTCCTTATTCAGCTCACAATAGAATAAAAAATGAATCGACCTGTAGTTTAAAGCTCAAACCGCAGAGAGCGACCAGCGCTTAAGAACCGCGTCCAAAATCGTTCGCTACACTGCTCTCACCCTTTTGGCCCATTGAAACCTTCGAATTTTGCGGATCTTTTCCACCCAAATTCTGAAAATTTTGCTTCCCTCTCAAAGCCCATTTTCCTTTCGATCTTTTACTCTTCTCGTTGAACCGAGCTTGCAAAGAGATCTCTGTCTTTCCCTTATCACTATTCCTCTCATTCATTCGTTGCTCATGAGCCTCGAGAGAGCCTTGCAACTCCTCTTTGCTCATCATCACAAGATCCTTCGATTCCTCAATTGCCACTACAATGTTGTCGATTTTGGTGTTAACGAACGTAAAATCTTCTAAACAATATTATGTTGCATTGTAGTTTCTCCACATGACTTAATTTGGTTTACCAAACGAGTAATTCTTGTAACATAATCACTTATCGTCTCCTTATCCTCCATTTGAAGTAGTTCGAATTGACGTTTGTGAGTTTGTAACCTCACCGCCTTGGCTTTGTCAGCCCCTACATAAGTCTTTTCCAAGATCTCCCAAGCTTGCTTTTCCGAATCGCATTCGCCAACTTTTTCGAAGTTGTCACCATCGACACAAGAATGAATCAAGAAGAGTGTCTTGTAATCTTTCTTCTTATCTTTCTTGAATGTAGCCTTCTGAGCATCTGTAGCTTCTGACCTAAGTGGTGTAACTCCATTGTTGATCACTTCAAGAACTTCTTAATACCCAAACAGAACTTTCATTTGTTTGGACCACTTGTCATAATTCTTCGAATCAAGAATTGGTAGGTCGGTGGGTACTCTATCGTTGGAAACGGTATTCATCGTTGCAGCAGATTAATGGATCAAAACCAGTGCTCTTGATGACAAATGTTGGAACAAAGAACAACTTGATTGGTTAACAATAGTGGAAATTAGAATTTAGGTATTTGAAATTGAGAGAGAAAATAATAGAGAGAGAGAGATATTAAGGGTCATAATTATAATTGGCATTAACCACAAATGGGAGCACTAAAGGCTATTTATACAACAAGTACACAATAATTGGGAAAATACAAAACAGCTTAAAAATAAGCTAAAAGCACAAAAAACACTCACTGTAACCAGTTACCATATTTGGTGTAACCGGTTACCACAAAACCTGCTAACCATTGTCTCTAGTGTAAAAAACATGTAACCAGTTACCACATATCTGGTAACCGGTTACACCAACTGAAATGGAAGAAAACAGTTTTTCTAACAATTAGCATCAGATATAGAATCATAGTTAAGGTGCATATCAATCAGGGAATTCATCATAAACTCATTACATAGTTTACCATAATCACTAGTCGTCACAGGCAGCCTATGAAGCACAGACACCTCTAGGAATAGACGTTTCGCGGTGTCCGACACAAGTTAGAGTCTGACACTTGTATGACACTTGTACGAAACGTGTTGAAAAAGTCAAAGAAGTGTCGGAAAAGTCAGACAAGTGTCCACTAAAAAATGATTTTCTTCTTTGTTTCAACACTCATCGAATCAATGGTTAACACTTATAAGACACTCATAATATATATGTCAAATAATTCAGTCAAGTATTTCAAACAAAAATTTATTTATTTTTATTTACTTCAACACACTTTTATACACAAATTTAAAATTGCTAAATGTATATTTAAGTAATGTTATCAATAAAGAATTAAAGACATTAATTTTAATTAGAATATTTTCAGCCTTTTTAATCATAGATGGATAAAGCTGAAATACTCTCTTATATATAGTGGTGTCAGTGTCCTATGTTTTGTCTTTATCGGTGTCCAAATGTCCGTGTCGTATCGTGTCTCGTTGTCCGTGTCGGAGTCCGTTCTTCATAGCTCACATCATAAGCATGAACTTATTTCCCCACTTTAAACCCATAAGATCACCACAAGCACTGCAAGCAAAGTAATCCAATCTCCAACAACAACACATCTTTTCATTCTATTAAAAACTACCAAAGCATTGTATCTGATTGACTATTCTTAACATACCCTGATATCAATGTTCCAAGAATTTAAGTCTTCACAGACATTTTATTAAACTGAAACCAGACAATTTCCATTTCATCAAACTTAAGAGTATAATGAAAGAAGCAATTTTCGAAACACCATAGCATGAACCTTTCTACCGATTTAACGAAACAACAAATCGCCACAAGCTTTAAGAACAAAAGGGTATGTGAAATTATCAGCATTTTAGGGTAAAGTAGTGATATGCGAAGCATAAAAACCATCGAAAAGAAAAATGTAACCTAAAACATTAGAGATGCAGGGTATCGACCCCCATACCTCTCACATGCGAAGCAAGCATACTACCATCTGAGCTACATCCCCATGGTATAAGCATGTGTTTTGTAAATGTATTAATATAATATTTATCTAGATAAAAGAACAATTGTTTATATTTATTTAATACTTATTGAATGTTTCTGAATGTATTGTAGGTATTTTAATACTTGTCTTGATTTATTCTTGTGGGCTCAAATCATGTGACACCTCAATTATCTATAACTTAATTATCTTTTAAATTCATTGTTTTATTTTGAACATTTTAAAAAATATATACAAATACTTATATTATTTATTTATATAGTAACATTACATGAGATTATAATTTAAAGGTGAGTTAATTTTCCCCTACCTCATCCATCACCGGTCTCACTTTAAATTGAGAAACTTGTTCTTATTTTTACGCTGACAACCTTAATATTTATAGATCTCGAAATATTTTACTGCATTAAATTGAAATACATCATTTTAACATTTATCTAGCTTTTTTTGCATTTCTGATGGACAGTTATTGGAAAAAGCAACAGTTAAAAAAACTAAAGATCAAAACAACAAATAAAATGCATTAAATGTTGGATTTGTTCATAATCTTATAATTTTGATCGATATAGAAATTAAGAACAAAATTTTATGTGATCTTTCGATTTGTAGAGTTTCTTAGAGTTATTTGAATCTCTTCTAATGGGGATGAATAAAGAATTTATATGAACATTGTTTTTCTATCTTCTCTACAAATGAGAACCATAACTTATATAAATAATTTAGGGTCATTTCTTAGCTTTCAATATTATAATTTGTCACCTCGTCAAATTAGATATTAATTTATGTTTTTAGCCACAAACTTACTTAGTATTAATTAGACTCATTTAAGCCGTGACTAATTAAACAATAACCCTAACACCTTAATTGTTATATTTGTGACCCAAAATTCTAACAATCTCTCACTAGTCACATATGTAACTTTACACACGTGTTAGACTTTATGAGCTAAAAATACATACACGCACGCACACACACACACACACACACACACACACACATATATATATATATATGTACACACACTTCAAGCATATCCAAATAATCTCGTCCATTAATTATTGCAGTATACAAAATCAAAGTAATTTTCGTTATATAAATCATAATTAAACCCATAAATAATCACTAATACTGTCATAATTAAATGACATAGATTTATCATGAAATGTGTAGCATGGAAATCACATGATTTTTGATTTATTCATGTCAATTTTCAACTAGTGATACATTACTTTAGTGAGATAATTTAATAACCTTATAGTATAAAGTGTAACTAGATGAATATAAAACTTTATTAATTGGAAAAAAATATCAAAATCCAGAGTATGCATACATAATACCAAACATAGAACCCAAAATTCATAAATGACTAACTCTTACTAAACCAGAGATTCCTCAAACCATAAAACACCCATGTGAGCAGTGTGCCCATGAAATACCTTGGGTGGAAGACCTTTTATAAGGGGATCTGCTATCATGGAGTTCGTCCCTAAATGTTCTATTGAAATTTGAAATTTCATACTCTTTCCTTAACAACTAGGAACTTGATGTCAATATGTTTTGACTTGGTCAAACTCCTATTATTATTGGAATATATGACGGCTGATTTATCGTCACAATATAACTTAAGTGGTCTTTCAATTCCTTCCACAATTTTTAATCCTGTGAAAAAGTTCCTCAACCAAATCTCATGGTAAGATACTTCAAAGCATGCTATAAATTAAAGGTGCAAGAAATACAAGGAAGGGGGATTTGAATTGAGTTTTAAATATGATAGATTTTTGCGACCCAAAACAAAATCTTAAGACAATGAAAACAATGATAAAGTGCTCAAGGATTTTTATCTTGGTTCACCGTTAACAAGGTTAGTCCAATCCACCCACCTGAGTGATTTTGCCTTATAAAAGGACTTAATCCAATAATCAAATTGATTATAGATTAAATGATAGCCTGTCAATGATTCCTTAAGAATTTTGACCTACCCCCTAAGGAATATGACGGTCATTGACTCCTTAAAAATTTTGACCTACCATGTCCTCTAAGGAGTTCAAACTCTTTGACAATCTGTCAAAGCCCTCTCAAGAAATCTGACCAAACTAGTCTCTTGAGGAATACCACCAAAATTGGTTACAAGAGTTTGTGTTTACAAGAGTGTTTCTAATTATGCAGAATACACACAATGAAAATCAGGTTTTACACTTGAGAATATTTGATATGAATCTCTAAGTGTTTCTTTCTATTTTCTCTTGATGTTAATTTTCTTCATTGAGATTCTTCCAGTGTAGAGTTTTTTTTCACAACATCATATTTTTTTCACAATTCTTTTGCCCTCTTTATATAGATGAAGAATAGATCCGTTGGATAGTAGAATTGGAAACTTCTTCAAATCTACCACAGCTATTATAGTAGGTAGGTTCAGCTGTAAATCTTGGGTAGTTGGTAGAAAATCTTTTATAGTCGTTTGTAGTACAGTCCTTTTCAGAGAAGGTAGATTTTGCTTTTGTACTTCTGTCACTTCAATAAGTCGTTAACTTTTGGACAATAACTTCTAGTCAGAGGCTTTGTATATACATTGATGAAGCTTGAGTAGAGTTCAGAACTTCTTCATATTATTACTTTGGTTCAGAACCTGATGATGTCCAAAGTCTCTCTTTGTCCAGAATTCAGAGTCTATTTTGATCAGCTTTGCTCTGCGCCTGGCTTGTTCAAACTATGCTCTATTCAGAATCTAGCTTGTTCAAAGTCCTCTATACTTAACTTCTGACTTGATCAGATTTAGCTTTACTTAGCTTGTAGCTTGTTCAGACACTCAATAAACTATTAGAGCACAAAATTGTTCTTTTGTACTTTGTTATCATAAAAAATCAATCATAATAGATGTATAACCAAACTTATTCCAACATAAATTATGCTGTCATGGTGGATGAAGCAATGAGATTTTGCTTGGCACTACACCAAGAAACTACACCAGCTGGCATATAGATATAGTCCAAAGTGGATCTTTTGCTATCTTGGCATCCAACAAAATCAGAGTCAGAATATCCAATGATCTCCAACTGGTCTGACATCCTATATGTGAACATATATTCTTTTGTTCTCTTTAAATGCCTCGTGACCCTTTTGGTTGCTTTCCAATGATCCATTCTTGGATTGCTCAAATACCTTCCTAACATCTAACCTATGAACGCAATATCCAGACACGTACATACTTAGGCATACATCAGACTCCCTACAATTGACACATAAGGAATCTTTTGCATTTCTTGAATTTCTAAATTCCCTTTTGGACACTGACTGAGACTAAATTTGTCTCCCTTCGCAACTGGAGTATCCCCTGGTTTACAATCATGCATATGTCATACCCCAAATTTTGACCACCAAGATTTCCCATCATTGTGAAAATCATCATCACAATATGGATGAACCATCATGCCTCATCAATCTCCCCAAAGATGGAGGAGCATCCATTGCAATCAAGAATTAGGGTTTTTAAGCCCTCTCGGGGCACTTAGACAAAGGATCAATCTATAAATGACATGATCTTCAATTTGTATAACCTCTCAAACACTCATATGGGATCAAGAGGACTCCCATATCAAGAATCAAGCACAAGGTTGCAACATTCCAAGTGGATCAAGCCTCAAGATCGCCAATGTCACCAAATTACGGTTTTGGTCGACTGAGGCCTCAAGATGAAAATTTCCATCTGAGCATGAGCCAATGCCCCAATATATTGTCCAATAAGCTCCAAAGGATCTCAAGAACCCATCCACAATGGCAAAATCACATTGAAGATCCATTTATCAAAAAATCAGGAATTAAGGTTTTGACCTAATTCAACCCTTAAGTTAACTTGTGAAGTGAGGCCTGGCTTGAAGCTTCAAAATGAACTTCAAGGACCTCAAATACATCATATTGACATGGCTACAAGATTTGATTGACTCAAATAGCTCAAATCATAAGCCACAAGAACTCAAAACCATCTGATCACAAATTAGGGTTTCTAATGGAAAAAGTCAACCCTACCCTTGACTGTTGGCCTACCCTTAATCTTAAACCTTGGGGAGGGGTCCAAGACATTCCTAAATACCCTTAGAGGCCATCCATGAAGTTTAATTGAGTCCAAGGATTGATTTCACAAAAGGATTGCAAAGTCAAAATTTCATCTGATGAAAAAGTCAATTGTACAAAAAGTCAAAGTTTGACTTTTTGATTTTTTGGTCAACCAAGGTTCCTTAACCCTAAAACAATGTTAATATGTGATTTGAATCATCATTCATCAAGAAAAATCAAAGAAAGTGAGTTAACTTGTAAAAGGGGCAACCATAAAAAACTTAGAATTTTCTAAGTTATGGAACAAAGTGGCTAGGGTACCAACTTCCAAGGACCATAACTTGAGATCCAAACAACCATTTTGGGTGATCCAAAGCTGGATTTGTAGGTCTTGCTACACACTACAAAAGCTTCAACTACATCAAACTCCAATTCCTCATGGATTTTAAGTTATGGAGTGATCAAAATGGCTAAAAACATGAAAATGACATTTTTCCAACACTTAGTGAAATTTTCACTAAGTCAGAATCTGCCTTACTTTTTCCAAAATGTAGGGACATTTTTCACCTTGATCCAAGTCAAGCCAGGTCTAGGGGTGGACATCAAAGTTAAAGTATGCCATGAGGGCTTTCCAACAAGTACCAGATCATCTCCAAATTCCATTTGAGCAAGGAGATACAACCCTTGGAACATAGCATCATGAACTGGTTTTTACAAGGCAAAATTTGTGCATTTTGCTCGATTTGTCCAAATCTGATAAATCCAAGCCTTGTCATCAATTTGGACACATCAGAGGATCAAATCCAAGGGGGACGATCTGATCTCCAAGCCTCCCAAGTCCAAGGATCTACATATAGCCGTGCCAAACCTAAAAGAGCTAAAAAGTGCCAAGACTCCAATTTTGTTTCCAAGCCTTTAATGAATCATCAAGGTGGCATGAACTGAGCCTATTCCAAGTGAATTCAGTCAAGGCTTATCTCTGAACCAAAGCTACAAAGCCTGTGCTCTAATCTCAAGTCAATGGCTAGAGGAGACTTGAGATTCCATTTGATCACAATTGGCCAAAGGCCTGCTGCAGTTGCCATTCCCTATTGCTTGCAAAACAAACTTGCTCTACTATAAATAGAGCTCATTTGTTATCAGTTTGAGTACACCAAAGCACCCAAACTGATGCTTTCCTCAAAATCACCTCTTTCACTCCAATTTTGCCTTCTAACCCAAGTCACCATCAGATTTTGAGTTTGAGAGCAATTCCAACCAAACCAATCACACACACACACCTCACATATAACATATAGAAGTGATCCATAACACAAAATTACATCTGGAACATCAGATTCTCAAAATCACCAGCCAATTGCTCAAGTTCTTGACAGATTTACAGTTGGGGTACCATCTCAAGTTCCAGATCATTTCCATTCATTCCAAGCATTCAAAAATAATCCTTGGCACCTAAGGAAGCTGTCCAGATCATTGGAACCAACTTACAACACCTCCATCACTAAACTCGATCACCAGCTGCAAGAGGTGAGCATGAACTCTTCATACTCCATGATGCATGCATATTTTACTGCACAATAATTTTGCCATATGTTTATAATCATGTATGGAGTGATAACCCTCAATCAATTGCCATGAATCAATCGTGTATGGAATTTCATTGGGTTCATGCTGAAATTAGGGTTCTTGAGGTTTTCTTCTGAACGAGTCAGTGAACTTTTCGAAGAAGAACTGCCGTATTGTCGAATCTCTGATTAAGAGGATTTCTCTGGGGATTTTCCTTAATCTGGGAAAGCGAAATTATCATCTTCAATGGCGAAGAGTAACATTTGGAGAGGGTTCTCTGGTCTTTCAAAGGTTCAAGTTATCAAAGTGGTCGAGGACCAACTTCAATCGAGGAATAAACTAGAGGAGAGAGATTGTTCAGACGCAACATTTCCTAACGAGGAAAGAACTGACAACTCAATTGAGAGGACTTTTATCACTAGGGAACAAGACCAACTAGAGTGATAGTGATGCAATATGAATGTGAATGCAAATTAATGATGCATGATGTATGTATGTTTATGCTGACAAAACTGACGAGACATACAGACTAGTAGATGAACACGACTGGATACTCGGCCACAGCGGGGGATGAAAAGTATCACTGGTCCAGAAGTAGCAATTCTGCCTTGCTTAGGAGAAGTAGTCCTCGTGGGGAGCTATGTTGGCCGGGCTTAGGAGATGAGAACTCTGCCGGGGGTGTCACACGGAATATTCGCATCTGACAGCTGATCCTTCATTCAGGCGCACTGGCTTAAAAGGAGTACTTTGATTCCGCACTTTGAAGTTCGATTACTTCTAGCGAGGAAATCGATGTTCTTTCGATGTTCAACAGTCAAAAGAAATTGCCATCTTCATTTTACAAGCAGAAAAAGTTTGACAAGTAAATTCATTTTTTTGTTTTGTTTCATGAATCGTTGATCATGTTAAAATGTCATTCTATAAAGCTAAAACAAATGAGAATTATAAACAAAAGCACAAGGGCTCAAATTTTATTGATAGGATGGAGATCAGCCAAACGCGTGATTCCATAGAGTATTTACAAAGTTTAGAAAATGGTAATTTAAGGGAAGAGGGCTACATTGAAACATAACGACCACTATCCTTCTACCAACTTTGAATTCGGGACATCCTGAGCTTCTGTCGAAGATGACCGTGACTGGAGTTTTTCTTCTGATGGATGGCATTACTGCTGCTGAGGGACTTGCCCCTATTGAACATAGTTACTTGCCATTATCCCTAACTTTTGCCTGGATTGTACTGTGATGTTTCCAACCCACCGGAATGATTTTTTGATTATGTCTCTAATTTTTCCTGGACCGCCCTTTCGGGTTTTCAATCCACCGAGACGTTTTTTATTTATTTAGGGGAAGTATTTCTTGACTACATCAACATTTGTGGGGTAGGCAAATTCCTCTCCGTACATGGTTGCAAGTCTCAAGACGCCGCCTGAGAAAGGTTTCTTGACCACATAGGGTCCGTTATAATTCGGAGTCCATTTGCCCCGAGAATCAGTGAGAAATGATTGTATCTTTTTGAGCACAAGGTCTCCTTTCCTGAAGACGCGAGGTCGACCCTTTTGTCAAACGTCTTCTTCATTCTTTGTTGATACAACTGATCATGGCATAATGCCGTGATTCGCTTCTCCTCGATCAAGCTTAGTTCGTCGTGTCGACTTTGACACCATTCAGCCTCTGTTAGCTTAGCTTCCATCAATACCCGGATTGATGGAATCTTTACTTCCATGGGGAGCACTGCCTCCATACCATATACTAGAGAGAAAGGGGTTGCCCCTGTTGAAGTGTGGACAGATGTGCGATAACCGTGAAGAGCAAAGGGTAGCATCTCATGCCAATCTTTATAGGTTACAACCATCTTCTGAACAATCTTCTTGATGTTCTTGTTAACCGCTTCTACCGCTCCGTTCATCTTGGGTCAGTAGGGAGATGAGTTATAGTGTTCGATCTTGAACTCTGTACACAACCCTTTCATCATCTTATTGTTCAAGTTGGATCCATTATCAGTAATGATTGAAGGTGCGAGAAAGACACAAGAAAGGGGGGTTTGAATTGTGTATTTACTCTTTCTGTAACTCTTCGCATCTTGTTAATTTGACGCTCAAGAACCTTCAGTGTTCGTTGAGAGACTCTGATCTAATAACTAAAGAGTATGAGAACCGTATAAGTTTTGTTCATAAGATACAATACTTAGAACTTGCAGTGCGGAAACTTATCAGAGATAGGTTGCAAGGTTCTGACTTTGCTTAATATGAGGATCTGATATTCAAAGTAGAAACATAAATAGAGATACTAAGCAAGAGAGTAAAGGACATACGATATATCCTGGTTCACCACACGGGCTAATCCAGTCCACCCTCCTCAGGTGATTTCGCCTTGAACACAAGGACTTAATCCACCATAACCAAATCATGATTACACTTGCACGAGCAATAGCCAGTGACTAACCACTTGCATAACCGCACTGTGACTAACAACACAATGAATTGTTCAGGGATCCAACCAGATATTACGTTCATTGACCGAGCAGACCCACTGCTAGGATTTCACAGCTAGCCGTTCAGGGATTCATCACAATGAATATAATGCTACTGACCATATTTCAGGATTTTCCACAATGACCCTCATCCATTGTCATCTCAAGTATCTAATCACCACGTGATCTACTCAGGGGCCTCTACTCACAGCTGAACCGTTCATGGATCCATCAGGATATAACGTTCACTTGAGGAGTCTCAATTCATCTAGTTGAATTGGCAAACTGGAGATTACAAATTGTGCTTCTTAATAAGCAAGTTTCTCCTAGGTTTAAGTACAAAGAACACACACATGTGTTCAAGCAAGTTTTGAGCAATCAGCTCCTTGCTTTCCTGAGAAACTACAAAGATGTATTTAGATATTATGATTGTTGACATCTTGTAGATCTTCTTCTTCTTCATCTTTTGGTTGAGCAAGCTTTGAGCAGCAACTCCTTGCTTCAGATCTTCAATGTAGCTTTGACAAGAAGGTAGGTTGATGACTTGACTGATCTTCAATTGTTGTCTTCTTCATCAACAACTTCTGTTTGATTGTTGTTGTTGTTATGTTAATTTTTTCTTTGGAGTTTCAACAACAATTGCCATGAGTGAATTGATGACAGCTTTGAATATTCTAAGTGTTACAACGAGAACTCATCGTTGTTGCTATTTTCACATAATGACTTGGTCAATTTTGTAGATGAACATTCAGTTCATAATTTCTACAAGTGATCGACACATCAGAAGCAAAAGCTCTTTCCATTAAATAGCCAGTAGAAATATAGCCGTTAGAGAATACTGTTGGCTATTTGGAAAAGAGACGTTGTGAAATAATGAGTTGTACTGACACATCCTCTTTTTGCAGAGGAGATCTTTTCTTGGACAGTGTGTATATTTAACTCACAACGGTAATATTTAGACTTTGAAACTTCAGTGGCTTCTGATGTTAATTTGATGAAGCATGAGTGGAGTCTTTGTAGGAGAATATCTGATGCTTTAAGTCTTCTGTTAATTGAAGAAGTCCATTAGGAATCAGTCTTCAGAACTTTAGCACTTGGCCTTTAAGAGCGTTATCTTTTCTGCTTTAGGTCTTCCGAATCTTCATAACTTGTCTTCAGAATCTTCAGAACTTCTTGTTTGAAACCTTGATATTCAGAACTCGTTAGTCTTCAGAATCTTTCTGCACTTGGTCTTCAGCGCCTTCAGCCATCAGAACTTCAAGTCATAGGAGTCTTCAAAACTTTGGTTCTTTCTGAGTAGCTACGCCATCTTTAGAATCTTGATCACTCTCAGAGAGCATCCACAAGAGCATTGCAACAGAAATCTTGGCATCCTTGGATCTGGCTGATTATGACTAGATAAATAAGCGTTCTTGCTTCTTGTAACTTTAGTCACACATAGTAACTTCGCATATACATATATTCAATCATAGTACATCTGGCTGGTGTATGTTGGTTCTGATGTATTTAGTTCTTATGATCTGCACACAACACACGTTAGACCATAAAATGGTTCTTTCACAAATACTTATTGTTATCATCAAAACATAAATTGACTTGTAGAGACAATTCTTGCTCTCACAATGATCTGGCTAGGAACACCATAACGGTAGATGATATTGTTTTTAACAAATCGGACCACCACTTGCCGGGTTACATTAGCGTACGACGCTGCTTCGACCCACTTGGTGAAGTAATCAATGGCTACCAGGATGAACCGATGTCCGTTTGAAGCTTTAGGTTCGATCATGCCAATTATGTCGATTCCCCATATGGAAAAAGGCCATGGGGAAGAGAGAACTTTGAGATGTGTTGGCGGTATATGGATTTTGTCGAAGTATATCTGACACTTGTGACACTTCCTCATGTACTTGTAGCAGTCGGATTCCATGGTCAACCAATAGTACCCTGCTCTCAGAATTTTTCTCGCCATTGTATGTCCATTGGCATGAGTGCCAAAGGATCCTTCGTGAATTTCTTTTATCAGCATGTCTGCTTCTGGTCTGTCTATACATCGGAGCAAGACCATGTCAAAGTTCCTCTTATAGAGTGTATCACCGCTCAGGAAGAAGTTTCCAGCCAGTCTTCTGAGGGTTATTCTGTCTTTCCTTAGTGCCCCGGGTGGGTACTCTTGTTTCTGAAGGAAGAATTTTATATCATGATACCAAGGTTTGTCGTTTATGACTGCTTCAACTGTGAAGATGTAAGCGGGCCGTTCAAGGCGCATGATGTGATCTTAGGTAGGTCGCTCCATTGACCTACACTAATCATGGAAGAGAGAGCGGCTAATGCATCAGCCATGTGATTCTCTTCATGAGGGATATGATGAAACTCAATTCTGTTGAAGAAAGGTATCAACCTTCTTGCATAATCTTTGTAAGGAATCAATCCGGATTGGTATGTGTTCCAATCTCCTTTGATCTGATTGACGACCAAAGCTGAGTCGCCATAAACATCCAAGTTTTTTATTCTCAAATCGATCGCTTCCTCGAGACCCATGATACAAGCTTCGTATTCGGCCTCGTTGTTCGTACACTTGGATGTAAGTCTGGCAGTGAAAGGAATGTGGGTACCCTGAGGTGTTATGATGATTGCCCCAATTTAGTTTCCGTAATGATTGACAACTCCGTCAAAGATTAGTCCCCATTGGGAACCTAGTTCTGTCCCTTCACTGGGTAGCGGTTCATCGCAATCTTTCATTTTTAGATACATGACATCTTCATCCGGGAAGTCAAATCCGACTGATTCCTGATCGTCAATCGGTTGATGAGCCAAATGATTGACTAAAATACTTCCCTTAACGACTTTTTGAGCGTGGTATTCGATGTCATATTCTGAAAACAACATCTGCCAACGGGCAATCCTTCCCGTGAGAGCAGGTTTTTCAAATACATACTTGATTGGATCCATTTTGAAGACCAACCAAGTAGTGTGACGAATCATATACTGGCGAAGACGTTTGGCTGCCCAAGCCAAAGCACAACAAGTTTTCTCGAGCATAGTGTACCGAGTCTTGCAGTCGGTGAATTTCTTGCTCGAATAGTAGATGGCAGACTCTTTCCTTTTTGTTTCGTCTTGTTGGCCAAATACACAACCCATGGAGTCTTCCAGGACTGTGAGGTAAATGATCAGTGGTCTTCCTTCCACTGGAGGTGATAGAATCGGTGAGTTCAACAGGTATTCCTTGATACTGTCAAAGGCGGTTTGGCAGTCCTCTGTCCAAATGCAGTCTTGATTCTTTTTGAGTAATTTGAAAATCGGCGCACATGTCGCGGTCATGAGGAATATGAATCTGGGGATGTAGTTCAAACGTCCCAGGAATCCTCTGACTTGTTTTTTAGTTTTCGGAGAAGGCATTCCTTGAATGGCCTTGACCTTGTCAGGATCAATCTCAATTCCTTTTGGGCTGACAATGAACCCTAAGAGTTTCCCCGAACGGACACCGAAGGTGTACTTGTTGTTATTTAAGCGGAGTTTATACTTTCTCAACCGCTCAAATAGTTTTGACAGGTGGGTCAGATGCTCCTCTTCTATTTTAGATTTGGCAATCATGTCATCGACATATACCTCAATTTCCTTGTGTATCATGTCATGAAACAGAGTAGTCATGACCCGTTGATAGGTTACCCCGGCATTCTCTAAACCGAATGGCATTACCTTGTAACAAAAGGAACCCCATGGGGTGATAAATGAAGTTTTCTCCATGTCTTTCGGCGCCATTTTTATCTGATTATAGCCCGAGAATCCATCCATGAAGGAGAAACCCTTGAACTTTGCTGTACTATCTACCAACATGTCAATGTGTGGCAAAGGAAAGTCGTCCTTTGGACTAGCCTTATTTAGATCTCTGTAATCGACACACATTCTAACTTTTCCGTCCTTTTTCAGAACGGGTACTATGTTGGCTAACCATTGAGGATATTCTGTTGTGGTGAGGAAACCCGCGTCAATCTGTTTCTGTACCTCCTCTTTGATTTTAATGGCCATGTCTGGATGAGTCCGTCTCAGTCTTTGTTTCACTGGTGGACATTCTGATTTCAACGGTAAGTGATGTTCCACGATGCTGGTATCCAACCCTGGCATGTCCTGATAGGACCAAGCGAATACATCGGGAAACTCTTTGAGAAGCTTTGTTAAACTCTCTTTGGCAGTTGGACTGAGCAGTGCCCTAATCCTGATTTCTTTTCTCTCTTTTTCTGAACCCACGTTGATCATTTCCAACGGCTCTTTGTGAGGTTCAATGGACCTTTCCTCCTGTCTGAGTAGTCGGGAGATCTCTTCTGGAATTTCGTTGTCAACTTCTTCTTCAGCCCCAAATATCGGGAACTCAAAGTTGGGAGAAGCCATCGGATCGTATGTTTCAACGGGGTTTAAAACAAGCAATCTGTATGACGTGATGATTTGTGTTTAGAAGAGATAGAGAAAATGCAAGTGTGTGCAGTGTATTTTTTTGAAAAACTGCTTGTTTATTATTATTTGTTTTTTAGGATTACCATTTTCTGAGAAAAGCAAAAGGAGAAAACAGCAATAACTGCGGAAATTATAGAACGACGTTATTTTATTTATGAACAAGTCGATTCTTGAAACTACAGCCCTATAAAACAAAACTTTGTCGCTTTGGGCAAAGCGAAGAGGGATAATTTATAGAAAACGAGCCCTATCAAAACATCTGTTTCACCTGGGCAAGGTGAAAGGTTAAAGACGACAATTACTTTGACTTATGAGCAATCTTCGGAACATCGACAACAACCCATTGGCGGCAAACTCCTCGGTGAATCACAAAGTCTGGTACCTTCCTTGATTTGTCTTCAGAAATGATGCTGATTTCTGGCGGAGCAGGATCATTGGAATCTGTTTACCAGGCAGAGTTGTCATAGGAGGATTCCTCTGTTGTATTTTTCATAGTATTTGTGCTCTCAGGCAAATCTCCCCATCCAGTTGGCTGGATGTCTTCGAGCCTGATACGAGAGCTTTTAGGAGCGGTGTATTTGACCATGAAGTCGTATTTTCCACTCGGTTGTCCCAAGGTGTCCCACACTTCTTTGGAACTGGAGGAGTCATCCATTTCGATGACGTTGACCTCGGGAAAAACATAGTTAATAAATTCTAGTCCTGCAAACTTTGCAAATTCATCGTCGTACTGGATAGGTTCTGAATGACCTGAGTGTTGATCCCATGACACGGTGGGGACGCAGGTATTCTGTTCAATAATGCTCAGCTGATTTTCATTGTTCGGATGATTTTCTTGCCCCAAGTCTCCTGGGTATGACTGCCACATAGGTAGGCCATCCATTGGGCCATAATAGTCGTGGTCAAAGTTTTCTCTCATCAGAGTGTCCTCCTCTAATGATTTTGGTTGAGCACGACATCCTTCTGGATCACAATCTCCGTATATCATTTCGACGTCTGACCTGGGTATAAATCTCGGACTATGTGCGGGATAGCAAAATGGCATAGGCACTTCTTCCTGAGACATATAACCATCCTCGTTGAGATAAGACTTCCATTCCTCATTCATATCGGAGGGATCTCCCTCGTTGATAGTATGGACTGTTGAGGTATTGGGTGAAGGAAACCTCCACTGTGGAAGAAGTCCTGGATGGGATGAAGACTTTCATCGTTAGTGGAAGTTTGGGTACAGGTTGTAGAGAAACCAAGACCCTTCTTTGTTTTATTATCAGTAGGAATGATAAGTTGTCCCTATCCCTTGGTGTTGTTACTTTTGATCACTTCGAGAGCATCTCTGTATGAGGAAATCGAGGTTCCTTTCTCTGATTGATTCTCATTGCTCACTGAAAGTGCTTGGAACTGAGTCCCATTAACCTCCTCGGGTTCTACACAAGTAGATAATGACATGTTACCCACGAGCAAGGCTTGTTCTCCACAAACCGTGATGAGTTGATCGTTCTTGAAGAATTTCAGTTTCTGGTGCAGCGTCGAAGTGATTGCCCTAGCCTGGTGTATCCAAGGTCTTCCTAATAAACAAATGTATGTTGCCCGGATGTCCATGACTTGGAAAGTGATTAGGAAAATGTGAGGACTAATAGTTATGGGAAGGTCGACTTCGCCGATAACTGCTTTCCGAGACCCGTCAAATGCTTTGGTGATGACCTCACTGCCCCTCATCGGGGGTCCTTTGAATGATAGTCGCATTAGAGTGGACTTCGGCATAACGTTGATGGTCGATCCTGTGTCTACCAGTACGCTGGCTAAAGCATCGTCCTGGCAGTTAACTGTGATATTGAGCGCCATGTTGTGACTTTTGCCCCCCTCTGGTAAATCCTCATCACTGAATCCTAAGTTGTTGTAGGAAGTGATGTTAGAGATGATGCTATCGAACTGTCGTATTGATACATCCTGTTCCACAAAGGCATGCTCTAAGACTTTCTGTATAGCCTCCCTGTGGGCTTTGGAACTGAGTAAAAGTGATAGCACTGAGATCTTTGAAGGAGTTTGTAACAGCTGATCAACAATGTTGTATTCACTCCTTTGGATGAGCTTTAGCATCTCATCATTGTTTTTCGAAAGGTCGGGATTACTGGATTGACAGACTGGTGGATTGGGAGCTTCTGTCTGAAGTTCCTTTTCTCTGTTAGGTTCTCCAACCCCTCGGTTGAAGATTCGACCGCTCCGTGTTACACGACTGATGTCTGCAATATTCACAACGGAGGGTAATGGAATTTCCTTTCCATTCTCAATTATTGTTGCACCGTATTTGTAAGGGATCACCTTAGCTGATTCATATGGTACCGGTCCCGGTAGATAGATAACTACAGGAGCCTTCTGACTTTTCTGACTGTCGTACGTAACTTCAATCAGTTCCTTGCTAAGAACCTTTGATTTGTCCAGTAGAGGGATGATGGTACAAACATCCTTATTCCTCTTAGTGCCAGAGATTACAACCATATCTCTGATTTGATCTGCGAAGTAGTCCGGCGTCCAGTCAATGGACCCTGAAGCTAGGTATGGGTGAATCTCCTTGCGATCCAACTGACCTTGGAGAGCTGCTCGCACGAGGTAGCATCCTTGGCTATTTTCCGAACAGACTCTACAACATTCTTAGTTGTGTGGCGGCACCTAGCCACGCCCGCTTTGAATGCAGCGTAACCTCACTAGATCTATTTCCGTAGATCGGACATCCTGACTTTGATGCCGAGTAGGGTTCCCATCAACCACACTGATTTGTTGCATGTCTTCATCCATATAGATTGGAAGCCACCAGTGGTTTAATAAGTGTTTTAAAGTTCTTTGAACGAGGGCGACCCTTGGTTACTCTCGCAACATCCTTTACAGCTCAGATAATCATGCGAAGTGAGACAACTAAGTTGGACCTTCCTGGCGTGTAACTCCACCAAGCTGGTATTCATTAGACGAATATCAAAGATTTGAATTATGTTGATCTGGTAGGGATTCCTATCACGGTAGTCCTGGATCCATCCAAGATGCATCTGACGCTGGAGGGCCTCTTGCACAAAAGGGCATCCCTGTTTGTTTACCGAGCAAGTCAGACAAGAATTGTAATCGTGCCGCGACAGATTATAATACTGGCTTTGCCTTGAGTGCATCTCCACCAAGTTGACATTCATTGCACGGATGTCGTGATTCTGAATGATGTTGGAATTCCTATAGGTCATGCTGACTCCACGAACTCGATGCTCTTGGAACCATCCGAGATCCAATTGTTCCTGTAGAGCTGATTGCACCACAGAATATCCCTGATTATTCTTAGAGCAGATATCACACTGGTGATAGTTATGAGGTGGCACATGGCCATATCCGCTCTATCTACACTGTATCTTGACCAAATTGGCCCTTAATAAGAGTACATCATGAATTTGATAAATGTTGTTAGACTCTCCCTCTATCAAATTGACTGTAGCTTTCTCGTGTTGAGGCAGCGGGTTTGTGAGAACATTTGGATTTGTATCCTTGAAAGATAAGACCCCTCTCCTAACAAGCTTTTGCACATTGGATTTTAAACTGAGACAGTTTTCTATGTTGTGCCCTGGTCCTCCTTGATGGTAAGGGCAAGTTTGATCCGCTTTGAACCAAAAAGGCGGATTTTCTGGTACTGTAAGAGGAGACTTAGTCTGGACGTGCCCCTTGACCAGTAGTAACGGAAATAGTTCACCATACAACATGGGTATAGGGTCAAACCCTGGTGGTCGTGTTGTACGGTTGTTGTTGTACGGAGGACGAGTCTGCTGAAGAGACTGTTGTGTCCTTTGCTGAAATTTCTGTTGATTAGGTTGGCTCTGCGCAACCTGAGGTTGATACGTAGGAACAGGCGTAGGATTGATAGCAGGAGTTACAGCTGCTACTGGTTGATAACGTCGCCTTTGCTTTCCGAGAGAGATATTCCCAATATCCTGCTCCTTTTTCTTAGGGAGAGCACTACCGTATCGTTTTGTACTACTTGATGATCCAACGTCTTTTACTAAACGTCCTTCTCGGACTGCTTCCTCAAGACGAACTCCCATGCCCACCATCTCGGTGAAGTCACTAGGTGCACTGGCGACCATTCTATCATAGTAAAATTAGCTCAAGGTCTTTAAGAAGATCTTTGTCATCTCTTTTTCCTCCAGAGGTGGAGAAATCTGAGCGGCAATTTCACGCCATCTCTGAGCGTACTCCTTAAAGGTTTCCTTGTCCTTTTGTGACATTGATCTGAGTTGATCTCTGTCCTTTTGTTGAACGAAAGCAACGCCAAGATCTCTGAACGTGCCGATCGTAGCACGGTTTAAACCCATGTACCATTTTAATGCGGCACCAGTTAAACTATCCTGAAAGTAGTGAATCAGTAGCTCCTGGTTCTTTGTCTGAGCTGACATTCGCCGAGCGTACATCACTAAATGACTCTGAGGGCAAGAGTTACCCTTGTACTTTTCAAAGTCGGGCACTTGGAACTTGTGTGGAACTTTCACATTAGGGACCAAGCAGAGGTCCGCGGCGTCCTTTCTAAATAGATCCTGACCGCGAAGGGCCTGCAGTTCTTTCTGCATCTCCAGGAATTGTTCCTGGAACTCATTCATTCTGTCAAACATGCTTTCGTTTCCTCCAGAAGGTATCTGGGGAATCTGTCCTTCCGGGACAGTGTGTACCATGGGCGGTGGTATAGTCATTATGGCCGAGACCCTCGGTGCCTCCCGAAGTTTGTAACCTTCAGGAGTTGTTGTCATGCCCCTGGCATCTTCGCTTTCCTGAAGTTTGTAACCTTCAGGCCCAGCAGTTCCTGCTGTGGTTCCCTGATCCTCAGTGATCGGCGGAACATATCCTTCCGGGATATAGTTAAGTGGCATGCCCCAGGGGCGATCTTTCGGTATCTTGTACCTAGGATCATACTTCTCCACTATGGGTGTTGATGTGATCGGGGCTCTTGGGCCGTTGTCGGGTTGTTATTCCTTTGCCAAGTGAAAAGAGCGAGCAAATTCCTTTGGTTATCCTGATTTTCTACAGCATGTTGCTCTAAAATCTCAATCAGGGCATCTTTTTCTCTTAACATTTGTTTTATTTTCTTACACTCCATATTGAGAATACGGTACTTGTTCCTCCAAGACCTCTTCTCCTACTGAACTTTGCTGAGAGTAACCTGAAGTTTTTCTGTCTCGGACATGAAATAAAGGGCAAAGTCCCTTAATGGAAGAATTTCCTGATGAGGGTAAGGTATCCTCAGCTTGAGAGCTTTAGTTTGTACCTAGTGGAGATAAGGCTCCATTGAGACACAGTCTAGTTTTCCTAGAGACTCTCGTCCTTTCTTATGAACGTGTTTCCAAGCGTGCACTATTTCCGTCTTTAGTGCCCTGTCATTTTCTCCTTCCTTGAAGAAAAGAACTTCCAGATGAGCATTTCGCGGGACATGCCTCATCGGGTATCCAAATTGACGACGAACGAGAATTGGATGATAGTTGATTCCTCCCTTAGTTCCTATAAGGGGTACATTTGGGAAATTTCCACAACGGTCAATGATCCTGATCCCGTCATAGATTCGATCGTACCAATCGATGTCAGAGTTGGTAAGAGACATGATTTTCTGCGACCAACGTAAAGTATTCTTTTGATCCCAAAATGCAGCAGACTTGGGCAAATGGGAAGTGAACCATTTGTATAGCAGGGGTACACAGCACGTGATCATTCCTCCACTATATAAATTCCTTAAGTGTACCGAATGATATGCATCTGTGAGTAAGGTTGGTACGGGGTTTCCGATCAGGAAAATCATAATGGCGTTGATATCTACAAAGTTATCGATGTTGGGAAACAAAAATAACCCGTAGGTGAGCAAAACAAAGATGCTCTCAAAAGCGGCCACGTTCCCTATACTAGCAAAGTACAAGGCTTTCTTTGTCAAGAACTGGGTTGACAAACCCTGGATTCCACCCTTAGTGGTCATGTGAGTCCTGACTTCTGACTCGTCCAAATAAATTGCTCTTGCAATGGTTTGATCCTTTGGAATTTCTTCCAGTCCAGAAAAGGGAGCTTGATCAGTGATAAGTAAATCAGTCAGGTGAGAATACTCCTTCAGCATTGGTGCAAGCTGATAATCCGGGAATGTGAAACAGTGATAGACCAGATCGTAGAACTGGATTAACATGGACAGGATTCCTTCAATTACGTGGACCCTTAACAAGGACAACAGTCCTCCATACTTGGCTCTAAAAGCCTCGTGGTTGGTGATCATTCTTGCCAAACCTCTTAAATCCTCTAACTTTGAAACCTTGAAGGTGTACTTATGAGTTTTCCATCTACCGAAATCCATTAGCGCAATCTCCTTCTCTAACATTTGCAATCATAGTCTTAGTTTAATTTGGAAAAGAGAGACTAGAAGAGAAGATTTTTTTTTTGTTTTAATGTTTTTTAAATGAATGCATGAATGCAGCACACAAAAACATAGAAAAAACATGGGGTCAAAGAGTCGGTGTCATGAAGTCAAGGCTCTACCCCCCCCCCCCCCAATGGTTTATACTGGTGATTTTTTGTACCTGTCCACAAAATCATTGACCCCTCTAGGATAACAACAGCAAGCGGATCGCCAGCGAGCTGATGTATCCTGGAGTGATCTCAGATGAGGGTAGTATCGTGTGACAACTATTTCCGATAGCTTCTGCACTACAAAATGGCTTAAGTCTACTAAAAACCTCAGCTTCTCAGATAACCCAGTCGACCACACTACTTTAAACAACCGAAGTCGTATAGGCAATGTATCTGCAAAGGGAGTCTCCACTGAGTTTGATGGTCGATCGGGGGCTCTTAATTGGAATTCACTCCCAGTAAGATTACCCGCATTGCCATCACCTATCTTAGGTGTATACTCAATCTTTCCACATGCGGCATCACACGCATTCCCATTAGCAGAACAATAAACACAGATATCAATTAGGAAAAGCAATATATATATATATATATATATATATTTGTCTTAATCATCCTAGACCTCTAGTCTTATGGTCCTATACAGACAATGACTCCCCAGCAGAGTCGTCATTTCTGTGACAATTTGTTGAATTTACGGTTTCCACCAAAAATTGCAAGAAAGAGAAGAAGGCCCCACGGTGGGCGCCATTTTTCTGTAGCGAGCGATTTTGGACGTGGTTATTAAGCACTGTCGCTCTGGGGTACTACAGGTCGATCCATTTTTTATCCTATTAAGCTGACTAAGGAAGGGAAATAGATGTCTCCAATTAACCCTGCTTGCATACTGAGTTTAAACAGATGACTGTTGGTTTACAGAAGCGGTTTAGATTGTGGGCCTCTCTCTGCTTATTTTGTTAAGAATGAAATGACGGGACTATTCATGGGGATTTTGGATAGGTACTGGATTTGATGTTTTTAATTAGTGTGCTCGCTAAGATTTTTTAATCTTATGCCTACGTATTCCCGTTTAACAAAACAGGGAAATCAGAGCGATCGTAGTTCCTCCTATTCTATGGGAGGAAAAAGGTCATTTTGGTGTCTTGTTCAAAGCCCAAGACGTGAAGCTAAATGTGGTTTGTATCTTGTTCAAAGCCCAAGATGTGAAGCTGAAGGGTCTATTTGTATCTTGTTCGAAGCCCAAGATGTGAAGCTAAAGGGTTTTGACTTTAGAGAGAATTTGTCATCTCTAAAGGGGATATTTGGTCTATTTGTCACAACTGTGGGGGTGACTGATTATAAAGGAGAATTACTTTAACTGGGATATATGAATCCAGCAATGCCATAATTTCCTTTATAGGGGATTTTTAACCTGAAGGAGAAGACTTTAACTCTGTGTAGAGTAATGCCATCTTTCCTTAGGAATTTCTCATTCTAAAAGAGGGACAGTGGCGTGGATGTAAATAATCCAGAGGCTTGCCGCTTACAGCAATTAGATGGGGAAAAAGGAGTTGTTGATGTTTGTATACTGTGAGCAAGGCACAGATTTTGATGGAAAAAGTTTGATTGACTCAACCGGGGTTTCCTTATACAAAGCCTAAGAGGAGGCTAGTGACCTAACAAGAGGGTGCTTTTATGTGTCTCGTACGAAGCCCGAGAGAGAGGCTAAAAGGGTTTGACTCAACAAGAGAGTCTTTTATACTTAATCAGAGAATGTTTTGGTATCTCGTACGAAGCCCGAGATGGAGGCTAAGAAAAGATTGACTCAACAAGAGAGTCTTTTATACTCAACAAGAGAGTGTTTTTGTATCTCGTACGATGCCCGAGATGGAGGCTAAAAGGTGTTTGACTCAACAAGAGAGTCTTTTATACTCAACAAGAGAGTGTTTTTGTATCTCATACGAAGCTCGAGATGGAGGCTAAAGGTGTTTGACTCAAAAAGAGAGTCTTTTATACTCAGCAAGAGAGTGATTTTGTATACCGTACGAAGCCCGAGATAGAGGCTAAAAGGGAAGTGACTCAACAATAAAGTCTTTTATACTCAACAAGAGAGTGATTTGGTATCTCATACGAAGCCCGAGATGGAGGCTGAAAGGGTTAGCTCTGCTGGGGAGAATCATTGTACAAAGCCCAAGAGGAGGCTAGTGTGCTAGTAACTGTTTCAGTTTAGTGACAGGTCCAGTATGTTGGATAAAAGAGAAAATCAGTTCTCATATGGGTAATGTTGTACTTTAAGATTGATCAGAGGATCAGGGAGATTTCCTGTTCTTTAAGGAAATGGAAAATCCAAAGGGTATTGAGACTGTCCAAGTCTACTGGTGTTTTGAGAAATCGATTCTCAGATAGTGAGTGATCTTTGTATGATGCCCAAGAGAAGGCTGGTATGTTAAGGGATGAAGGTCAACCCGTTAACTGGTCTGACACTTGACTCAGAAAGACAGCTCTAGCAAATTGATGACTAGGTTCTGTTCCTATACCTGTAGAGGTCTCTGGGTCCTTATACTCAGCCCAAGAGAAGGCATGAGAGCTTTTAAGAAGCTGAAGGGTCCTTGAACAACGTCCAAGAGGAGGCGGGGATACTTTTTAGAAGCCTGTGGGTCCCCAAACCCCGAGATGTTCAAGACAAGCCATTCACCGAGAATAGATCAAGCCAGGAAAGTCTGAGAATTTGGAAGAAACTCAAGAGATGCCATTCTGGGAGAAAATATCATCTCTAGGGAGTTAGAGTTTCTTTGACGATTTCTAAGGGTGACAGTCTGAGAAAGGGTTCACCGAGAATGCTGCCTTTCACGTCTCCATATTGTTTAACCCTAAGAGGAGGGAAGAATGTGTCTGGTAATCCTACAGGGATCTAGTTTTGTTTGTATTTAAGAGTGACCAACAAGGCTTTACCTAGTGCTAGACGTAGTTGCCGGGGAAAACTCTAAATAACTATACTAGTATTACACAGTGGATATTTGACGAGTATATAAAAGTTTGTGAAAGAAGACTTACAGTGAGCAGCCCCACAATACAGTTATATATATATATATATATATATATGAAAGCGGATAAAGAAAGCGGGTAAACACTTACTCGGTTGTAAAGCTTCCATGTTGTTTGGTTAGTTTGTTCAACAAAGAAAGCTTTGATAACAATATTATATTCAAAATCAAAGGAGAAAGTGCTTTGAAAAGATTGTTGGGGTTTACAGCTCAAGGAGAGGCCCAAAGTTTTATCAGTGATGGCACTGTTATTTTGAATTTGTACAGAGGGACTTATACAAGTGAATGAGGCCCAAAAAGGTTTTTTGTACAAGGGGGTGGGTCTTACACTCTCTCAAGAGGCCCAAAGGATTATTTTAAACTGGCGACGATCGCGTCGAACTTTTTGATTGTACCGGGACTTATACAGTACACTGAGGCCTAAATTATTTTGGTTTTCAAAAAGGGTTAGGTCTTACACTCTACTAGAGGCCCAATGATTTTTAAAGAATGGGCCTTATAACACGAGGGTAGGCCCAAGGGTTTGATTTTTTAACTGGCAATCGCGCCGAGGTTTTCTTTTAACACAGAGGGACTTATACAATATCTGAGGCCCAAAAAGGTTTAGGTTAAAAGGGGATTGGGTCTTACACTCTATTAGAGGCCCAAAGTGTTTGAAAAAAGTTTTATGAGGGTTGAATTAATCAAAAACCCTAATTTGTTTCCAAATTGTATTTTAATTGAATAAAAATTCAATTAAAATGATCAAAATTGTTAAACATGTGGAAAACAAATTGTGATCTTGGATTAATGTTTCAAAAATTAGGTTTTGATCCACAAAATGATTGGAAATCACTAAAATTTGAAAAATCAAGAAAGAAAAAATATTTTAAATGTCAAAAATAATTAAAATATTAATTCTTTACAAAAATATCAAGTATATAAAATAAATAAAATTTTTTGGATTTTTTTGGGAAAATAAAATATTTTAACATTTTTGTGAATTATTAAAAAAAGAATCAACTCAAAATCATTAAAACTCAGAGAGAAATTAATTTTTGAATCAATTAAATAAAATCACAAAATTCAAATATTCAAATTTTCAAAAAAGGCACCAAGAACAAGGGCAAGAACACGCGCCACCCTCTGTTTCGGCAGATTTGCATTTTCTATCCAATCTCCCTGAATACTTGATTATATCATGCAATCTACATATCAATCTACTCGTTTCAACCTCACGATCATGTCTATGGTCTTAAATTTCATTTATTTTAAGCATGGAATAAGAAATCAAAGAGAAACCTCAAGAACCCTAAAATTTGCATGAAGGTTCAGAAATTCCATACACGATTTAAACAAAATAATTGATTGAGGGTAAACACTCTATGCATAATTATGAACATATGGCCAAATTATTGTGCAGCAAAAAATGCATGGATCATAGAGTTAGAAGAGCTCATGCTTACCTCTTGCAGCTGGTGATCGTGTTTTGTGTTAGAGGTGTAACAGCTTGGTTCCAAGGATATGGACAACTTCCATAGGTGCTATGGAGTGTGTCTGGGGTGCTTGGAATGGTTTGAAACAAGTTGGAACTGAAGATGGTATCCCAACTGCAACTTGGTTAAAACCTTGAGCAGTTGGCTGGTGATTTTGTGAAATCAGTGTTCCAGATGTTGTTTAAGTGTTTGGATCACTTCTATATGATGTTTATGAGGTGTGTGTGTGATTGGTTTGGTTGGAATAGCTCTCAAACTCAAAACCCGATAGTGACTTGCTTTGGAAGGCAATTTTGGAGTGAAGGAAGAGATTTTGAGGAAAGCATCTGTTTGATGGCTTTGGTGTACTCAAACTGATCACAAATGAGCTCTATTTATAGTAGACCAAGTTTGTTTTGCAAGGAATAGTGAATGGCAACTGCTGCATAGGTTTGGCCAATGTTGATCAATGAGAATCCAAGTCTCCTCTAGCCATTGACTAGAGGTTAGGGCACAGGCTGCTGGTTCCCTTGGTCTTGGATAAGTCTTGACTGAGTTCAGTTGGAAATGGTCCAGTCCATGCCACCTTGGTGTATGCATTGAATGCTCCAATCCAAAATTGGAGTCTTGTCCCTCTTTTAGGCATTCCTAGGTTTGGCATGCTATTTTTGGTTCCAAAGACTTGGGAGGTTTGGGATCAGAGTTGGTTCCTCCTTGGTCCCCCCTTGAGGTGTTCAGGTGGATAGAGTTGCTTGCCCTTTGCAAAATTTGAGTAAATCAAGCAAAACTCCAAAATCTGCCTTGCCATGACAGTTTGTAGCAAGGCATATTGGCATTGTCATATCTCATGGCTCAAGTGGAATTTGATGGAGTTCTTGGCCATTTTGGAAAGCCCTCATATGATACAACAAATGTTTGATCATAATTGGTTTTGATACTTTTTGGATCCAAGTGAAAAATGCCCCTATATTTGGAAAAAAGTGAAGGCAGATTCTGACTTAGTGAAAATTTCACTATGTGTTGGAAAAAAAATGACATTTTCACTTTTTGTGATTTTGATCATTCCATAACTCAAAATCCCTGATGAATTGGAATGAGGTGTAGTTGAAGCTTTTGTAGAGGGCCATGAGGGCTACAAATCCAGCTTTGAATGGGGGAAAATGGCCTTGTGGTTTAGGAGTTATGATCCTCCAAAGTTGGTACCCTAGTCACTTTGTTCCATAACTTAGAAAAATTTCTAAGTTTTTTATGGTTACCCCTTTTACAAGTTATCTCACTTTTCTTGATTTTTCTTGATGAATGATGATTCCAATCACACATTAACATCATTTTAGGGTCAAAGAACCATAATTGTGAAAAATCTCAAAAAGTCAAAGTTTGACTTTTGTGCACAGTTGACTTTTTGTCAGATGAATTCCAAACTGTGCGATCCTCTATGAAATCAAGTCCTTGACCTAAATCAAACTTGATGGATTGATTTTATAGGTGTTATAGGGTGTATTGAATCATGTCCTAGGGTTTGGGAGCATGTCCTGGTCAAAAGTCAAAGATACAATTGACTTTTCTCGCGAAACCCGAACTGTGGTTCTGACGAAATTGAAACTTGTGAGCCAAGCTTCTTGGACTAATCCATTGTTACAAATGGATCAATGTGGTGTATTAGAGACCCTAAAATCATGTCTTGAGGTCTTGGCTCATGCTTTGCCCCAAAAGTCAACTTAGGGGGTGAATTAGGTCAAGAAACCCTAATTCCTGATTTTTGTGTGAATGCATCCCCTGAGGTTAAATTGACTTGATGATTGGGTCCATGATGTCCCTTGGAGCATCATAGGTTATGCTTTGAAGCATTGGCTCATGCCCAGAGGAAATTTTTCATCTGGAGGCCCTGGTCGACCAAACCCTAATTTTGGTGACACTGGTGATCTTGAGGCTTAATCCACCTGGAATGCTGCAAAATTTTGCTTGATTCTTGATGTGGGAGTCCTATTGATCCATTGTGGATGTTTGAGAGGCTAGAAAAGTTGAAGATAATGTCATTCCTTGATTGATCCTTTGTCTAAGAGCTCTGAGAGGGCTTGAAACCCTAAGTCTGATTGTAGTGGATGCTCACCCATCTTTGGGGAGAATAATGGTTCATCCATATTGTGATGGTGATTTGCACAATGATGGGAAATCTTAGTGGTCAAAATTTGGGGTATGACACTTCGTTGAACAGTATAAGTATAACCTGGACATGGCACCGGATAGAGATCAACTCAGAGCTATGTTGTAGAAGGACAAGAAAACCTTTAAGGAATATGCTCAGAGATGGCGTGAAATTTCCGCCCAGATTTGTCCACCTCTTGAGGAAAAAGAGATGATAAAAATCTTCTTGAAAACCTCGAGTTCATTTTACTACGACCGAATGGTCGCCAGTGCGCCCAGCGACTTTACCGAGATGGTGAGCATGGGAGTTTGTCTTAAAGAAACAGTCTGAGAAGGACGTCTGGTAAAAGATGCCGAACCATCAAGCAATACCAAAAGATACGGTAACGCTTTCCCTAAGGAAAAAGAGCAAGATATTGGTAATATCTCTCTCGAAAAGCAAAGGTGACGATACCAACCAGTAGCAGCTGTAACTCCTACTATCAACCCTGCGTCTGTTCCAACATATCAACCTCAGGTTGCTCAGAGCCAACCTAATCAACAACGATATCAGTAAAGGACACAACAACCTCTTCAGCAGGCTCGTCCTCAATACAACAATAACCGTACAATGCGACCACCAGGGTTATACCCTATACCAATGTTGTACGCATAACTGTTTCCATTACTGCTGGTCAAGGGGCACGTCCAAACCAGGGCTCCTCTTACAATACTGGAAAATTCACCTTTTTGGTTCAAAGCGGATCAGACTTGCCCTTACCATCAGGGAGGACCGGGGCATAACTTATAAAACTATCTCAGCTTCAAATTCGATGTGCAAAAGCTTGTCAGGAGCAGGGTCCTATCCTTCAAGGATACAAATCCAAATGTTCAGATGAACTCGTTGCCTCAACACGAGAAGGTTGCGGTAAATTTGATAGAGGGAGAGTCTAACCACAACTATCAAATTCATGATGTACTCTTATTGGGAACCAACCTGGTCAAGATGCATTACAGACTGAGCGAATGCAGTCATATACTATCGTATAACTATCACCAGTGTGATATCTGCTCTAAAGAGAATCAAGGATGTTCTGTGGTGCAATCATCTCTACAGGAACAGATGGATCTCGGATGGATCCAAGATCACCGAATTCGTGAATCCAACATGACTTATAGAAATTCCAACATCATTCAAAACCATGACATCCGTGCGGTGAATGTCAACTTGGTGGCAATGCACTCCAGGCAAAGCCAACATCATAATTTGCCACAGCATGATTACAATTCCTGTCTAATCTTCTCGGTAAACAATCAGGGATGCTCTTTTGTACAAGAGGCCCTCCAGCGTCAGATGGATCTTGGATGGATCCAGGACTATCGTGATAGAAGTCATTATCAAGTTAATATGATCCAAATCTTTGATATTCGCTTGATGAATACCAGCTTGGTGGAGTTACACACTAAGCAAGTCCAGCTCAGTTTTCTGACTTCACATGAGTATCAGAACTGTAAAGTATGTCGTGAGAGGGACCAAGGATGTGCTCTCGTTCAAAGAACGCTGCAACACTTATTGAACCACTGGTGGCTTCCGATCTATCTAGATGAAGACACACAACAAGTCAGTATGATTGATGGGAACCCTACTAGACATCAAAGACAGGATGTTCGATCAATGGAAACAGATCTAGTGAAGTTACACTGCATACAAAGCGGACGTGGCCGGGTGCCACCACACAACCATGAGCGCTGTAGAGTTTGCTCGGAGGATAACCAAGGTTGCTACCTCATACGAGCAGCCCTTCAAAGTCAGTTGGACCGTAAAGAGATTCAACCATGTTCCAGCTCTGGTTCAATTAACATAATGTCAGACTATCTTCCTAATCGAGACAAGGAAGTTGTCTTAATCCCTAAACGAGAAATGACCAAGGACGTTTATGCCATAATCCCTTTGCTTTATGAATCAAGAGTTCCTCTTGATAGTGGGAAGATTCTCAACCTCGAACCAATTGAGGCCGGCTACAATGGTCAGAAAAATCAAAAGGCTCTTGTAGTTATCTATCTGCCGGAACCAGTACCGTATAAATCCGATAAGGCTATCCCTTACAAATACGGTGCAACAACAATTGAGAATGGGAAGGAAACTCCATTACCCTCCGTCGTGAATATTGCAGACATCAGTCGAGTAACACAGAGCGGTCAGATCTTCAACCGAGGAGTTGGAGAGCCCAACAAAGAAAAGGAACCTCAAATAGAAGTTCCTAATTAACCAGTCGGTCAATCCAGTAATCCCGACCTTTTAAAGAACAACGATGAGATGCTGAAGCTCATCCAAAAGAGTGAGTACAACATTGTTGATCAACTGTTGCAAACTCCTTCAAAAATCTCTGTGTTGTCTCTTTTACTCAGTTCCGAAGCTCAACAGGAGGCTCTGCAGAAAGTTTTAGAGCAAGCCTTTGTGGAACAAGATGTAACAATAAGACAATTCGATAGCATCATCTCCAACATCACTTCCTGCAACAACTTGGGGTTCAGTAATGAGGAATTGCCAAAAGAAGGCAAAAGTCACAACATGGCGCTTAACATTACACTCAACTGCCAGGACGATGCTTTAGCCAGCGTACTGGTTAACACGGGATCATCTCTAAATGTTATGCCAAAGTCCACTTTAATGCGACTATCATTTAAAGGATCCCCGATGAGAGGCAGTGAGGTCATCGTCAAAGCATTTGACGGATCCCGAAAAATGGTTATCGGTGAAGTCGACTTTCCCATAACTATCGATCCTCACACTTTCCAAGTCACTTTCCAGGTCATGGACATCCGGGCAGCATACAGCTGTTTGTTAGGAAGACCTTGGATACACGAGGCTGGGGAAGTCACTTCAACACTTCACCAAAAGCTAAAGTTTGTTAAGAACGACCAACTAGTCACGGTCTGTGGAGAGTAAGCATTGATCGTAAGCTACTTATTGTCATCCACTTGTGTAGAACCGAAGGAGGTTGTAGGAACTCAGTTCCAGGCACTTTCGGTAAGCCATGACAACCAATCAGAAAGAGGAACGTCGATTTCCTCGTATAAAGATGCCCTCGAAGTGATCAAAAGTAACAATGCAAAGGGGTGGGGAAAGCTTATCGTTCCTACTGATAACAAGACAAAGAAAGGTCTTGGTTTTTCTTCAACCTGTACCTAGACTGTTACTAACAATGAAAGTCTTCATCCCATTCAGAACTTCTTCCACAGTGGAGGTTTCCTTCACCCAGTGTCTCAAGAAGTACATACCATCATCGAGGGTGATTCCTCTGATATAGATGAAGAATGGAAGTCCTATCTCAACGAGGACGGTTATATGTCTCAAGAAAAGGTGCGTACGCCATTTTGCTATCCCGCACAGAGTCCGAGATATATACCAAGATCAGATGTCAAGATGATATACGGAGATTGTGATCCTGAGGGATGTCGTGCTCCGCCAAACTCATTAGAGAAGGACACTCCGATAAAAGACAACTTTGACCATGACTATTATGGCCCAATGGATGGCCTGCCCATCTGGCAGCCATATACAGAAGACCTGGGGCATAAGAGTTAGCCCGACGATGCATATCAGCTGAGCATCATTGAAAAGAATACATGTGTCCCCATCAAATCATGGGATCATTACTCAGGGCATTCAAGAAATGTCTAGCACGACGATGAATTTTCAAAGATCGCAGGAGTAGAGTTCATCAACTATGCTTTTCCCGAGGTCAACGTCATCGAAAAGGATGACTCCTCCAGTTCCAAAGAAGTGTGGGACACCTTAGGACAACCGAGTGGCAAATTCGACTACTTGGTCAAGTACACCGCTCTTGAGAGTTCTCGTATCAGGCTCGAAGACATCCAACTAACTGGATGGGGAGATCCACCTGAGGATGAAAAAACTGTGCAAGATATAATAGAATAGTTCGTCTACGACAACTCTGCCTGGGAAACAGATTCCAACGATCCTGCTCCACCAGAAATCAGCGTTATTTCTGAAGACAAGTCAAGAAAGAAGGTACCAGACTTTGTGATTCACCGAGGAGTTTTCCGCAAATGGGTTGCTGTCAATGTTACAAAAGTCGTTCATAAGTCTAAGTAATTGTCGTCTTTGTCATAACCTTTCACCCTGCCCAGGTGAAACGGATGTTTTGATAGGGCTCACTTTCTGTAAATGTCTCTCTTCGCTTTGCCCGAAGCGACAGAGTTTTGTTTTATAGGGCTGTAGTTTCAAGAATCGACAAGATCATAAATAAAATAACTTTGTTTTGTAATTTCCGCATTTATTGCGGTTTTTCTCTTTTCGCTTTTTCAGAAAATGGTAATCCTAAAAACAACACAAATAATAAAAACAAGCAGTTTTCATAAAGTACACTGCACACACTCTTGCATTCTCTCTATCTCTTCTAAAAAATAATCATCACGTCATGCAGATTGCTTGTTATAAAGCCCATTGAAACATATGATCCAATGCCTTCTCCCAACTTTGAATTCCCGGTATTTGAGGCTGAAGAAGAAGAGGACGCAGAAATTCCAGAAGAGATCTCTCGATTACTCAGACAGGAGGAAAGGTCCATTGAACCTTACAAAGAGCCGTTGGAAACAGTCAACTTAGGTTCGAAAGAAGAGAGAAAAGAAGTCAAGATTGGGGCACTACTCAGTCCGACTGTCAAAGAAAGTTTGATAAAGCTTCTCAAAGAATTTCCCGATGTATTCGCTTGGTCCTATCAGGACATGCCAGGGTTAGATACTAGCATTGTGGAACATCATCTACCGTTAAGATCAGAATGTTCGCCGGTGAAACAAAGGCTGAGACGGACTCACCCAGACATGGCCATCAAAATCAAAGAGGAAGTATAGAAACAAATATACGTAGGTTTTCTCGCCACCTCAGAATATCCTCAATGGTTAGCCAACATAGTACCAGTTCCGAAAAAGGACGAAAAAGTTAGAATATGCATAGACTACAGGGATCTGAACAAGGCTAGTCCAAAAGACGACTTTCCTTTACCGCACATTAACATGCTGGTAGACAGTACAACAAAGTTCAAAGTTTTCTCCTTCATGGATGGATTCTCGGGCTATAATCAAAGAAAAAGTGCACCGAAAGACATGGAGAAAACTTCATTCATCATCCCGTGGGGCATCTTTTGTTACAAGGTAATGTCGTTCGGTTTGAAGAATGTCGAGGAAACCTATCAAAGGGCCATGACTACTCTGTTTCATGACATGATACACAAAGAAATCGAGGTATATGTTGATGATATGATTGCCAAATCTAAAACAGAAGAGGAGCATGTGACTCACCTGTCAAAACTATTCAAGCATTTGAGGAAGTACAAACTCTGCTTCAATCCCAACAAGTGCACGTTCGGGGAAATTGCTAGGGTTCATCGTCAGCCAGAAAGGAATTGAGGTTGATCCTGACAAAGTCAAGGCCATTCAAGAAATACCTTCTCCAAAGATTGAAAAACAAGTCAGGGGATTCCTGGGACGTTTGAATTACATTTCCAAATTTATATTCCTCATGACCGCGACATGCGCGTCGATTTTCAAATTACTCAAAAAGAATCATGACTGCGTTTGGATTGAAGATTGCCAAACCACCTTCGACAGTATCAAGGAATACCTGTTGAATCCACCGATTCTATCACCTCTAGTAGAGGGAAGACCGTTGATTATTTATTTAACAGACTTGGAAGACTCAATGGGTTGTGTACTTGGCCAACAAGACGAAACGAAAAGAAAAGAGTCTGCCATCTACTATTTGAGCAAGAAATTTACCGACTGTGAGACTCAGTACACTATGCTTGAGAAATCTTGTTGTGCTCTGGCTTGGGTAGCCAAACGTCTTCGCCAATATATGATTCGTCACACTACTTGGTTAATCTCCGAAATGGATCCAATCAAGTATGTCTTTGAAAAGTATGCTCTCACGGGAAGGATTGCCCGTTGGCAGATGTTGTTATCAGAGTATGACATAGAATACCACGCCCAGAAAGCCATCAAAGGAAGTATTTTAGCCGATCATTTGGCTCATCAACCGATTGACGATCAGGAATCAGTCGGATTCGACTTCCTGAACGAAGATGTCATGTACTTGAAAATGAATGATTGCGATGAACCACTACCTAGTGAAGGGCCAGAACTAGGTTCCCAATGGGGACTTATCTTTGATGGAGCCGTCAATCATTATGGAAACGAAATTGGGGCAATCATCATAACACCTCATGGTACCCACATTCCTTTCATTGCTAGACTGACATTCAAGTGCACAAACAACGAGGCCGAATACGAAGCTTGTATCATGGGTCTCGAAGAAGCAATTGACTTGAGAATTAAGAACTTGGATGTATATGGAGACTCAACCCTGTTTATCAATCAGATCAAAGGAGATTGGAACACATACCAATCGGGACTGATTCCTTACAAAGACTACGCAAGAAGGTTGTTACCTTTCTTCAACAGAATCAAGTTTCATCATATCCCTCGTGAAGAGAATCACATGGCTGATGCATTAGCAACTCTCGCTTCCATGATTAGTGTAGGTCAATGGAATGACATACCTAAGATTGACATAATGCGCCTTGAAAGGCCTGCTAACATTTTCACAATTGAAGCAGTCATCGATGACAAACCTTTGTATCACGATATCAAGTGCTTCCTTTAGCAACAAGAGTACCCGCCTGGGGCATCCAGAAAAGACAAGAAGACTCTCAGGAGACTGGATGGCAGCTTCTTTCTGAGCTGTGATACACTCTATAAGAGAAACTTTGACACGGTCTTGCTCCGATGCGTAAACAGACTAGAAGCAAACATACTGATAAAAGAAATTCACGAAGGATCCTTTGGCACTCATGCCAACGGACACACAATGGCGAGAAAAATTCTGAGGGCAGAGTATTATTGGTTGACAATGGAATTCGATTGCTATAAGTACATGAGGAGGTGTCACAAGTGTCAAATATACGCAGACAAAATCCATGTACCGCCAACACATCTCAAAGTTCTTTCTTCCCCATGGCCTTTTTCTATATGGGGAATCGACATGATTGGCATGCTTGAACCCAAGGCTTCAAACGGACATCAGTTCATCCTGGTAGCCATTGACTACTTCACCAAGTGGGTCGAAGCAGTGTCATACGCCAATGTAACCCGATAAGTGGTGGTCCATTTCATCAAAAACAATCTCATTGCCGTTATGGTGTTCCGAGCCACATCATTATTGATAATGGATCTAAATTGAACAACAAGATGATGAAAGAATTCTGTGCTGAGTTCAAGATCGAACACCATAACTCATTTCCCTACCGACCTAAGATGAACGGCGCGGTAGAAGCGGCTAACAAGAACATCAAAAAGATTGTTCAAAAGATGGTGGTAACCTACAAAGACTGGCACGAGATGCTACCCTTTGCTCTTCACGGTTATCGCACATCTGTCCGCACTTCAACAGGGGCAACCCCTTTCTCTCTAGTATATGGCATGGAAGCAGTCCTTCCCGTAGAAGTAGAGATCCCATTGATCCGGATATTGATGGAAGCTAAGTTAACAGAAGCTGAGTGGTGTCAAAGTCGACCTGACAAACTGAATCTGATCGAAGAAAAGTGAATAACGGCTATGTGCCACGGTCAGTTGTATCAACAAAGAATGAAGAAAGCGTTCGATAAAAAAGTCCGACCTCACGTCTTTAGGAATGGAGACCTCGTGCTCAAGAAGATATAATCATTTCTCACTGATTCCTTGGGAAATGGACTCCAAATTATGACGGCCCCTATGTGGTCAAGAAAGCTTTCTCAGGCGGCGCCTTGAGACTCAGAACCATGACAGAGAAGAATTTACCTACCCCACGAATGTTGATGTAGTCAAGAAATACTTCGCCTAAATAAAAATAATAATAAAAAAAAAACATCTCGGTGGATTGAAAACCCGAAAGGCCCATCCAGGCATAAATTAGAGACATAAGCGAAAATCATCCCGGTGGATTGGAAATCTCAACGTACAATCCAGGAAAAAGTTAGGGACTCATGGCAAGTAACTATGTCTGAGAGGGGTAAATCCCCCAGCAGCAGTAATGCCATCCATCAGGAAAACTATAGTAAAGGTCATCTTCGACAGAAGCTCAGGATGTCCGAAATTCAAAGTTGGTAGAAGGATATCGGTCGTTATGTTTTAATGTAGCCCCTTTTCCCTTAAAATTACCATTTTCTAACTGTGTAAATACTCTATGGAATCACGTGTTTGGCTGATTTCCATCCTATCAATAAAATTTGAGCCCTTGTGCTTTTGTTTGCAATTATTATTTATTTTAGCTTTACAGAACGACATTTTAACATGATCAACGATTCTTGAAATAAAAAAAATGAATTTACTTGTCAAAATTTTTCTGCTTTTAAAATAAAGATAGAAATTTCTTTTGACTGTTGAACATCGAAAGAACATCGATCGCTACTCCAAAGGCGATTAAACCTCAAAGTGCAGAATCAATGCGCTCCTTCTAAACCAGTATGCCTGAATGAAGGATCAACTATGTCATATACGAATGTACTGTCTGATATCCCCGACCGAGTTTTTACCTCCTAAGCCCGACCAACGTTGTTCCCCACAGGAACTATTTCTCCTAAGAAAGGCATAATTGCTATCTTGACCCAGTGATACTTCTTCGTCCCCTGCAGTGGCTGAGTATCCAGTCGTGTTCATCCATTAGTCTATATGTCGCGTTGGTTTTGTCAGCATATACATACATACATCATGCATTATTGATTCATATACATATTCATATTGCATTACTATCACTCTAGTCGGTCTTATCCCCTAGTGATAAAAGTCCTCTTGTCAATCAAGTTGTCAGTTTTTTCCTCGTCAGGAACCGAATCATCTAAGCAATCTCTCCCCAGTTTATTTCTGGGATGAAATTGGTCCTCGACCACTTTGATAACTTGAACCTCTGAAAGACAAGGAGACATTCAACAAACATCACTCTTCACAATTGAAGATGATGTTCTCGCTTTCCCAGATTAAGAAAAACCCCAGAGAAAGCCTCACAACCAAAAACTCTCAACAACACATTGATTTTTCTCGCCAAGAGAGTCAATGATAATGAAGTCATCAGCACCTCAAAATTGGGTTACATCGTATGGTATTTCTCCAGGAAGATCTCGAAGAAAAGTATGATGTAATATCCCCAAGCAGGAAGCAGTCTCTCAAGAGACTCATTTTCCTCAGTAGAGTCGACAGATGGCGTCTCCAACAGAGGAGTTTGTACTCCTCTACATCTCAGGTAAATGGGTTCCCCCGCAAGTCTGACATCGAAACTTTTTCTCATCAAATGGCATCTCCCCAGGAAAATTCGGCGAGAAGTTTGAGGAAAACCACTACAAATAGCGTCCCTTGTCAAGAAAGTCTATTGAGAAAAGAAACTGAGACCAATTCCTTGGCTGAAGACCAGGCTCGAGGGGAAGTTTATTGCAGAAACTAAGACCAATTTCATGGCTAAAAACCAGGATCGAGGGGAAGTTTATTTCAGAAACTGAGACCAGTTCCACGGTTGAAAACCAGGATCGAGTAGAAGTTTATATCAGAAACTGAGACCAGTTCCGTGGCTAAAAAACCAGGATCGAGGGGAAGTTTTTACCTTTTCTAAGTATCATTGCTTAGCAAAAGAAAATGGATGAGCAAACTGCCATTCATAACCACCATCAAAATTTCGGGTATTCCGATATTTAATCCTCTTGCACCTCGAATGCCCGAATACCTTCGCCATTCACACCTTCGGGTCCAAGAAGATTAAATAGAGGCATCTGTCATACCCCAAATTTTGACCACCAATATTTCCCATCATTGTGCAAATCATCATCACAATATGGATGAACCATCATGCCTCATCAATCTCCCCAAAGATGGAGGAGCATCCATTACAATCAAGAATTAGGGTTTTTAAGCCCTCTCGGGGCACTTAGACAAAGAATCAATCAATAAATGACATGATCTTCAACTTGTCTAACCTCTCAAACACTCATAAGGGATCAAGAGGACTCCCACATCAAGAATCAAGCACAAGGTTGCAACATTCCAAGTGGATCAAGCCTCAAGATCGCCAGTGTCACCAAATTAGGGTTTTGGTCGACTGAGGCCTCCAGATGAAAATTTCCATCTGAGCATGAGCCAATGCCCCAATGTATGGTCCAATAAGCTCCAAAGGATATCAAGAACCCATCCACAATGGCAAAATCACATTGAAGATCCATCTATCAAAAAATCAGGAATTAGGGTTTTGACCTAATTCAACCCTTAAGTTAACTTGTGAAGTGAGGGCTGGCTTGAAGCTTCAAAATGAACTTCAAGGACCTCAAATACATAATATTGACATGGCTACAAGATTTGATTGACTCAAATAGCTCAAATCATAAGCCACAAGAACTCAAAACCATCTGATCACAAATTAGGGTTTCTGATGGAAAACGTCAACCCTACCCTTGACTGTTGGCCTACCCTTAATCTTAAACCTTGGGGAGGGGTCCAAGACATTCCTAAATACCCTTAGAGGCCATCCATGAAGTTTAATTGAGCCCAAGGATTGATTTCGCAAAAGGATCGCAAAGTCAAAATTTCATCTGATGAAAAAGTCAACTGTACAAAAAGTCAAAGTTTGACTTTTTGATTTTTTGGTCAACCAAGGTTCCTTAACCCTAAAACAATGTTAATATGTGATTTGAATCATCATTCATCAAGAAAAATCAAAGAAAGTAAGTTAACTTGTAAAAGGGGCAACCATAAAAAACTTAGAATTTTTCTAAGTTATGGAACAAAGTGGCTAGGGTTCCAACTTCCAAGGACCATAACTTGAGATCCAAGCAACCATTTTGGGTGATCCAAAGCTGAATTTGTAGGTCTTGCTACACACTACAAAAGCTTCAACTACATCTAACTCCAATTCCTCATGGATTTTAAGTTATGGAGTGATCAAAATGGCTAAAAACATGAAAATGACATTTTTCCAACACTTAGTGAAATTTTCACTAAGTCAGAATCTGCCTTACATTTTCCAAAATGTAGGGACATTTTTCACCTTGATCCAAGTCAAACCAGGTCTAGGAGTGGACATCAAAGTTAAAGTATGCCATGAGGGCTTTCCAACAAGTAACAGATCATCTCCAAATTCCATTTGAGCAAGGAGATAAAACCCTTGGAACATGGCATCATGAACTGGTTTTTACAAGGCAGAATTTGTGCATTTTGCTCGATTTATCCAAATCTGATAAATCCAAGCCTTGCCATCAATTTGGACACATCAGAGGATCAAATCCAAGGGGGATGATCTGATCTCTAAGCCTCCCAAGTCCAAGGATCTACATATAGACATGCCAAACCTAATGGAGCTAAAAAGTGCCAAGACTTCAATTTTGTTTCCAAGCCTTTAATGAATGCATCAAGGTGGCATGAACTGAGCCTGTTCCAACTGAATTCAGTCAAGGCTTATCTCTGAACCAAAGCTACAAAGCATGTGCTCTAATATCAAGTCAATGGCTAGAGGAGACTTGAGATTCCATTTGATCACAATTGGCCAAAGACCTGCTGCAGTTGGCATTCCCTATTGCTTGCAAAACAAACTTGCTCTACTATAAATAGAGCTCATTTGTGATCAATTTGAGTACACCAAAGCACCCAAACTGATGCTTTCCTCAAAATCACCTATTTCACTCCAATTTTGCCTTCTAACTCAAGTCACCATCGGATTTTGAGTTTGAGAGCAAATCCAACCAAACCAATCACACACACACCTCACATATAACATATTGAAGTGATCCATAACACAAACTCACATCTAGAACATCAGATTCTCAAAATCACCAGCCAATTGCTCAATTTCTTGACAGATTTGCAGTTAGGGGTACCATCTCAAGTTCCAAATCATTTCCATTCATTCCAAGCATTCAAACAAAATCTTGGAACCTAAGGAAGCTGTCCAAATCATTGGAACCAACTTACAACACCTCCATCACCAAACTCGATCACCAGCTGCAAAAGGTGAGCATGAACTCTTCAAACTCCATGATGCATGCATATTTTACTGCACAATAATTTTTCCATATGTTCCTAATCGTGTATGGAGTGATAACCCTCAATCAATTGCGATGAATCAATCGTGTATGGAATTTCATTGGGTTCATGCTGAAATTAGGGTTCTTGAGGTTTTCTTCTAATTTCTGACTCAATACTTAATATAAATGCAATTAATCTATATGGTTGTGATCCTTGTTCAAAAGCGAACAAGATTGGTACTTGAATCGTGCAAAACCATTGAGAAATCATGGAGTAAAGTGAGAAAATGCAAACCTGCAGAAACAGGGCACGCGGGCAAGAACTTGGTGTTCTTGGCGCCCTTTTTCAAATATTCAAAAATTTGAATTTTTGTTATTTTTGTTAATTGATTCAAAAATTAATTTCTCTCTGAATATTTATGTTTTTGAATTGATTATTTTTCTAAAAATTCACTAAAATGTTTAAATATTTTATTTTACAAAAAAATCCAATTTATATTATTTATTTAATATAGTTAGAATTTTTGTAATTAATTTCATTTTAATTGTTTTTAAACATTTTAAAATGGAATTCCCACTTTGATCTTTCAAAACCAATTGAATTTCAAACTCTCATGTAATTAAACATGATTTTTCAAAATGTTTTTCAAGGTGTACAACTTATCTTTGAATATATTTGGTATTTTATATCATTTTTTCATTTAATTTCCTTTGAAAAATAACATTTTTATTTAAAATTCGGGTTTTCTCTTGATTTTAAAATAAAAACACTTTGGGCCTCTAATAGAGTGTAAGACCCAACCCTTGTTGTACAAAAACCATTTTTTGGGTCTCAGATATTGTATAAGTCCCGACACGATGAAAAATCTCGGCGCGATCGCCATTTTCAAACAGAGAACAAATGGGCCTCTCCTTGAGTTGTAAGCCCCATCTTTTTGTACAAAAACACACTTTGGGCCTCTAATAGAGTGTAAGACCCAACCCCTCTTTAACCAAAACCATTTTGGGCCTCAGATATTGTATAAGTCCCTCTGCGTTAAAAAATTCTCGGCGCGATCGCCATTTTAAAACAAAAATCATCTGGGCCTCCCCTCGTGTTGTAAGTCTCATCTTTCTCTTTCAAAACATCTTTTGGGCATCTTAAAAGAGTGTAAGACCTAACCCTTTTGTAAATAAACCATCTTGGGCCTCAGTCGTTGTATAAGTCCCGATACGATCTTCAAAACAACAGTGCGATTACTGTTAAACCTTGGGCCTCTCCTTGAGTATAAGCCCCAACAATCTTTTCAAAAAAAACTTCTCTTTTGATTTAGATTCAAATACACATGTTGTTATCAAAACTTTCTTCAATTTCTCTGAACAACTAACAATACAACATGGAAGCTTGCTCACCTGTAAGTTTTATCAGCTTTCATTTACTCGCTTTCATATATATATAACTGTATTGTGGGAAGGTGCGCACTGTATGTCCTTCTTTCATATCCTTTTAAATACTTGTCATATATCAATGGTATATATACTAGTATATGTAGCGAGCGATTTTTGGACGTGGTTCTTAAGCACCGTCGCTCTGGGGCACTACAGGTCGATTCATTTTTTATCCTATTGAAGCTGATGAAGGAAGGGAAATAGATGTATCTAACTAACCCTGCTTGCAAAATGAGGTTAAACAGTCAAAACTGTTGGTTTACAGATGCGGTTTTAGTTCGTGGACCTCTCTCTGCTTATTTTGTTCAGAACGAAATACCGGGACTGTTCATGGGGAATTTGTTGGGATACTATGCTATATTGGCTTTGGGGTAGGGGACTTTGGGGTTTTTTTATTAGTGTGCTCGTTAAGATTCTTTTTGCAATCTTATGCCTACGTATTCCTGGGATAGGGAAATCAGAGCGATCGTAGTTCCTCCTATTCTATGGGAGGAAATGATGGTTTGGTGTCTTGTTCAAATCCCAAGACATGAAGCTAAAGGTGGTTTATATCTTGTTCAAAGCCCAAGATGTGAAGCTGAAGGATCTATTTGTATCTTGTTCGAAGCCCAAGATGTGAAGCTAAAAGGGTGTTGACTTTAGAGAGAATTTGTCATCTCTAAAGGGGGTCTGTTTGTCACAACTGTTGGGTGACTGATTATAAAGGAAAATTACTTTAACTGGGATATACGAATCCAGTAATGCCATAATTTCCTTTATAGGGGTTTTTCAACCTGAAGGAGAAGACTTTAACTCAGTTTAGAGCAATGCCATCTTTCCTTAGGAATTTCTCATGCTAAAAGAGGGACAGTGGCGTGGATGTAAATAATCTAGAGGCTTGCCACTTACAGCAATTAGATGGGGGAAAAGGAGTTGTTGATGTTTGTATACTATGATCGAGGCACATATTTTGATGCTAAAAGGTTGATTGACTCAATCGGGGCTTCCTTATACAAAGCCTAAGAGGAGTCTATTGACCCAACAAGAGGATGCTTTTGTGTCTCGTACGAAGCCCGAGATAGAGGCTAAAAGGGTTGACTCAACAAGAGAGTGTTTTTATATGTGTCTTGTACGAAGCCCAAGACGGAGGCTAAAAAGGTTTGACTCAACAAGAAAGTCTTTTATACTCACCAAGAGAGTGATTTGTATCTCGTACGAAGCCCGAGATGGAGGCTAAAAGATATTTGACTCAATAAGAGAGTGTTTTTGTATCTCGTACGAAGCCCGAGATGGAGGTTAAAAGATGTTTGACTCAACAAGAGATTGTTTTTGTATCTCGTACGAAGCCCGAGATGGAGGCTGCAAAGGTTTACTCTGATGGGGAGAATCATTGTACAAAGCCCAAGAGGAGGCTATGGTTACTGTTTTAGTTGAGTGACAGGTCCAGTATGTTGGTTAAAAGAGAAAACCAGTTCTTATATGGGTAATGTTGTACTCTTGGATTTGATCTGAGGACCCGAATTATTTCCTGTTCTTTAAGGAAACGGGGAATCCGAAGGGAATTGAGACTGCCCAAGTCTACGGGTGTTTTTTCCTATTTTTGAAAGGAACTTGAGAATGTCTTCGAGACTCAAGGAGATTAGACTGTCCAAGTCTAGAGTTTTATCTTTTGTACTATACTTAAGAGAGATTAAGAGACAGTACGTTCGCGGTAGAAAGATCTAGACTCTTTGAAAGACTGTTCTATTAAGATGACTAATTTCTGTTCCTATACCTTTAAGAGGTCGTCGGGACAATTTGTACGAAGCCCAAGAGGAGGCGAGAAAAACTTTTAGGAAGCCGAAGGGACAATTTGTACGAAGCCCAAGAGGAGGCTATCTTCCTGGAGGAAGAATCATTATACGAAGCCTAAGAGGAGGCTGTGAAAACTTCTAAGAAGCCGACGGGTCCTTGTACAACGCCCAAGAGGAGGCGGGGATGCTTTTAGGAAGCCTGTGGGTCCTTGCACTAAGCCCAAGAGGAGGCTGATGAACAGTTCCACAAGGGGTTTCACTTGGAACATTGGCCTTCTGTATATGAACTGTTCAAGGAGGGAGATTTCTTAGATCTAGTTATCTAAAATTGTTGTAAAAGAAAATTCTCATGGTTTAGGTTATGTTTGGAATATCCGGGAGAACGTTAGATATAAGGAGACGAGGTTTTGTCTAGTTCTAGACGTAGTTGCCGGGGAAACTCTAAATATCTATACTAGTATTACATAGTCGATATGAGTTTATGAAAGAAGACTTACAGTGGAACAGCCCCACAGTACAGTTATATACATATGAAAGCGGTAAATGAAAGTGGGTAAACACTTACTCGGTTGTAGAGCTTCCATATTGTATTGTTAGTTGTTCAACAAAGAAATTGAAAATAACAATATATTACAAAATCAAAGGAGAAAGTACTTTTGAAAGGAAAATTGGGGCTTACAGCTCAAAGAGAGGCCCATGGTTTTATCTGTGATCGCACTATCGTTTTGTACAGGGACTTATACAAGTGACTGAGGCCCAAGAAAGGTTTTCTGTACAAATGGGATGGGTCTTACACTCTCTCAAGAGGCCCAAAATGATTGAAAGTGAACAAAGATGGGTTTTATAGCTCAAGGAGAAGCCCAGGGTTTATTTTGAAAAGGGCGACGATCGCGCCAAGGTTTTGAAAACACTGTGGGTCTTATACAACTACTGAGGCCCAAAGTATTTTGGTTTCAAAGAGGGATTGGGTCTTACACTCTATTAGAGGCCCAAAATGGTTTTGAATGGGTCTTATAGCTCGAGGAGAGGCCCAGATGGTTTGTTTTAAACGGGCGATGATCGCACCGAACTTTTGAAATACAACGGGACTTATACAACATTTGAGGCCCAAAATAGGTTTGTATTTACAAAGGATTGGGTCTTACACTCTATTAAAGGCCCATGAGTGTTTGAAAAAAATTTGTTAGGGTGAAAATCAATAAAACCCTAATTTCATGATTTTTTAATATAATTATTCAAAGAAAATTAATACAAATGATAAAAATTCCAAATAAGTTTGAATAAACAACTTGTGATTTTGGTTTTAGGTTTGAAAAATGAGGCTTTCATCACAAGATGAATTAAAACCTACTTGGTTTTGATTTTCCAAAATGGATATTTATTTTTAAAAGGTTTAAAAACAAATAAAAGACATTTATTCACAAAAATACTAATTATATTAAATAAATAATATAAATCTAATTTTTTGGGGAATAAAATATTTCAACATTTTTGTGATTTTTTGCAAAAAGAACCAATAAAAAATAATTAAAATTGAAGGAGTTATTAATTTTCCAATTAATTAATAAAACATGAAAATATTGGAAAAAATAGCAAAATGTGAGAAAACACAAAATGGTCTGGGTGGGGTTTGACCCCACGACCTCAAGGTTATAGGGCGCGCGCCTTACCACTGGGGTGGTGATACATCCGTTGATTGAAACAAACCAACAAATACACAAGGCTTGCCTTGTGTCCTAGGCCTGGCCAAGGCAAGGCAAAGTAATGCATATTTTGGATATTTTGGACTTCAAAGTAATGCATATTTTGGAAAGTTCAAGTCATGATGCTTACCTCTTTTTGAGCTTTTGGAGTTTTTTGTGCAATCTGCCAAGTTTCTTGTTCCAGAAATGGTTTGATGCTTTGGACACTCTCAAATGATCTCTTAGAAGCTTTTAGGATAATTGGAATCAGCTGGAACCTGCAAAAACAAAAACTGGCCCTTTCTTGGAAAAGGGGTTAAAATGGCCAAAATAGCAACTCCTCAAATGGCGTTCCAGATGTTGGGAGCCATTTGGGACAGTTCAAGGATAATATTTGGAGTGTGTTTAAGGTTTTATCTGGTTTGGAAAGTGACTGAATCAAGACATGGCTTGGAAAATGCAAAAAAAACCTATTTTGAGGTTTTGAGAGGTGACTTTGAGTTTTAAGGATTACAGGTTACTTGTGTGAGTTTAGACAGCTTAGATATGACATATTGGATGTGTTTGGATCCTGAGTTGTGGTGGAATTGCTCCCTAACTCAAAAACTCAGAGTTACCTTGCTAAAGAAGGCATTTTGGCCAAGAGAAAGAGATTTTGAGGAAAGCAAGTGTTGTAGTGCTTTGGTGTACTCAAACTGAGCACAAATGAGCTCTATTTATAGTAGAGCAAGTTTGTTTTGCAAGCAATAGTGAATGGCAACTACTGCAGAGTTTTGGCCAATGGTTGTACTTTGGAATCTCAAGTCTCCTCTAGCCATTGACTAGAGGTTAGAGCACAGAGTTGTGGTTCCCTAGTTGTTGGATCATTCTTGACTGAATTCAGTTGCAAATGTGTCAGTCCATGCCACCTTGGTGCATCCTTTAAATGCTCCAATCCAAAATTGGAGTCTTGTCCCTCTTTTAGGGATTTCTAGGTTTGGCATGCTACTTCTTGTTCCAAAGACTTTGGAGGCTTGGATCAGTGTTTGTTCCCTTTAGATTTGATCCTTAGATGTGTCCAAAGTGATGACAAGTCTTGGAATGATCTGATTTTTCCAAATCGAGCAAAAGTGCAAAATTCTGCCTAGCCTTGGCAGTTTTCAGCAAGGCATAATGCCATTGTCATATCTCATGGCTCAAGTGGAATTTGATGGAGTTCTTGGCCATTTTGGAAAGCCCTCATATGATACAATAACTGTTTGATCATAATTGTATTTGATACTTTTTGGATCCAAGTGAAAAATGCCCCTACATTTGGAAAAAAGTGAAGGCAGATTCTGACTTAGTGAAAATTTCACTAAGTGCTGGAAAAAGTGGCATTTCATGTTTTCAGCCACTTTGATCATTCCATAACTCAAAATCCGTAATGAATTGGAATGAGGTTTAGTTGAAGCTTTTGTAGAGGGCCATGAGGGCTACAAATCCAGCTTTGGATGGGGGAAAATGGCCTTGTGGTTTAGGAGTTATGATCCTCCAAAGTTGGTATCCTAGCCACTTTGTTCCATAACTTAGAAAATTTTCTAAGTTTTTATGGTTACCCCTTTTACAAGTTATCTAACTTTTCTTGATTTTTCTTGATGAATGATGATTCAAATCACACATTAACATCATTTTAGGGTTAAAAACCATAATTGTGAAAAACCTCAAAAAGTCAAAGTTTGACTTTTGTGCACAGTTGACTTTTTGTCAGATGAACTCCAAACTATGTGATTCTCTATGAAATCAAGCCCTTGACCTAAATCAAACTTTATGGATTGATTTCATAGGTGTTATAGGGTGTATTGAATCATGTCTTAGGGTTTGGGAGCATGTCCTGGTCAAAATTCAAAGATACAGTTGACTTTTCTCGCGAAACCCTAACTGTGGTTCATATGAAATTGAAACTTGTTGCTCAAGCTTCTTGACTCAATCCATTGTTGAAAATGGATCAATGTGGTGTATTAGAGACCCTCAAATCCTCCTTTGAGGTCTTGGCTCATGTTTTGTCCCAAAAGTCAACTTAGGGGTGAATTAGGTCTAGAAACCCTAATTCCTGATTTTTAGTGAATGCATCCCCTGAGGCTAAATTGACTTGATGATTGGGTTTATATGTACCTTAGAGCATCATAGGTTATGCTTTGAAGCATTGGCTCATTCCCAGAGGAAAATTTCCATCTGGAGGCCCTGGTCGACCAACCCTAATTTGGTGACATTGGCAATCTTAAGGCTTGATCCACCTAGAAGGGAGAAGCCTTGTGCTTAATCCTTGAAGTGGGAGTCCTCTTGATCCTTTGTGAATGTTTGAGAGGCTAGACAAGTTGAAGATCATGTCATTTCTTGATTTATCCTTTGTCTAAGAGCTCAGAGAGGGCTTGCAACCCTAATCTTTGATAGTAGTGAATGCTCACCCATCTTTGGGGAGACTGATGAGGTATGATGGTTTACCCATATTGTGATGATGATTTGCACAATGATGGGAAATCTTAGTGGTCAAAATTTGGGGTATGACAGTATAATTATTTAGAGTTTTCCCCGACAACTAGGTCTAGAACTAGGTAAAGCCAGTTTGGTCACTCTTAAATACAGTCAAAACTAGATCCCCATAGGATTTCCAGATACAATCTTGCCTTCTCTCGGGCTTAAACAATATGGATCAAAGAGAAAGGCAGTATTCTTTGTGAACCTTTTCTCAGGCTGTCACTATTAGAAATTGTTAAAGAAATTCTACTCCCCAGAGTTAATCTATTCTCGGTGAATAGCATCTCTTGAATTTCTTCAAACCTCAGAACTTTCACTAAATGATATATTCTCGGTGAATAGCATTTCTTGAAATTTTCTTAGTTTGGACCCACAGGCTTCCTAAAAACATCCCAGCCTCCTCTTGGGCTTTATATAAGGACCCTCCGGCTTCTTAGAAGTTCTCAGGCCTTCTCTTGGGCTTGATACAAGGACCCTGAAGACCTCCTAAAGGTATAAGACAGAACTTAGTCATCCTTTGCTAGAGCATTCTTTCCAGTGTCAAATCTTAGACTTAGGGTTAGTTCTCATCCCTTAAAATACTCGCCTCCTCTTAGGCATCATTATAGCGCACGATTTTTGTCGGTGACGCGACCACGTTATCGCGGAATTTGGGTTTTCTCCTCAATGAAGAGAAGGGGGTGCTACTTTCTGATTTCTTATTTATCCCATGAAGCTGGAAGGGAAAGGGAAGGTATCTAAATCTAACCTCGCACGCAAATGTTTAACTGAACAAACGCTTAAAGAGATTCGGGGAGTTCGGGGTCAAGTTATACACTGGGGAGTTGTCAGTTACCCATCCTATATGTGGTTATCCATAAGATATTAGCTTTAAGTCTCGCTTTGCACTTGATGGTGTTTATCCGTTAATGGGTTGGGAAAGTTTCTTTGGAAATATGAGTGAGAGAGTGAGTTTTTGTTGATGTTTTTGGTAAGGTACTGGACCTAAGTTTTGATTGATATGAAGGTACTGGACCTAGAGTTTTTGATTAGTATGCTCGCTAAGATTTCGCAATCTTATGCCTACGTATTCCCGTTTAAACGAAACAGGGAAATCAGAGCAATCGTAGTTCCTCCTATTCTAAGGGAGGAAAAAGATATTTTGGTGTCTTGTTCAAAGCCCAAGATTGAAGCTAAAAGGTTTATTTGTAGCTTGTTCAAAGCCCGAGATTGAAGCTAAAAGGTTTGACTGAGAGAGAACTTGTCATCTCTAAAGGGAGATATTTGGTCTGTTTATCACAATTGTTTGGTGACTGTTTATAAAGGAGGATTACTTTAACTGGGATATATGAATCCAGCAATGCCATAATTTCCTTTAAGGGGATTTATCCTGAAGGAGAAAACTTTAACTCAGTGTAGAGCAATGCCATCTTTCCTTAGGAATTTCTCAAGCTAAAAGAAGGACAGTGGCGTGGATATAAATAATCCAGAGGCTTGCCACTTACAGAAATTAGATGAAAGAAAGGAGTTTTAATTTTTCTATTTTGACATGTGATAAACAGAGAAATGACTTCCTACAGAGGGATTTTAATTTCCTTTGAGGGGATGTTGATTTTTGTGTGCCTTGATCAAAGCCCAAGGTTAAAGCTAAGAGGTTGATTGACTCCACTAGGGAAGTCCTTATACAAAGCCTAAGAGGATGCTGGAAAAGGCTGACTCAACAAGAGAGTTTTTATCTGTCTTGTACAACGCCCAAGATCGAGGCTAAAAGAGACAGACTCTTTTGGGGATATCATTATACAAAGCCTAAGAGGAGGCTAAAAGTTTGAATTTTCCGGGGAAAATGTTCTGTCTGTCTTGTACAAAGCCCAAGATTGAGGCTAAAAAGGATTTTTGACTCCGCTTGGGAGGATTTGTATGTGTCTTGTACAAAGCCCAAGATTGAGGCTGAAAAGAAATTGACTCCGTGGGAAAGAAATCTTTATCTGTCTTGTACAAAGCCCAAGATTGAGGCTAAAAGGAGACTTTACTGACTCGACTGAGGATATTTTAAGGTATCTTATACAAAGCCCAAGATGGAGGCTAAAATGAGTTTGACTCTGCGGGAGATTATTATCTGTCTTGTACGAAGCCCAAGATTGAGGCTGAAAAGAGGATTGACTCTTCTTAGGGTATTATTTCTCATAGCCTAAAAAGAAGGCTGGGAGGAATTGACTCAGCTGGGGAAGATATTTGTCCCAAGCTTAAGAGAAGGTTATGAAGATTTATGTCTTGTACAAAGCCCAAGATTGAGGCTAAAGGGGTTTGACTCAACAAGAGAGTGCTTTTATCTGTAGCGTACAAAGCCCAGGATTGTGGCTGAACAAGCTGGAGAAATCATTATACAAAGCCTAAGAGGAGGCTAACTTTGCTAGGGGAAATCTTTATGCCAAGCTAAAGGGAGGCTGGAAAAGATTGACTCAACAAGACAGTGTTTTTTATCTATCTCGTACAAAGCCCGAGATTGAGGCTAAAAAGGATTTATTTAACAAGAGAGTATGAAAAGTGGTTTACTCAACAAGAGAGTCTGAAAAGGTTATTGACTCAACAAGAGAGTCTGAGAAGGTTAGCTCCGCTGGGGAGAATCATTGTACAAAGCCCAAGAGGAGGCTGTGTTGAGGAAATGATCATTATACAAAGCCTAAGAGGAGGCTAACTTCTGCTGGGAATTCTTGAGATCTCGAGGCAGGTCCAAATGTTGAATCAACTCTTGCTGAGGGTTATAAAAGAGTTGATAGATCAGAAACCTTGAGGTTCTGATTTGGGATAGTGTTATACTGGTGATAAACTGACCCTGGTTGGGGATTTTTAGGAGAGAGACTGAGTTTTAATTTTACTAGAGATTGATCCAGAATGACCGGGGTTTCTCCTATGTTTTGTAGTGAACTTGAGAATGTCTTTGAGACTCAAGTAGATTTAGACTGTCCAAGTCTATTGGAAAAGTTTATCATTGTACAACGCCCAAGAGAAGGCTGACTCTTTTAAGGGATGAGTATTAACTCAAAAATTGGTCTGAGGGTGTTGATTCTTTTTAGAAAGATAGCTCTTACGAAGGATGATTAAGTTCTGTCCTATACCTTTAAGAGGTCTTCAGGGTCCTTGTATTAAGCAATAGAGAAGGCATGAGAACTTCTAAGAAGGCGAAGGGTCCTTGTACAAAGCCCAAGAGGAGGCGGGGATGCTTTTAGAAAGCCTGTGGGTCCCAAACCAAGAAAAGTTCAAGAAATTCTATTCACCGAGAATAGATCATTTAGTGAAGGTTTTGAGGTTTGAAGAAATTCAAGAGATGCTATTCACCGAGAATATATCAACTCTGGGGAGTAGAATTTCTTTGACAACTTCAAATAGTGACAGTCTGAGAAAAGGTTCACCGAGAATACTGCCTTTCTCTTTGTTCCATATTGTTTAAGCCCAAGAGAAGGCAAGACTGTATCTGGAAGTCCTATGGGGATCTAGTTTTGCTTGTATTTAAGAGGGACCAAACTGGCTTTACCTAGTTCTAGACCTAGTTGCCGGGAAAAACTCTAAATAACTATACTAGTATATATACAGTTAATATATGACAAGTATTTAAAAGGGTATGAAAGAAGGACTTACAGTGCGCAACTTCCCATAATACAGTTATATACATTAAAGCATGTAAATGAAAGCAGATAAAAACTTACAGGCGAGCAAGCTTCCATGCTGTATTGTTAGTTGTTCAAAGAAATTAAAGAAAGTTTTGATAACAACATGTATATTTGAATATAAATGAAAAGAGAAGTTGTTTTTGAAAAGATTGTTGGGGGCTTATAATCAAGGAGAGGCCCAAGGTTTAACAGTGATCACACCGTTGTTTTGAAGATCATATTGGGACTTATACAACGACTGAGGCCCAAAAAGGTTTTCTGTACAAAGGGATGGATCTTACACTCTATTAGAGGCCCAAAGATTTATTTTTTGTACAAGTGGTGGGGCTTACAACTCAAGGAGAGGCCCAAGGTTTAACAGTGATCACACCGTTATTTTGAAGATCATATCGGGACTTATACAACAACTGAGGCCCAAAAAGATTTTCTGTACAAAGGGATGAGTCTTACACTCTATTAGAGGCCCAAAGATTTATTTTTGTACAAGTGGTGGGGCTTACAACTCAAGGAGAGGCCCAGGTGATGGACAGTGATTGCACCGTCATTTTGAAACTCGCTGAGGGACTTATACAATGTCTGAGGCCCAAAATAGTTTGGTTTTCAAAAGGGGTTGGGTCTTACACTCTATTAGAGGCCCATGAGTGTTTGAATATGTTTGATAAAGATCAAAATCAAAGAAACCCTAATTTCATTTTCTTTTAAAAGTAATTATTTAAAGAAAATCAACAAAATACCAAATAAGTTTAAATAAACTACTTGTGATTTTTGGTTAAGTTTTGAAAAATGAGGTTTTAATCACAAGAGGATTTAGAACTCATTTGGTTTTAATTTTCAAGATAAAAATTCACTTTTAAAATGTTTTTAAACAATAAAAATGAATTTATTCACAAAAATACCAACTATATTAAATAAATAGTATAAATCTAATTTTTTTGTAGAATAAAATATTTTAATATTTTTGTGATTTTTCAGAAAAAGAACCAATAAAAAATGACTAAAATTCAGAGAGAAATTAATTTTTCAAATCATTAATGAAAATAATATGAAAAATTAAAAAAAGGAAAAAGTGGTAAAAAAGGGTCTGGGGCGAGGGGGATTCGAACGCCGGACCTCCAAGTTATAGTGCGCGCCTTCTACCACTAGGGTGGTGATACATCCGTGTATCAAAACCACCCCATAAATACATAAGGGGTGCCTTGTTTTAGGCCTGGGCAAGGCAAGGCAAGGCAAGGCCAACTTTTGGGCCATTTACGTGAAGCCTCTAACTTTCTCATTTCTCCATGGGTTGGGACAAAATTTATATGCATCTGGCCTAGAATTTCCCAAAGAATCCAATGGTGGTCTTGGTTTTTTCAGATGAGGTCCCTATTTTAAAACCCGACAATGGTTTTGAAATAGGCCTATATTTGCATTTTCTATGCTAACACATGGTACAGGCAAGAATTACATGGCGAATTGGTTCAAACACAACATATACAACATGTATGAGATGTTTATGATCAGTGGACTTTAAAGCAATGCATAATTCTAAGAGTTCAAGTTGTCATGCACTTACCTCTTGAGCTTTTTGTACTATCTGCCATGTTCCTTGTGCCAGAAGTAATTTGATGCTTTAGACACTCTCAATTGATCCCTTAGAAGCTTTTAGAATGGTTGGAACCAGCTGGAATCCTCAAGAACAAGTTTGAGCTCTTTCTTGCAAAAGGGGCAAAGTGACCAATATGACAACTCTCTCAAATGGTGTTCCAGATGAGGGGAACCATTTGGGATAGTTCAAGGGTGATATTTGAAGTGTGTTTGAGGTTTTATCTAGTTTTGAAAGTGACTGAATCAAGACATGGCTTAAAAAATGCAAAAAAGTCAATTTTTGAGGTTTTGGAGGTTGACTTTATGATTTTGGAGTTACAGGTCACATGTTAGAGTTTGAACAGCTTAGATACAATATATTAGAGGTGTTTGGATCATGAGCTGTGATGGAATTTCTCTCTAACTCAAAAACACAGAGATACCTTGCAAAAGGAGGCATTTTGGCCTAGAGAAAGGGATTTTGAGGAATGCAAGTGTTGTAGTGCTTTGGTGTACTCAAACTGAGCATAAATGAGCTGTATTTATAGTAGAGCAAGTTTGTTTTGCAAGCAATAGTGAATGGCAACTGCAGTAGGCCTTTGGCCAATGTTATGCAAAAGGAATCTCAAGTCTCCTCTAGCCATTGACTTGAGATTAGGGCACAGGCTTTGTAGCTTTGGTTCAGAGATAAGTCTTGACTGAATTCAGTTGGAATAGGCTCAGTCCATGCCACCTTGGTGCATCCATTGAATGCTTGAAAACAAAATTGAAGTCTTGACATTTTTTTAGCCTTTTTTAGGTTTGGCATGGCTATTGTAGATTCTTGGACTTGGGAGGCTTGGAGATCAGATCATCCCCCTTGGATTTGATCCTCTGATGTGTCCAAATTGATGACAAGGCTTGGAGTTATCAGATTTGGACAAATCGAGCAAATGTGCACGATTCTGCCATGTTTCAAGGGCTATATCTCCTTGCTCAAATTGAATTTAGAGATGATCTGGTACTTGTTGGAAAGCCTTTATGGCATAATTTAACTTTGATGTTCACTCCTTGACCTGGTTTGACTTGGATCAAGGTGAAAAATGTCCCTACATTTGGGAAAAAGTAAGGCAGATTCTGACTTAGTGAAAATTTCACTAAGTGTTGGAAAAATGTCATTTTCATGTTTTTAGCCATTTTGATCACTTCATAACTTAAAATCCATGAGGAATTGGAGTTTGATGTAGTTGAAGCTTTTGTAGAGTGTAGCAAGACCTACAAATCCAGCTTTGGATCACCCAAAATGGTTGCTTGGATATCAAGTTATGGCCCTTTGAAGTTGGTACCCTAGCCACTTGTTCCATAACTTAGAAAACTTCTAAGTTTTTTTTATGGTTACCCCTTTTACAAGTTAATCACTTTCTTTGATTTTTCTTGATGAATGATGATTCAAATCACATATTAACATTGTTTTAGGGTTAAGGAACCTTGGTTGACCAAAAATGTAAAAAGTCAAACTTTGACTTTTGTACAGTTGACTTTTTCATCAGATGAAATCTTGACTTTGTGATTCTTTTGTGAAATCAATCCTTGGGCTTAATCAAACTTCATGGATGGCCTCCAAGGGTATTTAGGAATGTCTTGGACCCCTCCCTAAGGTTTGAGATCAAGGGTAGGTCAACAGTCAAGGATAGGGTTGACTTTTTCCATCAGATGAAATTTGTGATCTGATGGTTTTGAGTTCTTGTGGCTTATGATTTGAGCTCTTTGGGTCAATCAAATCTTGTAGACATGTTAATATGATGTATTCGAGGTCTTTGAAGTTCATTTTGAAGCTTCAAGCCATGCCTCACTTCACAAGTTAACTCAAAGGTTGAATTAGGTCAAAACCCTAATTCCTGATTCTTTGATAGAGGGTCCCTCAAGGTGGTTTTGCCATTGTGGATGGGATTTTAAGATTCCTTTGAGCTTAATGGACCAAAGATTGAGGTATTGGCTCATGCCCATATGGAAATTTTCATCTGGAGGCCTCCGTCGACCAAAACCCTAATTTGGTGACACTGGCGATCTTGAGGCTTGATCCACTTGGAATTTTGCAACCTTGTGCTTGATTCTTGATGTGGGAGTCCTCTTGATCCTTTGTGGATGTTTGAGAGGTTAGACAAGTTGAAGATCATGTCATTTCTTGATTGATCCTTTGTCTAAGTATTCTAAGAGGGCTCGAAACCCTAATTCTTGATTGTAGTGAATGTTCACCCATCTTTAGGGAGACTTATAAGTGTGAAAGTTCATCCATATTGTGGTAATGATTTGCACAATGATGGGAAATCTTGGGGGTCAAACTTTGGGGTATGACAGATGCCCCTATTTAATCTTCTTGGACCCGAAGGTGTGAATAGCAAAGGTATTCGGGCATTCGGGGTGCAAGAGGATTAAATATCGGAATACCCGAAACTTTGATGGTGGTCATGAATGGCAGCTTACTCATCCATCTTCTTTTGCTAAGCAATGATGCTTAGAAAAGGTAAAAACTTCCCCCCGATCCTGCTTTCCTACCAAGGAACTGGTCTAAGTTTCTGAAATAAACTTCCCCTCGATCCTAGTCTTCAGCCAAGGAACTGGTCTAGGTTTCTGAAATAACTTCCCCTCGATCCTGGTTTCCTACCAAGGAACTGGTCTAGGTTTCTGAAATAAACTTCCCCTCGATCCTGGTTTCCTACCAAGGAACTAGTCTTAGTTATTTTTGTCAATAAACTTTCTTGACAAGGGACGCTATTTGTAGCGGTTTTCCTTAAACTTCTCGCCAAATTTTCCTGGGGAGATGCCATTTGACGGAAAAAGATTTGATATCAGACTTGCTGGAGAAACCCACTCGTCTGAGTTGTAGAGTTGTACAAACTTCTCTGTTGGAGACGCCATTTGTTGACTCTACTGGGGAAAACGAGTCTCTTGAGAGGTTGTTTCCTGCTTGGGGATATTACATCATACTTTTCCTCGATATCTTCTCGGAGAAATTCCATGTGATGCAATCCATTTTTGAGGTGCTGATGACTTCATTAACACTGACTCTCTTGGAGAGAAAAACCAATGTGTTGTTGAGAGTCTTCGGTTGAGAGGCTTTCTCTGGGGATTTTCCTTAATCCGGGAAAGCGAAAATATCATCTTCAATGGTGAAGAGTGATGTTCTGAAGGTGTCGGTTGAATGTCTCCCTATTTTTCAGAGGTTCAAGTTATCAAAGTGTCTAGGACCAACTTCATCCCAAAAATAAACTGGGGAGAGATTGCTTAGATGATTCGCTTCCTAGCGAGGAAATATCTGACAACTCGATTGACAAGAGGACTTTACCATTTAGAGTTAAGACTGACTAGAGTGATAGTGATACAATATGATTATGAATGCAAATTAAGAATGCATGATGTATGTATGTTTATACTAATAAAACTGACACGACATACAAACTATATGATGAACACAACTGGATACTCGACCACTGCAGGGGACGAAAAATATCATTGGTTCAAAATAGCAATTCTGCCTTGCTTAGGAGAGATAGTCCATGTGGGGAAAAATGATGGTCAGGCTTAGGAGATAAGAACTCTGCTGGGGATATCAGACCGGAGAATCTCATCTGATACAGTTAATCCTTCCTTCAGGCGTACTGGTTTAGAAGGAGCACTTTGATTCTGCACTTTGAAGCTGAATCGCCTTTGGAGTAGCGATCGATGTTCTTTCGATGTTCAACAGTCAAAAGAAATTGCCATCTTTATTTTAAAAGCAGAAAATTTTTGACACGTAAATTTATTTTTGTTTTATTTCAAGAATCGTTAATCATGTTAAAATGTCGTTATGTAAAGCTAAAACAAATGAGAATTGCAAAAAAAAGCATTAAGGCTCAAATTTTATTGATAGGATGGAAATCAACCAAACGCGTGATTCCATGGAGTATTTACAAAGTTAGAAAATGGTAATTTAAGGGAAAAGGGCTACATTGAAACATAACGACCGCTATATTTCTACCAAATTTGAATTCTGGACTTCCTGAGATTCAGTCGAAGATGACCTTGACTGGAGTGTTCCTGATGGGTGGCATTACTGCTGCTGGGGGATTTGCCCCTTTGTTGGAGTAGTTACTTGCCATGAATCCCTAACTTTTTCCTGGATTGTACTTTGAGGTTTCCAATCCACCGGGATGATTTTTGATTATGTCTCTAATTTTTGCCTGGACCGCCCTTTCGAGTTTTCAATCCACCGAGACGTTTTTTTTTATTTAGGCGAAGTATTTCTTGACTACGTCAACATTCGTGGGGTAGGCAAATTCTTCTCCATCAATGGTTGCGAGTCTCAAGGCGCCGCCTGAGAAAGCTTTCTTGACCACGTAGGGGGCATCATAATTCGGAGTCCATTTGCCCCGGGAATCAGTGAAAAATGATTGTATCTTCTTGAGTACAAGGTCTCCTCTCTTGAAGACACGGGGTCAGACCTTTTTGTCCAACGCTTTCTTCATTTTTTGTTGATACAACTGACCGTGGCACATAGCAGTTATTCGCTTTTCTTCGATCAGATTTAGTTCGTCGTGTCTGTTTTGACACCACTCAGTTTCTGTTAACTTAGCTTCCATCAATACCCTGATTGATGGGATCTCTAATTCTATGGGAAGCACTGCCTCCATGCCATATACTAGAGAGAAAGGGGTTGCCCCTATTGAGGTGCGGACAGATGTGCGATAACCGTGAAGAGCAAAGGGTAGCATCTCGTGCCAGTATTTGTAGGTTACAACCATCTTTTAAACGATCTTCTTGATGTTCTTGTTAGCTATTTCTACCGTTCCGTTCATCTTAGGTCGGTAGGGAGATGAGTTATGGTGTTCGATCTGGAACTCAGCGCACAACTCTTTCATCATCTTATTATTCAAGTTAGATCCATTATCCGTAATAATCTGGCTTGGAACACCATAACGGCAGATGAGATTGTTTTTGATAAATCGAACCACGACTTGTCGGGTTACATTGGCATATGACGCTGCTTCCACCCACTTGGTGAAGTAGTCAATGGCTACTAGGATGAACCGATGTTCGTTTAAAGCTTTGGGTTCAATCATGCCAATCATGTCGATTCCCCATATGGAAAATGCCATGGGGAAGAAAGAGATTTGAAAGGTGTTGGCGGTACATGGATTTTGTCTGAGTATATCTGACATTTGTGACACTTCCTCATGTACTTGTAGCAATCAGATTCCATGGTCAACCAGTAGTACCCTGCTCTCAGAATTTTTCTCGCCATTGCATATCCGTTGGCATGAGTGCCAAAGGATCCTTCGTGAATCTCTTTTATCAGCATGTTTGCTTTTGGTCTGTCTACGCATCGGAGCAAGACCATGTCAAAGTTTCTCTTATAGAGTGTATCACTGCTCAGGAAGAAGCTGCCTGCTAGCCTTCTGAGGGTGTTTTTGTCTTTTCTGGATTCCCCATGTGGGTACTCTTGTTTCTGAAGGAAGCATTTGATATCGCGATACCAAGGTTTATCGTCTATGACTGCTTCAATCGTGAAGATGTAAGCGGGCCTTTTAAGGCGCATTATGTCAATCTTAGGTATGTCATTCCATTGAGCTACACTAATAATGGAAGAGAGAGTGGCTAATGCATCAGCCATGTGATTCTCTTCACGAGGGATATGATGAAACTCAATTCTGTTGAAGAATGGTAACAACCTTCTCGCATAATCTTTGTAAGGAATCAGTCCTGATTAGTATGTGTTCCAATCTCCTTTGATCTGATTGATATCAGGGCTGAATCTCCATACACATCCAAGTTCTTAATTCTTAAGTCAATCGCTTCTTCGAGACCTATGATACAAGCTTCGTATTCGGCCTCGTTGTTTGTACATTTGAACGTTAATTTGGCAGTGAAAGGAATATGGGTACCCTGAGGTGTTATAATGATTTGCCCCAATTCTGTTTCCATAATGATTGACAGCTCCGTCAAAGATTAGTCCCCATTGGGAACCTGGTTCTGGCCCTTCGCTGGGTAGTGGTTCATCGCAATCTTTCATTTTCAAATACATGACATCTTCGTCCGGGAAGTCAAACCCAACTGATTCTTGATCGTCAATCGGTTGATGAGCCAAATGATCGGCTAAAATACTTCCTTTAACGGCTTTCTGAGCATGGTACTCGATGTCGTATTCTGATAACAACATCTGGCATCGGGCAATCCTTCCCGTGTGAGAAGGCTTTTCAAAGACATACTTGATTGGATCTATTTCGGAGATTAACCAAGTAGTGTGGCAAATCATGTACTAGCGAAGACGTTTGGCTGCCCAAGCCAGAGCGCAGCAGGTTTTTTCAAGCATAGTGTACCGAGTCTCACAGTAGGTAAATTTCTTGCTCAGGTAGTAAATGGCAGACTCTTTTCTCTTTGTTTCATCTTCTTGACCAAGTACGTAACCCATTGAGTCTTCCAAGACTATTAAATAGATGATCAGTGGTCTTCCTTCCACCGGAGGTGATAGAATCAGTGGGTTCAACAACTATTCCATGATACTATCGAAGGTGGTTTGGTAGTCTTCTGTCCAAACGCTGTCCTGATTCTTTTTGAGTAATTTGAAGATTGGCGCGCATGTCGTAGTCATGAGGAATATAAATTTGGAAATGTAATTCAAACATCCCAGGAATCCCCTGACTTGTTTCTCAGTCTTTGGAGAAGGCATTTCTTGAATGGCCTTGACCTTGTCAGGATCAACCTCAATTCCCTTTTGGCTGACGATGAACCCTAACAACTTTCCTGAGCGAACACCAAATGTGCATTTGTTAGGATTCAAGCGGAGTTTGTACTTTCTCAAATGCTCGAATAGTTTTGACAGGTGGATTACATGTTCTGCCTCTGTTTTAGACTTGGCAATCATATCATCGATATACACTTCTATTTCTTTGTGTATCATGTCGTGGAATAGAGTAGTCATGGCCCTTTGATAGGTTGCCCCGACGTTCTTCAAAACGAACGGCATTACCTTGTAACAAAAGGTGCCCCATGGGGTGATAAATGAAGTTTTCTCCATATCTTTCGGTGCCATTTTTATCTGATTATAGCCCGAGAATCCATCCATGAAGGAGAATACTTTGAATTTTGCAGTACTGTCTACCAGCTTGTCCATGTGTGGTAGGGGAAAATCATCCTTTGGACTTGCTTTGTTCAGATCCCTGTAGTCTACACACATTCTGACCTTTCCGTCCTTTTTTGGAACAGGTACTATGTTGTCTAACCATTGAGGATATTCTGATCTGGCGAGGAAGCCCGTGTCAATCTGTTTCTGCACTTCCTCTTTGATTTTGATGGCTATGTCTGGATGAGTTCGTCTTAGTCTTTGTTTTACTGGCGGACATTCTGATCTCAACGGTAGATGATGTTCCACGATGCTGGTATCCAACCCTGGCATATCCTGATAGGACCAAGAAAACACATCGAGAAACTCTTTGAGAAGCTTTATCAAACTTTCTTTGACAGTCGGACTGAGCAGTGCCCCAATCTTGACTTCTTTTCTCTCTTCTTCTAAACCCAATATGACCGTTTCCAACGGTTCTTTGTGAGGTTCATGGACCTTTCCTCTTGTCTGAGTAATTGGGAGATCTCTTCTGGAATTTCTTTGTCATTTTCTTCTTCAGGCTCAAATACCGGGAATTCAAAGTTAGGAGAAGGCATTGGATCGTATGTTTCAATGGGGTTTTAAACAAGTAATCTTCATGACGTGATGATTGTTTTTAGAAGAGATAAAGAGAATGCAAGAGTGTGTGCAGTGTATTTTCTGAAAACTGCTTGTTTTTATTATTTGAGTTGTTTTTAGGATTACCATTTTCTGAAAAAGCGAAAAGAGAAAACAGCAATAAATGCGGAAATTACAGAACGACGTTATTTTATTTATGATTTTGTCGATTCTTGAAACTACAGCCCTATAAAACAAAACTCTGTAACTTTAGGCAAAGCGAAGAGAGACATTTACAGAAAGTGAGCCCTATAAAAAAATATGTTTCACCTGGGCAGGGTGAAAGGTTAAAACAAGGACGGCAATTACTTAGACTTATGGACGATTTTCGGGACATCGACAACAACCCATTGGTGGCGATCTCCTCGGTGAATCACAAAGTATGGTACTTTCCCTCTTGGCTTGTCTTCAGAAATAACGCTGATTTCTGGTGGAGCAGGATCGTTGGAATTTGTCTCCCTGGCAGAGTTGTCGTAGGAGGATTCTTCTGTTGTATCTTGCACAGTGTTTGCACTCTCAAGTGGATCTCCCCATCCAATAGGCTAGATGTCTTCGAGCCTAATGCGAGAACTCTCAGGAGCGGTGTACTTGACCAGGAAGTCGTACTTGCCACTCGGTTGTCCTAACGTGTCACACACTTCTTTGGAACTGGAGGAGTCATCCCTTTCGATGACGTTGACCTCGGGGAAAGCATAGTTAATGAACTCTAGTCCTGCAATCTTTGCAAATTCATCGTCGTGCTGGGTATTTTCTGAATGCCCTGAGTGTTGATCCCATGACATGGTGGGGACGCAGGCATTCTTTTCAATGATGCTCAGTTATGCATCGTTGGGCTGATTCTTTTGCCCCACGTCTCCTGGATACGGCTGTCAGATAGGCAGGCCATCCATTGGGCCATAATAATCATGGTCAAAGTTGTCTTTCATCAGAGCTGATCTTGCTTCAGCATCTCATTGTTGTTCTTTGAAAGGTCGGGATTACTGGATTGACCGACTGGTTGATTAGGAACTTCTGTCTGCGGTTCCTTTCCTTTGCTAGGTTCTCCAACTCCTCAGTTGAAGATTCGACCGCTCCGTGTCACTCGACTGTGTAGCGAGTGATTTTTGGATGTGGTTGCGAAGCACGATCGCTCTAATACTACAGTTCGATTCATTTTTTATCCTATTAAAGCTGATGAAGGAAGGGAAATAGATGTCTCCAACTAACCCTGCTTGCATACTGAGATTAAACAGTCAAAACTGTTGGTTTACAGATGCTACACAGATTCGGGGTTTTTCCTAGGTTTATTTTGTTGACGAGGGGTGCTTTAGGCTATCGGTTGAGATGTTAGGACGAATATATATGAAAGTATGGGACTTTGGTTTTTTGTTTAGTGTGCTCGCTAAGATTTTTCTTTCAATCTTATGCCTACGTATTCCCGTTTACCGAAACAGGGAAATCAGAGCGTCGTAGTTCCTCCTATTCTATGGGAGGAAGTGGGTGTTTTGGTGTCTTGTTCAAAGCCCAAGACGTGAAGCTGAAAGGTGTTGTCTTTAGAGAGAATTTGTCATCTCTAAAGAGGGGGTTGTATGTCACAACTGTTTATAAAGGAGAATTACTTTAACCGAGATGTGTGAATCCGACAATGCCATAATTTCCTTTAAAGGGGATTTTAACCTGAAGGAGAAGACTTTAACTCAGTGTAGAGCAATGCCATCTTTCCTTAGGAATTTCTCATGCTAAAAGAGGGACAGTGGCATGGATGTAGATGATCCAGAGGCTTGCCGCTTACAGCGATTAGATGAAAGGGAAGGAGTTGTTGATGTTTGTGTACTGTGAGCGAGGCACAGCTTTGATGCTAAAAGGTTGATTGGATCAACCAGTGGTTTTCTTATACAAAGCCTAAGAGGAGGCTAATATGTGTCTCGTACAAAGCCCGAGAGAGAGGCTAAAAGGTTTTGACTCAACGAGGGAATCTTTTGGTATCTCGTATAAAGCCCGAGATGGAGGCTACTTGACTCAACAAGAGAGTTTTTTGTATCTCGTACAAATCCCGAGATGGAGGCTAAAATTTGTTTGGCTCAATAAGAACATTTTTGTATCTCGTATAAAGCCCGAGATGGAGGCGAAAGGGTGATTGACTCAACGAGGGAGTCTCTTATGTGTCTCGTACAAAGCCCGAGAGAGAGGCTAAACGTTGTTTGACCCCGCTGGGGAGAATCATTGTACAAAGCCCAAGAGAGAGGCTAACTTCACTGGAGAAGGATCATTATACAAAGCCTAAGAGGAGGCTATGATGACTGTTCAGTTAAGTGACAAGTCCAGTATACTGATTTTGAAAGAGAAAATTAGTTCTTATATGAGCAATGCTGTACTCAAGGATTTGGTTCAAGGATCCGGGTAATTCCTGTTCTTTAAGGAAGTGGGAAATCCTAAGGGTATTGAGACTGTCCGAGTCTACGGGGTTCCTTCCTATTCTTGAAGGGGTCACTTGAGAATGTCTTTGAGACTCAAGGAGACTAGACTGTCCGTGTCTAGAGTTTTATCTTTTGTACTATGCTTTGAGAAACAGTAGTAGACTCTATGAAAGGACTGTTCTATGCAGATGACTAAGCTCTGTTCCTATACCTTTAGGAGGTCGTCGGGACAATTTGTATGAAGCCCAAGAGGAGGCTGGAAACTTTTAAGAAGTCGACGGGTCCTTGTACGATGCCTAAGAGGAGGCTATCATTCCCGGAGGAAGAGATCATTATACGAAGCCTAAGAGGAGGCTGTGAATACTTCTAAGAAGCCGATGGGTCCTTATACTAAGCCAAAGAGGAGGCACGGTTGCTCTTAGGAAGCATGTGGGTCCTTGTACGATGCCCAAGAGGAGGCCGATGCTTTTAAGAAGCCCGTGGATCCCCAAACTCCGAGAAATTCAAGGCAAGCTATTCACAAGGAATAGATCAAGTCAAGAAAGTTCTAGAATTTGGAAGAAACTCAAAGATGCCATTCACGGAGACTACATTCATCTCTAGGAATAGAGTTTCTTGACAATCCCTAATGAGGACAGGCGAAGAGAAGACTGTATCTGGTGATCCTATTGGGGATCTAGTTGTCTATTTCTACGAATAAACGAAACGGCGTCACCTAGTTCTAGACGTAGTGGCCGGGAAAACTCTAAATATCTATACTATTATTACACAGTTGATATGAGTTTATGAAAAAAGACTTACAGTGAAACAACCCCACAATACAGTTATATGTATATGAAAGCGGTAAATGAAAGCGTATAAACACTTACTCGGTTGTAGAGCTTCCATGTTGTTTGGTTAGTTGTTCAACAAAGAAAGATTGAAAACAACGGTATATTCAAAATCAAAGGAGAAAGTGTTTTGAAAAAGAAAGATTTGGGGCTTACAGCTCAAGGAGAGGCCCAGGGTTTTATCAGTGAGCGCACTGTTGAATTTGTACAGAGGGAATTATACAAGTGACTGAGGCCCAAAAAAGGTTTTCTGTACAGAGGGTATGGGTCTTACACTCTCTCAAGAGGCCCAAAAGGTTTAAAGAAAAAGAGTGGGGCTTATAACACGAGGGTAGGCCAAGATGATTTTTCCGTTTGAAATGGCGATCGCGCCGAGGTTTTCTTTTAACGCAAAGGGATTTATACAATAAGTGAGACCCAAAGTGATTTTGGTTAAAAGGGGGTTGGGTCTTACACTCTATTTAGAGGCCCAAAAGTTTTGTATGGGTCTTATAGCTCAAGGAGAGGCCCAAAAGGTTATTTTTCAAAAGGCGACGATCGCACCGTTTATTTTTAACGGTATCGGGACTTATACAATACACTGAGGCCCAAAAATGATTTGGTCAAAAAAGGATTGGGTCTTACACTCTATTAGAGGCCCAAATTGTTTTGAAAATGATTTATGAGGGATGAATTAATCAAAAACCCTTATTTGTTTTCAAAATATGTTTTAATTGAATAAAAATTCAATTAAAATGATCAAAATTGTTTAACATATGGAAAACAAATTGTGATCTTGGATTAATGCTTCAAAAATTAAGTATTGACCTACAAAATAATTAGAAAGCATTAAAAGTTGTAAAATCAAGGTGGAAAAAATATTTCAAATGTCAAAAACAATTAAAACATTAATTCTTTGCAAAAATATCAATTATATACAATAAATAATATTTTTGAGATTTTTTGGGAAAATAAAATATTTTAACATTTTTGTGAATTATTAAAAAAAGAATCAACTCAAAATCATTAAAACTCATAGAGAAATTAATTTTTGAATCAATTAAATAAAATCACAAAATTCAAATATTTGAATTTATGAAAAATGGCGCCAAGAACAGCTGAAGAACACGCGCGTGTTTCAGCTTGGCCCAGATTTGCAGTTTCTCTCCAATCTCACTGAATACTCAATCATAACATGTAATCCACATACCAATCAACTCGTTTCAACCTCACGATCATGTCTATGGTACTTAATTTCATTTAAATTAAACATATAACAAGAAATCACGATAAATCCTTAAGAACCCTAATTTCTGCATGAAGGCTAGGATTTTTTATACACGATTCAAACAAAGCAATTACTTGAGGGGAAACATTCCATGCATGATTATGAACATTTGGCAAAAGTATTGTGCGAGGAAATATGCATAGATTGAGAGATGACTAAGTTTAGGCTTACCTCTAGGTCGTGACAGCAAGAGCAAATTGATTTCTGAGTAGGAGGTGTTACAGATGAATTGTGATGATCTGAACAGCTTCCATACACCCTATGGAGTGTGTTTGAATGCTTGGACTTGACTGAGAATGGCTGGATCACTTCATGGCATCTCAACTGCACTTTGGTTAAAACGTTGAGCAATTGACTGGTGATTTTGATAAATCTGTGTTCCAGATGTTATGTGAGTGTTTAGATCACTTCTATATGATGTATGTGAGGTGTGTGAGTGATTGGTTTGATTGGAAAAGCTCTCAAACTCAAAACCCAATAGTGACTTGCCTTAGAAGGCAAAATTGGAGTGAAAGAAGAGATTTTGAAGAAAGCATCTGTTTGATGGCTTTGGTGTACTCAAACTGATCACAATTGAGCTATATTTATAGTAGAGAAAGTTTGTTTTGGGATTCACAGTGAATGGTGTCGCCCCCGAAAAGATTCGCATCCAACGGTACAAGCACGAAAGTGGCGCAAAAGAACACAGAGTCGCCAGCAAAGTGTATTTATCCCAAGAGAGGGAAAGGAAACACTGCATAAACCTGAAAGAAGGGAAAGGGCATGGTCTCGCGACCAAGAGAACGGGTACGGGAGTCGGTTACGCGAAGGGAAGGTGTTAGCACCCAACACGTCCATCGTACTTGATGGGATCCACACTTGTTGTCTGCATCAAAGGGTGTCTTCATCTGGAACTCCACTGCTACTGGACCGGAGAAGAAAATGAGAACGAAAAGAAACGAAGAAATAAATGTAGGGAAAATAAAAGAAGTGCTGGCATGGGCCCTACCCCACTGCCTACGTATCTCATCGGGAGCATGAGAATCAGAGCGACGTAGTTCGCCTCACTAGGGGTGGATTGTGTTTTTAGGGAACGACTTACGTTCTAGCTCAGGTGTTGCAGCTCGCTGAATCGAGACTTAGGCGTTACCATCTTGCGAGAGAACGAGAAGGAGCGCGTTCGTACGCTGAGAGTGAGTGAGATGAGAAAAGAATTCCCGAAGGAAAGACGTTGTTGTTTGTTGATGTTTTTTAGACAGAAGTGTTTTTTAGTTAGCTTGTAACTTGCATTGCACCAGAGTCTATCGTGCGGGAACGAGTGAATCGCATGGTCGCCCCCAAATGGAACGTATGCTAAACACTCTAGAAGAGGAGTGGGGGCCCCTCGTTCTTCATTTCCTACATTTAAGGCTCGGACGCAATACTCGTCAACTTTTATTACGTGTTTTGAAGAAGTTTTGAGATGAGAAGAGAGAAGACACAAAGGAAACTCTAAAGGGATACTAAGAGTCCTAATGTTATCATGCATGGAGATCCTAGGGTTAGTGAAGTTTAGGAGAGAAGCAACTACCTAATACCTAATGCTAATCCTACTCCAAGCTTAATCAGAAATTAAGTTGGACTAGGTAGCTCTAAGGGGGAAGGAATCCAAGACTTAATCAAGTCTTGAGATTCATGGGGTGAGAAAGAGTGAAAGAGAAGAAGAAGAAAGAGAAAAATAAGATGAGAAGCAATATGGGGTAGCGAGTACATCATAATCATCATGTCCAACTCAAGTCAATCAATATGTTTCAAAGATCAAACAAACACCTCTCAAACACACAAGTGAAAGCACACAAGAAAGGATGCAAGTAAACTTGAATTAAGATTCACAAATTCACACACTAAGGCCTCATACAAAGATGACATGAACAATATAAGATGAAAGTGAAACCAAGTCAAAATTCAATTCATATCATGATCATCTAATCCAAACATGCAAGAATGCTTCACATTATGATGCATTATGAGCCAAAGAAACCACAAAACCAATGATGATGATATGCATCATACAAATCAAACCATGATGATCAAGTGAGATGAAAACCAAGCAATGAACTCAAGGGGAAGTAGCATATGTGTCAACATCATACCAAAATCAAACTCAAGTCATGCAAGATGAAACCTTAAGCAACACATTCAAAACATGCATCAAAGTTACTCAAAACATCCACTTATCATTCATGCCAACAAACAAAGAAACATGTGAAGCAAAGAGTGAGAACATGTCACATAAAGCACCTTAAACCAAGAGGGTCAGAACCTATAGCATGTCATACAAGTCAAACAAAAGGCCTCATGCATTGGTTGTTTCATACAAAGGAGCTTTACACAAGATTAGGTCAAACATACCACAAAATTCAAGTCAAAACAACACCAACTTAGAAAATCAAGATCAAATTGGAAAATGAATCAATGAAGATGATTCCAAAGCCATAAACAAGCTCAAACAGAATAGGATCACACCATATAATCACTTAAAGCATCAATCAATCACAAGTAAACAAATGCACTCAAACTAGGTCAAGTGTCCAAGCATGCTCCAATCAAATTCAAATCACAAGTAAAAGTCAACCAAAAATAGCAAAGTGAATCAATAAATTCCCAAAAAATAATAAAAGACAAATTTAAACATCCAATTAACAAGTGTCAAAATATTGGAACAAAAATAGTTAAAGAACTTGCTCAAAAGCGATCCACAAGGCAAGGTATGCACATAACCGAACAAAGATCGAGGGGCATAAAAAATCACATGAAAAACAATCAAAGGTGATCACCAAGGAAGCAACATGACATTAAAACATTTCTCATTTAAGTGTCAAGACATGGAAAAAAAATCAGCTCAATAAGGCATGGCAAAGTCATCAAACATAAGCATTAATCACAATGGTAAACATGGAAGACACTTTGGAAAAGACAATCAGAATTAATTATTAAAACAAATGAAAAATGAAAATAAAATTCATAGAAAATTAAATAAGACACTAAAATACGTTCATGAATTTTTTTGGAATTTTTTAATAAAAGTAAGTATTTTAAATAAATGAAAAAATGAAACGAAAATAAAAAGAAAAAAATAAAATAATGGTTAAAACGAAAGGGGTGCATTAGTAAGGGAAAAGGAAGGCTATGGATTGGGCCGGTACAGTGGGGGGTGCGAAAATGAAGGTGGCGCAAGGCCCAGCAGGAAAAGAGAACCATGTAATCAGATTGTTAAGCCAAAAAAAAGAAAATAAAAATAAAATGTGACAATGTGTATGTAACAATTCATCAATTGGTCATGCTTTTTTTTAAAACACTAAAGACAAAACTAATAAATAAAATAAAGAAAACTAACTATCAGCCAAATCATCATCTTCATGCATAGCAATGTTACGTGAATAGTGACAATGCAAGGAAATGCAGGGCTCCGCCGGCCACCGCCGGCGGCGGCTGGTCCGGCCCCAAACAGAAAAACAAAGACACCCCCCTCCTCAGTTTTTCGCGTAGATTCCGAAAATCAACTTAGTTTTCAAGTTTAAAGCCTCTAACACCATAAAAAATCAGTTTAAAGTAACTAAGCACATGATACCACATCACCAAATCAAGACAACCAATACACAAACTTGTAGTACACTTCATGGAGGTTTCAAATATGCAATTAGATTACAAAAATACTCAATAAAAATCATAGAAACCAAGCATTAAAGTAAGCACACAAAAATGAAATTTCAAGTATCACACACAAACAAGCTCTAAACCAATGCCTACATAGTGTAGGACTTCAGATGCAAATGAATGATCCTAAACATGGTCTAAAATGGAAGAAACGAGTTCATGAAAAATACCTAACGGAGTGGCTCCGTTGGCTCTTGAAAGCTTGCAAAAATGGAAGAAAGAAGCTCCCACACTCTTTAAGGCACCACACAATGAAGATGCAACCCAGAAACGGCTAGAAAATGTGAAGTAAATCCAAATCCGAAAATGGAAGTTTGAGAGAGAATGAGAATTTTTTGATCTGAACCTACCCACTGCAGCCTTGTCCTCATGTTTTAGGGTTTGATGAGTTTATATATGGTGGGTTGGGATTAGTTTTGGGCCTGAAAATGGGATGGAGAGTTTGTTTGGAATTTTTGCCAAAAAAGAAACTTGGAGAGTGAGGTACGTGTAGTATTTTTTTTGAGTGACTATGGAGTGATCTTGAGTGGAAATGGAACATGAAATGAGGGGTGGTGTACATAGCACGTGATGGTAGAGAATGAGGTAGAGTTTCCATGACTTTTATCCTTTTCTTTTTATGGCAAAAAGTGGGAAATGAGTGCATGAAGAGGTGGTACATGTGTGGTCATTTTTTGCAATGTTTTAATGAGGAAAGAGTGAGTGATACGCATGAAATAAGGTTGGCAGGGCTGCTGCATGATCATGCCAAGGTTTTTCCAAAATACACATCAAAATTTCATGTTTGAAACAAGTTAAAATGTCTAACTTTGAATGATCATATCTTGGTGGAAACAAAACCATTTAATGCATTCTTTGGATCACAAGAAAATAGGGATCAAAATGAACAAGTTTGGTGTCCAACATACTTCAATTTGACACTTGAATCAACGGGAAAAATCAAGTTGAAAACATGTGTACAAAGTTGTCCCAAATAACTTAGAAAAATTCAAAGTCTTTAGTGAAACCATAAGTTGAAAATGTCACACTTTGAACATTCATAACTCCATGAAAAATAACCCAAATGGTATGGTTCTTGTGTTCAAATTGAAGGGAAAGTTTCATACTACAACTTTCATGTGGAAGAGGTTTTCAAATAAGGCCTTGATCATGGTGAAAAATGGCTTAGAAAGTGATTAAAAACTTACTAAAAATAGTAAGTTTCTAAAAATAACTAATTTGCCAAATTTAGTAACTTTCCACAATTCTTGATTTTTCATCAACCCTTGAACATTTCTTGACCAAATCTCATACATGAACCATATTTGACTTGAAAATCATGATGTTGGCCTTAAAAGGTCAGGAGTTGACTTTTCCAATGCACAATTGACTTTTATTCCCAATTCTCCTGATTTTGAAACTTCTGATCAGTTAAAAAACCTTCTGAACCCATTGATGGATGGTTCTCTATTCCTAGACACTTGGGGACATGAGGAATGCCGTGGAATCAAATCTTGCCCAAAAAATCAGAAATAAACTGATTTTATGGCAAACCTTAGTTTTGGTGCCCTCAGTTTAGGAGGAATCATCACATCCTCCAAATCCACATTCCTCTGAGTATGATGTGTGTCATGTCCACCAATGATGATATGTGCCACTTGGAGATGATAAACAATCAAAGAGCTTGCTCATTTAAGGGTTAGATCTCCGAATCTCCAAAACCCTAATTTAGGAAATCAGGTTAGGAGAGTGTGATTCTTTTGAATTCCCCTGCCAATCTTTATCTTGTGATGAGATGATGGACCAAATAAAACACCTTGAGGCTCAAGGCTCATTTGTGGTTCAAGAATTGATAGCATTAAGAATTTTCTCTCCTCTTAGCCCCTTGGACAATACACATGAACTGTTGCTTGAAGCCCTGAAAACCTCTTCTTCCCTTGAGCTAAACCAAGTACCTTGATCCCATGCTAAGAGCCAATGATATGCAAAGACGATGATGCAAGAATGAAAAGAAACATAAGCCAGTTAGTATAAAAAACAAAAGGGCAAATTTTGAGGTGCTACAGCTGCCCCTATTCAAACTTCTTTGTTCCGAGGGTACGGAAGCAACGGCTTTCGGACAATCGGGATACAGGGAGATTGAATACCAAAAGAACCTGGAAATTTGCAACCTGTGGGGATGATGAAAAAGAGTGGTTTACGAGGACGGCCGCAGGCGAACTCGAAAAGAGTAGACCAACCAAAGGCGGACTACACTGGGGGATATAAAGGTAATACGAGGCCATGACGAAGGTGGGCTCGAAAAAAGAAAGGCCAGGCCGAGGGTGGACTTTCAAAGAAAGACTATGCCGAAGGTAGACTTTCAAATAAAGGATACGAGGCCATGCCGAAGGTGGGCTCGAAAAAGAAAGAATACGAGGCCATGCCGAAGATGGGCTAAAAAAAAAGAAAAAAAAAAAGAAAAACCAAGCCGAAGGTGGGCTTTCAAAGAAAGACTATGCCGAAGGTAGACTTTCAAATGAAGGATAATACGAGGCCAAGCCGAAGGTGGACTCGAAAATAGAAAGACCAAGTCGAAGGTGGGCTTTCAAAGAAAGACTAAGCCGAAGGTGAGTTTTCAAAGAAAGACTATGCCGAAGGTAGACTTTCAAATGAAGGATATGAGACCATGCCGAAGGTGGGCTCAAAAAAGAAAGACCAAGTCGAAGGTGGGCTTTCAAAGAAAGACTATGCCGAAGGTAGACTTTCAAATGAAGGATATGAGACCATGCCGAAGGTGGGCTCAAAAAAGAAAGACCAAGCCGAAGGTGGGCTTTCAAAGAAAGACTATGCCGAAGATAGACTTTCAAATGTAGGATAATACGAGGCCAAGCCGAAGGTGGACTCGAAAAAGAAAGACCAGTCGAAGGTGGGCTTTCAAAGAAAGACTATGCCGAAGGTAGACTTTCAAATGAAGGATAATACGAGGCCAAGCCGAAGGTGGACTCGAAAAAGAAAGACTAAGCCGAAGGTGGACTTTCAAAGAAAGACTATGCCGAAGGTAGACTTTCAAATGAGGGATAATACGAGGCCAAGCCGAAGGTGGACTCGAAAAAGAAAGACCAAGCCGAAGGTGGGCTTTCAAAGAAAGACTATACCGAAGGTAGACTTTCAAATGAGGGATAATACGAGGCCAAGCCGAAGGTGGACTCGAAAAAGAAAGACCAAGCCGAAGGTGGGCTTTCAAAGAAAGACTATGCCGAAGGTAGACTTTCAAATGAGGGATAATACGAGGCCAAGCCGAAGTTGGACTCGAAAAAGAAAGACCAAGCCGAAGGTGGGCTTTTAAAAAAAGACTATGCCGAAGGTAGACTTTCAAATGAAGGATAATACGAGGCCAAGCCGAAGGTGGACTCGAAAAAGAAAGACCAAGTCGAAGGTGGGCTTTCAAAGAAAGACTATGCCGAAGGTAGACTTTCAAACAAAGGATACGAGACCATGCCGATGGTGGGCTCAAAAAAGAAAGACCAAGCCGGAGGTGGACTCTCAAACAAAGGATACGAGGCCATGCCGAAGGTGGGCTCGAAAAAGAAAGAATATGAGACCATGCCGAAGGTGGGCTCAAAAAAGAAAGACTAAGCCGAAGGTAGACTTTCCTGGGGATATCAAGATAACAGCGAGTGCGAGGACGGCCGAAGGCGAACTCGAAAAGGTAGAAAAACCTAGCCGAAGGTGGACTTTCAAACAATGATATATAGAATCGACAGATCTACAAAGATGACTTCGCTGGGGACCAGAGAAATCTAAACAGACAACTCTGCGGGGAAGTATAAGAAAGATCAACAAGAAGGACGAATCCACTGGTTGCGGTGTAATGTTAAACAACATCTCCCGAATCATGTTACTTTCTGCTGGGGAAAGAAATCGGCAAAGGCTAACAAACCCGGCTTATGCTTCGAATGCATATGTTTGAATTTTGCCGTAATGCTCCACACGAAGTGGAAATGCTACGCATTTGGGAGGATGCCATGCAAAGAAAATGCTTATGCAATGCAAAAGAGGCATTCCAGCAAAATAAATGCTGAAGACCAAGGCAGCTCCACTGGGGATGACAAACTAAATTGCCACTGAAACCAAGGAAATCCTGTTGAGGAAAACTTCGCCCTGCTGGGGAAGATCACAATCACCAATTCTGCTGGAGATAGACGAAACTCCGAGAGAAAAACCCTCTCTGTTGGGGATGGATACTGAGAGTAGAGATTCCTTCGCTGGGGATCACTAAATTCTTCAGAACCTGAATTCAAAAGAAAATGATGGGGATACCAACCGCCAACAAACTCTGCTTGGGGATAACCTGTTGAGGAGAGATGAGCCAAACTAACACTCCGGCTGGGTGCAAACCTCTTATATCCTGCTGAGGAGGACGATCCTCAATGACTCCGTTTGGGGAATTACTTCTTCATACTCTGTTGAGGAAAACAATCCTCGATACTAAAGCTACGAGTCAATAATACTGAACCTGCTTGGCGATGTTACTGGACTCAACCACCTAGTGAGAGACATCTACAGCTTCACCCTGCTGGGGAACATCATCCACTATTAGCTAGCTTGCTTAATGATCGACGACGTCAACTCTGCTAGGGGATACCATCGAGCCTACTCATCTGCTGGAGATAAGACCACACCATTGCTGATGAGAAAAAACACTTCCTGACTAGCTGAGGAAAATGAGTGTTCAGACTCTGTGGGGAAATAACATCTTTATCCAAAGAAGGTATCCCGTCAGTCTCTTGCTGGGGATGCTGAAACATCAAATCCTGTCTGCCTACTAAAGGAGTAATCAAACACAACTTTAGCTGGGGAAATGATCCTCTGCACTCTGATGAGGAAGAGTAATAAACTGCTGAGGACGATCAGACTTCAAAGTTGGGGAGAGCTCTATTGGGGAAGCCCACCTGTCATCCTGCAAAACCAACAGAATGGTCTACATGCAAAAATGATTACTTTGGTTATCATCATAGTGACTGTCGCCTAAGCAATTACTAATGTTTTCCAACTTGTTTCACAGAGCTCAACATTTTAGCATGTAATGTTTTTATAAAAAATATCGGACATTTTCACAAACAAAACAGGTAAAACAGAAAACAAAAGCTCTTTGACTGAAATGCAGACTTTATTGAATGAATTGGCCTGTAAATAGGCATTTACATCTGGAAGCAATTCCTGAAAAGAGGTAATTGCACAAAAAGTAAAAGAAAATACACATGTCGGCAATGTGGGGAACAAACATCCACCATGACTCGACTCAGCTATGACCCATATGACTCGCTTATCCGCAGATACTTTGGCCTTCGAAGAGACTGACTGGACTGATTCCTTTCCTTCAGACTTTCCAAGTGTGAACAGCAATCACAGATCGAACGCGGATCGTAGTCTTTGCTTTTAAATCCCTAACTTTTGCCTGGATCGCCCTTTTCGGGTTTTCAATCCACCGGGATACCCATTTTTGCCAAGGTTGCCTTTCAGGTTTTCAACCTTGCGGGTTTATTCTTTTTCTTTTTATCCCTAATTTTTGCCCGAACCTTTTCTTTTTATGGTTCGCCAGGATGCCCCATTTTTGCCTGAACCTTCCTTTTATGTTCAGCGGGTCTTTTTTATGCAAAGTATTTTTTTACTACATCCGCGTTCACAGGGGGCGTAAAATCTTCGCCATCCATAGTTGAGAGTAATAAGGCTCCACCAGAGAAAACCTGTCTTATTACATATGGCCCTTCGTAATTCGGAGTCCACTTGCCCATGTGATCTGTTTAAGGAGGAGTGATCCTTTTCAGAACTAATTCACCAGCTTGAAAACACCGAGGACGCACCTTCTGATCAAAGGCTTTCTTCATCCTGCTCTGATACAACTGAACATGCGCAATGGCTTTCAATCTCTTCTCTTCAATGAGGTTCAGTTCATTCAGCCGGGAACGCACCCACTCAGCTTCATCAAGCTTCACATCTGTCAGAATTCTCAAAGAAGGAATCTCAGCTTCTAATGGCAAGACTGCTTCCATGCCATACACCAGTGAGAAAGGAGTTGCCCCAGTCGAGGTGCGTACCGAAGTACGATATCCATGCAAAGCGTAAGGCAACATCTCATGCCAGTCTTTGTATGTCACTACCATCTTCTGCACAATCTTCTTTATGTTCTTATTAGCCGCTTCAACAGCCTCATTCATCTTCGAACGATAGGGAGAAGAATTGTGATGTTCGATTTTAAAGCTCTGGCATAGCTCCTTCATCATCTTGTTATTCAGATTTGAACCATTATCAGTAATGATTCTCTCCGGGACTCCATACCGGCAGATGATGTCCTTCTTAATAAACCGGGCTACCACTTGTCTGGTGACGTTGGCATATGAGGCTGCTTCCACCCACTTCGTGAAATAATCAATAGCCACCAGAATGAAACGGTGTCCATTCGAAGCAGTCGGCTCGATCTTTCCAATCATGTCGATGCCCCACATAGCAAAAGGCCAAGGTGACGACAAAACATTCAGAGGAGTAGGCGGCACGTGCACCTTATCAGCATAAATCTGGCATTTATGACATTTTCGGGCGTATTTGAAACAATCAGACTCCATAGTCATCCAGTAATACCCCGCTCTCAGCAATTTTCTTGCCATAGCATGCCCATTGGCATGAGTACCGAAGGAACCTTCGTGAACCTCTTCCATTAACAGGCCTGCCTCGTGTTCATCAACACAACGTAGCAAGACCATGTCAAAGTTTCTCTTGTACAACACATTATCCTTGTTCAAAAAGAAGTTTCCTGATAACCTCCTCAATGTCTTCTTATCCTTGGAAGATGCCCCAGCTGGGTATTCCTGACTCTTCAAGAAAACTTTAATGTCATGATACCAAGGTTTGCCATCTGACACCCCTTCAACTGCAAATACAAAAGCAGGTCTATCCAAGCGCATGATTCTGATTGAAGGAGCTTCATTCCAAAGATTCACTTTATACATTGATGACAATGTTGCCAACGCATCAGCCATCTGATTCTCTATCCGGGGAATGTGATGGAAGTCTACTCTGTCAAAGAAAGGTAACAATCTTCTGGCATAATTGTTATATGGAACGAGATTTACTTGACGAGTCTCCCATTCACCTGTGATCTGATTCACCACCAACGCAGAATCACCATAAACATCGAGGTTCTTGATTCTCAAATCAATTGCTTCCTCTAACCCCATGATGCATGCTTCATACTCCGCCTCATTGTTGGTGCATATGAACGCTAATCGGGTAGTAAAGGGTATATGAGAACCCTGTGGAGTCGTAATGATTGCCCCGATTCCATTGCCATATGAATTAACAGCTCCATCAAAAACCATCTTCCACTGAGATCCAATCTCAGGTCCTTCATCAGGCAAAGGTTCCTCACAATCCTTCATCTTCAGATACATGATATGCTCATCTGGAAACTCAAACTTCATCGGTTGATAATCATCAATTGGCTGTTCAGCAAGATATTCTGACAAAACACTTCCCTTAATGGCTTTCTGGGAAACATACTGAATATCGTACTCCGTCAGAACCATCTGCCAACGGGCTATTCTACCAGAAAGTGCTTGCTTCTCAAACACATACTTGATTGGATCCATCTTCGAAATCAAAAGGGTTGTATGGTTTAACATATACTGCCTCAAACGCTTAGCGGCCCACGTGAGTACACAACATGTTTTCTCCAGCATCGAGTATCTTGACTCGCAATCAGTAAACTTCTTACTCAGGTAATAGATGGCGTGCTCTTTTTTACCTGACTCGTCTTGTTGACCGAGCACACAACCCATTGAATTCTCAAGAACCGTGAGATACATAATCAAAGGCCTTCCTGGCACTGGCGGCATAAGGACCGGAGGTTCCTGCAAGTATTCTTTAATCTTTTCAAATGCCTTTTGACAATTTTCATTCCACCTGACCGCTTGATCTTTTCTTAGCAACTTGAAGATTGGTTCACACGTGGCTGTGAGGTGCGAGATGAACCTAGCAATGTAGTTCAATCTCCCCAAGAAACCACGAACCTCTTTTTCTATTTTCGGCACAGGCATTTCTTGTATGGCTTTTACCTTTGCAGGATCAACCTCAATACCTTTTTCACTAATAATAAACCCCATCAATTTTCCTGATCTCACCCCGAAGGTGCACTTGTTCGGATTCAACCTCAGTCTGAATTTCCTTAACCTTTCAAATAACTTCTGAAGATTCACCAGATGTTCTTCTTCTGTCTGTGACTTCGCAATCATGTCATCAACATAGACTTCAATCTCTTTGTGAATCATATCATGAAAGAGAGTCACCATCGCCCGCTGGTAAGTTGCCCCTGCATTTTTCAATCCAAAGGGCATCACTTTGTAGCAGAAAGTTCCCCACGGTGTTATGAATGTTGTCTTCTCCATGTCCTCTGGGGCCATTTTGATTTGGTTATACCCAGAGAAACCATCCATAAAGGAAAACACAGAATACTGAGCAGTATTGTCAACTAACACGTCAATGTGAGGGAGCGGGAAATCATCCTTTGGGCTGGCTCTATTCAAATCCCTGTAATCAACATACATCCTGACCTTTCCATCCTTCTTAGGTACAGGCAGGATGTTAGCAACCCATGGAGGATAATTTGTTACGGCAAGAAAACCGGCGTCTAGCTATTTTTGAACCTCTTCCTTGATCTTGACAGACATCTCCGGTTTAGTTCTTCTCAACTTTTGCTTGACCGAAGCACAACCTTCTTTGAGTGGTAGCCGGTGTACGACGATATCAGTATCGAGCCCAGGCATGTCTTGGTAAGACCAGGCGAAGATGTCAACATACTCTCGGAGCATTTCAATCAATCTTCCCTTGACACTGTCTTCCAATGCAGCCCCTACTCTTACTTCCTTTCTGGCGTCCTCGGTTCCCAGATTCACAATCTCAATTTCCTCCTAATGAGGTAGGATGACTCTCTCCTCTTGCTTCAACAATCTGGCCAACTCTTAGGGCAGTTCACAATCTTCGTCAGCCTCTTCTTCAGCCTGATAGATTGGATTGTCAAAGTCATACCAAGCTATAGCTGAGTCATGATCGGTGTCATCTGAACAAAAAGACCTGCAATGATTTATGAGGTATGTTTTATTATGATGCAACAAAAGAAACACATTGCCATTTTGATGTGGGTTTTTAATGCATAAAAATAAAAACAGAAAGACAGAGATCAAAATATTTGAGTGTGAAGAGTCCTTTATTGATGATAAGGCAAAACATGCAATAGTTAAAAGCCCTACAAACAGAATCACTACGTCTTGAGCAGAACGTAGGATTAACAAAATAGGAAAACAAAGCAATTACTTGAAGCCTGTCACTTGAATGACTTTCTCAGAAGACCAGTTGCACAGACTTTCCCCTGGGACGCAAGGACGGATCCAGCTATCCATGTCACAATCACTGTCTCCTTCTTCTTCAATAGCATTAACTCTGTCGAAGAAAACTCCAGCACTAGTGAAACGGACTGGGCCATAGAATTTTGGGGGATCCTCATCTCTTTTGGATGGCTTATATCCCAATCCATAAGTATCCTTCTTTTTCTGGACTTCAACCACCTGGCCCTATCTCTGTGAGCTACCAGCTTCAACCACAGCTTTGGCGTCTCTCAACGAAGACATGGAACCCTCAGGTTGATTTGCCACTACGGGCTGTATTATAGCTTCAGACTGAACAACTTCTTTAGAAACTTTCACCTTCTCAAACCCCTGGCACAACGTCTCATGGATTTCACCATCCACTTCCACGTATTTGAAGGTTGACAGCTGACTGATCATTATGTCTTCTTCTCCGCACACTGTCACTATGTGACCATCAACCATATACTTCAGCTTTTGATGCAAAGTGGAAGTTACAGCACCTGCCCCATGGATCCAAGGGCGACCCAATAAACAGTTATACGCTGGCTGAATATCCATAATGTAAAACGTTGCATTAAAGATTTCCGGTCCAACCTTGATTAGAAGCACAATCTCGCCAAAAATAAATCTCTTCGAGCCATCAAAAGCTCGCACCACCAAGTCACTTGGTGTACAAATCAAACCACGAGTATCTAACTTCATCAAAGCTTTCTTCGGCAGTACATTCAAAGATGACCCGGTGTCAACTAACACATGTGACATCAGCGAGCCACGACATTCAATCAAAATATGCAGGGCGTTGTTATGATTCCTGCCAGTAGAAGTCAAGTCAAGATCTGTAAAACCCAGGCCATTACCCGCATTCACGTGAGCCACAACCCCCTCTAACTGATTGACAGATATTTCCTGCGGTACATAAGCCATGTTCAAAACCTTCAGCAATGCATTTCTGTGTGCCTCAGAGCACAATAGTAAAGATAGGATGGAAATTTTCGATGGAGTTTGGTGAAGTTGATCAACAATTTTGTAATCGCTTTTCCTGATCAATCTCATGAACTCCTCTGCATCTTCTGAGAAGGTATCCCCACCTGGCTTTGTCATTGAAGTATTTGCTTCCTGCCTCTGTACAGATTCATCCATTATCTGTTTACCTCTGTCTTGTTTTGAACTGCCAACTTGATCTTCAGACGGAATAAAGACTCTACCACTCCTAGTTATAGCATCAGTCTCAACTTTAACCCCTGAACTAGAACCCACTGGTGAAGTATTCATTAACTCTTGCTTTTGTCCATTGACAAACACCTCTGCACCGTAATTCCACGGAATGGCCTTAGAACTCTCATACGGAATGAGTCCAGCCCTTGTGATAATGACTGGAGGTGGTCTTGCTGGACCAGAAATAGTAATTGTTTTGAATGGAATAGTGATAGTGGCAACCTTCTCACTAACAACCCCTTCTTGCTGATTACCTCTGTCAAACTGTAACCAGCCCTCATCAATCATACTTTGAATACCCATCTTCAATGAGTCACAACCATTAACCTTTGTCAAACAATCTGTGCAGTTCTCATCACAACCTGGATAAACACCACCTTTCAACAACCTGTTCTTGACCACAGCCAACGGAGTCTTCAGCTCTTCAACATCCATGATCAAATTCAAAGCTTCGCCTTCCTCGATTATCACATTCACCTTCGGCCCATTATGATTAGGCATCGGGTTTTGTACAACATTGAGCCCATCATTGGCAAAGTTGATAGCCTTGGAATCCACAAGATCTTGAACTGTGTGCTTAAAAGCTTTACAGTCCTCAATGTAGTGTCCGGGTGCCCCAGAATGAAAGTCACAGTGGGCGTTAGGGTTATAACCCGGAGGTGGATTACTGGTGGGAGGAGCTAGAGTTCTCTTCTATACCAGTTGTAACTGTAGCAAATGTTGAAACAACTGAGGATAAGGTAGAGGTGGGGTATCAAAATGCCTGTTCTGCCTAGGCCTTGGCTGATACTGACGCGGAGCCTGACCCTGATTAGCGTTGTTCCTCTGTTGTTGTGGTGGAGGTAACGTTGCTGGGATGGTTACCGATGCTACTTGTTGATTACTGCCCTGACGCTGTTTCCCTTTTCCCCTGTGGGATGATACAGCGTTGGTCTCTCCTTTCTTCTTATAATTATCAAACGACTTCTTTCCATGTCCAGAGGACGATCCATCACCACTAGAAACCTTTCCAGCCTTAATTCTGACCTCTATCTTCTGTCCAATAGCAATCACATCTGCAAACTTGCCTAGAGAACAAGGCAAAAGCTTCTCGTAGTAGTGCTTAGGCAGTGTGTCCATGAACATATCCAGCATCTCTTTCTCTAGCATTGGTGGCTGCACCCTAGCCGCCAATTCACGCCATCTTTGCGCGTATTCTTTGAAACTCTCATCATTCTTCTGGGACATGCTCAACAGCTGAGTTCTGTTGGGAGCCATGTCTGTGTTGTACTGATAATGCTTGATGAAAGCTGCAGCTAGCTCTCTCCAGGTACGAACATCTCTACTTTCTAGCCCCATGTACCATTCCAAAGACGCGCGAGACAGGCTGTCTTGGAAAAAGTGCATCATTAACTTTTCATCCTTGGCGTGAGCAGCCATCTTCCTGGTATAAGCCTTGACATGAGTTCTAGGGCAGGTAGAACCATTGTACTTTTCTAGTGTGGGAATCTGAATCTTATGTGGAATAACAATATCAGGGACCAACCCTAGGTCGTCCAAATCTATTCCCAAATCATCCTGTTTCACCACTCCCTTCAATTGAGCTTCAATTAAATGGATTCTTTCATCACTGACCACAGGAAGGGCAGTATCTAAACTTCTGACTGAAAAGACATCGTCCTGTTGATCATCAAAATGATGGCCATGGATAGCTCGAACAGTACTTCCCTCTCCAATCACTGTAGGAATACCACCCTGTCCACCAGCACCAACTCCGCCCGGAGGAATATTACGGGTAAGAAGACCACCGTGTAAGATACCATTTTCGTCGACCTGCGCCACCAATGGCTGAACCAGAGTTCTGAATTCATTCTGACTTTGCACCACACCCTGCATCATTTCCATGAACTGATCGATGCGAGCTTGCATAGCGGCCATATCTGCCTGAACTTTGTCCATCACTCTGTTTTGATTGAGCCTGGTAGAATAACGATGAGTTGGTTGATCAATCCTGACTGAGAAAAAAGAGAGAGCATAAGAAAACCAGAGAAACCAAGATAACCTGCAATGCAAAAATGATTATGATTATGCAAATGCAAATGCAACATGTTTGTATATTCGCAGGGCGATCCACCCCTTGATTCTAGTTTAAAGATAAGATAGGATGAAACTGCTGCTCATATAAATCAGAGTGAATCACTGTCAGAAATTACAACCCAAGGTACCAAAAAATAGCCTGAAACAAAAATAAGCAGAGGTCCCAGCCAACAATTCTGGTGGTGACCCAAAATACAAAGAAAGAACAAAGTACAAACTACTGAGTAGAGTTCCCTTCAAGGATCTTGCACCGTATGAGGGCCACTGCCTGAGCTAGAGCACTCCCACTTAGACCTCTTCACTCCTGCTTGTATTTTCAGCTCTTCCATGGTTGCTATGGCTTCTTTGAGCCGTTCCTCGACTGCGTGTCTTCGGAACGTCCCTGACAAGATCTCCTTGTCCTTCTTCCTGAGCTTCAACTTCAGACTCTCAATCTGCTCCAAATGCTTATCTTCTTTCTGCTTGTTGGCCGTGATTGCAGTATCTCGGTAAGCATCGAACCTATGAATCTTCGCCCAAGCCTTGGCTAAGTCATCCTTCTTGGATTTGAGAGTCTTGCAAACGCCTTTTAGAGCTTGTCCTACCCTTTTCCTAGCTGCTATCTCTTCAACCAGCTCCTTTTCTTTCTCAGCGAGACGTTCTGTCTTCAGCTTGGCAATATGAACAGCCTCACCTCGCTCATGTTTCAACTGGTAGATTTCCTTTTGCAACTCACGGTTCTCCTCTCGGAATTTCTCCTTTTTAGCCCATAATTGGTTATACTTCTCCATCTCAATCATGGTTAGAGGTTCAATCAGCAAAGGGTAAGAGGGAGGTTCCCTGCAGAATGGCAAAAGTACACTTTCTACTCTGCTCTGAACCCAGTCTTCATACGCAGGAAAAGCTTTGTTGTTACACTTTCCAAAAGAAGTCTTTCCTTTCTTAAGGCGATCTCTCCAAGCGTTTGCAGCTTCTTTCAACACCTCCAGATTGGCTTCCTCACCCAAAAATAGAGACTCTTGCACATCTTGGCCTTTTGGCGGCTCTTTTAAAGCATACCCAAATTGCCTAATAGCAAGAATGGGGTTGTAGTTAATTCCCCCCTTCCTTCCTATTAAGGGTACGTTTGGGTAACCTCCACAACTAACCAGGATCTCTCGGCCCAACAAATCACGATTGATCCAAACCAAGTTGTCAGCCCTTAACCCCATTAATCTCTTTGCCCAATCTAAAGTTCCTTTAGTGTCTTCGAATGCCCCAGATTTGGGAAGACGATCAGCAAACCACTTATAGAAAATTGAAGCACAACAATAAAGAGGTCCACCTCTCCTTTTCTCATTCTTATAGTGCATCGAATAATACAGATCCCCAAGCAAGGTAGGTACCGAATTCTTCGTGGTGAATATCCGGACAGCATGTGCATCTACAAAATCCTTCACATTAGGGAATAACGCTGTTCCATAAACACACATAGCCAGAATTGCATTGAACACTGACCAACACTTAGCCTTAGCACAAGTAGCAGCCTGTTCGATCAAAAACTTCGTGTGAAAACCTTGATAACCCCCTTTACTAGCAATATTTTTCTTCAACAGTGACTGATCCAAACGTAAAGTAGCAGCAACCCTTTCCAAATCAGGAAACTCCTTAGAAGGATAGAAGGGAGCTCCCTCTTTGACCGAAACATCCAAAATAAGAGCAAATTCTTCCAACATTGGAGCCAAAAGATAATCAGCAAACAGAAAACACCGGAGTTGAGGGTCATAGAACTGTGCCAGAGTGTGCAGGGCCCTGAACTCATAGTTGGTAACATTCCGGGGGAAACTTAGAATCCTCCCATATTCTCCTCTGAAATCTGCCAATACCTCAGGTTTTGCCATAGCCGAGATCTTGTGCACAACATCTAGATGAAGCTCTGGGAACTTGTACGGGATGATGTTTTTTCTTTCTTCAGCGCTAATACTCATCATGGACAGTCTTCAGACAACCGGAATCAAAGTTAGGATGCAACCCTATAAATGAACAAACATGTCAGAATGCAAAAAGATGATGCAAAATGCAGGCATGGGATCAAGGTGTCCAAAATGCTCAAACTGCTGCTGTTCTGCTGACTGAATAAGACCCAGAATACCAGAAACCCAAAAATCCAGAATAACAGCCCAATCAAACTGCCAGAAATCCATGATAATAATAGTATACTGATGACAAACCCAGAAACCAGGTAGGTTGAAGGTCTCGGTTACCTGCAAACTTGCAAACACCCATCCCCTATCGCATGTGGGTTCTAGAAAGGCGAGGATCCTCAATATCCCGGGCTCTCAGGTCAAAAAATGATGATACGTTCACCATTTCTGGTTTGGCATCATCACCAATCGAGGAGGCCTCAACTGATTCCCCTCAAAAGAAAACATCCTATGGCAAGTCTTTAGCTTCGGCACTGAGGTCGAGAAGCAATAGTACATTCATCCCTCGGGGTACAGTACTATCGCCAATCGAGGAGTGCTTCCACTGATTCCTTTCCAAAAGGAAACCCTAAAGAAAGTTCCCAGTATTGGGTCCTCGGATCGATAAGCGTAATGGATTTGCCACAGAGCGTGGTCTGCCATTATCACGTCTCGGGAGGAGTGCCGTTACTGAGTTCTCGGGAAATGGTCGCCAGAGTCGACAGCTTTCCAGGTTATATTCCATCGTCTGCCCCAAATGGACAGGACAGAATATTACCAAGAAAACCTCGTCTGGATGTGGCGTTTTCATGTATACTTCGTCTGGCCAAATGCCAAACAAGTCACACTACTTTCCACGCTAATCATAGGTGTATGCTCAAGCCTTGGTATTGGGCTTTTCTCTCATGAATCCAACCCACCCTGCAAACAGAAAATCCAGCAGCAGAACAGCATAGCAATATCCAGTATGACAGCAATAATATGAAATGCAATGCAATAAAAGCTGTAAAAACAGTAAAGCAGTAAAGTAAAAATACAGTAAATAGCAATACAATAATATACAACAAAGCAAAGCACCATAAAAACAAACACCCAGAAAAAAAACAGACAAGCGCTAGGATTGACTCGCTAAAGGGGATGGACCAGCAAGAGGTCAACCAAAGTCCCCAGCAGAGTCGCCAGCTGTCGCCCCCGAAAAGATTCGCATCCAACGGTACAAGCGCGAGAGTGGCGCAAAAGAACACAGAGTCGCCAACAAAGTGTATTTATCCCAAGAGAGGGAAAGGAAACACTGCATAAACCTGAAAGAAGGGAAAGGGCATGGTCTCGCGACCAAGAGAACGGGTACAGGAGTCGGTTACGCGAAGGGAAGGTGTTAGCACCCAACACGTCCATCGTACTCAATGGGATCCACGCTTGTTGTCTGCATCAAAGGGTGTCGTCATCTGGAACTCCACTGCTACTGGACCGGAGAAGAAAATGAGAACGAAAAGAAACGAAGAAACAAATGTAGGGAAAATAAAAGAAGTGCTCGCATGGGCCCTACCCCACTGCCTACGTATCTCATCGGGAGCATGAGAATCAGAGCGACGTAGTTCGCCTCACTAGGGGTGGATTGTGTTTTTAGGGAACGCCTTACGTTCTAGCTCAGGTGTTGCAGCTCGCTGAATCGAGACTTAGGCGTTACCGTCTTGCGAGAGAACGAGAAGGAGCGCGTTCGTACGCTGAGAGTGAGTGAGATGAGAAAAGAATTCCCGAAGGAAAGACGTTGTTGTTTGTTGAAGTTTTTTATACATAAGTGTTTTTTAGTTAGCTTGTAACTTGCATTGCACCAGAGTCTATCGTGCGGGAACGAGTGAATCGCATGGTCGCCCCCAAATGGAACGTATGCTAAACACTCTAGAAGAGGAGGGGGGACCCCTCGTTCTTCATTTCCTACATTTAAGGCTCGGACGCAATACTCGTCAACTTTTATTACGTGTTTTGAAGAAGTTTTGAGATGAGAAGAGAGAAGACACAAAGGAAACTCTAAAGGGATACTAAGAGTCCTAATGTTATCATGCATGGAGATCCTAGGGTTAGTGAAGTTTAGGAGAGAAGCAAATACCTAAGACCTAATGCTAATCCTACTCCAAGCTTAATCAGAAATTAAGTTGGACTAGGTAGCTCTAAGGGGGAAGGAATCCAAGACTTAATCAAGTCTTGAGATTCATGGGGTGAGAAAGAGTGAAATAGAAGAAGAAGAAAGAGAAAAATAAGATGAGAAGCAAGATGGGGCAGCAAGTACATCATAATCATCGTGTCCAACTCAAGTCAATCAATATGTTTCAAAGATCAAACAAACACCTCTCAAACACACAAGTGAAAGCACACAAGAAAGGATGCAAGTAAACTTGAATTAAGATTCACAAATTCACACGCTAAGGCCTCATACAAAGATGACATGAACAATATAAGATGAAAGTGAAACCAAGTTAGAATTCAATTCATATCATGATCATCTAATCCAAACATGCAAGAATGCTTCACATTATGATGCATTATGAGCCAAAGAAACCACAAAACCAATGATGATGATATGCATCATACAAATCAAACCATGATGATCAAGTGAGATGAAAACCAAGCAATGAACTCAAGGGGCAGTAGCATATGTGTCAACATCATACCAAAATCAAACTCAAGTCATGCAAGATGAAACCTTAAGCAACACATTCAAAACATGCATCAAAGTTAATCAAAACATCCACTTATCATTCATGCCAACAAACACAGAAACATGTGAAGCAAAGAGTGAGAACATGTCACATAAAGCACCTTAAACCAAGAGGGTCAGAACCTATAGCATGTCATACAAGTCAAACAAAAGGCCTCATGCATTGGTTGTTTCATACAAAGGAGCTTTACACAAGATTAGGTCAAACATACCACAAAATTCAAGTCAAAACAACACCAACTTAGAAAATCAAGATCAAATTGGAAAATGAATCAATGAAGATGATTCCAAAGCCATAAACAAGCTCAAACAGAATAGGATCACACCATATAATCACTTAAAGCATCAATCAATTACAAGTAAACAAATGCACTCAAACTAGGTCAAGTGTCCAAGCATGCTCCAATCAAATTCAAATCACAAGTAAAAGTCAACCAAAAATAGCAAAGTGAATCAATAAATTCCCAAAAAATAATAAAAGACAAATTTAAACATCCAATTAACAAGTTTCAAAATATTGGAACAGAAATAGTTAAAGAACTTGCTCAAAAGCGATCCACAAGGCAAGGTATGCACATAACCGAACAAAGATCGAGGGGCATAAAAAATCACATGAAAAACAATCAAAGGTGATCACCAAGGCAGCAACATGACATTAAAACATTCCTCATTTAAGTTTCAATAAGGCATGGCAAAGTCATCAAACATAAGCATTAATCACAATGGTAAACATGGAAGACACTTTGGAAAAGACATTCAGAATTAATTATTAAAACAAACGGAAAATGAAAATAAAATTCATAGAAAATTAAATAAGACACTAAAATACGTTCATGAATTTTTTTGGAATTTTTTAATAAAAGGAAGTATTTTTAATAAATGAAAAAAGGAAACGAAAATAAAAAGAAAAAAATAAAATAATGGTTAAAACGAAGGGGGTGCATTAGTAAGGGAAAAGGAAGGCTATGGATTGGGCCGGTACAGTGGGGGATGCGAAAATGAAGGTGGCGCAAGGCCCAGCAGGAAAAGAGAACCATGTAATCAGATTGTTAAGCCAAAAAAAAGAAAATAAAAATAAAATGTGACAATGTGTATGTAACAATTCATCAATTGGTCATGCTTTTTTTTAAAACACTAAAGACAAAACTATTAAATAAAATAAAGAAAACTAACTATCAGCCAAATCATCATCTTCATGCATAGCAATGTTACGTGAATAGTGACAATGCAAGGAAATGCAGGGCTCCGCCGGCCACCGCGCCGGTCCGGCCGGCCACCGCCGGCGGCGGCTGGTCCGACCCCAAACAGAAAAACAAAGACACCCCCTCCTCAGTTTTTCGCATAGATTCCGAAAATAAACTTAGTTTTCAAGTTTAAAGCCTCTAACACCATAAAAAATCAGTTTAAAGTAACTAAGCACATGATACCACATCACCAAATCAAGACAACCAATACACAAACTTGTAGTACACTTCATGGAGGTTTCAAATATGCAATTAGATTACAAAAATACTCAATAAAAATCATAGAAACCAAGCATTAAAGTAAGCACACAAAAATGAAATTTCAAGTATCACACACAAACAAGCTCTAAACCAATGCCTACATAGTGTAGGACTTCAGATGCAAATGAATGATCCTAAACATGGTCTAAAATGGAAGAAACGAGTTCATGAAAAATACCTAACGGAGTGGCTCCGTTGGCTCTTGAAAGCTTGCAAAAATGGAAGAAAGAAGCTCCCACACTCTTTAAGGCACCACACAATGAAGATGCAACCCAGAAATGGCTAGAAAATGTGAAGTAAATCCAAATCCGAAAATGGAAGTTTGAGAGAGAATGAGAATTTTTTGATCTGAACCTACCCACTGCAGCCTTGTCCTCATGTTTTAGGGTTTGATGAGTTTATATATGGTGGGTTGGGATTAGTTTTGGGCCTGAAAATGGGATGGAGAGTTTGTTTGGAATTTTTGCCAAAAAAGAAACTTGGAGAGTGAGGTACGTGTAGTAGTTTTTTTTAGTGACTATGGAGTGATCTTGAGTGGAAATGGAACATGAAATGAGGGGTGGTGTACATAGCACGTGATGGTAGAGAATGAGGTAGAGTTTCCATGACTTTTATCCTTTTCTTTTTATGGCAAAAAGTGGGAAATGAGTGCATGAAGAGGTGGTACATGTGTGGTCATTTTTTGCAATGTTTTGATGAGGAAAGAGTGAGTGATACGCATGAAATAAGGTTGGCAGGGCTGTTGCATGATCATGCCAAGGTTTTGCCAAAATACACATCAAAATTTCATGTTTGAAACAAGTTAAAATGTCTAACTTTGAATGATCATATCTTGGTGGAAACAAAACCATTTAATGCATTCTTTGGATCACAAGAAAATAGGGATCAAAATGAACAAGTTTGGTGTCCAACATACTTCAATTTGACACTTGAATCAACGGGAAAAATCAAGTTGAAAACATGTGTACAAAGTTGTCCCAAATAACTTAGAAAAATTCAAAGTCTTTAGTAAAACCATAAGTTGAAAATGTCACACTTTGAACATTCATAACTCCATGAAAAATAACCCAAATGGTATGGTTCTTATGTTCAAATTGAAGGGAAAGTTTCATACTACAACTTTCATGTGGAAGAGGTTTTCAAATAAGGCCTTGATCATGGTGAAAAATGGCTTAGAAAGTGATTAAAAACTTACTAAAAATAGTAAGTTTCTAAAAAAAAACTAATTTGCCAAATTTAGTAACTTTCCACAATTCTTGATTTTTCATCAACCCTTGAACATTTCTTGACCAAATCTCATACATGAACCATATTTGACTTGAAAATCATGATGTTGGCCTTAAAAGGTCAGGAGTTGACTTTTCCAATGCACAATTGACTTTTATTCCCAATTCTCCTGATTTTGAAACTTCTGATAAGTTAAAAAACCTTCTGAACCCATTGATGGATGGTTCTCTATTCCTAGACATTTGGGGACATGAGGAATGCCATGGAATCAACTCTTGCCCAAAAAATCAGAAATAAACTAATTTTATGGCAAACCTTAGTTTTGGTGCCCTCAGTTTAGGAGGAATCAGCACATCCTCCAAATCCACATTCCTCTGAGTATGATGTGTGTCATGTCCACCAATGATGATATGTGCCACTTGGAGATGATAAACAATCAAAGAGCTTGCTCATTTAAGGGTTAGATCTCCGAATCTCCAAAACCCTAATTTAGGAAATCAGGTTAGGAGAGTGTGATTCTTTTGAATTCCCCTGCCAATCTTGATCTTGTGATGAGATGATGGACTAAATAAAACACCTTGAGGCTCAAGCCTCATTTTTGGTTCAAGAATTGATAGCATTAAGAATTTTCTCTCCTCTTAGCCCCTTGGACAATACACATGAACTGTTGCTTGAAGCCCTGAAAACCTCTTCTTCCCTTGAGCTAAACCAAGTACCTTGATCCCATGCTAAGAACCAATGATATGCAAAGACGATGATGCAAGAATGAAAAGAAACATAAGCCAGTTAGTATAAAAAACAAAAGGGCAAATTTTGAGGTGCTACAAATGGCAACTGCAGCAGGTGTTTGTTCAATGTTGGCCAATGGAAATCCAAGTCTCCTCTAGCCATTGACTAGAGGTTAGGGCACAGGGCTGTGGTTTCCTTGGTCTTGGATAAGTCTTGACTGAATTCAGTTGAGAATGACTCAGTCCATGCCACCTTGATGCTTCCATTGAACGCTCCAATCCAAAATTGGAGTCTTGTTCCTATTTTGGCCATTCTAGGTTCAACATGCTATTTCTTGTTCCAAAGACTTTGGAGGCTTGGCTCAGTGATTGTCCCCTTTAGATTCAATCCTCAGAGGTGTCCAAGTGGATAGGAGCATTTGGATTTGGCTGATTTTGGCAAATCGAGCAAAAATGCAAATTCTGCCTTGCCTTGGCAGATTTCAGCAAGGCAACTTTCCAATGTCATATCTCATGACTCAAATTGAATTTGGTAATGTTCTTGGTCATTTTGGAAAGCCCTTACATGATACAACAACTGTTTGAACATATTTGGTTTTGATCTATTTTGAATCCAAGTGAAAAATCCCCCTACATTTGGCAAAAAGTAGGGTAAAATCTGACTTAGTGAAATTTTCACTAAGTGTTGGAACAAAGTGACTTTTCTTGATTTTGATCACTCCATAACTCAAAATCCATAAGGAGTTGGAATTAGGTCTAGAATGAGATCTACAAATCAAGCATTGGATGGGAGAAAGTGGCTTTGTGGTTTAGGAGTTATGACCCTCCAAAGTTAGTACCCTAGCCACTTTATTTTTAACTTAGGAAATTTTCTAAGTTTTTTATGGTTACCCCTTTTACAAGTTATCCAACTTTTCTTGATTTTTCTTGATGAATGATGATTCAAATCATACATTAACATCATTTTAGGGTTAAAAATCCATTTTGGTGAAAAATCTCAAAAAGTCAAAGTTGACTTTTGTGCACAGTTGACTTTTTATCAGATGAATTCCAAACTGTGCAATTCTTCATGAAATCATGTCCTTGACCTAAATCAAACTTGATGGATATGTTCCATGGGTGTCATAGGGTATATTGATGCATGTCATAGGGCTTGGGAGCATGTCCTGGTCAAAAGTCAAAGTTACAGTTGACCTTTTCCTTAAAACCCTAACTGTGGTGCAGATGAAATTGAGACTTGTTGCTCAAGCTTCTTGGATTAATCCATTGTTCCAAATGGATCAATATAGTTCATTAGAGACCCTCAAACCCTCCTTTGAGGTCTTGGCTCATGATTTGCCCGAAAAGTCAATTTAGGGGTGAATTAGGTCAAGAAACCCTAATTCCTGATTTTTGATGAATGCATCCCCTGAGGCAAAATTGAATTGTTGATTAGGTCCATTAGGTTCCATGGAGTATATTAGGTTAGACAAGTTTAAGATCATGTCATTCCTTGATTGACCCTTTGTCTAAGCACTCAGAGAGGACTTGAAACCCTAATTTTGATTGTAGTGAATGCTCACCCATCTTTGGGGAGACTGATGAAGTATGATGGTTCCTCCATATTGTGATGATGATTTTCACAATGATGGGAAATCTTAGTGGTCGAAATTTGGGGTATGACAGATGCCCCTATTTAATCTTCTTGGACACGAAGGTGTGAATGACGAAGGTATTCGGGCATTCGGGGTGCAAGAGGATTAAATATCAGAATACTCGAAATTTTGATGGTGGTTATGAATGGTAGCTTACGCATTCATCTTCTTTTAGCTAAGCAATGATGCTTAGAAAAGGTAAACTTCCCCCTCGATCCTGGTCTTCAGCCAAGGAACTGGTCTCAGTTTCTAAAATAAACTTCCCCTCGATCCTGGTTTCCTACCAAGGAACTGGTCTTAGTTTCTGATGTAAACTTCCCCTCGATCCTGGTTTCCTACCGAGGAACTGGTCTTAGTTTCTTTCGTCAATAAACTTTACTGACAAGGGACGCTATTCGTAGCGGTTTTCCTTCAAACTTCTCCGAATTTTCCTGGGGAGATGCCATTTGAGTGGAAAAAGTTTCGATGTCAGACTTGCTGGGGAACCCAGTCGTCTGAGTTGTAAAGGTGTACAAACTTCTCTGTTGGAGATGCCATTTGTTGACTCTACTTGGGGAATGCGAGTCCCTTAAGAGACTGTATTCGCTTGGGGTCTTTACATCATACTTTTCTCGGAGATCTTCTCGGGGAAATACCATATGATGTGATCCAATTTTGAAGTGCCGATGACCTTTTCATCAGTGGGTTTTTCGGAGAAAAACTGCCGTACTGCCGGATCTTCGATTTTGGAGGCTTTCTCTCGGGTTTTTCTTTAATCCGGGAAAACAAGGATATCATCTTCAATGGCGAAGTGTGATGTTAACTGAGGGCTCTCTGGTCTTTTAGAGGTTCAAGTTATAAAAGTGGTCGAGGACCCTACTTCAATCCAGAAATAAAACTGGAGGAGGGAGAATGTTCATACGTAACACTTCCTGACGAGGAAAGGGCTGACAACTCGATTGAGAGGACTTTTATCACTAGGGGACAAGGCCGACTAGAGTGATAGTGATGCAATATGAAATGTGAATGCAAATCAATAATGCAATGATGCATGTATGTATATGCTGACAAAACGGACGCGACATACAAACTGACAGGTGAACACGACTGGATACTCGGCCATCGCGGGGCGAAGAATTACCGTTGGTTCAGAATAGCAATTCCACCTTGCTTAAGAGAGATAGTCCCTGCGGGGAATACCGTTGATCGGGCTTAGGAGATAAGAACTCGGTCGAGGCGTGTCAGACGAAACAAGGTCTCTGACACAATCGATCCCTTCATTCAGGCGTACTGGGTTAGAAGGAGTACTTTGATTCTGCACTTTGAGGTTCGATTACTTCTGGAGAAGCGACCGATGTTCTTCTGATGTTTAATAGTCAAAAGAAATTTCCGTCTTTAATTTAAAAGCAGAAAAAGTTTTAACAAGTAAATTCATTTTTGTTTTATTTCAAGAATCGTTAATCATATTAAAATGTCGTTCCGTAAAGCTAAAACAAATAAGTATTACAAACAAAAGCACAAAGGCTCAAATTTTATTGATAGGATGGAGATCAGCCAAACGCGTGATTCCAAAGAGTATTTACAATGTTAGAAAATGGTAATTTACAGGGAAAAGGGCTGCGTTGAAACATAACGACCACTATCCTTCTACCAACTTTGAATTCGGGACATCCTGAGCTTCTGCCGAAGATGACCTTGACTGGAGCTTTCTGGCGGATGATGTAACTGCTGCTGCTGAGGGACCTGCCTCTGTTGAACATAGTTACTTGCCATTATCCTTAATTTTTTCCTAGATTATACTATGATGATTCCAATCCATCGGGATGATTTTTTTCCTGTCTCTAACTTTTGCCTGGACCGCCCTTTCGGGTTTTCAATCCACCTAGACGTTTTTTTTTTTTTTTTAGGCAAAGTATTTCTTGATTACATCAACATTCGTGGGGTAGGCAAATTCCTCTCCATCCATGGTTGCAAGTCTCAAGGCGCCACCTGAGAAAGCTTTCGTGACCACATAGGGGCCATCATAATTCGGAGTCCATTTACCTCGCGAATCAGTGAGAAATGACTGTATCTTCTTGAGCACGAGGTCTCCTTTTCTGAAGACACGAGGTCGGACCTTTTTGTCAAATGCCCTCTTCATTCTCTGTTGATACAATTGACCATGGCATAGTGTCGTGATTCTCTTTTCTTCGATCAGATTAAGCTCGTCGTGTCGGCTTTGACACCATTCAGCTTCGGTGAGCTTAACTTCCTTCAATACTCGGATTGACGAGATCTCTACTTCTATGGGGAGCACTGCTTCCATACCATATACTAGATAGAAAGGGGTTGCCCCTGTTGAAGTACGGACAGATGTTCGATAACCGTGAAGAGCAAAGGGTAGCATCTCGTTCCAGTCTTTGTAGGTTACAACCATCTTTTGAATGATCTTCTTGATGTTCTTATTGGCCGCTTCTACCGCTCCGTTCATCTTGGGTCGGTAGGGAGATGAGTTATGATGTTCAATCTTGAACTCTGCACACAACTCTTTCATCATCTTGTTGTTCAAGTTAGATCCATTATTAGTAATGATCTGGCTCGGAACACCATAACGGCAGATGATATTGTTTTTGATAAACCGGACCACCACTTATCGGGTTACATTGGCGAATGACGCTGCTTCGACCCACTTGGTGAAATAGTCAATGGCCACCAGGATGAACCGATGTCCGTTTGAAGCCTTGGGCTCAATCATGCCAATCATGTCGATTCCCCATATGGAAAAAGGCCATGGGGAAGAAAGAACTTTGAGATGTGATGGCGGTACATGAATTTTGTCAGAGTATATCTGACACTTGTGACACTTCCTCATGTACTTGTAGCAATCGGATTCCATTGTCAACCAATAGTACCCTGCTCTTAAAATTTTTCTCGCCATTGTGTGTCCGTTGGCATGAGTGCCAAAGGACCCTTCATGAGTTTCTTTCATAAGCATGTCTGCTTCTGGTCTGTCGACGCATCGGAGCAAGACCATGTCAAAATTTCTCTTATAGAGAGTGTCACCGCTCAGGAAGAAGTTTCCAGCCAATCTTCTGAGGGTTTTTCTGTCTTTTCTGAGTGCCCCAGATGGGTACTCCTGTTTCTGAAGGAAGCATTTGATATCGTGATACCAAGGTTTGTCGTCTATGACTGCTTCAATCGTGAAGATGTAAGCGGGCCTTTCAAGGAGCATTATGCCGATCTTAGGTAAGTCGTTCCATTGACCTACACTAATCATGGAAGAGAGAGTGGCTAATGCATCAGCCATGTGATTCTCCTCACGAGGGATATGATGAAACTCGACTCTGTTAAAGAAGGGTAACAACCTTCTTGCATAGTCTTTGTAAGGAATCAGTCTTGATTGGTATGTGTTCCAATCTCCTTTTATCTGATTGATAACCAGAGCTGAGTCGCCATATACGTCCAAGTTTTTAATCCTTAAATCAATTGCTTCTTCGAGACCCATGATACAAGCTTCGTATTCGGCCTCGTTGTTCGTACATTTGAACGTAAGTCTGGCGGTGAAAGGAATGTGGGTACCCTGAGGGGTAACAATGATTGCCCCAATTCCTTTTCCATAATGATTAACTGCTCCGTCAAAGATAAGTCCCCATTGGGAACCTGGTTCTAGCCCTTCACTAGGTAACGGTTCATCGCAATCTTTCATTTTTAGATACATGACATCTTCGTCTGGGAATTCAAACCTGATTGATTCTTGATTGTCAATCGGTTGATGAGCCAAATGATCGGCTAAAATACTTCTTTTAACGGCTTTCTGAGCGTGGTACTCTATGTCATATTCTGATAACAACATCTGCCAACGGGCGATTCTTCCTGTGAGAGCAGGTTTTTTGAAGACGTACTTGATTGGATCCATTTCGGAGATTAACCAAGCAGTATGACAAATCATGTATTGGCGAAGACGTTTGGCTGCCCAAGCCAAAGCACAACAAGTTTTCTCAAGCATTGTGTACCGAGTTTCGCAGTCGGTGAACTTCTTGCTCAAATAGTAAATGGCAGACTCTTTCCTTTTGGTTTCGTCTTGTTGGCCAAGTACACATCCCATTGAGTCCTCCAAGACTGTGAGGTAAATGATCAGTGGCCTTCCTTCCACTTGAGGTGATAGAATCGGAGGATTCAACAGATATTCCTTGATACTGTCGAAGGCGGTTTGGCAATCTTCTGACCAAACGCAATTCTGGTTCTTTTTGAGTAATTTGAAAATCGGCGCACACGTGGCGGTCATAAGGAATATGAATCTGGAGATGTAGTTCAAATGTCCCAGGAATCCTCTGACTTGTTTTTCAGTTTTCGGAGAAGGCATTTCTTGAATGGCCTTGACCTTGTCAGGATCAACCTCAATTCCTTTCTGGATGACGATGAACCCTAGTAGTTTCCCTGAACGGATATCGAAGGTGCACTTGTTGGGATTCAAGCGGAGCTTGAATTTTCTTAGACGTTCGAACAATTTTGACAGATGTTCAACGTGCTCACTCTCTGTTTTTTATTTTACAATCATATCATCAACATATACCTCGATTTCTTTGTGTATCATATCATGAAACAGAGTAGTCATGGCCCTTTGATAGGTTGCCTCGGCATTCTTCAAACCGAATGGCATTACCTTGTAACAAAAGGTACCCCATGGGGTAATGAATGAAGTTTTCTCCATGTCTTTCGACGCCATTTTGATCTGGTTATAGCCCGAGAATCCATCCATGAAGGAGAAGACTTTGAACTTTGTTGTACTGTCTACCAGCATGTCAATATGTGGTAAATGAAAGTTGTCCTTTGGACTAGCCTTGTTTAGATCCCTGTAATCAGCACACATTCTGACCCTTCCGTCCTTTTTGGGAACAGGTACGATGTTGGCTAACCATTGAGGATATTCTGATGTGGCGAGGAAACCTGCGTCAATCTGTTTTTGTACCTCCTCTTTGATTTGGATGGCCATGTCCGGGTGAGTCCGTCTCAACCTCTACTTTACTGGCGGACATTCCGATCTCAACGTTAAATGATGTTCCACGATGCTGGTATCCAACCCTGGCATATCCTGATAGGACCAAGCGAATACATCAGGAAATTCTTTGAGAAGCTTTATCAAACTCTCTTTGGCAGTTGGACTGAGCAGTGCCCCAATCCTGATTTCTTTTCTCTCTTTTCCTGAACCTAAGTTTACCGTTTCCAACGTCTCTTTGTGAGGTTCAATAGACCTTTCCTCTTGTCTGAGTAATCGAGAGATCTCTTCTGGAATTTTGTCGTCATTTTCTTCTTCAGCCTCGAATACCGGGAACTCAAAGTTGGGAGAAGGCATCGGATCGTATGTTTCAACGGGGTTTAAAACAAGCAATCTGCATGACGTGATGATTCGTGTTTAGAAGAGATAGAGAAATGCAAGTGTGTGCAGTGTTTTTATTTCATTACTGCTTGTTTTTATTTGAATTATTTTTTAGGATTACCATTTTCTGAGAAAAGCGAAAAGAGAAAATAGAAATTAATGCGGAAATTACAGAACGACGTTATTTTATTAATGAACAAGTCGATCCTTGAAACTACAGCCCTATAAAACAAAACTCTGTCGCTTTGGGCTAAGCGAAGAGGGAAATTTATAGAAAGCGAGCCCTATTAAAACATTCGTTTCACCTGGGGAGGGTGAAAGGTTAAAGATGGCAATTACTTTGACTGATGAACGATCTTCGGAACCTCGACGGCAACCCATTGGCGGCGAACATCTCAGTGAATCACAAATTCTGGCACCTTCCTTGATTTGTCTTCAGAAATAACGCTGATTTCTGGTGGAGCGGGATCATTGGAATCTGTCTCCCAAGCAGAATTGTCGTAGGAGAATTCCTCAGTTGCATTTTGCATAGTATTTGTACTCTCAGCTGTATCTCCCCATCCAGTAGGCTGGATATCTTCGAGCCTGATATGAGAGCTTTCGGGAGCGGTGTACTTGACCATATAGTCGTATTTTCCACTCGGTTGTCCCTAGGTGTCCCAAACTTCTTTGGAACTGGAGGAGTCATCTCTCTCGATGACGTTAACCTCAGGAAAAGCATAGTTGATGAATTCAAGTCCTGCAAACGTTGCGAATTCATCTTCATGTTGAGTAATTTCTGAATAACCTGAGTGTTGATCCCATGACATGGTGGGGACACATGTATTATGTTCAATGATGGTCAGCTGATTTTCATTGTTCGGCTGACTCTCTTGCCCCAATTTCCTGGGTAGGGCTGCCACATTGGCAGACCATCCATTGGGCCATAGTAATTGTGGTCAAAGTTGTTTTCATCAGAGTGACTTCCTCTAATGAATTTGGCGGGGTACGGCATCCTTCCGGATCACAATCCCCGTATATCATTTCGACATCTGATCTGGGTATAAATCTCAAACTCTGTGCGGGATAGAAAATGGTATAGGCACCTCTTCCTGAGACATATAACCGTCCCCGTTAAGGTAGGACTTCCATTCTTCATCTGTGTCAGAGGGATCTTCCTCATTGATAGCATGTACTACTTGAGACACTAGGTGAAGGAAACCTCCACTGTGGAAGAAGTTTTGAAGAGGATGAAGACTTTCATCATTGGCAGCTGTCTGGGTATAGGTTGCAGAAAAACCAAGACCCTTCTTTGTTGTATTGCCAGTAGGAATGACAAGTTGTCCCCATCCTGTCGTATCGGTACTCTCGACCGCTTTGATAGCATCATTGTATGAAGAAATGGAAGTTCCTTCTTTGAACTGATTGTTCTTGCTCACCAACAGTGCTTGGAACTGAGTTCCAATAACCTCCTCGGGTTCTATACCAGCAAATGATGACAAGTTACTCACCAGCAAGGCCTGCTCCCCGCAGACTGTGACAAGTTGATCGTCCTTGACGAACTTTAGCTTTTGATGGAGGGTCGAAGTGACCGCTCCAGCCTGATGTATCCAAGGTCTTCTTAATAAACAACTGTACGTTGCCCGGATGTCCATGACCTGGAAAGTGACTTGGAAAGTGTGAGGACCGATAGTTATGGGAAGATCAACTTCACCGATAACTGTTTTTCTGGATCCGTCGAACGCTTTGACGACGACCTCGCTGATTCTCATCGGAGGGCCTTTGAATGATAATTGCATCAGAGTGGACTTTGGCATAACATTCAGGGCTGACCCTGTGTCTACCAGTACGCTGGCTAAAGCATCGTCCTGGCAGTTAACTGTAATGTTGAGCGCCATGTTATGATGACGACCCTCTTCGGGTAATTCCTCATCACTAAATCCCAAATTGTTGCAGGAAGTGATGTTAGAGACAATGCTATCAAACTGTCTGATTGTTACATCCTGTTCCACAAAGGCTTGCTCCAAGACTTTCTGTAGAGCCTCCCCGTGGGCTTCTGAACTGAGTAACAGTGATAATACCGAGATCTTTGAAGGAGTTTGTAACAGTTGATCGACAATGTTGTATTCACTCCTTTGGATGAGCTTCAGCATCTCATCATTATTTTTCGAAGGGTCGGGATTACTGGATTGACCGACTGGTGGATCGGGAGCTTCTGTCTGAAGTTCCTTTTCTTTGTTAGGTTCCCCAACCCCTCGGTTGAAGATTCTACCACTCCGTGTTACTCGACTGATGTCTGCAATGTTCACGATGGAGGGTACTGGAATTTCCTTTCCATTTTCAATTATTGTTGCACCGTATTTGTAAGGGATTGCCTTAGCTGATTCATATAGTAGTGGTCCCGGTAGATAGATGACTATGGGAACCTTCTGATTTTTCTGACCATCAAAATTAATCTCGATCTGTTCCCGGTTGGGAACCTTAGATTCGTCAAGTAGAGGGATAATGGAAAAAATTTCCCTGGTCCTGTGATGACCAGAGATCGTGACAACCTCCTCAACTTGCTTGGCAAGGTAGTTCGACGTCCAGTTGATGGGTCCAGAACCCGGATATGGGCGAATCTCTCCACGATCTACCTGACCCTGAAGAGCTGCTCTCACAAAGTAACACCCTTGGTTACTTTCCGAACAGACGCCGCAACGTTCATAGTTGTGTGGTGGCACCTGGCCACGCCCACTTTGAATACAATGTACCCTCACTAGGTTAGCTTCCACAGATCGGACATCCTGACTCTGACGCCGAGTGGGGTTTCTGTTATTGATACTAATCTGCTGAGTATCTTCATCCATATATATTGGCATCCACCAGTGATTTAACAAGTGCTGAAGTGCCTCCTGGATAAGGGTACAAACTCGATCATTATCTCAACCCGCTTTACAGCCTTGATGGTCATGTGATGTTAAGAATCCGAGTCTGACGCTGGAGGGCCTCCTGTATGAAAGAGCATCCCTGTTTGTTTACCGAGCAAATCAGATAGGAACTGTAATCGTGCCGCGGCAGATTATGATACTGGCTTTGCCTTGAGTGCATCGCCACCAAGTTGACATTCATTGCACGATATCGTGGTTCTGAATGATGTTAGAATTCGTGTAGACCATGTTAACTCCATGAACTCGGTGCTCTTGGATCCATCCGAGATCCATTTGTTCCTGTAGAGCTGCTTGCACCACAGAACATCCCTGATTGTTTTTAGAGCAGACATCACACTGATGATAGTTATGAGGTGGCATGTGGTCATATCCACTCTGTCTACAATGCATCTTGACCAAATTGGTTTTCAACAAGAGTACATCGTGAATTTGATAGACGTCGTTAGTCTCTCCTTCTATCAAATTGACTGCAGCCTTCTCGTGTTGAGGCAGCGGATTCGTGAGAACATTAGGATTTGTATCCTTGAAGGATAAGACCCCGCTCCTAACAAGTTTTTGCACGTCGGACTTGAAATTGAGACAAGTCTCTATATTATGCCCCGATCCTCCTTGATGATAAGGGCATGTTTGATCCATCTTAAACCAAAAAGGCAGATTTTCCGGTACTGTAAGAGGAGATTTAGTCTGAATGTGCCCCTTAGCCAGTAGTAATGGAAACAGCTCTGCGTACGACACGGGTATAGGATCAATCCTGGTGGCCGTGTTGTACGGTTGTTGTTGTACTGAGGATGAGCCTGCTGAAGAGGCTGTTGTGTCCGTTGCTAATCAGGTTGGCTCTGCGCAACCTGAGGTTGATACGTAGGAACAGACGCAGGATTAATAGCAGGAGTCACAGCTGCTACCGGTTGATAACGTCGCCTTTGCTTTCTGAGAGAGATATTCCCAATATCTTGCTCTTTTTTCTTAGGGAGAGCACTACCATATTTTTTAGTACCGCTCGTCGATCCAGTGTCTTTTACTAAACGTCCTTCTCGGACGGCTTCCTCAAGACGTACGCCCATGCCAACCATTTCGGTGAAATCACTGGGCGCACTGGCAACCATTCAGTCATAGTAAAATGACCTTAAGGTCTTTAAGAAGATCTTTGTCATCTCTTTTTCCTCCAGAGGTGGACAAATTTGAGCGGCAATCTCTCGCCACCTTTGAGCATACTCCTTAAAGGTTTCCTTATCCTTTTACGACATTGATCTTAGTTGATCTTTGTCGGGTACCATGTCCAAATTGTATTTGTATTGTTGGACGAAGGCAGTTCCAAGATCTCTGAATGTGCTGATCGTGGCATGGTTTAAACCCATGTACCATTTGAGTGCGACACCGGTTAAACTATCCTGAAAGTAGTGAATCAGTAGGTCCTGATTTTCCGTCTGAGCTGACATCCGCCGAGCGTACATCGCCAGATGGCTTTGAGGGTAAGAGTTACCCTTGTACTTTTCAAAGTCGGGCACTTGAAATTTGTGCGGGACTTTCACATTTGGGACCAAGCAGAGATCTGTGGCGTCCTTTCCAAATAGATCCTGACCGCGAATGGCTTGCAGTTCCTTCTGCATTTCCAAGAACTGCTCCTAGAATTCCTCCATTTTGTCAAACATAGTTTCCTTCTTACCAGAAGGTGTCTGTGGAATCTGTTCTTCCGGGACAGTGTGCACCACAGGGGGTGGTACCGTGACTACGGTAGTGAGTCTTGGCATCTCCCAAAGTTTGTAACCTTCAGGAGTCTTCAGTATGCCTCTGGCATCTTCGCTTTCCCAAAGTTTGTAACCTTCAGGCCCAGCGGCTTCTGTTGTGATTCCCTGATCTTCAGTGATCGGCGGAACATATCCTTCTGGGATATAGTTAACAGGCATGCCCCAAGGACGATCTTTCGGTATTTGATACCTAGGATCATACTTCTCCACTATGGGCGTTGAGGTGATCTCTGAGATCACAGTTCTTTGTAGCTGAGCTTCTGCCATGGCTTGCATGTCGTTACGAAGCTTCCGCATATCCTCTCTCATAGCGTCGATCTCTTCTTTCAACTCTCTGTTTTCTTCCTCTAGATCATCCATTTTTTTCTGAAGATTGGCCTGAGTATTATACGAATGAGACAGTTTGACTCTAGAACTGAGACACAAACGTGAGATTCGTAGGTAAGAAGAATACGTGATGTGAGAATGATGAATGCAATGATTATATTAATTGTTTTTTGGTTTAATCAAAATAAACTTCGACAATTAGATTGCAAATATCAAACGGTGGGGAAACCCCTTTTTATTGAAATTCAAAAGATTGCGGAAACGAAAATACAGCAGATTACAAAGTGCAGAAACAGAAACCTAAGCTAATGGGTCCCGAGTCCTCTCTGAAGAGAAATCGGGTGCTGATTCTGATATCTTCCTTTTCTTCGACCGGGGCTCTTGGGCCATTGTCGGGTTGTCATTCCTTTGCCAGATGAAAGGAGCGAGCAAATTCCTTTGGTTATCCTGATTCTCTATAGCATGTTGCTCCAAAATTTCAATCAGAGCATCCTTTTCTTTCAGTAGTTGCTGTATTTTGATGCACTCTACGTCGAGGGTGCGGTACTTGTTCTCCCAAGACCTTCTCTCCTTTTGAACTTTGTTGAGAGTAACCTGAAGCTTTTCAGTTTCCGTCATGAAGTACATGACAGATTCCTTTGGCGGAAGAATTTCGTAACGAGGATAAGGCATCTTTAGCTTGAGAGCTCTAGTTTGTACCCAATGGAGGTAAGGCTCCACCGAGACACAGTCTGGATTTCCTAGAGACTCTCGTCCTTTCTTATGAACATGCTTCCAAGCGTGCATTATTTCCATCTTTAGTGCTCTGTCGCTTTCTCCTTCCTTGAAGAAAAGACCTTCCAGATGAACACCCCGTGGGACGTGTCTCACCGGGTATCCAAATTGACGGCGAACCAACACCGGATGATAGTTGATTCCTCCCTTAGTTCCTATAAGGGGTACGTTGGGGAAGTTTCCACAATGGTCAATGATCCTGATTCCATCATAGGTCCTATTACACCAATCTATATCAGAGTTGGTAAGAGACATGATCTTCTGCGACCAACGTAAGGCACTCTTGCAATCCCAAAAAGCAGCAGACTTAGGCAAGTGGGAGATAAACCATTTGTAAAGCAAAGGTACACAGCATGTGATCTCCCCTCCGCTGTACAAATTTCCCAAATGTACAGAATAATACGCATCTGTGAGCAAAGTCGGCACAGGGTTTCCAATGAGAAAAACCTTAATGGAGTTGATATCGACGAAATTATTAATGTTCGAAAACAAAAATAACCCGTAGGCGAGCAAGACAAAGACGCTTTCAAAAGCAGTCACGTTTCCTATACTGGCAAAATACAGGGCTTTCTTTGTCAAGAACTGGGCTGGCAAACCTTGGATGCCACCCTTGGTAGTTAGGTGAGTCCTGACCTTTGACTCATCCAAATGAATTTCTCTTGCAATGGTCTGATTCTTTGGAATTTCTTCTAGTCCAGAAAATGGAGCTCGATCAGTGATATGTAAATCAATCAGATGAGAATATTCCTCCAGCGTTGGTGCGAGCTGGTAATCCGGGAATGTAAAGCAATGATAAACCAGATCGTAGAACTGAATGAGCGCATCCATGATTCCCTCAATCACATGGGCTCTTAAAAGTGGTAGCAAACCTCCGTGCTTGGCTCTGAAAGCCTCTGGGTTAGTGATCATCCTCGCTAACCTTCTCAAATCCTCTAGCTTTGGAAACTTGAAGGTATAACTATGAGTTCTCCTTCTACCGAAATCCATTAGTGCAATCCTTTTCTCTGATATTTGCAATCACAGTCTCAATTTAATTTAAAAAACAGAGAGACTAGAAGAGAATTTTTTTTTGTTTTAATGTTTTTTAAATGAATGCATGAATGCAGCACACAAAAACATAGGACAAACATGGGGTCAAAGGGTCGTTGTCATGAAGTCAAGGCTCTACCCATCCCCAAAGGTTTATACTAGGGTGTCTTTTGTACCTGTACTCATTATCATCAGCTCCTCCCAGGAAAGTAAAACAACAAGCGGATCGCCAGCGAGTTGTAGAGCAATCTTAGAGTAAGTGCCATTCATCGAGAATAGATCACCAGCCTCAAATGAGGGTAGTATCGCGTAATAACTATTCCCGATAGTTTCTGCACTACAAAAGGGTTTGGCTCCTCAGCTTCTCAGACATCACAATCGGCCCATTGTCTAGGTGAGAGAATGGGTTACATTGGTCAGCCTCCACTGAGGTTGATGGTCGACCTCGTCGCCATCACTTATCTTAAGTGTATACTCGATCTTTCCACATGCGGCATCACACGGATTCCCATTAGCAGAAAAATAAATACGTATAGCAATTAGGAAAAGCAGTATATATATTTTTCCTAATCATCCTAGAATTTTAAAAGCTAAGAATCTTAAGTTCCTGACAGAAAATGGTTTCTCGGCAGAGTCACCAATCTGTGGTTTCATTCCAAATTAACGACGTTTTGACCTAAGATCCTAATGACGTCAAGGTTTCCACCTAGGGGACAAAAAAGAACAAAATCCCTAAAGAGACCTATGATTCTCCCCAGCAGAGTCGCCATTTTTCTGTAGCGAGTGATTTTTGGATGTGGTTGCGAAGCACGATCGCTCTAATACTACAGTTCAATTCATTTTTTATACTATTAAAGCTGATGAAGGAAGGGAAATAGATGTCTCCAACTAACCCTGCTTGCATACTGAGATTAAACAGTCAAAACTGTTGGTTTACAGATGCTACAAAGATTCAGGGTTTTTCCTAGGTTTATTTTGTTGACGAGGGGTGCTTTAGGCTATCGGTTGAGATGTTAGGACGAATATATATGAAAGTATGGGATTTTGGTTTTTTGTTTAGTATGCTCACTAAGATTTTTCTTTCAATCTTATGCCTACGTATTCCTGTTTACCGAAATAGGGAAATCAGAGCGTTCGTAGTTCCTCCTATTCTATGGGAGGAAGAGGGTGTTTTGGTGTCTTGTTCAAAGCCCAAGACGTGAAGCTGAAGGGTGTTGTCTTTAGAGAGAATTTGTCATCTCTAAAGAGGGGGTTGTATGTCACAACTGTTTATAAAGGAGAATTACTTTAACCGGGATGTGTGAATCCGGCAATGCCATAATTTCCTTTAAAGGGGATTTTAACCTGAAGGAGAAGACTTTAACTCAGTGTAGAGCAATGCCATCTTTCCTTAGGAATTTCTCATGCTAAAAGAGGGACAGTGGCATGGATGTAGATGATCCAGAGGCTTGCCGCTTACAGCAATTAGATGAAAGGTAAGGAGTTATTGATGTTTGTGTACTGTGAGTGAGGCACAACTTTGATGCTAAAAGGTTGATTGGATCACCTAGTAGTTTTCTTATACAAAGCCTAAGAGGAGGCTAATATGTGTCTCGTACAAAGCCCGAGAGAGAGGCTAAAAGGTTTTGACTCGACGAGGGAATCTTTTGGTATCTCGTATAAAGCCCGAAATGGAGGCTACTTGACTCAACAAGAGAGTTTTTTGTATCTCGTACAAAGCCCGAGATGGAGGCTAAAATTTGTTTGGCTCAATAAGAACCTTTTTGTATGTCGTATAAAGCCCGAGATGGAGGCGAAAGGGTGATTGACTCAACGAGGGAGTCTCTTATGTGTCTCGTACAAAGCCCGAGAGAGAGGCTAAACGTTGTCTGACCCTGTTGGGGAGAATCATTGTACAAAGCCCAAGAGGGAGGCTAACTTCACTGGAGAAGGATCATTATACAAAGCCTAAGAGGAGGCTATGATGACTGTTCAGTTAAGTGACAGGTCCAGTATACTGATTTTGAAAGAGAAAATCATTTCTTATATGAGTAATACTGTACTCAAGGATTTGATTCAAGGATCCAGGTTATTCCTGTTCTTTAAGGAAGTGGGAAATCCGAAGGGTATTGAGACTGTCCGAGTATACGGGGTTCCTTCCTATTCTTGAAGGGGTCACTTGAGAAAGTCTTCGAGACTCAAGGAGACTAGACTGTCCGTGTCTAGAGTTTTATCTTTTATACTATGCTTTGAGAAACAGTAGTAGACTCTATGAAAGGACTGTTCTATGTAGATGACTAAGTTCTGTTCCTATACCTTTAGGAGGCCGTTGGGACAATTTTTATGCCCAAAAGGAGGCTGGAAACTTTTAAGAAGCCGACGGGTCCTTGTACGATGTCCAAGAGTAGCCTATCATTCCCGGAGGAAGAGATCAATATACGAAGCCTAAGAGGAGGTTGTGAATACTTCTAAGAAGCCGATGGGTCCTTGTACTAAGCCCAAGAGGAGGCACAGTTGCTCTTAGGAAGCTTGTGGGTCCTTGTGCGATGCCCAAGAGGAGGCCGATGCTTTTAAGAAGCCCGTGGGTCCCCAAACCCCGAGAAATTCAAGGCAAGCTATTCACAATGAATAGATCAAGTCAGGAAAGTTCGAGAATTTGGAAGAAACTCAAAGATGCCATTCACGGAGAATACATTCATCTCTGGGAATAGAGTTTCTTGACAATTCCTAATGAGGACAACCGAAGAGAAGACTGTATCTGGTGATCCTATTGGGGATCTAGTTATCTATTTCTACGAATAAACGAAACGGCGTCACCTAGTTCTAGACGTAGTGGCCGGGAAAACTCTAAATATCTATACTATTATTACACAGTTGATATGAGTTTATAAAAAAAGACTTACAGTGAAATAGCCCCACAATACAGTTATATGTATATGAAAGCGGTAAATGAAAGCGTATAAACACTTACTCGGTTATAGAGCTTCCATGCTGTTTGGTTAGTTGTTCAACAAAGAAAGATTGAAAACAACGGTATATTCAAAATCAAAGGAGAAAGTGTTTTGAAAAAGAAAGATTTGGGGCTTACAGCTCAAGGAGAGGCCCAGGGTTTTATCAGTGAGCGCACTGTTGAATTTGTACAGAGGGACTTATAGAAGTGACTGAGGCCCAAAAAAGGTTTTCTGTACAAAGGGGATGGGTCTTACACTCTCTCAAGAGGCCCAAAAGGTTTAAAGAAGAAGAGTGGGGCTTATAACACGAGGGTAGGCCCAGATGATTTTTTCGTTTGAAATGGCGATCGCGTCGAGGTTTTCTTTTAACGCAGAGGGATTTATACAATAAGTGAGGCCCAAAGTGATTTTGGTTAAAAGGGGGTTGGGTCTTACACTCTATTTAGAGGCCCAAAAGTTTTGAATGGGTCTTATAGCTCAAGGAGAGGCCCAAAAGGTTATTTTTCAAAAGGCGACGATCGCACCGTTTATTTTTAACGGTATCGGGACTTATACAATACACTGAGGCCCAAAAATGATTTGGTCAAAAAAGGATTGGGTCTTACACTCTATTAGAGGCCCAAAGTGTTTTGAAAATGATTTATGAGGGTTGAATTAATCAAAAACCCTAATTTGTTTTCAAAATATGTTTTAATTGAATAAAAATTCAATTAAAATGATCAAAATTGTTTAACATATGGAAAACAAATTGTGATCTTGGATTAATGCTTCAAAAATTAAGTATTGACCTGCAAAATAATTAGAAAGCATTAAAAGTTGTAAAATCAAGGTGGAAAAAATATTTCAAATGTCAAAAACAATTAAAACATTAATTCTTTGCAAAATATCAATTATATACAATAAATAATATTTTTGGGATTTTTTGGGAAAATAAAATATTTTAACATTTTTGTGAATTATTAAAAAAAGAATCAACTCAAAATCATTAAAACTCAGAGATAAATTAATTTTTGAATCAATTAAATAAAATCACAAAATTCAAATATTTGAATTTATGAAAAATGGCACCAAGAACAGCTGAAGAACACGCGCGTGTTTCAGCTTGGCCCAGATTTGCATTTTCTCTCCAATCTCACTAAATACTCAATCATATCATGTAATCCACTTACCAATCAACTCGTTTCAACCTCACGATCATGTCTATGGGTATTTAATTTCATTTAAATTAAACATATAACAAGAAATCACGATAAATCCTTAAGAACCCTAATTTCTGCATGAAGGCTAGGATTTTTGATACACGATTCAAACAAAGCAATTACTGGAGGGGAAACATTCCATGCATGATTATGAACATTTGGCAAAAGTATTGTGCGAGGAAATATGCATAGATTGAGAGATGACCAAGTTTAGGCTTACCTCTAGGTCGTGACAGCAAGAGCAAATTGATTTCTGAGTAGGAGGTGTTACAGATGAATTGGGATGATCTGAACAACTTCCCTACACCCTATGGCGTGTGTTTGAATGCTTGGACTTGACTGAGAATGGCTGGATCACTTCATGGCATCTCAACTGCACTTTGGTTAAAACCTTGAGCAATTGACTGGTGATTTTGTGAAATCTGTGTTCCAGATGTTATGTGAGTGTTTGGATCACTTCTATATGATGTATGTGAGGTGTGTGAGTGATTGGTTTGACTGGAAAAGCTCTCAAACTCAAAACCCGATAGTGACTTGCCTTAGAAGGCAAAATTGGAGTGAAAGAAGAGATTTTGAGGAAAGCATCTGTTTGATGGCTTTGGTGTACTCAAACTGATCACAATTGAGCTCTATTTATAGTAGAGCAAGTTTGTTTTGGGATCCACAGTGAATGGCAACTGCAGCAGGTGTTTGTTCAATGTTGGCCAATGGAAATCCAAGTCTCCTCTAGCCATTGACTAAAGGTTAGGGCACATGGCTGTAGTTCCCTTGGTCTTGGATAAATCTTGACTAAATTCAATTGAGAATGGCTCAGTCCATGCCACCTTGATGCTTCCATTGAATGCTCCAATCCAAAATTGGAGTCTTGTCCCTATTTTGGCCATTCTAGGTTCAACATGCTATTTCTTGTTCCAAAGACTTTGGAGGCTTGGCTCAGTGATTGTCCCCTTTAGATTCAATCCTCAGAGGTGTCCAAGTGGATAGGAGCATTTGGATTTGGCTGATTTTGGCAAATCGAGCAAAAATGCAAATTCTGCCTTGCCTTGGCAGATTTCAGCAAGGCAACTTTCCAATGTCATATCTCATGACTCAAATTGAATTTGGTAATGTTCTTGGTCATTTTGGAAAGCCCTTACATGATACAACAACTGTTTGGACATGTTTGGTTTTGATCTCTTTTGAATCCAAGTGAAAAATCCCCCTACATTTGGCAAAAAGTAGGGTAAAATCTGACTTAGTGAAATTTTCACTAAGTGTTGGAACAAAGTGACTTTTCTTGATTTTGATCACTCCATAACTCAAAATCCACGAGGAGTTGGAATTAGGTCTAGTTGAAGTTTTTGTAGAGGGCAATGAGATCTGCAAATCAAGCCTTGGATGGGAGAAAATGGCTTTGTGGTTTAGTAGTTATGACCCTCCAAAGTTAGTACCCTAGCCACTTTATTTTTAACTTAGAAAATTTTCTAAGTTTTTTTATGGTTACCCCTTTTACAAGTTACCCAACTTTTCTTGATTTTTCTTGATGAATGATGATTCAAATCATACATTAACATCATTTTAGGGTTAAAAATCCATTTTGGTGAAAAATCTCAAAAAGTCAAAGTTGACTTTTGTGCACAGTTGACTTTTTATCAGATGAATTCCAAACTGTGCAATTCTTCATGAAATCATGTCCTTGACCTAAATCAAACTTGATGGACATGTTCCATGGGTGTCATAGGGTATATTTATGCATGTCATAGGGCTTGGGAGCATGTCCTGGTCAAAAGTCAAAGTTACAGTTGACTTTTTCCTTAAAACCCTAACTATGGTGCAGATGAAATTGAGACTTGTTGCTCAAGCTTCTTGGATTAATCCATTGTTCCAAATGGATCAATATAGTTCATTAGAGACCCTCAAATCATCCTTTGAGGTCTTGGCTCATGATTTGCCCTAAAAGTCAATTTAGGGGTGAATTAGGTCAAGAAACCCTAATTCTTGATTTTTGATGAATGCATCCCCTGAGGCCAAATTGACTTGATGATTAGGTCCATGAGGTTCCATGGAGTATATTAGGTTAGGTTTTGGATCATTGGCTTGTGCCCAGATAAAAAATTTCCATCTGGAGGCCCTGGTCGACCAAAACCCTAATTTGGTGACACTGTCGATCTTGAGACTTAATCCACCTAGAAGGGAGCAGCCTTGTGCTTGATCCTTGAAGTGGGAGTCCTTTTGATCCATTGTGGATGTTTGAGAGGTTAGACAAGTTGAAGATCATGTCATTCCTTGATTGACCCTTTGTCTAAGCACTCAGAGAGGACTTGAAACCCTAATTTTGATTGTAGTGAATGCTCACCCATCTTTGGGGAGACTGATGAAGTATGATGGTTCCTCCATATTATGATGATGATTTTCACAATGATGGGAAATCTTAGTGGTCAAAATTTGGGGTATGACAGACTGATGTCTGAAATATTCACGACGGAGGATAATGGAGTTTCCTTTCCATTCTCAATTGTTGTTGCACCATATTTGTAAGGGATCACCTTATCAGATATGTACGGTATTGGTCCCGACAGACAGATAACTACAGGAGCCTTTTGATTTTTCTGACCATCGTAGCCGGCCTCAATTGGTTCGAGGTTGAGAATCTTTCCACTATTAAGAGGAAATCTTGATTCATGACGTAAAGGTATTATGGCGCATACATTCTTTGCAAAAATATCAATTATATACAATAAATAATATTTTTGGGATTTTTTGGGAAAATAAAATATTTTAACATTTTTGTGAATTATTAAGAAAAGAATCAACTCAAAATCATTAAAACTCAGAGAGAAATTAATTTTTGAATCAATTAAATAAAATCACAAAATTCAAATATTTGAATTTATAAAAAATGGCGCCAAGAACAGCTGAAGAACACGCGCGTGTTTTAGCTTGGACCAGATTTGCATTTTCTCTCCAATCTCACTGAATACTCAATCATATCATGTAATCCACATACAAATCAACCCGTTTCAACCTCACGGTCATGTCTATGGTATTTAATTTCATTTAAATTAAACATATAACAAGAAATCACAATAAATCCTTAAGAACCCTAATTTCTGCATGAAGGCTAGGATTTTTGATACACGATTCAAACAAAGCAATTACTTGAGGGGAAACATTCCATGCATGATTATGAACATTTGGCAAAAGTATTGTGCGAGGAAATATGCATAGATTGAGAGATGACCAAGTTTAGGCTTACCTCTAGGTCGTGACAGCAAGAGCAAATTGATTTCTGAGTAGGAGGTGTTACAGATGAATTGTGATGATCTGAACAGCTTCCCTACACCCTATGGAGTGTGTTTGAATGCTTGGACTTGACTGAGAATGGCCGGATCACTTCATGGCATCTCAACTACACTTTGGTTAAAACCTTGAGCAATTGACTGGTGATTTTGTGAAATCTGTGTTCCAGATGTTATGTGAGTGTTTAGATCACTTCTATATGATGTATGTGAGGTGTGTGAGTGATTGGTTTGATTGGAAAAACTCTCAAACTCAAAACCCGATAGTGACTTTCCTTAGAAGGAAAAATTGGAGTGAAAGAAGAGATTTTGAGGAAAGCATCTGTTTGATGGCTTTGGTGTACTCAAACTGATCACAATTGAGCTCTATTTATAGTAGAGCAAGTTTGTTTTGGGATCCATAGTGAATGGCAACTGCAGCAGGTGTTTGTTCAACGTTGGCCAATGGAAATCCAAGTCTCCTCTAGCCATTGACTAGAGGTTAGGGCACATGGCTGTGGTTCCCTTGGTCTTGGATAAGTCTTGACTGAATTCAGTTGAGAATGGCTCAGTCCATGCCACCTTGATGCTTCCATTGAATGCTCCAATCCAAAATTGGAGTCTTGTCCCTATTTTGGCCATTCTAGGTTCAACATGCTATTTCTTGTTCCAAAGACTTTGGAGGCTTGGCTCAGTGATTGTCCCCTTTAGATTCAATCCTCAGAGGTGTCCAAGTGGATAGGAGCATTTGGATTTGGCTGATTTTGGCAAATCGAGCAAAAATGCAAATTCTGCCTTGCCTTGGCAGATTTCATCAAGGCAACTTTCCAATGTCATATCTCATGACTCAAATTGAATTTGGTAATGTTCTTGGTCATTTTGGAAAGCCCTTACATGATACAACAACTGTTTGAACATGTTTGGTTTTGATCTCTTTTGAATCCAAGTGAAAAATCCCCCTACATTTGGCAAAAAGTAGGGTAAAATCTGACTTAGTGAAATTTTCACTAAGTGTTGGAACAAAGTGACTTTTCTTGATTTTGATCACTCCATAACTCAAAATCCACGAGGAGTTGGAATTAGGTCTAGTTGAAGTTTTTGTAGAGGGCAATGAGATCTACAAATCAAGCCTTGGATGGGAGAAAATGGCTTTGTGGTTTAGTAGTTATGACCCTCCAAAGTTAGTACCCTAGCCACTTTATTTTTAACTTAGAAAATTTTCTAAGTTTTTTTATGGTTACCCCTTTTACAAGTTACCCAACTTTTCTTGATTTTTCTTGATGAATGATGATTCAAATCATACATTAACATCATTTTAGGGTTAAAAATCCATTTTGGTGAAAAATCTCAAAAAGTCAAAGTTGACTTTTGTGCACAGTTGACTTTTTATCAGATGAATTCCAAACTGTGCAATTCTTCATGAAATCATGTCCTTGACCTAAATCAAACTTGATGGACATGTTCCATGGGTGTCATAGGGTATATTTATGCATGTCATAGGGCTTGGGAGCATGTCCTGGTCAAAAGTCAAAGTTACAGTTGACTTTTTCCTTAAAACCCTAACTGTGGTGCAGATGAAATTGAGACTTGTTGCTCAAGCTTCTTGGATTAATCCATTGTTCCAAATGGATCAATATAGTTCATTAGAGACCCTCAAACCCTACTTTGAGGTTTTGGCTCATGATTTGCCCTAAAAGTCAATTTAGGGGTGAATTAGGTCAAGAAACCCTAATTCCTGATTTTTGATGAATGCATCCCCTGAGGCAAAATTGACTTGATGATTAGGTCCATGAGGTTCCATGGAGTATATTAGGTTATTTTTTGGATCATTGGCTTGTGCCCAGATAAAAAATTTCCATCTGGAGGCCCTGGTCGACCAAAACCCTAATTTGGTGACACTGTCGATCTTGAGACTTAATCACCTAGAAGGGAGCAGCCTTGTGCTTGATCCTTGAAGTGGGAGTCCTTTTGATCCATTGTGGATGGTTGAGAGGTTAGACAAGTTGAAGATCATGTCATTCCTTGATTGACCCTTTGTCTAAGCACTCAGAGAGGGCTTGAAACCCTAATTTTGATTGTAGTGAATGCTCACCCATCTTTGGGGAGACTGATGAAGTATGATGGTTCCTCCATATTGTGATGATGATTTTCACAATAATGGGAAATCTTAGTGGTCAAAATTTGGGGTATGACAGACTGATGTCTGCAATATTCACGACGGAGGGTAATGGAGTTTCCTTTCCATTCTCAATTGTTGTTGCCCCATATTTGTAAGGGATCACCTTATCGGATATGTACGGTATTGGTCCCGACAGACAGATAACTACAGGAGCCTTTTGATTTTTCTGACCATCGTAGCCGGCCTCAATTGGTTCGAGGTTGAGAATCTTTCCACTATTAAGAGTAAATCTTGATTCATGAAGTAAAGGGATTATGGCGCATACATTCTTTGCAAAAATATCAATTATATACAATAAATAATATTTTTGGGATTTTTTGGGAAAATAAAATATTTTAAGATTTTTGTGAATTATTAAAAAAAGAATCAACTCAAAATCATTAAAACTCAGAGAGAAATTAATTTTTGAATCAATTAAATAAAATCACAAAATTCAAATATTTGAATTTATGAAAAATGGCGCCAAGAACAGCTGAAGAACACGCGCGTGTTTCAGCTTGGCCCAGATTTGCATTTTCTCTCCAATCTCACTGAATACTCAATCATATCATGTAATCCACATACAAATCAACTCGTTTCAACCTCATGATCATGTCTATGGTATTTAATTTCATTTAAATTAAACATATAACAAGAAATCACGATAAATCCTTAAGAACCCTAATTTCTGCATGAAGGCTAGGATTTTTGATACACGATTCAAACAAAGCAATTACTTGAGGGGAAACATTCCATGCATGATTATGAACATTTGGCAAATGTATTGTGCGAGGAAATATGCATAGATTGAGAGATGACCAAGTTTAGGCTTACCTCTAGGTCGTGACAGCAAGAGCAAATTGATTTCTGAGTAGGAGGTGTTACAGATGAATTGTGATGATCTGAACAGCTTCCCTACACCCTATGGAGTGTGTTTGAATGCTTGGACTTGACTGAGAATGGCCGGATCACTTCATGGCATCTCAACTGCACTTTGGTTAAAACCTTGAGCAATTGACTGGTGATTTTGTGAAATCTGTGTTCCAGATGTTATGTGAGTGTTTAGATCACTTCTATATGATGTATGTGAGGTGTGTGAGTGATTGGTTTGATTGGAAAAGCTCTCAAACTCAAAACCCGATAGTGACTTTCCTTAGAAGGAAAAATTGGAGTGAAAGAAGAGATTTTGAGGAAAGCATCTGTTTGATGGCTTTGGTGTACTCAAACTGATCACAATTGAGCTCTATTTATAGTAGAGCAAGTTTGTTTTGGGATCCATAGTGAATGGCAACTGCAGCAGGTGTTTGTTCAACGTTGGCCAATGGAAATCCAAGTCTCCTCTAGCCATTGACTAGAGGTTAGGGCACATGGCTGTGGTTCCCTTGGTCTTGGATAAGTCTTGACTGAATTCAGTTGAGAATGGCTCAGTCCATGCCACCTTGATGCTTCCATTGAATGCTCCAATCCAAAATTGGAGTTTTGTCCCTATTTTGGCCATTCTAGGTTTAACATGCTATTTCTTGTTCCAAAGACTTTGGAGGCTTGGCTCAGTGATTGTCCCCTTTAGATTCAATCCTCAGAGATGTCCAAGTGGATAGGAGCATTTGGATTTGGCTGATTTTGGCAAATCGAACAAAAATGCAAATTCTTCCTTGCCTTGGCAGATTTCATCTAGGCAACTTTCCAATGTCATATATCATGACTCAAATTGAATTTGGTAATGTTCTTGGTCATTTTGGAAAGCCCTTACATGATACAACAACTGTTTGAACATGTTTGGTTTTGATCTCTTTTGAATCCAAGTGAAAAATCCCCCTACATTTGGCAAAAAGTAGGGTAAAATCTGACTTAGTGAAATTTTCACTAAGTGTTGGAACAAAGTGACTTTTCTTGATTTTGATCACTCCATAACTCAAAATCCACGAGGAGTTGGAATTAGGTCTAGTTGAAGTTTTTGTAGAGGGCAATGAGATCTACAAATCAAGCCTTGGATGGGAGAAAATGGCTTTGTGGTTTAGTAGTTATGACCCTCCAAAGTTAGTACCCTAGCCACTTTATTTTTAACTTAGAAAATTTTCTAAGTTTTTTTATGGTTACCCCTTTTACAAGTTACCCAACTTTTCTTGATTTTTCTTGATGAATGATGATTCAAATCATACATTAACATCATTTTAGGGTTAAAAATCCATTTTGGTGAAAAATCTCAAAAAGTCAAAGTTGACTTTTGTGCACAGTTGACTTTTTATCAGATGAATTCCAAACTGTGCAATTCTTCATGAAATCATGTCCTTGACCTAAATCAAACTTGATGGACATGTTCCATGGGTGTCATAGGGTATATTTATGCATGTCATAGGGCTTGGGAGCATGTCCTGGTCAAAAGTCAAAGTTACAGTTGACTTTTTCCTTAAAACCCTAACTGTGGTGCAGATGAAATTGAGACTTGTTGCTCAAGCTTCTTGGATTAATCCATTGTTCCAAATGGATCAATATAGTTCATTAGAGACCCTCAAACCCTACTTTGAGGTTTTGGCTCATGATTTGCCCTAAAAGTCAATTTAGGGGTGAATTAGGTCAAGAAACCCTAATTCCTGATTTTTGATGAATGCATCCCCTGAGGCAAAATTGACTTGATGATTAGGTCCATGAGGTTCCATGGAGTATATTAGGTTATTTTTTGGATCATTGGCTTGTGCCCAGATAAAAAATTTCCATCTGGAGGCCCTGGTCGACCAAAACCCTAATTTGGTGACACTGTCGATCTTGAGACTTAATCACCTAGAAGGGAGCAGCCTTGTGCTTGATCCTTGAAGTGGGAGTCCTTTTGATCCATTGTGGATGGTTGAGAGGTTAGACAAGTTGAAGATCATGTCATTCCTTGATTGACCCTTTGTCTAAGCACTCAGAGAGGGCTTGAAACCCTAATTTTGATTGTAGTGAATGCTCACCCATCTTTGGGGAGACTGATGAAGTATGATGGTTCCTCCATATTGTGATGATGATTTTCACAATAATGGGAAATCTTAGTGGTCAAAATTTGGGGTATGACAGACTGATGTCTGCAATATTCACGACGGAGGGTAATGGAGTTTCCTTTCCATTCTCAATTGTTGTTGCCCCATATTTGTAAGGGATCACCTTATCGGATATGTACGGTATTGGTCCCGACAGACAGATAACTACAGGAGCCTTTTGATTTTTCTGACCATCGTAGCCGGCCTCAATTGGTTCGAGGTTGAGAATCTTTCCACTATTAAGAGTAAATCTTGATTCATGAAGTAAAGGGATTATGGCGCATACATTCTTTGCAAAAATATCAATTATATACAATAAATAATATTTTTGGGATTTTTTGGGAAAATAAAATATTTTAAGATTTTTGTGAATTATTAAAAAAAGAATCAACTCAAAATCATTAAAACTCAGAGAGAAATTAATTTTTGAATCAATTAAATAAAATCACAAAATTCAAATATTTGAATTTATGAAAAATGGCGCCAAGAACAGCTGAAGAACACGCGCGTGTTTCAGCTTGGCCCAGATTTGCATTTTCTCTCCAATCTCACTGAATACTCAATCATATCATGTAATCCACATACAAATCAACTCGTTTCAACCTCATGATCATGTCTATGGTATTTAATTTCATTTAAATTAAACATATAACAAGAAATCACGATAAATCCTTAAGAACCCTAATTTCTGCATGAAGGCTAGGATTTTTGATACACGATTCAAACAAAGCAATTACTTGAGGGGAAACATTCCATGCATGATTATGAACATTTGGCAAAAGTATTGTGCGAGGAAATATGCATAGATTGAGAGATGACCAAGTTTAGGCTTACCTCTAGGTCGTGACAGCAAGAGCAAATTGATTTCTGAGTAGGAGGTGTTACAGATGAATTGTGATGATCTGAACAGCTTCCCTACACCCTATGGAGTGTGTTTGAATGCTTGGACTTGACTGAGAATGGCCGGATCACTTCATGGCATCTCAACTGCACTTTGGTTAAAACCTTGAGCAATTGACTGGTGATTTTGTGAAATCTGTGTTCCAGATGTTATGTGAGTGTTTAGATCACTTCTATATGATGTATGTGAGGCGTGTGAGTGATTGGTTTCATTGGAAAAGCTCTCAAACTCAAAACCCGATAGTGACTTTCCTTAGAAGGAAAAATTGGAGTGAAAGAAGAGATTTTGAGGAAAGCATCTGTTTGATGGCTTTGGTGTACTCAAACTGATCACAATTGAGCTCTATTTATAGTAGAGCAAGTTTGTTTTGGGATCCATAGTGAATGGCAACTGCAGCAGGTGTTTGTTCAACGTTGGCCAATGGAAATCCAAGTCTCCTCTAGCCATTGACTAGAGGTTAGGGCACATGGCTGTGGTTCCCTTGGTCTTGGATAAGTCTTGACTGAATTCAGTTGAGAATGGCTCAGTCCATGCCACCTTGATGCTTCCATTGAATGCTCCAATCCAAAATTGGAGTCTTGTCCCTATTTTGGCCATTCTAGGTTCAACATGCTATTTCTTGTTCCAAAGACTTTGGAGGCTTGGCTCAGTGATTGTCCCCTTTAGATTCAATCCTCAGAGGTGTCCAAGTGGATAGGAGCATTTGGATTTGGCTGATTTTGGCAAATCGAGCAAAAATGCAAATTCTGCCTTGCCTTGGCAGATTTCATCAAGGCAACTTTCCAATGTCATATCTCATGACTCAAATTGAATTTGGTAATGTTCTTGGTCATTTTGGAAAGCCCTTACATGATACAACAACTGTTTGAACATGTTTGGTTTTGATCTCTTTTGAATCCAAGTGAAAAATCCCCCTACATTTGGCAAAAAGTAGGGTAAAATCTGACTTAGTGAAATTTTCACTAAGTGTTGGAACAAAGTGACTTTTCTTGATTTTGATCACTCCATAACTCAAAATCCACGAGGAGTTGGAATTAGGTCTAGTTGAAGTTTTTGTAGAGGGCAATGAGATCTACAAATCAAGCCTTGGATGGGAGAAAATGGCTTTGTGGTTTAGTAGTTATGACCCTCCAAAGTTAGTACCCTAGCCACTTTATTTTTAACTTAGAAAATTTTCTAAGTTTTTTTATGGTTACCCCTTTTACAAGTTACCCAACTTTTCTTGATTTTTCTTGATGAATGATGATTCAAATCATACATTAACATCATTTTAGGGTTAAAAATCCATTTTGGTGAAAAATCTCAAAAAGTCAAAGTTGACTTTTGTGCACAGTTGACTTTTTATCAGATGAATTCCAAACTGTGCAATTCTTCATGAAATCATGTCCTTGACCTAAATCAAACTTGATGGACATGTTCCATGGGTGTCATAGGGTATATTTATGCATGTCATAGGGCTTGGGAGCATGTCCTGGTCAAAAGTCAAAGTTATAGTTGACTTTTTCCTTAAAACCCTAACTGTGGTGCAGATGAAATTGAGACTTGTTGCTCAAGCTTCTTGGATTAATCCATTGTTCCAAATGGATCAATATAGTTCATTAGAGACCCTCAAACCCTACTTTGAGGTTTTGGCTCATGATTTGCCCTAAAAGTCAATTTAGGGGTGAATTAGGTCAAGAAACCCTAATTCCTGATTTTTGATGAATGCATCCCCTGAGGCAAAATTGACTTGATGATTAGGTCCATGAGGTTCCATGGAGTATATTAGGTTATTTTTTGGATCAATGGCTTGTGCCCAGATAAAAAATTTCCATCTGGAGGCCCTGGTCGACCAAAACCCTAATTTGGTGACACTGTCGATCTTGAGACTTAATCACCTAGAAGGGAGCAGCCTTGTGCTTGATCCTTGAAGTGGGAGTCCTTTTGATCCATTGTGGATGGTTGAGAGGTTAGACAAGTTGAAGATCATGTCATTCCTTGATTGACCCTTTGTCTAAGCACTCAGAGAGGGCTTGAAACCCTAATTTTGATTGTAGTGAATGCTCACCCATCTTTGGGGAGACTGATGAAGTATGATGGTTCCTCCATATTGTGATGATGATTTTCACAATAATGGGAAATCTTAGTGGTCAAAATTTGGGGTATGACAGACTGATGTCTGCAATATTCACGACGGAGGGTAATGGAGTTTCCTTTCCATTCTCAATTGTTGTTGCCCCATATTTGTAAGGGATCACCTTATCGGATATGTACGGTATTGGTCCCGACAGACAGATAACTACAGGAGCCTTTTGATTTTTCTGACCATCGTAGCCGGCCTCAATTGGTTCGAGGTTGAGAATCTTTCCACTATTAAGAGTAAATCTTGATTCATGAAGTAAAGGGATTATGGCGCATACATTCTTTGCAAAAATATCAATTATATACAATAAATAATATTTTTGGGATTTTTTGGGAAAATAAAATATTTTAAGATTTTTGTGAATTATTAAAAAAAGAATCAACTCAAAATCATTAAAACTCAGAGAGAAATTAATTTTTGAATCAATTAAATAAAATCACAAAATTCAAATATTTGAATTTATGAAAAATGGCGCCAAGAACAGCTGAAGAACACGCGCGTGTTTCAGCTTGGCCCAGATTTGCATTTTCTCTCCAATCTCACTGAATACTCAATCATATCATGTAATCCACATACAAATCAACTCGTTTCAACCTCATGATCATGTCTATGGTATTTAATTTCATTTAAATTAAACATATAACAAGAAATCACGATAAATCCTTAAGAACCCTAATTTCTGCATGAAGGCTAGGATTTTTGATACACGATTCAAACAAAGCAATTACTTGAGGGGAAACATTCCATGCATGATTATGAACATTTGGCAAAAGTATTGTGCGAGGAAATATGCATAGATTGAGAGATGACCAAGTTTAGGCTTACCTCAAGGTCGTGACAGCAAGAGCAAATTGATTTCTGAGTAGGAGGTGTTACAGATGAATTGTGATGATCTGAACAGCTTCCCTACACCCTATGGAGTGTGTTTGAATGCTTGGACTTGACTGAGAATGGCCGGATCACTTCATGGCATCTCAACTGCACTTTGGTTAAAACCTTGAGCAATTGACTGGTGATTTTGTGAAATCTGTGTTCCAGATGTTATGTGAGTGTTTAGATCACTTCTATATGATGTATGTGAGGTGTGTGAGTGATTGGTTTGATTGGAAAAGCTCTCAAACTCAAAACCCGATAGTGACTTTCCTTAGAAGGAAAAATTGGAGTGAAAGAAGAGATTTTGAGGAAAGCATCTGTTTGATGGCTTTGGTGTACTCAAACTGATCACAATTGAGCTCTATTTATAGTAGAGCAAGTTTGTTTTGGGATCCATAGTGAATGGCAACTGCAGCAGGTGTTTGTTCAACGTTGGCCAATGGAAATCCAAGTCTCCTCTAGCCATTGACTATAGGTTAGGGCACATGGCTGTGGTTCCCTTGGTCTTGGATAAGTGTTGACTGAATTCAGTTGAGAATGGCTCAGTCCATGCCACCTTGATGCTTCCATTGAATGCTCCAATCCAAAATTGGAGTTTTGTCCCTATTTTGGCCATTCTAGGTTTAACATGCTATTTCTTGTTCCAAAGACTTTGGAGGCTTGGCTCAGTGATTGTCCCCTTTAGATTCAATCCTCAGAGATGTCCAAGTGGATAGGAGCATTTGGATTTGGCTGATTTTGGCAAATCGAACAAAAATGCAAATTCTTCCTTGCCTTGGCAGATTTCATCTAGGCAACTTTCCAATGTCATATCTCATGACTCAAATTGAATTTGGTAATGTTCTTGGTCATTTTGGAAAGCCCTTACATGATACAACAACTGTTTGAACATGTTTGGTTTTGATCTCTTTTGAATCCAAGTGAAAAATCCCCCTACATTTGGCAAAAAGTAGGGTAAAATCTGACTTAGTGAAATTTTCACTAAGTGTTGGAACAAAGTGACTTTTCTTGATTTTGATCACTCCATAACTCAAAATCCACGAGGAGTTGGAATTAGGTCTAGTTGAAGTTTTTGTAGAGGGCAATGAGATCTACAAATCAAGCCTTGGATGGGATAAAATGGCTTTGTGGTTTAGTAGTTATGACCCTCCAAAGTTAGTACCCTAGCCACTTTATTTTTAACTTAGAAAATTTTCTAAGTTTTTTTATGGTTACCCCTTTTACAAGTTACCCAACTTTTCTTGATTTTTATTGATGAATGATGATTCAAATCATACATTAACATCATTTTAGGGTTAAAAATCCATTTTGGTGAAAAATCTCAAAAAGTCAAAGTTGACTTTTGTGCACAGTTGACTTTTTATCAGATGAATTCCAAACTGTGCAATTCTTCATGAAATCATGTCCTTGACCTAAATCAAACTTGATGGACATGTTCCATGGGTGTCATAGGGTATATTTATGCATGTCATAGGGCTTGCGAGCATGTCCTGGTCAAAAGTCAAAGTTACAGTTGACTTTTTCCTTAAAACCCTAACTGTGGTGCAGATGAAATTGAGACTTGTTGCTCAAGCTTCTTGGATTAATCCATTGTTCCAAATGGATCAATATAGTTCATTAGAGACCCTCAAACCCTACTTTGAGGTTTTGGCTCATGATTTGCCCTAAAAGTCAATTTAGGGGTGAATTAGGTCAAGAAACCCTAATTCCTGATTTTTGATGAATGCATCCCCTGAGGCAAAATTGACTTGATGATTAGGTCCATGAGGTTCCATGGATTATATTAGGTTATTTTTTGGATCATTGGCTTGTGCCCAGATAAAAATTTTCCATCTGGAGGCCCTGGTCGACCAAAACCCTAATTTGGTGACACTGTCGATCTTGAGACTTAATCACCTAGAAGGGAGCAGCCTTGTGCTTGATCCTTGAAGTGGGAGTCCTTTTGATCCATTGTGGATGTTTGAGAGGTTAGACAAGTTGAAGATCATGTCATTCCTTGATTGACCATTTGTCTAAGCACTCAGAGAGGGCTTGAAACCCTAATTTTGATTGTAGTGAATGCTCACCCATCTTTGGGGAGACTGATGAAGTATGATGGTTCCTCCATATTGTGATGATGATTTTCACAATAATGGGAAATCTTAGTGGTCAAAATTTGGGGTATGACAGACTGATGTCTGCAATATTCACGACGGAGGGTAATGGAGTTTCCTTTCCATTCTCAATTGTTGTTGCCCCATATTTGTAAGGGATCACCTTATCGGATATGTACGGTATTGGTCCCGACAGACAGATAACTACAGGAGCCTTTTGATTATTCTGACCATCGTAGCCGGCCTCAATTGGTTCGAGGTTGAGAATCTTTCCACTATTAAGAGTAAATCTTGATTCATGAAGTAAAGGGATTATGGCGCATACATTCTTTGCAAAAATATCAATTATATACGATAAATAATATTTTTGGGATTTTTTGGGAAAATAAAATATTTTAAGATTTTTGTGAATTATTAAAAAAAGAATCAACTCAAAATCATTAAAACTCAGAGAGAAATTAATTTTTGAATCAATTAAATAAAATCACAAAATTCAAATATTTGAATTTATGAAAAATGGCGCCAAGAACAGCTGAAGAACACGCGCGTGTTTCAGCTTGGCCCAGATTTGCATTTTCTCTTCAATCTCACTAAATACTCAATCATATCATGTAATCCACATACAAATCAACTCGTTTCAACCTCACGATCATGTCTATGGTATTTAATTTCATTTAAATTAAACATATAACAAGAAATCACGATAAATCCTTAAGAACCCTAATTTCTGCATGAAGGCTAGGATTTTTGATACACGATTCAAACAAAGCAATTACTTGAGGGGAAACATTCCATGCATGATTATGAACATTTGGCAAAAGTATTGTGCGAGGAAATATGCATAGATTGAGAGATGACCAAGTTTAGGCTTACCTCTAGGTCGTGACAGCAAGAGCAAATTGATTTCTGAGTAGGAGGTGTTACAGATGAATTGTGATGATCTGAACAGCTTCCCTACACCCTATGGAATGTGTTTGAATGCTTGGACTTGACTGAGAATGGCCGGATCACTTCATGGCATCTCAACTGCACTTTGGTTAAAACCTTGAGCAATTGACTGGTGATTTTGTGAAATCTGTGTTCCAGATGTTATGTGAGTGTTTAGATCACTTCTATATGATGTATGTGAGGTGTGTGAGTGATTGGTTTGATTGGAAAAGCTCTCAAACTCAAAACCCGATAGTGACTTTCCTTAGAAGGAAAAATTGGAGTGAAAGAAGAGATTTTGAGGAAAGCATCTGTTTGATGGCTTTGGTGTACTCAAACTGATCACAATTGAGCTCTATTTATAGTAGAGCAAGTTTGTTTTGGGATCCATAGTGAATGGCAACTGCAGCAGGTGTTTGTTCAACGTTGGCCAATGGAAATCCAAGTCTCCTCTAGCCATTGACTAGAGGTTAGGGCACATGGCTGTGGTTCCCTTGGTCTTGGATAAGTCTTGACTGAATTCAGTTGAGAATGGCTCAGTCCATGCCACCTTGATGCTTCCATTGAATGCTCCAATCCAAAATTGGAGTCTTGTCCCTATTTTGGCCATTCTAGGTTCAACATGCTATTTCTTGTTCCAAAGACTTTGGAGGCTTGGCTCAGTGATTGTCCCCTTTAGATTCAATCCTCAGAGGTGTCCAAGTGGATAGGAGCATTTGGATTTGGCTGATTTTGGCAAATCGAGCAAAAATGCAAATTCTGCCTTGCCTTGGCAGATTTCATCAAGGCAACTTTCCAATGTCATATCTCATGACTCAAATTGAATTTGGTAATGTTCTTGGTCATTTTGGAAAGCCCTTACATGATACAACAACTGTTTGAACATGTTTGGTTTTGATCTCTTTTGAATCCAAGTGAAAAATCCCCCTACATTTGGCAAAAAGTAGGGTAAAATCTGACTTAGTGAAATTTTCACTAAGTGTTGGAACAAAGTGACTTTTCTTGATTTTGATCACTCCATAACTCAAAATCCACGAGGAGTTGGAATTAGGTCTAGTTGAAGTTTTTGTAGAGGGCAATGAGATCTACAAATCAAGCCTTGGATGGGAGAAAATGGCTTTGTGGTTTAGTAGTTATGACCCTCCAAAGTTAGTACCCTAGCCACTTTATTTTTAACTTTGAAAATTTTCTAAGTTTTTTTATGGTTACCCCTTTTACAAGTTACCCAACTTTTCTTGATTTTTCTTGATGAATGATGATTCAAATCATACATTAACATCATTTTAGGGTTAAAAATCCATTTTGGTGAAAAATCTCAAAAAGTCAAAGTTGACTTTTGTGCACAGTTGACTTTTTATCAGATGAATTCCAAACTGTGCAATTCTTCATGAAATCATGTCCTTGACCTAAATCAAACTTGATGGACATGTTCCATGGGTGTCATAGGGTATATTTATGCATGTCATAGGGCTTGGGAGCATGTCCTGGTCAAAAGTCAAAGTTACAGTTGACTTTTTCCTTAAAACCCTAACTGTGGTGCAGATGAAATTGAGACTTGTTGCTCAAGCTTCTTGGATTAATCCATTGTTCCAAATGGATCAATATAGTTCATTAGAGACCCTCAAACCCTACTTTGAGGTTTTGGCTCATGATTTGCCCTAAAAGTCAATTTAGGGGTGAATTAGGTCAAGAAACCCTAATTCCTGATTTTTGATGAATGCATCCCCTGAGGCAAAATTGACTTGATGATTAGGTCCATGAGGTTCCATGGAGTATATTAGGTTATTTTTTGGATCATTGGCTTGTTCCCAGATAAAAAATTTCCATCTGGAGGCCCTGGTCGACCAAAACCCTAATTTGGTGACGCTGTCGATCTTGAGACTTATTCACCTAGAAGGGAGCAGCCTTGTGCTTGATCCTTGAAGTGGGAGTCCTTTTGATCCATTGTGGATGTTTGAGAGGTTAGACAAGTTGAAGATCATGTCATTCCTTGATTGACCCTTTGTCTAAGCACTCAGAGAGGGCTTGAAACCCTAATTTTGATTGTAGTGAATGCTCACCCATCTTTGGGGAGACTGATGAAGTATGATGGTTCCTCCATATTGTGATGATGATTTTCACAATAATGGGAAATCTTAGTGGTCAAAATTTGGGGTATGACAGACTGATGTCTGCAATATTCACGACGGAGGGTAATGGAGTTTCCTTTCCATTCTCAATTGTTGTTTCCCCATATTTGTAAGGGATCACCTTATCGGATATGTACGGTATTGGTCCCGACAAACAGATAACTACAGGAGCCTTTTGATTTTTCTGACCATCGTAGCCGGCCTCAATTGGTTCGAGGTTGAGAATCTTTCCACTATTAAGAGTAAATCTTGATTCATGAAGTAAAGGGATTATGGCGCATACATTCTTTGCAAAAATATCAATTATATACAATAAATAATATTTTTGGGATTTTTTGGGAAAATAAAATATTTTAAGATTTTTGTGAATTATTAAAAAAAGAATCAACTCAAAATCATTAAAACTCAGAGAGAAATTAATTTTTGAATCAATTAAATAAAATCACAAAATTCAAATATTTGAATTTATGAAAAATGGCGCCAAGAACAGCTGAAGAACACGCGCGTGTTTTAGCTTGGCCCAGATTTGCATTTTCTCTCCAATCTCACTGAATACTCAATCATATCATGTAATCCACATACAAATCAACTCGTTTCAACCTCACGATCATGTCTATGGTATTTAATTTCATTTAAATTAAATATATAACAAGAAATCACGATAAATCCTTAAGAACCCTAATTTCTGCATGAAGGCTAGGATTTTTGATACACGATTCAAACAAAGCAATTACTTGAGGGGAAACATTCCATGCATGATTATGAACATTTGGCAAAAGTATTGTGCGAGGAAATATGCATAGATTGAGAGATGACCAAGTTTAGGCTTACCTCTAGGTCGTGACAGCAAGAGCAAATTGATTTCTGAGTAGGAGGTGTTACAAATGAATTGTGATGATCTGAACAGCTTCCCTACACCCTATGGAGTGTGTTTGAATGCTTGGACTTGACTGAGAATGGTCGGATCACTTCATGGCATCTCAACTGCACTTTGGTTAAAACCTTGAGCAATTGACTGGTGATTTTGTGAAATCTGTGTTCCAGATGTTATGTGAGTGTTTAGATCACTTCTATATGATGTATGTGAGGTGTGTGAGTGATTGGTTTGATTGGAAAAGCTCTCAAACTCAAAACCCGATAGTGACTTGCCTTAGAAGGCAAAATTGGAGTGAAAGAAGAGATTTTGAGGAAAGCATCTGTTTGATGGCTTTGGTGTACTCAAAATGATCACAATTGAGCTCTATTTATAGTAGAGCAAGTTTGTTTTGGGATCCACAGTGAATGGCAACTGCAGCAGGTGTTTGTTCAACGTTGGCCAATGGAAATCCAAGTCTCCTCTAGCCATTGACTAGAGGTTAGGGCACATGGCTGTGGTTCCCTTGGTCTTGGATAAGTCTTGACTGAATTCAGTTGAGAATGGCTCAGTCCATGCCACCTTGATGCTTCCATTGAATGCTCCAATCCAAAATTGGAGTCTTGTCCCTATTTTGGCCATTCTAGGTTCAACATGCTATTTCTTGTTCCAAAGACTTTGGAGGCTTGGCTCAGTGATTGTCCCCTTTAGATTCAATCCTCAGAGGTGTCCAAGTGGATAGGAGCATTTGGATTTGGCTGATTTTGGCAAATTGAGCAAAAATGCAAATTCTGCCTTGCCTTGGCAGATTTCATCAAGGCAACTTTCCAATGTCATATCTCATGACTCAAATTGAATTTGGTAATGTTCTTGGTCATTTTGGAAAGCCCTTACATGATATAACAACTGTTTGAACATGTTTGGTTTTGATCTCTTTTGAATCCAAGTGAAAAATCCCCCTACATTTGGCAAAAAGTAGGGTAAAATCTGACTTAGTGAAATTTTCACTAAGTGTTGGAACAAAGTGACTTTTCTTGATTTTGATCACTCCATAACTCAAAATCCACGAGGAGTTGGAATTAGGTCTAGTTGAATTTTTTGTAGAGGGCAATGAGATCTACAAATCAAGCCTTGGATGGGAGAAAATGGCTTTGTGGTTTAGTAGTTATGACCCTCCAAAGTTAGTACCCTAGCCACTTTATTTTTAACTTTGAAAATTTTCTAAGTTTTTTTATGGTTACCCCTTTTACAAGTTACCCAACTTTTCTTGATTTTTCTTGATGAATGATGATTCAAATCATACATTAACATCATTTTAGGGTTAAAAATCCATTTTGGTGAAAAATCTCAAAAAGTCAAGGTTGACTTTTGTGCACAGTTGACTTTTTATCAGATGAATTCCAAACTGTGCAATTCTTCATAAAATCATGTCCTTGACCTAAATCAAACTTGATGGACATGTTCCATGGGTGTCATAGGGTATATTGATGCATGTCATAGGGCTTGGGAGCATGTCCTGGTCAAAAGTCAAAGTTACAGTTGACTTTTTCCTTAAAACCCTAACTGTGGTGCAGATGAAATTGAGACTTGTTGCTCAAGCTTCTTGGATTAATCCATTGTTCCAAATGGATCAATATAGTTCATTAGAGACCCTCAAACCCTCCTTTGAGGTCTTGGCTCATGATTTGCCCTAAAAGTCAATTTAGGGGTGAATTAGGTCAAGAAACCCTAATTCCTGATTTTTGATGAATGCATCCCCTGAGGCAAAATTGACATGATGATTAGGTCCATGAGGTTCCATGGAGTATATTAGGTTAGGTTTTGGATCATTGGCTTGTGCCCAGATGAAAAATTTCCATCTGGAGGCCCTGGTCGATCAAAACCCTAATTTGGTGACACTGTCGATCTTGAGACTTAATCCACCTAGAAGGGAGCAGCCTTGTGCTTGATCCTTGAAGTGGGAGTCCTTTTGATCCATTTTGGATGTTTGAGAGGTTAGACAAGTTGAATATCATGTCATTCATTTATTGACCCTTTGTCTAAGCACTCAGAGAGGGCTTGAAACCCTAATTTTGATTGTAGTGAATGCTCACCCATCTTTGGGGAGACTGATGAAGTATGATGGTTCCTCCATATTATGATGATGATTTTCACAATGATGGGAAATCTTAGTGGTCAAAATTCGGGGTATGACAGACTGATGTCTGCAATATTCACGACGGAGGGTAATGGAGTTTTCTTTCCATTCTCAATTATTGTTGCACCATATTTGTAAGGGATCGCCTTATCGGATTTGTACGGTATTGGTCCCGACAGACAGATAACTACAGGAGCCTTTTGATTTTTCTGACCATCGTAGCCGGCCTCAATTGGTTCGAGGTTGAGAATTTTTCCACTATTAAGAGGAAATCTTGATTCATGAAGTAAAGGGATTATGGCGCATACATCTTTGGCCACTTCTCGTTTAGGGATCAAGATAACTTCTTTGCCTCGATTGGGAAGATAGTCTGACATTACGTTAATTGAACCAGAGCTTGAACACGGTTGAATCTCTTTGTGGTCCAACTGACTTTGAAAGGCTGCTCGCACGAGGTAGCATCCTTGGTTATCCTCCGAGCAAACTCTACAGTTCTCATAGTTATGTGGTGGCACCCGGCCACGTCTGCTTTGTATGCAGTGTAACCTCACTAGATCTATTTCCATTGATCGAACATCCTGACTTTGATTCCTAGTAGGGTTCCCGTTACTCATACTGACTTGTTGTGTGTCTTCATCTAGATAGTTTGGAAGCCACCAGTGGTTCAACAAGTGTTGAAGCGTTCTTTGAACGAGAGCACATCCTTGGTCACTCTCACGGCATACTTAACAGTTCTGATAATCGTGTGAAGTCAGAAAACCAAGCTGGACTTGCTTAGCGTGTAATTCCACCAAGCTGGTATTCATCAAGTGAATATCGAAGATTTGAATCATATTGACTTGATAATGACTTCTATCACAATAATCCTGGATCCATCCAAGATCCATCTGACGCTGGAGGGCCTCTTGTACAAAATAGCATCCCTGATTGTTTACCAAGTAGATCAAACAGGAATTGTAATCGTGCCATGGCAGATTATGATGTTGGCTTTGCCTTGAGTTCATTGCCACCAAGTTGACATTCATTGCACGGATGTCATGGTTTTGAATGATGTTAGAATTCGTATAAGTCATGTTGAGCTCACGGATTCGGTGATCTTGGATCCACCCGAGATCCATCTGTTCCTAGAGAGATGACTGCACCACAGAACATCCTTGATTATTTTTAGAGCAGATATCACACTGGTGATAATTATGAGACGGTACATGACCGTATCCACTCTGTCTGCAATGCATCTTGACCAGGTTGGTTCCCAATAAGAGTACATCGTGAATTTGATAGCTATGGTTAGAATCTTCTTCCATCAAATTTACTACAGCTTTATCGTGTTGAGGCAACGGGTTCGTCTGAACATTTGGATTTGTATCCTTGAAGGACAAGACCCCGCTCCTGACAAGCTTTTGCACATCGGATTTGAAGCTGAGACAATTTTCTATGTTATGCCCTAGTCTTCCTTGATGGTGAGGGCAAGTCTGATCCGTCTTGAACCAAAAAAGCAGATTTTCCGGTACTGTAAGAGGAGACCTAGTCTGGACGTGCCCCTTGACTAGTAATAGTGGAAACAATTCTATGTACAACATTGGTATAGGGTCAAACCCTGGTGGTCGCGTTGTACGGTTGTTGTTGTACTGAGGACGAGCCTGCTGAAGAGGCTGTTGTGTCCTTTGCTGATATTGTTGTTGATTCGGTTGGCTCTGAGTAACCTGAGGTTGATACATTGGAATAGGCGCAGGGTTTATACCAGGAGTTACAGTTGCTACTGGTTGGTACCGTCACATTTGCTTTCCGAGATAGATATTACCAATATCTTGCTCTTTTTTCTTAGGGAAAGCACTATTTTATCTTTTGGTACTGCTTGATGGTCCAGCGTCTTTGACCAGACGTCCTTCTCATACTGCTTCTTCAAAACGAACTCCCATGCTCACCATCACGGTAAAGTCGCTGGGCGCACTGGCGACCATTTGGTCGTGGTAAAATGAACTCAAGGATTTCAAGAAGATCTTTGTCATCTCTTTTTCCTCCAGAGGTGGACAAATCTGGGCTGCAATTTCACGCCATCTCTGAGCATATTCCTTAAAGGTTTCCTTATCCTTCTGCGACATAGCTCTGAGTTGATCTCTGTCAGGTGCCATGTCCAGGTTATACTTATATTTTTGAACGAAGGCAGCACCAAGATCTCTGAAAGTGACGATATTAGTGCGGTTTAAACCCATGTACCATTTGAGTGCGGCACGGGTTAACCTATCTGGGAAATAATGGATCAGTAGCTGTTGGTTCTCTGTCTGAGTTGACATCTTTCGAGTGTACATCACCAAATGACTTTGAGGGCAAGAGTTGCCCTTGTATTTCTCAAATTCGGGCACCTTGAATTTGTGCGGAATTTTCACATTGGGGACCAAACAAAGGTCTGCGGTGTCCTTTCTGAATAGATCTTGACCGCGAATGGCATGCAGTTCCTTTCGTATCTCTAAGAATTGCTCCTAGAACTAATTCATTGTGTCGTACATACTTTCATTTCCACCAGAAGGTATCTATGGAATCTGTCCTTCCGGGACAGTGTGTACCACGGGTGGTTGTATAGTCATTACGGTAGTGACTCTTAGTGCTTCCTTATCCCAAAGTTTGTAACCTTCAGGAGTTGCTGTCATGCCCCTTGCATCCTCGCTTTCCCGAAATTTGTAACCTTCAGGCCCAGCAGCTCCTGCTGCAGTTTTCGGATCTTCCGTGATCGGCATAATATATCCTTCCGGGATATAGTTAAGTGGCATGCCCCAGGGATGATTTTTATTCATGTTGTACCGAGGATCATACATCTCTACTATGGGCGTAGATGTGATCTCTAAGATCATATTCCTTTGTTGTTGTCTCTAAGCTGTTGCCAGAGATTGCATATCATTGTGAAGTTTCCTCATATCTTCTTTCAGAGTGTCGATTTCTTCTTTCAACTCTCTGTTCTCTTCCTCGAGATCATCCATTTTCTTTTGTCGATTGGCTCGAGTATTGTACGAGTGAGACAGTTTAACGCTAGAATCAAGACACGGGCGTGAGATTCGTAGGTAAGAAGAATGCATTATGTGAGAATGATAAATGATGAAATAATTATATTTAATTAATATTTTTTTGTTATTTTTAAAAGAAATTTCAACATTTGGATTGCAAATATCATACAGTGGGGAAACCCCATTTTATTGAATTCAAAGATTGCGGAAATGGAAATACAGTAATTAACAAAGGGCTATAAATGGAAATATCTAAACTTATGGATCCTGAGTCCTCTCTGAGGAAAGCTCAGGTGCTGGTTCTGGTATTTTCCTTTTCTTTAACCGGGGCTCTAGACACATTGTCAGGTTGTCATTCCTTTGCCAAGTGAAAGGAGCGAGCAAATTCCTTCGGTCTTCTTGATTTTCTACAGCATGTTGCTCTAAAATCTCGATCAGAGCATCTTTTTCTTTTAACAGTTGTTGTATTTTGGTACACTCTACATTGAGAATGTGGTACTTGTTCTTCCAAGATTTCTTTTCCCGTTGAACTTTTTTGAGAGTGACCTGGAGTTTTTCCGTATCAGACATAAAATAAAGGATAGATTCCTTTAACGAATGAACTTCGTGACGAGGGTAAGGTATCCTCAGCTTGAGAGCTCTAGCTTGTACCCATTGGAGATAAGGTTCCATAGAGACACAGTCTGGTTTTCCTAGAGACTCTCTTCCTTTCCTGTGAACATGTTTCCAGGCATGCACTATTTCTATATTTAGTGCCCTATCATTTTCTCCTTCCTTGAAGAAAATACCTTCCAGATGAACATTATGCTGGATATGTCTCATCGGGTATCCGAATTGACGACGAACTAAAATCGGATGATAATTGATTCCTCCTTTAGTTCCTATGAGGGGTATATTAGGGAAGTTTCGACAATGGTCAATGATTCTTATCCCGTCATAGATCCGATTATACCAATCGATGTCAGAGTTGGTAAGAGACATGATTCTCTGTGACCAACGCAGAGTACTCTTATGATCCCAAAAAGCCGCAGACTTTGGTAAATGGGAAATGAACCATTTGTATAGCAGGGGTACACATATCATGTGATCATTCCTCCGCCATACAAATCTCTTAAGTGTACAGAATGGTAGGCATCTGCGAGCAGGGTCGGCACAGGGTTTCCAATCTAAAATATCTTAATGGCATTGATATCGACGAAGTTATCAATGTTGGGAAACAGAAATAACCCGTAGGTGAGCAAAACAAAGATATCTTCGAAAGCAATAACGTTCCCTATACTGGAAAAGTACAGAGCTTTCTCTATCAAAAACTTGACTGGTAAACCTTGGATTCCACCCTTAATGGTCATGTGAGTCCTGAATTCTGACTCGTCCAAATAGATAGCTCTTGCAATGGTTTGATCTTTTGGAATTTCTTCGAGTCCAGAAAAGGGAGCTTGGTCAGTGATAGGTAAATCACTCAGGTGAGAGTACTCCTCCAGTGTTGGTGCTAGTTGATAATCCGGGAATGTGAAACAGTGATAAATCGGATCGTAAAACTGAATCTGTATGGACAGGATTCCTTCGATTACATGGACCCTTAACAGAGACAGCAGTCCTCCATACTTAGCTCTGAAAGCATCAGGGTTGGTGATCATCCTTGCCAACCCTCTTAAATCCTCTAATTTTGGAACCTTGAAGATGTACTTGTGAGTCTTCCTTCTACCAAAATCCATAACGCAATCTTCTTCTCTGATATTTGCAATCATGATCTTAGTTTAATTTGAAAAAGAGAGAGACTAGAAGAGAAAAATTTTCTTTGTTTAAAGTTTTTTAGATGAAATGAATGCATGAATGCAGCACACAAAAACATAGAAAAAACATGGGGTCAAAGGTTCAGTTTCATGATGTCAAGGCTCTACCCATCCCCAAAGTTTGTATTCTAGTGATTTTTTGTACCTGTCCTCAAATTCATTGACCCCTCTTGGGATAAAAACAGCAGGCTGGTTAACCCGAGCGAGCTGATGTATCTTAGAGAAATCTCAAATGAGGGTAGTATCGCGTGACAACTATTTCCGATAGCTTCCGCACTACAAAATAGTAACATGGTCTCAGTCTCCTAAATCCTCAGTTTCATGGATACCACAATCGAACAATCTACTTTCAACAACCAAAGTCGTTTAGACATTGAATCCGCAAAGGGTATCTCCAATTATTCGATGGTCTACCGGGGTCGCTTATTCTTGAGTCACTCCCTGTAAGATTATCCGTCTAATGCCATCACTTATCTTAGGTATCACTCAAACTTTCTAGATGCGCATCACCCGCAGTCCCATTAGCAGAAAAATAAACACGGATATCAAGTAGGAAAAGCGATATATATATATATATATATATATATATATATATATATATATATATATATATATATATATATATTCATTCCTAAAACTAACATCCTAAACCTCTTAGGAGCTATAGTCTATAAACCTATACAAACAAAATGAGTCCCCAGCAGAGTCGTCATTTTTCTGTAGCGCATGATTTTTGTCGGTGACGTGACCACCTTATCGCGGAATTTGGGTTTTCTCCTCAATGAAGAGAAGGGGGTGCTACTTTCTGATTTCTTATTTATCCCATGAAGCTGGAAGGGAAAGGGAAGGTATCTAAAACTAACCTTGCACGTGAATGTTTAACTGAACAAACACTTAAAGAGATTCAGGGAGTTCGGGGTCAGGTTATACAATGGGGAGTTGTCAGTTACCCATCCTATATGTGGTTATCCACAGGATATTAGCTTTAGGTCTCGCTTTGCACTTGATGGTGTTTATCCGTTAATGGGTTGGGAAAGTTTCTTGGGAAATATGAGTGAGGGAGTGAGTTTTTGTTGATGTTTTTGGTAAGGTACTGGACCTAAGTTTTGATTGATATGAAGGTACTAGACCTAGAGTTTTTGATTAGTATGCTCGCTAAGATTTCGCAATCTTATGCCTACGTATTCCCCTTTAAATGAAACAGGGAAATCAGAGCAATCGTAGTTCCTGCTATTCTAAGGGAGGAAAAATATATTTTGGTGTCTTGTTCAAAGCCCAAGATTGAAGCTAAAAGGTTTATTTGTGGCTTGTTCAAAGCCCAAGATTGAAGCTAAAAGGTTTGATTATGAGAGAACTTGTCATCTCTAAAGGGAGACATTTGGTATGTTTATCACAACTGTTGGGTGACTGTTTATAAAGGAGGATTACTTTAACTGGGATATATGAATCCAGCAATGCCATAATTTCCTTTAAGGGGATTTATCCTGAAGGAGAAAACTTTAACTCAGTGTAGAGCAATGCCATTTTTCCTTAGGAATTTCTCATGCTAAAAGAGGGACAGTGGCGTGGATATAAATAATCCAAAGGCTTGCCGCTTACAGCAATTAGATGAAAGAAAGGAGTTTTAATTTTTCTGTTTTGACATGTGATAAACAGAGAAATGACTTCATACAGAGGGATTTTGATTTCCTCTGAGGGGATGTTGATTTTTGTGTGCCTTGATCAAAGCCCAAGGTTGAAGCTAAGAGGTTGATTGACTCCACTAGGGAAGTCCTTATACAAAGCCTAAGAGGAGGCTGGAAAAGGCTGACTCAACAAGAGAGTTTTTATCTGTCTTATACAACGCCCAAGATCGAGGTTGAAAGAGACTGACTCTTTTGGGGATATCATTATACAAAGCCTAAGAGGAGGCTAAAAGTTTGACTTTTCCGGGGAAAATGTTCTGTCTGTCTTGTACAAAGCCCAAGATTGAGGCTAAAAAGGATTTTTTGTGAGGGCTATGGTCCCTCATCTACTTTGTTTTAATGATGTCAACAAATTGTAAGTTTTAGATTGTAATTTGAGCGGTATCACTTCACGTGTCGGGCATATTGCGTCTAATCATTATTGTTCATGTGTCTAGATGTATAGGACCTTGTCTTTCCCATAAGCAAATGTTCATTACCATTTTAGTAGTGTCTAGTATGTTTTTTCTGGACTTGGTCAGTTGAAAATGCGCAGAAAATTGTATTTCCAAAAAAAATTGCAGTTCATGCGCTAACCCTCCCAGCTCATGCTCTAACCTCCCAGTTTATGCGCTAACCTAGAGAAACCTACGGGAAAACGCATGATTTTGAATAACACAAAAATTTTCATCTGTGCGTCGACGCATGGTTGTTGTGGGTGGACGCATGATTTCCTGAACTGATATTTTTCACTTAAATTTTTCTTCTGTTATTTCTGTTATTTTTTTTGTGTGGGTCATTTCATTCTCTATAAATAAGTTTGGTCATCTCATTATTAAAAAAAACAAGAAACGTGAAAATTTATGCCATTTCTCTCTTCATCTTCATCTTCTTCATTGAGTAAACAAACAATCACACATAATCATCTTTGTTTGTGTCGCCCATTGTTCGAAGTGATAACGTTAAGAATTTAGGAAGTGTGATCTTCAATTTCTGGGTTGAGAGCTTGGTAGGTGTTTCTTGAATAAAATTAGTTGGTTTTGTCCTCTAAAAATCGGACAGATTTTGGGGGTTTTTGTACAAACCGTTTCGTTCTACAGGGATTAGGCTGGGCGAAGGTAACCGAAAATTGGCGCAATTGTTCGGTTTAGTAGTTGTAATCAGAGGATCGTGGAAGAGAGGTTTGGGTTTGAATTTTTGGTAGATCACAATTGATCGATTGAAGGTAACCGAAGAATGGTGGGTTCTTTCGGTTTAGTATCATGAGATGGTAATTGGATCAACCATATTCAAAGCACTTGATTCATCTTGAATCAAGGGGAGAGAAAATTCTGCATCAACGATCGAAGACGTTCGAGGGTTTGGATGTTCATAGTTTTCTCTTGTAATAAACAATTTGCAACAGCTAAATATATATATATCTCAATTCCAATTGTGGAATTGGGGGAAGAGGTACCCAAAGCGAGGACGATTGGGGAACTACCTAATCAAATCTCGTTTGTTCTCTCTTTCCCTTAACTCTTTTACATTTCAGTTTGTTCGAATTTGTGAAGTTGCAATTTATCGAAATTTCTGTTGTAGGGTAATTTTGAGCTGAGAAATTATTTGTTAAATTGATACGATTCCTTGAATTGTATCATGGAGCAGCTCTATATTACATTCCATAGAAGTTCTGCACTTAGTGTGTTTACGTACACTAGGTGTTTGATAATTTGTTTCAAAGCAAAAATCGAACGCATTGCTTTTAATTGCTTATCATTTTACCTCATTGGTTTGGATTAAACATCAAGCAAGTGATATTTTGTTGACTGCGTTTTAAGTGTAGTAATCAAACTGAATTTTTCTCTTCCATGCTCATTCTCGATATATTCGTGCATATCCGATCCTTTTAGTAGAAGGTTCGTTGTAGACGTTCTATCCAGTGGTTGCTTCCGTTAAACAATTTTTTAAAACTAAATTTTGGTAACCATTTGCATGTAAAACTCAAGGGATCTATTCAACCCCCCTTCTAGATCCATAGCCATCGTCTAACAAGTGGTATCACGAGCTTCTGTTTATTCTGGTGCTTCGGTAAAACTTCTTGGATCATGGCGAACGAACCTAAAGGGGCTTATAATAGAGCTCCAGTTTTTACAGGCGAGAATTACAGCTACTGGAAGGATTGTATACGCGCTCATATTAATTCCATAGATCGGAAGGTTTGGAACGTTATTTTAAATGGTCCCATGCAAATTACTATGACAAATGCGGAAGGCATTGTCGTTCCTAAACCCGAAGACCAATGGAGTGAGGAGGACGAGAAAAAGTACAACTATGATTGGAAGGCTCGTAATATGATCATCTCCTCCTTGGGAGTTGACGAGTATTATCGAGTCTCCCATTGTGAAATGGCCAAAGCCACGTGGGATGCTTTACAAGTAGCCCACGAAGGCACTAATGATGTTAAGATGGCTCGTATTAATACACTAACGCAAGAGTTTGATTTGTTTTACATGAAGCAAGGGGAAACCATTGCGGATATGCAAAAAATGATTTACTCACATTATCAACAAATTGCATGTTCTTGGTAAACCAATTCCAAATGAGGTTGCTACTAACAAAATTATGAGGTGTCTTAATAGGGAATGGCAACCGAAGGTCACCACTATCAAGGAGGCCAATGATCTTACTACACTAGACCTCACAACACTCTTTGGTAAACTCACTGAGCATGAGCAAGTGCTTATTAGCTTGGATAAACATGAAAAAAGTATCAAGAAAGAGAAGGCAAAAGATACGGAGAAGAAGTCGATAGCTCTTAAGGCTTCTTGTTCAAAGTCCACATATCAAGAGCTAAGTGATGATGAAACCAATAATGACAAAGATGAAGAATCCGGTGATGATATGGGCTTATTTGTGAAGAGGTACAATAGATGCGTTCGTAAGAACGAGATTCAACACTCGGACAAAAATCTAGTCAAGTTTAGGAAGCAATCTAGAAGCGAAGGAAATAAGAATGGCAAGGTAAAAGGAACGTGCTACAACTGTGGAAAATCCGGGCACTACAAGCCAAATTGTCCATCTCTAAAGAAAGACAAAGATAAGGATAATGACAAGAGTCGCTCAAACAAAAGGTCCAACAAGTCTCGACGAGCATACATCGCTTGGGAAAGCGATAGTGAGTCGGAGAAAGATGATTCATCAAGCGACAAAAGTGAATCCGTTAACTTTTGTCTTATGGCACGCCATAACAAAGCAAAAGAGGTAAAGCATTCTAAATGTGATCATGTTAATACTATGTCGCATTTAGAGTTACAAAAGGCTTTTGACATGTAACACTATGAGGCTAAGGAAGCATTTCAACGTTTAGCCTCAAATAAAAAGATTTTCACGTATTTGGAGAAGAAGGTTTCCGATTCCGAAAAGGAATTGGAAGCCCTCAAAAACTCTATAGTGGACACATCAAAAGCCAAGGTTGGAAAGGACCCTACCTCTTGGCTCAATTGGGGCTATGACACTTGTCATATTTGGCAACGAGAGGTGAGAATCCTCAAGGCCAAATTGGACAAGGCTCTTAAGCCAAAAGTTACGTTTGCTATTGATCGATCACATTTTCGTGAGAGCATGAATAATCCATTTCAAAAGTATACCTATGTGATTCGAGATAGTGATAGCAAAAGTAAATTCCAAATGAACCATAATTGTCTTTACTGTTGTAAGCCTGTCATACTATTGCAAAATGCCGCTTCAGAAGGTTTCTTGTTTCGAAATGCATCTACCAATGGTTGCCCAAGTGCGGTCGTGGTTTCACTCACCTTAAAGGACCCAAGGAGAATTGGGTACCTACTCTCCCTTGATTATTTTTGTAGGTACAAAGTCTTGAAACCACCGAAAGAAGATGGGTTCTGGATAGTGGCTGCTCGAGACACATGACCGGAGACATATCTCTTTTTATCGACTTTGTGGCGAAGAAAAATGGGTTTGTCACCTACGGAGATAACAACAAGGGACAGATACTTGGTAAAGGTAGTGTAGGTAACCCCTCTTCTACTACTATCTCTGATGTACTTCTTGTGGAAGGCCTTAGACACAACCTTTTAAGCATTAGTCAACTATGTGACAAGAATTATAAAGTATCTTTTTTAAAGGATTGTTGAATAGTTGAAGATAGTGACAAAAAGAATGTGTTTAAGGGCTTGAGGGATAACGACGTCTATATGCTAGACTTAATTGAGGTATCGTTGAATGGAGACAAGTGTCTAGTCACTATGAATGAAGATTCATGGTTGTGGCATAGACGGTTGGCTCACATCAACTTTGATTTGCTTAACAAAATAGTCTCTAATGACCTAGTCATCGGTTTGCCCAAAATTAAATTCACAAAGGATCACCTTTGTGATGCGTGTCAAATGGGAAAGCAAACAAGGATCTCATTCAAATCTAAAAACATCGTTTCAACTATGAGACTCCTTGAGCTCCTCCATATGGACCTCTTTGGACCATCTAGGGTTAAAAGTCTAGGTGGTAACTATTATGGGTTTGTAATAGTCGATGATTTTTCTAGGTTTTGCTGGACTATTTTCTTAGCAAATAAGAGTGATACCTTTTTGGCCTTTGAATGATTTGCTAAGTTATCTCAGAACAAGTTAAACACAAACATTGGGTCAATTAGAAGTGACCATGGGGGTGAGTTTGAAAATCATTTGTTTGAAGCATTTTGTGATTCCAACGGAATTGATCAATAATTTTTCCGCACCATGTACCCCTCAACAAAATGGGGTAGTGGAACGTAAAAATAGAGTTTTGGAGGAACTTGGAAGGACTATGATCAATGATGGTGGATTATTAAAATACTTTTGGGCCGACGCCATAAGTACGACTTGTTATGTTTTGAATAGGGTGCTCATCCAGCCTATTCTAAATAAGACACCGTATGAGCTTTTAAAAGGGCGTAAGCCAAATATCTCTCACCTTCATGTATTTGGTTGCAAAAGCTTTGTGTTAAACAATGGGAAAGAGACTCTTGGTAAATTTGATGCCAAGGCCGACGAGGGCATTTTTCTTGGATACTCTCAGTCAAGTAAAGCGTATAGAATTTATAATAAAAGGTTACGTGTAGTTGAAGAGTCAGTTCATGTTACCTTTGACGAGTCTTATCCGAGAAATGTCGGAGAAGGTAGTTCTTTTCATGGTGCAGGTGTACCTACTGAAGACATACTCAAGGACACTGATCAATTTAGGAGAAATGAGGTTTGGGACCTTGTCCCCCCCTCCACGAGATCATCGAGTAATCGGCACCCGATGGGTGTTTAGGAATAAACTTGATGAAAATGGAGTAATAACATGTAACAAAGCGCGGCTTGTAGCGCAAGGCTATAACCAAGAGGAAGGAATCGACTATGAGGAAACTTATGCGCCGGTTGCCCGACTCGAGGTTATACGCATTTTACTTGCTTATGCTTGCACTAAGAACTTCAAATTATTCCAGATGGACATTAAAAGTGCATTCCTTAACAGATACATAAATGAAGAGGTTTATGTAGCCCAACCTCCGGATTTTGAATCCCACGAATATCCTGATCATGTCTATAAACTTAAACGCACTTTTTACGGACTTAAACAAGCCCCTAGGGCTTGGTATGAACGTCTAAGCAAATTTCTACTTGATCAAGGGTATTCAAGAGGAAAGGTTGACACAACCCTCTTTATTAAACGTCAAGGAAAACACTTAATCTTGGTACAAATTTATGTTTACGATATTATATTTGGGTCTACTAACATGACCTTGGTCAAGGAGTTTTCTAGTTGATGCAGTGGGAGTTTGAAATGAGCATGATGGGGGAGTGTCATACCCTAAATTTTTCCTACCCTCTCACTCCCTTATACTAAGTATTTTTGTGGATTCATGACCTTTTTCTAGGTGATCCTCTGACCTCTGGCCATGATCCTCTAGGATTTTGTTTATAAAAAGTCTTGTGTGTACTCATTGTGATTATAGTCCCTTGCAAGTGGTGTTGAACTCCTGTGGAATGAAAAGAGGAATGTGCCCTCATTCTCATGGTCAAGCAGTTATGACATGATTAATGGCCTAAGCTATATGATTGCATCCATTTCAAGGCATAATGGATAATTTATCCAAGAGGTCCATGGTATAATCAAGTTGGGATCAAGACCATGATTAGAGCTCTTTCTTCAAGTCATGCTTGGTTTTGTTCCATTTTCAAGTCATGTGTAGGTACAGAGTTAACGCGCGACGTCATGTTATTCCAAAATAATTCAAGTTGTTCCAAGTTAGCGCTAGTTCATATTTTGAGGTTACTTTCAAAGCCATGATCAACTCATTTTCTAAGTGTGATTCAAGAATTATTGTAAACTTAGTGGTTAAATGAGACATGAGGTAGGCTCCATTTTGTTTCATGAGAGAGTGGAATTGTTTCAAGATACTTTGAAGTGTGTTTCGTAAGCCATCAAGGATTTATTTTAAAACACTTTGAATTGTTTTTAAATCATGAGCCTTTTAAGATGTGATTCAATTTACAATGGCAAGAGTTCTATTTCACGTCATGGATAAAATTCTATTTCAAGGTATTTCCAAACGTGACCAAGTAAGATTCTAAAGCCACTAATGTCATGAATAAATTGAGCAAGGTTTGCTTCAAATCATATCTTAAGTTTTTCATAAAAACAAGAGGTCCATCAAGCTAAAGCCATGATATACACTGTCAAGCCAAAATTCTGCAAGTGTGAACAATAACATCACAAAAAAAATTATTATGTTTCACATTATCACGTGATCAGAGGGGATTGGAGAGGTAAGATTCACAAAAAGCTAAAGTTACCAAGTTTTGAACATCATTACAACATGGTAAATAATGGTAATTCCACAAGTGAGTTTCAATACATTTTGAAATTACAAGGAAGTTCTAAAATACAAATCCTGCAAAGTTCTTGAAGTCTGAACTCTATGATTGAATCAAGTACAAGACTTAGGGAGTAGCCATTGATCTTCTTCACACCAAGTGCAATTCTTCATGCTAAGTTTACCATTTCCAAGCTCTTCATCAAGTTTTATCATCCTCATGTCAAAGTTCAAGATGAAATGGAAGTGAGCAAAGTTCAATAAATTATGCACAGGCGGCAAGAATATGCGAGTAATAGAAAATCCACAAGGTTCAAAAATTCACATAAATGATAAACATACAGCAACAACAACATGGTTCACGCAACACACTCAACTCACAAGTTTCCCACCAAGCTTCACGAATTTATAAAGCCCGCAATAATACATTCTTTTCGCTACAATTTACAAGCAGAGTATTTGTTGTCCATCACAAGAGTATTGAATTACAAAAGGCATTACATATATTGGAGTTGCAAGATTACTTTCAAAGTATGGCAACATCAAATTTAAATTCAAAATGTTCACAAAAAGTCATAGGTTCAAATGGCATAAGGATGTCAAATCCTAACTAAATCAAAATATCATTACATGGTTGTGTATACAAGTTACACATAACCTAAAAATACAACACTTGAACCTACCATTAATAATCTCACAAAGATGCCTTCAAACCAAGTCTTGAGTTCTTGTCACACTTTCATTAAGCCTTCATTCCAAAGAAATCTTGCACCAAGTTGCTTAAATCCATGAGCATCCTCAATCCAAGTCATCACTAAGCTTTTCGTCAAAATTCCCTATGCCAAAATGACAGCCTATGAAAAACAAGTGGAATAAGTGGTCACAAGTCATGACATATTATGCCAAGCTACATAATCTACTCAAGAATGAAGCTAAGATAAGTAGTGCAGCAGAGGAATTCAACAAAATATCAACAACAACATCGATCACACTATGCTAGCAGCCATCACGCCTCACAATATTGACCACAAACAAACTAGGTACCTACAAAACTTGTACCTGCAGCGACCATAATAAGCTCCTCAGCACATGATGAATTGCAAGCCAAAGCCACATTGTTGTGTTGAAAAAAAGCACGTATTTTCTTAACATCAAGGAAAATAAAAGAAATCAATAGTAGTAAAAAGAGCCATAAATCACAAGTTACACACAGTAAAAACTCAGATAAAAATCCCACGTTCTAGAAGGAATTGAAGCTCACTACAGACAAACAAATAGAGTGAGTCGCCACCCTTGGTCCCCACACAATCCCACTACGAGGATCCTTTCTAACAGAATTGAAAATTTCCAGCTATTTCTCACACATGTGGGGAAGAATAATCCTGAATTTCTGCTCTCAATCACACGTATCAGAGACCCTCATAACCTCCTATAAATTGGACTCCAATCAATTGCAAAAGGACACACAGAAAACCTATCGTTACTCTGCTAAAATTAACACTCCCGCCCTTACTAAAGCTTCAGTAAGAATTTTTTCTCAGAGTTTCACCTTGAAGCTCTGAGAAAGAGAAGCTTAATCCCCATCAGTGGAAAGCAACAACGCACACTCAAAGCAAATCATTTGGAGAAGAGAAAGAAAAAGCAACAAATAACGATGAAAGGAAGTAGTGGAACTCGGTAACAGTAGCATATAAACTTACTCGAGGTATCGCCTTCGCCGAAAAACTCGTCGGGACTCCAAACTCAGGTGAGGTCTTTTTACACTGCTTCTTTGTTTGATGATTGCTATTATGTTGATGATATACCTTGGATCGTGGATTTGTCCCTAAACTTCTCAATGTTTGTTTGATTATGAAAATTAGGGTTTAAAACTGTTAGTATTTGATCTACTCATACTTTCGATTCAATGTTATGGATTCGGGTTCGGGATATTTGATAGAACTGGTTTGTAGATGTGATTGTTTGGTTTAAATGCTTAACTGAAGATGAGATTTGGTTCATATGAAGAACCTGCGGTTTTTGTACAAATATGGGTTTTAAAGTTTTGTTTGAAACGGAATGGAGAGATTTTGAGCTTACATGATGCTTTAATATATTATTCAATGTTTTTTTTATATGGGATGTGTGCAGAAGAAAAGAAGAGCCATGGGGGGCTGTGGTTTTCTGACTCACTCTTTTATGCTTCATCATTTATTAACATTGAATACTGACCGTTTTTTGGAGCAGATGAATGTCACGCGTGGCCGTTGGGTAGAGGGTAGGGCGGCCATGTGCTGAATGATCTTTCCCTCATTATTCTCAATTCCTAGTAGGGTTTGGAAGTAGTCTTTTTTTGTTGGGTCATTAAGAGCCCAACTCGTGTGGGTTCTCCTTGCAGCAAACTATCCTATTGTTAATACACCCTTAGGCTTTATGTTTACTATTGAAGTTTAATTTTTATTTAGTAATCCAACTAATTAATTATATTGGTGCTACTAAGTTTTTTTTCCCCACAATTTTATTAATTTTAATATTAATAGTTAATGTGGCTAATTTAATTTATAAATTACTTAATTAGAAAAGCAAGTCGATTTTTTTTTCTTAATTAATTAAGAAAGTAGTGAATTCTTGAGGTCTAACACCTCTTGGATTCTTGGATGAATGCTCTTGAGGCGCACGCTTTGAGTTGTGTTCATTCCGTCTTTCGTTTATTAAAAAATACTTAAAAACAATTATTTTTTTTGCTTAATCAAAATATAATTAACCTTTATAATTATTAAATTAAAAAATCATAATTCATTTACATCTTAATCATACACTTAAAATATTTAATCTTAGTCAAAAACACTCAATCCCCCTAAAAAACCTTTAATTAATTCAAACCCTAACCTAATTAAACGCGTCTAAATCAAAATACTCTAATCAAATCAAAATCATTTTCCTAATCAAATTACGAAAGTAGTGAGCTTTTGAGGTCTAGCACTTCTTGGGTTCTTGAACGGTCGCTCTTGAGGCGCACGCCTTGAGTTGTGTTCGTTTCGTCTTTCGATTCTAAAAAAACAATTAATCCACACTAAAATTATTAAAACTCTTAAACACTTAATTTTCAATTAAAATACTTAACACACCTAATCAATCATTTTTCTTAATTAAATCGTGAAAAAACTGAATTCTTGAGGTCTAGCACTTCTTGGGTTCTTGAATGACCGCTCTTAGGGCGCACGCCATGGGTTGTGATCATTCGACCTTTCGCTCCTAAAACACTCGTCTTAACTATTTGGACAAAGGAATGCCATTGGAGTCTAGCATTCCATGTGGTACTTTCGTTGTTCATCAAACAAGATTTCGTAAATCAATCGAATGAAAAAGGTGTCTTTGGGATCTAGCATCCCAATAATGCCCCGATTAATTGGTTGTGAGGTCGACGTCTCGTTTATCGAATAATCGTCATTCTTTCTAAAACACTTAACAAATCAAACCATTTCCAAACCAATTCTCAACTCGTCGTCGAGCCACTCTTCAAAACATTCTCGTAAGTCGAGTGTCTTTTGCCTCGTCGTCAAATGCACACTTGCACATTTCGTAGGTTTTTGTTACTAGGAGCACCCCTAGGGACTAGTATCGATCCTCGCCTCTTTTCTCAACCAATCTGACTCAATCTTTTTCAAACGCTTTCTTAATCACCTTACGAAAGGAGGAGATTCTTGGAATCTAGCATTCCATGGGTCTTCGAATGAATAGCTCTTGAGGCACGCCCCTTGGGTTGTTATTCATTCACCCTTTCGTCTTAAAACACTTAATCATTATCAAACATTTTCACAATCACTCACGAAAGAACTGAGTTCTTGGAGTCTCGCATTCCTTGGATTCTTGAGTGACTGCTCTTGAGGCACGCCCCTTGGGTTGTATGTCATTCAATCTTTCGTCTCCTAAAATTCAAACCCTAACCCCTCTTTCCGTGGGCGTACCACGAACTACGACTGCTCTGATTCTTTATTCTCGTCCAAGTAAAGATACGTAGGCACAAGATCGTGATGATCTTGGCGAGCTACCTTCCCTCCATCTTCCGTCTTCCCTTTACCCCTTCCCGTAGTCGAACTACGATTGTTCTGATTTCTCATTCTCGTCCGAATGAGCATACGTAGGCCTGAGGTCGCGATGATCTTGCCGAGCACTCTATCCTAAAACCACCCCATTTCCCTTAGTAATCGAAACCTTTTACTTTACCTTTTCACATATATCGTTGAGAAGAAAACAAATAAGCTTAGATAACATTCATCACAATTCGAACTAAGAGGTTCCCGTTGAGTACAACGGACATGAGGGGGTGCGCGTACCTTCCCTTCACGTAACCGACTCCCGAACCCAGAATGTGGTTGTGATGACCACGTTCTTATCTCTTAAAGGTTTTCTCGATATTTTCCTTTCCCTCTTTTGGGATAAATAAAGTTCGGTGGCGAATCTGTCGAACCGTTTTCCAAGTCTTTCGCGCGAAGGGTCGTGTCTTCGATTTAAGCGATTTTTCGAGGTGCGACAGGGAGCTCAACTATTTCCTCGGATTGCAAATCAAACAATTCGAAGAGGGAACATTCATGAGTCAAACGAAATATTGTCTTGAGTTACTTAAATATTTTGATATGCTGAACTGCAAAGCTATAGACACTCTTATGCCTACAAGTGCAAATCCTGATCGTGATGAAAAGGGTAAAGACGTTGAGGTAAAAAGGTATCGAGAGATTTTTTTGCTATATGTGAGGACTCTCATCTTAAAAAGCGATCAAGGTAATATCGTTCCAATTTATACATGTTTAATATATGTTGTGCCATGTTAAGTGCCGTAATCTTGTTATTTATTGTATTTTGAGCACATATCGTTCATGTGGATGTTTTGCTCTATATGTGTGCATGTCTATTTATCTGTTTGGAACTTAAAATTGCAAAAATTTCATTTTGGTTCATTTTTATATTTTCATGTGTTGACTCATGATATGTGCGCCGACCTGGTGAAAAATTCGGGTCAACGCATCATTGGTTTTTGAAATTTTTTTAGGAAGCTTCAGTAATCATGCACCGACGCACAAGGTACATAGGTCGATGCATGAACGCAGCGTTCAGAATTCTTGCTTTGTTGGAACGTGTGCGCCGACCTAGTGATGCCTAATTTCACTACATATCTTTATTTCACATTGATATATATTCATTGCATGTCATCTCATCAGATTTAGTGGTCTCTCTCTCTCTCTATTTTCTTCCATTAAACCTCATCAATCCTCATTATTCTCTATCAAATCCTCATCAATAACCCTAAAAATCAAAAAACCCACAAAGAGTGAATTCTCTATATTATAAATACAAGGGTTTGTAAGGGCTGAACATCTCTCCTCTCCACTTTCTGCGAAAATCAATGTTCATCATTCTCTTTCAACTCTTCATCAACCATGGCTTCAAGAAGAAATACTGGTAGAAGGGGAACAAGAGGTTCATCTTCACAACCAGCAACCAGGACAACCTGAACATCATCTTCACAACTGGTAACCATTGATTCTTTAATTTCTGAAAGATTGTCTAATCCTTTTGAAACATTGTTCCGTAACCGTTCTGTTATAAGACAACATGGTTTCTATCCTTTGATGGGTGAAGATTTTCACATTCCTGAGATATCTGAAATTCTAAATTTTCAAAATCTTAGTGAGTTTCTAGAATGTGATGATAGGTATAATGAAGACTTGACTCGATTGTTCTACTGTGGAATCAAGGGTAAATTTAAGTGGGCTGAATTTACATTTTCTATGAATAATGCACTTTATGAAGTGAATAATAATGTGTGGTCTACACTGTTTGTATTGGACACTGATGACACTCTCCCAAAGGTAACTGATAAAACATGTTTTTGGAACTATGATTTCAAAACTGCTCTGAATTCGATGTTGCGTGAACCATATCCAGACGATGTTGTGGCAAGTGGATTATTTCTGAAAAATGTCACTACCGGTCATTTGAAATTTGAAGACCGAATTCTTCAGTGGATTGTTGCTCGTATTTTGAGGCCTAAGAAAGGCGGGTACTCAAGAGTTGAGCAGGCAGAGGTTCATCTCATTTATATCCTGAAGAATCGGATTAAGATCAACTGGCCTTACTATTTTGCTTCTCGGATGTTCGTTACTCGCAGCTCCAGCAAACTTCCGGCACTTGGTTATGCATCAGTTATTGCGAACATTTTGGACCATTTTGATATTTCTATTCCAAATATTCCTCACATTCATATTACAACTGAACAACAATTTCTTGCCAAAACCCTTACCATGATGGGTTACATTTGGAGTTCACGTGAGAATAAGTTTTCGTATCGACCTCGATCCACTCATCCTGAACCTGAAGAACCTGTTCATCTTGAAGATATTGATGATGAGGATGTTCAAGATAATGCTAATCAACATGTTCATGATGAAGATATGGCTATGCAAGAGGAAGACAATGAAGCATGGATGGGCTATCAACCTGAAGAACCCTCTAAAAATCAGGGCTGGGGACAGTGGGAACAAAATCGCTGGACTGGTCTTGGAAATGCCTATGTTCCTCCAACCTATGGTGAGGAATCTGAATGGCAGCAACCTGACAATTCTGCTCCTCCAACTCCACAGTTTCAGCATGATCCGCAGGCTTCTAAAGAAATTCTGGATAGGTTGAACGAATTGACTCTTCAGCATCAAGAATTCCAAGCGTTGCAAGACACTCGGTACACTGCTCAGAAAGAGCGATTCACAAATCTATCAAATCAAGTTTTGGCTCACATTACTAACTTCAATGGTTTTGCTAATGCCGATATGATTCGTTTCAACCAGATGGATGCAAATTTGACACAACAAAACCAGAACCTTGCAAATAGTCTTGGCACTCTAAACCGCACGCTGATTGAACTCAACCTGCATCTAGAGGAGTTGCCACCACCAGGCCAACACTATGGAGGAAGAGGTCATCCATATAGAGGAGGAGGCCATAGAGTTTAGGGCATCATAAATCATTAGTGTTTTGCATTTATGTTGTGTTGTTTGGCTTTTCATGTTTTCTCCTACTGTTTAACATTGACTTTTGCTTCAGTTTGTTTGAATTCTTCCGGATTGACTGTATTGCTTTTATGTTTTTTGTTCCGTATTTATCCATTTCTATTTTTACATTAGCTGTATCATATGTGGATGCGTGTTAATGTTTGTGTGTTGCAAATATGTGATGATTCCTTACGTATTATAGTGTTTTATTTTGACCACCTTCTCTTCTTTTTTTTGATGTTGTCAAAGGGGGAGAAGAATAGCAACAACAAGCAGAAATTTTAACAGTGATTAACCAAGTGTTAAAGACAGGGGGAGCTTTTTTGCTCTCAAATTACAAATCACGTGACAGCTAAGACAGTGTTGCCATCATAAAAAAGGGGGAGTATGTGAGGGCTATGGTCCCTCATCTACTTTGTTTTAATGATGTCAACAAATATGTAAGTTTTAGATTGTAATTTGAGCGGAATCACTTCACGTGTCGGGCATATTGCGTCTAGTCATTATTGTTCATGTTTCTAGATGTATAGGACCTTGTCTTTCCCATAAACAAATGTTCATTACCATTTTAGTAGTGTCTAGTATGTTTTTTCTAGACTTGGTCAGTTGAAAATGCGCAGAAAATTGTATTTCCAAAAAAAAATTGCAGTTCATGCGCTAACCCTCCTAGCTCATGCGCTAACCTCCCAGTTTATGCGCTAACCTAGAGAAACCTGCGGGAAAGCGCATGATTTTGAATAACACAAAAATTTTCATCTGTGCGTCGACACATGGTTATTGTGGGTTGACGCATGATTTCCTGAACTGATATTTTTCACTTAAATTTTTCTTTTGTTATTTCTGTTATTTTTTTGTGTGGTCATTTCATTCTCTATAAATAAGTTTGGTCATCTCATTATTAAAAAAAAACAAGAAACGTGAAAATTTATGCCATTTCTCTCTTCACCTTCATCTTCTTCATTGAGTAAACAAACAATCACACATAATCATCTTTGTTTGTGTCGCCCATTGTTCGAAGTGATAACGTTAAGAATTTACGAAGTGTGATCTTCAATTTCTGGGTTGAGAGCTTGGTAGGCGTTTCTTGAATAAAATCAGTTGATTTTGTCCTCCAAGAATCGGATAGATTTTGGGGGTTTTTGCATAAACGGTTTCGTTCTACAGGGATTCGGCTGGGCGAAGGTAACCGGAAATTGGCGCAATTGTTCGGTTTAGTAGCTGTAATCAGAGGATCGTAGAAGAGAGGTTTGGGTTCAAATTGTTGGTAGATCGCAATTGATCGAGTGAAGGTAACCGAAGAACGGTGGGTTCTTTCGGTTTAGTAACGTGAGACGGTAATTGGATCAACCATATTCGAAGCACTTGATTCATCTTGAATCAAGGGGAGAGAAAATTCTGCATCAACGATCGAAGACGTTCGAGGGTTTGGATGTTCATAGTTTTCTCTTGTAATAAACAATTTGCAACAACTATATATATATATATATATATATATATATATATATATATATATATATATATATATATATATATCAATTCCAATTGTGGAATTGGGGGCAAAGGTACCCAAAGCAAGGACGATTGGGGAACTGCCTAATCAAATCTCGTTTGTTCTCTCTTTCCCTTAACTCTTTTACATTTCAGTTTGTTCGAATTTGTGAAGTCTCAATTTATCGAAATTTCTGTTGGGTAATTTTGAGTTGAGAAACTATTTGTTATATTGATACAATTCCTTGAATTGTATCTTGGAGCAGCTCTATATTACATTCCATAGAAATTCTGCACTTAGTGTGTTTACGCACACTAGGTGTTTGATAATTTGTTTCAAAGCAAAAATCGAACGCATTGCTTTTAATTGCTTATCATTTTACCTCATTGGTTTGGATTAAACATCAAGCAGGTGATATTTTGTTGACTGTGTTTTTAAGTGTAGTAATCAAACTGATTTTTTCTCTTCCATACTCATTCTCGATATATTCGTGCATATCCGATCCTTTTAGTAGAAGGTTTGTTGTAGACGTTCTATCCAGTGGTTGTTTCCGTTAAACAATTTTTTAAAACTAAATTTTGGTAACCATTTGCATGTAAAACTCAAGGGATCTATTCAACCCCCCTTCTAGATCCATAGCCATCGTCTAACATTTTTGACTCCGTTGGGGAGGATTTGTATGTGTCTTGTACAAAGCCCAAGATTGAGGCTGAAAAGAAACTGACATCGTGGGAAATAAATCTTTAGTTGTCTTGTCCAAAGCCCAAGATTGAGGCTAAAAGGAGACTTTACTGACTCGACTGAGGATATTTTAAGGTATCTTGTACAAAGCCCAAGATGGAGGCTAAAATGAGTTTGACTCTGCGGGAGAGTATTATCTGTCTTGTACGAAGCCTAAGATTGAGGCTGAAAAGAGGATTGACTCTGCTTAGGGTATTATTTCTCATAGCCTAAAAAGAAGGCTGGGAGGAATTGACTCAGCTGGGGCAGATATTTCTCCCAAGCTTAAGAGAAGGTTATGAAGATTTATGTCTTGTACAAAGCCCAAGATTGAGGCTAAAGGGGTTTGACTCAATAAGAGAGTGCTTTTATCTGTCTCGTACAAAGCCCAGGATTATGGCTGAACAAGCTGGAGAAATCATTATACAAAGCCTAAGGGTGTGGCGCGGTTTTTGTGGTTTCGAATCACTATCGCTTTGGTACTACAGTTCGATTCATTTTTTATCCTATTGAAGCTGATGAAGGAAGGGAAATAGATGTCTCCAATTATTCCTGCTGGCAAACTGAGGTTAAACAGTCAAAACAGTTGGTTTATAGATGCGGCTTTTGTTCGTGGTCCTCTCTCTGCTTATTTTGTTCAGAACGAAATACCGGGATTGTCCATGGGGAATTTTTTGGGATACTGTGCTAGATGGGATGGAGGTAGGGGATTTTGGTTTTTTTCGATTAGTGTGCTCGCTAATATTTTTTTCAATCTTATGCCTACGTATTCCCGGGATAGGGAAATCAGAGCGATCGTAGTTCCTCATATTCTATGGGAGGAAAGGGTGTTTTGGTGTCTTGTTCAAAGCCCAAGACATGAAGCTAAAGGTGGTTTATATCTTGTTCAAAGCCCAAGATGTGAAGCTGAAAGGTCTATTTGTATCTTGTTCGAAGCCCAAGATGTGAAGCTAAAAGGCTGTTGACTTTAGAGAGAATTTGTCATCTCTAAAGGGGAATATTTGGTCTATTTTTGCATAACTATTGGGTGACTGATTATAAAGGAGAATTACTTTAACTGGGATATGTGAATCCAGCAATGCCATAATTTCCTTTATAGGGGATTTTAAACCTGAAGGGGAAGACTTTAACTCAGTTTAGAGCAATGCCATCTTTCCTTAGGAATTTCTCATGCTAACAGAGGGACAGTGGCGTGGATGTAAATAATCCAGAGGCTTGCCGCTTACAACAATTAGACGAGGGAAAAGGAGTTGTTGATGTTTGTATGCTGTGACCAAAGCATGATTTGATGCTAAAAGGTTGATTGAATCAAACGAGGATTTCTTTATACAAAGCCTAAAAGGAGGCTATTGACCCAACAAGAGGATGCTTTTGTGTCTTGTACGAAGCCCGAGATAGAGGCTAAAAGGGTTGACTCAACAAGAGAGTGTTTTTATATGTGTCTTGTACGAAGCCCAAGACGGAGGTTAAAAGGGTTTGACTCAACAAGAGAGTCTTTTATACTTACCAAGAGAGTGATTTGTATCTCGTACGAAGCCCGAGATAAAGGCTAAAAGAGGATTGAGTCAACAAGAGAGTCTTTTTATACTCAACAAGAGAGTGTTTTGTATCTCGTACAAAGCCCGAGATGAAGGCTAAAAAATGTTTGACTCAACAAGAGAGTCGTTTATAATCAACAAGAGAGTGTTTTGTATCTTGTACAAAGCCCGAGATGAAGGCTAAAAATGTTTGACTCAACAAAAGAGTCTTTTATACTCAACACGAGAGTGTTTTGTATCTCGTACAAAGCCCGAGATGAAGGCTAAAAATGTTTGACTCAACAAGAGAGTCTTTTATACTCAACAAGAGAGTGATTTTGTATCTCGTACGAAGCCCGAGATGGAGGCTGCAAAGGTTAACTCTGCTGGGGAGAACCATTGTACAAAGCCCAAGAGGAGGCTATGGTTACTGTTTCAGTTGAGTGACAGGTCCAGTATGTTGGTTAAAAGAGAAAATCAGTTCTTATATGGGTAATGTTGTACTCATGGATTTGATCTGAGGACCGGGATTATTTCCTGTTCTTTAAGGAAACAGGGAATCCGAAGGGTATTGAGACTGCCCCAGTCTACGGGTGTTTTTTCCTATTTTTGAATGGAACTTGAGAATGTCTTCGAGACTCAACGAGATTAGACTGTCCAAGTCTAGGGTTTTTTCTTTTGTACTATGCTTAAGAGAGATCAAGAGACAGTACGTTCGCCGTAGAAAGATCTAGACTCTTCGAAAGATTGTTCTATTAAGATGACTAATTTCTGTTCCTATACCTTTAAGAGGTCGTCGGGACAATTTGTACTAGGCCCAAGAGGAGGAGAGAAAAACTTTTAAGAAGCCGAATGGACAATTTGTACGAAGCCCAATAGGATCTTCCCGGAGGAAGAATCATTATACGAAGCCTAAGAGGAGGCTGTGAAAACTTCTAAGAAGCCGACGGGTCCTTGTACAACACCCAAGAGGAGGCGGGGATACTTTTAGGAAGCCTGTGGGTCCTTGCACTAAGCCCAAGAGGAGGCTGATGAACAGTTCCAGAAGGGGTTTCACTTGGAACATTGGCCTTCTGTATAAGAACTGTTCAAAGGGGGAGATTTCTTAGATCTAGTTATCTAAAATTGTTGTAAAAGAAAATTCTCATAGTTTAGGTTATGTTTGAAATATCCGGGAGAACGTCGGATGTAAGGAGACGAGGTTTTGTCTAGTTCTAGACGCAGTTGCCGGGGAAACTCTAAATATATATACTAGATTACATAATCGATATGAGTTTATGAAAGAAGACTTACAGTGAAACAGCCCCACAGTACAGTTATATATATATATATGAAAGCGGTAAATGAAAGCGGGTAAACACTTACTCGGTTGTAGAGCTTCCATCTTGTTTGGTAAGTTTGTTCAACAAAGAAAGCTTTGATAACAATATTATATTCAAAATCAAAGGAGAAAGTGCTTTGAAAAGAAAATTGGGGCTTACAGCTCAAGGAGAGGCCCAGGGTTTTATCAGTGATTGCACTGTCATTTTGGTACAGGGACTTATACAAGTGACTGAGGCCCAACAAAAGGTTTTTTGTACAAAGGGGATGGGTCTTACACTCTCTCAAGAGGCCCAAAATGATTGAAAGAAAAAGAAATGGGGCTTATAACACGAGGGTAGGCCCAGATGATTTGTTTTTTGAACTGGCGATCGCGTCGAGCTTTTATTTTAATGCAGAGGGACTTATACAATATCTGAGGCCCAAAATTGTTTTGGTTAAAAGGGGATTGGGTCTTACATTCTATTAGAGGCCCAAAAATTATTTTGAATGGGTCTTATAGCTCGAGGAGAGGCCCAGATGGTTTGTTTTAAACGGGCGATGATCGCGCCGAACTTTTGAAATACAACGAGACTTATACAACATTTGAGGCCCAAAATAGGTTTGTATTTACAAAGGATTGGGTCTTACACTCTATTAGAGGCCCAAAGATGTTTTTGTACAAGTGATGGGGCTTACAGTTCAAGGAGAGGCTTAGATGATTTTTGTTTTGAAATGGCGATTGCGCCGAGATTTTTGAAAACGCAGTGGGTCTTATACAATGACTGAGGCCCAAAAATATTTTGGTTTTCAAAGGGGTTGGGTCTTACACTCTAATAGAGGCCCATGAGTGTTTGTTTGTGTGAAAATCAAGGAAACCCTAAATTTGTTTTCTTTTAAAAGTAAATATTTAAAGAAAATCAAATGAAAATGGTAAAAATACCAAATAAGTTTGAATAAACCACTTGTGATTTTTGTTTAAGGTTTGAAAAATGAGGGTTTTATCACAAGGTGAATTAAAACTCATTTAGTTTTGATTTTCAAGGTAAATATTCACTTTTTAAATGTTTAAAAAGCAATTAAAAATGAATTTATTCACAAAAATACTAATTATATTAAATAACTAATATAAATTTGATTTTTTTGTGGAATAAAATATTTCAACATTTTTGTGATTTTTTGCAAAAAGAACCAATAAAAAATAATTAAAATTGAGGGAGTTATTAATTTTTCAAATCATTAACAAAATAATATGAAAAATAAGAAAATAGGAAAAAGTGATAAAAAAGAGGTCTGGGGCGAGGGGGATTCGAACCCCAGACCTCTCGCTTGCTAATACACACAAACCAGCTGATCAACCACTAGGGCGCAATGCCAATTCATTAATAACATGGCAAGGGAAAAATATAAGGCAAACTTGGTTGGTTTCTCCAGCATGGCGCTATTTCCATCTTCAACCTCAAGCTCAGATGCGTGAAGCCCTCTAACTCACTCATTTCTCAACCATTTGACATGATTTAAATACCAAACTCATGCGTTTTTTCACAAGGATCACGATGGCAATATTTGATTTCATTTATTTTCAGTGTATAGCAAGTTATATCAACATGACCGTATGAACCCTAATTTTGCAAAAGCAATCGTGCAGACATGGTTGTGAGGGCTATGATCAATTTTTTTGAGGGGAAACACTCAACATATGATGGCAAGCAATTGGCAAAAATATCATGCGAGGGAAAATGCATGGATCATGAAGATGTAGTTTTGAGGCTTACCTTGATGCAAGCTGAAATAGAACTCTGCACAAACTGTGTTCCAGATGTGTTTTGATGATCCCTACAGCTTCAATGGATGTTGTGGAGTGTGTTGCAAGCTTTGGAACACTTTGAAAACCTTTGGAACAAGTTGGAGGACTCCAGCTGCATAATTGAGGCATAATGGCTTGGTTGAAGAGTGATTTTGAGCTAGAGGTGTTACAGTTGGTGTTTAAGTGTTTGGACACCTCAAATACATCATATGTGATGTGTTTGAGCAATTGGAATGGATTCCTTAAGGCTGCAACTCAAAACCCGATGGTGGTTGCTTAAAAACAAAGAAAATTGGTACTTAAGAGAGAATGAGAGAAAGCAGTGTTGTAAATTACTTTGGTGTGTTTTGAATGATCAATTGGAACCTCTATTTATAGGTGATCAATTCTTTTCTTGGAGGAATAGCGAATGGCTGCTGGATCAGATCACATTCAAAGGCTTTGTTGAAATTTCCCTATTTCACATAAATGCGTTTGAATTCAAGGCATATATGCCAAAATGCATTAATCTTAAGTTGGAAGATCCCTTGGCTTTTGGACTCAACCCTATCAGTTGGATCAGTTGGTTTATGATTAGATTGAATGAATGTGGCATAGTGATCATTACTTTTGACTCAGAAATCATGGATGGCAAGAAAACTCACAAACTGATTTTTCATGGCAGCCTTGGCATGGTGTATTGTAGCAGCCATAACTATTGGCTCAAGTGGAGTGGTTCCATGCCAATGAGTTGCTTGGATTGTAGGCAATATGTACAACAACTTTGATGTTTACACCTTGAATTGATTCAGCTTGGAACTGTGTGAAAAATCCCACAAGTTTTGGTGTTTCCAACAAAATCTGTCTTGGACAGAATTTTTCTAAGTGTTGGAAAAGTTGTACTTTCATGTTTTTAGTGATTTTGATCCAACCATAACTCAGAATCCATAATGAATTGGAAGGAGGTGTAGTTGAAGCTTTTGTAGAGGACCATGAGAGCTACAAATCCATCTTTGGATGGGGAAAAATGGCCTTGTTGTTTAGGAGTTACGGTCCTCCAAAGTTGAAACCCTACCCACTTTATTCCATAACTTAGAAAAATTTCTAAGTTTTTTATGGTTACCCCTTTTACAAGTTATCCCACTTTTCTTGATTTTTATTGATGAATGATGATTCAAATCACACATTAACATCATTTTAGGGTTAAAAAATCATAATTGTGAAAAATCTCAATAAGTCAAAGTTTGACTTTTGTGCACAGTTGACTTTTTACCAGATGAATTCCAAACTGTGGGATCCTCTATGAAATTAAGTCCTTGACCTAAATCAAACTTGATGGATTGATTTCATAGGTGTCATAGGGTGTATTGGATCATGTCCTAGGGTTTGGGAGCATGCCCTGGTCAAAAGTCAAAGATACAGTTGACTTTTCTCGCGAAACCCTAACTGTGGTTCAGATGAAGTTGAAATTTGTTGCTCAAGCTTCTTGGATCAATACATTGTTGCAAATGGATCAATGTGGTTTACTAGATACCCTCAAATCCTCTCTTGAGGTCTTGGCTCATGTTTTGTCCCAAAAGTCAACTTAGGGGTGAATTAGGTCAAGAAACCCTAATTCCTGATTTTTTATGAATGCCTCCCCTGAGGTAAAATTGACTTGATGATTGGGTTTATGATGTCCCTTAGAGCATCATAGGTTATGCTTTGAAGCATTGGCTCATGCCCAGAGGAAAATTTTCATCTGGAGGCCCTGGTCGACCAAACCTTAATTTGGTGACATTGGCGATCTTAAGGCTTGATCTACCTAGAAGGGAGAAACCTTGTGCTTAATCCTTGAAGTGGGAGTCCTCTTGATCCTTCGTGGATGTTTGAGAGGCTAGACAAGTTGAAGATCATGTCATTTCTAGATTGATCCTTTTGTCTAAGAGCTCTGAGAGGGCTTGAAACCCTAAGTCTGATTGTAGTGGATGCTCACCCATCTTTGGAGAGACTAATGGTTCATCCATATTGTGATGATGATTTGCACAATGATGGGAAATATTAGTGGTCAAAATTTGGGGTATGACAAAGGGGAGGCTAAATTTGCTAGGGGAAATCTTTATGCCAAGCCAAAGGGAGGCTGGAAAAGATTGACTCAACAAGAGAGTGTTTTTTATTTATCTCGTACAAACGCCGAGATTGAAGCTAAAAAGGATTTATTCAACAAGAGAGTATGAAAAGTGGTTGACTCAATAAGAGAGTCTGAAAAGGTTATTGACTCAATAAGAGAGTCTGAGAAGGTTAGCTCCGCTGGGGAGAATCATTGTACAAAGCCCAAGAGGAGGCTGTGCTGAGGAAAGGATCATTATACAAAGCCTAATAGGAGGGTAACTTCTGCTGGGAATTCTTGAGATCCCGAGGCAGGTCCAAATGGGGAATCAACTCTTGCTGAGGGTTACAGAATAGTTGATAGATCAGAAACCTTGAGGTTCTGATTTGGGATAGTGTTATTCTGGTGATAAACTGACCCTGGTTGGGGATTTTTAGGAGAGAGACTGGGTTTTAATTTTACTGGAGATTGATCCAGAATGACCGGGGTTTCTCCTATGTTTTGTAGTGAACTTGAGAATGTCTTTGAGACTCAAGTAGATTTAGGCTGTCCAAGTCTATTAGAAAATTTTATCTTTGTACAACGCCCAAGAGAAGGCTGACTCTTTTAAGGGATGAGTATCAACCCTAAAATTGGTCTGAGGGTTTTGACTCTTTTTAGAAAGATAGCTCCAACGAAGGATGACTAAGTTCTATCCTATACCTTTAAGAGGTCTTCAGGGTCCTTGTATTAAGCCCAAGAGAAGGCATGAGAACTTCTAAGAAGGCGAAAGGTCCTTGTACAAAGCCCAAGAGGAGGCGGGGATGCTTTTAGAAAGCCTATGGGTCCCAAACCAAGAAAAGTTCAAGAAATTCTATTCACCGAGAATAGATCATTTAGTGAAAGTTCTGAGGTTTGAAGAAATTCAAGAGATGCTATTCACCGAGAATAGATCAACTCCGGGGAGTAGAATTTCTTTGACAACTTCTAATAGTGGCAGTCTGAGAAAAGGTTCACCGAGAATACTGCCTTTCTCTTTGTTCCATATTGTTTAAGCCCAAGAGAAGGCAAGACTGTATCTGGAAGTCCTATGGGGATCTAGTTTTGACTGTATTTAAGAGTGGCCAAACTGGCTTTACCTAGTTCTAGACTTAGTTGCCAGGGAAAACTCTAAATAACTATACTAGTATATATACAGTTAAAATATGACAAGTATTTAAAAGGGTATGAAAGAAGGACTTACATTGCGCAGCTTCCCACAATACAGTTATATACATTAAAGCATGTAAATGAAAGCAGATAAAAACTTACAGGCGAGCAAGCTTCCTTGCTGTATTGTTAGTTGTTCAAAGAAATTAAAGAAAGTTTTGATAACAACATGTATATTTGAATCTAAATCAAAAGAGAAGTTGTTTTTGAAAAGATTGTTGGGGGCTTATACTCAAGGAGAGGCCCAAGGTTTAACAGTGATTGCACCGTTGTTTTGAAGATCATATCGGGACTTATACAACGACTGAGGCCCAAAAAGGTTTTTTGTACAAAGGGACGGGTCTTACACTCTATTAGAGGCCCAAAGATTTATTTGTGTACAAGTGGTGGGGCTTACAACTCAAGGAGAGGCCCAAGGTTTAACAGTGATCGCACCGTTGTTTTGAAGATCATATCGGGACTTATACAACGACTGAGGCCCAAAAGGGTTTTATGTACAAAGGGATGGGTCTTACACTCTATTAGAGGCCCAAATATTTATTTTTGTACAAGTGGTGGGGCTTACAACTCAAGGAGAGGCCCAGGTAATGGACAGTGATTGCACCGTCATTTTGAAAATCGCCGAGGGACTTATACAATGTTTGAGGCCCAAAATAGTTTTATTTTCAAAAGGGGTTGGGTCTTATGCTCTATTAGAGGCCCATGAGTGTTTGAAAATGTTTGATAAAGATCAAAATCAAAGAAACCCTAATTTCATTTTCTTTTAAAAGTAATTATTAAAGAAAATCAACAAAATACCAAATAAGTTTAAATAAACTACTTGTGATTTTTGGTTAAGTTTTGAAAAATGAGGTTTTAATCACAAAATGATTTATAACTCATTTGGTTTTAATTTTCAAGATAAAAATTCACTTTTAAAATGTTTAAAAAAAATAAAAATGAATTTATTCACAAAAATACCAACTGTAGATGGCTGGTTTATACCTGAGTGAATCGCACACTCAGAGATACAACAGAGTCGCCACCGAACTTTATTTAGTCGCAAAGGACAGGGAAAATATCTATAAAACCCTAGGGGAAGAGAAACGGGAATGGGGTCGGTTATGCGAAAGGAAGGTATTAGCACCTAACACATCCGTCGTACTCAACGGGAACCATTTCGCTTGCTTCTAAGCTTGGATGGGTTATCTATCTAAAGGCTTCTAGCTAAAGAAAGGAGAGAGAGAAGAAAAGGGGAAAAAGAAAGGAATGAAAGAAAGTGCTCGCGGAGGATTAGGGCCCTTGTGCCTACATACCCTCATAGTGCAATGAGGAAATCAGAGCGTCGTAGTTCAGAGGAACCAGGGACAAGAAGAAGAATGGAAGAAAGTGGAAGTGTGGAAGTGTGCTCGACAAGACATTGCGTCTCGTGCCTACGTATCTAACATTCGAACGAATGCATAATCATAGCTTCCGTAGTTCGGGGAACTGAACGGAAAAGGAAAGGAAAGCGGTGTCAAAACCAAGAGCAAAAGAAAAAAGGAAATTCCACTGAGGATTCCAAAGAAATGGTGTCAAAACCAAGAAAAGAGTGTAAAGGAAAGAAATAATAAATGTATTGAGAATAAAGTGCGAGAATGGTGTCGAAACCAAGAGAATAAAGGAATAAAAGGGAAATGGTGTCCAAACCAAGAGAATAAAGGAGTAAGAGAGAAATGGTGTCCAAACCAAGAGAATAAGAGATAAGAGAGAAATGGTGTCCAAACCAAGAGGATAAGAGATAAGAGAGAAATGGTGTCAAAACCAAGCAAGCAGAGGATTAAGACTCTGTGGGGAAAAGAAGTTTTAACAGATAAGAAATGTGATCAACCAAAGGACGGGTGCAGGACCGAGCAAAGGTCGTGACCCAAAGGACGGGTGTAGGACCGATCAAAGGTCGTGACCCAAAGAACGGGTGTAGGACCGAGCAAACGTCGTGACCCAAAGGACAGGTGTAAGACCGAGCAAAGGTCGTGACCTAAAGGACGGGTGTAGTACCGAGCAAAGGTCGTGACCCAAAGGACGGGTGTAGGACCGAGCAAAGGTCGTGACCCAAAGGACGGGTGTAGGACCGAGCAAAGGTCGTGACCCAAAAGGACGGGTGTAAGACCGAGCAAAGGTCGTGATCCAAAAGGACGGGTGTAGGACCGAGCGAAGGTCGTGACCCAAAGGACGGGTGTAGGACCGAGCAAAGGTCGTGACCCAAAGGACGGGTGTAGGACCGAGCAAAGGTCGTGACCCAAAGGACGGGTGTAGGACCGAGCAAAGGCCGTGACCCAAAGTAGTTTGGTAAACTGACTAAACAAACAGTACTCAACCGAAGAAAGGGTATTTTAACCAAAGAAAGGTTACTAACCCAAGGGTGCAAGTATTCAAACCAAGAGGAGGTTGCCAACTGCTGGGGGTTCGGTGTTTACAGACGGACTGTGATTAACCGAAGAGAAAAGCGAGTGATTAACCAAGAAAAACGTGATTAACTCGAAAAAGGGTTCAGTATTTTGACAGACGGACTGTGATTAACTGAAGAAACGGGTGATTAACCAAGAGAAGGTGATTAACCCAAGAAGAGCTCAGTATTTTAATAGACGGACTGTGGTTAACTGAAGAAAAGGGTGATTAACCAAGAAAAGGTGATTAACCCAAGAGGAATTCAGTGTTTTAACAGACGGACTGTGTTTAACTGAGAAAAAGTGCAAACATTGGTGCTTTAACTGACAGACAGTGATTAACCAACAAGGGGAGAAGAACCAAAAGAAGGTTGCGAACTCCGCAAAGGATTCGATTTTAACAGAAATATTGTGTTTAACCGAAGAAAGAGAGTAGAGACTCTTCAGGGGAATCAAAAGAACAATGATTGACCGCAAGAAAAGGATAGGGTATTGAAACAAAGGAAGCTTGCTAACCCAAAGAACAAAGGATCGTAACCAAGAAGAATGATGATGGATCAAAAGATAGGTCGAAAGAGATAGGAGTGATCAAGGATCGAAAGGGAATGCAAAGAGAGAAAAGTGATCAAGGATCGAAAGAGATTGCAAAGGGAGAAGAGTGATCGAGGATCGACTCGACTGGGGAATGTGAAACACTATAGCTGGAGGATAGAGGTGACTATTCTCGAGGAGAGGACAAGATGCCCTTTCCAAAGAAATAGCCAGAATGAGGGTAGAAAAACTCCATCCTTATTCCTTCTCTAGCACCCAATATATAGTGTGGGAATTGAAATGGACAGCATAACAGCTCCAAATTGTATAGTACTCCAACGCGTTGTGAAGTGAACAACGTAACAACTTCAGTTTGTACAGCGCTCCAGTGTTGTGTATTGGTCGTCGTAAATCTTCAACTCCTCGGGGGGGGGGGGGGGGGGGGGGGAAAGGAAAAGCTCTAAAGGAAGCCTAAAGAGAGGGAAATGGAAGGATCAATTAATCGAAACATGGTTTCGATCAACTAATCAAAGGGAAATGCTATGCTAACAATTTTCCAAAGAGAATGGAAAATCATTAAAGTAAAAGGTGTAAATTATTGATTATACATGATTAAATTTGCTCAATAAAGAACAAACTTAATGTAATCAAGAAATGAAAGTGCGAAACAGAGCCAAACAAATATTAGCATGTATCACAAATCATGTGTCAAGTGGTCAAGGATTGTGCAAGAATTAGCATGTTCAAACAAAAACCATGAACACACATAATTGCAAGAATTGATAAATCAATCATAGAATTAATGTAAATATGCTCTAAACAGAGGTTAACAACACTTAAAACATCCATAAATAAAGCATGTTAATCCATGGAAGTTAAAAGAAGAAAGGATACCAAACAAGCTTCAAAAAGCTCAAAATTCGCCATTTTGTTCAGTGGTAACCGATTACAGCATATCTGCTAACCGGTTACATGCTTGAAAACATGCGTTTTTAGTGAAAATTGCAATGTGTAACCGGTTACAGCATAACTGCTAATCGGTTACCACTGAGACAGTGGCAAAAATAACTGAAAAAAATAGCTTTTCAAAAGTGATTTTCCACACTTAATCACTTATGCCAACCACCACATGCTACGACATGAATTTGTGCACTAAAATTACATCATGTAAGGGCAATTAAACATAAATTACAAGCATTAATCATGGAGATTAAAGATCAAGCAATTGCATGATAAATTAAACCTAAAGCGATCGAAATTACGACGTAAATGCGCGGAAATGATCGAAACAGTGAGTAAAGCAAGAGCTACCAACCTACAAGCCGGAGGTTTGGCTTGGTAATTGTTGTGAATGAAATGTAGAGAGAAAACGCCAAGAAAACCAGAGAATTCTGCTCTTACACTTTGAACCGTAGCGAAACCGAGCAAACTTCGACGAAAACTCCGAAATGCGAATTATCACCGAAGAAGCTTGAAGCGAACACTTGAGATGAATTCAAAAGCTTATAGAACTCCAGAAACTCAAGTATAATTGTAAAATGATGAAGATAATCAAAGAAAACCAGAGGTTCCTCAATTGCACTTCGAATCGTAGCGAAACCGAGCAAACTTCGACGAAAACTCCAAAAGCTAATGAATCTTGAAGTGATCAATTGAAATGAATCCAAAAGCTAATGAAGCTCCATGAAATTCAGTAGAATGGAAAGATGATGAAGGTTAAGCTCAAGAAATAATCACTTTCAATGTGAAAAGTGATTATTCTTCAAGAATTAAGAGCTTTTGTGAAGTTTGGGAAAGAAGATGAAGAGGAATGTGTAGCAATTGCAGAAAAATGCAGAGGAGAATGAGAGAAATGAGAATGAAGAAAGTGTGAATTTGTGTGAATGATTGTGGAGGAGTTGCAAAATGGTGAAGCTTGGCTTATATAGAGTTTAGGTATGGAGTGTGAGAGGTTTGGAGCTAGCTTTGGACTTAACTTTGGGAGGTTTGGAGTTAGGGTTGGAGTTAGTTACACTTGACTCACTGAGTCAAGGCGGTTAACTCGGTTAGTTAGGATCAACTCGGTAACAATCTCAATACAGGCTTCCACATCCAAAGGTTGACATGCTTGTAAATTAAGTAACATAGTGCTCTTAATTTAAAATGATGCATTGAATAAATGTAGTTGGATTGAATTAAATAGTATTGAAATGTATAGAATGTTCCACATGCTACTAGAATAATGTAGAAACAAAGACCAAAGAGAGTGCATAACTGCTGTCCCAAAAATGCAGCAGAATCTGCAACTTTGTACAGAGTAACCAGTTACAGCATATCTGCTAACCGGTTACTTGCTTGAAAATCTGTGTTTCTGGTGAAATTTACACTGTGTAACCGGTTATCAGTTATGCTGTAACCGGTTACTTCAGTCAAACTTTCCCAAATTTGCTTGGAAATGATGTTGAAGTCCCGATTTCAGTTTTCCACCTCTTGTTTTGATGAGTAAACACGTAAACCTTTATTTTGAGCCTGTTTTGATGATGTAATGATCTTTTGAGGATGCGATTAACTGGGCTTGGAAAACCTGAATACTCCTGCAACCAAAATCATAAATAAAAAGTGCGAATGCATATGCCAGCGATGCGAATGTACATGCTTATGCAAAATTCAAAAAAGGAGTTCAAATTTCGGGTTACGACACTAACTATATTAAATAAATAATATAAATATGATTTTTTTTGTAGAATAAAATATTTTAATATTTTTGTGATATTTTAGAAAAAGAACCAATAAAAATGACTAAAATTGAGAGAGAAAATAATTTTTCAAATCATTAATGAAAATAATATGAAAAATAAAAAAAAGGAAAAAGTGGTAAAAAAGGGTCTGGGGCGAGGGGGATTCGAACCCCAGACCTCCAAGTTACAGTGTGCGCCTTCTACCACAGGGGTGATGATACATCCTTGTATCAAAACCACCCCATAAATACATAAGGGGTGCCTTGTTTTAGGCTTGGGCAAGGCAAGGCAAGGCCAGCTTTTGGGCCATTTATGTGAAGCCTCTAACTTTCTCATTTCTCCATGGATTGGGACAAAATTTATATGCATCTGGCCTAGAATTTCCCAAGGAATCCAATGGTGGTCTTGGTTTTTTCAGATGAGGTCCCTATTTTAAAACCCGATAGTGGTTTTGAAATAGGCCTATATTTTCATTTTCTATGCTAACACATGCTACAGGCAAGAATTACATGGCAAATTGGTTCAAACACAACATATACAACATGTATGAGATGTTTATGATCAGTTGACTTCAAAGCAATGCATAATTCTAAGAGTTCAAGTTGTTATTGAAGGTACGAGAAAGACACAAGAAAGGGGGGGTTTGAATTGTGTATTTACTCTTTTAACAACTTTTCGCTTCTTGTCAATAATACACTTTACGTTACATCATAGTTCATTGAGAGACTTTGACTTGCGAAGTTATATTCAGACTTGGCAATGCTTAAAGCGTGAGAACCAATAAGAGTCTGAACGCTATGTACATCATTCAGAACTAGCAGAGCGAAAGCTTATTAGAGTTGCAAGGTTCTGATTTGCTTATGTAAGGTTTTGATCCTCAATATAGAAATATAAACAATGACATTAAGCTTAAGAGTAAAGAACACACGATATATCTTGGTTCACCACAAAGGCTAATCCAGTCCACCCTCCTCAGGTGATTTCGCCTTGAACACAAGGTCTTAATCCATGTTAATCAATCTCGATTACAGATGCACGGGAAACAGCCGGTGACTAACAACATGCACAACCGCAGCTGTCACTAACCCATAATGAACCGTTCAGGGATTTAACTTAATGAATATAATGAGCATTGACCTGCAGGTTCCAATCTCGCAAGATCTACTGCTAGGATTTCAACAACTAGACGTTCAGGGATTCATCACAATGAATATAATGCTACTGAACCTATTTCAGGATTTACCACAATGACACCTAGCCATTGTCTTCTCGAGTCTCCGATCACACTGACCACTCAAGGAATCCTAATTCACCAAGAATTAGTTTAACAGGAGATTACAATAATACTTCTTAATAAGCAGATTTCTCCTAAGTTTAAGTACAAAGAACACACAAGTGTTCAAGCAAGATATGAGAAATAACTCCTTGCTATCCTAAGAAACTACAGAGATGTATAATGATTTGACAGTTGTTGACATCTTGTAGATCTTCTTCTTCGTCTTCTTGGTTGAGCAAGCCTTGAGCAACAACTCCTTGCTTCAGATCGTCAATGTAGCACTGAAGAGAAGGTGGTTGATGACTTGACTGATTTTCAATGTTGTCTTCTTCATCAACAGCTTCTGTACCAATTCATTTTTGTTGTGTTGAATGATGATCTTAAGCTCCAACAATAATGGCCATGTCTAAATGGTGATAGCTTTGAATGTTTAAGTGTTACAATGAGAACTCATCATTGTTGCTATCTTCACACAATGACTTTGACCAATACTCCATTCATGGACTGAATCGATACCTTCAGAAGCGTTTACTCCTTTCTTTAAATAGCCCAGTAAAATATAGCCGTTGAAATACTGTTGGCTGTTAGAAAAGAGGCATTGTGTAATAATTAGCTGTATTGACACATCTCCTTTTTGCTGTTGGAGAAATGACGGGATATATCTTTCTTGGGCACTGTGTACAGTCGTTCACAACGGTAACATTTGACTTCCAAACTTCAGAGGCTTCTGATGGTAATTTATTGAAGCATGAGTAGAGCCTTCTTAACGGGATATCTGATACGTCAAGTCTTTAGTCTTTTGAAGAAGTCCATTAGGAATCAATCTTCAGAACTTCAGCACTTGTCTTTAAGAACATTATCCTTTACTACTTCAAGTCTTCCGAAACTTCAGAACTCGTCCATTAGGAATTTGTCTTCAGAGTCTTCAGCACTTGACCTTTGGAACCATAATCTTCAGAACACATAGGTCTTCAGAGACTTTCTGCACTTGGTCTTCAGAGCCTTCTGCCTTCAGAGCTTCAAGTCATGAGAGTCTTCAGCACTTCGGTTCTCCAGAAGATTATCTTCTTCAGAAAGTTCGCTATCTTCTGAATCTCAACCACTTTCAGAGAGCATCCACAAGAGCATTGCAACAACAATATCAGCATCCTTGGATCTGACTGATCATGATGAGATACAGAAGCATTCTTGCATCTTGCGACTTGTGTCACACATAGTAACTTCGCATATTATCAATTACGCACATCTGGCTGGTGTTTGTTGGATCTGATATCTTCTATGATTATGATCTGCACACAACACACATTAGAACATAAAATAGTTCTTTCACAAATACGTATTGTTATCATCAAAACATAGATTGACTTGTAGAGACAACTCTTGCTCTCACAATCTCCCCCTTTTTGATGATGACAAAACCAAGTATTTTGATTGAACATTTTATACAAGGTAATCACCAAACAAACATATTCAGAGTCTGGAACAACAGCTCCCCCTGAATGTGTTATCCTTAAAGTTTTATCTGTGATTATCTAGAATCTTATATAATCCAAAGATATACAGAATAACAACTTGAGTTTCCAGAACAAAGAATAGAAAAGGATTAATTCTCTATCTTGTCTATAAGAAAACAGAGAGTCTTTAGCATCTGGACTAGTTCATCAGAACTTCCATCTTCAGATCTTCATAACTCAGTTTCTTTGTAGTCGTATCAGAGTTTATAATCTTCAGAGACATCTGAAGCATTTCTACTTTTCAACAGATTCATTTAAGCACAAACAGAACAGTTCTTATCTAATAACATAGCATCGCTATTCATCAGAGACAGACACTGTCTTTTGAGAAACTCCCCCTGAGTTTCAGACTTTGTGAAGATTTTAGATTTTGCAATTGAATCTTCTGGGTAGTCTCCCCCTAATTTCCATAAGTTAGATATTGGGATCTTCAGAATCGTAATTCAGGAATATGAGTTTTTAATCACCAATATGGATCACGACTTTTTTCATAGTTTGACTTTTGAACACAGGTCTTCATCTCAGAACCTTGTTAGTATCACAACTCAGTGGTTCATCAAAGCTTGATTTTTGATCAGATACCAATTGAAGGTTAATTATTGTGATCAATCAACGCTTGATTCTGAAACTGGTACACATGTTTTAATCTTAGTCTGATATTGAGTTATACCAGAGTATGTTGTGTCTGATTCCAACTGAATGAATTATTTTCATACCACTTGAAGGGTATTTCCTTAGTGTGCTGAGATTGATACTAATGAAGGTATAGAAAACATTTCACAGCCTAGCTCTGATTGATATTACTATAGACTGAGTCTGATACCAATCTTTATGTATACTGAGTCTGATTATCATTTGTTGATTTAGTCTGATACAAAATCATTTTCTTCTTAATTGGTTCTTGGTAGACATCAGAACCTCTTCTTAGATCTTAAATCCGGATCTTCAGACAGTTCTTGACTTCTGATTTGTACAGTTCTCCTGAATAAACATCTTGAGATGTAGACTTTGTCTTGACTGCTTTCAGAGATTTCTTCTTCTGATTCTTACGTTCTGAATCTCATTATTCTTAGACAGCTTACAGCTTCTGAACCAAGTGAGATAGAGATCAAGATAAATTTTGACTTTTAGACAGTTCTCAACTTCTGAACAGTATTGGGTAGATCTGATTCTGAACACATGTTCACGAAGTGTACAACTTCTATCATATGACCAATAGTTCATAAGAACTTCTAACAGAGTTCTTCTTTCTTAACCTGTTCTTAGAATTCCTAGTGAACTTGTTCAGAGTTCCTTGGTTAAACATCAAACAACAAACATTAGTAGTAACACATTTTATATGGTTGATTACTTGTTTGAGTTGCATTCTTTCTGTTTTAAGATTTTTCTTTCCAATCAAAATCATATTATATTTCTCCCCCTTTTTGACATCATAAAAATGTTTAGAGCGTCTGAGCATTTAAGCATATGTAGATCAATATGATAGTGAACATAAATAGACTCAAAGGATGTTATCATTTAAGAATTAAGCATACGAAGATTGATATGGTAAGGAACAGTTCTAGTGATCAAGATCTTTAGAGATTAGTTATAGCATTTTCATTAATGGATACTTAGATGGAACCTTTAACACAAAACCACAAAATGGTTTTAAAATATAAAGCATAGGTTAAGCTTAATCCTAAATGTAATCAAAACACATACCTAATGAGGGTAGGTTCTTAAATATTAGACTAAAAGGAGCCTAATGATGATGAGGAAGGTGAGAGTAAGCTTTCAGAATCATCAGTTCTTGAGGTATGCAGCTTTTCTTCTGCTTGAGTAATTGCCAGTTTCATTTCTAAGAGATCTTTGTTAAAATTTGAAATATCTACTGATCTTTGAAGATAAGTGAGGATGTTAACCTGAGATCTTTATAGACTTATCTTAATGCATTCCATTTTGACTCCGATCTTTCTTTCTAAGGAATCTGGAATCTCTATGTCATACCTTTATGAGTGCATTCCTTTCTGAGATTTCAACCATTGTCTTTCTGATTCTGCTTACTTCTGAGTGAACTTCTATGGGTTATCGAATTCTTCAAGATTCTCTTGAATTCTGGTTCCTGGAGAACGTGATCATTTTCTGAGCTCTGATTCTAGGTAGAGAGCTGGAATCATTCTACGCAAAAATCCTTTCCTTTTTCTTGTTCAAACATACTCATTAGATTCCTTAAAGACACAGAGATCATTTCAGACTATCTAAGTCCTTTTCACTCTGACTCTGATCTTCCTCTCTTGGAAAATATGTCGACTTTATTGCCTACTGCAATTGAGTGCATTCCGATTTGAGCCACCTGATCATCGTTTTTCATCTTCAACTTCCTTCAGAGAGAGCTACCGGATATTGGCTGAATTATGTATAACTCTGAGTTTGAACAATGTAGATATCGCCTACATTCTGATCATAAGAATCATATTTCAGATGGTCCATTCTTTTCTTGTTCGGAGATGTTCATCTGACTTCTGAGAATAACCAATCAGAGACTCTAAATCTGCGTAGTCAGAACTACAAGCTTCCATCAAGCTCTCTAGTTTTTCAGAAGATCATTAATTTATAATCATCGACCATTTAAGATTATGTGCTTCTAGAATTGATTTCCACAACATCTTCTGACATTGTTTCTTCAAATTGATGCAGATCAAATTCAGAGCTGACTATCATCCAGCATGTGTACAACATGAAACATAGTTTGCATGATACACCTTGGTCTCACAGTGCTAATCCAGCTTAAAACATCATATTTACTTCTGAAGGGAACGTCAGCTGATTTCTTCATTCTAAAAGACATCAGCAACTTAAGTCTTTTTGACTTGAGAAGAAGATTTAAGTGTTTTGACTAATACCTTCTGATTCTGGACTAAGGAAGTTTTGAGAAACTTATCAGATAGAGATCTGATCAATAATGTTTGATTCAACTAAGAGATAGTCTCAAGTTATCAGAACTTAGTTATGCTGATTCAGTCAAAACTTAAGAGTTCATACTTGATCAAGTGCTTGATGAATCTTTGAAATTCTTCTTCCTGAATATTCAATCAATTTTTTGCATAACTCACCAAGAAAACAATATTCAGTTCTTCATGAATCTTTTAACCTCTAGATCATTCAAGATTCAGATGTTGAATCATTTCTAAAAGTTTGAATTCTTCAGATTTTCTGACTTCAACAGACTTCACTCTGAAGTTCAAAATCATAGAACAACAATCTTTCTTCTTTACATGAAGAAGTTCTGAATGAGCTTTAAATGAGAAATTCAAGGGTGGACCTAATCTGTTTCTTGAAAACATCTCAAAAACTCATAAAGAATTAATCTTCAGCAAACAAGACTTCTTGTTTTATGATGATTCAACTTTGAGCAAATACGTGGTTCATCCACACGTATCTTCCAAGATAAGCATTCAACAGATACTACTTCTTAACTGGTGAATCTATCTAATCAGCTGATTCTTCAATCTTCATTAAAACTTAAGTGAGGAAGATTTAGTTGTTTGACAACAGCAAAACTTCTAGAATCAGTGATTTGCTCAAGTACTCAGATTGATTACAATTTTGTACACAGTCATCTTCTGAACTGTTACAAAAATTTTAAGTGGATTTTAATCTCACCCAGAGTATTTCTACGAACCGCATCTGGATCTTTTTCTGACACTGTTAAGTGTTTGATATCCATCAATAACAAAACCGGAGCTCTGATACCAATTGAAGGTACGAGAAAGACACAAGAAAGGGGGGGTTTGAATTGTGTATTTACTCTTTTAACAACTTTTCGCTCCTTGTCAATAAGACACTTTACGTTACATCAGAGTTCGTTGAGAGACTCTGACTTACGAAGTTATATTCAGACTTGGCAATGCTTAGAGTGTGAGAACCAATAAGAGTCTGAACGCTATGTACATCATTCAGAACTTACAGAGCGGAAGCTTATCAGAGTTGCAAGGTTCTGACTTGCTTATGAAAGGTTCTGGTCCTCAATATAGAAACATAAATAAAGACATTAAGCTTAAGAGTAAAGAACACATGATATATCCTGGTTCACCCCAAAGGCTAATCCAGTCCACCCTGCTCAGGTGATTTCGCCTTGAACACAAGGTCTTAATCCACTATAATCAATCTCAATTACAGATGCACGGGCAACAGCCGGTGACTAACAACATGCACAACCGCAGTTGTGACTAACCCACAATGAACCGTTCAGGGATTCAACTTAATGAATATAACGAACATTGACCAGCAGGTTCCAATATCGCAAGATCTACTGCTAGGATTTCAACAGCTAGACGCTCAGGGATTCATCACAATGAATATAACGCTACTGAACCTATTTCAGGATTTACCACAATGACACCCAGCCATTGTCTTCTCGAGTCTCCGGTCACACTGACCACTCAAAGAATCTTAATTCACCAAGAATTAGTTTAACAGGAGATTACAATAATACTTCTTAACAAGCAGATTACTCCTAAGTTTAAGTACAAAGAACACACAAGTGTTCAAGCAAGATATGAGAAACAGCTCCTTGCTATCCTAAGAAACTACAGAGATGTATAATGATTTGACAGTTGTTGACATCTTGTAGATCTTCTTCTTCTTCGTCTTCTTGGTTGAGCAAGCGTTGAGCAACAACTCCTTGCTTCAGATAGTCAATGTAGCACTGACGAGAAGGTGGTTAATGACTTGACTGATTTTCAATGTTGTCTTCTTCATCAACAGCTTCTGTACCAATTCATTTTTGTTTTGTTGAATGATGATCTTAAGCTCCAACAACAATGGCCATGTGTAAATGGTGATAACTTTGAATGTTTAAGTGTTACAACGAGAACTTGTCGATGTTGCTATCTTCACACAATGACTTTGATCAATTCTCCATTCATGGAATGAATCGATACCTTCAGAAGCGTTTACTCCTTTCTTTAAATAGCCCAGTAAAATATAGCCATTGAAATGTTGTTGGCTGTTAGAAAAGAGACGTTGTGTAATAATTAGTTGTACTAACACATCTCCTTTTTGCTGTGGGAGAAGTGACGGGATATATCTTTCTTGGGCACTGTGTACAGTCATTCACAACGGTAACATTTGACTTCCAAACTTCAGAGGCTTCTGATGGTAATTTATTGAAGCATGAGTAGAGCCTTCTTAACAGGATATCTGATACGTCAAGTCTTCAGTCTTTTGAAGAAGTCCATTAGGAATCAGTCTTCAGAACTTCAGCACTTGTCTTTAAGAACATTATCCTTTACTACTTCAAGTCATCCGAAACTTCAGAACTCGTCCATTAGGAATCTGTCTTCAGAGTCTTCAGCACTTAACCTTTGGAACCGTAATCTTGAGAACACATAAGTCTTCAGAGTCTTTCTGCACTTGGTCTTCAGAGCCTTCCGCCTTCAGAGCTTCAAGTCATGAGAGTCTTCAGCACTTCGGTTCTCCTGAAGATTATCTTCTTCAGAAGCTTCGCTATCTTCAGAATCTCAACCACTTTCAGAGAGCATCCACAAGAGCATAGCAACAACAATATCAGCATCCTTGGATATGACTGATCATGATCAGATACAAAAGCGTTCTTGCTTCTTGCGACTTGTGTCACACATAGTAACTTCGCATATTATCAATTACGCACATCTGGCTGGTGTTTGTTGGATCTGATATCTTCTATGATTATGATCTGCACACAACACACGTTAGAACATAAAATAGTTCTTTCACAAATACGTATTGTTATCATCAAAACATAGATTGACTTGTAGAGACAACTCTTGCTCTCACAGTCATGCACTTACCTCTTGGAGCTTTTTGTACTATCTGCCAAGTTCCTTGTGCCAGAAGTAACTTGATGCTTTGGAAACTCTCAATTGATCCCTTAGAAGGTTTTAGAATGGTTGGAACCAGCTGGAATCCTCAGGAACAAGTTTGAGCTCTTTCTTGCAAAAGGGGAAAAAGTGACCAATATGGAAACTCTCTCAAATGGTGTTCCAGATGAGGGTAACCATTAGGGATAGTTCAAGGGTGATATTTGAAGTGTGTTTGAGGTTTTATCTGGTTTTGAAAGTGACTGAATCAAGACATGGCTTGAAAAATGCAAAAAATTCAATTTTTGAGGTTTTGGAGGTTGATATGAAATTTTGGTGTTACAGGTCACATGTTAGAGTTTGGACAACTTAGATACAACATAAAGAGGTGTTTGGATCATGAGCTGTGATAGAATTGCTCTCTAACTCAAAAACTTATAGATACCTTGGAAAAGAAGGAATTTTAGCCTAGAGTAAGGGATTTTGAGGAAAGCAAGTGTTGTAGTGCTTTGGTGTACTCAAACTGAGCACAAATGAGCTCTATTTATAGTAGAGCAAGTTTGTTTTGCAAGCAATAGTGAATGGCAACTGCATCAGGCCTTTGGCCAATGTTATGCAAAAGGAATTTCAAGTCTCCTCTAGCCATTGACTTGAGATTAGGGCACAGGCTTTGTAGCTTTGGTTCAGAGATAAGTCTTGATTGAATTCAGTTGGAATAGGCTCAGTTCATGCCACCTTGGTGCATCCATTGAATGTTTGAAAACAAAATTGAAGTCTTGGCATCTTTTTAGCCTTTTTAGGTTTGGCATGGCTATTGTAGATTCTTGGACTTAGGAGGCTTGGAGATCAGATCATCCCCCTTGGATTTGATCCTCTGATGTGTCCAAATTGATGACAAGGCTTGGAGTTATCAGATTTGGACAAATCGAGCAAATGTGCACAATTCTGCCTTGACAAACTAGTTCATGATGCCATGTCTCAAGGGTTGTATCTCCTTGGTCAAATTGAATTTGGAGATGATCTGGTACTTGTTGGAAATCCTTTATGGCATACTTTAACTTTGATGTTCACCCTTAGACCTGGTTTGACTTGGATCAAGGTGAAAAATGTCCCTACATTTGGGAAAAAGTAAGGCAGATTCTGACTTAGTGAAAATTTCACTAAGTGTTGGAAAAAAGTCATTTTCATGTTTTTAGCCATTTTGATCACTTCATAACTTAAAATCCATGAGGAATTAGAGTTTGATGTAGTTGAAGCTTTTGTAGAGTGTAGCAAGACCTACAAATCCAGCTTTGGATCACCCAAAATGGTTGCTTGGATCTCAAGTCATGGCCCTTGGAAGTTGGTACCCTAGCCACTTTGTTCCATAACTTAGAAAAATTCTATGTTTTTTTATGGTTACCCCTTTTACAAGTTAACTCACTTTCTTTGATTTTTCTTGATGAATGATGATTCAAATCACATATTAACATTGTTTTAGGGTTAAGGAACCTTGGTTGACCAAAAATGCAAAAAGTCAAACTTTGACTTTTGTACTGTTGACTTTTTCATCAGATGAAATCTTGACTTTGTGATTCTTTTGTGAAATCAATCCTTGGGCTTAATCAAACTTCATGGATGGCTTCTAAGGGTACTTAGGAATGTCTTGGACCCCTCCCCAAGGTTTGAGATCAAGGGTAGGTCAACAGTCAAGGATAGGGTTGACTTTTTCCATCAGATGAAATTTGTGATCAGATGGTTTTGAGTTCTTGTGGCTTATGATTTGAGCTCTTTGGGTCAATCAAATCTTGTATACATGTTAATATGATGTATTTGAGGTCTTTGAAGTTCATTTTGAAGCTTCAATCCATGCCTCACTTCACAAGTTAACTCAAGGGTTGAATTAGGTCAAAACCCTAATTCCTGATTCATTGATAAATGGTCCCTCAAGGTGGTTTTGCCATTGTGGATGGGCTCTTGAGATCCCTTTGAGCTTAATGGACCAAATATTGAGGTATTGGCTCATGCCCAGATGTAAATTTTCATCTGGAGGCCTCCGTCGACCAAAACCCTAATTTGGTGACAGTGGCGATCTTGAGGCTTGATCCACTTGGAATTTTGCAACCTTGTGATTGATTCTTGATGTGGGAGTCCTCTTGATCCTTTGTGGATGTTTGAGAGGTTAGACAAGTTGAAGATCATGTGATTTCTTGATTGATCCTTTGTCTAAGTGTTCTAAGAGGGCTCGAAACCCTAATTCTTGATTGTAGTGAATGTTCACCCATATTTGGGGAGATTGATAAGTGTGAAAGTTCATCCATATTGTGGTAATGATTTGCACAATGATGGGAAATCTTGGTGGTCAAAATTTGGGGTATGACAATCATATAAATGATAAAACTCTTCCACATCAGTAGACTTGGACAGTCTAACCTTGAGTTTCAAAGACATTCTCAAGCTCCCTGTAAACATAGGAGAAACCTCGGTCATTCTGGATCAATCTCCAGTAGAGTTAAAATCCATTCTCTCTCTCAAAAATTCCTTAACCAGGGTTAGTTTATCATCAGTATAACACTATCCCAAATCATAACCTCAAGGCATCTGATATCTCAACTCTTCTGTAACCCTCAGCAAGAGTTGATTCCCCATTTGGACCTGCCTCGGGATCTCAATAATCCCCTGCAGAAGCTAGCCTCCTCTTAGGCTTTGTATAATGATCCTTCATTTCCTCAGCACAGTCAGCCTCCTCTTAGGCTTTGTACAATGATTCTCCCCAGCGGAGCTAACCTTTTCATACTCTCTTGTTGAGTCAACCACTTTTCAGCCTCTCTTGTTGAGACAATCACCTTTCAGCACTCTCTTGTAGAGTCAACCCCTTTAGCCTCAATCTCGGGCTTTGTACGAGACAGATAAAAACACTCTCTTGTTGAGTTAATCTTTACAGCCTCCTCTTAGGCTTTTGTCGTAACCCGAAATTTGACCTCCCTCTTTTGCTTTTTTGCATAAGCACGAACATTTGCATCGCTGGCATATGCATCCGCACTTTTCTCTATGTGTTTCTCATTGCAGGATTTTTCAGGTTTTTTGCCCAATTAATCGCATCCTCACGAAGTCATTACATCATCAAATCAAGCTCAAAATAAAGGTTTCCATGTTTACTCATCAAAACAAGAGGTGAAAAATCGAAACCAGGACTTCAGTATCATTTCCCAAGAAAAATTGGGCAAAATTCGGTGAAGTAACCGGTTATACCCTGTGGTGAGTAACCGGTTAATCTGTACAAAGTTGCAGTTCCTGCTGCATTTTTTGGGACAACAGCTGTGTACACTCCTTGGTCTTTGGTTCTACAGTGTTCTAGCAGTATGTGGAATATTCTAGACATCTCTAGACATTTCAAGACTATCCAAGACATTCCAAGTGCATTTATTCCATTGCTTTACTCTAAATTAAGTGCACCATGTTCCTTGATTTCCAAGTATGTGGACCTTTGGATATTGAAGCTCACATTGGGATTGTTACCGAGTTAATTCTAACTAACCGAGTTAACCACCTTGACTCAGTGAGTCAAGTGTAACTAACTCCTAGCCTAGTTCCAAACCACCCAAAGCTAAGTCCAAACCAAATTCCAAACCTCTCACACTCCAAAGCTAAACTCTATATAAACAAAGCTTCACCATTTCACAAATCTCTCCACAATCATTCACACAAATTCACACTTTCTTCACTCTCAATTCTCTCATATTCTCTCTGATTTTTTCTGCTACATCTTCATCTTCATCTCAATTCTCTTCCAAAACCTCACCAAAGCTCAATTTCTACATTAAAGGATAATCACTTTTACATCAAAAATGATTATTTCTTGAGCTCAACCTTCATTATCTTGCTATTATACTTGGATTTCTAGAGTTTTATAAGCTTTTGGATTCATCTCAAGTGATTATTTCAAGATTCTTCGGTGATAATTCTCATTTCGGAGTTTTCGTCGCATTTTGCTCGGTTTCGATACGTTTCGTCAACGAATTGAAGATTCCTCTGGTTTTCTTTGATTTTCTGCATCAAGAATCCTTTGCAACAATTACCAAGGCACATCTCAGCCTTGTAGGTTGGTGGATCTCACTTTACTCATTATTTCGATTATTTTCGCGTGTTCACGATGTAATTTCGATTTGTTTTTCGGTTTGATTTGCCATGCATTTGCTTGACCTTTGATCTCCATGATTAATGCTTGTAATTTGTGTTTAATTGCTCATACATGATGTAATTTTCGTGCACAAGTTCATACGCTAGCAAGTGGTGGTTGGTGTAAGTGATTAAGTGCTGAAAACCACGTTTAAAAAGCTGTTTTTACTGTTATTTTTCCCACTGTCACAGTGGTAACCGGTTACCATGTGGTGAGTAACCGGTTACTCAGTGTATTTTTCACCAAAAACGAAGTTTTCAAGAAAGTAACCGGTTACCCTGTGGTGAGTAACTGGATACCACTGTACAGAATGGCCATTTTTGAGTTTTTTCAAGCTTGTTTGGCATCCTTTCTTCCTCTAACTTCCATGGATCGATATGTTTGATATTTGCGGATGTTTTAAGTGATGTTTAACTTTTGTTTGAAGCATGCTTGTCAACTTTCAATGCTCGATTTTTTCGTTTATCGATTATTTGCAACTTTGGCAATGTTTATTCATAAACATCTTGCATCCCATTTGATCACTTGTTAACCTGTTTTGCAATGCATACTAATTATCATTTGGTACTGTTTTTGCATTTGATTTCTTGCTTTGCATTAAGTTTGTTCTTGATTGAGCAAATTTAATTTTGTATAATCAATAAGTCACACCTTCCTTTCGCATAACCGACCCCCGTTCCCGTTTCTCTTCCCCTTGGGTTTTATCGATATTGTCCCTGTCCTTTGGGACTAAATAAAGTTCGGTGGCGACTCTGTGTTATCTTTGAGTGTGTGATTCACTCAGTTATAAACCAGCCATCTTCAGCTGGCGACTCCACTGGGGAGTCCTTGCGCTTGCAGGTTGGGGTCTCGCCTAGTTTTGTTTGCTTTTCTTGCTTGTCTGGGTGTTTATCTTTTGCGCTTTACTTGCTTTATCTTTATGCTTTAGCTTTATGTTTATTTACTGCAATTCTTTACTGCTTTGAATATTCATATGCTGCATATTTTGGATATCTGCTTTTTTCTGCTGTTGTTGGGATGGGTAGATATTATTGGAGAGAAAAGTCCTAACACCGGGCTTAGCATACACATAGGCTAGAACGTGGATAGTCGTGAGACCTGCGTTTCGCTCGTTGGGTTACCACGAGAGCCACATCCCAGATCGTGATTCGCTTAAGAATACTTCCGTCCTGTGAGAATTCATTATGGCGGGGGGTTTTCACTCTGAGTCCTATGGTTTGGGCGACCTTTCTAGGGACCACCTTGTTGTGTCTAGATCACACCTGTGAGGGGGATGGGTTTTTGCAGGAAAACAAGCCAATTCATAGCTTTGTTCTCTCACACACGTCAGATTGCGCTCACACATCAGACTATGTTGCACCGACACAGAATTATATGCAGATATCGAGATTATTCAGATTTGATTATTCAGATAGTGCTGGCTTCCTGTTGTTTGTGTTACATATCATTTCATCATGTAAATTAATTTTTGCATGTGCATTTCCAGGTTTTTGAAGACTTATTCTTTGTTGGCATTATCATAGAGATGAGTACTGGTTGTCGAGGCATTTTCAGCTACAAGTTTGTGGAGCCTAAGCTGGGTATTTTGAGAGGTCTAGCATCCCGTGTTGTTGAAGATAACAGAGGTGTTTTTAGGGGTACCTATGGTAATCTTTTGTCCATCCTCAACACTGAAGTCAACATCGCCGCCATTCATACTCTGGTTCAGTTCTATGATCCGCCATATAGGTGCTTCACATTTCAGGACTATCAGTTAGCACCTACACTTGAGGAGTATGCTTATATTCTGGGGATTGAGATCAAGAAACAGGTTCCTTATGTTTACACTAGTGGTTGTCCAAAGTTTCCCCTTATTGCTGATGCACTTTGCATTAGTAAGAAGGATGTGGAGGATAATCTCAAGACCAAAGGAAAAGGTATTCGAGGGTTTGCTTCGAAGTTCTTGGTTGACAAGGCCACTTCTTTTGCTAAGGATGGAAACTGGAAGGCTTTCAACGCCGTTCTTGCTTTGCTGATATATGGGATTGTCTTGTTTCTGAACATGGAGGATTTCGTGTATCAGGCTGCCATCAGTATCTTCTTGTCCAAGAACCCTGTTCCGACACTTCTTGCTGATACCTACCATTCTATTCATTCGAGGAATGAAAAGAAGAAGGGAACCATTGTCTTTTGTGCTCCTCTACTGTACTGATGGTTCATGTCTCACCTTCCACAGAAAGGTCCCTTTGTTGAGAATAAGGTTAATCTCAAGTGGTCTCAACGAATCATGTCTCTTACTGCTGATGACATTTCTTGGTATTCTCGAGTCTTCGATGATATTAAGGTCATTCTTCATTGTGGGAAATTCTCCAATGTACCTCTCTTGGGTACAAAGGGTGGAATTAACTATAATCCGAGACTTGCCTTCCGACATTTGGGATATCCTATGGTTGCCAAGCCTGATCCTGAGGTAGTGGAAGAATTCATCTTTCATGAAGGGTTTGATGACATGGGTTTGATGAAGAAGTTTAGTGCCACTTGGACTTAGATTCACTCCGAAGGAAGAGCCGATTTGGGTAAGAAGAATTGCGTAGCTATGGAAGCTTACACACTTCGGGTCAAAGAACGCGTCAAAGAGATCTTGTTGCCATTTTCTCTCGAGCCTTCCATGAATGCCAAGCCTCCTGAACTTGCCATTGTTCCTGCATCTGAGGTCGACCAACTCAAGCTAATTATTGAGAAGTTGAAGAAGGAGAATGCTGATCTTCGTCTCAACCTTGATAGAGTCACTTCCGAGAAGGAAAGCTTACAGATTGAGCTCTGCTAGAAGCGCGAGCGCATGCTCAAAGAGGTGGAGGATGAATAGAACAAGCGAAGGAAAGTGGGTGATGCTTTGAAAAGCACCTATGAGGGACTTGCTTCAAAGAAGAGACAACTCGCTGATACCCAGTATCAAGCCTAAGAGGATGAGTTGAGCTACAAAAAGCAACTTGAAGAACTTTGAGGGAAGTTATCTGAGTTCAAGACAAAGTGGTAAAGTGAGCAAGGCCGTGCTAATCAGTTATCAAAGTAATTTTCTCAATGTCAAGCCCACCTAGACAAAGTCTTCGGCAAGATTCAGAAGCTGCAGGATCAAGCACATCAGAGCCGAGAGCAGAGTAGTCAGCTCAACATAGAGAGTACTCATTGGGAGCATCAAAGTCGTCATCTGCAAAACCTCCTGGATCAGAAAGAGGCATTTCTTCATGATATGCTTCAGGGACCTAACCATTCTTTGTTGCGTAACCTCATGAAGGATGCGAAGTATTGGAGTGAGAGGCATGGCCGTCTAGCCAAATTTGCTGAGCATGCATTGGAGGACTTACCTGGGTTGTTGAGGGATGCATATGATGATGTATTGCCACACCAGTTTCCTTGGACTATTTTCCACTTCTTGTCTGTTTGTAGGGTGGTATTTGATAGGATCCAAGCGGATTTTGTTGTAGCCCAAAAGGCAGATATTTGACTTGTACTCGAATTGTACTTCTTTCCTTTATTGTTGAATGAATGAATGAAGTTCTTGCCAATCTTATCTTTCGCACCTTTACTTGTATGCTTTATGATTATTGTCAACAAAGATAAGTTTAAGAATTCCTGGAATTTAAAACTTTATTTTTGCATGCATAGCATACATTCATTTTGCACACATATGCATGTCCCTTCATCCGAAGTCGTTGCTCATCCTTGTCCGCCTTCTTTGTAACAAGACGACGACTCGACATTGGTATTTTACTCGCTCAAACAAATCCAGAATCATGGCTGAATTCAAAGCTGAGAACGCTGCTTATAAGGAAACTTTGGCTCAATTCCAAGGTCAGATGGATCAGTTTCAGACGAACATGGATGTCATTCTGGAACTCATTCGCGCTCAGATGGACGTCGCTGCTGCTGCCACTGTTATTGCAACCGCTACTGATGTAACCGTTGTCATTCCTGTTGTGACTACTTCTCTCTGTTAGTTCTTGGATTGGCTGGAATTTTGGTAAAACAAAGTATGTTCAATGTTGATGTCAAGGTGGTGATGTTGCAACATTGAGTCTTAACACTGGGCTGTGTTAAGTATTTAAATTGCTGAAGTTGGAAGTCTGATGTCACATGCGATGTTGTGACATTAGATCTGTAGAATTAATAACATCAGGATGTGATGTTGTTAGGGTTTGTGTGTTAGCTGGAATTGTGGAGAGCAAGCTGTCTCATTGGATGTGAATATCTTGGGATAGATATTTCCTGTTGCATAGGAGATCTGGTGCAGATTTGTAGGAGATTTAAAAGGTCAAAGATTTGAAAAGATTTTAGGAGAAAATCTGTTTTGAAGATTCAGTTTTAAATAACAAATCAAGTCAGATATTGTAGCAGTCCAAAGCCCAATTCAGGTAGCTATATAAAGCGCACAAAACCAAAGGAAAAAGTACAGAAAAATACAGAGAGAAGATCAAGAGCATAGGCTGAGTGTCTGAAGTATTTTGTACGAGTTTTGTATACACCATTCTAGGTTGAATTGGTGAGTTGTTTTCTGTCCTCTCTTAGAAGCTGTGAAGCGACAGAGAGTTGTGTAACTTGATCAAAGTTGTGAAGCAGAATCAAGTAGTGTTATTCAAAGTGTGTGATCTTTGAAGTGTTTTAGGGATTGAGTAGCGTTCTCATATCTAAGTGGTTTCTTAGGTAGAAAGTCACTAGTAGGAATTAAGTTTAGGAGATTGTCAACTGGGTTGTTGAGTCTGTAAATTAATTCTACAAGTAGTAAATTTCATCCCTGGCTTGGTAGCCCCCATACGTAGGTAGTTAGACCAAACTGGGTGAACAATTTGGTGTGTTATTCTGCTGTTTATTTTGTCCATTGTGCAGAGTGTGTTGTTGTGACATCGCACTTAACATCACACGTCTGATACCAGAATTTCAATTGGTATCAGAGCAGGCATCCTGTCTGTCTCTGGGTGAGATCTAGGGAAGTTACTTTCTGGTGTAAAGATGGACAAAGAAGTTGGAGGATTCGTCAACAGACCCCCTATTTTGGATGGATCCAATTATGACTATTCGAAGCCGAGGATGACTACTTTCTTAAAATCCTTGGACAGCAGGGCAAGGAAGGCTATTATTAAAGAGTGGAAAGCACCTGTTGTGTGTGAGAAAGATAAAGAAGGCACCTCAAAGCCAAAGCCTGAAGAAGAATGGACCAAGGAAGAAGATGAGCTTGCCCTTGGTAATTCCAAAGCTCTAAATGCAATCTTCAATGGAGTGGATAAGAATATTTTCAGGTTAATCAATACCTGTGAAGTTGCTAAGGAAGCATGGGATATTTTGAAGGCCACTCATAAAGGTACATCTAGAGTTAAAATGTCAAGACTCCAGATTCTAGCATCAAAATTTGAAAGCCTGAAGATGAAGGAAGATGAGACTATTCATGACTTCCACATGAATATTCTGGAGCTAGCTAATGCATCCAGTGCTCTTGGTGAAAAAATGTCCGATGAAAAGCTTGTAAGGAAGATCCTTAGGTCCCTTCCTAAGAAGTATAAGATGAAGGTAACTGCCATTGAAGAATCATAAGACATCAGCAAGATGAGAGTTGATGAGCTCATTGGATCTCTTCAAACTTTTGAGCTTGGGTTGAATGAGGAAGAACCAGAAAAGAAGCCAAAGAATATAGCCTTGGTGTCAAATGATTAAGAAGAAAAAGGAAATAGTTCTGAATCCAAGGAGGATATACCTCATGCCATAGTTATGTTGGGAAGACAGTTCAACAAAGTGTTCAAGAGGATGAACAATAACTCCAGGCCTAATGTCAAGAACATATCTTCTGACATCAGCAAGTCAAAAGAGAAGGATGAAGAAAAAACTGCCCAAGATAAAGGAGTTCAGTGCTTTGAGTGTGAAGGGTATGGATATGTCAAGAAAGAGTGTCCCACCTTCTTGAAAAAGCAGAAGAAGGGCATGACAGTTTCCTGGTCTGACTCTGATAGTGAAAGTGAAGGTGAGTCAGCAAAGCATGTTAGAGCTTTGACAGGAACTGTTGTTTCTGATGATGATTCTAGTGAAGGGGAAATAACTTTGAGGAGCTAGCTTCTACTTATCAAGAGCTTTGCCTGAAGAGTGCTGAAATCTGTCAAGAAAACAAGAGTCAGAAGGAACAGATTGTTCAGCTTGAGACTGCTAAAGCTGATTTGGAAAACGAAGTCTCACTGGTCAAAGCTCATCTTGAGCATATGACCAAATCTATTAGGATGCTGAGCTGTGGTACAGACACACTTGATAAGATCCTTCAGACAGAAAAAGTAGCTGGAGATAAATCAGGTATAGGATATGTGGCAAGCACTTCATGAACAAAGGAGGAGGTGTCTCAACCAATGTCTCAAACAAAAAGACAGGATCCTACCCCTAAGAAGATTATTCAGCCTCAGAATGTTGAGAAAAAGAATGGTCCCCATCAGAGGAAGATGCAGCTTCGAGGAGCTAGTCAGTATATGCCTCCCCAATATCACAAGAGTATGCAAGCTGCCAGGTTCAAACAGAACATGTCCCATCAGATGTCTCAACTTCAGAGAGACTGGTATGGATATGGATATGGATACAACAATGCTGTGCCTCATCACTATGGAAGAAGGAATCCTCATCACCATAGGAGACAGCCTAGGAGACAGCGTCCTCAATACAGAAGAAGACAATCCAACTATGGAAGAATGAGACAACATTATGGGTGGCAGCCACAACATTATCATCAAAGTGGCAGAAGATTTAACCACTTCAGAGATGACAGAGTCAGATGCTTCTATTGTGGCAGGTCTGGACATAAGCAGTCCTCGTGCTTCAAACTCCATGGTTATCCAAATCCAGTTCCCCAAACCAGACAGAAGGAGGTCAGATCCAAAGTTGCTAAACAATGGGTTCCTAAAGCTCAGGTCACGTGTCTATTGGCTCATACCTCAGATGGACATTTTGCCATGGATGCAAGGTACTTTGACAGTGGATGTTCTATGCACATGACTGGATCAAAGGAGCAGTTGGTGGAGTTTAATCCTTGCCATACAAATAAGGTTGTGTTTGGCAATTGAGAAAAATGAGTAGTAGAAGGAGTTGGAGTAGTGAAGAATCATGATGGTCTTACTCTTGATAGTGTGATCCTTGTCCAAGGGTTGAAGACTAATCTGATTAGCATAAGTCAGCTATGTGATGAAGGTTACAATGTCAGCTATTCCAAGGATGAGTGTCTGGTGACAAACGAAAAGGATGAAGTGATCATGAAAGGAGTCAGGTCCAGAGATAATTGTTATCTGTGGATCCCTATAGAAGTCAGCCCATCTATCGATGTTAAGACTGATGTTTTAGCATTAGACTGTGACATCAAGTGTGAAAGGCTGTTAGAGTTAAGTACTCTTAAGTTGAATCCCTTCAAATCTGTAAAAGGAAAGCTTATTTGGGGGGAGAAACTCATTGATTGGTCTTTAAAAAATACATAAAATCGGGCGCCTTACCTCAGACCCTCATTTCCTATTATAGCAAAATCACAATCCATCAAAACTCATATCTCCCGTCGGTTCGTCTCCTTCAACAAGAAGAATCATCTCAACCTATACTGTCTCAAAGGAACCATGTCAAAACAGACATCTTCTCCATCGAAAAGTTCATCGTGGAATAAAGCTAGGGTTTCTACAGATGGCTTCTCTGAAGACGAAGCTTTGAATATACAACCCATCTCGGTAGTGCTCCCAGAGTCAGGTAAACCTAGACCTTCTAAACTTGCTTCTAAAAGGGCCGCAACTACCTATAAAGACACTGAGACAAAGAAGCTTGTTACGAGTATCCTATTTAGTGATAAATCAACACCTAGGTCATCCACGTCTCAAACTGTGGTAGAAAAGTTTGATGTTGACAAGAGTATGGGGAATCTAGCTACCAAAATACTGGACAAAGGTATACCTGTGAAAGGAATTTTTATACCATTGAATCAGATGTCGGCAGAAAAGGTAGACACGCAAGGAGATGAGTCTGATCTTCATAGACTTGCTATGTCTGTCATTGAAGATTCTGAAATAGGAGGGGAAGAAGATGATGTGCATGAAGAGACAAATGTTAAGGAGAATGTTAGAACATCTGCAGAACCCACTTCTGTTGGTAATGATAATGCTGATATGATCAATGTAGATGATCTATCAGATGATGAAGTGATAGCAAGACCTGTCCCAAGTATTGGAAAGAGATTAAAATCTAGGAAGGGAAAGAAGGTTGAACCCTCTCCTAAGAAGTCATCTAATGAAAAGAGGAAGAACATTGCTGTTGGACCAGCAAAAGCCTGGAGCAAAGTGGAAGTAAATCCTAGAAAGAGGAAGGCTGTGGAGCATTCAGAGTCTGACTATGATGATGTCCATGATATCACACCAGTCAGAAAGACCATTTTGAAAAGAATCTCTGATAAGGTCCCTGAAGTGCCAGTGGACAACATATCCTTCCATTATGCTAGCAGTGCTCCCTTGTGGAAATTTGTATGCCAAAGGAGATTAGCTCTGGAAAGGGAACTTGGAAAGGATGTCTTGGAGATGAAAGAAATTATGGACCTCATTCATGTTGCTGGACTGTTGAAGACTGTGACCAGATTCTCTAAGTGCTATAGTGGACTTGTTAAGGAATTTGTTGTCAACATCCCCATAGACATTTCTGACAATAGAAGTGTGAACTACATGAAGGTGTTTGTTAGGGGGCAGTGTATTGACTTCTCTCCTAGTACCATTAATAAATATTTGGGAAGAGATGAACAAGAGGGGTGTGAGCTGGAAGTGACTGATAATGAAGTGTGTAGAGAAATCACTGCCACTCAAGTTAAGGTGTGGCCACTGAAAAATAAATTGACAGCTAGCAAACTCAGTATCAAGTATGCTATTTTGCACAGAATTGGTGCTGCTAACTGGGTACCTACTAATCACAAAACCACCATAACTGTGGGATTAGGAAGGTTTATATATGCTGTTGGGAAAAAGGTCAAGTTCAACTATGGAAGCTATATATTTGATCAAGTGGTGAAGCATGGTGCCACCAATGCTATCAAGATGCCTATATCATTCCCTTCCCTTATCTGTGGAATGATCTTAGATCAACGTCCTGGAATCTTAACGAGTACAGAGGTAGCATGTAAGAGGGAGTCAGCTTTATCTTTGCATCCCAAACTATTTGCTGGGAATCATGTTCCAGACATTGTTATGACATCAAGTTCTGAAGTTAAGAAGGCCAGTACAAAATCTGAGTTGATTGAAGAACTGAAGGCAACCTGCAAGGATCTTGATATGGTTATCAGTACTAGCACTGTTAGGAAAATGAAGATTAAGCAGATGATCAAAGACTTGGAACAGGGAGAAGATAATGTTAATGGCGATCCTGAGGATTCCAGGTCAGATAAAGGTGATGAAGATGCTGATGGTACCAGCTCGGATGAAGACTAACTTCCATCTGTTGTTATTAGATAATAGTTTAGTTTTTTTTTGTTGTTTTGCACTTGTTATGCCGGTTATGTAATTTGAATTTTGTGCTGTTATATGCACCTTTTATGTTTTTCTGTTCTATGATTTATTTTTCCTGGTTACTAACTGTGAGGCTAACAATGAGAGCTAGGGTAGTACTGACTGGAGTGAGTAGGGCTCCTGGTTGAAGGTTGTCAAATTGTGGCTAAAAAGGGGGAGAAGTAGCCAAGAGAGCCTAGAGTATCAAAGGGTACGAAGGTCAGTGCCAAGACTACAAATGTCAAATACTGTCAAAAGAGGAGTTGTTTGTTGCTGTTAAGGAATGGAGTCAAGAAATATGCAGCTGAGGATGTAGCTGATTGCTGATGTTATAGTTCAGAACTGCAGATATTAAGGGGGAGTAATTGCTGAACAGCTGCTATGCTGGTTGTTACATTGAGGGGAGTGCTTATTGCTGCTAATGTTGAAATATGTGCAGCTGCTGCAGCAGAGTTTTGTGAAGTCTTTATTGAAGATGCTGTTGCTTGGAGTTTAAAAATCATTGTTTGATGTTTTTTCTGCTGCTGAAGTCTCTGAAGGTGCTGACTTTGTTTTAGCCAAAATTAGCCAAAGGGGGAGAATGTTAGTTCTTGGATTGGCTAAAATTTTGGTAAAACAAAGTATGTTCAATGTTGATGTCAAGGTGGTGATGTTACAACATTGAGTCTTAACACTGGGTTGTGTTAAGTATTTAAATTGCTGAAGTTGGATGTCTGATGTCACATGCGATGTTGTGACATTAGATCTGTAGAATTAATAACATCAGGATGTGATGTTGTTAGGGTTTGCGTGTTAGCTGGAATTGTGGAGAGCAAGCTGTCTCATTGGATGCGAATATCTTGGGATAGATATTTGCTGCTGCATAGGAGATCTGGTGCAGATTTGTAGGAGATTTAAAAGGTTGAAGATTTGAAAAGATTTTAGGAGAAAATCTGTTTTGAAGATTTAGTTTTAAATAACAAATCAAGTCAGATATTGTAGCAGTCCAAAGCCCAATTCAGGTGGCTATATAAAGCGCACAAAACCAAAGGAAAAAGTACAGAAAAATACAAAGAGAAGATCAAGAGCATAGGCTGAGTGTCTGAAGTATTTTGTACGAGTTTTGTATACACCATTCTAGGTTGAATTGGTGAGTTGTTTTCTGTCCTCTCTTAGAAGTTGTGAAGCGACAGAGAGTTGTGTAACTTGATCAAAGCTGTGAAGCAGAATCAAGTAGTGTTATTCAAAGTGTGTGATCTTTGAAGTGTTTTAGGGATTGAGTAGCGTTCTCATATCTAAGTGGTTTCTTAGGTAAAAAGTCACTAGTAGGAATTAAGTTGAGGAGATTGTCAACTAGGTTGTTGAGTCTGTAAATTAATTCTACAAGTAGTGAATTTCATCCCTGGCTTGGTAGCCCCCAGACGTAGGTAGTTAGACCGAATTGGGTGAACAATTTGGTGTGTTATTCAGCTGTTTATTTTGTCCATTGTGCAGAGTGTGTTATTGTGACATCGCACTTAACATCACACGTCTGATACCAGAATTTCACTCTCGTTGTTACAACTACTTCTGTTGTTGTACCTTCTCCTGCTACTATTGAAGTGTCAGTCGAGCCTGTGAATCAGTCTGTTGTTCATCCGACAAATTCTCAATCCAGTTTGAACAAGATGCCCGCTTGTTTTCCTTGGGGAATGCCTCTGAATTACACTCCTCAGATTGCAAATAATGGTAGTGCCTTCGTACCATATCAACCTTTTGTTGCGCCCATGCCTAATGGGAATGTTGCTGCATATGCATGGGTCATACCTACTTCAGTCCCACCTCTAGTGGTGAACGATGATCCTGAGAATCTTCAGGTTGAGACTCGGCAAACTTCCGGATTGGATGACATTGAAACCCCTGATGAAGAAGAGCATGTGTATAGGGGTCCTCCTTTTCAGGTTCCGGTTTCATCTCAAGCTGCTCAAACTGCTGTTCAGAATGTTCATCCTGGGATGTTCTATCCTGGGGCATCTTCCTCAGTTGTTGTGGTACCTCCTCTAAATTATCCGTTTGGTGTTCAGATGGGTCAGAATGCTGGTCAGATAGTTAATCTGGGTTTAGTGTATCCGTCTCAGTTCGCTACTTCGCAAATGACTGCTTCGGCCGCATCTCAGTTGCCAAATCCTCAGATTCTTATTAGGCCCACTAATCAAAGTAGACCTACTGACTACAAGTTGTTGGAAGACCGTATCAGAGCTATTGAAGGTTTTTATGCTTTTGGCACGGAGGCTAAGGATTTATGTTTGGTTCTGAATGTTGTGCTGCCACAGAAATTCAAGATACCTGAGCTGCCAAAGTATAAAGGTTTAAGTTGCCAGCGTAGTCATTTCACTATGTACTGCAGGAAAATGGCATCCTATATTGATAACGATGACTTGCTGGTTCATTGTTTTCAAGATAGTTTGTCTGGTGCTTCATTGGACTGGTACATGGGCTTAGAGCGCAGCAAGATTCGTACTTGGAGGGATTTATCTGAAGCATTATTGAAATAATACAAGTATAATCTTGATCTGGAACCTACTAGATTACAGTTGTATAATCAATCTCAGCACTCAGCCGAAACATTCAAAGAGTACGCGCAAAGATGGCGTGAGATGGCATCTCGGGTACGACTTGCTCTCTCTGACAACGAGTTGGTTGACATCTTTATGGGTACATTGCAAGGTTCTTACTATGAGAAAATGGTGGGTATTTCTTCATCAAATTTTGTGGACATTGTAACAATTGGTGAACGGATTGAGAATGGTTTGAAGACTAGAAAGATTCCTGGAGCTGCTTCCCAATAGCTAGCCACCAGAAAGTCTCAGAACAGTCAATCAAAGAAAAAGGAAGGTGAAGCCAATGTTGTGACAACTCAAGTTTCTCCTCAGTATCAAGCACCCATGGCACCCATGCCATACTATCTGTATCCATACATTGCTGCCGCACAATATCAACAACCGCCATATCGGTATCATCCGCAACAACTAGTTCAGAATGCTCAGAATCAGCAACAAAAATAACAGAACAACAAAAGTCAGCAGAATCAAAACCGTCAGAACAATAGCAATCAAGGAAACCGTAAGCGTCAAAATTTCTACAAAATTCTGGTGTCATATACTGAATTTTTTCCTTACTTGGTTCACCAAGGGGCAATTGTTCCCAAGCAGATCGCTCATGCAATTCCTCAATTTGGCCCGAAGCATAATCCAAATGCGTCATGTGCTTATCACGCTGGGTACATAGGACATGCAACAGAGGACTATTTTGTTTTCAAAACCAAGGTTCAGGAACTCATTGATAAGAAGATTCTGACTTTCGCTGAGGAAGGACCTAACATTCAGAATAATCCGTTGCCAGATCACGGTGGACCTGTGGTTAGCATGATTGAGGACAATTCTAGGGCTGAATTGATCATGGATGTTGACGAGGTAAAAACCCCGATGACTATGGTTTTCAAGAGATTGAATGAGCATGGGTTGTTGAAAAGGCTGCATGGTAAATGTCAGATTTGCGATGATAATCCTAACCAGTGTCGAAGGTTGAAGGGTTGTGTCCAGATTTTGATGAACCGGGTGAAATTCAGTTTGCCAGATCTAAACCTGTTGAGGAAATTGCTGCTATCGAGCCATTCACCATCGTCTATAGGAAGGTTCCTGTTGAATTCCCTAAACAGAAGAAGGTATAGCCAATCGTTGTTTGTCCGCCAAAGCCGTTTCCGTATTAGAGTTCTAAAGAGGTACCTTGGAAATATGGGTCTACTATTTTCTTTGGGGGTCAAGATATAAGGTTTACTGAGTTTGAGATTGCAAATGTTACAGACACTGGAGGTATGACTCGTAGTGGACGATTGTTCGCTCCGAAGGTCACTAAAAAGCCTGTTCAAGTTCCAACTGTCGTTCCTCCCGAGGAAACACCTGCGTCTGCAACCCCTGTTGTTCAACAAGGGGCATATGCTACAGTACCAGTGCCGACTATTCCATCTGGAGGTATTTCAAAGAGCAAAGAGACATTTGATGATTAAGAGTTCCTTAAGTTGATCAAGAAAAGTGACTTTAAAATTGTGGATCAGTTGGGATAAACACCCTCAAGAATCTCAATCTTGTCCTTACTCATGAGTTCGCCCGTGCACAGATCAACCTTGTTGAAGGTCTTGAACGCTTCCCATGTTATGCACGATATATCCATTGTCGAGTTCGATGACATGGGGACCAACATAACAGTAAGTCAGTATTTGGGTTTTAATGAATCAGAATTACCTCTCGAAGGAGCTGCCCACAACAAAGTACTGGTTCTTCCCTCAATGTGATGCCTAAGGGTACATTGAGTCAATTACTGGTAGAAGGGAGTGAGATGAGGCCGAGCGCCTTAGTTGTCAGAGCTTTCAATGGTTCTCGAAGGCAAGTTATTGGAGAAGTGAACTTACCCATAAAAGTCGGACCGAACTTATTCATTATTACCTTCCAAGTGATGGATGTCAATCCGGCGTACAGTTTCCTATTGGGTCGTCCGTGGATCCACGCCGCAGGGGCAGTTTCATCCACTTTACATTAGAAGTTGAAATTTATGTTCGACGATCAGCTGGTCATCGTCTTTGGTTAAGAAGATCTGATTGTGAGCGAGTTATCATCTTTTCGATACGTCGAGACCAAAGAAGGCATAGCTGAGGTGCCGTTGCAGCGTCTTGAATTCGAAGATGTTAGCTCTGCTTCCACTAGTCAAAGTAGATCACTACAAATGACCTTAGCATCTGCTAAGAGTGCTAAAGAGACCATCGAGAGAGGTGCCTTGCCAGGCTAGGGGCATGTGATTGATGTGGTTGAGAAGTATAGTCGATTTGGATTGGGTTATCGTCCTGGTCGACAATCTAGTTCACATGGTTCAAAGCAGTGCAACTTGATCAAGTTCAGTAGCGCGGGTTTTCAGATGGGTAACATTGTTGCAGCCCTTAATGATGCTGGTCCCAGTAATCATATTTCAAGCTTTGTGCGCAAGTGTTCGTCGGGTTTCAAGCTCAACAACTGGACGTCTACCATGATTCCTGTGGTTTTTCCATATAACATGTAATGCATTTTGCTTTCTCATTCCCTCGTCCTCGCCCGAGACGAGTGGATAGCTTGTAAAGGGCCTCACGCTTTTGCAATATTATGTGATCAATAAATAAAAGTTTTTTGCATTCAAAATCATGCTCTATTTTCTTTCTTTGTTTTACTTTTTCACAAACAAATGGAAAAAGTTTCTTTTATTTTCACCTTTCAAAATAGCTCATTCTAAACATATTCATAAGCATGCAGAAATGATAAAAACATTGATAACAACATGGCAAATATCCATTGTAATTCTGGGATTCCAATTAACCAAGCCGAAGAAGATTGTGAAGAAGATCGCGAATTACCGGCTGAACTAGCAAGGCTCCTTGAGCACGAGCATAGAGAGATTCAGCCACACAAAGAGCCAGTAGAAGTGGTCAATCTTGGTACTGATGAGGTCAGAAGAGAAGTCAAGGTTGGTGTGTCTCTCGCTAAGCATGTACACTCCGAGTTGATCAAGTTATTAAAAGAGTATGTTGATATTTTCGCCTGGTCCTATCAAGATATGCCTAGGTTGGGTACCAACATAGTTGAACATCACTTGCCACTCAAGCCCGTATGTCCTCCTGTCAAGTATAAACTCAGGAAGACGACATGGCACTCAAAATCAGAGAAGAGGTAAAGAAACACTTTGATGTTGGGTTCCTCGCTACTTCCGAATATCCTGAATGGATTGCCAACATTGTCCCAGTTCCAAAGAAAGATGGGAAAGTTAGAATGTGTGTGGATTATCGAGATCTCAACAAGGCTAGCCTAAAGGATGATTTTCCTTTTCCTCATATTGATGTCTTGGTAGACAACACAGCACAGTTCTCTATATTTTCGTTTATGGACAGGTTTTCGGGATATAATCAGATCAAAATGTCCCCAGTTGATATGGAGAAGACTACTTTCATCACGCCGTGGGGTACATATTGTTACAAAGTCATGCCATTCGATCAAAAGAATGCAGGGGCAACATACCAACGTGCCATGACAACCCTCTTTCATGATATCATTCATAAAGAGATTGGGGTTTACGTGGACGATATGATCGCCAAGTCCAAAACTGAAGATGATCACCTGATTCATCTGAAGAAACTGTTTGATAGACTCCAGAAGTTTAGACTGTGGTTGAATCCTGCGAAGTGCGCCTTCGGAGTTCGATCTGGTAAACTGTTGGGCTTTATTGTGAGTCAGAAAGGTATTGAAGTTGATCTTGATAAGGTTCGAACAATTCAGAACATGCCGCCTCCCAAAACCGAAAAAGAAGTCCGTGGCTTTCTGGGCAGACTTAATTACATCTCAAGGTTCATTTCCCACTTGACGGATACCTGTGAACTGATGCTCAAATTACTAAGGAAAACTCAATCGGTTGAATGGAACAATGATTTTCAAGAAGCATTTGACAAAATAAAACAATACTTGCAAGAACCACCGATCTTAGTACCGCCGGTTCCTGGTAGGCCTTTAATCATGTATCTCACCATTCTCAATGAATCAATGGGATGTGTATTAGGTCAACATGATGACACTGGAAGAAACGAACATTCAATATACTATTTGAGCAAGAAGTTCACTGATTGTGAGACCAGATACTCACTCTTAGAGAAAACTTGTTGTGCTCTGGTCTGGGCAGCTCGACACCTACGACAATACTTGATTTGCCATACTACTTTGTTGATATCCAAAATGGATCCGATAAAGTACATATTTCAAAAGCCTGTTGTCTCTGGAAGGATTGCTCGGTGGCAGATGCTGTTAACTGAGTATGATATCCAACATGTTACCCGGAAAGCAATAAAAGGGAGCGTCTTGTCTGACTACCTTGCTCATCAACCTGTAGAGGGTTATCAACAAATGAAGTTCGACTTTCCTGATTAGGATGTTCTGGTTATTAGAGATCATGAGACTCCAGACCCTGACATAGGACCCGAACCAGGGGCGCGATGGACGCTCGTGTTTGATGGTGCTTCCAATTCTAGAGGTCGTGGAATCGGTGCTATCCTCATCTCTCTAACAGGTCTTCACCTTCCCTTCACTGCCAGATTATGCTTTGCATGCACCAATAATATGGCTGAATACGAAGCATGTATCTACGGTATTGAAGCGGCTATTGACATGAGAATCAAGATTCTTGAGGTCTATGGAGATTCTGCCGTGGTCATCGGTCAAGTCAGAGGGAACTTTGTGACTCAGGATTCCAAGTTGGTTCCGTACCAACAACATATTGCAAAGTTGATTCCATACTTTGATGAGATTTCTTTTCATCATATCCCCAGAGAGGAAAATTAACTAGCTGATGCACTTGCCACTTTAGCATCCATGTTCAAGGTCAAGTGGAAGAATGAAGCTCCTCATATTCATATTGATCATTTAAACGAACCAGCACACTGCTTAGGAATCGAGGATGAGTCTGATGACAAGCCTTGGTTCTACGACATTAAGAGATATCTGGAAAAATAGGAATATCCCGAGGGTATTACTATCACTGACAAGAAAGCTCTTAGGCGGCATTGTGCCAAATTCTTCTTAAGTGGTGGTGTACTGTACAAAAGGAATTATGATTCCGTGTTGCTCAGATGCGTGGATAGACATGAAGCAAACACGGTCATAAGGTCCATACATGAGGGTTGCGAGGGTGTACATGCTAAAGGTCCTGCTATGGCCAAGAAGATCCTTCGGCCTGGATATTACTGGACAACAATGGAGGTAGATTGTTACAACTTTGCCAAAAGATGTCACAAGTGATAAATCTATGGAGACAAGATCCATGTGCCTCTAACTCCATTGAATGTTTTGACTTCACCTTGGCCATTCTCTATGTGGGGTATATATATGATTGGAATGATTGAGCTGAAGGCTTCCAACAGTCATCGATTCATTCTAGTTGCTATAGATTACTTCATCAAGTGGGTTGAAGTTGCTTCTTACGCAAACGTTACATGACAAGTGGTTGCCAGATTTATCAAGAAAAAGATAATTTGTCGCTATGGCATTCCTAGCAACATTATCAAAGACAATGCAAGCAACCTGAACAACAAGATGATGAAGGAGTTGTGTCAAGAATTTAAGATCGAGCAACACAGCTCTTCACCATATCAGCCTAAGATGAATGGCGCCGTTGAAGCAGCAAATAAAAATATCAAGAGGATTGTCCAGAAAATGGTCAAGACTTACAAGGATTGGCATGAAATGCTTCCTTTTTCACTACATGGCTAGAGAACTTCAATCCGCACTTCTACTGGGGCAACTCCGTATTCACTTGTGTATAGTATGGAGGCAGTTCTACCCATTGAAGTCGAAATTCCTTCGCTCAGAGTCATCATGGAAGCAGGTCTTGATGAAGCTGAATGGGTTCAATCCAGATATGACCAGATGAATCTCATCGAAGAGAAGCGCCTTACATCCGTTTGTCATGGTCAATTGTATCAGAGACGCCTCAAGCGAGCTTTTGACAAGAAAGTTCTCCTTCAAACATTCTGCGAAGGAGAACTCGTGCTCAAGAGATATTCACCTGTTCACTCAGATCCACGAGGCAAGTGGACTCCCAATTACGAAGGACCTTTCATTGTCAAGAAGGCCTTCTCAGGCGGAGCCTTGATCCTCATCGCCATGGATGGGGAGGAGTTGCCATCGCCCGTGAATTCCGATACAATCAAAAAATATTATGCCTGAAAAAAATGGATAAGAGTCCGCTAGATTGATATCTGCAAGGACAATCTAGGCAAAAATGGACGTCCCGATGGACCAAAAAAAAAGTCCATGCAAAAGTTAGGGACAATGAAAAAAAACAATAACAGCCTGCTAAGTCAAAAACCCGAAAGGGGGACTTAGGCAAAAATGGGTATCCCGGTGGACGAAAAAAATGATGAAAACATGTCCAGGCAAAAATTAGGGATAAAGGCATTGAGTGTGAACTCTTGAGCCTCTTTTCGTCATAGCTAGACCTCAGACGGTAAAGGAGCAGTCAAATCATCATCAATTGGTGCAAGGCGTTGGAACCTAGACTTACAGGGGATGGTAGCCAATTTTGTAATCAATGCAAAACATGATTTCCCTTTGCCACTTACACTTGTTTTTCAATTTTATTGCAAATTTCCTCATCAAGGATTTTTGCATCCTTGTACACGTCTTATGTACAAAATTTTCACACTCAATAAAATGCATCATTTGTTATCTTAATTGTTTTCATTGTAGTATTTTGTTTGCAAAATAAACAATTATCTGTGATCACATAATACTATAAAACGTTGAGAACAATAAAAAGCTAAATCAATCGAGAAAGCATTATGCATTGCACATTTTACTGGTAATTCCTGCAGAATAATCAGTAATATCCATTGGTGAGCCTAACACCCGGTCGGCGATGTGTTGGTTCTTTGAAGAAGTTGTTGTTTCCTCAGCGGTTCCTCAGCAGGATCATCATTTCCCCAGCAATCGCCATTTGTGGTTCTACGAAAAGGTTGATTACTTTCCACTTCCCCAACAGATCTATAGTGTCTCCAGTAAAGTTGTCATGATGTACCCTGAGAAGAGACAGGTTTGTTCTTTTCCCCAGCACGGATCGCGCGTCATCCGCAGTATGTCAGTTTTTCACGCACCCGCAGCTGTACGATTTTGTTCCTCGCCTTCCTCAAGCAGAAAGGATCCTCCGAGCCTTGTGAATCCCGTACAGCAGAGTCAGTGGCAGCTTAGAAATAAGAGTTTTCTGATTTCGTTTCCCCAGGCAGAGTAAGTCGTGATGGAATGGTTGGCCTGATTCTCTTATCCCCTGCAATATAGTTGGTAATAGTTCTTCCCCAGTGGAGTCTTCACCATTTTTCTTGGGTCTCCCCAGCAAGAGTTGTCACCCTTTGAGGGCCTTTCCCCAGCAGGCTTGGTCTTCATCTGTGGGTTCTCTCCCCAACCAAGGATGACGAGATCATTTTGCTATAATCTCTGCCTAATTCACCGTGCATCACCTTAACCTGCATTTTTTGCATTGCATGATATCAAACATCACGTAGAATGCATACATGGCATATGCATCAAGCATGATCCCTATCTTTTGGCCTGATTCATCCCTCAGCAGATATTCAGCCAAACTTGTACTTATCAACCCTCAAAGTAAAACTCTTCTCTTGTCGCCGTCGGCCAAATTTTCAAGCTACTCTTTTATTTAATCCCCTTATACCTCGAATCATCGAAAAGCTAGCGCAATTCTCATATTCAGGTCCAAAAGGATTAAATAGGGGCAGCTGTCGTAACCCGAAATTTGACCTCCCTCTTTTACTTTTTTGCATAAGCATGAACATTCACATCACTGGCATATGCATCCGCACTTTTCTCTATGTGTTTCTCATTGCAGGATTTTCAGGTTTTTTGCCCGATTAATTGCATCCTCACGAAGTCATTACATCATCAAATCAAGCTCAAAATAAAGGTTTCCATGTTTACTCATCAAAACAAGAGGTGGAAAATCGAAACTGGCACTTCAGTATCATTTCCCAAGCAAATTTGGGCAAAATTGGCTGAAGTAACCGGTTACCCTGTGGTGAGTAACCGGTTACTCTGTACAAAGTTCCAGTTCCTACTGTATTTTTTGGGACAGCACCTGTGTACACTCTTTGGTAGTTGGTTCTACAGTGTTCTAGCAGTATGTGGAATATTCTAGACATCTCTAGACATTTCAAGATTATCCAAGACATTCCAAGTGCATTTATTCCATTGCTTCACTCTAAATTAAGTGCACCATGTTCCATGATTTCCAAATATGTGGACCTTTGGATATTGAAGCTCACATTGGGATTGTTACCGAGTAGGTTCTAACTAACCGAGTTAACCACCTTGACTTGGTGAGTCAAGTGTAACTAACTCCTAGCCTAGTTCCAAACCACCCAAAGCTAAGTCCAAACCAAATTCCAAACCTCTCACACTCCAAAGCTAAACTCTATATAAACAAAGCTTCACCATTTCACAAATCTCTCCACAATCATTCACACAAATTCACACTTTCTTCACTCTCAATTCTCTCACATTCTCTCTGATTTTTTCTGCTACATCTTCATCTTCATCTCAATTCTCTTCCAAAACCTCACCAAAGCTCAATTTCTACATTAAAGGATAATCACTTTTACATCAAAAGTGATTATTTCTTGAGCTCAACCTTCATCATCTTGCTATTATACTTGGATTTCTGGAGTTTTATAAGCTTTTGGATTCATCTCAAGTGATTATTTCAAGATTCTTTGGTGATAATTCACATTTCGGAGTTTTTGTCGCATTTTTTCAGTTTCGATACGTTTCGTCAAACAATTGAAGATTCCTCTGGTTTTCTTTGATTTTCTGCATCAAGAATCCTTTGCAACAATTACCAAGGCACACTCAGCCTTGTAGGTTGGTGGATCTCACTTTACTCATTATTCCGATCATTTTCGCGCGTTCACGATGTAATTTCTATTTGTTTTTCGGTTTAATTTGCCATGCATTTTCTTGATCTTTGATCTCCATGATTAATGCTTGTAATTTGTGTTTAATTGCTCTTACATGATGTAATTTTCGTGCACAAGTTCATACCCTAGCAAGTGGTGGTTGGTGTAAGTGATGAAGTGTTGAAAACCACTTTTAAAAAGTTGTTTTTGCTGTTATTTTTGCCACTGTCACAGTGGTAACCGGTTACCATGTGGTGAGTAACTGGTTACTCAGTGTATTTTTCACCAGAAACACAGTTTTCAATCAAGTAACCGGTTAACCTGTGGTGAGTAACCGGTTACCACTGTACAGAATGACCATTTTTGAGTTTTTTCAAGCTTGTTTGACATCCTTTCTTCCTCTAACTTCCATGGATCGATATGCTTGATATTTGTGGATGTTTTAAGTGCTGTTTAACTTTTTTTTGAAGCATGCTTGTCAACTTTTGATGCTCGATTTTTTCGTTTATCGATTATTTGCAACTTTGGCAATGTTTGTTCATAAACATCTTGCATCCCATTTGATCACTTGTTAACATGTTTTGCAATGCATACTAATTATCATTTGGTACTATTTTTGCATTTCATTTCTTGCTTTGTATTAAGTTTTTCTTGATTGAGCAAATTTAATTTTGTATAATCAATAATTCACACCTTTTGCTTTAATGATTTTTTACTCTCTTTGGAAAATTGTTAGCATAGCACTTCCCTTTGATTAATTGATCGAAACCATGTTTCGATTAGTTGATCTTCCCCTTCCCTCTCTTTAGGATCCCTTTAGAGCTTCTCTTTCTGGATTCCCCGCTGAGTTAGAGTTTTGCACTACACGCTGCATTGGAGCACTGTAAAAACTGAAGCTGTTAGGTTGTCCAATTCACAACACGCGGGAGCATTGTAGAACTTGGAGCTGTTGCGCTGTCCGGTTCAACTTCTGCACTACACCCTGTATGTTAGAGAAGGAATGAGAAGGGAGAATTCCTATTCTCATTCTGACTACTTCAGGTAGGGGACGAATGACCCTGTTCTTGGCTTAGTCACCTCTATATCCAGGCGGTAGTGTACCTTCTTCCCTAGTCGAGTCGATCCTTGATCACTCCTATCTCTTTCAATCTCTCCCTTTTGATAAATCACCATTCTTCTTGGTTAAGATCATTGCCCCTGTGGGTAGTAAGCTCTCTTTGTTTCAATACCATGTTCTCTTCTTGCGGTCAATCCCTGCTTCTCGATTCCCCAGAAGATTCTATTTCCTTCTTCTTCGGTTAAGCGCAGTATTCCTGTTAAACACCGAAACCCTTGCGGAGTTAGCAACTTTCTCTTGGTTCTTCTCCCTTTGTTTGGTTTATCACTGCCTGTCAGTTAAAACACCATTTACGCATTTTTTCAGTTAACCACAGTCTGCCTGTTAAAATACTGAGCCTTTCGGGTTAATCACCTTCTCTTGGTTAATCACCCATTTTTTAAGCTAACCACAGTCTGCCTGTTAAAATACTGAGCCTTTCAGGTTAATCACCTTCTCTTAGTTAATCACCCATTTTTTCAGTTAACCACAGTCTGTCTGTTAAAACACTAAGCTCCTTTCGAGTTAATCACCTTCTGCTGGTTAATAACTCATTTCTTTTCGGTTAATAACAGTTTCTCTGTTAACACTAAATCCCCTTGGGTTAGTAACCTCAATTGGTTCAATACCCCCTTTGTTGGTCTAGTACTGTTTGTTCAGTCGGTATCAACATCCCCTTTGGGCCACAACCTCTACTTGGTTCTACACCCTTTTCTTTGGTTAACCACTGTTATCAGTTAATATACCAAAGCCCCTTCAGAGTCAAACACCTTCTCTTGGTTCATTACTCTCTTCTCTTTGGTTCATCGCAGTCTGTCTGTTGACACCAAGTCTTTTATCCCCGCCAGGGTTCGTATCTCTTTTTTATTCAGTTAATCACTGCCAGTCAGTTAACATACCGAAACCTATCTCCCTTGGTTTGGACACCATTCCTTTCACTTTCCCCAGTAGAATTCTCTGTTCCCAACTGAGTCTTATCTCCTTTTCTCCAGTTAACCACTGCCAGTCAGTTAATATACCGAATTCTCATTCTTTTATTCCCCAGTAGGGTCGCTACCTTCTGGTCCCCAACATTTTTCTTTGTTCTCTTGTTCCACAGTGGAGTTACTTTTATACCCTTTTGTTCTTTTACTATCTTGGTTTTGACACCACTCCTTTTGTTATCCCCAACGGATCTTTCTCTACCTTCTTTTGCTCTTGGTTTTGGCACCGCTTTCCTTTGTTTTCTGTCTTAGTTGCCCGAACTACGAAAGCTCTGATTCTGCATTCATTCGAATGTATGATACGTAGGCACGAGATCGCGATGATCTTGGGGAGCACACTTCCACCCTTTCTTCTTCCTTTCCCTCTTATTTCCCATGGTTCCTCTAAACTACGGAGCTCTGATTTCCTCATTACACTATGAGGGTACGTAGGCACGAGGGCCCCAATCCTCCGCGAGCACCCTTCTTCCTTCCTTTCTTCTTCTCTTTTTTTTCTTTCTCTCTCTCTCTCTCTCCTTATTTTAGCTAGAATCCATTAGATAGATAACCCATCCAAGCCTAGAAGCAAGCGAAATGGTTCTCGTCGAGTACGACGGATGCGTAAGGTGCTAGTACATTCCTTTTGCATAACTGACCCCCGTTCCCATTTCTCTTCCCTTTGGGTTTTATCCATATTTTCCCTGTCCTTTGGGACTAAATAAAGTTCGGTGGCGACTCTGTGTTATCTTTGAGTGTGCGATTCACTCAGGTATAAACCAGCCATCTTCAGCTTTGTATAAAGATTTCCCCTAGCAGAAGTTAGCCTCCTCTTAGGCTTTGTATAATGATTTCTCCAGCTTGTTCAGCCGCCATCTTGGGCTTTGTACAGGACAAATAAAAGCACTCTCTTGTTGAGTCAAACCCTTTTAGCCTCAATCTTGGGCTTTGTACAAGACATAAAACTTCATAACCTTGTCTTAAGCTTGGGACAAATATCTTCCCCAGTTGAGTTGATTCCTCCCAGCCTTCTTTTTAGGCTATGAGAAAGAATATTTAAGCAGAGTCAAACTCTTTCCAGCCTCAATCTTGGGCTTTGTACAAGACAGATAATACTCTCCCGCAGAGTCAAACTCATTTTAGCCTTCATCTTTGGCTTTGTATAAGATACCTTAAAATATCCTCAGCCGAGTCAGTAAAGTCTCCCTTTAGCCTCAATCTTAGGCTTTGTACAAGACAGATAAAGATTTCTTTCCCACAGTGTCAGTCCCTTTTTAGCCTCTATCTTGGGCTTTATACAAAACACATACAAACCCTCCCCAACGGAGTCAAAATCCTTTTTAGCCTCAATCTTAGGCTTTGAATAAGACAGACAGAACATTTTCCCCGGAAAATTCAAACTTTTAGCCTCCTCTTAGGCTTTGTATAATGATATCCCCAAAGAGTCATTCTCTTTTAGCCACAATCTTGGGCTTTGCACGAGACATATATAAACACTCTCTTGTTGAGTCAGCCTTTTCCAGCCTCCTCTTAGGCTTTGTATAAGGACTTCCCTAGTGGAGTCAGTCAACCTCTTAGCTTCAACCTTGGGCTTCGACCAAGGCACACAAAAATCAACATCCCCTCAGAGGAAATCAAAATCCCTCTGTAGGAAGTCATTTCTCTGTTTTATCATATGTCAAAACAGAAACTCCATTCTTTCATCAAATTGCTGTAAGCGGCAAGCCTCTGGATTACTTACATCCATGCCATTGTCCCTTTCTTAGCATGAGAAATTCCTAAGGAAAAATGGCATTGCTCTACACTGAGTTAAAGTTTTCTCCTTCAGGATAACACCCCTATAAAGGAGATTATGGCATTGCTGGATTCATATATCCCAGTTAAAGTAATTCTCCTTTATAAACAGTCACCCAACAACTGTGATAAACAGGCTAGATGTCTCCCTTTAGCAATGACAAATTCTCTCTCAGTCAAACTTTTAGCTTCAATCTTAGGCTTTGAACAAGACACAAATACTCAACCTTTTAGCTTCAATCTTGGGCTTTGAACAAGACACCAAAACATCTTTTTCCTCCCTTAGAATAGGAGGAACTACGATTGCTCTGATTTCCCTGTTTCGTTTAAACGGGAATACGTAGGCATAAGATTGTGAAATCTTAGCGAGCATACTAATAAAAAACTCTAGGTCTAGTACCTTCACACATCAGTCAAAAACTTTAGGTTTCATACCTTAGTCATCATTCATACCCATTTTCCACAGAAAACAAAAACTCACTCTCTCATATTTCCCAAGAAACTTTCCCAACCCATTACCAGATAAACACCATCAAGTATAAAGCGAAACCTAAAGCTAACAACCTGTGGATAACCACATATATGATGGGTAATTGACAACTCCCCATTGTATAACCTAACCCCGAACTCCCCGAATCTCTTTAAGCGTTTGTTCAGTTAAACATTCGCGTGCAAGGTTAGTTATAGATAGATTCCCTTTCCCTTCCAGCTTCATGGGATAAATAAGAAATTAGAAAGTAGCACCTCCCTCCTCTTTATTGAGGAGAATACCCAATTCCGCGATAAGGTGGTCGCGTCACCGACAAAAATCGTGCGCTACAGCATGCCAAACCTTTAAGTACATTATTGATATAGCTCCTTTGTGACAATCTTGGAATACATCGAGGTTAATCTTGATATATTTGAATTGTTGGATGAGAATATGGAAACTACAATGTCTAAAATGGGGTTGAATAGACCCAAAATCCTTTTAGACAATTTGAAAAACTTTTAGGTCCCATAAAACAAAATCATAGATTTTAGAAAGTACGGAAGAAAAACACAAACACGAGAGCTTGGAAACATCTCAATGAATCAAGCCACAAGAAATTGATACATGAAATAACCATAAGACATATCATTCCTAGTGTAAGTCATTTACATGACATCCAAAGCCGCTTGTAAACAAAGTTATTTAACATGACATCCAAAACTGTTTGTAAACAAAGTGATTTAAAAACACATTATTTGAATGTTCTTAATGATGAACAATTGACTTCATGATTATTCTTTAAGATTGATACACCACAGACCTATGCTTATACATTAAATCACTATAAGCATGGTCTAACCTATATGGTATACAATCTACGCAATTGCAAACATCCAGTAGAAAATATGAAATGAATGAATGTTTGTAAAGTAAAAAGATAAGGAAAAAGAAAGATACAGAGTGATATATAGGCTTTGGCATTCGTCATAACTTTGCTTACATGCACTCTTCAGTGGACGATGCCATCAGAATATAATTACAATCTTCCACTATGAAGATAAATTGATTACATCATTTTGATTACAAGGAATTATCACACAACAATTCCTTCTGATTAAACAGACACTAAACTGCTAACACAATACAAGATGCCTCAAGATCTTGATCCAATAACCTCGCTATCCACAATAGTGTCATACCCCAAATTTTGACCACTAAGATTCCCATCATTGTGTCAATCATCATCACAATATGGATGAACCATCATGCCTCATCAAATGCCTCAAGGGTTGTAGAGCATTCACTACAATCAAAATTAGGGTTTTAAGCCCTCTCAGAGCCTTAGACAAAGGATCAGTCAAGGAATGACTTGATCTTCAACTTGTCTAGCCTCTAAAATATCCACAATGGATCAAAAGGACTCCCACTTCAAGGATTAAGCACAAGGCTGCCCCCTTCTAGGTGGATCAAGTCTCAAGATCGACAGTGTCACCAAATTAGGGTTTTGGTCGACCAGGGCCTCCAGATGGAAATTTTTCATCTGGGCACAAGCCAATGATCCAAAACATAACCTAATATACTCCATGGAACCTCATGGACCCAATCATCAAGTCAATTTGACCTCAGGGGATGCATTCATCAAAAATATGGAATTAGGGTTTCTTGACCTAATTCACCCCTAAGTTGACTTTTGGGACAAATCATGAGCCAATACCTCAAGAGAGGATTTGAGGGTCTTTAATATACTATATTGATCCATTTTCAACAATGGATTAATCCAAGAAGCTTGAGTAACAAGTCTCAATTTCATCTGCACCACAATTAGGGTTTTGCGAGGAAAGTCAACTGTAACTTTGACTTTTGACCAGGACATGCTCCCAAACCCTAAGACATGATTCAATATACCCTATGACACCCATGGAACATGTCCATCAAGTTTTATTTAGGTCAAGGACATGATTTCCTGAAGAATTGCACAGTTTGGAATTCATCTGATAAAAAGTCAACTGTGCACAAAAGTCAACTTTGACTTTTTGAGATTTTTCACCAAAATGGATTTTAACCCTAAAATGATGTTAATGTATGATTGGAATCATCATTCATCAATAAAAATCAAAGAAAGTGGGATAACTTGTAAAAGGGGTAACCATAAAAACTTAGAAAAATTTCTAAGTTATGGAAAAAGTGACACTAATGTGCCAACTTTGGAGGACCATAACTCCTAAACCACAAGGCCATTGTTCCCCATTCAAAGCTTGATTTGTAGATCACATTGCCCTCTACAAAAGCTTCATACTGACCTATGTCCAAATTCCTCATGGATTTTGAGTTATGGAGTGATCAAAATCAAGAAAAGTCACTTTGTTCCAACACTTAGTGAAAATTTCACTAAGTAAGAATCTGCCTTTACTTTTTTCCAAATGTAGGGGGATTTTTCACTTGGATTCAAAAGAGATCAAAACCAAACATGTTCAAACAGTTGTTGTATCATGTAAGGGCTTTCCAAAATGGCCAAGAACATTACCAAATTCAATTTGAGCTATGAGATATGACATTGGCAAGATGCCTTACTGAAATCTGCCAAGGCAAGGCAGATTTTTGCACTTTTGGTCGATTTGCCAAAATCAGCCAAATCCAAACACTCCTATCCACTTGGACACCTCTGAGGATTGAATCTAAAGGGGACAATCACTGAGCCAAGCCTCCAAAGTCTTTGGAACAAGAAATAGCATGTTGAACCTAGAATTGCCAAAATAGGGACAAGACTCCAATTTTGGATTGGAGCATTCAATGGAAGCATCAAGGTGGCATGGAATGAGCTCTTAGCAACTGAATTCAGTCAAGACTTATCCAAGACCAAGGGAACCAGTAGCCTGTGCCCTAACCTCTAGTCAATGGCTAGAGGAGACTTGGATTTTCATTTGCCAACATTGGCTAAACCTACTCAGCAGTTGCCATTCACTATTCCTTGCAAAACAAACTTGCTCTACTATAAATAGAGCTCAATTATGATCAGTTTGAGTACACCAAAGCCATCAAACAGATGCTTTCCTCAAAATCTCTTCTTTCACTCCAATTTTGCCTTCTAAGGCAAGTCACTATCGGGTTTTGAGTTTGAGGGCTTTTCCAATCAAACCAATCACACACACACACCTCATATACATCACATATGAGCTGATCAAACACTTAAATAACAACTGGAACACTGATTTCTCAGAATCACCAGTCAATTGCTCAAGGTTTTAACCAAGTTGCAGTTGAGATGCCATGAAGTGATCCAGCCAACTTCAATCAAGTCCAAGCATTCAAACACACTCCATAGGGTGTAGGGAAGCTGTTCAGATCATCACAACTTATCTGTAACACCTCCAACACAAATCACGATCACCAGCTGCAAGTGGTAAGCATGAGCTCTTCTAACTCTATGATCCATGCAATTTTTGCTGCACAATAATTTGGCCATATGTTCATAATCATGCATGGAATGTTTCCCCTCAATTAATTGCATTGTTTGAATCGTGTATCAAAAATCCCAGCCTTCATGCAGAATCTAGGGTTCTTGAGGATTGTTCATGATTTCTTGTTTTTTGTTTAATTTAAATGAAATTAATTGTCATAGACATGATCGTGAGGTTGAAACGAGTTGATTGGTATGTAGATTGCATAATATGATTAAGTATTCAGTGAGATTGGATAGAAAATGCAAATCTGGGAAACTCAAAACACGCGCGTGTTCTTGCCCTTGTTCTTGGCGCCATTTTCCAACATTTGAATATTTGAATTTTGTGATTTTTATTTAATTGATTCAAAAATTAATTTCTCTCTGTGTTTTATTGATTTTGAGTTGATTTTTTTTTAATAATTCACAAAAATATTAAAATATTTTATTTTCCCAAAAAATCCCAAAAATATTATTTATTTCATATAATTGATATTTTTGCAATGAATTAATATTTTAATTGTTTTTGACATTTAAAATATTTTTTCCCTCGTGATTTTGAAAAGATTAATGACTTCTAATTATTTTGTAGGTTAATACTTGATTTTTGAAGCATTAATGCAAGATCATAATTTGTTTCCCACATGTTAAACAATTTTTGATCATTTTAATTGAATTTTTATTCAATTAAAATACATTTTGGAAATAAATTAGGACTTTTGATTAATTCAACCCTCACAAATCATTTTCAAACACTTTTTGGGCCTCTATTAGAGTGTAAGACCCAACCCACTTGTACAGAAATATTTTGGGCCTCACTTATTGTATAAGTCCCTCTGTACATTTTTAAATTCGGCACGATCGTCGCCAGTTTAAAGATAAACCATCTGGGCCTCTCCTTGAGCTATAAGACCCATTCAAAACTTTTGGGCCTCTAATAGAGTGTAAGACACAATCCCCTTTTAACCAAAAACAACTTTGGGCCTCACTTATTGTATAAGTCCCTATGCGTTAAAAGAAAACCTCGGCGCGATCGCCATTTTAAACGGAAAAATCATTTGGGCCTACCCTCGTGTTATAAGCCCCACTCTTTTTCTTTAAAACTTTTTGGGCCTCTTGAGAGAGTGTAAGACCCAAATCCCTTTGTACAGAAAACAATTTTTTGGGCCACAGTCACTTGTATAAGTCCCTCTGTACAAATTCAAACAGTGCGCTCACTGATAAAACCCTGGGCCTCTCCTTGAGCTGTAAGCCCCAAATCTTTCTTTTTCAAAGCACTTTCTCCTTTGATTTTGAATATACTGTTGTTTTCAATCTTTCTTTGTTGAACAACTAACCAAACAGCATGGAAGCTCTACAACCGAGTAAGTGTTTATATGCTTTCATTTACGGCTTTCATATACATATAACTGTATTGTGGGGCTGTTTCGCTGTAAGTCTTCTTTCATAAACTCATATCAACTGTGTAATAATAGTATAGATATTTAGAGTTTCCCCGACAACTACGTCTAGCATTAAGCCGTTGATCACTCTTAAATCGTCAAAACTAGATCCCTATAGGATTACCAGACACAGTCTTCCCTCCTCTTGGGGTTAAACAATATGGAGATGTGAAAGGCAGATTCTTTTTGAACCCTTTCTCAGACTGTCACTCGTAGAAGTTGTCAAAGAGACTCTACTCCCCAGATATGATCTCTTCTCCATGAATTGCATCTCTTGAGTTTTGTTCCAAATTCTCGAACTTTCCTGGCTTGATCTATTCCTCGTGAATAACCTGTCTTGAATTTCTCGGGGTTTGGGGACCCACAGGCTTCTTAAAAGAACTTGTCAAGAAACTCTATTCCCCAGAGATGATCTTTTCTCCGTGAATGGCATCTCTTGAGTTTCTTCCAAATTCTCGAACTTTCCTGGCTTGATCTATTCCTCGTGAATAGCCTGTCTTGAATTTCTCGGGGTTTGGGGACCCATCGGCTTCTTAAAAGCATCGGCCTCCTCTTGGGCATTGTTCAAGGACCCACAGGCTTCTTAAAAGCATCCCCGCCTCCTCTTGAGCGTTGTACAAGGACCCGCCGGCTTCTTAGAAGTTTTTACAGCCTCCTCTTAGGCTTCGTATAATGATTCTTCCTCCGGGAATGATAGCCTTCTCTTGGGCTTCATACAAGGACCACTCGGCTTCTTAAAAGTTTCCAGCCTCCTCTTGGGCTTCGTACAAATTGTTCCGACGACCTCCTAGAGGTATAGGAACAGAACTTAGTCATCTTCATAGAACAGTCATTTCCAAGAGTCTACTACTGTTTCTCAAAGCATAGTACAAAAGATGAAACTCCAGACACGGACAGTCTAATTTCCTTGAGTCTCCACGACATTCTCAAGCACCCTTCAAAAATAGGAAGGAACCCCGTGGACTCGGACAACCTCAATACCCTTTGGATTTCCAACTTCCTTAAAGAACAAGAAATATCCCTGATCCTCTAATCAAAATCCCTGAGTGCAAACATTACTCATATAAGAACTGATTTTCTATTTAAATCAGCATACTGGACTGTCACTCAACTGAAACAATAACCATAGCCTCCTCTTGGGCTTTGTACAATGATTTTCCCCAGCGGAGCTAACAATTTTAGCCTCCATCTCGGGCTTCGTACGAGATACCAGAGACTCCCTCATTGAGTCAATCACCCCTTTCGCCTCCATCTCGGGCTTCGTACGAGATACCAGAGACTCCCTCGTTGAGTCAATCACCCCTTTCGCCTCCATCTCGGGCTTTGTACGAAATACAAAAACTCTCTTGTTGAGTCAAATAGCCTCCATCTCGGGCTTTATACGAGATACCAAAAGATTCCCTCGTTGAGCCAAAACCTTTTAGCCTCTCTCTCGGGCTTTGTACGAGACATATATTAGCCTCCTCTTAGGCTTTGTATAAGAAAACCACTGGTTGATCCAATCAACCTTTTAGCATCAAAGTTGTGCCTCGTTCACAGTACACAAACATCAACAACTCTTTCCCCTTCATCTAATTGCTGTAAGCGGCAAGCCTCTGGATCATCTACATCCATGCCACTGTCCCTCTTTTAGCATGAGAAATTCCTAAGGAAAGATAGCATTGCTCTACACTGAGTTAAAGTCTTCTCCTTTAGGTTGTAAATCACCAATAAAGGAAATTATGGCATTGCCGGATTCACATATCCCGGTTAAAGTAATTCTCCCTTATAAACGGTTATGACAAACAAACCCCTCTTTAGAGATGACAAATTCTCTCTAAAGTTGAGGCCTTTCAGCTTCACATCTTGGGCTTTGAACAAGAAACAAACTACCTTTTGCTTCACGTCTTAGGCTTTGAACAAGACACCAAAACGACCATTTCCTCCCATAGAATAGGAGGAACTACGAACGCTCTGATTTCCCTGTTTCGGTAAACGGGAATACATAGGCATAAGATTGAAAGAAAAGATCTTAGCGAGCACACTAAACAAAAACCCAAAATCCCATACTTTCATATATCCGTCCTAACATCTTAACCTCCCACCAATCGACCGAACACCACTTTTAAAAAAAATACACCAAATAGAGACCCCGAATCTTTGTAGCATCTGTAAACCAACAGTTTTGACTATTTAACCTCAGTTTGCAAGCAGGGTTAATTTGAGACATCTATTTCCCTTCCTTCATCAGCTTTAATAGGATAAAAAATGAATCGAGCTGTGGACACCAAAGAGCGATAGCGCTTCGCCACCGCGTCCAAAATCGCTCGCTACAAATAGCATGCTCCAAGTATTCGTGTGTGGAAATGCACCTGATCTCGTTGATTTCTTGTCTGAGTGATTTCCATTAAATGAGCGTATATTGGACAACTCCCAACTTTGTCTTCTAGAAATCTTTCTCAAATGCCACAAAAGAAGGACAACTTCCAACTCCGCCTTTCAGATCGTTGATACTTGATTCTGCCAAAGTTTTCCTTGGAGTATAATGGAAACTCTCATCTTGTTAGATAACTTTTCAATACCAAACTGTACTCAAGAAACGATACATGCACTTGTTACAAACAAAAAACCAACTACATACAAAAAATATTAGATACCCTAATGTACATCTAGTTTCCTTTTCACTCAATATTTAGAAGAGGGTCCTTAAACAAGGAAAGAGACCAGGGATGACGATGGTGAACAGTGCCAGATAATCTCAACAACAACTGACACTACGAGTGATTAGTCTAGTAATTCAGTTTTGATGAATGATGAACACACACAAAAAGTTCAAACAAGTTTATAGATAAGTGGATCTTGGTCTTGATGGTTATCAAGAGCTTGATCAAATCCTCAACAAGATTGACCAACTCATTCTCAAATTCACACAAAAATAACAACCCAATTGCACAAATAAGATGCATTAAAAAAAATTGACATGGGTTCAATATCAAGGATTTTTATTTTGGAGAAGAAGAGAGAAGAATGGTGTAAAGATGATCACACTAATAAGAGAGGACAAAAATCACTATTTTTGTCTCTATGAATCATCATAGATTTCCCACACTTGTTTTTTAATTAAAAGAAACAATTATTTAAATAAATGATGAAATTTTGGGTTTTTTATGGTTTGATTCGAATCAAGAAGGAAATTTGATTCGAATCAATCTAGACAACATAAAAAAGAAATGCTTTTTAACGTAAATGATTCAAACATATTATTTGCACTTGATTTGAGTCAAATGGGATTATGATTCAAATCATCTTCAATTTTGTATCCGAATCAAATGATCCAGAATTAATTCCAATTTTCAACAGGTGAATGATTCGAATAAGATATTACACATGATCCGAATCAGATACCGAAAACATCAAAATTCAAAAGTTCTAACTTGTGATTCAAGCTACTCATGTGGTAGGACAAAACAATAATTTCCATAGGCTTAAAAAGGAAATAGCTAATAAGGATCAACTGAATATAATATTGAAATGCATAGGGTTCTTAATGGTACAGTTGCATGGCCAATATGATTATAATCAAATGGAAAGAAAGCTTACAATTATACAGATGAATTGAAATAACATACAAATTATAAATACACAATGAAATGATAATTGAATTGTAAAACATAAAAACACAATAGATATTTAAAGTATGTAAACGATACCAAATGATACTATGTGCTTTCAGTCTCTCCCTTTTTTATTTTTGGCAAAATTGTGAGATTATTGTTGATGAAATAATTCAAGGCAGAATTTGATGAAACGTTAGTCAATTTGATGACTATCACACAATACTCATTCTGAGTCGTAAAAGCTGTAAATCCTCCTGCACTAAACTCTTAATGCGCATAAATATCGATAATATCTCAGCTACTTATCCCCTTTTGTCAAATATAAAAAAGGAGAGATCCAGATAAAAAAAACACACAAAAAGAATCCAAGATAACGTAAAATCCAAAACAAAATGTCACACTTAGTGAAGCATGAAAACAACCATACACGCCACATATAAGAATTAGCACAAATACACAACATGAAAGAGATAACAAGATAAAATAGCAATTGAGCGAATATCAAAGATACCAAAACAACATGAATTAACATTATACAATTCACATGGTACACAAAAGCTGCTCTAATAAATATTTATCAAAATATCACAGCATCATAGTTCAAACCAAAATATACATAATATAAAACTAATTATGCTAAATGTCATGATATGAAATGATATGAAACATCACACAACATCACTATGAAAGAAATCAGAGGATGGTGGAGGAGGTGCAGTAGTAGCAGTAGGGTCTTCTAGAATAGTAATACTTGTTGCAGCTGTGTCGTGATTGAAAATGAAGTTGTTACCACCTAGATAATCAACAGAGCTCTTTAACCTTTCAATCTAACGAGCCAGACGTCCTTCTGAAGCTTGAATATCTTTCTTCATCTTCACCCGGTTCTCCTCTCCAACATGGTAAAATACATCAATGCGTTCCATGATATGATCCTCCCTGATCTGATTATCTACAAGAAGCTTCTAGAGCACATCATCCAAAAGTGTTTTCACATTAACAGATGTAGAAGCAGCAACACCTCCACCAACAGTAGATGGACCAGTCGTCTCAGGAGCTTCCTTCTTAATAATCTTATCATCATAAATTTTCCTGCCATAATCCTCCAAGTAGTAGTAATCACCATTCAAATCCATGTAATACCTCATTTTTTACACAACACCATAGTCCAGAATTTTTGGAGATCCAATGAGATCTTCCTCCCTGGACTCAATGTTATTGAGCTACAAGATCATCACAACAAAAGAAGAGTAATAGATAAGCTTATTAGGATTATCCTTGCAATAGATCATTGTAACACCCCAAATTAGATTAATTTATTGGGATTTATTTTATTTAATTGTTTGATGATAATGTGCATTTAAATAAATAATATGATCTTATGTGTTGATGGGTGTAGTGAAATTAGTAGGGTGTGGTGAGAAAATAGAATAAATTAGATAATAATTAGATTAATCAAAATTTTAATTATTATTATTATTAATAAAATAGGAGTTAGTATAGAAACAAGAGGCAATTAGGGGATTTAGAGAACAACTTGGGGGTTAATGGGGGAAAAGGCTAAATGGGAGGATTTAACTTATTTTTATAATTAGAGGGATAAGGGAATTGAGAGAGTTACAGTAGGTGAAACCAAAAGTTGGAGAAAAAGGGAGAAGCACAAAGTTAGGGCTTGAGAGAAGAATCCTTAAAAGTTGTTGTTGTTTTGCTAGAAAATCAAGGTAAGGGGGAGAAAATGCTTTCTCTATGAGTGTATTGCATGATATGGTAGAGGAGAGAGATACTTACTCTCTTTATGGATTATATCAATTGTTCATAGGTTTTTGTTGATGTATATAATTCTAGAAATTGATGATTAAAGGTGTATGCATATGATTTTTGCGGCTGAATTTATGCGTATATGGTTCTGTTTTATGTGTGCTTTGTAAAAAGATAGACACTGATTAATCTTCACTACTTGTAAATTTTTTATTGGTTTTTACTTATTTACATGTGTCGTGAAATCTGATTTTTATTTGTGATGTAAATCTTAGTCCCTTCATCATAGTGGTGACATTTTTATTTTTCTCACTATACTGTAATAATTGCGTTTCCTAAGGTTATTTTGTTTATAAGCGTGACAAAGAGATTGATTAAATGGATAAATAATCTTACTTTATTGATCATTAGGTTTTTGTATGTGGTAGATGCTAGATAGTTGTTGGGAATGGTTCTTGGGTTGTAATTTGACCAAATCACGTGATACAGAGAAGTGACATTTTCCTATTTTTCTCTTTACATATTTTTGAACCTTTGTTTAAAAGAGAAAGAATTGTTTACCACCTTCGTGTGTTAAGCTCATAGGATAAGAATAGAGACACATACTTTTACTATTATAGAGAGTGTTTTAATGTTTGTAAGATGTTCACTAAGTGTTGACATTGAGGCAAACACTTAAAGCACATGAACCTTAACTATGATAGGAAAAAAAGACCACTCTCAAACTAACTGAAATCTTAACTACAATACCTATACCGACAATATTGTATTGGATTGAAAGTTGAGTAATAGATAGCGTTTAGAAAGACTAAATTCAGTACAGAGACGGGAAGATTGATAAATAGTATTGTCAAATAGTGACTAGATTAGTGGTGATGTTGTGTGTAGTGAGCGATTTTGGACGTGGTTCTTAAGCACTGTCGCTCTGGGAGGGTACTACAGGTCGATTCATTTTTTATCCTATTGAAGCTGATGAAGGAAGGGAAATAGATGTCTCCAACTAACCCTGCTTTGCAAACTGAGGTTAAACAGTCAAAACTGTTGGTTTACAGATGCGATCAATGTGGAGGGGCCTCTCTTGGGTTATTTTGATCGAGTTTAGACTTTTGGTGGGGAATATGGACTTAGATGTTTTGATTGATATATGAGGGTTTGTGACCTGAGGTTTTCGATGTGGTGTGCTCGCTAAGTTTTCTCTTTCAATCTTATGCCTACGTATTCCCGTTTACCGAAACAGGGAAATCAGAGCGATCGTAGTCCCTCCTATTCTATGGGAGGAAATGGTGTTTTGGTGTCTTGTTCAAAGCCCAAGACGTGAAGCTAAATGTGGTTTGTATCTTGTTCAAAGCCCAAGATGTGAAGCTGAAGGGTCTATTTGTATCTTGTTTGAAGCCCAAGATGTGAAGCTAAAGGGTTTTGACTTTAGAGAGAATTTGTCATTTCTAAAGGGGTTCTGTTTGTCACAACTTTTGGGTGACTGATTATAAAGGAGAATTACTTTAACTGGGATATGTGAATCCAGCAATGCCATAATTTCCTTTATAGGGGATTTTCAACCTGAAGGAGAAGACTTTAACTCAGTTTAGAGCAATGCTATCTTTCCTTAGGAATTCCTCAAGCTAAAAGAGGGACAGTGGCGTGGATGTAAATAATCCAGAGGCTTGCCACTTACAGCAATTAGATGAAGGGAGAGGAGTTGTTGATGTTTGTATACTGTGAACGAGGCATAACTTTTGATGCTAAAAGGTTGATGGGCTCAACCGAGGTTTTCTTATACAAAGCCTAAGATGAGGCTATTAGCCCAACAAGATGGTGTTTTTATGTGTCTCATACGAAGCCCAAGATAGAGGCTAAAAGGGTTGACTCAACAAGAGAGTGTTTTAATATGTGTCTTGTACGAGGCCCAAGACGGAGGCTAAAGGGGACGGCTCAACAAGAGAGTCTTTTGTACTCTACACGAGAGTGATTTTGTATCTCGTACGAAGCCCGAGATGGAGGCCAAAAGGGTATTGACTCAACAAGAGAGTCTTTTTATACTCAACAAGAGAGTGTTTTTGTATCTCGTACGAAGCCCGAGATGAAGGCTAAAAGTTAGCTCCGCTGGGGAGAATCATTGTACAAACCCCAAGAGGAGGCTATGGTAACTGTTTCAGTTGAGTGACAGGTCCAGTATGTTGGTTAAAAGAGAAAATCAGTTCTTATGAAGATTAAAGGTAAGGTTGTGCTTAGGCACTGATCGGAGGATCAGGGTTATTTCCTGTTCTTTAAGGAAATAGGAAATCCAAAGGGTATTGAGACTGTCCGAGTTGCGGGTATTCTTACCATTCTTGAAAGGGGCTTGAGAATCTCTTTGAGACTCAAGGGTCTTAGACTATCCAAGTCTAGAGTTTTATCTTTCGTACTATACTTAAGAGAAATTAAGGGACGGTACAGTTGCGGTGGAAAGATCTAGACTCTTTGAAAGACTGTTCTATTAAGATGACTAATTTCTGTTCCTATACCTCTAGGAGGTCGTCGGGACAATTTGTACGAAGCCCAAGAGGAGGCTGGAAACTTTTAAGAAGCCGAGGGACAATTTGTACGAAGCCCGAGAGGAGGTTATCTTCCCGGAGGAAGAATCATTATACGAAGCCTAAGAGGAGGCTATAAAAACTTCTAAGAAGCTGACGGGTCCTTGTACAACGCCCAAGACGAGGCGGGGATGCTTCGAGGAAGCCTGTGGGTCCCCAAACCCCGAGAAGTTCAAGACATGCCATTCACCGAGAACGGATCAAGCCAGGAAAGTCTGAGAATTTGGAAGAAACTCAAGAGATGCCATTCATGGAGAAAAGATCATCTCTGGGGAGTAGAGTCTCTATGACAACTTCTAAAGGTGACAGTCTGAGAAAGGGTTCTAAAAGAATCTGCCTTTCACGTCTCCATATTGTTTAACCCCAAGAGGAGGGAAGACTGTATCTGGTAATCCTATGGGGATCTAGTTTTGACTGTATTTAAGAGCGATCAACGGGGCTTTTCCTAGTGCTAGACTTAGTTGTCGGGGAAACTCTAAATATCTATACTATTATTACACAGTTGATATGAGTTTAGGAAAGAAGACTTACAGTGAAACAGCCCCACAGTACAGTTATATACATATGAAAGCGGTAAATGAAAGCGGGTAAACAATTACTCGGTTGTAGAGCTTCCATGCTGTATGGTTAGTTATTCAACAAAGAAAAGTTGAAAACAGTATATTACAAAATCAAAGGAGAAATTGCTTTGAAAGGAAAATTGGGGCTTACAGCTCAAGGAGAGGCCCAAGGTTTAATCAGTGATCGCATTGTCATTTTGAACAGGGACTTATACAAGTGACTGAGGCCCGAGAAAGGTTTTCTGTACAAAGGTGTGTGTCTTACACTCTCTCAAGAGGCCCAAAATGATTGAAAGTGAACAAAGATGGGTCTTATAGCTCACGGAGAAGCCTAATGATTAATTTTGAAAAGGGCGACGATCGCGCCGAGGTTTTGAAAACACTATGGGTTTTATACAATGACTAAGGCCCAAAAGTTTTTGGTTTCAAAAAGGGATTGAGTCTTACACTCTATTAGAGGCCCAATAATTTATTTTTGTACAAGTGATGGGGCTTACAGCTCAAGGAGAGGCCCAGATGTTTTTTTGTTTTGAAAACGGTGCTCGCGCTGGGATTTTTGAAAATACAGTGGGACTTATACAATATCTGAGGCCCAAAATAGGGTTGTACTTACAAAGGATTGGGTCTTACACTCTATTAGAGGCCCAAATTGTTTTTAAAAGGTTTGATGACGGTTGAATTAATCAAAACCCTAATTTATTTCCAAAATGTATTTTAATTGAATAAAAAATTCAATTAAAATGATCAAAATTGTTTAACATGTGGAAAACAAATTGTGATCTTGGATTAATGTTTCAAAAATCATGTTTTGACCTACAAAATGATTAGTAATCATTAAAATTTGCAAAATCAAGAAGGAAAAAATATTTTAAATGTCAAAAACAATTAAAATATTAATTTTTGGTAAAAATACAAATTATATGAAATAAATAATATTTTTGGGATTTTTTGGTAAGATAAAATATTTTACCATTTTTGTGAATTATTAAAAAAAGAATCAACTCAAAATCATTAAAACTCAGAGAGAAATTAATTTTTGAATCAATTAAATAAAATCACAAAATTCAAATATTCAAATATTTGAAAAAGGGCACCAAGAACATGGCAAGAACACGCGCCCTTCCTCTGTTTCTGCAGATTTGCATTTTCTATCCAATCTCACTGAATACTTGATTATATCATGCAATCTACATATCAATCTACTCGTTTCAACCTCACGATCATGTCTATGGTCTTTAATTTCATTTATTTTAAGCATGGAATAAGAAATCAAAGAGAAACCTCAAGAACCCTAAATTCTGCATGAAGGTTCAGAAATTCCATACACGATTCATACAAAGCAATTGATTGAGGGTAAACACTCTATGCATGATTATGAACATATGCCCAAATTATTGTGCAGCAAAAAATGCATGGATCATAGAGTTAGAAGAGCTCATGCTCACCTCTTGCAGCTGGTGATCATGTTTTGGGTTAGAGGTGTTACACCTAGGTTCCAATGATCTGGATAGCTTCCCTAGGTGCCATGGAGTGTGTCTGGATGCTTGGAATGAATTGAAATGATCTGGAACTTGAGATGGTACCCCAACTGCAAATCTGTCAAAGGCTTGAGCAATTGGCTAGTGATTTTGTGATTTTGATGTTCCAGATGTTATGTGAGTGTTTGGATCACTTCTATATGATGTTTATGAGGTGTGTGTGTGATTGGTTTGGTTGGAATTGCTCTCAAACTCAAAACCCGATAGTGACTTGCTTTGGAAGGCAAATTTAGAAGTGAGAATGTGATTTGGAGGAAAGCATATGTTTGATGGCTTTGGTGTACTCAAACTGAGCACTAATGAGCTCTATTTATAGTAGAGCAAGTTTGTTTTGGGATCAATAGTGAATGGCAACTGCAGCAGAGGTTTGGCCAATGTTGATCAATGGGAATCCAAGTCTCCTCTAGCCATTGACTAGAGGTTAGGGCACAGAGCTGTGGTTCCCTAGTTGTTGGATCATTCTTGACTGAATTGAATTGCAAATGTGTCAGTCCATGCCACCTTGGTGCATCCATTAAATGCTCTAATCCAAAATTGGAGTCTTGCCCCTCTTTTAGGCATTTCTAGGTTTGGCATGCTACTTCTTGTTCCAAAGACTTTGGAGGCTTGGATCAGTGTTTGTTCCCTTTAGTTTTGATCCTCAGATGTGTCCAAAGTGATGACAAGGCTTGGAATTATCTGATTTTTCCAAATCGAGCAAAAGTTCAAAATTCTGCCTAGCCATGGCAGTTTTCAGCAAGGCATATTGCCATTGTCATATCTCATGGCTCAAGTGGAATTTGATGGAGTTCTTGGCCATTTTGGAAAGACTTCATATGATACAATAACTGTTTGATCATAATTGGTTTTGATACTTTTTGGATCCAAGTGAAAAATGCCCCTACATTTGGAAAAAAGTGAAGGCAGATTCTGACTTAGTGAAAATTTCACTAAGTGTTGGAAAAAAGTGAAATTTTCACTTTTTGTGATTTTGATCATTCCATAATTTAAAACCCATGGGGAATTGGAATGAGTGGTAGTTCAAGCTTTTGTAAAGGGTAATGAGAGCTACAAATCCAGCTTTGGATGGGAAAAAATGGCCTTGTGGTTTAGGAGTTATGATCCTCCAAAGTTGGTACCCTAGCCACTTTGTTCCATAACTTAGAAAATTTTCTAAGTTTTTTATGGTTACCCATTTTACAAGTTATCCCACTTTTCTTGATTTTTCTTGATGAATGATGATTCAAATCATACCTTAACATCATTTTAGGGTTAAAAAACCATTTTTGTGAAAAATCTCAAAAAGTCAAAGTTTGACTTTTGTGCACAGTTGACTTTTTATCAGATGAATTTCAAACTGTGCAATCCTTTTGGAAATCATGTCCTTGACCTAAATCAAAATTGATGGACATGTTCCATGGGTGTTATAGGGTATATTGATTCATGTCCTAGGGTTTGGGAGCATGTTCTGGTCAAAAGTCAAAGCTACAGTTGACTTTTCTCGCGAAACCCTAACTATGGTTCAGATGAAATTGAAACTTGTTGCTCAAGCTTCTTGGATTAATCCATTATTGCAAATGGATCAATGTAGTGTGTTAGAGACCCTCAAATCCTCCCTTGAGGTCTTGGCTCATGATTTGTCCCAAAAGTCAACTTAGCGGTGAATTAGGTCAAGAAACCCTAATTCTTAATTTTTGATGTATGCATCCTCTGAGGCTAAATTGACTTGGTGATTGGGTTTATGATGTCCCTTGGAGCATCATAGGTTATGCCTTGAAGCATTGGCTCAGGCCCAGAGTAGAATTTCCATCTGGAGGCCCTGGCTGACCAAAACTCTAATTTGGTGACACTGGCGATCTTAGGGCTTGATCCACTTAGAAGGGAGCAGCCTTGTGCTTAATCCTGGAAGTGGGAGTCCTCTTGATCCATTGTAGATGTTGGAGAGGTTTAGACAAGTTGAAGATCATGTCTTTCCTTGATTGATCCTTTGTCTAAGAGCTCTGAGAGGGCTTGAACCCTAGTTTTTGATTGTAGTGGATGCTCACCCATCTTTGGGGAGACTAATGGTTCGCCCATATTGTGATGATGATTTGTACAATGATGGGAATCTTAGTGGTCAAAATTTGGGGTATGACAAATGCCCCTATTTAATCTTCTTGGACCCGAAGGTGTGAATGACGAAGGTATTCGGGCATTCGGGGTGCAAGAGGATTAAATATCGAAATACCCGAAATTTTGATGGTGACTAAGAATGGTAGTTTACGCATCCTTCTTATTTTGCTAAGCAATGATGCTCAGAAAAGGTAACAACTTCCCCTCGATCTTGGTTTCCTACCAAAGATCTGGTCTTAGTTTTCAAAATAAACTTCCCCTCCATCCTGGTTTCCTACCAAGGATCTGGTCTTAGTTTCTGATTCAAACTTCCCCTCGATCTTGGTTTCCTACCGAGGAACTGGTCTCAGTTTCTTTTGTCAATAAACTTTCTTGACAAGGGACGATGTTCGTAGCGGTTTTCCTCAAACTTCTCGCCGAATTTTCCTGGGGAGATGCCATTTGATGGAAAAAACTTTTGATGTCAGACTTGCTGGGGAACCCAATCGTCTGAGTTGTAGAGGTGCACAAACTTCTCTGTTGGAGACGCCATTTATCGGCTCTACAGGGGAAAGCAGGTCTCTTGAGAGACTGCTGTCGCTTGGGGATATTACATCATACTTTTCCTCGAGATCTTCCAGAAGAAATGCCATATGATATGATCCAAATTTGAGGTGCCGGTGACTTTGTTAACATTGACTTTCTGGAGAGAAGAACCAATGTGCTGCTGAGAGTCTTCGGTTGAGAGGCTTTCTCTGGGAATTTTCCTTAATCCGGGAAAGCGAAGATACCATCTTCAATGGCAAAGAGTGATGTTGGTCGAAAGTTCTCTGGTTTTTTAGAGGTTCAAGTTATCAAAGTGGTCAAGGACCAACTTCATCCCAGAAATACACTGGACGAGAGATATTTTTCAGACGCAACGTTCCCTGACGAGGAAAGGACTGACAAGAGGACTGACTATCACTAGAGGACAAAACCGACTAGAGAGATAGTGATGCAATATGAATATGAATGTAAATCAATAATGCATGATGCATGTAAGTATATGCTGACAAAACTTACGCGACATACAGATTAATGGATGAACATGACTGGATACTCGGCCATCGCGAGGCGAAGAAGTACCGTTGGTCCAAAAGTAGCAATTCTGCCTTGCTTAGGAGAAGTAGTCCATGTGGGGAACAACCGTTGTGCGGGCTTAGGAGATAATAACTCTGCCGGAGATGTCAGATGGAGTATTCGTATCTGACATAACTGATCCTTCGTTCAGGCGCACTGGTTTAGAAGGAGTACTTTGATTCTGCACTTTGAGGTCCGCTTACTTCTGGAGAAGTGATCGATGTTCTTCTGATGTTCACCAGTCAAAAGAAATTGCCATATTTATTTTAAGCGGAAAAATTTTACAAGTAATTTCATTTTTTGTTTTATTTCAAGAATCGTTGATCATGTTACAATGTCGTTCTGTAAGGCTAAAACAAATAAGAATTGCAAACAAAAGCACAAGGGCTCCAATTGTATTGATAGGATGGAAATCAGGCAAACGCGTGATTCCATAGAGTATTTATAAAGCTAAAAAATGTTAATTTACAGGGAAAAAGGGCTACGTTGAAACATAACGACCACTATCCTTCTACCAACTTTGAATTCTAGGCATCCTGAGCTTCTGTCGAAGATGACCTTGACTGGAGTTTTCTGATGGATGGCATGACTACTGCTGAGGGACTTGCCTCTGTTGAACATAGTTACTTGCCATTAATCCCTAATTTTTTCCTGGATTGTTCTTTGAGATTTCCAATCCACCGGGATGATTTTTTATTATGTCTCTAATTTTTGCCTGGACCGCCATTTTGGGTTTTCAATCCACCGAGACGTTTTTTTAATAGTTTAGGTGAAGTATTTCTTAACTACATCAACATTTGTGGGGTAGGCAAACTCTTCTCCATCCATGGTTGCGAGTCTCAAGGCGCCGCCTGAGAAAGCTTTCTTGACCACATAGGGGCCGTCATAATTCGGAGTCCATTTTCCCCTAGAATCAGTGAAAAATGATTGTATTTTCTTGAGCACAAGGTCTCCTTTTCTGAAGATGCGAGGTCGGACCTTTTTGTCAAACGCCTTCTTCATTCTTTGCTGATATAACTGACTGTGGCATAGTGTCGTTATTCGCTTTTCTTCGAGCAAATTGAGTTCGTCATGCCGGCTTTGACACCATTCAGCTTCTGTAAGCTTAGCTTCCATCAATACCCGGATTGATGGGATCTCTACTTCTATGGGGAGCACTGCTTCCATGCCATATACTAGAGAGAAAGGGGTTGCCCTTGTTGAAGTGCGGACATATGTGCGATAACCGTGAAGAGCAAAGGGTAGCATTTCGTGCCAATCTTTGTAGGTTACAACCATCCTCTGAACAATCCTTTTGATGTTCTTGTTAGCCGCTTCTACCGCTTCGTTCATCTTGGGTCGGTAGGGAGATGAGTTATGGTGTTCGATCTTGAACCCTGCACACAACTCTTTCATCATCTTATTGTTCAAGTTAGATCCATTATCAGTAATGATCTAGCTTGGAACACCATAATGGCAGATGAGATTGTCTTTGATAAATCGGACCACCACTTGTCGGGTTAAATTGGCGTATGACGCTGCTTCGACCCACTTGGTGAAGTAATCAATGGCTACCAGGATGAACCGATGTCCGTTCGAAGCCTTAGGCTCAATTATGCCAATCATGTCGATTCCCCATATGGAAAAAGGCCACGGGGAAGAGAGAACTTTGAGATGCGTTCGCGGTACATGGATTTTGTCGGAGTATATCTGACACTTGTGACACCTCCTCATGTACTTGTAGCAGTCGGATTCCATTGTCAACCAATACTACCCTGCTCTTATAATTTTTCTCGCCATTGTATGTCCGTTGGCATGAGTGCCAAAGGACCCTTCATGAATTTCTTTTATCAGCATGTCTGCTTCTGGTCTGTCTACACATCGGAGCAAGACCATGTCAAAATTTCTCTTATAGAGTGTATCACCGATCAGGAAGAAACTGCCAGCCAGCCTTCTGGGGGTTTTCCTATCCTTTCTGGATGCCCCAGGTAGCTACTCTTGTTTCTGAAGGAAGCATTTGATATCGTGATACCCAGGTTTGTTGTCTATGACTACTTCGATCGTGAAGATGTAAGCGGGCCGTTCAAGGCGCATTATGTCGATCTTAGGTAAGTCATTCCATTGACCTACGCTAATCATGGAAGAGAGGGTGGCTAATGCATCAACCATGTGATTCTCATCACGGGGGATACGATGAAACTCGACTATGTTGAAGAAAGGTAACAACCTTCTTGCATAATCTTTGTAAGGAATCAGTCCTGATTGGTATGTGTTCTAATCTCCTTTAATCTGATTGATAACCAGGGCTGAGTCGCCATATACATCCAAGTTCTTGATCCTTAAGTCGATCGCTTCCTCGAGACCCATGATACAAGCTTCGTATTTGGCCTCATTGTTCGTGCACTTGAATGTCAATCTGGCGGTGAAAGGAATGTGGGTACCCTAGGGTGTTATGATGATTGTCCTAATTCCATTTCTGTAATGATTGACAGCTCCATCAAAGATAAGTCCCCATTGGGAACCTGGTTCTGGCCCTTCATTGGGTAGCGGTTCATCGCAATCTTTCATTTTTAGATACATGACATCTTCATCTGGGAAGTCAAATCTGACTGATTCCTGATCGTCAATCGGTTGATGAGCCAAATGATCGGCTAAAACACTTCCTTTAACGGCTTTCTGAGCGTGGTATTCTATGTCATATTCTGATAACAACATCTGCCAACGGGCAATCCTTCTCGTGAGAGCAGGCTTTTCAAAGACGTACTTGATTGGATCCATTTTAGAGATTAACCAAGTAGTATAACGAATCATGTACTGGCGAAGACGTTTGGCTGCCCAAGCCAGAGCACAGCAAGTTTTCTCAAGCATCGTGTACCGAGTTTCATAGTCGGTGAATTTCTTGCTTAAATAGTAGATGGCGGACTCTTTCCTTTTGGTTTCGTCCTGTTGGCCAAGTACACATCCCATTGAGTCCTCTAGGACTGTTAAGTAGATGATCAGCGGTCTTCCTTCCACTGGAGGTGATAGAACCGGTGGATTCAATAGGTATTCCTTGATACTGTCGAAGGAGGTTTGGCAGTCTTCTGTCCAAACGCAGTCCTGGTTCTTTTTCACTAATTTGAAAATTGGCGCGCATGTCGCGGTCATGAGGAATATGAATCTGGAGATGTAGTTCAAATGTTCCAGGAATCTTCTGACTTATTTTTCAGTTTTTGGAGAAGGCATTTCTTGAATGGCCTTGACCTTGTCAGGGTCAACCTCAATTCCTTTCTGGCTGACGATGAACCCTAAGAGTTTCCCTGAACAGACACCGAAGGTGCACTTGTTGGGATTCAAGCGGAGTTTGTACTTCCTCAGCCGCTCGAATAGTTTTAGTAGGTGGGTTACATGCTCCTCCTCTGTTCTAGATTTGGCAATCATATCATCGACATATACCTCGATTTCCTTGTGTATCATGTCATGAAATAGAGTAGTCATGGCTCTTTGATAGGTTTCCCCGGCGTTCTTCAAACCGAACGATGTTACCTTGTAACAAAAGGTGCCCCATGGGGTGATGAAAGAAGTTTTCTCCATGTCTTTCGGTGCCATTTTTATCTGATTATAGCCCGAGAATCCATCCATGAAGGAAAAAACTTTGAATTTTGTTGTACTATCTACCAACATGTCAATGTGTGGTAAAGGAAAGTCATCCTTTGGACTGGCCTTGTTTAGATCTCTGTAGTCGACACACATTCTGACCTTTCCGTCCTTTTTCGGAACGGGTACGATGTTGGCTAACCATTGAGGATATTCTGACGTGGTGAGGAAACCCGCGTCAATCTGTTTCTGTACCTCCTCTTTGATTTTGATGGCCATGTTCGGGTGAGTCCGTCCCAACCTCTGTTTTATTGGCGGACATTCTGACCTTAATGGTAGATGATGTTCCACGATGCTGGTATCCAACCCTGGCATATCCTGGTAAAGCAAACACATCGGGAAACTCTTTGAGAAGATTTGTCAAACTCTCTTTGGCAGTTGGACTGAGCAGTGTCCCAATTTTGATCTCTTTTCTCTCTTTTTCTGAACCCAAGTTGACCATTTCCAACAGCTCTTGGTGAGGTTCAATGGACCTTTCCTCTTGTCTGAGTAATCGGGAGATCTCTTCTGGAATTTCGTCGTCCACTTCTTCTTCAGCCCCAAATGCCGGGAATTCAAAGTTGGGAGAAGGCATCGGATCGTATGTTTCGACGGGGTTTAAAACAAGCAATCTGCATGACGTGATGATTTGTGTTTAGAAGAGATAGAGAGAAATGCAAGTGTATGCAGTGTATTTCTTTTACTGCTTGTTTTTACTATTGAGTTGTTTTTTAGGATTACCATTTTCTGAGAAAAGTAAAAAGAGAAAACAACAATTAATGCGGAAATTACAGAACGACGTTATTTTATTAATGAACAAGTCGATTCTTGAAACTACAGCCCTATAAAACAAAACTTTGTCGCTTTGGGCAAAGCGAAGAGGGAAATTTACAGAAAGTAAGCCCTATCAAAACATCCGTTTCACCTGGGCAGGGTGAAAGGTTAAAGTAAAGACGACAATTACTTAGACTTATAAACAATCTTCGGAACATCGACAGCGACCCATTGGCGGTGAACTCCTCGGTGAATCACAAAGTCTGGTACCTTCCTTGATTTGTCTTCAGAAATAACGCTGATTTCTGGTGGAGCTGGATCATTGGAATCTGTCTCCCAGGCAGAGTTGTCGTAGGAGGATTCCGCTGTTGCATTTTGCATATTATTTGTGCTCTCAAGTATATCTCCCCACCCAGTTGGCTGGATATCTTCGAGCCTGATACGAGAGCTTTCAAGAGCGGTGTATTTGACCTTGAAGTCGTATTTTCCACTCGGCTGTCCCAGGGTGTCCCACACTTCATTGGAACTGGAGGAGTCATCTTTCTCGATGATGTTGACCTCGGGAAAAGCATAGTTGATGAATTCTAGTCCGGCAAGCTTTGCCAATTCATCATCGTACTGGATAAGTTCGGAACGACCTGAGTGTGGATCCCATGACATAGCGGGACACAGGTATTCTGTTCAATGATGCTCAGCTAATTTTCATTGTTCGGCTGATTTTCTTGCCCCATGTCTCTGGGATATGGCTGCCAGATAGGAAAGCCATCCATTGGGCCATAATAGTCGTGGTCAAAGTTGTATTTCATCGGAGTGTCTTCCTCTAATGAATTTGGCGAAACACGACATCCTTCAGGATCACAATCTCTGTATATCATTTCGACATCTGACCTCGGTATAAATCTCAGACTCTGTGCGGGATAGAAAAATGGCGTAGGCACCTCCTCCTGAGACATATAACCGTCCTTATTAAGATAGGACTCCCATTCTTCATCCATGTCGAAGGAGTCTCCCTCATTGATGGTATGTACTTCTTGAGACACTGGGTGAAGGAAACCTCCACTGTGGAAGAAATCCTGAATAGGATGAAGACTTTCATTGGTAGCAGCTGTCTGGGTATAGGTCGTAGAAAAACCAAGACCCGTCTTTGTTTTATTGTCAGTAGGAATGACAAGTTATCCCCATCCTATTGTATTAGCACCCTCGACCGCTTTGATAGCATCTTTGTATGAGGAAATGGAAGTTCCCCCCTCGAATTGACCGTCCTTGTGTAGCGAAAGCGTTTGGAACTGGGTTCCGATTATCCCTTCCGGTTCCACATAAGTGGATGACGATAAGTTGCTTACGAGCAAGGCCTGTTCTCCACAGACTGTGACGAGTTGGTCGTTCTGGACAAACTTTAGCTTTTGGTGGAGGATCGAGGTGACCGCCCCAGCCTGATGTATCCAAGGTCTTCCTAATAAACAACTGTATGTTGCCCGGATGTCCATGACCTGGAAAGTGACTTGGAAAGTGTGAGGACCAATAGTTATGGGAAGGTCGACTTCGCCGATAACCGTTTTTCTAGATCCATCAAGTGCTTTGACGACGACCTCACTGGTTCTCATCGGAGGTCCTTTGAATGATAATTGCATCAAAGTGGATTTCGGCATAACATTCAGGGCTGACTCTGTGTCTACCAGTACGCTGGCTAAAGCATCGTCCTTACAGTTAACTGTGATATTGAGCGCCATGTTGTGACTTTTTCCCCCCTCTGGCAAACCCTCATCACTGAATCCTGAGTTATTGCAGGAAGTGATGTTAGAGACAATGTTATCGAATTATCGTATTGACACATCCTGTTCTACAAAGGCCTACTCTAAGACTTTCTGTAGAGCCTCCCTGTGCGCTTCTGAACTAAGTAACAGTGATAATACCGAGATCTTTGAAGGAGTTTGTAATAGCTGATAACAATGTTGTATTCACTCCTTTGGATGAGCTTCAGCATCTCATCATTGTTTTTCGAAAGGTATGGATTACTGGACTGACCGACTGGTGGATTAGGAACTTCTGTCTGAGGTTTTTTTTCTTTGCTGGTTTCTCCAACTCCTCTGTTGAAGATTCTACCACTCCGTGTTACTCGACTGATGTCTGCAATATTCACGATGAAGGGTAACAGAATTTCCTTTCCATTCTCAATTGTTGTTGCACCGTATTTGTAAGGGATAACCTTAGTTGATTCATACGGTAGTGGTCCCGGTAGATAGATAACTACAGGAGCCTTCTGATTCTTCTGACCATCGTAAGTAATTTTGATCTGTTCCCAGGTTGGGAACTCTCGATTCGTCCAGTAGAGGGATAATGGTACAAACATCCCTAGTCCTTTGATGATCAGAGATTACGACGACGTCCTCGACTTGATCAGCGAAATAGTTGACTGATCCAGAACTTGACCATGGTCGAATCTCTTTGCGGTCCAACTGACTTTGAAGGGCTGCTCGCACGAGGTAGCATCCTTGATTATCCACTGAGAAAACTCCACACCGCTCATAGTTGTGTAGTGGCACATGGCCATATCCACTCTGTCTACAATGCATCTTGACCAAGTTGACCCTCAATAAGAGTACATCGTGAATTTGATAGACGTTGTTAGACTCTCCCTCTATCAGATTAACTGCAGCTTTCTCATGTTGAGGCAGCGGGTTCGTGAGAACATTCGGATTCACATCTTTGAAAGATAAAACCCTGCTCCTAACAAGCTTTTGCACGTCGGATTTGAAACTGAGACAGTTCTCTATGTTATGCCCTGTCCTCCTTGATGGTAAGGGCAAGTCTGATCCACCTTAAACCAAAAAGGCAGATTTTCCGGTACCGTAAGAGGAGACTTAGTCTGGACATGCCCCTTAGCCAGTAGTAACAGAAATAATTCTGCGTATGATACGGGTATAGGATCAAATCCTAGTGGCCGCGTTGTACGGTTGTGGTTGTATTGAGGACGAGCCTGCTGAAGAGACTGTTGTGTCCTTTGCTGAAGTTGCTATTGATTAGGTTGGCTCTGCGCAACCTGAGGTTGATACGTAGGCGCGGAGTTGATAGCAGGAGTTACAGCTGCTACCGGTTGGTACCATCGCCTTTGCTTTCCGAGAGAGATATTCCCAATATCCTGCTCTTTTTTCTTAGGGAGAGCACTACTGTATCGTTTTGTACTACTTGATGATCCAGCGTCTTTAACTAAACATCCTTCTCGGACGGCTTCCTCAAGACGCACTCCCATACCGACCATTTCGGTAAAGTCGCTGGGCGCACTGGCAACCATTCTGTCGTAGTAAAATGAGCTCAAGGTCTTTAAGAAAATCTTTGTCAGCTCTTTTTCCTCAAGATGTGGACAAATTTGAGCGGCAATTTCACGCCATCTCTGAGTGTATTCCTTAAAGGTTTCCTTGTCCTTTTACGACATTGATCTGAGTTGATCTCGGTCTGGTGCCATGTCCAAATTGTATTTATATTGTTGGAAGAAGACAGTGCCAAGATCTCTGAAAGTACTGATCTCAGCGCGGTTTAAACCTATGTACCATTTTAAGGCGGCACCGGTTAAACTATCCTGAAAGTAGCGAATCAATAAATCCTGATTCTCTATCTGAGCTGACATTCGCCGAGCGTACATCACCAAGTGGCTCTGAGGGAAAGAGTTACCCTTGTACTTTTCAAAGTCGGGCACCTGAAACTTGTGCGGAACTTTCACATTGGGGACCAAGCAGAGGTCTGCGGCGTCCTTTCCAAATAAATCCTGACCGCGAATAGCTTGCAGTTCTTTCTGCATTTCCAGGAACTGCTCCTGGAATTCATCCATTCTGTCAAACATAGTTTCCTTTCTACCAGCAGGTATCTATGGAATCTGTCCTTCCGGGACAGTGTGCACCACAGGGGGTGGTACCGTTACTACGACAATGAATCTTGGCGTTTCCTGAAGTTTGTAACCTTCGGGAGTCCTCATTATGCCTCTGGTATCCTTGTTTTCCCGAAGTTTGTAACCTTCAGGCCCAGCGGCTCATGCTGAAGTTCCCTGATCTTCAGTGATCGACGAAACATATCCTTCCGGGATATAGTTAACAGGCATGCCCCAGGGACGATCTTTTGGCATCTGATACCTAGGATCATACTTCTCCACTATGGGCATTGAGGTGATCTCGGAGATCACAGTTCTTTGTAGCTGAGCTTCTGCCATGGCTTGCATGTCGTTACGAAGCTTTCTCATTTCCTCTCTCAGAGCGTCGATCTCTTCTTTCAACTCTCTATTCTCTTCCTCGAGATCATCCATCTTTTTCTGACGATTGGCCCGAGTATTGTACAAATGAGACAGTTTGACTCTAGAACCGAGACACAAACGTGAGATTTGTAGGTAAGAAGAATGCATTACGTGAGAATGATGAATGCAATGATTATATTAATTGTTTTTTTTTTGTTTAATCAAAATAAACTTTGACAATTAGATTGCAAATATCAAACAGTGGGGAAACTCCCGTTTTATTGAATTCAAAGGATTGCGGAAATGAAAATACAGTAATTTACAAGGTGCGGAACAGAAACCTAAGCTAGTGGGTCCCGAGTCCTCTCTGAGGAGAGCTCGGGTGCTGATTCTGGTACTTTCCTTTTCTTGGACCGGGGCTCTTGGGCCGTTGTTGGATTGTCATTCCTTTGCCAAGTGAAAGGAGCGAGTAAATTCCTTTGGTCATCCTGATTTTCTACAGCATGCTGCTCCAAAATCTCTATTAGAGCATCCTTATCTTTCCGTAGTTGCTGTATTTTGGTACACTCCAATTGAGAATGCGGTACTTGTTCTTCCAAGACCTCCTCTCCTGTTGAACTTTGTTGAGAGTAACCTGAAGTTTTTCCGTTTCAGTCATGAAGTACATGACAGATTCCCTCGGTGGAAGAACTCTGTGACGAGGATAAGGCATCTTTAGCTTGAGAGCTCTAGTTTGTACCCAGTGGAGATAAGGCTCCACCAAGACACAGTCCAGTTTTCCTAGACACTCCAGTCCTTTGTTATGAACATGTTTCCAAGCATGCACTATTTCCATCTTTTGTGCCCTGTCATTTTCTCCTTCCTTGAAGAAAAGACCTTCCAGATGAGCATTACGCGGGACATGCCTCATCGAGTATCCAAATTGACGATGAACAAGAACTGGATGGTAATTGATTCCTCCTTTAGTTCCTATGAGGGGTACGTTGGGGAAGTTTCCACAACGGTCAATGATCCTGATCCCGTCATAAATCCTATTGCACCAATCTATGTCAGAGTTGGTGAGATACATGATTTTCTACGACCAACGTAAGGCACTCTTATGATCCCAAAAAGAAGCAGACTTAGGTAAATGGGAGATAAATCATTTATATAGAAGGGGTACACAACACGTGATCATTCCTCCGCTGTACAAATTCCCTAAGTGTACAGAATGATACGCATCTGCGAGCAAGGTTAGTACAGGGTTTCCAATGAGAAAAACCTTAATGGCGTTGATATCTACAAAGTTATCGATGTTGGGAAACAAAAATAACCCGTAGGTGAGCAAAACAAAGATGCTCTCGAAAGCGGCCACGTTCCCTATACTGAAAAAGTACAGGGCTTTCTTTACCAGAAACTTGGCTGGTAAACCTGGGATTCCTCCCTTGGTGGTCATGTGAGTCTTGACTTCTAACTCATCCAAATAGATTGCTCCTGCAATGATTTGATCCTTTGGAATTTCTTCCAGTCCAAAAAATGGAGCTTGATCATTGATATGTAAATCAGTCAGGTGAGAGTACTCATCTAGTGTTGGTGCAAGCTGATAATCCGGGAATGTGAAACAGTGATAAACCAGATCGTAAAACTGAATGAGTGCCTCCATGATTCTTTCAATTACATGGACCCTTAACAGAGGTAGCAGACCTCCGTACTTGGCTCTGAAAGCATCAGGGTTAGTGATCATCCTTGTTAATCCTCTCAAATCCTCTAGTTTTTGAACCTTGAAGGTATACTTGTGAGTTTTCCTTCTACCGAAATCCATTAGCGCAATCTCCTTTCTCTGACATTTGCAATCATTGTTTTAGTTTAATTTGAAAAAGAGAGACTAGAAGAGAAAATTTTCTTTGTTTTTAATGTTTTTTTTAAATGAATGCATGAATGCAGCACACAAAAACATATAAAAACCATGGGGTTAAAGGGTCGGTGTCATGAAGTCAAGGCTCTACCCATCCCAAAGGTTTATACTAGTGATTTTTGTACCTGTCTCTCAAAATCATTAGTTCTTGTCGAGATAACACCAGCAGGTCGGGAACCGTGCTGGTGATGTTATTTCGAAGAACCTCAGAAGAGGGTAGTATCGCGTAACAGCTATTTCTGATAGCTTCCGCACTACTAAAAGAGGTTTTTCCTAGATGTATACTCGATCTTTCCACATGCGGCATCACACGCATTCCCATTAGCAGAAAAATAAACACAGATATCAACTAGGAAAAGCAGTATATATATTTGTCCTAATGTCCTAGACTTTTTAAGAGCTAGGAATCCTATGTTCCTGACAGAAAATGGCTCCCCGGCGGAGTCGCCATTCTGTGGCACTTTCCCAACTTAAAGGTTTTGACCTAAGATCCTAGTGAAGTCAACAAAAAAAATTCTTAACCCCAGTGAAGTCCCCACTCCTTGGTTTCTAACCCAGAGATTAAATGTAGTGCCCCACGGTGGGCGCCATTTTTCTGTAGCGAGCGATTTTGGACGTGGTTCTTAAGCACTGTCGCTCTGGGAGGGTACTACAGGTCGATTCATTTTTTATCCTATTTAAACTGATGAAGGAAGGGAAATAGATGTCTCCAACTAATCCTGCTTTACAAACTGAGGTTAAACAGTCAAAACTGTTGGTTTACATATGCGATCAATGTGGAGGGGCCTCTCTTGGGTTATTTTGACCGAGTTTAGACTTTTGGTGGGGAATATGGACTTGGATGTTTTGATTGATATATGAGGGTTTGTGACCTGAGGTTTTCGATATGGTGTGCTCGCTAAGATTTCTCTTTCAATCTTATGCCTACGTATTCCCGTTTACCGAAACAGGGAAATCAGAGCGATCGTAGTTCCTCCTATTCTATGGGAGGAATTGGTGTTTTGGTGTCTTGTTCAAAGCCCAAGACGTGAAGCTAAAGGTGGTTTGTATCTTGTTCAAAGCCCAAGATGTGAAGCTGAAGGGTCTATTTGTATCTTGTTTGAAGCCCAAGATGTGAAGCTAAAGGGTTTTGACTTTAGAGAGAATTTGTCATCTCTAAAGGGGTTCTGTTTGTCACAACTTTTGGGTGACTGATTATAATGGAGAATTACTTTAACTGGGATATGTGAATCCAACAATGCCATAATTTCCTTTATAGGGAATTTTCAACCTGAAGGAGAAGACTTTAACTCAGTTTAGAGCAATGATATCTTTCCTTAGGAATTCCTCAAGCTAAAAGAGGGACAGTGGCGTGGATGTAAATAATATAGAGGCTTGCCGCTTACAGAAATTAGATGAAGGGAGAGGAGTTGTTGATGTTTGTATACTATGAACGAGGCACAACTTTTGATGCTAAAAGGTTGATTGACTCAACCGGGGTTTTCTTATACAAAGCCTAAGAGGAGGCTATTGGCCCAACAAGAGGGTGTTTTTATGTGTCTCGTACGAAGCCCGAGATAGAGGCTAAAAGGGTTGACTCAACAAGAGAGTGTTTTTATATGTGTCTTGTACGAGGCCCAAGACGGAGGCTAAAGGGGTCGACTCAACAAGAGAGTCTTTTGTACTCAACAAGAGAGTGATTTTGTATCTCGTACAAAGCCCGAGATGGAGGCCAAAAGGGTAGTGACTCAACAAGAGAGTCTTTTTATACTCAACAAGAGAGTGTTTTTGTATCTTGTACGAAGTCCGAGATGAAGGCTAAAAGTTAGCTCCACTAGGGAGAATCATTGTACAAAGCCCAAGAGGAGGCTATGGTAAATGTTTCAGTTGAGTGACAGGTCCAGTATGTTGGCTAAAAGAGAAAATCAATTCTAATGAAGACTAAAGGTAAGGTTGTGCTTTGGCACTGATCGGAGGATCAGGGTTATTTCCTGTTCTTTAAGGAAATAGGAAATCCAAAGGGTATTGAGACTCTCCGAGTTTGCGGGTGCTCTTCCCATTCTTGAAAGGGGCTTGAGAATGTCTTTGAGACTCAAGGGTCTTAGATTATCCAAGTCTAGAGTTTTATCTTTTGTACTATACTTAAGAGAAATTAAGGGACAGTACAGTTGCGGTGGCAAGATCTAGACTCTTTGAAAGAATGTTCTATTAAGATGACTAATTTCTGTTCCTATACCTTTAGGATGTCGTCGGGATAACTTGTACGAAGCCCAAGAGGAGGCTGGAAACTATTAAGAAGCCGAGGGACAATTTGTACGAAGCCCAAGAGGAGGCTATCTTCCCGGAGGAAGAATCATTATACGAAGCCTAAGAGGAGGCTGTGAAAACTTCTAAGAAGCGGACGGGTCCTTGTACAACGCCCAAGAGGAGGCGGGGATGCTTCGAGGAAGCCTGTGGGTCCCCAAACCCCGAGAAGTTCAAGACATGCCATTCACCGAGAACGGATCAAGCCAGGAAAGTCCGAGAATTTGGAAGAAACTCAAGAGATGCCATTCACGGAGAAAAGATCATCTCTGGGGAGTAGAGTCTCTTTGACAACTTCTAAAGGTGACAGTCTGAGAAAGGGTTCAAAAAGAATCTTCCTTTCAAATCTCCATATTGGTTAACCCCAAGAGGAGGGAAGACTGTATCTGGTAATCCTATGGGGATCTAGTTTTGACTGTATTTAAGAGCGATCAACGGGGCTTTTCCTTGTGCTAGACTTAGTTTCCGGGAAAACTCTAAATATCTATACTATTATTACACAACTGATATGAGTTTATGAAAGAAGACTTACAGTGAAACAGCCCCACAGTACAGTTATGTACATATGAAAGCGGTAAATGAAAGCGGGTAAACACTTACTCGGTTGTAGAGCTTCCATGTTGTATGGTTAGTTGTTCAACAAAGAAAAGTTGAAAATATTATATTACAAAATCAAAGGAGAAAGTGCTTTGAAAGGAAAATTGGGGCTTACAGCTCAAGGAGAGGCCCAACGTTTAATCAGTGATCGCATTGTCGTTTTGTACAGGGACTTATACAAGTGACTGAGGCCCGAGAAAGGTTTTCTATACAAAGGTGTGGGTCTTACACTCTCTCAAGAGGCCCAAAATGATTCAAAGTGAACAAAGATGGGTCTTATAGCTCACGGAGAAGCCCAATGATTAATTTTGAAAAGGGCGACAATCGCGCCGAGGTTTTGAAAAGACCGTGGGTCTTATACATTGACTGAGGCCCAAAAGTTTTTGGTTTCAAAAAGGGATTGGGTCTTACACTCTATTAGAGGCCCAATAATTTATTTTTGTACAAGTGATGGGGCTTACAGCTCAATGAGAGGCCCATATGTTTTCTGTTTTGAAAACGGCGATTGCGCTGGGATTTTTGAAAATACAGTATGACTTATACAATATCTGAGGCCCAAAATAGGTTTGTACTTACAAAGGATTGGATCTTACACTCTATTAGAGGCCCAAAATGTTTTTAAAAGGTTCGATGAGGGTTGAATTAATCAAAACCCTAATTTATTTCCAAAATGTATTTTAATTGAATAAAAAATTCAATTAAAATGATCAAAATTGTTTAACATGTGGAAAACAAATTGTGATCTTGGATTAATGTTTCAAAAATCATGTTTTGACCTACAAAATGATTAGAAATCATTAAAATTTGCAAAATCAAGAAGGAAAAAATATTTTAAATGTCAAAAACAATTAAAATATTAATTCTTGGAAAAAATATCAATTATATGAAATAAATAATATTTTTGGGATTTTTTGGTAAGATAAAATATTTTAACATTTTTTTTGAATTATTAAAAAAAGAATGAACTCAAAATCATTAAAACTCAGAGAGAAACTAATGTTTGAATCAATTAAATAAAATCACAAAATTCAAATATTCAAATATTTGAAAAAGGGCGCCAAGAAAATGGCAAGAACACGCGCCCTTCCTCTGTTTCTGCAGATTTGCGTTTTCTATCCAATCTCACTGAATACTTGATTATATCATGCAATCTACATATCAATCTACTCGTTTTAACCTCACGATCATGTCTATGGTCTTTAATTTCATTTATTTTAAGCATGGAATAAGAAATCAAAGAGAAACCTCAAGAACCCTAAATTATGCATGAAGGTTCAGAAATTCCATACACGATTCATTCAAAGCAATTGATTGAGGGTAAACACTCTATGCATGATTATGAACATATGGCCAAATTATTGTGCTGCAAAAAATGCATGGATCATAGAGTTAGAAGAGCTCATGCTCACCTCTTGAAGCTGGTGATCGTGTTTTGGGTTAGAGGTGATACAGCTAGGTTCCAATGATCTGGATAGCTTCCCTAGGTGCCATGGAGTGTGTATGGATGCTTGGAATGGATTGAAATGATCTGGAACTTCAGATGGTACCCCAACTGCAAATCTATCAAAGGCTTGAGCAATTGGCTAGCGATTTTGTAATTTTGATGTTCCAGACATTATGTGAGTATTTGGATCACTTCTATATGATGTTTATGAGGTGTGTGTGTGGTTGGTTTGGTTGGAATTGCTCTCAAACTCAAAACCCGATAGTGACTTGCTTTGGAAGGCAAATTTGGAAGTGAGAAGGTGATTTTGAGGAAAACATCTATTTGATGGCTTTGGTGTACTCAAACTTAGCACAAATGAGTTCTATTTATAGTAGAGCAAGTTTGTTTTTGGATCAATAGTGAATGGAAACTGCAGTAGAGTTTTGGCCAATGTTGATCAATGGGAATCCAAGTCTCCTCTAGCCATTGACTAGAGGTTAGGGCACATTGTTGTGGTTCCCTAGTTGTTGGATCATTCTTGACTGAATTCAGTTGCAAATGTGTCAGTCTATGCCACCTTGGTGTATCCATTAAATGCTCCAATCCAAAATTGGAGTCTTGCCCCTCTTTTAGGCATTTCTAGGTTTGGCATGCTACTTCTTGTTCCAAAGACTTTGGAGGCTTGGATCAGTGTTTGTTCCCTTTAGTTTTGATCCTCAGATGTGTCCAAAGTGATGACAAGGCTTGGAATTATTTGATTTTGCCAAATCGAGCAAAAGTGAAAAATTCTTCCTAGCCTTGGCAGTTTTCAGCAAGGCATATTGCCATTGTCTTATCTCATGGCTCAAGTGGAATTTGATGGAGTTCTTGGCCATTTTGGAAAGACCTCATATGATACAATAACTGTTTGATCATAATTGGTTTTGATAATTTTTGGATCCAAGTGAAAAATGCCCCTACATTTGGAAAAAAGTGAAGGCAGATTCTGACTTAGTGAAAATTTCACTAAGTGTTGGAAAAAAGTGACATTTTCACTTTTTGTGATTTTGATCATTCCATAATTTAAAACCCATGGGGAATTGGAATGAGTGGTAGTTGAAGCTTTTGTATAGGGTAATGAGAGCTACAAATCCAGCTTTGGATGGGAAAAAATGGCCTTGTGGTTTAGGAGTTATGATCCTCCAAAGTTGGTACCCTAGCCACTTTGTTCCATAACTTAGAAAATTTTCTAAGTTTTTTATGGTTACTCCTTTTACAAGTTATCCCACTTTCCTTGATTTTTCTTGATGAATGATGATTCAAATCATACCTTAACATCATTTTAGGGTTAAAAACCATTTTTGTGAAAAATCTCAAAAAGTCAAAGTTTGACTTTTGTGCACAATTGACTTTTTATCAGATGAATTCCAAACTGTGCAATCCTTTAGGAAATCATGTCCTTGACCTAAATCAAACTTGATGGACATGTTTCATGGGTGTTATAGGGTATATTGATTCATGTCCTAGGGTTTGGGAGCATGTTCTGGTAAAAAGTCAAAGCTACAGTTGACTTTTCTCACGAAACCCTAACTGGGGTTCAGATGAAATTGAAACTTGTTGCTCAAGCTTCTTGGATTAATCCATTGTTGCAATTGGATCAATGTAGTGTGTTAGAGACCCTCAAATCCTCCCTTGAGGTCTTGGCTCATGATTTCTCCCAAAAGTCAACTTAGGGGTGAATTAGGTCAAGAAACCCTAATTCCTGATTTTTTATCTATGCATCCCCTGAGGCTAAATTGACTTGGTGATTGGGTTTATGATGTCCCTTGGAGCATCATAGGTTATGCCTTGAAGCATTGGCTCATGCCCAGAGGAGAATTTCCATCTGGAGGCCCTGGTCGACCAAAACCTTAATTTGGTGACACTGGCGATCTTGGGGCTTGATCAACTTAGAAGGGAGCAGCCTTGTGCTTAATCCTTGAAGTGGGAGTCCTCTTGATCCATTGTAGATGTTGGAGAGGTTTAGACAAGTTGAAGATCATGTCATTCCTTGATTGATCCTTTGTCTAAGAGCTTTGAGAGGGCTTGAGCCCTAATTTTTTATTGTAGTGGATGCTCACCCATCTTTGGGGAGACTAATGGTCCATCCATATTGTGATGATGATTTGCACAATGATGGGAATCTTAGTGGTCAAAATTTGGGGTATGACATTGTGCAGTAAAATTTGAAGAAATCGGTACTATTCGGTAGTACACTATTTAGTACAAAGTGTTGTAAAAAATATAGTGGTTCTATAGCTCTGTAATGTTGTGAAATTTAAACAAACCTTAATTTCATGACAATTGATTGTCATCCCTTGACAATCGATTGTTGTAGGCCAATTTGTGAGAAATTCTATTTTGTTTTTTGTTGCACTATCCGACACTTTTGGTTGTAAGTTTTGTTCTGTAAGTCCAAATAAAAAGACGTTCAAAGTACTGGAAAGATAATGCGAAATACTATCAAATGGTAATGTTTTCAGAGGCTTAATGTGGGGGATGAGATGAATAACTGACGGAAATTACATGTGTAATTACCTGATGATTTACGCCATAACTTTTGATCAATAAGTCCAAATGACGCGCCATTTAAAGCTTTAGAAGGTTAACGCTCAGAGGTGCATCATGGTAGTCATTGGTGAGATAGCTGAGAGGTAGTAATGTTCCTATTGTAGGGACGTTTGTGCTGACTCGTATGATCAGTTAGCAAATCGTTATGAAGTTACATTTATTGAGTTGCTTCTATTTATTATTGTTTATTGATGTCGTAACATTGATTGATTCTTGTGCATGATAAATAATGTGGTACATAAATGGTGAGATGTGTATGATGATCCTTGTTGCGGTGAGAATCGGATATCAAGCTATTATTTAACTTGAATCACACATCTTTGAAATTCACCACCGAGCTTTGATTTATCCAAAGGAAAGGGTAAAGATCGAAGAAAAAACCCTAAGTGCGCTATGTGAAGACACAGCTAAGAGATCTAAGGTTCGGGGGTTGGTTATACCTAGGGAAGGTGTTAACATCCTAGATATCTGTAGTACTCAACAGGAACCTCTTGTTAGTATTTGTGTTATATTATGTTTGCTTGCTAAGAGAAAACTGCTAAGGCAAGAGGTAAGGTAAAGACCTATGGTAATGACCAAGGTGCTAAAGGTAAAGACCTAAGGGGTATATACACTAAGTATGCTCGCCATGACGTCGCATCTCGTGCCTACGTATCCTAATAAGGATGGAATCAGAGCATTCGTAGTTAACCTCAACATGGGTGAGGAAGCATTAACTATGGTCAAAGTTCCAAGGGGAATGAGTATGATACTCATGTAGAGTTAAAGAACTCTCTAAGTCTAAGTTGAAAAAGGGTAAATCTAAGAGATTGACTTTGATCAAAGTCAAAAAGGGAGTGAATATTCATGATGATGAGGATCACACAGAGTTTAAGAACTCTATCCTAACTCTAAGTTAAAGGGGTGAGTGGCTCTAATAAGGCCAAAGGGAAAAGGAACATCATTATGATGATGCTCACATAGAGTTGAAGAACTCTAGGGGGATCCTAAGTTGTAAGGTAAGTGGCTCTAATGAGGCCAAGGGATTGATCCTAATAAGATCAAGGGAAGGGAATGGCTCTAATGAGGCCAAGGGTAGATGATGGCTCTAATGAGGCCAAAAGGAGAGAGGGCTCTAATGAGGCTAAGAGGTAATGAGCTATCTATGACATTAAAGTCAATAGAGAGACTTTCCTTTGGAAGGAGGGGAACAAAGAGGGTTAAGGAGAAGAGCTAACAAGCTAGCCTTCCTTAAGGGAAAACTTAATAAAGTTAAAGATAAAAGATATCAATGATATTCACATTTGAATTAATGATGGTAGTAAACACATGGATATAATACATGGATGATGATGGTGAATGTGATGACATTCAAGGCAAACACTTAAGAAAGTATTTATGTAAGCACACAAAAAATCATTCATTAATAAACAAGGTAAATACCTAAAGGGAACATGATACAAATCTAGACATGTTAGTCAAATAGGTGATGACCTAACATGGGGAATGTCTTTGGCCTAATCTCTATGTAAAGGGAAAGTATCACTTGTGTTATTCTAAAGTCCACTTTTATGAAAGGGAAATCTAAACACATATGTACATGGTACTACCCAAGTTGATGGTTTGTATATACATTGAGGAGGGAGTCCTAATTGAAGGTAAAGACCCATCTAAGACTTCATGGGGGGTGACAAAAGTTCATACATCTTAAAGTAAACATATACACTTACAAGTGTACCTAAAAACAAAATCTACAACTATGTATAAGTCTAAGACAAGGGAAATGATCTTAATATGTTAAGACAAACCTATACAAGTCCTAAAAGGTAAGGGAAATCAAAGGTTATGACCCTAGAACCAAAACTATTCTAAATAACCTTAAAAAACACCTACGTTTCACATATGAATAAAAGTCCTAAAAATGAATATTTTTGGAGATTTTTAAATGTCACAATAAAATAAATAAAAAGATTAAAAGAATACAAAAAAAATGGGTTAAAAAGCATAAAAAAAAAAAGAAGTTATGAATTAATGAAGTTTGTGAAGAGAACAAAAGAAACTAAGTGCTAAAAAATAAGGGAAAGGGCCTTGATGGGGTTTGAACCCACGCCCTTGGTGTTTTGGTTAAAACAAATACCAGTTGCGCTGGTTGTACACCTTGTAAAACATACGCCCTGGCTAAAATATATGTGAAAGCAACATGAATAAGAAAATGAAACAAAAGACTAGGGCGAGGGGGATTTGAACCCCAGTCTTTTCGCTTGCCAATACACACAAACCCTCCTTCTGGACAAGCGGTGCTACGCTCTCATCCAATAATTATACTAACTCCAATAATATATATTTTAAGAACACATGGAAACGGCCACCTCAGGGCCACCTCGCCTCCACCTCACTTCCAACTCAGCTTTTTCTTCTTCCTTTTCTTTTTCTTTCTTTCTCTCTCCCCGTGCCCTAACCAACTCCATGGTCAGAGTTTCAATCATAAATATCTCCCTCATTTCTTCATCATTTTTCATTTTGAAAAAACCAAAATTAAAGTATTTCTTGCAAGGAATCCAGAGGTCACATTGTTTTGCCCTAACACTAAGCATATGCCTCACAAAACTCTTCATAATAGTGCAATATGACAAGGCATAACTTGAACAAAACAACACATATTCAACACAAACAATGCAACCAATGCTTCTAACATATTAAGCACACTGAAGTCTACAAACTTGCTTCAAACATGGAACAAAGACATGCAGGGAAACTAGGTTCAGAGTTACAAAAATGATTACCTCTTGGAGCAGGTCCAAGGCCTCTTCTAATGGTGTTGCAGAGATGAAATGAGCTCTCCTTTTGCCTTGTGAATCCTAGGAGTGATGACTGGAATATTTGAAAAGGTTGGAAACAACTTTAAACTTCAAACCCGTGTCCTCTTGAAAATGGAAATTTGAAAATGGTAGGTGTTGTGTGTAGTGTTACAGAACTTGTTTGAGGTTTTGAACAAGCTCTGTAGGGTTCTTAGGGAAGGATTATGGAGTTTGTTTGTGAGTTGCACGAGTGAAATGAATCTGGGCAGTGGTTTTGCAAGTTTTGAGAGTTCTTGCAAAAGCTATGGGAGAGAGATGTAAGGGTTCTCAGAGGGAGCTCTTGTGTCCTCTGAGGCTTAATGAGGCCCTCTATTTATAGGCAAAGTGTGGAGGTTTGAAACTAACCAGATGGTTAAGTTCTCAACCTTTTGGCTCGGTTGCATTTCAACCTTGTAGTTCCAAGTATTTTGTCATTTCCAAGCCATGTACCATTCTTCTCTAGGGTGGTTGAAAAGGCTCAGAGGCTTTGCTTCTCATTACAAGGCTCAAGGCAAGTTGACTTGGTTAAAGTAGCTTTATGTAAATGGAAATGTAAAATTTGTGCCAAAAATGGCAAGATTCATGAGATAATGCTTAAACCACTTGGGTAATACTTCAAAAGCATGTGTACTTATCTCACAACTCACACATTGGATTGGGGTGTTTTAGTACTTTTGGAAAGCCCCAGGTATGCTCTACAATGTTCATGTTCACTCCAAGTTCTGAATCCCATGGGATCATGATGAAAAATGGGGTTGAAGTTGGCTGCAAACCAGAGCAAAAAAGGGTGAAATTTCGCTAAGTCATAACTTGATTTGAACTTCCAAGCCTCATAACTTAAAAATTAAGCCTCTTTTGGAGAAGCACCCTCTAATACATTTTAAAGTTCATGATGAGAGCTTCAAATTGAGCTTTGGACCACAAAAATGGATGTGTGGTTTGAAAGTTATGACTCTTCAAAGTTCACACAAGGACTAGATTCTTCCACACTTAGAAAAATTCCCAAAACCAAACTTTTCCCTTTTTGTAAGAAACCTCTTAAATATTGATTTCTCATGCTCTTGTTCAAATATCAAACCCAAAACATCAAAAGTAAAAGGTTTGACCTTTCAGACAAAACCCTAATTTCCTCAGGAATTCAACTGTGTGATCCTTTGTGATCTTGCTTTCTCAAACTTCTTAAATACCATTAGATGGTCTCCAAGGATGCATATGAACATATGGAATCATGTCCCAAGACTTGGGATCATGCCTTGACCAAAAGTTAAAGGCATGGTTGACTTTTCCTGATAAAACCCTAATTTGGGGCCAGATGGTCCTGAGGCTCATTGCACTTGTGATGGGAGCCAAACACACTTGATTTCTTAATGAATAAGGTCTCTTGAATATATGTAAGCTTAATTGGTTGATGAACCAATCAAGACATTGACTGATCACACCAAGATCCTTTTGTAATTCCTCAGGCCAAAACCCTAATTTCACAACTCCTAATTTCATGGTTTCTCCTTGATTTCTCTTGATCCAATCACATGGGATCATGGAATATGATTTGGAAACCGCATGATCAACCCTTAAGACCATAGATTGAGATTTTGGTGCCTCGGTTTCCTTTCTTGACTAGAGAACTTCAAACACCTTTCTTAACCACCTAGTGAACACTTGGGATGGATGCATTGAGCCAAAAAGTGTCTCTTAGGAGACTTTGAAATGTATGAGAACTTGGCTTATTGATCTTGCCCTTTTTCTTGTGTAAAACCCTGTCTTTCAAATAGAACAACAAACTAGCAAAAATATGATGGTTAGTTGACAATACATAGATGATTAAACCCTAATGCAAGTGCAAGATGTCATGACATCTAAGGGGTAAAATTTGGGGTATAACAGTTGCCCCTATTTAAATAGCTTCACCGGATGGCGCGAGCGATGATAATCCTCGTGAAATCAAGGTGAAAAGGTATTTAAATATAGCAAATCGAAAATTTTGCCCTTAGATGAAATGCATATGCTAAGGACAGGAAAAAACATGCAAATGCTGACATGCCATGAACTTCTAATATGATGACATGATGGCATGATGGTGCAGGAATGTTGACAAAATAAGACATAAAGGGGGTAAAGGTCCACAACCTAAAGGCAAGACTCACCGGGGATGAAGGTTAACAACCAACAAAAGAGATTCACCGGGGAATGACTAAGAAAACACTGGGGATAAAAAATAAAATGTGGGGAACTCCACAGATCCTCACTGGAGATGGAAATCAGAGAGGTGTTCTCCACTGGGGAAAGATCCTGGGGGATGGACGGCAGGTTCAGATATGACCGAACGACTTCGGGGATAGCAAAAAGATAGGCACACTCTTTACTGTGGATGAAACCAGAAAGAAGACATGATCTCCACCCGGGATCAACTTGAACCAAAAAGATAGACACCCAACAAAAGATTTTATGGGGATTTCTTATACTAAAGAGTTCAAACGGGATCTTCAAGAAAAAACAAGAAAAGACAGAGACAAATACAAAACCCTGTGTGCGCCAAATGATGATAACCACAAGGACTTTCAAAGGATACTGGTAATGACCAACCTTAAGATGCCAATAATGATTGGGCTTAAAAAACATGCCAGTAATCAACTGGACTTGTATACCAATAATGATTGGATGAAAGACATGTCAGCGAACACTGGACTTAACCGATAATGATCAATATTAAAACAATTCCACTAATTACTGGACTTGAGACACCAATAATGATTGGATCTTGAACAAAGAGACATACAGTTAAAACTGACAAATTAAGATTAGGTTTTTTAAACAAAAGGGCATACAGTTATGACTAGATTTTTAAACAACGCTAGTAATCACGGGACTTGAGAAATCAATAATGATTGACTCTGTAAGGTAATGCCAGTGGACATTGGACTTAGAGTACCAAAGAAGCAGGTCTTTAGACGATGCCAGTAAACACTAGACTTCACAATACCAACAATGATTGGATTTTTCAAAATATGCCAGTAAACACTAGACTTCACGATACCGATGATGATCGATATTTGGAATAATGCCAGTAAATGCTGGACTTGGAAAACACCAATAATGATTAGCTTGATGACAGAGTTTGAACAATTAATGGGACATCACCAGGGATGCATAGTGATGACTAAGCTTCCTAGGGAAATAAGGATAATAATCAAATCTGACGCAAATTGGTAGTAACCGGACGCAAGCAGGACACGGATGACGATCCACGAACTAAAAGATACTTAACCTGAGCTGGTTAAGGTGACAGAGGTGAAAACCCGAAAGAAACACACCAAATGCTAAAACGCACATGACATGGTATGATGCGAATGCTAAATGGTATGCAAGAGACGACTCTGACGAGAGGCGAAAGACTGGGAAAAAGGGGAAATGGATAACATATCCACTGCAAAGAGCCACACTGAATCTGAAAAGGATAGCTGATCAGGGGTCTGATAGGAAGTATTCTTCTTTCGCCTGAGGAGGTAATGACTTTTCCACTTCCAACAATCATCTGTGGAAGACTGGGGAGAAGTCTTTTACATCATGGTAATCAGTCATTACTGAAGTGTCCAATACAAGAGGCATCATCAGCTGATCTTGCGTCATTGGGGAATTACATGCCGGATGGTTTAACAGTGCTTTTGTCACAAAAAGACCTACTGTGGGAGCATGTGATTTTGCTAAATCGTCCCAAGAGCCAAAGTGGATTATGTTTCCATTGTGTTTTCTCAAAAGATTTGTTTTTATTTCAAAATTTCCGCTTTTAAAACCATTATTAATGAATAAAGGAAGTTTTGCATAACAAGAAAGGAGTAGAGAAATGATAAATATCAAACAATGAAATGTTCAAAATCTGATTTCATTAGAATGGCAACTCGCAAATGGCGAAGTCCCATGGAACATTTCAATTAGGAGATGGCAATAAGAAAAAAAGGTTACATTGTATTCAATGACAACTACTGTAACACCCCCCAATCTATACCTCCAATTAAATAAAGCAGTAAAAGAAAATTCAAAATTTCATCAAAGTATATTTAAATTATCATGGAATAGATGGGGGAATCACATTATATTGAAACAAATCATACAACACCTGCTCATAAAGTTATGCAACAGTGGGGTAGCAATCAACAGAGGAACTCAGTTCCTTACACCCACATTTCAGATTTTTAGAATAAAAGCGGAAAATCTAAAACTGAATATCATATATATATATATATATATATATATATATCACTTGAAAAGTTGTCATACATCCAGTTATACATGCACAAGCCAAAAGATATATACATAGTACACAATAATCACAAACGGCCTCCCTAACTACCCGGTGTCACATATCAGAGCCGACCGGCAAAAGAATGAAGTCCTAAGCTTCACAAAAAGACCTCCAGCAACTCTAATCTGCAATGCCTCATAGAGCATTATAAAACAGCAGAAGGGTGAGAAAAACAATCATAATATAATTGCATACAATTATATATAACACAAGAATACACATATATACAGTTCTCACCATAACTCACACCGTAATTCAAACACAAGACAACACAATGTATAATTCATATTTCCATCACCAAGGTATACCAACCATGCTCAATACAAGTATCACCAACACATATCCATATATCCATTTATCCACAGTTCCACACGTAAACAGACATTAATGATTTATGCAAATGCAAGAGACCGACACCACGACTCTATGCATATGCACATACGGTACCGACTTCCAATGTTTCTCATCACTAGTTCACTCAGGAACTCTACTGGAATCATCGCTCGTTACATCACTGTAACTCCTCGTCGGGCATACGATGTCCCCCGTCGCTCACACCCCACACGGGCACACGACGTTTATATATGGATTGCTCACACCCCACATGGGCACACGACCCGATCGCTCACACCCCACATGGGCACACGATCGTCTATAACCATCGCTTTCGGCCCTCTTATTTTTAAGGCTATTCATACCTCTTATTTTTAAGGCTCGCGATGTTATAGCAGATTCCCTCTGGAATCCAAACCGTCACTCAGGACGTCACAACAATGCATATCATGATGCTTGGCATACAAGGACTCATGACATTTAATATGCACACATAAATGCATTCTTCTACATCAACAAAATCACACTTTGCACTTATACCCAAAACAATGCATTTAATTACCATACAGCCACAAATCATCACGACACCATTTAAACACATGCATTTACATCATTCAACAGCACCTTGCATAATACCCATCAATTACACACAATTATAACGAAAAAAGTCGACAAACTGACACTATTCCAAATTTCCGACATAACTAAATTGGCTAACAATTTCCAAATCATCATAATAAGAAAGTACATCTCAATAGCTTTCCAACGATACTAAGAATGTAAAAATCGGATAAACGGAACCCAAGTTACGAAAGAAAAACGAAAACGATATTTTGAAAAGTCTCATTTTACCATTCTCATGGCCATACGCGTATTGCCCTGAGCCGTACGCGTATGGGCAGAGACTCATTTTTCCCAAAATTCACGTGTAAAAGTCCATACGCGTAATGCCCAACACCGTACGCGTATGCCCTAAACTGTTACGCTTACCATACACAAATGGGCAGATGGCCGAGAAAATTAAAGATCCATACGCGTATTGGCCCATGCCTCGCCCATGTTACGCGTAATGCCAAGGTCCATACGCGTATGAACATGCCCCACACGCGTATGACCTGGAAAAACCAGAAAAATTTCTGTAGAACAAGTTCTGCGTTTTCTCAACCAAAAATCCTCCAATTTCTCACCTACACCCAGAAAATTACCAATACAATGCATAACAACATGTATCTATCATGTAACAACAATAATGAACACTAAAAACATGATTTCCAACACATTAAATCGATTTCTAATCAATTTATCATAATATGGGTTTTTACTAAATTTGTCCATTTCAATCCAATAACAACCACAAACATACATACATAATCATACACAAGTATACAATAACTGAGTTTCGCACCCTTACCCGATTAAATCGATTCTAGAAGTTGATTTCTTGAATTTCCAAGTTTTTCTTACTATTTTCTTCTCTTCTTCTCTTTTCTCCCCTTTTTCCTTCTTCTCTTTTTCTTTCTCTCTATTTTTCTCTCTTTCTACTTTCTATTCTTTCTACTTAATGAAAATATTATGAAATGACCAAAATACCCCCACACTCAAATATCTCGCAAACGTTCCCAAAACCCGATAAAATATCACAACATTGAAAAATAACATATTTTCAAATAAAAGTCGAAAATAAAATAAAATAATAATAAAATAATCAAACGACTCGATTAAATAAAAACTGACAAAACTGGGGCGTTACAACTACTATCCCTAATGACTAAGAAACCTCTAAAGCCTCGCTGCTGATGAGAGCAAATGAGCTTGAACTTCTACTTTGAATTCCTTGGTATTCCCTAACTTTTGCCTGGATCGCCCTTTCGGGTTTTCAATCCACCGGAACGCTCATTTTTGCCTAGGCCGCCCTTTCGGGTTTTCAGCCTAACGAGCTCTTTCCTTTTTTTTTTAATTTAATCCCTAACTTTTGCCTAAGTCTCCTTCATAGGTTATGACCCACCGGGATACCCTTTTCTTGCCTAAGTCGCCATTTCTGGTTTTCGACTTAGCGGGCTTTTTAGGGGTAATATTTTCTTACTGCGTCAACATTTACAGGGTGTGAGAGTTGTTCACCATCCATCATTGTAAGAATTAGGGAACCTCCTGAGAATATTGTCTTCACCACAAATGGGCCTTCATAATTAGGCGCCCATTTCCCACGTACATCCCTTTGAGATGGCAAGATTTTTTTGAGTACGAGTTCTCCTTCTTGGAATTCACGAACACGGACCTTCTTATCAACTGCCCTTTTCATCCTCTTCTGATACAGATGGCCATGACACATCGCATTCAGACATTTCTCATTGATGAGGTTCAGCTGATCATATCTTTCTTGGACCCATTCTGCTTCATCAAGCTTGGTTTCCATCAGAATTCTCAAAGATGATATCTCTACTTCAATGGGAAGAACGACATCCATCCCATACACCAAAGAAAAGGGAGTTACCCCTGTCGAATTCCGAACTGAAGTTTTATACCCATGCAAGGCGAACGGTAACATCTCATGCCAATCCTTATAAGTCTTGACCATTTTCTGCAGGATCTTTTTGATGTTCTTATTAGCAGCTTCGACAGCTACATTCATCTTGGGACGGTAAGGTGAGGAATTATGATGTTCAATCTTGAAGCCATCACACAACTCCTTCATTGTCTTGTTATTCAAATTTGTCCCATTGTCTGTCATGATCCTGTTTGGAATTCCATAACGACAGATAATCTGATTCTTGATAAAACGGGCAACCACTTGCTTGGTCACGTTGGCGTAGGAGGCAACCTCAACCCACTTTGTGAAGTAGTCAATAGCCACTAAGATGAACCGATGACCATTAGAAGCTTTTGGCTCAATCGCCCCAATCATGTCAATGCCCCACATAGAGAAAGGCCAGGGTGACGACAATACATTCAACAATGTTGGAGGTACTTGCACCTTATCAGCATAAATTTGGCATTTGTGACATTTTCTGGCATATTGTATGCAGTCGGTCTCCATAGTTAACCAATAATACCCAGCTCTCAAAATCTTTTTAACCATGGCGTGCCCATTGGCGTGAGTGCCAAATGCTCCTTCGTGAATGTCTTGAATTAACAGGTCGGCTTCTTGTTTGTTAACTTATCTTAGCAAAACCATGTCATGATTCCTTTTGTATAGAACATCATTACTGAGGAAAAACTTGGACGACAACCTTCTCAACGTTTTCTTGTCAATAGTTGAAGCATTAGCAGGGTATTCTTGATTCTTTAGGTAATTTCTGATGTCATGAAACCATGGTTTCCCATCCACCTCTTCTTCAATCACTGGCAGTAGGCTGGTTCAGTCTTGCACTTAATTCTGATCAATGGAGCCTCATTAACAAAACTGACCTTCCACATTGAAGCTAACATGGCTAAAGCGTCAGCTATGTGGTTTTCTGATTGCGGAACATGACGGAAAGTGATCTCATCAAAGTATTGGATCATCTCCACAATGTAAGCACGGTACGGGACTAACTTCTCTTCTCTAGTCTCTCATTCACCTTTGACTTGATAAATAACCAGAGCAGAATCTCCACTGACTTTCAAAATCTTAATTCGTAGGTCAATAGCTGCTTCCAACCCTAGAATGCATGCTTCATATTCAACAATGGTGTTTGTACATTCAAAGCAGATTCTTGCTGTAAATGGGTTATAACCACCATCAGGGTTCATCAACACATCACCTATACCATGTCCACTGTAATTAGAAGATCCATCAAACATAATCTTCCATCAAGAACCAGGTTCAGGACCTTCATCAGGGCCTGGCTCTTCACAGTCTCTCTTTATTAGCATAATGTCTTCATCGGGGAATTCAAACTTGAGAGGCTCATAGTCTTCAACAGGCTGATCTGCAAGGTAATCTGATAAGACACTTCCCTTGATAGACTTCTGAGTGACGTACTGAATATCATACTCTAACAAGAGCATGTGCCAACGGGCAAGTCTTCCAGTTTGAGCGGGCTTTTCAAAGATATACTTTATTGGGTCCATTTTTGAGATCAATAAAGTAGTGTGACATATCAGGTATTGCCTCAAACGCCTGGCGGCCCATGCTAAAGCACAACAAGTCTTTTCTAAAAGTGAATAATGACTTTCGCAGTCAGTGAACTTCTTGCTCAAGTAGTAGATGGAATGCTTTTGCGCCCAGATTCATCGTGTTGGCCTAAAACACAGCCCATTGATCCTTCCAACACAGTCATATACATGAAGAGGGGTCTCTTTGGAACAGGCGGGACCAAGATCGGTGGTTCTTGCAAACAAATCTTGATTTTTTCAAAGGCCTGTCGGCAGTCAGAATTCCACTCTACAGTTTGGTCTTTGCGAAGTATCTTGAATATTGGCTCACAAGTGGGAGTCATATTGGATATAAACCTGGAGATGTAATTCAAACGACCAAGAAAACCTCTTACTTGAGACTCGATTTGTGGAGCTGGCATTTCTTGAATTGCTCGCACTTTGTCAGGGTCTACCTCAATTCCTCGTAGACTAACGATAAAACCGAGCAACTTCTCTGATCTAACACCGAAGGTACATTTAGCAGGGTTCAACCTCAATTGATATTTCCAGAGTCTTTTGAACAACTTCAGAAGGTGATCCAAATGGTCCTCCTCACTACGGGATTTAGCAATCATATCGTCAACATACACCTCAATCTCTTTATGTATCATGTCATGGAAAAGAGTCACCATAGCGCTCTGATATGTTGCCCCTGCGTTTTTCAAACCAAAGGGCATGACCTTGTAGCAATAAGTTCCCCAAGGAGTGATGAACGTAGTTTTGTCCATGTCGGCGGGATCCATTCTAATCTGGTTGTAACTGGAGAAACCATCCATAAAGGAGAAAACTGCAAAATGGACCGTATTATCCACGAGAGTGTCAATATGCGGCAGAGGGAAGTCGTCCTTTGGACTTTCTTTGTTAAGATCCCTATAATCCACACACATTCACACTTTGCCATTTTTCTTCATCACAGGCACAATATTGGCCACCCATTCGAGGTATTTTGAGACTGCCAGAAATCCTGCATCAAGTTGTCGCTTGACCTCATCCCTGATCTTGAGAGCCATATCGGGTCTACTTCTTCGAAGTTTCTATTTTACTGGCAGGCACTCAAGCTTGAGTGGCCGTTTATGAACTACTATGTCTGTATCCAAACCAGGCATGTCCTGATAAGACCATGCAAACACATCCACATACTCTTCAAGAAGTTTTATCAATCGTCATCTGATCTCTTCCCATAGCGTTACCCCGATCTTGACTTCCTTCTTGTCCTCATCCGTACCAAGATTGATGGTGTCAACTTGTTCCTCGTGTGGCTGAAGAGCCATGTACTCGTACTCACACATTTTTGCCAACTCATCTGGGACTTCATAATCTTCTTCTCCCTCATCCTCAGCTTGGTAGATGGGTGAGTCAAAGTCAATGGTGAAAGTAGGGTCATCGAATACAACAGGTTTGTGGATTTTTCTGCATGGTGGAGGGATTTATTTTATTAAAATGCATAAAATTAAATGCAAGAAGAATATTTTTGGTATTTTTGAAAAAATTGCCATTTTCCCTTAAAAGCAAAACGGTAAATGAAAACAAAAGAGATTTAACAAAACGTCTTCATTAATTAATAAAAGTTGAAAGTGGTGGCCTATACAAAATAGCCCAATAGCCTTGGGCACGATTATGGAATTGAAAACAAACAACAAAAATAAACATATTACTCTGGCACAGGGAACAACACAGGGATCTAAATAGCTTCCCAATTATCTAGTGCGACGTCACACTGAAATACCAAATGGTTAATATCCTCGTCTCCTTCGTCTTCTATCACGGCATTGACTTGATATCCTTTGCTGACGAACACTTCCTGGATTGTCTTTGGTCGCATTATTGTAGAAGCAGTTGTTTTATCACGAGTTGGTTTGTAACCCAACCCTTGATACTTCTTCCTTTCTTGAACTTCAATAACCTTGCGCCAGTTTACGGGAACACCTCCTTTCAGGGAAGACTGCATACTCTTGAAGGAAACAAAAGATGGATTACTCGGGACCATCGACTCTTCAATGTCCAACATGACAGCATTGACAATTTCTAGAGCTTGGAAAGAAGTTTCCAAAGCATCCTCATCAGCCTCTATGTAGCGGAAGGAAGACAAATTACTGACCATCAAGTCCTCTTCACCATGTATGATAACCAACTTTTCATCAATTACAAACTTCATCTTTTGGTACAACATTGAAGTTACAGCACCAGCTCTATGGGTCCATGACCTTCCAAGTAGGCAGCTGTAGGCAGGATTAATGTCTAACACTTGGAATGTGATGTTGAAAACATGCGGGCCAATTAAAATTGGTAGCTCGACTTCACCCATTACAAATCTTCGTGAGCCATCAAAAGCTTTGACAATCAGGGAGGTAGGTTTTTATTTCATCCCCTTTGTAAGCCAACTTTTCAAGTGTCCTCTTAGGCAAAACAATTATAGAGGATCCAGTGTCCACGAGGACTCTAGCCAAAGTATCTTCTTGGCATTTCACGGATAAATGTAGAGCAAGATTGTGATTTTGACCCTCTCTAGGTAACTATTCTTTGCTAAAGCTAAGGGTATTGCAAGTAGTGATATTTGCAATTACACTGTCAAACTGGCCGACAATACTATCTCGAGCAACATGGGCTTGGGCCAATCTTTTGCAAGGCAGCTCGATGAGTAGGTGAATTTAACAATAGAGGCAAAATTGAGATTTTAGAGGGAGTCTGGTGAAACTGATCCACCACTTTGTAGTCACTTCTTTTGATGATCCTCAGAAACTCAGCATCTTCATCACTTGTAACCACTTCTTTTTCCTTGTCCTTGGCAGGCACAGGAGCAACAATTTCTTTGGGCACATTCCCTTTGAAGAGGGGAGTGTAAATTCGACCACTTCGTGTCATTTTTCCAGCCCCAGCTATATTAATTACTTCCTCACTAGTAGTTCCCACCTCTTTCCTTGGAACCACACTTCCAAATCCTTTGCTAATCATAGTATTTTCATATTTCCATGGCATAACTTTAGAACTTCTGAAACAAAAAGGAACAGGTTCTCTGATGATTTTTGCCCTTGGTTGATTGCTAGCAGAGGCAACAACAGATTCTGAAGTGTTGAATATTGGCTTTGGATTATTGAAAACAGGGACCACAGAACCAGGCTTTGGTACATTAAAAATGGGCACCTTCTCGTTTGATTCTGGTAAATTGAAAATGGGCTCAATCACCGCAACTTCCTCTTTCTTCACCTTACTGATTACTTGCAGAAAACCCTTGTCAATCAACTGTTGAATGTCATCTTGAACCAATTTGCATCCGTTGACACTGGCATCACAATCTTCACAGTCACTGTGGCAAACCTTTACTAAACCAACTTCAAACAACTTTGCATGAAAAACCTTGACAGGAGTCTTAATATTTGATGCATCCAAAATCAACTCCTCATCACTCTCATCTTCGATAGCATTTACAGTTCCATGTGTAGGATACGAGTTACTCTTCACATTTGGCTGATTATCCTAAAAGGACAGAATCTTCTTCTCCATCAAACCCTTCACAATATACTTCAGTGCAAGGCATTCTTCTAGGTCATGACCAGTAGCACCTTGGTGAAATGCACAGTGGGCATTAGGGTTATAAAACTGCATGGACTTCTCTGTAGGTGGGCCCAAGGGTCTAGTAGTGATCAAACCTTGTTGGACCAAAGAAGGGTAGAGCTCTGTGTAAGTCATTAGAATAGGAGGAAATGAAGGCTTTGCCATTTGTCTTTGATAGGGAGGGTTTGATTGAGGAGCATGTGGATTCTGTAGTTGTTGGTAAGCTAGAGCACTGGGTGCTTGTTTATAGTTGGGCTATTATTGATAAACGGGCGCCTGCTGCACGGGCTGATGATTGAAAGTTGGGGTCACAGCTGCCACATAAGGTTGTGGGGAAAACTGCACAGGGTAGATTAATTGTTGAACAAAACTTGGGTTAGATTGCTGTTGATAAATTGACTGTTTCAAAACTTGGTTCTTCTTCCTGCCTGTCATGACTGCATTTGTCTCCCCTTCCCTCTTTTATGGAAATTACTAGGAGGTTTCTTGTTGTTGCTACTGCTTGAATGGTTTGAAGAACTAATCACCTTGCCACTCTTCAAACCTGCTTCTACTTTCACACCCACGCCACAATCTCAACAAAGTTGGCGCTAACGCTACTAATCATCCTTTCGTAAAACTCAGGCTTCACAGTGTCCACGAACCAATCAGCTAGTTCTTTCTCAAACAATGGAGGTTCTACTTTGGAAGCGGTCTCCCTCCGGCGTTGAGCATATTCTTTAAAGGACTCTGAATTGTTCTGAGACATACTCAAAAGTTGCCTACAATCAGGGGCTAAATCCATATTATACTTGTAATGTTTCACAAAAGCATCCAACAGATCTTGAAAACTGTGAATTCTGGATTGGTCCAAACCCATGTACCATTTAGCAGAGGCTCATTTCAAACTATCCTGGAAATAGTGGATCATTAGTTTGTCATTATCCATATATGCTGCCATTCTTCTGTAATACATAATCAAGTGCGACTTTGGGCATGTCGCGCCTGAGTACTGGTCGAAGCTTGGAGTCTTGAACTTTGGTGGAATCACTAAACCAAAAACCAAACACATATCTCTCGCATCAGTACTAAAGATATTACTGCCTTCCATTGCTCTCATCTTTCTTTGGATAGTTTCCACACTTTCTTTCAGCCTCTCGTGACGCTCGTCCCCTTCTTCAGACACTTCGGGGAAATCATAAACCGGCTGTGGATTATGGAAAATGGGGTGCACTTGGGTTTGTACAGCAAGTGGAGCAACGGTTGGGATAGCTTGGGGATTATCATTTCCCACAGGAACAGCCTGTTGAGTAGTGGTAGAAATTGGCGGAGGTACAAAACTATAAGGCATACCCAATGGGGCACAAAATCAGTGTTGACATTTGTAGACGGTTCCACGGTTGGAGTGACAATCTCGGAGACCACGGTGGTCTGAGTATCCATCTTTTCCTTGATGACTTGCAGAGCTTCCATGATCTGCCCCATGCTTCCTCGTAAATCATCCAACTCATTGTTGACCCTATCCAATTCAAAGTTATGCTCATACATCCTTTGGCAAGCTTGGGCTCTAGTGTTGTATCTGCGTTGAAGATTCAGTGTGACGATTTATGAAGATAAGACGACGGGATGAGACACGACAAGAAAGAGTGCACATGTTATGACATGAAAGGATGCAAATACAAATGCAAGCAAAACCATCAAGGAACTAAAAAATTTGCAAACATTGTAGATATTGAGGATACATCTTAAAACAACTCATTCATTAGCAAATTTGCAAGTTTTACAAAATAGGCGATACACCTTCAAAGTCCATTACATAAGCAAATAAAAATACAACGTAAAAGGAACTAAGAATCTAATCCACTTGATGACGGTCCTTCCCCTCCATGGAGCTCCTTCATGAGTTTGTCAATTTGTTCTTGCATTCTCTCTTTGTCGAGGGTCAACCCTTCCAGCGCTTTCTTCATCTTCAACTCTTCACTCGTAGGGGCTACAGACGGCTTATGATGCAGATAGGGCATTCTTATCACAAGAGCTCTTTCACGGGCCCATTCCAAGTAAGCTTCTCTGACAATGCAATTAGGATTTCCCAATGCAGTCCCTCTTTGTCTGTTTATGCAATGCCAAGCACGTGCAATCTTGACTCTAAACTCAGGATTTTCCCCTTCTTCAAGAAAAAGTCTCCTCAGATTGCTAGGATCAGGTTCTTCCTCCATTGGGTGACCAAGTTGTCGGCGAACGAGAACGGGGTTATAACGGATGCATCCCTTTCTGCCAACAAGAGGTACATTGGGGAAATCCCCACAGATGTGAATCATAAGGATCCCCCCATAAATTGGGTCGTACCACTCGATGTCTGAATGGGTAAGCTCCATGAGTCTCTTGGACCAGATTGTACTGTCTTTCACATCCCAAAACGTTGCGGTCCTTGGTAGGTGCGAAATAAACCACCTATAAAGGAGAACAACACAACAAACGATATGTCCTTCTTCTTGCAGATTCTTTGAGTGGATGGCGTGATAAGTATTAGCTAGCAGAGTGGGAACTGGATTCTTGAGCATTAAAATCTGAATAGCATTGACATCGACAAAGTCTTCAATGTTGGGAAATAGGAACAGTCCATAAGCCAACAAAGCGAAAGTGGACTCAAAGAGCGCAGTGTTCCTCCTATTAGCAAAATACCGAGCCTTCTCGAACAAGAACTAAGCGGGCAATCTAGAAAGTCCCCCCTTTATAGTCATGTGGGCTCGAATATCAGACAACCTCAGTCTCGTTCCTCTTGCAATGTCCTTCTCACTGAGCTCATCTTCTAATCCAGAAAATGGAGGGAAATCATTGACAGTGAGACCCATCAAAGCAGATTATTCTTCCAAGGTTGGCATCAACTGGTAATCAGGAAACACAAAGCAATGATAAAGGGGGTGGTAGAGTTGAACCAAAGTTTCTAGCAATCCTTCAGCCCTTCGAAGCTTCAACAACGGGAGAATCCTTCCATATCTTTCTGATAAATCCAATGGGTCTTCAATCAATTCTCCTAGTTCCTTTAGTTGCTCAACATTGGGAACCATGAAGGTGTACGGCCAAGTTCCTCTCTTTCCAAAATTCATCTTACAATGTCTGCAAAATAAATTTGCAGTTCCTTGATAGGGTTAGCAAAAATGTAAAATGCAATGCAAATGCAGTTGGTTTTAAGGAACACATCAGAGACATTTTCAAAATAAGCTTCCATTCATTAATATTGTGAAAAGTTACAACTTTCAAAGTATATTTCAAGAAGCTCAAAATACAAAGAGAGAAAACAACTAGGCCTAAAAAGTCCCAAGCAGTCCTATCTAGAAAGGCTCCACTCCACGTATCCTCTTCTGTCTCTTCAGCTTGTCATTTTCCATAATCAGTTTGTCAACAATTCCTTTCCAAGCACCAGATGTCGGAGGAACACTTGAATACTCGTGAGTACTGGAGGTTGGTTGTACGCTAGAGAAAAATAAATTCTCTTGCGCCACGTGTCTCTCTACTACACGTCTCTCAAGCAACTCAATCAAATCATCCTTCTCTTTCATCTGTTTCTTCCTCTCCATCTGTTCACCATAGATGGTATGGTACTTCCCCTCCCAAGTGTCTCGTTCAAGTTTCATCCTTGCCAGAGTTTCCTGATATTCTTCCATGCGCTCAATAGGAATGACAGAGGGTGATGCAACAATAGGCTGCGGAGGTCTCTCGGGGAGGTATGGCGAACCCACTAAAGGAATGGTTCCAAGTCCACACAGTTTCTCTTTCCCAAGTCATTCTTAGTTCTCTTATGGAGCGTTCCCCAAGCATGCAAAACTCTATCCTTAGTTTCTGCACTGGCTTCCTCGTTAAGATAGAAAAAACTAGACAAAAGGATGTTCTTAGGCTTTTCTTCCATAGGGTACCCAAACTGCCGTCTAGCAAGAATAGGGTTGTAACTAATCCCGCCTCTGATGCCAAGGAGTGGCACATTGGGGAATGAGACACAACTATCAATGATGACCCCTTTGTCATAAGCTGAGTCGTACCAAAACACATCAGTGTGAGTGAGGGATATGATTCTCTGAGACCAACTGAGCTTGTCAGGATTATCTTTAAAGCTGATGTCCGAGGTAAATGTGTAACAAACCACTTGTAGAGCAAAGGTGCGCAACACAGGATGGTACCATTTCCCTTGAGGGTTCTGTGATGGATAGAGTGATAAGTATCACCAAGCAAGGTGGGTACATGATTTCCACTTAGGAATATTTGGATGGCGTTGATATCAACAAACTCCTCAATATTAGTAAACAAAACCAAACCATAGACAAGTAAAGCGAAGATTGCTTCGAAGGCATCCATGTTGTTCATCTTAGCTAGGTAGAAAGCCTTATCCATTAAGAACTTAGAGGGTAGGCCCTTGATTCCATTCTTGGTGGTGAGGTTAGCCTTGACTTCAGACATCTCCAAGTGAATAGCATCAGCAATATCCTTTGGTGAAGGAGTCTTCTTTAAACCACTGAAAGGCTCTTGCTCCAATACAGGTAGACCGAACCAATAGGAATACTCCTCCATGTGGGAACGAGTTTGTAGTTGGGGGAAGGTGAAGCAAAGGTAAAGAGGGTCATAAAACTGCACCAACGTGTCAAGAACTCCATCCTCCATCTTAGTCCTAAGGATACCAATCAACCTTCCATAGCGCTTTCTAAAGTCTTCAGGGCAAGACACCAAAGCTGCCAGCTTTTTCAACTCTACTAAATTGGGCTTCTTGAAATTGTACTTCTTAGAGTTCCTTTTCTCAAGATCCACAATACCTATGATTTGAAAAGGAAAAGACGACTGAGTTCCTTAAAACCAATAATGGATGTAATGATGGATGTATGCAATGCATACAAACACACAAACACACATATATACATAAAACAAAACACACGGAGCCTAGGTTTAGGGGTTACATGTGTGGATCCATGGTCTACCCATCCAAAGAGGCGTGCACTATGGGTTTATCGACTGTAGAACAGGGTTTTAAAAAGTTCGCAGAGTCATCGATAAATCTTTCAGATATTATCGGCCTACACGACTACTCGTGCGGGTTAATAATATTCTCAAGATAAACTCGTCTGAGTGTAGTATCACATGACAACCATCACAGGTCTACACCTGGATAAACATTGCACTACGTCTTAAAAAGGCCAAGTGGGGTAAAGGGTAACTAAATGTCCTCAGTATCACGGACTCCCAGGTCGGAAAGAGTGACATCAATCCCACTACTTGCATTAGACATCAATAATCCCAAAGGGGCCACCACTGAGCGTGGTTATCATATGCCAAACATGTTAGGACTACCCCCAACAGCCGACTATTGATTACACCACAATCCTATCGTATGTGTATGCTCAAGTCCGGGTTAGGACTTATCTCACCACTCAAAAGTAGCAACCATGCCAAACAGACAAACCCAAACAGATATACAGATATACAGATATGTACATATATACAAGCAAGCAAAACATATAAATAACACGAATACAAAACAAGGTGGGCTTAACCCTCTCCTTATTTCCCTAGTGAAGTCGCCATTTCTGTTGCGGTGAGAATCGGATATCAAGCTATTTATTAACTTGAATCGCACATCTTTGAAATTCACCACCGAGCTTTGATTTATCTAAAGGAAAGGGTAAAGATCGAAGAAAAAACCCTAAGTGCGCTATGTGAAGACACAGCTAAGAGATCTAAGGTTCGGGGGTTGGTTATACCTAGGGAAGGTGTTAGCATCCTAAATATTTATAGTACTCTACAGGAACCTCTTGTTAGTATTTGTGTTATATTATGTTTGCTTGCTAAGAGAAAACTGCTAAGGCAATAGGTAAGGTAAAGACCTATGGTAATGACCAAGGTGCTAAAGGTAAAGACCTAAGGGGTATATACACTAAGTATGCTCGCCAAGACGTCGCATCTCGTGCCTACGTATCCTAATAAGGATGGAATCAGAGCATTCGTAGTTCACCTCAACAAAGGTGAGGAACCATTGACTATGGTCAAAGTTCCAAGGGGAATCAGTATGATACTCATGTAGAGTTAAAGAACTCTCTAAGTCTAAGTTGAAAAAGGGTAAATCTAAGAGATTGACTTTGAACAAAGTCAAAAGGGGAGTGAATATTCATGATGATGAGGATCACACAAAGTTTAAGAACTCTATCCTAACTCTAAGTTAAAGGGGTGAATGACTCTAATAAGGCCAAAGGGAAAAGGAACATCATTATGATGATGCTCACATAGAGTTGAAGAACTCTAGGGGGATCCTAAGTTGTAAGGTAAGTGGCTCTAATGAGGCCAAGGGATTGATCCTAATAAGGTCAAGGGAAGGGAATGGCTCTAATGAGGCCAAGGGTAGATGATGGCTCTAATGAGGCTGAAATTCTGGTATAACAGATCCCAGATGTCCTACATGATGTCGAGACATCTGGCCTGACATAAACAGCAAGGCAATTATAGGCATTTAAAGAAGTTGCTGAAAAGTAAAGTGCACACAGAATTTGTTCACCCAGTTCAGTCTAACAACCTACATCTGGGGGCATACCAAGCCAGGAAGGAAGTCCACTATTAGCAGTATTAAATTACAGACTCAACAAACCAGTTGACAATCCACTAACTTAATCACTACCTGTCGCTCCCGAGATTTTCATCCTGGTACAAACGCGAAAGTGGCACCGAAACAGAGTCGCCAGCAATGTGTATTTATCCCAAGAGAGGGAAAGGAAACACCGCATAAACCAGAGCGAAGGGAAAGAGCATGGTCTTGCGACCAAGAGAACTGGATTCGGGAGTCGGTTACGCGAGAGGAAGGTATTAGCACCCCCTCGCGTCCATCGTACCCGATGGGATCCACGCTTGCTTGTCTCGATCAAAGGGTGTAAGAAAAGGATACTGGAAAAAGGAACTGCTAGCTGGAGAACTGGAAAAGGAAAGGAGAGAGAAAGAGAAACAAATGTAGGGAAAATAAAAGGAGTGCTCGCATGGGCCCTACCCCACTGCCTACGTATCTCATCGGGAGCATGAGAATCAGAGCGACGTAGTTCCCCTCACCTAGGGAAAATTGCTTGTGCTTTTTAATGGAACGGCTAACGTTCTAGCTCAGGTGTTGTAGCTCGCTGTATGGAGACTTAGGTGTTACCGTCTTGCAAGAGAACGACGAGAAGCATGTTCGTACGTCGAGAGTGAGTGAGATGAGGAGAGAAATCCTGGAGGAAAGATGTTATTGTTTGTTTGAAGTCTTTTAAGAAGAAGTATTTTGATTATTTTGTTTTTATAACGCATATTGCATTCAAGTCTATCGTATAAGATCGAATGCATCGTATGGTCGTCCTAATAGGCCGTATGCTAAACACTCTAGGAAGGTGGAGAGAAACCCTCCTCCCTTCATTTCCCATACTTTAGGTTTACATGCAATATGCATTAATCCGTTATTAAATATTTTTTTGCTTTTGTTTTGAGATGAGAAACCGAGACTCAAAGCGGGAAATAAAGGTAGAATCTAACGAGGGAGACTAAGACTCAAACCCTAACGTTATCATAAATGGATTGCTATCCTAATGTCTCTCCTACCTCCGACTTAATAAAAAATTAAGTGGAGCGAGGAATCCTACGGGATCATGTCATCAGACAAGTAAACATAGGATGAATCAATCACAAAATGAAATAAAAGCAACTAAGGAGTAAACAGTGTCAGTTAACACTATATCACACAATCACAATAAGAAAGAGGGAGCTTTAGCCAAGGGGTCATATCAACCGAGGCAAACAAGCTATCTGTGGGAAATAATGGTAATCACCCAATGGTATCGAGAACCATGGAGAGAAGAATAAGAAAGGAGGAGATGTGAATCAGATCACATAAACATCAGCATTGGTCAATGCGAGCTAAAGACAAAGTGTGGGGGTTGGTTACGAACCCTATCTTCCATTTGACCAACTCGATAACAGGAGCATGTGATGTTCAAAGCTTCAATCATGTAATGAGAGCTAAGAACGACTCAACTAGAATAACGGGGGTCGATTGCGAACCCTACCTTCCGTCGATTGCCTCCTTTGAGGTCTTACAAGGGATATGAGGAACGGGATGCCTCTTTAGAGGTCTTCAGCACAATATCAAACAAGCACAATCATGGCCTCACTTGAGGGCTTTCCATACAATCCTACTTATCATGGCATCGTCTATTCCTACTTCTCATGGCATTCGAAAGCATTAAAGAGAAGTGAAGAGATAAGAGGTCCTACCAAACGGATATGAATCCGTAGCAAAGCAACGAAAGCGCAACGAAAGAAAGTCACGAAAGCACCTATAAACAAATAGCAAACCAAGTTAGAAACAAGCTTTTATTTACAAAATGAAATGGTGAAACCACCTTTGGAATGTCTCCTTTATGTACCTTGCACATGTGAACCAAAGACATTAGTAATAACAAGAGAGTGTATGTACAACATGAAACCTAAGTCTAATGACTATGTACATTTGAGTCACACTAGTCAAAGTGAAAGACCTAAAAAGATTATGAAGTTACAAGTCAAGTTACAACTATGCTACAAGACTAATCTACTTTCATGTTAAAGGAAAACCAACAAAAGAAAGTCATTACAAGTTAGATGAATTGAATTAAAACATGAAGATGGACCAAGGTCAGAAGTGAAACAACTTATACGCATGCTTAAAACCAATCTCAAAGTGTCACAAAGGTTTGCATTAAACTCTCTCTCCAACGTCAATTCATTCCATGAACAAAAACACATTCCAATTTCTCACACAAGTATGTAAAATTGTCACTCAAGTAAGGCAAATTAAATGACATGGTAAGGCAATGTTAAAGCTCACACACCAGAGGAAAATGACCTATAAAATGTCCTAATTGAATCCCAAAAACAATCATGAACGTGGCATACAAGTGGCATGAAAAGAAGTGGCCAACGTGAAACACAAATTCAAGTTCACATACACACAAAGTAGGCATCATTTAAGGCATGTAAAATGATCAAAGGCAGTACTCAAGCATGTCTCAATTGTGCATCAAAATACACTTAATAATGTGCTAAAAATCATATTCAAAGTTGGCCCAAAGTGCCCTCATACAATTCCTAAACATGACCTCTTTCTAAGCATGTATCAACATGTTCGGTTCGCATTGGAAAATGAGTGAAAAATAGAAAAATGCTCTTGAAAATTATAAGTAATCAACCAAGTCATTCCAAGTCCAGTAGGTAATCACATGCAAAAGATAGGGTTCATACCATGCACCAAACATATTCAATCAATTGCAAACACAGATCAATTTATCAATGATGCTCTAACAAGATAAGGCACAAAGATGATGCTCAAAATCAATTTAATAATCATGGACATGGAACCAATCAAACATCATTAGGTCACATAATCAGAGGACTAAATGTGCACCAAAAATTAGCTCCAAATTGTCAAGGGAATATCACATTCTAGAACTCGCATCATAAGATACACCATTAAGAACACGTCCCTTTCCAAAATTCCAGAAAAATACCAAACAGCCCCCAAAATGGAATTAAAAATATCCAAAACTTAATTAACACTATCAAGAACTCTCATGAAATTTCTCATAATTTTATGACCGCTTCTACTATTTATAATAATTGGAACGAAACGAGCAAAACTTGCAATTAAGGGAAAATGCTAGGAAGACAAACTTATCACGCATAACCTAAGCTTCGAATCGTCACATATCGTCATACATCAAGATAGAACTAGTGCTTCAGGTGGGAGGGCTCAATATGCAACCTACACTATATGATCCAAAACCACATACAAGCTAGAATGATGCATTAAAGTCAAGATTTCTTACTTGGTCGAAGTAGCGATTCTTCACATAATAAGAAACCCGAAAACTTCGTGCAAGTCTTGTAATCAACCTTGGAGGAAAAATAAATGCCTAATCTCCCAAAATTATTCCATGAAGAAATATCCAAAAGGTCGATCATCATCGATCCAAAATCCATGAGCCTTTAATCGAAATTGGTCAACGTCTTAAATCGAAATTAATTAACACCTTTACAAAAATTATCAACAAAAATCCCATTAGAATTGTCGAGAAACTAATCAAGGTATTAATCAACCGAAATGAAATCTCAATCGTCACCAAGAAAAAAAACCATCAATTAATCACAAATTAAATTAAAAAGAATAGAGAAACTCAGGGGGTGCAGAGAGTGAATACAGTGGTGCGGATAGTGAATCCATGGAGGAGATGGGCATGTTTTTGATCCGTTGCGGTTCACAGCATTGAGAATGAATTGGTTTTTGCTTTTTTAAACCCTAGAACACTAACAGCAAAGACAAGTCTTCCCCCTTTCCTTCTATGCGCCATTTCATCTTCACCAACTCTCTTTGTCTTAATTCCTCAAGCCCTCAATCTCACCTTCATAATCGTCGGCGAAACGACCTCCCTCCGCTTGCCCCCTTCATCAGATCATCATTTCCATTATGCCATCTCACATTCTCCTCCATCGACGTCCCTCATCAGATGACATAGACTCCATGCCGCACCGGCATGACTCGCGGCGGCGACAACAGTCGTAACACCCTTCAAAGTCACAAACACGGTGCACCGCGGACAACGTATTTTCGTGACGACTGATGAAGATTCTTTGACTTTACGCAATCTATGATTTCGTTGGTGCGAGTTGCTAGATTTAACCGTTCAAGTCAAAACTTGAGGTAATACTCCTAATTGAATTCAGCTGTGATTTTCACAACGTTTTCATCTTCTCCTTGATTCTGCTATCTGGTTGTTGTTGCGTTGTTCTTGGAGTTACGATGCTCGAATAATATCACTCTTGACGATGAATTCCAAATGAAGTCTGCGCGATACGGCTTTAAAACTTGATTCTTTTTTGGTTCTTCTTCGACTGTTCTGTGATCTTGCTGCGAGCTCGTGAAATTATGTCGATGTCGTGATGTTGTTACTGAATCTGTTGAATCGTCCGCGAACTTTGCGGATTTCAGTGTTTTCCTCTGATTTTCTTGCAGGATATTAACAGATTGATGATGATGGCGGTTTGAAGATGATTGAGGAAGATTCGCAGATGGAGAATTGATGCAGGTTCTCAGAATTTGAGGATGAAGGGAAACAGTCGAGCAAGAATTTTGTGAAAAAATCATTGAAGAGGAGAAGCAGGAATCAAGAGAAAGAGAGAGATCGAAGAAGAATCATGAGGGGTTCTTGGAGAATTTTCACTGCATTTTTCTGTTACCTTTTTTCGGTTAGGATTCTGTAACTGAATTGGTTATGAGAAGTTATTTTTCTGTTATATGATAGTTAGTTTTTTAGGTGAAATATTTATGAGTGATGGGTATTGGAAGTGGTTTGTGAATCTGTCCTGCTGTTACTGCATTTTTCTTTATAACTGTTAGAATGAAGTGTTTCGGTTAGTTGGTGAAACTTTGGAGATTAACTGTTATGAAAGTTGGTGAATTTTTTTGGTATTCATTTTCTGGTGAGAATTTGGTTATTTGAAAAAAAAAGAAAAAGAGTTTAGTATTGCATTTGAAAAATGGAAAATTAAGTGGATAAACATGGATCTAAATAGATTTAAAATGTGGAATGAAAATGGTTGTAAATTTGGATTCTTGAATGAGGATTGGGTTTTTAAATTGGACTTTCGGATTTGTTTTGGGCATGACTTGACATGGACTTAAAAATGGTCAAATTAGATGAAATGGATTTGAATTGAAAGTGGATATCCAAATGGTTTTCCTCCTTTTTTTTTATAAAATGAATTGAAACGGATGTAAATTCTAAACAAAGTGGACATGGACACTAATTTGTCTAGAAGATGGATTTATGGGCAGAGAAGATGGATAATGAAGTGTGAATTCCAAGAGATCCACGTGACCGGTCTTTACATGTTTAATTCATCTCAAATCGCCGGTTCATGCCAAACTCTTATCTTCCATGAGTTCCAAGATTCAATCAGTAAACTCAATTAACCATGACCCAACGCCCTTTAAATTAATCCACCCATACTTTGTCTTCAGGATCTTGAATTGACGAATATCAACCGATTCATGCAGAGGATAAGAAACCATGATCCCACATCTCAAGAGCCCAATGCAAATGAATGAATGAGTATGACCTAAATGAGATGCAAATGAAAAAGGAACATAAGCCAGAAAAAAGGTAGGGCAAATTTTGGGGTGCTATAGCTGCCCCTATTCAAACTTTTTGGATCCGAGGGTATGATAACAACGACTTTCAAACAATCAGGATACATGGGGTTTGAATACCAAAATAACCGCACAAATTTGCACTGTGTGGATAAAGAAAAATGTTGTAAATGAAGCAATGGTAAGGAAGAAATGTTTGTGAGAAAGAATTTGGTGAGAAATAATTTAGAACCATTGAACCCCATAGGAAACCTGTCAGGAACTGGTAAAATACCTGTCGGGAACTGGTGAAACTACCTGTCGGGAACTGGTGAAACTACTTGTCGGGAACTGGTGAACTACCTGTCGGGAACTGGTGAAACTACCTGTCGGGAACTGGTGAACTACCTGTCGGGAACTGGTGAAACTACCTGTCGGGAACTGGTGAAACTACCTGTCGGAAACTGGTGAACTACCTGTCGGGAACTGGTGAAACTACTTGTCGGGAACTGGTGAAACTACCTGTCGGGAACTGGTAAGCTTGGACCTGGGTTGCCTATCGGGAATGGACAAGTGGACCTGTCGGGAACTGGCAAGGTTCAAACTAAAGGGACCTGCCGGGGACGGCTACAGTTTATAGCCAAGGCTTACCTATCGGGGATGGGTAAATGGACCTGTCGGGAACTGGTAAGGTTAAAACTCGAAGGGAGCTATCGGGGACGGCTACAGTTTATAACCAAGGCTTACCTATCGGGGATGGGTAAATGGACCTGTCGGGAACTGGTATGGTTAAAACTCAAAGGGAGTTGTCGGGGACGGCTACAGTTTATAACCAAGGCTTACCTATCGGGGATGGGTAAATGGACTTGTCGGGAACTGGTATGGTTAAAACTCAAAGGGAGCTGTCGGGGATTGCTACAGTTTATAACCAAGGCTTACCTATCGGGGATGGGTAAATGGACCTGTCGGGAACTAGTATGGTTAAAACTCAAAGGTGCTGTCGGGGACGGCTACAGGAATCCTATCGGGAATGGTTCCAAGAAACTTGTGAGCTGAGAGATATGACTCTGTGGGGAGAAAAAATGATGAAACCCTTTGCGCTGCCTTGAAATGTCTGCTGGGGAATGAAAGAGGCATTCTTTCTGGCTTTGTCAATAATATGAGGAACAAAGCTTTGGACTCTCGCACGAGTTATCAAAACTGGCCTATGCTTTGCATGCATATGTTTGAAATTTTCCATGGCGTAATGCTCCATCTCAATGGAAATGCTATGCGTTTTGAGGATGCTATGCATACTATATGCAAAATCCAACGAGGTCCTCAGCAAAATAAATGCTAAGGAAAGGTAAGCAACTCCGCTGGGGATAACAAGATGGATTGACTTTGTGGTCGCAAACCATACTGGGGAAGAAAACTGACCTGACCTCCTGATCTGGGCACTGACCTGACAAACATGTTGAGGCTGCTGTAGGAAATGATAACTTTGCTAGGGAGGCATCATCTGAACCAGTCTGCTTAGGGAATAACTATAACCATAGAACTCCGCTGGGGATTAATGAGCTTACAAAAAACTCTGCTGGGGAGATGTCCCTTGAGAGGATTTTACAGAAGACCACGCATCTTCAAACTCTACTGGGGAAATTACAACCGTTATCGATACAGAAAAGCTTGTAACTGTTGGAAGTTCTGAATAGGGGAATCGGCTTAATAAGATCCAACGATGAAAACTCTTTCCTGAACATGATTACCCCGATATTCTGCATGGGGATAAGTAATTGTTCGTTTGGAGAGATTCTACCCTGCTGGAGATCAAAGTGTGTCGTTGTTGACGGAAGTACGCTTCCTGACTTGCTGAGGAAAGTGAATACCAGACTCGACGGGGAGAATAAAGTCTTTTCAAAAGACATCCAACACCTCTCCTGTGCACATTCACCTCAGAGTAATCCACTTTTGACTGCTTGCTGGGGAGTAATAAACCAGCCATGCCTCCGACTGGGGGAACACAATACTCTATACTCTTGCTGGAAAGAGTAAGCTCTGCTGAGGACGACAACCTTTCGGTGCTGGGGAATGTAATGCTACTGGGGAAAAACAACTTGTTACCTGGCCTGACCTGTCTTTACGGTCATAAACAACCCTTTGAACTCTCCACTTGCCCCCAGACCACCAGGTCTAACGGAAGAAATCATCTCAAGAGGATTTTATAGAAGACTGGGCATTCACACTGTCCCAGGGTCTTCAAACTCTTGGAGAGATTTATCAGATCTCGACATAACTACCCCAGGCTGCATATTCCATGAAGTAGGTTACCTCGAAAGAATTTGTAATGACTTGGAAATACTTTGCCCTAGTATTCTGAACTTTTGAAGAGGTGTTTTCAATTAATCGTCTTCAGGAGTGGACAACTTCTCGCGCTCTCGGGGTGGCCTGCCTCGGTATGAACCTTGCAGTGGTTTTGCCCCTGACTACTGATCTTTGAAGGAAGACCCAGAATACATGCCTTTGGAGAGATTTGCATCTCGAAGTAATTGCCCCAGTTTAACTGAACTCTGAAGATATTTCTTGACGTGATTGGCTCAGATTGGCTACACCCTAAAGAGAGGATTCGACGTGATTGCCCCAGATCGACTACGCCTTAACATAACTTGTTGTGAAAGCTCCCACTCAACAAAGTTTTCTGAGGAAGCACCATTGGATGTGGCTGCCCTTTGGGAGTTGCGGTATTCTCAACTCGGCAAGATTTAAGCTTCTGGACTGAATTTCCATATGTAAGCTTCCTTTTGATGTCAAACAAATGTATACAAGCAAAAAATGTTTTATTCTGAGAATGAAAATTCTAATGCAACACACATGTTAATCTTGAAGTTTTACTGAAAAGAGGTCGCAAACCCTTTGTGAGCAGATCACGGGTTAAAATACGACATTAATTTTTAAATGATAGAATGCAATGTACATGCAACACCAACAAAGATCTTTTAGCACAACTCACAAAAGTCAGGAACGCTTTCTCTTGGTAGTATGCTTTCGAAATAACCCTATTTCAATTAGGACTTTTGAGGGTTGTATCGTGGCCTGGTTCATGGTTTTGAGAAAAAGGGTTTATGGCTCAAAGTTTATTGGTGCCCACCCACTCTTCGTGATGTTCTCCAGTCCTACATTCAACTAATTTGCACAAGCGTTCGCCTCTCAAAAAGATTTTGTGATCTTTAAGGAACCCATGCATCTGATGGTTTGACACCTAATGAGGCTTTGGAGTGACACTCACCCCTTTGTCTTTTGTTCGTAGTCACACGACTTTGTTCTTGCTCGAGGATTTTCTTTTGTAATCCCTTTGTTTTTCACTTTCTCATTCTTTTGCTTTTTGATCCCTAATTTTTACCTGGACTGATTCTTTTGAATCTTTAGATTTTGTAGTCCAGCGGGATGCCCTAACTTTTGCCTAAGTCGCTTGCTTTCAAGTTTCGACTTAGCGAGCTTTTTTCTTTTTCTTTTTTCTTTTTTCCGGAACAAATCGTGTGACACTGGCTTATCTTGACTTTGTTGAAAGGGTTGTGACTGCCCCACTCCTTGATCGTTGATGGATAACCGTTGTGGTTTCACATCTCTTGACCTCTTGGCGGTGGAGTAGAAGGTAATGGATCCTCAGATGCACACTCCTATTGAAATTTGAACGCTCGGTCAACTTAACTGATGCCTACCCTGCCCCTGGGTTAAATGTGAGGGTTTTTTCATACGAAAGAAACTCCTACTTCAAGGCTCAAAGGGGTTAATGAGGGTCTATCTCCCTTATATCTCCAGTGTTTATGGATTTGAAACAATGCCTGTACATCCTCAACAGGGTTTCATCCAAGAGCACACAATTAGAGATTTTTGCATTTTCACCTCATCATCCTCCCTCAAGAGTTTAAGCAAGAAAGTCGGTATTGCAATGCACATATTAACATTAAATGAGTGAACACAAATGAAATTCTTTAAGAAAACATGTCCATTGCATTAAAATCATCATACCAAATACAAACAAGTTTTAACATGCAAACAATGTCTGAACAAACAAATGAAAGCTACGTATGAAAATGCAGTAAAGAAACTAAATGATTGTCCTTGTTGAGGAGGCTTGACTCCGTCTGGACTTATTGCTTCTGGTGATGTCTTTGCGGCCTCGAGTGCTTATTCTGATAAAGAAGCTTCACCTTGTGGGGTACCGTCTGGGGTGATGACCTTTGAGTCAATCAAATCTTACACCTTGTGCTGGAACACATTACAGTTATCAAGTGTGTGCCTAAATGTTCCTGAATGGAACTCACAGCTAGCGTTCATGTCATAGTCCGGAGGAATAGGGTATGGCACCGACATGGCATTCCTTAGCTGAATCGGAGAGCTTTTGAGCAACCGAGCCAACAACTGACTGTAAGGAATAGGAATAGGATCAAATATCCTCTTGGGCCTTCTTGGTCTGAGTTGCCTCCGCTGCTGATAATTCTGCTGCTGCTGATTCGGGCGCCCAGTCTGCCCCTGCACTTTCCTTTCTGCATTCGACTGAGGCACAAACAAGGGTTGCTAACATAGGTTTTCTACAACATAGGGTTGTGGAAGAGATCCCTGACGCGAGGTGGATCCTTTGGAAAAGGAGGGAGTTCCCAATTCCTTTGCAATAATGGGAGTAAAGTCACCTTGTTTACCAGTGCCAACTGATGTAAACTTGATTGCCTCTGAATCAACGAGCTTTTGGACTTTATGCTTGAACTTTGTACAATTCTCAACATTGTGACCAGGTGCCCCATAGTGGAATTCACATCTAGCATTAGCATTAGGTCCTAGAGGAAGCTTTGTGGGCAGAGGTCCCAAACTAACACGTTCAACCAGTTTGAGCTCGAGCAAATAAGAAAGCAATTGCGCATACGGAATTAGAATAGGATCAAACTTCCTCATAGGCCTCTCTGACTTAGGATCCTCTCGAGGAGCAGGAGGTGACTGCTGATGAGAGAGCTCTGAAACTTTAGTTTGCGGAGGGGATTCACGAAGCAATCCATGCTCTAGGGCAGACCTCAAAGATATGGGAGGAGCAAAGACCTCTGTTGTGGAAGCGGGCACATGATCGTTTTCCTTTTTTAACACATTATTCAGGATTTCCATGACCAGACCCATTTGAGTCTTCATCTGGTTGACTTCTTCTCGCAGTAGTTCTTGACCTCGGGACAACGCTTGAATGTCCACCATAAAATACCCCAATTGGGCCTTCATCTCAGTCACCTCCGCTCGGAGTTGTTCCATGTCTGAACCTTGATTGTGGTGAATCGAGTAGATGGAAGAAGTCATGTTGGCCGTTCTGCAGAGAATACCCAGTCAGAATGAGAAATCCGCTCCGGAACACCTGTTATGCATATGAGTATGAGTATGCCATGTAGAATGCCATGTTCGAATATTTCCAAGGAATCATTATGCTTTGATTCAAAAAAATTTCTTACACTAACCACAAGAAATAGATGGAAACTCTCAGTAGCAAGTCTCAAAGTTAATATCCCTTTGAAATACAAGAACATGTATGCGAAACTGTTGATGCAGATGCAACAGACAGGGGACCAAAGCTTCCATGTAGTCTGAATAATGAGTGTGCTGTGTTGATGGCTGAATAAGCTCATAGGTCGGCTCTGAATAGAACACCGGAATACTAGAATATCCGACTAATCATAATACCAGAATAACCAGCATATCGGCATAATCAGAATACCAGAATGCCAGGGTGCCAGCATAATCAGAATACCGGAATACCAGAATATCGGCATAATCAGAATACCGGAATGCCAGGGTGCCGGAATAATCAGAATGTCATAATACCAGGCTGATGAGTCCACACTAATAAGAGAACCAGAATACCAGGTAGGATGAAAGTCAAGGTTAACTGCAAACCTGTAAACAACCCGCACCTCTCACATGTGGGTACTAAGATCCTCGGTATCCCGGGCTCTCAGGTCGAGAAATGATGATACGTTCACCATTTCTGGTTTGGCATCATCATCAATCGAGGAGGCCTCAATTGATTCTCCAAAATGAAAGGTCCTCAGCTTCTGGCACGGAGGTCGAGAAGCAATAGTACATTCATCCCTCGGGGTACAGTGCTATTGCCAATCGAGGAGTGCCTCCACTGATTCTCTTTCAAAAAGGATATCCTATAGCAAGTTCCCAGCATTGGGTCCTCGGATCGAGAATGTGCAATGGGTTTGCCACAAAGTATGGTCTGCCACTGTCACATCTCGGGAGGAGTGCCGCAACTGAGTCCTCGGGAATGGTCACCAGAGTCGACAGTTCCTCAAGAGAATAACTACTGGTCTGTATAACATGCAGTAGCAGAAAGCTCCCAATAGAACCTCGTCTGGTTGTGGGTCTCACGAACAACAATACTTGGTCACCACCACACAAGCGTCATGACTATCCACTCTAATACCTATGTGTGTACTCAAGCCTGGGTAGTGGGCTTATCTCTCAGAACACCCTGCCCACCAAACAGAAAACCAGCACAGTACAGTCCAGCACAATAATGATATATAATGCAGTAAATGCGATAAATACAGTAAAGTACAGTAAATAGCAATACAGTAAATAGCAATGCAGTACAAGAGTAAATACAGCACAACAGCACCATGGTAAACACCCAATGAAAGAAAAACAGACAAGCGCTAGGATTGACTCGCTAAGGGAACCAGAGATTCTGGGTTCGATCCCCAGCAGAGTCGCCAGCTGTCGCTCCCGAGATTTTCATCCTGGTACAAACGCAAAAGTGGCACCGAAATAGAGTCACCAACAATGTGTATTCATCCCAAGAGAGGGAAATGAAACACCGCATAAACCTGAGGGAAGGGAAAGAGCATGGTCTTGCGACCAAGAGAACTGGGTTCGGGAGTCAGTTACGCAAGAGGAAGGTATTAGCACCCCCTCGCGTCCATCGTACCCGATGGGATCCACGCTTGCTTATCTCGATCAAAGGGTGTAAGAAAAGGATACTGGAAAAAGGAACTGCTAGCTGGAGAACTGGAAAAGGAAAGGAGAGAGAAAGAGAAACAAATGTAGGGAAAATAAAAGGAGTGCTCGCATGGGCCCTACCCCACTGCCTACGTATCTCATCGGGAGCATGAGAATTAGAGCGACGTAGTTCCCCTCGCTTAGGGAAAATTGCTTGTGTTTTTTAATGGAATGGCTAACGTTCTAGCTCAGGTGTTGTAGCTCGCTGTATGGAGACTTAGGCGTTACCGTCTTGCGAGAGAACGAGGAGAAGCATGTTCGTACGTCGAGAGTGAGTGAGATAAGGAGAGAAATCCTGGAGGAAAGACGTTATTGTTTGTTTGAAGTCTTTTAAGAAGAAGTATTTTGATTATTTTGTTTTTATAACACATATTGCATTCAAGTCTATCGTATAAGATCGAATGCATCGCATGGTTGTCCTAACAGGCCGTATGCTAAACACTCTAGGAAGGTGGAGAGAAACCATCCTCCCTCCATTTCCCATACTTTAGGTTTACATGCAATATGCATTAATCTGTTATTAAATGTTTTTTTGCTTTTGTTTTGAGATGAGAAAGAGAGACTCAAAGGGGGAAACAAAGGTAGAATCTAACGAGGGAGACTAAGACTCAAACCTTAACGTTATCATAAATGGATTGCTATCCTAATGTCTCTCCTACCTCCGACTTAATCAAAAATTAAGTGGAGCGAGGAATCCTACGGGATCATGTCATCAGACAAGTAAACACAGGATAAATCAATCACAAAATGAAATAAAAGCAACTAAGGAGTAAACAGTGTCAGTTAACACTATATCACACAATCACAATAAGAAAGAGGGAGCTTTAGCCAAGGGGTCATATCAACCGAGGCAAACAAGCTATCTGTGGGAAATAATGGTACTCACCCAATGGTATCGAGAACCATGGATAAGAAAGGAGGATATGTGAATCAGATCACATAAGCATCAGCATTGGTCAATGCGAGCTAAAGACAAAGTGTGGGGGTTGGTTACGAACCATATCTTCCACTTAACCGACTCGATAACAGGAGCAGGTGATGTTCAAAGTTTCAATCATGTAATGAGAGCTAAGAACGACTCAACTAGAATAACAGGGGTCGATTGCGAACCCTACCTTCCGTCGATTGCCTCCTTTGAGGTCTTACAAGGGATATGAGGAATGGGGTGCCTCTTTAGAGGTCTTCAGCACAATATCAAACAAGCACAATCATGGCCTCACTTGAGGGCTTTCCATACAATCCTACTTATCATGGCATCATCTATTCCTAATTCTCATGGCATTCGAAAGCATTAAAGAGAAGTGAAGAGATAAGAGGTCCTACCAAACGGATATGAATCCGTAGCAAAGCAACGAAAGTGCAACGAAAGCAAGTCACGAAAGCACCTATAAACAAATAGCAAACCAAGTTAGAAACAAGATTTTATTTACAAAATGAAATGGTCAAACCACCTTTGGAATGTCTCCTTTATGTACCTTGCACATGTGAACCAAAGACATTAGTAATAACAAGAGAGTGTATGTACAACATGAAACCTAAGTCTAATGACTATGTACATTTGAGTCACACTAGTCAAAGTGAAAGACCTAAAAGGATTATGAAGTTACAAGTCAAGTTACAACTATGCTACAAGACTAATCTACTTTCAAGTTAAAGGTAAACCAACAAAAGAAAGTCATTACAAGTTAGATGAATTGAATTAAAACATGAAGATGGACCAAGGTCAGAAGTGAAACAACTTATACGCATGCTTAAATCCAATCTCAAAGTGTCACAAAGGTTTGCATTAAACTCTCTCTCCTACGTCAATTCATTCCATGAACAAAAACACATTCCAATTTCTCATACAAGTATGTAAAATTGTCACTCAAGTAAGGCAAATGAAATGATATGGTAAAGCAATGTTAAAGCTCACACACCAAGGCAAATGACCTATAAAATGTCCTAATTGAATCCCAAAAACAATCATGAACGTGGCATACAAGTGGCATGAAAAGAAGTGGCCAACGTGAAACACAAATTCAAGTTCACATACACACAAAGTAGGCATCATTTAAGGCATGTAAAATGATAAAAGGCAATACTCAAGCATGTCTCAATTGTGCATCAAAATACACTTAATAATGTGCTAAAACTCATATTCAAAGTTGGCCCAAAGTGCCCTCATACAATTCCTAAACATGACCTCTTTCTAAGCATGTATCAACATGTTCGGTTCGCATTGGAAAATGAGTGAAAAATAGAAAAATGCTCTTGAAAATTATGAGTAATCAACCAAGTCATTCCAAGTCCAGTAGGTAATCACATTCAAAAGATAGGGTTCATACCATGCACCAAACATATTCAATCAATTGCAAACACGGATCAATTTATCAATGATGCTCTTACAAGATAAGGCACAAAGATGATGCTCAAAATCAATTCAATAATAATGGACATGGCACCAATAAAACATCATTAAGTCACATAATCAGAGGACTAAATGTGCACCAAAAATTAGCTCCAAATTATCAAGGGAATATCACATTCTTGAACTCGCATCACAAGATACACCATTAAGAACATGTCCCTTTCCAAAATTTCATAAAAATATCAAACAGACCCCAAAATGGAATTAAAAATATCCAAAAATTAAATAACACTATCAAGAACTCTCATGAATTTTGTCAGAATTTTCTGACCGCTTCTACTATTTATAATAATTGGAACGAAACGAGAAAAACTTGCGATTAAGGGAAAATGCTAGGAAGACAAACTTATCACGCATAACCTAAGCTTCGAATCGTCACATATCGTCATACATCAAGCTTGAACCAGTGCCTCGGGTGGGAGGGCTCAATATGCAAGCTACACTATATGATCCTAAACCACATACAAGCTTGAATGATGCATTAAAGTCAAGATTTCTTACTTGGTCGAAGTAGCGATTCTTCACATAATAAGAAACCCGAAAACTTAGTGCAAGTCTTGTAATCAACCTTGGAGGAAAAATAAATGCCTAATCTCCCAAAATTATTCCATGAAGAGATATCCAAAAGATCGATCGTCATCGATCCAAAATCCATGAGCCTTTAATCGAAATCGGTCAACGTCTTAAATCGAAATTAATTAACACCTTAACAAAACTTATCAACAAAAATCCCATTAGAATTTTCGAGAAACTAATCAAGGTATCAATCAACCGAAACAAAATCTCAATCGTCACCAGGAAAAAAAACCATCAGTTAATCACAAATTAAATTAAAAAGAATAGAGAAACTGAGGGGGTGCAGAGAGTGAATCCAGTGGTGCGGATAGTGAATCCATGGAGGAGATGGGCCTGTTTCTGATCCGTTGTGGTTCACAACATTGAGAATGAATTGGTTTTTCCTTTTTTGAACCCTAGAACACTAACAGCAAAGACAAGTCTTCGCCCTTTCCTTCTATGCGCCATTTCATCTTCACCAACTCTCTCTGTCTTAATTCCTCACGCCCTCAATCTCACCTTCATAATCGTCGGCAAAACGACCTCCCTCCGCTCGCCCCCTTATCAGATCACCGTTTCCATTACGCCATCTCACATTCTCCTCCATCGACGTCCCTCATCAGATGACACAGACTCCACGCCGCGCAGGCATGACTCGTGGCGGCGGCAGCAGTCGTAACACCCTTCAAAGTCACAAACACGGTGCGCCGCAGACAACTTATTTTCGTGACGACTGATGAAGATTCTTTGACTTTACGCAATCTACGAGTTCGTTGGTGCGAGTTGCTAGATTTCACCGTTCAAGTCAAAACTTGAGGTAATACTCCTAATTGAATTCAGCTGTGATTTTCACAGCGTTCTCATCGTCTCCTTGATTCTGCTATCTGGTTGTTGTTTCGTTGTTCTTGGAGTTACGATGCTCGAATAGTATCACTCTTGACGATGAATTTCAAATGAAGTCTGCACGATACGAATTTAAAACTTGATTCTTTTTCGGTTCTTCTTCGACTGTTCTATGATCTTGCTGCGAGCTCATGAAATTATGTCGATGTCGTGATGTTGTTACTGAATCTGTTGAATCGTCCGCGAACTTTGCTGATTTCAGTGTTTTCCTCTGGTTTTCTTGCAGGATATTAACAGATTGATGATGATGGCGGTTCAAATATGACTGAGGAAGATTCGCAGATGGAGAATTGATGCAGGTTCTGAGAATTTGAAGATGAAGGGAAACAGTCGAACAAGAATTTTGTGAAAAAATCATTGAAGAGGAGAAGCAGGAATCAAGAGAAAGAGAGAGATCGAAGAAGAATCGTGAGGGGTTCTTGAACAATTTTCACTGCGTTTTTCTGTTAGCTTTTTTCGGTTAAGATTCTGTAACTTAATTGGTTATGAGAAGTTATTTTTCTGTTATATGACAATTAGGTTTTTTAGCTGAAATATTTATGCGTGATGGGTATTGGAAGTGGTTTGTGAATCTGTCCTGCTGTTACTGCATTTTTCTCTATAACTGTTAGAATGAAGTGTTTCTGTTAGTTGGTGAAACTTTGGAGATTAACTGTTATGAAAGTTGGTGAATTTTTTTGGTATTCATTTTTTGGTGAGAATTTGGTTATTTGAAAAAAAAGAAAATGAGTTTAGAATTGCATTTGAAAAATGGAAAATTAAGTGGATAAACATGGATCTAAATAGATTTAAAATGTGGAATGAAAATGGTTGTAAATTTGGATTCTTGAATGAGGATTGGGTTTTTAAATTGGACTTTCGGATTTGTTTTGGGCATGACTTGACATGGACTTAAAAATGGTCAAATTAGATGAAATGGATTTGAATTGAAAGTGGATATCCAAATGGTTTTCCTCCTTTTTTTTATAAAATGAATTGAAACGGATGTAAATTCTAAACAAAGTGGACATGGACACTAATTTGTCTAGAAGATGGATTTATGGGTATAGAAGATGGATAATGAAGTGTGAATCCCAAGAGATCCACGTGACCGGTCTTTACATGTTTAATTCATCTCAAATCCCCGGTTCACGCCAAACTCTTATCTTCCATGAGTTCCAAGGTTCAATCAGTAAACTCAATTAACAATGACCCAACGCCCTTTAAATCAATCCACCCATGCTTTGTCTTCAGGATCTTGAATTGACGAATATCAACCGATTCGTGCAGAGGATAAGAAACCATGATCCCACATCTCAAGAGCCCAATGCAAATGAATGAATGAGTATTACCTAAATGAGATGCAAATGAAAAAGGAACATAAGCCAGAAAAAAGGTAGGGCAAATTTTGGGGTGCTACACTACCCATTGACCCTTCTATCTAAGTCCTCCCTAGATAAGAGACTCCATCTCACTCCCAATCATCGCAATGATGTCTAGCAGTCAACATCTCAGTCACTGCATCAACAACTTGATTTCCAAAAACTCTCCAAACACATAGAAGAAATACTCCTATAACAATACCTAGACACGACCCTCATGACTAAGAACAATACTTAGAGTTGCTTAACAGCTTCCTCTAAGAACAATGACCATCTCACAATCCGAGTGGTTCACACATACCAACTCTCCAAGAGAGTGGTTCACAAACTCAGCCCTTAGAATTTACATGATGGTTGGCTTAACTTAAACTAGGTTATAATGCTTCTATTTATAACCTTTTTCCCAACTGGATTTGGGCTTTAATCTCAGCATATTAACTGCTACAAATCTGCAGAAGATTCTGCTACTAAATAGATCTTCAATTAAATCTTAAATCAAATCTTCAATTAAATCTTCAATTAAATCTTCATATCTTTTAGCCTTAAAAACAACAACAAGATCTGCTCCAAATATGATTGCAACTGAATATATCTTTACCAAGATATTCGCCTACAATCTCTCTCTCTCTCTCTCTCTCTTCAGTAGAATATCTCTCCAATAACAGAAACACGCAGCCCTAATAAAACAACTCAGACTGATGTTTTATCAACTGATGTCTTAACACCGAGTTTGACATCAGCACAGAATCTACAACCATTTACAACTTGACACAACCAGAAGGTTAGAAACTCATGTTGAAACATCAACCATGACATCCACATTGTTTTACCAAAATTCCAGCCAACTACAAGAACTAACAATCTCCCCCTTTGGGTAATTTTGGCTAAAACACTTTCAGCTTGCAGCGGAAAAACACTTACTAACATTCACATCACAAAACAAATTCCCCCTCAAAGCAAGAACCATCATACCAGCTGTTCAAACACGATTACTCCCCCCTCAAGCCTATACCAACAAAACTAGGCAACACATGGGCTAACTCTCCCCCTTTTTAGCCACAATTGGACACCCTCTGAATCAGAACAAAATCCAGACTCAATAGCTGAACAAACATTGGGGTAAATGTATACTGCTTATTCAATCCATTGACATCTTATTTGACACCATGAAACCAGGTCTAAACTGTCAAGTAAACCATGAACTTCACCAGTAACACAATGTCACGACATCTTGTCTGACATTACAATCTTGATAAACAACTTCTTCAACAAAAGATCAACTCCCCCTATCTAAGATAACTAGTGCTCCTTTGCAAGAAGAACACCTTAAATGAATGGAAAACATAAGACTCATCTTCATGTCTTCAAGAGCGCACCCTCTGTTCAACACACCTGCTGAACGCATTCACATAATGCTTAATCGTCAAACAATCCAAGTACTACACTAGTACGGACAGAAGTTCTCCCATTATATTTCACAAATGGTGCTCCTTGACCAGTATATCATAACATTTGGAAAATCCAGACATAGTCTTCATTCATCCAGTCAGGAATGCTTCACACAATCATCCACAAGTTCTGAAGCACACCCACAATGCCTTCCACTGAACTCTAAATAAACTCCTCTTACACACACCAAGACAAGTGTGACATCTCCCATCAACAATGACCCTCACAAAGCTCTTCCAAAATCTGTAGAGAAAAATAAATTCTCCCATACACAACCAAAGTTGTCCTTCAGACTTCTCCTCAGAAGCATGTGCGCATATGATTCAAACAATTAGCTTCACATGGCTAGAACCATTCATGTCCACACCAACATGTCATCCAACAGCCTAATGTCATAACATGTTATCTGACATTATATCCTCATAAGATTCAACCAATCTTCACAATCTTGATCAGCATGCAATCTTCACAATATATGCACCTTTGCAGCAAAATTCATAGACAAGTACTCCCCCAATCATGGTTAACTAATGCTCTAGATGAAAATGAACATTTGAGCACACTTGCTGAGCACATGCATTTTGGTACCATTGTCCCTTTCTCCAAAGGCAGTCATTCCCTATCATACTCTTCATCTTCAGACTTCCAATCAATCAATACCTGATCTACTTCAGTCTTCTCTACATTCTCCATCCAAGGCAGACCTTCTACTTCATCATTCTCTCGTATGACTATGTAGACGCTCCTTAGGCATAATGTATGCACCAAGCTTCAGAACCAGAACCAAATCATCCTTCACCAAGGATATTCAACCAGATAATGTCCCAACACAAGTTAGAACATTTGCCACACACCAAGATATCATCACCATGTTTCTTGATATGCTCCACCAACTGGACTTACTATTGCATAGTAATCCAAAGAACTAGAGAATTAAACTCTCATCCACCTTCAAGAAGAATAATCTCCTTGAGTCTTCAACTCATCACCCTTCTGTCCAAGAGTAACTTGTTCCAAGACAATCCTCAATAATAACCAGCTGCCACACTCTGATTATCTTGATTCTTCGAATCCACTTCTGAGATCAACCAAATGCCACAGCTTGATCACCTCATTCATGAATCCTCATATGAAAACAACCAAATGCCACATTTTGACCTTTTTCACGTTTGTCAGAACTCTCACAAAGATATCTTGATCCACCAAGGAAACTTGATCTTCAAGTCACATGTACCACTTGCTCAAAAGCAAACACACTTAGACTCCCTAAGCCATGGTCATGTAACATCTTCTCCTTCCTGCAGCTCCCGCAAACTACCATGAGAACGATCTTTTTGAAGCATCCTATTATTCATTCCTGTAGATCACCCTATCATTAGCTGATGTGCCACATCACCAGCTGAGACTCCTGATGTTAAGCTAGATGTCAGAATATTATGTCATCCAACTGTTGAATTCAGCTCTACCTTCTGCCACTCAGAAGAACCTCCTCCCTTTGCAGAAATAGATTTCCATGCTCTCATAGACTTAATTCAACAATCAAGTTTGAGTAGACAACCTCCATCCTGCTTAGAAACTCCAAAGACTTCAAACCTACCACATATGAATCTTCAGAAAATAAGTAGTCCAAGACTACCCCATAGCAATACTAAAGAAAGTCACTTCCCTTAGTAGAGCTGTCAGTAGAAAGCCAGAGATAACTGCCACTTATCCTTGACCTTCACAACTAGAGCAAACACCATGCTCCAAACCACTTAGATCAGAAATAAATTGATCCAAGCTGTAACCATCAAGATTATGATGTCTTCGTAGTCTTCCATCTTCATCTTCAACAGCACCACCATCTGGACAAGTCATTCACAATACAGATTCTAAGCAATAATCCCAGGTCAACACCTAGGCGACTTGTGAGCGAATGTAGAACCCCTCCCATGATTCTCCAAACCTCTGATGAAAAGATGTTACAACAATAGACAGAACATCCTTAATCTTGTCTTTCAAGGATAATCAATTAAATACTTGTGAATTTCACAAATAACAATTGATCCCTGTGGTTTAACCCTTCTTCAGATTCCAGCATCTTCTGAATCTTCTTCATGACAGACCATTATGACAACCATTCATACCACAAAAGCCTTCCAGGTTAGGTCAGTGTCTTGATCTTTTACTCCACCCTGAGCAAAGAACTGAAATGGTGTTTCAACATCAGTTCCAACATTAGTCTAAATCACATTAAACATCTCCTATGGATTTGGAGACTACAACCATATTAATCCACACATATCTCTTGTAGGGAACACACGAGAACATATCAACTTCCAAGATCAGACCAACAAAACTGCAGTAACTTGCATAACACACTCTTCTAGAAGCTTCTTCTTATAAGCACAAGGTTCAGACCTCTTGTCTAACTTAAGAGTGATAACTGCCATCCTTCTGCATAAACATACCATAGATAATCTGCTACTTCCAATCCTTCAAGCCACAAAACTGAAAGAGCTCATGCAAACACCAATTGACCACAGGCTGATTTATACTGCTACTGCACACAAACTCTTGGATGCATTTTCCCTATAAAATTGTCCTAAGACATTTTAGTTTAAACAATGATCATTTCCTTCTCTTCTGCTATCAAGATAACTACCTTTTCTTTAACCATCTCCAACTGAAATGCTATGACATTATGAACAGTATCTCAAAAATTGTTCAACTTCATAGCTTCAGTGATACTTCAAAACAGCTACAATCTAATAGGTCTTTGACTTAGCATTTACCATAAACTGCTGATGTGTAGCACGATGTCAAGACATTAGAATTGACATATTAAGCTCAGCTTCTTTCTTGATGAAACTTCCTCCAGTTCATGATTTTGAAAATCAGAAACATGTATCTTCACAAGAGAATTCATCTTCAGATATACCAGAACTACATTTGACATCATAACCAGGAAGATCCTCCTAAGTAGGTCACCACAACTAAGCTTAAGAGATAACTTATCAAGATCTTCACTCCCGCATGAAAGATTTGACAGTGATACTCTTTTGCTTTGGCTCCACCCTCTTCTTTCACCATCAAGAAAATTGATAAAGAAGGAATCAATATTCTGGACAGATTGGTCTTCAATGCCTGATTTGAAATATATTCTGCTTCAAAAAAAACTGAAACTTCCATGTCATACAATCTTTAATTAGATCCATTCACCTTTTGATCACTTCTTTCTCAAAACAAAGATATGAGATAATCCTCAAGTATCTTTGGCATCTCTAACCAAACGGTTGAAGCTGTCTTGCATAAACTACAACATCATAGAATATCCTGCTGAGGAGACCAGACCCTAATGTCTTTCGAAGAGAATACCTTCCTAGAATCTCACCACCAGAGATACACAAACCAATCAGGGTTACATCAGATACCATGCAGCAGAACACACAACAACTCCTCAACAACCTTCAAGCACTACTCAATAATCCTTGCACACCATCACCATAAACCAAGTGCCAACAAATCAAACTCACAACAGCAGTTCTCCTGATAACAACAGACAGGTCCAATACATACCCTGTCATGAATAGTCCATCCTTCACTTCAAGGGATCATACAAACAACTATATGAACTGACCAAGTCCATAACTCAGCAAAACTATCTTCCTTGCTCATGAACCAGAAAGTATATTCCCTAGATCTCATCCAGAAACAGACAGGATGCCTGCTCTGATACCAATTGAAATTATGGTATAGCAGATCCCAGATGTCCTACATGATGTCGAGACATCTGGTCTGACATAAACAGCAAGGTAATTATAGGCATTTAAAGAAGTTGCTGAAAAGTAAAGTGCACACAGAATTTGTTCACCCAGTTCGGTCTAACAACCTACATCTGGGGGCATACCAAGCCAGGAAGGAAGTCCACTATTAGCAGTATCAAATTACAGACTCAATAAACCAGTTGACAATCCACTAACTTAATCACTACCCAATGACCCTTCTATCTAAGTCCTCCCTAGATAAGAGACTCCATCTCACTCCCAATCATCGCAATGATGTCTAGCAGTCAACATCTCAGTCACTTCATCAACAACTTGATTTCCAAAAACTCTCCAAACACATAGAAGACACACTCCTATAACAATACCTAGACATGACCCTCATGACTAAGAACAATACTTAGAGTTGCTTAACAGCTTCCTCTAAGAACAATGACCATCTCACAATCCGAGTGGTTCACACATACCAACTCTCCTAGAGAGTGGTTCACAAACTCATCCCTTAGAATTTACATGATGGCTGGCTTAACTTAAACTAGGTTACAATGCTTCTATTTATAACCTTTTTCCCAACTGGATTTGGGCTTTAAATCTCAGCATATTAACTGCTACAAATCTGCAGAAGATTCTGCTACTAAATAGATCTTCAATTAAATCTTCAATTAAATCTTCAATTAAATCTTCATATCTTTTAGCCTTAAAAACAGCAACAAGATTTGCTCCAAATCTGATTGCAGCTGAATATATCTTTACCAAGATATTCGCCTACAATCTCTCACTCTCTTCAGCAGAATATCTCTCCAATAACAGAAACACGCAGCCCTAATAAACACAACTCAGACTGATGTTTTATCAACTGATGTCTTAACATCGGGTTTGACATCAGCACAGAATCTGCAACCATTTACAACTTGACACAACTAGAAGGTTAGAAACTCAGGTTGAAACATCAACCATGACATCCACATTGTTTTACCAAAATTCCAGCCAACTACAAGAACTAACAGAGGCCAAGAGGAGAGAGGGCTCTAATGAGGCCAAGATGTAATGAGCTATCTATGACATTAAAGTCAATAGAGAGATTTTCCTTTGGAAGGAGGGGAACAAAAAGGGATAAGGAGAAGAGCTAACAAGCTAGCCTCCCTTAAGGGAAAACTTAATAAAGTTAAAGATAAAAGATATCAATGATATTCAAATTTGAATTAATGACGGTAGTAAACACATGGATATAATACATGGATGATGATGGTGAATGGGATGACATTCAAGGCAAACACTTAAGAAAGTATTTATGTAAGCACACAAAAAATCATTCATTAATAAACAAGGTAAATACCTAAAGGGAACATGATACAAATCTAGACATCTTAGTCAAATAGGTGATGACCTAACATGGGGAATGTCTTTGACCTAATCTCCATGTAAAGGGAAAGTATCACTTGTGTTATTCTAAAGTCCACTTTTATGAAAGGGAAATCTAAACACATATGTACATGGTACTACCCAAGTTGATGGTTTGTATATACATTGAGGGGGGGTCCTAATTGAAGGTAAAGACCTATCGAAGACTTCATGGGGGGTGACGAAAGTTCATACATCTTAAAGTAAACATATACACTTACAAGTGTACCTAAAAACAAAATCTACAACTATGTACAAGTCTAAGACATGGGAAATGATCTTAATATGTTAAGACAAACCTAAAAAAGTCCTAAAAGGTAAGGGAAATCAAAGGTTATGACCCTAGAACTAAAACTATTCTAAATAACCTTAAAAAACACCTACGTTTCACATATGAATAAAAGCCCGAAAAATGAATATTTTTGGAGATTTTTAAATGTCACAATAAAATAAATAAAAATATTAAAAGGATACAAAAAGAATGGGTTAAAAAGCATAAAAAAAAAGTTATGAATTAATGAAGTTTGTGAAGAGAACAAAAGAAACTAAGTGCTAAAAAATAAGGGAAAGGGCCTTGATGGGGTTTGAACCCATGACCTTGGTGTTGTGGTTAAAACAAATACCAGTTGCGCTGGTTGTACGCCTTGTAAAACACACGCCCTTGCTAAAATATATGTGAAAATAACATGAATCAGAAAATGAAACAAAAGACTGGGGTGGGGGGGGATTTGAACCCCAATCTTTTCGCTTGCCAATACACACAAACCCTCCTTCTGGACCAGCGGTGCTACGCTCTCATCCAATAACTATACTAACTCCAATAATATATATTTTAAGAACACATGGAAGCGGTCACCTCAGCGCCACCTCGCCTCCACCTCACTTCCAACTCAGCTCTTTCTTCTTCCTTTTCTTTTTCTTTCTTTCTCTCTCCCCGTGCCCTAACCAACTCCATGGTCAGAGTTTCAACCTTAAATATCTCCCTCATTTCTTCATCATTTTTCATTTTGTAAAAACCAAAATTAAAGTATTTCTTGCAAGGAATCCAGAGGTCACATTGTTTTGCCCTAACACTAAGCGTATGCCACACAAAACTCTCCATAACAGTGCAACATGACAAGGCATAACTTGAACAAAATAACACATATTCAACACAAATAATGCAAGCAATGTTTCTGACATATTAAGCACACTGAAGTCTACAAACTTGCTTTAAACATGGAACAAAGACATGCAGGGAAACTAGGTTCAGAGTTACAAAAATGATTACCTCTTACAGCAGGTCCAAGGCCTCTTCTAATGGTGTTGCAGAGATGAAATGAGCTCCCCTGTTGCCTTGTGGATCCTTGGAGTGATAACTAGAATGTTTGAAAACGTTGGAAACAACTTTAAACTTCAAACTCGTGTCCTTTTGCAAATGGAAGTTTGAAAATGGTAGGTGTTGTGTGGAGTGTTATAGAACTTGTTTGAGGTTTTGAACAAGCTCTGTAGGGTTCTTAGGGAAGGATTATGGAGTTTGTTTGTGAGTTGCACGAGTGAAATGAATCTGGGCAGTGGTTTTGCAAGTTTTGAGAGTTCTTGCAAAAGCTATGGGAGAGAGAGATATAAGGGTTCTCAGAGGGAGCTCTTGTGTCCTCTGAGGCTTAATGAGGCCCTCTATTTATAGGCAACGTGTGGAGGTTTAAAACTAACCAGATGATTAAGTTCTCAACCTTTTGGCTTGGTTGCATTTCAACCTTGTAGTTCCAAGTATTTTGTCATTTCCAAGCCATGTACCATGCTTCTCTAGGGTGGTTGAAAATGCTCAGAGGCTTTGCTTCTCAGTAGAAGTATTTTGAAGTGCAGAAGAAACGTTTACAAGGCTCAAGGCAAGTTGACTTGGTTAAAGTAGCTTTATGTAAATGGCAATGTCAACTTTGTGCCAGAAATGGCAAGATTCATGAGAAAATGCTTAAACCACTTGGGTAATACTTCAAAAGCATGTGTACTTATCTCACAACTCACACATTGGATTGGGGTGTTCTAGTACTTTTTGGAAAGCCCCAAGTATGCTCTACAATGTTCATGTTCACTCCAAGTTCTGAATCCTATGGGATCATGATGAAAAATGGGGTTGAAGTTGGCTGCAAACCAGGGCAAAAAAGGGTGAAATTTCACTAAGTCATAACTTGATTTGAACTTCCAAGCCTCATAACTTAAAAACTAAGCCTCTTTTGGCGAAGGACCCTCTAATACATTTTAAAGTTCATGATGAGAGCTTCAAATTGAGCTTTGGACCACAAAAAATGGGTGTGTGGTTTAAAAGTTATGACTCTTCAAAGTTCACACAAGGACTAGATTCTTCCACACTTAGAAAAATTCCAAAAACTAAACTTTTCCCTTTTTGCAAAAACCTCTTAAATCTTGATTTCTCATGCTCTTGTTCAAAGATCAAACATGTCTTGATGGAATATGACTTGAATATTTCATTTTGGACCCAAAACATCAAAAGTCAAAGGTTTGACCTTTCAGACAAAACCCTAATTTCCTCAGGAATTCAACTATGTGATCCTCTGTGATCTTGCTTTCTCAAACTTCTTAAATACCAATAGATGGCCTCCAAGGATGCATATGAACATATGGAATCATGTCCCAAGACTTAGGATCATGACTTAACCAAAAGTCAAAGGCATGGTTGACTTTTCTTGATAAAACCCTAATTTGGGGCCAGATGGTCCTGAGGCTCATTGCACTTGTGATAGGAGCCAAACACACTTGATTTCTTGATGAATAAGGTCTCTTGAATATATGTAAGCTTAATTGGTTGATGAACCAATCAAGACATTGACTGATCACACCAAGATCCTTTTGTAATTCCTCAGGCCAAAACCCTAATTTCACAACTCCTGATTTCATGGTTTCTCCTTGATTTCTCTTGATCCAATCACATGGGATCATGGAATATGATTTGGAAACCTCATGATCAACCCTTAAGACCATAGATTGAGCTTTGGGAGCCTCAGTTGACTTTCTTGACCAGAGAACTTCAAACACCTTTCTTAACCACCTAGTGAACACTTGGGATGGATGCATTGAGCCAAAAAGTGTCTTAGGAAACTTTGAAATGTATGAGAACTTGGCTTATTGATCTTGCCCTCTTTCTTGTGCAAAACCCTGTATTTCAAATAGAACAACAAACTAGCAAAAATATAATGGTTAGTTGACAATGCATAGATGATTGAACCCTAATGCAAGTGCAAGATATCATGACATCTAAGGCGTAAAATTTGGGGTATAACAGTTGCCCCTATTTAAATAGCTTCACCGGATGGCGCGAGCAATGATAATCCTCTTGAAATCAAGGTGAAAAGGTATTTAAATATAGCAAACCGAAAATTTTTCCCTTAGATGAAATGCATATGCTAAGGACAGACAAAAACATGCAAACGCTGACATGCCATGAACTTCTAATATGATGACATGATGACATGATGGTGCAAAAATGCTGACAAAACAAGACAAAAAGGGGGCAAAGGTCCACAACCTAAAGGCAACACTCACCAGGGATGAAGGTTAACAACCAACGAAATAGATTCACTGGGGAATGACTAAGAAAACACTGGGGATAAAAAATAAAATGTGGGGAACTCCACAGATCCTCACTGGAGATGGAAATCAGAGAGGTGTTCTCCACTGGGGAAAGATCTAGGGGGAAGGACGACAGGTTCAGATATGACCGAATGACTTCGGGGATAACAAAAAGATAGGCACACTCTTTACTAGGGATGAAACCAGAAAGAAGACATGATCTCCACCGGGGATCAACTTGAACCAAAAAAATAGACACCCAACAAAAGATTTTATGGGGATTTCTTATACTGAAGAGTTCAAACGGGATCTTCAAGAAAAAACAAGAAAAGACAGAGACAAATACAAAACCCTGCGTGCGCCAAATGATGATAACCACAAGGAATTTCAAAGGATACTGGTAATGACTAACCTTAAGATGCCAATAATGATTGGGCTTAGAAAACGTGCATGTAATCAACTGGACTTGTATACCAATAATGATTGGATGAAAAACATGCCAGCGAACACTGGACTTAATCGATAATGATCGATATTAAAACAATGCCAGTAATTACTGGACTTGAGACACAAATAATGATTGGATCTTGAACAAAGAGACATACAGTTAAAACTGACCAATTAAGATTGGGTTTTTGAAACAAAAGGGCGTACAGTTTTGACTGACCAATTATGATTGGATTTTTAAACAACGCTAGTAATCACTGGACTTGAGAAATCAATAATGATTGACTCTGTAAGGTAATGCCAGTGGACACTGGACTTAGAGTACCAAAGAAGCAGGTCTTTAGACGATGCCAGTAAACACTGGACTTCACAATACCAATAATAATTGTGAAGGTGAGCGTGCTATGACAGGTGTTGTATGACGTTGATATTTTCGTTGGGTATTTGTTAAATGTTTGTTTTGTTAAAGGTTTTATCGTTGGTGACACCTTAGATTATCGTGTAAAGTTAAATATATAAGTATCGGGGTTTAGGGTGTGTTGGCTGGGAATTTCGACTCCATGTTCCCATTTGAGAAACTAAGTAAAATACTTGGTGACACCTTAGATTATCGTGCGGAGTTTTGTCTAAGTGGTTCTCATAAGGAGACGTGTTTGAGCAAATACTTGGAAATATTTTCTAAGTATAAAAATTCACTTCGACAAAGGGATGTTTTGAGGCCTTCCTTTGACAGAAGTTTGAATTTCAAAATACGGATAGATAACTGTCTTTTGTCCTTATCCGTTTCTCAAGAAAGATGTGTGGTGAACTATGGCGAAGCGAAGGCATGCAGGGCGAAACTTGTCAACTTTTAGAGAAATGCTCATTGGAGACATTTATTTCGACGCATTATAAATAGGGGTCTTAGTATTAGGATTTCCGTGTGTTCAATTATTGTACTATACTCAAAATTCACTCAAAGTATCCAAGTTAACGTGAGAAAAGAGTTACTGTTGAGAAATGTACATTTGAAACACCATACATTTTATTCAATAGAAATTTACTTTCTTTTTACCAATTGTTCTTTACTGCATTTCTTTTACTTTGAAGTTATTTTCTTCATTGCATTACTTTACCAAACTTTTACAAAGTTTAGTCTTTTCAACAAACAATAAAAACAACATTTTTACATAAATGAATATTGTCGAAGTGTTCAATAATTTTCTAGAAATACATTAAACACAATAACTATATCCTTAGGATTCACTGGTTGATCTTGCAAGTAAACCAAATTAATTTTTTGGAAGACCAGCGATTTTTTACCAATTTTCACGGTAAACAAATTGGCACACCCGATGGGACAATGCTATAGTGTTTTTAAAATATTTCTTTTACTTGTTCTGGAAATTTTTTTACATTTAAGTTCTGCATTTTTATGATCTCTCTATGCTTCGTTGCATGAGACTTATGAGTGGTAGAATAGCCACAAACAACGAAGAAAGGCCTAGAAGGATATACATAAGGAGGATGGTGAATCCAAATCCACCAAGTAACCAAAATCCACCAAATGATGGAGAACCACCCCCTTCTTCTTCAGGGGGCAATACAGTTTCAGCGTCAGTATCTGAAGCCATACCAACCACGGCAAGTTCGACGCCTATGCAGTCAATTGCGCAAAGTGGTCCCATTCCATCCTATGGGGGAACACAGGGTCTACCAACGACCCCCCTCCAATGGGACATAGTTTATTCAGGCCTTATATGCCGGGATTTTTAATGCCTCCAATAGAACGTGATCAACCTTATGGTATACCAACATAAGTGATGGCAAGTTTGGACAATGCCTCATCAGCATTTGCAGACCCAGTGGTGAATGTAACTTCACCATTACAAGGATCTGGTTCAGGTATAAATAATATGGGTCGAATTAGCCAACCCTTAGGAACTGGATTTCCTACCCAGATGCTAAACATCACCAATAATTCTACAGCGGTGATAAGGCAACAGATGGACGAAAGTAATAATGAGATGGTCCAGATGCTTGCCCAACATATGGTGGTTATATTCAATCCCTTAATCCAGAATACTACCCAAACCAACCAACAATTGGCAGTGGAAATGACGCGCATTACTGACTTCTTTGGTGTCCCGCAACCCCCTCGACAGCCTCAGAGGGAATGGATGGTACAAAATACCGTGGTTGTCTTAGAAGAAGACCCTACAATTAACCAAGTTCAACCAAATGTACCCCAGGCGAACATTTTAAACTAGGGGGCAGTAGTCGAACCACATAGGGTCGAACCTCCTAGAGTTGAACATCTAATCCAGAGGGAACCAAGGGTAGTAATGGTAAATAGAAACCAGAACGCTGATGAAGTAATAAATCAAGTTCAACGCGAAGATATAGCGGCAGATAATAACCTAACAGCTATGGTCAAAAGGAATATGGCCAGAAATGGTGTAAATGTTGGCTTTCATAGGCCAAATTATACATCACCTTTACTTGAATACATCTTGCAATCAGATCTACCCCCTAGATGGAAATCCTCAAATTCACTAAGTTTTCTGGGGATACTAGTGAGTCCACAGTTGATCATGTGGCAAGATACTTAATGGAGGATGGAGAAATTGCTAACAACGAAAACCTAAGAGTGAAGTATTTCCCAAGTTCACTCACCAAAAACCCATTCACTTGGTTTACAACACTGCCAGCAAATTCGATCCACAATTGGACTCGGTTGGAGAGATTGTTCCATGAGCAATTCTATATGGTATAATCGAAGATAAGTCTGGAAGAATTGGCCAGCATTAAGAGGAAGTTCTTTGAGCCAATTGACGATTACCTAAATAGGTTCTGATTGCTTAAGGCAAGGTGCTTTACTCAAGTTCCTGAACATGAGTTGGTCGAACTGGCCGCTGGTGGCCTCGACTACTCAATTAGGAAAAAGTTTGATACCCAGTACCTGAGTGATATGACCCAGTTGGCTGATAGAGTTCGACAAGTCGAATGATTGAAGGCTGAGAAAGCTAGGGCAAATAAGAATAGAAAGGAGAAGGTAGCCTACGTCGATTTCGAAGAAGATGTGCATGAAACTAGTGTCGATACCTTTTTCGACAAGAGTGAAATTGACCTTGTTGAATTAAAGCAAGGCCCACCTTACTCATGTAAAGTTTTAACGTCGTCAATTGGAAAGAATCCAGTCGATTCAGAGAAGAGCGATAGGTTCCCTAAAAGGACCTATACCTTCGACGTCACCAAGTGTGACGAAATCTTTGACATATTAGTTAAATATGGCTAAATGATAGTGCCTCCTGGCACTAAAATGCCTCCTTTAGAACAGAGAAAAAAGAGAGGTTTTTGTAAATATCATAATTTTCTTGGCCATAAAACATCTCAATGTTTTCTTTTCAGGGATCTCGTTCAAAACACAATTAAAGAAGGAAGACTCAAATTTGCTGATAAGTCAAAGAACCAGATGAAGGTAGACTCAGATCCCCTCCCCGTTGCTGATGCACACTATTCAGAACAATCCATGGTGTAGCTCTGGTTTTCATGACGCGACCACTACCGTATTTGGTGATACTTCCTGATTTCTAATATTTATCCTATGAAGCTTAAAAGGAAGGGGAAGATATCTCAAACTAACCCTGTGCGCAAGTGTTTTCCCTATAAATGCGAAGAGATCTGGATTCGGGGGTTGGTTATACAAAAGGAAGCTATTAACACCCTAAATATCTATAGTACTCTATAGGAACCTTGATTGTATATACTTCTACTCTTGAATTACTTGTTTGCTTAAGTTTGTTTGTTGTTTAATTGGGAAAGTTTCTCCCTTTTGAAAGATTGAGGAAAAGTTTTTGTTGTTTTTCTGGTTTTCTATTGTTTTGGGAAGGTACCTAAACCTAAGGTTTTTTATTAATGTGCTCGCTATGATCTTACGACCTTATGCCTACGTATTACCAAAAAAAGAAAAATGGGAAATCAGAGTGTTCGTAGTTCCTTATAGTCTATGGGAGGAAAATTTTTCCTTTGTATCTTGTTTAAAGCCTAAGATGATGAAGCTAAAAGAGTGTTTTAAAGATTTGACAAATCGTCGTCATTAAGGGAGATATCTCACCTATTCACTACAATCATTTGAGAGTGATGTCATAATGGAAAGAGCTTTGAACTTGTTGTGTTAAGCAATGCCACTTTTTCCTTTATGAAGTCTTTACATACTAATAGAAGGACCTTAACTTAGATATAGAATCGACAAGTGTGCCACTTACATCAGTTATATGAATGAAAAGTTTTTGAACTATGATAAAGGAGGGATTCCAACTAGGATTTTGAATCAACAAGAGTGTCACTTACATCAATTATATGGAAAAAGTTTTGATTGTTTGATTTGAATTATAGTGATTAGGAGAAATATCTTCCTACAGAGATGAATCAAAGCCTCATCTGTGAGGAGATGGATTTATTTAGGTATCTTGATTGAAGCCCAAGATATGAAGCAGAAAAGAAAAGATTGAAAACTGACTCAACTGGGGAGTTTTACCTGTCTTGTACAAATCCCAAGATTGAGGATAAATAACTAGGGAAATTATTTGTATAAAAGCCTGAGAGAAGGCTAATGATTGTTGAGGAAATTTGAAGAGACTGACTCAATACTGAGGATTTGACTGACTCTTTTAGGGATTTTTATTTAGTATCATGTACAAAGCCCGGGATGAATGAGGCTTAAAGAATTTATTTGTATCCTGTACAAAGCCTATGATGAAATGAGGCTAAAAGATTTATTGTATAGATGACTTAAGGCTTGACTTATGCTTTTAAGAAGCCTGAGGGTCCTTGCATGAAGCCCAAGAGGAGGCTGTCTTGCTGGGGAGAAATATTTGTATGATGCCCAAGAGGAGGCTGAGACTATCCAAGTCTCCTTGTATGAAGTCCAAGAGGAGGTTGGGGAACTAGTTGTTTGAACTAAGTTGTGATTTGAAGGGATCCTATTATTTGACCTATGTTAAAACTAAGGATGATATAAATGTCAAGAGAAACAAAATAAGAACAAACATGATTGAAGATTAACAAGTATAGACATTGATATGACGTGTTTGAATTCATGGAAGATTTTGCATCTTTAGGTTTTGATGTGTTAAATGTTTTATTTGTGTGTTTTATTCTATTCACAAAGATGTTGGGTCTTATACTCTAAGCATAGGCCCATGACTTATTAAAAAGAAAAGAAAAGGTGGTGGGTCTTACACTCTTGATAGAGGCCCAAAATTTATTATATATACAAAGGTGTTGGGTCTTACACTCTAAGTAGAGGCCCATGACTTTAAGCATTTTGAATGTCACTAATGCTGTGAAAGTTGAAGATTGAGATTTGAAAGATTGAAAGTTTTAAGAAATTGAAGAAAGTTTTGAGAAAGAGGGGATGGACTTACACTCTAATATAGGCCCAAAGCATTTGAAAAATGTGGAAAAGGATGATGTACATTTCAAAGAGATATATTTATCATGGTAAGAGTTTAAGGAGGAAATATTTGATCATTTAGGCATGGATACAAGTTGAACATGTTAATGACAAGTTGATAACAACCAAACATGGATATTAGGGTTCAAACATGATCTTGAGCAAAGTGGAAACATCACAAAGGTTCATACAAACAAACATGTATAAAAGGCATTTTCAAGACAAAGTTCAAGTGTTTTAGGAGCACATAAACATGTTATAATCAACATAAAGACATATATACATATCAAAGTGGTATAAACATGGAAGGAAGACCCCGTGTTATGGAAAAATATCAAGAAAAAAGTTTCATGGTATGGACAGAGTTCAACATACATTTACATGTAAACACATACTTGAAAATACATTAAAACTAAGTAAAAACAAGGATCTACAAATTCATAACCTCATTTAAGGTTCATACAAGATATATATGGTTCAAACAATGTATTGTGAGCAAGAAAAGGCAATCTATCATTCAAAAGATTCAAAAGAAATCTTAAGAAAACCCTAAAAGAGTTAGACACTTTAAGCACTCATAAAAATGAGAAAAATAATTATTTTTGATATTTTCTTTTCACAACTAGAAAATAGACATTATTATGAAAAAATTTCAAAAAGAATGGATTCAAAATGATAAAAAATTATAAAGTTATGATAGTTTGAAATTGTAAAGAAAAGTAGGAAAACAAAGTGATAAAAAAATAATGGAAAGGGTCCCATGGGTGTTGAACCCAGGTGTCATACCCCAAATTTTTACCCTAGATGTCATCAACATTCTAGGAGCATCAAGCATTGCAATGCTAACCCTAACCATTGTTCAAGATGTTTCTTGTTTGGTTTTGTCTGAAATTAGGGGTTCTACTCAAGGAATCAACGGAATCCTCACATGATCAGTCAATGTTTTGGAATGATCATCAACCTATCAAGCTTACATACACTCAAAAAGGCTTCTTCTTGTCAAGAATAAAGTGCAAGATGATCTTATTACAAGATTTTTGAAGCTCAAGTTATATGGTCACCAATTAGGGTTTCATCAGGAAAAAGTCAACTATGCCCTAACTTTTGATCAAATCATGATGCCAAGCCTTGGGACATAAACCAAGACACTCAAATACATCCTTGGAATCCATCCATGATGTTTGAAAGATTCAAGAATGCAAGATCATTGAAGATCACACACTTGAACTCATCTGATTAACAAGTTTTATCTGATAAAGTCAAGCCTTTGACTTTTAGGGTTTTTGGACCAAATTGAAGTCATCAAGACAAATTTCATCAAGACATGTTTGATCAATAAGTTTGAGCATGAAAAATCAAGATTTTGGAGGTTTCTTGCAAAAGGGGGCAAAGTTAAGAAAACTTGAAATTTTTCTAAGTATAAAAAAAACCCTAATTGTGAGGCCAACTTTGAAAGATCATAACTCCTAATCTACACAGCCATTTTATGTGATCCAAAGCTCAAATTAAAACCCTTACAACATACTACAACTTTGTATGAGAGGTGGAAACCTCAAAAAATGCTTAGATTTTGAGTTATGAAGCTTCAAAGTTTGAAGAAATCTTTGGACACTTAGAAATTTTTCAAGGCAGCTTTTGATCTTTTGAAACATCAATCTTTGAGGCCAGTTTACATTATGATCCCTTTAGATTAAGGATTTTGTTAAACATGAATGTTTTAGAGCATGTTTGGGGCTTTTCAAAAAGTACAAGAACTCCTCTATAGGCTTCTTGAGCTGAGAGTTTCGAAGAGAGGAAGTTGGGGTCACAAAGAGGGATTTCATGCCATTTCCACAACTTGTTCTTGAGAAAAACTCCAAGCCATGCCCTATAATTCTACATTTCATACCTCATTACTTCTAAATAGATCAATAATCAGAAGTTTGCATGATTTAAGGGAGCATTACACATTAATTTGAAGCTTTGTCCATTGAATCTTACCATTTTTGGAAGAAAGGCAAGACTTCCATTTTGATAAAGCTACTTTAATGCAAAGTCAACTTGTCTTAAGCCCATACTTGTTTCCTTATGCACCAAACCTTTCTATAACTTAGAAGCAACATGTTTACACTCCATAACAGCTTTTAAAAAGGTTTTTGTACTTGTCTTGAAACCATGGAAATCAAGTTAACCACTCTATGGATTTCAACTAAACCAAGCAACTAAACCACTTCAAATTTGAAGAGCCATTTCCTCCACTCTTTCCCTATAAATAGAGGGATCTCTAAGCATCAAACACACAGCAAAAGCCTTAGAAATCATCCTTCAAAATCCCTAAAACCAGTATCTTGCATAAACTTCCCTTTTGTGCCAAGAAATCTCAAACTTGCAAAAACATTCCATCTGCCTTCTCCAAACACCAAACCAGCAATCCAACCTTTCATACACTCCACAAATCATCATTTGAAGGTGTCTAAACTTTCACTTCCATCCCAAACCTGCTAAAACAGAAAGTCAACATCAAAAACCTAGTTTTGTTGACTTTTTTGCATTTTTCAAGCCATAACTCTATCCAAACCATTTCCAAGACATCTAACACTTCAAACACATCCTATAAAACATCCATAAGTTGTTCCAAACATGTTTGTTCAACTGTAACTTCATTTGATCGAGATTCCACTTTGTTCACTTTTTGCATTTTGCAAGAGGAAGGGTACTTTCTGTTCCAGTGAATTTCTTTTGATTCCAAGCATCTCAAAGCTTCATAGGAGGTATATTGAACGTGTTCCAATCCACCAACAAGTTCTGTAACACCTTTGGAGGACATTGGCCTCTTGCTTCAAGAGGTAAGTTCCCTAAAACTTGGAACTTTGTAAAATATGCATGCCTTTGATGTATACTAAGTATAGGCATGCTTAACATAGTATTTGTGACATGTTTAAACCATTTGTAGTGGCTATGCATGATGATATGAGACTGTGACATAGAACTTACAAAGTTGCATATTTTTAGGTTTCACTATCGTGTTTTTAAATAGGGATATTTTTAGCCAAAACCAACACCACCACTGAATTCCTCATGAAAATTTTGACAAATTTGGTTTTTATATCATCTAATTTCATTAAGTATTGAGTGAGTTAGGATGCTTCTTGCAAATGAGCAAAAATGGTGGAATCCTTAACCAGCCAGCCATGGCACCTTTTGGTTCAGTCTTTAGGTCAGGATTAGGTTTTACATTTACTTTCTAGGGGTGATACAATGGATGTATCACCACCCCAGTGGTTATGACCTGCACGCTTTTATACCTTGAACCTAAAGAACTGGGGTTCGAATATCCCTCGCCCCAGTTCTTTTTATTTTTCTGGATTTTCAAGTGAGTATCCCATATCTATTCATGTTTCCACCTATTTTCAGAAAGCGCGCCTTGCCTGGATTGGTCATTGTTTTGACCTGCAAGCAGAGTGGCGTGGGTTCAATACCCATGGGAGCCACTTTCCTCATTTTTTTAATACTTTGTTTCCTTTTTCTTCACAAAATTCAAATGGTCATAATTCCTTCATCCCTTAGGCTTTTTGACCCATTCTTTTTGCTATGGATTCATATTGCTGCCTATTTTCTTGTGATAAAAAAGTTTTCCAAAAAATATATTTTTGTACCACTTATTCATGTTTGAAGTAAGAGGGTTTTTTAGGGTTTTCTTAAGGACTATGTTGGTTCTTTGATTATTTCCTTTGATGTTCTTTACATATATGGACATGTTTGAACCATTTATGATTTGTGTAAACCTTGTGTAAGTTTGTCAACTTGTACCCTTTGGTTTTGACTTGATTTTGGCTTATTTATGTATGTTTGCATGTTTAAATATCCTAAACTTTGTCCCTTATGCCATAAACCACTTTGTGCACTTATCTTGACCTTTCACACACACATTTGGATGAGCACCAAGAACCATAGCATGCACTTTAGGTTGTCACCAAAGTCTTGAGCCATATACACTTTTGCTTCCATGTTAAGTGATGTTTTAACTTACACATGTCTACTTTGACTTTTGTAAATGTCCATGCTTGTATATGTGGATCTTTGTGAAGCTTCCACCATGATTGAACCCTAATATGTTGTTACCTACTTGTGTCAGCATGTTCAATTTGTAACCATGCCTGTTTGTTCAAGTGATTCCTTAACTTGTTCACACAATGTTTGAACTTTAAATATGCCATCTTTAAGCATTCTCACATGCAATCCTTTGTATGCTTGCATATCCATCCACATGTTATTGTCATAAACATGTCATTTTTGCTCAAGTGTGTTTGGTTGTCACCATTTTGCTTGTTACACTTTCTATCCATGATAAGTAATGTCTTAACTCATCCATGTATTCTTCACTGCATCTTTGAACTTCAATCATGTTTAGGTATTATTATAATCTTTACATGTTATACTTAAGCTTTGTTTTCTACCCATGATAAGTAATGTCTTAACTTATGCATGTCCCATTTGAACTCCTGTTTTATCCATGTTTAAGTGTTGTCATAACTTTCACATGCTAACTTGAACGTTGAACCTTGCCATGTTTAAGTATTGTAATAACTTATCCATGCTAGAAATGTTAAATTGTATTCATGATTAAGTGGTGTTAGTAAACCCTAAAGCATGTTTGCCTTAACCAAGTACTTGAACTCTCATCCATGACCTTAGTCTTGTTAGAACTATGTCACATGATTGTTTAGGTGTTGTAACATCTTTATTTGTTTGAATTTTCTTTGGTTGTCACCATGTCAAGTTGAATCTTCTTTGAACCTTTAAACTTACTAGGTAGTTACCTTGTTTGGTTCATGACTTTATTAAGTCCTTGCTCTAAATGTTGTCACATTTATCTCATTGCCTTGGTTGTAACCATATGCATTATCTTTCTTCATGCTTTCATTAACATCATGTTTGAATGTTACTCTGATTTACTTTCCATTGATATCATGTTTGAATATCATATTTGTTCATACCATCCATACTTGATCATACTCCATTTAACTTTGTCAAGTTATTTCCTCAAGTGATGTTAGCTTGTTAGCTTCCATCCTCAAGTTGCCCCCTATTCCTTAATCCAAGGGAAAGTCTCTCTATTGACTCCATGTCATAGATAGCTCATCATTACCTACACCTTTGACCTTGTTATAGTTATTAGGTTTTTAAGTCTTAGGCCTAAGATAGAATATACAACTCTTGTGACTTTGTCAAGTCAAGTGAATGTTAAGACCTTAACACTTAATCCCCTTGAATCTTGATCATAATCAAGTATTCATCCATCCCTATTTAGGTGAACTACAATTGCTCTGATTCCATCCTTGTAAGGATATGTAGGCACAAGACCGTGAAGTTTTGGCGAGCATACTTAGTAACTAAGCCTTTAGGTCCCTATCTCTCACCATATAACCCAAACACAAACAATAGCAAGCAAATATCAAAAATACAAATAAGAGGTTCCTATAGAATACTATAGACACTTAGGGTCCTAATACCTTCCCTATGTATAACCAATCCCTGATCCCCCAAAATCTCTTAGCATTGTTGTTACATTGCAAACTTAGGGCTGTTTACGATCTTTACCCTTTCCTTTGGATAAATCAAAGCTCGGTGGTGAATCTTTAAAAAGATTTGTGATTCAAGTTTAATCAATAGCTTGATATCCAAATTTCACCTCAACAGAAAAATGGCGACTTCACTGGGGACACTCTTTTAAGAGGATTAAGCCTAACTTACTTGTATTTGCTATGTTCTTATTTGCTTGTTTGTTTGTTGTTCCATTGGGTTGTTACCTTGTGGTGAGATAAGTCCCAACCTTGGACTTGAGAGCAAAATAAGATAGGAAGGTGGTATATTCAAGAAGGCTTATAGGGAGTTGATTCCAGACCAAGCTAACTTGAGAAATCACCACCTCAGTGGAGGCACCTTTAAGAATAAGTATTGTTGATCAAGAGATCCTAAAAATAATACTATTTCTTGATTGAGCCTACGAAGCTAAGAACTTTTAGTTACCTTTAACCCCACTTGGCCTTGTTAGGAACGTAGTGCGGTGGCTATGAGGGAGTAATTCCAAAATAGTTGATACGCGATACTACACTCAAAAGAGGTTCTCTTGAGAATATTATTAACTACCGAGTAAATTGGGAAATTGATAATATCCTAAATATGGGATGATGACTTTGGGAACTTGTTAGAACCCGTTGTATAGGTACAATAAACCCTAGTACATACCAAATGGGAGGAGTGAACCTTTGACTGCATGCAAGCCTTACATCATGTTTGAGTGTGATCTTGTTTTTTTGTGTGCATAAATGCATTCATAAACATCATTTTTCATAAAAGGTTCCATGGAACTTAAATCTTGTTTGTAAACATCAGAAGATAATCATGGATAAGGACAGAAGAAAAACTATTAAGTACACTTTCAAGAGTCTTGACTTGGGTGACCTAAGGAGATTAGGAGCTCTGGTTAAAGATCGAGAAGGATTCAAAGACAAATATGGAAAGTTGTTGTCACTGCTGAAGATCAAAATGGAAGATGGTATTCTCTCCACGCTCCTTCAATTTTATGATCCAGTCTACCATTATTTCACCTTTCCTGATTACCAACTTGTGCCTACATTGGAGGAGTATTCTTATCTAGTTGGGTTGCCTATTTCTGACAAGTATCCTTTTCCTTTCTTGGAAAAAGAGCCTAAAGAGCAAGACATCACAAAAACCACACATTTGGAGTTGTCTGAAATTCAAGGTAACATGACCACCAAAGGAGGAGTCTTTGGTTTAACTACAACATTTATGATTGGGAAAGCTCAGTATTATGCAGATCACATGAGCATGGATGCTTTTGAGGCTATTCTTGCCTTACTCATCTATATGATATTTCTATTCCCACGCTTTGAAGACTTTGTTGACGTCAATGCTATCAAGATCTTCCTAAAGAAGAATCCAGTACCTACCTTGTTAGGAGATACTTATCACTCAGTCCACTTGACGAACTTCTATGGGAAAGGAATGATCACCTGCTGTGTGCCATTACTATACAAGTGGTTTATTTCTCACTTGCCCAAATCAAGCTCATTTTGGGATATCAAGAATAGTTGGTGGTCACAAAAGGTTATGGCCCTCACCCACTATGACATTGATTGGTACAATTGTGTCTATGATGGAATTATGATTATTGATAGTTGTGGAGACTTTTCCAATGTACCTCTTCTTGGTACCAAAGGAGAAATTAGCTATAATCCCATCTTAGCTCGCCGTCAGCTAGGATATCCTTTGAAGGACAAGCCCAAGAGTGTTCATGTTGAGAATACCTTCTTCAAAGATGGTGAAGATAGCAAAGAGCCTAAAAAGTAGATTGTGATCGCTTGGAGCCCTTTGCATAAGAAGGGGAAGACATAGGCAAGCCCAACTATGTTTCTTTGGAACCCTATCTCCAATGGGTCCGAGATAGGGCCATTGAGCTGAAGATGCCTTATTCTCGTCAAGAGCCCATAACCCTGAAGAAGGAACCCGCTCTGATCTTCATGTCGGAAGCAGAGAAGTTGAAGATTGCTTTAAGCAAAGCACTTCAAGAGAATGATGCTTGGGAGAACAAATACCAAATAGTCGTCAGCGAGAACGCGGAACTCCAAAGACAACTAAAACAAAGACTAAAGAAGTACTCTCTTGTAAGAAGAGGAAGGTGCAAGAGGATTTATTTTCCTCTTGCCCCTAGTCGACACCTTGGAAGTTGATCGTGGATAAGCTTACTCTCGAGAAGACTCAAATGGTGGAGCAAATCAAGAAGCTCAACACAAGGCTGCTAGGAGAATCTCCTTAGGGCTTTTGTAGCTTTTATTTAGCTTTTAGTTTAGGACTCTTGTAAGAAGTACTAAACATTTTGTAATCCTTTTTATAAATTAATGAAATGAGTTCCTTTGATGTATCCGTGATGTTTGCAAATATTTAAGTTCCATAAAGCTTTTTTTGCATTGCATCTTGCATTTGTCGTCACATTTGCATTGCATTTATTTTCATAAAACTCATTCCCATCTTGTCATCTCCAGTTTCAACGCTGAATCCTCCACACCGGTATAATACCCGTGCTCAAGCCAAGAAAAGAATGGCAGATCAAGAGCACGAGATTGATCACATCAACAACAAGCTAGAAGACCTATGTGGCAATATGGGACAGATCATGGAGATGCTTCAGGTTATCCGTGCCAAGATGTATACTCAAGAAACTGTTGTTTCCGAGATTGTAAGCCATGTGGTAGACCCTCTGCCAGTTACTACTTCTGTCACTCTACCTACGTTTGGACTACCGCCAGATTTTGTTCCTCGACAAGTTCATGTCTCTGCTCAACGGACAGTTCCGTTAACAGCTAATGTTCCTAACATAGTTCCGACTTTTACACCCAGTGTTGTACACACTCGTGTAAATCAACCTTTTTATGACGACCACCATCAAGTATATGACATACCCGATGGGTCTGAATATGAGGATGAGAAACGTGATAAGCTGAAAGAGAATGTGGAGTTGATTAAAAAAGACTTAGAGCTATGGAAGGGGATCAGGTGTTTGGAGTTGCAGCCCGTGAAATGTGCTTGGTATCTGGGTTAGTGATTACCAACAAATTCAAGACGCCAATCTTTGACAAATATGAAGGGGCATCTTGCTCTAAAAATCATTTGATTATGTATTATCGTAAGATGGCCGCTCATGTAGACAACGACAAACTAATGATCCATTGCTTCCAAGACAATTTGAAAGGAGCGTCTTCAAAATGGTATCTCGGTTTAGATCAGTCAAGGATCCGTTGTTTTCAAGACCTCTCTGATGCTTTTATGAAGCAATATAAGTACAACATGGATCTTGCGCCAGATAAAAGGCAGTTACTCAGCATGTCCCAGAAAAACTCTGAATCTTTTAAAGAGTATGCCCAAAGATGGAGAGAAATAGCTTCTCAAGTAGAGCCTCCTATTTCGGAAAAAGAGATTGTAGACTGGTTTGTTGACACCGTACGGCCAGAATTTTATGAAAGAATGGTGGGTAGCGTCACTGCTAACTTTTCTGACTTGGTGGTTGTAGGAGTCAAAATTGAACTGGGTCTAAAGAATGGGAAGATGAGTAGTTCTGTAGGAAGTTCTAAGGACACGGTTAAAAGGCCTTCTAGTGGTTTCCAAAAGAAGAAGGAAGGAGAAACCAACGTCGTCACAGCTACCCGTAGAAGAAATTCCTCTTGGAAGAATCAACAACAACAACAACAGTTTGTTCAACATCCGGTTTATCAGTATGCCCCTCAATCATATGTGGCAGCTGTTACTCCCGCTTTCAATCAACAACAACATGTTTTTCAACAAGTTCCTCAACATCAGCAAGCGCCCAACGCTCCTCAACAAAATCTTGTTTAGCGTCCGAATAATCAAAATCAGAATAGAAGACAGGGAGGAAGGCCACCAATACCTCATATACCTATGACATATACAAAGCTGTATCAGTTCCTCATTGAATAAGGCTTGGCAACTCCAAGGCTATTGGGTCCTCCGCCAGACAAATTGCCACCATTTTACAATCCCAATGCCCAAAGTCCTTTTCATGAGGGTGCTCCTGGTCATGATCTTGAGGGTTGTTACTCCTTAAAGCACATTGTGAGGGAATTGATTGAGAAAAATATTCTGTCTTTCAATGATACAAATCCAAATGTGAAGAGTAATCCTCTGCCTGCCCATGGTGCATTTGTTAATGCTATTGAAGAAGGGGTTGACGAAGTGCTGATCTGTGATGTAAAAGACATCAAAACTATGATGCCAGAATTCCATTCTAAGTTGTTTAAAATTGGTTTAGCTAAGGAGTGTCACATGCATTGTGCCAAGTGTACTGTTTAACCAAAAGGTTGTGAAGGGGTCCAAAAGGATGTTCAGGATTTAATTGATCAAGGTATGCTTCAAATAAGCAAGCATGTGAAGACAAATGAGGTAGTTGTAATCGAACCAATATTCAATCTACCTACTCCCGTGTTCAAAAGAGTTGAGTCCGCTTTCAAAGAGGTAGAACCTATCTTCAATCTCCCTAAACCAGTTTCTAAACTTCCAGATCTAGTTGTGACTACTGTTCAAGGGAAGAAGATGATGTATGTGTCAAAACAAAGACCTTTCAAAACCGTGCCTTGGAACTATGGAGCGACTGATGGTAATCAAGAAACTGTGAGTTCAGAAAAGGGGCCGAAGGTTGTGAATGATGAGGTGACTAATATAGTAGGGCCAAGTAAAATGACCTGTAGTGGTCGAATTTACAACCCTCTTATTCATGTGGTACCTCAAGTACAAAAAGAAGTTGTTATCCCTTCTAAGAACAAGGATGTTGTTCCCATTAATGAAGATGAAGAGTTTCTCATAATTATCAAGAGGAGTGACTATAAGGTTATTGATCAACTGCATCAAACACCTTCGAAGATCTCCATGTTATCTCTCCTCACGAGTTCTCCCGCACACCGCAATGCTTTGCAAAAGCTTCTTGCCCAAGCTCATGTGACACAAGACATTATTGTCGAACAATTTGATAACGTGATAGCCAACATCACTGCCTATAGCACTTTGAGTTTTGATGGGGGAGAGTTTCCTAAAGAAGGGAATAATCATAATCGTGCCTTGCACATTTATATTAAATGTGAAGAAGATACCTTAGCTAGAATGTTGGTGGACACAGGATCTTCCCTCAATGTGTTGCCTAAAAGGACACTTACAAAGCTAGCATGTGAGTGGGCAGATATGAAGCCCAGTTCTCTTGTTGTAAAGGCTTTTGATGGCTCTAGGAGGTCTGTGATCGGAGAGGTAGAGTTACCTATTCTCATTGGTCCCCATGTGTTTGACATAACTTTTCAGGTGATGGACATCAACCCCAACTATAGTTGTATGTTGGGAAGACCATGGATTCATGCCGTTGGGGCAGTCACATCTACTCTTCACCAAAAGATGAAATTTGTAGTTGACGACAAGCTGGTAACCATATTTGGAGAAGATCTCATGGTGAGTAATCTTTCTTCCTTCAAATACATTGAAGCAGACGAAGACGCGTTGGAAACTTCTTTCTAAGCATTGGAAATTGCAAATGTGGTCATGTTTGAGGTAGAGAAACCTGAGCAGAGAGTCTTTCCGTCTTTCGCATCTTTGAAAGGTGTCATTTCTGCCATTGAGGATGGTAAAACAATAGGCTGAGGTGAAGTAATTAATGTCAAGATAAAAAAGGGCCGCTTTGGGTTGGGTTACAAACCAACTAAGAAAGCGTCAACTCCTAGCCAAAGAAGACCAAGAGGAATCTAAGAAGTATTCTTCAGTGCTAGCTTCCAAGTGAATACAATTGTCGAAGACTTTGAAGATGAAGACCTAAGCCACTTGGTGTACCGTTCCGATGTGGCCTTGAGCAATTGGGATTCTGTGGAAATTCCCGAAATTCTCCCATTATCAAAGTAATCTTTGTTTGTTTTGTTTTAATGTTTAAAAAAATCCTTAGTCGTGCCCAAGACTATAGGATTATTTTGTAGGGGCCCCCTTATGTTTTGCAAAGATTAATGAATGAAGGCGTTTTGTTAAATTCTTGTTTTGTTTATTTACTTTTCTTGCTTTTCACTTTTAAAATGGAGAAGGCAATCTTTCATAACTACTAAAAAGAACAAAGACCATTCCCTCATTGCATCACCTGTTGCGGTGAGAATCGGATATCAAGATATTAATTAACTTGAATCACACATCTTTAAAATTCACCACCGAGCTTTGATTTATCCAAAGGAAAAGGTAAAGATCGAAGAAAATCCTAAGTGCGCTATGTAAAGACACAGCTAAGAGATCTAAAGTTCGAGGGTTGGTTATACCTAGGGAAGGTGTTAGCATCCTAGATATCTGTAGTACTCTACAGGAACCTCTTGTTTGTATTTGTGTTATGTTATGTTTGCTTGCTAAAGGTAATGTGCTAAAGTAAAGACCTAAAGGTATATACACTAAGTATGCTCGCCAAGACGTCGCATCTCGTGCCTACGTATCCTAATAAGGATGGAATTAGAGCATTCATAGTTCACCTCAACAAGGGTGAGGAACTCTTGATAATGATCAAGGTTCCAAGGGGGAATGAGTATTCATGATCATGATACTCGCATAGAGTTAAAGAACTCTCTAAGTCTAAGTTGTAAGGAAAATTGGCTCGACAAGATATCGTGTCTTGTGCCTATGTATCCTGATTAGGAAATAGGAATCAGAGCCTCCGTAGTTCGCCTCAACGAGGAATGAGGAACTCTTGATAATGATCAAGGTTCCCAGGGGGAATGAGCATTCATGATCATGATACTCACCTAGAGTTAAAGAACTCTCTAAGTCTAAGTTATAAGACTAACCTAAAGGTTGACTTTAAACAAAGTCAAAGAGGAAAGTGAGTATACATCATGATGGTACCCACATAGAGTTTAAAAACTCCAAACTTAACTCTAAATTAAAAACAAAATGGCTCTCATGAGGCCAAGGGAGATGATCCTAAAAAGGTCATGGAAGTGAGAAGGAAAATGTCTAAACTAACTAATGCATGACTTATAAGTCAACAGGGAATCCTTTCCTTTGGAATGAGTTTATCGAACAAAATAGGCATCATGACAGTAATGGCCAAGAACATAAAGCAAAACCTCAAACATCAAAGTTAAATTCAAGGACAGATGACAACATGTGTTTAAGGCAAACATCAAGATATGGCAGAAATCATCAAGGAAACCCCAAGGACTGATCATACTTAAAAAATAATCATGTAAAAATAAAAATAAAAACCTAAATGCTCTACTATGGTTCAAAGTTAAGAAAGCACCCATGAGATTGAAATGGGAAAATACTAGTAACCAAATTATAAATATTAACAAAGAAAATCAACAATATGAGCTTTATTATATACATGTACTACTAAGAAATCCTAATCATATAAACAAAATAAAATTATTAAATATTTTTATCAATTTGGAATTTCAAGCCTATTTTCATAAAAGAATAAAGAAATAACCATAAAAGAAAAACTTAATTAAGAAAATTCTATTTTTGAAGTTTTTTATTTAACGATTAAAACTGAATATTCAATCAAATTAAATAATAAATATATATTTCTAAAATTAAAAAAACAAAATCCATCATTCATAACAATACTTATAAGAATAAAATGAAATAATAAATACAAAAAAGTCAGGGTGGTGATGATGTAGCATGCATGTGGCGTGAGTAGTGAGTAAACATAAAGACACGGGCCAGACCCATGTGTAGCGAGTGATTTTTGGATGTGGTTGCGAAGCACGATCGCTCTAATACTACAGTTCGATTCATTTTTTATCCTATTAAAGCTGATGAAGGAAGGGAAATAGATGTCTCCAACTAACCCTACTTGCATACTGAGATTAAACAGTCAAAACTGTTGGTTTACTGATGCTACAAAGATTCGGGGTTTTTCCTAGGTTTATTTTGTTGACGAGGGGTGCTTTAGGCTATCGGTTGAGATGTTAGGACGAATATATATGAAAGTATGGAATTTTGGTTTTTTGTTTAGTGTGCTCGCTAAGATTTTTCTTTCAATCTTATGCCTACGTATTCCCGTTTACCGAAACAGGGAAATCAGAGCGTTCGTAGTTCCTCCTATTCTATCGGAGGAAATGGGTGTTTTGGTGTCTTGTTCAAAGCCCAAGACGTGAAGCTGAAGGTGGTTTGTATCTTGTTCAAAGCCCAAGACGTGAAGCTGAAAGGTGTTGTCTTTAGAGAGAATTTGTCATCTCTAAAGAGGGGGTTGTATGTCACAACTGTTTATAAAGGAGAATTACTTTAACCGGGATGTGCGGATCCTAGCAATGCCATAATTTCCTTTAAAGAGGATTTTAACCTAAAGGAGAAGACTTTAACTCAGTGTAGAGAAATGCCATCTTTCCTTAGGAATTTCTCATGCTAAAAGAGGGACAGTGGCATGGATGTAGATGATCCAGAGGCTTGTTGCTTACAGCGATTAGATGAAAGGGAAGGAGTTGTTGATGTTTGTGTACTGTGAGCGAGGCACAACTTTGATGCTAAAAGGTTGATTGGATCAACCAGTGGTTTTCTTATACAAAGCCTAAGAGGAGGCTAATATGTGTCTCGTACAAAGCCCAAGAGAGAGGCTAAAAGGTTTTGACTCGACGAGGGAATCTTTTGGTATCTCGTATAAAGCCCGAGATGGAGGCTACTTGACTCAACAAGAGAGTTTTTTGTATCTCGTACAAAGCCTGAGATGGAGGCTAAAATTTGTTTGGCTCAATAAGAACCTTTTTGTATCTCGTATAAAGCCCGAGATGGAGGCGAAAGGGTGATTGACTCAACGAGGGAGTCTCTTATGTGTCTCGTACAAAGCCCGAGAGAGAGGCTAAACGTTGTTTGACCCCGCTGGGGAGAATCATTGTACAAAGCCCAAGAGGGAGGCTAACTTCACTGGAGAAGGATCATTATACAAAGCCTAAGAGGAGGCTATGATGACTGTTCAGTTAAGTGACAGGTTCAGTATACTGATTTTGAAAGAGAAAATCAGTTCTTATATGAGCAATGTTGTACTCAAGGATTTGATTCAAGGATCCGGGTTATTCATGTTCTTTAAGGAAGTGGGAAATCTGAAGGGTATTGAGACTGTCCGAGTCTACGGGGTTCCTTCCTATTCTTGAAGGGGTCACTTGAGAATGTCTTTGAGACTTAAGGAGACTAGACTGTCCGTGTCTAGAGTTTTATCTTTTGTACTATGCTTTGAGAAACAGTAATAGACTCTATGAAAGGACTGTTCTATGCAGATGCATAAGTTCTGTTCCTATAACTTTAGGAGGTCGTCGGGACAATTTGTATGAAGCCCAAGAGGAGGCTGGAAACTTTTAAGAAGCTGACAGGTCCTTGTACGATGCCCAAGAGGAAGCTATCATTCCCAGAGGAAGAGATCATTATACGAAGCCTAATAGGAGGCTGTGAATACTTCTAAGAAGCTGATGGGTCCTTGTACTAAGTCCAAGAGGAGGCACGGTTGCTCTTAGGAAGCCTATGGGTCCTTGTACGATGCCCAAGAGGAGGCCGATGCTTTTAAGAAGCCTGTGGGTCCCCAAACCCCGAGAAATTCAAGGCAAGCTATTCATAAGGAATAGATCAAGTCAGGAAAGTTAGAGAATTTGGAAGAAACTCAAAGATGCCATTCACGGAGAATACATTCATCTCTGGGAATAGAGTTTCTTGACAATTCCTAATGAGGACAGCCGAAGAGAAGACTGTATCTGGTGAACCTATTGGGGATCTAGTTGTCTATTTCTACGAATAAACGAAACGGCGTCACCTAGTTCTAAATGTAGTGGCCGGGAAAACTCTAAATATCTATACTATTATTACACAGTTGATATGAGTTTATGAAAAAAGACTTACAATGAAACAGCCCCACAATACAGTTATATGTATATGAAAGCGGTAAATGAAAGCGTATAAACACTTACTCGGTTGTAGAACTTCCATGCTGTTTGGTTAGTTGTTCAACAAAGAAAGATTGAAAACAACGGTATATTCAAAATCAAAGGAGAAAGTGTTTTGAAAAAGAAAGATTTGGGGCTTACAGCTCAAGGAGAGGCCCAGCGTTTTATCAGTGAGCGCACTGTTGAATTTGTACAGAGGGACTTATACAAGTGACTGAGGCCCAAAAAAGGTTTTCTGTACAAAGGGGATGGGTCTTACACTCTCTCAAGAGGCCCAAAAGGTTTAAAGAAAAAGAGTGGGGCTTATAACAAGAGGGTAGGCCCAGATGATTTTTCCGTTTGAAATGGCAATCGCGCCGAGGTTTTCTTTTAACGCAGAGGGATTTATACAATAAGTGAGGCCCAAAGTGATTTTGGTTAAAAGGGGGTTGGGTCTTACACTCTATTTAGAGGCCCAAAAGTTTTGAATGGGTCTTATAGCTCAAGGAGAAGCCCAAAAGGTTATTTTTCAAAAGGCGACGATCGCGCCGTTTGTTTTTTGACGGTATCAGGACTTATACAATACACTGAGGCCCAAAAATGATTTGGTCAAAAAAGGATTGGGTCTTACACTCTATTAGAGGCCCAAAGTGTTTTGAAAATGATTTATGAGGGTTGAATTAATCAAAAACCCTAATTTGTTTTCAAAATATGTTTTAATTGAATAAAAATTCAATTAAAATGATCAAAATTGTTTAACATATGGAAAACAAATTGTGATCTTGGATAAATGCTTCAAAAATTAAGTATTGAGCTACAAAATAATTAGAAAGCATTAAAAGTTGAAAAATCAAGGTGGAAAAAATATTTCAAATGTCAAAAACAATTAAAACATTAATTCTTTGCAAATATATCAATTATATACAATAAATAATACTTTTGGGATTTTTTGGGAAAATAAAATATTTTAACATTTTTGTGAATTATTAAAAAAAGAATCAACTCAAAATCATTAAAACTCAGAGAGAAATTAATTTTTGAATAAATTAAATAAAATCAAAAAATTCAAATATTTGAATTTATGAAAAATGGCGCCAAGAACAGCTGAAGAACACGCGCGTGTTTCAGCTTGGCCCAGATTTGCATTTTCTCTCGAATCTCACTGAATACTCAATCATATCATGTAATCCACATACCAATCAACTCGTTTCAACCTCATGATCATGTCTATGGTATTTAATTTCATTTAAATTAAACATATAACAAGAAATCACGATAAATCCTTAAGAACCCTAATTTCTGCATGAAGGCTAGGATTTTTGATACACGATTCAAACAAAGCAATTACTTGAGGGGAAACATTCCATGCATGATTATGAACATTTGGCAAAAGTATTGTGCGAGGAAATATGCATAGATTGAGAGATGACCAAGTTTAGGCTTACCTCTAGGTCGTGACAGCAAGAGCAAATTGATTTCTGAGTAGGAGGTGTTACAGATGAATTGTGATGATCTGAACAGCTTCCCTACACCCTATGGAGTGTGTTTGAATGCTTGGACTTGACTGAGAATGACTGGATCACTTCATGGCATCTCAACTGCACTTTGGTTAAAACCTTGAGCAATTGACTGGTGATTTTGTGAAATCTGTGTTCCAAATGTTATGTGAGTGTTTGGATCACTTCTATATGATGTATGTGAGGTGTGTGAGTGATTGGTTTGATTGGAAAAGCTCTCAAACTCAAAACCCGATAGTGACTTTCCATAGAAGGCAAAATTGGAGTGAAAGAAGAGATTTTGAGGAAAGCATCTGTTTGATGGCTTTGGTGTACTCAAACTGATCACAATTTAGCTCTATTTATAGTAGAGCAAGTTTGTTTTGGGATCCACAGTGAATGGCAACTGCAGCAGGTGTTTGTTCAATGTTGGCCAATGGAAACCCAAGTCTCCTCTAGCCATTGACTAGAGGTTAGGGCACAGGGCTGTGGTTCCCTTGGTCTTGGATAAGTCTTGACTGAATTCAGTTGAGAATGGCTCAGTCCATGCCACCTTGATGCTTCCATTGAATGCTCCAATCTAAAATTGGAGTCTTGTCCCTATTTTGGCCATTCTAGGTTCAACATGCTATTTCTTGTTCCAAAGACTTTGGAGGCTTGGCTCAGTGATTGTCCCCTTTAGATTCAATCCTCAGAGGTGTCCAAGTGGATAGGAGCATTTGGATTTGGATGATTTTGGAAAATCGAGTAAAAATGCAAATTCTGCCTTGCCTTGGCAGATTTCAGCATGGCAACTTTCCAATGTCATATCTCATGACTCAAATTGAATTTGGTAATGTTCTTGGTCATTTTGGAAAGCCCTTACATGATACAACAACTGTTTGAACATATTTGGTTTTGATCTCTTTTGAATCCAAGTGAAAAATCCCCCTACATTTGGCCAAAAGTAGGGTAAAATCTGACTTAGTGAAATTTTCACTAAGTGTTGGAACAAAGTGACTTTTCTTGATTTTGATCACTCCATAACTCAAAATCCATGAGGAGTTGGAATTAGGTCTAGTTGAAGTTTTTGTAGAGGGCAATGAGATCTACAAATCAAGCCTTGGATGGGAGAAAATGGCTTTGAGGTTTAGGAGTTATGACCCTCCAAAGTTAGTACCCTAGCCACTTTATTTTTAACTTAGAAAATTTTCTAAGTTTTTTATGGTTACCCCTTTTACAAGTTACCCAACTTTTCTTGATTTTTCTTTATGAATGATGATTCAAATCATACATTAACATCATTTTAGGGTTAAAAATCCATTTTGGTGAAAAATCTCAAAAAGTCAAAGTTGACTTTTGTGCACAGTTGACTTTTTATCAGATGAATTCCAAACTGTGCAATTCTTCATGAAATCATGTCCTTGACCTAAATCAAACTTGATGGACATGTTCCATGGGTGTCATAGGGTATATTTATGCCTGTCATAGGGCTTGGGAGCATGTCCTGGTCAAAAGTCAAAGTTACAGTTGACTTTTTCCTTAAAACCCTAACTGTGGTGCAGATGAAATTGAGACTTGTTGCTCAAGCTTCTTGGATTAATCCATTGTTACAAATGGATAAATATAGTTCATTAGAGACCCTCAAACCCTCCTTTGAGGTCTTGGCTCATGATTTGCCCTAAAAGTCAATTTAGGGGTGAATTAGGTCAAGAAACCCTAATTCCTGATTTTTGATGAATGCATCCCCTGAGGCAAAATTGACTTGATGATTAGGTCCATGAGGTTCCATGGAGTATATTAGGTTAGGTTTTGGATCATTGGCTTATGCCCAGATGAAAATTTTCCATCTGGAGGCCCTGGTCGACCAAAACCCTAATTTGGTGACACTGTCGATCTTGAGACTTAATCCACCTAGAAGGGAGCAGCCTTGTGCTTGATCCTTGAAGTGGGAGTCCTTTTGATCCATTGTAGATGTTTGAGAGGTTAGACAAGTTGAAGATCATGTCATTCCTTGATTGACCCTTTGTCTAAGCACTCAGAGAGGGCTTGAAACCCTAATTTTGATTGTAGTTAATGCTCACCCATATTTGGGGAGACTGATGAAGTATGATGGTTCCTCCATATTGTGATGATGATTTTCACAATGATGGGAAATCTTAATGGTCAAAATTTGGGGTATGACAGATGCCCCTATTTAATCTTCTTGGACACGAAGGTGTGAATGACGAAGGTATTCGGGCATTTGGGGTGCAAGAGGATTAAATATCAGAATACCCGAAATTTTGATGGTGGTTATGAATGGTAGCTTACGCATTCATCTTATTTAGCTAAGCAATGATGCTTAGAAAAGGTAAACTTCCCCTCGATCCTGGTTTTCAGCCAAGGAACTGGTCTCAGTTTCTAAAATAAACTTCCCCTCGATCCTGGTTTCCTACCAAGGAACTGATCTTAGTTTCTTTCGTCAATAAACTTTACTGACAAGGGACGCTATTTGTAGCGGCTTTCCTTCAAACTTCTCGCCAAATTTTCCTGGGGAGATGCCATTTGAGTGGAAAAAGTTTCGATGTCAGACTTGCTGGGGAACCCAGTCGTCTGAGTTGTAGAGGTGTACAAACTTCTCTGTTGGAGATGCCATTTGTTGACTCTACTTGGGGAATGCGAGTCCCTTGAGAGACTGCATTCGCTTGGGGTCTTTACATCATACTTTTCTCGGAGATCTTCTCGGGGAAATGCCATACGATGTGATCCAATTTTGAGGTGCTGATGACCTTTTCATCAGTGGGTTTTTCAGAGAAAAACTGCCGTACTGCCGGATCTTCGATTTAGGAGGCTTTCTCTGTGGATTTCCCTTAATCCGGGAAAGCAAGGATATCATCTTCAATGGCGAAGAGTGATGTTAACTGAGGGCTCTCTGGTCTTTCAGAGGTTCAAGTTATCAAAGTGGTCGAGGACCCCACTTCAATCCAGAAATAAAACTGGAGGAGAGAGAATGTTCAAACGTAACACTTCCTGACGAGGAAAGGGCTGACAACTCGATTGAGAGGACATTTATCACTAGGGGACAAGGCCGACTAGAGTGATAGTGATGCAATATGAAATGTGAATGCAAATCAATAATGCAATGATGCATGTATGTCTATGCTGACAAAACAGACGCGACATACAAACTACAGGTGAACACGACTGGATACTCGGCCATCGCGGGGCGAAGAATTACCGTTGGTTCAGAATAGCAATTCCACCTTGCTTAGGAGAGATAGTCCCTGCGAGGAATACCGTTGATTGGGCTTAGGAGATAAGAACTCGGCCGAGGTGTGTCAGACGAAACAAGGTCTCTGACACAATCGATCCCTTCATTCAGGCGTACTGGGTTAGAAGGAGTACTTTGATTCTGCACTTTGAGGTTCGATTACTTCTGGAGAAGCGACCGATGTTCTTCTGATATTCAACAGTCAAAAGAAATTGTTGTCTTTAATTTAAAAGCAGAAAAAGTTTTAACAAGTAAATTCATTTTTGTTTTATTTCAAGAATCGTTAATCATATTAAAATGTCGTTCCGTAAAGCTAAAACAAATAAGAATTACAAACAAAAGCACAAAGGCTCAAATTTTATTGATAGGATGGAGATCAGCCAAACGCGTGATTCCAAAGAGTATTTACAAAGTTAGAAAATGGTAATTTACAGGGAAAAGGGCTGCGTTGAAACATAACGACCACTATCCTTCTACCAACTTTGAATTCGGGACATCCTGAGCTCCTGCCGAAGATGACCTTGACTGGAGTTTTCTGGCGGATGATGTAACTACTGCTGCTGAGGGACCTGCCTCTGTTGAACATAGTTACTTGCCATTATCCCTAATTTTTGCCTGGATTGTACCATGAGATTTCCAATCCATCGGGATGATTTTTTTCCATGTCTCTAACTTTTGCCTGGACCGCCCTTTCGGGTTTTCAATCCACTGAGACGTTTTTTTTTTTTAGGCGAAGTATTTCTTGACTACATCAACATTCATGGGGTAGGTAAATTCCTCTCCGTCCATGGTTGCAAGTCTCAAGGCGCCGCCTGAGAAAGCTTTCGTGATCACATAGGGGCCATCATAATTTGGAGTCCATTTACCTCGCGAATCAGTGAGAAATGATTGTATCTTCTTGAGCACGAGGTCTCCTTTTCTGAAGACACGAGGTCGGACCTTTTTGTCAAACGCCCTCTTCATTCTCTGTTGATACAATTGACCATGGTATAGTGCCGTGATTCTCTTTTCTTCGATCAGATTAAGCTCGTCGTGCCGGCTTTGACACCATTCAGCTTCGGTGAGCTTATCTTCCATCAATACTCGAATTGACGGGATCTCTACTTCTATGGGGAGCACTGCTTCCATGCCATATACTAGAGAGAAAGGGGTTGCCCCTGTTGAAGTACAGACAGATGTTCGATAACTGTGAAGAGCAAAGGGTAGCATCTCGTGCCAGTCTTTGTAGGTTACAACCATCTTTTGAACGATCTTCTTGATGTTCTTGTTAGCCGCTTCTACCGCTCCGTTCATCTTGGGTCGGTAGGGAGATGAGTTATGATGTTTAATCTTGAACTCTGCACACAACTCTTTCATCATCTTGTTATTCAAGTTAGATTCACTATCGGTAATGATCTGGCTCGGAACACCATAATGGTAGATGATATTATTTTTGATAAACCGGACCACCACTTGTCGGGTTATATTGGCGAATGACGCTGCTTCGACCCACTTGGTGAAATAGTCAATGGCCACCAGGATGAACCGATGTTCGTTTGAAGCCTTAGGCTCAATCATGACAATCATGTCGATTCCCCATATGGAAAAAGGCCATGGGGAAGAAAGAACTTTGAGATGTGATGGCGGTACATGAATTTTTTCGGAGTATATCTGACACTTGTGACACTTCCTCATGTACTTGTAGCAATCGGATTCAATTGTCAACCAATAGTACCCTGCTCTTAAAATTTTTCTCGCCATTGTGTGTCCGTTGGCATGAGTGCCAAAGGACCCTTCATGAATTTCTTTCATAAGCATGTCTGCTTCTGGTCTGTCGACGCATCGGAGCAAGACCATGTCAAAATTTCTCTTATAGAGAGTGTCACCACTCAGGAAGAAGTTTCCAGCCAATCTTCTGAGGGTTTTTCTGTCTTTTCTGAGTGCCCCAGATGGGTACTCCTGTTTCTGAAGGAAGCATTTGATATCGTGATACCAAGGTTTGTCGTCTATGACTGCTTCAATCTTGAAGATGTAAGCGGGCCTTTCAAGGCGCATTATGTCGATCTTAGGTAAGCCGTTCCATTGACCTACACTAATCATGGAAGAGAGAGTGGCTAATGCATCAGCCATGTGATTCTCCTCACGAGGGATATGATGAAACTCGACTCTGTTAAAGAAGGGTAACAACCTTCTTGCATAGTCTTTGTAAGGAATCAGTCTTGATTGGTATGTGTTCCAATCTCCTTTTATCTGATTGATAACCAGAGCTGAGTCGCCATATACGTCCAAGTTTTTGATCCTTAAATCAATTGCTTCTTCGAGACCCATGATACAAGCTTTGTATTCGGCCTCGTTGTTCGTACATTTGAACGTAAGTCTGGCGGTGAAAGGAATGTGGGTACCCTGAGGGGTAACAATGATTACCCCAATTCCGTTTCCATAATGATTAACTGCTCCGTCAAAGATAAGTCCCCATTCGGAACCTGGTTCTGGCCCTTCACTGGGTAACGGTTCATCGCAATCTTTCATTTTTAGATACATGACATCTTCGTCTGGGAAGTCAAACCCGATTGATTCTTGATTGTCAATCGGTTGATGAGTCAAATGATCGGCTAAAATACTTCCTTTAACGGCTTTCTGAGCGTGGTACTCTATGTCATATTCTGATAACAACATCTACCAACAGGTGATTCTTCCCATGAGAGCAGGTTTTTCGAAGACGTACTTGATTGGATCCATTTCGGAGATTAACCAAGTAGTATGACAAATCATGTATTGGCGAAGACGTTTGGCTGCCCAAGCCAAAGCACAGCAAGTTTTCTCAAGCATTGTGTACCGAGTTTCGCAGTCGGTGAATTTCTTGCTCAAATAGTAAATGGCAGACTCTTTCCGTTTGGTTTCATCTTGTTGGCCAAGTACACATCCCATTGAGTCCTCTAGGACTGTGAGGTAAATGATCAGTGGTCTTCCTTCCACTGAAGGTGATAGAATCGGAGGATTCAACAGATATTCCTTGATACTGTCGAAGGAAGTTTGACAATCTTCTGACCAAACACAATCCTAGTTCTTTTTGAGTAATTTGAAAATCGGCGCACACGTGGCGGTCATAAGGAATATGAATCTGGAGATGTAGTTCAAATGTCTCAGGAATCCTCTGACTTGTTTTTCAGTTTTCGGAGAAGGCATTTCTTGAATGGCCTTGACCTTGTCAGGATCAACCTCAATTCATTTCTGGATGACGATGAACCCTAGTAGTTTCCCTGAACGGACACCGAAGGTGCACTTGTTGGGATTCAAGCGGAGCTTGAATTTTCTTAGACGTTCGAACAATTTTGACAGATGTTCAACATGCTCACTCTCTGTTTTTGATTTTGCAATCATATCATCAACATATACCTCAATTTCTTTGTGTATCATGTCATGAAACAGAGTAGTCATGGCCCTTTGATAGGTTGCCCCGGCATTCTTCAAACCGAACGGCATTACCTTGTAACAAAAGGTACCCCATGGGGTAATGAATGAAGTTTTCTCCATGTCTTTCGGCGCCATTTTGATCTGGTTATAGCCCGAGAATCCATCCATGAAGGAGAAGACTCTGAACTTTGTTGTATTGTCTACCAGCGTGTCAATATGTGGTAAAGGAAAGTCATCCATTGGACTAGCCTTGTTTAGATCCCTGTAATCAACACATATTTTGACCCTTCCGTCCTTTTTGGGAACGGGTACGATGTTGGCTAACCATTGAGGATATTTTGATGTGGCGAGGAATCCTGCGTCAATTTGTTTCTGTACCTCCTCTTTGATTTGGATGGCCATGTCTGGGTGAGTCCGTCTCAACCTCTGCTTTACTGGCTGACATTCCGATCTCAACGGTAAATGATGTTTCACGATGCTGGTATCCAACCCTGGCATATCCTGATAGGACCAAGCGAATACATCGGGAAATTCTTTGAGAAGCTTTATCAAACTCTCTTTGGTAGTTGGACTGAGCAGTGCCCCAATCCTGATTTCTTTTCTCTCTTTTTCTGAACCTAAGTTTACCATTTCCAACGGCTCTTTGTGAGGTTCAATGGACCTTTCCTCTTGTCTAAGTAATCGAGAGATCTCTTCTGGAATTTTGTCGTCATTTTCTTCTTTAGCCTCGAATACCGGGAACTCAAAGTTGGGATAAGGCATCGGATCGTATGTTTCAACGGGGTTTAAAATAAGCAATCTGCATGACGTGATGATTCGTGTTTAGAAGAGATAGAGAAAATGCAAGTGTGTGCAGTGTTTTTATTTCATTACTGCTTGTTTTTATTTGAATTGTTTTTTAGGATTACCATTTTCTGAGAAAAGCGAAAAGAGAAAACAACAATTAATGCGGAAATTACAGAACGACGTTATTTTATTAATGAACAAGTCGATCCTTGAAACTACAGCCCTATAAAAAAAACTTTGTCGCTTTGGGCTAAGCGAAGAGGGAAATTTACAGAAAGCGAGCCCTATTAAAACATCCGTTTCACCTGGGCAGGGTGAAAGGTTAAAGATGGCAATTACTTTGACTGATGAACGATCTTCGGAACCTCGACGGCAACCCATTGGCGGTGAACTCCTCGGTGAATCACAAAGTTTGGCACCTTCCTTGATTTGTCTTCAGAAATAACGCTGATTTCTGGTGGAGCGGGATCATTGGAATCTGTCTCCCAAGCAAAATTGTCGTAGGAGAATTCCTCAGTTGCATTTTGCATAGTATTTGTGCTCTCAGCTGTATCTCCCCATCCAGTAGGCTGGATATCTTCAAGCCTGATACGAGAGCTTTCGGGAGCGTGTACTTGACCATATAGTCGTATTTTCCACTCGGTTGTCCCAAGGTGTCCCAAACTTCTTTGGAAGTGGAGGAGTCATCTCTCTCGATGACATTAACCTCAGGAAAAGCATAGTTGATGAATTCAAGTCCTGCAAACGTTGCAAATTCATCTTCATGTTGAGTAGTTTCTGAATGACCTGAGTGTTGATCCCATGACATGGTGGGGACACAGGTATTCTGTTCAATGATGGTCAGCTTGCCCCAAGTCTCCTGGGTAAGGTTGCCACATTGGCAGACCATCCATTGGGCCATAGTAATTGTGGTCAAAGTTGCCTTTCATCAGAGTGTCTTCCTCTAATGAATTTGGCGGAGCACGGCATCCTTCTGGATCACAATCTCCATAGATCATTTCGACGTCTGATCCGGGTATAAATCTCGGACTTTGTGTAGGAAAGCAAAAAGGAGTTTGCGTTTTGTCCTGAGACATATAACCGTCCTCGTTAAGGTAGGACTTCTATTCTTCATCCGTGTCAGAGGGATCTTCCTCATTGATAGCATGTACTGCCTCAGACACTGGGTAAAGAAAACCTCCACTGTGGAAGAAGTTTTGAAGGGGATGAAGACTTTCATCGTTGGCAGCTGTCTGGGTACAGGTTACAGAAAAACCAAGACCCTTCTTTGTCGCATTGCCAGTAGGAATGTCAAGCTGTTCCCATCCTTTCGTATCGGTACTCTCGACCGCTTTGATAGCATCGTTGTATGAAGAAATGGAAGTTCCTTCTTTGAACTGATTGTTCTTGCTCACCGACAGTGCTTGGAACTGAGTTCCAATAACCTCCTCGGGTTCTATACCAGCAGATGATGACAAGTTACTCACCAGCAAGGCCTGCTCCCCGCAGACTGTGACAAGTTGATCGTCCTTGACGAACTTTAGCTTTTGATGGAGGGTCGAAGTGACCACTCCAGCCTGATGTATCCAAGGTCTTCCTAATAAACAACTGTACGTTGCCCAGATGTCCATGACCTGGAAAGTCACTTGGAAAGTGTGAGGACCAATAGTTATGGGAAGATCAACTTCGCCGATAACTATTTTTCTGGATCCGTCGAACGCTTTGACGACAACCTCGCTGATTCTCATCGGAGGGCCTTTGAATGATAATTGCATCAAAGTGGACTTCGGCATAACATTCAGGGCTGACCCTGTGTCTACCAGTATGCTGGCTAAAACATCGTCCTGGCAGTTAACTGTAATGTTGAGCGCCATGTTATGACGACGACCCTCTTCGGGTAATTCCTCCTCACTAAATCCCAAATTGTTACAGGAAGTGATGTTAGAGACAATGCTATCAAACTGTCTGATTGTTACATCCTGTTCCACAAAGGCTTGCTCCAAGACTTTCTATAAAGCCTCCCTGTGGGCTTCTGCACTGAGTACCAGTGATAATACCGAGATCTTTGAAGGAGTTTGTAACAGTTGATTGACAATGTTGTATTCACTCCTTTGGATGAGCTTCAGCATCTCATCATTATTTTTCGAAGGGTCGGGATTACTGGATTGACCGACTGGTGGATCGGGAGCTTCTGTCTAAAGTTCCTTTTCTTTGTTAGGTTCCCCAACCCCTCGATTGAAGATTCTACCACTCCGTGTTACTCGGCTGATGTCTGCAATGTTCACGACGGAGGGTAATGGAATTCCTTTCCATTTTCAATTATTGTTGCACCGTATTTGTAAGGGATTGCCTTAGCTGATTCATACGGTAGTGGTCCCGGTAGATAGATGACTATGGGAACCTTCTGATTTTTCTGACCATCATAATTAATCTCGATCCGTTCTCGGTTGGGAACCTTGGATTCGTCAAGTAGAGGGATAATGGCAAAAACATCCCTGGTCCTGTGATGACCAGAGATCGTGACAACCTCCTCAACTTGCTCGGCAAGGTAGTTCGGCGTCCAGTTGATGGGTCCACAACCCGAATATGGACGAATCTCTCCACGATCTACCTGACCCTGAAGAGCTGCTCTCACAAAGTAACACCCTTGGTTACTTTCCGAACAGATGCCGCAACGTTCTTAGTTATGTGGTGGCACCTGGCCACGCCCACTTTGAATACAATGTAACCTCACTAGGTTTGCTTCCACAGATCGGACATCCTGACTCTGACGCCGAGTGGGGTTTCTGTTATTGATACTAATCTGCTGAGTATCTTCATCCATATATATTGGCATCCACCAGTGATTTAACAAGTGCTGAAGTGCCTCCTGGACAAGGGTACAACCTCGATCGTTTTCGCAACCCGTTTTACAGCCTTGATGGTCATGTGATGTTAAGAATCTGAGTCGGACCTGCTCAGCATGTGACTTTACCAGGTTGGTATTCATCACGCGAATATCGAAGATCTGAACCATGTTGATTTGATAGGAGTTCCTATCATGGTAGTCTTGGATCCATCCAAGATCCATCTGACGCTGGAGGGCCTCATGTATGAAAAAGCATCCGTGTTTGTTTACCGAGCAAATCAGATAGGAACTGTAATCGTGCCGTGGCAGATTATGATACTGGCTTTGCCTTGAGTGCATCGCCACCAAGTTGACATTCATTGCACGGATATCGTGGTTCTGAATGACGTTAGAATTCGTGTAGACCATGTTAACTCCACGAACTCGGTGCTCTTGGATCCATCCAAGATCCATTTGTTCCTGTAGAGCTGCTTGCACCACAGAACATCCCTGATTGTTTTTAGAGCATACATCACACTGATGATAGTTATGAGGTGGCACATGGCCATATCCACTCTGTCTACAATGCATCTTGACCAAATTGGTTTTCAACAAGAGTACATCGTGAATTTGATAGACGTCGTTAGTCTCTCCTTCTATCAAATTGACTACAGCCTTCTCGTGTTGAGGCAGTGGATTCGTGAGAACATTAGGATTTGTATCCTTGAAGGATAAGACCCCGCTCCTAACAAGTTTTTGCACGTCGGACTTGAAATTGAGACAAGTCTCTATATTATGCCCCAATATAGAGACTTGTCTCAATTTCAAGTCCGACGTGCAAAAACTTGGGGAGGACCAAAAACTTGATCCACCTTAAACCAAAAAGGCTGATTTTCCGGTACTGTAAGAGGAGATTTAGTCTGAATGTGCCCCTTAGCCAGTAGTAATGGAAACAGTTCCGCGTACGACACGGGTATAGGATCAAATCCTGGTGGCCGTGTTGTACGGTTGTTGTTGTACTGAGGACGAGCCTGCTGAAGAGGCTGTTGTGTCCGTTGCTGATTAGGTTGGCTCTGCGTAACCTGAGGTTGATACGTAGGAATAGACGCAGGGTTGATAGAAGGAGTCACAGCTGCTACCGGTTGATAATGTCGCCTTTTCTTTCCGAGAGAGATATTCCCATTATCCTGCTCTTTTTTCTTAGGGAGAGCACTACCGTATTTTTTAGTATCGGTCGTCAATCTAGTGTCTTTTACTAAACGTCCTTCTCGGACGGCTTCCTCAAGACGTACGTCCATGCCAACCATTTCGGTGAAATCACTGGGCGCACTAGCAACCATTCAGTCATAGTAAAATGAGCTTAAGGTCTTTAAGAAGATATTTGTCATCTCTTTTTCCTCCAGAGGTGGACAAATTTGAGCGGCAATCTCTCGCCACCTTTGAGCATACTCCTTAAAGGTTTCCTTGTCCTTTTGCGACATTGATCTGAGTTTATCTCTGTCGGGTGCCATGTCCAAATTGTATTTGTATTGTTGGACGAAGGCAGTGCCAAGATCTCTGAATGTGCTGATCGTGGCACGGTTTAAACCCATGTACCATTTGAGTGCGGCACCGGTTAAACTATCCTGAAAGTAGTGAATCAGTAGGTCCTGATTTTCCGTCTGAGCTGACATCCGCCGAGCGTACATCACCAGATGGCTTTGAGGGCAAGAGTTACCCTTGTACTTTTCAAAGTCGGGCACTTGAAATTTGTGCGGGACTTTCACATTTGGGACTAAGCAGAGATCTGCGGCGTCCTTTCCAAATAGATCCTGATCGCGAATGGCTTGCAGTTCCTTCTGCATTTCCAAGAACTGCTCCTGGAATTCCTCCATTCTGTCAAACATAGTTTCCTTTTTACCAGAAGGTGTCTGTGGAATCTGTCCTTTCGGGACAGTGTGCACCACAGGGGGTGGTACCGTGACTACGGTAGTGAGTCTTGGCGTCTCCCGAAGTTTGTAACCTTCAGGAGTCTTCGGTATGCCTCTGGCATCTTCACTTTCCCGAAGTTTGTAACCTTCAGGCCCAACGGCTTCTGTTGTGATTCCCTGATCTTCAGTGATCGGCGGAACATATCCTTCCGGGATATAGTTAACAGGCATGCCCCAAGGACGATCTTTCGGTATTTGATACCTAGGATCATACTTCTACACTATGGGCGTTGAGGTGATCTCTGAGATCAAAGTTCATTGTAGCTGAGCTTCTGCCATGGCTTGCATGTCGTTACGAAGCTTCCGTATATCCTCTCTCAGAGCGTCGATCTCTTCTTTCAACTCTCTGTTTTCTTCCTCAAGATCATCCATCTTTTTTTGACGATTGGCCCGAGTATTATATGAATGAGACAGTTTGACTCTAGAACCGAGACACAAACGTGAGATTCGTAGGTAAGAAGAATACGCGATGTGAGAATGATGAATGCAATTATTATATTAATTGTTTTTTGGTTTAATCAAAATAAACTTCGACAATTAGATTGCAAATATCAAACGGTGGGAAACCCCTTTTTATTGAAATTCAAAAGATTGTGGAAACGAAAATACAGCAGATTACAAAGTGCAGAAACAGAAACCTAAGCTAATGGGTCCCGAGTCCTCTCTGAAGAGAAATCGGGTGCTGATTCTGATATCTTCCTTTTCTTCGACCGGGGCTCTTGGGCCGTTGTCGGGTTGTCATTCCTTTGCCAGATGAAAGGAGCGAGCAAATTCCTTTGGTTATCCTGATTCTCTACAGCATGTTGCTCCAAAATTTCAATCAGAGCATCCTTTTCTTTCAGTAGTTGCTGTATTTTGATGCACTCTACGTCGAGGGTGCGTACTTGTTCTTCCAAGACCTTCTCTCCTTTTGAACTTTGTTGAGAGTAACCTGAAGCTTTTCAGTTTCTGTCATGAAGTACATGACAGATTCCTTTGGCGGAAGAATTCCGTAATGAGGATAAGGCATCTTTAGCTTGAGACCTCTAGTTTGTACCCAATGGAGGTAAGGCTCCACCGAGACACAGTCTGGTTTTCCTAGAGACTCTCATCCTTTCTTATGAACATGCTTCCAAGCGTGCATTATTTCATCTTTAGTGCTCTATCGCTTTTTCCTTCCTTGAAGAAAAGACCTTCCAGATGAACACCCCGTGGGACGTGTCTCATCGGGTATCCAAATTGACGACGAACCAACACCGGATGATAGTTGATTCCTCCCTTAGTTCCTATAAGGGGTACGTTGGGGAAGTTTCCACAATGGTCAATGATCCTGATTCCATCATAGATCCTATTACACCAATCTATATCAGAGTTGGTAAGAGACATGATCTTCTGTGACCAACGTAAAGCACTCTTGCAATCCCAAAAAGCAGCAGACTTGGGCAAGTGGGAGATAAACCATTTGTAAAGCAAAGGTACACAACATGTGATCTCCCCTCCACTGTACAAATTTCCCAAATGTACAGAATGATATGCATCTGCGAGCAAAGTCGACACAGGGTTTCCAATGAGAAAAACCTTAATGGAGTTGATATCGACGAAATTATTAATGTTGGGAAACAAAAATAACCCGTAGGCGAGCAAGATAAAGACGCTTTCAAAAGCAGTCACGTTTCCTATACTGGCAAAATACAGGGCTTTCTTTGTCAAGAACTGGGCTGGCAAACCTTGGATGCCACCCTTGGTAGTTAGGTGAGTCCTGACCTCAGACTCGTCCAAATGAATTGCTCTTGCAATGGTCTGATTCTTTGGAATTTCTTCCAGTCCAGAAAATGGAGCTCGATCAGTAATGTGTAAATCAATCAGATGAGAATACTCCTCCAGCGTTAGTGCGAGCTGGTAATCCGGGAATGTGAAACAGTGATAAACCGGATCATAAAACTGAATGAGCGCATCCATGATTCCCTCAATCACATGGACTCTTAACAGTGGTAGCAAACCTCCATGCTTGGATCTGAAAGCCTCTGGGTTAGTGATCATCCTCGCTAACCTTCTCAAATCCTCTAGCTTTGGAACCTTGAAGGTATAACTATGAGTTCTCCTTCTACCGAAATCCATTAGTGCAATCCTTTTCTCTGATATTTGCAATCACAGTCTCAGTTTAATTTAAAAAACAGAGAGACTAGAAGAGAATTTTTTTTTAATGTTTTTTAAATGAATGCATGAATGCAGCACACAAAAACATATGAAAAACATGGGGTCAAAGGGTCGTTGTCATGAAGTCAAGGCTCTACCCATTCCCAAAGGTTTATACTAGGGTGATTTTTGTACCTGTACTCATTATCATCAGCTCCTCCCAGGAAAGCAAAACAACAAGCGGATCGCCAGCGAGTTGTAGAGCAATCTTAGAGTAAGTGCCATTCACCGAGAATAGATCACCAGCCTCAAATGAGGGTAGTATCGCGTAACAACTATTCCCGATAGTTTTCGCACTACAAAAGGGTTAGGCTCCTCAGCTTCTCAGACATCACAATCGGCCCATTGTCTAGGTGAGAGAATGGGTTGCATTGGTCAGCCTCCACTGAGGTTGATGGTCGACCTCGTCGCCATCACTTATCTTAAGTGTATACTCGATCTTTCCACATGCGGCATCACACACATTCCCATTAGCAGAAAAATAAACACGTATAGCAATTAGGAAAAGCAGTATATATATTTGTCCTAATCATCCTAGACTTTTAAAAGCTAAGAATCTTAAGTTCCTGACAGAAAATGGTTTCCCGGCGGAGTCACCAATCTATGGTTTCATTCCAAATTAACGGCGTTTTGACCTAAGATCCTAATGACGTCAAGGTTTCCACCTAGGGGACAAAAAAGAACAAAATCCCTAAAGAGACCTACGATTCTCCCCAGCAGAGTCGCCATTTTTCTCTAGCGAGTGATTTTTGGATGTGGTTGCGAAGCACGATCGCTCTAATACTACAGTTCGATTCATTTTTTATCCTATTAAAGCTGATGAAGGAAGGGAAATAGATATCTCCAACTAACCCTGCTTGTATACTGAGATTAAATAGTCAAAACTGTTGGTTTACAGATGCTACAAAGATTCAGGGTTTTTCCTAGGTTTATTTTGTTGACGAGGGGTGCTTTAGGCTATCGGTTGAGATGTTAGGACGAATATATATGAAAGTATGGGATTTTGGTTTTTTGTTTAGTGTGCTCGCTAAGATTTTTCTTTCAATCTTATGCCTACGTATTCCCGTTTACCAAAACAGGGAAATCAGAGCGTTCATAGTTCCTCCTATTCTATGGGAGGAAATGGATGTTTTGGTGTCTTGTTCAAAGCCCAAGACGTGAAGCTGAAGGTGGTTTATATCTTGTTCAAAGCCCAAGACGTGAAGCTGAAAGGTGTTGTCTTTAGAGAGAATTTGTCATCTCTAAAGAGGGGGTTGTACGTCACAACTGTTTATAAAGGAGAATTACTTTAACCGGGATGTGCGGATCCTAGCAATGCCATAATTTCCTTTAAAGGGGATTTTAACCTGAAGGAGAAGACTTTAACTCAGTGTAGAGCAATGCCATCTTTCCTTAGGAATTTCTCATGCTAAAAGAGGGACAATGGCATGGATGTAGATGATCCAGAGGCTTGCCGCTTACAGCGATTAGATGAAAGGGAAGGAGTTGTTGATGTTTGTGTACTGTGAGCGAGGCACAGCTTTGATGCTAAAAGGTTTATTGGATCATACAGTGGTTTTCTTATACAAAGCCTAAGAGGTGGCTAATATGTGTCTCGTACAAAGCCCGAGAGAGAGGCTAAAAGGTTTTGACTCAATGAGGGAACCTTTTGGTATCTCATATAAAGCCCGAGATGGAGGCTACTTGACTCAACAGGAGAGTTTTTTGTATCTCGTACAAAGCCCGAGATGGAGGCTAGAATTTGTTTGGCTCAATAAGAACCTTTTTGTATCTCGTATAAAGCCCGAGATGGAGGCGAAAGGGTGATTGACTCAACGAGGGAGTCTCTTATGTGTCTCGTACAAAGCCCGAGAGAGAGGCTAAATGTTGTTTGACCCCGCTGGGGAGAATTATTGTACAAAGCCCAAGAGGGAGGCTAACTTCATTGGAGAAGGATCATTATACAAAGCCTAAGAGGAGGCTATGATGACTGTTCAGTTAAGTGACAGGTCCAGTATACTGATTTTGAAAGAGAAAATCAGTTCTTATATGAGCAATGATGTACTCAAGGATTTGATTCAAGGATCCGGGTTATTCCTGTTCTTTAAGGAAGTGGGAAATTCGAAGGGTATTGAGACTGTCCGAGTCTACGGGGTTCCTTCCTATTCTTGAAGGGGTCACTTGAGAATGTCTTTGAGACTCAAGGAGACTAGACTGTCCGTGTCTAGAGTTTTATCTTTTGTACTATGCTTTGAGAAACAGTAGTAGACTCTATGAAAGGACTGTTCTATGCAGATGACTAAGTTCTGTTCCTATACCTTTAGGAGGTCGTTGGGACAATTTGTATGAAGCCCAAGAGGAGGCTGGAAACTTTTATGAAGCCGACGGGTCCTTGTACGATGCCCTAGAGGAGGCTATCCTTCCCGGAGGAAGAGATCATTATACAAAGCCAAATAGGAGGCTGTGAATACTTCTAAGAAGCCGATGGGTCCTTGTACTAAGCCCAAGAGGAGGAACGGTTGCTCTTAGGAAGCATGTGGGTCCTTGTACGATGCCCAAGAGGAGGCCGATGCTTTTAAGAAGCCCGTGGGTCCCCAAACCCCGAGAAATTCAAGGCAAGCTATTCACAAGGAATAAATCAAGTCAGGAAAGTTAGAGAATTTGGAAGAAACTCAAAGATGCCATTCACGGAGAATACATTCATCTCTGGGAATAGAGTTTCTTGACAATTCCTAATGAGGACAGCCAAAGAGAAGACTGTATCTGGTGATCCTATTGGGGATCTAGTTGTCTATTTCTACGAATAAACGAAACGGCGTCACCTAGTTCTAGACGTAGTGGCCGGGAAAACTCTAAATATCTATACTATTATTACACAGTTGATATGAGTTTATGAAAGAAGACTTACAGTGAAACAGCCCCACAATATAGTTATATGTATATGAAAGCGGTAAATGAAAGCGTATAAACACTTACTCGGTTGTAGAGCTTCCATGCTGTTTGGTTAGTTGTTCAACAAAGAAAGATTGAAAATAACGGTATATTCAAAATCAAAGGAGAAAGTGTTTTGAAAAAGAAATATTTAGGGCTTACAGCTCAAGGAGAGGCCCAGGGTTTTATCAGTGAGCGCACAGTTTAATTTGTACAGAGGGACTTATACAAGTGACTGAGGCCCAAAAAAGGTTTTCTGTACAAAGGGGATGGGTCTTACACTCTCTCAAGAGGCCAAAAGGTTTAAAGAAAAAGAGTGGGGCTTATAACACGAGGGTAGGCCCAGATGATTTTTCCATTTGAAATGGCGATCGCGCCGAGGTTTTCTTTTAACGCAGAGGGATTTATACAATAAGTGAGGCCCAAAGTGATTTTGGTTAAAAGGGGGTTGGGTCTTACACTCTATTTAGAGGCCCAAATTTTTTGAATGGGTCTTATAGCTCAAGTAGAGGCCCAAAAGGTTATTTTTCAAAAGGCGACGATTGCGCCGTTTGTTTTTTGACGGTATCGGGACTTATACAATACAATGAGGCCCAAAAATGATTTGGTCAAAAAAGGATTGGGTCTTACACTCTATTAGAGGCCCAAAGTGTTTTGAAAATGATTTATGAGGGTTGAATTAATCAAAAACCCTAATTTGTTTTCAAAATATGTTTTAATTAAATAAAAATTCAATTAAAACGATCATAATTGTTTAACATATGGAAAACAAATTATGATCTTGGATTAATGCTTCAAAAATTAAGTATTGACCTACAAAATAATTAGAAAGCATTAAAAGTTGTAAAATCAAAGTGGAAAAAATATTTCAAATGTCAAAAACAATTAAAACATTAATTCTTTGCAAAAATATCAATTATATACAATAAATAATATTTTTGGGATTTTTTGGGAAAATAAAATATTTTAACATTTTTGTGAATTATTAAAAAAAAAATCAACTCAAAATCATTAAAACTCAGAGAGAAATTAATTTTTGAATCAATTAAATAAAATCACAAAATTTAAATATTTGAATTTATGAAAAATGGAGCCAAGAACAGCTGAAGAACACGCGCGTGTTTCAGCTTGGCCCAGATTTGCATTTTCTCTCCAATCTCATTGAATACTCAATCATATCATGTAATCCACATACCAATCAACTCGTTTCAACCTCACGATCATGTCTATGGTATTTAATTTCATTTAAAGTAAACATATAACAAGAAATCACGATAAATCCTTAAGAACCCTAATTTCTGCATGAAGGCTTGGATTTTTGATACACGATTCAAACAAAGCAATTACTTGAGGGGAAACATTCCATGCATGATTATGAACATTTGGCAAAAGTATTGTGCGAGGAAATATGCATAGATTGAGAGATGACCAAGTTTAGGCTTACCTCTAGGTTGTGACAGCAAGAGCAAATTGATTTATGAGTAGGAGGTGTTACAGATGAATTGTGATGATCTGAACAGCTTCCCTACACCCTATGGAGTGTGTTTGAATGCTTGGGCTTGACTGAGAATGGCTGGATCACTTCATGGCATCTCAACTGCACTTTGGTTAAAACCTTGAGCAATTGACTGGTGATTTTGTGAAATCTGTGTTCCAAATGTTATGTGAGTGTTTGGATCACTTCTATATGATGTATGTGAGGTGTGTGAGTGATTGGTTTGATTGAAAAAGCTCTCAAACTCAAAACCCGATAGTGACTTGCCTTAGAAGGCAAAATTGGAGTGAAAGAAGAGATTTTGAGGAAAGCATTTGTTTGATGGCTTTGGTGTACTCAAACTGATCACAATTTAGCTCTATTTATAGTAGAGCAAGTTTGTTTTGGGATCCACAGTGAATGGCAACTGCAGCAGGTGTTTGTTCAATGTTGGCCAATGGAAATCCAAGTCTCCTCTAGCCATTGACTAGAGGTTAGGGCACAGGGTTGTGGTTCCCTTGGTCTTGGATAAGTCTTGACTGAATTCAGTTAAGAATGGCTCAGTCCATGCCACCTTGATGCTTCCATTGAATGCTCCAATCCAAAATTGGAGTCTTGTCCCTATTTTGGCCATTCTAGGTTCAACATGCTATTTCTTGTTCCAAAGACTTTGGAGGCTTGGCTCAGTGATTGCCCCCTTTAGATTCAATCCTCAGAGGTGTCCAAGTGGATAGGAGCATTTGGATTTGGCTGATTTTGGCAAATCGAGCAAAAGTGCAAATTCTGCCTTGCCTTGGCAGATTTCAGCATGGCAACTTTCCAATGTCATATCTCATGACTCAAATTGAATTTGGTAATGTTCTTGGTCATTTTGGAAAGCCCTTACATGATACAACAACTGTTTGACCATATTTGGTTTTGATCTCTTTTGAATCCAAGTGAAAAATCCCCCTACATTTGGCAAAAAGTAGGGTAAAATCTGACTTAGTGAAATTTTCACTAAGTGTTGGAACAAAGTGACTTTTCTTGATTTTGATCACTCCATAACTCAAAATCCATGAGGAGTTGGAATTAGGTCTAGTTGAAGTTTTTGTAGAGGGCAATGAGATCTACAAATCAAGCCTTGGATGGGAGAAAATGGCTTTGTGGTTTAGGAGTTATGACCCTCCAAAGTTAGTACCCTAGCCACTTTATTTTTAACTTAGAAAATTTTCTAAGTTTTTTATGGTTACCCCTTTTACAAGTTACCCAACTTTTCTTGATTTTTCTTCATGAATGATGATTCAAATCATACATTAACATCATTTTAGGGTTAAAAATCCATTTTGGTGAAAAATCTCAAAAAGTCAAAGTTGACTTTTGTGCACAGTTGACTTTTTATCAGATGAATTCCAAACTGTGCAATTCTTCATGAAATCATGTCCTTGACCTAAATCAAACTTGATGGACATGTTCCATGGGTGTCATAGGGTATATTTATGCCTGTCATAGGGCTTGGGAGCATGTCCTGGTCAAAAGTCAAAGTTACAGTTGACTTTTTCCTTAAAACCCTAACTGTGGTGCAGATGAAATTGAGACTTGTTGCTCAAGCTTCTTGGATTAATCCATTGTTCCAAATGGATCAATATAGTTCATTAGAGACCCTCAAACCCTCCTTTGAGGTCTTGACTCATGATTTTCCCTAAAAGTCAATTTAGGGGTGAATTAGGTCAAGAAACCCTAATTCCTGATTTTTTATGAATGCATCCCCTGAGGCAAAATTGACTTGATGATTAGGTACATGAGGTTCCATGGAGTATATTAGGTTAGGTTTTGGATCATTGGCTTGTGCCCAGATGAAAAATTTCCATCTGGAGGCCCTGGTCGACCAAAACCCTAATTTGGTGACACTGTCAATCTTGAGACTTAATCCACCTAGAAGGGAGAAGCCTTGCGCTTGATCCTTGAAGTGGGAGTCCTTTTGATCCATTGTGGATGTTTGAGAGGTTAGACAAGTTGAAGATCATGTCATTCCTTGATTGACCCTTTGTCTAAGCACTCAGAGAGGGCTTGAAACCCTAACTTTGATTGTAGTGAATGCTCACCCATCTTTAGGGAGACTGATGAAGTATGATGGTTCCTCCATATTGTGATGATGATTTTCACAATGATGGGAAATCTTAGTGGTCAAAATTTGGGGTATGAAACCATGGTGCAAAACCAAAATGAAAGCAAGCAAAAAAAACTAACATCTAGCAGTCGTGATATACTATAACCTGGAAACAGAGAAACCAAATTAAAGTTCCGACCTAACCCTCAATCGCTTTCTCTCTTTCTCGCCTTAGCTTCTCTCTGTCTCGCCGTTTAATTCATTATACGGCGACGTCGCGATTGGTTCGAACACGGTGGTTACGACAGATTTTCTCGTTTCTCTCTTCTCTGTCTCGATTTCTCAGCGGCAGTCTTCTATTTTTCTGCGGAGGTTTATTGCGGTGGTTCAATGAAGGGTGTGGATTCGAGGCGGAAATAACATTGTAGGTCGAGATTTGGACGTTTGTCGTAGTTAGGGAGTGTTGAGATGATAATGATGATGGTTTGTGGTGAGTGTCATACCCCAAATTTTGACCACAAGATTTCCCATCATTGTGAAAATCATCACCACAATATAGATGTACCTTCATGCCTCATCAATCTCCTCAAAGATGGTTTAGCATTCACTACAATCAAGGATAAGGGTTTTGAGCCCTCCCAGTGCACTGAGACAAAGGATCAATCAAGAATTGACATGATCCTCAACTTTTCTAGCCTCTCAAATACCCATAAGAGATCAAGAGGACTCCCACATCAAGAATCAGGCACAGAAGTGCAACATTCCAAGTGGATCAAGCCTCGAGATCACTAGTGTCACCAAATTAGGGTTTTGGTCGACCAAGGCCTCCAGGTGAAAATTTTCATCTGAGCCTGAGCCAATACTTCAAAACATGATCCAAAATTCTCTAAGGGACCTCATGTATCCAATCATCAAGTCAAATTAGCATCAGGGGAAGCGTTCATAAAAAATCAGGAATTAGGGTTTCTTGACCTAATTCACCCCTAAGTTAACTTTTGGAGCAAAGCAACGAGCCAAGACCTCAAGACATGATTTGAGGGCCTCAAATACACTACATTGATCCATTTGCAACAATGGATTGATCCAAGAAGCTTGATTCACAAGTTTCAATTTCATCTGGACCACAATTAGGGTTTTGAAGAAAAAGTCAACCGTATCTTTGACGTTTGACAAGGACATGCTCCCAAACCTTGCGACATGATTCAAGACACCCTACAACACCTATGGAATCTATCTGTTAGGTTTGAATTGGGTCAAGAACTTGATTGCACAAAGAATCACACAGTTTGGATTTCATCTGACAAAAAGTCAACTGTGCCCAAAATCAAGTTTGACTTTTGGGAATTTTTCACAAATATGGTTCCCCTAAGTAAAAAACAATGTTAATATGTGGTATTGATCATCATTCATAAAGAAAAATCAAGAAAAGTGAGGTTTCTTGCAAAAGGGGCAACCTTGAGAAACCAAATTTTTTCAAAGTTATGGAACAAAAATGGTTTTGTACCAACTTTACAAGGTCATAACTCCTAAACCATAAGGCCTTTTTCTCCCTTTCAAAGCTCAAATGAAATTTCATCTTACATAATTTAAAAGTGTCAACTACAAGAGATTTCAAATCCTCGTGAATTTTGAGTTATGGATTGATCAAAATCACAAAAATGGGAAATGGCCACTTTTTCCAACACTTAGTGAAATTTTCAACAAGTCAGAATTTGTTTCACTTTTTCCAAACTTTGAGGACATTTTTGACCTTGATCTAAGTCGAACCAGGTCCATTGGTGTACAACAAAGTTAAAGTACATCATGCAAGCTTTCCAAAATGTCCAAGAACTTAATCAAACTCCATTTGAGCTAGGAGTTATGGATCTCACAAGGTGCCTAAATACAAACTATTTTTTTGACAGCATTTGGTACAAACTTGTATCCCACGATTCCTTAGACTAATTTTGGGCACTTTGATCATTCAATTTCTGTCCAATTACAACACAAATGAATGAGGAATCTGATCCATAACACAAAATGCCAAGAACCTAGCCTTTCATGTGCAAAATCATAATGAAAGGAACCTTGAAATTCAAATTTGGCATCAAGCATTCAATGGATACATCAAGGTGGCATGGACTGAAGCAAACCCAACTGAATGAGTCAAGCCTTATCCCTGCAACAGAAGACCATAGGCTTGTGCTCTAATCTCAAGTCAATGGCTAGAGGAGACTTGATATTCCTTTTGAAAGCCATTGGATAACAAGTTGTACCAATTGCCATTCAATATTGATGCCAAAACAAACTTTTTGCACTATAAATAGACATCAATTGTGATCAGTTTGAGTACACCAAAGCACCCAAACTGATGCTTTACTCAAAATCTCTCTTTCACTCCAAATTTGCCTTCCATTTTAAGTCACTATCAGATTTTGAAATTGGAAGTGATTCAAACCAAACCAATCATGCCAACACCTCATATGCATCATATATGAGTGATCCATGGCCTTGAAACACATCTGAAGCACCTGAATCATAAAATCACCAGTCAGTTGCTCAAGCTTTTGACAAGGTTGCAGTTGAGGTACCACAAGGTGATCCAAGCATCTCCAATCAAGGTACAGTGAAGTTGTCTAGGACCTTACAACACATCTGTAACATCTCCATCATCAAGCTCGATCACCAGCTGCAAGAGGTAAGCCTGAAGCCTTCAAACTCCATATTACATGCATCATAAATGTTATCTCAAGTTACCATCTTGTTTCTGCATGTATATAGAGTGTTAACCCTCAATCAATTGCCATGAATCAATCGTGTATGGAATTTCATTGTGTGCTGAAATTAGGGTTCTTGAGGTTATCCTTTGATTTCTCACTCCTTACTTAATATAAATGCAATTAATCTATATGGTTGTGATCCTTGTTCAAAAACGAGTAAGATTGGTGTTTGAATCGTGCAAAACCATTGAGTAATCAGAGAGAAAAGTGAGAAAATGCAAATTGGAGCAAAACAGGGCACGCAGGCAAGAACAAGTTTTTCTTGGCACCCTTTTTCAAACTTTTGAATTTTTGAATTTTAGTTATTTTATTTAATTGATTCAAAAATTAATTTCTCTCTGAATTTTAATGTTTTTGAATTGATTCTTTTTTTCAAAATTCATAAAAATGTTAAAATATTTTATTCTACAAAAATTTCACAAAAAAATTATTTATTTTGTATATTTAATATTTTTATAAAGAATTTATTTTTATTTGTTTCTTAACATTTGAAAATATTTCTTTTTCTTGATTTTTCAAACTCAAATAATTTTTAAATCATTCTAGGGTTAAAACATGATTTTTCAAACATTAATCCAAGATCACAAATTGTTTTTCATACATGTTGATCATTTTAATTGAATTTTATTCAATTAAAATACATTTTTAAAGCAAATTAGGGTTTTGATTACTACACACCCTCACAAATCTTTTTCAAAACACTTTTGGGCCTCTAATAGAGTGTAAGACCCATCCCTTGTCAAATACCATAAATTTGGGCCTCAGTCGTTGTATAAGTCCCACTGTGTTTTCTAAAACCGCGGGGTGATCATCGTCTTTTAAACAAAATCATTTTGGGCCTCCTTTGTGTTGTAAGTCCCATATTTCTTTTTTCAATCTTTTTTGGGCCTCTAATAGAGTGTAAGACCCACCCCTTTGTAAATAAAAACCTTTTTGGGCCTCAGTCATTGTATAAGTCCCGATACGATTTCAAAAATCTCGGCGCGATCGCCGCTTTCAAAACAAAAATCACCTGGGCCTCTCTTTGAGTTGTAGGCCCCATATCTTGTATAAAAATAAACTTTGGGCCTCTAATAGAGTGTAAAACCCAACCTCTTTTGTAAATACAATTTTTGGGCCTCAGTCATTGTATAAGTCCCGATACAATTTTCAGAACAACGGTGCGACCACTGTTATTTCTGGGCCTCTCCTTGAGTATAAGCCCCAATCTTCTTTCAGAACAAATTCCCTTTTGATTTAAATTCAAATTCATAGTTGTTATCAAAACTTTCTTTAATCTCTTGAATAACTAACCATACAGCTGTGTACTGGAAGCTTGCTCACCTGTAAGTTCTATCAGCTTTTTTTTACATACTTGTATATATATATATATATATATATATATATATATATATATATATATGCCTGTATATTATCTTGCTTAGAGTTTTCCCCGGCAACTAGGTCTAGGATTAGATGAAACCAGTGGTCACTCTTTCAACACTGTCAAAACTAGTTCCCCCATAGGAAATTCCAGATACAGTCTTTCCTCCTCTTGGTCTTATACAATATGGAACAGAGAAAGACATTATTCTCGGTGAAACTTTTCTCAAGACTGTCACTACTAGAAATTTGTCTAAGAAATTCATTTCCCCAGAGAGGATTAATTCCCGGTGAAACCTCTCTTGAATTTCTTCAAACCCTAGAACTGTTCACTAAAGAAAGGATTATTCCCAGTGAAACCTTTCTTGAATTTTTCTTAGGTTTGGACCCACAGACTTCCTAAATGCATCCCCAGCCTCCTCTTGGGCTTTGTACAAGGACCCTCGGGATTTTTAGAAGTTCTCATGCCTCCTCTTGGGCTTAATACAAGGACCCAAAGGCCTCCTACAAGTATAGGATAGAACTTAGTCATCCTTTGATAGTTCAATCCTCCAGAGAGTCAAAATCTCAAAACATCAGAACAATTTAGGGTTGATTCTCATCCCTTAAAACACCAGCCTCCTCTTGGGCACCATACAAAGATAAACCTTTTCATACCAGTAGACTTGGACAGTCTCATCTCCTCTTGGATCTCTAGAAACCCTCAAGTTTCCTAAAAACACAGGAAAAACCCTGATCATTTCATCAATCATCAACAGAGTTAAAACCTCTATAGGTTTTAAAACTCAATCTTTAAACTCTCATTCTAAATTTCCCTAGCTAGGGTCAAGTTATTCCCAATAAAACCCTCTGAAAACTCAGAACCTCATGGTCTCTAATATTTCAACTCTTCTGTAATCCTCAGCAAGAGTTGATTCCTCAATTTGGACCTGTCTTTGGATCTCAAGAATCCTCAACAGAAGTTAGCCTCCTCTTAGACTTTATATAAGAAATCCCCCAACCAGCCTCCTCTTAGGCTTTGTATAATGATCACCCTCAGCACCTTTTAGCCTCAATCCTGGGCTTTGTACAAGACACCCATAAACATTCTCCAGCTGAGTCAGTCAATCCTCTTTTAGCCTCAATCTTGGGCTTTGTACAAGACACATATAAAATCTCCCCAGTGGAGTCAATCCCTTTTAGCCTCAATCTTGGGCTTTGTACAAGACAGACAAAATATTTCCCTGGAAGAGTCAATTCCTTCCAGCCTCCTCTTAGGCTTTGTATAATTATCTCCCCAAAAGAGTCAGTCTCTTTTTATCCTCAATCTTGGGCTTTGTACAAGACAGATATAAAACTCCCTAATAGAGTCAACCTTTTAGCTTCAACCTTGGGCTTTGATCAAGGCACACAAAAATCAACATCCCCTCAGAGGAAATCAAAAAAACTCTCTGTAGGAAGACATTTCTCTGTACATCACACATCAAAATAGACAATCAAAACAAACCCTAATTCCAGATAACTGCTGTAAGTGGCACACTTGTTGATTCAAAAATCCAAGTTGTAGTCTATCTCTTATCCTGGTAAATCCCCTTCTTTCATCTAATTGCTGTAAGTGGCAAGCCTCTGGATTATTTACATCCAAGCCAATGTCCCTCTCTTAGTATGAAAGATTCCTAAGGAAAAATGGCATTGCTCTACACTGAGTTAAAGTTTTCTCCTTCAGGACAAATCCCCTATAAAGGAAATTATGGCATTGCTGGACTCCATATATTCCAGTTAAAGTAATTCTCCTTTATAATCCGTTACCCAACAACTGTGATAAACAGATGAGATATCACCCTTAGTGATGACAAATTCTCTTTCAGCAAACCTTTTAGCTTCAATCTTGGGCTTTAAACAAGACACAAATACTCAAACCTTTTAGCTTCAATCTTGGGCTTTGAACAAGACACAAATAACCTTTAGCTTCAATCTTGGGCTTTGAACAAGACACCAAACATCTCTTTCCTCCCATAGAATAGGAGGAACTATGATTGCTCTGATTTACCTGTTTTCTTTAACGGGAATACGTAGGCATAAGATTGCGAAATCTTAGCGAGCACACATAACAAAAACCTTAGGTCCAGTACCTTACCAAAAACATCGAAAAACCCGAAATTAACAAAAATACACTCTCAAACATTTCCAAAGGATAAACTTTCACATTTACGACGGATAAACACCAGTAAGTAGATAACAGTAGAATTTGCTAAACGAGATATGGATAACCATATATAGGATGGGTAATTGACAACTCCCCATTGTATAACCTGACCCCGGACCCCCCAATCTCTTAAGCATTTGTTAAAGAAAACATTTGCGTGCAAGGTTAGTTTTAGATAGCTTCCCTTTCCTTTCCAGCTTCATAGGATGGATAAGAAATCAGAAAGTAGCACCCAATTCCAACCAATGGCGATAAGGTGGTCGCATCACCGAAAAAAATCGCACGCTACAAAAAATGGCGACTCTGTTGGGGAGCAAAACTAGGATTAGAATTCCTAAGAGGTCTATGTCGTTTAGAATTTTCTATACTATATGAGATTCTGGTATCAGATGTGTGATGTTAAGAGTGATGTCACAATAACACAATCTGCTATATGAACAAGGTAAAAGCAACAGAAAATAACACAAAGAATTGTTCACCCAGTTCGGTCTAACTACCTACGTCTGGGGGCTACCAAGCCAGGGAGGAAAATCACTATTAGTAGTATAAAATTACAGACTCAACAATCCCAGTTGACATCTACCTAATTTAATCACTACCCAATGACAATTCTACCAAAGAAACCACTTAGGTATGAGAAACCACTCACTCCCCAATTCACCACAGTGATACAATCCAATGATTACACACTAATCACCCAACTTGATTCTGCTTAACAGCTTTGATCAAGAACACCACACTCTTGCTTAAAAGCTCTAGAGTGAATACACTTACAACTCAAAATAGTAACACCAATTCATACACGAATGGTTTACAAAAACACACACGAAGACACAAATGACACTCAGTCTTTAGCTCTCTTTTCTTCGTTGTTATTCAACAAGGGTTGAGGCTGCTTTTATACCCTTCTGACTTGGGCTTGGATCTCTTCCAAAAATATCTGATATTAAAACAAATTTGATCTTCAAATATTTTTAAAATCTCTCCAAATCAGCCCTAATGTTAGTTACAAAATCTGCTCCATAATCTGCAAATATATCTGATTGGAAATCTCTTCTCCAAGATATTCGCATCCAATCACTCTAACAGATCTCCTCAAAACTCACTAACACGCGCAGCCTTAAAACATCATAATCTGATGTTCTGATGTTCTGATATAGTGATGTCAAGACATCACTTATAACATCAGCATATAAAACTTTAACCCTGCAACAGCTAATGTTAGGAACCAATGTTATGACATCAGACATATGACATCAACATTGTTCAACTTTGTTTTACCAAAATTCCAGCCAATACAAGAACTAACAATCTCCCCATTTGGCTAATTTTGGCTAAAACAAACTCTGCCATCATCAGAGGTACCTGCAGCGGAAAACACTTCAAACGAAAAAAACTTCAAACCAGCAGCAATCACATAACAAGCTGCTCCAAGCTAAACTCCCCCTTAAAGCAAGAACCAGTATACCAGCTGTTCAATCATGCACACTCCCCCTTAAGCCTAGAGCCACACCAGACAACTAGGCAACACATAGGCTAACATACCTTCTCCCCCTTTTTAGCCACAATTAGCCAACTATCAACAAGTTAAACCTTAACATTCTACTACAGTTAGTCCTAGTAGCTCTCCTTGTCAGTCTAAAGTCAACACCACAAGACAAGACAAATCATAGAACAAAACCAAGATAATCATAAAAGTCCTATTATCCAAGATACACACCATGCACACAATATGCAGAAACAAAATCTATAACTACCAAAGCAATAAACAACAAAACAATAAACAGCAAAAGCAGCACTTCAATCTTTACTCGCATCAGAACCATCTGCATCATTCTCCTCACCTTCCTCTGAACCTGAATCTTCAGTGTTGGCACTCACATCATCTTCACCCTGTTCCAAGGATTTGATCATCTGCTCAATTCTCAACTTCCTAGCAGTGCTAGTACTGATAACCACATCAAGATCCTTGCAGGTTGCCTTCAATTCTTCAATCAACTCAACTTTAGTACTAGCCTTTTTAACACCAGAACTTGATGTTACAACAATGTCTGGAACATGATTCCCAACAAACAGCTTGGGATGCAAGGATAGAGCTGACTCCCTCTTACATGCTACATCTGAACTGGTTAGAATTCCAGGATGTTGATCTAAGATCATTCCACAGACAAGGGAAGGGAATGCTATAGGCATCTTGATAGCATTAGTGGCACCATGCTTTACAACTTGCTCAAATATGTAATTCCCATAATTGAACTTGACCTTTTTCCTAACAGCATAAATAAACCTTCCTAATCCCACAACTATGGTGGTTTTGTGATTAGTAGGCACTCAGTTAGCAGCTCCAATTTTGTGCAAAATAGCATACTTGATACTGAGTTTGCTAGCTGTTAATTTACCTTTCAGTGGCCAAACCTTCACCTGAGTGGCTGTGATCTCTTTACACACATCATTATCAGTCACTTCCAGTTCACAACCCTCTTGCTCATCTCTTCCCAGATACTTATTGATGGTACTAGGAGAGAAATTAAAGCACTTACCCCTAACAAACACCTTCATGAAGTCCACACTTCTTTTATCAGCAATGTCTATGAGAATGTTAACAACAAATTCCTTAACAAGTCCACCATAGCACTTAGATAATTTAGTCACAGTCTTCAACAATCCAGCAACATGAATGAGCTCCATAACTTCTTTCATCTCCAATGCATCTTTGCCCAGCTCTCTTTCCAAAGCTAATCTCCTTTGGCTCACAAATTTCCACATAGAAGCACTGCTAGCATAATGAAAAGATATGTTGTCTACTGGCACTTCAGGAACCTTAACAGAAATTCTCTTCAAAATGGACTTTCTGATAGGGATGATGTCTTGAACATCTTCCTTAACATCATACTCAGATTCAGATTCTTCTCTAACCTTCCTCTTTTTGGAGGACACAGCAACCTTGCTCCAAGATTTAGTTGGACCAACAACAGATGTCTTTTTCTTCTTGCCTTCAGTTGTCATCTTAGGAAAAGATTCCACAGTCTTTCCTTTTCTTGTCTTCAATCTATTGGCAATCCCAGGAACAACATTACCAATTACTTCATTATCAGATAAGTCAACAACATCCGCCACATCAGCATTCTTCTTCCCTCTGGGACTAGGAGTAACATCCCTAGTAGGTGATGTTTCAACATCATGTTCAACATCAACTTCATCTTCAACATGAGTATCCCTTTCTCCATCCGCTTCAGCTTCACCTTTATCTTCAATCTCAACATCTTCAATGACTGAAACAGCTAATCTATGAAGATTTGTTTCAGAAGTCTCAATGTCACCCTCTTCTCTAACAGATTCAGCAGGCCTTTGACTCAGAGGTCTAGATATTCCCTTCACAGGGATCCCTTTCTCAAATATTTTTGTGACAATCTGATCAATGCTCTTGTCCACATCTACCCTTTCTTCAACAGCTTGAGGAAGAGGGGTGGTAGTCCTGGGAGTAGGTTTGTCTCCAAATAACACACTAGTGACAAAGGCCCTACTTTCGCTATCATCAAATTTACTACTCGCAGATTGATTAGAAGTATTACCTTTTGATCGTCTCTTGGGTTGATACTTCTCAGGCCTTGTCTTTACTGAAGCTGGAATCATAGAGATATGAGCAATGTCCATAGCTTCATCCACAGACACCTCTTCTGACGAAACCCTAGAATTTGCATGAGTGGAACTTTTGAACGCAGCCTTCTTGGATGGAGATGACACTTGTTTAGACATCGTTTCTGCACAACAACTGGTGACCAAAGGTGTGTTGTAATCTCTGTTCTTGGGGGGGGGGGGGGGAAGATGAAAGGACTTGGAGTGTTGAGATTGAAGAAGCGTGTGAGAGTGATAATATGGAATGATAGCCTAAGGTAAGGGGATTGCTTTTGTTGGTCACTTAAAGGCCAATAAATGTATTTTCCCCACCAAAACAAATTTCCCTTTAAATTTTTGAAATTTAATAAATGCACACCATAATTCATTAACCTTTTGAATCCTTTTCCAGTTGCCCAAAATTCTACTTAAAACTTCATAAATTTCAGCACACATTCCTTTAGGAAAATCGTCATTACCCTTCATACCTGAATGACCAACCTCTACAACCTTGGTTTCTTCAATATTTCCTCGGAATAATTGCATAACACTAGGTTGTATGGTGACCCTTCTAATGTCACATTCAGATGTCATAACATTATCCTTGACATTACATGATAAGCTGGACTCTTGAGGAACCCATAAATAAAAGTTATCTATGGATCTAACTCCCCTCATAAAGATTTCACTCTTCTCATTAGTCACTAAACATTCATCTTTAGTGTAAGCTAACCTTGAATCCTTCATCACATAACTGACTAATGCTAATAAAATTAGCAGTCAATCCTTTGACCAGAAGAACACTTTCAAGACTTGGTCCAGCCTTACAATTCAATTTTCCAATTCCTTTAACTTCCCCTTTTTCTCCATTACCAAAAGTTACGTCTTTTGTGGAGTAAGTCCTAATATCTACCAACTGATTCTTGAAACCAGTCATATGCATTAAGCAACCACTGTCAAAGTACCAACCATCCATAGATGGGGTTCTAACTGATGAGTGAGCCAATAGACATGTGACAGCAGCTTTAGGAATCCATTGTTTAACAGTCTGAGGCCTGTCCTGCTTCTGTCTAGGGTGAGGAACAGGCTTGGGATAACCATGCAGTTTAAGGTAAGAAGATTGTATCTGGCCAACTCTACCACAAGGGTTTCTGTCATAATGCTGAGGTTGCCATCTGTCAAAATATTGATGCTGTCTTCTCCCATAACTAGGTTTTCTTCTGTAGTGCTTAGGCTGTCTTTTACCATGATGATGTGGCCTTCTTCTGCCATCACCATGAGGCACAACATTATTAGGACCAAACCCATACATTTTCCATTGATGTTGAGACATTGGATGGACACATGTTATGTTTGAAATTATAATCCTGCATGCTCCTATGGTATTGGGGAGGCATATACTGTTTAGCTCCAGAAAACTAAGGCTTTCCTTGGGGTTGAGACAAAAACTTCTTAGGAACATGACCATAGCCCTTTCCATTATTTTGTTGCCTAAGGTGAGGGACATCCTTCTTAACTCCAGAACCATGCCCTTTTTCATGCTGAAGAGGAATGTTTTGTTTAACCCCAGAAGAACTAGCCTCTGCAGATATCTTCTTCTCACCCTCATATCCTAGACCAGTCTTATCACTTGCACCTTTTCCAGCTTCAAGTATTTTATCCAGAGTGTCAGTTCCACTATTTAACATTCTGATGGATTTTGACATTTGATCAAGCTGGGATTTTAACAACAACACTTCATTCTTAAGTTCAGCTTTCTCAGTCTCAAGCTGCACAATAATCTTCTTCTGCTTCTCCCCTTCTTGAAGGACCTGTTCACTTTTCAGACACAGCTCTTGATAAGAGGATGCCAGCTCTTCAAAGGTCAATTCATCATCACTAGACTCTCCATCAGAGGCACATAGTCCAGTCAGTGCCTTAACATGCTTGGCATTCTCTTCTTCACTTTCACTATCTGTATCAGACCAGGAAACAGATAACCCCTTTTTCTGCTTTTTGAGGTATGTAGGGCATTCTTTCTTGACATGACCATAACCTTCACACTCATAGCATTGAACCCCTTTGTCATGATTGGATTTTTCTTCATCTCTTGTTTTCTTCACTAGATCACTAGACCTGTTGTTGTCAGATATGATGTTCTTAACATTAGGTCTATAGTTTCTATCCATCCTCTTTAACACCTTATTAAACTGTCTCCCAAGCATCACAACAGCATTTGACAGTTCCTCCTGAGTTTCAAAATTACACTCCTTCTTACCATCTTCAGTATTGGACACCAAGGCTATGCTTTTGGTATTCTTTTCAGGCTCCTCATTCAATCCCAACTCAAAGGTTTAAAGAGAACTAATCAACTCATCAACCCTCATCTTGCTGATGTCTTGGGCTTCTTCTATAGCTGTCACCTTCATTTTATATCTCTTGGGAAGAGATCTAAGAATTTTCCTCACCAACTTCTCTTCAGTCATCCTCTCTCCTAGGGCACTAGAAGCATTTGACAGCTACAGGATGTTCATGTGGAAATCATGGATAGTCTCATCCTCCTTCATCTTCAGATTTTCAAACTTTGTTGTCAAAAGTTGAAGTCTTGACATCTTGACTTTGGAGGTTCCTTCATGAGTAGTCTTCAAGATATCCCATGCTTCCTTAGCTACTTAACAAGTGTTGACCAACCTGAAGATGTTCTTATCAACACCATTGAATATGGCATTCAAGGCTTTAGAATTCCCAAGGGCAAGCTCATCTTCTTCCTTGGTCCATTCTTCTTCAGGTTTCAGTTTTGAGCTACCCTCTACTTCCTTTCCATTCTCATCCTTTTCCACAATAACAGGATGTTTCCATTCTTTCACAATAGCCTTCCAAGCCCTGCTGTCTAATGACTTCAAGAAGGTAACCATCCTTGGTTTCCAATAGTCATAATTAGAGCCATCTAGAATAGGGGGTCTATTCACAAATCAACCAGTCTCCTTGTCCATTGTACCAGAAAGTATCAGCCATAGATCTCACCCAGATGCAGAGCAGGATGCCTGCTCTGATACCAATTGAAATTCTGGTATCAGATGTGTGATGTTAAGAGTGATGTAACAACAACACAATCTGCTATATGAACAAGGTAAAAACAACAGAAAATAACACAAAGAATTGTTCACCCAGTTCAGTCTAACTACCTACGTCTGGGGGCTACCAAGCCAGGGAGGAAAATCACTATTAGTAGTATAAAATTACAGATTCAACAATCCCAGTTGACATCTACCTAATTTAATCACTACCCAATGACAATTCTACCTAAGAAACCACTTATGTATGAGAAACCACTCACTCCCCAATTCACCACAGTGATACAATCCAATGATTACACACTAATCACCCAACTTGATTCTGCTTAACAGCTTTGATCAAGAACACCACACTCTTGCTTAAAAGCTCTAGAGTGAATACACTTACAACTCAAAATAGTAACACCAATTCATACACGAATGGTTTACAAAAACACACACGAAGGCACAAATGACACTCAGTCTTTAGCTCTCTTTTCTTCGTTGTTATTCAACAAGGGTTGAGGCTGCTTTTATACCCTTCTGACTTGGGCTTGGATCTCTTCCAAAAATATCTGATATTAAAACAAATTTGATCTTCAAATCTTTTTAAAATCTCTCCAAATCAGCCCTAATGTTGGTTAGAGAATCTACTCTATAATCTCCAAATATATCTGATTGGAAATCTCTTCTCCAAGATATTCGCATCCAATCACTCTAACAGATCTCCTCAAAACTCACTAACACGCGCATCCCTAAAACATCACAATATGATGTTCTGATGTTTTGATATAGTGATGTCAAGACATCACTTATAACATCAGCATATAAAACTTCAACCCTGCAACAGCTAATGTTAGGAACCAATGTTATGACATCAGACATATGACATCAACATTGTTCAACTTTGTTTTACCAAAATTCCAGCCAATACAAGAACTACCACTATATATATATTTACTGTTATTCCTACTTGATATTGTCGCAACTGCGAAAAAACAACCGGCGGAAACAGAACAGAAGAGTCGCCACCGAACGTTATTTATCCCAACGTAGGGAAAGGAAACGATCGAAGAAAACCTGAAGAGGGAGAAGACATAATCATCGCAACCATAGTCTGGGCTCGGGAGTTGGTTACGCGAGGGGAAGGCACCCCCACGCATCCACCGTACTCGATGGGATCCACACTTGTTGTCTAATCAAAGGGTGAGTTATCTAAAGCCTACTGCTAAATGGAAACGAGAAGAAAAAACGAAACCGGACTCGCAAGGATTATCGCAATCCTATGCCTACGTATCTTCATGGACGAACGAAGAATCAGAGTCGACGTAGTTTGACGGACTACACACTAAAGGGGGAGGTTGCTCCCCAAGACATCACCGTCTTGTGCTTGCGTATCTTCAATCGGACGAGAAAGAGGAAATCAGAGCAGACGTAGTTCGACCTACGGGTCGAAAAGGTCTCGATCGCACGGGTGCGAGAGAAAAGGTTTGGTTAACAGGTTGGTCTCAATCGCAAGGGTGCGAGAGAAGAGGGGAGTTAGTTGTTAGTGGGCTCGCCAAGATATCGCATCTCGTGCCTACGTATCCTCATTAGGGAATGAGGAATGAGGAATCAGAGCATCTGTAGTTCACGCTACTACGGGAAAACTGAAACAGTCTCGATTGCACGGGTGCGAGAGAAAAGGTTATGAACTTATCGAAGAAGTGAATTAAATTTGTTTGTGATGCTCATTGCACTAAAGTCTATGACATAGGAGCGAATACGTCACATGGTCGCCCCCAATGGGACGTATGCTAAACACTCTAGAAAAGTGAGGGGAGACCCCTCATTCTTCATTTCCCATGTACTTAAGGCTCGTGGCGCACAATGCAAATCGCCTTTATTAAGTGTTTTAATTATTGTTTTGAGAAAGAAGAGTGAGGTTAGATGAACAAGAGAAAGGTTAGATGAACCATGAACAGAAATTAAAGTTAGTGGTTAATGATTAATCGGATGAATCGGGTCCACTTTAGCACTAAGCCATCGTAGCACGGTCTATGAAGATCATGCTATAGGAGGCCGTGCAAGAATGATGTTTGTGTTAAAACACGATAGAGAAATGATATTGAGAATCGTTCTCCAATAAAATCGTGCCACACGAAAAGAAAAGGTGACAATCTCGTTTTAATCACAAACTTTCGTCAATTAATCAAAGATAACCTATCACGATCCCAAAGTATAGAAAGTGATCTCGACGATCACTCACTACAGATTTGAAATAATGAAGGTTAACAACCTTGATTATTAACATTCGTGAATAGAAAGACTTCATCTATCGAAGAAGAGAAAGTAGAAGATAATGCGATATGAGATGGAAATCGAAATGAAAATAAAGTTGGTCTCGTCTTAATCAAGATTTTAAATCAAGAAATCGATAATCATTGATATTTGACTTTCATCGACCAATAAAAAGGAAATGGCCTCATATTGATCAAGATTTAGTTTATTTGAATAAATCAACTAATCATGATTTTTGTTATATCATTAGCCCAAAAAAATGAAATAAAAGTCGAAAAGTGAGAATGAAATGAAGTATAGAATCAAGATAGAAATAAAAAGTGAAGGTGAATAAGAGAAAATCAAGAAAAAATTGAGAAAATAATTTGAACAAAAATAATTACTAAAACTATCTAAAATTATTAATGACAATCAGCAAAATTATGAACAAAGGTTAATAAAAACCAAGATTAAAAACTAAAAAAAAATAGAATCAATTTAAATAAAGCAATACTGAAAATAAATAATAATGAAAAAAAATGATCTTGTAGAATTACTTGGGCCTCACGACCCATCATCTACACAAACCCGGTCCAAGTTTAAAACAAAACAACCAAAAGCTTTATCAAAACAAATTACATTGCTCAGAAAAGGGATCTTTTCATCATCGCCTAGTCTGCACTCAACAACATCAACAAATAAAAAAACACGCTCAGAAATTCGAAAATTCATCACTGCGTCTCCCTTCTTACGAAGCACAACAAGTGGTCACAAGAAAAATTTAGAAAAAAAGGAACAACATCAACGCATTTGTCTCAACCTTCATCTTGTGATCTTAGTCTCTCTTTCTCGCCTCTGTGTTCGAATTCACTTCGAATTTGATTTCGTGTTCAGGGTTTGCTTCGTCGTTCCTGTTTCAACAGGTTTGCTGTTCGATTGTTTTTGTTTCAGTTTTGTTCTCTCATCTTCTCCTTTCCGATCTGTTCTGGTTTGTTTTTGGTTCAAAATCCCTCCATCTCATACTTTCTATTCTGTTTCTGAGCTTGATTTTGGGTTTGAATGGTTGTTGTTACAGTTTTGTGAATGGAAGTTTGGGTTTGATGTTGAAGAGTGGGTGTATTGAAAGGTGAAGCGGATTGAAGAGTAAGGTGGGAAGAAATTTGTGCAGAGGTTATTTGGTTCCAAAAAACTTGGTGAATGAATGAGAAAGAGTCTTGATTTATAGTGTGAATTGAGGGTATAATGGGAAGGATTTGTGTGAAATTGGAGTGGCGTTGCATAACAATTTTGCAGGCTGTTTGGAGACGCGGGTTGTACGATTTGCAACGTCTTTGTTGGTAACAGGTTTTTGTTGCGTTGTGTTATGGAAACGGGTATGGTTTTGGCAAGGGTAGTGGTGTAGTACGCAGAATTTGCAGAGTGTGTAATTTGATGGGGCCATGTTGTCGGTTTGATGCTTTACGGAAATGGTGTGCAACGTTTCTTGGGATGACTTTGTTATGGCAAGTTGTTGTTGAACGTTGGTGATGTGTGTATTATTGACAGCTTTGGCAGCATGGATTTAAAGGACGTTGCAGCCTATTTTTTTCGTACGAGTCGCTCATTTTTCATTGGAATTTTGTCTCTTGGTTAAGGAATGGTTTTTTTGCGTGTGGTTGGTAGTGCAGCGAGGTATAGTGTGTCTTGGCTGAAGGAGTGAGATTGTTAAGGCAAGTGGTGTGGGTGATGAATCATGTGGTGCACTGATGAAGGTCTTGGCTAGAAGGATGTACGCAAGACCTTTCAACTAATATTTCTTTTTGGAAATTGATTCTCTTTTTTTTTGTAATTTTCATGATGTAATGGGTTTATTGTCTAATGGCCTATAGAAAATTGGAACACGGTTGGAAAAGCTTATGACTTTTTTGAATTTTATTGAAATGGGCTTGGTAAATGTGATATGCACCTTTGAATTTAACTTTGGACAATGTTTGATCACACATGTTTGAAGCCTTAGTTCCCGATTTAAATATCATGACATTTGAATTCCTAATGAGAACAAAACTCTAATATTCTTGACTTCTCCACTTGAAATATCCCAAGTTAGTCCTTGATAAATGAAACACTACATGAATCCATCTTTAATTTGAAAATGAACTAGAACCCTGCACTGGAACGAATCCACCATTGAGTCAATCTTTGGACTTCGTCACTTGTATTGATAAAACAAATCTTTCACCATGAACCAAACGAGCAACGGATGCCTTGAAAACAAAAGATAATGACTTGATATGCGAACTGCACTATAATTACATCAAAACCATAATTAAGATGAAACAGTCATTGATGGGGCGCTTGACCTATCGTAACCTGATACCCTAATCCACAGACAACTTGAGTTCACACAGAAACCCTAACTGAAAGCGAACTGATCTTTGGTGATCCTCAGCCATGAAACACTTGCTTTCAGCACCACCTGATAAACTGACCCACACACAGCTGACTCGTTCTGGCACAGAAACCCTAACTGAAATTCTAAGCACACACTGCTTGAATCATGCACACCCTGGCCTTGATCTTGAAACAAATTCTCGCCTAACCAGATGAATTTCAATCCATACTACACACACATCTGACTTGTCATCCTCAAATGAAACCGAAATTGAACAACACACGCATCTCTTGAACACAATTGAGTAAGAAACCCTAAACTCCATGCTTTGGGTGCATACTGATGAAGAAAACAACCTGAAATGCTGACAATCAACAAGACCTTAGTTCTTCAGTCTCTACTAGAACCATGATGAGACCTTAATCACTCGATGCCTCTTGAGAGATCTTGAAGTAGATAACTTGACGAATCTTGTCACAGGAAAGCCTTGTAGCTGGATGAACTTTGATACAAAGATACTCACAATGCTGTGAGATCAAACCTTTGCTTCAAACTTGCATAAAAGTACCTCAAAGCAAATAGGAAACCCCGATTCAAAGGACCGCTTGATCCCATGCCTTAGGAGCTCAATGAAAATGAATGATTATGAGTTATGACTTAATATGAAATGCAAATGAATGCGAAGCAAAAGCCAACTAAGGTTAGAAAAAGAGGGGGCAAATTTTGGGGTGCAACAGCTGCCCCTATTCAATCAACTTGGACCTGAAAGGGTGATAGCAACGGCTTTCAGACGTTCAAGGTAGAAGGTGATTAAATACAAAAAGAACCCGGAAATTTACAAACTGTGGGGAGAAAAGATGATAAGAGCCCAGCCACACCTCGTCAAATGGATTTGACGGAAAGGAAACATACCCAAAGAAAGAGCAGTGAACCCCATAACCACATCGGAAAGAACACATGCCCGAGCAGAAGACCACATCGTCAAAGGGATTTGACAGAAAGACAACCTGAATACCCAATCGAAGGGACACATCGTCAAAGAATTGACGAAAAGAAAATGAAACCTAAAGAACCATGTCGTCAAAGAATTGACAGAAAGAAGACATACCCAATGGACCACAACATCAAAGAATTGACGAAAAGAAAATGAAACCTAAACAAAACACATCATCAAAGAATCGATGGAAAGAAAACCTGGAAACCCAACCGAAAGACTAAATCGTCAAAGAATTGACAGAACGAAGACATACCCAACGGACCACATCGTCAAAGAATTGACAGAAAGAAAATGAAACCCAAAGAACCACATCGTCAAAGAATTGACGGAAAGAAGGTGAAACCCAAAAGACCACATCGTCAAAGAATTGACGGAAATAAAATGAAACCCAAAAAACCACATCGTCAAAGAGTTGACGAAAAGAAGGTGAAACCCGAATGACCACGTCGTCAAAGAATTGACAGAAAGAAGATGAAACCCAAAGAACCACATCGTCAAAGAATTGACGGAAAGAAGGTGAAACCCAAAGGACCATATTGTCAAAGAATTGACAGAAAGAAGACATACCCGACAGACCACATCGTCAAAGAATTGACGGAAAGAAGATGAAATCGAAAGAACCACATCATCAAAGAATTGACGGAAAGAAGGTGAAACCCAACGGACCACATCGTCAAAGAATTGACGGAAAGAAAATGAAACCCAAAGAAAACACATCGTCAAAGAATCGACGGAAAGAAAACCTAGAAACCCGAACGAAAGACCACATCGTCAAAGAATTGACGGAAAGAAGACATACCCAACGGACCACATCGTCAAAGAATTGACGGAAAGAAAATGAAACCCAAAGAACCACATCGTCAAAGAATTGACGAAAATAAAATGAAACCCAAAGAAATCACATTGTCAAAGAATCGACGGAAAGAAAACCTGGAAACCCGACCGAAAGACCACATCATTAAAGAATTGACGGAAAAAATACATACCCAATGGCCCAAGAGATACAGCAACTGCTGAAAGATAAGGATGCTCTGATCGAGATTTTAGAGCAACATCCTGTGGATAATCAGGATGACCAAGGGAATTTGCTCGTTCCTTTCACTTGGCAAAGGAATGACAACCCGAAAATGGCCCAAGAGCCCCAGTCCAAGAAAAAGAAAGTACCAGAATCAGCACCCGGTTTCTCCCCAAAGAGGACTCGGGACCCCTTAGCTTAGGTTTCTGTTTCCGCACCTTGTAATCTACTGTATTCCTATTTTTGCAATCCTCTGAATTCAATAAAATGGGGTTTACCCACTGTTTGATATTTGCAATCTAATTGTCGAAGTTTATTTTGATTAAACAAAAGAAAATAATTAATATAATCATTGCATTCATCATTCTCACGTCACGTATTCTTCTTACCTACGAATCTCACGTTTGTGTCTCGGTTCTAGAGTCAAATTGTCTCATTCGTATAATACTCGGCCCAATCGTCAGAAAAAGATGGATGATCTCGAGGAAGAGAATAAAGAGTTGAGAGAAGAGATCGACGCTCTGAGAGAGGATATGAGAAAGCTTCGTAATGACATGCAAGCCATGGCAGAAGCTCAGCTACAAAGGACTGTGATCTCGGAGATCACCTCAACACCCATAGTGGAAAAGTCCGATCCTAGGTACAAAATGCCAAAAGATCGTCCCTGGGGCATGCCGCTTAAATATATCCTGGAAGGATATATCCTGTTGATAAATAAGGATCAGGGGACCGCAGCAGGAACCGCTGGGCCTGAAGGTTACAAACTTCGGGAAAGCGAAGATGCCAGGGGCCTGACAGCAACTCCTGAAGGTTACAAACTTCGGGAGGCACCGAGAGTCTCGGCCATAATGACTATACCACCGCTCGTGGTACACATTGTCCCGGAAGGATAGATTCCACAGATACCTTCTGGTGGAAACGACAACATGTTTGAAAGAATGAATGAATTCCATGAACAGTTCCTGGGAATGTAGAAAGAACTGCAGGCCCTTCGCGGTCAGGATTTATTTGGAAAGGACGCCGCGGACCTCTGCTTGGTCCCCAATGTGAAAGTCCCGCACAAATTCCAGGTGCCCGACTTTGAAAAGTACAAGGGTAACTCTTGCCCTCAGAGTCACTTGGTGATGTTTGCTCGGCGAATGTCAGCTCAGATAGAGAATCAGGATTTACTAATTTACTACTTTCAAGATAGTTTAACCGGTGCCGCACTAAAATGGTACATGGGTTTAAACCGTGCTACGATTAGCACTTTCAGAGATCTTGGCACTGCCTTCGTCCAACAATTTAAATACAATTTGGACATGGCACAGGACATAGATCAACTCAGATCAATGTCACAAAAGGACAAGGAAACCTTTAAAGAATACGCTCAGAGATGGCGTGAAATTGCCGCTCAAATTTGTCCACCTCTTGAGGAAAAAGAGATGACAAAGATCTTCTTAAAGACCTTAAGCTCATTTTATTATGACAGAATGGTTGCCAGTGCGCCCAATGACTTCACCGAGATGGTCGATATGGGAGTTCGTCTTGAGGAAGCCGTCCGAGAATGACGTCTAGTCAAAGACACTGGATCATCAAGTAGTACAAAGAGATACAGTAGTGCTCTCCCTAAGAAAAAAGAGCAGGATATTGGGAATATCTCTCTCGGAAAGCAAAGGCGACGATATCAACCAATAGCAACTATAACTCCTGCTATCAATCATGCGCTTGTTCCTACGTATCAACCTCAGGTTGCACATAGCCAACCTAATCAACAGCAATTTCAAAAAAAGACACAACAGTCTCTTCAGCAGACTCGTCCTCCATACAACAACAACCGTACAACGCGACTACCAGGATTCAATCCTATACCCATGTTGTACGCATAATTGTTTCCGTTACTACTAGTCAAGGGGCATGTCTAGAGTAAGTCTCCTCTTACGGTACCGGAAAATCTGCCTTTTTGGTTCAAAACGGATCAGACTTATCCTTACCATCAAGGAGGACCGGGGCATAACATAGAGAACTGTCTCAATTTCAAATCCGACGTACAAAAGCTTGTTAGGAGCGAGTCTTATCTTTTAAGGATACAAATCCTAATGTTCTCACAAACTCGCTACCTCAACATGAGAAAGCTACAGTCAATTTGATAGAGGGAGAGACTAACAACGTCTATCAAATTCATGATGTACTCTTGTTAAGGACCAATCTAGTCAAGATGCATTGTAGACAGAGTAGATATGGCCATGTGCAACCTCATAACTATCACCAGTGTGATATCTGCTCTAAAAGCCATCGAGGATGTTCTGTGGTGCAATCAGCTCTACAGGAACAGATGGATCTCGGATGGATCCAAGAGCACCGAGTTCGTGGAGTTAACATAGTTTACACGAATTCTAACATCATTCAGAACCACGACGTCCGTGCAATGAATGTTAACTTGGTGGCGATGCATTCCAGGCAAAGCCATATCATAATCTACCGCGACACGATTACAGTTCCTGTCTGACTTGCTTGGTAAACAAACAGGGATGCTCTTTTGTACAAGAGGCCCTCCAGCGTCAGATGGATCTTGGATGGATCCAGGACTACCATGATAGGAATCCCTATCAGATCAACATGATTCAAATCTTCGATATTCACTTGATGAATACCAGCCTGGTGGAGTTACATGCTAAACAGGTCCGGCTCGGGTTCCTGGTATCACATGATTATCAGAGCTGTAGGGCGGGTTGCGAAAAAGATCAAGGTTGTGCCCTTGTCCAGGAAACCCTTCAGCACTTGTTGAACCACTGGTGGCTTCCAATCTATATGGATGAAGACACCCAGCAAATTAGTATTACCAACGAGAACCCTACTCGGCATCAAAGTCAGGACGTTCGATCTATGGAAACTGACCTAGTGAGGTTACATTGTATTCAAAGCGGGCGTGGCCAGGTGCTACCACACAACTATGAACATTGTAGAGTCTGTTCGGAAAGTAACCAAGGATGTTACCTTGTGCGAGCAGCTCTTCAGGGTCAGGTGGATCGTAGAGAGATTCGCCCATATCCGGGTTCCGGACTAATCGACTGGGCGCCGGACTACCTCGCTAATCAAATTGGGGACGTTGTCGTAATCTCTGATCATCAGAGGGCTAGGGATGTTTGTACAATCATCCCTCTACTTGACGAATCGAGAGTTTCCAACCGGGAACAGATCGAAATTACTTATGATGGTCGGAAAAATCAGAAGGCTCCCATAGTCATCTATCTACCGGGACCATTACCATATGAATCAACTAAGGCTATCTCTTACAAATACGGTGCAACAACAGTCGAGAATGGAAAGGAAAATCCATTACCCTCCGTCGTGAATATTGCAGACATCAGTCGAGTAACACGGAGTGGTCGAATCTTCAACCGAGGAGTTGGAGAACTTAACAAAGAAAAGGAACCTCAGACAGAAGTTCCCAATCCACCAGTCGGTCAATCCAGTAATCCCGACCTTTCGAAAAACGATGATGAGATGTTGAAGCTCATCCAAAGGAGTGAATACAACATTATTGATCAACTGTTACAAACTCCTTCAAAGATCTCGGTATTATCACTGTTACTTAGTTCAGAAGCGCACAGGGAGGCTCTAAGAAAGTCTTGGAGCAAGCCTTTGTGGAACAGGATGTAAGAATCGGACAGTTCAATAGCATTGTCTCTAACATCACTTCCTGCAATAACTTGGGATTTAGTGATGAGGAATTACCTGAAGAGGGTCGCAGTCATAACATGGCGCTCAATATCACGGTCATGTGCCAGGGCGATGCTTTAGCCAGCGTACTGGTAGACACAGGGTCAGCCCTGAATGTTATGCTGAAGCCCACTTTGATGCAATTATCCTTCAAAGGACCCCCGATGAGAACTAGTGAGGTCGTCGTCAAAGCATTTGACGGGTCCAGAAAAACGGTTATCGGCGAAGTCGACCTTCCCATAACTATTGGTCCTCACACTTTCCAAGTCGCTTTCTAGGTCATGGACATCCGGGCAACGTACAGTTGTTTATTAGGAAGACCTTGGATACATCAGGATAGGGCGGTCACCTCGACCCTCCACCAAAAGTTAAAGTTCGTCCAGAACAACCAGCTCGTCACAGTCTATGGAGAACAAGCCTTGCTCGTGAGTAACTTATCATCATCTACTGGTGTAGAACCTGAGGAGGTTATTGGAACTCAGTTCCAAGCACTGCCGGTGAGCAAGGACAATCAATTCGAAGAGGGAACTTCCATTTCCTCATACAAAGATGCTATCAAAGCAGTCGAGAGTACCAATACAACAGGATGGGGACAGTTAGTCATTCCTACTGACAATAAAACAAAGAAGGGTCTTGGTTTTTCGGCAACCTGTACCCAGGCAGCTACTACCAGCAATGAAAGTCTTCATCCTATTCAAGACTTCTTCCACAGTGGGGGTTTCCTTCACCCAGTTCCTCAAGAAGTGCATACCATCAATAAAGATGATTCCTCTGATATGGAGGAAGAATGGGAGTCCTATTTTAACAAGGACGGTTATATGTCTCAGGACGAAACACAGACTCCCTTTTGCTTGCCTACACATAGTCCGAGATTTATACCCAGGTCAGATCTCAAAATGATATACGGAGATTGTGATCCAGAAGGATGCCGTGCTGCACCAAACTCATTAGAGGAGGACACTCTGATGAAGGACAACTTTGACCACAACTCTTATGGCCCGATGGATGGCCTGCCAATGTGGCAGCCGTATCCAGGAGACTTGGGGCAAGGAAATCAGCCGAACAATGAAAATCAGATGAGCATCATTGAAAAGAATACATGCGTCCCCACCATATCATGGGATCAACAATCAGGTCATTTAGAAAACGTCTAGTACGACGATGAATTTGCAACGTTTGCAGGACTTGAATTCATCAACTATGCTTTTCCAGAGGTCAACATCATCGAGAAGGATGACTCATCCAGTTCCAAAGAAGTGTGGGACACCTTGGGACAGCCGAGTGGAAATCCTGAAAGCTCTCGTATCAGGCTCGAAGACATCCAGCCAACTGGATGGGGAGATCTACTTGAGAGCACAAATGCTATGCAAAATGAAACAGAGGAATCCTCCCACGACAATTCTGCCTGGGAGACAGATTCCAATGATCCTGCTCCACCAGAAATCAGCGTTATTTCTGAAGACAAATCAAGGAAGGTGCCAGACTTTGTGATTCTCCGAGGAGTTCGCCGCCAATGGGTTGCTGTCGATGTTCCGAAGATTGTTCATAAGTCAAAGTATTTTCCGTCTTTAACCTTTCACCCTGCCCAGGTGAAACATATGTTTTGATAGGGCTCGCTTTCTGTAAATATCCCTCTTCGCTTCGCCCAAAGCGACAGAGTTTTGTTTTATTGGGCTGTAGTTTCAAGAATCGACTTGTTCATAAATAAAATAACGTCGTTCTGTAATTTCCGCATTAATTGATGTTTTCTCTTTTCGCTTTTCTCAGAAAATGGTAATCCTAAAAAACAACTCAATAATAAAAACAAGCAGTAAAAGAAATACACTGCACACACTTTTGAATTTTCCCTCTATCTCTTTTAAACACAAATCATCACGTCATGCAGATTGCTTGTTTTAAACCCCGTTGAAACATACGATCCAATGCCTTATCCCAACTTTGAGTTCCCGGTATTTGAGGCTGAAGAAGAAAATTACGACGAAATTCCAGAGGAGATCTCCTGACTACTCAGACAAGAGGAAAGGTCCATTGAGCCTCACAAAGAGTTGTTGGAAACAGTCAACTTAGGATCAGAAGAAGAGAGAAAAAGTCAAGATTGGGGCACTACTCAGTCCAACTGCCAAAGAGAGTTTAACAAAACTTTTCAAAGAGTTTCTCGATGTATTCGCTTGGTCCTATCAGGACATGCCAGGGTTGGATACCAGCATCGTGGAACATCATCTACCGTTAAGATCTGAATGTCTGCCAGTAAAACAGAGGTTGAGACGGACTCATCCAGACATGACCATCAAAATCAAAGAGGAGGTACAGAAACAGATTGATGCGGGTTTCCTCGCTACGTTAGAATATCCTCAATGGTTAGCCAACATCGTACCAGTTTCGAAAAAGGACGGAAAGGTCAGAATGTGTGTGGATTACCGAGATCTGAACAAGGCAAGTCCAAAGGACGACTTTCCTTTACCACACATTGACACACTGGTAGACAGTACAGCAAAGTTCAAAGTTTTCTCCTTCATGGATGGATTCTCGGGCTATAATCAAGTCAAAATGGCGCCGGAGGACATGGAGAAAACTTCGTTCATTACCCCATCGGGTACCTTTTGTTACAAGGTAATGCCGTTCGGTTTGAAGAATGTCGGGGCAACCTATCAAAGGGCCATGACTACTCTGTTTCATGACATGATACACAAAGAAATCGAGGTATATGTTGATGATATGATTGCAAAATCTAAGACAGAAGAGGAGCATGTGACCCATCTGTCAAAGCTATTCGAGCGGTTGAGAAAGTACAAACTCCGTTTGAATCCCAACAAGTGCACCTTCGGGAAAAATTTTAGGGTTCATCGTCAGCCATAAAGGAATTGAGGTTGATCCGGACAAGGTCAAGGCCATTCGAGAAATGCCTTCTCCAAAAACTGAAAAACAAGTCAGAGGATTCCTGGGACGTTTGAACTACATCTCCAGATTCATATTCCTCATGACCACGACATGTGCGCCGATTTTCAAATTACTTAAAAAGAACTAGGACTGCGTTTAGATAGAAGATTGCCAAACCGCCTTCGACAGTATTAAGGAATACCTGTTGAACCCTCCGATTTTATCACCTCCAGTGGAAGGAAGACCACTGATTATCTACCTCACTGTCCTAGAGGACTCAATGGGATGTGTACTTGGCCAACAAGACGAAACCAAAAGGAAGGAGTCTGCCATCTACTATTTGAGCAAGAAATTCACCGACTGCAAGACTCGGTACACGATGCTCGAAAAAACTTGTTGTGCTTTGGCTTGGGCAGCCAAATGTCTTCGCCAGTACATGATTCGTCACACTACTTGGTTGGTCTCCGAGATGGATCCAATCAAGTATGTTTTTGAAAAGCCTGCTCTCACGGGAAGGATTGCCCGTTGGAAGATGTTGCTATCAGAATATGACATAGAGTACCATGCTCAAAAATCCGTTAAGGGGAGTATTTTAGCCGATCACTTGGCTCATAAACCGATTGACGATCGGGAATCAATCGGGTTTGACTTCCCAGACGAAGATGTCAGGTATCTAAAAATGAAAGACTGCGATGAACCGCTACCTAGTGAAGGGCCAGAACCAGGTTCCCAATGGGGGCTTATCTTTGACGGAGCTGTCAATCATTACAGAAACGGAATTGGGGCAATCATCATAACACCTAAGGGTACCCACATTCCTTTCACTGCCCGACTTACGTTCAAGTGTACGAAAAATGAGGCCGAATACGAAGCTTGTATTATGGGTCTCGAGGAAGCGATTGATTTGAGGATCAAAAACTTAGACGTATATGGCGACTCAGCCCTGGTTATCAATCAGATTAAAGGAGATTGGAACACATACCAATCAGGATTGATTCCTTACAAAGACTACGCGAGAAGGTTGCTACCCTTCTTCAACAGAATTGAGTTTCATCACATCCTTTGTGAGGAGAATTACATGGTTGATGCATTAGCCACTCTCTCTTCCATGATTAGTGTAGGTCAATGGAATGACATACCTAAGATCGACATAATACGCCTTGAACGGCCCGCTTACATCTTCACAATTGAAGCAGTCATAAACGGCAAACTTTGGTATCACGATATCAAATGATTCCTTCAGAAACAAGAGTACCCACCTGGGGCATTAAGGAAGGACAGGAAAACCCTCAGAAGATTGGCAGGAAACTTCTTCCTGAGCGGTGATACACTTTATAAGAGAAACTTTGACATGGTCTTGCTCCGATGCGTAGACAGATCAGAAGCAGACATGCTGATGAAAGAAATTCACGAAGGATCCTTTGGAACTCATGCCAACGGACACACAATGGCGAGAAAAATTCTAAGAGCAGGGTACTATTGGTTGACCATGGAATCCGACTGCTACAAGTACATGAGGAAGTGTCACAAGTGTCAGATATACTCTGACAAAATTCATGTACCGCCAACGCATCTCAAAGTTTTCTCTTCCCCGTGGCCTTTTTCCATATGGGGAATCGACATGATTGGCTTGATTGAGCCTAAGGATTCAAATAGACATCGGTTCATCCTGGTAGCCATTGATTACTTCACCAAGTGGGTCGAACCAGCGTCGTACGCTAATGTAACCCGACAAGTGGTGGTCCGATTTATCAAAAACAATATCATCTGCCGTTATGGTGTTCCGAACCAGATCATTACTAATAATGGATCTAACTTGAACAATAAGATGATGAAAGAGTTGTGTGCAGAGTTCAAGATCGAACACCATAACTCATCTCCCAACCGACCAAAGATGAACGGAGCGGTAGAAGCGGCTAACAAGAACATCAAGAAGATCGTTCAAAAGATGGTTGTAACCTACAAAGATTGGCACGAGATGCTACCCTTTGCTCTTCACGGTTATCGCACATCTATCCGCACTTCAACAGGGGCAACCTTTTTCTCTCTAGTATATGGAATGGAGGCAGTGCTCCCCATAGAAGTAGAGACCCCATCAATCTGGATATTGATGGAAGCTAAGCTTACAGAAGCTGAATGGTGTCAAAGTCGACACGACGAACTGAATCTGATCGAAGAAAATAGAATAATGGCATTATGCCACGGTCAGCTGTATCAACAAACAATGAAGAGGGCGTTTGACAAAAAGGTCCGACCTCGCATCTTCAGGAAAGGAGACCTTGTGCTAAAAAGATACAATCTTTTCTCACTGATTCTCAGGGCAAATGGACTCCGAATTATGACGACCCCTATGTGGTCAAGAAAGCTTTCTCAGGCGGTGCCGTGACACTTGCAACCATGGAAGAAGAGGAATTTGCCTACCCCACAAATGTTGATGTAGTCAAGAAATACTTCGCTTAAACTAAAAAAAGAAAAAAACGTCTCGGTGGATTGAAAACCCGAAAGGGCCGTCCAGGCAAAAATTAGAGACAAAGTCAAAAAATCATCCCGGTGGATTTGAAATCTCAAAGTCCAATCCAGGCAAAAGTTATGGATAATGGCAAGTAACTACGTCTGATCAGTTCAACTCCTCAGCAGTCATGCCATCCATCAGAAACTCCAATCACGATCATCTTCGACAGAAGCTCAGGATGTCCCGAATTCAAAGTTGGTAGAAGGATAGTGGTCGTTATGTTTCAATGTAGCCCTTTTCCCTTAAATTACCATTTTCTAACTTTGTAAATACTCTATGGAATCACGCGCTTGGCTGATTTCCATCCTATCAATAAAATTTGAGCCCTTGTGCTTTTGTTTGTAATTCTTATTTGTTTTAGCTTTACAGAACGACATTTAAACATGATTAACGATTCTTGAAACGAAACAAAAATGAATTTACATGTCAAACTTTTTTTTTCCGCTTTTTAAACTTACGATGGCATTTTCTTTTGACTGTTGAACATCGAAAGAACATCGATCACTTCTCCAGAAGTAATCGAACCTCAAAGTGTAGAATCAAAGTACTTCTTCTAAACCAGTATGCCTGAATGAAGGATCAGTTATGTCAGATGCGAATGCTCCATCTGACCTCTTCGGCCGAGTTCCTATCTCCTAAGTCTGACCAGCATCGCTCCCAACAGGGACCGTTTCTCCTAAGCAAGGCAGAATTGCTATCTTGAACCAGCGGTACTTCTTCGCCCCGCGATGGCCGAGTATCCAGTCATGTTCATCTATTAGTCTGTATGGCGCGTCAGTTTTGTTAGCATATACATACATACATCATGCATTATTGATTTGCATTCACATTCATATTGTATCACTATCACTCCAGTCGGTCTTGTCCCATAGTGGTGACAGTCTTCTCAATCGAGTTGTCAAGTTCTTTCCTCTTCAGGAAAGGTTGCATCTGAACAATCTCTCTCCTCCAGTTTATTTCTGGATTAGAATTGGCCCTTGACCACTTTGATAACTTGAACCTCTGAAAGACCAGAGAACCTTCAACCGATGTCACTCTTCGCCATTGAAGATAATCTTTTCGCTTTCCCGGATTAAGGAAAATCCCTAGAGGAAGCCTCTTAAGCAGAGATTCGGCAATACAGCAGTTTTTCTCCGAAAAAAAAAATGCTGATGAAAAGGTCATCAGCACCTCAAAATTGGATCACATCATATGGTGTTTCTCCGGGAAGATCCCGAGAAAAGTATGATGTAATATCCCCAAGCGTGAAAGCAGTCTCTCAAGAGACTCGTTTTCCCCAGTAGAGTCGGCAAATGGCGGCTCCAAACAGAGAAGTTTGTACACCTCTACAACTCAGGCGAATGGGTTCCCCAGCGAGTCTGACATCAAAATTTTTCTATCAAATGGCATCTCCCCAGGAAAATTCGGCGAGAAGTTTGAGGAAAACCGCTACGAATAGCGTCCCTTGTCAAGAAAGTTTATTGACAAAAGAAACTTAGACCAGTTCCTTGGTAGGAAACCAGGATCGAGGGGAAGTTTACATCAGAAACTAAGACCAGTTCCTTGGTAGGAAACCAGGATCGAGGGGAAGTTTACATCAGAAACTAAGACCAGTTCCTTGGTAGGAAACCAGGATTGAGGGGAAGTTTACATCAGAAACTAAGACCAGTTCCTTGGTAGGAAACCAGGATCGAGGGGAAGTTTTTACCTTTTCTAAGCATCATTGCTTAACAAAAGAGGATGAATGTGTAAGCTACCATTCATAATCACCATCAAAATTTCGGGTATTCCGATATTTAATCCTCTTGCACCCTGAATGCCCGAATACCTTCGTCATTCACACCTTCGGGTCCAAGAAGATTAAATAGGGGCATCTGTCATACCCCAATTTTTGACCACTAAGATTTCCCATCATTGTGCAAATCATCATCACAATATGGATGAACCATCTTGCCTCATCAGTCTCCCCATGGATGGGTGAACACTTACTACAGTCAAAATTAGGGTTTCAAGCCCTCTCAGAGTTATTAGACAAAGGATCAATCAAGAAATGACATGATCTTCAACTTGTCTAACCTCCCAAACATCTACAATGGATCAAGAGGACTCCCACTTTAAGGATTAAGCACAAGGCTGCTCCCTTCCAGGTGGATCAAGCCTCAAGATCGCCAGTGTCACCAAATTAGGGTTTGGTCGACCAGGGCCTCCAGATGGAAATTTTCCTCTGGGCATGAGCCAATGCTTCAAAGCATATCCTAAAATACTCCATGGAACCTCATGGGCCGAGGCATCAAGTCAATTTGACCTCATGGGATGTATACACCAAAAATCAGGAATTAGGGTTTTTTGACCTAATTCACCCCTAAGTTGACTTTTGGGACAAATCATGAGCCAAGACCTCAAGACATGATTTGAGGGTCTCCAACATACCACATTGGTCCATTTGTAACAATGGATTGATCCAGGAAGCTTGAGCAGCAAGTCTCAATTTCATCAGTACCACAATTGGGGTTTCGCGAGAAAAGTCAACTGTAGCTTTGACTTTTGACAGGACATGCTCCCAAACCCTAGGACATGATTCAATACATCCTATAACACCTATGAAATCAATCCATAATGTTTGATTTAGGTCAAGGACTTGATTTCATAGAGTATCGCACAGTTTGGAATTCATCTGACAAAAAGTCAACTGTGCACAAAAGTCAACTTTGACTTTTTGAGATTTTTCACAAAAATGTTTTTTTAACCCTAAAATGATGTTAATGTATGATTTGAATCATCATTCATCAAGAAAAATCAAGAAAAGTGGGATAGCTTGTAAAAGGGGTAACCAAAAAAACTTAGAAAATTTTCTAAGTTATGAACAAAGTGGCAAGGGTACCAACTTTGGAGGATCATAACTCCTAAACCACAAGGCCATTTTTCCTCATCCAAAGCTAGATTTGTAGCTCTCATTACCCTCTACAAAAGCTTAGAACTGACCTCCTTCCAAATTCATCATGGATTTTGAGTTATGGAATGATCAAAATCACAAAAAGTGAAAATGTCACTTTTTTCCAACACTTAGTGAAATTTTCACTAAGTCAGAATCTGCCTTCACTTTTTTCCAAATGTAGGGGGATTTTTCACTTGGATCCAAAAGGTATCAAAACCAAATATGATCAAACAGTTGTTGTATCATATGAGGGCTTTCTAAAATGGCCAAGAACATCACCAAATTCCACTTGGGCCATGAGATATGATAATGGCAATATGCCTAGCTGAAAACTGCCAAGGCTGGGCAGAATTTTGCATTTTTACTCGATTTGGTAAAATCAGATAATTCCAAGCCTTGTCATCACTTTGGACACATCCGAGGATCAAATTTAAAGGGGACAAACACAGAGCCAAGCCTCCAAAGTCCTTGGAACAAGAAGTAGCATGTCAAACCTAGAATTGCCTAAAAGAGGGACAAGACTCTAATTTTGGATTGGAGCATTCAATACATACACCAAGGTGGCATGGACTGACACATTTGCAACTGAATTCAGTCAAGACGTATCCAAGACCAAGGGAACCATAGCCCTGTGCCCTAACCTCTAGTCAATGGCAAGAGGAGACTTGGATTCCCATTGATCAACATTGGCCAAACCTTTGCTGCAGTTGCCATTCACTATTGATCCCAAAACAAACTTGCTCTACTATAAATAGAGCTTGTTTGTGCTCAGTTTGAGTACACCAGAGCCATCAAACAGATGCTTTCCTCAAAATCCCTCTCTTTAGGCCAAAATGTTTTCTTTAGCAAGGTAACTCTGAGTTTTTGAGTTAGAGAGAATTTCCATCACAACTCATGATCCAAACACCTCATAAACATCATATGTAGGTGATCCAAACTATCAAAAGTGACCTGCAACACCAAAATCACAAAGTCACCTCTCAAAACCTCAAAATAGGCCTTTTGTGCATTTTTTAAGCCATGTCTTGATTCAGTCACTTTCCAAACCAGATAAAATCTCAAACACACTCAAAATAACATCCTTGAACTGCCCCAAATGGTTCCCCCCATCTGGAACACCATTTGAGAGAGTTGGTATTTTGGTCATTTTAACCCCTTTTGCAAGAAAGGGCCAGTTTGTGTTTTTGCAGGTTCCAGCTGATTCCAACCATCCTCAAAGCTTCTAAGGGATCATTTGAGAGTGTCCAAAGCATTAAACCATTTCTGGAATAAGAAGTTTGGAAGATTGCACAGAAAACTCCAAAAGCTCAAAAAGAGGTAAGCATCATGACTTGAACTTTCCAAAATATGCATTGCTTTGAAGTCCACTGATCATACACACCTCAAACATGTTATATATGTTGTGTTTGAACCAATTCATCATGTAATTCATGTCTGTATCAAAATGTAGCATAGAAAATGCAATTATAGGCCTTTTTCAAAACCACTATCGGATTTTGAGGAGGGGGTATAATCTGAAGAAAAAAAAAATACCACCACCATTGGATTCCTTGTGAAATTCTAGGCCAGATGCATATAAATTTTGTCCCCAACCATGGAGAAATGAGAAAGTTATGGACCTTCCCGTTTTGTGGCAAAACTTGCCTTGCCTTGCCTTGACCAGGCCTAGAAAACAAGGCAAGCCTTGTATATTTATGGTTTCTCTTCAAGCAATGGATGTATCACCACCCCAGTGGTAAGGCGTGCGCCCTATAACCTTGAGGTCGTGGGTTCAAACCCCACCCATGCCATTTTGTGTTTTCTCACATTTTTGCTATTTTTTCCAATATTTTCATGTTTTATTAGTTAATTGGAAAATTAATAACTCCTTCAATTTTAATTATTTTTTATTGGTTCTTTTTGTAAAAAATCACAAAAATGTTGAAATATTTTATTCCACAAAAAAATTAAGTTTATATTATATATTTAATATAATTAGTATTTTTGTGAATAAATTCCTTTTTAATGTTTTTAAACATTTTAAAAGTGAATATTTACTTTGAAAATCAAAACCAAGTGAGTTTTAATTCACCTTGTGATTAATCCCTCATTTCTCAAGCCTTAAACAAAAATCACAAATGGTTTATTCAAACTTATTTGGTATTTTATTTGATTTTCTTTAAATATTTACTTTTAAAGAATAACAAATTAGGGTTTCTTTGATTTTCACCTTCATCAAATAATTTCAAACACTTTTGGGCCTCTAATAGAGTGTAAGACCCAATCCTTTGTAAATACAAACCTATTTTTGGGCCTCACTTATTGTATAAGTCCTGTTGTATTTCAAAAAGTTCGACGCGATCATTGTCCGTTGAAAAACAAACCTTGGGTCTCTCCTCGAGCTATAAGACCCATTAAAAATCATTGGGCCTCTATTAGAGTGTAAGACCCAACCACCTTTGAAAACCAAACCATTTTGGGCCTCAATGCATTGTATAAGACCCACCGCTGTTTCAAAAACCTCGGCGCGATCGCCATTTTCAAACAAATGACCCTGGGCCTCTCCTTGAGCTGTAAGCCCCACCACTTGTACAAAAATAAATCTCTTGGGCCTCTATTAGAGTGTAAGACCCAATCCCCTTTTAACCAAAACTTTTTGGGCCTCAGACATTGTATAAGTCCCCCTGCATTAAAAGAAAACCTTGGCGCGATCGCCAATAAAAAAACCAATCATCTGGGCCTACCCTCGTGTTGTAAGCCCCATTCTTTTTCTTTAAACACTTGGGCCTCTTGAGAGAGTGTAAGACCCATCCCCTTGTACAGAAAACCTTTATTGGGCCTCAGTCACTTGTATAAGTCCCTCTGTACAAAACGACAGTGCGATCACTGATAAACCTTGGGCCTCTCCTTGAGCTGTAAGCCCCAACATCTTTTCAAAATGCTTTCTCCTTTAATTTTGAATATACTGTTGTTTTCAATCTTTCTTTGTTGAACAACTAACAAACAGCATGGAAGCTCTACAACCGAGTAAGTGTTTATATGCTTTCTTTATCCGCTTTCATATACATATAACTGTATTGTGGGGGTTGTTTCACTATAAGTCTTCTTTCATAATTCATATCAACTGTGTAATACTAGTATAGATATTTAGAGTTTCCCTGGCAACTACGTCTAGTACTAAGCCCTATTGATCACTCTTAAATAGACAAAACTAGATCCCTCATAGGATCACCAGATACAGTCTTCTCTTCGGCTGTCACCCTTAATTGTCAAAGAAACTCTACTCCCCAGAGATGATCTTTTCTTCGTGAATGGCATCTCTTGAGTTTCTTCCAAATTCTCAGACTTTCCTGGCTTGATCTATTCTCTGTGAATAGCCTGTATTGAATTTCTCGGGGTTTGGGGACCCACAGGCTTCCTAAAAGCATCCCCGCCTCCTCTTGGGTGTTGTACAAGGACCATACGGCTTCTTAGAAGTATTCACAGCCTCCTCTTAGGCTTCGTATAAGGATTCTTCCTTCGGGAAGAGAGCCTACTCTTGGGCTTCGTACAAATTGTCCCTCAGCTTCTTAAAAGTTTCCAGCCTCCTCTTGGGCTTCGTACAAATTGTCCCGACGACCTCCTAGAGGTATAGGAACATAAATTAGTCATCTTAATAGAACAGTCTTTCAAAGAGTCTAGATCTTTCTACGGCGAACATATTGTCTCTTGATCTCTCTTAAGCATAGTACAAAAGATAAAACTCTAGACTTGGACAGTCTAATCTCCTTGAGTCTCGAAGGCATTCTCAAGTAGGGAAAAACACCAGTAGACTCGGATAGTCTCCAATACCCTCTGGATTCCCCATTTCCTTAAAGAACAGGAAATAACCCTGATCCTCTGATCAATCCCAAAGCATAGCCTTACCTTTAATCAGTCTCTTTATAAGAACTGATTTTCTCTTTTAACCAACCTACTGAACCTGTCACTCAACTGAAACAATAATCCTTTTAGCCTCTATCTCGGGCATCGTACGAGATACAAAAAGACTCTCTTATTGAGTCAATAAACCTTTTAGCCTCTATCTCGGGCTTCGTACGAGATACAAAATCACTCTCATGTTGAGTATAAAAGACTCTCTTGTTGAGTCAATCTCTCTTTTAGCCTCCATCTCGGGCTTCGTACGAGATACAAAACACTCTCTTGTTGAGTATAAAAGACTCTCTTGTTGAGTCAACCTTTAGCCTCCGTCTTGGGCTTCGTACAAGACACATCTAAAAGTACTCTCTTGTTGAGTCAACTCCTTTTAGCCTACCTCTCGGGCTTCGTACGAGACACAAAAGCATCCTCTTGTTGGGTCAATAGCCTCCTCTTAGGTTTTGTATAAGAAAAACCCCAGTTGAGTCAATCAACCTTTTAGCATCAAAACTGTGCCTCGTTCACAGGATACAAACATCAACAACTCCTTTCATCTAATTGCTGTAAGCAGCAAGCCTCTGGATTATTTACATCCCCGCCACTGTCCCTCTTTTAGCATGAGAAATTCCTAAGGAAAGATAGCATTGCTCTACACTGAGTTAAAGTCTTCTCCTTCAGGTTAAAACCCCCTATAAAGGAAATTATGGCATTGCTAGGATTCACATATCCCGGTTAAAGTAATCCTCCTTTATAGTCAGTCACCCAACTGTTGTGACAAACAGACCCCCTTTAGAGATGACAAATTCTCTTTAAAGACAACACCTTTTTAGCTTCACATCTTGGGCTTCGAACAAGATACAAATAGACCCTTCAGCTTCACATCTTGGGCTTTGAACAAGATATAAACCACCTTTTCAGCTTCACGTCTTAGGCTTTGAACAAGACACCAAAACACCATTTCCTCCCATAAAATAGGAGGAACTACGATCGCACTGATTTCCCTGTTTCGGTAAACGGGAATACGTAGGCATAAGATTGAAAGAAAAATCTTAGCGAGCACACTAATCCAAAGCCCCAAATCATGTACCTTCACATATCAATCGAAAAGCATCAGTCCTAGCATCCTAACAAAATTCCCCATGAACATTCCCGGTGTTTCGTTCTAAACAAAGTAAGTTGAAAGAGGCCCCATTACCATATAGCATCCGTAACCTAACAGACCGCTGTTTAAACTCAGTATGCAAGCAGGGTTAATTAGAGACATCTATTTCCCTTCCTTAGTCAGCTCAATAGGATAAAAAATGAATCGACCTGTAGTAACCCCAGAGCGACAGTGCTTAAGAACCACGTCCAAAATCGCTCGCTACATTCTGGTATGGTGATTTGGTACTTGGAAGCTTGGTTTCTTAGTGCAGTTTAGAGTCAGTTGAAGAGGAGAGGAGTTGAGTTAAAGTTTATCAGGTTCTTGCTCTAGGAGTTTGTTCATATAAAGTCTTATTTACTTGAGTCAAGGGTAGCAGCCTTGGTATCTCAACATTGTCCTTGAAGAAGATACTTGCAAAAAGGATTGAATACTTTATAAGTGTTCATGACATGATCTGGTGGAGCTCAGCTGCAGTTGTGAGGAAGGGTTATTAGACAAGGATTTAAGATCAATTACTATTTATGGAATCCACAAGTATTTAATTTATTATCCTTGAGATTCAAGATTGTTGATGTTCAACAAGATGTTGGAACATCTCATCAACAGAGCTTATGCAGAATCATGGGAGGGATACTGCATACTGTAGCGCGATTTTTGTGGTTTCGAATCACTATCGCTTTGGTACTACAGTTCGATTCATTTTTTATCCTGTTGAGTTGTTTAAGGAAGGGAAATAGATGTCTCCAATTAACCCTGCTTGCATACTGAGGTCAAACAGTCAAAACTGTTGGTTTACAGATGTTGTACCCCAAATTTTACCCTTAGATCCATTGATCTCTTGCATGTCATTTTAGGTCAATCATGCTGCATAGCTAACCCTTTTTATCAGGTTTTTTTGTTTGTGTTTGTTTCCTTTTTTTTCTTCAGGTGCTATCTTAAGGAGATTCAAGAGATGATTAATCAAGATTTTTTTGGATGGAGCATTGAATCAAGCAAGTCTCTAAGAGATTGTCTCCATAACCCTAACCATGATCCTCTCCATAACCAAATTTTTACCCACCTTATCTACCCTCAATTGTCATTTTCAATTCTAAACCTATTTTAATAGCCCTTCATTTAACCAATTTTATCCAATTTGTCAATTTTTAATTCTCCTAAACCATATATATAACCCTAATCAATTAATCCACCATTATTATTTGTTTTCCTAATCTTTCATTTTCTTTTATAACAAGAGAATAGAAAACGATTTCTAATTTCACTTCATAAGCCCACTTTGATTGGCCCAACGTACAATATGTATTGCAAACTATTTTGAGATTATTTTCTTAACCAAGAACCAATAGGAATCAAGTGTGGTTGTGTTGACTTTTCAACTCATTTGCCAACCAATGAGAAGGCGACATGTGGCACTAAAGGAACCAAAATCAACCAAGTTGCTCTTCTTCCTCGTTCTTGCTTGCGAAACTCAGAGTGGAAAGGAGGAATTCAAATACAAGCTTGTCAATTCGTTCAAAGAGACCATTTCAACCTCAAATCCTTGGCGCGCTATGTGTTCAATTTGAATTCTCCAAGACCATTCCCTTTTGAGCTCCCAACTGTTTGGTTCATAAAAGTGGTTATGAGGATTTACCATTTTCAGCATTCAAACTGTCCTCGCCTGCGAACCTCTTCACGCCATCCCCAACCTTTGCCACATTTGATACCCCTCCCAATGACATCAAGTGGAGAACTCTGAATCAATACATGAAGTTGTGAATTGACCCTGGAATTCTGAGATCTTGCACAGCACGAACGGAGTAATTGTCTCCAAGATATGGACCAACATTTGAATTTCAAAAAGAGACGTTGTGACTCCAATTCCTACTCAGCACCCCACATGTTTGATGTTTGGACTCACTAAACCCTTGGGTTCAGCCTATAAAAGGGACTCGCTCCTACACATCTATTGACCAACAATTTTCACCAAACACTCAAAAATCTTCTGAAGTTCCAAAAGTGTCAAGCAAGCAAGTTGAAAGGTGCTCTTGGAGGGCTTTGGAAAGGAGGAAATCAGCACAATTGAAGACAGTGGACATTACTCCACTTGGTATCGTTTTCTGTCCCTCTTGTTTAAATATGCTCATCTAATGCCATTACATCATATGCATCTTGCTCTTCTTTTACGTATGAACCTTGTTGATATATGCTTGAATACTTTGTTTGTGTGCTCATGACTCGAGTTCATAAAATAAGATGATGTTGTTTCATTGATACGATACATGAATGCCTTTGTGATGAGTTATGCTACCTCTAATTTTTCTTCTTTAAATGGCTGCAATTAAATTATCATTGTGATATTGTATTGATTGAATGTTTAATGCTGCTAAAATACTTGGTTGTCATGGACCTCTATTCCTCTTTGTAGTTCTGATGTACTCTTAGGTTGTGGAATATCTGATTTTAGCTATCTTTGTTGCTGATTTAATGATTGTTTGGTGTTGTCAAGTGATTCTTATTAAAGTAGCATTAGTGTCTTTTTCTGCCATTACTAATAGAGAAGCTTTTTTTTTGTATTCAGTCATGATTTTAACTTTGTCATTATAGATGTTTTAAGATTGATAGTTTTGTTCCCATTTGTATGCATTGTTGTCTTTGTCATGGCTGATGTTTGGTCATATGATTGAGGTTGGTTTGTATGAACTGTTAGCATGTGCAAGCTATTGACTTGTGTTACATTATGTTGGAATGATTTTGTTGCAATATATGTTTAAAGCTTATGAATGTTGAATCTTGATATGTGTTGCCTTGAGTTGTTTCTATCATATGCCTCATGTTCTACAATTTGCCATATTATGCCATTTCATTTTGTATGTGCTAAAGTCTTTCTTTTGAAGTGTAATCTCAGAAGCCATGTCTTTATGATTTTAACACTGTGTTCATGATGTGTATGCTAGCCTTGTTGTGTTTAACATGCTTCCTAAATTATGCCTTTGCGATATCACGATTTTTATACATGTATGTTTGATATATGTGCTTGCTTGATGTTGCCCAAATTGGTTCTATAATGTCATATGCCACTGCCTATACTAGAGTAAACTTGTTACAATCATGATTTATTCTTAAAACCTAGCCCATATATGTGTATGTGTGATAGATGTGCTTGCATAATTTGGTTTTCACTGGTTTCCATGCCTTTTGTCTTTGTCAAAGTAATACTTTTGATTGAATGTGGCTGCTATGTTGTTTTGTAACATGCCCTACTCTTGCACACATTTATGACTGGTTTTATGCTTGTATCAACATGATAATGTAGTTTCTTGAGTATTTGTTGTTTATGCCTAAGTTGTTACTTGATTTAGATGACATTATGTGTACAACTATATTTAGACTCTTGTTTCATGAATGTACCATGTTCCTAAGATGCTATAAACCTAAGTTAGTTTGTCTTGATATTGTATTTGACTTGGTCTGCCCTTAACCTATCTTGTTCCATGAACCATTCCTATGCTTGCTATTATTGAAAATATCTTTCCTTGACACTATGTGATTTTATGTGTGAATGGTTTTCTTGGTTAAACATTTAAGTTGTATTGAGCCATCATCATTTGTCTTTGCATATGGAATTGTAATCAGATCATGCTGAATTTTTGTGATACACATTGTTGTTCAGTATGTGGATGTATGTACCAAGCTGTCAGTAGGTTTTTAGTCTCCATTTCATTGACTGCCTTGTTTGAGTTGCTAACCCACCTTGCTTTTACATTGATCTGCTTGTTTGCATTAAATTGATGTTTAGTCCATGCTTGAATGTTTTGGGTTCCATGACTTATGCGTGGTGTATCAGCTGTATCATTGCATAAATTTCACTTGAATGTGTTGTATGCTTTGTAATGTCATGATCAAACATACTACTGACTAATTATGTTCTTCTTGTTCCTTACTTTAATCATAGAAGTTTGTCATCAACAATCTTAGAACATGTTCTCATTTTGATCTGACCTATCTTTGACATGTTTTGAGCTACCATATGAACCTTGAAGGATATCTTTGAAACTGACTTATCATTATGCCCTAGCATATTCCTTTGTTAGCTTGCATTTTAAACTTTTTACCTTGCCAATTATTTGATATCAGTATTAAAACATCTTTGCTTTTCCTCACTGAACATGTTAATTCTTGAAGATGTTTTTGACATACTTGAAACTAACCTCATTACCATGTTGTCTATATCTATATGTTGCCTATTAAAGTGTATTCCAAGCTGTTTTCACTTCATGTAGACCCCTTTAAACTTGATTGATGCTTGCTGCTAGCTTACTTTGCTTTTTGTGCTAGTCCGATTGTCAACATTTAGTTTATGTTCAAAACCATGCCATAACTGCTTTGGATCCTTGGTATGCATGTTTGTGTCTTGTTTTCAAAACATGTCCTTGTTTGATCTCCATTAAGTGTGTTAAGTCTTGAGATTATTTTGACATACTTGAGCTAAATTCAATTGCCATTTGGAACTGTGAACTACATGTTTGTTTGCTTTTCAAGATATTGCATTGAACCTCCTTTAGCATGTTGCTGCCATGATTGTGTGTGAGCTCTTTATTCTATGCATTCAAATGATTGTTGCTTTTGATGACCAATTCGTATGATTGAACCTACTTGGCATTTGATATGAGTAGTATTTCTTGATTTTGAATGAATAATCATCCCTCTGTTCTTATTTAATATGACTGATGTTGGATAGCATAGTATGGAAGATTGCAAGTCGTGGGCAGTATGCGTGTTTGGTTGGCTTGTGTTTGATTTGGAATATATGCGCATGTTTAGTATGTATATTTATTGAAGTAAATATTATACCGGATGTAACAGCCACCCCAGTGGCAAGCACATACAATCACACGCCTGCCTACCTCTAGGACTGGGGTTCGAATCCCCCTCGCCCCAGTCCTTTTGTTTTTCTTTCTAAATTTCGTTCCTTCCTAAATATTGTTGCTCCTGAGGATTTGCATCCATGGTACAAACGCGAAAGTGGCGCAAAAATAAGAGTCGCCAGCAATGTGTATTTATCCCAAGAGAGGGAAAAGAAACACTGCGTAAACCTGAGGGAAGGGAAAGAGCATGGTCTCACGACCAAGAGAAATGGGTAAGGGAGTCAGTTACGCGAGGGGAAGGTGTTAGCACCCCACGCGTCCATCGTACTCGATGGGATCCACGCTTGTTGTCTCGATCAAAGGGTGTCGTCGTCTGGAGCTCAACTGCTACTGGAAAGGAGAAGAAACGACGACGGAAAAGAACGGAGAAACGAAGAAGAAAAGAAAAGGAAGTGACTCGGTAGGACGTCCTCGGAGTCCTAGGCCTACGTATTCCCTCAGGAACAGGAAAATCAGAGTCAACGTAGTTCGGACACGAACTAGGGGGGAGGTTGCTCGTCAAGATATCGCATCTCGTGCCTACGTATCCTCAATCGAACGAGAGAGAGGAATCAGAGCAAACGTAGTTCGACCTAACAAGGTCGGAGTGGGAGAAGGGTCTCGATCGCGCTAGGGATAGAGAAAAGGCCCGGCTAACAGGTTGGTCTCGATCGCAAGGGTACGAGAGAAAAGGGGAAGTTAGTTGTTAGTGTGCTCGCCAAGGATAGGGATCCTCGTGCCTAATTATCTCATCGAAAATGAGAATCAGAGCAACCGTAGTTCACGGCACTACGGAAGAAAGGAAAGGTGGAAGGGTCTCAATCGCATGGGTGCGAGAGAAGGATGCTCGCCAAGGATAGGGATCCTCGTGCCTACGTATCCTCAATCTATCCGGAGAGAGGAAGTCAGAGCGTCCGTAGTTCGTGGTAACGACCACGGAAGAAAGGAATCTCGACCACACTGAGGTGAGAGAAAAGGGAAGAGTCTAACTAGTCTCAATCGCACGGGTGCGAGAGAAAATGGGAATATCTGTCCTACAAGTTATCATACAAAGTGGCCCTAAAGTCAGGATAAGAAGGGAGCTAACCTAATGTTATCATGCTTGGATTGAGAGCCTAATGTCTATCCTACTCCGAGCTTAATCAGAAATTAAGTCGGACTAGGAGCCTTAAGGGAGCATGTGAATACAGAGGTAATCAACAAGTAAACACCAGACAACTCAATCACAAAGAGAAAATTAAACAGGAGGCAAGTATTTAATAAGGAATTTATCAGAATAGGCATCAAGAATCAAGCTCAACAATGAATCAAAATATCCAAGTTAGAAATTCACAAGAAAATACTAATAACACTTGGTCAAAATTAATATAAAAATTAGCACTAAACTAAAAGTTAATCAACAATTAACCTACAATTAAAAATCTAAGTTATCAAAAACTAAACGAGAAATTAAGATCAAGATTATCATTAAAAGTTTAGTCAAAAATTTAATCCAAAATTAATTAATCAACTCAAACAAACCAAAACTAACTAATCAATCATTAAATTAGCTAAGATTTAATTAATTAGAAATCTAACAAAACAAAATTTAAACATTAAAAATTTCTCAAGATTCTTTTCTCTACCTCCAATGGTTCAAATCAAAACAAAACAATCCTGCCAACTCTATCGGTTTCACAAAAAAAAATCACTATCTGTATTATTATGAATCCAAACATTACAGTGAAATCTAACCATTAGGATGCAGTGAAACGTAATATTGAGAGTTGTTACAATGAGTCCAAAAATGAAAATAACTGCAATGAAATTGACTTGAACACATAACAACAGCAACTTAGAACTGATATATAAATTCTTCCAAATTCACCAGTGTCAAAACATGAAACAACAAAATCTAAAATATACTAGCAGCACCATCATTTTCCAGGTATGAACATATCACTACAACCATTGAATAAAATGAAACTAGATCCGACTCGCAAATGAAACCAAATGTAGGCAAATAACGTGGACTCTGTTACCGAACTAAGTTGCATCGGTATTATCACGAAAAGACGTAGCAGCTTAAAGCATAATATCACAGACTATTCTACAAACCACAAGCAAAACGGTATCGCGATGAAACCGAATCACAGCAGCAACACGGAGTCGTGACATTCAGAAATTTATAAAACTCTTAATAACTCATCACAAAACTCAAGCATTCATACATGAGTATTGAATTCAACCACAAACATCAACAATAACTAATCAAACTAAAAACTTGGAAAGCTGAGATGAAAGTGAACGCAACCAGATACCGAAATTGAAAATGAAAAGCAAATTTTCTCAAATAACAAAATCCAACAAGATACGTCGGCACGGCTTGTCACAAAACATAGACACAACTGCTACATAATTAAATCAAAGATTTATCAACATAATGAAACAGTGCGGCAAGCAAAACATTGTAATTGAATCCAAACCAAGACCAAATTAGAGCATCCAACATAATGCACACAGAAAAACTTATTCTGAAATGTTACCAATACGTATTTGTTGTTGCCAAAGTCAGCTGCTTCTCAGATTTGTTGTGTTTGAACCGGTGTCGTCAAACTCGCGTGATGATGCTGACGTTTTTATTGTTCCAAGCTTCCTGAATCAACTTCATTGCCCATCCCACAAACCTAATTCGAACCTGTCAAACACGAAAACACAATTACGCAGCAAGAGCCATCGATATACAATATTCAACTTCATTTCGGAAACTGAACAAAGTAGCTCAACATTTCTTCTGAAACTCAATTTGTTCGTTGAGTGATTTAAGATGAAGAAGAAGGAGATTGGTTTAAAGGGGTCTGTTGAGTGAAATGGGATGGTGGTTCTGCATTTCTGCAAGTTTGAGGCGAGTATGGAGGTGAATGAGAAATCGTGTGCTATTGTCGATGGTGATGATTGCACCGGTGGAGGTTGAATGGTGGATCGCGAGAGTTCGCCTGCTTTTTCTTGCGCCGTTTTTTTTTCTTTTTCCTCCTTTTCAGATTTTCGTTTTCTTTTCCTTTCTCAGAATCAGCGCCCCACTCTCTCTTTATAACTAGGTCAACCTTCTCTTTTTTTATTACATTGAAATATAAACTTGACAAAAAGGGTAGCATGGGCTTAGCAAAAAAAGGATACGGGCTTAGTATGTGACTTGAATCAAACAATGGCCATGATTATGAATTAAATTAAATTGAAAATGGAATGATTTGGAAGTGAATTTAGGAACTATGAAATGGATTTAAAGTAAGAATAGAATAAAATGGATTTTGGATAATAAAAATTGGATTTTTGAATGGACAAAAGAATGGATATAAATGGTTTAGGAAATGGATGATGATAGAATCGTTAGTTGAGAAAAAAATGTGAATGAATGTTAAATGGGAGGTGAAAATGGATATTGATAATTGGATAAAAAAGGATAAAGAAAAATGGTTCTAAAGAATGGATAACCACACTACACCAATTCCAAGCTTTTCCCAACATCACAACAGCCCTCAACTTGAATGTGATAACATAATAAATCGCCTTTAACTAGGGAAAACTTGAATCACAGAGAGATGCTTTGATCCCATGTCTTAGGAGACCAATGCGATGATATGATTATGTGTTAAGACCTAAATGAGATGCAAATGAGTGCGAAATAAAAGCCAGAAAAAGTTAGAAAAAGAGAGGGCAAATTTTGGGGTGCTACAGCTGCCCCTATTCAATCGACATGGACCTGAAAGGATGATAGGAACGACTTTCAGACATTCAAGGTAGAAGGTGATTGAATACAAAAAGAACCCGGAAATTTGCAAACTGTGGGGAAATATGAGAATAAAAATGAAAACGAGTACGACCGAAAGCGAACTCGAAAAGAAAGACCGGCCGAAGATGGAATTTCAAACAAAACGAACGAGTACGACCGAAAGTGGACTCGAAAGGAAAGACCTACCGAAACTGCTCTTTCAAAGATTAGTAGAATCAACAGATCTACAAAGATGACTCCGCTAGGGAAAGGAGAAATCTAAACAGACAACGCTGTAGGGGAGACAGCCAAACATCGTCAAGGAATTGATGAAGATAACACATTGTCATAGGGATGACAGAAAGAAAATTCCACCGTAGGAATACATCGTCATGGGGATGACGGAAAGAAAATCTGAAAAGATAACACATTTTCATAGGGATGACAGAAAGAAAATTCCACCGTAGGAACATATTGTCAAGGAGATAACACATTGTCAGGGATGACAGAAAGAAAATTCCACCATAGGAACATATTGTCAAGGAGATAACACATTGTCATAGGGATAACAGAAAGAAAATTCCACCGTAGGAATACATCGTCATGGGGATGACGGAAAGAAAACTGAACATATCCGAAAGTACGAAACCTGAGCTCGAAACACATCGTCAAAGGGTTGGCGAAAAGGAACTGAAAACATCCGAAGGTACGAAACCTGAGCTCGGAACACATCGTCAAAGGGTTGACGGGAAGAAACTGAAAACATCCGAAGGTACGAAACATGAGCTCGAAACACATCGTCAAAGGGTTGACGGAAAGAAACTGAAAACATCCGAAGGTACGAAACCTGAGCTCGGAACACATCGTCAAAGGGTTGACGGGAAGAAACTGAAAACATCCGAAGGTACGAAACCTGAGCTCGGAACACATCGTCAAAAGGGTTGGCAGAAAGGAACTGAAAACATCCGAAGGTACGAAATCTGAGCTCAGAACACATCGTCAAAAGGGTTGGCGGAAAGCAACTGAAAACATCCAAAGGTACGAAACCTGAGCTCAGAACACATCTTCAAAGGGTCGACGGGAAGAAACTGAAAACATCCGAAGGTCCGAAACCTGAGCTCGGAATACATCGTCAAAAGGGTTGGAAGAAAGGAACTGAAAACATCCGAAGGTACGAAACCTAAGCTCGTAACACATCGTCAAAAGGGTTGGCGGAAAGGAACTGAAAACATCCAAAGGTACGAAACCTGAGCTCAGAACACATCGTCAAAGGGTCGACGGGAAGAAACTGAAAACATCCGAAGGTACGAAACCTGAGCTCGGAACACATCGTCAAAGGGTCGACGGGAAGAAACTATCTGCTGAGGAATGGCTTGACATTCTCTTTTGGGATATGTCACTGTTCTGACTGAAAATTGATTTGGGTTTCTACGCAAGATACCAAATCTGGCTTATGCTTCGCATGCATATGTTTGAATGTTTTTTGGCGTAATGCTCCATACACAATGGAAATGATACGCGTTTGAGGATGAAATGAAAAATGCTTATGATATGCAAAAGAGACCCCCCAGCAAAATAAATGCTGAAGAGAAGAGGCCAAATCCGTTGGGGATGGCGAACTAAACTGTCTCCGAGGTTACGAACCCTGCCGAGGAAGTCACACTGACCGACATTCCTGATATAACCACTGCTGAAGATGAAACCCGAAAAGAACTCCCACTCTGTTGGGGATTACGAATAAACCTTGACGATGGACCCCAAAGATTTGTTACGGAAGAGGTGTCAATAACCATTGGACTTTGAATCTGGTGGGGATGTCAATCACTGTTGATCAAGCCATTGAGATGACTATCACCTGCTTGGGGAATGAAGTCAATAACAGCGAACCTGCTGGAGAATATCATTGAACTTAGCCTGTAGTCGGGGAAACACCCTTAACCTGCTGGGGAATACCAGCCATCACCAACAACTCTGCTCGGGGAACGACGGTTGATGATATCCACTCTGCTAGGGGACAACATTGAGCTTACTCCTCTGCTGGAGACTTACTTTCTACCCTTACTCTATTGGGGAGAGAAACTCTACTGGGGACGTCACGTGTCGACCATCAACATGAACCCTGCAGATGTGATATGACCAAAAGATGCCCTGATACAGCATAGCCCATAAAGGAACCTGTCTTCGAGAGGTCTCATGAAGATCTTATATATCTTGCCCCATGATCTTGATTAACCGTTCTCCTGAGAAAAACCCTTTTACTTTTGGGGTGACCTGCCCCAGCCTTGAAGTGATTTTGCCCTTGACTGGCTGATCTGTGAAGGAGTACCTCTGACTGACTGACCTTCGAGAGATTTGTCGAATCTCGACCTGATTGCCCCAGATTGGCTGAATCTTGGAATGAATTGCCCATTTGATATGACTATTTGATGGCTTTCCCCTGCTCAACAGAGTACTTAGGCACTCTGCACTTATATTGATCAATCTTTTCATTGCAGAAACTTCCCTGATCAAGCACTTACTCGCAAGTAAAACAATTCGTTTTGAAAATGACAATTTTAATGCAATGCATATGACAGTTTTGAAATCCAAGTCTGTTCACTGGAAAAAAATTTGTGACATATAGTGAATGAATCACTAATCAAAGTGTCGATGATACCAACATGAATGGTAAGAAGATCCTTCTAGGAGTCAGGTTCGACGCGATCTTTACCGAAGTATGCTTTCGAAACAACCTTGCTTCAATTAGGTCTTTTAAAGGTTGTAACGTGGCTTGGTTCACAGTTTGAGAAAGAAAGGATATAAGGCTCAAAGTTTTGTTTTAACCCACCCATTCTCCTTGATGTTCTCCAGTCCTACATTCAGCTAACTCGACATAAGCGCCCACCTTTCATCAAGGTTAATGAATAGTATGAGGATAGAAAGAACCCACACGGTTTTTGGAGTGACAGCCACCCTTTTTGCCTTTGGTGTCTGTAAACACACGACATGTTCTTTATTTGAGGATTTTTCTTTTTTCCATTTTTTCGCTTTTTATTCTTTTGCCTTTCCCTGATTTTTCCTGGACTAACTCTTTTGAATTTTTCGATTTCGAAGTCCAGCGGGATGCCCTAACTTTTGCCTAAGCCATTTGTTTTCAAGTTTCGACTTAGCGGGCTTTCTTTTTCTTTTGATTCTTTTTCTCCTTTTTTTTTTGAACAAATCGTGTGACACTGGCTTGTCTGACTTGTTTGAAAGGGATGTGACTGCCTCACTTTTCGGTTGGTGAGGGATAACCATAGATTTGATCCTCGAATTGAACGCTCGGTCAAATTAATTGACACCTACCCTGCCCCAGGTTAAGATTGAGGGTTTTTTCGTTTTCAGAAAGAAACTCCTACTTCTAGGCTCAAAGGGGTTGACAAGGGATTATCTTCCTTATATCTCTGGTGTTTAGGGATTTGAAACAATGCCTGTACATCATCAGCAAGGTTTTGTCCCAAAAGTATACCATCAGAAGTTCTGCGTCTTTGAATTTCATCATCCTCCCCCAGATCCTGCGTAAACAAGGGTTAGATATCAATAAAGAAAATATGAGTGAACACAGATGGATTTAATCAAAACATGCATACTCATTTCATTATCATTATCAACTGAAAACAGACGAGTTTTACAAATGAGTTTGCACTTTAACAGAAAAGAAACTACAAATGCAAAGAAATGACATGATCTAAAAGATTGCCAACTTCGGGGAACTGGGCTTTCCAAGCTTTACTTGCTGCTGAACTAGCCATCTTCAGAATTGCTCATCAAAGTCAGTCTGATAAAAACTTGCACCACTGCTCTCGGTGTCTTCTTCCATAACCTAAACTGATGAACCCACATGACTGGATGAAGGAGAGTCGCAGATCTGAATACCCTGAGGCGTGAATGAGAACATGTTGGAGTCAAGCAGTGTCTGAATCTTACTCTTGAGCACCTTACAATCTTTAGTGAATGCCCCTGTGCCCCAGCATGATGGTCACAATGGGCGTTGACATTAAAATCTGGTGGATAAGGAAAAGGTACCCGCTTTTCCCCCTTTGGCACTATAAGTCCACCTCTGACTAAATCTGGCAACATCTGACTGAACGACATTGGCAAATGAGTGAAATGCCTCTCTGGCTTCCTAGGTCATTGTCGGGCATGCTGACGCGGCTGACGGCGGTACGACCGTTGATTCTGAGATCCAGAAGATTGCTGATTCTGAATAATTGATGCATCTAAATATTGAGGATGAGATGGTGGATGTTCCCAGATGGAATTACTTTCTTCCTCCCATTCTTCTTGAGCACTGACGACTGATCCACTTTCATTAGCTGGGAACTTCGAGGCGCTTTGGATTTTTCCACACTTGATACCGAGCTCAACATGTTCTCCAAGTATTACCAAGTCAGAGAATTTTAATACAGTAATCAACTTATCGAAGTATGGTCCTTGCAAAGTATCCTTGAACATATTAACCAATTCTCTTTCCAAAAGTGGTGGTTGAACGCGAGCAGCTAACTCTCTCCATCTCTGAGCATACTCTCTGAATGATTCGTTATCCGCTTTAGATAAACTTTGCAACTGCAGGCGGCTAGGAGCCATGTCAAGATTATAACTGTACTGCTTTACAAAGGCATTGGCTAGATCTGACCATGATCGGGTGCTACCACTTTCCAACTGCATATACTAACTCAATGATGCCCCACTCAGACTGTCCTGGAAACAGTGAATCATAAGCTTGTCATTATAGACATGTGAGGTCATTCTTCGGCTAAACATTACCAAATGTAGCTTCGAACAGCTATCCCCTTTGTATTTCTCAAAATTCGGCATCTCAAATTTCGGAGGCATCACAAGACCGGGCACTAAACATATGCCCGAAGCATCCAAATCAAGGGTATCACGCTTCATTAAGGCATCAAGCTTCTCTTCCAACACACGACATCTTTCATCAAACGCAACGGCCCTTGGATCCTTAGGTTTAATCTTTGGAACTACCCCTTGGAAATCTGGCACAGAGAAGGCAAAGCTTTGATAGTCTGTGGCATCAAGAGAAGAAGAATGCCCATCTTGGACGATGGCACGCTCGTGTATAGCTTGATTTTCAACAGGGATTCGAACAGGCTGAGCTTGAGCAACATTGTTCACCGGAGGTGGAATGACATTCCCAATTCTCTGAATATTGGCCTCTCCCCTAGTCATGGCGGCCATAGCTTCCACAAGTTGATCCAACTGACTCTTCATCAATTCAACATCGGCCCTAGTTACAAACTGATTCTGTTCCCCTGAATTCATGATGATCTCCCCAAAAGCTGATTCAAGTCCGATGAGAAAGTCTAGAAATCAACTGCGGTTCAGATAAAGGATGGATGAGCTCTCTGATCAGGCCGGAGACAGATATGCAAAAATGATGCAAGATGCAAATGCAATATGATTGCAGCAGACATGGGATCAAAGCTTCCACATATTTTGAATAATTGCTGTGCTGCTGACTGAATAAGTTCACAGGTCTGCTCTGAAGAGAATACCGGAATACCAGAATACCGGATGATCAGAATACCAGAATGCCAGGGTGCCAGAATAATCAGAATACCAGAATACCAGCATATCGGCATAATCAGAATACCAGGCTGATAAGTTTGCACTGATAAGAGAACCAGAATACCAGGTAGGATGAAAGTCAAGGTTTCCTGCAAACCTGTAAACAACCCGCCCCTCTCACATGTGGGTACTAAGATCCTCAGTATCCCGGGCTCTCAGGTCGAGAAATGATGATACGTTCACCATTTCTGGTTTGGCATCATCATCAATCGAGGAGGCCTCAACTGATTCTCCAAAACGAAAGGTCCTCAGCTTCTGGCACTGAGGTCGAGAAGCAATAGTACATTCATCCATCGAGGTACAGTACTTTCGCCAATCGAGGAGCACATCCACTGATTCTCTTTCAAAAAGGATATCCTATAGCAAGTTCCCAGCATTGGGTCCTCGGATCGAGAATGTGTAATGGGTTTGCCATTTCTGGTCTGCCATTATCATGCCTCGGGAGGAGTGCCGCAACTGAGTCCTCGGGAAGGGTCATCAGAGTCGACAGTTTTCCAGGTTACATTCCATCGTCTGCCCCAAATACGCAGGATAGAATATTACCAGAGAAAACCTCGTCTAGATGTGGAGTTTTCATGTATACTAAGTCTGGCCAAATGCCAAACAAGTCACACTACTTTCCACGCTAATCATAGGTGTATGCTCAAGCCTGGGTATTGGGCTTTTCTCTCATGAATCCAACCCACCCTACAAACAGAAAATCCAGCAACTGAACAGTACAACATATGACAGTAATGAAATGAAATGCAATAAATGTGGTAAATACAGTAATATAGTAATATACAACAAAATAAAGCACAACACTAAACACCTAATGAAAACAAACAAACAAGAACTAGGACTGACTCGCATAGGGTATGGACCAGCAAGAGGTCAATCACTCCCCAGTAGAGTCGCCAGTTGTCGCTCCCGAGGATTTGCATCCATGGTACAAACGCGAAAGTTGCGCGGAAAACAGAGTCGCCAACAATGTGTATTTATCCCAAGAGAGGGAAAGGAAACACTGTGTAAACCTGAGGGAAGGGAAAGAGCATGGTCTCACGACCAAGAGAAATGGGTAAGGGAGTCGGTTACGCGAGGGGAAGGTGTTAGCACCCCACGCGTCCATCGTACTTGATGGGATCCACGCTTGTTGTCTCGATCAAAAGGTGTCGTCGTGTGGAGCTCAACTGCTACTGGAAAGGAGAAGAAACGAGGATGGAAAAGAACGGAGAAACGAAGAAGAAAAGAAAAGGAAGTGACTCGGTAGGACATCCTCGGAGTCCTAGGCCTACGTATTCCCTCAAGAACAGGAAAATCAGAGTCAATGTAGTTCGGACACGAACTAGGGGGAGGTTGCTCGTCGAGATATCGCATCTCTTGCCTACGTATCCTCAATCGAACAAGAGAGAGGAATCAGAGCAAACGTAGTTCGACCTAACGAGGTCGGAGTGGGAGAAGGGTCTCGATCGCGGTAGGGATAGAGAAAAGGCCCGGCTAACAGGTTGGTCTCGATCGCAAGGGTGCGAGAGAAAAGGGGAAGTTAGTTGTTAGTGTACTCGCCAAGGATAGGGATCCTCGTGCCTAAGTATCTCATCGAAAATGAGAATCAGAGCAACCATAGTTCACGGCACTACGGAAGAAAGGAAAGGTGGAAGGGTCTCAATCGCATGGGTGCGAGAGAAGGATGCTCGCCAAGGATAGGGATCCTCGTACCTACGTATCCTCAATCTATCCAGAGAGAGGAAGTCAGAGCGTCCGTAGTTCGTGGTAATGACCACAGAAGAAAGGAATCTCGACCACACTGAGGTGAGAGAAAAGGGAAGAGTCTAACTAGTCTCAATCGCACGGGTGCGAGAGAAAATGGGAATCTCTGTCCTACAAGTTATCATGCAAAGTGGCCCTAAAGTCAGGATAAGAAGGGAGCTAACCTAATGTTATCATGCTTGGATTGAGAGCCTAATGTCTATCCTACTCTGAGCTTAATCAGTAATTAAGTCGGACTAGGAGCCTTAAGGGAGCATGTGAATACAGAGGTAATCAACAAGTAAACACCAGACAACTCAATCACAAAGAGAAAATCAAACAGGAGGCAAGTATTTAATAAGGAATTTATCAGAATAGGCATCAAGAATCAAGCTCAACAATTAATCAAAATATCCAAGTTAGAAATTCACAAGAAAATGCTAATAACACTTGGTCAAAATTAATATAAAAATTAGCACTAAACTAAAAGTTAATCAACAATTAACCTACAATTAAAAATCTAAGTTATCAAAAACTAAACGAGAAATTAAGATCAAGATTATCATTAAAAGTTTAGTCAAAAATTTAATCCAAAATTAATTAATCAACTCAAACAAACCAAAACTAACTAATCAATAATTAAATTAGCTAAGATTTAATTAATTAGAAGTCTAACAAAACAAAATTTAAACATTAAAAATTTCTCAAGATTCTTTTCTCTACCTCCAATGGTTCAAATCAAAACAAAACAATCCTGCCAACTCTATCGGTTTCACAAAAAAAATACTATCTGTATTATTATGAATCCAAACATTACAGTGAAATCTAACCATTAGGATGCAGTGAAACGCAATATTGAGAGTTGTTACAATGAGTCCAAAAATGAAAATAACCGCAATGAAATCGACTTGAACACATAACAACAGCAACTTAGAACTGATATATAAATTCTTCCAAATTCACCAGTTTCAAAACATGAAACAACAAAATCTAAAATATACTAGCAGCACCATCATTTTCCAGGTATGAACAGATCACTACAACCATTGAATAAAATGAAACTAGATCCGACTCTCAAATGAAACCAAATGTAGGCAAATAACGTGGACTCTGTTACCGAACTGAGTTGCATCGGTATTATTGTGAAAAGACGTAGCAGCTTAAAGCATAATATCACAGACTATTCTACAAACCACAAGCAAAACGGTATCACGATGAAAACGAATCACAACAGCAGCACGGAGTCGTGACATTCAGAAATTTACAAAACTCTTAATAACTCACCACAAAACTCAAGCATTCATACATGAGTATTGAATTCAACCACAAACATCAACAGTAACTAATCAAACTAAAAACTTGGAAAGCTGAGATGAAAGTGAACGCAACCGGATACCGAAATTGAAAATGAAAAGCAAATTTTCTCAAATAACAAAATCCAACAAGATACGTCGGCACGGCTTTTCACAAAACATAGACACAACTGCTACATAATTAAATCAAAGATGTATCAACATAATGAAACAGTGCGGCAAGCAAAACATTGTAATTGAATCCAAACCAAGACCAAATCAGAGCATCCAACATAATGCACACAGAAAAACTTATTCTGAAATGTTACCAAGACGTATTTGTTGTTGCCAAAATTAGCTGCTTCTCAGTTTTGTTGTGTTTGAACCGGTGTCATCAAACTCGCGTGATGATGCTGACGTTTTTATTGTTCCAAGCTTCCTGAATCAACTTCATTGCCCATCCCACAAACCTGATTCGAACCTGTCAAACACGAAAACACAATTACGCAGCAAGAGCCATCGATATACAATATTCAACTTCATTTCGGGAACTGAACAAAGTAGCTCAACATTTCTTCTGAAACTCAATTTGTTCGTTGAGTGATTTAAGATGGAGAAGAAGGAGATTGGTTTAAAGGGGTCTGTTGAGTGAAATGGGATGGTGGTTCTACATTTCTGTAAGTTCGAGGCGAGTATGGAGGTGAATGAGAAATCGTGTACTGTTGCCGATGGTGATGATTGCACCGGTGGAGGTTGAATGGTGGATCGCGAGAGATCACCTGCTTTTTCTTGCTCCGTTTTTTTTTCTTTTTCCTTCTTTTTAGATTTTCATTTTCTTTTCCTTTCTCAAAATCAGCGCCTCACTCTCTCTTTATAGCTAAGTCAACCTTCTCTTTTTTTATTACATTGAAATATAAACTTGACAAAAAGGGTAGCATGGGCTTAGTAAAAAAAGGATATGGGCTTAGTATGTGACTTGAATCAAACAATGGCCATGATTATGAATTAAATTAAATTGAAAATGGAATGATTTGGAAGTGAATTTAGGAACTATGAAATGGATTTAAAGTAAGAATAGAATAAAATGGATTTTGGATAATAAAAATTGGATTTTTGAATGGACAAAAGAATGGATATAAATGGTTTAGGAAATGGATGATGATAGAATCGTTAGTTGAGAAAAAAAATGTGAATGAATGTTAAATGGGAGGTGAAAATGGATATTGATAATTGGATAAAAAAGGATAAAGAAAAATGGTTCTAAAGAATGGATAACCACACTACACCAATTCCAAGCTTTTCACAACATCACAATAGCCCTCAACTTGAATGTGATAACATAATAAATCGCCTCTAACTAGGGAAAACTTGAATCACAGAGAGATGCTTTGATCCCATGTCTTAGGAGACCAATGCGATGATATGATTATGTGTTAAGACCTAAATGAGATGCAAATGAGTGCGAAACAAAAGCCAAAAAAAGTTAGAAAAAGAGAGGGTAAATTTTGGGGTGCTACAAATATATACTTGTGTTATCATTTATGTTTCAAAGGCGCGCGTTGGCCTGGTGGTGATAGTTTTCAGCTGTTAGCGAATGGACCTGGGTTCAATCCCTAGGAGTGCATTTCTCTTCTCTTTTATGACTTAGTTGTTTTTATTTTTTTTCAAGTTGATGCCTTAATTTCAAAATGCCGTAACTTGTTCATTTTTCATCCTTTTTCTTGCCTTCTTTTTGCTATGTTCTTCTAATTGAATTTACTTTTCAAACATAAAAGAAATTGATAAAAAATATTTAATCTTGAGACTTTTATTCATGATAAGATTAGGAATGCTTATTAGGGTTTTATTGCACTTCCTTACTCATCTTGCCATGTTATCCCTATTTATCATGTTTGATCTTTGTCCAACATGTATGATTCTAACTTTGCATTGACATCATAATTTTGTTTCATCTCATATCTTATTCATGTCTTTTACATCATCATATTTGGATTATAACTTGTTATCTTTTAGTTTTTTTACAACTGTTATCTTCCCCCCCCCCCCCCCCCAATTCCAAAGGGAGAATTCTTTAAATTGACTCTTAAAGTCACTAAACAACCACCCTACCTTTATCCTTCTAGGTTTACCCTTATTTCTTGGCCTCATGAGAGCCAATGAAATCAGAACTTAGAAGTAGGTCAGAGGTTCTGAACTCTATGTGATTCTCATCATCATGAGAACTCACTTTTCCCCTATAACTTAGATTTAGAGAGTTATCGTGAACTCTAAAATGAGCTCATACTCATTTCCCATTGGAACTTTGGCCATAGTCAATGGTTCCTGTCCTTCACCCTTAGATCGGTGAACTATGGATACTCTGATTCCACTCCCGTAAGGATACTTAGGCACAAAGTGTGATGCTTTGTTGAGTATACTTAGATACAAACCCCTAGGGTTTTCAACCTTTAGCATAGCACCCTTAGCAAGTGAGTAAGATATAGCAAGTTAAAACAAGAGGTTCCTGTAGAGTACTACAGATATTAAGGGTGCTAATACCTTCCCTTATTATAACCAACCCCCGAACCTTAGATCTCCCCCCTTTAGGTATTTTCTCGATCTTGAACCTTTCCTTTGGATAAATCAAAGTTGGTGGTGAACTTCAACGTTTTGTGATGCAAGTTAATTAATAGCTTGTTATCCGATTCTCACCGCAACAGAAATGGCGACTTCACTGGGGACGACTATCATTTTGAGGGTTAAGCCCACCTTGTTTTTGTTTGTTTTATTTGTGCTTGTTTACAATATTTGTGTATATTTGTTTGATTGCCTGTATATATGCTTTGCTTGATTATCTTTTGTTGGCTTGGTTCTTGAGTGGTGAGATAAATCCTAACCCGGATTTGAGTGCACTTAGGATAGGACGATGGTATATTCAAGGAGGCTTTGAAGGAGTCGAATCCTGAAAAAGTTGAATTGAGACACCATCACTCAGTTGAGGCCCTCTTGAGAGTCTAGTTATGTTGAACGAATCTATTCGTGAAAGCGTGCTACTCTCGACCTAGGAGCCCTTGATATTGAGAACCGTAGTTACCAAACCCCACTTAAGCCTTTTAGGATGTAGTGCGGTGACCATAATGGAGTCTATTTCTGAATTGGTTGTCACGCGATACTACACTCAGACGAGATTCTCTTGAGAATTTTATTGATTACCAAGTCATCTGGGAAATCGTTAAAATCTGAAAGATGGGTTATCGACTCTGGGAATTTTTTAGAACCCCGTTCAATAGATGAAAACCAATAGAACATACCAATGGGAAGGGTGAACCGTGGATCCATGCTCAACCTATCCCCCTTTGCTTGTGTTTTGTGTGCTTTGTGTGTGCCTTGAATTCATACATCATAAGCATTCATGCTGCATGTGTTTCATGGAACTCAGATTTCTTTTCTTATATCAGAGGGATATCATGGATAGTTCAAGAAGAAACACCATCAAATACACTTTCAAGAGTCCCAAATTGGATGACCTAAGGAAATTGGGAGATTTGCTAACAGATCCTGAAGGATTCATAAACAGATACGGGAAGTTGTGGGTTTTGTTGAAGAAGACCATTGATGAAGGACTCCTTTCAACTCTGCTTCAGTTTTATGATCCAAAGTATCACTGCTTCACGTTTCCTGATTATCAACTCTTACCCACCCTTGAGGAATACTCTCAGATAATTGGTTTGCCTATCAAGGATGAGTTCCCATTTCCTATCTTCAAGAAGGATCCTAAAGAAGAAGAAATAGCCAAGAAAACTCATTTGGAATTGGTTGACATCAAAAGCACTTTGACTTCTAAAGGAGGAATTTTTGGGTTAACTGCTACGTTCTTGCTTGAAAAGGCTCGTTATTTTGCTAAGCACTCCAACCGGGATGCCTTTGAAGCTGTTTTTGCATTGCTCATCTATGGACTTTTCTTGTTTCCGAAAATTGACAATTTTGTGGATCTAAATACAATCAAGATCTTCTTGAAACAGAATTTGGTACCTACCCTGCTTGCTGAAGCTTATCACTCAGTCCATACAAGAAACGCTCATAGGAATGGACAGATTACTTATTGTGTCCTCATACTGTATAGATGGTTTATTTCGCATCTACCGAAGGCAGGCGCATTCTGGGATTCCAAGAAAGGATGGTGGTCTCAAAAGATTATGGCACTCTCCCACGTAGACATTGACTGGTATAATAGGGTGTATGATGGAATCCTGATTATAGACAGCAATGAGAACTATGGCAATGTGCCTCTTCTTGGCATTAAAGGAGGTATCAGCTACAACCCTATATTAACACGATGCCAATTAGGGTATCCTTTGGAAGATAAACCTCTCAATGTTCATGTGGAAAGCATCTACTTTGAAACATATGACAAGAACGAAGAACAGAAGAAGCTGATTTTGGACGCTTGGGGTAGCAAGCGTAAAAGAGGAAGAAGTTCTTTAGGAAGACCTAACTGCGTGTCCTTGGAGCCCTATCTCCAATGGGTCAGAAGAAGAGCTATAGAGTTAAAAATGCCCTACAAGAGGCAGGAACCAATCACTTTGAAGAAAGAGACTATTTATACTTCCTGTCAAGAGAAGAAAAGCTGGAGATTTCCTTAAGACAAGCCCAAAGGTCAGAAGAAGCCTGGAAGCTCAAGTATCAAGTGGTTGTTGAAGAAAACCTAGAACTCCAGAAGCAGCTATAGATCAAGAATGAAGAGTTACTTTCATGCAAGAAGAGAAAGGCCCTAGAAGATCCAAGTTCCTCTAACAGTCAGCCTCCTGCTTGGAAATCCATTCTTGGCAACCTCGTCGCAGAAAGGGATCAGTTGGAGAAAGAAATCAGAAGACTCAACACAAGGCTCTTAGGAGAATTTCCTTAGGACTTTCTAGCTTTTATTTAGCTTTATGTTTAGGGTTTTTGAAAGTGTATCAACTATTGTAATTCACCTTTTATTTAATGAAAATGAGGCCTTTTGATATCTCTTGATATTTTGCGAGCGTCTGAATTCCATGAAACTTTGCATTGCATTTTGCAATCCTGCTAAACTATCAAGATACTAATTTTGTTTTGCAGATTTTGTAGAAATGGATGCTACAAGGAAAAGAGTTTGGCCTTATTTCTTTGAACTGCTAGAGGTGGAGCGTTTGTTGTGGTTAGGAGAAATGATTGAAGACCAGTCAGCCTTCGCTGATAGATATGGATGCATTATTCCACTGATGAAGACACCAGTGATTGTAGGGCCCCTTGAAGTTTTGGTCCAGTTGTATCATCCCGCGTACCGCTATTTCGTATTCCCTGAATTCCAGTTGGTGCCGACCCTAGAGGAGTTCTCAGCCATGATAGGGATTCCAGTCAGAGAAGCTCCTATCTTTTCTGGGATTGAAGAAATGCCTTCTGCCAGAGACATCGCCAGAGTAACCAGAATCAGATTATCTGACATCCAGGCTAACCTAACTAACAAAGGAAGGAGGCGTGGACTACCTGCTCAGTTCTTGATGGAAAAGGCTCTGTACTTCAAAAACAGAGGAAGTGAGGCTTTGTTTGAGTCAACCTTAGCTCTGATGATATATGGATTGTTTTTGTTCCCAAATACCAAGAACTTCGTGGATACCCAAGCCATTCAAATTTTTACAGTCAACAATCCGGTCCCAACACTGATAGCTGATGTTTACCATTCCATACAGACCAGATACACAAGAGGCTATGGGCCAATCGTTTGCTGCGTAGCCCTCTTTTACAAGTGGTTCATTTCTTATCTGCCGAAGACTCCGACTTTCTGGGAGGTCGAAGACTGTAAGATTTGGTCCAAAAACCTGATGGAATTGAAGCATACCGACATCAATTGGTATGATTCAACTGGAGAAGGAATTATCATAATCCATAGCTGTGGGGATTGCCCCAATGTGCCTCTCATGGGAAGAAACGGTTGTATCAATTACAACCCTGTCCTTGCACGCCGTCAGTTGGGTCACCTGAAGGAGGGAATTCCAGACGACGAGGATATGCAGATAATGTTTTATGATGAAAGAGGAGGTTTTAAAATGAAGATGCGATTGGAGCGCGCTTGGAGCCAGATTAACAGACAGCTATGGAAAGCTGAATGCCCAGTCACAGAGGCTCACTTACAATGTCTTGTGAAATAGCTCATGTAATGATGAAACCACATCCTCACCATGAATCACCTTCCAAGACAAAGCAAAAGATGGTGGAAGAGTTAGGAGAATTGGTTCTTGCAAGAGAGGAGACGAAAGAGCGTATCAGTAAATTGATGAAAGTGATTAATGGAGGAGAAGGATCATCAACCAGTGGATTCAATCCTTAGTATTATTGTTGTTGTTTCTTTTGTTGCTAATGTTCCTCTTTTGATGTATTTCTATTTATGTACTAGGAGTATGAGGATACCCTGCCCTTGATGTAATGTTCACCAGACTCTTGAATGAAGAAGTTTATTTTGTCAAAGAAATCTATTATCTATATTATTTGTAAAATTTCTTTGGTTTCTTGATAGTTTAGCCTGCATTTGCATTTGCATCCTCATTTGCATCTTCATGTGCATTTCTTTCCTTGTCTTTGTCTTATGTCGCCGTGTTCTCTCCAGAATCGTCACACTGAATCCCAGACACAACTACAACACCCGGGCCCAAGCTCGATTCAGAATGTCAGAGATATACGTAGAAATGGACAGAGTCAATAATGAATTGAATGAGATACGAGGAGGAATGGGACAAATCCTCAAGGCTATTAATGTTATGAAAGCAAAGATGGACACCCAGGCCACAGTGGTCTCTGAAATTGTCACTACAATGGTAGAACCTCCTATCATCCCTGTCATAACTCCCACTTTGGGCATGCCAGAAGACTTTATCCATGCTACAGTTCCTTTGACAACACAGCAAGCAGTTCCTTTGGTTAATGAGACTCTTCAAGCTATTCCTACCTATGCACCACCAGTAGTACAAACGCAAGTGCATCCAGTTTTCCAAAACCACCAGCCCTACGACTACATTGATGTGTCAGAAGAAGGAGATGATAGACACGAGAAACTGAGAGAGAGTGTTAAAACAATGCAGAGGATGATGAAGGCAATGGAGTTGAGTAATGCATTCAGTACTGACATTAAAGACATGTGTTTGGTTTCAGATTTGGTAATCCCACCCAAGTTCAAGTTACCAAGTTTTGAATTGTACTCAGGGGCCACATGTCCCAAATCCCATTTGATTATGTACTAATGAAGAATGGCCGCGCACGTACGCAATGATAAGCTGATGATCCATTATTTTCAGGACAGTTTGAAGGGGGCTGCTGCTAAGTGGTATTTGAGTCTAGACCAGTCCCAGATCCGTTGTTTCTGGGATGTGACTGATGCTTTTGTGAAACACTACAAGTATAATATGGATTTAGCCCCTGACCGTAGGCAGTTGTTGAATATGGCCCAGAAAGGTACTGAGACTTTCAAAGAATACGCACAACATTGGAGAGAGACTGCTTCTTAGGTTGAACCACCTTTGACTGAGAAAGAGTTGGCTGATTGGTTTGTAGACACAGTAAAGCCTGAATTTTATGAAAGAATAATCAGTAGTGTCAGTGCTAATTTCGCTGACATTGTGGCGATTGGTGTGAAGGCAGAGGCAGGATTAAAGAGTGGAAAAGTAATCGGTTCTCCGAGCAGTTCAACTAGCGTCAGTACTAAGAAGCCCCCTAGTCATTCTCATAAGAAGAGGGAAGGAGAAACTAATGCCATTATGGCAGGGAAGACCTAGAGCTCTCGATGGAAGCAGCCAATGTATCAGCAACAGCAGAGACCAAACTTCTCTCAGCATCCAATTTACCAGATGCAGTATGCTCAGCAACCTTACGTAGCTGCTGTTATGCCTACTTTCAATCACCAAGCTGCGCAGCAGGCGCCAGCATATCAACAAACAGCTCATCAGAAGTGGCCTAAAAACCAGAGTTATCAGCAACCAAGGCCACAGGTTCCACAACAGAATTCTCCCCACAAGAAGCAAGGAGGAAAGCCAGCATTTCCACCTATACCAATGTCATATACAGAGCTCTACCCTTCTTTAGTGGAGCAAGGGTTAATCGTTACTAGACCTTTGGGACCCCCGACCGAGAAATCCATGCCTTTCTTCAACCCAAATGCAACTTGTGCTTTTCATCAAGGAGGCACTGGTCATGACTTGGAGGGCTGCTTAGCGTTGAAGAATGTAGTGAAGGTTTTGATGGAAAAGAATATTCTTTCATTTGCTGATAATCAACCGAATGTGAAGAACAATCCTTTGCCTACCCATGGAACCACTAATGCTATAGAAGATGAGAAAGATAAGGTATTAGTTTTGGATGCAACAAAGATCAAAACTCCTATCAAGGCTTTTCATGCTAAGCTGTTTAAAGCTGGGCTAGTTGAAGTTTACCATGATGACTGTGAAGAATATAATGTCAGTATCATAGGCTGCCGTTTAGTCCAAGATGATGTTCAGTATCTGATCATCGAAGGGTTTCTACAGGTGTTTAGCAAAGAAAAGGAGAACAGAGTTGCAGCAATTGAGCCTGTATTTAACCTACCAAAGCCAAGAGGGCAGGTATCCTGGGCCAACGCACCCAAGTCTGGGTCTATAGTTCATGTGTTTAATAAACCAGTACCAATTTTCAGCAATCCTAAAATGATTGATGCTTCCACCATTAATCAATCCAAGCAATGTGACATCAGACAACCTGTTCCATTTAGGTTCCGAGGGACCAAGGCAGTTTCGTGGGTCTATGAAAATGTCATGAGTAGCAGAAGACGAGAAGACGTGATACCAAGGAAAGAGGTGGGAATCGCTGTTGAAGACGTAGTTCCAAGGAAAGAGGTGGGAACTACTACTGAAGATGTGACTAATATAGTTGGGACTGGAAAGATGACTCGAAGTTATACTCAAGAAGATTCTGCCATCTCAAAGGGATGCTCGTGGAAAGTGGGCGCCTAACTATGAGGGTCCGTTTGTGGTAAAGACTGTATTTTCAGGAGGTTCTTTATTCCTCACAACAATGGATGGTGAACAACTCACACATCCTGTGAATGCTGACTCAGTACGCAAATATTATGCTTGAAAGAATTCTAGGATTTTAGTCATTAGGGGAGTAGGTCATTGAATATGATGTAATCCTTTCCTTTTGCCATTTTTCAATTGTAATGATCCATGGAACTTCGCTATTGGCAAGTTACCATTCTAATGAAATCAGATTTTTGAGCTATTCTTTGTTTGATATTTATCATTACTCTGATATTTTCATTTTTATGCAAAACTTCACTTATTTATTAATAATGGTTTTAAGAGCGGAATGTTTTGAAAAATTTGAGCTCTAAAAGAGGATTGGCAATATCTCCTTGATTTAAATGCTTTAACAATGGCTAACCACTAAGGACGTCTCACCACTATCTACACACGATGTTTGATGAGAATTTGTTTCCCCAGTAGATTAAAGATGTTCTCAAATTGGCTCTAAGACTAACCACCTGTTCGGATTTCAGTGTGACTCTTTGTGGCGGACACGGTGTTTTCCTTTTGGCTGTCCCCGGTCTGTCGTTTCTTGCATATCATTTGAGCATTCACATCATACCATATCATCGAGCATTCTTTGCATTTGGGTGTTTTGTTTGTGTGGTTTTGTTGTTTTTTTTCCTCTTTCCCCTTTTGTGGGTCTTTGGTTCTTTATCTTTGTTTTGCTTGTGTCCGGTTTCTTCGCCTCTGTGCGCCAGATCTTGACCCTTTGTGCAGTATTCCCCAGGAAGTTTAACCTGCAACCTTTTATCACCTATATCACCTCATTTGGATACCTAACATTTCAGTAACCACTAGCACTATAAACCTATGGTTATCATGAGCCAGTTGTTTATATCAGGTTATCGTGAACCTATATCTTTGGTTATCGTGAACCATTTATTGAAATCAGATTATCGTGAATCTGTATTTCTGGTTATCGTGAACCATTTGATTTTTATATCAGGTTATCGTGAACCATTCCTTTTATTTCAGGTTATCATGAACCTGAATCTCTGGTTATCGTGAACCAGTTGTTTATTTTTGGTTATCATGAACCGTTTGCTTATATCAGGTTATCATGAACCTGTATTGCCCAACTCAGGTCAAATATGAACCTAAACCAAAGTACAAATCCAATTCACACTGTTTTTCTTCATAAAGCAAATTATTTGTTACCAGAATCTATTATTGGTTTGTTAACTTTGTTCTCTTTTAAACCCCAGTTGTTTTATCTGGCGCGCAGAGTTTGTCTCTGTCTCTTCTGGTTTTTCTTGAAGATCCCGTTTGAACTCTTCATCATAAGAAATCCCCAGAAGTTTCTCTTCTTCGGGTGTCTATCTTTTATTTCAACTGATCTCCGGTGGAGATCATGTCTTCTTTCTGGTTTCATGCCCAGTAAGGTTGTGTCTTTTCCCCAGTGCCGTCCGGTCATATTTGAACCTGCCATCCACCTCCCTGGATTTTCCCCCAGTGGAGAATCCTTTTTGTTTTCTATCCCTGTTGTTTGCCTTAGAGTCTCCCCAGTGAGTCTTGTCTCTTTGTTAGTTAGCCTGCATCCCAAAGGAGTCTTCCTTGTGGATACTAACCTTCTTTGCTTCCACAGTGAAGCTTTTCGGTGTTTGGTAGCTCTTTGTTCTTTGGTGTCCCGTTTTGTTTGCATTTCTGCATCTTTCATTGCATCATATCCTCATATTAGTGGCATTGCATGTCTTTGCATCTAAGGGCAAAATTTTCGGTTATCTGTATTTAAATATCTTTCACCATGATTTCATGAGGATTTTCATCTCTCATGTCATCCGGTGAAGATATTAAAATAGGGGCAACTGTTATACCCCAAATTTTACCCTTAGATCCATTGATCTCTTGCATGTCATTTTAGGTCAATCATGCTGCATAGCTAACCCTTTTTATCAGGTTTTTTTGTTTGTGTTTGTTTCCTTTTTTTTCAGGTGCTATCTTAAGGAGATTCAAGAGATGATTAATCAAGATTTTTTTGGATGGAGCATTGAATCAAGCAAGTCTCTAAGAGATTGTCTCCCTAACCCTAACCATGATCCTCTTCACCAAATTTCTACCCACCTTATCTACCCTCAATTGTCACTTTCAATTCTAAACCTATTTTAATAGCCCTTCATTTAACCAATTTTATCCAATTTGTCAATTTTTAATTCTCCTAAACCATATCTATAACCCTAATCAATTAATCCACCATTATTATTTGTTTTCCTAATCTTTCATTTTCTTTTATAACAAGAGAATAGAAAACCATTTCTAATTTCACTTCATAAGCCCACTTTGATTGGCCCAACGTATAATATGTATTGCAAACTATTTTGAGATTATTTTCTTAACCAAGAACCAATAGGAATCAAGTGTGGTTGTGTTGACTTTTCAACTCATTTGCTAACCAATGAGAAGGCGACATGTGGCACTAAAGAAACCAAAATCAACCAAGTTGCTCTTCTTCCTCGTTCTTGCTTGCGAAACTCAGAGTGGAAAGGAGGAATTCAAATACAAGCTTGTCAATTCGTTCAAAGAAACCGTTTCAACCTCAAATCCTTGGCGCGCTATGTGTTCAATTTGAATTCTCCAAGACCATTCCCTTTTGAGCTCCCAACTGTTTGGTTCATAAAAGTGGTTATGAAGATTTACCATTTTCAGCATTCAAACTATCCTCGCCTGCGGACCTCTTCACGCCATCCCTAACCTTTGCCTCATTTGATACCCCTCCCAATGACATCAAGTGGACAACTCTGAATCAATACATGAAGTTGTGAATTGACCCTGCAATTTTGAGATCTTGCACAGCACGAACGGCGTAATTGTCTCCAAGATATGGACCAACATTTGAATTTCAAAAAGAGACGTTGTGACTCCAATTCCTACTCAGCACTCCACATGTTTGATGTTTGGACTCACTCAACCCTTGGGTTCAGCCTATAAAAGGGACTCGCTCCTACACATCTATTGACCAACAACTTTCACCAAACACTCAAAAATCTTCTGAAGTTCCAAAAGTGTCAAGCAAGCAAGTTGAAAGGTGCTCTTGGAGGGCTTTGGAAAGGAGGCAATCAGCATAATTGAAGACAGTGGACATTACTCCACTTAGTATCATTTTCTGTCCCTCTTGTTTAAATATGCTCATCTAATGCCATTACATCATATGCATTTTGCTCTTCTTTTACATATGAACCTTGTTGATATATGCTTGAATACTTTGTTTGTGTGCTCATGACTCGAGTTCAGAAAATAAGATGATGTTGTTTCATTGATACGATACATGAATGCCTTTGTGATGAGTTATGCTACCTCTGTTTTTTGTTCTTTAAATGGTTACAATTAAATTATCATTGTGATATTGTATTGATTGAATGTTTAATGCTGCTAAAATACTTGGTTGTCATGGACCTTTATTCCTCTTTGTAGTTCTGATGTACTCTTAGGTTGTGGAATATCTGATTTTAGCTATCTTTGTTGCTGATTTAATGATTGTTTGGTGTTGTCAAGTGATTCTTGTTAAAGTAGCATTAGTGTCTTTTTCTGCCACTACTAATAGAGAAGCTTTTTTTTGTATTCAGTCATGATTTTAACTTTGTCATTGTGGTTGTTTTAAGATTGATAGTTTTGTTCCCATTTGTATGCATTGTTGTCTTTGTCATGGCTGATGTTTGGTCATATGATTGAGGTTGGTTTGTATGAAGTGTTAGCATGTGCAAGCTACTAACTTGTGTTACATTATGTTGGAATGATTTTGTTGCAATATATGTTTAAAGCTTATGAATTTTGAATCTTGATATGTGTTGCCTTGAGTTGTTTCTATCATATGCCTCATGTTCTACAATTTGCCATACTATGCCATTTCATTTTGTATGTGCTAAAGTCTTTCTTTTGAACTGTAATCTCAGAAGCCATGTCTTTATGATTTTAACACCGTGTTCATGATGTGTATGCTAGCCTTGTTGTGTTTAACATGCTTCCTAAATTATGCCTTTGCGATATCACGATTTTTATACATGTATGTTTGATATATGTGCTTGCTTGATGTTGCCCAAATTGGTTCTATAATGTCATGTGCCGCTGCCTATACTAGAGTAAACTTGTTACAATCATGATTTATTCTTAAAACCTAGCCCATATATGTGTATGTGTGATAGATGTGCTTGCATAATTTGGTTTTCACTGGTTTCCATGCCTTTTGTCTATGTTAAAGTGATACTTTTGATTGAATGTGGCTGCTTTGTTGTTTTGTAACATGCCCTACTCTTGAACACATGTGAGAATTTTGACCGTCATGATGTTTGTGTATTTATGACTGATTTTATGCTTGTATTAACATGATAATGTAGTTTCTTGAGTATTTGTTGTTTATGCCTAAGTTGTTACTTGATTTAGATGACATTATGTGTACAACTATATTTAGACTCTTGTTTCATGACTGTACCATGTTCCTAAGATGCTATAAACCTAAGTTAGTTTGTCTTGGTATTATATTTGACTTGGTCTGCCCTTAACCTATCTTGTTCCATGAACCATTCCTATGCTTGCTATTATTGAAAATATGTTTCCTTGACACTATGTGACTTTATGTGTGAATGGTTCTCTTGGTTAAACATTTAAGTTGTATTGAGCCATCATCATTTGTCTTTGCATATGGAATTGCAATCAGATCATGCTGAATTTTTGTGATACACATTGTTGTTCAGTATGTGGATGTATGTACCAAGTTGTCAGTAGTGTTTTAGTCTCCATTTCATTGACTGCCTTGTTTGAGTTGCTAACCCACCTTGCTTTTACATTGATCTGCTTGTTTGCATTAAATTGATGTTTAGTCCATGCTTGAATGTTTTGGGTTCCATGACCTATGCGTGGTGTATCAGCTGTATCATTGCATAAATTTCACGTGAATGTGTTGTATGCTTTGTAATGTCATGATCAAACATACTACTGACTACTTGTGTTTTTCTTGTTCCTTACTTTAATCGTAGAAGTTTGTCATCAACAATCTTAGAACATGTTCTCATTTTGATCTGACCTATCTTTGACATGTTTTGAGCTACCATTTGAACCTTGAAGAATATCTTTGAAACTGACTTATCATTATGCCCTAGCATATTCCTTTGTTAGCTTGCATTTTAAATTCTTTACCTTGTCAATCATTAGATATCAGTATTAAAACATCTTTGCTTTTCCTCACTGAACATGTTAATTCTTGAAGATGTTTTTTACATACTTGAAACTAACCTCATTACCATGATGTCTATATCTATATGTTGCCTATTAAAGTGTATTCCAAGCTGTTTTCACTTCATGTAAACCCCTTTAAACTTGATTGATGCTTGCTGCTAGCTTACTTTGCTTTTTGTGCTAATCTGATTGTCAACATTTAGTTTATGTTCAAAACCATGCCATAACTGCTTTGGATTCCTTGGTATGCATGTTTGTATCTTGTTTTCAAAACATGTCCTTGTTTGATCTCCATTAAGTGTGTTAAGTCTTGAGATTATTTTGACATACTTGAGCTGAATTCAATTGCCATTTGGAACTGTGAACTATATGTTTGTTTGCTTTTCAAGATATTGCATTGAACCTCCTTTAGCATGCTGCTGCCATGGATGTGTGTGAGCTCTTTATTCTTTGCATTCAAATGATTGTTGCTTTTGATGACCAATTCATATGATTGAACCTACTTGGCATTTGATATGAGTAGTATTTCTTGATTTTGAATGAATAATCATCCCTCTATTCTTATTTAATATGACTGATGTTGGATAGCATAGTATGGAAGATTGCAAGTCGTGGGCAGTATGCGTGTTTGGTTGGCTTGTGTTTGATTTGGAATATATGCGTATGTTTAGTATGTATATTTATTGAAATAAATATTATACCGGATGTAATAGCCACCCCAGTGGCAAGCACACACAATCACACGCCTTGCCTACCAATAGGACTGAGGTTCGAATCCCCCTCGCCCAGTCCTTTTGTTTTTTTTTCTAAATTTTGCTCCTTCCTAAATATATACTTGTGTTATCATTTATGTTTCAAAGGCGCGCATTGGCCTGGTGGTGATAGTTTTGAGCTGTTAGCGAATGGACCTGGGTTCAATCCCTAGGAGTGCATTTCTCTTCCTTTTTATGACTTAGTTGTTTTTATTTATTTTCAAGTTGATTCCTTAATTTCAAAATGCCGAAACTTGTTCATTTTTCGTCCTTTTTCTTCCCTTCTTTTTGCTATGTTTTTCTAATTGAATTTACTTTTCAAACATTAAAGAAATTGATAAAAAATATTTAATCTTGAGACTTTTATTCATGATAAGATTAGGAATGCTTGTTAGGGTTTTATTGCACTTCCTTACTCATCTTGCCATGTTATCCCTATTTATCATGTTTGATCTTAGTCCAACATGTATGATTCTAACTTTGCATTGACATCATAATTTTGTTTCATCTCATATCTTATTCATGTCTTTTACATCATCATATTTGGATTATAACTTGTTATCTTTCAGTTTTTTTACAACTGTTATCTTTCCCCCCATTCCAAAGGGAGAATTCCTTAAATTGACTCTTGAAGTCACTAAACAACCACCCTACCTTTATCCTTCTAGGTTTACCCTTATTTCTTGGCCTCATGAGAGCCAATGAAATCACAACTTAGAAGTAGGTCAGAGTTTCTGAACTCTATGTGATTCTCATCATCATGAGAACTCACTTTTCCCCTATAACTTAGATTTAGAGAGTTATCGTGAACTCTAAAATGAGCTCATACTCATTTCCCATTGGAACTTTGGCCATAGTCAATGGCTCCTATCCTTCACCCTTAGATCGGTGAACTACGGATACTCTTATTCCACTCCCGTAAGGATACGTAGGCGCAAAGTGCGATGCTTTGTCGAGTATACTTAGATACAAACCCCTAGGGTTTTCAACCTTTAGCATAGCACCCTTAGCAAGCGAGTAAAATATAGCAAATTAAAACAAGAGCTTCCTGTAGAGTACTACAGATATTAAGGGTGCTAATACCTTCCCTTAGTATAACCAACCCCCGAACCTTAGATCTCCTCCCTTTAGGTTTTTTCTCAATCTTGAACCTTTCCTTTGGATAAATCAAATTCGGTGGTGAACTTCAATGTTTTGCGATGCAAGTTAATTAATTGCTTGTTATCCGATTCTCACTGCAACGACAGATGCTATCAAAAGGGGGTTCTTCTTTAGGGTTATTCGCTTGAAAATAGTGTCTAGGCTATTGGTAAGATGTTAGGTCCGATGCTTTTCGATTGATGTCTGAAGGTACAGGATTTTGGGTTTTTGATTAGTATGTTCGCTAAGATTTTTGCAATCTTATTCCTACATATTCCTGTTTAACGAAACAGGGAAATCAGAGCGATCGTAGTTCCTCCTATTCTATGGGAGGAAAAAGGTGTTTTGGTGTCTTGTTCAAAGCCCAAGACGTGAAGCTAAAGGTGGTTTGTATCTTGTTCAAAGCCCAAGATGTGAAGCTAAAGGGTTTTGGGTGAGAGAGAATTTGTCATCTCTAAAGAGGAGTTGTTGATGTTTGTATGCCGCGAGCAAGGCACAAATTTGATGCTAAAAGGTTAATTGACTCAACCGGGGTTTTCTTTATACAAAGCCTAAGAGGTGGCGGGAAGTTTGACTTTTCCGGGGAAAATGTTCTTTCTGTCTTGTACAAAGCCCAAGATTGAGGCTAAAAGGGATTTTGACTCCGTTGGGGAGAATGTATCTTGTATAAAGCCCAAGATAGAGGCTGAAATGGTTTCACTCAACAAGAGAGTACTTTTATCTGTCCTGTATAAAGCCCAAGACGGAGGCTAAAAAAGGTTGACTCAACAAGAGAGTCTTGAACAGGTGATTGACTCAACAAAAGAGTCTGAAGGTTGATTGACTCAACAAGAGAGTCTTTGATACTCAACAAGAGAGTGATTTGTTGTCTCGTACGAAGCCCGAGATTGAGGCTAAAAGGAGACTGACTCAATAAGAGAGTCTTTTATACTCAACAAGAGAGTGTTTTTCTATCTCGTACGAAGCCCGAGATGGAGGCTAAAAGGAGGTTGACTCAACAAGAGAGTCTTTAATACTCAACAAGAGAGTGATTTATATGTCTTGTACAAAGCCCAAGATGGAGGCTAAAAAAGGGATTGACTCAACAAGAGAGTCTTTTATACTCAACAAGAGAGCGTTTTTCTATCTCGTATGAAGCCCGAGATGGAGGCTAAAAATGGGATTGACTCAACAAGAGAGTCTTTTATACTCAACTAGAGAGTGATTTATATTTCTTGTACAAGCCCAAGATGGAGGCTAACAGTGATTGACTCAACAAGAGAGTCTGAAAAGGTTGGCTCCGCTAGGGAGAGTCATTTGTACAAAGCCCAAGAGGAGGCTGCCTTACCGCTGTGGATTTTGGAGATCCTAAAGCGGGTCAAAGTGTGGGGAACTCTCATGGGAGAGACCGGGGTTTCTTCCTATGTTGGAAAAGAACTTGAGAATGTCTTTGAGACTCAAGGGTCTTAGACTGTCCAAGTCTAGAGTTTTATCTTTTGTACAATGCCCAAGAGGAGGCGCGGGCATTAAGGGATGAGTATCAACCCTGCAACGACTGGAGTTTTGACGCTGGAAAGAATGCTCTAGCAAAGGATGACTAAGTTCTGTCTTATACCTTTAAGAGGTCGTCAGAGTCATTGTATTAAGCCCAAGAGAAGGCATGAGAACTTCTAAGAAGCCGAAAGGTCCTTGTACAACGCCCAAGAGGAGGCGGGGATGCTATTAGGAAGCCTGTGGGTCCCCAAACCAAGAGAAGTTCAAGAAATGCAATTCACCGAGAAGAGATCATTCCAGGAAAGTTTGAGGAATTGGAAGAAACTCAAGAGATGCAATTCACGGAGAAAAGATCATCTCTGGGGAATTAGAGTTTCTTTGACCATTTCTAAGGGTGACAGTCTGAGAAAAGGTTCACCGAGAATACTGCCTTTCTCTTTGTTCCATATTGTTTAACCCCAAGAGGAGGGAAGACTGTATCTGGAATCCTACGGGGGATCTAGTTTTGTTTGTATTTAAGAGTGACCAGCATGGATTTACCTAGTGCTAGACGTAGTTGTCGGGGAAAACTCTAAATAACTATACTAGTATTACACAGTGGATATGTGACAAGTATATAAAAGGACGTGAAAGAAGACTTACAGTGAAGCAGCCCCACAATACAGTTATATATATATATATATATAAGCGGTAAATGAAAGCGGATAAACACTTACCCGTTGTAGAGCTTCCATGTTGTTTTGTTAGTTGTTCAACAAAGAAAGTTTTGATAACAACATATATTTGAATTCAAAAAGGAGAAAGTGCTTTGAAAAGATTGTTGGGACTTACAACTCGAGGAGAGGCCCAAGTTTTAACGATGATTGCACCGTTATTTTGTAAACTGTACAGAGGGACTTATACAATATGTGAGGCCCAAAAAGTTTTTATGTACAAGGGGATGGGTCTTACACTCTATTAGAGGCCCAGAGATTTATTTTTGTACAAGAGATGGGGCTTACAACTCAAGGAGAGGACCAAAGAGTTTTTAAAGAAAAGAAATGGGGCTTATAACACGAGGGTAGGCCCAAGGTGATTTTCGTTTTGAAACGGCGATCACGCCGAGATTTTTGAAATCGCAATGGGTCTTATACAATAACTGAGGCCCAAAAGGTTTTGGTTTCAAAAAGGATTGGGTCTTACACTCTATTAGAGGCCCAGAGATTTATTTTTGTACAAGAGATGGGGCTTACAACTCAAGGAGAAGCCCAGGGTGATTTGTTTGGCAACGGCGATTGCGCCGAGGTTATTCTTTTAACGCAGAGGGACTTATACAATGTCTGAGGCCCAAAAAGATTTTGGTTAAAAGGGGATTGGGTCTTACACTCTATTAGAGGCCCAGAGATTTTTTAAAGAAAAGAAATGGGGCTTATAACACAAGGGTAGGCCCAAGGTGATTTTCGTTTTGAAACGGTGATCGTGCTGAGATTTTTGAAATCGCAGTGGGTCTTATACAATAACTGAGGCCCAAAAGGTTTTGGTTTCAAAAAGGATTGGGTCTTACACTCAATTAGAGGCTCATGAGTGATTTTAAGAAAAAGAATGGGGCTTACAACTCAAGGAGAGACCCAAAAAGGTTTTTTTAGAAAAAAATGGGTCTTATAGCTCAAGGAGAGGCCCAAAGAAGGGCAGTGATCGCACCGTCGTTTTCGAAATTGTACTGGGGCTTATACAATGACTGAGGCCCAAATTATTTTTGTACAAAGGGGGTTGGGTCTTACACTCTATTAGAGGCCTAAAAGTGTTTGAAAAAGTTTTGATGAGGGTTGAATTAATCAAAACCCTAATTTGTTTTCAAAATATATTTTAATTGAATAAAAATTCAATTAAAATGATCAAAATTATTAGACATGTGTGAAAACAAATTGTGATCTTGGATTAATGTTTCAAAAATCATGTTTCTATCCCCAAAATGATTGGAAATCAATTAAGTTTGGAAAATCAAGGGAGAAAAAACATTTTAAATGTTGAAAAACAAATAAAATATTAACTCTTTGTAAAAATATCAAGTATATTAAATAATTAATATTTTTAGGATTTTTTGGTAAAATAAAATATTTTAGCATTTTTGTGAATTATTAAAAAAAGAATCAACTCAAAATCATTAAAACTAAGAGAGAAATTAATTTTTGAATCAATTAAATAAAATCACAAAATTCAAATATTCAAATATTAAAAAAATGGCGCCAAGAACATCCCAAGAACACGCGCCACCCTCTGTTTTTACAGATTTGCGTTTTCTATCCAATCTTACTGAATACTTGATGATATCATGCAATCTACATATCAATCTGCTCGTTTTCACCTCACGATCATGTCTATGGTCTTTAATTTCATTTATTTTAAGCGTGGAATAAGAAATCAAAGAGAAACCTCAAGAACCCTAAAATTTGCATGAAGGCTCAGAAATTCCATACACGATTCAAACAAAGCAATTGATTGAGGGTAAACACTCTATGCATGATTATGAACATATGGCCAAATTATTGTGCAGAAAAAATGCAAGGATCATAGAGTTAGAAGATCTCAGGCTTACCTCTTGCAGATGGTGATCGTGTTTTGTGTTAGAGGTGTTGCAAACTGGTTCTAATGATTTGCACAGCTTCCTTAGGTGCCAAGTGATGTGTCTGAATGCTTGGAGTGGTTTGAAACAAGCTGGAACTGAAGATGATACCCCAACTGATAGTTTGCTAAAAGCTTGAGCAGTTGGATGGTGATTTTGAGAAATCAATGTTCCATATGTTGTTTAAGTGTTTGGATCACTTCTATATGATGTTTATGAGGTGTGTGTGATTGATTTGGTTGGAATTGCTCTCAAACTCAAAACCCGATAGTGACTTACTTTGGAAGGCAATTTTGGAGTGAAGGAAGAGATTTTGAGGAACAATCTGTTTGATGGCTTTGGTGTACTCAAACTGAGCATAAATGAGCTCTATTTATAGTAGAACAAGTTTGTTTTGTAAGCAATAATGAATGGCAACTGCTGCAGAAGTTTGGCAAATGTTGATCAATAGGAATCCAAGTCTCCTTTAGCCATTGACTAGAGGTTAGAGACCAGGCTGCTGGTTCCCTAGTTCTTAGATAAGTCTTGACTGAATTCAGTTGGAAAGGGCTCAGTCCATGCCACCTTGGTGCATCCATTAAATGCTCCAAACCAAAATTGGAGTCTTGTCCCTCTTTTAGGCATTTCTAGGTTTGGCATGCTACTTTTAGTTCCAAGGACTTGGGAGGCTGATGGATCAGTGTTTGTCCCTCCTTGGTCTCCCCCTGAGGTGTTCAGATGGATAAACTTGTTTTTCATTTGCAAAATTTGCTCAAATCGAGCAAAATGCACAAATCTGCCTTGCCATGACAGTTTGCAGCAAGGCACATTGTCATTGTCATATCTCATGGCTTAAGTGGAGTTTCATGGAGTTCTTGGCCATTTTGGAAAGCTCTTATATGATACAACACATGCGTGATCATAGTTTGTCTTGATAATTTTTGGATCCAAGTGAAAAACCCCCCTACTTTTGGAAAAAAAACAAGACAGATTCTGACTTAGTGAAAATTTCACTAAGTGTTGGAAAAAGTGGCATTTCATGTTTTCAGCCATTTTGATCCAACCATAACTCAAAATCTATGATGAATTGGAATGAGGTGTAGTTGACACTTTTAAAGTATGCCATGAGAGCTACAAATCCATATTTGGATCAGCCCAAATGGTTGCTTGGATCTCAAGTTATGATCCTTGGAAGTTGGTACCCTAGCCACTTTGTTCCATAACTTAGAAAATTTCTAAGTTTTTTATGGTTACCCCTTTTATAAGTTATCCCACTTTTCTTGATTTTTCTTGAGGAATGATGATCCCAATCACATATTAACATCATTTTAGGGTCAAAGAACCATAATTGTGAAAAATCTCAAAAAGTCAAAGTTGACTTTTATGCACAGTTGACTTTTTGTCAGATGAACTCCAAACTGTGCGATCCTCTATGAAATCAAGTCCTTGACCTAAATCAAACTTCATGGATTGATTTCATAGGTGTTATAGGGTGTATTGAATCATGTCCCAAGGTTTGGGAGCATGCCTGGGTCAAAAGTCAAAGGCCCAGTTGACTTTTCCCCCGAAACCCTAATTGTGGTTCTGATGAATTTGAAACTTGTTGATCAAGCTTCTTGGATCAATCTATTATTGCAAATGGATCAATGTAGTGTGTTAGAGACCCTAAAATCCTCTCTTGAGGTCTTGGCTCATGTTTTGTCCAAAAAGTCAACTTAGGGGTGAATTAGGTCAAGAAACCCTAATTCCTGATTTTTTATGAATGCATCCCCTAAGGCAAAATTGACTTGATGATTGGGTTTATAAGGTCCCTTAGAGTATTTTGGGTTATTATTTAAAGCATTGGCTCATGCCCAGAGGAAAAATTCCATCTGGAGGCCCCAGTCGACCAAAACCCTAATTTGGTGACACTGGCGATCTTGAGGCTTAATCCACTTGGAATGTTGCAGCCTTGTGCTTGATCCTTGATGTGGGAGTCCTCTTGATCCATTGTGGATGTTTGAGAGGTGTAGACAAGTTGAATATCATGTCATTCCTTGATTGATCCTTTGTCTAAGAGCTCTGAGAGGGCTTGAAACCCTAATTCTTGTTTGTAGTGGATGCTCACCCATCTTTGGGGAGACTAATGAGGTATGATGGCCCATCCATATTGTGATGATGATTTGTACAATTATGGGGAATCTTAGTGGTCAAAATTTGGGGTATGACAGATGTCCCTATTTAATCTTCTTGGACCCGAAGGTGTGAATGGCGAAGGTATTCGGGCATTCGGGGTGCAAGAGGATTAAATATCAGAATACCCGAAATTTTGATGGTGGTTATGCATGGCTGTTTGCTCATCCATATTCTTTTGCTAAGCAATGATACTTAGAAAAGGTAAACTTCCCCTCGATCCTGGTTTCCTAAATTTTCTCTTCTAGTCTCTCTTTTTCAAATTAAACTAAGACAATGATTGCAAATGTCAGAGAGAAAAGGATTACGTTCATGGATTTCGGTAGAAGAAAAACTCACAAGTATACCTTCAAGGTTCCAAAACTAGGGGATTTGAGAGGATTAGCAAGGATGATCACTAACCCTAACGCTTTCAGAGCCATGTACGGAGGTCTGCTACCTCTGTTATGGGTCCATGTAATTGAAGGAATCCTGGAAGCACTCATTCAGTTTTACGATCCGGTCTATCACTATTTCACATTCTCGGATTACCAGCTCGCTGGAGGAGTATTCTCATCTGATTGATCTACCCATTACTAGTCAATCTCCCTTTTCTGGACTGGAAGAAATTCCAAAGGATCAAATTATTGCAAGAGCAATCTATTTGGATGAGTCAGAAATCATGACTCACATGACCACCAAAGGAGGAATCCCAGGTTTACCAACCAAGTTTCTGGTAAAGAAGGCTCTGTACTTTTCTAGTATAGGGAACGTGACTGCTTTTGAAAGTATCTTTGTTTTACTCACCTACGGGTTATTTCTGTTTCCCAACATTGATAACTTCGTCGATATCAACGCCATTAAGGTTTTTCTCATTGGAAACGTCGTACCAACCTTGTTCGCAGATGCGTACCATTATGTACACTTAAGGAATTTATATAGCGGAGGAATGATCATGTGCTGTATACCCCTACTGTATAAATGGTTTATCTCCCATTTACCTAAGTATGCCGCTTTTTGGGATCATAAGAGTGCCCAACGTTGGTCACAGAGAATCATGTCTCTTACCAACTCTGATATCGATTGGTACAATCGAATTTATGATGGGATCAAGATCATTGACTGTTGTGGAAACTTCCCCAATGTACCCCTCATAGGAACTAAGGGAGGAATCAATTACCATCCAGTTTTAGTCCGTCGTCAATTTGGATACTCGATGAGGCATGTCCCGCGTAATGCTCATCTAGAAGGTCTTTTCTTCAAGGAAGGAGAAAATGACAGGGCACTAAAGATGGAAATAGTGCACGCTTGGAAACATGTTCATAAGAAAGGATGGGAGTCTCTAGGAAAACCGGACTATGTCTTGGTGGAGCCTTATCTCCACTGGGTACAAACTAGAGCTCTCAAGCTAAAGATGCCTTATCCTCTTCACGAAGTTCTTCCGCCAAGGGAATCTGTCATGTACTTCATGACTGAAATGGAAAAACTTCAGGTTACTCTCAACAAAGTTCAACAGGAGAGGAGGTCTTGGAAGAACAAGTACCGCATTCTCAATGTGGAGTGTACCAAAATACAGCAACTGCTGAAAGATAAGGATGCTCTAATTGAGATTTTGGAGCAATATGCTGTAGAAAATTAGGATGACCAAAGGAATTTGCTCGCTCATTTCACTTGGCAAAGGAATGACAACCCGACAACGGCCCAAGAGCCCTGGTCCAAGAAAAGGAAAGTACCAGAATCAGCACCCGAGTTCTCCTCAGAGAGGACTCGGGACCCATTAGTTTAGGTTTCTATTTTCGCACCTTGTAATTTACCGTATTTCCATTTCCGCAATCCTTTGAATTCAATAAAACGGGGGTGTCCCCACTGTTTGATATTTGCAATCTAATTGTCGAAGTTTATTTTAATTAAACCAAAAAACAATTAATATAATCATTGCATTCATTATTCTCACGTCACATATTCGTCTTACCTATGAATCTCATGTTTGTATCTCAGTTCTAGAGTCAAACTGTCTCATTCATACAATACTCAGGCCAATCATCAGAAAAAGATGGATGATCTGGAGGAAGAGAACAGAGAGTTGAAAGAAGAGATCGACGCTCTAAGAGAGGATATGAGAAAGCTTCGTAACGACATGCAGGCCATGGCAGAAGCTCAGCTACAAAGAACTGTGATCTCAGAGATCACCTCAATGTCCATAGTAGAGAAGTATGATCCTAGGTATCAAATGCCGAAAGATCGTCCCTGGGGCATGCCTGTTAACTATATCCCGGAAGGACATGTTCCGCCGATCACTGAAGATCAGGGAATCATAGCAGAAGCCGCTGGGCCTGAAGGTTACAAACTTCGAGAAAGCAAGGATGCCAGAGGCATAATGAGGACTCCTGAAGGTTACAAACTCTGGGAAACGCCAAGATTCACTGCTGTAGTAACGGTACCACCCCCTGTGGTGCACACTGTCCTGGAAGGACAGATTCCACAGATACCTTCTGGTAGAAAGGAAAGTATGTTCGATAGAATGGATGAATTCCAGGAGCAGTTCCTGGAAATGCAGAAAGAACTGCAAGCTATTCGCGGTCAGGATTTATTTAGAAAGGACGCCACAGACCTTTGTTTGGACCCCAATGTGAAAGTCCCGCATAAGTTCCAAGTGCCCGACTTTGAAAAATACAAGGGTAATTCTTGCCCTCAGAGTCATCTGGTGACATACGCTCTGCGAATGTCAGCCCAGACAGAGAACCAGGATCTACTGATTCACTACTTTCAGGATAGTTTAACCGGTACCGCATTAAAATGGTACATGGGTTTAAACCGTACTATGATTAGTGCTTTCAGAGATCTTGGCACTGCCTTCGTCCAACAATATAAATACAATTTAGACATGGCACCAGACAGAGATCAACTCTGATCAATGTCGCAAAAGGACAAGGAAACCTTTAAGGAATACGCTCAGAGATGGCGTGAAATTGCCGCTCAAATTTGTCTACCTCTTGAGGAAAAAGAGATGACAAAGATTTTCTTAAAGACCTTGAGCTCATTTTACTACGACAGAATGATTGCCAGTACGCTCAGCGACTTCACCGAAATGGTCGGTATGGGAGTGTGTCTCGAGGAAGCTGTTCGAGAAGGACGTCTAGTCAAAGACACTGGGTCGACAAGCGGTACTAAAAAATACGGTAGTGCTCTCCCTAAGAAAAAAGAGCAGGATATTGGGAATATCTCTCTCAGAAAGCAAAGGCGACGGTACTAACCAGTAGCAGCTGTAACTCCTGCTATCAACCCTGCGCCTGTTTCTACGTATCAACCTCAGGTTGCTCAAAGCCAACTGCATTCGCAGCAATTTCAGCAAAGGACACAACAGCCTCTTTAGCAGGCTCATCCTCAATACCACAACAACCGTACAACGCGGCCACCAGGATTTGATCCTATACCCGTATCGTACGCAGAACTATTTCCGTTACTACTAGCCAAGGGGCATGTCCAGACTAAGTCTCCTCTTACAGTACCAAAAAATCCGCCTTTTTAGTTTAAGGTGGATCAGACTTGCCCTTACCATCAAGGAGGACCAGGGCATAACATAGAGAGATGTCTCAGTTTCAAGTCCGATGTGCAAAAGCTTGTTAGGAGCGGGGTCTTATCTTTCAAAGATACGAATCTGAATGTTCTCACAAACCCGTTGCCTCAACACGAGAAGGCTATAGTCAATTTGATAGAGGGAGAGTCTAACAACACCTATCAAATTCATGATGTACTCTTATTGAGGGCCAACTTGGTCAAGATGCATTGTAGACAGAGTGGATATGGCCATGTGCCACCTCATAATTATCACTAGTGTGATATCTGCTCTAAAAGCAATCAAGGATGTTCTGAATCAGCTCTACAGGAACAGATGGATCTCGGATGGATCCAAGAGCACCGAGTTCATGGAGTTAACATGGTTTATACGAATTCCAACATTATACAAAACCACGACATCCGTGCGATGAATGTCAACTTGGTGGCAATGCACTCAAGGCAAAGCCAGTATCATAATCTGCCGCGGCATGAGTACCATTCATGTCTGACTTGCTCAGTAAATAAATAGGGATGCTCTTTTCTACATGAGGCCCCCCAGCGTCAGATGGATCTTAGATGGATTCAAGACTACCATGATAGGAATCATTATCAAATCAACATGATTCAAATCTTCGATATTCGCTTGATGAATACCAGCCTGGTGGAGTTACATGCTAAATAGGTCTGGCTCGAGTTCCTGCTATCACATGATTATCAGAGCTGTAAAGTGGGTTGCAAAGATGATCAGGGTTATGCCCTTGTCTAGGAAACACTTCAGCACTTGTTGAACCACTGGTGGCTTCCAATCTATATGGATGAAGACACACAACAAATCAGTGTGGTTGACGGGAATCCTACTAGATATCAAAGTCAGGATGTTCGGTCAATGGAAACAGATCTAGTAAGGTTACACTGTTTCAAAGCGGACGTGGTCAGGTGCCACTACACAACTATGAGCGGTGTGGAGTTTGCTCAGTGGATATTCAAGGATACTACCTCGTGCGAGCAGCCCTTCAAAGTCAGTTAGACTGCAAAGAATTTCAACCATGGTCAAGTTCTGGATCAGTCAACTATCTCGCTGATCAAATCGAGGACGTCGTCGTAATCTCTAATCATCAGAGGACTAGGCATGTTTGTACCATTATCCCTTTACTTGACGAATCGAGAGTTCCCAACCGGGAACGGATCAAAATTACTTACGATGGTCAGAAAAATCAGAAGGCTCCCATAGTCATCTATCTACCAGGACCACTACCATATGAATCAACTAAGGTTATCCCTTACAAATACGGTGCAACAACAATTGAGAATGGAAAGGAAATTCTGTTACCCTCCGTCATGAATATTGCAGATATCAGTCGAGTAACACGGAGTGGTGGAATCTTCAACAGAGGAGTTGGAGAACCCAGCAAAGAAAAGGAACCTCAGACAGAAGTTCCCAATCCACCAGTCGGTCAATCCAGTAATCCTGACCTTTCGAAAAACAATGATGAGATGCTGAAGCTCATCCAAAGGAGTGAATACAACATTGTTGATCAGCTGTTACAAACTCCTTCAAAGATCTCTGTATTATCACTGTTACTTAGTTCAGAAGCGCATTGGGAGGCTCTACAGAAAGTCTTGGAGAAAGCCTTTGTGGAACAGGATGTAACAATTATACAGTTCGATAGTATTGTCTCTAACATCACTTCCTGCAATAACTTGGGATTTAGTGATGAGGAATTACCTGAAGAAGGTCGCCGTCATAACATGGCGCTCAACATTACAGTCAACTGCCAGGACGATGCTTTAGCCAGCGTACTGGTAGACACATGATCAGCCCTGAACGTTATGCCTAAGTCCACTTTAATGCTACTATCATTCAAAGGACCTCCGATGAAAACCAGCGGGGTCATCGTCAAAGCATTTGACGGATCCAGAAAAACAGTTATCGGCGAAGTCGACCTTCCCATAATTATCGGTCCTCACACATTCCAAGTCACTTTCCAGGTCATGGACATCCGGACAACATACAGTTGTTTATTAGGAAGACCTTGGATACATCAGGCTGGGGCGGTCACTTCGACCCTCCACCAAAAGCTAAAGTTCGTCCAGAATGGCCAACTCGTCACGGTCTGTGGAGAACAAGCCTTGCTCGTGAGTAACCTATCATCGTCTACTTGTGTAGAACCCGAGGAGGTTGTTGGAACCCAGTTCCAAGCACTGTCGGTGAGCAATGAGAATCAATCAGAGAGAGGAACGCCGATTTCCTCGTACAAAGATGCTCTCGAAGTGATCAAAAGTAACAATGCAAAAGGATGGGGACAACTTGTCGTTCCTACCGATAATAAAACAAAGAAGGGTCTTGGTTTTTCCTCAACCTGTACCCAGACTGCTACTAACGATGAAAGTCTTCATCCCATTCAGGATTTCTTCCACAGTGGAGGTTTCCTTCACCCAGTGCATCAGGAAGTGCACACCATCAACAAGGGAGATTCCTCCGATGCGGAGGAAGAATGGGAATCCTATCTTAATAGGGACGGTTATATCTCTCAAGAAGAGGTGCCTATGCCATTTTGCTATCCCGCACAGAGTCCGAGATTTATACCCAGGTCAGACGTCAAAACGATATACGGAGATTGTGATCCGGAAGGATGTCATGCTCCGCCAAACTCATTAGAGGAGGACACTCAGATTTGACCACTACTATTATGGCCCAATGGATGGCCTGCCTATCTGGCAGCCGTATCCAGGAGACTTGGGACAAGAAAATCAGTCGAACAATGAAAATCAGCTGAGCATCATTGAAAAGAATACCTGCGTCCCCACCATGTCATGGGATCATTACTCAGGGTATTTAGAACCTATCCAGCACGACGATGAATTTGCAAAACTTGCAGGACTAGAATTCATCAACTATGCTTTTCCCGAGGTCAACGTCATCGAAAGGGATGACTCCTCCAGTTCCACAGTGTGGGACACCTTAGGACAACCAAGTGGAAAATACGACTATATGGTCAAGTACACTGCTCCTAAGACCTCTCGTATCAGGCTCAAAGACATCCAACCAACTGGATGGGGAGATTTACCTGAGAGCACAAATACTATGCAAAATACAACAGAAGAGTTCATCTACGACAACTCTGCTTGGGAAACAGATTCCAACGATCCTGCTCCACCAGAAATTAGCGTTATTTTTGAAGACAAATCAAGGAAGGTACCAGACTTTGTGATTCACCGAGGAGTTCGCCGCCAATGGGTTGCTGTCGATGTTCCGAAGATTGTTCATAAGTCAAAGTAATTGTCGTCTTTATCTTAACTTTTCACCCTGCCCAGGTGAAACGGATGTTTTGATAGGGCTCACTTTCTGTAAATTTCCCTCTTCGCTTTGCCCAAAGCGACAGAGTTTTGTTTTAAAGGGCTGTAGTTTCAAGAATCGACTTGTTCATTAATAAAATAACGTCGTTCTGTAATTTCTGCATTTATTGTTGTTTTCTCTTTTTGCTTTTTCAGAAAATGGTAATCCTAAAAAAACAACTCAATAATAAAAATAAGCAGTAAAAGAAAAATACATTGCACACACTTTTGTATTTTCCCTATATCTCTTCTAAACACAAATCATCACGTCAAACAGATTGCTTGTTTTAAACCCCGTTGAAACATAAGATCCGATGCCTTCTCCCGACTTTGAATTCCCGGTATTTGGGGCTGAAGAAGAAAATGACGACGAAATTCCAGAGGAGATCTCCCGACTACTCAGACAGGAGGAAAGGTCCATTGAGCCTCATAAAGAGTTGCTGGAAACAGTCAACTTAGGGTCGGAAGAAGAGAGAAAAGAAGTCAAGATTGGGGCATTACTCAGTCCAACTGTCAAAGAAAGTTTGACGAAACTTCTCAAAGAATTTCCCGATGTGTTTGCTTGGTCCTATCAGGACATGCCAGGGTTGGATACCAGCATCGTGGAACATCATCTACCATTAAGATCGGAATGTCCGCCAGTAAAACAAAGGTTGAGGCGGACTCACCCGGACATGGCCATCAAAATCAAAGAGGAGGTACAGAAATAGATTGTCGCGGGTTTCCTCGCTACGTCAGAATATCCTCAATGGTTAGCCAACATCGTACCAGTTCCGAAAAAGGACAGAAAAGTCAGAATGTGTGTCGACTACAGAGATCTGAACAAGGCAAGTCCAAAGGACGACTTTCCCTTACCACACATTGACATGCTGGTAGACAGTACATCAAAGTTCAAAGTTTTCTCCTTCATGGATGGATTCTCGGGCTATAATCAGGTCAAAATGGCGCCGAAAGACATGGAGAAAACTTCATTCATTACCCCATGGGGTACTTTTTATTACAAGGTAATGCCATTCGGTTTGAAGAATGTCGGGGCAACCTATCAAAGGGCTATGACTACTCTGTTTCACGACATGATGCACAAGGAAATCGAGGTATATGTCGATGATATAATTGCAAAATCTAAAACAGAGGAGGACCATGTGACCCACCTGTCAAAACTATTCGAGCATTTGCGAAAGTACAAACTCCGCTTGAATCCCAACAAGTGCACGTTCGGTGTCCGTTCAGGGAAACTCTTAGGATTCATCGTCAGCCAGAAGGCAATTAAGGTTGATCTTGACAAGGTCAAGGCCATTCAAGAAATGCCTTCTCCGAAAACTGAAAAACAAGTCAGAGGATTCCTGGGACGTTTGAACTATATTTCCAGATTCATATTCTTCATGTGCGCCGATTTTCAAATTACTCAAAAGGAATCAGGACTACGTTTGGACAGAAGACTGCCAAACCGCCTTCGATAGTATCAAGGAATACCTGTCGAACCCGCCGATTCTATCACCTCTAGTGGAAGAAAGACCACTGATCATATACTTAACAGTCTTGGAAGACTCAATGGGCTGTGTGCTTCGTCAACAAGACGAAGCGAAAAGAAAAGAGTCTGTCATCTACTATTTGAGCAAGAAGTTTACAGACTGTGAGACTCGGTACACTATGCTCGAGAAAACTTGCTGCGCTTTGGCTTGGGCAGCCAAACGTCTTCGCCAGTACATGATTCGTCACACCACTTGGTTAATCTCTGAAATGGATCCAATCAAGTATGTCTTTGAAAAGCCTGTTCTCACGGGAAGGATTGCCCGTTGGCAGATGTTGTTATCAGAATATGACATAGAGTACCACGCTCAGAAAGCCATTAAAGAAAGTGTTTTAGCCGATCATTTGGCTCATCAACCGATTGACGATCAGGAATCAGTCGGATTTGACTTCCCAGATGAAGATGTCATGTATCTAAAAATGAAAGACTGCGATAAACCACTACCCAGTGAAGGGCCAGAACCAGATTCCCAATGGGGACTTATATTTGACGGAGCTGTCAATCATTACGGAAACAGAATTGGGGCAATTATCATAACACCTCAGGGTACCCATATTCCTTTCACTGCCAGACTTACATTCAAGTGCACAAACAATGAGGCCGAATACGAAGCTTGTATCATGGGTCTTGAAGAAGCGATTGACTTAAGGATAAAAAACTTGGATGTATATGGCGACTCAGCTTTGGTCGTCAATCAGATCAAAGGAGATTGGAACACATACCAATCAGGATTGATTCCTTACAAAGATTACGCAAGAAGGTTGTTACCCTTCTTCAACAGAATTGAGTTTCATCATATCCCTCGTGAGGAGAATCACATGGCTGATGCATTAGCCACTCTCTCTTCCATGATTAGTGTAGGTCAATGGAATGAATTACCTAAGATAGACATAATGCACCTTGAACGGCCCGCTTACATCTTCACGATTGAAGCAGCCATAGACGACAAACCTTGGTATCACGGTATCAAATGCTTCCTTCAGAAACAAGAGTACCCACCTGGGGCACTAAGGAAAGACAGAAAATCCCTCAGAAGGCTAGCGGGCAGTTTCTTCCTGAGCGATGATACACTCTATAAGAGGAACTTTGACATGGTCTTGCTCCGATGCGTAGACAGACCAGAAGCAGACATGCTGATAAAAGAAATGCATGAAGGATCCTTTGGCACTCATGCCAATAGATACACAATGGCGAGAAAAATTCTAAGAGCAGGGTACTACTGGTTGACCATGGAATCCGATTGCTACAAGTACATGAGGAAGTGTCACAAGTGTCAGATATACTCCGACAAAATCCATGTACCGCCTACACATCTGAAAGTTCTCTCTTCCCCATGGCCTTTTTCCATATGGGGAATCGACATGATCGGTGTGATTACTTTACCAAATGGGTAGAAGCAGCATCATACGCTAATGTAACCCGATAAGTGGTGGTCCGATTTATCAAAAACAATATCATCTGCCGTTATGGTGTTCCGAGCCAGATCATTACAGATAATGGATCTAAATTGAACAATAAGATAATGAAAGAGTTGTGCACAGAGTTCAAGATCGGACACCATAACTCATCTCCCTACCGACCCAAGATGAACGACACGGTAGAAGCGGCTAACAAGAATATCAAAAAGATTGTTCAAAAGATGGTTGTAACCTACAAAGATTGGCACGAGATGCTACCCTTTGCTCTTCACGGTTATCGCACATCTGTCCGCACTTCAACAGGGGCAACCCCTTTCTCTCTAGTATAAGACATGGAAGCAGTGCTCCCCGTCGAAGTAGAGATCCCATCAATCCGGGTATTGATGGAAGCTAAGCTAACAGAAGCTGAATGGTGCCAAAGTCGGCACGATGAACTAAATCTGATAGAAGAAAAGTGAATTACGGCACTATGCCACGGTCAGTTGTATCAACAAAGAACGAAGAAGGCGTTTGACAAAAAGGTTCATCCTTGCATCTTCAGGAAAGGAGACCTTGTGCTCAAAAAGATACAATCATTTCTCACTGATTCTCGGGGCAAGTGGACTCCGAATTATGACGGCCCATATGTGGTCAAGAAAGCTTTCTCAGGCGGTGCCTTGAGACTTGCAACCATGGACGGAGAGGAATTTTCCTACCCCACAAATGTTGACGTAGTCAAGAAATACTTCGCCTAAACTAAAAAAAACGTCTCGATGGATTGAAAACCCGAAAGGGCGGTCTGGGCAAAAATTAGAGACATAAGCAAAATCATCCTGGTGGATTGGAAACATCACAATACAATCCAGGAAAAAATTATGGATAATGGCAAGTAACTATGTTCAACAAAGGGGAAAATCCCTCAGTATCAGTAATGCCATCGGTCAGAAAAACGCCAGTCAAGGTCATCTTCGACAGAAGCTCAAGATGTCCAGAATTCAAAGTTAGTAGAAGGATAGTGGTCGTTATGTTTTAATTTAGCCCATTTCCCTTAAATTACAATTTTCAAACTTTGTAAATACTCTATGGAATCACGTGTTTGGCTGATTTCCATCCTATCAATAAAATTTGAGCCCTTGTGCTTTTGTTTGCAATTCTTATTTGTTTTAGCTTTACAGAACGATGTTTTAATATGATTAACGATTCTTGAAATAAAACAAAAATGAATTTACTTGTTAAACTTTTTTCTGCTTTTAAAATAAAGATGGCAAATTCTTTTGACTGTTGAACATCGAAAGAATACCGATGGCTTCTCCCAAAGGCGGTTAAGCTTCAAAGTGCAGAATCAAAGTACTCCTTCTAAACCAGTGCACCTGAATGAAGGATCAGCTGTGTCAGATGCGAATATTTCATCAGACACCCTCGGCAGAGTTCTTACCTCCTAAGCCCGACCAACATAGCTCCCAACAGGGACTATCTCTCCTAAGCAAGGCAGAATTGCTATCATGAACTAGTGATACTTTTCATCCCCCATAGTGGCCGAGTATCCAGTCATGTTCATCTACTAGTATGTATGTCGCGTCAGTTTTGTCAGCATATACATACATACATCATGCATTAATGATTTACATTCATATTTATATTGCATCACTATCACTCTAGTCGGTCTTATCCCCTAGTGATAACAGTCCTCTCAATCGAGTTGTCAGTTCTTTCCTCGTCAGGAAATGTTGCGTCTGCACTACCTCTCTCCTCTAGTTTATTTCTAGGATGAAGTCGGCCTTGATCACTTTGATAACTTGAACCTCTGAAAAACCAGAGAACCCTCAGCCAACATCATTCATCGCCATTGAAGATGATGTCTTCGCTTTCCCGGATTAAGGAAAATCCCCAGAGAAAGCCTCTTAGTCAGAGATTCGGTAGTACATCAGTTTTTCTCCGAAACATTCACTGACGAAAAGGTCATCGGCACCTTAAAATTGGATCACATCATATGGCATTTCTCCGAGAAGATCCCGAGAAAAGTATGATGTGGTAACCCCAAGAAAGAAACAGTCTCTCAAAGAGACTCGTTTTCCCCAGTAGAGTCGACAAATAGCGTCTCAAACAGAGAAGTTTGTGCCTCTCTACAATCAGAATATTTTCCATCAAATGGCATCTCCCCAGGAAAATTCGGCGAGAAGTTTGAGGAAAACTGCTACACATAGCGTCCCTTGTCAGTAAAGTTTATTGACAAAAGAAACTTAGACCAGTTCCTTGGTTGGAAACCAGGATCGAGGGGAAGTTTACATCAGCAACTGAGACCAGTTCCTTGGTAGGAAACCAGGATCGAGGGGAAGTTTACAAAAGAAACTTAGACCAGTTCCTTGGTAGGAAACCAGGATCGAGGGGAAGTTTACAAAAGAAACTTAGACCAATTCCTTGGTAGGAAACCAGGATCGAGGAGAAGTTTACCTTTTCTAAGCATCATTGCTTAGCAAAAGAGGAAGGATGCGCGAACTGCCATTCATAATCACCATCAAAATTTCGGGTATTCCGATATTTAATCCTCTTGCACCCCGAATGCCCAAATACCTTCGCCATTCACACCTTCGGGTCCAAGAAGATTAAATAGGGGCATCTGTCATACCCCAAATTTTGACCACTAAGATTTCCCATCATTGTACAAATCATCATCACAATATGGATGAACCATTAGTCTCCCCAAAGATGGATGAGCACCCACTACAATCAGGCTTAGGGTTTCAAGCCCTCTTAGAGCTCTTAGACAAAGGATCAATCAAGAAATGACATGATCCTCAACTTGTATAACCTCTCAAACATCCACAAAGGATCAAGAGGACTCCCACTTCAAGGATTAAGCACAAGGCTTCTCCCTTCTAGGTGGATCAAGCCTTAAGATCGCCAGTGTCACCAAATTAGGGTTTGGTCGACCAGGGCCTCCAGATGGAAATTTTCCTCTGGGCATGAGCCAATGCTTCAAAGCATAACCTATGATTCTCCAAGGGATCTCATAAACCCAATCACCAAGTCAACTTAGCCCCAGGGGATGCATACATCAAAAATCAGGAATTAGGGTTTCTTGACCTAATTCACCCCTAAGTTGACTTTTGGGACAAATCATGAGCCAAGACCTCCAGAGATGATTTGAGGGTCCCTAATACATCACATTGATCCATTTGCAACAATGGATTGATCCATGAAGCTTGAGCAACAAGTTTCAAGTTCATGCTCCCAAGACCTTGGGACATGATTCAATACACCCTATAACACCTATGGAACATGTCCATCAAGTTTGATTTAGGTCAAGGACTTGATTACATAGAGGATCGCACAGTTTGGAATTCATCTGACAAAAAGTCAACTGTGCACAAAAGTCAAACTTTGACTTTTTGAGATTTTTCACAATTTTGGTTCTTTGACCCTAAAATAATGTTAATGTGTGATTGGAATCATCATTCATCAAGAAAAATCAAGAAAAGTGGGATAACTTGTAAAAGGGGTAACCATAAAAAACTTAGAAATTTTTCTAAGTTATGGAACAAAGTGGCTAGGGTACCAACTTTGGAGGATCATAACTCCTAAACCACAAGGCCATTTTTCCCCATCCAAAGCTGGATTTGTAGCTCTCATTACCCTCTATAAAAGCTTCAATTACACCTCATTCCAATTCATCATGGATTTTGAGTTATGGAATGATCAAAATCAAGAAAAGTGAAAATGTCACTTTTTTCCAACACTTAGTGAAATTTTCACTAAGTCAGAATCTGCCTTCACTTTTCTCCAAATGTAGGGGCATTTTTCACTTGAATCCAAAAAATATCAAAACCAATTATGATCAAACAGTTGTTATATCATATGAGGGCTTTCCAAAATGGCAAAGAACTCCATCAAATTCCACTTGGGCCATGAGATATGACAATGGCAATATGTCTTGCTGAAAACTGCCAAAGCAAGGCAGATTTTGGAGTTTTGCTCGATTTGCCCAAATTTTGCAAAGGGCAAGCAACTCTATCCATCTGAACACCTCTTTGATTTCTTATTCCATGCTTAAAATAAATGAAATTAAAGACCATAGACATGATCGTGAGGTTGAAAGGTGTAGATTGATATGTAGATTGCATGATATAATCAAGTATTTAGTGAGATTGGATAGAAAACACAAATCTGCAGAAACAGAGGGTGGCGCGTGTTCTTGCCCTTGTTCTTGGCGTTTTTTTTTTTAAAATTCAAATATTTGAATTTTGTGATTTTATTTAATTGATTCAAAAACTAATTTCTCTCTAAGTTTAAATGATTTTGAGATAATTCTTTTTTTAATAATTCAAAAAATGTTAAAATATTTTTTTTTATCAAAAAATCCCAAAAATATTATTTATTTCATATAATTGATATTTTTTCTAAGAATTAATATTTTAATTGTTTTTGACATTTAAAATATTTTTTCCTTCTTAATTTTGCAAATTTTAAAGATTTCTAATCATTTTGTAGGTCAAAATATGATTTTTGAAACATTAATCCAAGATCACAATTTGTTTTCCACATGTTAAACAATTTTGATCATTTTAATTGAATTTTTTATTTAATTAAAATACATTTTGGAAACAAATTAGGGTTTTGATTAATTCAACCCTCATCAAACTTTTTCAAACATTCATGGGCCTCTAATAGAGTGTAAGACCCAATCCCCTTTGAAAACCAAAAACTTTTGGGCCTAAGTCATTGTATAAGACGCATTGCGTTTTCAAAAATCCCGGCGCGATCGCCAGTTCAAAAATCAAACCCTTGAGCCTCTCCTCTAGCTATAAGACCCATTCAAAATCATTTTGGGCCTCTAATAGAGTGTAAGACCCAATCCCTTTTTGAAACCAAAAACTTTTGGGTCTCAGTCATTGTATAAGACCCACGGTGTTTTCAAAACCTCGGTGCGATCGTCGCCCTTTTCAAACTTTACCATTGGGCTTCTCCTTGAGGTATAAGACCCATCTTTGTTCACTTTCAATCATTTTTGGGCCTCTTAATAGAGTGTAAGACCCATCCCCTTGTACAGAAAACCTTTCTTGGGCCTCAGTCACTTGTATAAGTCCCTGTACAAAATGACAGTGTGAGCACTCATAAAACCCCGAGCCTCTCCTTGAGCTGTAAGCCCCAATTTTCCTTTCAAAGCACATTCTCCTTTGATTTTGAATATAATATTGTTATCAAAGCTTTCTTTGTTGACAAACTAACCAAATGGCATGGAAGCTCTACAACCGAGTAAGTGTTTGCACGCTTTCATATTTATATAACTATATTGTGGGGTTGTTTCACTATAAGTCTTCTTTCATAAACTCATATCGACTGTGTAATACTAGTATAGATATTTAGAGTTTCCCCGGCAACTACGTCTAGAACTAGACAAAACCTCGTCTCCTTACATCCGACGTTCTCCCGGATATTTCAAACATAACCTAAACCATGAGAATTTTCTTTTACAACAATTTTAGATAACTAGATCTAAGAAATCTCCCCCCTTGAACAGCTCATATACAGAAGGCCAATGTTCCAAGTGAAACCCCTTCTGGAACTGTTCATCAGCCTCCTCTTGGGCTTAGTGCAAGGACCCACAGGCTTCCTAAAAGCATCCCCGCCTCCTCTTGGGCATTGTACAAGGACCCGTCGGCTTCTTAGAAGTTTTCACAACCTACTCTTAGGCTTCGTATAATGATTCTTCCTCTGGGAAGATAGCCTCCTCTTGGGCTTCGTACAAATTGTCCCTTCGGCTTCTTAAAAGTTTTTCTCGCCTCCTCTTGGGCTTCGTACAAATTGCCCCGATGACCTCTTAAAGGTATAGGAATAGAAATTAGTCATCTTAATAGAACAGTCTTTCAAAGAGTCTAGATCTTTCTACCGCGAACGTACTGTCTCTTAATTTCTCTTAAGCATAGTACAAAAGATAAAACTCTAGACTTGGACAGTCTAATCTCCTTGAGTCTCGAAGACATTCTCAAGTTCCTTTCAAAAATAGGAAAAAACACCCGTAGACTTGGGCAGTCTCAATACCCTTCGGATTCCCCGTTTCCTTAAAGAACATGAAATAATCCTAGTCCTCAGATCAAATGCATGAGTACAACATTACCCATATAAGAACTGATTTTCTCTTTTAACCAACATATTGGACCTGTCTCTCAACTGAAACAGTAACCCTAGCCTCCTCTTGTGCTTTGTACAATGATTCTCCCCAGCAGAGTTAACCTTTTCAGCCTCCATCTCGGGCTTTGTACGAGATACAAAATCACTCTTGTTGAGTATAAAAGACTCTCTTGTTGAGTCAAACATTTTTAGCCTTCATCCCGAGCTTTGTACGAGATACAAAACACTCTCTTGTTGAGTATAAAAGACTCTCTTGTTGAGTCAATCCTCCTTTAGCATCTATCTCGGGCTTCGTACGAGATACAAATCACTCTCTTGGTGAGTATAAAAGACTCTCTTGTTGAGTCAAACCCTTTTAGCCCCCGTCTTGGGCTTCGTACAAGAAACATATAAAAACACTCTCTTGTTGAGTCAACCCTTTTAGCCTCTATCTCGGGCTTCGTACGAGACACAAAAACATCCTCTTGTTGGGTCAATAGCCTCCTCTTAGGCTTTGTATAAAGAAATCCCCGGTTGAGTCAATCAACCTTTTAGCATCAAAATATGTGCCTTGCTCACAGTATACAAACATCAACAACTCCTTTTCCTTCATCTAAATTGCTGTATGTGGCAAGCCTCTGGATTATTTACATCCACGCCATTGTCCCTCTTTTAGCATGAGAAATTCCTATGGAAAGATGGCATTGCACTACACTGAGTTAAAGTCTTCTCGTTCAAGTTAAAAATCCCCTATAAAGGTAATTATGGCATTGCTGGATTCACATATTCCAGTTAAAGTAATTCTCCTTTATAATTTGTCACCCAACAGTTGTGATAAACAAACCAAACAATTCCTCGTTAGAGATGACAAATTCTCTCTAAAGTCAAAACCGTTCAGCTTCACATCTTGGGCTTTGAACAAGATACAAATAGACCCTTTAGCTTCACATCTTGGGCTTTGAACAAGATACAAACCACCTTTAGCTTCATGTCTTGGGCTTTAAACAAGACACCAAAACACTATTTCCTCCCATAGAATAGGAGGAACTACGATCGCTCTGATTTCCCTATCCCGGGAATACGTAGGCATAAGATTGAAAAAGAATCTTAGCGAGCACACTAATCAAAGTCCCCTACCTCCAGCCAATCTAGCACAGTATCCCAATAAATTCCCCATGAACAATCCTGGTATTTCGTTCTGAACAAAATAAGCAGAGAGAGGCCCACGAACACGAACCGCATCTGTAAACCAACAGTTTTGACTGTTTAACCTCAGTTTGCAAGCAGGGTTAGTTGGAGACATCTATTTCCCTTCCTTCATCAGCTTCAATAGGATAAAAAATGAATCGACCTGTAGTACCCCAGTGCGACAGTGCTTAAGAACCACGTCCAAATCACTCGCTACACTGACCTCGGTATAAATCTCGGACTCTGTGCAGGATAGCAAAATGGCGTAGGCACCTCTTCCTAAGACATATAACCATCCTCGTTAAGATAGGACTTCCATTCTTCATCGGTGTCAAAGGAATCTCCCTTGTTGATGGTATGTACTTCTTGAGTCACTGGGTGAAGGAAACCTCCACTATGGAAGAAGTTCTGAATGGGATGAAGTCTTTCACCGTTAGCGGCAGTCTGGGTACAGGTTACAGAAAAACCAAGACCCTTCTTTATTTTATTATCAATAGGAATGATAAGCTGTCCCCATCCTTTTGCGTTGTTACTCTCTATTACTTTGAGATCATCTTTGTATGAGGAAATCGATGTTCCTTTTTCTGACTGATTGTCATTGCTCACCGAAAGTGCTTAGAACTGAGTTCCAACAACCTCCTCGGGTTCTACACAAGTAGACGATGATAAGTTACTCACGAGCAAGGTTTGTTCTCCACAGACCACGACGAGTTGATCATTCTTGACAAAATTTAGCTTCTAGTGAAGTATCGAAGTGACTGCCCCAGCCTGGTGTATCCAAGGTCTTCCTAATAAGCAACTGTATGTTGCCCGGATGTCCATGACCTGGAAAGTGACTAGGAAAGTGTGAGGACCAATAGTTATGGGAAGGTCAACTTCGCCGATAACTGTTTTTCTGGACCCGTCAAAGGCTTTGACGACGACCTCACTTCCTCTCATCGGAGATCCTTTGAATGATAGTCGCATTAGAGTGGACTTCAGCATAACGTTGAGTGCCAATCTGGTGTCTACCAGTACACTGGCTAAAGCATCGTCCTGGCATTTGACTGTGATATTGAGCGCCATGTTGTGACTTTTGCCTTCTTCTGGAAATTCATCATCGCTAAACCCCAAGTTGTTGCAGGAAGTGATGTTAACGATGATGCTATTGAACTGTCGTATTGACACATCCTATTCCACAAAGGCTTGTTCTAAGACTTTCTGTAGAGCCTCTCTGTGGGCTTAGGAACTGAGCAAAAGCAATAACACTGAGATCTTTGAAGTAGTTTGTAACAACTGATTAACAATGTTGTATTCACTCCTTTGGATGAGCTTCAGCATCTCATCATCGTTCTTTGAAAGGTCGGGATTACTGGATTGACCGACTGGTGGATTAGGAAATTCTGTCTGAAGTTCCTTTTCTCTGTTAGGTTCTCCAACTCCTCTGTTGAAGATTCGACCGATCCGTGTTACTCGACTGATGTTTGCAATATTCACGACGGAGGGTAATGAAATTTCCTTTCGATTCTCAATTGTTGTTGCACCATATTTGTTAGCTGAGTCATACGGTACTGGTCCCGGCAGATAGATAACTACAGGGGCCTTCTGATTTTTTTGACTGTTGTAAGTAACTTTAATCAATTCCTGGTCAGGAACTTTCGATTCGTCAAACATCCCTGGTCCCTTCATGATCAGAGATTATGATAGCATCCTTAATCTGATCAGCGAAATAGTCTGGCGTCCAGTTGATAGACCCCAAAACTGAATATTGTTGAATCTCTTTGTGGTCCAACTGACTCTGAAGGGCTGCTCGCACGAGGTAACATCCTTGATTATTTTCCGAGCAGACTCTACAACGCTCGTAGTTATGTGGTGGCACCTGGCCACGTCCGCTTTGAATGCTGTGTAATCTCACGAGATCTATTTCCATAGATTAGACATCCTGAACTGTGCCTAGTAGGGTTCCCGTTTGTCACACTGATTTGTTGCGTGTCTTCATACATATAGATCGGAAGCCACCAGTGGTTTAACAAGTGTTGTAAAGTTCTCTGAATGAGAGCGCACCCTTGGTTACTCACACGGCATACTTTATAGCTCAGATAATCATGTGAAGTGAGAAAACTGAGTTGGACTTGCTTGGCGTGCAACTCCACCAAGCTGGTATTCATCAAACGAATATCGAAGATTTGAATCATATTGATCTGATAGGGATTTCTATCACGGTAGTCCTGGATCCATCCAAGATCCATCTGACACTGGAGGGCCTCTTATACAAAAGAGCATCCCTGTTTGTTTACCGAGCAAGTCAGACAGGAATTGTAATCATGCTGTGGCAGATTATGATACTGGCTTTGCCTTGAGTGTATTTCCACTAAGTTGACATTCATTGCACAGATGTCGTGGTTCTGAATGATGTTGGAACTTGTGTAAGTCATGTTAACTCCACGAACTCGATGCTCTTGGATCCATCCGAGATCCAATTGTTCCTTTAGAGCTGATTGCACCACAGAACATCCTTGATTATTTTTAGAGCAAATGTCACACTGGTGATAATTGTGAGGTGGCACATGGCCGTATCCACTCTGTCTGCAATGCATCATGACCAAGTTGGCCCTTAATAAGAGTACATCATGAATTTGATAGCTGTTGTTAGACTCTCCTTCAATCAAATTTACTGCGACTTTATCGTGTTGAGGCAGTGGGTTTATGAGAACATTCAGATTCGTATCTTTGAAAGATAGGACCCCGCTCCTAACAAGCTTTTGCACATCGAATTTGAAACTAAGACAATTTTCTATGTTATTCCCTGGTCCTCCTTGGTGGTAAGGGCAAGTCTGATCCGCTTTAAACTAAAAAGGCGGATTCTCCGGTACTATAAGAGGAGACCTGGTTTGGACGTGTCCCTTGACCAGTAAGAGTGGAAACAATTCTGCGTATAACATCGGTATAAGGTCGAACCCTGGTGGTCGCGTTGTACGGTTGTTGTTATACTGAGGACGAGCCTGCTGAAGAGGCTGTTGTGTCCTTTGCTGAAATTGTTGTTGATTCGGTTGGCTTTGAGCAACTTGAGGTTGATACGTAGGAATAGGCGCGGGGTTGATAGCAGGAGTTACGGCTGCTACTGGTTGGTATCGTCGCCTTTGCTTTTCGAGAGAGATATTCCCAATATCTTGCTCTTTTTTCTTAGGGACAACACTACCGTATCGTTTTGTATTACTTGATGATCCAGCGTCTTTAACTAGCCGTCCTTCTCGGACTGCTTCTTCAAGAAGAACTCCCATGCCCACCATCTCGGTGAAGTCACTGGGCGCCCAAGCAACCATTCTGTCATAGTAAAATGAGCTTAAGATTTTCAAGAAGATCTTTGTCATCTCTTTTTCCTCAAGAGGTGGACAATTCTGGGTGAAAATTTCACGCCATCTCTGAGCGTACTCCTTAAAGGTTTCCTTGTCCTTTTATGACATCGATCTGAGTTGATCTCTGTCTGGTGCCATGTTCAGGTTATACTTATATTGTTGAACAAAGGCAGCGCCAAGATCTCTGAAAGTGCCGATCTTATTGCGGTTTAAACCCATGTGCCATTTGAGTGTGGCACCGGTCAAACTATCCTGAAAGTAGTGAATTAGTAGCTCCTGGTTCTTCGTCTGAGTTGACATTCGCCGAGCGTACATCACCAAGTGGCTTTGAGGGCAAGAGTTACCCTTGTGCTTTTCAAAATCGGGTACTTGGAACTTGTGCGGAACTTTCACATTGGGGACCAAACAAAGGTCTGCGGCGTCCTTTCTAAATAAATCCTGACCGCGAAGAGCTTGCAGCTCTTTTTGCATCTCCAGGAACTGTTCCTGGAACTCATTCATTTTGTCGAACATACTTTCATTTCCACCATAAGGTATCTGTGTTATCTATTATTCCGGGACAGCGTGTAGCACAGGTGGTGGTATAGTCATTATGGCCGAGACTCTCGGTGCCTCCCGAAGTTTATAACCTTCAGGAGTTGCTGTCTTGCCCCTGGCATCTTTGCTTTCCCGAAGTTTGTAACCTTCAGGCCCAGCGGCTCCTACTGAAGTTTCCGGATCTTCAGTGATCGGCGGAATATATCCCTCCAGGATATAGTTGAGTGGCATGCCCCAGGGACGATCTTTCGACATTTTGTACCTAGGATCATACTTTTCCACTATGGGCGTTGATGTGATCTCAGAGATCACCGTCCTTTGTTGTTGCATCTGAGCTTTTGCTAGAGCTTGCATGTCATTATGAAGCTTTCTCAGATCCTCTTTCAGAGTGTCGATCTCTTCTATCAACTCTCTGTTCTCTTCCTCAAGATCATCCATCTTTTTCTGACGATTGCCCTGAGTATTGTACGAATGAGACAGTTTGACTCTAGAACCGAGACAAAAACGTGAAATTTGTAGGTAAGAAGAATGCGTTGCGTGAGAATGATGAATGATATGCAATGATTTTTTTAATTGTATATATTTTTCGTTTATTCAAAGTAAACTTCGACAATTAGATTGCAAATATCAAACAGTGGGGAAACCCCATTTTATTGAATTCAAAAGATTGCAGAATTGGAAATACAGTAATTTACAAAGTGCTATAAAAGGAAATCTAAACTTATGGGTCCTGAGTCCTCTCTGAAGCGAGCTCAGGTGCTGGTTCTGGTACTTTCCTTTTCTTTGACCGGGGCTCTTGGGCCGTTGTCGGGTTGTCATTCTTTTGCCAAGTGAAAGGAGCGAGCAAATTCCTTTGGTCATCCTAATTTTCTACAGCATGTTGCTCTAAAATCTCAATCAGAGCATCTTTATCTTTCAATAGTTGTTGTATTTTCTTGCACTTTACATTGAGAATACGGTACTTGTTCCTCCAAGACCTGTTCTCCTGCTGAACTTTGTTGAGAGTAACCTGAAGTTTTTCCGTCTCAGACATAAAAGAAAGGACCGAGTCCCTTAATGGAAGAACTTTCTGACGAGGGTAATGCATCCTCAGCTTGAGAGCTCTAGCTTGTACCCACTGGAGATAAGGCTCCACCGAGACATAGTCTGCTTTTCCTAGAGACTCTCTACCTTTCCTATGAACGTGTTTCCAGGCATGCACTATTTCTGTCTTTAGTGCCCTGTCATTTTCTCCTTCCTTGAAGAAAAGACCTTCCAGATGAACATTACGCGGGACATGCCTCATCGGGTATCCGAATTGACGACAAACTAAAATTGGATGATAGTTGATTCCTCCTTTAGTTCTTATGAGGGGTACATTTGGGAAATTTCCACAACGGTCAATGATTCTGATCCCGTCATAGATTCGATTTTACCAATCGATGTCAGAGTTGGTAAGAGACATGATTCTCTGCGACCAACGTAAAGTATTCTTTTGATCCCAAAATGCAGCAGACTTGGGTAAGTGGGAAGTGAACCATTTGTATAGCAGGGGTACACAACATGTGATTATTCCTCCGTTGTAAAAATTCCTTAAGTGTACCGAATGATAAGCATCTGCGAGCAAGGTCGGTAAGGGGTTTCCAATCAGAAAAACCTTAATGGCATTGATATCTACAAAGCTATCGATGTTGGGTAACAAAAATAACCCGTAGGTAAGCAAAACAAAGATGCTTTCGAGAGCGGCCACGTTCCCTATACTAGCAAAGTATAGAGCTTTCTTTGTCAAGAACTGGGCTGGCAAACCCTGGATTCCCCCCTTAGTGGTCATGTGAGTCCTGACCTCTTACTCATCCAAATAGATTGCTCTTGCAATGGTTTGATCCTTTGGAATTTCTTCCAGTCCAGAAAAGGGAGCTTGATCAGTGATATGTAAATCAGTCAGGTGAGAGTACTCCTCCAATGTTGGTGCTAGTTGATAATCCGGGAATGTGAAAAAGTGATAGACCGGATCGTAGAACTGGATTAGTGTGGACATGATTCCTTCGATTACATGAACCCTTAACAGAGATAGCAGTCCTCCATACTTAGCTCTGAAAGCCTCAGGGTTGGTTATCATCCTTGCCAACCCTCTTAAATCCTCTAGTTTTGGAACCTTGAAGGTGTACTTGTGAGTTTTCGTTCTACCTAAATCCATTAGCAATCTCTTTATCTGACATTTGCAATCATTGTCTTAGTTTAATTTGGAAAAGAGAGACTAGAAGAGAAGATTTTTCTTTGTTTTAATGTTTTTTAGATGAATGCATGAATGCAGCACACAAAAACATAGAAAAAACATGGGGTCAAAGGGTTGGTGTCATGAAGTCAAGGCTCTACCCATCCCCAAAGGTTTACACTGGTATTTTTTGTACCTGTCCGGAAAATCATTGACCCCTCTTAGGATAACAACAGCAAGCGGATCGCCAGCGAGCTGATGTATCCTAGAGTGATCTCAAATGAGGGTATTATCGCGTGACAACTATTCCCGATAGCTTCCGCACTACAAAATGGTTTCAGTCTACTAAAAACCTCAGCTTCTCAAATAACCCAATCGACCACACTACTTTCAACAACCGAAGTCGTATAGGCAATGTATCTACAAAGGGAGTCTCCACCGAGTCTGATGGTTGACCGGGGACTCTTAACTGGGATTCACTCCCTGTAAGATTACCCGTATAATGCCATCCCCTATCTTAGGTGTATACTCAATCTTTCCACATGCGGCATCACACGCATTCCCATTAGCAGAAAAATAAACACAGATATCAATTAGGAAAAGCAGTATATATATTTTTCTTAATCATCCTAGACCTTTAGTCTTATGATCCTACACAGACAATGACTCCCCAGCAGAGTCGCCATTTCTGTGGTATTCGGTAAATTTAAGGTCTTCACCTTAAAAGAGGCTAGAAAGAATGCCTCCCACTGTGGTCGCCACTTTTCTGTGGCGGCCACAGTGAAAATGACTTGTTCAAGGTTTCTACCTAAGACTGTAAGAAAGAAGGGCCCCACGGTGGGCGCCATTTTTCTGTAGCGCGATTTTTGTGGTTTCGAATCACTATTGCTTTGGTACTACAGCTCGATTCATTTTTTATCTTGTTGAGCTGATTAAGGAAGGGAAATAGATGTCTCCAATTAACCCTGCTTGCATACTGAGGTCAAACAGTCAAAACTGTTGGTTTACAGATGCTATAAAAAGGGGGTTCTTCTTTAGGGTTATTCACTTGAAAACAGTGTCTAGGCTATTGGTAAGATGTTAGGTCTGATGCTTTTCGATTGATGTCTGAAGGTACAGGATTTTGGGTTTTTGATTAGTATGCTCGCTAAGATTTTTGCAATCTTATGCCTACGTATTCCCGTTTAATGAAACAGGGAAATCAGAGCGATCGTAGTTCCTCCTATTCTATGGGAGGAAAAAGGTGTTTTGGTGTCTTGTTCAAAGCCCAAGACATGAAGCTAAAGGTGGTTTGTATCTTGTTCAAATCCCAAGATGTGAAGCCAAAGGGTTTTGGCTGAGAGAGGATTTGTCATCTCTAAAGAGGAGTTGTTGATGTTTGTATGTTGTGAGCAAGGCACAAATTTGATGCTAAAATGTTGATTGACTCAACCGGGGTTTTCTTTATACAAAGCCTAAGAGGAGGCAGGAAGTTTGACTTTTCCGGGGAAAATGTTCTTTCTGTCTTGTACAAAGCCCAAAATTGAGGCTAAAAGGGATTTTGACTCTGTTGGGGAGAATGTATCTTGTATAAAGCCCAAGATGGAGGCTGAAATGGTTTGACTCAACAAGAGAGTACTTTTATCTGTCCTGTATAAAGACCAAGACGGAGGCTAAAAAAGGTTGACTCAATAAGAGAGTCTTGAACAGGTGATTGACTCAACAAGAGAGTCTGAAGGTTGATTGACTCAACAAGAGAGTCTTTGATACTCAACAAGAGAGTGATTTGTTGTCTCGTAGGAAGCCCGGGATTGAGGCTAAAAGGAGTCTGACTCAACCAGAGAGTCTTTTATACTCAATAAGAGAGTGTTTTTCTATCTCGTACGAAGCCCGAGATGGAGGCTAAAAGGAGGTTGACTCAACAAGAGAGTCTTTTATACTCAACAAGAGAGTGATTGATATGTCTTGTACAAAGCCCAAGATGGAGGCTAAAACAGGGATTGACTCAACAAGAGAGTATTTTATACTCAACAAGGGAGCGTTTTTCTATCTCGTACGAAGCCTGAGATGGAGGCTAAAACTGGGATTGACTCAACAAGAGAGTCTTTTATACTCAACAAGAGAGTGATTTATATGTCTTGTACAAAGCCCAAGACAGAGGCTAACAGTGATTGACTCAACAAGAGAGTCTGAAAAGGTTGGCTCCGCTAGGGAGAATCATTTGTACAAAGCCCAAGAGGAGGCTGCCTTACCGCTGTGGATTCTGGAGATCCTGAAGCGGGTCCAAGTGTGGGGAACTCTCTTGGGAGAGACCGGGGTTTCTTCCTAAGTTGGAAAGCAACTTGAGAATGTCTTTAAGACTCAAGGGTCTTAGCCTGTCAGAGTCTAGAGTTTTATCTTTTGTACAATGCCCAAGAGGAGGCGCAGGCATTAAGGGATGAGTATCAACCCTACAACGACCGAAGTTTTGACGCTGGAAAGACTGCTCTAGCAAAGGATGACTAAGTTTTGTCTTATACCTTTAAGAGGTCGTCAGGGTCCTTGTATTAAGCCCAAGAGAAGGCATGAGAACTTCTAAGAAGCCGAAGGGTCCTTATACAATGCCCAAGAGGAGGCGGGGATGCTTTTAGGAAGTATGTGGGTCCCGAAACCAAGAGAAGTTCAAGAAATGCAATTCACCTAGAAGAGATCATTCTAGGAAAGTTCGAGGATTTGGAAGAAACTCAAGAGATGCCATTCACCGAGAAAAGATCATCTATGGGGAATTAGAGTTTCTTTGACAACTTCTAAGGGTGACAGTCTGAGAAAAGGTTCACCGAGAATACTGCCTTTCTCTTTGTTCCATATTTTTTAACCCCAAGAGAAGGGAAGACTGTATCTGGAATCCTATAGGGGATCTAGTTTTGTTTGTATTTAAGAGTGGCCAACATGGCTTTACCTAGTGCTAGACGTAGTTGCCGGGGAAAACTCTAAATAACTATACTAGTATTACACAGTGGATATGTGACAAATATATAAAAGTATGTGAAAGAAGACTTACAGTGAAGCAGACCCACAATACAGTTATATATATATATGAAAGCGGTAAATGAAAGCGGATAAACACTTACCCGTTGTAGAGCTTCCATGCTGTTTAGTTAGTTGTTCAACAAAGAAAGTTTTGATAACAACATATATTTGAATTCAAAAAGGAGAAAGTGCTTTGAAAAGATTGTTGGGGCTTACAGCTCGAGGAGAGTCCCAAGTTTTAACAATGATCGTACCGTTGTTTTGTAAACTGTACAGAGGGACTTATACAATATGTGAGGCCCAAAAAGTTTATATGTACAAGGGGATGGGTCTTACACTCTATTAGAGGCCCAGAGATTTATTTTTGTACAAGAGATGGGGCTTACAACTCAAGGATATGCCCAAAGAGTTTTTAAAGAAAAGAAATGGGGCTTATAACACGAGGGTAGGCCCAAGGTGATTTTTGTTTTGAAACGGCGATCGCGCCGAGATTTTTGAAATCGCAGTGGGTCTTATACAATAACTGAGGCCCAAAAGGTTTTGGTTTCAAAAAAGATTGGGTCTTACACTCTATTAGAGGCCCAGAGATTTATTTTTGTACAAGAGATGGGGCTTACAACTCAAGGAGAGGCCCAGGGTGATTTGTTTGGCAACGACGATTGCGCCGAAGTTTTTCTTTTAACGCAAAGGGACTTATACAATGTCTGAGGCCCAAAAAGATTTTGGTTAAAAGGGGATTGGGTCTTACACACTATTAGAGGCCCAGAGATTTTTTAAAGAAAAGAAATGAGGCTTATAACACGAGGGTAGGCCCAAGGTGATTTTCGTTTTGAAACGGCGATCGCGCCGAGATTTTTGAAATCGCAGTGGGTCTTATATAATAACTGAGGCCCAAAAGGTTTTAGTTTCAAAAAGGATTGGGTCTTACACTCTTTTAGAGGCCCATGAGTGATTTTAAGAAAAAGAACGGGGCTTACAACTCATGGAGAGACCCAAAAAGGTTTTTTTTAGAAAAAAAATGGGTCTTATAGCTCAAGGAGAGGCCCAAAGAAAGGCAGTGATCGCACCGTCGTTTTGGAAATTGTGCTGGGGCTTATACAATGACTGAGGCCCAAATTATTTTTGTACAAAGGGGTTGAATCTTGCACTCTATTAGAGGCCCAAAAGTGTTTGAAAAAGTTTTGATGAGGGTTGAATTAATCAAAACCCTAATTTGTTTTCAAAATATAGTTTAATTGAATAAAAATTCAATTAAAATGATCAAAATTGTTAAACATGTGTGAAAACAAATTGTGATCTTGGATCAATGTTTTAAAAATCATGTTTCTATCCCCAAAATTATTGGAAATCAATTAAGTTTGTAAAATCAAGGGAGAAAAACATTTTAAATGTTGAAAAACAAATAAAATATTAATTCTTTCTAAAAATATCAAGTATATGAAATAATTAATATTTTTAGGATTTTTTGGTAAAATAAAATATTTTAGCATTTTTGTGAATTATTAAAAAAAGAATCAACTCAAAATCATTAAAACTCAGAGAGAAATTAATTTTTGAATCAATTAAATAAAATCACAAAATTCAAATATTCAAATATTAAAAAACTGGCGCCAAGAACATGCGAAGAACACGCGCCACCCTCTGTTTCTGTAGATTTGCGTTTTCTATCCAATCTCACTGAATACTTGATGATATCATGCAATCTACATATCAATCTGCTTGTTTTCACCTCACGATCATATCTATGGTCTTTAATTTCATTTATTTTAAGCATGGAATAAGAAATCAAAGAGAAACCTCAAGAACCCTAAAATTTGCATGAAGGCTCAGAAATTCCATACACGATTCAAACAAAGCAATTGATTGAGGGTAAATACTCTATGCATGATTATGAACATATGGCCAAATTATTGTGCAGCAAAAAATGCATGGATCATAGAGTTAGAAGAGCTCAGACTTACCTCTTGCAGCTGGTGACCGTGTTTTGTGTTATAGGTGTTGCAAGCTTGTGTAGCGCAATTTTTGTAGTCCTGAGTCACGGTCGCTTAGGTACAATAGTTCGATTCATTTTTTATCCTATTGAGCTGATTAAGGAATGGAAATAGATATCTCCAATTAACCCTGCTTGCATACTGAGTTTGAACAGCAGTCTGTTAGGTTACAAATGCGATTAAGATGTGGGTCCATCTTCAGTTTATTTTGTTAAAATCAGAATGTCTGGATCATTTGCGAGGTTTTTGGTAAGAAGTTAGGACTTGGTGCTTTTGGGTTGATATATGGGGGTATTGGATTTAGATCTTTGATTAGTATGCTCGCTAAGATTTTTTGTAATCTTATGCCTACGTATTCTCATTTAACGAAACAGGGAAATCAGAGCGATCGTAGTTCCTCCTATTCTATGGGAGGAAAGAGATGTTTTGGTGTCTTGTTCGAAGCCCAAGACATGAAGCTAAAGGTGGTTTGTATCTTGTTCAAAGCCCAATATGTGAAGCTAAAGGGTTAGAGAGAGTTTGTCATCTCTAAAGAGGAGTTGTTGATGTTTGTATGCTGTGAGCAAGGCATAAATTTGATGCTAAAAGGTTGATTGGCTCAACTGGGGTTTTCCTTATACAAAGCCTAAGCGGAGGCTAGAAGTTTGACTTTTCTGGGGAAAATGTTCTTTCTGTCTTGTACAAAGCCCAAGATTGAGGCTAAAAGGAAGTTGACTCAATAAGAGAGTCTTTTATAATCAACGAGAGAGTGATTTTATATATCTTGTACAAAGGCCAAGATGGAGGCTAAAAGGTTATTGACTCAACAAGAGAGTATTTTATACTCAACAAGAGAGTGATTGACTCAACAAGAGAGTCTGAAAAAGGTGATTGACTCAACAAGAGAGTCTTTTATACTCACAACAAGAGAGTGTTTTATATGTCTTATACAAAGCCCAAGACAGAGGCTAAAAGTGGTTGACTCAACAAGAGAGTCTTTTATATTTAATAAGAGAGTGTTTTGCTGTTTCGTACGAAGCCCGAGATTGAAGCTTAAAAGTGTTTGACTCAACAAGAGAGTCTTTTATACTCAACAAGAGAGTGATTATGTGTCTTGTACGCAACCCAAGATGGAGGATAAAAGGAGATTGACTCAACAAGAGAGCCTTTTTATACTTAACAAGAGAGTGTTTTTATATGTCTTGTACAAAGCCCAAGACGGAGGCTAAAAGGAGATTGACTCAACAAGAGAGTCTGAAAAGGTTAGCTCCGCTGGGGAGAATCATTTTTACAAAACCCATGAGGAGGCTGTCTTACCGTTGTGGATTCTGGAGATCCTGAAGCGGGTCCAAGTGTGGGGAACTCTCATGAGAGAGACCGGGGTTTCTTCCTATGTTTGAAAGGAACTTGAGAATGTCTTTGAGACTCAAGGGTCTTAGACTATCCAAGTCTAGAGTTTTATCTTTTGTACAATGCCCAAGAGGAGGCACGGGCATTAAGGGATGAGTATCAACCTTAAAATGGCCGGAGTTTTAACGCTAGTAAGACTGCTCTAGCAAAGGATGACTAAGTTCTGTCTTATACCTTTAAGAGGTCGTCAGGGTTCTTGTATTAAGCCCAAGAGAAGGCATGAGAACTTCTAAGAAGTCGACGGGTCCTTGTACAATGCCCAAGAGGAGGCGGGGATGCTTTTAGGAAGCCTGTGGGTCCCCAAACCCCGAGAAGTTCAAGACATGCTATTCACCGAGAATAGATCAAGCCAGCAAAGTCCGAGAATTTGGAAGAAACTCAAGAGATGCCATTCACAGAGAAAATATCATCTCTGGGTAGTTAGAGTTTCTTTGATAATGTCTAAGGGTGACAGACTGAGAAAGGGTTCACCGAGAATGCTGCCTTTCACGTCTCCATATTGTTTAACCCCAAGAGGAGGGAAGACTGTATCTGGAAATCCTATGGGGATCTAGTTTTATTTGTATTTAAGAGTGACCGACATGGCTTTACCTAGTGCTAGACGTAGTTCCCGGGGAAAACTCTAAATAACTATACTAGTATTACACAGTGGATATTGGACAAGTATATAAAAGTTTGTGAAAGAAGACTTACAGTGAAATAGCCCCCACAATACAGTTATATACATATGAAAGTGGTAAATGAAAGCGGATAAACACTTACCCGTTGTAGAGTGTTGTTTTGTTAGTTCTTTAACAAAGAAAGTTTTGATAACAACATATTCAAAATCAAAGGAGAAAGTATTTTGAAGAGATTGTTGGGGCTTACAGCTCAAGGAGAGGCCCAACGTTTAACAATGATCGCACTGTTATTTTTGAAAATACAGTGGGACTTACACAATGAATGAGGCCCAAAAAGTTTTGGTTTTCGAAAAGGGTTGGGTCTTACACTCTACTAGAGGCCCACTAAGTTGTTTTTGCACAAGTGGTGGGGCTTACAGCTCAAGGAGAGGCCCATTAAGTTGTTTGAAAAATGGCGATCGCGCCAAGATTTTTCAAAATGTGTTGGGACTTATCCAATGACTGAGGCCCAAACTATTTTGGTTTCAAAGCGAGATTGGGTCTTACACTCTATTGGAGGCCCACTAAGTTTAAAAAAAGATTTGTGAGGGTGAAAATCAAAGAAACCCTAATTTTGTTTTTTCTTTAAAAGTAAATATTTAACGAAAATCAATAAAATGATAAAAATACCAAATAGATTTGAATAAACCACTTGTGATTTTTGTTTAAGGTTTTAAAAATGAGGTTTTAATCACAAGATGATTTAGAACTCATTTAGTTTTGATTTTCAAAATAAATATTCACTTTTAAATGTTTAAAAACAATTAAAAATGAATTTATTCACAAAAATACCAACTATATTAAATAAATAATATAAATTTGATTTTTCAATGGAATAAAATATTTCAATATTTTTGTGATTTTTTGCAAAAAGAACCAATCAAAAAATAATTAAAATTGAGGAAGTTATTAATTTTTCAAATCATTAAGAAATAATATGAAAATTAGTAAAAAGTGGAAAAATAGCAAAAAGAGGGTTTGGGGCGAGGGGGATTCGAACCCCGGACCTCTTGTGTACAGCATGCGCGCCTTACCACTGGGGTGGTGATACATCCGTGTATTGAAACACAACCAAAAATATACAAGGCTTGCCTTGTTTTTGGCCTGGCCCAAGGCAAGGCAAGGCAAGATTTTGGCTAGAAACGTGAAGGCCATAACTTTCTCATTTCTCCATGGATGGAGGCAAAATTTATATATATATCTGGCCTAGAATTTCCTAAGGAATCCAATGGTGGTGGTGGTTTTTCTAGAAAATAAATCCTTCTCAAAACCCGATAGTGGTTTTGAAATAGGCCATGGTTTGCATTTTCTGTGCTACCTCTTGGTACAGGTATAAATTACATGATAAATTGGTGCAAACACAATACATATAACATGTATAAGAGATGCATGATCAGTGGACTTCAAAGCAAGGCATATTTCAGAGAGTTCAAGTTGTGATGCTTACCTCTTTTTGGAGCTTTTGGGCTATCTACCAAGTGCTTTGTTCTAGAAATGTTTTGATGCTTTGGACACCCTTAAATGATCCCTTAGAAGCTTTTAGAGTGGTTGGAACCAGCTGGAAACCTCAGGAATGGAAATTGGCCCTTTCTTGCAAAAGGGGCAAAAATGGCCAAAATAGCAACTCTCTCAAATGATGTTCCAGATGTGTGGAACCATTTGGGACAGTTCAAGGATGATATTTGGAGTGTGTTTGAGGTTTTATCTGGTTTGGAAAGTGACTGAATCAAGACATGGCTTGAAAAATGCACAAAAGTCCAATTTTGAGGTTTTGAGTGGGGACTTTGAGATTTTGGTGTTACAGGTCACTTGTGTGAGTTTGGACAGCTTAGATATGATATATTGGATATGTTTGGATCATGAGTTATGGTGAAATTGCTCTCTAAATCAAAAACTCAGAGTTACCTTGCTAAAGAAGGCATTTTTGCCTAGAGAAAGAGATTTTGAGGAAAGCAAGTGTTGTAGTGCTTTGGTGTACTCAAACTGAGCACAAATGAGCTCTATTTATAGTAGAGCAAGTTTGATTTGGCTGCAAAAGTGAATGGCAACTACTGCATAGGTTTGGCCAATGTTGATCAATGGGAATCCAAGTCTCCTCTAGCCATTGAATAGAGGTTAGAGCATAGGCTGCTAGTTCCCTAGTTCTTGGATAAGTCTTGACTGAATTCAGTTGGAAAGGGCTCAGTCTATGCCACCTTGGTGCATCCATTAAATGCTCCAAACCAAAATTGGAGTCTTGTTCCCTCTTTAGGCATTTCTAGGTTTGGCAGGCTACTTTTGGTTCCAAGGACTTGGGAGGCTGATGGAATAGTGTTTGTCCCTCCTCGGTCCCCCCTTGAGGTGTTCAGATGGATAGATTTGCTTGCCCTTTGCAAAATTTGAGAAAATCAAGCAAAATCCCCAAATCTACCTTGCCATGATAGTTTGCAGCAAGGCATATTGGCATGGTCATATCTCATGGCTTAAGTGGAGTTTCATGGAGTTCTTGGCCATTTTGGAAAGCCCTCATATAATACAACATGTGTGTGATCATAGTTGGTCTTGATACTTTTTAGATCCAAGTTAAAAATCCCCCTACTTTTGGAAAAAAAGCAGGACAAATTCTGACTTAGTGAAAATTTCACTAAGTGTTGGAAAAAGTGACATTTCATGTTTTCAGCCATTTTGATCATTCCACAACTCAAAATCCATGATGAATTCGAATGAGGTGTAGTTGAACCTTTTGTATAGGGTCATGAGAGCTACAAATCCAGCTTTGAATGGGGAAAAAATGGCCGTGTGGTTTAGGAGTTATGATCCTCCAAAGTTGGTACCCTAGCCACTTTGTTCCATAACTTAGAAAATTTTTAAGTTTTTTATGGTTACCCCTTTTACAAGTTATCCCACTTTTCTTGATTTTTCTTGATGAATGATGATCCCAATCACACATTAACATCATTTTAGGGTCAAAGAACCATAATTGTGAAAAAACTCAAAAAGTCAAAGTTGACTTTTGTGCACAGTTGACTTTTTGTCAAATGAATTCCAAACTGTGCGATCCTCTATGAAATCAAGTCCTTGACCTAAATCAAACTTGATGGATTGATTTCATAGGTGTTATAGGGTGTATTGAATCATGTCTCAAGGTTTGGGAGCATGCCTGGGTCAAAAGTCAAAGATACAGTTGACTTTTCCCGCGAAACCCTAATTGTGGTTCTGATGAATTTGAAACTTGTTGATCAAGCTTCTTGGATCAATCCATTGTTGTAAATGGATCAATTTGGTTTATTAGAGACCCTCAAATCATGTCTTGAGGTATTGGCTCATGTTTTGTCCCAAAATTTGACTTAGGGGTGAATTAGGTCAAGAAACCCTAATTCCTAATTTGTGGTAAATGCATCCCCTGAGGTAAAATTGACTTGATGATTGGTTCCATAAGGTCCCTCGGGGTATCTTGGGTTATGCTTTGAAGCATTGGCTCATGCCCTGAGGAAAATTTCCATCTGGAGGCCCTGGTTGACTAAAACCCTAATTTGGTGACACTGGCGATCTTGAGGCTTAATCCACTTGGAATGCTGCAACCTTGTGCCTGATTCTTAATGCGGGAGTCCTCTTGATCCCTTGTGGATGTTTGAGAGGTTTAGACAAGTTAAATATCATGTCATTCCTTGATTGATCTTTTGTCTAAGGCTCTGAGAGGGCTTGAAATCCTAATCCTTGATTGTGCTGAATGCTCAAACATCTCTGAGGAGATTGATAAGGTATGATGGTTTATCCATATTGTGATGATGATTTGCACAACGATGGGAAATCTTAGTGGTCAAAATTTGGGGTATGACAGATGCCCCTATTTAATCTTCTTGGACCCGAAGGTGTGAATATAGAAGGTATTCGGGCATTCGGGGTGCAAGAGGATTAAATATCGGAATACCCGAAATTTTGATGGTGGTTACGAATGGCAGCTTGCTCATCCATCTTCTTTTTCTAAGCAATGATATTTAGAAAAGGTAAAAACTTCCTCTCGATCCTGGTTTCCTACCAAGGAACTGGTATTAGTTTCTGAAATAAACTTCCCCTCGATCCTAGTTTCCTACCAAGGAACTGGTCTCAGTTTCTGAAATAAACTTCCCCTCGATCCTGGTTTTCTACCAAGGAACCGGTCTCAGTTTCTGAAATAAACTTCCCCTCGATCTTGGTTTCCTACCAAGGAACTGGTCTCAGTTTCTCTTGTCAGTAAACTTTCTTGACAAGGGATGCTATTCGTAGCGGTTTTCCTCAAACTTCTCACTGAATTTTCCTGGTGAGATGCCATTTGACGGAAAAAGATTTGATGTCAGAGTTGCTGGGGAACCCACTCGTCTGAGTTGTAGAGGTGTGCAAACTTCTCTGTTGGAGATGCCATTTGTTGACTCTACCGTGGGAAAACGAATCTCTTGAGAGACTGCTTTCGCTTGGGGTATTACATCATACTTTTCTCGGGATCTTCTCGGAGAAATGCCATATGATGTGATCCAATTTTGAGGTGCCGATGACCTTTTCATGAGCGGATTTTTCGGAGAAAAACCGCTGTATTTCTGAATATTTGATTAAGAGGCTTTCCTTGGAGATTTTCCTTAATCCGGGAAAGCGAAGACATCATCTTCAATGGCGAAGAGTGACATTTGTCGAGGGTTCTCTGGTTTTTCAGAGGTTCAAGTTATCAAAGTGGTCGAAGACCGGCTTCAATCCAGAAATAAACTGGAGAGAGATTGCTTGGATGATTCACTTCCTGACGAGGAAAGAACTGATAACTCAATAGATAAGAGGACTTTTATCCCTAACAGATAAGACCGACTAGAGTGATAATGATGTAATATGAATATGAATGTAAATTAATAATGCATGATGTATGTATGTATATGCTGACAAAACTGACGCGACATACAGACTAATGGATGAACACGACGAGATACTTGGCCACTGCGGGGGACGAAGAGGTATCGCTGGTCCAAAAGTAGCAATTCTGCCTTGCTTAGGAGAGATAGTCCCTGTTGGGAGCTATGTTGGTCGGGCTTAGGAGGTAAGAACTCAGCCGGGGGTGTCAGATGAAACATGGTCTCTGACACAGCTGATCCTTCATTCAGGTGCACTGGTTTAGAAGGAGTACTTTGATTCTGTACTTTGAAGCTCGATTACTTCTGGAGAAGCGATCGATGTTCTTTTGAAGTTCAACAGTCAAAAGAATTGCCATCTTTATTTTAAAAGCAGAAAAAGTTTTAACAAGTAAATTCATTTTTGTTTTATTTCAAGAATCGTTGATCATGTTAAAATGTCGTTCGATAAAGCTAAAACAAATAAGAATTATAAACAAAGCACCAGGGCTCAAATTTTATTGATAGGATGGAAATCAGCCAAACGCATGATTCCATGGAGTATTTACAAAGTTAGAAAATGGTAATTTAAGGGAAAAGGGCTACATTGAAACATAACAACAGTTATCCTTCTACCAACTTTGAATTCTGGACATCTGGAGCTTCCGTCGAAGATGACCTTGACTGGAGTTTTTCGGATGGATGGCATGACTGCTGTTGTGGGATTTGCCTCATTTGAACATAGTTACTTGCCATTATCCCTAACTTTTTCCTGGATTGTACTTTGAGATTTCCAATCCACCAGGATAATTTTTTATTGTGTCTCTAATTTTTGCCTGGACCACCCTTTCGGGTTTTCAATCCACCAAGACGTTTTTTTTTTTAGTTTAGGCGAAGTATTTCTTGACTACATCAACATTCGTGGGGTAGGAAAATTCTTCTCCATCCATGGTTGCAAGTCTCAAGGCGCCGCCTGAGAAAGCTTTCTTGACCACATAGGGGCCGTCATAATTCAGAGTCCATTTGCCCCGGGGATCAGTGAGAAATGATTATATCTTCTTGAGCACAAGGTCTCATTTCCTGAAGATGCGAGGTCGGACCTTTTTGTCAAACGTCTTCTTCATTCTCTGTTGATACAACTGACCATGGCATAGTGCCGTTATTCACTTTTCCTCGATCAGATTCAGTTCGTCGTGTCGACTTTGACACCATTCATCTTCTGTTAGCTTAGCTTCCATCAATACCTAGATTGATGGGATCTCTACTTCTATGGGGAGCACTGCTTCCATGCCATATACTAGAGAGAAAAGGGTTGCCCCTGTTGAAGTGCGGACAGATGTGTGATAACCGTGAAGAGCAAAGGGTAGCATCTTGTGCCAGTCTTTATAGGTTACAACCATCTTTTGAACGATCTTCTTAATATTCTTGTTAGCCGCTTCTACCGCTCCGTTCATCTTAGGTTGGTAGGGAGATGAGTTATGGTGTTCGATCTTGAACTCAGCGCACAACTCTTTCATCATCTTGTTGTTCAAGTTAGATCCATTATCAGTAATGATCTGGCTCGGAACACCATAACGGCAGATGAGATTGTTTTTGATAAATCGGACCACCACTTGTCGGGTTACATTGGCGTACGACACTGCTTAGACCCACTTGGTGAAGTAGTCAATGGCTACTAGGATGAACCGATGTCCGTTTGAAGCCTTAGGTTCAATCATGCCAATCATATCGATTCCCCATATGGAAAAAGGCCATGGGGAAGAGAGAACTTTGAGATGTGTTGGCGGTACATGGATCTTGTCAGCGTATATTTGACACTTATGACACTTCCTCATGTACTTGTAGTAGTCGGATTCCATGGTCAACCAATAGTACCCTGCTCTTAGAATTTTTCTCGCCATTGTGTGTCTATTGGCATGAGTGCCAAAGGATCCTTCGTGAATTTCCTTCATCAGCATGTTTGCTTCTGGTCTGTCTACACATCGGAGCAAGGCCATGTCAAAGTTTCTCTTATAGAGTGTATCGCTGCTCAGAAAGAAGTTGCCTACTAACCTTCGGAGGGTCTTTCTGTCCGTTCTGGATGCCCCGGGTGGATACTCTTGTTTCTGAAGGAAGCTTTTGATATCGTGGTACCAAGGTTTGTCTCCTATGACTGCTTCAATCGTGAAGATGTAAGCGGGCCGTTCAAGGCGCATTATGTCAATCTTAGGTACGTCATTCCATTGAACTACACTAATCATGGAAGAAAGAGTGGCTAACGCATCAGCCATGTGATTCTCTTCACGAGGGATATGATGAAACTCGATTCTGTTGAAGAAGGGTAACAACCTTCTCGCGTAATCTTTGTAAGGAATCAGTCTTGACTGGTATGTACTCCAATCTCCTTTGATCTAATTGATAACCAAGGCAGATTCCCATATACGTCCAAGTTCTTGATCCTTAAGTCGATCGCTTCTTCGAGACCCATGATACAAGCCTCGTATTCGGCCTCGTTATTTGTACACTTAAATGTCAGTATAGCAGTAAAAGGAATGTGGGTACCCTGAGGTGTTATGATGATTGCCCCAATTCCGTTTCCATAATGATTGACAACTCCGTCAAAGATTAGTCCCCATTGGGAACCTGGTTCTGGCCCTTCACTGGGTAGCGGTTCATCGCAGTCTTTCATTTTTAAATACATGACATCTTCGTATGGGAAGTCAAACCCGACTGATTCTTGATCGTCAATCGATTGATGAGCCAAAGGATTGGCTAAAACACTTCCTTTAACAACTTTTTGAGTGTGTTACTCTATGTCATATTCTGATAACAACATCTGCCAACGGGCAATCCTTCCCGTGAGAGCAGGTTTTTCAAAGACATACTTGATTGGATCCACTTCGGCGATTAACCAAGTAGTGTAACGAATCATGTACTGGCGCAGACGTTTGGCTGCCCAAGCCAAAGCACAACAAGTTTTCTCGAGCATAGTGTACCGAGTCTCGCAGTCGGTGAATTTCTTGCTCAAATAGTAGATGGCAGACTCTTTCCTTTTTGTTTCGTCTTGTTGGCCAAGTACACAACCCATTGAGTCTTCCAAGACTGTTAAGTAAATGATTAGGGGCCTTCCTTCCACGGGAGGTGACAGGATAGGTGGATTCAACAAATGTTCCTTGATACTATCGAAGGCGGTTTGACAGTCTTCTATCCAAACACAGTCCTGATTCTTTTTGAGTAATTTGAAGATCGGCGCGCATGTCGCGGTCATGAGGAATATGAATCTGGAAATGTAGTTCAAACGTCCCAGGAATCCCCTGACTTGTTTCTCAGTTCGCGGAGAAGGCATTTCTTGAATGGCCTTGACCTTGTCAGGATCAACCTCAATTCCTTTTTGGCTGACGATGAATCCCTAGAGTTTCCTAGAACGGACACCGAAGGTGCATTTGTTGGGATTCAAGCAGAGTTTGTACTTTCTCAGCCGCTCGAATAGTTTTGACAGTTGGGTCACATGCTCCTCCTCTGTTCTAGATTAGGCAATCATGTCATCGACATATACCTCGATTTCCTTGTGTATCATGTCATGAAACAGAGTAGTCATGGCCCTTTGATAGGTTGTCCCGGCGTTCTTCGAACCGAACGACATTACCTTGTAACAAAAAGTCCCCCATGGGGTGATGAAGGAAGTCTTCTCCATGTCTTTTGGCACCATTTTTATTTGATTATAGCCCGAGAATCCATCCATGAAGGAGAAGACTTTGAACTTTGTTGTACTGTCAACCAACATGTCAATGTACAGTAAAGGAAAGTCATCCTTTGGACTAGCCTTGTTTAGATCTCTGTAATCCACAGACATTCTGACATTTTCGTCCTTTTTTGGAACTGGTACGATGTTGGCTAAACATTGAGGATATTCTGATGTGGCGAGGAAACCCGCGTCAATTTGTTTTTGCACTTCCTCTTTGATTTTTATGGTCATGTCTGGATGAGTCCGTCTCAGTCTCTGTTTTACCGGAGGACATTCTGATTTCAACGGTAGATGATGTTCCACGATGCTGGTATCCAACCCTGGCATATCCTGATAGGAACAAGCGAATACATCAGGAAACTCTTTGAAAAGCTTTGTCAAACTTTCTTTGACAGTTGAACTGAGCAGTGCCCCAATCCTGACTTCTTTTCTATCTTCCTTTGAACCCAAGTAGACCATTTCCAACGGCTCTTTATGAGGTTTAATGGACTTTTCCTCTTGTTTGAGTAATCGGGATATCTCTTCCGAAATTTCGTCGTCATCTCCTTCGTCAGCCCCAAATACCGGGAATTCAAAGTTGGGAGAAGGCATTGGATCGTTTGTTTCAACGGGGTTTAAAACAAGCAATCTGCATGACAGCATGATTTGTTTTTTAGAAGAGATGGAGAAAAATCAAAAGTGTGTGCAGTGTATTATTTTTTTACTGCTTGTTTTTATTATTTGAACTATTTTTTAGGATTACCATTTTCTGAAAAACGAAAAGAGAAAATAGCAGTTAATGCGGAAATTATAGAACGACGTTTATTTATTTATGATTTTGTCGATTCTTGAAACTACAACCCTATAAAACAAAACTCTGTCGCTCTAGGCGAAGCGAAGAGGGATATTTACAGAAAGTGAGCCCTATCAAAACATCCGTTTCACCTGGGCAGGGTGAAAAGTTAAGATAAAGATGGCAATCTTCGGAACATCGACTGCAACCCATTGGCGGCGAACTCCTCGGTGAATCATAAATTCTGGTACCTTCCTTGATTTGTCTTCAGAAATAACGCTGATTTATGGTGGAGTAGGATCATTGGAATCTGTCTCCCAGGAAGAGTTGTCGTAGGAGGATTCCTCAGTTGTATTTTGCAGAGTATTTGTGCTCTCAGGTGGATTTCCCCACCCAGTTGGCTGAATGTCTTCGAGCCTGATGCGAGAGCTTTTAGGAGTGGTGTATTTGACCATGAAGTCGTATTTACCACTCGCTTGTCCCAAGGTGTCCCATACTTCTTTGGGACTGGAGGAGTTATCTCTCTCGATGATGTTGACCTCGGGAAAGGCATAGTTAATGAACTCTAGCACTGCAGATTTTGCAAATTCATAATCGTGCTGGATATTTTCTGAATGACCTAAGTGTTGATCCCATGACGTAGTGGGGACGCAGGTATTCTTTTCAATGATGCTCAGCTGATTTTCATTGTTTGGATGATTTTCTTGCCCCATGTCTCCTGGGTACGGCTGCCAGATAGGCAGGCCATCCATCGGGCCATAACAGTCATGGTCAAAGATGTCTTTCATCAGAGTATCTTCCTCTAATGAGTTTGGTGGAGCACGACATCCTTCCGGATCACAATCTCCATATATCATTTCGACATCTAACCTCGGTATAAATCTCGGACTCTGTGCAGGATAGCAAAATGGTGTAGGCACCTCTTCCTGAGACATATAACCGTCCTCGTTAAGATAGGACTTCCATTCATCATCTGTGTCAGAGGAATCTCCCTCGTTGATAGTATGTACTTCTTGAGACACTAGGTGAAGGAAACCTCCACTATGGAAGAAGTTATGAACGGGATGAAGACTTTCATCGTTAGCAGCTGTCTGGGTACAGGTTGCAGAAAAACCAAGACCCTTCTTTGTTTTATTATCAGTATGAATGATAAGATATCCCCATCCCTTTGTATTGTTGCTTTTGATCACTTCGAGAACATCTTTATACGAGGAAATCAAGGTTCCTTTCCCTGACTGATTTTCATTACTCCCCGAAAGTGCCTGGAACTACGTTCCAACAACCTCCTCGGGTTCTACACAGTGGATAATGAAAGGTTACTCACGATCAGGGCTCGTTCTCCGCAGACCGTGACGAGTTGGTCATTCTTGACAAACTTCAGCTTCTGGTGAAGTGTCGAAGTTACTTCCCCAGCCTGGTGTATCCAAGGTCTTCTTAATAAGCAACTGTATGTTGCCCGGATGTCCATGACCTGGAAAGTGACTAGGAAAGTGTGAGGACCGATAGTTATGGGAAGGTCGACTTCGCTAATAACTATTTTCCTGGATCCGTCAAATGCTTTGACGACGACCTCACTGCCTCTCATCGGAGGTTCTTTGAATGATAGTCGCATTAGAGTGGACTTCGGCATGACGCTGAGAGCCGATCCGGTGTCTACCAGTATGCTGGCCAAAGCATCGTCCTAGCAGTTAACTGTGATATTGAGCGCCATGTTGTGACTTTGCCCTTCTTCCGGCAGTTCTTCATCACTAAACCCCAAGTTGTTGCAGGAAGTGATGTTAGACACGATGTTATCAAACTGTCATATTGACACATCCAGTTCCACAAAGGCTTATTCTAAGACTTTCTGTAGAGCGTCTCTGTGGGCTTTGGAACTGAGTAAAAGAGATAACACAGAGATCTTTGAAGGAGTTTGTAACATCTGATCAACAATGTTGTATTCACTCCTTTGGATGAGCTTCAGCATCTCATCATTGTTCTTTGAAAGGTCGGGATCACTAGATTGACCGACTAGTGGATTAGGAACTTTTGTTAGAGGTTCCTTTTCTCTGTTGGGTTCTCCAACTCCTCTCTTGAAGATTTGACCGCTCCGTGTTGCTCGACTGATGTCTGCAATATTCACGACGGAGGGTAATGGAATTTCCTTTCCATTCTCAACTATTGTTGCACCGTATTTGTAAGGGATCGCCTTATCAGATTCATACGGTAACGGTCCCGGTAGGTAGATAACTACAGGAGCCTTCTGATTTTTCTGACTGTCGTAGGTAACTTCAATCAATTCCTGGTTAAGAACCTTTGATTCGTCAAGTAGAGGGATGATGGTACAAACATCCTTGGTTCTTTCGCGATTAGAGATTATGACAACATCCCTGATTTGATCAGCGAAATTGTCTGGCATCCAATTGATAGACCTCGAAACTGAATATTATTGAATCTCTTTGCGGTCCAGCTGACTCTGAAGGACTGCTCGCACGAGGTAACATCCTTGATTATTTTCTTAGCAGACTCTACAGCGCTTGTAGTTATGTGGTGGCACCTGGCCACGTCCGCTTTGAATGCAGTGTAGCTTCATTAGATCTGTTTTCGTTGATCGAACATCCTGACTTTGATGCCGAGTAGGATTCCCATTAATCATGCTGACTTGCTGCGTGTCTTCATCCATATAGATCAGAAGCCACCTGTGGTTTAACAAGTGTTGCAAAGTTCTTTGAACGAGAGTGCATCCTTGGTTACTCTCACAGCATACTGTACAATTCAGATAATCATGTGAAGTGAGAAAACTGAGTTGGACTTGCTTGGCGTGTAACTCCACCAAGTTGGTATTCATCAAACGAATATCAAAGATTTGAACCATGTTAATATGATAAGGATTTTTATCATGGTAGTCCTGGATCCACCCAAGATCCATCTGACGCTGGAGGGCCTCTTGTACAAAAGAGCATCCTTGTTTGTTTACCGAGCAAGTCAGACAGGAATTGTAATCATGCCGTGGCAGATTATGATATTGGCTTTACCTTGAGTGCATTGCCACCAAGTTGACATTCATCGCACAGATGTCATGGTTCTAAATGACATTGGAATTCGTATAAGTCATGTTAACTCCACGAACTCGGTGTTCTTGGATCCATCCGAGATCCAACTGTTCCTGTAGAGTTGATTGCACCACATAACATCCTTGATTGTTTTTAGAGCATATATCACACTGGTGATAATTATGAGGTGGCACATGGCCGTACCCACTCTGTCTACAATGCATCTTGACCAAGTTGGCACTTAATAAGAGTACATCATGAATTTGATAGCTGTTATTGGACTCTCCCTCTATCAAATTTACCGCAGCTTTCTCGTGTTGAGGCAGCGGGTTCGTGAGAACATTCGGATTCGTATCTTTGAAAGATAAGACCCCGCTCCTAACAACATTTTGCACATCGGATTTGAAACTGAGGCAGTTTTCTATGTTATGCCCTTGTCCTCCATGATGGTAAGGGCAAGTCTAATCCGTTTTAAACCAAAAAGGCAGATTTTCCAATATTGTAAGAGGAGCCCTGGTTTGGACGTATCCCTTGACCAGTATTAATGGAAACAATTCTGCGTACAACATTGGTATAGGGTCAAAGCCTGGTGGTCGCGTTGTGCGGTTATTGTTGTACTGAGGACGAGCTTGCTGAAGAGGCGGTTGTGTCCTTTTCTGGTATTGCTGTTGATTCGGTTGGCTCTGCGCAACCTGAGGTTGATACGTTAGAACATGCGCAGGATTAATAGCAGGGGTTACAGTTGCTACTGGTTGGTATCATCGCCTTTGATTTCCGAGAGAGATATTTCCAATATCCTGCTCTTTTTTCTTAGGGAGAGCACTACCATATCTTCTTGTACTGCTTGATGATCCAGCGTCTTTAACTAAACGTCCTTCCCGGACCGCTTCCTCAAGACGAACTTCCATGCCCACCATCTCGGTGAAGTCACTGGGCGCACTAGCGACCATTCTGTCGTAGTAAAATGAGCTTAAGGTCTTTAAGAAGATCTTTGTCGTCTCTTTTTCTTTAAGAGGGGGACAAATCTGAGCGGAAATTTCACGCCATCTCTGACCGTACTCCTTAAAGGTTTCCTTGTCCTTCTGTGACATTGATATGAGCTGATCTCTGTCTGGTACCATGTTCAAATTGTACTTATATTGTTGAACGAAGGCAGCGCCAAGATCTCTGAAAGTGGCGATCTTAGTGGGTTTTAAACCCATGTACCATTTTAATGTGGCACCGGTTAAACTATCCTGAAAGTAGTGGATAAGTAGCTCATGGTTCTTTTTCTGAGCTGACATTCGCCGAGCGTACATCACCAAGTGGCTCTGAGGGAAAGAGTTACCCTTGTACTTTTCGAAGTCGGGCACCTGGAACTTGTGCGGAACTTTCACATTGAGGACCAAACAAAGGTCTGCGGCGTCGTTTCAAATAAGTCCTGATCGCGAATGGCTTGCAGTTCCTCCTGCATTTCCAGGAATTGTTCTTGGAACTCATTCATTCTGTCAAACATACGTTCGTTTCCACCAGAGGGTATCTGTGGAATATGTCCTTCCGGGACAGTGTGTACCACGGGTGGTGGTATAGTAATTATGGCCAAGACTCTAGGCGCCTCCCGAAGTTTGTAACCTTTAGGAGTTGCTGTCATGCCCCTGACATCTTCGCTTTCCTGAAGTTTGTAACCTTCAGGCCCAGCGGCTCCTGCTGAAGTTTCCGGATCTTCAGTGATTGGCAGAATATATCCTTCCGGGATATAGTTAATAGGCATGCCCCAGGGACGATCTTTCGGCATTTTGTACCTAGGATCATACTTCTCCACTATGGGCGTCGCTGTGATCTCTGAGATCACAGTCCGTTGCTGTTGCATCTGGGCCGTTGCTAGAGCTTGCATGTCATTATGAAGCTTTCTCAGATCCTCTTTCAGAGTGTCGATCTCTTCCCTCAACTCTCTGTTCTCTTCCTCGAGATCATCCATCTTTTTCTGACGATTTGCCCGAGTATTATACGAATGAGACAGTTTGACTCTAGAATCGAGACGCAAACGTGAGATTCGTAGGCAAGAAGAATGCGTTACGCGAGAATGATGAATGATATGCAATGATTATATTAATTATATGTTTTTTTTATTCAAAGTAAACTTCGACAATTGGATTGTAAATATCAAACAGTGGGGAAACCCCGTTTTATTGAGTTCAAAGATTGCGGAAATGGAAATACAGTATTTTACAAAGTGCTGTAAAAGGAAATCTAAACTTATGGGTCTTGAGTCCTCTCTGAAGCGAGCTCAGGTGCTAGTTCTGGTACTTTCCTCTTCTTTGACCGGGGCTCTTGAGCCGTTGTCAGGTTGTCATTCCTTTGCCAAGTGAAAGGAGCGAGCAAATTCTTTTGGTCATCCTGATTTTCTACAGCATGTTGCTCTAAAATCTCAATCAGAACATCTTTTTCTTTTAACAGTTGCTGTATTTTCTTGCACTCTACATTGAGAATACGGTACTTGTTCCTCCAAGACCTCTTCTCCTGCTGAACTTTGCTGAGAGTAACCTGAAGCTTTTCCTTCTCAGACATAAAATAAAGGGCAGAGTCCCTTAATGGAAGAACTTCCTGACGAGGGTAAGACATCCTCAGCTTGAGAGCTCTAGTTTGTACCCAGTGGAGATAAGGCTCCACCGAGACACGGTCTGGTTTTCCTAGAGAATCTCTTCCTTTCCTATGAACGTGTTTCCAGGCATGCACTATTTCTGTCTTTAGTGCCCTGTCATTTTCTCCTTCCTTGAAGAAAAGACCTTCCAGATGAGCATTACGCGGGATATGCCTCATCGGGTATCCAAATTGACGACGAACTAAAACGGGATGATAATTGATTCCTCCCTTAGTTCCTATAAGGGGTACATTTGGGAAGTTTCCACAACAGTCAATGATTCGTATCATGTCATAGATTCGATTGTACCAATCGATGTCGGAGTTGGTAAGAGACATGATTCTCCGCGACCAACATAAAGTATTCTTTTGATCCCAAAATGCAACAGACTTTGGCAAATGGGAAGTGAACCATTTGTAAAGTAGGGGTACATAGCATGTGATTATTCCTCCGCTGTACAAATTCCTTAAGTGTACAGAATGATAAGCATCTGCGAGCAAAGTCGGTACAGTGTTTCTAATCAGAAAAATCTTAATGACGTTGATATCTACAAAGTTATCGATGTTGGGAAACAAAAATAACTCGTAGGTGAGCAAAACAAAGATGCTCTAAAAAACGGCCACGTTCCCTATACTAGCAAAGTATAGAGCTTTCTTTGTTAAGAACTGGGCTGGCAAACCCTGAATTCCACCCTTAGTGGTTATGTGAGTCTTGACCTCTGACTCATCCAAATAAATTACTCTTGCAATGGTCTGATCCTTTGGAATTTCTTCCAGTCCAGAAAAGGGAGCCTGATCAGTAATATGTAGATCAGTCACGTGAAAGTACTCCTCCAGTGTTGGTGCTAGTTGATAATCCGGGAATGTGAAACAGTGATAGACCGAATCGTAAAACTGGATTAGCGTGGACAGGATTCCTTCAATTGCATGGACCCTTAACAAGGAAAGCAGCCCTCCGTACTTGGCTCTGAAAGCCTCGTGGTTGGTTATCATCCTCGCCAGACTTCTTAAATCCTCTAGTTTTGGAACCTTGAAGGTGTACTTATGAGTTTTCCTTCTACCGAAATCCATTAGCACAATCTCCTTTCTCTGGCATTTGCAATCATTGTCTTAGTTTAATTTGAAAAAGAGAGACTAGAAAAGAAGATTTTTCTTTGTTTTAATGTTTTTTAAATGAATGTATGAATGCATTACACAAAAACATAGAAAAAACATGGGGTCAAAGGGTCGGTGTCATAAAGTCAAGGCTCTACCCCCCCCCCCCCCAAAGGTTTATACTGGTGATTTTTTGCACCTGTCTGCAAAATCATTGACCCCTCTTGGGATAACAACAGCAAGCGGATCGCCAGCGAGCTGATGCATCTTAGAGTGATCTCAGATGAGGATAGTATCGCGTGACAACTATTTCCGATAGCTTCCGCAATACAAAATGGTTTCAGTCTACTAAAAACCTCAGCTTCTCAGATAACCCAGTCGACCACACTACTTTCAACAACCGAAGTCGTATAGGAAATGTATCTGCAAAGGGAGTCTCCACTGAGTTTGATGGTCGACCGGGGACTCTTAACTGGGATTCACTCCCCGCAAGATTACCCGTATTGCCATCACCTATCTTAGGTGTATACTCAATCTTTCCACATGCGGCATCACACGCATTCCCATTAGCAGAAAAATAAACACAAATATCAATTAGGAAAAGCAGTATATATATTTGTCTTAATCATCCTAGACCTCTAGTCTTATGACCCTATACAGACAATGACTCCTCAGCAGAGTCCCCATTTCTGTGACATCTTGTTGAATTTAAAGTTTCCCACCGAAGAGTGTAAGAAAGTCTCTTTTTTGGGCCCCATGGTGGACGCCATTTTTCTGTAGCGCGATTTTTGTGGTCCTGAGTCACGATCTCTTGGGTACTACAGTTCGATTCATTTTTTATCCTATTGAGCTGATTAAGAAAGGGAAATAGATGTGTCCAATTAACCCTGCTTGCATACCGAGTTTGAACAGCGGTCTGTTAGGTTACAGATGCGATTAAGATGTGGGTCCCTCTTTGGTTTATTTTGTTAAAATCAGAATGTCTGGATCATTTGCGAGGTTTTTGGTAAGATGTTAGGACTTGGTGCTTTTGGGTTGATATATGGGGGTACTGGATTTGGGTCTTTGATTAGAATGCTCGCTAAGATTTTTTGTAATCTTATGCCTACGTATTCCCGTTTAACGAATCAGGGAAATCAGAGTGATCGTAGTTCCTCCTATTCTATGGGAGGAAAGAGATGTTTTGGTGTCTTGTTCGAAGCCCAAGATGTGAAGCTAAAGGTGGGTTGTATCTTGTTCAAAGCCCAAGATGTGAAGCTAAAGGGTTAGAGAGAGTTTGTCATCTCTAAAGAGGAGTTGTTGATGTTTGTATCCTGTGAGCAAGGCACAAATTTGATGCTAAAATGTTGATTGGCTCAACCGGGGTTTTCCTTATACAAAGCCAGAGCGGAGGCTAGAAGTTTGACTTTTCTGGGGAAAATGTTCTTTCTGTCTTGTACAAAGCCCAAGATTGAGGCTAAAAGGAAGTTGACTCAACAAGAGAGTCTTTTATACTCAATGAGAGAGTGATTTTATATGTCTTATACAAAACCCAAGACGGAGGCTAAAAGGTTATTGACTCAACAAGAGAGTCTTTTATACTCAACAAGAGAGTGATTGACTCAACAAGAGAGTCTGAAAATGTGATTGACTCAATAAGAGAGTCTTTTATACTCATCAAGAGAGTGTTTTATATGTCTTGTACAAAGCCCAATACGGAGGCTAAAGTGGTTGACTCAACAAGAGAGTCTTTTATACTCAACAAGAAAGTGTTTTGCTGTTTCGTACGAAGCCCGAGATTGAAGCTTAAAAGGGTTTGACTCAACAAGAGAGTCTTTTATACTCAACAAGAGAGTGTTTATGTGTCTTATACGCAGCCCAAGACAGAGGCTAAAAGGAGATTGACTCAACAAGAGAGCCTTTTTATACTCAATAAGAGAGTGTTTTTATATGTCTTGTACAAAGCCCAAGACGGAGGCTAAAAGGAGAATCATTTGTACAAAGCCCAAGAGGAGGCTGTCTTACCACTGTGGATTATGGAGATCCTGAAGCGGGTCCAAGTGTGGGGAACTCTCATGAGAGAGACTAGGGTTTCTTTCTATGTTTGAAAGGAACTTGAGAATGTCTTTGAGACTCAAGGGTCTTAGATTGTCCAAGTCTAGAGTTTTATCTTTTGTACAATGCCCAAGAGGAGGCACGGGCATTAAGGGATGAGTATCAACCCTAAAATGGCCGAAGTTTTGACGCTGGGAAGACTGCTCTAGCAAAGGATGACAAAGTTCTATCTTATACCTTTAAGAGGTCGTCAGGGTCCTTGTATTAAGCCCAAGAGAAGGTATGAGAACTTCTAAGAAGCCGACGGTTCCATGTACAACGTCCAAGAGGAGGCGGGGATGCTTTTATGAAGCCTGTGGGTCCCCAAACCCCGAGAAGTTCAAGACATGCTATTCACCGAGAATAGATCAAGCCAGGAAAGTCTGAGAATTTGGAAGAAACTCAAGAGATGCCATTCACAGAGAAAAGATCATATCTGGGGAGTTAGAGTTTCTTTGATAATGTCTAAGGGTGACAGTCTGAGAAAGGGTTCACCGAGAATACTGCCTTTCACGTCTCCATATTGTTTAACACGAAGAGGAGGGAAGACTGTATCTGGAAATCCTATGGGGATCTAGTTTTGTTTGTATTTAAGAGTGACCAACAGGGCTTTACCTAGGGCTAGACGTAGTTGCCGGGGAAAACTCTAAATAACTATACCAGTATTACACAGTGGATATTGGACAAGTATATAAAAGTTTGTGAAAGAAGACTTACAGTGAAACAGCCCCACAATACAGTTATATACATATGAAAGCGGTAAATGAAAGTGGATAAACACTTACCCGTTGTAGAGCTTCCATGTTGTTTTGTTAGTTGTTCAACAAAGAAAGTTTTGATAAAGACATATTCAAAATCAAAGGAGAAAGTATTTTGAAGAGATTGTTGGGGCTTACAGCTCAAGGAGAGGCCCAAGGTTTAACGATGATCGCACCGTTATTTTTGAAAATACAGTGGGACTTACACAATGACTGAGGCCCAAAAAGTTTTGGTTTTCGAAAAGGGTTAGGTCTTACACTCTACTAGAGGCCCACTAAGTTGTTTTTGCACAAGTGGTAGGGCTTACAGCTCAAGGAGAGGCCAATTAAGTTGTTTGAAAAATGGCGATCGCGCCAAGATTTTTGAAAATGTGTTGGGACTTATCCAATGACTGAGGCCTAAACTATTTTGGTTTCAAAGCGGGATTGGGTCTTACAATCTATTAGAGGCCCACTAAGTTTGAAAAAAGATTTGTGAGGGTAAAAATCAAAGAAACCCTAATTTTGTTTTTTCTTTAAAAGTAAATATTTAAAGAAAATCAATAAAATGATAAAAATACCAAATAGATTTGAATAAACCACTTGTGATTTTTGTTTAAGGTTTGAAAAATGAGGTTTTAATCACAAGATGATTTAGAATTCGTTTGGTTTTGATTTTCAAAATAAATATTCACTTTCAAATGTTTAAAAACAATTAAAAATGAATTTATTCACAAAAATACCAACTATATTAAATAAATAATATAAATTTTATTTTTTCGTGGAATAAAATATTTCAATATTTTTGTGATTTTTTGTAAAAAGAACCAATCAAAAAATAATTAAAATTGAGGAAGTTATTAATTTTTCAAATCATTAAGAAATAATATGAAAAATAGTAAAAAGTGGAAAAAATAGCAAAAAGAGGGTCTGGGGCGAGGGGGATTCGAACCCCAGACCTCTTGTGTACAGCATGGGCGCCTTACCACTGGGGTGGTGATACATCCGTGTATTGAAACACAACCACAAATATACAAGGCTTGCCTTGTTTTTGGCCTGGCCCAAGGCAAGGCAAGGCAAGATTTTGGCTAGAAACTTGAAGGCCATAACTTTCTCATTTCTCCATGGATGGAGGCAAAATTTATATGTATCTGGCCTAGAATTTCCTAAGGAATCCAATGGTGGTGGTGGTTTTTCCAGAAAATAAATCCTCCTCAAAACCCGATAGTGGTTTTGAAATAGGCCATGGTTTGTATTTTCTGTGCTACTTGTTGGTACAGGTATGAGTTACATGATAAATTGGTGCAAACACAACATATATAACATGTATAAGAGATGCATGATCAGTGGGCTTCAAAGCAAGGCATATTTCAGAGAGTTCAAGTTGTGATGCTTACCTCTTTTTAGAGCTTTTAGGCTATCTACCAAGTGCTTTGTTCCAGAAATGTTTTGATGCTTTGGACACCCTCAAATGATCCCTTAAAAGCTTTTAGAGTGGTTGGAACTAGCTGGAAACCCCAGAAATGGAAATTGGCCCTTTCTTGCAAAAGGGGATGGCCAAAATAACAACTCTCTAAATTGATGTTCAAGATGTGTGGAACCATTTGGGACAGTTAAAGGATGATATTTGGAGTGTGTTTGGGGTTTTATCTGGTTTGAAAAGTGACTGAATCAAGACATGGCTTGAAAAATGCACAAAAGTCCAATTTTGAGGTTTTGAGAGGGGACTTTGAGATTTTGGTGTTACATGTCACTTGTGAGAGTTTGGACAGCTTAGATATGACATATTGGATGTGTTTGGATCATGAGCTGTGGTGAAATTGCTCTCTAACTCAAAAACTCAGAGTTACCTTGCTAAAGAAGGCATTTTTGCCTAGAGAAAGAGATTTTGAGGAAAGCAAGTGTTGTAGTACTTTGGTGTACTCAAACTGAGCACAAATTAGCTCTATTTATAGTAGAACAAGTTTGTTTTGGCTGCAAAAGTGAATGACAACTGCTGCAGAGGTTTGGCCAATGTTGATCAATGGGAATCCACGTCTCCTCTAGCCATTGACTAGAGGTTAGAGCACAGGCTGTTGGTTCCCTAGTTCTTGGATAAGTCTTGACTGAATTCAGTTGGAAAGGGCTCGGTCCATGCTACCCTGGTGCATCCATTAAATTCTCCAAACCAAAATTGGAGTCTTGTCCCCTCTTTAGGCATTTCTAGGTTTGGCATGCTACTTTTGGTTCCAAGGACTTGGGAGGCTGATGAATCAGTGTTTGTCCCTCCTTGGTCCCCCATTTAGGTGTTCAGATGGATAGATTTGCTCGCCCTTTGCAAAATTTGAGCAAATCGAGCAAAATCCCCAAATCTGCCTTGCCATGACAGTTTACAGCAAGGCATATTGGCATGGTCATATCTCATGGCTTAAGTGGAGTTTCATGGAGTTCTTGGCCATTTTCGAAAGCCCTCATATGATACAACATGTGTGTGATCATAGTTGGTCTTGATACTTTTTGGATCCAAGTGAAACATCCCCCTACTTTTGGAAAAAAAGCAGGACAAATTCTGACTTAATGAAAATTTCACTAAGTGTTGGAAAAAGTGACATTTCATGTTTTCAACCATTTTGATCATTCCACAACTCAAAATCCATGAAGAATTGGAATGAGGTGTAGTTGAAGCTTTTGTAGAGGGCCATGAGAGCTACAAATCCAGCTTTGAATGGAGAAAATGGCCTTGTGGTTTAGGAGTTATGATCCTCCAAAGTTGGTACCCTAGCTACTTTGTACCATAACTTAGAAAATTTCTAAGTTTTTTATGGTTACCCCTTTTACAAGTTATCCCACTTTTCTTGAGTTTTCTTGAGGAATGATGATCCCAATCACATATTAACATCATTTTAGGGTCAAAGAACCATAATTATGAAAAATCTCAAAAAGTCAAAGTTGACTTTTGTGCACAGTTGACTTTTTGTCAGATGAACTCCAAACTGTGCGATCCTTTATGAAATCAAGTCCTTGACCTAAATCAAACTTGATGGATTGATTTCATAGGTGTTATAGGGTGTATTGAATCATGTCCCAAGGTTTGGGAGCATGCCTGGGTCAAAAGTCAAAGGCACGGTTGACTTTTCCCGCGAAACCCTAATTGTAGTTCTGATGAATTTTAAACTTGTTGATCAAGCTTCTTGGATCAATACATTGTTTCAAATGGATCAATGTAGTGTGTTAGGGACCGTCGAATCCTCTCTTGAGGTCTTGGCTCATGTTTTGTCCCAAAAGTCAACTTAGGGGTGAATTAGGCCAAAAAACCCTAATTCCTGATTTTTTATGAATGCATCCCCTGAGGCAAAATTGACTTGATGATTGGGTTTATCAGGTCCCTTAGAGTATTTTGGGTTATGATTTGAAGCATTGGCTCATGTCCAGAGGAAAAATTCCATCTGGAGGCCCCAGTCGACCAAAACCCTAATTTGGTGGCACTGGCGATCTTGAGGCTTAATCCACTTGGAATGTTGCAGCCTTGTGCTTGATCCTTGATGTGGGAGTCCTCTTGATCCATTGTGGATGTTTGAGAGGTTTAGAAAAGTTGAAGATAATGTCATTCCTTGATTAATCCTTTGTCTAAGAGCTCTGAGGGGGCTTGAAACCCTAATTCTTGACTATAGTGGATGCTCACCCATCTTTGGGGAGACTAATGAGGTATGATGGCCCATCCATATTGTGATGGTGATTTTCACAATGATGGGGAATCTTAGTGGTTAAAATTTGGGGTATGACACATACGCTTTAGCATCTGTTTTAATCTTGGGTGTTGACCTAAGAAGTGGCTTTAGTCGGGTGTGACAGAAGCATGTGTTCTCTGGAGAGTTTCCTGGCAAGAAACTAGTCTGGACTTTGATGCTGTTGAAGATAAAGATGAATACATCATAATCTTGATGATTACAACTTGGATTAGTTTATTTCTGATCTAGGTGTTTTGGAGCATGGTCTGCTCTGGTTGTGAAGGTCTAGGATAAGTGGCAGTTATCTCTGGCTTTCTATTGACAGCTCTACTAAGGGAAGTGGCATTCTTTGGTATGGCTATGGGGTAGTCTTGGACTACTTACTTTCTGAAGATTCAGACGTGGCAGGTTTGAAGTCATTAGAGTTTTAATGCAGGATGGAGGTTGTCTACTCAAACTTGGTTGTTGAATCAAGTCTATGAGAACATGAAACCCTTGTTCTGCAAAGGAATGAGGTTTTTCTAAGTGGTAGAAGGAGGAGCTGAATTCTACAGTTGGATGTCATATCAAAATGTTCTGACATCTAGCTTAACATCAAAAGTCTCAGCTGGTGATGTGGCACATCAGCTTAAGATAAGGTGATCTACAGGAAAATGGAAGTTATGGATGCTTCAAAAAGGTCTATCTCATGCAGTTTGTGGGAGCTGTGGATGGGAAGATGTTACATGACTAATAGGCTTGGTGGATCCAAGATGTCTTGCTATGGGGCAAGTAGTTCATGTGACTTGAAGATCTGATTTCATTAGTGGATCAGCGTTTCTTGTGGGAGTTCTGAAGATGAGTGAGTTCAATCAAAAGGTGGAATTTGGTTGATTTCACAATGTGCATTCAAGCAGGATGCTTGAAATTGATTGCTCTTGTGCAGAAGAGTAGTTAGTTGAAAACGTAAGGAGGTTCTGGTTCTCTTGGAGCTTGTGGCAGAAGTTCTGGGTTGAGGATGGAAGTATACCTTCTTTTGGTGGATGAGAGTTTATTTCTCTCTGGGTTTCAGAAGCTTTCTTTGTTCAAGTTGATGGCGCAGTGTTGGGTAAAGATCTTTAGTTTGGATTACTATGTTGATAGTAAGTCCAGTGGTGGAGCATATCAAGAACCATGTGAAGGTGTGAAAAACACAAGAAATGGGGGTTTGAATTAGGTTTTCAAAATAAAATTGTTTCTTTAAAATAAATTCCTTTTATAAGGCTCTTTCTTTTTAACAATAATGACCTTTGTTAGAAAACAAACCGATGAACACGTTATGTTTATACAAGTTCACTTGAGAAATACTCAAGTTAATCAAGTCCACCCGCCAAGGTGATTTTGCCTCTCTCAACGAGGTATTAATCCACTATTCAAACAAATCAATACAATGCACTAACCAAAATGCTGGTGACTGACACAACCTCTAAAACTCTCAAGTTTTAGACTTCTCAAGTAATACAACCTCACAGGTCTTACTCAAGGAACAACCTCTAAGACTGCACGTCCTAGACTTCTCAAGAAATACAACCACACGGTCTTTCTCAAGGAACACAAACCTAAGTTTGAATAAATTTCGTTTACAGACAAGTGCTTTTATACAAGCTGATAATGTAAATAAGTTTCGACCAGAATGACTTAAGAAAGATTTCAGATGGAAAGAATATTGCAGTAACGTTCGTGTGTCTTTCTTTGAGTCTTTTGCTTCTTTATATAGCCGTGTAGAAAGAGTCGTTGAAATATAATCATGATAGCTATCTAGGCTGGTGGCTAGAAGCGTGAGGACAAATAAAAACTTTTGCGTGCTGCGCGTCCTGTTTTTGTCAGAATATCTTTGATTGTACCGTTGCACTGTTACCAAGATATTTTCGCTTTGTATTGAGGTACAGTTGTACTATGTAGCTTTGTCTTCTTGGCTTCTCAACTTCAGAGGCTTTTTACCAGCATGAGTAAGAAGGGAAAACATAGCTTGGTTCTCTAAGATTTTCAAGTTTTCGAATCCTCAGAGCAGCGCCTTCAGAGTCTTCAATACTTGGTCTTCAGAACCTTGTTCGCTTGGTGCGTTGTCTTCATATCTTCAGAGGCTTCTGATAGTATCTGGTTGAAGCATGAGTAGAGACTTGATTAGGTCTTCAGAACCTTGATCAGAGAGCATAGGTCTTCAGCATCTGGACTTCGTTCTATCAGAACCTTTGTCTTTAGAACTTCAGAACTCGTCCTCTTTTCCTTTTGTATCAGAATCTTGTGAACTTCATATTAGCTTAAAAATGAGTTCTGCTTTTCAAGTGTATAGGTGAAGTATTTTCCTTTAAGCATTGTGGTCGGGCCAATTTACGGAAGCATAACCTGTTTGTTAAGTTCTCACAAATAAAAAACATTAGTTGTACAAAATTGTTCATACAGAAATACTCATTTTATATCATTAAAACTTAGAGATAATATTGCAGAACCAAATCTTGTTCTCACAATCTCCCCCTTTTTGATGATGACAAAACTATGTATTTTGATGACACAATTTTGATATATACATATAATGCAGGGAAAATAATAGATTCTAAAGATAGCTTATCCTTCATATGAAGTGCTACCCCTGAGTCTTAGACTTGATGAATTTCTGTGCTTAGGCTCCCCCTGATTTTACTAGGTCCTGAGCTTTTAGTTTTGATTCTCTTTTCAGCAGAGTTCTGGTTTTCTTAATGAAGCTTGATTAGGATCAGAATTCCTGAAAAAGAAAAATACTCTAAAAGAAATAATAGTTTATCTGTTAGCATGTAAATAATGTTGTTTTTCAGAGATTGACTATGGAATCAAAATATTCATATTACTTCTCCCCCTTTTTGTCATTGATCAAAAAGATTAGTGGTTCAAGGGTGAAAAATAAAGATCTAAAATCTTAAAGATAAACGAGACTTTTAGGTGCTTCCAGAAGACATCTTGTCCCATATTTTCTAAAGCATGCCCTAAAGATTAGCATTGACACTCTTTTGTTCTTCAAAGTTTTCTTTGAACTTTTGTTGTTCTTCTCTTATTTCTCCAATTGCATTTTCCAAATGCTTTACAGCCGGATTAGATGTAGAAACAACTGCAGCATCTTGCTTGGCCTTTTCCATGGCTTCAGCTTCTTGTGCTATTCTGGCTTCTTCAGCAGCCTTTTCTTCAACTTCTTTCTGCTTTGCAGCCAAGAACTTAAGTATCCTGATCCGCTCTTCAGCTTCTGCTCTTTCCTTTGCCCGTTGAATGCCAGCAGTGATGGTTGCGTCTGAGAAACTTATAATTCTTGCAAGTTCAGTATCCAACCATTTCTGAAAGGTTTGATAAGAGCTTTTAAGTTCCATAGGCTTGGTACTTGTGCTAACTTCTGCTCTTAGGTTCGCAAACTTCCTTAATGCCTTGTTACAAAATTGCCTTGTGCATTCTTCAAAAGATGTTGGAGGTGGTACATTATAGATAACCAAAGCAAGGTCAGGCCTGGCAGAATTTGTTTCAGGTGGTGCTTGCTGAGATGAAACGATCGCAGTATGAGCATGTTCATTTATTGTTTGATCAACAGGAGATCACTTCTATAGTGTCTGAGCCTATGAGTGATTCAGGGGTGATAATCTCTAGAGATTCAGAGATTGTATCCTCAGAGATAGACTCAATGCTGAGGACTTGAGATTCAAAGATTAGGTTCATGGAACTTTGTTCATTTGGCTGAATGATTGACGAGGTTATTGACGAGGTGTAGGTAGGAATGGCTTCAGTCAAGATAGGGGTACTAATTGATACGTTGGGTAAAAATTGGATAGTGGTAGTTGGAGGAGGAATTGAAAAAGATGGTAATTTGAACTTCATCTGTGGATTGGAGGTAGGAATAAAGGTAGTTTGGAATGATGATGGTGTAGTGACAGTCTCAGTGACAGACATGGACCCAGAAGAATTGATAGCCAATTTATTGATTTCCTCAAGAAGAAGAGATTCATATCTAGAAGTTTTGGAGGTTTCAATTTCATCCTTTTTCTTCTTCTTAGGCTCAGCATCCTCTTCAGTTTGCTTCCTCTTACTCCTGGTGATGTATTTAGATTTAGGGACGACATCTTCAACTCTGGATTTTGGCATGTCATGCCCTTCTTCTCTCATTATAGCCACAAACGAAGCAATTGTTGTTGGATTATCTTCTTTTTGATAGTAGGGATAGTTCGTTACTAGACGTCTATTTTTTATCACAGTGTCCTGAGGGATATCTATGGGGTTCTCATCAACACTTGTAATCATTTTCATATGCTTAAGGTTTATAGCATTGAAAACTTCTCCTACTTTGCCAGTTAGATAATCTGTGTATCTAGCTTCCTTGACTAGATACTCCACTAGGCCACTTTCAACAAAGATATCAGAGAGAAGTCTTCCAAAAGGAGTGTAGTTTACAATCTTCCTATCCGATGAAGCTGTTGTTCTTGTCTTGCGCACCATATCTCTCAGGTAGTAGAATAAAATGGATGGAAGACTCATTTTCTCATTCTTGTGCAAGTAGTACAACATGTACTTTTGATTTGTGTTGAAGAAATCTGCAGCACTCTTTGGAGGTCTTGGATTGATACATCCAAGAATAATTTTATGTCAGATTCTCAGATTGTCATGCAGATTCTTGCTTTTGTACTCTGTAGTCCCAGGTTGACAATTTTTGAAAATTGCTTTGTTGATGACAGAGTCAAATATTTCAGTTTTTCCATAAACTCTTTTTCCTTCCAAGAATTGCATCCCTAGTAGGTCTGAAATAGATTTTTCAGTGATAATGATCTTTTGATCCATAACAAAAGATAAAACATGAAGATCGTCTGTTTCAGCATGTCTCCAGAACTCCTTTACTAGGTCATCAAAGGTTGGTCCTCTAAGTCTGTCAAAGTAACTTTTCCATCCTTGAGTATTTAGTTGATCAATTAGGTTAAACCCATTATTGTGAAGATTGTCGAAGTCGACATCCAACTCTTTCAGAACGATTAGTTCTTTTGCATGCACAACACAAGTGACAGGGGAATTTCTCTGTGTTACATGGTTTACATCGATTGTGGGAAGAGATAATGGATTTGAAGCAATTGTCGCGGTGGTTGCGGAGGTTGTAGTCTGTGTGACGGATGAAGATGATAGCTCTTGAGAGGGAGTTTCAAACTTGAAGCTAGCAGTTTCTTGATGAATGGTGTTCATCATAATGACAGTTAAGATCGGAGAGGATGAGAACAAGGATTGAGTTGGTTTGAAGAAGATAGAGAAAGAAAAACGATTAGGTTTTTAGGGTTCGTAAAATAGGGAAGTGAAATGGCATAAGTTAGTTTATACGGTGTTTTTGAAATTTGAAAAGTCGAAACCACAGTATTAGGAGTTAAGAAATGAACGCAATTATGATTTTAAGTCAATCCCAAGAAAATTATTGTTCGTTTGATTTGAATAGATATAGTGAATTAGATATAATCTAATCACATGCAAAAATTATTTTCTAATGACACGTCATAACTGACTTAGAAGAAAAAATTTATCAGAACTGAGACACGTCTCACAAAAGTGATTCTGATGATTTTAAAATACTTATTTCCTCTGACTAAACACATTGGTTTCTAAAATAATCTTATTCTGAACAGTACTCCATTTTCAGATGTTTTAAAATAATTTGAAATCTATCTTCAGCTAAGGGTTTTGTAAAAATATCAGCCCATTGATGGTCTGTATCAATAAATTTTAAGCATAAGGTTCCCTTCTGAACATAGTCTCTGATAAAATGGTGTTTTATTTCAATATGTTTAGCCCTAGAATGTAAAATTGGATTTTTACTTAAACAAATAGCAGCAGTATTATCACAGAAGATAGGGATGTTATTCTCATATATCTGATAGTCTTCCAGCTGATTTTTCATCCAAAGCATTTGCGTACTGCATAGAGAAGCGGAGATGTATTCTGCTTCTGCTGTAGAGAGAGCAATTGTAGATTGCCTCTTCCTTGACCATGAGATTAAGTTGTTCCCTAAGAACTGACAGTTTCCAGATGTGCTCTTTCTTTCCAATCTATCTCCAGCATAGTCTGCATCACAGTAACCAGAAAGAGTGTACTTTGATGTTTTCTCATACATCAAGCCAAGGTTATTTGTTCCTTTCAGATACCTTAGAATTCGTTTAACAGCAGTTAAATAAGATCGCCAGTGTCACCAAATTAGGGTTTTGGTCGACCAGGGCCTACGGATGGAAATTTTCCTCTGGGCATGAGCCAATGCTTCAAAGCATAACCCAAGATACTCTGAGGGACCTCATGGAACCAATCATCAAGTCAATTTTACCTCAGGGGATGCATTTACCACAAATCAAGAATTAGGGTTTCTTGACCTAATTCACCCCTAAGTTGACTTTTGGGACAAAACATGAGCCAAGACCTCAAGACATGATTTGAGGGTCTCTAATAAACCACATTGATCCATTTACAACAATGGATTGATCCAAGAAGCTTGATCAACAAGTTTCAAATTCATCGGAACCACAATTAGGGTTTCGCAGGAAAAGTCAACTGTATCTTTGACTTTTGACCCAGGCATGCTCCCAAACCTTGAGACATGATTCAATACACCCTATAACACCTATGAAATCAATCCATCAAGTTTGATTTAGGTCAAGGACTTGATTTCATAGAGGATCGCACAGTTTGGAATTCATTTGACAAAAAGTCAACTGTGCACAAAAGTCAACTTTGACTTTTTGAGATTTTTCACAATTATGGTTCTTTGACCCTAAAATGATGTTAATGTGTGATTGGGATCATCATTCATCAAGAAAAATCAAGTAAAGTGGGATAACTTGTAAAAGGGGTAACCATAAAAACTTAGAAATTTTCTAAGTTATGGAACAAAGTGGCTAGGGTACCAACTTTGGAGGATCATAACTCCTAAACCACAAGGCTATTTTTCCCCATTCAAAACTGGATTTGTAGCTCTCATGGACCACTACAAAAGCTTCAACTACACCTCATTCCAATTGATAATGGATTTTGAGTTGTGGAATGATCAAAATGGTTGAAAACATGAAATGCACTTTTTCCAACACAGTGAAATTTTCACTAAGTCAGAATCTGTCCTGCTTTTTTTCCAAAAGTAGGAGGATTTTTCACTTGGATCCAAAAAGTATCAAGACCAACTATGATCACACACATGTTGTATCATATGAGGGCTTTCCAAAATGGCCAAGAACTCCATGAAACTCCACTTAAGCCATGAGATATGACCATGCCAATATGCCTTGCTGCAAACTGTCATGGCAAGGCAGATTTGGGGATTTTGCTCGATTTGCTCAAATTTTGCAAAATTCAAGCAAATCTATCCGTCTGAACACCACAAGGGGGACTAAGAAGGGAAAAACACTGATCCATCAGCCTCCTAAGTCCTTGGAACCAAAAGTAGCATGCCAAACCTAGAAATGCCTAAAGAGGGGACAAGACTCCAATTTTGGTTTGGAGCATTTAATGGATGCACCAAGGTGGCATGGACTGAGCCCTTTCCAACTAAATTCAGTCAAGACTTATCCAAGAACTAGGGAACCAGCAGCATGTGCTCTAACCTCTAGTCAATGGCTAGAGGAGACTTGGATTCCCATTGATCAACATTGGCCAAACCTCTACAGTAGTTGCCATTCACTATTGCAGCCAAAACAAACTTGCTCTACTATAAATAGAGCTCATTTGTGCTCAATTTGAGTACACCAAAGCACTACAACACTTGCTTTCCTCAAAATCTCTTTCTCTAGGCAAAAATACCTTCTTTAGCAAGGTAATTCTGAGTTTTTGAGTTAGAGAGCAATTTCACCACAGCTCATGATCCAAACACATCCAATATGTCATATCTAAGCTGTCCAAACTCTCACAAGTGACCTATATCACCAAAATCTCAAAGTCCCCTCTCAAAACCTCAAAATTGGACTTTTGTGCATTTTTCAAGCCATGTCTTGATTCAGTCACTTTCCAAACCAGATAAAACCTCAAACACGCTCCAAATATCATCCTTGAACTGTCCCAAATGGTTCCACACATCTGGAACATCATTTGAGAGAGTTGTTATTTTGGCCATTTTTGCCCCTTTTGTAAGAAAGGGCCAATTTCCATTCTCGAGGTTTCCAGCTGGTTCTAAACACTCTAAAAGCTTCTAAGGGATCATTTGAGGGTGTCCAAAGCATCAAAACATTTCTTGAACAAAGCACTTGGTATATAGCCCAAAAGCTCCAAAAAGAGGTAAGCATCATAACTTGAACTCTCTGAAATATGCCTTGCTTTGAAGTCCACTGATCATGCATCTCTTATACATGTTATATGTGTTATGTTTGCACCAATTTATCATGTAATTTATACATGTACCAAGAGGTAGCACAGAAAATGCAAACCATGGCCTATTTCAAAAGCACTATCGGGTTTTGAGGTGGATTTATTTTCTGGAAAAACCACCACCACCATTGGATTCCTTAGGAAATTCTAGGCCAGATACATATAAATTTTGCCTCCATCCATGGAGAAATGAGAAAGTTATGGCCTTCACGTTTCTAGCCAAAATCTTGCCTTGCCTTGCCTTAGGCCAGGCCAAAAACAAGGCAAGCCGTGTATATTTATGGTTGTGTTTCAATACACGAATGTATCACCACCCCAGTGGTAAGGCGTGCATGCTGTACACAAGAGGCCTGGGGTCGAATTCCCCTCGCCCCAGACCCTCTTTTTGCTATTTTTTCCACTTTTTACTATTTTTTATATTATTTCTTAATGATTTGAAAAATTAATAACTTCCTCAATTTTAATTATTTATGATTGGTTCTTTTTGCAAAAAATCACAAAAATATTGAAATATTTTATTCCCAAAAAAAATAAAATTTATATTATTTATTTAATATAGTTTGTATTTTTGTGAATAAATTCATTTTTAATTGTTTTTAAACATTTAAAAGTGAATATTTATTTTGAAAATCAAAACCAAATGAGTTCTAAATCATCTTGTGATTAAAACCTCATTTTTCAAACCTTAAACAAAAATCACAAGTGGTTTATTAAAATCTATTTGGTATTTGTATCATTTTATTGATTTTCTTTAAATATTTACTTTTAAAGAAAAACAAAATTAGGGTTTCTTTGATTTTTACCCTCACAAATCTTTTTTTTCAAACTTTTTGGGCCTCTAATAGAGTGTAAGACCCAATCCCCTTTTAACCTAAACAATTTTGGGCCTCAGATATGGTATAAGTCCCTCTGTGTTAAAAGAAAAATCTCGGCGCAATCGCTAGTTCAAAAATCAAATCATCTGGGCCTACCCTCGTGTTATAAGCCCCATTTCTTTTATTTAAATTCCTTTGGGCCTCTAATAGAGTGTAAGACCCAATCCCGCTTTGAAACCAAAATAGTTTGGGTCTCAGTCATTGTATAAGTCCCAACACATTTTCAAAAATCTGGGCGCGATCGCCATTTTTCAAACAACTTAGTGGGCCTCTCCTTGAGCTTTAAGGCCCACCACTTGTGCAAAAACAACTTAGTGGGCCTCTAGTAGAGTGTAAGACCCAGCCCTTTTCGAAAACCAAAACTTTTTGGGCCTCAGTCATTGTGTAAGTCCCACTGTATTTTAAAAAATAACGATGCGATCATCGTTAAACCTTGGGCCTCTCCTTGAGCTGTAAGCCCCAACAATCTCTTCAAAATACTTTCTCCTTTGATTTTGAATATGTTGTTATCAAAACTTTCTTTGTTGAACAACTAACAAAATAGCGTGGAAGCTCTACAACGGGTAAGTGTTTATCCGCTTTCATTTACCGCTTTCATATGTATATAATTGTATTGTGGGGCTGTTTCACTGTAAGTCTTCTTTCACAAACTTTTATATACTTGTCCAATATCCACTGTGTAATACAAGTATAGTTATTTAGAGTTTTCCCCGGAAACTACGTCTAGCACTAGGTAAAGCCCTATTGGTCACTCTTAAATACAAACAAAACTAGATCCCATAGGATTTCCAGATACAGTCTTCCCTCCTCTTGGGGTTAAACAATATGGAGACGTGAAAGGCAGCATTCTCGGTGAACCCTTTATCAGGCTATCACTCTTAGAAATTGTCAAAGAAACTCTAACTCCCCAGAGATGATCTTTTCTCCGTGAATGGCATCTCTTGAGTTTCTTCCAAATTCTCGGACTTTCCTGGCTTGATCTATTCTCGGTGAATAGCATGTCTTGAACTTCTCAGGGTTTGGGGACCCACAGGCTTCCTAAAAGCATCCCCGCCTCCTCTTGGGCGTTGTACAAGGACCCGTCGACTTCTTAGAAGTTCTCATTCCTTCTCTCGGGCTTAATACAAGGACCCTGACGACCTCTTAAAGGTATAAGACAGAACTTAGTCATCCTTTGCTAGAGTAGTCTTTCCCGCGTCAAAACTCTGGCCATTGTAGGGTTGATACTCATCCCTTAATGCCCGTGCCTCCTCTTGGGGATTGTACAAAAGATAAAACTCTAGGCTTGGACAGTTTAAGACCCTTGAGTCTCAAAGAAATTCTCAAGTTCCTTTCAAACATAGGAAGAAACCCCGATCTCTCTCATGAGAGTTCCCCACACTTGGACCCGCTCCAGGATCTCCAGAATCCAAAGCGGTAAGACAACCTCCTCTTGGGCTTTGTACAAATGATTCTCCCCAGCGGAGCTAACCTTTTCAGACTCTCTTGTTGAGTCAAACACCTTTTAGCCTCCGTCTTGGGCTTTGTACAAGACATATAAAAACACTCTCTTGTTAAGTATAAAAAGACTCTCTTGTTGAGTCAAACACCTTTTAGCCTCCGTCTTGGGCTTTGTACAAGACATATAAAAACACTCTCTTGTTGAGTATAAAAGACTCTCTTGTTGAGTCAAATCCTTTTAAGCCTCAATCTCGGGCTTCGTACGAGACAGTAAAACACTCTCTTGTCGAGTATAAAAGACTCTCTTGTTGAGTCAATCCCCTTTTTCAGACTCTCTTGTTGAGTCAATCACTCTCTTGTTGAGTATAAAAGACTCTCTTGTTGAGTCAATCACCTTTTATCCTCCATCTTGGGCTTTGTACAAGACATATAAAATCACTCTCTCGTTGAGTATAAAAGACTCTCTTGTTGAGTCAACTTCCTTTTAGCCTCAATCTTGGGCTTTGTACAAGACAGAAAGAACATTTTCCCCGGAAAAGTCAAACTTCTAGCCTCCGCTTAGGCTTTGTATAAGGAAAACCCCGGTTGAGCCAATCAACCTTTTAGCATCAAATTTGTGTCTTGCTCACATACAAACATCAACAACTCCTCTTTAGAGATGACAAACTCTCTCTAAACCTTTAGCTTCACATCTTGGGCTTTGAACAAGATACAAACCACCTTTAGCTTCACGTCTTGGGCTTTGAACAAGACACCAAAATTTTTTTTTTCCTCCCATAGAATAGGAGGAACTACAATCGCTCTGATTTCCCTGTTTCGTTAAATGGGAATACGTAGGCATAAGATTACAAAAAATCTTAGCGAGCATACTAATCAAAGACCCAAATCCAGTACCCCCATATATCAACCCAAAATCACCAAGTCCTAACATCTTACCAAAAACCTCGCAAATGATCCAGACATTCTGATTTTAACAAAATAAACCGAAGAGGGACCCACATCTTAATCGCATCTGTAACCTAACAGACCGCTGTTCAAACGCAATATGCAAGCAGGGTTAATTGGAGACATGTATTTCCCTTCCTTAATCAGCTCAATAGGATAAAAAATGAATCGAATTGTAGTACCCACGCGATCGTGACTCAGGACCACAAAAATCGCGCTACAGAAAAATGGCGCCCACCGTGGGGCCCAAAAAGAGACTTTCTTACAATCTTCGGTGGGAAACTTTAAATTCAAGAAGATGTCACAGAAATGGCGACTCTGCTGGGGAGTCATTGTCTGTATATGGTCATAAGACTAGAGGTCTAGGATGATTAAGACAAATATATATACTGCTTTTCCTAATTGATATCTGTGTTTATTTTTCTGCTAATGGGAATGCGTGTGATGCCACATGTGGAAAGATTGAGTATACACCTAAGATAGGTGATGGAATTATACGGGTAATCTTGCGGGGAGTGAATCCCAGTTAAGAGTCCCCGGTCGACCATCAAACTCAGTGGAGACTCCCTTTGCAGATACATTGCCTATACGACTTTGGTTTTTGAAAGTAGTGTGGTCGACTGGGTTATTTGAGAAGCTGAGGTTTTTAGTAGGCTGAAACCATTTTGTAGTGCGGAAGCTATCGGAAATAGTTGTCACACGATACTACCCTCATCTGAGATCACTCTAAGATGCATCAGCTCGCTGGCGATTTGCTTGATGTTGTTATCCTAAGAGGGGTCAATGATCTTGCGGACAGGTACAAAAAAATCACCAGTATAAACCTTTGGGGGGTGGAGCCTTGACTTCGTGACACCGACCCTTTGACCCCATGTTTTTTCTATGTTTTTATGTGCTGCATTCATACATTCATTTAAAAAACATTAAAACAAAGAAAAATCTTCTCTTCTAGTCTCTCTTTTTCAAATTAAACTAAGACAATGATTGCAAATGTCAGAGAAAGGAGATTGTGCTAATGGATTTCGGTAGAAGGAAAACTCATAAGTACACCTTCAAGGTTCCAAAACTAGAGGATTTAAGAAGTATGGCGAGGATGATAACAAACCACGAGGCTTTCAGACCCAAGTACGGAGGGTTTTTGTCCTTGTTAAGGGTCCATGTAATTGAAGGAATCATGTCCACGCTAATCCAGTTTTACGATCCGGTCTATCACTGTTTCACATTCCCGGATTATCAACTAGCACCAACACTGGAGGAGTACTCTCACCTGACTGGTCTAAATATTACTGATCAGGCTCCCTTTTCAGGACTGGAATAAATTCCAAAGGATCAAACCATTGCAAGAGCAATTTATTTGGATGAGTCAGAGGTCAGGACTCACATAACCACTAAGGGTGGAATTCAGGGTTTGCCAGCCCAGTTCTTAACAAAGAAAGCTCTATACTTTGCTAGTATAGGGAACGTGGCCGCTTTTCAGAGCATCTTTGTTTTGCTCACCTACGAGTTATTTTTGTTTCCCAACATCGATAACTTTGTGGATATTAACGCCATTAAGATTTTTCTAATTGGAAACCCTGTACCGACTTTGCTCGCAGATGCTTATCATTTTGTACACTTAAGGAATTTGTATAATGGAGGAATGATCACATGTACCCCTGCTTTACAAATGGTTCACTTCCCATTTGCCAAAGTCTGCTGCATTTTGGGATCAATAGAATACTTTACGCTGGTCGCAGAGAATCATGTCTCTTACCAACTCCGACATCGATTGGTACAATCGAATCTATGATGGGATCAGAATCATTGACAGTTGTGGAAACTTCCTAAATGTACCCCTTATAGGAACTAAGGGAGGAATCAATTATCATCCAGTTTTAGTTCTTCGTGAATTTGGATACCCGATGAGGCATATCCCGCGTAATGCTCATTTGGAAGGTCTTTTCTTCAAGGAAGGAGAAAATGACAAGGCACTAAAGACAGAAATAGTGCATGCCTAGAAACACATTCATAGGAAAGGAAGAGAGTCTCTAGGAAAACCAGATTGTGTCTCGATGGAGCCTTATCTCCCCTGGGTACAAACTAGAGCTCTTAAGCTGAGGATGCCTTACCCTCATCAGGAAGTTCTTCCATTAAGGGACTCTGCCCTTTATTTTATGTCTGAGACGAAAAAGCTTCAGGTTACTCTCAGCAAATTTCAACAGGAGAAGAGGTCTTGGAGGAACAAGTACCGTATTCTCAATGTAGAGTGCAATAAAATACAACAACTGTTAAAAGAAAAAGATGCTTTGATTAAGATTTTAGAGCAACATGCTGTGGAGAATCAGGATGACCAAAGGAATTTGCTCGCTCCTTTCTCTTGGCAAAGGAATGACAACCTGATAACGGACGAAGAGCCCCGGTCAAAGAAAATGAAAGTACTGAAACCCGCACCTGAGCTCGCTTCAGAGAGGACTTAGGACCCATAAGTTTAGATCTCCTTTTACAGCACTTTGTAAATTACAGTATTTCCATTCCGTAATCTTTGAATTCAATAAAACGGGGTCTTCCCCACTGTTTGATATTTGCAATCCAATTGTCGAAGTTTACTTTGAATAAACAAAAACATATAATTAATATAATCATTGTATATCATTCATCATTCTCGCATAACGCATTCTTCTTACCTACGAATCTCACGTTTGCGTCTCGATTCTAGAGTCAAACTGTCTCATTCGTACAATACTCAGGTCAATCGTCAGAAAAAGATGGATGATCTCGAGGAAGAGAATAGAGAGTTGAGGGAAGAGATCGACACTCTGAAAGAGGATCTGAGAAAGCTTCATAACGACATGCAAGCTCTGGCAGAAGCTCAGATGCAACAACAAAGGACTGTGATCTCAGAGATCACATCGACACCCATAGTGGAGAAGTATGATCCAAGGTACAAAATGCCGAAAGATCGTCCCTGGGACATGCCTATTAACTATATCTTGGAAGGATATATTCCGCCGATAACTGAAGATCCGGAAACTTCAGCAGGAGCCGCTGGGCCTGAAGGTTACAAACTTCGGGAAAGCGAAGATGTCAGGGGCATGACAGCAACTCCTGAAGGTTACAAACTTCGGGAGGCACCAAGAGTCTCGGCCATAATGATACCACCGCCCGTGGTACACACTGTCCCAGAAAGACAGATTCCACAGATACCCTCTGGTGGAAACGAAAGTATGTTTGACAGAATGAATGAGTTCCAGAACCAATTCCTAGAAATGCAGAAGGAACTGCAAGCCATTCGCGATCAGGACTTATTTGGAAAGGACGCCGCAGACCTTTGTTTGGTCCCCAATGTGAAAGTTCCGCACAAGTTCCAGGTGCCCGACTTCGAAAAGTACAAGGGTAACTCTTGCCCTCAGAGCCATTTGGTGATGTACGCCCGGCGAATGTCAGCTCAGACAAAGAACCAGGAGCTATTGATCCACTACTTTCAGGATAGTTTAACCGGTGCCGCATTAAAATGGTACATGGGTTTAAACCGCACTAAGATCGCCACTTTCAGAGATCTTGGTGCTGCCTTCGTTCAACAATATAAGTGCAATTTGGACATGGCACCAGACAGAGATCAACTCAGATCAATGTCACAGAAGGACAAGGAAACCTTTAAGGAGTACGCTCAGAGATGGCGTGAAATTTCCGCTCAGATTTGTCCACCTCTTGAAGAAAAATAGATGACAAAGATCTTCTTAAAAACCTTAAGCTCATTTTACTATGGCAGAATAGTCGCCAGTGCGCCCAGTGACTTCACCGAGATGGTGGGCATGGGAGTTCGTCTTGAGGAAGCGGTCTGGGAAGGACGTTTAGTTAAAGACGCTGGATCATCAAGCAGTACAAAAAGATACGGTAGTGCTCTCCCTAAGAACAAAGAGCAGGATATTGGGAATATCTCACTCGAAAAGCAAAGGCGACGATACCAACCAGTAGCAGCTATAACTTCTGCTATCAATCCTGTGCCTGTTCCAACGTATCAACCTCAGGTTGCGCAGAGCCAACCGAATTAATAACAATATCAGCAAAGGACACAACCACCTCTTTAGCAGGCTCGTCCTCAGTACAACAACAACCGCACAACGCGACAACCAGGGTTTGACCCTATACGAATTGTTGTACGCAGAACTGTTTCTGTTACTACTGGTCAAGGGGCATGTCCAAACCAGGGCTCCTCTTACAGTACCAGAAAATCCACCTTTCTGGTTCAAAACAGATCAGACTTGCCCTTACCATCAAGGAGGACTAAGGCATAACATAGAAAACTGCCTCGGTTTCAAATTCGACGTACAAAAGCTTGTTAGGAGCGGGGTCTTATATTTCAAAGATATGAATCCTAATGTTCTCACGAACCCGCTGCCTCAACACGAGAAGGCCGCAGTAAATTTGATAGAGGAAGAGTCTAACAACACCTATCAAATTCATGATGTACTCTTGTTAAGGGCCAACTTGGTCAAGATGCATTGTAGACAGAGCGGGTATGGCCATGTGCCACCTTATAATTATCACCAGTGTGATATCTGCTCTAAAAATAATCAGGGATGTTCTGCGGTGCAAGCAGCTCTACAGGAACAGTTGGATCTCGGGTGGATCCAAGAGCATCGAGTTCGTGGAGTCAACATGACCTATACGAATTCCAACATCATTTAGAACCACGACATCCGTGCAATGAATGCCAACTTGGTGGCAATGCACTCAAGGCAAAGCCAGTATCATAATCTGCCGTGGCACGATTACAATTCCCGTCTGACTTGCTCGGTAAACAAACAGGGATACTCTTTTATACAAGAGGCCCTCTAGTGTCAGATGGATCTTGGGTGGATCCAGGACTACCATGATAGAAATCCCTATCAGATCAACATGATTCAAATCTTTAATATTTGTCTGATGAATACTAGCTTGGTGGAGTTACATGCCAAGCAAGTCCAACTCGGTTTTCTCACTTCTCACGATTATCTGAACTATAAAGTATGCAGTGAGAGTAACCAAGGGCGCGCTCTCGTTCAAAGAACTTTACAACACTTGTTAAACCACTGGTGGCTTCTGATCTATCTGGATGAAGACATGCAACAGATCAGAGTGCTTAATGGAAACCCTACTCGGCATCAAAGTCAGGATGTCCGATCTATGGAAACTGACCTGGTAAGGTTGCACTGCATTCATAGCGGACGTGGCCAGGTGACACCACATAATTACGAACGCTGTAGAATCTGCTCTGAAAATAACCAAGGATGTTACCTCGTGCAAGCAGCCTTTCAAGGTCAGTTGGACCGAAAAGAGATTCACCCATGTTCGAGTTCCGAGCCAACAATTGGACGCCGGACTACTTCGCTGATCAAATCAGAGACATTGTCATAATCTCTGATCATCAACAAAACAAGGATGTTTGTACCATCATCCCTCTACTGGACGAATCAAAAGTTCCTAGCCAGGAACTGTTTGAAGTTACTTACGACAGTCAAAAAAATCAGAAGGCTCCTGTAGTTATTTATTTGCCAGGACCATTATCGTTTGAATCAGCTAAGGCGATCCCTTACAAATACGGTTGAACAGTAATTGAGAATGGAAAGGAAATTCCATTACCCTCCGTCGTGAATATTGCAGACATCAGTCGAGTAACACAGAGCGGTCGAATCTTCAACCGAGGGGTTGGAGAACCTAACAAAGAAAAGGAACTTCAGACAGAAGATCCTGATCCACCAGTCAGTCAATCCAGTAATCTTGACCTTTCTGTTGCTCCCAGGATTTTCATCCAGGTATAAACGCGAAAGTGGCGCGGTAAACAGAGTCACCAGCCGTGTAAATTTATCCCAAGAGAGGGAAATGGAACACCGCATAAACCTGAGGAAGAGGGAAAGGAATGGTCATCGCAACCATAGCCTGGGTTTGGGATCGGTTACGCGAGGGGAAGGTGTTAACACCCCACGCGTCCATCGTACTCGATGGGATCCACGCTTGTTGTCTATTCTAAGGGTGAGTTATCCTAACATCTAGGGCTGCACTAAAACGGGGAAGGGGAAAACAAGGACAGACTCGGTAGGACGTCGTCGTCCTAGGCCTACGTACTCCCTTTGTGCAATGGGAAATTCAGAGTCAACGTAGTTCGGACCGAGTTCTTTTTGTGTTTTTTATGAGCGACGTTAAGTTCGCGTCCGGTAGTTAGGGTCGATGCATGTTTGCGACTCAGACGGAAGGTAACGTGCCCTTTTTGAAAATAGCCTTTAGTTTGACAATCCTAAAGGATAAAAAAGTTTGAAGTTTATTTGTGTTTTTTAGGACAGAAGTGACTTGAATTAATTCATAACTCAACTTGAACCAAAGTCTATGACACGGGAACGAATGCGTCGCATGGTCGTCCCCAATGGGACGTATGCTCAACATTCTAAAAGAGAGAAGAGGGACCCCTCAATCTTAATTTCCTATGTTTAAGGCTTGTGTGCAAGGCAAGTTGACCTTATTAAGTGTCTTAGAGGTGTTTTGAGATGAGAAGAGGGACTCAAAAGAAAAGAAAAACACTACGGGGAAAATCTATCCTAATGTTATCATGCAAAGATGGCCCTAAAGGGAGGTTTGACAACAACCTAAACCTAAAGAAAAGAAAAGATGAGGAAAAGAAAGAGTGAGGGTGGACATGGATAACTATCCACACTCTCAAATAACTTACCTCAGCCCCTGCATAAAAGGTTAGTACAGACAGACATAAGTGACAATAAACCAAATGAAACTCAACCAAGACAGAAACCAAAGAGAAATGATTATAAACCAAATGAAATTCAACCAAAACAGAATGTGGATAACCTAAACATGAATTATGAAGTCAAAGAGGCAAACCCAAATGATGGCACAAGTGCCTTTTCAAACAAGTAATCAGACATGGTCAAAGATGTGCATACAAGAAGATCTCAAACAAAGAGCAATCACATAATTAGTAAAACATCTTCTAAAATTACCAAATTAATGATCAAAATAGCTCAACCAGAAACAAACAACATGTTAAAAAATCATACAAAAATTCAGAAGATAGGTCATCCAAACAATTATGCAAAGTTCAGACAAGAAACATGGTTCAATATACAAAAGAGGAGGATTAAAATGCAATATGAAATGATTTTAAAAATGAGAGAAAATTTTTTTAATGCAATTCAATATGTTGGTGAAGCAATGCAAAAAGAATAGACTCAAAAGGTTTCATAGACTATGAGAAATAAAATACACAAGTTAGAGTATGCATATATGGAATAAGTTCAAAAGAAAAAAACAAATAATTATTTCAGATGCTAAAAATAAAATAAAAATAAAAAATAAAATTTGGGAAAATTTTATAAAACTATAAAATGCTTCATGAATTTTTTGGTGATTTTTTTTGGATGCAAATATATATTTTTAAAAATTAAAAATGAGAAACAAACAATTAAATAAATAAAAAACAAGGAAATATGCAAGGGGGTGAGTTTAGCAACAAAAATACGTTGGGAAATGATAATGGGCTTAGGTGGGGGTGCGAATAGAGGGCCCAAACAACAACAGTCCATCAGCGAAGTCAAAGGGAACATGGAATTATTCAAACAATCAGATTCAATATCAACCATAAGATCCATCTCACGCTCATCAACAAGTCAACACAATTAACAAGTAGTCATGATTAACGTACCAGATCACCCAACCACCACAATTAACATACACGTGCACGCACACAATTATTCAGAACACCATACACAAACCACGTGAGCAGCACATGCCTTTTTAATTCGTTGTCAAAGCTATGTCCACAGGATTAAATCAACGTACCATAATCAGTCAACTAATAAAAAAGTACGCAAGATGATAGGCTAGGATTGAGTGTGCACAATAACAAACATGAAATAACACACACGCAGCTATTAAATTAAAAAACAGAAATTAAAAACGTGGCACAACGAGGGCCCTTGGATCAAAGCAATAGACGGTTAGGATTGCGTCACCTACCTCCAAACCCTAACCTCGCCGGAGACTGCACCAGACGCCGGAACTAGGGTTCCGGTCGTCTTCTCCGACCACCTGCAACCAAGACTTTTCCAGAAAACGCAAAGGAGTACACTATTCTGACCAGAATTTAATGAGGATCACGAATATCAAATCAAAAATCACAAACAATCAACGTACAATGAAAAACGAATGAAATAATGTATGCATTCAAAACATAAAACTCACGAAACAATTAATCTATACATCCAAACTCCAAACAAAACACACCAGAATTATCAGTGGGTATCAAATATCATTATGCACGTTTAAAAAAGGAGTTTTAAGATCATGAAAAACATCACTAACCTGAGATTAGGCAATCTATATCCTTGCTTTTAGCTCCCAATGATGGGTGATTTGTACTCTATAGATGCCAAGGATGAAGGTTGTGAAGGAATCTTGTGAAAAGCCCTTGTGGATTGTGAGATACGAATTAATCAAGCTTTAGGGTTGCAAACATTGTTCTCCTCAAAATCACGTCTGTTCTCTCCCAACCAGTGCATGAGTAACTTTAAATACTTAGGGTTATTCCACATCTGATCATTTAGGTCTTAATCACTCCTTGGTTAATGAGTTTTGGCCCATTTGACAAATTTGCATGATGTGAAATACACCCTCCTCCATGCATGCACACCCAAAAATTCTATGATGGATCACTTATATTTCAATTGCTAATCACACCTGTATGGAATTTGGGCCTTGAGATGTTTTGGTTCATGAGTTTTCAATGATCTTGCAATTTTGCATAATGGAAAATAAATGATGAATAAACCATGGATCCACTTGATTCAAAGGCCAAAAATGATCCTTATGGATTGTTCTTTGTTGTTAGAATGTGGCTTGAAACAAAGGAATCAATTATAGGTTACTATGTCCCAAAAATGCAAAAGCTGTGAAAATGGAACCCTAAAAACCACCTTGCCTTCTTTTGGTCATAACTTGAGTTTCACAAATGATATGGAGACCATCTAGTACTTGTTGGAAAGGGGAGAAAAAGATCTTCAACTTTCATGTTTGAGAAAAATTCATTTGAAGCTTCTTTGATGATGAAAAGTCAAGCTGAATGTAGTGTAAGAACTTTCCCAAAAAGGAAACTTTCAAATTATAGGTCATTTCCATATTTAGTAACTTTTGTACCAACCCTTGATTCTTGATAAATGGTATGAAACTTAACCCTTGAAGACCATGTGAGGATGTGAGACCTTGAAAACCTTGAAGAGAACCTCAAAATTTCACAGTTGACTTCCCCTCTCACTGTTGACTTTTCCCCAATTCTCCTGATTCCCAATCCATTGGCCAACCAAACTGATGGACAATCTTCCATTCCTAGGTACTTAGGGACCCAAGGAATACCATGGAATCAAGTCTTGCCAAAAAATCAGAAATAAACTGACTTTATAGCAAACCCTAACTTTGGTACCCTCAGTCTAGGAGGAAATAGCACAGTCTCCAAATCCAAATTCCTCTGAATATAATGTGTATCCTCTCCAACAAAGATAAGATATGCCATTTGGTGATGACAAAAACCCAAGAAGCTTGCCCATTGGAGCAATAAACCCAAGAATCTCAAAACCCTAGTTTCTGCACTGGTTAGGAGAGAGTGATCCACTTGAGATCTCTTGGACAATATGAGGAATCTTGCTTGACCCTTTGAAGAACATCTTCTCCTCTTGAACTGCCTCAGGCACCTTGACCCCATGCTAAGAACCAATGATATGCACACATGATAATGCAAAAATGAAATGAAACATAAGCCAGTTAGTACTAAAGTAAGGAGGGCAAATTTTGGGGTGCTACACTTTCAAAGAACAATGATGAGATGCTGAAGCTCATCCAAAGGAGTGAATACAATATTGTTGTTCAGCTGTTACAAACTCCTTCAAAGATATATGTGCTATCACTTTTACTCAGTTTCGAAGCCCACGGGGAGGCTCTATAGAAAGTCTTAGAGCAAGAGTTTGTGGAACAGGATATGTCAATACGACAGTTCGATAGCATCATCTCTAACATCACTTCCTACAACAACTTAGGATTCAGTGATGAGGATTTTCCAGAGGGGGTAAAAGTCACAACATGGCGCTCAATATCACAGTCAACTGCCAGGATGATGCTTTAGCCAGCGTACTGGTAGACACAGGATCGGCTCTCAATGTTATGCCAAAGTCCACTTTAATGCGGCTATCATTCAAAGGATCCCCGATGAGGGGCAGTGAGGTTATCGTCAAAGCCTTGACGGATCTCGGAAAGCAGTTATCGGCAAAGTCGACCTTCCCATAACTATTGATCCTCACACTTTCCTAATCACATTCCAGGTCATGGACATCCGGGCAACGTACAACTGTTTATTAGGAAGGCCTTGGATACACCAGGTTGGGGCAGTCACTTCGACGCTGCACCAGAAACTGAAGTTCGTCAAAACCAATCAACTCATCACGGTCTGTGGAGAACGAGCCTTGATCGTGAGTAACCTGTCATTATCTACTTGTGTAGAACCCGAGGAGGTTGTTGGGACTCAGTTCCAAGCACTTTCGGTGAGCAATGAGAATCAATCAGAGAAAGGAACCTCTATTTTCTTCTACAAAGATGCTCTCGAGGAAATTGAAAGTAACAATACGAAAAGATGGGGACAACTTGTCATTCCTACTGATAATAAAACAAAGAACGGTCTGGGTTTTTCTGCAACCTGTACCCAGACTGCTGCTATCGATGAAAGTTTTCATCCCATTCAGGACTTCTTCCACAATGGAGGTTTCCTTCACCTAGTGCCACAAGCAGTCCATACCATCAACGAGGGAGATCCCTCCGATACAGATGAAGAGTGGAAGTCCTATCTTAATGAGGACGGTTATATGTCTCAGGAAGAGGTGCCTACTCGATTTTGCTATCCGGCACAGAGTCCGATATTTATACTGAGGTCAAATGTCGAAATGATATACGGAGATTGTGATCCGGAAGGATGTCGTGCTCCACCAAAATCATTAGAGGAAGACACTCTGATGAAGGACAACTTTGACCACGACTACTATGGCCCAATGGATGGCTTGCCTATCTGGCAGCCGTACCCAGGAGACTTGGGGCAAGAAAATCAGCGGAACAATGAAAATCAGCTGAGCATCATTAAAAATAATACCTGCGTCGTCACTACGTCATGGGATCATTACTCGGGGCATTCTGAAAATATCTAGCGCGACGATGAATTTGCAAAGCTCGCAGGGCTAGAGTTCATCAACTACGCTTTTCCAGAGGTCAACGTCATCGAAAGAGATGACTCATCTAGTCCCAAAGAAGTATGGGACACCTTGGGACAACCGAGTGGAAAATACGACTATATGGTCAAGTACACTGCTCCTGAGAGCTCTCACATCAGGCTCGAAGAAATTCAGCCAACTAGGTGGGGAGATCCACCTGAGAGCACAAATACTCTGCAAAATACAACTGAGGAATCCTCCTATGACAATTCTGCCTGGGAGACAGATTCCAATGATCCTGTTCCACCAGAAATCAGCGTTATTTCTGAAGACAAATCAAGGAAGGTACCAGACTTTATGATTCACCGAGGAGTTCGCCGCCAATGGGTTGCAGTCGATGTTCCGAAGATTGTTCATAAGTCAAAGTAATTGTCGTCTTTATCTTTCACCCTGCCCAGGTGAAACGAATATTTTGATAGGGCTAACTTTCTGTAAATATCCCTCTTCGCTTCGCCCAGAGCAATAGAGTTTTGTTTTATAGGGTTGTAGTTTCAAGAATCGACAAAATCATAAATAAATAAACGTTGTTCTATAATTTCCGCATTAACTGTTATTTTCTCTTTTCGTTTTTCAAAAAATGGTAATCCTAAAAAATAGTTCAACCGATTGATGATCAAGAATCAATTGGGTTTGACTTCCCAGACGAAGATGTCATGTATTTAAAAATGAAATATTGCGATGAACCGCTACCCAGTGAAGGGCCGGAACCAGGTTCCCAATGGGAACTTATATTTGACAGAGCTGTCAATCATTATGGAAATGGAAATGGGGCAATCATCATAACACCTCAGGGTACCCACATTCCTTTCACCGCCAGATTTACATTCAAGTGTACAAACAATGAGGCCGAATAAGAAGCTTGTATTATGGGTCTCGAGGAAGCAATTGATTTGAGGATCAAGAACTTGGATGTATATGGCGACTCAACCCTGGTTATCAATCAGATCAAAGGAGATTGGAACACATACCAATCAGGACTGATTCCTTACAAAGATTATGCAAGAAGGTTGTTACCTTTCTTCAACAGAATCGAGTTTCATCATATCCCTCGTGATGAGAATCACATGGCTGATGCATTAGCCACCCTCTCTTCCATGATTAGTTTAGGTCAATGGAATGACATACCTAAGATTGACATAATGCGCCTTGAAAGGCCCGCTTACATCTTCACGATTGAAGCAGTCATAGATGATAAACCTTGGTATCACGATATCAAATGCTTCCTTCAGAAACAAAAGTACCCACCTGGGGCACTAAGGAAGGACAGGAAAACCCTCATACAAGTGGCTGGCAGTTTCTTCCTAAGTGGTGACACACTCTATAAGAGAAACTTTGACATGGTCTTGCTCCGATTCGTAGACAGACCAGAAGCAGACATGTTGATAAAAGAAATTCGTGAAGGATCCTTTGGCACTTATGCCAACGGACACACAATGGCGAGAAAAATTCTGAGAGCAGGGTACTACTGGTTGACAATGGAATCTGACTGCTACAAGTAGATGAGGAAGTGTCATAAGTGTCAGATATACTCCGACAAAATCCATGTACTTCCAACGCATCTCAAAGTTCTCTCTTCCCCATGGCCTTTTTCCATATGGGGAATCGACATGATTGGCATGATTGAACCCAAGGCTTCAAACCGACATCAGTTCATCCCGGTAGCCATTGATTACTTCACCAAGTAGATCGAAGAAGCATCATACGCCAATGTAACCCGACAAGTGGTGGTCCGATTTATCAAAAACAATATCATCTGTCGTTATGGTGTTCCTAGCCAGATCATTACGGATAATGGATCTAACTTGAACAACAAGATGATGAAAGAGGTGTGCGCAGAGTTCAAGATTGAACACCATAACTCATCTCCCTACCGACCCAAGATGAACGGAGCGGTAGAAGCGGCTAACAAGAACATCAAAAATATTGTTCAAAAGATGGTTGTAACCTACAGAGATTGGCATGAGATGCTACCCTTTGCTCTTCACAGTTATCGCACATCTGTCCGCACTTCAATAGGGGCAACCCCTTTTTCTCTAGTATATGGCATAGAGGAAGTGCTCCCCATAGAAGTAGAGATCCCATCAATCTGGGTATTGATGGAAGTTAAGCTTACAGAAGCTGAATGGTGTCAAAATCGACACGATGAACTATATCTGATCGAAGAAAAGCGAATTACGGCTCTATGCCACGATCAGTTATATCAGAAAAGAATGAAGAAGGCGTTTGACAAAAAAGTCCGACCTCGCGTCTTCAGGAAAGGAGACCTCGTGCTAAAAAAAGATACAATCATTTCTCACTGATTCTCGGGGCAAATGGACCCCGAATTATGACGGCCCCTATGTGTTCAAGAAAGCTTTCTCAGGCGGCGCCTTGAGACTCGCAACCATGGACGGAGAAGAATTTGCCTACCCCACAAACGTTGACGTAGTCAAGAAATACTTTGCCTAAAAAAAAGAAAAAAAAACGTCTCGGTGGATTGAAAACCCGAAAGGGTGGTCCAGGAAAAAATTAGAGACATAATCCAAAGTCATCCCGGTGGATTGGAAATCTCAAAGTACAATCCAGGAAAAAGTTAGGGATTCATGGCAAGTAACTACGTCTGACACAGGTAATTCCTCAGCAGCAGTCATGCCATCCAAAAGAAAACTCCAGTCAAGGTCATCTTCGACAGAAGCTCAGGATGCCTAGAATTCAAAGTTGGTAGAAGGATAGTGGTCGTTATGTTTCAATGTAGCCCTTTTCCCTTAAATTACCATTTTCTAAACTTTGTAAATACTCTATGGAATCATGCGCTTGGCTGATTTCCATCCTATCAATAAAATTTGAGCCCTTGTGCTTTTGTTTATAATTATCATTTGTTTTAGCTTTACAGAACGACGTTTTAACATGATTAACGATTCTTGAAATGAAACAAAAATGAATTTACTTGTCTAAACTTTTTCTACTTTTTAACAAAGGTGGCAATTCTTTTGACTGTTGAACATCGAAAGAACAACGATCGCTTCCCAAGAAGTAATTGAGCTTCAAAGTGAAGAATCAAAGTACTCCTTCTAAACCAGTGCACCTGAATGAAGGATCAGCTGTGTCGGATGCAAATTTTCCATCTGACACCCACCCGACAGAGTTCTTATCTCCTAAGCCTGGCCAACGGTGTTCCCCACGGGGACTATCTCTCCTAAGCAAGGCAGAATTGCTATTTTGAACTCAGTGGTACTTTTCATCTCCCACTGTGGCCGAGTATCCAGTCTTGTTCATCTACTAGTCTGTATGTCGCGTCAGTTTTGTCAGCATAAACATACATACATCATGCATGGTTGATTTACATTCGCATTCATATTGCATCACTATCACTTTAGTCGGTCTTATTCCCTAGTGATAAAAGTCCTCTCAATCAAGTTGTCAGTTCTTTCCTCGTCAGGAAATGTTGCGTCTGCACTATCTCTCTCCTCCAGTTTATTTCTGGATTGGAGTTGGCCCTTGACCACTTTGATAACTTGAACCTTTGAAAAACCAGAGAACTTTCGACAAACATCACTTTTTGCCATTGAAGATGATATCCTCGCTTTCCCGGATTAAGAAAATCCCCAAAGAAAGCCCTCTTAATTAAAGATTTGGCAATACAGCAATTTTTCTCCGAAAAATCCGCTGACGAAAAGGTCATCAGCACCTCAAAATTGGATCACATCATAGGGCATTTCTCCGAGAAGATCTCTGAGAAAAGTATGATATAATATCCCCAAACTGGAAGTAGTCTATCAAGAGACTCGTTTTCCCCAGTAGGGTCGACAAATGGCATCTTCAACAGAGAAGTTTGTACACCTCTACAACTCAGACGACTGGGTTCCCCAGCAACTCTGATATCAAATTTTTTCCGTAAAATGGCATCTCCACAGGAAAATTTGGCAAGAAGTTTGAGGAAAATCGCTACACACAGTGTCCCTTATCAAGAAAGTTTATTGACAAAAGAAACTGAGACCAGTTCCTTGGCTGAAGGCCAGGATCGAGGGGAAGTTTACAGAATAAATTGAAACCAGTTCCTTGGCTGAAGGCCAGGATCGAGGGGAAGTTTACAAAAAGAAACTTAGACCAATTCCTTGGTAGGAAACCAGGATCGAGGGGAAGTTTATATCAGAAACTTAGACCAATTCCTTGGTAGGAAACCAGGATCGAGGGGAAGTTTAGTTCAGAAACTAAGACCAGTTCCTTGGTACAAAGACCAGGATCGAGGGGAAGTTTACCTTTTCTAAGCATCATTGCTTAGCAAAAGAAGAAGGATGCGCAAGCTGCCATTCATAACACCATCAAAATTTCGGGTATTTCGATATTTAATCCTCTTGCACCCCGAATGCCCGAATACCTCGCCATTCACACCTTCGGGTCCAAGAAGCTTAAATAGGGGCATCTGTCATACCCCAAATTTTGACCACTAAGATTTCCCATCATTTTACAAATTACCATCACAATATGGATGTACCATCATACCTCATCAATCTCCTCAAAGATTGTTGAGCCTTCGCTATAATCAAACTTAGGGTTTCAAGCCCTCTCTGAGCTCTTGGACAAAGGATCAATCCAGGAATGACATGATCTTCAACTTGTCTAAACCTCTCAAACATCCCCAAGGGATCAAGAGGACTCCCACATCAAGAATCAAGCACAAGGTTGCAGCATTCTGAGTGGATTAAGCCTCAAGATCGCCAGTGTCACCAAATTAGGGTTTTGGTTGACCAGGGCCTCCAGATGGAAATTTTCCTCTAGGCATGAGCCAATGCTTCAAATCATAACCTATGATACTTCATGGGACATCATAAACCCAATCATCAAGTCAATTTTGCCTCAGGGGATGCATTCATAAAAAATCAAGAATTAGGGTTTCTTGACCTAATTCACCCCTAAGTTGACTTTTGGGACAAAACATGAGCCAAAACCACAATTAGGGTTTCGTGGGAAAAGTCAACTGTGCCTTTGACTTTTGACCCTAGCATGCTCCCAAACCTTGGGACATGATTCAATACACCCTATAACACCTATGAAATCCATCCATCACATTTGATTTAGGTCAAGGACTTGATTTCATAGAGGACCATACAGTTTGGAGTTCATCTGACAAAAAGTCAACTGTGCATAAAAGTCAACTTTGACTTTTTGAGATTTTTCACAATTTTGGTTATTTGACCCTAAAATGATGTTAATCTATGGTTGGAATCATCATTTATCAATAAAAATCAAGAAAAGTGGGATAACTTGTAAAAGGGGTAACCATAAAAACTTAGAAATTTTTCTAAGTTATGGAACAAAGTGGCTAGGGTACCAACTTTGGAGGATCATATCTCCTAAACCACAAGGCCATTTTTCCCCATTCAAAGCTGGATTTGTAGCTCTCATGGCCCTCTACTAAAGCTTCAAACACAACTCATTCCAATTCCTCATGGATTTTAAGTTATGGAATGATCAAAATCACAAAAAGTGAAAATGTCACTTTTTTCCAACACTTAGTGAAATTTTCACTAAGTCAGAATCTGCCTTCACTTTTTTCCAAATGTAGGGGAATTTTTCACTTGGATCCAAAAGGTATCAAAATCAACTATGATCAAACAGTTGTTGTATCATATGAGGGCTTTCCAAAATGGCCAAGAACTCCATCAAAGTCCACTTGAGCCATGAGATATGACAATGGCAACATGCCTTGCTGAAAACTGTCAAAGCAAGGCAGATTTGTGCATTTTAATCGATTTGCCAAATTTGTGCAAATGACAAACACACTTATCCATCTGAACACCTCAGGGGGAGACCAAGGAGGGACAAACACTAATCCATTAGCCTCCCAAGTCTTTGGAACCAAAAGTAGCATGCCAAACCAAGAAATGCCTAAAAAAGGGACAAGACTCCAATTTTGGTTTGGAGCATTTAATGGATGCACCAAGGTGGCATGGACTGAGCCATTTCCAACTGAATTCAGTCAAGACATATCCAAGACTAGGGAGCCAGCAGCCTGTGCCCTAACCTCTAGTTAATCGGTAGAGGAGACTTGGATTCTCATTGATCAACATTGGCCAAACCTCTACTGCAGTTGCCAATCACTATTACTCCCAAAACAAACTTGCTCTACTATAAATAAAGCTCATTTGTGATCAGTTTGAGTACACCAAAGCCATCAAACAGAGGCTTTCCTCAAAATCACCTTCTCACTTCCAAATTTGCCTTCCAAAGCAAGTCACCATCGGGATTTGAGTTTGAGAGAAATTCCAACCAAACCAATCACACACACACCTCATAAATATCATATAGAGGTGATCCAAACACTCACAAGTTACCTGTAACACCAAAATCTCAAAGTCACCTCTCAAAACCTCAAAATTGGACTTTTGTGCATTTTTCAAGCCATGTCTTGATTCAATCACTTTCCAAACCAGATAAAACCTCAAACACACTCCAAATATCATCCTTGAACTATCCCAAATGGTTCCCCCCATCTGTAACACCATTTGAGAGAGTTGCTACTTTGGCCACTTTTGCCCCTTTTGCAAGAAAGAGCTCAAACTTGTTCCTGAGGTTTCCAGCTGATTCCAACCATCCTAAAAGCTTCTAAGAGATCATTTGAGGGTGTCCAAAGCATCAAATCATTTTTGGAACAAAGCACTTGGCAGATTGCACAAAAGCTCCAAAAGAGGTAAGCATCTCAACTTGAACTCTTTGAAATATGCATTGCTTTAAGGTCCACTGACCATGCACATCTTGTACATGTTATATGTGTTGTGTTTGAACCAGTTCATCATGTAATTCATGTCTGTACCTAGAGATAGCACAGAAAATGCAAATCATGGTCTATTTCAAAACCACAATCGGGTTTTTCAATAGGAGCATGATCTGAAAAAAACACTACCACCATTGGATTCCTTGTGAAGTTCTAAGCAAGATAGACCTAAATTTTGTCCCAATCCATGGAGAAATGAGAAAGTTATGGCCTTCACGTTTCTAACCAAAATCTTGTCTTGCCTTGCCTTGGGCCAAGCCAAAAACAAGGCAAGTCTTGTATATTTGTGGTTGTGTTTAAATCAACGGATGTATCACCACCCTAGTGGTAAGGCGTGCGCCCTATACACAAGAGGTCTGGGGTTCGAATCCCCCTCGCCCCATACCCTCTTTTTGCTATTTTTTCCACTTTTCTACTATTTTTCATAATATTTTTAATAGTTTGGAAAATTAATAACTCTCTCAATTTTAATTATTTTTTATTTGTTCTTTTTGAAAAAAATCACAAAAATGTTGAAATATTGTATTCCACAAAAAAATCAAGTTTATATTATTTATTTAATATAATTAGTATTTTTGTGAATAAATTCCTTTTTAATTGTTTTTAAACATTTTAAAAGTGAATATTTACCTTGAAAATCAAAACCAAATGAGTTTTAATTCATATTGTGATTAAAGCCTCATTTTTCAAACCTTAAACAAAAATCACAAGTGGTTTATTCAAACTCATTTGGTATTTTTATCATTTTTATTGATTTTCTTTAAATATTTACTTTTAAACGAAAATAAAATTAGGGTTTCTTTGATTTCAACCCTCATCAATCATTTTCAAAACTCTTTGGGCCTCTTGGTAGAGTGTAAGACCCAATCCTTTGTAAATACAAACCTTTTTGGGCCTCAGTGTATTGTATAAGTCCCGACACCATCAAAAAGTTCGGCGCGATCGTCGCCTTTTTAACAAAAACCTTTGGGCCTCTCCTTGAGCTGTAAGCCCCACGACTTGTACAAAAATAAAACTTTGGGCCTCTAATAGAGTGTAAGACCCATCCCGTGTAGATAAAACCTTTTTGAGCCTCAATGTATTGTATAAGACCCAGTACGTTAAAGAAATCTCGGCGCGATCGTCATTTTTCAAACAAAACCCTTTGGGCCTACCCTCGTGTTATAAGCCCCATTCCTTTTCTTTAAACTCTCCGGGCCTCTTGAGAGAGAGTAAGACCTATCCCTTTGTACAGAAAACCTTTTTGGGCCTCAGTCACTTGTATAAGTCCCTGTACAATTTCAAAACAACAGTGCAATCACTTATAAAACCTTGGGCCTCTCCTTGAGCTGTAAGCCCCAACAATCTTGTCAAAGTACTTTTTCCTTTGATTTAGAATATAATATTGTTATCAAAGCTTTCTTTGTTGAACAACTAACAAAACAACATGGAAGCTCTACAACCGAGTAAGTGTTTGCCCGCTTTCTTTATCCGCTTTCATGTATATATATAACTGTATTGTGGGGCTGCTCACTGTAAGTCTAATTTCACATCCTTTTATATACTTGTCAAAAATCAATTGTGTAATACTAGTATAGTTATTTAGAGTTTTCCCCGGCAACTACGTCTAGCACTAGGTAAAGCCCTGTTGGTCACTCTTAAATACAAACAAAACCAGATCCCCATAGGATTACTAGACACAGTCTTCCCTCCTCTTGGGGTTAAATAATATGGAGACGTGAAATGCAGCATTCTCGGTGAACCCTTTCTCAGACTGTCACCCTTAGACATTGTCAAAGAAACTCTAACTCCCCAGAGATTATCTTTTCTCCGTGAATGGCATCTCTTGAGTTTCTTCCAAATTCTCGGACTTTCCTGGCTTGATCTATTCTCGGTGAATGGCATGTCTTGAACTTCATGGGGTTTGGGGACCCACGGGCTTCTTAAAAGCATCCCCGCATTCTCTTAGGCGTTGTACAAGGACCCTTCGGCTTCTTAAAAGCTCTCATGCCTTCTCTTGGGCTTAGTACAAGGACCCAGAGACCTCTACAGGTATAGGAACATAACCTAGTCATCAATTTGCTAGAGCTGTCTTTCTGAGTCAAGTGTCAGACCAGTTAATGGGTTAACCTTCATCCCTTAACATACCAGTTTTCTCTTGGGCATCATACAAAGATCATTTACTACCTGAGAATCGATTTCTCAAAGCACCAGTAGACTTGAACAGTCTCAATACCCTTTGGATTTCCCATTTCCTTAAAGAACAGGAAATAACCCCGATCCTCTGATCAGTGCCAAGGCACAACCATACCTTTAATCTTTCCTTTTATAAGAACTGATTTTCTCTTTTATCCAACATACTAGACCTGTCACTAAACCGAAACAGTCACCAGCATAAATAGCCTCCTCTTGGGCTTTGTGCAATGATTCTCCCCAGTGGAGCTAACCTTTTAACACTCTCTTTTTTAGTATAAAAGACTCTCTAGTTGAGTCAAATCCCTTTTAGCCTCCATCTCGGGCTTCATACGAGATATAAAACACTCTCTTGTTGAGTATAAAAGACTCTCTTGTTGAGTCAACCACTTTTAGCCTCCATCTCGGGCTTCGTACGAGATAGAAATCACTTTTTTGTTGAGTATAAAAGACTCTCTTGTTGAGTCAATCTCCTTTCAGCCTCTATCTCGGGCTTCGTACGAGACAGCAAAACACTCTCTTGTTGAGTATAAAAGACTCTCTTGTTGAGTCAATCACCTGTCAAATAGACTCTCTTGTTGAGTCACTTCCCTTTTAGCCTCTGTCTTGGGCTTCGTACAAGACACATAAAAGCACTCTCTTGTTGAGTCAGTCACTTGTTAGCACCCTCTTGTTGGGTCACTAGCCTCCTCTTATGCTTTATATAAGGAAAACCCCCGTTGAGTCAATCAACCTTTTAGCATCCTAATTTGTGCCTTGCTCACAACATACAAACATCAACAACTCCTTTCCCCCACCCACCCCCCATCTAATTGTTATAAGCGGCAAGCCTCAAGATTATTTACATCCACGCCACTGTCCCTCTTTTAGCATGAGAAATTCCTACGGAAAGATGGCATTGCTCTAAACTAAGTTAAAGTCTTCTCCTTCAGGTTAAAAATCCCCTATAAAGGAAATTATAGAATTGTTGGATTCACATATCCCAGTTAAAGTAATTCTCCTTTATAATCAGTCACCCAACAGTTGTGATAAACATACCAAATATCCCCCTTTAGAGATGACAAATTCTCTCTCATCCATAAACCCTTTAGCTTCACATCTTGGCTTTGAACAAGATACAAATCACCTTTAGCTTCATGTCTTGGGCTTTGAACAAGACACCAAAACAACCTCTTTTCCTCCCATACAATAGTAGGAACTACGATCGCTCTGATTTCCCTATTTCATCAAACGGGAATACGTAGGCATAAGATGGGAAAAAATCTTAGCGAGCATACTAATCAAAAACCCAAAACCCAGTATCTCCACCAAATCAACCCAAAAGCAGCAAATCTAAACACATTACCAAAAACCTCACAAATAATCCAAATATTATGTTCTCAGCAAAATAACCAAAGATTGGGCCCCACCTCCGCATAGCATCTGTAACCTAACAAACCGCTGTTCAAACTCAGTATGCAAGCAGGGTTAATTGGACACATCTATTTCCCTTCCTTAATCAGCTCAATAGGATAAAAAATGAATCGAACTGTAGTACCCGAGTGATAGTGCTTCAAGACCACAAAAATCGCGCTACACTGTGTTATAAACTCTGTAGCCTTTTGAGCGTTCAGAGTATCCTAACAGAAGACACTTCTGTGCTTTGGAATCAAACTTGCTAAGATTCACTTTAGTGTTTAATATAAAACAAGTACATCCAAATGGATGAAAGTAGGAAATATTGGGAATCGTATTCTTCCACAATTCATAAGGAGTTTTATTCAAGATAGGTCTAATAGAGATTCTATTTTGAATATAACATGTTGTGTTAATTGCTTCTACCCAAAAGTGCTTAGCCATGTCGGTTTCTTGGATCATGGTGCGAACCATTTCTTGTAAAGTTCTGTTCTTTCTTTCTACAACTCCATTTTGTTATGGAGTTCTAGGACAAGAAAAATCATGGGATATCCCATGTGAATCCAAAAGGTTTTCAAAGTCTTTGTTTTCATATTCTCCACCATGATCACTTCTGACTTTGACTATTTTACAATTTTTCTCATTTTGTACTTGAGTGCAGAAGGAAGCAAACACAGAATGTGACTCATCCTTGTGTTTTAAGAATTTCACCCATGTCCAACGACTGTAATCATCAACGATGACTAGTCCGTATTTCTTACCATTAATGGAGGCAGTTTTCACTGGTCCAAAAAGATCAATGTGAAGAAGTTCTAACGGTATGGAGGTGGAAACAATATTCTTTGGTTTAAAAGAAGTTTTTGAAAACTTGCCTTTCTGACATGCTTCACAAAGAGCATCTGAAGAGTACTTCAGATTTGGCAAGCCTCTGATAAGTCCAAGCTTGTTCAGCTGAGAAATTCTTCTCAAGCTAACATGACCAAGACGTCTGTGCCAGACCCATTGCTCTTCATTTACAGAAAGAAGACATTTTACATTTTGATGTTTTAAATCTGATAATTTAATTTTGTAAGTATTGTTTTTCCTCTTTCCGTTGAACAGGACAAATCCATCTTTTTTACGTACAGCTTTACAGGATGTTTGATTAAAAATAACGTCATAACCATTGTCACTAAGTTGACTAATTGACAATAGATTATGCATTAGACCTTCAAATAACAGGACATTATTAATAGAAGGAAGCTTACCATTTCCAATAGTTCCGGAACCAATAATTCTTCCTTTCTGATTTCCTCCGAAATCGACGACGCCTCCGAGCTTAAGTTTCAGATCTTGGAACATATGCCTTTCTCCCGTCATGTGTCGCGAGCATCCACAGTCCAGGTACCATGACTGGTGTTTCAATGGTGCCATTAAGGATGTCTGCAACATAAATTATCTTATTCTTAGGTACCCATTTTGTGGGTCCTTTCACATTAGCTTTTCCAGAGGTTCTGACACCTTTGGACTTCCTTACATTGGAATAATAGTGTGGAATTTGTGCATAATGTTTAACTTTATGAGTTTTCTTTAGTGTCTGTGTTTGTATAGTGATAGATTTTGAACCTTTTTGTTCAGAACATTTCAAGATAGTGCCAGAGGGCACGAAATGTTTGGACAGAGGCATTATCTTGATACTCTTGGTCTCATCATATGGTTGTGATGGTCCTGAGTACCCTAGACCTCTATTGCCATTCCTGCTGACTCCATAAATCATTGAAGCTATTTTACTTCTATCTATGTTTTTAGCAAGAAAGTGTTGAAAGGCTCTATCATATATGACTACTTCATTAGTGTTAGTTATGTTAGAAGTGATTTCTTCTTCTACTTTGGAGACTTGATTTTTTAGAACAGCATTTGAATTTTCCAAAACAAATCATTTTTCATTTAATTCTGAGATAGTTTGTTTGCTTTTAGTAAGATCTTCTGAAGGAACCACAATCGTCTTTTTCAGAGTTTTGTGTTTTCTTAGAAGCATTTGATATCTTTCTATAAGTTCATATAATCCTATTTCAAGTTCAGAACGAGATAAGGAAGAAAGTACCTCTCTTTCGTCGTCAGAGTCTGATAGTTCTTCTTCTGATAAGGCATCTTTGGTTTCTGCCATGAATGCCATGTTGACACGTTCTTCATCGACATCATCCTCGGATTCTGAATCATCCCAAGTTGCCATAAGACTCTTTTTGGCTTTCTTAGGTCTCTCCTCTTTCTTAGACTTTGGACAATCATTTTTTATATGTCCAGGTTCCTTGCATTCAAAACACGTAACATCTCTTCCATAATTTCTCCTTTGACCATAGTTTCAAGGCAGTCACCATTGGTCTCCATTTGACAGGCAGACTTCTGATAATTTTCTTGACATGATCAGCAGTAGAATATCCTTTGCCCAGAACTCTAAGTCCTGCAACAAGCATATGAAACCTTGAGAACATGGTTTCCACAGATTCGTTGTCTTCCATTTTGAAGACCTCATATTTTTGAATTAGTGCAAGAGCCTTTGTCTCCTTGACTTGAGCATTGCCTTCGTGAGTCATACGAAGAGAGTCAAAAATAGACTTTACAGTTTCTTTGTTTGTAATTTTCTCATATTCTGTATATGAAATTGCATTTAACATAATAGTTCTTGCTCTGTGATGATTTTTGTAATTTTTCTTTTGTGCATCTGTAAATGCACTTCTTTCAATCTTTTTACCTGCAGAATCTACAGGGTGACTGTAGCCATCAACTATCAGATCCCATAGATCTAAGTCAAATGACAAAAAGTAACTTTCAATTCTATCTTTCCAATAATCAAACTTTTCTCCATCAAAGATAGGAGGTTTTGCAGTATAAGAATCTCTTTCATTTACAATAACACTTGTTTCAGGAGTTGGTGTAGTCATTGTTTTTCACACTTGGATTGGTACTGAACACTGTTAAGTGCTTGATAAAAATTCAACCTTTTTATCACCTCAGAACCGGAGCTCTGATGCCAATTGAAGGTGTGAAAAACACAAGAAAGGGGGGTTTGAATTGGTTTTTCAAAATTAAATTGTTTCTTTAAAATAAATTCCTTTTAGAATAAATTGTTTCTTTGTTAGAAAATAAACCGATGAACACGTTATGTTTATACTAGTTCGCTTGAGAGATACTCAAGTTAATCTAGTCCACCCGCCAAGGTGATTTTGCCTCTCTCAACGAGGTCTTAATCCACTATTCAAACAAATCAATACAATGCACTAGCCAAAATGCTGGTGACTGACACAACCTCTAAAACTCTCAAGTTTTAGACTTCTCAAGTAATACAACCTCACAGGTCTTACTCAAGGAACAACCTCTAAGACTACATGTCCTAGACTTATCAAGAAATACAACCACACAGTCTTTCTCAAGGAACACAAACCTAAGTTTGAATAAATTTCGTTTACAGACAAGTGCTTCTATACAAGCTGATAATGTAAACAAGTTTCGACCAGAATGACTTAAGAAAGATTTTAGATGGAAAGAATATTGCAGTAGCGTTCATGTGTCTTTCTTTGAGTCTTTTGCTTCTTTATATAGCCGTGTAGAAAGAGTCGTTGAAAGATAATCATGATAGCTATCTAGGCTGGTGGCTAGAAGCGTGAGGACAGATAAAAACTTTTGCGTGTTGCGCGTCCTATTTTTGTTAGAATATATTTGATTGTACCGTTGCACTGTTACCAAGATATTTTTGCTTTGTATTGAGGTACAGTTGTACTATGTAGCTTTGTCTTCTTGGCTTCTCAACTTCAGAGGCTTTTTCTGAGCATGAGTAAGAAGGGAAAACATAGCTTGGTTCTCTAAGATTTTCAAGTCTTCGAATTCTCAAAGTAGCGCCTTCAGAGTCTTCAGCATTTGGTCTTCAAAACCTTGTTCGCTTGGTGCGTTGTCTTCGTATCTTCAGAGGCTTCTGATAGTATCTGGTTGAAGCATGAGTAGAGACTTGATTAGTTCTTCAGAACCTTAATCAGAGAGCATAGATCTTCAGCATCTGGACTTCGTTCAATCAGAACCTTTGTCTTCAGATCTTCAGAACTCGTCCTCTTTTCCTTTTGTATCAGAATCTTGTGAACTTCATATTATCTTAAAAATGAGTTCTGCTTTTCAAGTGTATAGGCAAAGTATTTTCCTTTAAGCATTGTGGTTGCGCCAATTTACGGAAGCATAACCTGTTTGTTAAGTTCTCACAAATAACAAACATTAGTTGTACAAAATTGTTCATACAGAAATACTCATTTGATATCATCAAAACTTAGAGATAATATTGCATAACCAAATCTTGTTCTCACACCATGGTGTGTGGTGTCTATTATGTGTGATGTTAGAACATTTTTGGGTTGGTTATCCTTGGTGGAGGATTATTAAGTTCTGGTCTAGGAACTGGTTCTTACATCTTGTCTAAGAAGTATTTATCTTATCATATGGGAGAATGATGGGTAAACGATTGTCTTGGAAGTCTGATGTGAATGGGACATGCTAGAAGTAAATCAGCTGGTGCTTGAGGAGCAAATGGGATGAAGATTTCTGGAGCATGTGTTTGACGTTCTTCAAGTGCGAAGAATATCTGGGTGAGCTAGCAAACTAAGGGGCCCTGTGCGTCTCTTTGAGGAATATGAAGCATTCCAGATCAATTAGGTTGTATCTCAGGGAACAAGGAGATTCATACATGGGAATTCAGGAGGAGTTCGTGTGGTGTATGGATGGTTTCTGAATGAGAGGGATCAATGGAGCTTTGATCTCAATCCAAGAGTTTGTTGGTTGTGGTACACGGATGCATTCTGGGTATTCACATACTATATGATCATGAAGTTGTCATGGGATATCATGTAGTGGCTTTGGGTGTTTCTTGCTGAAGAAGCATCTGTTAAGAAAGATAGGGGGAGAACTTCTGTCTGTGAAGTGTACCGGCGTGGTACACAGTTTTCTTAAGGGTCAAGCATTAGGTGAATACGTTCAGCAGGTGTGTTGAACAGAGGGTGCGCTCTTGAAAACTTGAAGATGCGTCTTATGTTTTCCATTCATCAACAACGTGTTCTACTTAAAAAGGAGCATTGGTTCTAAATTCAGGGAAATGAGTATTTGCGGTTGCTTGCTGTAGGCAGATACTTAGGGGGAGCATGATAGTTTGTCATGAGTGTGCTGCTTGTGTTACTGCTGCTTCTGTTGTTCCGCTGCATGAAATCTGAGGTGTGGGGGTTTTCCCTTGAGGGGGAGGACTATTAGTGTATGATAGCGGGAGTACTGCTACTGCCTTCTTGTTTTTGGTTGATTGCCCTTAAATACATAGTTGCTTGGTTTGGCATATTATGGCTAAAAAGGGGGAAAAGTAAGTAGTAGTAGTGTTCTTTGGTTGTTTCCATAAGGGGGAGCTGTATGTATTGTCCAAAGGTTGTTTTAGCCAAAATTTGCCAATGGGGGAGATTGTTAGGTCTTTGATTGGCTACATTTAGCTAAAACAAGTTTACAGCAAGATGTTGGGTAAGATGTCCTGACATGGTTGATCAGACATCAGTTCAGATATGGTTACAATATTTGGCAAGATGTTGAGTAAGATGTTGAAGCATCTTCAACAACTGTCATGATGACAGATGTCATGACATCTTTGTCTGGTACAGCAGGTGCTGTTGTTGTATATCTCTTGACAGATTTGTTTTGATGAGAATATTTTGGATATGTCTCGTCATTAAACGCAGGTCAAGGAGATTTATTAGGAACAAAGTGCAGATTTAATTGGATTTCATAAAAAGGATCTTAGAGACTTTTTAGGAAATTATTTGGATATTTGTTCTTATTTTTTGGGAGGAGATTCTGCAGCTAATTTAAAACGTGAAGATTGGATCTGATTGAAGAGTCCAAGCCCATACTGCAGAAGTCTATAAATAAGGACTTGCTAGACCTAAAATAGCAAGCACACACACAACAACAAGCAGTCAGTGCAACATAAGGGTTTTGAGAGTCTCTTGTGTAGTTTGTAAGTCACCCATGTATCCTTTGATACTATGTGGTCGACATAGGTTGTTGTATATTATTCTCACTCGAAGCATTGAAGAAAGAGTTGAGTGTTGTTCTTGGTTGAAGCTTTTAAATAAAACCGAGTATTATTGTTAGTCAAGAGTCTTGGCTGAACTTTAAAAGAGGTGTCTTTCAAGTAGAATGATGCAGTTGCTGGAGTTTGTAACTGTTAGATATCACAGATTGTGATTAGGGGAAGTGAGTGGTGATTCTCATATCAAAGAGGTTTGGTAATGATTTCATTGGGTAGTATTTAGGAGATAAAGTTGTAAACGGGGGAGTTTAACTTTATAATTTTACTACAGATAATGGAGTCTTCTTCCTGGATTGGTATCCCCCAGATGTAGGTGAATTGCACTGAACTGGGTTAACATATCGTGTGTTGTTTATCATTCTGCAGTTTTTTTTAAGTTTTGTATCTACTCTTGATAAACATGTCGTAGCAGATGTCGTGACATCTGTGAGTGTGCAGTTCTAATATTCAAGGTATCAGTCTGCTGTTGCACCTCCTAGTTTAAATGATTATGCAGCACAATGTCTTGACATGTGCTAGGACATCTGCTGTCTGCATAGGCCAGAATTTTATGTCTCTTCTGGGAGCTAGTCTGTTGTCGATACCGATTCGAGTACTCCTCTCTTCTAGGCACTTTCCTCTTCAAACTTGGCCTAGGACCAGGAAAAGGTTGCTGACGTGGGGATTTTGAGACCAAAGATTGCAAGATATGCCCCTGACTTGATGCAGCTTCAAGAGAGATAACAGGGATATTCACCTCTTTTACAGCAGCTGGAATGAGACCACCCTGTATGCTTACGCCACCCGACATGAACTCAATTACCTGTGAATCGATCAGATCCTGGACAACATGCTGAAAGGCCCTACATTTTTCCATATTATGCCCCGGCGCACCAGAGTGGAAATAACAATGGGCTCTTGCATCGTAGCCTCGTGGGGGAATACTAGTAAGAGGAGCCAAAGTCCTTTTCTGTACCAGTTGCAACTGAAGGAGATGCTGTAATAATTGAGAATATGGCACTGGTGGAGTCTCAAAGTGCCAGTTCATCTTTGGTCTATCCTGATACCGATGAGGAGTACTACCCTATTACGGAGATACAGCCGGGATGGTCACAGTGGCAATCTGCTCACTCTTTGGGAGGGATCCCTTAAACAATGGAGGAGAGACAATTCCAGTCGCAGCCTCAGGCATGGGAGTATTATCTTTGCTTCACACACCTCTCACGACCTCCATAACCAGGCTCATCTGAGCCTTCAGTTGATTGACCTCCTCCTTCAACATTTTTTGGTCTTAAATCAATGCTTGCATGTCCCTCATAAACTGCCCCATTTGGCTTCGTACTTCCCTCAACTCTGATTGAATTTGATCCATGATCAACTTCTGAATGGCTTGAGTAGTTAAGTCTGAAATTCTAAAGAAAACCAGAACAGGATGAGAATAACCAAGCCTCGAACACCTGCTATGCAAATGAGAATGAAAATGCAATGCAAAATGCCATGTTCGAATATTTCCAAGGAATCATTCTGCTTTGATTCAAGTTTTTTCATAGAAGAACCACAAGAAATAGATGGAAATGCTCAACAGCGAGTCTCAAAGTTAATATCCTTGGAAATACAAGAACATGTATGTAGGAATGAAAAATGATGATGTAGATGCACACATGGGATCAGGGTAACCATAAAACTCTGAATAACTGTTGCGCTGCTGACTGGATAAGTTCACAATTCTGCTCTAAAGAAAATACCGGAATACCAGAATACTAGACTGATAAGTCCACACTGATAAGAAAACCAGAATACCGGGTAGGATGAAGGTTACAGTTTCCTGCAAACCTGTAAACACCTAGCCCCTCTCATATATGGGTTCTAGAAAAGCCGAGGATCCTCAGCTTCACGGGCTCTCAGGTTGAGAAAAGATGATACGGTCACCATTTCTGTTTTGGCATCATCACCAATCGAGGAGGCCTCAACTGATTCCCCTTAAAAAGGTCATCCTATAGTGAGTTCCCAGCTTCGGGTCCTCGGATCAAGAAGTATAATGGGTTTTCCATTTCTGGTCTGCCATTACTACCTCTTGGGAGGAGTGCCTTAACTGAGTCCTCGATGAATGTTCGCCAGAGTCGACAGCTCTCTAGGTTACATTCTATCGTCTGCCCCAATGCACAGGATAGAACATTACCAAAGAAAGTCTCGTCTGGATGTGGAATTTTCATGTATACTAAGTCTGGCCAAATGCCACACAAGTCATACTACTTTCCACTCTAATCCTAGGTGTATGCTCAAGCCCGGGTATTGGGATTATCTCTCATGGAACCAACCCACCCAACAACACAACAGCAGCAAAGCAATATGATAACAGTAATCAAATGCGATAAATGAAGTAAAATACAATAATATACAACAAATAATGCACAACAGTAAACACCCAATAAAAAAAAATAGACAAGCGCTAGGATTGACTCACATAGGGAATCAGAGTCCCCAGCAGAGTCGCCAGCTGTCGCAACTGCAAAAAAACAACCGGCGGAAACAGAACAGAAGAGTCGCCACCTAACATTATTTATCCCAACACAGGGAAAGGAAACGATCGAAGAAAACCTGAAGAGGGAGAAGATATGGTCATCGCAACCATAGTCTGGGCTCGGGAGTCGGTTACGCGAGGGGAAGGTATTAGCACCCCCACGCGTCCATCGTACTCGATGGGATCCATGCTTGTTGTCTAATCAAATGGTGAGTTATCTAAAGCCTACTTCTAAATGGAAACGAGAAGAAAAAACAAAAACAGACTCGCAAGGATTATCGCAATCCTATGCCTACGTATCTTCGTGGATGAACGAAGAATCAGAGTCGACGTAGTTCGACGGACTACGCACTAAATGGGGAGGTTGCTCGCCAAGACATCGTCGTCTTGTGCCTACGTATCCTCAATCGGACGAGAAATAGGATACAATACCGGTCGTAGTTCGACCTATGGGTCGAAAAGGTCTCGATCGCACGGGTGCGAGAGAAAAGGTTCAGTTAACAGATTGGTCTCGGTCGTAAGGGTGCGAGAGAAGAGGGGAGTTAATTATTAGTGTGCTCGTCAAGATATCGCATCTCATTCCTACGTATCCTCATTAGAAAATGAGGAATTAGAGCATCCGTAGTTCACGCTACTACGAGAAAACTGAAACAGTCTCGATCGCACGGGTGCGAGAGAAAAGGTTCTGAACTTATCGAAGAAGTAAATTAAATTTGTTTGTGATGCTCATTGCACTAAAGTCTATGACATAGGAGCGAATGTGTCGCATGGTCGCCCCCAATGGGACGTATGCTAAACATTCTAGAAAAGTGAGGGGAGACCCCTCATTCTTCATTTCCCATGTACTTAAGGCTCGTGGCGCACAATGTACATCGCCTTTATTAAGTGTTTTAATTATTGTTTTGAGAAAGAAGAGAGAGGTTAGATGAACAAGAGAAAGGTTAGATGAACAATGAACAGAAATTAAAGTTAGTGGTTAATGATTAATCAGATGAATCGGGTCCACTTTAGCACTAAGCCATCGTAGCACGATCTATGAAGATCATGTTATAGGAGGCCGTGCAAGAATGATGTTTGTGTTAAAACACGATAGAGAAATGATATTGAGAATCGTTCTCCAATAAAATTGTGCCACACGAAAAGAAAAGGTGACAATCTCGTCTTAATCACAAACTTTCGTCAATTAATCAAAGATAACCTATCATGATCCCAAAGTATAGAATGTGATCTCGACGATCACTCACTACAAATTTGAAATAATGAAGGTTAACAACCTTAATAATTAACATTCGTGAATAGAAAGACTTCATCGATCGAAGAAGAGAAAGTAGAAGAAAATGCGAAATGAGATGGAAATCGAAATGAAAATAAAGTTGGTCTCGTCTTAATCAAGATTTTAAATCAAGAAATCGATAATCATTGATATTTGACTTTCATCGACCAATAAAAAGGAAATGGCCTCATATTGATCAAGATTTAGTTGATTTGAATAAATCAACTAATCATGATTTTTGTTATATCATTGGCCCAAAAAAATGAAATAAAAATCAAAAAGTGAGAATGAAACGAAGTATAGAATCAAGATAGAAATAAAAAGTGAAGGTGAATAAAAGAAAATCAAGAAAAATTTGAGAAAATAATTTGAACATATATAATTACTAAAACTATCTAAAATTATTAATGACAATCAGTAAAATTATGAACAAAGGTTAATAAAAACCAAGATTAAAAACTAAAAAAATAAAATCCATTTAAATAAAGCAATACTGAAAATAAATAATAATGAAAAAAAATGATCTTGTAGAATCACTTGGGCCTCACGACCCATCATCTACACAAACCCGGTCCAAGTTTAAAACAAAACAACCAAAAGCTTTATCAAAACAAATTACATTGCTCAGAAAAGGGATCTTTTCATCATCGCCTAGTCTGCACTCAACAACATCAACAAGTAAAAAAACACGCTCAGAAACTCAAAAATTCAACACTGCGTCTCCCTTCTTACGAAGCACAACAAGTGGTCACAAGAAAAATTCAGGAAAAAAAAAAGGAACAACATCAACGCATTCGTCTCAACCTTCATCTTGTGATCTCAGACTCTCTTTCTCGCCTCTGCGTTCGAATTCACTTCAAATTTGATTTCGTGTTCAGGGTTTGCTTCACCGTTCCTGTTTCAACAGGTTTGCAGTTCGATTATTTTTGTTTCAGTTTTGTTCTCTCATCTTCTCCTTTCCGATCTATTCTGGTTTGTTTTTGGTTCAAAATCTCTCCATCTCATACTTTTTGTTCAGTTTCTGAGCTTGATTTTGGGTTTGAATGGTTGTTGTTACGGTTTTGTGGATTGAAGTTTGGGTTTGATGTTGAAGAGTGGGTGTATTGAAAGGTGAAGCGGATTGAAGAGTAAGGTGGGAAGAAATTTGTGCAGAGGTTATTTGGTTCCAAAAAACTTGGTGAATGAATAAGAATGAGTCTTGATTTATAGTGTGAATTGAGGGTATAATGGGAAGGATTTGTGTGAAATTGGAGTGGCGTTGCATAACAATTTTGCAGGCTGTGTGGAGACGCGGGTTGTACGATTTGCAACGTCTTTGTCGGTAACAGGTTTTTGTTGCATTGTGTTATGGAAATGGGTATGGTTTTGGCAAGGGTAGTGGTGTAGTACGCAGAATTTGCGGTGTGTGTAATTTGTGTGGGGCCATGTTGTCGGTTTGATGTTGTACGGGAATGGTGTGCAACGTTTCTTGGGATGATTTTGTTATGGCAAGTTGTTGCTGAACGTTGGTGGTGTGTGTATTATTGACAGGTTTGGCAGCATGGATTTAAAGGACGTTGCAGCCTATTTTTTGTCGTACGAGTCGCTCGTTTTTCATTGGAATTTTGTCGCTTGGTTGAGGAATGGTTTTGTTGCGTGTGGTTGGTAGTTCAGCGAGGTATAGTGTATCTTGGCTGAAGGAGTGAGATTGTTAAGGCAAGTGGCGTGGGTGATGAATCATGTGGTGCACTGATGATGGTCTTGGCTAGCAGGATGTACGCAAGACCTTTCAACTAATATTTCTTTTTGGCAATTGATTCTCTTTTTTTTAGTAATTTTCATGATGTAATGGGTTTATTGTGTAATGGCCTATAGAAAATTGGAACACGGTTGGAAAGGCTTATGACTTTTTTGAATTTTATTGAAATGGGCTTGGTAAATGTGATATGCACCTTTGAATTTAACTTTGGACAATGTTTGATCACACATGTTTGAAGCCTTAGTTCCCGATTTAATTATCATGACATTTGAATTCCTAATGAGAACAAAACTCCAATATTCTTGACTTCTCCACTTGAAATATCCCAAGTTAGTCCTTGACAAATGAAACACTACGTGAATCCATCTTTAATTTGAAAATGAACTAGAACCCTACATTGGAACGAATCCACCACTTAGTCAATCTTTGGACTTCGCCACTTGTATTGACAAAACAAATCTTTCACCATGAACCAAAAGAGCAACAGATGCCTTGAAAACAAAAGATAATGACTTGATATGCGAACTGCACTATAATTGCATCAAAACCATAATTAAGATGAAATAGCCATTGATGGAGCGCTTGACCTATCATAACCTGATACCCTGATCCATAGACAACTTGAGTTCACACAGAAACCCTAACTGAAAGTGAACTAATCTTTGATGATCCTCGGCCATGAAACATTTTCTTTCAGCACCACCTGATAAACTGACCCACACACAGCTGACTCGTTCTGGCACAGAAACCCTAACTGAAATTCTAAGCACACACTGCTTGAATCATGCACACCCTGGCCTTGATCTTGAAACAAATTCTCGCCTGACCAGATGAATTTCAATCCATACTGCACACACATCTGACTTAACATCCTCAAATGAAACTGAATTGAACAACACACGCCTCTCTTGAACACAACTGAGTAAGAAACCCTAAACTCAATGCTTCGGGTGCATACTGATGAAGAAAACAACCTGAAATGCTGACAATCAACAAGACCTTAGTTCTTCAGTCTCTACTAGAACCATGATGTTACCTTAATCACTCGATACCTCTTGAGAGATCTTGAAGCAGATAACTTGACGAATCTTGGCAGAGGAAAGCCTTATAGCTGGATGAACTTTGATACAAAGATACTCACAATGCTGTGAGATCAAACCTTTGCTTCAAACTTGCATGAAAGTACCTCAAAGCAAATAGGAAACCCTGATTCAAAGGACCGCTTGATCCCATACCTTAGGAGCTCAATGAAAATGAATGATTATGAGTTATGACTTAATATGAAATGCAAATAAACGCGAAGCAAAAGCCGGTTAAGGTTAGAAAAAGAGGGGGAAAATTTTGGGGTGCAACAGATATCCGTGTTTATTTTTCTATCAATGGGAATGCGATTGATACGTATGTGGAAAGTTTGAGAGAACATTAAGATAAGAGGTGGCACAGACGGGAGAACTTATAGGGAGTGAATCCCGAACAAGCGATCCTGGTAGCCCACCAAATTAGGCGAGGTACCCGTGTGGATACTTAATGTTGAACGACCGATTGTTGTGAAAGCGTAGTTTTCCCAGTGCGGCACCCGCGACCCTAAGGATTTAGTAGACATTAACCATATGACCATTTGGTAGTGCGGTGACTATCGAGAATAGTTGATACGCGATACTACACTCAAATGGGATCTACCCTAGGATATTACAGCTCGCTCGAGTGAATCAGCTTGCTGTTGATATCCCTAGGGGACTCAATGATTTTGGGAACCTTAGAACCCGTTCTATAGGTACAAAAATTGACCAAGATAGTACAACCTTTGGGGATGGGTAGAGCCATGACTCCATGCTCGTGATGTTAAACCTTTGAACCCATGTTTTTTCAATGTTTTTGTGTGCTGCATTCATGCATTCATCTAAAAAACTCTTTTTAAACAAAGAAAAAAATCTTTTTTTCAAAATAAACTAAAACAATCATTGCAACTATCTGAGAGATTGCGTTATGGATTTCGGTAGAAGAAAGATGCACAAGTACACCTTCAAGGCTCCGAAACTAGAGGATTTAAGGAGGTTGGTAAGGATGATTACCAACCCTGAGGCTTTCAGAGCTAAGAACGGAGGATTGTTGTCTCTATTAAGGGTCCACGTAGTTGAAGGAAACCTGTCTACGCTGATTCAGTTCTACGATCAGGTTTATCATTGCTTCACATTTCTGGATTACCAACTGGCACCAACATTGGAGGAGTACTCTCATCTGATTGATTTACCTATCACTGATCGAGCTCTATTTTCTGTACTGGAAGAAATTCCAAAGGATTAAACCATTGCAAGAGCAATCTCTTTGGACGAGTCAGAAGTTAGGACTTACATGACCACCAAAGGAGGAATCCAGGGTTTACCAGCTAAATTCCTGATAGAGAAAGCTCTGTACTTTGCTAGTATAGGAAACATAACTGCTTTCGAAGACGTCTTTGTTCTGTTCATATATAGGTTATTCCTTTTTCCCAACGTCGACAACTTCGTTGATACCAACGCTGTTAAGATATTTCTGATTGGAAACCCCGTACCAACCTTGCTCATGGATGCTTATCATTCTGTACACTTAAGGAATTTGTACAGCGGAGGAATGATCACATGCTGTGTACCCTTACTCTACAAATGGTTCATTTCCCATTTACCCAAGTCTGCTGCTTTTTGGGATCACAAGAATACTCTACGTTGGTCACATAGAATCATGTCCCTTACCAACTCTGACATAGATTGGTATAAGAGGATTTATGAGGGGATAAAGATCATCGACAGATGTGGAAATTTCCCTAGCATACCCCTCATTGGAACTAAAGGAAAAATCAACTATCATCCAATTTTAGTTCGCCGTCAACTTGGATACCCGATGAAGAATATCCTGCATAATGTTCATCTGGAAGGTCTTTTCTTCAAGGAAGGGAAAAATGACAGGGCACTAAAGAAAGAAATAGTGCATGCCTGACAACACATTCACAGGAAAGGAAGAGAATCTCTAGGAAGACCAAATTGCACCTCCATGGAGCCTTATCTCCATATGGTGCAAACTAGAGCCCTCAAGCTGAGGATGCCTTACCCTCGCCAAGAAGTTTTTCCGCTAAAGGAATCTGTCCTTTATTTCATGTCTGATACGGAAAAACTCCAGGTAGCTCTCAACAAAGTTCAACATGAGAGAAGCTCTTGGAAAAACAAGTACCGAATCCTCAATTTGGAATGTACCAAGATTCAGAAATTGTTAAAGGAGAAGGATGCTCTGATTAAAATATTAGAACAACATGCTATAGAGAGTCAAGAAGACCGAAGAAATTTGCTCGCTCCTTTCACTTGGCAAAGGACTGACGACCCGACAACGGCTGAAGAGCCCTAGTCAAAGAAAAGGAAAATACCGGAACTAACATCTGAGCTCTCTTCAGAGAGGACTCGGGATCCATGCGCTTAGCCATTTTCCTTACAACACTTTGTAAAATATTGTACTTTTCCTTGTAACATACCGCAATCTTTCGAATTCAATAAAAGGGGTCTCCGCCCTCCACTGTATGATATTTGCAATCTATTTGTTGAAGTTCTTTTTAATTAAAACAAAAACTAAAAAAAAATATGTCATTGCATATCATTCATCATTCTCACATAACACATTTTTTCTTATCTTTGAGTCTCACGTATGTGTCGCGATTCTAGACTCAAATTGTCTCACTCATTCAATACTCGGGCCAATCAACAAAAGAAAATGGAATATCTCGAGGAAGAGAAGAGAGAGCTGAGAGAAGAAATCGACGCTCTGAAGGAAAGTTTGGAAAAACTTCATAGTGACATGCAATCCCCGGCAGCAGCTCAGAAGCATCAACAAAGGACTGTGATCTCAGAGATCACATCTACGCCCATTATGGAAACACATGAGAATCATCCTCGGTACAACATACCTAAAGTTCGCCCCTGGGGCATGCCTCTCAACTTTATCCCTGAAGGATATATCCCGCCGGTCACTAAAGACCAAGAAACTGTAGCAGGAACCACTGGACCTGAAGTTTACAAACTTCGGGAAAATGAAGACGCAAGGTTTACGATAGCAACTCCTGAAGGTACAAACTTCAGTACACTGAAGCGCCAAGAATCACCGTTGTAATGTCTATACCACAACTAGTGGTACACACTGTCCCGGAAGGACAGATTCCACAAGCCATTCCTGGTGGAAACAAAGACATGTATGAAAGGATGAATTAGTTCCAGGAACAATTCTTGGAAATGTAGAAGGAACTGCATGCCATTCGCGGTCAAGACTTATTTGGAAAGGACGCTGCAGACCTCTGTTTGGTCCCTAATGTAAAGATCCCGCACAAATTCAAGGTGCCTGACTTTGAAAAATACAAAGGCAACTCTTGCCCTCAAAGTCATTTGGTGATGTACGCTCGAAAAATGTTAACTCAGATAGAAAATCAACAGATACTGATCCATTATTTCCAAGACAGTTTGACTGGTACCGCACTCAAATGGTACATGGGTTTAAACCGCACCAAGATCAGTAATTTCATAGATCTTGGTGCAGGTTTTGTTCAGAAGTATAAATACAATTTGGACATGGTACCGGATAAAGATCAGCTCAAACCAATGTCGCAGAAGGACAAATAAGCTTTCAAAGAATATGCTCAGAGATGGCGTGAAATTGCCGCCCAGATCTGTCCCCCTCTTGGGGAAAAAAAGATGACAAAGATCTTTTTGAAAACCTTAAGCTCATTCTATTACGACCGAATGGTTGCAAGTGCACCCAGTGACTTCACTGAAATGGTGAACATGGGAGTACGCCTTGAAGAAGCAGTCCGAGAAGGACGATTGGTGAAAGATGCAGAGCCATCTAGCAGTACTAAGAGATACGGTAATGCTTTCCAAAAGAAAAAAAAGCAAGATATTAGTAATATCTCTCTGGGAAAACAAAGGTGAAGGTATCAACCTGTAGCGGCGATACCTCCCGCTATCAACCCTGCGCCAGCTCCGACTTATCAACCTCAGGTTGCTCAGAGCCAACCAAGTCAACAACAATATCAGCAAAGGACACAATAACCTCTTCAGCGGGCTCGTCCACAGTACAACAATAATAATTGTACGACACGACCATCAGGGTTTGACCCTATACCGATGTTATACGCATAACTATTTCCACTCTTACTGGCCAAGGGGCACTTCCAAACCAGGACTCCTCTTACAGTACTGGAAAATCCACCTTTTTGGTTCAAAGTGGATCAAACTTGCCCTTACCATCAAGGAGGATCGGGGCACAACATTGAGAAGTGTCTCAGCTTCAAGTCTGATGTACCGAAGCTTGTCAGGAACGGGATCTTATCTTTCAAAGATACTAATCCAAATGTTTAGACGAACCCGTTTCCGCAACATGAAAAGACTGCAGTAAATTTAATAGAGGAAGAATTTAGCCGCAATTATCAAATTCACAATGTACTCCTATTAGGAACTAATCTGGTCAGGATGTATTGCAGGCAGAGCGGGTACGGTCATGTACCGCCTCACAATTATCACCAGTGTGATATCTGCTCAAAGAATAAACATGGTGTTCCGTAGTGCAATTAGCTCTACAAGAACAGATGGATCTGGGCTGGATTCAGGACCACCGAATCCGTGAATTCAACATGTCCCATACGCATCCCAACATTGTTCAGAACCGCAAAATTCTTGCGATGAACGTCAATTTGGTGGCGATGCATTCAAGGCAAAGTCAATACCATAATCTGCCACGACACGATTACAACACTTGTCTAATCTACTCAAAAAGAAATCAGTGATGCTCTTTTGTACAAGAGGCCCTCCAACTTCAGATGGATCTCGGAGGGATCCAAGACTACCGTGAAAGAAATAACCATCAAGTCAATATGGTTCAGATCTTTGACATACACTTGATGAATACCAGTCTGGTAGAATTACACGCTAAGCAAGTCAGGCTCGGCTTTCTGGCTTCACATGATTACCAAGACTGTAAAGAATGGCGTAAAGATGACCAAGGGTGTGCACTTATCCAAAGAACACTTCAACACTTGTTGGACCACTGGTGGCTTCCAATCTTCTTGGATGAATCTACACAACAGATTAGTATGACTGACGGGAATCCTGGTAGGCATCAAAGTCAGGAAGTCCGCTCGATGGAAACAGATCTAGTAAAGATGCACTGCATACAAAGCGGGCATGGTCGGGTGCCACCCCACAACTATGAGCGTTGTAGAGTTTGCTCAGAGAACAACCAAGGATGTTATCTCGTGCGAGCGGCTCTTCAAAATCAGTTGGACCAAAAAGAGGTTCGACCATGTTCAAGTTCTGGGTCGATCAACGTAATACAAGACTATCTCCCTGATCAAAGTAAAGACGTTGCCATAATTTCCAATCATGGGAGGACCAAAGACGTTTGCGCCGTAATTCCTCTACTCGATGAATCAAGAATTCCTCTTGATAGTAGAAAAGTTCCCAACCAGTAACTGATTGAGGTTACCTATAACGGTCAGAGAAATCAGAAAGCTCCCGTGGTTATCTACTTGCTAGGTCCAATACCGTACAAATCGGAAAAGGCTATCCCTTACAAATACGGTGCAACAACCATTTAAAATGGAAAGGAAACTCCATTACCCTCCGTCGTGAACATTGTCGGTATCAGTCAAGTAACACGGAGCGGCTGGATCTTCAACAGAGGAGTTGGAGAACCCATCAAGGAAAAGGAACCTCAAACAGAAGTTCCAAATCAACAAGTCGGACAATCCAGTAATCCAGAACTGGTAAAGAACAACGATGAGATGCTGAAGCTCATCCAGAAAAGCGAGTACAACATTGTGGACCAACTGTTGCAAACTCCATCTAGAATCTCTGTGTTATCTCTCCTTCTTATTTACAAAGCTCGCAGGGAAGCTCTGCAGAAAGTATGAGAGCAAGCTTTCGTAAAACAAGATGTGACGGTAAGGCAGTTTGACAGCATCATCTCCAACATCACTTCCTGCAACAACTTAAGATTCAGTGATAAAGAACTGCCGAAAGAAGGCAAAAATCACAATATAGCGCTTAACATTACAGTCAACTGCCAGGACGATGCTTTAGCCAGTGTACTGGTGGACACATGATCATCTTTGAATGTTATGCCAAAATCAACTCTGATGCGACTATCATTTCAAGGATCTTCGATGAGAGGCAGTGAGGTCATCGTCAAAGCCTTTGACGGATCCAGAAAAATAATTATCGGCGAAGTTGATCTTCCCATAACCATCGGTCCTCACACTTTCCAAGTCACTTTCCAGGTCATGGACATCCGGGCAGCATACAGCTGTTTATTAGGAAGATCTTGGATACACGAGGCTGGGGCAGTCACTTCAACACTTCACCAGAAGATGAAGTTCATCAAGAATGACAAGTTAGTCACAGTATGCGGAGAGCATGCCTTAATAGTGAGCAACTTATCATCATTCTCCTGCGTAGAACCCGAGGAGGTTGTTGGAACCTAGTTTCAAGCACTATCGGTAAGCAATGAGAATCGATCAGAAAGAGGGAAATCGATCTCCTCGTACAAAGATGCTCTCGAAGTGATCAAGAGTAACGACATAAAAGGATGGGGACAGCTCGTAATTCCTACGGATAACAAGACAAAGAAAGGTCTTGGTTTCTCCTCAGCCTGTACCCAGACTACTAAAGATGAAAGTTTTCATCTCATTCAGGACTTCTTCCATATTGGAGGCTTCCTCCACCCAGTGTCTCAAGAAGTACACCCCATCAACAAGAGTGACTCCTCCAATACGGACGAGGAATGGAAATCTTATCTCAACGACAACGGTTATATGTCTCAGGAAGAAACACACATGTCGTTCTGTTATCCCAAGTAGGGCCCAAGATATATACCAAGATTAGACGTTCGGATGATTTATGGAGATTGTGATCCTGAGGGATGTCGTGCTCCACCTAACTCATTAGAAGATTATCTAATGAAGAACAACTTCGATCAGGACTATTATGATCCCCTGGATGACTTGCCTATCTGGAAGTCGTACCCAGAAGACTTGAGGCAAAAGAGTCAGCCAAACGATGCCTATCAACTGAGTAATATTGAAAGGAATACCCACGTCCCCACCGAGTCATGTGATCATTACTCAGGACATTCCAAAGATATCCAGCACAATGATGAATCTGCAAGGATCGCAAGACAAAAGTTCATCAACTATGCTTTTCCTGAGGTCAACGTCATTGAGAAGGATGACTCCTCTATCCCCACAAAAGTATGGGACACCTTAGGACAGCCGAGTGGCAAGTACGACTTCTTGGTCAAGTACACCGCTCCTGAAATCTCTCGCATCAGATACAAGGACATCCAGCCAACTGGATAGGGAGATCCTCTTGAGAGTGAAAACACTAAGGAAGATACTACAGAAGAGTTCGTTTATGACAACTCTGCATGGGAGGAAGACTCCAACAATCCTACTCCACCATAAATCAGTGTCATTTCTGAGGACAAACCAAGAAAGAAGGTACCAGACTTTGTGATTCACCGAGGAATTCGTCGCCAATGGGTTGCTGTCGATGTCCTGAAAGTCGTCCATAAGTCTAAGTAATTATCATCTTTGTTTTAAACTTTCACCCTGCCCAGGTGAAACGTGTAACGCCCCAGTTTCGTCAGTTTTTATTTAATTGAGTCGTTTTGATTATTTTATTATTATATTATTTTATTTTCGACTTTTATTTAGAAAAATGTTATTTTGCATCGTGATTATATTTTGTCGCGTTTTGAGAGCGTTTGCGAGATATTTGAGTGTAGGGGTATTTTGGTCTTTTTGTTAGGTTAGATATTTGTTTTATTAAAATAGAAAGTTAGAGGTGAGAAAGGGAGAAAAACAGAATTTTGAGAGGAAAAGAGAAGAAGAAGGAAAAGAGAAGAGGAAAAAGAAGAAAAAGAGGAAAAAACTTGTGGATTTAGGACCCGATTAAACCGACTTTTCAAACACGAATTTATCGGGTAAGGGTGCGAAACTCGATTATACTATGTTTGTGTATGATTATGTATGTTGTGTGGAACTTTTGTTGTTTTTTTTCAATATAGGTCGAAATGAGAAAAATAGTTAGAAATCGATGTTTTCACGGACGAAAGTCGAAATAAATCGCGTAGTAGAGTCGTGAGATGTTGGGTCATGATTTAGTGTGATCGTTTGATTGAATTGAGTCGAATTTGTAACTTTTGCGTTTTTGATATATATCGATATTTTTGTACAAATTGTTGTTGTGATCGAGTAAAAGTGTTTGGATATGTCTGGTAACATTGGTATAGGTTGATATTTCATCGGGTAAGGATAAGAATTAATCGGGAATGGTTATTTGTGTGTTTTCGAGTGGTTTTGAGCGAGTTTGGAGTTGAGATAAATTGATAAAACTATGTTTCAAAATATTTCAAAAATGGAAAATGTGTTAGATGGCTTTTTAATAGTAAAAATATTGTAGTATGTTGAATTCTGAGATCGCAGCTTTTTACGGAATCGAAATCGGAGGTCCGAAAGTCATTTAACGATCGAAAACTGAGTTTTTATCCAATTCTGCGCAGTATGCGTTGACCTGTAGGACTTTTGCGTCGACCTAAAGTGCCTTGCGTCGACCTATGGACTCGACCTGAGCATACTCGCAACTGACGAAAATTTTCCAAAATGTCCAATTTTGTTTTCTTCATAACTTTTGAACCGTAAGTCCGTTTTGACCCCCGTTTGAAGCGTTGGAAAGCTAGCGAAATATTCTTTCTAATAAAAATGGGTTGGAGGTCAGTAGATGATTTATTTAAGTCGTGATTTTGAAAAAGTGTTGTATTGTCGTATTTTTACCGTCGTAATGGTCTGCGAATGATGTGTTATCATGCTACATGCTTTTGATATGTAACGTATAGCTTGTGTGCTGTTATATGACGTGAGTATATGTGATAAAATGTTGTGCATGATTGATATGTATTGGTGATGGATGTATGATGTTTGAATAGTGTGTTTTGTCGAATTTTGCCGTTTAATTGTGTGAACTTGATGTGTATATGCAATGTGTTGTTGGTGTGGATATTGTGTGACTTGTGCACTGTTGTGTGATGTACTTGCATGAAATACTTATTGTGATGATGATTGGTGGCCTTACGGCAAGAAAATGCGATGTATGGTAATTGTTGATATATGCATGATTATGGATGTGTATATGTGTGCATATTAAATGTTATGAGTCATTGTATGCCAAGCATCATGATATGCATTGTTGAAACGTCCTGAGTGACGGTTTGGTTCTAGAGGGAATCCGCTATGACATCGTGCGCCTTATGCCGAGAGGACCTAAAGCAATGATTATAGATGATCGTGCGCCTTATATTAAGAGGACCTAAAGCGATCGGATTGTGCGCCTTATACCGAGAGGACCTAAAGCAATCCATAAACGTCGTGCGCCTTATAGCAAGAGGACCTAAAGCGACGGGTGAACATCGTAGGCCCAACGAGGTGTTACTTGAGTGATCCTCAGTAACGAGCGATGGTTCCAGCAGAGTTCCTGAGTGAACTAGTGATGAGATATGAAATCTTGGAGTCGGTACCGCATATGCATTTGCATAGAGAGTCGTTGTGTCGGTCTCTTTGCATCTGCATGAATTTTGATTGCATTGGTTATATGTGGAAAATCAGGATTTAGTTAATTATGTGATTATGTGCGAGACATTGTGATATGCATTTGTGATAAATGTATTGGGCATGATTAATATGCAATTGGGGATGGAGACATTGTGTGATTGAGTGGGTGCTAGCATTTGCGAATTGAGGTGTATTCATGTCAAATGCCTTGAATTATGAATGATATGTTTTGTGTATAAACATATGCATGATGTGTGAATATGGGATTATGTGAATATAATCTGTATATGCTTTATGTGTTGGCATGTGACCCTGTGGTGAAAATACTTGATATGTGTATTTTTATGTTGATATATATATAATTATATGCAAATATATTATGGTTGTGTTTCTCACCCTTCTGCTGTTTTATAATGCTCTATGAGGCATTGCAGATTAGAGTGGCTGGAGGTATTCTTTTTGTGAAGTTTTGCGTCTTCATTCTTTTGTCGGTCGGCTCTGATATGTGACACCGGGTAGCTAGGGTGGCCAATTGTGATTATTTTGTTTATGTGATGATATCTTTTGAATTGTACATGTATAACTTGATGTATAACAGACTGTTTATATGTATATATGTATATATGTTATTCAGATTTTAGATTTTCCGCTTTTATTCTAACTTCTGAAAAGTGGGTGTAAGGAACAAAGTTTCCTCTGTTGATTGTTACCCCACTGTTGCATATCTTTATGGGCAGGTGTTGTATGTTATGTTTTGTTTCAAATTGATGTGATTCTCCCGTCTGTGCCGTGTTTTCAAATATACTCTGACGAAATTTCGAATTTTCTTTTACCGCTTTAATTGCATGTTTTTCTGGGGGTATAGATCGGGGGCGTCACAAAACGCATGTTTTTATAGGGCTCACTTTTATGTAAATGTCCCTTTTCGCTTTGCCCAAAGCGACAGAGTTTTGTTTTATAGGGTTGTATTTCAAGAATCGACAAATCATAAATAAATAACGTCATTCTGTCATTCCCGCATTTATTGCTATTTTCACTTTTCTTTTTTCAGAAAATGGTAATCCTAAAACAACCCAAAATAATAACAAGCATTTTTCAGAAAATACACTGCACGCACTCTTGTATTCTCTCTATCTCTTCTAAAAAACGAATCATCACGTCATGCAAATTGCTTGTTTTAAACCCCATTAAAATATACGATCCAATGCCTTCTTCCAACTTTGAATTCCTGGTATTTAAAGATAAAGAAGAAGAGGACGCAAAAATTCCAGATGGGATCTCCTGATTACTCAGACAAGATGAAAGGTCCATTGAACCTCGCAAAGAGCCATTGGAAACGGTCAATTTGGGATCAGAGGAAGGAAAGAAAGAAGTTAAGATTGGAGCACTGCTCAGTCTGACTGTCAAATAAAGCTTGATAAAACTTCTCAAAGAGTTTCCAGATGTATTTGCTTGGTCCTATTAGGAAATGCCAGGGTTGGATACCAGCATCGTGGAACATCATTTACCGCTAAAGACATAATGTCCTCTGGTGAAACAAAGGCTGAGACGGACTCACTCGGATATGGCTATCAAAATCAAGGAGGAAGTGCAGAAACAAATTGACGCAGGTTTCCTTGCCACCTCAGAATATCCTCAATTGCTAGCCAACATAGTGCCAGTTCCGAAAAAGGACGGAAAAGTCAGAATGTGTGTAGACTACAGGGATCTGAACAAAGCAAGTCCAAAGGATGACTTCCCCTTAACACACATAGACATGTTGGTAGACAGTACAACAAAGTTCAAAGTCTTCTCCTTCAGGGATGGATTCTCGGGTTATAATCAAATCAAAATGGCGCCAGAAGACATGGAGAAAAATTCATTCATCACCCCATGGGTCACTTTTTGTTACAAGGTAATGCCATTCGGTTTGAAGAATGCCGGGACAACCTATCAAAGAGCCATGACAACTCTGTTTCATGACATGATGCACAAAGAAATCGAAGTGTATGTCGATGACATGATTGTCAAATCTAAAACAGAAGCAGAGCATGTGACACACCTGTCAAAGTTATTCGAGCGTCTGAGAAAATACAAACTCCACTTGAATCCCAATCAATGCACATTCGGTATCCGCTCGGGAAAACTTTTAGGGTTCATCGTCAGCCAGAAAGGAATTGAGGTTGATCCTGACAAGGTCAAGGTCATTCAAGAAATGCCTTCGCCAAAGACTGAAAAATAGGTCAGAGGATTTTTGGGACGTCTGAATTACATCTCAAGGTTCATATCCCTCATGACCGCAACGTGCGCGCCATTCTTCAAATTACTCAGAAAGAATCAAAGCTGCAAATGGATAGAAGATTGCCAAAAAGCGTTCGACAGTATCAAAAAATATTTGTTGAATCCACCAATCCTGTCACCTCCAGTGGAAGGAAGACCACTGATTGGAAGACTCTATGGGTTGTGTACTTGGCCAACAAGACGAAACCAAAAGAAAAGAGTCTGCCATCTACTATTTGAGCAACAAATTTACCGACTGCGAAACTCGATACACTATGCTCGAGCAAACTTGTTGTGCTTTGGCTTGGGCAGCCAAACATCTTCGCTAGTACATGATTTGTCACACTACTTGGTTAATATCTGAAATGGATCCGATCAAGTACGTCTTTGAAAAACCTGCTCTCGCGAGAAGGATTGCCCATTGGCAGATGTTATTATCGGAATACGACATCGAGTACCATGCTCAGAAAGCCGTCAAAGGAAATTTTAGCCGATCATTTGGCTCATCAACCGATTGACAATCAGGAATCACTCGGATTTGACTTTCCAGACAAAGATGTCATGTACTTGAAAATGAAAGATTGCGATGAACCGCTACCCAGTGAAGGGCCAGAACCATGTTACCAATGGGGATTAATTTTTTACGGAGCTGTCAACAATTATGGAAACGGAATTGGCGCAATCATTGTAACACCTCAGGGTACCCATATTCCTTTCACCACCCGACTGACGTTCAAATGCACAAATAACGAGACCGAATACGAAGCTTGTATCATGGGTCTCAAAGCAGCAATTGACTTAAGGATAAAAAATTTAGATGTATACGGAGACTCAGCCATGGTTATCAATCAGATCAAAGGAGATTGGAATACATACCAATCAGGACTGATTTCTTACTAAGATTACACGAGAAGGTTGTTACCTTTCTTTAACAGAATCGAGTTTCATCATATCCCTCGTGAAGAAAATCACATGGCTAATGCACCAGTAACTCTCTCTTCCATGATTAGTGTAGGTCAATGGAACGACGAACCTAAGATTGACATAATGCGCCTAGAACGGCCCACTTACATCTTCGCGATCGAAGCAGTCATAGACGACAAACCTTGGTATCACGATATCAAATGCTTCCTTCATAAACAAGAGTACCCACCTGGGGCATCAAGAAAAGACAGGAAAACCATCAGAAGATTGGCAGGCAACTTCTTCCTGAGCGGTGATACACTCTATAAGAGAAACTTTGACATGGTCTTGCTCCGATGCGTAGACAGACAAGAAGCAAACATGCTGATGAAAGAAATTCATGAAGGATGCTTTGGCACTCATGCCAACGGACACACAATGGCAAGGAAAATTCGGAGAGTAGGATATTATTGGTTAACCATGGAATCCGATTGCTACAAGTAAATGAGGAAGTGTCATAAGTGTCAAATATACGCTGACAAAATCCTTGTACCGCCTACGCATCTCAAAGTTCTTTCTTCCCCGTGGCCTTTTTCTCTATGGGGAATCGACATGATTGGCATGATCGAACCCAAGGCTTCGAACGGACATCAGTTCATCTTGGTAGCCATTGACTACTTCACCAAGTGGGTCGAAGCAGTGTCATACACCAATATAACCCCGACAAGTCGTGGTCCGATTTATCAAGAACAACCTCATCTGCCGTTATGGTGTTCCAAGCCAGATCATTAATGATAATGGATCTAACTTGAGCAATAAGATGATGAAAGAGTTGTGCGCTGAGTTCAAGATCGAACACCATAATTCATCTCCCTACCGACCTAAGATGAAAGGGGCGGTAGATCCGGATAACAAGAACATCAAGAAGATTGTTCAAAAGATGGTTGTAACCTACAAAGACTGGCATGAAATGATGCCTTTTGCTTTTCACGGTTATCGCACATCTGCCCGCACTTCAACAAGGGCAACCCCTTTCTCTCTAGTATATGGCATGGAGGCAGTGCTTCCCATAGAAGTATATATCCTATCAATCTGGGTATTAGTGGAAGCTAAGCTAACAAAGGTTGAATGGTGTCAAAGTCAACACGATGAATTGAATTTGATCGAAGCAAAGTGAATAACGGCTCTGTGCCATGGTCAGTTGTATCAGCAAAGAATGAAGAAGGCGTTCGACAAAAAGGTTCGACCCCGTGTCTTCAGGAAAGGAGACCTTGTGCTCAAAAAGATACAATCATTCCTCACTGATTCCCGGGGCAAATGGACTCTGAACTATGACGGCCCCTGTGTGGTCAAGAAAGCCTTCTCAGGCGGCGCCTTGAGACTCACAACCATGGATAGAGAGGAGTTTACCTACCCCACGAATGTTGACGTAGTCAAGAAATACTTCGCCTAAATAAAAAAAACGTCTCGGTGGATTGAAAACCCGAAAGGGCGGTCCAGGCAAAAATTAGAGACATAAGCAAAAAATCATCTTGGTGGATTAAAAACCTCAAAAGACAATCCAGACAAAAGTTAGGGATTCATGGCAAGTAACTACGTCCGACAAGGTAAAATCTCCAGCGGTAACACTATTCGTCGAAAAACTTCCAATCAATGTCATCTTCGACAGAAGCTCACGATGTCCAAAATTCAAAGTTGGCAGAAGAATAACGGTCGTTATGTTTCAATGTAGCCCCTTTCCCTTAAAATTACCATTTTCTAAACTTTGTAAATACTCTATGGGATCACGCGTTTGGCTGATTTCCATCCTATCAATAAAATTTGAGCCCTAGTGCTTTTGTTTGCAATTCTCATTTGTTTTAGCTTTACAGAATGACATTTTTAACATGATCAACGATTCTTGAAACAAAACAAAAAAAATAATTTTACTTGTCAAATTTTCTTCCACTTTTAAAATAAAGATGGCATTTCTTTTTAAACTACTGAACGAACAAAGAACATCGATAGCTTTTTCGAAGGTGATTGAACCTCAAAGTGCAGAATCAAAGTACTCCTTCTAAACCAGTACACCTGAATGAAGGATCAACTGTTTCAGATGCAATGTCCCATCTGATATCCTCGGCAGAGTTCTTACCTCTTAAGGACCAATGGACAATTCTTTCTCTCCCACAGGGTCTACCTCTCCAAAGCAAGACAGGATTGTTATCATGAACCAATGGTACTTTTCATCCCCCGCAGTGGCTGAGTATCCAGTCGTGTTCATCCATTAGTCTATATGTCGCGTCAGTTTTGTCAGCATAAGCATAAACATACATACATCATGCATAATTTATTCACATTCATAGTCATATTGCATTACTATCACTCTGGTCAGTCTTATCCCCAAGTGATAACATCCTCCCGCCAGTAAGGTTGTAAGTTCTTTCTTCGTCGGGAAATGTATCATCTGAGCAATCTCTCCCCCAGTAAGTTATTTCTGGATTGGAGACGGTCCTCGACTGCTTTGATAACTTGAACCTCTGAAAGGAAAAAAGACATTCGACCGACAGCTTTGGAACGTCACTCTTCACCATCGAAGATGATATTTCTCGCTTTCCCGGATTAAGGAAAATCCCCAGAGAAAGTCTCTCAACCGAGGACTCTCAGCAATACATCGGTTTTTCTCCCGAGAAATTCGATGTTAATGAAGCCATCAGCACCTCAAAATTGGATTACATCCCATGGCATTTCTTCGAAAAGATCTCGAAGAAAAGTATAATGTAGTATCCCGAAGCAAAGAGCAGTCTCTCAAGAGATTCGTTTTTCCCCAGCAGAGTCAACAAATGGCGTCTCCAACAGAGAAGTTTGCACACCTCTACGGCTCAGACAAATGGGTGTCCCCAGTAAGTCTGACCTCAAATTTTTTCCATCAAATGGCGTCTCCCTAGTATAGCTCGGCGAGATGTTTAATGAAGACCGCTGCAAATAGCATCCCTTATCAAAAAAAGAAACTCGACAAGAAGAAACTGAGACCAGTTATGTGGCTGAAGACCAAGATTGAGGGGAGGTTTATTTCAAAAGACTCTGAGACCAGTTCCTTGGCTAAAGACCAGGATCGAGGGGAGGATTATTTCAAAAAGAAACTGAGACCAGTTCCGTGGCTAAAGACCAGGATCGAGGGGAAGTTTTACCCTTTTCTAAGTAACATTTCTTAGCAAAAGAAGATGGATGAGCAAACCGCTAACATTTATAACCACCGTCAAAATTTTGGGTATTCCGATATTTAATCCTCTTGCACCCTGAATGTTCGAACATATTCGTCATTCACACCTTCGGGTCCAAGAAGATTAAATAGAGGCATCTGTCATGCCCCAAATTTTGACCACGATATTTCCCATCATTGTGCAAATCATCACTACAATATGGATGTACCTTTATGCCTCATCAATCTCCTCAAAGATGGTTGAGCATTCACTACAATCAAGGATTAGGGTTTTGAACCCTCCCAGAGCACTTAGACAAAGGATCAATCAAGAATTGACATGATCCTCAACTTGTCTAGCCTCTCAAGTACCCATAAGGGATCAAGAGGACTCCCATATCAAGAATCAGGCATATGAGTGCAACATTCCAAGTGGATCAAGCCTCGAGATCGCCAGTGTCACCAAATTAGGGTTTTGGTCGACCAAGGCCTCCAGATGAAAATTTTCATCTGGGAATGAGCCAATACTTCAAAACATGATCCAAAATGCTCCAAGGGACCTCATGCATCTATCATCAAGTCAAATTAGCATCAGGGGAAGCATTCATCAAAAATCAGGAATTAGGGTTTCTTGACCTAATTCACCCCTAAGTTTACTTTTGGAGCAAAGCATGAGCCAAGACCTCAAGACATGATTTGAGGGCCTCAAATACACTACATTGATCCATTTGCAACAATGGATTGATCCAAGAAGCTTGATTCACAAGTTTCAATTTCATCTGGACCACAATTAGGATTTTGAAGAAAAAGTCAACTGTATCTTTGATTTTTAACCAAGACATGCTCCCAAACCTTGGGACATGGTTCAAGACACCCTAAAACACCTATGGGATCCATCCATTAGGTTTTAATTGGTTCAAGAACTTGATTGCACAAAGAATCACACTGTTTGGATTTCATCTGACAAAAAGTCAACTGTGCCCAAAACCAAGTTTGACTTTTTGGAATTTTTCGCAAATATGGTTCCCCTAAGTCAAAAACAATGTTAATATATGGTATTGATCATTATTCATCAAGAAAAATCAAGAAAAGTGAGGTTTCTTGCAAAAGGGGCAACCTTGAGAAACCAAATTTTTTCTAAGTTATGGAACAAAAGTGGTTTTGTACCAACTTTGCAAGGTCATAACTCCTAAACTATAAGGCATTTTTCTCCCATTCAAAGCTCAAATGAAAGTTATTCTTACATACTTTAAAAGCGTCACCGACAAAAATCGCTCGCTACAGGAAAATGGCGACTCTGCTGGGGATTTATTGACTGTATAAGAATAGGCTATAGCTCTTAAAAGGTCTAGGATGTTAGTTTTAGGATAAATATATATATATATATATATATATATATATATATATATATATATATATATATATCTCGCTTTTCCTAATTGATATCCGTGTTTATTTTTCCGCTAATGGGACTGCGGATGATGCCGCATCTGGAAAGATTGAGTATACACCTAAGATAAGTGATGGCACTAGATGGGTAATCTTACAGGGAGTGACTCCCAAATAAGAGACCCCGGTCGACCATCGAATCAGTGAAGACACCCTTTGCGGATTCAATGCCTATACAACTTCGGTTGTTGAAAGCAGATTGTTCGATTGTGGTTGTCCATGAAACTGAAGATTTAGTAGGCTGAGACCTTGTTACTATTTTGTAGTGCGAAAACTATCGGAAATAGTTGTCACGCGATACTACTCTCATTTGAGATTACACTAAGATACTGTAGCTCGCTCGGGTAAACCAGCATGTTGTTGTTATCCCATGAGGGGTCAATGATTTTGAGGACAGGTACAAAAAATCACCAGTACAACCTTTGGGGATGGGTAGAGCCATGACTTCATGACACCGAACCTTTGATCCTATGTTTTTTCTATGTTTTTGTGTGCTGCACTCATGCATTCATTTCATTAAAAAACTTTAAACAAAGAAAAATCTTCTCTTCTAGTCTCTCTTTTTCAAATTAAACTAAGACAATGATTGCAAATATCAGAGAAAGGAGATTGCGTTATGGATTTCGGTAGAAGGAAGACTCACAAGTACACCTTCAAGGCTCCAAAACTAGAGGATTTGAGAGGATTGGCACGGATGATCACCAACCCTGATGCTTTCAGAGCCAAATACGGAGGACTGCTGTCTTTGTTAAGGGTCCATGTAATTGAAGGAATACTGGCTACGCTCATTCAGTTTTATAATCCGGTCTATCACTGTTTCACATTCCCGTATTATCAACTAGCACCAACACTGGAGGAGTACTCTCACCTGACTGATTTACCCATCACTGACCAAGCTCCCTATTCTGGACTGGAAGAAATTACAAAGGAACAAACCATTGCAAGAGCAATCTATTTGGACGAGTCAGAAGTCAGGACTCACATGACCATTAAGGGTGGAATCCAGGGTTTGCCAACCCAGTTTTTGATAAACAAGGCTCAGTACTTTTCTAGTATAAGGAACGCGACTGCTTCCGAGAGCATCTTTGTCTTACTCACCTACGAGTTATTTATGTTTCCCAACATTAATGACTTTGTTGATATCAACGCCGTTAAGATTTTTCTGATTGGAAATCCTGTACCGACCTTGCTCGCAGATGCTTATCATTCTGTACACTTAAGGAATTTGTATAGCGGAGGAATGATCACATGCTGTGTACCCCTTCTATACAAATGGTTCACTTCCCATTTACCCAAGTCTCCTGCATTTTGGGATCATAAGAGTACTTTACGTTGGTCGCAGAGAATCATGTCTCTTACCAACTCTGACATCGACTGGTACAATCGAATCTATGACGGGATCAGAATCATTGACCGTTATGGAAACTTCCCTAATGTACCCCTCATAGGAATTAAACGAGGAATCAATTATCATCCAGTTTTAGTTCGTCGTCAATTCGGATACCCGATGAGACATGTCCCGCGTAATGTTCATTTAGAAGGTCTTTTCTTCAAGGAAGGAGAAAATGACAGAGCACTAAAGACAGAAATAGTGCATGCCTAGAAACATGTTCACCGGAAAGGAAGAAAGTCTCTAGGAAAACCAGACTGTGTCTCTGTAGAACCTTATCTCCACTGGGTACAAACTAGAGCTCTCAAGCTGAGGATGTCTTACCCTCGTCAGGAAGTTCTTCCGTTAAAGGAACCTATCCTTTATTTTATGTCTGATACAAAAAAACTTCAGGTTACTCTCAACAAAGTTCAATAGGAGAAGAAGTCTTGGAAGAACAAGTATCATATTCTCAATGTGGAGTGTAACAAAATACAGCAACTGTTAAAAGAAAAAGATGCTATGATCGAGATTTTAGAGCAACATGCTGTAGAAAATCAAGAAGACCAAAGGAATTTGCTCGCTCCTTTCACTTGGCAAAGGAATGATAAACCGACAACGGCCCGAGAGCCCCGGTCAAAGAAAAGGAAAATACCAGAACCAGCACCTGAGCCCTCCTCAGAGAGGACTCAGGATCCATAAGTTTAGACATTTCCTTTTATAGCACTTTGAAATTACTATATTTCTATTTCCGCAACCTTTGAATTCAATAAAACGAGGTTTCCACTGTATGATATTTGCAATCCAATTGTCGAAGTTTATTTTGATTAAACAAATATATATATATATATATATATATATATATATATATAATATAATCATTGCATATCATTCATCATTCTCACATAAAGCATTCTTCTTGCCTACGAATCTCACGTTTGTGTCTCGATTCTAGAGTCAAACTGTCTCATTCGTATAATACTCGGGCCAGTCAACAAAAGAAAATGGATAATCTCGAGGAAGAGAACAGAGAGTTGAGAGAAGAACTCGACGCTCTGAAAGAAAATTTGAGGAAACTTCACAACGACATGCAAGCTCTGGCAGCAGCTCATATACAAAGGACTGTGATCTCAAAGATCACATCTACGCCCATAGTGGAGAAGTATGATCCTCGATATACCATGCCTAAAGATCGTCCCTGGGGCATGCCACTCAACTATATCCCGGAAGGATATCTTCCACCGATCATTGAAGATCCGAAAACTGTAGCAGGAACCGCTGGGCGTGAAGATTACAAACTTCGGGAAAACGAAGATGCAAGGGACATGACAACAACTCTTGAAGGTTACAAACTTTGGGAAGCACCAAGAGTCACTGTCGTAATGCCTATACCACCACCCGTGGTACACACTGTCCCGGAAGGACGGATTTCCCAGATACCGTCTGGTGGAAACAAAAGTATGGACAACAGAATGAGGGAATTCCAGGAATAGTTCATGTAAATGCAGAGGGAACTGCAAGCCATTCGTGGTCAGGATCTATTCGGAAAGGACGCTGCAGACCTTTGTCTGGTCCCCAATGTGAAAGTTCCGCACAAATTCAAGGTGCCCGAATTTGAAAAGTATAAGGGTAACTCTTGCCCTCAAAGTCATTTGGTGATGTACGCTCGGAGGATGTCAACTCAGATAGAGAACCAACAACTACTGATCCACTATTTCCAAGATAGTTTAACCGGTGCTGCACTCAAATGGTACATGGGTTTAAACCATACTAAGATCGTCACTTTCCGAGATCTTGGCGCTGCCTTCGTTCAATATTATAAGTATAACCTGGACATGACACAGGACAGAGATCAGCACAGAGCCATGTCAAAGAAGGATAAGGAAACTTTCAAGGAGTATGCTCAGAGATGGCGTGAAATTGCCGCCCAGATTTGCCACCTCTTGAGGAAAAAGAGATGACAAAGATCTTCTTGAAAACCTTGAGCTCATTTTACTACGACAGAATGGTCGCCAGTGCGCCCGGTGACTTCACTGAGATGGTGGGCATGGGAGTTCGTCTTGAAGAAGCGGTTCGAGAAGGATGTTTGGTCAAAGATCCCGGACCATCAAGCAGTACCAAAAGGTACGGTAGTGCTCTCCCTAAGAAAAAAGAGCAAGATATTGGTAATATCTCTCTCGGAAAGCAAAGGCGACGTTACCAACCAGTAACAGCTGTAACACCCCAATTCTCATCGCGAATAAATAATACATAAATAAATCAGAGTAAATAAAAATTTATTTTTCCGACAGAAACAAGGATGCCACAATTAAGGAAAGAAAACACAATCCCTGCTCATAAATTTGATACATAACACAAATTGGAATTAACATAAAAGGGAAACTTTTTCCATAAAAAGGAAAGGTCAATTATGGAATAAAGCGGAAAGATCCATAACGGACTTGTTTTACAAAATAAATTGTTTTATAACGTCAAAATATACATACAAAAGTAATACAAAATATAGTCAACAAATGTATACATATATAATAAAAGCATTCCCCGACTCCCGTGTTACGTATCAGAGCAGACAGACCGACAAAAGGGTGGAGAACTAATCTTCACAAAAGCCTCCAAGATACTAATCTGCAATTTCCTCGTAGAGCAACAAACCACAGCAGAAGGGTGAGAAATAACAACTAAATCAAGATTGCATAATAATATGCAACACATATAAATTCACATGCATAATTATTCTCACCACAAGCATCACATACCAATACATATAGCATGCCACAGATACATAACATATTTCTAATAATCCAACAACATAACATATATTAATTATACCAACATAATCACATATTCACACATAATGCACCCCAAAGTTATAACATATGGAAACACACCACCGCATCACATAACATATGTCTATACATAAAACATATTATCCGCAACCAATGCATTTAATACGAATACATGTCAAATCACCAATGGTATCACGAGCTCAACACATAATCAATCAATTCATGATTTTCCACACATAATCAATCCATTCATAATTTTCCACACATAATCAATCCATTCATGATTTATGCAAATGCAGAGAGACCGACACAACGACTCTATGCAAATGCGGTACCATCCATCCATCATTCTCATCATCAGTTCACTCAGGAACTATTGGAATCATCGCTTGTTACTTAGTGTAACTCCCTGTCAGGAAAACGATGTTCCCCATCGCTTTAGGTCCTCTTGGTATAAGGCTCACGACGTTTATGGATCGCTTTAGGTCCTCTTTGTATATGGCTCACGATCCGATCGCTTTAGGTCCTCTTTGTATAAGGCTCATGATCGTCTATAATCATCGCTTTAGGTCCTCTCGGTATAAGGCTCACGATGTTATAGCGGATTCCCTCTGGAACCGTTTCGTCGCTCACACCCACTAGGGCACACGACATCACAAGAATGCATATCATGATGCTTGGCATACAATGACTCATGACATTCAAATGCATACATATATACATCCATAATCAGGCATATACAATCAAACACAACACAACGCATTTTCTTGCCCTTAGGCCACAAACCATCATCACAACATTTCATCACATGCATTCACATCGTATAACATCACACAAGTCCTATGATATATATATGAAGCATATTGCATGATAACACAACAATCACATACAGTTAAGACATTAAAAGTCGGAAAATGACACATTTCCAAATTCCGACACAATTAAATCGGCCACTAATCTCAAAACCATTTTTATAAGAAAGAACATCTCATTAGCTTCCCAACAATACCAGGAACGTCCCGATCCGAAGAACAGATCAAAAGTTATGCATTTTCAAAGAAAACAAATTTATTGGAATTCCCCAGGAGCGCCCGGCGGTACATATTTTTGCCCGACGGTGCTCCCTTCGCCTCTGTGTCTCCCGGCGGAGAAGCGTCGTAAATCCTCCAACCAAAACTTAAAAGAGTTAGCAGCGTGACAAACTGCGCCTCTTGGACATCGCCCGGCGAAGCAACGGATCGCTCGGCGCCCAAAGCGTCGCCTGGCGCTCTGCACCAGAAGCAGAAAATTCTGCTGCGTTTTACACGGTTCCAAAACCCCAAAAATCCCATTTTCCACCCCAAATCAATTCCAACAGCAAAACAAGTATCAACGATTGTTCATAAACACAGTGTGATCATACAACGCAATTTATATCGAATTCCGACCGTGAAAACATCGATTTCTATCAATTGATCACAAATTCAACCAAATGGGAAAACATGTATTTTTCAACCAAACATTCAAACAAATACCTAGATATACATATACAAGCAAGATATAATCAAAACTTCTCACCCTTACCCGATTAATCGCGATTGAAACAGAGGTTTCCTCGATTTTCCTCTTTCTTCTCTTCTCTCTTTCTTTCTTCTCCTTTTCTTTCTCTTCTTTTTCTTTTCTTTCTATTTCTCTCTAATCTCTATTTATATAAAAATATCTAAACCCCTAAAAGACTATTTTACCCCTCAGCTCAAATATCTCGCAAACGCTCTCAAATCGCGATAAAACATAATAACGATGAAAAATAATATATTGTCAAATAAAAGTCAAGAATAAAATAATATAAAAACGAAAATAATTAAATCGACTCGATTAAATAAATAAGACAAAACGGGGCATTACAATTCTCCCCCACTTAGACATTTTTGTCCTCGAAAATATACCCGATACGAACAACTCCGGATACGACTCTCGTATCCGACTAACCAACCAACATGCCAACCAAAAGCACACCACGAATAACATAAACTAACAAACCACCTTGCTAACAGCAACTATAACAACGACACGACAACGCCGACAACTACAACGACAAGATGCAAAGCCCATATAATGCACTTGACGACCAACTCACAACTCAAAGAATACCCAAGTTACGACCACGCATAGGAATTAGCTACTCGCACTCGAACCATCACGATGGAAACGAGGCAACAACACAAACAAGAACATAAAGTTCCATGACCCAACATCGTTTCAACAACCTCTACATAACCACAATACCAACATCCTTGTCACACAACAATATTACAACAATGCTACGATTCGTCAATCGAACATATAACCAAAACATCCATCTACATAGTAGCCCATGAATAATATTTAAACCTTTCGCCTAACACTTCCATTCTGAAACGTCCAATGGTCTCATCATTCCTACATGTTTCCAATTGTCGCGGCCGGCAAAAAATTTCGAGTCGCCACCATATTTTTTAAAGGAAAATAATGATAAACCTAAATATCCTATCCTAAGGTGGAGATTCCTACGGTTCGGGAGTCGGTTAAATGAAGGGAAGGTGTTAGGCACCCCTCACTTCCATTGTACTCAATGGGATCCACCTTTGAATTTAGGGTATATTTGTTTGTCTAAGTTATAGGAAAATCTAAGTTTTTTATTAATTATACTCGCTAGGTTTGGTTTGCAACCCTATGCCTACGTACCCTCAATTTGAGGGATCAGAGTAACCGTAGTTCACCTCCCCTATTCCTACCCCCTAATCCTATTCCTAAATCCCAAATCCTATCCCTAAATCCCATCCACTATTTATACTCTTGGATAAAGAGTTCTATCCCTTAAATCTAGTGTTTATACTCCTAGATGAGGAGTTCTATCCCTTAAATCCCTTTGTCCATTGTTTATACTCTCAGAGGAAGAGTTTTATCCCAAAAATCCATATCCCATCCTTATTTAGGCTCTCGGACCAAGAGCATTATCCCTTAATCCTTTTATTTATACTCTCGGATATCAAGAGTCTAATTCCTCAATCCCAAATCCCATCCTTTATTTAGGCTCTCGGACCAAGAGCTTTAATCCCAAAGCTTTATCCCAATTATATCCATAATATTTTGTCCCAAAATGTTTCTTAGAATTTTATCCCTTAATTTTTATCCCTTGCATTATCCCTTAGAATTTATCCCATAATTTTTATACCTTAAATGATCCCTTAGAATTTTTCCCAAAGAAAAAAAAAATCCTCAAGTTTCTTAATTCACTTTTATTTGTAAAATTATCCCTAAGACCAAATAATTATATTTTTTCTATTATCCCTAATATAATATTAATTAATAATATTTTTTATATTATTTTTGAATTTTTATCTTTATATATTAACAACCTTAGTGAACTAATCTAACTTAATAAAAATGAGCTAAACTAAATGATTTTAATATTTTTTGTACTTGTTAATGATTACAAGATTAACCTAAAATAATTTGATAAAGTGAGAAAACCTAATTAAACAAATTTAATTGATTAAAAGTTAATTGATCAAAGGAGGAAAGCTAATTGACTAAAACCTATATGATTGAATTTCGGTTGATAAAATAATTATTAACAAATTATTGTTTAAGATCACCAAATTATAAAAACTAAGAAAACAGCACACTTAGATTATCTTATTTTATTTTAAATTAATATGTTTCTTGCAAGTCTAGTGTATAGCTCTAAACAATATGTAGTAAGAATACATTACTACATGATTAGAAGTATAAAAAATGCTACACCTAAAGAAAATAAAAAGTGAACAAGATTCAATCTTAACTTCAGGAGCATACTAGCATATCTATCTAATTATTAAGAGTCATTAAAAATGATGATGAGAACAAAAAGCAACGGTTAACACACCTTAAGAAAATAAAATTTGCAGCAAATATAATTAATTTTTTTTTTAATAAAAAAAACAACAAAAGGTAAAATCAAGGGAAAGGAACAAGTTTGACACTAACTATCTTTCTCTTAAAATATACTCTCTATATTTTAGTGAATGTGAGTAAAACAACATACGCCTTTCTCTTCTCTTTTCAACACGATAAAACAGAAGCAAAATTCTCCTTCCTTTTTTATGTTTTCAGATCGCACAACAATGACAACAACCTTCTTAGACGGTAAAAGAAAAACCCATACATGCTCCATAAAAAAACAACACATCTATCATAGAAATTATTTATGAAAAGAAAGAAAAAGAGGGTACCGAACGGAAATAAGAGTGGCGGTAGTAGAGATCCGGTTTCCACTCGCTTCTCCTTCTTCTTTGACGATGGTGGTTGCAAGGCTTTCGTGGCATATGGTTCTTTGACGGAGAATCTGCAGTGCATGACAGATGTGATTCGTTGTCGGATTTGTTGTGTGACCATTTTTGAATTGGGTGAGTATGGAGATCGCCGGAGGTCTGTACGCAGGGCCGGTTGGAAGCTATCTATTTCAATTTTTCTCCACCTTATGATTTATATTGTTACTCTAAGTTAGTGTGTTTGAATGTCATTTGTACAAAAAGGTTTTTATGGGTACTATGTGTTCATGGTGGTGTTGAGAATGGTAGAGGGATTATGTTGTCGATAGTGAAAGAAAAGTTGTGAGATGCTATTTCTTAGATTATTCTCCCTCTTTCACGTGTTGCACATGTATTAGTGAGAGAGTGGAATTGTTACTAAGGGTTCGTTGGTAAGGATCTTCCTCTAATAGAAAATACCTATCCTATTTATGAGTAGAAAATTAGGTCAAACAAATAAAGTAATTAGTCAAAAATTAAACCAAATATAATTTAGTTTTAATTCCTTACCATATTGTATTAATCTCATTCTCCTAAAATTGCTTACTTATTTCCTAAGATCTAATCGGAAATAGAAATAAAATCTTTTTCCTAATACTCTAAAAATCAAACTTTTTTATAATAATAACAATTTAATCTTAATACAATTAATAAATTTAATTTTAATGTTTCTAAAAAACCCTTATTAAATCTAATTCTAATCATAATTTAATAATCTAATAATGAAAATAACTAATTAAATTGAAAGTAATTTCAACTTATTATAAAATTCTAAACCTCTAATTAAATTAAATTAATTTTAATTCTCACTTTAATTTCTATTCTATTTTAAAAGTGATGATTCTATTCTATAGTTAAAATCCATTAAATCTAATAACAAAAAGTGAGGGAGATGAGCCTCGAGCTCACGCCCTTATGCTTGTATATTCTTACCCGCAAGTCCCTACCAAATGGGTTATTGTATCTAGTTGAAATAAAATGCCACTAATAATATAATTTAACTACTTAATAAATTATTTAACTTTGTTGATTAATATTCCTAGTTAATTTCTAACTAATAATGATAACCACCAAAATAAATAAATAATAGACTTGTTCTAAGTTTTCTTCTAATTTTTTCTAAAATGATTAAATAGTATCCTAATTAGTTAATGACATGAAATTATATATTAAATTGAAATTAAAATTATACCCTGAAAAGTTTAAAAATAGCAACTAAACTATGATGAGATCAAAACTCCTAAAGAGTCAAAATGGTCCCTCTTGGACTTTTTAGGTCATTAAGAATGACCAGAGGACTTGTAAAGACGTTGGGTACGTTAACGCTCTAAGTTTTAAAAGTGGTCAAAATTTGGGGTACGACAGCTGCCCTTATTTATTCGGCTTTGAATCAAAATGATGATGTTGGTGAGCCTTCATCTTCTTTGAAGAGGAGACGATTAAATACAAGAGGAACCCTAATTTTGACCGCGTAATTGATAGGTTTAGAGTCTGTATGGACCAATTCCCGATGCTCTGTTAATATCCCAATATCCGTTGTACAATATCCCTATTTACAGAAGTCATGCAGGATTCGGGTGATCCTCAGATTCCGTTTTGGTAAACCCTATTAAAAAACCCTGATAGGAATCTTTGGTAAAATCTTGATAAAACCCTATGACATCTTTTAGTGGAACCCCTGATAATAAAAATCCTGACAAAAATGTCTGACAAACCCTAATAAAACCCCTTGATTAACCCTGATGACGTTATAAAACCCGGTGGAACCCTTTAGTTAATCTCTAACGATCCGTTTTGGTCACTTCAGATGGATCTTGCCTACGATCCCTTTGATTATCCAATCATATTACTGGAATCGGGTAAGACTTTAGCGATATCGTGTTCACTCTGGATGAAACCCCTGGATGGAACCCCTTCTAAAATCCTGATTAAAACCCCTCTGATAAATCCCTTGGATAAAAATCTGATAAAACCCCTTGATAAATCCCTTAGATAAAAATCCGATAATACCCCTTGATAAATCCCTCGGAATTCCTTTTGGATGACAATCCCTCAATAGAATCCATTTGATAAAACCCCTTGTGAAACCCATGATACAAACCTTGATGAAACCCCTTGATAAAACCCTTTTGATGAAATCCCTTGATAAACCCTTGATAATCCTTTGATAAATACCTTTATGAAACCCTTGATACAAACCTTGGTGAAATCCTTTGATAAAACCCTTTGATGAAAATCATTTAATGACACTGCCGATAAACCCTTTAGATAAAATCCTTTGACAAAATTCTGGTGAAACTCCTTTTGACAAAATCCCTTTTTTATTGTAAATTCCCTTGATGAAATCCCTTTTGATTGAACCCCATTGATAAAACTCACTTGATCCCATAAAAACTCCTTATTAAACCCCTCAAATGAAACTCTTAGATGAATCATTTAAATAAAACCTTGGTGGAATCCCCCTAATAGAACCCTTGAAAAAAACCCTTAGCGGAACCCTTGATGAAAATCCTTAGATATTTGATGAAACACATCCCTTATGAAGGCCACGTTGCCGAGCTATGGATGTGAGAGATGAAAACCTGCTCACTGATGGATGATAATCCTGTAAAATCCTTCATCGAAGCGACGTTTCAATGATATAGTTGGGGATTAAACCCCAAAGAGTAATTATAAACCCTATGTATGCATGCTTGTGTATATGAGTGCATGTATGTATGTTCATGTATGCATGTGATGCTATGTTATATATGCATGATTAGATGGTAGAGCGTAGCGACATGATTAATGCGTGATAATGATTTGAATATTTCCATATGTGCCCCAGTATTTGATCCTTGAAAATATGCCCCATATTACATGGAAGAGTGTCTTGAGAACGAACTTGGATCCCCTCATACTGTAGTATGACTTTGATATGAACTGCCCCCAATATTTGAATCTTGAAAAGTGTGTCCCATTGTTTGAATTCTTGAAAGGTATGCCTCGGATTAGATTGACCCTTGGAGTGATTATTTTCACTGTTCTCTTGAGGTGTCCTGCCCCTGTATGAGCCTCTTGAAAAGTCTACCCCTTATTATTAGAATCATGGAGGTAATTTGACATAGGTGTGTCAAATCTTGGGATGCTTTGCCCCTAGTTAGTAGGATTTCCAGATAATATGCTCTTATGATCATTAGGATTTGCCCCTTGATTAGAAGGATCCTTAAGTGACTTGCCCCTAGTCAGAAATTCCTTGAAATGATATGCCCCTGATTAGACCATTATTGATATTTCCTTGGTGCTAAGTATTGATTTGCGAGTAAAATTATTCCCTTTGAAAAGTAATTCTAACTCAATGCTCATGTAGGTTTTGGAATCGAGAAAAAAAAATTACGGCGTATATAGATGATATTTTTCCATGAGGTTGGCACAAATGAAGATGTGAGAATATGGTTAGCGATGTTCCAACAAACATTCGGATTTGGAGTCAGTTTAACAACGACTTTGCCGAGTATGCTTTTATAGTTCCCCTAACTTCAATTAGGACTTTTATATGTTGTAACGTGGCCTGGTTCACGGTTTTAAAAAACAAAGATACAAGGCTCAAAATTTGAAATTTAACCCACCCCATTCTCCTTGATGTTCTCCATTCCTAAATCCAATTAACCCAACAGATGCGTTCATCCTACAAGAGAACCTTTTCAGTCACGGTGATTAAAAGGTATACTGGTTTAAGCACTTGATGAGATTTTTTTTTGGTGCAGTCACTCACTCCTGTTTATAAGATTGTTCCATATTTTCCTTTTTCTTTGCTTTTAATCCCTTATTTTTGCATGGACCAATTCTTTTGAGTTTGTGGTCCATTGGGATACCCTAATTTTTGCCTAAGTCAAAGTCCACTATTTTTCGGTTTTTTCTTTTTCCTCTTGACTTAGCGGGCTTTTCCCCTTTTTTTTTGGAACAATTCTTGAGTGATTTTCTTTTGACTTAGAAAGGGTGTGACTGCCATATTAGATATTATGAGCTATTATCCCTTTTGCTTCCTCAATGTTGGATGGTGTGAGGAAGAAGATGTGCTTTAAACCCTTTGGTTGGATTGACTGATTCTCTTGAGATCAGAATGCATCGTTGAGTAAATTGAAATCTACCCTGCCCCTGGTTAATATTAAGGTTTTTCTTTTAAAATAAAAAGAACACCCACTTCTGGCTCGAGGGGGGTTGACTACGGATTAACTCCTTATTTCTCCAGTGTTTGGGGAGTGAAACAATGCCTTACATCTTCAGCCAGGTCATACCATTAAAGCATACATCAGCAAATTCGTTTGTTTATTACATCCTTCTCCTCCTAAGTTTGTTAATGGTGAAGAAGTGAAATGGAAAAGCTTTGATTTTTTTTATGGTGATGGCATAGAAGAGAGTGTAAACGAATGGATTGATTCCAAAAACATGCATGCTCATCCTATTGAAATTATTTTCCAAAAAGTACATCTTTTAATTACAAACAACACTTAGCAAAAGAAAAATACAACTGGAAATGATAAAGGCCTAATGATCCTAGGGGTAAGCTTCCTTGTTGATCCAACCAATTTTGGGAGACTTCTTGATGTCCATCCACTTGTAAAAGTAAGGGGTGACTTTTAATCCATGGAACTCCTCGTTTGAAATTCGGTTGCAGGTCTTGTGCTTTGAGCTCATAGCTTGTAGTGTCTGAATAGGGTCAAGTAATTGTAGCTTCACTAAGGCACCTCCAAGTAAGTTATGAGACATTAGCGTAGGATCCAGTTCTCTTCCAAACTTCCTTTGTTGTATAGGCATCATCCAAGGTTATTGCATTTGAGGCTCTAAGCACCCCTCTGGCAGACATGGTGAAGGGTTACCTCTTTCTTCAATGGTACATGCCCCTCTTGAATTCCTCTCTAGCTTCTTGAAGTACCCCTTTAGTTCGCTCATGAATATTGGGAAACCTCTTAGCTCTTGGTAATTGGACAAGGGCGAAAGCGGAAAAGATATGCAAATGCATGTGTATGTATGAAAATGCATGAAAATGCATGGGGTATGCAAAAAAAAAATTATTTAGGGGGAATTCCAAAATCCATTATAGTTATAGATGAATATATCCAAAGGATGAAACCCATACACCTAGAATATCAAATCCAAATCCATTAGCCAATCCCAAATCCAAAATGCCTTATAACAATAATTCCTTGGGAACAACCCAAAACTATAATCCCACGATGGAAGCTCCTGAACTTAAGAAGGCGTAAACTAAGTGGATGCCCCCAATGCCTTCTTCAAATGAGCTTTAAACTCCTCCAAGTATCCTTTCTTAAGCCCTTGCACTTCCCTATCCTCCTTGTAGCAAGATGATGGATCCTCAAGGGGTACAGCTGAGTTTTTTTTTTAGCTTGACCATTTTCCTTTTATGTTTTTTTTTTGTTTTTTTTTCTTGCCCCCATGCCCCTTGTAAGGTTTTTCCCTCTCCTAGTAAATCCAAGTATAATCCAAATTGTTCTAGCGTAGGAGACATTTGAAAGTCCTTGAAGAGGAAGTCACATAGAGGAGGATCCTAACATTGTGCAAAAGCAATTACGGCCTCTACCTAAAAAATCGAGGATCCTTCCATACTTGTGTATAAACATCCTTTGAGCAAATTTTGCCTTAAGTCTTAAATGTCTTCGAGACTTCGTAAATCAAGCACCTAGCATTCTGATACGTAGGGTAGCCCTTTCGTTTGAATCCATTTTCCCAATGTTCCTACAACACATCTTGAAATTCCCCACAAAAGTGCATATATGCGAAAAAAAGTTTTTAAATGCATTATGACATGGACATTTTGTTTTTTTGTTTTTATTTGGGTTAGGGTAAGGTGAGATGCAAGCATGACCCTAACTAGGTAGGCTCCCTATAATAGGTTTAGATCTAAAGCTTATCTACCCAATCCCCTCACATGTAGGATATAAAAATTTGGACAGCATAACGACCCCAACATGTTCAGACTATACCCTTGTTTTACCATGAGAAGGAGCAAGCCTTCCTACGGTAATCCTTCGGGATAAGTCTCATTTGGGGTAGAAGCCTAGTAACAGCCCTTGAGGGTTGAATACATAAGGTCCATGATTGGTGTGGGGTAGGTTAAGGTTCTCAGAGTCACGGACCACATCCAAATCATTCCACTACGAGAGGGGCTAGCCCTTTCGTGAGGACGACTTTGGAAGGATCTACTCTGAGTGTGGCATCAATGCATTTTAGGGGACGTTGCGTCCCCCGCAAAAACATTTTCGTTCCACTTTAGGTTCTAGGGTTATCCTCCAAGCTTTGGGTTTTAGCTTCACTCCTTTTTTTTATGTCCCAATCCCTTGCATGATAATACAAAAAACAAAATGTTGAATAAATAAATATATGAAATAAAAATAAATAAATAACAATAAAAAAATAAAAAAAACCAAACTAACATCCAAGACAAACAAATCCCTAAATCCTAAGGCTAGGATTGACTCTCGCTAGGAAGGAGTCCCCAGCAGAGTCGCCAGCTGTCGCGGCCGGCAAAACATTTCGAGTCGCCACCATATTTTTTAAAGGAAAATAATGATAAACCTAAATATCCTATCCTAAGGTAGAGATTCCTACGGTTCGGGAGTCGGTTAAGTGAAGGGAAGGTGTTAGGCACCCCTCACTTCCATTGTACTCAATGGGATCCACCTTTGAATTTAGGGTATATTTGTTTGTCTAAGTTATAGGAAAACCTAAGTTTTTTATTAATTATACTCGCTAGGGTTGGTTTGCAACACTATGCCTACGTACCCTCAATTTGAGGGATCAGAGTAACCGTAGTTCACCTCCCCTATTCCTACCCCCTAATCCTATTCCTAAATCCCAAATCCTATCCCTAAATCCCATCCACTATTTATACTCTTGAATAAAGAGTTATATCCCTTAAATCTAGTGTTTATACTCCTAGATGAGGAGTTTTATCCCTTAAATCCCTTTGTCCATTGTTTATACTCTCGGAGGAAGAGTTTTATCCCAAAAATCCATATCCCATCCCTTATTTAGGCTCTCGGACCAAGAGCATTATCCCTTAATCCTTTTATTTATACTCTCGGATATCAAGAGTTTAATTCCTCAATCCCAAATCCCATCCTTTATTTAGGCTCTCGGACCAAGAGCTTTATTCCAATTATATCCATAATATTTTGTCCCAAAATGTTTCTTAGAATTTTATCCCTTAATTTTTATCCCTTGCGTTATCCCTTAGAATTTATCCCATAATTTTTATACCTTAAATGATCCCTTAGAATTTTTCCCAAAGAAAAAAAAATCCTCAAGTTTCTTAATTCACTTTTATTTGTAAAATTGTCCCTAAGCCCAAATAATTATATTTTTTCTATTATCCCTAATATAATATTAATTAATAATATTTTTTATATTATTTTTGAATTTTTATCTTTATATATTAACAACCTTAGTGAACTAATCTAACTTAATAAAAATGAGCTAAACTAAATGATTTTAATATTTTGTGTACTTGTTAATGATTACAAGATTAACCTAAAATAATTTGATAAAGTGAGAAAACCTAATTAAACAAATTTAATTGATTAAAAGCTAATTGATCAAAGGAGGAAAGCTAATTGACTAAAACCTATATGATTGAATTTCGGTTGATAAAATAATTATTAACAAATTATTGTTTAAGATCACCAAATTATAAAAACTAAGAAAACAGCACACTTAGATTATCTTATTTTATTTTAAATTAATATGTTTCTTGCAAGTCTAGTGTATAGCTCTAAACAATATGTAGTAAGAATACATTACTACATGATTAGAAGTATAAAAAATGCTACACCTAAAGAAAATAAAAAGTGAACAAGATTCAATCTTAACTTCAGGAGCATACTAGCATATCTATCTAATTATTAAGAGTCATTAAAAATGATGATGAGAACAAAAAGCAACGGTTAACACACCTTAAGAAAATAAAATTTGCAGCAAATATAATTAAATTTTTTTTTATAAAAAAAACAACAAAAGGTAAAATCAAGGGAAAGGAACAAGTTTGACACTAACAATCTTTCTCTTAAAATATACTCTCTATATTTTAGTGAATGTGAGTAAAACAACATACGCCTTTCTCTTCTCTTTTCAACACGATAAAACGGAAGCAAAATTCTCCTTCCTTTTTTATGTTTTCAGATTGCACAACAATGACAACAACCTTCTTAGACAGTAAAAGAAAAACCCATACATGCTCCATAAAAAAACAACACATTTATCATAGAAATTATTTATGAAAAGAAAGAAAAAGAGGGTACCGAACGGAAATAAGAGTGGCGGTAGTAGAGATCCGGTTTCCACTCGCTTCTCCTTCTTCTTTGACGATGGTGGTTGCAAGGATTCCGTGGCGTATGGTTCTTTGACGGAGAATCTGCAGTGCATGACAGATGTGATTCGTTGTCGGATTTGTTGTGTGACCATTTTTGAATTGGGTGAGTATGGAGATCGCCGGAGGTCTGTACGCAGGGGCGGTTGGAAGCTATCTATTTCAATTTTTCTCCTCCTTATGATTTATATTGTTACTCTAAGTTAGTGTGTTTGAATGTTATTTGTACAAAAAGGTTTTTATGGGTACTATGTGTTCATGGTGGTGTTGAAAATGGTAGAGGGATTATGTTGTCGATAGTGAAAGAAAAGTTGTGAGATGTTATTTCTTAGATTATTCTCCCTCTTTCACGTGTTGCACATGTATTAGTGAGAGAGTGGAATTGTTACTAAGGGTTCGTTGGTAAGGGTCTTCCTCTAATAGAAAATACCTATCCTATTTATGAGTAGAAAATTAGGTCAAACAAATAAAGTAATTAGTCAAAAATTAAACCAAATATAATTTGGTTTTAATTCCTTACCATATTGTATTAATCTCATTCTCCTAAAATTGCTTACTTATTTCCTAAGATCTAATCGGAAATAGAAATAAAATCTTTTTCCTAATACTCTAAAAATCAAACTTTTTTATAATAATAACAATTTAATCTTAATACAATTAATAAATTTAATTTTAATGTTTCTAAAAAACCCTTATTAAATCTAATTCTAATCATAATTTAATAATCTAATAATGAAAATAACTAATTAAATTGAAAGTAATTTCAACTTATTATAAAATTCTAAACCTCTAATTAAACTAAATTAATTTTAATTCTCACTTTAATTTCTATTCTATTTTAAAAGTGATGATTCTATTCTATAGTTAAAATCCATTAAATCTAATAACAAAAAGTGAGGGAGATGAGCCTCGAGCTCACGCCCTTATGCTTGTATATTCTTACCCGCAAGTCCCTACCAAATGGGTTATTGTATCTAGTTGAAATAAAATGCCACTAATAATATAATTTAACTACTTAATAAATTATTTAACTTTGTTGATTAATATTCCTAGTTAATTTCTAACTAATAATGATAACCACCAAAATAAATAAATAATAGACTTGTTCTAAGTTTTCTTCTAATACGTTAGCCCTAATTTTTTCTAAAATGATTAAATAGTATCCTAATTAGTTAATGACATGAAATTATATATTAAATTGAAATTAAAATTATACCCTGAAAAGTTTAAAAATAGCAACTAAACTATGATGAGATCAAAACTCCTAAAGAGTCAAAATGGTCCCTCTTGGACTTTTTAGGCCATTGAGAATGACCAGAGGACTTGTAAAGACGCTGGGTATGTTAACGCTCTAAGTTTTAAAAGTGGTCAAAATTTGGGGTACGACACCAATGTTCAACCTATGAACTCTTACAAGTCCCACACGCAAATACAAAATGTGCCACATCACGCTTCCGCTGCGCACTCTGATTACTCGAAACCATCAAGTCTACCAATCTCACGTCCAAAGTCTAACTCTTTCTCACCTCTGCCAAAAATCACTGTTCACTTTAATATTCCCAACCTCACACTCTCCTGTGTTATCTCACACACCAGCACAAGTCTCTGAACTGCTCAAATAATTTTAATTCTCTGACCATCAAAACAGACATGCATAAAAACTTTCGACTTAACTTTTCAGGCACAACCTTAGCTTTTCCTGAAGGATAATCCAAGACAAATTCATAACTCGTCACGAATTCCAACCCTCCTTGTTGTCTCATACTCTATTCCTTAAGACCAAACAAGTACTCTAAACTCTTGTGATTACTAAACACTTTGAACCTAGAACTATAAAGATAATACCTCCAAATATTCCAACACATATACAATCGCAACCAATCCCAAATCTGGAATAGTATAGATCCTTTTATGAATCCTCAATCGTCGTAAAGCATAAACCACAACTTTACCCTTTTGCATTAACACACAGACTAAACTCATCAAAGACACATCACCATACCTCACAAATGATTTATTAGGATCACACAGAATCAAAACTGGAGCCATAGACAACTTCTACTTCAGCTCACCAAAACTTTCCTTACAACGAATATCCCAAACAAACGACTTACCTTTTGCAATTCAATCAAAGTAACGAAAACGCTAACTTGGAAAATCCTTCTATAACCTCCGGTAATAACCAACTAAAGTCCAAAAAGATTCTAATCTCCTTAACCAACTTTGGAGCCTCTCATTGTAGAACTGCATCTACTTCCGATGGATCCATTAACCATACTCTCATCTGAAATAACATATCCAAGAAAACTAACCTTTTTCAACCCAAATTCTCACTTGAATAACTTAGTATAAAACTTCGTCTCTTTTCAACACTTGTAATTGAAATCTCAAACACTCTATCTGTTCTTCCTCTGAGTTTACAACAGATCTGAATATCCTCAATCAAAGCCATTACGAACTTATCCAAATAAATATGGAAGATACGATTCCTCTACTCCAGAAACATTCCAGATGCATTACTATCACCGAACAACATCACTGTACATTGTAATGCCCAACCAAATTCCAAAAGATATAAATTCTTAAAGTTTTTGCAAAAATTTTCACTGGATAACTGGTTACTCACATACAAGCTTAACCGAGTAAATAACAGCCTATCCCGACGATAACAAACATAACCAGTCACCTTAAATCGATCAAAGCCTCAACTCACACAATTCGCCACTCTTATCAAACATTCCAACCAATTTTGATTTCACTCAAACTCAACCAAACCAATCCAGTATTCTATTCATGAAAGTGGACACTTGTTCTCCATCGTTACCTTATTCAACTGTTAGTAGTCCATATACAATTTCTTCTCTTAACAATCCAAATTCTATAAATCCCAACATTTAGCAACAACCAAATCAAAGGAACTCTTAATACCAATATTACTTCCACACATAAGGGTTTTCTCAAGATTTCCATTAATGCTCTAAAAATCCAAAGACTCCAAACCTCACCAGAACTCTAAGTTTGGCTTCCCGTAGTCTCGATACCATTATACACCTCATGCTTGTTATTCCATTCAGTCATCCATCCTTTTTGCTGCTAACAAAGCTGGAGCTCTCTAAGACGACACACTTGGTCTCACAAATCCCTTTTTCCAGTAACTCTTCCAACCGCTCTTTCAATCTAAGTAATTCTAACGCTAACATCCAATATTCCATCCGGAAACACATCTAGAAATCATGCACAACTGACGGCCCATCACTGTGACTTTCCTGCCAATTTCCAGAACACTATCATCACAACCATAACAAACATCTTAGTCTCATCCCCCAAGAGTTTTCTACTTACTTAGTAGCTCTAAACCTCAACCATTCACCTTCGACCAATTTAAGTTCACTCTCTACTCTCCGAGAAGCAGCCATTAATAATAACCAATCGTTCTCTCTCAATAACTTCCCAACCGGACCAACATACCAAAACCTCTAATCCGTCTCATCTTCCGATACTAGAATCTTCATCGACTCAACAAAATAATTCGTAATCATTTTCTCAATTCCAACCAATTCATTTCACACACTATCAAAGCCTGAAAGACACGTCTATTCCATCCAACATAATTCCCGTCTACTATCAACAAGAGATTAAGGGTGATCAGTTCCTCAATTTGTCAATAGACAGCCGACAATCATGATGGGGCATAAACCGTCTTTACCAAACTATAATAGCATTCCTTGCATCTTGTGCATAAAACTACCGAAGGCACAAATCCTTAGTTGACATAACCTTACCACCGCATTCCCTCCTGAACCGGAACCAACACTGTCCAAACAACACTTACAATCTTGCAACCAACGCTCCACAACTAAAGCAACTTGGAGAAGCACAAGCTTCTCCCCCACTTATCTCATTCTAAATCCTGCAGACAAAGGATTAAAAGAACCAGAAAGCACTGACAGTGTTTCACACACATATCATGTACTAAGGGACAAACAACATCGACAGTATTCAACTGTCACACCAACTAACTCAACAACTTGGCCGGACGAACCGACCTGCTCTGATACCACTTATGTAACACCCCAATTCCCATCGCGAATAAATAATACATAAATAAATCAGAGTAAATAGAAATTTATTTTTTCGACAGAAACAAGGATGCCTCAATTAAGGAAAGAAAACACAATCCCTGCTCATAAATTTGATACATAACACAAAATGGAATAAACATAAAAGGGAAACTTTTTCCATAAAAAGGAAAGGTCAATTATGGAATAAAGTGGAAAGATCCATAACAGACTTGTTTTACAAAATAAATTGTTTTATAACGTCAAAATATACATACAAAAGTAATACAAAATATATTCAACAAATGTATACATATATAATAAAAGCGTTCCCCGACTCCCGTGTTACGTATCAGAGCAGACAGACCGACAAAAGGGTGGAGAACAAATCTTCACAAAAGCCTCCAAGATACTAATCTGCAATTTCCTCGTAGAGCAACAAACCACAGCAGAAGGGTGAGAAATAACAACTAAATCAAGATTTCATAATAATATGCAACACATATAAATTCACATGCATAATTATTCTCACCACAAACATCACATACCAACACATATAGCATGCCACAGATACATAACATATTTCTAATAATCCAACAACATAGCATATATCAATTAAACCAACATAATCACATATTCACACATAATGTATCCCAAAGTTATAACATATGGAAACACACCACCGCATCACATAACATATGTCTATACATAAAACATATTATCCGCAACCAATGCATTTATCACGAATACATATCAAATCACCAATGCTATCACGAGCTCAACACATAATCAATAAATTCATGATTTTCCACACATAATCAATCCATTCATGATTTTCCACACATAATCAATCCATTCATGATTTATGCAAATGCAGAGAGACCGACACAACGACTCTATGCAAATGCGGTACCATCCATCCATCATTCTCATCATCAGTTCACTCAGGAACTATTGGAATCATCGCTTGTTACTTAGTGTAACTCCCCGTCGGGAAAACGATGTTCCCCGTCGCTTTAGGTCCTCTTGGTATAAGGCTCACGACGTTTATGGATCGCTTTAGGTCCTCTTTGTATAAGGCTCACGATCCGATCGCTTTAGGTCCTCTTTGTATAAGGCTCACGATCGTCTATAATCATCGTTTTAGGTCCTCTCGGTATAAGGCTCACGATGTTATAGCGGATTCCCTCTGGAACCGTTCGTCGCTCACACCCACTAGGGCACACGACATCACAAGAATGCATATCATGATGCTTGGCATACAATGACTCATGACATTCAAATGCATACATATATACATCCATAATCATTCATATACAATCAAACACAACACAACGCATTTTCTTGCCCTTAGGCCACATAAATCATCACAACATTTCATCACATGCATTCACATCGTATAACTTCACACAAGTCCTATGATATATATATGAAGCATATTGCATGATAGCACAACAATCACATACAGTTAAGACGGTAAAAGTCGGCAAAATGACACATTTCCAAATTCTAACACAATTAAATCAGCCACTAATCTCAAAACCATTTTTATAAGAAAGAACATCTCATTAGCTTCCCAACAATACCAGGAACGTCCCGATCCGAAGTACGGATCAAAAGTTATGCATTTTCAAAGAAAACAAATTTATTGGAATTCCCCAGGAGCGCCCGGCGGCACATATTTTCGCCCGGCGGTGCTCCCTTCGCCTCTGCGTCGCCCGGCGGAGCAGCGGCATAAATCCTCCAACCAAAACTTAAAAGAGTCAGCAGCGTGACAAGCTGCGCCTCTTGGGCATCGCCCGGCGAAGCAACGAATCACCCGGCGCTCTGCACTAGAAGCAGAAAATTCTGCTGCGTTTTACACGGTTCCAAAACCCCAAAAATCCCATTTTCCACCCCAAATCAATTCCAACAGCAAAACAAGTATCAACGATTGTTCATAAACACAGTGTGATCATACAACGCAATTTATAGTGAATTCTGACCGTGAAAACATCGATTTCTATCAATTGATCACAAATTCAACCAAATGGGAAAACATGTATTTTTCAACCAAACATTCAAACAAATACCTGCATATACATATACAAGCAAGATATAATCGAAACTTCTCACCCTTACCCGATTAATCGCGATTGAAACGGAGGTTTCCTCAATTTTCCTCTTTCTCCTCTTCTCTCTTTCTTTCTTCTCCTTTTCTCTCTCTTCTTTTTCTTTTCTTTCTATTTCTCTCTAATCTCTATTTATATAAAAATATCTAAACCCCTAAAAGATTATTTTACCCCTCAGCTCAAATATCTCGCAAACGCAGTCAAATCGCGATAAAACATAATAACGATGAAAAATAATATATTGTCAAATAAAAGTCAAGAATAAAATAATATAAAAACGAAAATAATTAAATCGACTCGATTAAATAAATAAGACAAAACGGGGAGTTACAGCAGCGGTAACTCGTACTATCAACCCTGCGCCTGTTCCTACGTATCAACCTCGGGTTGCTCAGAGCCAACCGATTCAACAACAATATCAGCAATGGACACAATAACCTCTTCAGCAGGCTCGTCCTCAGTACAACAACAATCGTACAACGCAACCACCAGGGTTCGACCATATACCCATGTTGTACGCATAACTATTTCCATTACTACTGGTCAAGGGACACGTCCAAACCAGGTCTCCTCTTACAATACCGGAAAATCCGCCTTTTTGGTTCAAAGCTGATCAGACTTGTCCTTACCATCAAGGAGGACCAGGGCATAACATAGAAAACTGCCTCAGCTTCAAATCCGACGTACATAAGCTTGTTAGGAGCGGGGTCTTATCCTTCAAGGATATAAATCCTAATGTTCAGACGAACCCACTGCCTCAACACGAGAAAGTTGCGGTAAATTTGATAGAAGAAGAGTCTAAGCACAGCTATCAAATTCATGGTGTACTCTTATTGGGAACCAACCTGGTCAAGATGCATTGCAGGCAGAGCGAATATGGTCATGTACCATCTCATAACTATCACCAGTGTGATATCTGCTCTAAAAACAATCAAGGATGTTCTGTATTGCAATCAGCTCTACAGGAACAGATGGATCTCGGATGGATCCAGGATCACCGAATTCGTGAAGTCAACATGACTTATACAAATTCCAACATCTTTCAAAACCACGACATTAATGCAATGAATGTCAACTTGGTGGCAATGCACTCAAGGCAAAGCCAACATCATAATCTGTCATGGCACGATTATGATTCCTGTCCTATCTGCTCAATAAATGATCAGGGATGCGCTTTTGTACAAGAGGCCCTCCAGTGTCAGATGGATCTTGGATGGATTCAGGATTACCGCAATAGAAATCAGTATCAAGTGAATATGATTCAAATCTTTGATATTCGTTTGATGAATACCAGCTTGGTAGAGTTACATGCTAAGCAGGTCCAGCTCAATTTTTTGACTTCGCATAATTATCAGAACTGTAAGGGATGTCGTGAGAGCGACCAAGGATGCGCTCTCGTTCAAAGAACTTTGCAACACTTGTTAAACCACTGGTGGCTTCCTATCTATTTAGACAAAGACACACAACAAGTCAGTATGATTAACGGGAACCCTACTATGCATCAAAGTTAGGATGTTCGATCAATGGAAACAGATTTAGTGAGGTTACACTACATATAAAGCGGACGTGGCTGGGTGCCACCACATAACTATGAACCCTGTAGAGTTTGCTCTGAAGATAATCAAGGATGTTACCTCGTGCGAGCAGCCCTCCAAAGTCAGTTGGACCACAAAGAGATTCGACCGTGTCCAAGTCCTAGGTCAATCAACTTGATGCCCTACTATTTCGCTGATCGAATCAAGGACGTTGTCGTAATCTCTGATCATAAGAGGACCAAGGATGTTTGTACCATCATCCCTTTACTTGACAAATTGAAAGTTCCAAACCAGGAACTGATTGAAATTACTTATAATGGTCAGAAGAATCAGAAGGCTCCTGTAGTTATCTATCTACCGGGTCCGTTACTGTATGAATCAACTAAGGCTATCCCTTACAAATACGGTGCAACAACAATTGAGAATGGAAATGAAATTCCATTACCCTCCGTCGTGAATATTGCAGACATCAGTCGAGTAACACGGAGCGGTCGAATCTTCAATCGAGGAATTGGAGAACCTACCAGAGAAAAGGAACCTCAAACAGAAATTCCTGATCAACTAGTCGGTCAGTCTAGTGATCTCGACCTTTCAAAGAACAGCGATGAGATATTGAAGCTCATCCAGAAGAGTGAATACAACATTGTTGATCAGCTGTTGCAAACTCCTTCAAAAATCTTAGTGTTATCACTTTTACTCAGTTCTGAAGCTCACAGGGAAGCTCTACAGAAAGTCTTAGAGCAAGCCTTTGTGGAACAAGATGTGTCAATAAGACAATTTGACAGCATCATCTCCAACATCACTTCCTACAACAACTTGGGATTTTGTGATGAGGAACTGCCGGAAGAGGGCCCAAGTCATAACATGGCACTCAATATTACAGTCAACTGCCAAGATGATGCTTTAGCCGGTGTACTGGTAGACACCGGATCGACTCTAAACGTGTGCCAAAGTCCACTCTAATGCGACTATCATTCAAAGGATCTCTGGTGAGAGGTAGTGAGGTCATCGTCAAAGCATTTGACGAATCCCAGAAAACAGTTATCGGCGAAGTCGACCTTCCCATAACTACGGTCCCCACACTATCCAAGTCACTTTCCAGCATACAGCTGTTTGTTAGGAAGACCTTGGATACACGAGGCTGGGGAAGTCACTTCGATGCTTCACCAAAAGGTAAAGCTTGTCAAGAACGGCCAACTCGTCACAGTCTGCGGAGAGCGAGCCTTGATCGTGAGCAACCTATCATCGTCCACTTGTGTAGAACCAGAGGAGATTGTTGGAACTCAGTTCCAAGCACTTTCGGTGAGCAATGACAACCAATCAGAAAGAGGAACGCCAATTTCCTCGTGCAGAGATACTCTCAAAGTGATTAAAAGTAACAATGCAAAAGGATGGGGACAGCTTGTCATTCCTACTGACAATAAGAAAAAGAAGGGTCTTGGTTTTTCTTCAACCTGTACTCAGGAAGCTACTAACGATGAAAGTCTTCATCCCATTCAGGACTTCTTCCATAGTGGAGGTTTCCTTCACCCAGTGTCTCAAGAAGTACATACCATCAACGAGGGATATTCCTTCGACACAGATAAAGAGTGGAAGTCCTATCTGAACAAGGACGGTTATATGTCTCAGGAGGAGATGCCTACACCATTTTGCTTTCCAACACAAAGTCCGAGATTTATACCGAGGTCAGATGTCAAAATGATATACGGAGATTGTGATCCAGAAGGATGATGTGCTCCACCCAACTCATTAGAGGAGGACACTCTGATGAAAGACAACTTTGACCACGACTATTATGGCCCAATGGATGGCCTGCCTATGTGGCAGCCGTACCCAAGAGACTCAGGGCAAGAGAGTCAGCCTAACGATACATATCAGTTGAGCATTATTGAAAAGAATACCTGCGTCCTCACCATGCCATGGGATCAACACTCAGGGCATTCAAAAAACATCCAGCATGACGACGAATTTGCAAAGCTTGCCGGACTAGAGTTCCTTAATTATGCTTTTCCTGAGGTCAACGTCATTGAGAGGGATGACTCCTCCAGTTCCAAAGAAGTGTGGGACACCCTAGGACAACCTAGTGTCAAATACGACTTCATGGTCAAGTACACCGCTCCTAAAAGATCTCGTATTAGGCTCGAAGACATCCAGCCAACTGGATGGGGAGATTTACCTGATAGTGTAAACACTGCGCAAAATACAACAGAAGTGCTCTCCTACGACAATTCTACCTGGGAGACAGATTCCAATGATCCTGCTCCACCAGAAATCAGCGTTATTTCTGAAGACAAATCAAGAAGGAAAGTACCGGAGTTTGTGATTCACCGAGGTGTTCGCCGCCAATGGGTTGTTGTCAATGTTCCGAAAGTCGTTCATAAGTCTAAGTAATTGTCGTCTTTATCTTAACCTTTCACCTTGCCCAGGTGAAACAGATGTTTTGATAGGGCTCACTTTCTGTAAATGTACCTCTTCGCTTTGCCCAAAGCGACACAGTTTTGTTTTATAGGGCTGTAGTTTCAAAAATCAACAAAATCATAAATAAAATAACGTCGTTCTGTAATTTTCGCATTTATTGTTGTTTTCTTTTTTTGCTTTTTCAGAAAATGGTAATCCTAAACAACAACTCAAAAAATAAAAACAAGCATTTTTCAGAAAATACACTGCACGCACCCTTGCATTCTCTCTATCTCTTCTAAAAACAAATCATCACGTCATGCAGATTGTTTGTTTTAAACCCCATTGAAACATACGATTCAATGCCTTCTCCCAACTTTGAATTCTCGGTATTTGAGGCTGAAGAAGAAGATGACGAAGAAATTCCAGAAGAGATCTCCCGATTACTCAGACAAGAGGAAAGATCCATTAAACATCACAAAGAGCCATTGGAAACAGTTAACTTGGGTTCTGAGGAAGAGAGAAAAGAAGTCAAGATTGGGGCGATGCTCAGTCCAACTGTCAAAGAAAGTTTGATAAAGCTTCTCAAAGAGTTTCCCGATGTATTCGCTTGGTCCTATCAGGACATGCCAGGGTTAGATACCAGCATCGTGGAACATCATCTACCTTTAAGATCAGAATGTCCGCTGGTAAAACAAAGACTAAGACGGACTCATCCAGACATGGCCATCAAAATTAAAGAGGAAGTATAGAAACAGATTGACGCGGGTTTCGTCGCCACATCAGAATATCCTCAATGGCTAGCCAACATAGTACCAGTTCCAAAAAAGGACGGAAAGGTCAGAATGTGTGTAGACTACAGGGATCTGAACAAAGCCAGTCCAAAGGATGACTTTCCCTTGCCACACATTGACATGCTGGTAGACAGTACAGCAAAGTTCAAAGTATTCTTCTTTATTGATGGATTCTCGGGCTATAATCAGATTAAAATGGCACTGAAAGACATGGAGAAAACTTCATTCATCACCCCATGGGGAACTTTTTGCTACAAGGTAATGTCGTTCGATTTGAAGAACGCCGGGGCAACCTATCAAAGGGCCATGACTACTCTGTTTCATGACATGATACACAAAGAAATTAAAGTGTATGTCGATGATATGATTGCCAAATCTAAGACAGAAGATGAGCATATGACCCACCTGTCAAAGCTATTCGAGCGTCTGAGAAAGTACAAACTCTGTTTGAATCCCAACAAATGCACATTCGGTGTCCGTTCAGGGAAATTTTTACGGTTCATCGTCAGCCAGAAAGGAATTGAGGTTGATCCTGACAAGGTCAAGGCCATTCAAGAAATGCCTTCTCCAAAGACTGAAAAACAAGTCAGGGGATTCCTGGGACGTTTGAACTATATTTCTAGATGTATATTCCTCATGACCGCGACATGTGCGCCGATCTTCAGGTTACTAAAAAAGAATCAGGATTGCATTTGGACGGAAGATTGCCAAACCGCCTTCAACAGTATCAAGGAATACTTGTTGAACCCACCAATTCTATCACCTCCAGTGGAAGGAAGACCACTGATCATCGACCTAACAGTCTTGGAGGACTCCATGGGTTGTGTACTTGGCCAACAAGATGAAACAAAAAGGAAAGAGTCTTCCATCTACTATTTGTGCAAGAAATTTACCGACTGCGAGACTCGGTACACTATGCTTGAGAAAACTTGTTGTGCTCGGGCTTGGGCAGCCAAACGTCTTCGCCAGTATATGATTCGTCACACCACTTGGTTAATCTCAGAAATGGATCCAATCAAGTACGTATTTGAAAAGCCTGCTCTCACGGGAAGGATTGCTCGTTGGCAGATGTTGTTATCAGAATACGACATCGAGTACCATGCTCAGAAAGCAGTCAAAGGAAGTGTTTTAGCCGATCATTTGGCTCATCAACCGATTGACGATCAGAAATCAGTCAGATTTGACTTCCTGGACGAAGATGTCATGTATTTGAAAATCAAAGATTGCGATGAACCGCTACCCAGTGAAGGGCCAGAACCAGGTTCCCGATGGGGACTAATCTTTGACGGAGCTGTCAATCATTACGGAAATGGAATTGGGGCAATCATCATAACACCTCAGGGTACCCACATTCCTTTCACTGCCCGACTAACATTCAAGTGTACAAACAATGAGGCCGAATACGAAGCTTGTATCATGGGTCTCGAAGAAGCGATCGACTTAAGGATCAAGAACTTGGATGTATATGACGACTCAGCCCTGATTATCAATCAGATCAAAGTAGATTAGAACACATACCAATCAGAACTGATTCCTTACAAAGATTACACGAGAAGTTTGTTACCATTCTTCGACAGAATCGAGTTTCATCGTATCCCTCGTGAAGAGAATCACATGGCTGATGCAATAGCCACTCTCTCTTCCATGATTAGTGTAGGTTAATGGAATGACATACCTAAGATCGACATAATGGGCCTAGAATGGCCCGCTTACATCTTCACGATTGAAACAGTCATAGACGATAAACCTTAGTATCACGATATCAAATGATTCCTTCAAAAACAAGAGTACCCACCTGGGGCATCCAGAAAAGACAAAAACACCCTCAGAAGGCTGGCAGGCAACTTTTTTCTAAGCGGGAATACACTCTATAAGAGAAACTTTGACATGGTCTTGCTCCGATGCGTAGACAGACCAGAAGCAAGCATACTAATAAAAGAAACTCACGAAGGATCCTTTGCCACTCATGCCAATGGACACACAATGGCGAGAAAAATTCTGAGAGCAGGGTACTACTGGTTGACCATGGAATCCGATTGCTACAAGTACATGAGAAAGTGTCACAAGTGTCAGATATACTCAGACAAAATCCATGTACCGCCAACGCATCTCAAAGGTCTTTCTTCCCCATGGCCATTTTCTATATGGGGAATCAACATGATTGGCATGATCGAACCCAAGGCTTCAAACGAACATCGGTCCATCCTGGTAGCCATTGATTACTTCACCAAGTGGGTCGAAGCAGTGTCATATGCTAATGTAACCCGACAAGTGGTGGTCCGATTTATCTAAAACAATATCATCTGCCGTTATGGTGTTCCAAGCCAGATCATTACTGATAATGGATCTAACTTAAACAACAAGATGATGAAAGAGTTGTGCACTGAGTTCAAGATCGAACACCATAACTCGTCTCCCTACCGACCAAAGATGAACGGAGCGGTAGAAGCGGCTAACAAGAACATCAAGAAGATCGTTCAAAAGATGGTTGTAACCTATAAAGACTGGCACGAGATGCTACCCTTTGATCTTCACAGTTATCGAACATCTGTTTGCACTTCAACAGGGGTAACCCCTTTCTCTCTAGTATATGGCATGGAGGCAGTGCTCCCCATAGAAGTAGAGATCCCATCAATCCGAGTATTGATGGAAGTTAAGTTAACAGAAGCAGAATGGTGCCAGAGTCGACACGACGAACTGAATCTGATCGAAGAAAAGCGAATAACGGCACTATGTCATGGTCAGTTGTATCAGCATAGAATGAAGAAGGTATTTGACAAAAAGGTCCAACCTCGCATCTTCAGGAAAAGAGATCTCGTGTTCAAGAAGATACAATCATTTCTCACTGATTCCCGGGGCAAATGGACTCCGAATTATGACGGCCCCTATGTGGTCAAGAAAGCTTTCTCAGGCTGCGCCTTGAGACTCGCAACCATGGACGGAGAGGAATTTGCATACCCCACAAATGTTGATGTAGTCAAGAAATACTTCGCCTAAAAAAAACGTCTCGGTGGATTGAAAACCCGAAAGGGCGGTCCAGGCAAAAATTAGAGACATAATCAAAATCATCCCGATGGATTGGAAATCTCAAAGTACAATCCAGACAAAAGTTAGGGATATGGGCAAGTAACTACGTCCAACAAAGGGGCAAGTCCCCCATCGGCAATCATGTCATCCATCAGGAAAACTCCAGTCAAGGTCATCTTCGACAGAAGCTCAGGGTGTCCAAAATTCAAAGTTGGTAGAAGGATAGTGGTCGTTATGTTTTAATGTAGCCCTTATCCCTTAAATTACCATTCTCTACCTTTGAAAATACTCCATGGAATCGCGCACTTGGCTGATTTCCATCCTATCAATAAAATTTGAGCCCTATCGCTTTTGTTTGCAATTCTTATTTGTTTTAGCTTTACAGAACGACATTTTAACATGATTAACGATTCTTGAAATAAAACAAAAATGAATTTAATTGTCAAACTTTTTCTGCTTTTAAATAAAGATGGCAATTTCTTTTGACTAATGAACATCGAAAGAACATCGATCGCTTTTCCAGAAGTAATCGAACCTCAAAGTGTAGAATCAAAGTACTCCTTCTTAACCAGTACACCTGAATGAAGGATCAGCTATGTTAGATGCGAATATTCCGTCCGACATCCCCGGCAGAGTTCTTATCTCCTAAGCCTGACCAACGGTTGTTCTCCCACAGGGACTATCTCTCCTAAGCAAGGCAGAATTGCTATCTTGAACCAGTGATACTTTTCATCCCCCACAGTGGCCGAGTATCCAATCATGTTCATCCGTTAGTCTGTATGTCACGTCAGTTTTGTCAGCATATACATACGTACGTCATGCATTATAGATTTACATACATGTTCATATTACATCACTACCACGCTAGTCGGTCTTATCCCCTAGTAATAAAATTTCTCTTGTCAATTGAGTTGTCAGTTCTTTCCTCGTCAGGAAATGAATCATCTAAGCAATCTCTCTCTAGTTTATCTCTGGATTAGAGACGGTCTTCGACCACTTTGATAACTTGAACCTCTGAAAAACAAGAAAACTTTCGACAAACATCACTCTTCGCCATTGAAGATGATATCTTCGCTTTCCGGGATTAAGGAAAATCCCCAGAGAAAGCCTCTTAATCAAAGTTCGGCAATATAGCAGTTTTTCTCCGGAAAATTCGCCGACGAAAGGCTCATCAGCACCTCAAAACTGGATTACATCACATGGCATTTCTTCGAGAAGATCTCGAGGGAAAGTATGATGTAATACCCCCAAGTAGAAAACAGTCTCTCAAGAGACTCGTTTTCCCCAATAGAGTCAACAAATGGCATCTCTAATAGAGAAGTTTGTACACCTCTGTAGCTCAGACGAATGGGTTCCCCAGCAAGTCTGACATCAAAACTTTTTCCATCAAATGGCATCTCCCCAGGAAAATTCGGCGAGAAGTTTGAGGAAAACCACTACGATTAGCGTCCCTTGTCAAGAAATTTTATTGACAAAAGAAACTGAGACCAGTTCCTTGGTAGGAAACCAGGATCGAGGAGAAGTTTACATCAGAAACTGAGACCAGTTCCTTGGTAGGAAACCAGGATCGAGGGGAAGTTTATATCAGAAACTGAGACCAGTTCCTTGGTAGGAAACCAGGATCGAGGGGAAGTTATTGACAAAGGAAACTTAGACCAGTTTCTTGGCTAAAGACCAGGATCAGGGGGAAGTTTTTACCCTTTCTAAGCATCATTGCTTAGCAAAAGAAGATGGATGAGTAAGCTGCCATTCATAACCACCATCAAAATTTTGGGTATTTCGATATTTATTCCTCTTGCACCCCAAATGCCCGAATACCTTCGCCATTCACACCTTCGGGTCCAAGAAGATTAAATAGGGACATCTGTCATACCCCAAATTTTGACCACTAAGATTTCCCATCATTGTGCAAATCATCATCACAATATGGATGTACCTTTATGCCTCATCAATCTCCTCAAGGATTGTTGAACATTCACTACAATTAAGAATTAGGGTTTTAAGCCCTCTTAGAACACTTAGACAAAGGATCAATCAAGAAATGACATGATCTTCAACTTGTCTAACCTCTCAAACACACAGAAATGATCAAGAGGACTCCCACATCAGGAATCAGGCAAAAGGTTGCAGCATTCCAAGTGGATTAAGCCTCAAGATCGCCAGTGTCACCAAATTAGGGTTTTGGTCGACCAGGGCCTCCAAATGAAAATATTCATCTGGGCATGAGCCAATGCTTCAAAATATAACTCAAGATACTCCAAGGGACCTCATGGACCCAATCATCAAGTCAATTTAGTCTCAGGGGATGCATTTACCAAAAATCGGGAATTAGGGTTTCTTGACCTAATTCACCCCTAAGTTGACTTTTGGGACAAAACATGGGCCAAGGCCTCAATACATGATTTAAGGGTCTCTAATAAACCACATTGATCCATTTGCAACAATGGATTGATCCAAGAAGCTTGATCCACAAGTTTCAATTTCCTCAGGACCACAATTAGGGTTTCGGGGAAAAAGTCAACTGAACCTTTGACTTTTGACCTGGACATGCTCCCAAACCCTGGGAAATGATTCAGTACACCCTATAACACCTATAGAACATATCCATCAAGTTTGATTTAGATCAAGGACTTGATTTCACAAAGGATCACACAATTTGGAATTCATCTGATAAAAAGTCAACTGTGCACAAAAGTCAAGTTTGACTTTTTGAGATTTTTCACAATTATGGTTCCTCAACCCTAAAACAATGTTAATATATGATTTGAACCATCATTCATCAAGAAAAATCAAAGAAAGTGAGGTAACTTGTAAAAGGGGTAACCATAAAAACTTAGAATTTTTCTAAGTTATGGAACAAAGTGGCTAGGGTACCAACTTCCAAGGATCATAACTTGAGATCTAAGCAACCATTTTGGATGGTCCAAAGATGGATTTGTAGCTCTCATAGCATACTTTAAAAGTGTCAACTACACCTCATTCCAATTCCTCATGGATTTTAAGTTATGGAGTGATCAAAATGACTGAAAAACACAAAAGTGACATTTTTCCAACACTTAGTGAAATTTTCACTAAGTCAGAATCTGCCTTATTTTTTCCCAAATGTAGAGGCATTTTTCATTGTAATTCAAGTTGGATCAAAACCAAAGTTGGACATCATGTTGAAATAGGATATATCAGCTTTCTAAAACGTCCAAGAACTCCATCAAATTCCATCTGAGCTAGAAGTTATGACATCTGCAATATGCCTTGATGCAAACTGTCTTGCAAGACAAATTTGTGCATTATGGCTTGATTTGATCAAATTGTGCAACTCCAAGCATGGTTATCTATCTGCACACCTCAAGGGGGAACAAACAAGGGACAAGCACTGATCTATCAGCCTCCAAAGTCCGAAAATCTACAATAGCCATGCCAAACCTAAAAAGCCTAAAGGAGGCCAAGACTCCAATTTTGTTTTGGAAAATTTAATGGATGCTTAGAGGTGGCATGTACCAGAGCAAAGATGAATACTTCAGTCAAGCCTTATCCTTGAATCAAAGAATCATAGGTATGTACTATAATCTCAAGTCAATGGCTAGAGGAGACTTGAGATTCCATTTGATCACAATTGGCCAAAGATTTATACCAGTTGCCATACACTATTGCAGCCAAAACAAACTTGTTGCACTATAAATAGACCTCATTTGTGATCAGTTTGAGTTCACCAAAACACCCAAACTGATGCTTTCCTTAAAATCACCTCTTTCACTCTAATTTTGCCTTCTAACTCAAGTCACTATCGGGTTTTGAGTTTGAGAGCAATTCCAACCAAACCAATCAAACAAACACCTCATAAACATTATATAGAAGTGATCCAAACACTTAAGCAACATCTGGAACACCAGATTCTCAAAATCACTAGCCATCTGCACAAGCTTTTGACAGATTTGCAGTTGAGTTGCCAAATTAAGTTCCAGCTCAATTCAATCCACTCCAAGCATTCAGACACACTCCATAGCACCTAGGGAAGCTGTCCACATCATTGGAACCAAGCTGTAACACCTCTAACTCAAAACATGATCACCAGCTGCAAGAGGTTAGCCTCAACTTGGTCATCTCATGATTCATGCATATTTCCACGCACAATACTTTTGCCATATGTTCATAATCATGTATGGAATGTTTCCCCTCAATTAATTGCTTTGTATGAATCGTGTATGGAATTTCTGAGCCTTCATGCACAATTTAGGGTTCTTGAGGTTTCTCTTTGATTTCTTATTCCATGCTTAAAATAAATGAAATTAAAGACCATAGACATGATCGTGAGGTGAAAACGAGTAGATTGATATGTGGATTGTGTGATTTCATCAAGTATTCAGTGAGATTGATGAGAAAATGCAAATCTGGGCAAAACTCAGAACACGCGCGTGTTCTTGGGTGTTCTTGGCGCCCTTTTTCAAAATTCAAATATTTGAATTTTGTGATTTTTATTTAATTGATTCAAAAATTAATTTCTCTCTGAATTTTAATGATTTTGAGTTGATTCTTTTTTTAATAATTCACAAAAATGTTAAAATATTTTATTTTACAAAAAATTCCCAAAAATATTATTTATTTCATATACTTGATATTTTTGCAAAGAATTAAATTTTATTTGTTTTTTTTAACATTTAAAATATTTTTTCCTTCTTGATTTTCCAAACTTAAATGGTTTTCAATCATTTTGTGGATAAAAACATGATTTTTGAAACATTGATCCAAGATCACACTCATTTTTCACATGTTTTCAATAATTTTTATTAATTTTTAAACAAAATTAATTTCATTTTAGACAAAATTAGGGTTTTGATTGATTCCACCCTCATCAATCTTTTTCAAACACTCATGGGCCTCTAATGGAGTGTAAGACCCAACCCCTTTGTAAATAATACCTTTTTAGGCCTCACACATTGTATAAGTCCCTCTTTATATTTTCAAAAGTTCGGCGCGATCGTCGCCTTTTTAACAAAATCAACTGGGCTTCTCCTTGAGCTATAAGACCCATCTTTATTCATTTTCAAACCTTTTGGGCCTCTAATAGAGTGTAAGACCCAATCCCTCTTTGAAACCAAAATAGTTTGGGCCTCAGTCATTGTATAAGACCCACAATGTTTTCAAAAATCTCGGCGCGATCGCCAGTTTAAAATAAAATCATCTGGGCCTACCCTCGTGTTATAAGTCCTATTTATTTTCTTTAAATGCTCTTTGGGCCTCTATTAGAGTGTAAGACCCAACCCTTGTTGTACATAAACCTTTTTCTGCCTCAGTCGTTGTAAAAGTCCCGGTACAATATTCAAAACAACGATGCGATCACTGTTAAACCTTGGGCCTCTCCTTGAGTATAAGCCCCACCAATCTTTTCAAAACAATTCCCTTTTTGATTTAGATTCAAATATATATCTTGTTATCAAAACTTTCTTTAATTTCTTTGAACAACTAACAATACAGCATGGATGCTCGCTCACCTGTAAATTTTATCCGCTTTCATTTACTCGCTTTAATATATATATCTGTATTGTGGGAAGCTCCACACTGTGAGTGTTCTTTCATTCTTTTAAATACATGTCAAATATATATAATTGTATGGTGGGAAGCTGCGCATGGTTAGTCTTCTTTCATACCCTTTTTACTTATCAACTGTATATATACTAGTATAGTTATTTAGAGTTTTCCCCGACAACTAGGTCTAGAACTAGGTAAAGCCCTGTTGGTCACTCTTAAAATACAAACAAAACTTGATCCCCATAGGATCTCCAGATACAGTCTTGCCTTCTCTTAGGCTTAAACAATATGGAACAAATAGAAAGGCAATATTCTTCGTGAACCTTTTCTCAGACTGTCACCCTTAGAAATTGTCAAAGAAATTATACTCCCCAGAGTTGATCTATTCTCGGTGAATAGCATCTCTTGAATTTCTTCAAATCACAAAACTTTCATTAAATGATCAATTCTCGGTGAATAGAATTTCTTGAACTTTTCTTGGTTTGAGACTCACAGGCTTCCTAAAAGCATCCCCGCCTCCTCTTGGGCTTTGTACAAGGACCCTCTGGCTTCTTAAAAGTTCTTGTTCCTTCTCTTGGGCTTAATACAAGGACCCTGACGACCTCTTAAAGGTATAAGACAGAACTTAGTCATCCTTTGCTAGAGCAGTCTTTCCAGTGTCAGACCTCAGGTCACTTTAGGGTTGATTCTCATTCCTTAATGCCCTTGCCTCCTCTTGGGCATCATACAATAGATAAAACTCTTCCACACCAGTAGACTTGGATAGTCTAATCCCCTTGAGTCTCAAAGACATTCTCAAGTCCCTTACAACTATAGGAAAAACCCTGGGCATTCTGGATCGATCTCCAGCAGAAACCCAATCTCTCTCATGAGAGTTCCTCGACCAGGGACAACACTACCTTAAATCAGAACCTCAAGGTATCTGACATCTCAAATCTTCTGTAACCCTCAGCAAGAGTTGATTCCCCCACTTGGACCTGCCTGGGGATCCCAATTATCCCGACAAAAGATATCCTCCTCTTAGGCTTTGTATAAGGACCTTTCCTCAGCAGAAAGCTAGCCTCCTCTTAGGCTTTGTATAATGATCTTTCCTCAGCGAAGTCAGCCTCCTCTTGGGCTTTGTACAAATGATTCTCCGCAGCGGAGCTAACCTTTTCAGACTCTCTTGTTGAGTCAATCCCTTTTCAGACTCTCTCATTGAGTCAATCACTTTTTAGACTCTCTTGTTGAGTCAATCACTTTTTAGACTTTCTTGTTGAGTCAATCACCTTCTCGGACTCTCTTGTTGAGTCAACCTTTTTTAGCCTCAATCTTGGGCTTTGTACAAGACAGATAAAAATACTCTCTCGTTGAGTCAATCTTTGTCCAAATTTGGTATAAAGATTTCCCCTAGCTGGAGCTAGCCTCTTCTCAAGTTGTGTAGAATAATTTCTCCAGCTTGTCCAGCCTCCATCCTAAGCTTGGTACAGGACAGATAAAAACCCTCTCTTGCTGAGTCAAACCCCTTTAGCCTCAATCTTGGGCTTTGTACAAGACATAAATCTCCCTCTCTTAAGCTTAGGACAAATATCTTCTCCAACAGAGTTATTTCCTCCCAGCATTCCTTTAGGCTTTGGGGAATGATTTTCTCCAAGAAGAGTCAAACTCATTTCAGCCTCCTCTTAGGCTTTGTATAATGATTTTCTCAGTAAGGTCAGCCTCAATCTTGGGCTTTATGCAAGACATATAAAAATATCCTCACCAGTTAAAATCCTTTTTTAGCCTCAATCTTGGGCTTTGTACAAGACAGATACAACATTTTCCCCCGGAAAAGTCAAACTTTTAGCCTCCTCTTAGGCTTTATATAATGATATCCCCCAAGAGTCAGTCTCTTTTTTGCCTCAATCTTGGGCTTTGTACAAGACACCAATATATACACTCTCTTGTTGAGTCGGTCTTATCCAGCCTTCTCTTAGGCTGTGGGTAAGGATTTCCCCAGTGGAGTCAATCAACCTCTTAGCTTCAACCTTGGGCTTTGATCAAGGTACACAAAAATCAACGATCCCTCTTTAGAGATGACAAATTCTCTCTCATTCAAAACCTTTTAGCTTCAATCTTGGGCTTTAAACAAGACACAAATACTAAACCTTTTAGCTTCAATCTTGGGCTTTGAACAAGACACCAAACATCTTTCTCCTCCCTTAGAATAGGAGGAACTACGATTGCTCTGATTTCCCTGTTTCGTTTAAACGGGAATACGTAGGCATAAGATTGCGAAATCTTAGCGAGCATACCAATCAAAAACCCTAGGTCCAGTACCTTCATATTAATCAAAACTTAGGTCTAGTACCTTACCAAAAACACCCAAACATCAACAAAAACTCATTCACTCGCTCATACTTCCCAAGAAACTTTCCCAACCCATTAACAGATAAATACCATCAATTATAAAGTGAAACCTAAAGCTAATATCCTGTGGATACCACATATAGGATGGGTAATTGACAACTCCCCATTGTATAACCTGACCCCGAACTCCCCAAATCTCTTTTAAGCGTTTGTTCCGTTAAACATTCGCGTGCAAGGTTAGTTTTAAATAGCTTCCCTTTCCCTTTCAGCTTCATGGGATAAATAAGAAATCAGAAAGTAGCACCCCCTCCTACCATTGCGGTGAGGAAAACCCAGCGATAAGGTGGTTGCGTCACAGACAAAAATCGCTCGCTACATAAGATATCTCTAAAGAAAACCTCGTATGAATGTGGATTTTTTGTGTCAACTAAACGTGATCAAACACCACGCAAGCCACACTACTTTCCAATCTAATCCTAAGTGTATACTCAAGCCTGGGTATTTGGCTTATCTCTCATGAAACCAACCCACCCAACAACACAGCAGCAGCAACACAATAGGATAACAGTAATGCAAATGCAAATACTGCAGTAAAATACAGTAATATACAACAAATAATGTACAACAGATACAACAAATAAATGTATAAAAATAAACACCCAATGAATCAGAAACAAACAAGCGCTAAGATTGACTCGTGTAGGAACCAGAGATTCTGGGTTCGGTCCTCAACAGAGTCGCCAGTTGTCACAACGCAAAAAACAACCGGCAGAAAAAACAGAGTCGCCATCGAACGTAATTTATCCCGACGGGGGAAAGGAAACAACCGAAGAAACCTCAAAAGGGTAAAGACATGGTCTCGCAACCAAATCTTGGGTTCAGGAGTCGATTACGCGAGAGGAAGGTATTAGCACCCCCTCGCGTCCGTTGTACTCAACGGGATCCACGGTTGTTGTCTAATCAAAGGGTGTGTTAGCTAAAGATCTACATAAACGGAAAGGGACAAACAAAAGGAGACTCGATAGGACTTCGCTGTCCTAGGCCTACGTATTCTCTCATGCAATGGGAAAGTCAGAGTCAACGTAGTTCGGAGGACTACGGGTGAATGGGGGGATTGTGCTCGCCAAGACATCGTCATCTCGTGCCTACATATCTTCATTCGGACGAGAATGAGGAAGTCAGAGCATCCGTAGTTCGTGGTCTACGGAAGGAAAAGAGGGAAGGATGCTCACCAAGACTTTGCCGTCTTGTGCCTACGTATCCTTATTCGGACGAGAATGAGGAAGTCAGAGCATCCGTAGTTCGTGGTATACGAAAGGATAATAGGGAAGGGTGCTCGCCAAGACTTCGCCGTCTTGTGCCTACGTATCCTCATTCGGACGAATGAGGAAGTCAGAGCATTCGTAGTTCAGCCTACGGGTCGGTAAGTATTTTTATGAGCGACGTTAAGTTCGCATTTCAGCAGTTAGGGTCGATGCCTGTTTGCGGTAAAACGAAAATAACATACTCTTTCTGAAAATGATTTGACTCGAACGATCCCGAGGGATAAAAAGGTTTGCACTTTGTTTGTGAATTTTATACAGAAGTGAATTAAGTTAGTTTGGAACTTGTATTGCACTAAAGTCTATGACATAGGAGCGAATGCGTCACATGGTCGCCCCCAAACGAGACGTATGTTAAACACTCTAGAAGAGTGAAGGGAGATCCCTCATTCTTCATTTCTCATGTACTTAAGGCTCGTGGCGCGCAATACTCATTGTATTTATTACGTGTTTTGTTTTGTTTTGAGATGAGAAGAGAGATGACTCAAAGGTTGAAAAGAAAACAACTAAGAGAAACTAGATCCTAATGTTGTCATGCACAATGGTCCTAAAGTTGAGATAGAAAGGGAATTCTACCTAATGTTAGCATGCAAATAGACAGACCTAAGGTTAAGGTTTAAAAGGGACTATCCTAATTGTTATCATACAAAGGATTGAGAGCCTAATGTATATCCTACTTCAAACCTAATCAAAAATTAAGTTCAAACTAGGAGCCCTAAGGGAACATGTGACCGAACACAAGTAAACATTAAACAAACTCAATCTCAATCAACAAAAATATTCAAAACTCAAAGGAGAAGAAATGAGATGAAGATGTTAAAGCAAAGCAAGTATAAACCAAACCAGAAACAGCAGCAACAACAGCGCTTCGGCACAACACAACAGTAAATTCCAGCACAACACAGCAGTAAACAACATTTAACATCTCTTATCTTCAGAACAGATCAGGTGTAAAATCCAGCAAGACAGAATAGATACATTTAACAACATAGCACAACAGTAAACATCATTTAACATCTCTTATCTTTAGAACAGATCAGGTGTAAAATCCAGCAGGACAGAATAGATACATTTAACAACACAGCACAACAGTAAACAACATTTAACAGCTCTTATCTTTAGAACAGATCAGGTGTAAAATCCAGCAGGACATAATAGATACATTTAACAGCATGTATGTACAGAACAGTAGTGTATGCAACAAAATTTCTTCACTCAATCCACTTATGCACAAATGAGACTAATTACAAAACTCAACTAAGATCAATGATTTAATCAAAGAATTTTAATCATAGTTTTAACAAGAAAGTTTAATAAAAAATTCCAATCAAAATTTAATTAACAATTAATAAAATTTCAATCAAAAATTTAACAAGAAATTTAATCAAAATTATCATCAAAGTTAATATTCAAATTCAATTTAAAAAAATCAAAATTAACTTCTAATCCACTAAAAAACAAAAACTAATTAATCCAAAATCTAATTAGTCAAAAATCTAATTAAAAACCAAATTATCCAAACTCAAATTATCAAAAATATAATTAATCAAAATCACAATCAAATTAATCAAATCTCAAAATACAACATTAATCAAAGCTAAAATCACAATTCTACAAAACTAAGATAAAAAATAATATTAACATTAGAGCAATATTTAAATTTAAATTTAAAATTACAATTTAAACCAAAAATTAACAAAACTAAAATCTAATTAAGACAAATAAAAAGAAAAGAGAAAAAAAAATTATTCAACAAAAATATAATGATCTTTAAAAAATTAAATCTAACTAAAATATTAAATATATATTAAAACAAGACTTGTTATATATATATATATATATATATATATATATATATATATATATATATATATATATATATATATATATATATATATATATATATATATATATATAGATAACTGATATGGAACAAGGAACAGTACAGCTAGCGGCGTGAATAGTCGCGGCATATGTAGAAACCGTATATCTCAGTAGTTACTGCGCCGGAAGTCATATATATATATATATATATATATATATATATATATATATATATGTTACACATGATAATGAATAGTGACGGCATGTGTTTTAGATATAACAATGTTAACTCTTAAAATTAAATGTTACATAAGAATAACAAATATTCAATTGTAGCAATTCAACTAGGTTATATTGTTACGTGAATCAAAACTGCAGAGTTAGTAACAATATATATAAACTAACAATATATATAAATTATATAAAACGAAAACAAGTATCAATGTATAATATATATAAACTGTATTGGAAATATAACAACGTGTAACGAAACTGCATACAAAAGTACCACCGGCTAGCTATGTATTTAGATCTCTCTCGGAAGCAGCCGCTTATGCATTTTTCGGTCTCTTTTTCGCCTTTTTTTTTTTTTCTCAAAATATTTAGCAACTAACAATATATAGGGACCAAATTAGGGTTAACTCTAAATTGTTAATAATGTTTCTAATACTTATTTTAAAGCCCAATTTAAATAATATTATTTAAAATTAAATAAAAATTAAACAATTAAAATAATTAAAATAAACTTAAATAAAAAACTAATAATTCTATTTATTTACTATAAATATTTAGGCAAAAAAAGGTAAAAATAAATGGACTCCAAAATGAACCGAGTACACCAAAATGATCAGCACGAAATATATGACTCGGAAAAATACAGTGTTTGGTCATATTTTAAAATAAATTTTGACCCGTTAAAACACTCAAACTGATCAAAATGCAACGAAAAATGGTCAAAAAATTAAAACGAACACGTCAGATTAAACTACGCAAAACGTAGATAAATATAATTGACGTTTGCAAGCTCGATTTTAAAATTTTCCCTCCACCGATTTTACGCACCGTTGAGATTTAGTTTGATCGGGTTGTCTGTAAATCTGAGAAATTATTCCGGGTGACATTTTAGGCACTATGCGAGATAAAAAATACTTTACGCTATGCGGATGATGCAGAGTGGAAATACAGTTAGATGAATGAAAATATTAAAAATTTCTGGAATAAGCTGTGAACTCTCAAAATATCCTGTTGGAAAAAGAATGATCTGGTACCAAATTACCAAGCAAAATAAATGTTGGGGCACTCTAATGCTTGCTGCTTAGAATAAAAGAAGTCCCGAGCCACAAGGACTCCTTGATCCCATGTCTCGAAGCTCAATGCAATGCATGATTAATTGTTATGAACAAATGGAAATGCAAAGCGAAAGTCAGTTAAGGTTAGGAAAAGAGAGGGCAAATTTTGGGGTGCAACAATGCTTATGCTGACAAACAGACAAGAGGAAGCACACCGGAGAAGAAGTAAACATCTCGACAAGGATACCCAACCAACCTCACCATATTGGACCATCACTAGGGATGAATAAGTAGGATCAGCAACTCTACTTCAAGGTTATGACCTTCTCTGGGGGGAAAGGTATTTTGCTTGGTATAGCATCATGACTTCACTAGGATTGCCATCATGAGCTTGATTTCCTTGTTGGAAGAGAAAGATCCATGGGGAATTACCAAGATCAACTGACGTAACAACTTAATGAGGAGCTGGAAGAAGATGTTACAAGAACAAAGTGATTCTGCATTTCAATTGCAATAACAATCATCACAATGAGCAACGACTCTTGCAACAAACAATCTTCAAATTTTCTCTGCCCCAGATTACATGGTCTATTGGAAGAAAATACCAAGAGCATTTTACAGAAGAATTGGCATACAAGATGCTTCAATATCTTTAAACTCCTGGAGAGATTCACAAATCTCAACATAACTGCCCCAGTTTAAATGCTTTTGCAATACAAAGTCCTCGAACTTGTCTTCCAGACTGTGGGAGTAATAATTGAGAAATAGACCTGCCCCTGCTTGCTGGTTGATCTGTGAAGTAGATGCCCCCAGACTAACTAATCTTCGAGAGATTTGTCTAATCTCGACCTAATTGCTTCTGATTAACTGGTCTTCGAGAGATTTACCGAATATCGATTTGATTGCCCCAGATTAACTGTATTTGTAAAACAAAGCCCTCAGACTGTGGTAGTGACAGGTGGGAAACAGACTTTCCCCTGTTGGTGGGTCTTCGGAGACCTTGCCTTGAAACAAACTTGTCATAAGACGACCTCAAAACGGCTTGCGCCAAAATTTTGAACTTTGAAGAGTTCTGCCCCTGATTCGACAACTCTTGAAATGCTTGATTAACAAATCCTTCAAATTGGTTGCCCCAGGCTGAGTTTCCTTTACCAAGTCAAATTCCCTAAATGGCTGTTTTCCTTGGGATTACTTTGATATTGAGTTGTTTTGCAAACCGTATTGTTCATTTAAAATTGACAATTTCAATGCCACATTCATGCAAGCTTTTAAAATCAAAGTTTATTGATGAAAACACACAATGGAGTGATCAAATAATCAAAATGAAGTGGTTCTGGTCATTTATGGAATGACAGATGAAGTGATCAACACAAACAATTAGCAAATATCATTAGGAGTCAGGTTATCCAACCTTGCTGTAGTATGCTTTCAAAACAGCCTTACCTCAATTAGGTCTTTTAAAGGTTGTAATGTGGCTCGGTTCACGGCTCATGAAATAAAGGATAAAGGCTTAAAGTTTATTTGTCCCCGCCCAATCTTCATAATGAACTTCAATCCTATGCTCAGTTAACTCAGGCTATACATTCAGGTCCCTATAGGCTAGGAATTGAACTGATGAGAGTCGACGATGGTTCAAAAACCTAAGGCAGTCACTACTCCCTTACAACATTTGATTGTCCTTTGCTATCGAGGATTTTTAGAGTGAAGGCCTTGAAGAACTCTTCTTTTTATTATCCCTAACTTTTGCCTGAACTGCTCCTTTTAGATTTACAATCAGTGGGATGTCCCAGTTTTTGCCTAAGTCTCCTTAATATGTTTTGACTTAGCGGGCTTTTTTCTTCTTTTTTTTTCGAGGAAGAAGGTGACTGTAACACCCCCAATCTATACCCCCAACTAAAATAAGCGATAAAAGTTAATCAAAGTATAATTAAAAATTCACGTCATAGACAGAGGCGTCACATCAATTTGAAACAAACATACAACAACCTGCTCATATAGATATGCAACAATTCAGGTAGCACATAGCAAAGGAGCTTAGCTCCTAACACCCACAATTCAGATACAGAATAAAAGCGAAAAATCTGTAACTAAATCTCATATATATATATATATATATATATATATATATATATATATATATATATCATAAAAGTTTGTTATATACAAAGTCAACCATGTACATCCAAAAGATACATATACATATACGCCTAATCACTAACGGTCTCCCCGACTACCCGGTGCCACATATCAGAGCCGACCGACAAAAGAATGAAGACCTAAGCTTCACAAAAAGACCTCCAGCATCTAATCTGCAATGCCTCGTAGAGCATAAAAAACAGCAGAAGGGTGAGAAATACAATCATAATATAATTGCATATAATTATATAATAACACGAAAATACTCACGTAAAATATTCTCACCACAACGTACACCAGAATTCAAATATAAAACAACACAATGCATATTTCATATATCCATCACCAATGCATATCAATCATGCATAATACAATTATCACCAGCACAAATATATATATATATATATATATATATATATATATATATCTCAACTCATCAATTCCAATCACAATTCCACACAAAATCAATCCATTCATGACTTATGCAAATGCACAGAGACCGACACAACGACTCTATGCAATGCATATGCGGTACCATCCATCCATCATCTCATCACTAGTTCACTCAGGAACTATTGGAACCATCGCTTGTTACTTAGTGTAACTCCCCGTCGGGAAAACGATGTTCCCCGTCGCTTTAGGTTCTCTTGGTATAAGGCGCACGACGTTTATGGATTACTTTAGGTCCTCTTTGTATAAGGCGCACAATATGATCGCTTTAGGTCCTCTTTGAATAAGGCGCACAATCATCTATAATCATCGCTTTAGGTCCTCTTTGTATAAGGCGCACGATGTTATAGCGGATTCCCTCTGGAACCGATTCGTCGCTCACACCCACTAGGGCACACGACATCACAAGAATGCATATCATGATGCTTGGCATACAATGACTCATGACATTCAAATGCACACATATATGCAACCATCTCAATAAACAATAATCATGCTTTGCAATTCAAGCCCAAAACAATGCATTTATTTGCCATACGGCCACAAACCATGATCACACCATCTAAACACATGCATTTACACCATACAACAGCACACAAGTCATACCATATCTATCAAAGGCATATTGCATGATAACACATCAAATACACACAATTAAAATGGTACCAGTTGACAAAATGACACCTTTCCAAATTCCCGGCATAATTTAATCGTCCAACAATCTCAAAACCCTTTTAATAAGAAAGAACAAGTCAAAAGCTTTCCAACGCTTCAAACCGACTTACGGATCAAAAGTTATAAAGAAAACAAATTGGAAAAACTGTCATGTTTGCAATGCGAAGCTCCTAGCGAGTCCTTCGCTTCCTCATTCGTAGTGCGAATGCCCCAGTGAACCATGGCAGAAAAGAAAATAGCCTACAGTTCGCAGTGCGAGTCTCTGGCGAATGCCTAGCCAACACTGGTTCGCTGCCCCATTCGCAGTGCGAACGTCTGGCGAACCAAGTCAGAACTGAAATGAGGTAAAGTTCGCAGTGCGAGTCTCTGGAGAATGTTTGCCCTCACCTTCGCAATGCGAATAGCCAGCGAATGCTCGCTTTCCCCTTCGCTAGGGGATTCACAGTGCGAATTTGCGAATTCAGAAAAACCCAGCAGCGCTGTTACATAACCCAAAACCATATTTTCCCCACCAAAACACTTCCAAACCAACACATAGCAATCAAAACATAACCCAATCATGGTAACTAGTATTCTACAACATTTACACCGATTTTCAACCGCGGAAACATCGATTTCTACTCGTTTATCTCATTTCGACCTATATTTGAAAACCAATCAAACTTCCACACAAACATACATAATCATACACAAACATAGTATAATCGAGTTTCGCACCCTTACCCGATTAAATCGCATTTGAAAAGTCGGTTGAATCGGTTCCTAAATCCACAAGTTTTCCTCTCTTTTCTTCTTTCTCTTCTCTTTCCTTCTTTCTCTTTTTCTTCTCTTCTTTTTCTTTCCTTACTATTTTTCTCTCTTTTCTTTCTATTATATGAAAAATATAATATCTACCCAAACAAAAGACCAAAATACCCCTACACTCAAATATCTCGCAAACGTTCCCAAAACGCGCTAAAACATATTCACGAAGAAAAATAATATATTATCACATAAAATTCAAAAATAAAATAATATAATAATAAAATAATCAAAACGACTCAATTAGATAAAACTGACAAAAACTGGGGCATTACAGTGACTGCCTAGTTCAGTGGCTACGGCGAACCATCATTGGCCCTTAGGCTTGGAAAACCTCTTCGACACTTGCTTGCCGTGTGCGAAGGAAAACCTGTGAGCATAACCTTTATATGAAAGGTGTCTTGTATGCACCTATCGCCAAGTTAACTGAGGACTACCCACCCCAAGGTTGAGATTACGGGTTTTTGTAAAGAAAGAAATCTCCTACTTCTAAGCTCGAAGGGGTTAACGAGGGACGATCTTCCTTATTTCTCCAGTGTTTGGGAATTGAAAGAATGCCTTACATCATCGGAAAAGTTTAATTGAAAGCATACCAACAACAATTATGGGTATAATGTTTTCATCATCCTCCCCAATCTTTGCTTGAACAACAGTTTGATAAAGATACGTGGATGGAAACGAAATCTTGTTTGTTTTTTTTTCTTTATGACAATAAATGGAAGAGAAAGAGTGAATACGAATGAACTTAATCAAAAGATGTATAAACATTTCATTAATCTTGCCAATTAAAAAGACAACAGCTTACAAGCAAATACAAATTCAAACATGCAAAGAAAATACAAAAAAAATGCTGAAACAGCCAAAAGATTGCCAGCTTCGGGGAACTGGGATTTCCTTTCTTGACTTGCCAAACTGAGATAATCATCTTCAGAGTTGACTGTCGAGATCCATCTGAGAATCGTCTTCACATTTATCCTCGGCAATTTCTTCCATTTCAGAGTCTGATGAACCCGCCTGATTAGGTGAAGGATTGTTGATTTGAATGCCTTGAGGCATGAATGAGAACATATTGGAGTCAAGCAGAGTATGAACCTTGCTCCTGAGTACCTTGCAGTCTTATGTTGAGTGTCCCTGTGCCCCAGCATGGTAGTCACATCGGGCGTTGGCGTCAAAGCCTGGTGGGTATAGAAAAGGCACTGGATCTATCTCCTTTGGCACTATCAATCCACCTTTGATTAAATCTGGAAATATCTAACTGTACGGCATTGGCAATCGAGTGAAATGCCTTTCTGGCTTCCTTGGCCTTTGTCGGGTGTGCTGACGCGACTGACGGCACTCTGACCGTTGATACTGAGGAGGTCTTCGATTTGGAGAAGAATAATGCCCTGGTGGAGAGAATGGTGTTTGACGCAGAGACCCAAAAGATTGTCGACTCTGATCAGTTGAGACGCATGAGCACTGAGGTGTCAGAGATTCCCATGTAGAATTACTTTCTTTCTCCCATTCTTCTTGAGAATTGAAAACTGATTCGCTCTCACTAGCTGGGATATTCGGGATGCCTTGGATTTTTCCGTTCTTCAGACCACTCTCAATGCGCTCTCCAACTATTACCAAGTCAGAGAAGTTTGACGTCACAATGCTAAACAACTTTTCTCGGTACGGGTCTTGCAAAGTATCCACAAACCAGTCAACTAATTCCTTATCCAAGAGTGGTGGTTGAACACGAACAACTACTTCTCTCCACCTCTGAGCATACCTTCTGAAGGATTCGTTGTCTTCTTGAGATAAGTCTAGCAAATGCAGGCGGCTGAGAGCCAAGTCAAGATTATGTTGTATTGCTTCACAAAGGCATTAGCTAGGTATGACCATGATTGGATGTGATTGCTTTCTAGCTGTATGTACCAATTTAGTGATGCCCCACTCAGACTGTCTTGGAAACAGTGGATCATGAGCTTGTCATTACGGGCATGTGAAGTCATTCTTCTCCAAAACATCACCAAATGATGCTTCGGACAGCTATCTCCCTTGTACTTCTCAAATTTTGGCGTTTTGAACTTTGGAGGCATCACAAGGTCGGGTACCAAACACATGTTCAAAGCATTCAGATCAGCAGCTTCACGACCCTTAATGGCATTAAGCTTCTTTTCCAAGACACGACATTTTACCATTATCTCAACGTATCGCGGGTCCTTGGTTTTCATCACAGGGACTACCTCTTGGGAATCTGGCTCAGAAAATGTGAAACTAAGGTATTCCACGACATCAACAGAGGAGGAACATCCACCTCAGACAATAGTACGTTCTTGTATAACCTGGTCCTCAACAGGAATCTACATAGGTTGAGCTTGGGCAACATTGGTCACAGAAGTCCTCTGAATGTTGTCATCTCTCTTTGCCAAGGCTGTCATAGCTTCCACAATCCGATCCAACTGATCTTTCAACAATTCAAAATCCGCTCTTGTCACAAACTGGTTCTGCTCTCCTGAGTTCATGATCCTTCAAAAGCTACTTCAAGTCCAATGATAGCTTCAGGAAGTCAACTGGGTTACAGACAAAGGATGGATGAGACTCAAGACTGAGAAACGCAAATGCAAATGCAAATGTGACGACATGCACATGCTATGAAAATGAAAGCCAAATGGTTTAAAGGAGCTCAAAAGCAAGTTGCAAACATTTTTGGAAAAACTGAAAAGTTTTTTTTCGAAATCCAAGCTCTATTATTTTTTTTGCAAAGGAATGACAAGTGAATTCCTTGAAACCAAAGGGTTATTCATGAATGCATGAATGTATGCACAAACACGCATATACAGATATTCACACATATGCTGACAAGCAAACAACGAGGGCCTAGGTTTGAAGATCACGAGCACGGAGCCATGGTCTACCCATCCCAAAAGGTGTGTACTAGGGGTTCTTGATATGCAAAATAGGGTTCTAAGAAGTTCCCATAGTCATCGATAAATATTTCGGATATTATCGGCCTACACGACTACTCGTGCGGGTTAATAATATTCTCAAGATAAACTCGTTTGAGTGTAGTATCGCATGACAACCATCACAGGTCTACACCTGGATAATCACTGCACAACGTCCTAAAAAGGCCAAGTGGGGTAAAGGGTAACTAAAGGTCCTCAGTATCACGGACTCCCAGGTCGGAAAGAGTGACATCAATACGACTACTCGCATCAGACATCAATAATCCCAAAGGGGCCTCCACTGAGCATGGTCATCATATGCCAAACATGTTATGACTACTCCCAACAGCCGACTATTGATTACACCACAATCCTATCATATGTGTATGCTCAAGTCCGGGTTAGGACTTATCTCACCACTCAAGGTAACAACCCTGCACACACAAAAAACCCAAGCATGACAGGTATATATACAAATATGAATATGTACAGATATACAAGCAAGCAAACATATAACAAACACAAACACAAACAAGGTGGGCTTAACCCTCGGATTCAAGTTTGTTGTCCCCAGTGAAGCGCCATTTCTGTTGCGGTGAGAATCGGATATCAAGCTATTAATTAACTTGAATCACACATCTTTGAAATTCACCATCGAGCTTTGATTTATCCAAAGGAAAGGGTAAAGATCGAAGAAAACCCTAAGTGCGCTAAGTGAAGACACAGCTAAGAGATCTAAGGTTCGGGGGTTGGTTATACCTAGGGAAGTTGTTAGCATCCTAGATATCTGTAGTACTCTACAGGAACCTCTTGTTTGTATTTGTGTTATGTTATATATGCTTGCTAAAGGTAATGTGCTAAAGGTAACATAAAGACCTATGGTAAAGACCAAGGTGCTAAAGCTAAAGACCTAAGGGTATATACAATATGCTCGCGAAGACGTTGCATCTCGTGCCTACGTATCATGACTAGGACGGAATCAGAGCATTCGTAGTTCACCTCAACAAGGGTGAGGAACCATTGACTATGGTCAAATTTCCAAGGGGAATGAGCATGATACTCATATAGAGTTAAATAATTCTCTAAGTCTAAGTTGAAAGACTAGTCTAAGGAGATTGACTTTGGACAAAGTCAAAGGGGAAGTGAGTATACATTAAGCTGTTACTCATATAGAGTTTAAGAACTCTATCTTAATTCTAAGTTGAAAGGGATGACTGGCTCTAATAAGTCCTAAGGGAAATGGAACACCATTATGATAGTGCTCACAAAGAGTTAAAGAACTCTTGTTAAATCCTAAGTTGTAAGGTAACTGGCTCTAATAAGGCCAAGGAGGGAAGTAAGCATATATGATGATAGTGCTTATAAGAGGGGGTAATGATCCTAACCTAAACTAGGTCAAGGGGAAGTGGCTCTAATGAGGCCAAGGGAAGATGATGGCTCTAATGAGGCCAAAAAGTAATGAGCTATCTATTACATTAAAGTCAATAGAGAGGTTTTCCTTTGGAAGTAGGGGAATAATTGACTTGTAACAACAAGTGTTGAGAGGATGAAGTTAGAGGTAAGGATGATAACAACCAAAGTGTAGAAACCAAAAGGTTCAAATGAGGTAGTAAACCAAGAGGGGCAGCAACTATATCATATTACATTCAACACTTTCAAGTGGTCAAGAACAAAAATCAAACACATACCAAGGCAGCAAAAGCACATTTATTGCAAACTTAATCAAAAAGAAAATGCATAGAAAGAAACAAACATTGAGTTTCTACTCAAATTTCACATAGGGAAGTAGCATATAAATGATGTACAACTCATATTCCCCCTCTTGACATCAAGGGAACCACTCAAAGAGCCATGCTTAGAAACTAGGTTAAGACACACACCAAAACAAACTCAAAATGAACCCTAACTTCAAATCCAAGTCAAAAATAATAAAAAGGTCAAATAAAATCCAACTCAAGGCTTTGAGTTATCTTAAAACAGTCAAGAAGATATATACAAAAACTCACAATAAGATTGGTATCAAAACTCCCTAAAATGTTACTAATAAACTCATAGTGCTTAAAAGAATCGAGGCCTCAAGAATCAAACCAAAAGTCAACTTAACAAATTCATTTGTGGCTACCAAAAATATTTTAGACTGTTTACATTACATTTAGAAACTTGACAAAAAATAAAGTAAAAAAGATTTGAGAAAGTCAGTCAAAAGACAAACCCTAATTCAAGGGTGTTTTAGTAAACATACTTAAACAAAATATTTAAATAAAATATAAAAATAAATAAATAAAATAAATTAAAATTATCAAAAATCAATTAAGACATTAAAAAGTCTAAGAATAATTTTTATGGGATTTTTTGGTGTTTTAAATATATTAAATAAAAATTAAAGTTGAAAGGAATAATAAAGAAGAAAATAAAAATCAAAGAAAGGCTGGGGGTGCATTCAGTAATTAGAGAAGCAAAGGGAAATAATTATAACTCGCTTGGGCCTAAGAATGGGAGGGTGTCAACAGCAAAAGTGTAAGGCCCAGGTCCATAACGTGAATTACTCAGAAATGAAAAGGAAAAAAAACAAAAGGGGTATGGGGCGAGGGGGATTCGAACCCTAGATCCCAAGGTCACAAGTACTCACAAACTCCCTCCATGGACTAGTGGTGCTACGCCCTCATCCGGTTATTCATTTTACTCCAACAATATATATTTTAAACACGCAAGTAAATGGACACCTCAGTGCCATGCAGGCTCCAGCTCGCCTCCACATCAATATCTCCTACCTCTCGTCTGACTCTCTCATTCGCACACCTCCATTACCAGAACTTCTCTTCTCTCTAACTCACTCAATTATAAATAAAAATTCAAAGTGTAAAAACCAAAAATGAAGCATTTTTCACAAGGAACACGAATATGCAAACACCCAGATCCTAAAACATACGCATGTTTCACAAAATTTGGTCAAACCCGTGGGTACCACAACAACATCATAAATGAAAAACCACATGTTTTCAGTGTATGCATTACATGTAACAACATGAACACCAGCCATTTTACATGAGGGACCTTTTTAACTCATAAACAAACAAATGTATCGTGAGCATGGTGAGTTCAAGAGATGAGAAAAGTTACCTCTTGGAGAGAGTCCAAGGCCCCTTTAATCAAGCTTACAGAAATGGAAATGGATGTTCCTCAGCCTCCTTAGTCTCAAATGAGTAGGAATGGGTGTTTGGTTGTCCTGGAAAACCTTTCTTCCCTCAAACCTGATAGTTGAGCTTCAACAATGGATACAAATGGTGGATGAGGTTATGGCTGTTATGGCTTGTGTTTAAAGGTTGAAATGAGTTGATGGAGATGTGAAATGAAGGTTTGTGGAGTTTATTGGTGGTTTGCACGAAAGGAAATGGTGGTAGAAGCAGTTTTGCAATAACTGAAGTTATGGAGTTTTTTTCTTGATGGTAGGGTTTTAGGTTTGTGTTTGACTGAGTTCTATTGCTCTTTCTTGCTCTTAGATCATGTGTGTGTTCTCTGATCTTTTGGAATAGTCAGATGTTCCTTTTAAGGTTTTAAAAAGTTGGTTGTATTCTAATGTCCAAGAAATAAAGAGTGTGATGGTGGAGAGCTACACGCATGGCCACTCTTCAGGTCTTGAGCCAAGTGCTTTTGGGATAAGGTTCTTGTGCTCAGAACTATGAGGTCAGAAGGAGAATAAGGAACCAAAAGATTAGGGAGTGCGAATGGATTTACATGTTGGTTCAAAGTTTGTATCAAGCTGTCATACCCCAAATTTGTCCTACCTGTGTATATTTTCATCTGTACATCCACCCACTAACTCTTATTCAGAGAAGTCAAAAAATATGTTGCTTCTGTTTCCTAAGTCCAGTTGTTGCAAGGATGAGTTCAGACATGGCTATCAGGTCAGGTGTGTGCAGTGTATTTAGGTTCATATTTCAAGTCATGATTCTCTGGTTTCAAGGAAATTCTAGGCCTAACTCGGTGATAATTCTTTGTTTTGGTTCATGATGTCAAGAGGTTATCATTTATTTGGTTTCATATCAAAGTTAGTCTGGATTATTCACATTCAAGATTCAAAAGAATGAATTCAATTCCAATCCAGTCAATTCCAATCCATTCAGCACTTTGTCAAGGTCTAAACCTTGATTCGTATTCGTACAAGATCGTGTAGAGCAATTCATGTTTTTTTCCATTATGAAAGAAGTGCTTCAAGAATCACGAGTCATTAGTTCACATATCTTAGATGTTTCTATACTTATATAAGAAATCATCACATGATCAAAGATGTGTCATTGGATAATAAGATGCAATAGAAGGAATGATAAGAATTGGGTTCAAAGTTACATTTGATACAAGGTTTAGATTGGGATTTCAAGTCATTATGTGTTACAAGGAGTTGCAATCTTTAATTGAATTTCAAAGCTATTACAAAGTAATATAGAAATTGTAAAAGTTCAGCGAACAAAATGGCTGCAGACGTTCCGCAGAGGCCATGTTTACCAAAACTAATAGTAAACTATTACAAAATTGACAAAAGTACAATAAGGACAGCAGCTCGCCACAATGTTCCTAGGCCATGACTTTAATACAAACTCCAAGTCATCCTTCACTTTCAAGCCAAGATCATGATGTAGAAACAACAATTTTCATCAAGACAAGATATGCTCAAGCCATTCCCAAGCACCATGTACAGAGCATTCTTGTGAAATTTTAACTCTAGCCGGTCCTGCAGCTTCCGTAAGAGTACGCCGCCACAAGCCTAAAGAGAAATCACGAATGTCATCGATCTTGTGCCAAGTTGTCGCCTAACTCTCCAAACATATTTGCCAAATCACCAAAGTCATGTTTTGCCAAGTCTTCATGCTTCAACAATTAAAGGCTCTATTATTCTTCCAAGCTCTTCATGCCAAAACCAATGCACATAAGAAGAAGTGAAGTAAAGAATCATAACAAAATGCAAACAAATTCTTTTAAAGTCAAATGTTGTAAAGTATGTTAGTCACACATGAAGCAGTGATAAAACTCCCAGAATAAATTCAGAGCATTACGAAGCCTAAGCCTAAAACAACCAAATGGCATACTATTTTCTCTTTGAGCCAAAACCTTCAAATTCCAAATACAAGACCCCAATCTCCAGCCCACACCACGAATTTGAAAACAATATCAAACTCACAAAAACTCACAGAAATGATTCATCAACGCACCTCTTCATACCTGCGCAAACACCACAATGCAGAGCGTCAGCATATCGTCCAATTACTCCATGAATGGCACTTGTATCATTTCAACACGATTTAGAACTGCTAGTATACCTTCAACCACAAGAATCTAATGCCTTTCCATACTGGGAAGGGTATTCGCAATATGTAGTTCACAAGGAGTAAATGCCAAATATGATTAAAGAATATCATCAAAAGTTCAGACAATATGGATCCTAATACTACCAAGATTGTTATACTCATACCGTGCTCAAAATAACTCCACTCCAAGCACCTCATGCTGCTCCAAAATGGCCTCATCTTAATGTCAAGCCAATGGCAATCTCCTTTCCAAATGGCTTGCCACTGTGTAGGCATTTTCCAGCCAGTACAACAAGAAAAAAACCGGAACAAGAAAGTCAGTATAGTTTGAGCATAAATCTTGGAATACAAAGAAATTTCATGAACAATGTCAGTGGGGCCACAAAAGCAAGAAATTCAGAAAGGACAAAATAAGCAAAATCAGTAAGAGGAATTGATTCACACACAACAAAAGTGGAATTTCATATCACAAATCCCACACAATCAGGTTTCGTACAACATTCATTCTAATGGATTGATTCACCCCAATTCCATCTCATCCAATTTCCTAACAAACTCACACGAGTAAAGGATTCACAAATTTTTCTTCACACATATGAAAATCAAAATCTCACCACTATATATCATTCTGAACGATTCACACAGAAAACACAGAGAAAAACGGCTGAAAAACCCTAAATCACTACTCACAGTAAGAAAATCCTCACTCTCTCACTAAAGCTCGTTTTCATAAAAAAAACCTGATCAGAGCTTCACACTGAAACTTTGATATAGGTGAGCTCAGCCCCATTTTATTACAATCACAAGCAACAACACTTCGGTAACAACATCAAAAGAGAAGAGGATAGCTGAGTAGAAGGAAGAGAGATCAAAATACCTGAGCGTAGTTGGAAACTCATTCTGAAGAGATCTTCAAGAGGTACCGTTCGGGAAGCCCTATTTCTCTTCAATCTGAACTCCATTTTCTTGCTATTGTGTTGTTCATTGCTTTTTGAGTAAAGTAGCTTGCTCTTCATTGCTTGAATTTGTTCTTTGTGGTTTGATTTAGAACTAAGGTTTTTGTTTGGGGACGGGCTTGATTTGAGCAATTGCTTAGTATTTTGAGGAAACCGGTTTTAGATTTGAAAAGAGGGTAGAAAAATAGGTCGGGTTTGTGTAGGGTTTTTCCTGGTTTAGGGGTGTATCGCCGGAGAAGACGGCGGCGGCCACCGTGCGCCACCATCTTCTCCGGCTATTTTAGGTTTTCGGCGAATACCATTTGCAGAGAAGGAGAGCGTTGAGGGAACGTTAAGAGAGGGAAGGAATTGGAAATGAGAACAAGGGGGTCCTTATTTTATTTCATTAAGGTGGTCATGGTGGCTGTTGTAGGGGTGACAAGTGTCCCCCACCGTGACACTTGTCACCGGTGTGCTAACCCTTCCCTGGATTCTATGCACACAAGTCCTTTATGCATACCGTGTGCCCTCATTCTCGACCCTTAGATTCGAGTCAAAGTTGACTCTCAAACCAGGTTAACGATCCAGATCCGCACTGAGATCAAGAGTTGACATAGAAGTCCATGGTGGACTTTCCCCATCCGTGTGGGCTTTCCTAGTGGGCCTGGGGGCCAATCGCTGTTCAGACCCCCATTTTACTGACAATTCTGGCCCTTTTCTTTTTAGTTTTAATTTTTAATATGACTTTTTATTATAAAAAATCCAAAAACAATTTATTTCTCTAAACCTAAAAACCCAAAATACTTTTTTTAAAAACCTTGATAATAAATGAAATTGATAATTAATTTTATTAAACCACTTTATTTAATACTAATTAACTTTAATAGTTAATTTTATTAAATATTTTAGTTTAATTTGATTAATTATTTGATTTTCACCTTTTCTCTAAAAATCCAAAAGCAATTTAGTTTATAATTTCCCCTCTTTAGATTAACCTCAGGATTAGGTTACTAACTTTACTAACATGTTTGATTTTACTTTCTCCCCAATTTTATTTGATTTATAATCTTTGTGTGGTGTTTATACTTTTCTCATGTGGATTATTATCATGCCTTGATTATACATTTGTCTTTCATAATATGCTTGTCCAAACCAAAAAAACTCTTTTCAAACTAATTCCTTGACCTAATGTCAAGCCCTTTTAATACATTGTAAGTCGATTGTTCTCCCGATCGCAATTAACCTCACATAGCCCCCTCTTGGGCTTTATACAACGATAATTGTTGCACATTTCACTTTGGTTTGTATGCGTGTATGTGATTGACTCACTTTAATCATGGCTCGATTATTCCCACTTGATTAATTACACCCCACTCCCATAAGATTAAAATCAACCCCTTTTTTTACAACAATAAACAAGCTTGATCCAACGTCAAGTATTTTCCAAATCAAATTCAATTAATCTCCAACATTCACTTGATCCACATATCAAGTCCCTTTACCTCTTGTAAGTCGAGCGCTTTTGCCTCGCAATCGACCTTACCTTAAACCATAGGACCTCATTTCCATTAGTTCTCAAACCATTTCGCACGCAAATCCAAACCTCGATCCAACATCGAGCATTTTTCAAATCAAATCAATACATTTAACCATACTTAAACATCATTTTCTTAAAAGGTGAAAGGGAGGGGGATGGAGTCTTCGATCTTTCTCCTCAATTGTTTAGGTGCGAGTTCTCTTACTCGTGTGTGGACAATTGACGCCTCTAAAACACTTCTAAATTGACAACATTCAAACCTTTTCTAAGCAATCATTAAAACATTCAATCCCTATCTAAACACATTTTTGCTAAAAGGTGAAGTGGGGGTGGTCGAGTCTTTGGTCCTTCTCCTCAATTGTTTGGGTGCGAGTTCTCTTACTCGTGTGAGAACAATTGTCACCTCTAGAACATCTAAAACTCTCCTTTCTCGCCTTGTGCGATCGAAACCCTAAAAAACATTCAAATCAAATCCTTTTTCTCAATCAAATTCTTTAACACACCTAATCATATATTCAAACACAACTTCCTAAAAGGTGATGTGAGGAGGGCCAAGTCTTTGACCTTTCTCCTCAATTGTTTGGGTGCGAGTTCTCTTACTCGTGTGTGGACAATTGGCGCCTACATAAAAAATACAAACTAAACAACCGTAGTCCCACGAACTACGAATGCTCTGACTTTCCCATTGCACAAGGGAATACGTAGGCACAAGGGTTCTAATCCTTGCCGAGCACCCTAATAATAAAATACCACCCATCTTCCCCTTAAAACCAATTCTTTTAATTTAGAAGATAACAAACAAACCTAACTAACTTTCTCACGAATCGAATCAAGAGGTTCCCGTTGAGTACAACAGACGTAGAGGGTGCTAATACCTTCCCTCTTGCGTAACCGACTCCCGAACCCGAATTTGGTTGTGATGATCATTTTCTTATCCCTTTAAAGGTTTTATCGATATTTTCCTTTCCCTCTTTTGGATAAATAAAGTTCGGTGGCGACTCTTTTTTGAACAGTTTTTTCCGCGTCCATCGCGAGGATCTTATTTTTCGAGGTACGACACAAGCCATTCCCTAAATGTCATGAATCAAAGAACCATAAATGGTAAACCTTGAGCTCTTCATTTTGCAGGTTTTAAGCTCATAAGATCAGCCTTGGATGTTGGGAAAATCTTGGTAAGACTTGGATCAAGTTTGATCATGAGGCTTGGCAAGTTTGACATAGTGAAAACATGGTCATGGTGCTCACTTTGGCATGTCATATTTCTATGATTAGTGGACCAATTAAGATGATTCTTGCTCCTTTGGAAAGAGGGCATAAAAGTGAGTAATTTTCATGTTCAAAGATCAATGAGATAAGGCTTGAAACAAAATGAAAAACGTCATGCAAATTGACCCAAAAACATGGTCTAGGACTGGCCTGGTCGTGCCTTGGCAAGTGCTTGACATGGCTTGGCACCCATATTCAACATATCATAACTTGGGCTACAAAAATCCATATGAAGAGTTCTACACATACTTGGAAAGCTGAGATGGAGGAGAGCAAATTTCATGTTCAACAATTTTGAATTTGAAGCTTGGAACCATGAGAAAAATGGCTTGCAAGTTGATCAAAAACATGACTTGAGGTGCCTAGGCAACTAGGGCTTAAAAACTTCCAACTTTGAGACACCATAACTTTTGATTCCTTAATCCAATTGGAGAGTTCTACATATGCTTGGAAAGCTTGAAGAACAAGGAATAACTTTCATGTGGATAGAAAATTCAAACTAAGCTTGTAACCTTAAGAAAAATGGCCATGAAAATGATTCGAACATGCTAATTTTGGTACTTAGAAAAATTTCTAAGTATAGAAAAACAAATCATGATTTCCTCCAACTTTGACCAAACATAACTTTAAATCCTTTCATATTTTGATCTTGATTCCTTCTACAAACTTGTAGTATCGAATGTTACCTTTAAAATGAGTACAAGTTTGCTTCATTTGGATTAATAATGAGTGAGATATGGTCCTTGCAAGATAGCCAAAAACCATGATTTCCACACTTAGTGAAATTCCTCCAAAACCCTAATATTTTCAAATCCTCTGATTTTAATGTGCCACCTTGATTTTTCTTGATCCAACCACATGAGATCATGGAATATGACTTGCAATGTTCATGGTTGACAAAAAACTTAAAGGTTGACTTTTTGGAGCCTCAGTTGACTTTTTGATCAGATGAATTCAAAACCTCTCCCCTTCACTTAGAAAGCCCTTAAAATGAGTTGTGTGGAACCAAAAAGTATCTTAGAAATCCTTGAAGTGTATGAGGACTTGTTTTGTTAATCTCTTTCTCAAATCTTGATTAATCAGAGCTTTCCCCTTCTTGTACAAAACCCTAATTCTACAAAAGAAACAAAACCACAAAGCTTGATAGCCTGGTTAGTTATGCAAGGGTGATTGACCTATGATGCTCATGCAAATGATAATGAAATCTAAGGGGTAAAATTTGGGGTATAACATCACCTTTGTTTCATTTTTAATAAAAACAATCATTTAAAATATGCAGAATCATTGATACCCACATTGAATCTGATGAATTAAGCTGAAGATGAGGGTGATGAAGATTGTGACATTCCAGATGAATTGACTAAGATGTTTGAATACGAGTACGTAGATCTCCTACCACACCAAGAGCGGGTCGAAACCATCAACTTGGGCAGTGAAGAGGAGAGAAAAGAAATCAAGATTGGCACCACACTTGGGGCAGATGTTAGAGCAAAGTTGGTAAAGCTTCTCCAAGAGTATGTGGATGTGTTTTCTTGGTCATATCAAGATATGCCCGGTTTGGACACAAACATCATCGTTCACAATCTACCACTCAAGCCTGATTGTCCTCCTGTTAAGCAGAAACTCCGAAGAGCAAGACCAGACATGGCCTTGAAAATTAGAGAAGAGGTTAAAAGACAGATTGACGCCAGATTTCTTGCTGTTGTAAAGTATCCGCAATGGGTGGCCAATATTGTTCCTGTACCAAAGAAAGATGGAAAGGTTTGAATGTGTGTCGACTATAGGGATTTGAATAAATCCAGTCCAATGGATGACTTCCCTCTTTCGCACATTGATACCTTAGTGGATAATACTACCAAATTCGTTGTCCTTTCCTTCATGGATGGTTTCTCAGGACACAACCAGATTAGAATGGATCCTGATGACATGGAGAAAACTACCTTCATCACACCTTGGGGGACCTATTGTTATAAGGTCATGCCATTTGGACTAAAAAATGCAGGTGCTACTTACCAAAGAGCGATGGTTACACTCTTTCATGACATGATGCATAAGCAGATAGAGGTCTATGTTGATGACATGATCGCTAAATCCCAAAGCGAAGAGGACCATTTGAATCACCTTTTTAAGCTGTTCGAGCGTCTTAGAAAATTCAGATTGTGACTGAATCCAGCTAAGTGTACTTTTGGAGTTCGGTCAGGAAAATTACTTGGATTCATTGTTAGCCAACGAGGGATCGAAGTTGACCCAGATAAGGTCAGAGCAATTCAAGAAATGCCTGCTCCACAAATGAGAAGCAAGTCAGAGGTTTTCTTGGTAGACTTAACTATATCTCCAAATTCATCTTCAACATGACTGCTACTTGTGAGCCCATCTTCAAGCTGCTCCGAAAGGATCAAACAGTCGAATGGAATTCTGATTGCCAGTTGGCTTTTGAAAAGATCAAAGGTTATCTTCAAGAACCTCCAATTCTAATTCTGCCTGTCCCTGGAAAACCTCTCTTTATGTATCTGACCGTACTAGAAGGGCCCATGGGTTGTGTACTTAGGCAACATGATGAGACTGGAAGGAAAGAGCACGCCATTTACTATCTAAGCAAGAAGCTCACTGACTGTGAAAGTAGATACTCGCTTTTAGAGAAAACTTGATGCGCTTTAGCTTGGGCTGCCAAACACCTCAGGCAATACATGATCTGCCACACTACTTTATTGATCTCCAAAATGGATTCGATAAAGTATATCTTTGAAAAGCCTGCTCAGACTAGAAGGCTTGCCCAATGGCATATGCTCTTGTCCGAATACGACATCCAGTACATGGCTCAAAGGTCCATTAAAGGGAGTATCTTGTCAGAATACCTCGCAGAACAACCAGTTAAAGAGTATGAGCCTCTTAAGCTTGATTTTCCTGATGAAGACAAGGATTATGAAGAACCTGGCCCAGATGAGGGTCCCGAGCCAGGCTCCCGTTGGAAAATGATGTTTAATGGTTCCTCTACCTACAATGGGCATGGTGTGGGCGTTATCTTGAAAAATCCGGATGGTGGTTACACTCCGTTTAGAGCCAGACTAGACTTTGAATGTACAAACAACATCGCTGAGTATAAAGAATGCATTTTAGGTCTTGAAGCGGCCATTGACCTTCACATCAAAATCCTCGAAGTAACTGGAGATTCAGCTTTGGTGATATACCAAGTTAAGGGTGAATGGGAAACCCGAGACAAAATGTTGATCCCCTACCAAGCTTATATCGTAGAAATGATCAAGTACTTTGATGAAATCACTTTTCGACACGTTCCGAGATCCGAAAATCATGCTGCGGATACTCTGGCTATATTAGCCTCCATGTGGAAAGTTAGATTTGTCAACGAAGTGCCACTCATCCGGATTGAAAGGAAAACTGAGTCTGCTTATTGCCAATTGGTGGAAGAGAAACAAATAGAAAACCTTGGTTCCACGACATCAAGTTGTACCTGCAAATCCGAGAATATCCAGCTAATGCTACTACCCTTGACAAGAAAACCTTGAGAAGACTGGCGTCCAAGTTTTTTCTCTGCAATGGTGTGTTGTATAAAAGAAATCACGACATGGTTTTGCTAAGATGCATCGACAAGCGTAAAGTAGACCTGTTAATGCAAGAGATCCACGAGGGAAATTTTGGGACTCACGCCAACGGACATGCCATGTCCAAGAAGTGTTTGAGAGTTGGATATTATTGGTTGACTATGGAATCCGATTGAATCCAATATGCCAGGAAATGCCATAAATGCCAAATATATGCTGATAAGGTGAACGTACCTCTGACATTGTTGAATGTTTTAACATCTCTGTGGCCTTTCTCAATGTGGGGCATTGACATGATTGGTGCAATTGAACCCAAGGCTTCCAACGAACATCGTTTCATCTTGGTTACCATGGACTACTTTACAAAGTGGGTAGAAGGTGCTTCATATGCCAATGTGACTAAGCAAGTGGTTGCTCGCTTTATCAAGAAGGGCATTATCTGTCGTTATGGAATTCCAAGCAGAATTATCACAGATAATGGTACTAATCTGAACAACAAGACGATGAAAGAACTTTGTGAATCCTTCAAGATTGAACACCATAATTCTTCAACCTACCGTTCGAAGATAAATGGAGCTCTTGAAGCTGCCAATAAGAAAATAGAGAAAATCATTCAGAAGATGGTTGTAACCTACAAGGATTGGCACGAAATGCTACCCTTCGTATTGCATGGATACCGGACCTCCACCCGCACTTCAACACGGGCAACCCCATTCTCTTTCGTTTATAGTATGAAAGTGTAACACCCCACTTTCCCATTTATGAAAAATACATAAAATTCTATGAAAATAATAAGATTTTTGCACCAACGATAAAGTAGGATGCCACATTTGTAAAACCAACATCGAAACTCCTTTTTATTGAATGAAATAAACAGCGGAAAATAATTTATTTATTAAATCACGGCCACATGCCAACAACAAATAAAATTCCACATCAACTAGTGGTTCACCAGGAAGGTTCAACAGAATAAAGATACGTAACAAAATCTCAAGTAATTTGATAAATAACAAAATCTCCCAAAATATTCCCGTGTTACGTATCAGAGCACTCCTAAGACTCGAACAAGCAACACGCATATCCAAGCAACCTAAGTACCTGGATTATCTGTACTTTCAAAGAAGCACAGACACAACAACAACAAAGGGGTGAGAACTACATTCAATATAAAAAGGTGAATAATACATATAAGAAGTAGCATCTCACATAAATCAACAACATGCAATCACGACCTACTGTCATATTCAATCACCATCAGTCAACAAATAACAAATGCAATGCGACACGACACAGACACAATGCATGTGGTACCAACAACACGGTTCATTCAATCGAACCCGGATAGATCATATACACCTCTACTTGGCAATGATCTATCCCCACCATTCTCCACATCGGAGTACAGATGAAATGCATGATACAGAATGCATATTAAAACACATGTATTATAACATAGATACATGCTCACGATCATCCTGATCACACCACCAAACACACTATCATCATCCAACACCATAAGATTATTTCACATCACCTAATCCATTTAATTATTAATTAATCCTCCAAAAATTATTAAATTAATTAATTTCATAATCATTGTTACATCCCTCAACATCTGGCATCTATCCTCAACCTATCAATCCAAGAGAAACCAATTCCGATGCGAAAACGGGAAAGAAATCGCAAAACGGGGAATTTCTGCACTCACATTGTCCATACGCGTATTGACCTGGGTCATACGCATAATGACCAGCTCCCCCGCCCTTCCTGCGCGTACCAGACGCGCAAGGCGTCCTGCCTCGCCCCACCATACGCGTACTGACCAGCTTCATACGCGTATGGGCAAAGACCCATTTTTCCTCCAAAATCCAACTTCCAGATCTGCTTACGCGTACGGCTACTCCCATACGTGTATTGCCTTGCCACCATACGCGTACCCTTACGCGTATGGGAAGAGGGCCGTGTCAATTCTTCCTTTTGGCCTCCCCTTACGCGTAATGGCCCTTGCCCTGCCCAGCCTATACGCGTATCACCCCACCCCATACGCGTACGGCCAGATCTATTATGCAAATTACCATTTTCCACACCAGACTATGTCCTGCTACGAAATCTTCAATTCTTCACTCCAAAACAGTCCTAAAATTAGTTCTATATTGATTTTAGGTCCTATTGTTCATCTTATCTCTTGTACTTATTATTACTAATCAAGAATTACAGGTCTTAGAGTTAATTTCCTCTCCCTAAACTGTACCAAAATTAGGGTCAACAACAGTCAAGATCAAACAACATCAACAACATCAATATATCAACGATTCGACAGTTCAACAACATGAATTTCAACATAGATTCACAAGTATACACCTCAATCATACAACAACATATAATCAAATAATTTGTTACGGGGTTAAGGACTCCCCACTACCCTTATACGATCAATTCACCAAATATTAAACAATTCTCCCCCTTACCTCGAATCCTTGATTAATTCCTGCGAAAATTGATGAAGATCTTAGCCCTAGCACACCCTTGTTCTTCCTCTCCTTAGCCTTTCTCTTTCTATCTCTAAAATTCTGATTATGCCAAAACACACCCAATTTTCACTAATTAATCTCTAATACCAAACTGCCCTCACTAATTCTATTATCCCATTATTTACTTAATTATATCAGATTTTATTTCACTAAATAATAATAATAACCATAATAATAATAATAAAAATAACAACAACAACAACAATAATAATAATAATAATAATAATAATAATAATAATAATAATAATAATAATAATAATAATTCCACATAACTAACATTACCCCCTACGCACTCAGACATACACCCCAAACACGACCAACAATTAAAATAAAACCAAACGATTAAATAATTAAAAATGGGGTGTTACAACTCTCCCCCACTTAAATTATTTTAGTCCTCGAAAATGTACCTGATGGAAACAGTTCTGGGTACGACTCCCACATCCTGCTTTCCAATTCCCAGGTCACACTTCCGCCAGCAGCTCCTCCCCAAGCTACTCTCACCAGAGGTATCTCCTTTCCTCTGAGTTGCTTCATCTTGCGATCCTCGATCCTTAAAGGCATCGTCTCCACTGTAAGATTCTCCCTGATTTGTACTTCATCCCTCTGAATAACATGAGACGGATCTGAAACATACTTCCAAAGTTGCGACACATGAAACACATCATGCAAGTTCAAAAGTTCCGGTGGCAACGCCACTCTGTAAGCAACTGCACCAACTCTCTGCAAGATCTGATACGGTCCAATAAACTTAGGATCCAACTTCTTTGATTTTAATGTACGTCCCACACCGGTCACTGGGTTAACTCTCAGGAACACATGATCACCTTCACTGAATTCCAAATCTTTCTTCCGATTATCGTGATAACTTTTCTGCCTACTCTGAGACGCCTTCATCTTTTCACTGATCATTTGAATCGTCTCAGTAGTCTGTTGCACAATTTCAGGTCCAAGCACCACATTCTCACCTGTTTCATACCAACACAGAGGTGTCCTACACCTCCTACCATACAAAGCTTCGAAAGGCGCCATTCCAATGCTAGAGTGGTGACTGTTATTATACGTGAACTCAATCAATGGAAAATGAGTATCCCACGCACCACTTCTCTCCAACACACAGGCTCTCAGCAAATCTTCCAACGACTAGATAGTCCTCTCTGACTAACCATCGGTCTGTGGATGATAAGTCGAGCTCAACTTCAACTTAGAGCCCAAGGCTTCCTGCAGACTCCTCCAAAACTCTAAAGTAAACCTCGGATCCTTATCCGACACTATGCTTGACGGAACACCATGCAGCTTCACAATTATTCTAATATAAATCTCCGCCAACTTTGACAATGGAAAACTGATGTTAATCGGTATAAAATGTGCGGACTTCGTAAGTCGATCCACCACTACCCAAATAACATCAAAACCCCTCGCCATATTTGGCAAACCAGTCACGAAATCCATCGCAATACTATCCCATTTCCATTCAGGAATCTCTAACGGTTGCATCAATCCCGAAGGCTTCTGGTGCTCTATTTTTTACTTCTGACATGTCAAACAAGCATAAACAAACTGAGCTATGTCCCTCTTCATACCGGACCACCAAAACAACTTCTTCAAATCATGATACATCTTTGTAGCTCCCGGATGAATACTCAAGCTACTCCGATGACTTTCTTCTAAGATTGCTTTCTTCAATTCCTCATTATCCGGTACACAAATTCTGCCCCGGAATCTCAACACACCAACATTATCCACTTTAAAGTCACTATCAGGATCATCTCCTCCTGTAGGCATCAAGTCCACTAATTTCACATCCAGTTTCTGATCTTCCTTAATTACATCCAAAAAGTCGTTATTCACTTTCAGCATACCCAATGTGATACTTCCCGGTGTAGTTTCACAAACCATACTCAAATCTCTGAACTGTTCAATCAGTTCCATTTCCTTCACCATTAACGCAGACATATGGATTGTCTTCTGACTCAGAGCATCTGCCACAACATTAGCTTTTCCCGAATGGTAACTCAAATTGAAATCATAATCCTTTAAGAACTCTAATCACCTTCTCTGCCTCATATTCAATTCTTTCTGATTGAATAGATACTTCAGACTCTTCTGATCACTGACTACTTCAAATCTTGATCCATACAAATAATGTCTCCAGATTTTTAACACGAACCCCACTGCAGCTAATTCCAGATCATGAGTAGGATAGTTTTTCTCATGCACCCTCAACTGTCTTGAAGCATAAGCCACTACCTTGCCACCTTGCATTAACATACCTCCTAATCCCATCTTAGACGCATCACAATACACTACGAAAGAATTATTTGGACTTGGTAAAATTAACACTGGTATTGTAGTTAATTTCTTCTTCAGTTCCTCAAAACTCTCCTCACAGGCAGCATCCCAAACAAAAGCTTGATTCTCCCCGGTCAACTGAGTCAATGGAAACGCCAATTTAGAAAACCCTTCAATGAATCTTCTATAGTAACCTGCCAAACCCAAAAAGCTTCTAATCTCCATTGCGGTCTTCGGAGTTTCCCACTGAAGTACTGCACTTACTTTAGAGGGATCCACCATTATACCATCGCCAGAAATTACATGACCCAAGAAACTCACAGTCTTCAACCAGAATTCACACTTCGAGAACTTTGCAAACAGTTTATTATCTTTCAACACCTGCAATGCAATTCTCAAGTGACCTGCATGCTCTTCGTCAGACTTAGAATAAATTAGTATATCATCAATAAATACCACAATAAACTGATCCAGATAAGAATGGAAAATACGATTCATATATTCCATAAATACACCCGGCGCGTTAGACACTCCAAAAGGCATCACTGCATATTCGTAATGTCCGTAGCGAGTTCTGAAAGCAGTCTTTTGAATATCACCTTCCTTTACTCTAATTTGATGGTAACTCGACCTCAGATCCATTTTGCTGAAAACGCGAGCTCCTACCAGCCGATCCATTAAGTCATCAATCCTCAGAAGTGGATACTTATTCTTAATGGTCACTTTATTCAACTGACGGTAATCAATGCACAGACGCATACTACCATCCTTTTTTTTCACCAACAACACTGGAGCTCCCCACGACGACACACTTGGTCAAATAAACTTCTTATCGAGCAATTCCCCGACCTGAGATTTCAACTCTGCCAATTCTGATGCAGACATCCTGTACGGTGCCATAGAGATAGGTCTGGTACCCGGTACAAGGTCAATAGCGAATTCAACTTCCCTTGTCGGAGGCAATTCCGTGATGTCATTTGGAAATACTTCAGGAAATTCATTCACTACTAGTAATTCATTAATTGAAGTCTTGCTTTCAACAGATAATGAGGCAAACACAGCAAACAGCTTCGCTTCGTCCTCCAACAACGCCCTCAACTCCTTGCTAGATAGCGAATCTGCTAATGCTTCCTCTTCAGGAGTAAGAAACTGTAACGTCTTCCTGAAGCAATCAATATACACCCGGTTGAACTCCAACCAGTTCATTCCCAAAATAACATCAAGATTACCGAGTGGCAAACAAATCAAGTCCACTCTGAAATCTCTACCAAACATGGTCAGCAAACACTTCAAACACACCAAAGAAGTAACCACAGAACTAATAGATGGAGTTTCAATCGTCAACCTCTGCTCTAGAGTAGATGGTACAATCCCTAATCTCTTCACATAGTCAATAGAAATAAACGAGTGCGTTGCACCCGTGTCAATGATAGCAATCAAAGGAACATCATTAATAAAGCAAGTACCTTTGACGGAACGCTCCTCATCAGTGGATTGAGCTCCCACCAAGGCAAACACTTTTCCACCAGTCTGAGACGCCTGAGACTTCTTCGGCTTCTCATAGTGAGTGCTGATGTGACCCTTCTCTCCACAATTATAACAAGTAGGCATAGTGGCTCTGCAATCAGCTGTAACATGATCTGCTTTGCCACACTTGAAAAACTTCTTCACCTCATTCTGACAGTTGTTAGCACGGTGACCCGCGCCACCACATCTGAAGCACTTGAGAGTATCAGTACCTGCACCCTTCTCCTTTGGTTTCTTCCCCACATCAGTTTTCTGTTTCCCCTTATCACCTGGAGCACTATAAGGAGTACCTTCAAATCTCTGCTTACCCTTTTTCTCATTCACAGCTTTGTAATGAGAAATTCTGGCTCTGTTGTCATTATCATAAATTCTGCTTCTGCTTACCAGCTCTGGATAGTTTCTTATCTTCTGACAAGCAATACCCAATTTGATCTCGGGACGCAGCCTATTCTCAAACTTCAAACACTTTGAAGTCATCGCTTCTTCAGTATTGTAATGAGCACAATACTGAACCAGCTCCTCAAACTTAGCGGCATACTCAACAACTGTCTTATCACCCTGTTTCAGCTCCAAAAATTCAACCTCTTTTGCACTACGAATGTCTTCCGAAAAATACTTTTCCAGAAACTCAGCTTGAAACACAGCCCAAGTAATCTCAGTACCCGCAGCTTCCAGTCTCTGACGACTATTGTCCCACCAAGCCTCAGCCTCTCCTTCCAGCATATGCGTACCAAACCGTACCTTCTAAGCATCACTGCATTCCATGGTCCTGAAGATCTTCTCCACAACCTTCAGCCATTTCTGTGCAGCCTCTGGATCCAAGATACCTCCCTCATAAGTAGGCGACTTATTGCTCTAGAACTGTGCTAAGTCACGAAACTGAGCACCTCCAGCCTGATTGGCGTTCTCTATAGCTTGTGCTATGGCTTGCATAGCAGCAGCAAGAGCAACATCATTCCTTCCTGCCATACTGTTCAACAATCAACATAAGGTCAGAACACCAAATCGACTCCTATTCTAAGGACAGACTCAACTACTACACCTGGCCGGACGGACCAACCAGGCTCTGATACCAATTGTAACACCCCACTTTCCCATTTATGAAAAATACATAAAATTCTATGAAAATAATCAGATTTTTGCACCAATGATAAAGTAGGATGCCACATTTGTAAAACCAACATCGAAACTCCTTTTTATTGAATGAAATAAACAGCGGAAAATAATTTATTTATTAAATCACGGCCACATGCCAACAACAAATAAAATTCCACATCAACTAGTGGTTCACCAGGAAGGTTCTACAGAATAAAGATACATAACAAAATCTCAAGTAATTTGATAAATAACAAAATCTCCCAAAATATCCCCGTGTTACGTATCAGAGCACTCCTAAGACTCGAACAAGCAACGCGCATATCCAAGCAACCTAAGTACCTGGATTATCTGTACTTCCGAAGAAGCACAGACACAACAACAACAAAGGGGTAAGAACTACATTCAATATAAAAAGGTGAATAATACATATAAGAAGTAGCATCTCACATAAATCAACAACATGCAATCACGACCTACTGTCATATTCAATCACCATCAGTCAACAAATAACAAATGCAATGCGACACGACACGGACACAATGCATGTGGTACCAACAACACGGTTCATTCAATCAAACTCGGATAGATCACATACACCTCTACTTGGCAATGATCTATCCCCACCATTCTCCATATCAGAGTACGGATGAATCACATACACTCCTCCTGAGCAATGATTCATCCCACCATCACCATGAAATGCATGACACAGAATGCATATTAAAACACATGTATTATAACATAGATACATGCTCACGATCCTCCTGATCACACCATCAAACACACTATCATCATCCAACACCATAAGATTATTTCACATCACCTATTCCACTTAATTATTAATTAATCCTCCAAAAATGATTAAATTAATGAATTTCATAATCATTGTTACATCCCTCAACATCTGGCATCTATCCTCAACCTATAAATCCAAGAGAAACCAATTCCGATGCAAAAACGGGAAAGAAATCGCAAAATGGGGAATTTCTGCACTCACGCTGTCCATACGCGTATTGACCTGGGTCATACGCGCAAAGACCAGCTCCCCCGCCCTTCCTGCGCGTACCAGACGCGTAAGGCGTCCTGCCTCGCCCCACCATACGCGTACTGACCAGCTTCATACGCGTATGGGTAGAGACCCATTTTTCCTCCAAAATCCAACTTCCAGATCTGCTTATGCGTACGGCTACTCCCATACGCGTATTGCCTTGCCACCATACGCGTACCCTTACGCGTATGGGCAGAGGGCCGTGTCAATTATTCCTTTTGGCCTCCCCTTACGCGTAATGGCCCTTGCCCTGCCCAGCCCATACGCGTATCACCCCACCCCATACGCGTACGGCCAGATCTATTACGCAAATTACCATTTTCCACACCAGACTATGTCCTGCTACGAAATCTTCACTTCTTCACTCCAAAACAGTCCTAAAATTAGTTCTATATTGATTTTAGGTCCTATTGTTCATCTTATCTCTTGTACTTATTATTACTAATCAAGAATTACAGGTCTTAGAGTTAATTTCCTCTCCCTAAACTGTACCAAAATTAGGGTCAACAACAGTCAAGATCAAACAACATCAACAACTTCAATATATCAACGATTCGACAGTTCAACAACACGAATTTCAACATAGATTCACAAGTATACACCTCAATCATACAACAACATATAATCAAATAATTTGTTACGGGGTTAAGAACTCCCCACTACCTTATACGATCAATTCACCAAATATTAAACAATTCTCCCCCTTACCTCGAATCCTTGATTAATTCCTGCGAAAATTGATGAAGATCTTAGCCCTAGCACACCCTTGTTCTTCCTCTCCTTAGCCTTTCTCTTTCTATCTCCAAAATTCTGATTATGCCAAAATACTCCCAATTTTCACTAATTAATCTCTAATTACCAAACTGCCCTCACTAATTCTATTATCCCATTATTTACTTAATTATATCAGATTTTATTTCACTAAATAATAATAATAACCATAATAATAATAATAAAAATAATAATAATAATAATAATAATAATAATAATAATAATAATTCCACATAACTAACATTACCCCCTACGCACTCAGACATACACCCCAAACACGGCCAACAATTAAAATAAAACCAGACGATTAAATAATTAAAAATGGGGTGTTACAGGAAGCAATCCTCCCAATGGAAGTGGAGATTCCATCCTTGAGAATCCTGATGGAAACCAAGTTGGAAGAAGCAGAATGGATCCGTAGTATATACGACGAGTTGAATCTCATCGACAAAAAATGAATGACCGCCATGTGCCATGGGTAGTTATACCAAAAGAGGCTCAAGAGAGCATTCGACAAGAAGGTTTGCCAGCGTGAATTCAAAGAGGGAGATCTGGTACTCAAGAAGATCTTGCCATCACAATGAGATGCCCGAGGAAAGGGGGCTCCCAATTACGAAGGCCCATTTGTTGTGAAGACAGTCTTCTCAAGAGGATCCCTCATCCTCACAACAATGGATGATGAGCAGCTTACACATCCCGTAAACGCTGATGTAGTCAAAAAATATTATGCCTAAATAAAACCCGCTAGGTCGAAAACCAGAAATGGAGACTTAGGCAACAATGGGTATCCCGGTGGATCTAGATCTATGAAGGAGATTTAGGCCAAAGTTAGGGATGAAAACATAAAAATATAAGAGCCCGCTAAGTTAAAAATCCAAAAGGGCGGCTTAGGCAAAAATGGGCGTCCTGATGGATTGAAAACCCGAAAGGGCGATCCAGGCAAAAGTTAGGGACAAAGGCATTTGACTGTATCAGATGGTGGTTACCAGTACTGAAGAATCAGCAGAAGATCAATCCAGTCGCTCTCGTCAGAAGCAAGGATCTGGGGCATCTTAGTCATTAGGGATTGTAGTGGTTGTTGGATTCAATGTAAACCCTTCCCTATTTCCTTTTTCACAATTGTAATACTCCATGGAGCTTTTGCCATTTGGAAGCTACCATTCTTTAATGAATACAAATTTTTCCAATCACTTTACTATCATTTGTGCTTTCCTTTACCTTTTCTTGTTATACAAAACGCCATCTAATAATGAGCTTTGAAAAATAAAAGGTTTTGGAAAATGTATATATTTTGGAAACATTTTGACAAAACATTAAATCTCTTTGATACATGGGAGGACCGAAAGGAAATTTCCATAGACCCAAAAGTATCAAGGTTGCAAAGGCATTGTCATACCACTTGCAATATCCCCACTGAAGTTTGAAACTGGCAGTACCATTGAATTAATCTGTTGATTATAATCACCCGGTTTGAAGGAGTTCGCAACGCTCGTCCTGTTGGTATTTGCTTGAGTTACTAATGTGGAGGATTCATTTCCCTTGTGATAGTCTCACCACTAATTCTTTTGTCTCTTCTTGAGTCAGCATTTTGCATGCCATGATCATATTCATCATGATCAACATGTGCATTTTGCATTAAGATTTTAGCTTGGGTTTGGTTATCCCCAATTTGTCGTCCCCAAGAAGTTCGGTTATCACATTTGCTTCATGATTACTAGGTCTTTCCCCGTGGTCGTCACCTTATGTATATTTATCTTTTCCCCAGTCGTCACTGGCATTTACCAGTCTGTTTATTCTCGGTGTCTTGGAATATTGTTTGTTACCAATATTTCCTTCCCCGGAAGATCTGCCTGAAATCCAATTGTCATTGGTAAGTTGCTTTGGTCGTCACCAATACCCCCATGAGGTTTAGTTGTCATTAGCATCAATCCACTGAAAGCCAGTTGTTACCTCGCTTACAATCCAAGTCCAATTAATTTGGCATGTACAGAAGAGTCGTTACCCTGTACCTTTCCTGATGGTTCCTAAAGATCCCGTTTGAACTCTTCAACTTAAGGAATTTCCAGAAGATTGGATGTTTGAAAACTCCAATAGGATATGTTGTTGATCCTATGGTTATAAGGATCTCTTTTAGGCGCAGTAATCCTGTTGTTATAAGGAATCTCATCATTTGCCGTCCCTATTGTTACGAGGGTATAATCAACACTTTCCTTTTAAGGATTTTATCCTATTGTTATGAGGATCCAGTTTGCATATTCTATTGTTATGAGAGTCTATGACCCCTATTATTATGAGGAGCCTTTGCATAATTCTAATGTTATGAGAATCTATTCTATTTCCTATTGTCACGAGGAACATTATGAACAATCCTATTGCTATGAGGATTTTATTTTGTTGTGCTCATCCTATTGTTATAAGGACCTTGATTCCATCTCTTATTCTAGAGTGTCAGCCGGTCACACTTGAACCTATTGATTAATAACTCTAGATTTCCCCCGGTGGAGACTATCTTGTGTTGTTTTGTTTTGAAATCCCTTTTGATCTCTTGTGAGAAGATCTTGCTCCTGTCTACCTCACCCCAGTGATCTCAAGTCATGTCTGAACTTTTTGATTAATCACTTTGGGTATCCCCAGTGGTGTTTCTTGGGATGATCTCAGTGTGGTTCTTTCCTTTCTCTAGCTGGTCTTTGTTTTTGATCATCTTGGTCTGCATTGTGCACTCAACATTTATCATTCCATCATGAAGCATCATATTAGAGTTCATTGCATGTCTGCACTATTCCTAGCATTAATTTAAGTCATTTTTGTCTGTAGCATAGTATACCATTGCATCTGGGGGCAAAATTTCTGGTTATTTTTGTATTTAAATACCTTTAACTTTGATTCCCTAAGGGTTGTCACCACTCAGGTAATCCAGTGAAGTTATTTAAATAGGGGCAACTGTCATACCCCAAATTTTGACCCTAGAGTCATCAATATTCTAGGAGCATCAAGCATTGCATTGCTAACCCTAACCATTGTTCAAGATGTTTCTTGTTTGGTTTTGTCTGAAATTAGGGTTTTTACTCAAGGAATCAAGGGAATCCTCACATGATCAGTCAATGTTTTGGAATGATCATCAATCCATCAAGCTTACATACACTCAAAAGGCTTCTCCTTGTCAAGAATCAAGTGCAAGATGATCTTATTACAAGATCTTTGAAGCTCAAGTTCATATGGTCACCAATTAGCGTTTCATCAGGAAAAAGTCAATTGTGCCCTAACTTTTGATCAAATCATGATGCCAAGCCTTGGGACATGAACCAAGACACTCAAATACATCCTTGGAGTCCATCCATGATGTTTGAAAGATTCAAGAATGCAAGATCATTGAAGATCACATAGTTGAATTCATTTGATTAACAAATTTTATCTGATAAAGTCAACCCTTTGTCTTTTAGGGTTTTTGGACCAAATTGAAGTCATCAAGCCAAATTTCATCAAGACATGTTTGATCAATGAGTTTGAGCATGAAAAATCAAGATTTGGGAGGTTTCTTGCAAAAGGGGCAAAGTTAAGAAAACTTGAAATTTTTCTAAGCATAGAAAAAACCCTAATTGTGAGGCCAACTTTGAAAGATCATAACTCCCAATCTACACAACCATTTTGTCTGATCCAAAGCTCAAATTAAAGTCCTTACAACATACTACAACTTTGTATGAGAGGTGGAAACCTCAAAAAATGCTTAGATTTTGAGTTATGAAGCTTCAAAGTTTGAAGAAATCTTTGGACACTTAGAAACTTTTAAAGGCAACTTTTGATCTTTTGAAACATCAATATTTGAGGCCAGTTTTCATTATGATCCCTTTAGATTCAGGATTTTTGTTAAACATGAAAGTTTTAGAGCATGTTTGGGGTTTTTCAAAAAGTACAAGAACTCCTCCATAGCCTTCTTGAGTTGAGAGTTTCTAAGAGAGGAAGTTGGGGTCACAAAGAGGGATTTCATGCCATTTCTACAACTTGTTCTTGAGCAAAACTCCAAGCCATGCCCTATAATCCTATATTTCAGGCCTCATTACTTCTAAATACATCCATAATCAGAAGTTTGCATGATTTAAGGGAGCATTACACATTAATTTGAAGATTTGTCCATTGAATCTTGCCATTTTTGGAAGAAAGGCAAGACTTCGATTTTGATAAAGCTACTTTAATGCAAAGTCAACTTATCTTGAGCCCATACTTGTTTCTTTCTGCACCAAACCTTTCTAGAACTCAGAAGCAACATGTTTACACTCCATAACGGCTTTTAAAAAAGTTTTTGTACTTGTCTTGAAACCATGGAAATCAAGCTAACCATTCTTTGGATTTCAACTAAACCAAGCAACTAAACCACTTCAAATTTGAAGAGCCATTTCCTCCACTTTTTCCCTATAAATAGAGGGACTCTCTAAGCATCAAACACACAGCAAAAGCCTTAGAAATCATACTTCAAAATCCCTAAAACTAGTATCTTGCATAAACTTCCCTTTTGTGCCAAGAAATCTCAAACTTGCACAAACATTCCATCTGCCTTCTCCAAACACCAAACCACCAATCCAACCTTTCATACACTCCACAAATCATCATTTGAAGGTGTCTAAATTTTCACTTCCATCTCAAACCTGCTAAAACAGAAAGCCAACCTCAAAAACCTAGTTTTGTTGACTTTTTGCATTTTTCAAGCCATAACTCTATCCAAACCATTTCCAAGACATCTAACACTTCAAACACATCCTATAAAACATCCCTAAGTTGTTCCAATCAAGTTTGTTCAACTGTAACTTCATTTGATCAAGATTCCACTTTGGTCACTTTTGGCATTTTGCAAGAGGAAGGGCACTTTCTGTTCTAGTGAATTTCTTTTAATTCCAAGCATCTCAAAGCTTCATAGGAGGTATATTGAAGGTGTTCCAATCCACCAAGAAGTTATGTAACACCTTTGGAGGACATTGGCCTCTTGCTTCAAGAGGTAAGTTCCCTTAAACTTGGAACTTTGTAAAATATGCATGCCTTTGATATATATTGAGTATAGACATGCTTGACATAGTATTTGTGACATGTTTGAACCATTTGTAGTGGCTATGCATGATGATATGAGACTGTGACATAGAACTTGCAAAGTGGCATCTTTTTAGGTTTCACTATCGTATTTTTAAATAGGGACATTTTTAGCCAAAACCAACTACACCACTGAATTCCTCATGAAAAATTACACAACTTTGGTTTTTATATCATCTAATTTCATTAAGTATTGAGTGAGTTAGGATGCTTCTTGCAAATGAGCAAAAATGGTGGAATCCTTGACCAGCCAACCATGGCGCCTTTTGGTTCAGTCTTTAGGTCAGGATTAGGTTTTTCATTTAATTTCTAGGGGTGATACAATGGATGTATCATGACCCCAGTGGTTATGACCTGCGCGCCTTTTTACCTTGAACCTAAAGAACTGGGGTTCGAATCCCCCTCGCCCCAATTCTTTTTATTTTTATGGATTTTCAAGTGAGTATCCCATATCTATTCATGTTTCCACCTATTTTCAGAAAGCGCGCCTTGGCTGGATTGGTCATTGTTTTGACCTGCAAGCAGAGTGGCATGAGTTCAATACCCATGGGAGCCATTTTCCTTATTTTTTTTAATACTTTGTTTCCGTTTTCTTCACAAAATTCAAATGGTCATAATTCCTTCATCCCTTAGGCTTTTTGACCCATTCTTTTTTCTATGGATTCATATTGCTGCCTATTTTCTTGTGATAAAAAGAGTTTTCCAAAAAATTTATTTTTGTACCACTTATTCATGTTTGAAGTAAGAGGGTTTTTTTGGGTTTTCTTAAGGACTATGTTGGTTCTTTGATTATTTCCTTTGATGTTCTTTACATATATGGACATGTCTGAACCATTTATGATTTGTGTAAACCTTGTGTAAGTTTTTCGACTTGTACCCGTTGGTTTTGACTTGATTTTGGCTTATTTATGTATGTTTGCATGTTTAATATCCTAAACTTTGTCACTTATTCCATGAACCACTTTGTGCACTTATCTTGACATTTCACACACACATTTGGATGAGCACCAAGAACCATAGCATGCACTTTAGGTTGTCACCAAAGTCTTGGGCCATATACACTTTTGCTTCCATGTTAAGTGATGTTTTAACTTACACATGTCTACTTTGACTTTTGTAAATGTTCATGCTTGTATATGTGGATCTTTGTGAAGCTTCCACCATGATTGTACCCTAATATGTTGTTACCTACTTGTGTCAACATGTTTAATTTGTAACCATGCTTGTTTGTTCAAGTGATGCCTTAACTTGTTCACACAAGGTTTGAACTTTCAATATTCCATCTTTAAGCATTCTCACATGCCATCCTTTGTATGCTTGCATATCCATCCACATGTTATTGTCATAAACATGTCATTCTTGCTCAAGTGTGTTTCGTTGTCACCATTTTGCTTGTTACACTTTCTATCCATGATAAGTAATGTCTTAACTCATCCATGTATGCTTCACTACATCTTTGAACTTCATTCATGTTTAGGTATTATTATAATCTTTACATGTTATACTTAAGCTTTGTTTTCTACCCATGATAAGTAATGTCTTAACTTATGCATGTCCCCTTTGAACTCTTGTTTTATCCATGTTTAAGTGTTGTCATAACTTTCACATGCTAACTTGAACTTTGAACCTTGCCATGTTTAAGTATTTTAATAACTTATCCATGCTAGAAATGTTAAATTGTATTCATGATTAAGTGTTGTTACAACTTATCTTCCTTTGCCTTGTATTCATGATTAAGTAGTGTTAGTAAACCCTAAAGCATGTTTGCCTTAACCAAGTACTTGAACTCTCATCCACGACCTTAGTCTTGTTAGAACTATGTCACATGATTGTTTCGGTGTTGTAACATCTTTATTTGTTTGAATTTGCTTTGGTTGTCACCATGTCAAGTTGAAAATTCTTTGAACCTTTAAACTTACTAGGTAGTTACCTTGTTTGGTTCATGACTTTGTTAAGTCCTTGCTCTAAATGTTGTCACATTTATCTCATTTCCTTGGTTGTAACCATATGCATTATCTTTTGTCATGCTTTCATTAACATCATGTTTGAATGTTACTCTAATTTACTTTCTATTGATATCATGTTTGAATATCATATTTGTTCATACCATCCATACTTGATCATACTCCATTTAACTTTGTCAAGTTATTTCCTCAAATGATGTTAGCTTGTTAGCTTCCATCCTCAAGTTGCCCCCTATTCCTTAATCCAAGGGAAAGTCTCTCTATTGACTCCATGTCATAGATAGCTCATCATTACCTATAACTTTGACCTTGTTAGAGTCATTAGGTTTTTAAGTCTAAGACCTAAGATAGAATATAAAACTCTTGTGACTTTGTCAAGTCAAGTGAGTGTTAAGACCTTAACACTTAATCCCCTTGAATCTTGATCATAATCAAGTATTCATCCATCCCTATTTAGGTAAACTACAATTGCTCTGATTCCATCCTTGTAAGGATATGTAGGCACAAGACAACGAAGTTTTGGCGAGCATACTTAGTAACTAAGCCTTTAGGTCCCTATCTCTCACCATATAACCCAAACACAAACAATAGCAAGAAAATATCAAAAATACAAATAACAGGTTCCTATAGAATACTATAGATACTTAGGGTGCTAATACCTTCCCTATGTATAACCAATCCCCAATCCCCCAAAATATTTTAACATTGTTGTTACATTGCAAACTTAGGGTTGTTTACGATCTTTACCCTTTCCATTGGGTAAATCAAAGCTCGGTGGTGAATCTTTAAAAAGATTTTTGATTCAAGTTTAATCAATAGCTTGATATCCAAATTTCACCGCAACACCAGGTTCCCTCACCTACAGATCAAAACAATAGCCAAGTCAACCACATGCGCGTGGTGACTAAAGGGTGGAAGATGGTTATTATATGTGTTAACTATTTAAAAAATCAGAAAAATAAAAGAAACTGGGGCGAGGGGGATTCAAACCCCAGTTTCTGAGGGTGAAAGGTAACAAGAGCGCGCAAGTTTAACCACTAGGGTAGTGATACATCCGTGTATCAAACCACACCCATTAAATGATAAGGGTGAATATGACCTAGTCCTGGCCAGAACAAAGGCGCCATGACCTGGTTCTTGCCCAAGAAGACCTAGTTTTATTCATTTGCAAGAAGGGCATAACTTTTTTATTTCTCCATGAAAATGGATGAAACAAAGATGGATCCTGCCTAGAATTTCATGAGGAATTCAATGGTGGTTTTAGATTTTATCTAAAAATACTTACATTTTAAAACCCGATAGTGGTTCTTAAAAGGACATGGTTTTGCAAATTCTATGCTATATCATCATACAGTTAATAATAGTGTCACAAAATGGTTCAAACACAACATAAATAACATATATGATATGATCATGATCAATGTACATCAAAGCAAAGCATATTTCTTAAAGTTCAAGTTCTTTGGAAGCTTACCTCTTGAAGCTCCCTTGTCAATTTTCAAGAAACTTGTTATAGAAGTAAACCAATGCTCTGGACACCTCTAATACACCTCAAAGAAGCTTCTTGGATGCTTTGAACCAAATGAAAACCTCTAGGACAGAATCTAGCTCCTTCTTGCAAATTTGTCAAAAGTGGCAAAAATGGAAACTCCACCAAATGATGTTACAGTTAAGAAGTTATTGTTGGAACAGTTTAAGGATCTTATTTAGAGTGTGTTTGAAGTGTTGGATGGTTTTGAAATGGACAGAATCAAGACATGGCTTTGAAAATGCAGAAAGTCAAAGATATGAGGTTTTGATAATTGACTTTCTGATTTTGGTGGTTTGGGATGAAGGTGAAGGTTTGGACACCTTTAAGGGATGATTTGTGATGTGTTTGGATGGTTGTTTGAGTGGTTTAGGCTCTGATATGAGAAATTCGATTTCTCAAGTTTTGAACAATGCAACTTTGAAACAAGAGAGGAAATGTGAGAAAACAAGCTTTGGTATTATTTTGGTGTATTTGAATTGATGCAAAATGACCTCTATTCAAAGGAGAACTGATTTGTTTTGGATGAATAGTATTGGATGAGGGAGCATGTTATTGTCCAATGGATATAGCCATGTAGCTTTAACTTAACTGCTAAGGTACCATTAGTCTTCTATAGCATGAATAGAATCTTGACTCAATTGGCATTTTGCAGGTTTGAACACTCATTGTTTTTGAACATATCTGAACTGGTGTGGCTCATTTCATGCCAATTCAATGTTTCACATAAATGCACAAAAACAAACTTGACTTCATGGCTTTGTAATGATGATTCTCACATGCTAAGAGATAGAATCCTTGACTTATGGTTCAAAGTTGAAGATATTATGTGTTTCAACAAGATTCTTTCTGATCTTAGAGGATGACAAGGATTGTAGAGTGACAACATTTGAATGTGAAAATCGTTTGACACAAGTAATGCACCAATGTTGTCTTGAAAATTAATTTGATCATGGCATGTTGTGAGGATCATATCTCCTTGCTAAGTAGAGACAATGGATGTTCTTGTACTTTCTGGAATGTTGAGATATCTTACTTTAACTTTGATGTTTGCATTTGGTCTTGATTCATCTTGGATTTTGGAGAAAAATGGCCCCAAAGTTGGTTAAAACACAAAACAGATTCTGCCTAAAAATTTTCTAAGTGTCAAAGTTCAAAAAGTCTTGAAACCCTAACTTCATAGCTTCATATCTCAAAATCTATGCATTTTTTGGAGATGACTCAGCCCATCAATCTTGTTGTATGGAAGAAGATCTATCATTTAGGCTTTGGAGTAGAAAAAATGGTTGCTCGGATCACAAGTTATGGCCTTGTAAAGTTAGGTACTTGAGCATGAATTTCCATAACTTAGTGAAATTTTCAATTCCTCCAATCTTGCTTCTTTTGCAAGTCACCTTGATTTCTTGATCAATCCTTGATTAAATGCAACTATGGATCCTGTTTTTCGGAATAATAGTCCTTAATGATCAATTTTGCCCAAAAAGTGAAACTTTTGACTTTGGGTATCAGATGAATTTTGTGCAGAGAAACCCTAATTCCTGATTTTTAATGGATGCATCCTCTAAGGCAATTTTGAACTTATGAATGCACTTCAATGGCATATTTGAGTGTCTTGAATCATATCTTAAGTTATTGGCTTATGCTCAGATGAAAAATTCACTTTGGAGGTCCTGATCAATCAAAACCCTAATTTGGTGACTCAGATGAAATTGGGGCTTGATCAACTTGAAATGATGCATATTTGTGCTTGACTCTTAATGATGGAGACCTCTTGATCTTTATGGATGAATGAGAGACTTGATAGGTTGAAAATCAATGTCATACCCTAAATTTTGACCACTAAGATTTCTCATCATTGTGTAAATCATCATCATAATATGGATAGACCATCATGCCTTATTAGTCTCCCCAAAGATGGGTGAGCCTTCACTACAATCAAGCTTAGGGTTTCAAGCCCTCTCAGAGCTCTTGGACAAAGGATCAATCAAGAAATGACATGATCTTCAACTTGACTAAACCTCTCAAATATCCCCAATGGATCAAGAGTACTCCCACCTCAAGGATTAAGCACAAGGCAGTAATAGTCCCAGTGGATCAAGCCTCAAGATCGCCAGTGTCACCAAATTAGGGTTTTGGTCGACCAGGGCCTCCAGATGGGAATTTTCCTCTAGGAACGAGCCAATGCTTCAAAGAATAACCTAATATATCCCATGGAACCTCATGGACCCAATCATCAAGTCAATTTAACCTCAGGGAATGCATTCACCAAAAATCAAGAATTAGGGTTTCTTGACCTAATTCACCCCTAAGTTGACTTTTGGGACAAAACATGAGCCAAGACCTCAAAAGAGGATTTGAGGGTCTCTAATACACCACATTGATCCATTTTCTCCAGTGGATTGGTCTAAGAAGCTTGAGCAACAAGTTTCAATTTCATCAGAACAACAATTAGGGTTTTGAGGAAAAAGTCAACAGTGCCTTTGACTTTTGACCAAGACCAGCTCCCAAACCTTGGGACATGATTTAATACACCCTATAACACCTATGAAATCAATCCATCAAGTTTGATTTAGGTCAAGGACTTGATTTCATAGAGGATCGCACAGTTTGGAGTTCATCTGACAAAAAGTCAACTGTGCACAAAAGTCAACTTTGACTTTTTGAGAATTTTCACAATTATGGTTCCTTAACCCTAAAATGATGTTAATGTGTGATTGGAATCATCATTCATCAAGAAAAATCAAGAAAAGTGGGATAACTTGTAAAAGGGGTAACCATAAAAGCTTAGAAAATTTTCTAAGTTATGAAACAAAGTGGCTAGGGTACCAACTTCGGAGGATCATAACTCCTAAACCACAAGGCCATTTTTCCCCATTCAAAACTGGATTTGTAGCTCTCATGGCCCTCTACAAAAGCTTCAAACACAACTCATTCCAATTCCTCATGGATTTTAAGTTATGGAATGATAAAAATCACAAAAAGTGAAAATGTCACTTTTTTCCAACACTTAGTGAAATTTTCACTAAGTCAGAATCTGCCTTCACTTTTTTCCAAATGTAAGGGAATTTTTCACTTGGATCAAAAAAGTATAAAAACCAATTATGATCAAACAGTTGTTGTATCATATGAGGGCTTTCCAAAATGGCCAAGAACTCCATCAAAGTCCACTTGAGCCATGAGATATGACAATGGCAACATGCCTTGCGGAAAATTGTCAAAGCAAGGAAGATTTGTGCATTTTGCTCGATTTACCAAATTTGTACAAATGACAAGCAAACTTATCCATCTGAACACCTCAGGGGGAGACCAAGGAGGGACAAACACTGATCCATAAGCCTCCCAAGTCTTTTGAACCAAAAGTAGCATGCCAAACCTAGAAATGCCTAAAAGAGGGACAAGACTCCAATTTTGGTTTGGAGCATTTAATGGATACACCAAGGTGGCATGGACTGAGCCATTTCCAACTGAATTCAGTCAAGACATATCCAAGACCAAGGGAACTAGCAGCCTGTGCCCTAACCTCTAGTCAATGGCTAGAGGAGACTTGGATTCTCATTGATCAACATTGGCCAAAACTCTGCAGCAGTTGCCAATCACTATTGCTCCCAAAAAAAACTTTCTCTACTATAAATAGAGCTCATTTGTGATCTGTTTGAGTACACCAAAGCCATCAAACAGAGGCTTTCCTCAAAATCTCTTTCTCTAGGCAAAAATACATTCTTTAGCAAGGTAACTCTGAGTTTTTGAGTTTGAGAGAAATTCCAATCAAACCAATCACACACACATACACCTCATAAACATCATATAGAGGTGATCCAAACACTCACAAGTGACCTGTAACAACAAAATCATAAAGTCACCTCTCAAAACCTCAAAATTGGACTTTTGTGCATTTTTCAAGCCATGTCTTAATTCAGTCACTTTCCAAACCAGATAAAACCTCAAACACACTCCAAATATCATCCTTGAACTGTCCCAAATGGTTCCCCCCATCTGGAACACCATTTGAGAGAGTTGCTATTTTGGCCACTTTTGCCCCTTTTGCAAGAAAGAGCTCAAACTTGTTCCTGAGGTTTCCAGCTGATTCCAACCATCCTAAAAGTTTCTAAGAGATCATTTGAGGGTGTCCAAAGGATCAAATCATTTCTGGAACAAAGCACTTGGCAGATTGCACAAAAGCTCCAAAAAGAGGTAAGCATCTCAACTTGAACTCTTTGAAATATGCATTGTTTTGAGGTCCACTGATCATGCACATCTTGTACATGTTATATGTGTTGTGTTTGAACCAATTCATCATTTAATTCATGTATGTATCAAGAGATAGCACAGAAAATGCAAATCATGGCCTGTTTCAAAACCACTATCGGGTTTTTCAATAGGAGCATGATCTGAAAAAAATACCACCACCATTGGATTCCTTGTGAAATTCTAGGCAGGATAGACCTAAATTTTGTCCAAATCCATGGAGAAATGAGAAAGTTATGGCCTTCACGTTTCTAACCAAAATCTTGCCTTGCCTTGCCTTGGGCCAGGCCAAAAACAAGGCAAGCCTTGTATATTTGTGGTTGTGTTTCAATCAACGGATGTATCACCACCCCAGTGGTAAGGCGCGCGCCCTATACACAAGAGGTCTGGGGTTCGAATCCCCCTCGCTCCAGACCCTCTTTTTGCTATTTTTTCCACTTTTTTATTATTTTTCATATTATTTTTAATAGTTTGGAAAATTAATAACTCTCTCAATTTTAATTATTTTTAATTGGTTCTTTTTGCAAAAAATCACAAAAATGTTGAAATATTTTATTCCACAAAAAAATCAAGTTTATATTATTTATTTAATATAATTAGTATTTTTGTGAAAAAAAATTCCTTTTTAATTGTTTTTAAACATTTTAAAAGTGAATATTTACCTTGAAAATCAAAACCAAATGATTTTTAATTCATCTTGTGATTAAAACCTCATTTTTCAAACCTTAAACAAAAATCACAAGTGGTTTATTCAAACTCATTTGGTATTTTTATCATTTTTATTGATTTTCTTTAAATATTTACTTTTAAAGGAAAATAAAATTAGGGTTTCTTTGATTTCAAACCTCATCAATCATTTTCAAAACTTTTTGGGCCTCTTGGTAGAGTGTAAGACCCAACCCTTTGTAAATACAAACCTTTTTGGGCCTCAGGGTATTGTATAAGTCCCGATCCCATAAAAAAGTTCGGCGCGATCGTCGCCTTTTTAACAAAAACCCTGGGCCTCTCCTTGAGCTGTAAGCCCCACCATTTGTACAAAAATAAATCATTGGGCCTCTAAAAGAGTGTAAGACCCAACCCCCTTTTAACCAAAACTTTTTGGGCCTCAGGCATGGTATAAGTCCCTCTGCGTTAAAAAAGAAATCTTGGCACGATCACCAGTTCAAAAACAAATCCTCTGGGTCTACCCTCGTGTTATAAGCCCCATTTCTTTTCCTTAAACACCTTTGGGCCTCTTGAGAGAGTGTAAGACCCATCCCTTTATACAGAAAAACGTTTTTTGGGCCTCAATCACTTGTATAAGTCCCTGTACAATTTCAAAACAACAGTGCAATCACTGATAAAATCTTGGGCCTCTCCTTGAGCTATAAGCCCCAACAATCTTGTCAAAGTACTTCCTCCTTTGATTTTGAATATAATATTGTTATCAAAGCTTTCTTTGTTGAACAACTAACAAAACAGCATGGAAGCTCTACAACCGAGTAAGTGTTTACCCGCTTTCTTTATCCGCTTTCATATATATAATTGTATTGTGGGGCTGCTCACTATAAGTCTTCTTTCACAAACTTTTATATACTCGTCATATATCCACTGTGTAATACAAGTATAGTTATTTAGAATTTTCCCCGGCAACTACGTCTAACACTAGGTAAAGCCCTGTTGGTCACTCTTAAATACAAACAAAACTAGATCCCTATAGGATTACCAGACACAGTCTTCCCTCCTCTTGGGGTTAAATAATATAGAGACGTGAAAGGCAGCATTCTCGGTGAACCCTTTCTCAGACTGTCACTCTTAGAAATTGTCAAAGAGACTCTACTCCCAGAGATGATCTTTTCTCCATGAATGGAATCTCTTGAGTTTCTTCCAAATTCTTGGACTTTCCTGGATTGATCTACTCTCGGTGAATGGCATGTCTTGAACTTCTCGGGGTTTGGGGACCCACGGGCTTCTTAAATGCATCCCCCCTTCTCTTGGGCGTTGTACAAGGACCCTTCAGCTTCTTAAAAGCTCTCATGCCTTCTCTTAGGCTTAGTACAAGGACCCAGAGACCTCTACAGGTATAGGAACAGAACCTAGTCATGAATTTGCTAGAGCTATCTTTCTGAGTCAAGTGTCAGACCAGTTAATGGGTTGACCTTCATCCCTTAACATACCAGCTTTCTCTTGGGCATCATACAAAGATCATTTACTACCTGAGAATCGATTTATCAAAACACCAGTAGACTTGGACAGTCTCAATACCCTTTGGATTTTCCATTTCCTTAAAGAACAGGAAATAACCCTGATCCTCTGATCAATCCCAAAGCACAACAATACCTTTAATCGTTCCTTTTATAAGAACTGATTTTCTCTTTTATCCAGCATACTGGACCTGTCACTAAACTAAAACAGTCACCAACATAGATAGCCTCCTCTTGAACTTTGTACAATGATTCTCCCCAGCAGAGCTAAACTTTTCACACTCTTTTGTTGAGTATAAAAGACTCTCTTGTTGAGTCAAACCTGTTTAGCCTCCATATCGGGCTTCGTACGAGATACTAAAACACTCTCTTGTTGAGTATAAAAGACTCTCTTGTTGAGTCACTTCCCTTGTAGCCTCCATCTCGGGCTTCGTACGAGATAGAAAGCACTATCTTGTTGAGTATAAAAGACTCTCTTGTTGAGTCAATCTTACTTTTAGCCTCTGTCACGGGCTTCGTACGAGACAGCAAATCACTCTCTTGTTGAGTATAAAGGACTCTCTTGTTGAGTCAACCAACTTGCCCGACTCTCTTGTTGAGTCAAACCTTTTTCAGCCTCCGTCCTGGGCTTCGTACAAGACACATATAAAAGCACTCTTTATTGAGTCAACCCCTTTTAGCCTCTATCTCGGGCTTCGTACGAGACAGATAAAAGGCACCCTCTTGTTGGGTCAATAGCCTCCTCTTAGGCTTTGTATAAGAAAACCTCGGTTGAGTCAATCAACCTTTTAGCATCAAAATCTGTGCCTTGCTCACAGTATACAAACATCAACAACTCCTTTTCCTTCATCTAAATTGCTGTAAGCGGCAAGCCTCTGGATTATTTAAATCCACGCCACTGTCCCTCTTTTAGCATGAGAAATTCCTAAGGAAATATGGCATTGCTCTAAACTGAGTTAAAGTCTTCTCCTTCAGGTTAAAAATCCCCTATAAAGGAAATTATGGCATTGATGGATTCACATATCCCAGTTAAAGTAATTCTCCTTTATAATCAGTCACCCAACAGTTGTGACAAACAGACCAAATATCCCCTTTTAGAGATGAAAAATTCTCTCTCATCAATAAACCCTTTAGTTTCACATCTTGGGATTTGAACAAGATACAAATAGACCCTTTAGCTTCACATCTTGGGCTTTGAACAAGATACAAACCACATTTAGCTTCACGTCTTGGGCTTTGAACAAGACACCAAAACAACCTTTTTTCCTCCCATAGAATAGGAGGAACTACGATCGCTCTAATTTTCCTGTTTCATCAAACAGGAATACGTAGGCATAAGATTGAAAAAATCTTACCGAGCATACTAATCAAAAACCCAAAATCCAGTATCTCCACCAAATCAACCCAAAAGCATCAAATCTAAATACATTACCCAAAACCTCATAAAAAATCCAGACACTGTGTTCTTAACGAAATAATCAAAGAATGGGCCCCACATCCACATAGCATCTGTAACCTAACAGACAGCTGTTCAAACTCAGTATGCAAGCAGGGTTAATTGGAGACATCTATTTCCCTTCCTTAATTAGCTCAATAGGATAAAAAATGAATCGAACTGTAGTACCCCAAGCGATAGTGACTCAGGACCACAAAAATTGCGCTACAGAAAAATGGCGCCCACCATGGGGCCTATTCTTACAATCTTCGATAGAAAACCTTAAGTTCTCGAAATGTCACAGAAATGACGAATCTGTTGGGGAGTTATTGTCTGTATAGGACCATAAGACTAGCGGTCTAGGATGATTAAGACAAATATATATACTGCTTTTCCTAATTGATATCTGTGTTTATTTTTCTGCTAATGGGAATGCGTGTGATGCCGCATGTGGAAAGATTGAGTATACACCTAAGATAGGTGATGGCAATGCGGGTAATCTTCCGGGGAGTGAATCCCAGTTAAGAGTCCCCGATCGACCATCAAACTCAGTGGAGACTCCCTTTGCAGATACATTGCCTTTACGACTTTGGTTGTTGAAAGTAGTGTTGTCAACTGGGTTATCTGAGAAGTTGAGGTTTTTAGTAGACTTAAGCCATTTTGTAGTGCGGAAGCTATCGAAAATAGTTGTCACGCGATACTACCCTCATCTGAGATCGCTCTAGGATACATCAGCTCGCTGGCGATCCGTTTGCTGTTGTTATCCCAAGAGGGGTCAATGATTTTGCGGACAGGTACAAAAAATCACCAGTATAAACCTTTGGGGGGGGGGGGGGTAGAGCCTTGACTTCATGACACCGACCCTTTGACCCCATGTTTTTTCTATGTTTTTGTGTGCTGCATTCATGCACTCATTTAAAAAACATCAAAACCAAAAAAAATCTTCCCTTCTAGTCTCTCTTTTTCAAATTAAACTGAGACAATGACTGCAAATGTCAGAGAAAAAAGGATTGCACTAATGGATTTCGGTAGAAGAAAAACTCACAAGTACACCTTCAAGGTTCCAAAGCTAGAGGATTTGAGAGGTTTGGCAAGAGTGAACACCAACCACGAGGCTTTCAGAGCCAAGTATAGGGGACTGCTGTCCTTGTTAATGGTCCACGTAATTGAAGGAATCCTGTCCACACTAATCCAGTTCTACGATCCAGTTTATCACTATTTCACATTCCTGAATTATCAGCTTGCACCAATGCTGGAGGAGTATTCTCACCTGACTGGTTTGCATATTATTGATCAAGCTCCCTTTTCTGGACTGGAAGAAATTCCAAAGGATCAAACTATTGCAAGAGCAATTTATTTGGATGAGTCAGAAGTCAGGACTCACATGACCACTAAGGGTGGAATCCAGGGTTTGCCAGCCCAGTTATTGATAAAGAAAGCTCTGTACTTTGCTAGTATAGGGAACGTGGCCTCTTTCGAGAGCATCTTTGTTTTGCTTACCTACGGGTTATATTTGTTTCCCAACATTGATAACTTCGTAGGTATCAACGCCATTAAGATCTTTCTGATTGGAAACCCTGTACCGACTTTGCTCATGGATGCTTATCATTCGGTACACTTAAGGAATTTGTATAGAGGAGGAATGATCACCTGTGTTGTACCCTTGCTATACAAATGGTTCACTTCATATTTGTCCAAGTCTGCTGCATTTTGGGATCAAAATAATACTTTATGTTGGTCGCAGAGAATCATGTCTCTTACCAACTCTGACATCGATTGGTACAATCGAATCTACGACGGGATCAAGATCATTGACCGTTGTGGAAATTTCCCAAATGTACCCCTTATAGGAACTAAGGGAGGAATCAATTATCATTCGGTGTTAGTTCGTCGTCAATTCGGATACCCGATGAGGCATATCCCGTGTAATGCTCATCTGGAAGGTCTTTTCTTCAAGGAAGGAGAAAATGACAGGGCATTAAAGATAGAAATAGTGCATGCCTGGAAACACATTCATAGGAAAGGAAGAGAGTCTCTAGGAAAACCAGACTGTGTCTCGGGGGAGCCTTATCTCCACTGGGTACAAACTAGAGCTCTCAAGCTGAGGATGCCTTACCCTCCCTCGCCAGGAAGTTCTTCCATTAAGGAACTTTGCCCTTTATTTTATGTCTGAGATGGAAAAACTTCAAGTTACTCTCAGCAAAGTTCAGCAGGAGAAGAGGTCTTGGAGGAACAAGTACCATATTCTCAATGTGGAGTGTAAGAAAATACAACAGCTATTAAGAGAAAAAGATGCTCTGATTGAGATTTTAGAGCAACATGCTGTAGAAAATCAGGATGACCAAAGGAATTTGCTCGCTCATTTCACTTGGCAAAGGAATGACAACCCGACAATGACCCAAGAGCCCCGGTCAAAGAAAAGGAAAGCACCCGAACCAGCACTTGAGCTCTCTTCAGAGAGGACTCAGGATCCATTAGTTTAGATTTCCTTTTATAGCACTTTGTAATCTATTGTATTTCCATTTCCGCAATCCTTTGAATTCAATAAAACGGGGTTTCCCCACTGTTTGATATTTGCAATCCAATTGTCGAAGTTTACTTTGATTAAACAAAAATAATTAATATAATCATTGCATATCATTTATCATAAACGCATTCTTCTTACCTACGGATCTCACGTTTGCGTCTCGATTCTAGAGTCAAACTGTCTCATTCGTACAATACTCGAGCCAATCGTCAGAAAAGGATGGATGATCTCGAGGAAGTGAACGGAGAGTTGAGAGAAGAGATCGACACTCTAAAAGTGGATCTGAGAAAGCTTCATAACAACATGTAAGCTCTAGCAGAAGCTCAAATGCAATAACAAAGGACTGTGATCTCAGAGATCACATCGACGCCCATAGTGGAGAGGTATGATATTAGGTACAAAATGCCGAAATATCGTCCCTAGGGCATGCCACTTAACTATATCCCTGAAGGATATGTTTCGCTGATCACTGAGGATCAAGGAACCGCAGCAGGAGCCGCTGGGCCTGAAGGTTACAAACTTTGGGAAAGCGAAGATGACAGGGGCATGACAGCAACTCCTGAAGTTTACAAACTTCGGGAGGCACCGAGAGTCTCAGCCATAATGACTATACCACCACCCGTGGTACACACTGTCCCGGAAGGACAGGTTCCACAGATACCTTCTAGTGGAAATGACAGCATGTTCGACAGAATGAATGAGTTCCAGGAACAATTCCTCGAGATGCAGAAGGAACTGCAAGCCCTTCGCGGTCAAGATTTATTTGGAAAGGACGCCACAGACCTTTGCTTGGTCCCCAATGTGAAAGTTCCACACAAATTCCAGGTGTCCGATTTTGAATAGTACAAGGGTAACTCTTGCCCTCAAAGTCATTTAGTGATGTACGCTCGACGAATGTCAGCTTAGACAAAGAACCAGGAGCTACTGATTCACTACTTTCAGGATAGTTTAAACGGTGCCGCACTCAAATGGTACATGGGTTTAAACTGCGCTACGATAGGCACATTCAGAGATCTTAGCGCTGCTTTCGTTCAACAATATAAATACAATTTGGACATGGCACCGGACAGAGATCAACTCAGATCGATGTCACAAAAGGAAAAGGAAACCTTTAAGGAGTACACTCAGAGATGGCGTGAAATTGCCGCTCAGATTTGTCCACCTCTTGAAGAAAAAGAGATGACAAAGATCTTCTTGAAAACCTTGAGCTCATTTTACTATGACAGAATGGTTGCCAGTGCGCCCAGTGATTTCACCGAGATGGTGGGCATGGGAGTTCGTCTTGAGGAAGCAGTCCGAGAAGGACGGTTAGTTAAAGACGCTGGATCATCAAGTAGTACAAAACGATACGGTAGTGCTCTCTGTAAGAAAAAGAGCAAGATATTGGGAATATCTCTCTCAGAAAGCAAAGGCGGCGATATCAACCAGTAGCAGCTGTAACTTCTGCTATCAATCCCGCGCCTATTCCTACGTATCAACCTCAGGTTGCTCAGAGCCAACCGAATCAACAGCAATATCAGCAAAGGACACAATAGCCTCTTCAGCAGGCTCGTCCTCAGTATAAAAACAACCATACAACGCGACCACCAGGGTTCGACCCTATACCCATGTTGTACACAGAACTGCTTCCATTATTACTGGTCAAGGGGCACGTCCAAACTAAGTCTCCTCTTACAGTACAGGAAAATACGCCTTTCTGGTTCAAAACGGATCAGACTTGTCCTTACCATCAAGGAGGACCAGGGTATAACCTAGAAAACTGTCTCAGTTTCAAATCCGACGTAAAAAAGCTTGTTAGGAGAGGGGTCTTATCTTTCAAGGATACAAATCCAAATGTTCTCACAAACCCGTTGCCTCTACATGAGAAAGCTGCAGTCAATTTGATAGAGGGAGAGTCTAACAACACCTATCAAATTCATGATGTACTCTTATTGAGGGCCAATTTGGTCAAGATGCATTGTAGACAGAGCGGATATGGCCATGTGCCACCTCATAATTATCACCAGTGTGATATCTGCTCTAAAAATAATCAAGGATGTTCTGTGGTGCAATCAGCTCTATAGGAACAATTGGATCTCAGATGGATCCAAGAGCATGGAGTTCGTGGAGTCAACATGACCTATACGAATTCCAAAATCATTCAGAACCACGACATCCGTACAATGGATGTCAACTTGGTGGCGATGCACTCAAGGCAAAGCCAGTATCATAATCTGCCGCGGCACGATTACAATTCCTGTCTGACTTGCTTGGTAAACAAACAGGGATGCTCTTTCGTACAAGAGGCCCTCCAGCGTCAGATGGATCTTGGATGGATCCAGGACTACCATGATAGAAATCCCTATCAGATCAACATGATTCAAATCTTTGATATTCGTCTAATGAATACCAGCTTGGTGGAGTTACATGCCAAGCAAGTCCAACTCGGTTTTCTCACTTCTCACGATTATCTGAACTGTAAAGTATGCAGTGAGAGTAACCAAGGGTGCGCTCTTGTTCAAAGAACTTTACAACACTTGTTAAACCACTGGTGGCTTCTGATCTATCTAGATGAAGACACGCAACAAATCAGTGTGCTTAATGGAAACCCTACTCGACGTCAAAGTCAGGATGTCAGATCTATGAAAACTGACCTGGTAAGGTTGCATTGCATTCAAAGCGGACGTGGCCAGGTGCCACCACATAATTATGAATGCTGTAGAGTCTGCTCGAAAAATAACCAAGGATGTTACCTCGTGCGAGCAACCCTTCAAGGTCAGTTGGATCGTAAAGAGATTCACCTGTGTCCGAGTTCCGAGCCAATCAATTGGACGCTGGACTATTTCACTGATCAAATCAGAGACGTTGTCATAATCTCTGATCATCAACAGAACAAGGATGTTTGTACCATCATCCCTCTACTGGACAAATCAAAAGTTCCTAGCCAGGAACTGATTGAAGTTACTTACGACAATCAGAAAAATCAGAAGGCTCCTGTAGTTATTTATTTTCCAGGACCATTACCATATGAATCAACTAAGGTGATCCCTTATAAATATGGTGCAACAGTAATTGAGAATGGAAAGGAAATTCCATTACCCTCCATCGTGAATATTGCAGACATCAGCCGAGTAACACGGAGAGGTCGAATCTTCAACCGAGGGGTTGGAGAACCTAACAGAGAAAAGGAACCTCAAACTGAAGTTCCCGATCCACCAGTCGGTCAATCTAGTAATCCTGACCTTTCAAAGAACAACGATGAGATGCTGAAGCTCATCCAAAAGAGTGAATACAACATTGTTGATCAACTGTTACAAACTCCTTCAGAGATCTCAGTGCTATCACTTTTACTCAGTTCCGAAGCCCACAGAGAGGCTCTACAGAAAGTCTTAGAGCAGGACTTTGTGGAATAGGATGTGTCAATACGACAGTTCGATAGCATCATCTCTAACATCACTTCCTGCAACAACTTAGGATTCAGTGATGAGGATTTGCCAGAGGGGGGCAAAAGTCACAACATGGCACTCAATATCACACTTAACTGCCAGGACGATGCTTTAACCAGCGTACTGGTAGACACAGGATTGGCCATCAATGTTATGCTGAAGTCCACTTTAATGCAACTATCATTCAAAGGGTCCCCGATGAGGGGCAGTGAGGTTATCGTCAAAGCCTTTGACGGATCTCGGAAAGCAGTTATCGACGAAATTGACCTTCCCATAACTATCGGTCCTCACACTTTCCTAATCACTTTCTAGGTCATGGACGTCCAGGCAGCGTACAACTGTTTATTAGGAAGACCTTGGATACACCAGGCTGGGGCAGTCACTTCGATGCTGCACCAGAAACTGAAGTTCATCAAGAACGATCAACTTATCACGGTCTGTGGAGAACAAGCCTTGATCGTGAGTAACTTATCATCGTCTACTTGTGTAGAACCCGAGGAGGTTGTTGGAACTCAGTTCCAAGCACTTTCGGTGAGCAATGAGAATCAGTCAGAAAAAGGAACATTGATTTCCTCATACAAAGATGCTCTCAAAGTAATCGAGAGTAACAACGCAAAAGGATGGGGTCAGCTTGTCATTCCTACTGATAATAAAACAAAGATGGGTCTTGGTTTTTTTGCGACCTGCACCCAGACTGTTGCTAGCGATGAAAGTCTTCATCCCATTCAAGACTTCTTCCATAGTGAAGGTTTCCTTCACCCAGTGCCTCAAGCAATCCATACAATCAACGAGGGAGATCCCTCTGATACGAATAAAGAATGGAAGTCATATCTTAACGAGGATGACTATATGTCTCAGGAAGAGGTGCCTACGCCATTTTACTATCCCGCACAGAGTCCGAGATTTATACCAAGGTCAGACGTCAAAATGATATACGAAGATTGTGATCCGAAAGGATGTCGTGCTCCACCAAATTCATTAGAGGAAGACACTCTGATGAAAGACAACTTTGACCACGACTATTATGGCCTGATGGATGGCCTGCCTATCTGGCAGCCGTATCCAGGAGACTTGGGGCAAGAAAATCAGCTGAACAATGAAAATCAGCTGAACATCATTGAAAAGAATACCTGCGTCCCCACCATGTCATGGGATCAACACTCAGGTCATTCAGAAAATATCTAGCGCGATGATGAATTTGCAACGTTCGCCAGACTAGAGTTCATCAACTACGCTTTTCATGAGGTCAACATCATTGAAAGGGATGACTCCTCCAGTTCCAAAGAAGTGTGGGACACCCTGGGACAACCAAGTGGAAAATACGACTATATGGTCAAGTACACTGCTCCTGAAAGCTCTCGTATCAGGCTCAAAGACATTCAGCCAACTGGGTGGGGAGATCCACTTGAGAGCACAAACACTATACAAAATACAACAGAGGAATCCTCCTACGACAACTCTGCCTGGGAGACAGATTCCAATGATCCTGCTCCACCAGAAATCAGCGTTATTTCTGAAGACAAATCAAGGAAGGTACCAGACTTTGTGATTCACCGAGGAGTTCACCGCCAATGGGTTGTTGTCGATATTCCAAAGATCGTTCATAAGTCAAAGTAATTGCCGTCTTTAACTTTTCACCCAGCCTAGGTGAAACGGATGTTTTGATAGGGCTCGCTTTCTGTAATTATACCTCTTCGCTTTGCCCAAAGCGACAGAGTTTTGTTTTATAGGGTTGTAGTTTCAAGAATCGACTTGTTCATAAATAAAATAACGTCGTTCTGTAATCTCCGCATTAATTGCTGTTTTCTCTTTTCGCTTTTCTTAGAAAATGGCAATCCTAAAAATCAATTCAAAATAAACAAGCAGTTTTTAAAAAAAATACACTGCACACACTTGCATTTTCTCTATCTCTTCTAAACACAAATCATACCGTCATGCAGGTTGCTTGTTTTAAACCCCGTTGAAATATACGATCCAATACCTTCTCCCAACTTTGAGTTCCCGGTATTTGGGGCTGAAGAAGAAGTTAATGACGAAATTCCAGAAGAGATCTCCCGACTACTCAAACAGGAGGAAAGGTCCATTGAACCTCAAAAAGAGCCGTTGGAAACGGTCAACTTGGGTTCAGAAGAAGAGAGAAAAGAAATCTGGATTGGGGCACTGCTCAGTCCAATTGCCAAAGAGAGTTTGACAAAGCTTCTCAAAGAATTCCCCGATGTATTTGCTTGGTCCTATCAGGACATGCCAGGGTTGGATACCAGCATCGTGGAACATCATTTACCATTGAAATCGGAATGTCTGCTAGTAAAACAGAGGTTGAGACGGACTCACCCAGACATGGCCATCAAAATCAAGGAGGAGGTACAAAAACAGATTGACGCGGGTTTCCTCGCTACATTAGAATATCCTCAATGTTTAGCCAACATCGTACCCGTTCCAAAAAAGGACGGAAAAGTCAGAATGTGTGTTGATTACAGAGATCTAAACAAGGCTAGTCCAAAGGACGACTTTCCTTTACCACACATTGACATGCTGGTAGACAGTACAACAAAGTTCAAAGTTTTCTCCTTCATGGCTGGATTCTCAGGCTATAATCAAATCAAAATGGCGCCGAAAGACATGGAGAAAACATCGTTCATTACCCCATGGGGTACCTTTTGTTATAAGGTAATGTCGTTCGGTTTGAAGAACACCGGGGCGACCTATCAAAGGGCCATGACTACTCTGTTTCATGACATGATACATAAAGAAATCGAGGTATATGTCGATGATATGATTGCCAAATCAAAAACAGAAGAGGAGCATGTGACCCACCTGTCAAAACTCTTTGAGCGGTTGAGAAAGTACAAACTCCGCTTAAATCCCAATAAATGCACCTTCGGTGTCTGTTCAGGGAAACTTTTAGGGTTCATCGTTCGCCAAAAAGGAATTGAGGTCGATCCTGATAAGGTCAAGGCCATTCAAGAAATGCCTTCCCAGAAAACTGAAAAACAAGTCAGGGGATTCCTGGAACGTTTGAACTACATCTCCAGATTCATATTCCTAATGACCGCGACGTGCGCGTCGATTTTCAAATTACTCAAAAAGAATCAGGACTGCGTTTGGACAGAGGACTGCCAAACCGCCTTCGATAGTATCAAGGAATACCTGTTGAATCCGCTGATTCTATCACCTCCAGTGGAAGGAAGACCACTGATCATTTACCTCACAGTCCTGGAAGACTCCATGGGCTGTGTACTTGGCCAACAAGACGAAACCAAAAGGAAAGAGTCTGCCATCTACTATTTGAGCAAGAAATTCACCGACTGCGAGACTCGGTACACTATGCTTAAGAAAACTTGTTGTGCTTTGGCTTGGGCAGCCAGATGTCTTCGCCAGTACATGATTCGTCACACTACTTGGTTAATCTACCAAATGGATCCAATCAAGTATGTCTTTGAAAAACCTGCTCTCACGGGAAGAATTTCCCGTTGGCAGATGTTGTTATCAGAATATGACATCGAGTACCACGCTCAGAAAGCCGTTAAAGGAAGTGTTTTAGCTGATCATTTGGCTCATCAACCGATTGACGATCAAGAATCACTCGGGTTTGACTTCCCAGACGAAGATGTCATGTATCTAAAAATGAAAGATTGCGATGAACCACTACCCAATGAAGGGCCAGAACCAGGTTCCCAATGGGGACTAATCATTGACGGAGCTGTCAATCATTACGGAAACGGAATTGGGGCAATCATCATAACACCTCAGGGTACCTACATTCCTTTCACCTCCAGACTTACATTCAAGGGTACAAACAACGAGGCCAAATACGAAGCTTGTATTATGGGTCTCGAGGAAGCAATTGATTTGAGGATCAAGAACTTGTATGTATATGGCGACTCAGCCTTGGTTATCAATAAGATCAAAGGAGATTAGAACAAATACCAATCCAGATTGATTCCTTACAAAGATTACGCGAGAAGGTTATTACTATTCTTCAACAGAATCGAGTTTCATCATATCCCTCGTGAGGAGAATCACATGGCTGATGCATTAGCCACCCTCTCTTCCATGATTAGTGTAGGTCAATGGAACGACCTACCTAAGATCGACATAATGCCCCTTGAACGGCCCGCTTACATCTTCACGATTGAAGCAGTCATAGACGACAAACCTTGGTATCACGATATCAAATGCTTCCTTCAGAAACAAGAGTACCCACCTGGGGCATCCAGGAAAGACAGAAAGACCCTCAGAAGACTGGCTGGAAACTTCTTCCTGAGCGGTGATACAATTTATAAGAGAAACTTTGACATGGTCTTGCTCCGATGCGTAGACAGACCAGAAGCAGACATGCAGATAAAAGAAATCCACGAAGGATCCTTTGGCACTCATGCCAACGGACACACAATGGCCAGAAAAATTCTGAGAGCAGGGTACTATTGGTTGACAATGGAATCCGACTGCTACAAGTACATGAGGAAGTGTCACAAGTGCCAAATACACTCAGACATAATCCATGTACCGCCAACGCATCTCAAAGTTATTTCTTCCCCATGGCCTTTTTCCATATGGGGAATCGACATGATTGGCATAATTGAACCCAAGGCTTCGAACGGACATCGGTTCATCCTGGTAGCCATTGATTACTTCACCAAGTGGGTCGAAGCAACATCGTACGGCAATGTAACCCGATAGGTGGTGGTCCGATTTATCAAAAACAGTATCATCTGCCGTTATGGTGTTCCGGGCCAGATCATTACTAATAATGGATCTAACTTGAACAATAAGACGATGAAATAGTTGTGCGCGGAGTTCAAGATCGAACACCATAACTCATCTCCCTACCGACCCAAGATGACCGGAGCGGTAGAAGCAGCTAACAAGAACATTAAGAAGATTGTTCAGAAGATGGTTGTAACCTACAAAGACTGGCACGAGATGTTGCCCTTTGCTCTTCATGGTTATCGCACATCTTTCCGCACTTCAACAGGGGCAACCCCTTTCTCTCTAGTATATGGCATGGAGGTAGTGCTCCCCACAGAAGTAGAGATCCCATCAATCCGAGTATTGATGGAAGCTAAGCTAACAAAAGCTGAATGGTGTCAAAGTCGACACGACGAACTAAATCTGATCGAAGAAAAGCGAATAAAGACACTATGCCATGGTCAGTTGTATCAGCAAAGGATGAAGAAGGCGTTTGACAAAAAGGTTCGACCTCGCATATTCAGAAAAGGAGACCTTGTGCTCAAAAAGATACAATCCTTTCTCACTGACTCTCGGGGCAAATGGACTCCGAATTACGACAGCCCCTATGGGGTTAAGAAAGCTTTCTCAGGCGGTGCCCTGAGACTTGCAACCATGGACGGAGAGGAATTTTCCTACCCCACAAATGTTGATGTAGTCAAGAAATACTTCCCCTAAAAAAAACGTCTCGGTGGATTGAAAACCTGAAAGGGCGGTCCAGGAAAAAATTAGAGACATAATCAAAAATCATCCCGATGGATTGGAAATCTCAAAGTACAATCCAGGCAAAAATTAGGGATAATGGGAAGTAACTACGTCCAACAGGGGCAAATCCCTCAGCAACAGTCATGCCATCCATTAGAAAATCTCGATCAAGGTCATCTTCGACAGAAGCTCAGAATGTCCCGAATTCAAAGTTGATAGAAGGATAGTGGTCGTTATGTTTCAATGTAGCCCTTTTCCCTTAAATTACCATTTTCTAACTTTGTAAATACTCTATAGAATCACGCGTTTGGCTGATTTCCATCCTATCAATAAAATTTGAGCCCTTGTGCTTTTGTTTGCAATTCTTATTTGTTTTAGCTTTATAGAACGACATTTTAACATGATCAGCGATTATTGAAATAAAAAAAAAGGAATTTACTTGTCAAACTTTTTCTGCTTTTAAAATAAAGATGGCAATTTCTTTTGACTGTTGAACATTGAAAGAACATCGACCGCTTCTCCAGAAGTAAGCGAACTTCAAAGTGCAGAATCAAAGTACTCCTTCTAAACCAGTGCGCCTGAATGAAGGATCAGTTATGTCAGAGACCATGTTTCATCTAACACCCCTCCGACAGAGTTCTTACCTCCTAAGCCCAACCAACGGTTGTTCCCCGCAGGGACTATCTCTCCTAAGCAAGGCAGAATTGCTATCGTGAACCAGTGATACTTTTCATCTCCCACTGTGTCTGAGTATGCAGTCGTGTTCATCTACTGGTCTGTATGTCGCATCAGTTTTGTCAGCATAAACATACATACATCATGCATGGTTGATTTACATTCGCATTCATATTGCATCACTATCACTTTAGTCGGTCTTATCCCCTAGTGATAATAGTTCTCTCAGTCGAGTTGTCTGTTCTTTCCCTGTCAAGAAATGTCGCGCCTGAGCAACCTTGCCTCCAATTTATTTCTGGATTGGAGTTGGCCCTTGACCACTTTGATAACTTGAACCTCTGAAAAACAAGAAAACTTTCGACAAATGTCACTCTTCGCCATTAAAGTTGATATCTTTGCTTTCCCGGATTAAGGAAAATCCCCAGAGAAAGCCTCACAACTAAATACTTTCAGCAACACATTGATTTTGCTCTCCGGAGAGTCGATGTTAATGAAGTCATCAGCACCTCAAAGTTGGATCACATCATATGGCATTTCTCCGAGAAGATCTCTGAGAAAAGTATGATGTAATATCTCCAAGCAAAAGCAGTCTCTCAAGAGACTCGTTTTCCCCGATAGAGTCGACAAATGGCATCTCCAACAGAGAAGTTTGTACCCCTCTACAATTCAGACATATGGGTTCCCCAGCAAGTCTGACGTCAAAACTTTTTCCATCAAATGGCATCTCACCAGGAAAATTCGGCGAGAAGTTTGAGGAAAACCGCTACAAATAGCGTCCCTTGTCAAGAAAGTTTATTGACAAAAGAAACTAAGACCAGTTCCTTGGTAGGAAACCAGGATCGAGGGGAAGTTTATTTCAGAAACTGAGACCAGTTCCCTGGTAGGAAACCAGGATCGAGGGGAAGTTTATTTCAGAAATTAAGACCAGTTCCTTGGTAGGAAACCAGGATCGAGGGGAAGTTTAGTTCAGAAACTAAGACCAGTTCCTTGGTAGGAAACCAGGATCGAGGGGAAGTTTATATCAGAAACCGAGACCAGTTCCTTGGTAGGAATCCAGGATCGAGGGGAAGTTTATATCAGAAACTAAGACCAGTTCCTTGGTAGGAAACCAGGATCGAGGGGAAGTTTAGTTCAGAAACTGAGACCAGTTCCTTGGTAGGAAACCAGGATCGAGGGGAAGTTTATTTCAGAAACTGAGACCAGTTCCCTGGTAGGAAACCAGGATCGAGGGGAAGTTTATTTCAAAAACTAAGACCAGTTCCCTGGTAGGAATCCAGGATCGAGGGGAAGTTTATTTTAGAAACTAAGACCAGTTCCTTGGCTGAAAAGCAGGATCGAGGGGAAGTTTCACCTTTTCTAAGCATCATTGCTTAGCAAAAGAAGAAGGATGCGTGAACTACCATTCTTAACCACCAACAAAATTTTGGGTATTCCGATATTTAATCATCTTACACCCCGAATGCCCGAATACCTTCGCCATTCACACCTTCGGGTCCAAGAATATTAAATAGGGGCATCTGTCATACCCCAAATTTTAACCACTAAGATTTCCCATCATTGTGTAAATCATCATTACAATATGGATGGACCATCATGCCTCATTAGTCTCCCCAAAGATGGGCGAGCCTTCACTACAATCAAACTTAGGGTTTCAAGCCCTCTCAGAGCTCTTGGACAAAGGATCAATCAATAAATGACATGATCTTCAACTTGTCTAAACCTCTCAAACATCCCCAATGGTTCAAGAGGACTCCCACCTCAAGGATTAAGCACAATGCTGCAACAGTCCCAGTGGATCAAGCCTCAAGATCGCCAGTGTCACCAAATTAGGGTTTTGGTCGACCAGGCCCTCCAGATGGGAATTTTCCTCTGGGCATGAGCCAATTCTTCAAAGCATAACCTAATATACCCCATGGAACCTCATGGACCCAATCATCAAGTCAATTTAACCTCAGGGGATGCATTCACCAAAAATCAGGAATTAGGGTTTCTTGACCTAATTCACCCCTAAGTTGACTTTTGGGACAAAACATGAGCCAAGACCTCAAAAGAGGATTTAAGGGTCTGTAATACACCACATTGATCCATTTGCAACAATGGATTGGTCTAAGAAGCTTGAGCAACAAGTTTCAATTTCATAAGAACCACAATTAGGGTTTTGAGGAAAAAGTCAACAGTGCCTTTGACTTTTGACCAAGACATGCTCCCAAACCTTGGGACATGATTTTATACACCCTATAACACCTATGAAATCAATCCATCAAGTTTGATTTAGGTCAAGGACTTGATTTCATAGAGGATCGCACAGTTTGGAGTTCATCTGACAAAAAGTCAACTGTGCACAAAAGTCAACTTTAACTTTTTGAGATTTTTAACAATTATGGTTCCTTAACCCTAAAATGATGTTAATGTGTGATTGGAATCATCATTCATCAAGAAAAATCAAGAAAAGTGGGATAACTTGTAAAAGGGGTAACCATAAAAACTTAAAAATTTTTCTAAGTTATGAAACAAAGTGGCTAGGGTACCAACTTTGGAGGATCATAACTCCTAAACCACAAGGCCATTTTCCCCATTCAAAGCTGGATATGTAGCTCTCATGGCCCTCTACAAAAGCTTCAAACAAAACTCATTCCAATTCCTCATGGATTTTAAGTTATGGAATGATCAAAATCGCAAAACGTGAAAATGTCACTTTTTTCCAACACTTAGTGAAAGTTTCACTAAGTCAGAATCTGCCTTCACTTTTTTCCAAATGTAGGAGCATTATTCACTTGGATCCAAAAAGTATCAAAACCAATTATGATCAAACAGTTGTTGTATCATATGAGGGCTTTCCAAAATGTCCAAGAACTCCATCAAAGTCCACTTGAGCCATGAGATATGACAATGGCAACATGCCTTGCTGAAAACTGTCAAAGCAAGGCAGATTTGTGCATTTTGCTCGATTTGCCAAATTTGTGCAAATGACAAGCAAACTTATCCATCTGAACACCTCAGGAGGAGACCAAGGAGGGACAAACACTGATCCATAAGCCTCCCAAGTCTTTGGAACCAAAAGTAGCATGCCAAACCTAGAAATGCCTAAAAGAGGGACAAGAATCCAATTTTGGTTTGGAGCATTTAATGGATGCACCAAGGTGGCATGTACTGAGCCATTTCCAACTGAATTCAGTCAAGACATATCCAAGACCAAGGAAACCAGCAGCCTGTGCCCTAACCTCTAATCAATGGCTAGAGGAGACTTGAATTCTCATTGATCAACATTGGTCAAACCTTTGTACCAGTTGCCAATCACTATTGCTTTCAAAACAAACTTGCACTACTATAAATAGAGATCATTTGTGATCAGTTTGAGTACACCAAAGCCATCAAACAGATGCTTTCCTCAAAATCTCTTTCTCTAGGCAAAAATACCTTCTTTAGCAAGGTAACTCTGAGTTTTTGAGTTTGAGAGCAATTCCAATCAAACCAATCACACACACACACACACACCTCATAAACATCATATAGAGGTAATCCAAACACTCACAAGTGACCTGTAACACCAAAATAAAAAAGTCACCTCTCAAAACCTCAAAATTGGACTTTTGTGCATTTTTCAAGCCATGTCTTGATTCAGTCACTTTCCAAACCAGATAAAACCTCAAACACACTCCAAATATCATCCTTGAACTGTCCCAAATGGTTCCCCCCATCTGGAACACCATTTGAGAGAGTTGCTATTTTGGCCACTTTTGCCCCTTTTGCAAGAAAGAGCTCAAACTTGTTCCTGAGGTTTCCAGCTGATTCCAACCATCCTAAAAGCTTCTAAGAGATCATTTGAGGGTGTCCAAAGCATCAAATTATTTCTGTAACAAAGCACTTGGCAGATTGCACAAAATCTCCAAAGAGAGGTAAGCATCTCAACTTGAACTCTTTGAAATATGCATTGTTTTGAGGTCCACTGATCATGCACATCTTGTACATGTTATATGTGTTGTGTTTGAACCAATTCATCATGTAATTCATGTATGTACCAAGAGATAGCACAGAAAATGCAAATCATGGCCTATTTCAAAACCACTATCGGGTTTTTCAATAGGAGCATGATCTGAAAAAAATACCACCACCATTGGATTCCTTGTGAAATTCTAGGCAGGATAGACCTAAATTTTGTCCCAATCCATGGAGAAATGAGAAAGTTATAGCCTTCACGTTTCTAACCAAAATCTTGCCTTGCCTTGCCTTGGGCCAGGCCAAAAACAAGGCAAGCCTTGTATATTTGTGGTTGTGTTTCAATCAACGGATGTATCACCACCCCAGTGGTAAGGCACTCGCCCTATACACAAGTGGTCTGGGGTTCGAATCCCCCTCGCTCCAGACCCTCTTTTTGCTATTTTTCAACTTTTTTATTATTTTTCATATTATTTTTAATAGATTGGAAAATTAATAACTCTCTCAATTTTAATTATTTTTTATTGGTTCTTTTTGCAAAAAATCACAAAAATATTGAAATATTTTATTCCACAAAAAAATCAAGTTTATATTATTTATTTAATATAATTAATATTTTTGTGGATAAATTCCTTTTTAAATGTTTTTAAACATTTTAAAAGTGAATATTTACCTTGAAAATCAAAACCAAATGAGTTTTAATTCATCTTTTGATTAAAACCTCATTTTTCAAACCTTAAACAAAAATCACAAGTGGTTTATTCAAACTCATTTGGTATTTTTATCATTTTTATTGATTTTCTTTAAATATTTACTTTTAAAGGAAAATAAAATTAGGGTTTCTTTGATTTCAAACCTCATCAATCATTTTCAAAACTTTTTGGGCCTCTTGGTAGAGTGTAAGACCCAACCCTTTGTAAATACAAACCTTTTTGGGCCTCAGTGTATTGTATAAGTCCCGATCCCATCAAAAAGTTCGACGCGATCGTCGCCTTTTTAACAAAAACCTTGGGCCTCTCCTTGAGCTCTAAGCCCCACCACTTGTACAAAAATAAATCATTGGGCCTCTAAAAGAGTGTAAGACCCAACCCCCTTTTAACCAAAACTTTTTGGGCCCCAAACATGGTATAAGTCCCTTCGCGTTAAAAAAGAAATCTTGGCACGATCGCCAGTTCAAAAACAAATCCTCTGGGCCTACCCTCGTGTTATAAGACCCATTTCTTTTCCTTAAACACCTTTGGGCCTCTTGAGAGAGTGTAAGACCCATCCCTTTGTACAGAAAACATTTTTTTTTGGCCTCAGTCACTTGTATAAGTCCTTGTACAATTTCAAAACAACAGTGCAATCTCTGATAAAACCTTGGGCCTCTCCTTGAAATGTAAGCCCCAACAATCTTGGCAAAGTACTTCCTCCTTTGATTTTGAATATAATATTGTTATCAAAGCTTTCTTTGTTGAACAACTAACAAAACAGCATGGAAGCTCTACAACCGAGTAAGTGTTTACCCGCTTTCTTTATCCGCTTTCATATATATATATATATATATATATATATAATTGTATTGTGGGGCTGCTCACTGTAAGTCTTCTTTCACAAACTTTTATATACTCGTCATATATCCACTGTGTAATACTTGTATAGTTATTTAGAGTTTTCCCCGACAACTACGTCTAGCACTAGGTAAAGCCCTGTTGGTCACTCTTAAATACAAACAAAACTAGATCCCCATAGGATTACCAGACACAGTCTTCCCTCTTCTTGGGGTTAAACAATATGGAGACGTGAAAGGAAGCATTCTCGGTGAACCCTTTCTTAGACTGTCACTCTTAGAAATTGTCAAAGAGACTCTACTCCCCAAAGATGGTCTTTTCTCCGTGAATGACATCTCTTGAGTTTCTTCCAAATTCTCGGACTTTCCTGGCTTGATCTATTCTGGGTGAATGGCATGTCTTGAACTTCTCGAGGTTTGGGGACCAACGGGCTTCTTAAAAGCATCCCCGCCTTCTCTTGGGCGTTATACAAGGACCCTTCGGCTTCTTAAAAGCTCTCATGCCTTCTCTTGGGCTTAGTACAAGGACCCAGAGACCTCTACAGGTATAGGAACAGAACCTAGTCATCATTTTGCTAGAACTGTCTTTCTGAGTCAAGTGTCAGACCAGTTAATGGGTTGACCTTCATCCCTTAACATACCAGCTTTCTCTTGGGCATCATACAAAGATCATTTACTACTTGAGAATCGATTTCTCAAAACCCCAGTAGACTTGGACAGTCTCAATACCCTTTGGATTTTCCATTTCCTTAAAGAACAGGAAATAACCCTGATCCTCTGATCAATCCCAAAGCACAACAATACCTTTAATCGTTCCCTTTATAAGAACTGCTTTTCTCTTTTATCCAACATACTGGACCTGTCACTAAACTGAAACAGTCACCAGCATAGATAGCCTCCTCTTGGTCTTTGTACAATGATTCTCCCCAACGGAGCTAACCTTTTCACACTCTCTTGTTGAATATTAAATACTTTTTTGTTGAGTCAAACTTGTTTAGCCTCCATCTCGGGCTTCGTACGAGATACTAAAACACTCTCTTGTTGACTATAAAAGACTCTCTTGTTGAGTCACTTCCCTTGTAGCCTCCATCTCGGGCTTCGTACGAGATAGAAAGCACTCTCTTGTTGAGTATAAAAGACTCTCTTGTTGAGTCAATCTTACTTTTAGCCTCTGTCTCGGGCTTCGTACGAGACAACAAATCACTCTCTTGTTGAGTATAAAGGACTCTCTTGTTGAGTCAACCAACTTGTTCGACTATCTTGTTGAGTCAAACCTTTTTCAGCCTTCGTCCTGGGCTTCATACAAGACACATATAAAAGCACTCTCTTGTTGAGTCAACCCCTTTTAGCCTCTATCTCGGGCTTCGTACGAGATTGATAAAAGGCACCCTCTTGTTAGGTCAATAGCCTCCTCTTAGGCTTTGTATAAGAAAACCTCGGTTGAGTCAATTAACCTTTTAGCATCAAAATATGTGCCTTGCTCACAGTATACAAACATCAACAACTCCTTTTCCTTCATCTAAAATGCTGTAAGCGACAAGCCTCTGGATTATTTACATCCACGCCACTGTCCCTCTTTTAGCATGAGAAATTCCTAAGGAAAGATGGCATTGCTCTAAACTGAGTTAAAGTCTTCTCCTTCAGGTTAAAAATCCCCTATAAAGGAAATTATGGCATTGCAGGATTCACATATCCCATTTAAAGTAATTCTCCTTTATAATCAGTCACCCAACAGTTGTGACAAATAGACCAAATATCCCCTTTTAGAGATGACAAATTCTCTCTCATCAATAAACCCTTTAGCTTCACATCTTGGGCTTCAAACAAGATACAAATAGACCCTTCAGCTTTACATCTTGGGTTTGAACAAGATACAAACCACATTTAACTTCACGTCTTGGGCTTTGAACAACACACCAAAACAACCTTTTTTCCTCCCATAGAATAGAAGGAACTACGATCGCTCTGATTTCCATGTTTCATCAAACGGGAATACGTAGGCATAGGATTGAAAAAATATTAGCGAGCATACCAATCAAAAACCCAAAATCCAGTATCTCCACCAAATCAACCCAAAGCATAAAATCTAAACACATTACCAAAAACCTCACAAAAAATCCAGACACTGTTCTTAACGAAATAATCAAAGCTTGGGCCCCACATCCACATAGCAACTGTAACCTAATAGACCGCTGTTCAAACTCAGTATACAAGCAGGGTTAATTGGAGACATCTATTTCCCTTCCTTAATCAGCTCAATAGGATAAAAAATGAATCGAATTGTAGTACCCCAAGCGATAGTGACTCAGGACCACAAAAATCGCGCGACAATCAAGACAATTTTTTATTGATCCTTTGCTTGAATCATTTTATGAGGCTTAAAACCCTATTTTGCAGTCAAAATGAAACAAGCAACAAACTTTGTGTTCTCTAATGGTTTAGTGAAGTGTGAAAGTATATTCATATGATATGCAAAATGATATGGGATATTAGGGTCAAAATTTACGGTATGACAGATGCCCCTATTTAATCTCCTTGGACCTGAATGTATGAATGATGAAGATATTCAGGCATTTAAGGTAAAGAGGATTAAATATCATAATACCCAGAATTTTGACTGTGAATGTAAATGATATGATAACTTGAACAGTGACAAATTTCCAATGCTGGAATATGTTTATCCATCTTCTTTTACTAAGTAATCCTACTTAGAAAAGGATAAAACTTCCCCTCAATCCTGGTCTTAAGCCATGGAACTGGTCTCAGTTTCTTGAAATAAACTTCCCCTCGATCCTGGTCTTTTAGCCACGGAACTAGTCTCAGTTTCTTCTTATCAACTCTTTCTCTTGACAAGGTTTAGGCAGACAAGCTTCTGAAAAGTTGATCACTTGCTGGAATAATAACTTTGTCGGGGATCTTCGAGGAGATGCAGGCTAATTATCTTGTAGGACAGATTTCAAAATCTGTGAAGGTCTTCATCAAACTTCTCACTAGAATTCACTTGAGGAGATGCCATTTGATGGAAGTAGGCTTCATCATACTTCCCTTCTAGATTTCTTTAGACAGATGCCATAGGATGAGAAAAGATCTGATAGCAGACTTACTGGGGAATGCCACAGACTGTAATGTAGAGGTTTTCAAACTTCTCTGTTAAGATGCCATTTTCTTGGAGAGATTTCATCATACGTTCCTTCGAGACTTCTTCGGAGAGATGCCATGTGATGTAGGACAATTTTGAGGTGCTGATGACTTTGTTGAAAGAGGGACAAACTTCTCGAGAAGAGATTTCCATTTTTCAATCCACCAGGAATTTCTGGGACAAAAATAAGCTTCTTAAGAGATTGTCACTTGTTTTGTCAGGCGTGGATTCCAACGAGGAATAAACTTATCTTTGATGGAGGTAGACAAACTGTTCTGAAAGAGACTGCCATTTATCGATTGGTAGATACTTCTTGGGATATGTGATGTTCTTGCTACCAAGAGATTTTGCTGAGAAGATTTCACTAGGGATTTTTCTTTACCCGGGGAAGCAAATTGTGTCTTTGCTTGGGGAAGAGTAAGGTTCCATTAGATGTCCTTCTCCCTTAGAGGTTCAAGTTATCAAAATGGTCAAGGACCGATCTCAATTCAGAGAGACTGTGTAAAGGAATATACTTCCAGACGAGGAATGAACTCAGACTGGGAATTTTATTCTATTCAAGTGTGGAAAGGAAGTGAGACTTCCACGAGAACCAAACTTAGTGGGGATTTAGAAAGAATGTATATTTTCTGCTTAAAGTTAACAACTCTATTGGAGAAAGGAAATCACTTGGGGATAAACACAACCAAAGTGAATGACGCAACTTATGCATTATGAATATGACCATGAATTGATTATTCATGATGTATAAATAAATGTTATGCTTATGTTGACAAAACAGACCCGACTCACAAACTGGTGATGAACAAAACCGGATACTCGGCCATTCTGGGGAATAGAGGCATCACTGGTGTTTTTAATGGTAAAACCCTGTCGGAGTAAAAGAACCAGGTCTTATCTATTTTAGGTAATGATCCGCCACTCGGGGATATTTGCGAGATTGATCGTAAGAGCATTTGATTTTTTATTTCGAGGTTTTAATCACTCTTGGAGAAGCTGTTGTTATTCCTTATTGTGTTCATAAACCAAAGGAAATTTCCATCTTTAAAAACAAAAGTAAATTCATTTTTTTCAAGAATGAAAAATCAAATAAAAATGTCATTTTGCAAGGCAGAATAAAAGTGAGAATTGCAAATAAAAGGCACAAAGGCTCAAATTTTCATTAATAGGACGGTAATCAGCCAAATGCGTGATTCCTTGGAGTATTACAAAGTTAGAAAATAGTAATTAAAAGGGAAAGGGCTACATTAAAACATAATGACCACTATCCTTCTAACAACTCTGAATTCCAAGTATTCTTGAGCTTCCGTTGAAAGTGACTTGCTTGAAAATTCTTTGATAGATGACATTCGCCTGAGATGATCCAATCTTTTTGGATGCAGTTACTTGCCATAAATCCCTAACTTTTGCGTAGATTGCCTTTTCAGGTTTTCAATCTATCGGGATGATTATTTTTTGTTTATGCTTCTAATTTTTTCCTGGACCGCACTTTTAGGTTTTAAATCCACCGAGACACTCTTTTTTTGCCTAAGTCGCCCTTTCGGGTTTTCAACTTAGCGAGCTGTTTTTTTAGGCGAAGTATTTCTTGACTGCATCGACATTCGGAGGTCGAGTGAACTCTTCACCATCCATAGTTGTGAGTTTTAAAGCACCACCTGAGAAGGCTTTCTTAACAACATATGGGCCATCATAATTTGGAGTCCATTTGCCCCTGGAGTCGGTGAGGAAAGATTGGATCTTTTTGAGCATGGGTTGCCTTCTCTGAATACCCAAGGTTGAACCTTTTTGTCAAAATCTTTCTTCATCCTTTGTTGATATAATTGACCATGGCATAAAGCCGTCATTCTCTTTTCTTCGATTAGATTCAATTCGTCGTATTTGCTTTGACACCATTCAGCTTTTGTTAGCTTGGCTTCCATCAAGACTCTTATTGACGGAATCTCAACCTCTATAGGGAGCACTACTTCCATGCCATATACTAGTGAGAAATGCTTTGCCCCTGTTAAAGTGCGGACGGATGTGCAATAACCGTGAAGAGCAAATGGGAGCAGTTCATGCCAATCCTTGTAAGTCATGACCATTTTCTGAATGATTTTCTTGATATTTTTGTTAGCTGCTTCAACTGCTCCATTCATCTTTGGCCGGTAGGGAGACAAGTTATGGTGTTCAATCTTGAATTTAGCACATAATTCTTTCATCATTTTGTTGTTCAATTTCGATCCATTATCAGTAATGATCTGGCTTGGAACACCATAACGACAGATGAGATTGTTCTTGACAAATTGGACCACCACTTGTCTGGTCATATGGGCGTATGATACTGCTTCGACCCACTTGGTGAAATAATTGGTGGCCACCAGGATGAACTGATGTCCATTTGAAGCTTTGGGTTTAATCATGCCAATCATGTCGATTCCCCATATGGAAAAAGGCCATGGAGAAGAGAGAACTATGAGAAGAGTCAGAGGCACATGAATCTTGTCGGCATAAATCTGACATTTATGACATTTCCTCATGTATATGTAATAATCGGATTCCATTGTCATCCAATAATATCCATCTCTTAGAATTTTTCTTGACATTGTATGTCCATTGGCATGAGTGCCAAAGGATCCTTCGTGAATCTCTTTTATTAGCATGTTTGCTTCGTGTCCATTCACATATCTGAGCAAAACCATGTCGAAGTTTCTTTTGTAGAGTACATAATTGTTCAGGAAGAAGTTACCATCCAGTCTTTTGAGAGTCTTCATATCTTTTCTTGATGCCCCAGGCGGGTATTCTTGTTTTTGAAGGAAAAAGCTTGATGTCGTGATACCAAGGCTTGTCGTCAACGACTGCTTCAATTGTAAATATGTAAGCTGGTCTGTCAAGTCACATTACGTTAATCTTGGGCACGTCGTTCCATCGATTTACCGTAATCATATAGGATAGAGTAGCCAATCCGTCAGCCATGTTGTTTTCTTCACGAGGAATCTGATGAAAATCAATTTTGTTGAAGAAAGGTAACAAACTTCTTGCGTAGTCTTTGTAACGAATTAATCTAGTCTGGCATGTGCCACATTCTCCTTTGATCTGATTTATAACTAAGGTTGAGTCTCCATACACGTCCAAGTTTTTTACCCTTAAGTCGATAGCTTCTTCGAGAACCATGATGCAAGCTTCATATTCGGTCTTATTGTTTGTACATTTGAATGCCAATCTGGCGGTGAAAGAAATATGGGTACCTGAGGTGTAACAATGATTTCCCCAATCCCATTTCTATAAGCGTTGACAACTCCATTGAATATTAATCCCCATCGGGATCTTGGCTCTAGCCCTTCGTCTAGTAGCGGTGCATCGCAGTCTTTCATCTTTAGGTACATCACATCCTCGTTTGGGAAGTCAAATTTGATTGATTCATTATCGCCAATTGGTTGGTGAGCCAGATGATCGGCTAGAATACTTCCTTTGATGACTTTCTGAGCATGGTACTCGATGTCGTATTCTGATAGCAGCATATGCCAACAGGCAATTCTTCCAGTTAAAGCAGGTTTCTTGAAGACATACTTGATTGGATCCATTTCGGAGATTAACCAAGTGGTATGACAAATCATATACTTGAAAATATGTTTAGCATCCCAAGCTAAAGCGCAACAAGTTTTCTCGAGTATAGTGTATCGAGTTTCACAGTACGTGAATTTCTTGCTTAAGTATTAAATGGCATATTCTTTTCTTCTTGTTTCGTCTTGTTGACCTAACACACAGACCATGGAATCTTCTAGGACTGTTAAGTAGATGATCAAGGGTCTTTCTTCCACTGGAGGAGACAAAATGGGTGGATTCAGCAGATATTCTTTGATACTTTCAAAAGATCTTTGGCAATCTTTTGTCCATACACATCCTCGGTCCTTTCGAAGGAGCTTGAAGATTGGTGCGCATGTCACTGTCATGAGAAATATGAATCTTGAGATGTAATTTAGGCGTCCCAAAAATCCTCTTACTTGCTTTTTGGTTCTGGGTGGAGGCATTTCTTGAATGGCCTTGACTTTGTCAGGATCGCCTTTAATTCCCTTTTGGCTAAAAATAAAACCTAGGAGTTTTCCTGAACGAACACAAAATGTACATTTGTTGGGATTCAAGCAGAGTTTGTATTTTCTCAGACGCTTGTATAGTTTTGAAAATTTTTTCACATGTTCTTCTTCTGTTTCAAATTTACCAATCATATCGTCCACATACACTTCAATCTCTTTGTGTATCATGTCATGAAATAGAGTTGTCATTGCCCTTTGATAAGTTGCGCCTGCATTCTTTAATCCAAACGACATCACTTTGTAGCCAAAGGTTCCCCATGGTGTAATGAATGAGGTTTTCACCATATCTTCTGGCGCCATTTTGATTTGATTATAGCCTGAAAACCCATCCATGAAGGGAAAGACTTTGAATTTTGCAATGCTATCTACGAACATGTCAATGTGTGGTAGAGGGAATCATCCTTTAGAATTTCTTTGTTTAAATCCCTGTAGTCTACACACATTCTGAATTTTCCATCCTTCTTGGGAACTTTCACTATGTTGGCTAGCCACTGAGGATATTCTGACGTGGCAAGGAAGCCTGCATTGATCTGCTTTTGGACTTCTTCTTTGATCTTGATGGCCATATCTGGATGAGTCCTTCTCAATTTTTGTTGATTGGCAGACATTCTGGCTTTAATGGAAAATGATGTTCCACAATGTTGGTATCCAACCCTGGCATATCTTGGTAGGACCAAGCAAACACATCTGGAAATTCTTTGAAAAGCTGTACCAGATTCTTTCTGACTTTTGAACTGAGCAGGGATCCAATCTTAACTTCTTTTCTTTCTTCTTCTGAACCCAAATTAACTGTTTCCAATGGCTCTTTGTGGGGTTTAATGGACTTTTCCTCCTGTTTGAGTAGTCGGGAGATCTCATCTAGAATTTCTTCATCCTCTTCTTCTTCGGCTTCGAATACCGGGAACTCAAAGTTGGGAGAAGGCATTGGATCATAGATTTCAATGGGGTTTTTAGCAATTAATCTGCATAATGTGATTGATGATTTTTTTTAGAAAAGATAGAAAAAATGCAAAAATTGGTGTGCAGTTTATTTTGAAAACATTTGTTATTTTTGTATGTTTTTGGATTACTATTTTCTAAAAAAGCAAAAAGCAAAAAACAACAATAAATGCGGGAATTCAGAATGACATATTTATTTTTGATTTGTCGATTCTTGAAACACAATCCCTATAAAACAAAAACTCATCTACCTTGGGCAAGGCAGAGAGGAAATATTTATAGGAGACAATGCCCTATAAAACATCCTTTCACCCGGGCAAGGTGAGAGGTCAAAATAAAGACGAGGCATTTACTTTGAGATGTGAACAATATTCGGGACATCAATAGCTATCCAATTGTGACGAACTCCTATATGGATTACAAAGTCTGGTATTTTCTTTCCGGGATTGTCTTCAGTAATGATACTGACTTCAGGCGGAGTCGGATCACTCGAGTCTTCTTCCCATGCAGAGTTATCAGCAGAGAAATTTTCTGTTTCCTTTTCGCATGTATCTTCTTGATCAGGAGGATTTCCCCATCCAGTTGGCTAAATGTCTTCAAACATGATGCGAGAGCTTTCAGGAGCAATATACTTCACTAGAAAATCAAACTTTCCGCTTGGTTGTCCAAAGGTATCCCAAGTTTTTGAGGGGTTGTCTTCCTCGATGACATTGACTTCAGGTAGTGCAAAGTTGATAAATTCTTGTCCAGCAATTCTTGCGACTTCATTGAAATGATGTTTAATATGTTCAGGAATTTCTGAGTAAGACCTCCATGCTTCTGAAGGAACAGATGAATCTTTTTTAGAGTTATCTGGAAAATATACATTCTCGGTCTGGCTTTGAAATCCTAGATCTTCCATGTAAGGCTCCCAAATAGGTAAATCATGATCATCTGAGCTGTAGTCAAAGCTATCTTTCATTAGAGTATTAGTTTCTAATGAATTGGGAGGAGCATAACATCCTTCAGTATCGTAATCTCTGTAGATCATCTCGACATCCAATTTTGGTGTCTATCTGGAGTTTTGCTGTGGATAGCAAAATGGCATATACGCCTCTTTTTGTGATAAATAACCTTCATTGTTGAAATATGATTTCCATTCTTCATCTGGATCGAAAGAATTGTCTTTGAAGTCATCTCCCTCGATGGTGTGGACCTCTTGGGAAGCAGGATGGAGGAAACCTCCGTTGTGGAAGAAATCTTGAATAGGGCGAGTGGCCTCGTCCTTCTTTGTATTCTTGGTAAATGTTGTTGTAAACCCGAGACCTTTTCTCGTTCTGTTATCAGTAGGAATCACAACTTGTCCTCACCCTTTAGTGGTACCGTTTTCCACTATTCGAACAACGTCTTGATATGAGGAAATATATGTTCCTTTTTCTTGATTACTTTCTTTACTTACAGAAAGTGCCTGGAATTGAGTTCCAATAACTTCTTTTGGTTCCAAGTAGGAGAATGATGATAGATTGCTCACGATTAAAACTCGTTCTCCACATACTGTGACCAACTTGTGGTTCTTTACAAACATCAGCTTCTGGTGAAGTGTTGAGGTGACTTATCCTGCTTCATGGATCCAAGGCCGTCCTAATCAAACAACTGTACGGTGCTCAGAAATCCATTACTTGGAAGGTGACTTGGAAAGTGTGGGGACCAATGGTTATAGGAATATTAACTTCGCCGATAACTGTCTTTCTGGATCCGTCAAAAGCTTTGACTATGATCTCGCTGCCTCTTATTGGAGTGCCTTGAAAAGATAGTCGTACAAGAGTTGATTTTGGCATGACATTTAGGGATGAACCAGTGTCTACCAGTACACTTTCTAGAGCATCGTCCACGCATTTGATTGTGATATTGAGTGCAATGTTATGAATTTTACCCTCTTTCGGGAGCTCTTCATCACTGAAACCTAAGTTGTTACAGGAAGTGATGTTAGAAACGATGTTATCAAATTGATTCACCGTTACGTCTTATTCCACGAAGGCTTGTTCCAAAACCTTTTGTAAAGCTTCCCTGTGAGCTTCCGAACTCAGCAGAAGGGATAATACAGATATTTGAGAAGGAGTATGCAATAATTGATCCACAATGTTGTATTCACTCTTCTGGATTAGTTTTAAAATTTCATCATTGTTTTTCACCTAATCTGTACCACTTGACTGGTCAGCCTGTTTATCAGGAACTTTGATTTGAGGTTCTTTTTATTTTGCGGGCTCTTCTATTCCTCAGATTCAACCACTTTGGGTGACACAACTTATATCAGCGATGTTGACAATGGATGGCAGCGGGGCTTCCTTTTCATCTTCCATCATAGTGGCACCATATTTGTAAGGAATGGCTTTCTTGGATTCGTATGGCACCGGGCCTGTCAAGTAAATGACCAAAGGAGTTATGTGACTCTTTCGGCTTTCATAGGAAATCTCTATTGGTTCCAGCTTGGGGATATCGGGAAATTTTCCACTGTCGAGAGGGATCTCCAAGCGCTTTGGTTCGCTGAGTAGAGGAATTATGGTGAATACATATTCATTAATTCCGTAATTAATGGATTCTCTTTCATTGAAGACTGTGATGGTCCTTCGATCTAACAGTCCTTGAATCTCATTTCGGATGCAAAGGCAACCATATCGGCTTCTGCGACATTTTCTGCAAGCTGAGTGATCATGGTGATTTGGACCAAACTAGTTAAGTCCACACAAGCTTTTGTGAAATTTGACCAATGACGTTTCAATGTGTTTGACATCATGAACTGTGTACTGCCCTGGGTAATCTTGCACCATATTGATTGACTAGTAATCCTCCCTTCTGTTTGGTAGGATCTCTTCTCGGTCTACCTAATTCTGGATGGCTGCTTGTACGAGGTAGCACCCTTGGTCATTTTCTGAACATATCCCACAATGTTCATAATTGTGGGGAGGTACTCGACCGTATCCACTCTGTATGCAATGCATTTTTACCAAGTTTGTTTCTAATAAGCGGATGTCATAGCTTTCGTGTCTACTTGGGCCTTCATCCGCTATGTTGACTTGATGAGTCTCTGTGTTCTGGTATATTGGAAACCACCGATGATCTGATAAGTGTTGAAGAGTTCTTTGTACGAGCGCGCAACCTTGATCATTCTCAAAGCAGACATTACAATCTTGATAGCTATGTGATGCTAAAAAGCCCAGTCGAACCTGTTTGGCATGTAATTCTACCAAACTTGTGTTCATCAGGAGAATGTCGAAGATTTGAATTCTGTTTGGACATTCATCAATCGTGTTGATCTGATAATTATTTCTTCCGTGATAATCTTGAATCCACCCTAGATCCATTTGACGTTGGAGAGCTTCTTACACAAAAGGACATCCTTGATTATCTTTTGAACAAATTGGGCAAGCACTGTAGTCGTGCGACGGTAGATTATGATGTTGACTTTGTCTGGAGTGCATTGCTACCAAGTTTGCATTCATTGCGTGAATTTTAAAATTCTGAATAATACCGGGACATCCGTAAACAATGTTTACTCCACGGATTCTGTGTTCTTGGATCCAGCCCAGATCCATTTGTTCTTGAAGGGCTGTATGTACAACACTACACCCTTGGTTGTTCTTGGAACAAATGTTGCACTGATGATAGTTCTGAGGTGGTACATGGCCATACCCACTTTGTCTGCAATGCATCTTAACTAGATTTATTTCTAGTAAGCGCACATCATGAATTTGGTAACTGTTGCCAGAACCTTTGTTAATTAAGTTTACAGAAGTTTTCTCATGCTGAGGTAGCAGATTCCTTTGAACATTTGGATTAGTGTCTTTGAAAGACAAAAATCCATTCTTGACAAGTTTTTGCACATCGGATTTAAAACTGAAACAATTCTCGATGTTATGCCCCGGTGCTCCTTGATGATAAACACAGAATTGGTTAGCCTTGAACCAATAAGGGGGATTCTCGGGAATGGCAGGAGAAGTCCTGGTTTGAATGTGTCCTTTTGCTAGCAAAACTGGGAATAGTTCTGCATATGGCATTGATATAGGATCAAAACCTGGTGACCTTGAGATACGATTGTTGTTGTTGTATTGCCGGCAAGCCTGCTGAAGAGGTTGCTGCTGCCTTTGCTGATACTGTGGTTATTGAATTGGCTGATTTTGAGAAATCTGTGGTTGATATGCTGGAACTGGAGCTGAGTTGATAACAAGAGATACCTCTGCTACCTGCCGAGGTTGGTATCTTCGTCTTTGTTTACTCTGTGAGATAGTGATAATTTCTTACTTTTTCTTCTTTTGGAAAGTTCTTCCATACCTCTTGCTACTACTGGATGGTTCTGCATCCTTGACCAATCGACCCTCTCGGACTGCTTCCTTAAGGCGTACTCCCACGTTCACCATCTCGATGAAATCACTATGCGCACTTGCAACCATTCGGTCATAATAGAATGAACTCAAAGTTTTCAAGAATATTTTTGTCATCTCTTTTTCCTCGAGGGGAGGACAAACCTGGGCTGCAATTTCACGCCATCTCTGAGCGTATTCTTTGAAGGTTTCCTTATCCCTTTGAGACATAGCCCTGAGTTGATCCCTATCGGGCGCCATATCCAAATTGTACTTGTACTGCTGAACAAAAGCTACTCCAAGATCTTTGAATGTACTGATCTTTGTATGGTTTAACCCTATGTACCATTTGAGTGCGGCACCAGTTAAATTGTCTTGAAAGTAGTGGATCAGTAACTGTTGATTTTTCGTGTGGGTATACATCTTCCAAGCATACATTACCAAGTGACTTTGAGGGCAAGAGTTTCCTTTGTACTTTTCAAAGTCGGGCACCTCAAATTTTTGTGGTATTTTGACATTTGGGACTAAGCAGAGATCGGCAGCGTCTTTCCCAAATAAGTCCTGTCCGCGAATGGCATGAAGTTCTTTCTGCATTTCCAAGAATTGTTATTGGAATTCATTTATTCTTTCATATACTTCTATATCCTTGCTTGGAGTGGCATGAAAGATCTGTTCCTTTGGAGTAGTATGTATCAGAGGTTATGGTACATACATTATTGTTGTGGGTCTTGGTGCTTTGGTGACCTAAAGTTTGTAACCTTCAGGTATAGGAGTCTCTGTCGTAGCTCTTACATCTTCGTTTACTTGAAGTTTGTAACCTTCAGGCTTGGAGATTCTAGCTATGGCTCCTAGGTCTTCAGTGACCGGAGGTAAATATCCCTCAGACACAAAATTGAAAGGCATGCCCCAGGGAAAACCTTTAGGCATGTTGTACCGAGGAAGACTAACGGGTATCTCAAATGTTGGTGTAGACATAACTTCTGAGATTACAGTCCCTTGAGCTGGTTAATCCCGAGTTGCTGCCAGTGATTCAATCATGACGTTGAGTCTTTCCAAACTTTCCTTCAGAGTATTAACTTCCTCTCTTAGCTCTCTGTTTTCTTCCTCAAGATCGTCCATTTTCTTCTGACGATTGGCCAGAGTATTGTACGAATGAGACAGTTTGACTCTAAAGTGTAATAAATGTGTAAGATTTTATGAAAAATGTGTGAAATGCTAGAATAATGCATGATGTGCAAAGAATGCAAAATGCTCTTTTTTTTGTTTTTAAAAGAACTTTTAATAATTATCTTGCAAATATCATACAACGACGAAAATGTTTTATTGAATTCAAAGGATTACAATATCTTACAGAGAAAAGTACATTATATTACAAAGTACAGGAAGGAAAACTAGGCCTATGAATCCTAAGGAATCCTTGACGAAGGTCCAGATGCTAGTTGCTGACTTCTTTTTTGCCTCTTTGATCGGGCTTCTACAACCGTTGGCGGGTCGATGATCCTTTGCCAGGTGAAATGAGAGAGTAAACTTTTCCGTTCCTGTGAAGATGATTAAGGAAGGGACATAGATGTCTCCAATTAACCCTGCTTGCATACTGAGGTTAAACAGTCAAAACTGTTGGTTTACAAATGCTATCAAAAGGGGGGACTGTCTTAGGTTATTTGCTTAAAAACAGTGTCTAGACTATTTGCTAGGTTTCTGGTAAGGTGTTAGGTCTGATGCTTTTGATGGATGTATGAAGGTACGGGATTTTGGGTTTTTGCAATCTTATGCCTACGTATTCCCGTTTAACAAAATAGGAAATCAGAGCGATCGTAGTTCCTCCTTTTCTATGGGAGGAAAGATATGTTTTGGTGTCTTGTTCAAAGCCCAAGATTGAAGCTAAAGGTGATTTGTATCTTGTTCAAAGCCCAAGATGTGAAGCCAAAAGGTTTTGGCTGAGAGAGAATTTGTCATCTCTAAAGAGGAATTGTATTGTATGCTGTGAGCAAAGCACAAATTTGATGCTAAAAGGTTGATTGACTCAACCGGGGGTTTCTTTATACAAAGCCTAAGAGGAGGCAGGAAGTTTGAATTTTCTGGGGAAAATGTTCTTTCTGTCTTGTACAAAGCCCAAGATTGAGGCTAAAAGGGATTTTGACTCCGTTGGGGAGAATGTATCTTGTATAAAGCCCGAGATGGAGGCTGAAAGGGTTTGACTCAACAAGAGAGTACTTTTATCTGTCCTGTATAAAGCCCAAGACGGAGGCTAAAAGAAGGTTGACTCAACAAGAGAGTCTTGAACGGGTGATTGACTCAACAAGAGAGTCTTTTATACTCAACAAGAGAGTGATTTGCTGTCTCGTACGAAGCCCGAGATTGAGGCTAAAAGGAGATTGACTCAACAAGAGAGTCTTTTATACTCAATAAGAGAGTGTTTTGCTGTCTCGTACGAAGCCCGAGATTCAGGCTTAAAGGAGATTGACTTAACAAGAGAGTATTTTATACTCAACAAGAGTGTTTTTATATGTCTTGTACAAGGCCCAAGACGGAGGCTAAAAGTCATTGACTCATCAAGAGAGTCTGAAAAGGTTAGCTCTGCTGGGGAGAATCATTTGTACAAAGCCCAAGAGGAGGCTGTCTTACCGCTGAGGATTATTAAGATCCTGACGCGTGTCCAAGTGTAGGTAACTCTCCTGAGAGAGACCGGTTTAGGCTGGAGATTGATCTAGGGTGATCGGTGTTTTTTCCTATGTTTGAAAGGAACTTGAGAATGTCTTTGAGACTCAAGAGGTTTAGACTATCCAAGTCTAGAGTTTTATCTATTGTACAATGCCCAAGAGGAGGCGCGGGCATTAAGGGATGAGTATCAACCCAAAATGGCCGGAGTTTATGACACTGGCAAGACTGCTCTAGGAAAGGATGACTAAGTTCTGTCTTATACCTTTAGGAGGTCGTCAGGGTCCTTGTATTAAGCCCAAGAGAAGGCATGAGAACTTCTAAGAAGCTGAAGGGTCCTTGTACAACGCCCAAGAGGAGGCGGGGATGCTTTTAGGAAGCCTGTGGGTCCCCAAACCAAGAGAAGTTCAAGAAATGCAATTCATAGAGAAGAGATCATTCCAGGAAAGTTCGAGAATTTGGAAGAAAATCAAGAGATGCCATTCACGGAGAAAAGATCATCTCTGGGGAGTTAGAGTTTCTTTGATAATTTCTAAGGGTGACAGTCTGAGAAAATGTTCACCGAGAATACTGCCTTTCTCTTTGTTCCATATTATTTAACCCCAAGAGAAGGGAAGAATGTCACACCCCCAATCTAAGCCCCGAGCAATTAAAGCGATAACAAATAAATCAGAGTATAATTAAAACATTCATGGCATAGACGGAGGCGTCACATCAATTGAAACAAAATACAACAACCTGCTCATATAGATATGCAACCATCAGGTAGCACACAACAGAGGAACTCAGTTCCTAACACCCACATTTCAGATACAGAATAAAAGCGGAAAATCTGCAACTGAATCTCATATATATATAACATAAAGGTTTATCTGTCATACACAAAGCCATACATGTACAATCCAAAAAGAACATATACATATACACATAATCACCAACGATCTCCCCGACTACCCGGTGCTACATATCAGAGTCGACCGACAAAAGAATGAAGACCTAAGTTTCATAAAAAGACCTCCAGCATCTAATCTGCAATGCCTCATAGAGCATTCAAAACAGCAGAAGGGTGAGAAACATAATTATAATACAATTGCATACAATTATATAGTAACACAAAAATACACATGTAAAATATTCTCACCACGACTTACACCAGAATTCCAATACAAAACAACACATTTGATATCTCATACATCCATCACAAAGACATATCAATCCTGTTCAAAGCATTTATCACCAACATATATATATATATATATATATATATATATATATATATATATATATATATCTCAACTCATCACTTCCATTCACAATTCCACACAAAATCAATCCATTCATGATTTATGCAAATGCACAGAGACCGACACAACGACTCTATGCAATGCAACTCGGTACCGTTCCATCCATCATTCTCATCATTAGTTCACTCAGGAACTATTGGAATCATCGCTTGTTACTTAGTGTAACTCCCCGTCGGGCAAACGATGTTCCCCGTCGTTCACACCTCTTTGTATAAGGCACACGACATTTATGGATCACTCACACCTCTTTGTATAAGGCACACGACCCGATCGCTCACACCTCTTTGTATAAGGCACACGATCGTCCATAATCATTGCTCACACCTCTTTGTATAAGGCACACGATGTTATAGCAGATCCCCTCGGGAATCATTTCGTCGCTCACATCCACTAGGGCACACGACATCACAAGAATGCATATCATGATGATTGGCTTACAATGACTCCTGACATTCAAATGCACACATATACACATCCATAATCATGCATATTCAATCAAACACAACACAATGCATTTTCTTGCCCTTAGGCCACAAACCATCATCACAACATTTCATCACATGCATTCACATTGTATAACATCACACAAGTCCTACGATATATATATGAAGCATATTGCACGATAAGACAACAATCGCATACAGTTAAGACGGTAAAAGTCGACAAAACGACACATTTCCAAATTCCCAACATAATTAAATCGGGCACCAATCTCAAAACTATTTTAATAAGAAAGAGCATTTCATAAGCTTTCCAACGGTACCAAGAACACCTCGATCCGAGTTACGGATCAAAAGTTATGAGTTTTCAAAGAAAAGAATTTATTGAGAAACAGCCAGATTCGCCTGGCGACTTAGGATTTCGCCTAGCGGATCCCCCTTCGCCAGCACTTCGTCTGACGAACTTATGGCGAACCAAAAATTTAGAAAACCCCAAGTGTTACAGAAGCTAACCCATTTCTGTCTCTCCGTTTTCGCCTGGCGACTTACGATTTCGCCTGGCTAATCCCCCTTCGCCAGCACTTCGCCTGACGAACTAGTGACGAGACCTAATTCGCCTGGCGAATTTCCAATTCGCTTGGCGAATCGCACCAGAACAAGAATTTTCTGCTGCGGGTTACATGGTTCCAAAACCCCCAAAAATCCCATTTTTCATCCCAAATCAATTCCAACAGCAAAACAATTATCTGCAATTGCTCATAAACACAGTGTGATCATACAACACAATTTATATCGATTTCCGACCGCGAAAACATCGATTCCTAATCATTTTCTCATTTTCAACCTAGAAGTGAAAACTATGGAAAGGCAAGAGAACATTCAAACACACACATACATAATCAAACACAAGCATAAGATAATCGAGTTTCGCACCCTTACCCGATTAATCGTGCTTCGAAGTGTCAGTTGAATCGGTTTCTTACTCTCCAAGTTTTTCCTCTTTTTTCTTCTTTTCTTTCTCTTTTCCTTCTTCTCTTTTTCTTTCTCTCTATTTTTCTCTCTATTTCTATTTTAAATGAAAAACATAATATTTACCCATCAAAAGACCAAAATACCCCTACACTCAAATATCTCGCAAACGCTCTCAAACAATGAAAAATAATACATTGCCAAATAAAAGTCAAGAATAAAATAATATAAAGACCAAAAATAATTAAATTGACTCAATTAAATAAATCTAACAAAAACTGGGGCGTTACAACTCTCCCCCACTTAGAAATTTTCGTCCTCGAAAATATTACCTAAGACGAACAACTCCGGATACGACTCCCGCATCCGACTCTCCAACTCCCAAGTCAAATTGCCCTCAGCAGCGCCTCCCCACGCTACTTTCACAAGCGTAATATCCTTGCCTCTTAACTGCTTCAACTCGCGATCCAAAATTCTCACTGGTAATGCCATCAACCGTAAGGTTCTCCCTTACCTCTACCTCATCCATCGAAATCACATGCGACGGATCCGGAACATACTTCCGAAGCTGTGAAACATGAAACACATCATGCAAATTCGAAAGATTCGGCGGCAACGCCACCCAATAAGCCACAACACCCACTCTCACGGATATCTGGTAAGGACCAATAAACCGAGAAGTAAGCTTCTTCGACTTCAATGCACAACCAACACCCGTCACCGGTGTAACTCTCAAAAATACATGATCACCTTCTTGAAACTCAAGATCTTTCCTCCTTCGATCATGATAACTCTTTTGCCTACTCTGAGAAGCCTTCATTTTCTCACGAATAAGTTTCACCTTTTCCGTAGTCTGTTGCACTAACTCCGGTCCAACCACCGAACTCTCACCAGATTCATGCCAACACAAAGGTGTTCGACATCTCCTTCCATACAACGCTTCAAAAGGTGCCATTCCAATACTCGAATGGAAACTGTTGTTATACGTGAATTCCACCAACGAAAGATAACTATCCCAAGCACCACCTTGCTCAAGAACACAAGCTCTCAGCAAATCTTCCAACGACTGAATAGTTCTCTCGGTTTGACCATCCGTCTGTGAATGATAAGCCGAACTCAATCTCAACTTGGAACCTAACTCCTTTTGCAAACTTTCCCAAAATCTGGAAGTAAACCTCGGATCTCGATCTGAAACAATACACAACGGAACACCATGTAGCTTCACAATCACACGGATGTAAATCTCAGCCAACCTCTCCAAAGAAAAACTGATGTCAATCGGAATGAAATGCGCCGATTTAGTCAGCCTATCCACAACTACCCAAATGGCATTATGTCCCCTCTGTGTATTCGGCAACCCTGTCACAAAATCCATAGAAATGATGTCCCATTTCCACTCGGGAATATCCAACGGTTGCAACAATCCACTAGGCTTCTGACGTTCTACCTTTGACTTCTGACACGTCAAACACGCATAAACAAACTGAGCCACATCCCTCTTCTATCCGGACCACCAAAAGATCTTCTTCAAATCTTGATACATCTTATTAGCTCCCGGATGTATATTCAAACTACTCCGGTGTCCTTCCACCAAAATCATCCTTTTCAAGTCCGAATCATCAGGAATACAAATTCTACCACGAAATCTCAAAACACCCTTATCATCCACTTTAAAGTCACCATTCACACCTTGATCTCCAACCGTCATCAAATCAACAAATTTCACATCCAACTTCTGCTTCTCGCTAACGGTTAACAAAAACTCATTAGTAACATTTAACATGCCAAGCCTCATGCTGTCAGATGTCAATTCACACACCAAACTCAAATCTCTAAACACTTCCAAAAGTTCCCACTCTTTAACCATCAAAGCGGACATATGCAAAGATTTCCGGGTTAACGCATCGGCTACCACATTAGCTTTACTGGGATGGTAATTCAAGCCAAAATCGTAGTCCTTCAAAAATTCCAACCATCTCCGTTGCCTCATATTCAACTCTTTCTGATCAAACAAGTATTTCAAACTCTTATGATCACTAAAGACTTCGAATCTTGTACCATAGAGATAATGCCTCCAAATTTTCAATACAAACACCACAACCGCTAATTCCAAATCATGAGTAGGGTAATTCTTCTCATGAATCCTCAATTGCCTCAAAGCATAAGCCACAACCTTACCTTCTTGCATCAACACTCCACCTAAACCAACCAAAGACGCATCACAATACACCATAAACGGTTCAGTAGGATTCGGTAAGATCAAAATCGGAGCTGTAGTCAATCTTCTCTTCAGCTCACTAAAACTTTCCTCACACTGAATATCCCAAATGAACGCTTTACCTTTACAAGTCAGCTGGGTCAAAGGAAGTGCTAACTTGGAAAAGCCTTCAATGAATCTTCGATAATATCTAGCTAAACCCAAAAAGATTCTAATTTCAGTAACAGATCTAGGAGCCTCCCATTGTAGAACTGCATATACTTTAGATGGATCCACAGCAATACCATTACCTGAAATCACATGCCCAAGAAAACTCACTTCTGACAACCAGAACTCACACTTGGACAACTTGGCAAAAAGTCTCTTCTCCTTCAAAATTTTCAATACAATACGCAAATGCTCCGCATGTTCCTCCTGGGACTTAGAATAAATCAAGATGTCATCAATAAACACAACAACAAATCGATCCAAATGCTCATGGAAAATACGATTCATATACTCCATAAACACACCCGGCGCATTAGAAACCCCGAACGACATCACAACATATTCGTAATGTCCGTAGCGTGTCCTAAAAGCCGTCTTCTGAATATCTTCCTCTTTCACTCTAATCTGATGATAACCTGACCTCAAATCAATTTTACTAAACTCACACGCACCTACCAACTGGTCCATCAGATCATCAATTCTCGGAAGAGGATACTTATTCTTAATCGTCACCTTATTCAGCTGGCGATAATCAATACACAATCGCATACTTCCATCTTTCTTCTTCACCAAAAGAACTGCAGCACCCTAAGGTGATACACTCGGCCTCACAAACCTCTTTTCTAACAATTCATTCAACTGCTTCTTCAACTCAACCAACTCAGATGCCGACATACGATATGGTGCCATATATACAGGTCTAGTACCAGGAACTAGATCTATAGAAAACTCCACCTCTCTCTCTGGCGGCACATCTGAAATATCCTCTGGAAACACCTCTGGAAATTCACACACAACTAGAAACACATCAATTGCAACTTGACTATCCACTGTCAACGATGCAAATAACCCGAACAACTGAGCTTCATCCGCCAAACGCTTCTTCAACTCTTTGGTAGATAAGAAACCCGATTCCTCGTCTTCCTCAAGAGAAGGAAATCTTACCAGCTTATGATAACAATCAATATGCACTCGATTGAACTGCAACCAATTTATTCCCAGAACCACGTCTAAACCCTCCAACGGCAGACACACCAAATCCATCTCAAAATCTTTACCATAAATGGTCAAAGGACAACTTAAACAAACCAAAGAAGTAGTTACCGACCCCATTGCTGGAGTATCAATAACCATCTCTCCACCCATCGAAGACAACAAAAGATTCAAAAGCTTTGCGCACTCAGATGAAATAAACGAATGAGTCGCTCCGGTATCAATAATAGCAACTAAAGGCATACTATTAATAAAACAAGTACCTCTGATCAGACGGTCTGCACTAGTAGTCTGAGTTCCTGCCAATGCAAATACTTTCCCTCCAGCTGGAACTTGCTTTGGTTTCGGACACTTCGTACTAACATGACCAGGTTCACCACAGTTGAAACACTTCACCACATTCTTCTTACAATCAGCTGCGACATGTCCTATACCTCCACAATTGGAACACTTCCTTATATCCTTTCTACATTCAAACTGACGATGTACTAAGTCACCACACCTAAAACATCTCAGAGGATTAGACATACCTCCCCCACTTGGCCTTTTATCAAAACTACCCCTTTGCTTACCCTTGTCAGCTGGTGACACATAAGGACCACCACGAAACGATTGCTTGCCTTTCCTTTCGTTTACACTCTTATAGTGAGTAGAACGAGCTTTTCTATCCTCCTCATAAATTCTACAACAATCCACCAAATCCGAAAACCTTCTAATCCTTTGATAACCAATTGCCTGCTTGATCTCAGGACGCAACCCGTTCTCAAACTTCACACATTTGGAAAACTCCGCAGTAGCTTCAGTATAATGTGGATAAACTGAACAAGCTCCACAAACTTAGCAGTGTAATCAACAACAGACATGTTACCCTGTTTCAACTCCAAGAACTCTATTTCCTTCTTTCCTCTAACATCTTAAGGAAAATACTTCCTCAAAAACTCCCTGCTAAGCAAAGTCCAAGTGACATCTTCACCTGTAACTTCCCACACATGACGCGCACTAACCCACCAATCATCAGCCTCCTCCTGCAACATGTGAGTACCCAGTCTCACCTTATGTTCCTCAGCACAGTCCATAACTCGAAAGATTCTTTCAATCTCCTTAAGCCAAATCTGAGCACCATCAGGATCATGTCTCCCTTTGAAGACAGACGGTTTGTTCTTCCTGAACTTATCATTCCCACCAGCATTAGGTGCACCCGGCACAGCCTGAGCCATAGCTTGCATAGCAGCAGCCAAAGCAACATCATTCCTACCAGCCATATTATGTTCATATCCAATAACAACAACTATGGTTAAACAAACAGCTCACCCCAAACACAAAGACCAACACGGACTGGCACGAACTGACACAAACTGGCTCTGATACCACTTAATGTAACACCCCCAATCTAAGCCCCGAGCAATTAAAGCGATAACAAATAAATCAGAGTATAATTAAAACATTCATGGCATAGACGGAGGCGTCACATCAATTGAAACAAAATACAACAACCTGCTCATATAGATATGCAACCATCAGGTAGCACACAACAGAGGAACTCAGTTCCTAACACCCACAATTCAGATACAGAATAAAAGCAGAAAATCTACAACTGAATCTCATATATATATAACATAAAGGTTTATCTGTCATACACAGAGTCATACATGTACAATCCAAAAAGAGCATATACATATACACATAATCACCAACGATCTCCCCGACTACCCAGTGAGAACATCAATTCCTAATCATTTTCTCATTTCCAAACTAGAAGTTAAAACTATGGAAAGGCAAGAGAACATTCAAACACACACATACATAATCATACACAAGCATAAGATAATCGAGTTTCGCACCCTTACCCGATTAATCGTGCTTCGAAGTGTCGGTTGAATCGGTTTCTTACTCTCCAAGTTTTTCCTCTTTTTTCTTCTTTTCTTTCTCTTTTCCTTCTTCTCTTTTTCTTTCTCTCTATTTTTCTCTCTATTTCTATTTTAAATGAAAAACATAATATCTACCCATCAAAAGACCAAAATACCCCTACACTCAAATATCTCGCAAACGCTCTCAAAACGCGATAAAACATAACAACAATGAAAAAGAATATATTGCCAAATAAAAGTCAAGAATAAAATAAAATAAAGACCAAAAATAATTAAATCGACTCAATTAAATAAATCTAACAAAAACTGGGGCGTTACAAAGACTGTATCTGGAAAATCTACGAGGATCTAGTTTTGTTTGTATTTACGAGTGACCAACAAGGCTTTACCTAGTGCTAGACGTAGTTGCCAGGGAAAACTCTAAATAACTATACTAGTATTACACAGTGGATATGTGACAAGTATATAAAAGGATGTGAAAGAAGACTTACAGTGAAACAACCCCACAATACAGTTATATACATATGAAAGCGGTAAATGAAAGCGGATAAACACTTACCCGTTGTAGAGCTTCCATGCTGTTTTGTTAGTTGTTCAACAAAGAAAGTTTTGATAACAACATATGTTTGAATTTAAAATCAAAGGAGAAAGTGCTTTGAAAATATTGTTGGGGCTTACAGCTCAAGGAGAGGCCCAAGTTTTAACAATGATCACACCGTTGTCTTGAAAACTGTACATAGGGACTTATACAATATGTGAGGCCCAAAATTGTTTTTATGTACAAGGGGATGTGTCTTACACTCTATTAGAGGCCCAAAGAATTTGAAAATGAATAAATATGGTTCTTATAGCTCAAGGAGAAGCCCAGTTGATTTTGTTAAAAAGGCGACGATCGCGCCCAACGTTTTGACGGTATCGGGACTTATACAATACACTGAGGCCCGAAATATTTTGGTTTTTAAGAGGGGTTGGGGCTTACACTCTATTAGAGGCCCAAAGAAACTTAAAGAAAAGAAATGGGGCTTATAACATGAGGGTAGACCCATTTGGTTTTGTAAAAAAAAAGCGACGATCGCGTCGTTGTTTTTGAAAATACAGTGGGACTTATACAATGACTGAGGCCCAAAAAGTGGTGTATTTACAAAGGGGATGGGTCTTACACTCTAATAGTGGCCCAAAGATTTTAAGAAAAATAATCGGGCTTACAACTCAAGGAGAGGCCCAAAGATTTTAAGAAAAATAATGGGGCTTCGACTCAAGGAGAGACCCAATTGGTTTTATTTTAAACTGGCGATCGCGCCGAGATTTTTGAAAACACCGTGGGTCTTATACAATGACTGAGACCCAAACTTTTTTGGCTTCAAAGAAGGATTGGGTCTTACACTCTATTAGAGGCCCAAATAGTTTTTGAAAATGATTGATGAGGGTGGAATCGATCAAAACCCTAATTTCATCACTTTTAAAAGTGAATTCTTAAAGAAAATCAATAAAAAATGATAAAACACCAAATAAGCTTGAATAAACAACTTGTGATTTTTGGTTAAGGTTTGAAAAATGAGGTTTTAATCACAAGATGAATTAAAAATGAATTGGTTTTGATTTTTCAAGATGAATATTCACTTTTAAAATGTTTAAAAATAATTAAAAATGAATTTATTCATAAAAATACCAACTATATTAAATAAATAATATAAATTTGATTTTTTATGGAATAAAATATTTCAACATTTTTGTGATTTTTTGCAAAAAGAAACAATAAAAAATAATTAAAATTGAGGGAGTTATTAATTTTTCAAATCATTAAAAATAATAAGAACAATAATAAAAACATGGAAAAACATTAAAAAAGGGTCTGGGGCGAGGGGGATTCGAACCCCAGACCTCTTGTGTGCAGTGTGCGCCTCCTACCACTGGGGTGGTATACATCCGTGTATCAAAGCCCACCCACAAATATACAAGGCTTACCTTGTTTTTGGCCTGGCCAAGGCAAGGCAAGACAGGTTTTGGCCAAAAATGTGAAGCTTGTAACTTTCTCATTTCTCCATGGATTGGGACAAAATGTAGGTCGATCCTGCCTAGAATTTCACAAGGAATCCAATGGTGGTGGTGGTTTTTTCATATGAGGTCCCCATTTTAAAACCCGATAATGCTTTTGAAATAGGCCTCCATTTGCATTTTCTGTGCTACCTCATGGTACATGCATGAATTACATGATGACTTAGTCCAAACACAACATATATAACATGTATGAGATGTGTATGATCAGTGGACTTCAAATCAATGCATATTTCAAAGAGTTCAAGTTGTGATGCTTACCTCTTTAGGAGCTTTTTGGGCAATCTGTCAAGTGCTTTGTTCCAGAAACAATTTGATGCTTTAGACACCCTCAAATGATCTCTTGGAAGCTTTTAGGATGATTGGAAATAGCTGGAAACCTCAGGAATGGAAACTGGCCCTTTCTTGCAAAATGGGCAAAAGTGACCAAAATAGCAACTCTCTCAAATGGTATTCCAGATGTGGGGAACCATTTGGGACAGTTCAATGATGATATTTGGAGTGTGTTTGAGGCTTTATCTGGTTTTGAAAGTGACTGAATCAATACACGGCTTGAAAAATGTAAAAAAGTCATATTTTGAGGTATTGAGGAGGGACTTTGAGGTTTTGGTGTTACAGGTCACTTGTGAGAGTTTGGACAGCTTAGATATAACATATTGGATGTGTTTGGATCATGAGCTATAATGGAATTGCTTTCTCACTCAAAAACTCAGAGTTACCTTTCTAAAGAATGCATTTTTGCCTAGAGAAAGAGATTTTGAGGAAAGCATCAGTTTGATGGCTTTGGTGTCCTCAATCTGAGCATAAATGAGCTCTATTTATAGTAGAGCAAGTTTGTTTTGCAAGCAATAGTGAATCGAGGCTGCTGCAGACCTTTGGCCAATTGGAGCATTTTGGAATCTCAAGTCTCCTCTAGCCATTGACTAGAGGTTAGTGCACAAGCCTTTGGTCCCCTAGTTCAGAGATCATCCTTGACTCATTCAGTTGGAAATGGCCCAGTTCATGCCACCTTGGTGCATCCATTGAATGCTCCAAAACAAAATTGGAGTCTTGTCCCCTCTTTAGGGTTTTTTAGGTTTGGAATGCTATTTTTAGTTCCAAAGACTTGGGATGCTTATGGATTAGTGTTTGTCCCTCCTTGGTCTCTCCCTGACAAATTTCTCAAATCAAGCAAAATGCACAAATCTGCCTTGTTATGACAGTTGCAACAAAGCATATTGCCACTGTCATAACTCTTAGCTCAAATGGGATTTGATGGGGTTCTTGGCCATTTTGGAAAGCTCTCATATGATACAACACATGTGTGATCATAGTTTGTTTTGAAACTTTTTGGATCCAAGTGAAAAATGCCCCTACATTTTGAAAAAAGTGAAACAAATTCTGACTTAGTGAAAATTTCACTAAGTGTTGGAAAAAGTGGCATTTTCATGTTTTTGTCATTTTGGTCCAATCATAACTAAAAATCCATGAATAATTGGAATGAGGTGTAGTTGACACTTTTAAAGTATGCCATGAGAGCTACAAATCCATCTTTGGATCAGCCCAAATGGTTGCTTGGATCTCAAGTTATGATCCTTGGAAGTTGGTACCCTAGCCACTTTGTTCCATAACTTAGAAAATTTCTAAGTTTTTTATGGTTACCCCTTTTACAATTTATCCCACTTTTCTTGATTTTTCTTGATGAATGATGATTCCAATCACACATTAACATCATTTTAGGGTTAAGGAACCATAATTGATCAAAAAATAAAAAGTTAAACTTTGACTTTTAGGCACAATTGACTTTTTATCAGATGAATTCCAAACTGTACGATCCTCTATGAAATCAAGTCCTTGACCTAAATCAAACTTGATGGATTGATTTCATAGGTGTTATAGCGTGTATTGAATCATGTCCCAAAGTTTGGGAGCATGTCTTGGTCAAAAGTCAAAGGCACAGTTGACGTTTTTCAGCGAAACCCTAACTGTGGTTCTGATGAACTTTAAACTTGTGAATCAAGCTTCTTGGATTAATACATTGTTGCAAATGGATCAATGTAGTGTATTAGGGATCCTCAAATCATGTCTTGAGGTCTTGGCTCATGTTTTATCCCAAAAGTCAACTTAGGGGTGAATTAGGTCAAGAAACCCTAATTCCTGATTTTTTATGAATGCATCCCCTGAGGCTAAATTGACTTGAAGATGGGGTTTATGAGATCCCTTAGAGTATTTTGAGTTGTGCTTTGAAGCATTGCCTTATTCCCAAAGTAAAATTTCCATCTGGAGGCCCTGGTCGACCAAAAACCTAATTTGGTGACACTGGCGATCTCGAGGCTTGATCCACTTGGAATGTTGCAGCCTGGTGCTTGATCCTTGATGTGGGAGTTCTCTTGATCCATTGTGGATATTTGAGAGGTTTTAGAAAAGTTGAAGATCATGTCATTCCTTGATTGATCCTTTGTCTAAGACCTCTGAGAGGGCTTGAAACCCTAAGTTCGATTGTAGTGGATGCTCACCCATCTTTGGGGAGACTAATGAGGTATGATGGTCCATCCATTTTGTGATGATGATTTTCACAATGATGGGAAATCTTAGTGGTCAAATTTTGGAGTATCACAGTACCCATTAGAGATAAGGCTCTGCAGAGATGCAGTTTGGTTTCCCCAGAGACCCTCTTCCTTTCCTATGAATATGATGTCAGGCATGCACAATTTCTTCCTTAAGTGCTCTGTCATTTTCTCCTTCCCTGATGGTAAGCTTCTGCAAGCAAAGTTGGGACTAGATTCCCAATTAAGAATATCCTGATAGCATTGATGTCGACAAAGTTGTCAATGTTGGGGAAAAGGAATAACCCATAGATGAGTAGAACAAAGATATCCTCGAAAGCAACAATGTTCCCTATGATGGCAAAGTATAGGGCTTTTTCCATCAGAAACTTAGCTAGTAGACCTTGAATTTCTCCCTTGGTGGTCATGTGAGTTTTGATATCTGATACTTCCAAGGAGGTAGCTCTTGCAATGGTTTGATCTTTGGGAATCTCTTCCAGCCCAGAGAATGGGTCTTGATCAGAAATGGGTAAATCAATCAGCTGAGAGTTGTAACATCCCAAAATTTTCCTTCTTGTTTTTAGCTAACTGGCTTATGCTTCTTTGCATTCCTTGCATTTGCATTGTGCATAGCATTGGTTCTTTGCATGGGATCAAGGTACTTGGTCCATGTTCTCAAGTCTCAAGCCTCAAGGTGGTTTAAGGAGCTCATCATATCATCATAAGGTCAAGAGTGGCAAAGGAGTTCAAGTGAATCTTTCCCTTCTAACCAGAGGGACCAATTAGGGTTTGTGAGTCAAAAGGACTTCTTGGAGGGCTTTGAGTGTTCAAGCATGGTGTCATGAGGTCTTTATGCTTACAAGTGTTCAAGGATGGAGATTGGGCTAGTGATTCATGGTGAAGAATGTTCAGTGGATCAGTTACTTGTGAAGTAAGCAAAAGTCAACAATTCAAGAGGAAAGTCAACCATGGGTTTTCAAGGGTTCAAATCATGATTCCCAAGTCCATATACCTTTATTTGGTCAAGGAATAGCATGGATGGCATCATTCTTCAAGGATCAAGAGTTTGTGCAAAAGTTGCTAAATTTGGAAAATGGCCTATAATGAGAACTTTCCATTTTTGGCAATTTTTCTACCACATTCAACTTGACTTTTCATTATCAAGGAAGCTTCAAATGAATTTTCCTCCAACATGAAAGTTGAAGATGTTTCTCTCCCATTTCCAAAAAGTACTAGAACATCTCCATATCATTAATGGAACTCTAGTTATGGTCAAAACAATGCAAGGTGCATTTTGATGGTTTCACATGTACCACTTTTTCCACCTTTTGCATTTTGGTACAAAATGACTTGTAATGGTTTCTAATGATTCAAGTCAGATTACCACATCAAAGTACTCCTCATTTGGATCATATTTGGCCTTTGAATTAATTCATTTCATGCCATATTTCTCACTTATTTTACAAAGTCCAATTTTGAAAGATAGATTGAAACTTGCAAACCAAGCCACTACAAAGCCCAAAGTCAGTTCAATTGTGATCAGCAAGGAGTGTGTGAGAGATTCATGAGAGAAAGTATGAGTTGGCACGTGAGAATTAGTGGATTGAACACAAATTGCATTTTTGTAAAACCACTCAAAACTCATTAACCAAGGGATTAACCAATTGCTAATCATGATTAGTGGACTAATGGAATGTATATAAGCTAACTCATGCCTTCACAGCTATGGTCATGCATCCTCATTTGCTCAGATTTCACATTTTTGCTCAAATCTTCTCCTCTTCGATTCTCTCTCATCTTAAAAGCTTTTTGAGAAATTCTTTCACATTCTGAATCATTGAGCTCCATAGAACACAAATCAATCATCATCTGAAACTATAATCAAGGAATTCAGTGGATTCGAATTTGGAAACCACTTCTTCAAAACTCAAGATCCAGACCATATTCAAGCTCTAATTGCATTTATTTTGCAATTAGAGGTTCCTAAGGCTTGATCTGCAGCTTATCACTAGTTTTCTAGGAGTATTTTGAGCTCTTCAAGACCTCAGGTTAGTGGTGATTTCATGCTCTTAGAACTTAAATTTTTGATGTGCATAATGATCTGTGGTTGTTGCTGAGCATGCTAATGTGTTTAGAATTAATTTTGGACGTGTAACATGCGCATAATGTGGATCTGAAATTTTGAATCTCAAACTTGTTTTGTTCGATTTGCACTGTGTGTTCATTGTTTGATGATTTGGTTTGTATATTTGTGATCCTTGTGAAAATCTGGACAAGATGATGTGCTCGTTTGCCATTTCTAGAAAATTTTTGGTTGGGACTCACCGGAGAAGGTGACCGGAGCTAGGGCTCCGGCACCTGGTTTATGTTCAGTCCGGCGAGGGCTTGGAGGAAGAAGATGCAATCACAATCGTCCATTGCTTTGATCTGACGGTCTCCATGTTGCCACATTTTTAATTTCTGTTTTTTATTTCAGTGTTTGTGTGTGTGCCATTCCACCCTTCTTATCATGTATGTTTGATCTGGATCACTCATCTTAATTGATTGTTGATTGATTGATTTAATCTGGTGCGTTGTTTTGATCTATTGGTTGGTAAGGTTCCAACACATTAAAATTCGCATGTACCGTCCACGTGGGTTTTTATTATGTCCAGGGTATGCTTGGTGTGTGCGCGCATATCATTATTATTGTGTACTTTTAATCTGAGCCTCTTATCTTGCTTAACTTGCATTTGTTTGACTTGATATCATGTGTATGATTGATCTGAGGGTCCTGATTGGGTCTGACCGTTGACTGGGTTCCATTTGTTTTCTTTTGACTTCGCTGATGGACTTTTATGATTTGGGCTTGCTATTCGCACCCCATGCTTTGATCCATTTCATTTCTCAACGTGCCATGCTTACTGATTACACCCCTGCTTGTTTTTCTTCCATTTTATTTTATTTAATTGCATTGTTTGTATTTTATTTTTTAAAAATAGATTTATGCATCTGAAAATTACAAAAACAATCATGAAGCATCTTTGGCATATTATAAAATTTTTCCAAATTTTATTTTTCATTTTTATTTTATTTTTGGCATCTGAATTAATTGTTATGTTAATTTCTTTTTAAATTGTTCTTATTTGCACACTTTGCATTGTAGATTTTATTTCTCATAGCATATAAAACATTTTGAACCCTTTATTTTTGCATTATTTCATCAACATCTTGAAGGGCATAAAAACATTTTTCTCATATTTTTAAACTCTTTTCATATTGCATTTTGGTCCTTTTCTTTTGCATATTAGTTCATAATTCCTATGTGACTTTGCATGATTGATTGAAGGACTTATCTTGTGAATTTTTGCATGAGTTTTTAATATGATGTTTGCTTCTGGTTGAGGTGTTTGGAGAATTAATTTGGTAATTCCTAAAGTTGATTTGCTAATTGTTTGATTGCTCTTTGTTTGAGGTCTCTTTTATGCACATCTTTGGATCATGTTTGGTTACTTGTTTGAGAAGGCACTTGTGCCATTGTTTGGGATATCTTTGACTTCATAAGCCATGTTTGAATCATTATAAGTCATGTGGTTGCAATTATAGGTCATTGGTGTGTGGTTGTTGCATATTTGGTGTACATGTTCAATGTTTGATTTACATGCCTCTTTTGACTTATCTTTTCACTTCTTTTCATCTATGCCTCTTCTTGGTTTGTGTTTGGTTTGTGTATGCCATGCCATATCACTTCTTTGCATCTCATTTGATGTATGTTTCTGACCTTTAAGCTTTGTATTCATATCATATGTTATTCATGTTTCATGTTGCATCCTTTAACATGTTTCATTTACATGCTTCCTTCTCCTTCTTCTAATGATTCTTAATGCTTGGATACTTGCTTGTTTGCCTTATGTGACACTTGGATAACATGTTTAGGTCATCCACATTCTGACTTGGATATTATTTGAAGCATTGTTGCATGATCACCTTGCATGTCCACTCATTCTTCTTTTACTCCTTCTTTGATGACTTTCTTGGATGTTTTGCCACTTGTTTACATTCTCTTTGCTTGAGTTTGTTTGGTAAACATTATGGGTCACCCTTAAGGTGTACATTCTAAATTGGATGAGTTTCATTTGGTTTGTAACCTTTTCTCTTTGGGCTGTGACTTGTGTGGGTTTCATTTGTTTTATTGTTGCTTATGTTTGTTTTTGCTAACCATGTAGGGACTAATGGTAAGTGAATGGGATGTGGATAGTTATCCACATTCTAACTTCTCCTTTCTCTTTTAAGCTTTCATACTTGTGTTTGCTTTAGCATTTAAGGTGCTTCTCTCTTCTCGTTCACTTTTTCTCCTCCCATGAATCTCAAGACTTGGTTAAGTCTTGGATTCTTTTCCCTTTAGAGCTACCTAGTCCAACTTAATTTTTGATGAAGCTTGGAGTAGGATTAGCATTAGGTTTTAGGTATTCGTCTCTCCTAAACTCACTAACCATAGGATATCCATGCATGATAACATTAGGACTCTTAGTTTCCCTTTAGAGTTTCCTTTGGGTCGTCTCTCTTCTCATCTCAAAACTTCTTCAAAACACGTAATAAAAGTTATCGTGTATTGCGCTCGAGCCTTAAGCGTGGGAAGTGAGGAATGAGGGGTTTCCCTTCACTCTTCTAGGGTACCTAGTGTACGTCTTGTTGGGGACGATACGCGAAGTATTCGTTCCTATGTCATAGACTTTGGTGCAATGCAAGTTATGAACTAACTTAAAACACTTCTGTCTAAAAAATACCAAAACAAATTCAAATCTTTTTATCCTTCGGGATTGTTGGGTTTCAAACTTTTTTTCAGAAAAGAGCTCGTCGCTCACGTAAAAAACACTTACCCATCTGTGGTCGTACCCATGAACTACATCAGCTCTGATTCCTCTCTCTCGTCCGATTGAGGGTATGTAGGCACAAGACAGTGATTGTCTTGGCGAGCAACCTTCCCCCACAGTTCACATCCGAACTACGTTGACTCTGACTTTCCCATTGCACTGAGGGAGTACGTAGGCCTAGGACAACGATACCGTCCTATCGAGTCCCTTTTTTTTTCTTTTCTTCTTTGTTTCTCTGTTTTTTCCGTTCTCGTTTCTTCTCCGGTCCAGTAGCAATGGAGCTCCAGACGACGACACCCTTTGATGCAGGCAACAAGTGTGGATCCCATCGCGTACGATGGACGTGTTGGGTGCTAACACCTTCCCTTCGCGTAACCGACTCCCATACCCGTTTCTCTTGGTCGTGAGACCATGTTCCTTCCCTTCCCTCAGGTTTACGCGGTGTTTACTTTCCCTCTCTTGGGATAAATACACATTGCTGGCGACTTTGTTTTCTGCGCCACTCTCACTTTTGTACCGTTGGATGCGAATCTTTCGGGAGGGAAAGCTGGCGACTCTGCTGGGGACAGGTTGACCTCTTGCTGGTCCATCCCCTTTTGCGAGTCGATCCTAGCGCTTGTCTGTTTCATTGGGTGTTTGTTTTTGTGGTGCTTTGTTTTGTTGTATATTACTGTATTGCTGTTTACTTTATTTTTGCTTTACTACTTTACTGTTTTTACACCTTTTATTGCATTGCATTTTATTACTGTTATGCTGGACTGTGCTGCGCTGTGCTGGTTTTCTGTTTGGCAGGTTGGGAGGTTCTGAGAGATGAGCCCACTACCTAGGCTCGAGCATACACCTAGGCTTTAGTGTGGGCAGGCATGACGCTCCCGTGGTGTTGGCCACGTGCGGGTGATCACGATCCCCACAGTCAGACGAGGTTCTATCAGGAGCTTTCTGCTACTGTATGTTGATACAGGCCAGTAGTTATTCTCTTGAGGAACTGTCGACTCTGATGACCATTCCAGAGGACTCAGTGACGACACTCCTCCCGGGATGTGACAGTGGCAGACCACGTTCTGTGGCAAACCCATTGCACATTCTCAACCCGAGGACCCAATGCTGGGAACTCGCTATAGGATTTCCTTTTGAGGTGAATCCGTGGACGACCTCTTTGATTGGCGATAGCATTGTATCCTTCGGGCTGAATGTGCTATTGCTTCTCAAACCTCTGAAGCTGAGGATCTTTCATTTTTGTGAATCAGTTGAGGCCTCCTCGATTGGTGATGATGCTAAACCAGAAATGGTGAACGTATCATCATTTCTCGACCTGAGAGCCCGGGATATTGAGGATCTTAGTACCCACATGTGAGAGGGATGGGTGTTTGCAGGTCTGCAGGAAACCTTCAACCTTCAACCTACCCGGTTTTCTAGATTTCTCATCAGTGTTTGATTATCTGAGTTTTCTGGTTATCTTAGTGGTTTGATGTGCCAGAATTCTGGTTTTCTGGGTTGTGAATCTTATCCAGTCATCAGCACAGCAGTTGTTCAGAACTTATGGATACCTTGATCCCATGTCTATTGCATATGCATCATCATTCTTGCATACATGTTCTTGTATTTCCAAGGATATCATTGTTGAGGCTCACGGTTGAGCATTTCCATTTATTCCTCGTGGTTCTTCTGAAAAGTCTCAAATTAAAACAGAATGATTCCTTGGAAATATTTGAACATGGCATTTGCATTCGCATAATCATCTCATGTGCATAACAGGTGTTCAACGCTGGTTATTCTTGTTCTGATATGGTTTTCTTCAGAATTATAGACTTAACTCCTCAGGCCATTCAAGAGTTGATCATGGAGCAAATTCAAGCTGAGTTGAGGAAATGCGAGGCCAGATGGGGCAGTTTATGGGGAATATGCAAACTCTCATGCAAGACCAGAAGATGCTGAGAGAGGAGGTCAATTAGATGAAGACTCAGATGGATTTGGTCATGGAAATTTTGAAAACAGTGTTAAAGAAGGAAAAAAGTCATGTGCTCGCTTCCGCAACAGAAGTCCTTAATCCTTCCCTGTCTTTGGGGTCTTCGCTAGATCATGGATTTTCTCGTGAATCCCCTCCACAACCCAAGGTTCCAGAACTTTCCCAACAGCAACCAAGTCTTGCCTCCCAAGATAAGTCTAAGAATAAAAGGTGTGCACAGAGACCGAAGCAGTCTGAAAGAGTTTTTCATCCGCTCCCTATGCCATATTCTCAGCTATTGCAGCATCTCCTTCAGTTGCAACTGGTACAGAAAAGGACTTTGGCTCCTCTTACTGGTAATCCCCCACCAAGATACAATGCAAGAGCCCATTGTGATTTCCATTCTGGAGCACCAGGGCATACTATGGAGAAATGTAGGGCCTTTCAGCACCAAGTCCAGGATTTGATTGATGCAGGGGAAATTGAATTCACGTTGGGCGGCGTAAGCATACAAGGTGATTTTACCCCAATTGTTGCAAAGGAAGTAGAGACTCCTCCCCTCTTTGCAGGATCCACCTCAGGTCTTGGATCTCTTCCACAGCCTTATGCTTCAGAAGCTCTACGTCAGTAACCTTTGTTTGTGCCTCAGCCAAGAGTGGAAAGGAAAGTGCAAGAGCAGGTGAGGCGTCCAAATCGGCAGCAGCAGCAGAATCATCAGCAGCAGAGGCAATTCGGACCAAGAAGGCCCAAGAGGATATTTGATCCTATTCCTATCCCTTATAGTCAGTTGTTTTCTTGTCTGCTCAAGAACTCTCTGATTCAAACGAGGAGTACCATGCCAGTGCCATACCCTATCCCTCCAGACTTTGACATGAATGCTAGGTGTGAGTTCCACTCGGGAACGTTTGGGCATACAATTGATAATTGTAATGTATTCCAGCACAAGGTGCAAGACTTGATCGACTCAAAGGTCATCACGACAGATGGTACCCCTTTGGATTGAAGCTTCTTTGTCAGAGTAAGCACCAGATTGCAAGAGCGTCATCAGAAGCAATGAGTCCAGACGGAGTCAAGCTTTCCTCTACGTGGCAATCATTAGTTTCTTTATTGCATTTTCATATGTAGATTTCATTTGTTTGTTTAAACATTGCTTGCATGTAAGAACTCGTTTGTTTCTGAATGACAATCATAATGCAATGAGTATGTTTTTCTTGAAGAATTTCATTCGTGTTCACTCATTTTAAATGCTTGTATGCACTGCAATACTATCTTTTTTGCCTAGACTCTTGGAGGGAGGATGACGAAATAAGAACGCAGATTTCTGATGGCACGCTTTTGGATAAAACCCTGTTAAGGATGTACAGACATTGTTTCCAATTCACAAACACTGGAGAGATAAGGAGATAAACCTTTGTCAACCCCTTTGAGCCTAGTAGTAGGAGTTCTTTCTGAAAACGAAAAACCCTCAATTTTAACCCAGGGGCAGGGTAGGCGTCATTTAGTTTGACCAAGTGTTCAACTTTCAGAAGGAGTGTACATCTGAGGATCCATTACCTTCTATTCCACTATCAAGAGGTTAAAAGCTGTAGAACCACAATGGTTACTCCCCACCAACCGAAGAGTGAAACAGTCACATCCCTTTCAAACAAGTCAGGCAAAACGGTGTCACACAACTTGTTCAAAAAAAAAAAGAGAAAGAGAAAAAAGAGAAAAAGAAAAAGCCTGCTAAGTCGAAAAAACTTGGAAGCAAGTGACTTAGGCAAAAGTTAAGGCATCCCGCTGGACTTCAAAATTGAAAACTCAAAAGAGTCAGTCCAGGCAAAAATTAGGGAACAAAAAGCAAAAGAATGAGAAAGCGAAAAGCCAAAAGGATTACAAAGAAAATCCTCGATAAGAACAAATTCGTGTGACTATAGACACAAAGGAAAAAAAGGGGAGACTGTTAGTCCAAAACCTCGTCAGGTGTCAAAATCGGGAAACCTTTTGAGAGATGAGCGCTTGTGTCAAATTAGCTGAACATAGGACTGGAGAATATCACAAAGAGTGGGTGGGTACCAATAAACTTTGAGCCATAAATCCTTTTTCCTCAGAACCGCGAACCAGGCCACGTTACAACCCTTAATAGTCCTAACTGAAACAGGGTTTAGTCTGAAGGCGTACTTCAACGAGATAACTTTCCTGACTCCCATGAGTTGTGCTAATAAGATTTTTGTTGGTGTTGCATGTGCGTATTGCTTTCCTTTCAAAAATAAGTGTCGTAACTCGGTTGTATGACATTTTTTTCAATAAGGACTTCAAGATTAACATATGTGTTGCATTTGAATAATCATTCTCAGAATAAATATTTTCTGCTTGCATACATTTGTTTGACATCAAAGAACCTTACACGATGAACATCAGTCGAGAAGCTTAAACTGGCCAAGTTGAGGTGCCTGAGACTCCAGAGGACATGTTGCTGAAAGATTATGTGAGAAAAAGGCGTCCCAGCCATTTGTGTTGAGATGTAACCAATCTGGGACTATCACACTGGGAAATCTCTTCAAAATGTAGCCAAGCTGGGGCATTCAGGTTGAGAAGGTCTTTTCAGAGTAAAATCAACCATGGGGCATTAATGTTGAGAAAATTTCTTCGAACTGGGGCAATTATGTTGAGATCCGATAAATCTCTCCACAAGCGTGTAAACTGGGGCAATCACATCGAGATTCGGTAAATCTCTCGAAGACTAGTCGGTCAGAGACAAATGTACTGCAAGGCTTGTACTGGGGCAGGTCACTTCAAGGGCGCAAGAAGTTTTTCCCTTCAGAAGACAGTCAATCAAAAGCACCTCTGCAAGGTTTAGAATACTGTGGCAGAACATTTCAGGTCATTACGAACCCTCTCAAGGTGGTTTACTTCTTGAATCATGAAGTATGGGACAATTATGTCCAGACCGGATACATCTCTAAGAGTTTGAAGACCCTGGGGCATTGTTGAACGCCAGGTTTTCTGTAAAATCCTCTTAAGATGATTGTTTCAAGTAGACCCTGTGGTCTGGGGCAAGGTGGAGAGTTAAAGGAACTGTGTTTCGCTCTTGACAATCAGCACTGAGTTGTTCCCAGTGTGGGACTTTTGGAGTCTTTTCCCTCCAGCAAAGAGCCAGAGGGTATCTTTTTCCAGCAAGGTGTGGGAATTGTTATTCTTTCTTAAGCAGAGAATTGTCCTATGATTCGAAAAAGGGCTTTTATGAAGGTTTCTTATCTCTAGCAGTACAGATGGAATCCTTACTCTCAGCAAGGTAAGATGATAGAATATCGTCAAGAAGACGATGAGGAGTCAGAGTGTTCTCTTCCTCAACGGTCAGATCTAGTCATCTCAAGTAATTCAAAGTCCAGTCTTCATTGGTACCTCCCCAATAGAGCTGCTCTCTTCAACTTTGAAGTCTGATCGTCCTCAGCAGTTTATTACTCTTCACCATCAGAGCAGCGAGGATCGTCTTCCTCAACAGAGTATAAAGAGGTAATTCCCCGAGCGGAGTCGTTGAGGATCGTCCCCTCAGCAGGAAATAAGAGGTTTTCCCCCAGCCAGAGTTGTGATTTGGCTCACCTTTCTTCAGCAAGTGGTGTTTCCCCACAGAGTATGGGGCAGTCGTTTCTTCCTCAGCTAGTCAGGAAACATGTGTTTATCCCCTAGCAGGGTGGATGTTGACAACTACTTTTTCTCCCAAGCAGAGTCGTTGAGGATCGTCCTCCTCAACAGAGTACAGAGAATTGTATACCCAGCCGAAGTTGTGTTTGGATTACTATTCCCCAGCAAACGTTCAGGAGTTAATTGCTCTAAGGTGGATGTTGTTGTATCTCCAGCACGAGATTCGTGGACAAAGATGTTATTATCCCCACAGAGTCCTGGTGTCTACTTTCCTCAGTTGGTCAGAAAGTATAGTATCAGCGACAACGGTTTGATACAACCCCCAGCAGGGTGAGGGTAAAGTTATTTCCCTAGCAGCAGATTAAGCTCAGATCCCTAAGCAGAGTCTGGTGGTGATTGGTATCCCCAGCAGGTCTTAAGTCCAATCGTTCTTTGCAGGCGTCAAATCCAAGTTCTGAAGTATTTGGTGATCCCCAGCAGAGGAGTTTCCATCTTCATTGTTCATATCCCTCCCCGGCAGAGTGGGTATTCTCTCGGAGCTTCGTCCATCTCCAGCAGAGTTATTGATCTTGATATTCCCCAACAAAGTGGGTATTCTATCGGAGTTTCGTCCACCTCAAGTAGAATTGGTGGTTGTGATCCTCCCTAGCAGGATGAAGTTTTCCTCAGCTTTGTTCTTTGATTTGATGACAATATAGTTTGTCGTTCTCGGTGGAGTTGCTTCTGTTCTCAGCGTTTATTTCGCTGGGATGGTCTTTTGCATTGCATAAGCATTTGTTTTGTAGGGCATCCTCCTAAATGCGTAGCATTTCCACTTAGTGTGGAGTATTACGGCAAAATTCAAACATATGCATCCGAAGCATAAGCCAGGTTTGAGTTTTCCTTCGTCGGGAAAGCCGAATTTCAGGAGATATATTTTGACTTTACTCCACATGTGTTGGGTTTGGTCATTCAAAGCAATATTTGACATTCCCTTGCAGAGTTTGTTTCCCAGGATCGTGAATCCATGATTTCAGTTTTACCCCTTCGTCCAGGTGGTCTTTTGGTTTATCCCCTCAAGGTTTTTACTGTCAGACACTCATCCGTGTATCCTTTCAATACTCATCCGTATTGAACTCTAGACACCCGTTCGTGTTGCATTTCAGTCCCCTGAGAGGTCGCCTTATACCTTTGACTTCAATACCCGTCCGTATTGACCTTTTGATGACACTCGTCCGTGTTGCCTTCCGTTCCCCAGCGAGATTAATCCTCGGTAAAAGTTGCTTTACAACCTTTCGATACCCGTCCGCATTGAATCCTTTTACACCCATCCGTGTACCCTTTTCAGTACCCGTCCGTATTGAAACCTTTTTACACCCGTCCATGTACCTTTTTGATACCCGTCCGTATTGAAACCTTTTTACACCCGTCCGTGTACCTCTTTGATACCCGTCTGTATTGAAACCTTTTTACACCCATCCGTGTACCTTTTCGATACCCGTCCGTATTGAAACCTTTTTACTCCCGTCCGTGTACCCTTTTCGATACCCGTCCGTATTGAAACCTTTTTACACCCGTCCATGTACCTTTTCGATACCCGTCCGTATTGAAGTTTTTTACACCCGTCCATGTACCTTTTCGATACCCGTCCGTATTGAAACCTTTCTACACCCGTCCGTGTACCCTTTTCGATACCCGTCCGTATTGAAACCTTTTTACACCCGTCCATGTACCTTTTCGATACCCGTCCATATTGAAGTTTTTTACACCCGTCAGTGTACCTTTTCAGTACCCGTCCGTATTGAATCTTTTTCCACCTATCCGTGTACCTTTTCAGTACCCGTCCGTATTGAAACTTTTTACACCCGTCCTTGTACCTTTTCAGTACCCGTCCGTATTGAATCATTTTACACTCGTCCGTGTACCGTTTCACTACCCGTCCGTATTGAATCTTTTTTACACCCGTCCATGTACCTTTTCAGTACCCGTCCGTATTGAATCTTTTTACACTCGTCCGTGTACCTTTTCAGTACCCGTCCGTATTGAATCCTTTTACACCCGTCCGTGTACCTTTTTAGTACCCGTCCATATTGAATCTTTTTCCACCCGTCCGTGTACCTTTTCAGTACCCGTCCGTATTGAAACTTTTTACACCTGTCTGTGTACCTTTTCAGTACCCGTCCGTATTGAATCCTTTTACACCCGTCCGTGTACCATTTCAGTACCCGTCCGTATTGAATTTTTTTACACCCGTCCGTGTACCTTTTCAGTACCCGTCCGTATTGAATCCTTTTACACCCGTCCGTGTACCTTTTCAGTAGCCGTCCGTATTGAAGCTTTTTACACTCGTCCGTGTACCTTTTCAGTACCTGTCCGTATTGAATCCTTTTACACCCGTCCGTGTTGAAACTGTTTGCACCCGTCCGTGTATCTTTTAGATACCCGTCTGTATCTGATATCTTTGATTCCTTGACACCCGTCAGTGTTTATCCCCCATCGTAGTTTACACTCGTTTGTGTTTATTTCATGATATTTCAATACATTGTTTGTATTGTTTTCCAACACTCGTACGTGTTGTGACAGTGCAACATTTATTGCTTGTTTCCCAGTGGAGTCGTCCCTCCTTTGAGAATTGCAAATTTCAAGTTTCTTTTGGTATTCAATCTCCGTGAATTCTTTGAATGCATGATAGCCGTCACTATCATACCTTCAGGACCAAGTTGATTGAATAGGGGCAGCTGTAACACCCCAAAATTTGCCTTCTTGTTTTTAGCTAACTGGCTTATGTTTCTTTGCATTCCTTGTATTTGCATTGTGCGTAGCATTGGTTCTTTGCATGGGATCAAGGTACTTGGTCCATGTTCTCAACTCTCAAGCCTCAAGGTGGTATCAGGAGCTCATCATATCATCATAAGGTCAAGAGTGGCAAAGGAGTTCAAGTGAATCTTTCCCTCCTAACCAGAGGGACCAATTAGGGTTTGTGAATTAAAAGGACTTCTTGGAGGGCTTTGAGTGTTCAATCATGGTGTCATGAGGTCTTTATGCTTACAAGTGTTCAAGGATGGAGATTGGGCTAGTGATTCATGGTGAAGAATGTTCAGTGGATCAGTTGCTTGTGAAGTAAGCAAAAGTCAACAATTTAAGAGGAAAGTCAACCATGGGTTTTCAAGGGTTCAAATCATGATTCACAAGTCCATATACCTTTATTTGGTCAAGGAATAGCATGGATGTCATCATTCTTCAAGGATCAAGAGTTTGTGCAAAAGTTAATAAATTTGGAAAATGACCTATAATGAGAACTTTCCATTTTTGGCAATTTTTCCACCACATTTAACTTGACTTTTCATCATCAAGGAAGCTTCAAATGAATTTTCCTCCAACATGAAAGTTGAAGATATTTCTCTCCCATTTCCAAAAAGTACTAGAGCATCTCCATATCATTTATAGAACTCTATTTATGGTCAAAACAATGCAAGGTGCATTTTGATGGTTTCACATGTACCACTTTTTCCACCTTTTGCATTTTGGTACAAAATGACTTGTAATGGTTTCTAATGATTCAATTAAGATTACCACATCAAAGTACTCTGCATTTGGATCATATTTGGCCTTTGAATCAATTTATTTCATGCCATATTTCTCACTTATTCAACAAAGTGCAATTTTGCAAGATAGATTGAAACTTGCAAACCAAGCCACTACAAAGCCCAAAGTCAGTTCAATTGTGATCAGCAAGGAGTGTGTGAGGGATTCATGAGAGAAAGCATGAGTTGGCACATGAGAATTAGTGGATTGAACACAAATTGCATTTTTGCAAAACCACTCAAAACTCATTAACCAAGGGATTAACCAATTGCTAATCATGATCAGTGGACTAATGGAATTTATATAAGCTAACTCATGCCTTCACAGCTATGGTCATGCATCCTCATTTGCTCAGATTTCACATTTTTGCTCAAATCTTCTCCTCTTCGAATCTCTCTCATCTTAAGAGCTTTTTGAGAAATTCTTTCACATTCTGAATCATTGAGCTCCATAGAACACAAATCAATCATCATCTGAAGCTATAATCAAGGAATGCAGTGGATTCGAATTTGGAAACCACTTCTATAAAACTCGAGATCCAGACCATATTCAAGCTCTAATTGCATTTATTTTGCAATTAGAGGTTCCTAAGGCTTGATCTGCAGCTTATTACTGGTTTTCTAGGAGTATTTTGAGCTCTTCAAGACCTCAGGTTAGTGGTGATTTCATGCTCTTAGAACTTAAATTTTTGATGTACATAATGATCTGTGGTTGTTGCTGAGCATGCTAATGTGTTTAGAATTAACTTTGGACGTGTAACATGCGCATAATGTGGATCTGAAATTTTGAATCTCAAACTTGTTTTGTTTGATTTGCACTGTGTGTTCATTGTTTGATGATTTGGTTTGTATATTTGTGATCCTTGTGAAAATCTGGACAAGATGATGTGCTCGTTTGCCATTTCTGGAAAAATTTTGGTTGGGACTCACCGGAGAAGGTGACCGGAGCTAGGGCTCCGGCACCTGGTTTATGTTCAGTCCGGCTAGGGCTTGGAGGAAGAAGATGCAATCACAATTGTCCATTGCTTTGATCTGACGGTCTCCATGTTGCCACATTTTTAATTTCTGTTTTTTATTTCAGTGTTTGTGTGTGTGCCATTCCACCCTTCTTATCATGTATGTTTGATCTGGATCACTCATCTTAATTGATTGTTGATTGATTGATTTAATCTGGTGCGTTGTTTTGATCTATTGGTTGGTAAGGTGCCAACACATTAAAATTCGCATGTGCCATCCACGTGGGTTTTTATTATGTCCAGGGTATGCTTGGTGTGTGCGCGCATATCATTATTATTGTGTACTTTTAATCTGAGCCTCTTATCTTGCTTACCTTGCATTTGTTTGACTTGATATCATGCGTATGATTGATCTGAGGGTCCTGATTGGGTCTGACCGTTGACTGGGTTCCATTTGTTTTCTTTTGACTTCCCTGATGGACTTTTATGATTTGGGCTTGCTATTCCCACCCCATGCTTTGATCCATTTCATTTCTCAACGTGCCATGCTTGCTGATTACACCCCATGCTTGTTTTTCTTCCATTTTATTTTATTTAATTGCATTGTTTGCATTTTATTTTTTAAAAATAGATTTATGCATCTGAAAATTACAAAAAAAATGATGAAGCATCTTTGGCATATTATAAAATTTTTCAAAATTTTATTTTTCATTTTTATTTTAGTTTTGGCATCTGAATTAATTGTTATGTTAATTTATTTTTAAATTGTTCTTATTTGCACACTTTGCATTGTAGATTTTATTTCTCATAGCATATAAAACATTTTGAACCCTTTCTTTTTGAATTATTTCATCAACATCTTGAAGGGAATAAAAACATTTTTCTAATATTTTTAAAGTCCTTTCATATTGCATTTTGGTCCTTTTCTTTTGCATATTAGTTCATAATTCCTATGTGACTTTGCATGATTGATTGAAGGACTTATCTTGTGAATTTTTGCATGAGTTTTTAATATGATGTTTGCTTCTGGTTGAGGTGTTTGGAGAATTAATTTGGTAATTCCTGAAGTTGATTTGCTAATTGTTTGATTGCTCTTTGTTTGAGGTCTCTTTTATGCACATCTTTGGATCATGTTTGGTTACTTGTTTGAGAAGGCACTTGTGCCATTGTTTGGGATTGTTTCTTTGACTTCATAAGCCATGTTTGAATCATTATAAGTCATGTGGTTGCAATTATAGGTAATTGGTGTGTGGTTGTTGCATATTTGGTGTATATGTTCAATGATTGATTTACATGCCTCTTTTGACTTATCTTTTCACTTCTTCTCATCTATGCCTCTTCTTGGTTTGTGTTTGGTTTATGTATGCCATGCCATATCACTTCTTTGCATCTCTTTTGATGTATGTTTCTGACCTTGGAGCTTTATATTCATATCATATGTTATTCATGTTTCATGTTGCATCCTTTAACATGTTTCATTTACATGCTTCCTTCTCCTTCTTCTAATGATTCTTAATGCTTGGATACTTGCTTGTTTGCCTTATGTGACACTTGGATAACATGTTTAGGCACATGTTTAGGTCATCCACATTCTGACTTGGATATTATTTGAAGCATTGTTGCATGATCACCTTGCATGTCCACTCATTCTTCTTCTACTCCTTCTTTGATGACTTTCTTGGATGTTTTGCCACTTGTTTACATTCTCTTTGCTTGAGTTTGTTTGGTAAACATTATGGGTCACCCTTAAGGTGTACATTCTGACTTGGATGAGTTTCATTTGGTTTGTAACCATTTCTCTTTGGGTTGTGACTTGTTTGGGTTCATTTGTTTTATTGTTGCTTATGTTTGTTTTTGCTAACCATGTAGGGGCTAATGGTAAGTGAGTGGGATGTGGATAGTTATCCACATTCTAACTTATCCTTTCTCTTTTAAGCTTTCATACTTGTGTTTGCTTTACCATTTAAGGTGCTTCTCTCTTCTCGTTCACTCTTTCTCCTCCCATGAATCTCAAGACTTGGTTAAGTCTTGGATTCTTTTCCCTTTAGAGCTACCTAGTCCAACTTAATTTTTGATTAAGCTTGGAGTAGGATTAACATTAGGTTTTAGGTAGTCGTCTCTCCTAAACCTCACTAACCATAGGATATCCATGCATGATAACATTATGACTCTTAGTTTCCCTTTAGAGTTTCCTTTGGGTCGTCTCTCTTCTCATCTCAAAACTTCTTCAAAACACGTAATAAAAGTTAACGTGTATTGCGCTCGAGCCTTAAGCGTGGGAAGTGAGGAATGAGGGGTTTCCCTTCACTCTTCTAGGGTACCTAGTGTATGTCCTGTTGGGGACGATACACGAAGTATTCGTTCCTATGTCATAGACTTTGGTGCAATACAAGTTATGAACTAACTTAAAACACTTCTGCCTAAAAAACACCAAAACAAATTCAAATCTTTTTATCCTTCGGGATTGTTGGGTTTCAAACTTTTTTTCAGAAAAGAGCTCGTCACTCACGTAAAAAACACTTACCCATATGTGGTCGTACCCATGAACTACATCAGCTCTGATTCCTCTTTCTCGTCCGATTGAGGGTATGTAGGCACAAGACAACGATTGTCTTGGCGAGCAACCTCCCCCCACAGTTCCCATCCGAACTACATTGACTCTGACTTTTCCATTGCACTGAGGGAGTACGTAGGCCTAGGACAACGATATCGTCCTATCGAGTCACTTTTTTTTTCTTTTCTTCTTCGTTTCTCCATTTTTTCCGTTCTCGTTTCTTCTCCGGTCCAGTAGCAGTGGAGCTCCAGACGATGACACCCTTTGATGCAGACAACAAGCGTGGATCCCATCGAGTACGATGGACGTGTTGGGTACTAACACCTTCCCTTTGCGTAACCGATTCCCGTACCCATTTCTCTTGGTCGTGAGACCATGTTCCTTCCCTTCCCTCAGGTTTACGCGGTGTTTCCTTTCCCTCTCTTGGGATAAATACACATTGCTGGTGACTCTGTTTTCCGCGCCACTCTCGCGTTTGTACCGTTGGATGCGAATCTTTCGGGAGCGACAAGAGTATTCTTCCAATATTGGTGTGAGCTGATAATCTGGAAATGTGAAGCAGTGGTACACCGGATCATAGAATTGAACCAATGTAGATAGGACTCCTTCCATCATGTTGACTTTTAAAAAGGACAAAAGCCCTCCATATTTAGCTCTGAAAGCTTCAGGATTGGTAATCAACCTTCCCAATCTTCTCAGGACTTCAAGTCTTGGACTTCTAAAGGTGTACTTCTGAGTTTTTCTTCTACCAAAATCTATAGCACAATTTCTGATATTTGCAACAATCTATTTTTTTAGTTCTTGAAAAACTTTGAAATTTTTTTATGAATGCATGTATGCATAAACACGGATATTTACAGACATGGGTTTAAGGGTTTATCGTCATGAGCATGGAGCCATGGATCTACCTAATGTACTAGGGTTCATTTTGTACCTGTAGAACGGGTTCTAACAAGGTTCCCAAAATCATTGACCCCTATTTTAGGATATTACCAACAAACCGATTGACGCATGAGAGCTGTAATATCCCCAAGATGGATCTCATTCGAGTGTAGTATCGCATATAAACTATTCCCGATAGTCACTGCACTGCGTCCTAAAATGGTTGAATGGTTAAATGTTTAATAATCCTCAGTTTCACGGGTTTCTTGTGGAAAAAGTAATGTATTCACGGATGTCCCGCTCAACATCAGTAATTCCAAAAAGGTACCTCTACTGATTTGGTGGACTTTCAAGTTTGCTTGGTCGGGACACACTCCCTATAAGCTTTCTTGATTTTGCCACCTCCTACCTTAAAATATGCTCTCAAGCCCACTGAGGACTTTTTGACTCACCACATGTGTATTAATCAAATTCACAGATAAAAGTAATTTAAACAAGTATGGCAAATAAGCATATATTATGATGGAAAAAAACAGATGATATCAAATGAGAAAGGAAATAAGCAAATGAAACAGTAAAATATATGCAATGCAAGGCTTAACCCTCTTAGGAGGATAGAAAAAAAGTCCCCAGTGAAGTCGCCATTTTTCTGTAGCTCCGGTTTTCGTGACGCGACCACTACCATATTTGGTGCTACTTATAGCGTGCGATTTTTGTCGGTGACGCGACCAACTTATCGCAGAGAATGGTTTCTGTAACGCCCAATTTGTCTTATTTATTTAATCGAGTCGATTTAATTATTTTTTTTTTATATTATTTTATTCTTGACTTTTATTTGACAATATATTATTTTTCAACGTTATTATGTTTTATCGCATTTTGAGAGCGTTTGAGAGATATTTGAGCTAAGGGGTAAAATGGTCATTTTGAGAGGTTAGATATTTTAGAAAAATTAGATATTTTTAATAAATAGAAAGTGGAGAGAAAAAGAGAGAAAAGAAAGGGAAAGGAAAAGAAAAGAAAGAAAAGGAGAAGAAAGAAAGAGAGAAGAGGAGAAAGAGGAAAAATCGAGGAAATCTCTGTTTCAATCACGATTAATCGGGTAAGGGTGAGAAGTTTCGATTATATCTTGCTTGTGTATGTATATGTGTTGTTTGTGGTTATTATTTTGGTTGTTTTACAACCTTTTCTCATTTGATAAATTGATGAACAATTGATGGAAATCGATGTTTTCACGGTCGGAATTCGATATAAATTACGTTGTATGATCACACTGTGTTTATGAACAATCATTGATACTTGTTTTGCTGTTTGAATTGATTTGGGGTGGAAAATGGGATTTTTGGGGTTTTGGAACCGTGTAAAACGCAACATAAAATTCTGCTTCTGGTGCAGAGCGTTGGGCGACGCTTTGGGCGCCGGGCGATTCGTTGCTCCGCCGGGCGATACCCAAGAGGCGCAGCTTGTCACGCTGCTGACTCTTTGAAAATGCATAACTTTTGATCCGTAATTCGGATCGAGACGTTCTTGGTGTCGTTGGAAAGCTAATAAAATGTTCTTTCTTATTGAAATAGTTTTGAGATTTGTGACCAATTTAATTATGTCGGGAATTTGGAAATGTATCGTTTTGTCGACTTTTACCGTTTTAATGGTGTGTATTTGATGTGTTATCATGCAATATGCTTTTGATATATATATCGTATGACCTGTGTGATGTTATTTGATGTGAATGCATGTGATGAAATGTTGTGATGATGGTTTGTGGCCTAAGGGCAAGAAAATGCATTGTGTTGTGTTTGATGGTATATGCATGATTATGGATGTGTATATGTGTGCATTTGAATGTCATGAGTCATTGTATGCCAAGCATCATGATATGCATTCTTGTGATGTCGTGTGCCCTAGTGGGTGTGAGCGACGAATCGATTCCAGAGGGAATCCGCTATAACATCGTGAGCCTTATACCGAGAGGACCTAAAACGATGATTATAGACGATTGTGAGCCTTATACAAAGAGGACCTAAAGCGATCGGATCGTGAGCCTTATACCGAGAGGACCTAAAGCGATCCATAAACGTCGTGAGCCTTATACCAAGAGGACCTAAAGCGACGGGGAACATCGTTTTCCTGACGGGGAGTTACACTAAGTAACAAGCAATGATTCCAATAGTTCCTGAGTGAACTGATGATGAGAATGATGGATGGATGGTACCGCATTGCATTTGCATAGAGTCGTTGTGTCGGTCTCTTTGCATTTGCATAAATCATGAATGGATTGATTATGTGTGGAAAATCATGAATGGATTGATTATGTGTGGACAATCATGAATTGATTGAGTATGTGTTGAGATTTATGTTTGAATTAGTGAATTGATGTGCATATGTGATAAATGCATTGGTTGTGGATAATATGTTTTATGCATAGACATATGCTATGTGATGTGGTGGGGTGTTTCCATATGTTATAACTGTGGTATGCCTTACGTGTGAATAGGTGATTATGTTGGTATAATTGATATATGCTATGTTGTTGGATTGTTATAAATATGTTATGTATCTGTGGCTTGCTATATGTATTGGTATGTGATGCGTCCGGTGAGAATAACTATGCATGTGAAATTATATGTGTTGCATATTATTATGTAATCTTGATTTAATTGTTATTTCTCACCCTTTTGCTGTGGTTTGTTGCTCTATGAGGCAATTGCAGATTAGTAGTCTTGGAGGCTTTTGTGAAGATTAGTTCTCCATCTGTTTGTCAGTCTGTCTGCTCTGATACGTAACACGGGAATCGGGGAACACTTTTGTTATATATGTATACATTTGTTGGATATATTTTGTATTCACTTTGTATGAATATTTTGATGTTATAAAACTATTTATTTGTAAAACAAGTCAGTTATGGATCTTTCCGCTTTATTCCATAATTGAACTTTCCTTTTGTATGGAAAAAGTTTCCCTTTTAGGTTTATTCCATTTTGTGTTATGTATCAATATTTATGAGCAGGGATTAAGTTTTCTTTCTATTGATGTGGCATCCTTGTTTTTGTCGGAATTTTTTTTTTATTTACTCTGATTTAATTATGCATTATTTATTTGCGATGGGAATTGGGGTGTTACAATAGTGGTATCAGAGCAGGTCGGTCCGTCCGGCCAAGTTGTTGAGTCAGTTGGTGTGACAGTTGAATACTGTCGATGTTGTTTGTCCCTTAGTACGTGATATGCGTGTGAACACTGTCAGTACTTTCTGGTTTTTCTAATCCTTTGTCTTCAGGTGTGAGAATGAGATAAGTGGGGGAGAAGTTAGTGCTTCTCCAAGTTGCTTCAGGTGTGGAGCATTGGCTCAGTGTGACGTTTGGTTCTAGAGTGTAAGTGTTGTTTGGACAGTGTTGTTCCCGATTCCGGAGGGAATGCAGAGGTAAGATTTATGTCAACCAAGATTTTTTCCTTAGGTAGTTTTGTGCACAAGAGGTAAGAGATGCTATTCTAGTTGGTAAAGATGGTTTATGCCCCATCATGATTGTCGGCTGTCTATTGACAAATTGAGGAACTGATCACCCTTAATCTCTTGTTGATAGCAGACGGGAATTATGTTGGATGGAATAGACGTGTCTTTCAGGCTTTGATAGTGTGTGAAATAAATTGTTTGGAATTAAGGAAATGATTACGGATTGTTTTGTTGAGTCGATGAAGATTCTAATATCGGAAGACGAGACGAATTTGAGGTTTTGGTATGTTGGTCAAGTTGGGAAGTCATTGAGAGAGAACGATTGGGTATTGTTAAAGGTTGTTCTCAGAGAGTAGAGTGTGAACTCAAATTTGACGAAGGGGAAGATTGGAGGTTTAGATCTGCTAAGTAAGTAGAAGAACTTTTAGGAAGTGAAACTCAGATTGAAAGAGCGGTTGGGAGATTTACTGGAAAAGGGATTTGTGAGACCAAGTGTGTCGTCTTAGAGAGCTCCAGCTTTGTTAGTAGCAAAAAGGAAGGATGATTGAATGGAATAACAAGCATGATGTGTATAATGGTATTGAGACTATGGAAAGCAAAACTTAGAGTTTTGGTGAGTTTTGGAGTTTATAAAGTTTTAGGGCAATAATGGAAATTTTGAGAAAACCTTAGGTGTGGATGTAATATTTGAGAGTTCTTTTTGGTTGGTGGTTGCTACATGTTGGGATTTATGGAATTTAGATTGTTAAGAGAAGAAATTGTGTATGGATTACTAACAGTTGAATAAGGTAACGTTGAGAACAAGTGTCCACTTTCATGAATAGATGACTGGAATGGTTTGGTTGAGTTTGAGTGAAATTACAATTGTTTGGAATGTTTGATAAGAGTGGTGAATTGTGTGAGTTGAGGCTTTGATCGTTTTCATGTGACTGGTTATGGTTGTTATCATCGGATTAGGGTGTTATTTACTCGGTTAAGCTTGTATGTGAGTAACCAGTTACCCAGTGAAATTTTTTGCAAAACTTTAAGAATTTATATCTTTTGGAATTTGGTTGGGCATTACAAGGTGCAGTGATGTTGTTCGGTGATAGTAATGCGTCTGGAATGTTTGTGGAGTATATGAATCGTATCTTCCATATTTAATTGGATGAGTTCACAGTGGTTTTGATTGAGGATATTCGGATCTGTTATAAACTCAGAGGAAGGACAGGTAGAGTGTTTGAGAATTGAATTACAAGTGTTGAAAAAAGACGAAGTTTTATGCTAAGTTATTCGAGTGAGAATTTTGGTTGAAAAAGGCTGGTTTTCTTGGATATGTTATTTCGGATGAGAGTATGGTTATGGATCCATCGGAAGTACATGCAGTTCTACAATGAGAGGCTCCGAAGTTGGTTAAGGAGATTAGAAATTTTTGGGCTTAGTTGGTTGTTACTGTAGGTTATGGAAGACTTTGCTAAGTTCGTACTTCTGGTATCTCAGTTGACTTGCAAAGGGTGAGTCATTTGTTTTGGATGTTCGTTGTAAGTGAGTTTTGGTGAGCTGAAGTAGAAGTTGTCTACGGCTCCAGTTTTGATACTGCGTGATCCTAATAAACCGTTTGTGAGGTATTGGGATGCGTCTTTGATGAGTTTAGTCAGTATGTTAATGCAAGAGGGTAAAGTCGTGGCTTATGCTTTACGACAATTGAGGATTCATAAAAAGGATCTATACTATTTCGGATTTGGAATTGGTTGCGATTGTATTGTGTTGGAATATTTGGAGGTATTATCTTTATGGTTCTAGGTTCGAAGTGTTTAGTAATCACAAGAATATTGAGTACTTGTTTGGTCTGAAGGAATAGAGTATGAGACAACGAGGAGGGTTGGAATTCGTGACGAGTTATGAATTTGGCTTGGATTATCTTCGGGAAAAGTTAATGTCGTGCGTGATGAGTTAAGTTGAAAGTTGTTATACATGTCTGTTTTGATGGTCAGAGAATTAAAATTATTTGAGCAGTTCAGAGACTTGTGTCTGGTGTGTGAGATAACACAGGAGAGTGTGAAGTTGGGAATATTAAAAGTGAACAGTGATTTTTGGTGAATATGAGAAAGAGTTAGACTTTGGACGTGAGATTGGTAGTTTCGATGGTTACGAGTAATCAGAGTGCGCATCGGAAGAGTGATGTGGCACATTTCGTATATGTGTGTGTGACTTGTAAGAGTTCATAGGTTGAACATTGGAAACATGTAGGAATGATGAGACCATTGGACGTTTCAGAATGGAAGTGTTAGGTGAAAGGTTTAAATATTATTCATGGGCTACTATGTAGATGAACGTTTTGGTTGTATGTTCGATTGGTAAATCGTAGCATTGTGGTAATCTTGTTGTGTGACAAGGATGTTGGTATTATGGTTATGTAGAGTTGTTGAAACGATGTTGTGTCGTGGGACTTTATGTTCTTGTCTGTGTTGTTGCCTCGTTTCCATCGTGTTGGTTCGAGTGCGAGTAGCTGATTCCTGTGTGTGTTCGTAACTTGGGTATTCTTTGAGTGGTGAGTTGGTCGTCAAGTGCATTGTACGGGATTTGCATCTTATCGTTGTAGTTGTCGTCGTTTTCGTGTTGTTGTTGTAGCTGCTGTTAGCAAGGTGGTTTGAAAGTTTGTGTTATTCGTGGTGTGCCTTCGGTTGGCATGTTGGTTGATTAGTCGGATACGAGAGTCGTATCCGGAGTTGTTCGTATCGGGTATATTTTAGAGGACGAAAATGTCTAAGTGGGGGAGAATTGTAACGCCCCATTTTGTCTTATTTATTTAATCGAGTCGATTTAATTATTTTTGTTTTTATATTATTTTATTCTTGACTTTTATTTGACAATATATTATTTTTCAACGTTATTATGTTTTATCGCATTTTGAGAGCGTTTGAGACATATTTGAGCTAAGGGGTAAAATGGTCATTTTGAGAGGTTAGATATTTTAGAAAAATTAGATATTTTTAATAAATAGAAAGTGGAGAGAAAAAGAGAGAAAAGAAAGGGAAAGGAAAAGAAGAGAAAGAAAAGGAGAAGAAACAAAGAGAGAAGAGGAGAAAGAGGAAAAATTGAGGAAATCTCCGTTTCAATCACGATTAATCGGGTAAGGGTGAGAAGTTTCGATTATATCTTGCTTGTGTATGTATATGTGTTGTTTGTGGTTATTATTTTGGTTGTTTTACAACTTTTTCTCATTTGAAGTTTTGGTTGGGGAATGTACGCCGCTGCTTCGCCGGGCGATGCAGAGGAAAAGGGAGCACCGCCGGGCGAAAATAGGTACCGCCGACGCTCCTGGGGATTTTCAATAAATTTGTTTTCTTTGAAAATGCATAACTTTTGATCTGTAATTCGGATCGAGATGTTCTTGGTGTCGTTGGAAAGCTAATAAAATGTTCTTTCTTATTGAAATAGATTTGAGATTTGTGACCGATTTAATTATGTCGGGAATTTGGAAATGTGTCGTTTTGTCGATTTTTACAGTTTTAATGGTGTGTATTTGGTGTGTTATCATGCAATATGTTTTTGATATATATATATATTGTATGACTTGTGTGATATTATATGATGTGAATGCATGTGATGAAATGTTGTGATGATGGTTTGTGGCCTAAGGGCAAGAAAATGCATTGTGTTGTGTTTGATGGTATATGCATGATTATGGATGCGTATATGTGTGCATTTGAATGTCATGAGTCATTGTATGTCAAGCATCATGATATGCATTCTTGTGATGTCGTGTGCCCTAGTGGGTGTGAGCGACGAATCGATTCTAGAGGGAATCCGCTATAACATCGTGAGCCTTATACCGAGAGGACCTAAAGTGATGATTATAGACGACCGTGAGCCTTATACAAAGAGGACCTAAAGCGATCAGATCGTGAGCCTTATACCGAGAGGACCTAAAGCGATCCATAAACGTCGTGAGCCTTATACCAAGAGGACCTAAAGCGACGGGGAACATCGTTTGCCCGACGGGGAGTTACACTAAGTAACAAGCAATGATTACAATAGTTCCTGAGTGAACTGATGATGAGAATGATGGATGGATGGTACCGCATTGCATTTGCATAGAGTCGTTGTGTCAGTCTATTTTGCATTTGCATAAATCATGAATGGATTGATTATGTATGGAAAATCATGAATGAATTGATTATGTGTGGACAATCATGAATTGATTGAGTATGTGTTGAGATTTATGTTTGAATTGGTGAATTGATGTGCATATGTGATAAATGCATTTGTTGTGGATAATATGTTTTATGCATAGACATATGCTATGTGATATGGTGGGGTGTTTCCATATGTTATAACTGTGGTATGCCTTACGTGTGAATAGGTGATTATGTTGGTATAATTGATATATGCTATGTTGTTGGATTGTTAGAAATATGTTATGTATCTGTGGCTTGCTAGATGTATTGGTATGTGATGCGTGTGGTGAGAATAACTATGCATGTGAAATTATATGTGTTGCATATTATTATGCAATCTTGATTTAATTGTTATTTCTCACCCTTCTACTGTGGTTTGTTGCTCTATGAGGCAATTGCAGATTAGTTGTCTTGGAGGCTTTTGTGAAGATTAGTTCTCCATCCGTTTGTCAGTCTGTCTGCTCTGATACGTAACACGGGAGTCGGGGAACGCTTTTGTTATATATGTATACATTTGTTGGATATATTTTGTATTAACTTTGTATGAATATTTTGATGTTATAAAACCATTTATTGGTAAAACAAGTCAGTTATGGATCTTTCCGCTTTATTCCATAATTGAACTTTCCTTTTGTATGGAAAAAGTTTCCCTTTTAGGTTTATTCCATTTTATGTTATGTATCAAAATTTATGAGCAGGGATTGTGTTTTCTTTCTATTGATGTGGCATCCTTGTTTCTGTCGGAAAAATAAATTTTTATTTACTCTGATTTAATTATGCATTGAAATTCTGGTATCAAACGTGTGATGTTAAGGTGCGATGTCACAACAACACACTCTGCAAATGGACAGCAGTAACAAATCAACACAAAGAATTGTTCACCCAGTTCGGTCTAACTACCTACGCCTGGGGGCTACCAAGCCAGGGATGAAATTCACTACTCGTAGAATTAATTTACAGACTCAACAACCCAGTTGACAATCTCCTAAACTTAATTCCTACTAGTGACTTTCTACCTAAGAAACCACTTAGATATGAGAACACTACTCAATCCCTAAAACAATACTCAAGGAACAACCTCTTTGAGCAACCTTGATCTTACTTCACAGCTTTGATCAAGTAATAACTCTCTATTGCTTCACAGCTTCTAAGAGAGGACAGAAAACGACTCACCAATTCAACCTAGAATGGTGTATACAAAACTCGTACAATATACTCAAGACACTCAGCCTATTGCTCTTGATATTCTCTCTGTATTTCTGTACTTTTTTCTTTGGTTTTGTGCGCTTTATATAGCCACCTGAATTGGGCTTTGGACTGCTACAATATCTGACTTGATTTGTTATTTAAAACTGAATCTTCAAAACAGATTTTCTCCTAAAATCTTTTCAAATTTTCAACCTTTTAAATCTCCTACAAATCTGCACCAGATCTCCTATGCAGCAGGAAATATCTATCCCAAGATATTCGCATCCAATGAGACAGCTTACTCTCCATAATTCCAGCTAACACGCAAACCCTAACAACATCACATCCTGATGTTATTAATTCTGCAGATCTAATGTCACAACATCGCATGTGACATCAGACATCCAACTTTAGCAATTTAAATACTTAACACAGCCCAGTGTTAAGACTTAATGTTGCAACATCACCACCTTGACATCAACATTGAACATACTTTGTTTTACCAAAATTCCAGCCAATCCAAGAACTAACAATCTCCCCCTTTGGCTAATTTTGGCTAAAACAATCTCTGCACCTTCAGAGACTTCAGCAGCGGAAAAAACATCAAACAGTGATTTTTAAACTCAAGCAGCAGCATCTTCAATAAAGACTTCACAAAACTCTGCTGCAGCAGCTGCACATATTTCAACATTAGCAGCAATAAGCACTCCCCCTCAATGTAACAACCAGCATAGCAGCTGTTCAGCAATTACTCCCCCTTAATATATCCACTTCTGAACTATAACATCAGCAATCAGCTATATCCTCAGCTTCATATTTCTTGACTCCATTCCTTAACAGCAACAAACAACTCCTCTTTTGACAGTATTTGACATTTGTAGTCTTGGCACTGACCTTTGTACCCTTTGATACTCTAGGCTCTCTTGGCTACTTCTCCCCCTTTTTAGCCACAATTTGACAACCTTCAACCAGGAGCCCTACTCACTCCAGTTAGTACTACCCTAGCTCTCATTGTTAGCCTCACAGTTAGTAACCAGGCAAAACAAATCATAGAACAGAATAACATAAAAGGTGCATATAACAGCACAATATTCATGATACAAACCATGCACAACAGTGCAGAAACAAAAACAACAGAATCAAAATTAAAACTACTAGCTAAGAAAAACAATAAAAGCTTTAATCATCTGAGCTGAGATCATCATCTTCTTCATCTTCTTTTGGACTGTCAGACTCATCTTTCTTATCAGCAACTACTTTTCCACTTTCTTTTTCTTTCATCTTCAGAGTCATAAGTAATTTTTTAAACTTGTCCTTCCTTTCAATGTTTACTCTGATGACTTCATCTAGTTCTTTACAGGCTTCCTCCAGTTCAAAAATCATATCAGTCTTGACATGAGTATGATTAGTAGATGTTGAGGCAGCTGCCTTGACATTATCAGCAACATGTTTTCCTTTAAACAACTTCTGATGAAAAGACAATTCAGGCTTCCTTCTACACACACTCTCATCCTGGTGAAGAATCCCAGGATGCTGAGACATGATTATCCCACAAATGAGGGATTGAAATGCAATAGGCAATTTCACAGCTCTTGTTGCAGCGTGCTTGATAATCTGATTATAGATGTAAGAGCCATAATCAATTAGTCTCTTTGTTCCAATGGCATAAATTAATTTGCCCAACCCAGCAGAAACAGAGGTCTTGTGGTTAGTAGGAACCCAGTTAACCGCACCTATTCTATGAAGAAGAGCATATTTCACACTTAATAAACTTGCTGATAACTTTCCTTTTGAAGGCCAAACATCTACCTAACCAGCTGTGATTTCTTTGCAGATAACATTATTAGAAACTCCTAATTCCCCATAATCTTCCTCACTTCTTCCTAAGTAGGCATTGATCACCTTAGGAGAGAACCAGATACACTTACCCCTGACGGTAACTCTTCTGAAGGTTAGGCTTTTGCTGTCATCAATAGACTCAGGGATATTCACTATAAATTCTCTGACCAGTCTATCATAGTAACTAGTCAATCCTGACACAGTCCTTATGAGACCAGCAAACTTAATTAGATCAACAATTCTAGTAGACTCTAAGTTATCTGCTACTAGCTCTCTTTCCAGAGCTATCCTTCTTTGGCTCACACAATTCCACATGGATGCACTTCTGGCACAGTGAAATGAGATGTTATCAGGCACTTGATCAGCAGCTCTGTTCATCACAGGGTTGATGTCTTGAACATCACACTCTGAATCTGATTCTTCCCTGATTCTCCTCTTCTTGCCAGACCTGGCAACTTTGCTCCACGACTTGGGAGAGTCTGCAACTGAAGTCCTTTTCTTGATCATATTTTCATTAGGAAGTGACTCTACCCCTTTCCCTTCCCTATCCTCCCTTCTTCTTGCATTACCAATGATATCACTATCCAATGAGTCCTCAACATCTATAACCTCAACCTGATCCTTCCCTTTACTCCTGTGACTTTCATTCCTTGGGGACGATGTTCTGACATCAGAGAGGACATCATTATCTTCACGATCTTTTTCTTTACTACCACCTTCAGCGTCTTGAATCACAGACAAGGCCAGTCTTTGAAGATTTGTGTCCTCACTTTGAGAGTCCACCTATTCAGCAGGCATTTGCCTTAAAGGGACAGAAATCCCTTTCACACGTATTCCCTTCTCAAGAATTTTGGCGACAATCTGCTCCAAATGCATGTCCATATCATACTTCTCCTCAACAGCTTGAGAAGATGATGACCTAGTTTCAGTTTTATTCAACTTGGTTGAAGGTTTAGAGATACCTGAATCTGGGAGTGCCATAGGAATGTGTTCTTTGTCAGCAAGTTCTTTTTCTGAAGAAACCCTAGTTCGTACATGCGTAGGTCTTTGAGGATCAGAGTTCTTGGATGGGGAAGACATTGTTCCTTTGTAACAGACTAGGTTTAGAGAAGATTTTTCTATTCTGTTGAGATTAAGGGAGATGAACCGTTGAGAAGAGAACGCTTTGATGAATCTTGATATAGAATCAATATGGTAAAGGGCCTGATTTTGAGTACCTCTTAAAGACCAATTACTAATTTTCTCCCTCCATAGAGACTTTCCTTTTAAATTTTTTAAAAGGATTCACACCAGAACTCATTAACTCTGAGTGACCTTTCAGCATCCTTTCACACCTGATGTCATGGTCTGATGTTATAACATCAACTTGTACATCATCAGTTGAATTAACTTCAAGAGGAATCCACTGATAGCAGTTATCTTTGGATCTGGCACCCTTCATAACAACCTGATTATGATCATTAGATACCTCACACTTATCTTTTGTGTAGTTAACTTTGTAACCTTCATCACATAACTGACTTATGCTAATCAGATTTGCATTCAAATCTTGGACAAGGATCACACTATCAAGAGTTAGACCATCATGATTCTTCACTCTTCCAACTCCTTCTACTACTCCTTTTTCTCCATTGCCAAACACAACCTTACTTGCATGGCAAGGATTGAACTCCCCCAACTGCTCCTTTGATCCAGTCATGTGCATAGAACATCCACTATCAAAGTACCATGCATCCATGACAAAATGTCCATCTGAGGTATGAGCCAATAGACATGTGACCTGAGCTTTAGGAACCCATTGTTTAGCAACTTTGGATCTGACCTCCTTCTGTCTGGTTTGAGGAACTGAATTTGGATAACCATGAAGCTTGAAGCACGAGGACTGCATATGTTCAGACCTGCCACAATAGAAGCATCTGACTATGTCTTCTCTGAAGTGGTTAAATCTTCTGCCACTTTGATGATGATGCTGTGGCTGTCACCCATAATGTTGTCTCCTTCTTCCATAGCTGGATTGTCTTCTTCTGTACTGAGGACCCTGTCTCTTAGGCTGTCTCCTATGGTGATGAGGCTTCCTTCTTCCATAGTGATGAGGCACAACATTGTTGTATCCATATCCATACCAGTTTTCCTGATGTTGAGACATCAGATGAGACATGTTATGTTTGAACCTAGCAGCCTCCATGCTCTTGTGATATTGGGGAGGCATATACTGACTAGCTCCTTGGGGCTGCAACTTCCTCTGATGAGGACCATTCTTCTTCTCAACATTCTGGGGCCGAACAACCTTCTTTGGTGTAGGACCCTGTCTCTTAGTTTGATGTTGAGACAATGGTTGAGATACCTCCATCTTTGTTCCTAAAGAGCTTGCTTCAGCAGAAACCTTTTTCTCAGCCACAAATCCTATACCTGACTTATCACCAGCCACTTTTTCTGTCTGAAGGATCTTATCAAGTGTGTCTGTACCACAGCTCAGCATCCTAACAGATTTGGTCATATGCTCAAGATGAGCTTTGACCAGTGAGACTTCGTTTTCCAAATAAGCTTTAGCAGTCTCAAGCTGAGCAATCTGTTCCTTTTGACTCTTGTTTTCTTGACAGATTTCAGCACTCTTTAGGCAAAGCTCTTGATAAGTAGAGGCTAGTTCCTCAAAGGTTATTTCTCCATCACTGGAATCATCATCAGAGACAACAGTTCCTGTCAAAGCTCTAACATGCTTTGTTGACTCACCTTCACTTTCACTATCAGAGTCAGACCAGGAAACTGTCATGCCCTTCTTTTGCTTTTTCAAGAAGGTGGGACACTCTTTCTTGACATGTCCATACCCTTCACACTCAAAGCACTGAACTTCTTTATCTTGGGCAGTTTTTTCTTCATCCTTCTCTTTTGACTTGCTGATGTCAGAAGATATGTTCTTGACATTAGGCCTGGAGTTATTGTTCATCCTCTTGAACACTTTGTTGAACTGTCTTCCCAACATAACTATGGCCTGAGATATATCCTACTGGGATTCAGAACTATTTCCTTTTTCTTCTTGATCATTTGACACCAAGGCTATATTCTTTAGCTTCTTTTCTGGTTCTTCCTCATTCAATCTAAGCTCAAAAGTTTGAAGAGATCCAATGAGCTCATCAACTCTCATCTTGCTGATGTCTTGAGCTTCTTCAATAGTAATCACCTTCATCTTGTACCTCTTAGGAAGGGACCTAAGAATCTTCCTTACAAGATTTTCATCTTACATCTTTTCACCAAGAGCACTAGATGCATTAGCCAGCTCAAGAACACTCATGTGGAAGTCATGAATAGTCTCATCTTCCTTCATCTTCAGACTTTCAAACTTCGATGTTAGAAGCTGAAGTCTTGACATCTTAACTCTAGATGTTCCTTCACGTGTAGCCTTCAAAATATCCCACGCTTCCTTTGCAACCTCACAGGTATTAATTAGCCTGAATATGTTCTTATCCACCCCATTGAAAATTGCATTTAAAGCTTTGGAATTTCCAAGGGCAAGCTCATCTTCTTCCTTGGTCCATTCTTCTTCAGGCTTCGGCTTTGAGGTGTCCTCTTTATCTTTCCCAGCATCATCTTTTTCAAACACAACAAGTGCTTTCCATTCTTTAATTATAGCTTTCCAAGCCCTGCTGTCCAATAATTTCAAAAAGGTGATCATCCTTGGCTTCCAATAATCATGATTCGAGCCGTCCAAGATAGGGGGTCTGTTGACAAATCCTCCAACTTCTTTGTCCATCTTTACACCAGAAAGTAACTTCCCTAGATCTCACCCAGAGACAGACAGGATGCCTGCTCTGATACCAATTGAAATTCTGGTATTAGACGTGTGATGTTAAGGTGCGATGTCACAACAACACACTCTGCAAATGGACAGCAGTAACAAATCAACACAAAGAATTGTTCACCCAGTTCGGTCTAACTACCTACGCCTGGGGGCTACCAAGCCAGGGATGAAATTCACTACTTGTAGAATTAATTTACAGACTCAACAACCCAATTGACAATCTCCTAAACTTAATTCCTACTGGTGACTTTCTACCTAAGAAACCACTTAGATATGAGAACACTACTCAATCCCTAAAACAATACTCAAGGAACAACCTCTTTGAGCAACCTTGATCTTACTTCACAGCTTTGATAAAGTAATAACTCTCTATTGCTTCACAGCTTCTAAGAGAGGATAGAAAACGACTCACCAATTCAACCTAGAATGGTGTATACAAAACTCGTACAATATACTCAAGACACTCAGCCTATTGCTCTTGATCTTCTCTCTGTATTTATGTACTTTTTCCTTTGGTTTTGTGCGCTTTATATAGCCACCTGAATTGGGCTTGGACTGCTATAATATCTGACTTGATTTGTTATTTAAAACTGAATCTTCAAAACAGATTTTCTCCTAAAATCTTTTCAAATCTTCAACCTTTTAAATCTCCTACAAATCTGCACCAGATCTCCTATGCAGTAGGAAATATCTATCCCAAGATATTCGCATCCAATGAGACAACTTGCTCTCCACAATCCAGCTAACACGCAAACCCTAACAACATCACATCCTGATGTTATTAATTCTGCAGATCTAATGTCACAACATCGCATGTGACATCAGACATCCAACTTCAGCAATTTAAATACTTAACACAACCCAGTGTTAAGACTTAATGTTGCAACATCACCACCTTGACATCAACATTGAACATTCTTTGTTTTACCAAAATTCCAGCCAATCCAAGAACTAACATGCATTATTTATTCGCGATGGGAATTGGGGAGTTACAGTTTCCTCCTCAACGAGGAGGAGTGGGGTGCTACTTTCTGACTTCTTATTTATCCCGTGAAGCTGGAAGGGAAAGGGAAGCTATCTAAAACTAACCTTGCACGCGATTGTTTAACTGAACAAACGCTAAGAGAGATTCGGGGAGTTCGGGGCCAGGTTATACAATGGGGAGTTGTCAATTACCCATCCTATATGGGGTTATCCACAGGTTGTTAGCATTAGGTTATGCTTTGTACTTGATGGTGTTTATCTGGGAATGAGTTGGGAAAAGTTTCTTGGGAAATATGAGAGAGATAGTGAGTTTTTATTGATGTTCGGGTTTGTCTGATGTTTTTGGTGAGGTACTGGACCTATGTTTAAATTGATATGAAGGTACTGGACCTAGAGTTTTCGATTAATATGCTCGCTAATATTTCGCAATCTTATGCCTATGTATTCCCGTTTTAAAGAAACAGGGAAATCAGAGCAATCGTAGTTCCTCCTATTATATGGGAGGAAAAAATGATGTTTTGGTGTCTTGCTCAAAGCCCAAGATTGAAGCTAAAGGGTTCAGTATTTCTGTCTTGTTCAAAGCCCAAGATTGAAGCTAAAAAGTTTGACTGAGAGAGAATTTGTCATCTCTAAAGGGGACACATCTTGTCTGTTTATCACAACTGTTGGGTGACTGATTATAAAGGAGGATTACTTTTACTAGATATGTGAATCCAACAATGCCATAATTTCCTTTATAGGGGATTTTTCCTGAAGGGGAAAAATTTAACTCCATGTAGAGCAATGCCATTTTTCCTTTGGAATATCTCATGCTAAGAGAGGGACAGTGGCGTGGATGTAAATAACCCATAGGCTTGCCGCTTACAGCAATTAGATGAAAGAAGGAAGTTTACCAGGATAAGAGATGGACAACAACTTGGATATTTGAATCAACAAGTGTGCCACTTACAGCAGTTATCTAGGATTTAGGGTTTGTTTTGAATGTCTGTTTTGATAAGTGATAAATAGAGAAATGACTTCCTACAGAGGGCTTTTGATTTCCACTGAGGGGATGTTGATTTTTGTGTGCCTTGATCAAAGCCCAAGGTTGAAGCTAAGAGATTGATTGACTCCACTGGGGAAGTCCTTATACAAAGTCTAAGAGGAGGCTAGAAAGACTGACTCAACAAGAGAGTGTTTATATATGTCGTGTACAAAGCCCAAGATTGAGGCTAAAAGAGACTGAATCTTTGGGGATATCATTATACAAAGCCTAAGAGGAGGCTAAAAGGGATTTTGACTCCGTCGGGGAGGGTTTGTATGTGTCTTGTATATAGCCCAAGATTGAGGCTGAAAAGAAGACTGACTCTGTGGGAAAGAAATCTTTATCTGTCTTGTACAAGGCCCAAGATTGAGGATAAAATGAGACTTTACTGACTCAGCTGAGGATATTTTAGGTGTCTTGTACAAAGCCCAAGATTGAGGCTGAAATGAGTTTGACTCCGCGGGAGATTATTATCTGTCTTGTACAAAGCCCAAGATTGAGGCTGAAAAGAGGATTGACTCTGCTTAGGAAATTTATATGGTGTCTTGTACAAAGCCTAAGATTGTGGCTGAATAAGCGGGAGAAATCATTATACACAGCCTGAGAGGAGGCTAACTCCTGCTACGGGAAATCGTTATACAAAGCCTAAAAGGAGGCTGAAAAAGTTTGACTCAACAAAGGAGTGTTTTTATCTGTCTTGTACAAAACCCAAGATTGAGCCTAAAAAAGAGTTGATTCAACAAGAGAGTATTTAAAGGTGATTGACTCAACAAGAGAGTCTAAAAGGGTGATTGACTCAACAAGAGAGTCTGAAAGGTGATTGACTCAAAAAGAGAGTCTGAAAGGGTTAGCTCTGCTAAGGGAGAATCATTGTACATAGCCCAAGAGGAGGCTATCTTTGTTGGGGAAGAACAAAGAAAGAAATCTTTATACAAAGCCTAAGAGAAGGCTATCTTCTGCTGAGGATTATTAAAATCCAGGGGCAGGTCCAAATGAAGAATCAACTCTTGCTGAGGGTTATAGAAGAGTTGAGATATCAGAGACCTTGAGGTTCTGATTCAGGATAGTGTTATTCGGATGATAAACTGACCCTGGATGAGGAATTTTAGGAGAGAGACTAGGTTTTAGAACCCGTGGGTTTTAACTCTACTGGAGATTGATCCAAAATGACCAGGGTTTCTCCTATGTTTGTAAGGTACTTGAGAATGTCTTTGAGATCCGAGAGGGGATTAGACTGTCCAAGTCTATTGGTATGTAAGAGTTTATCTTTGTATGATTCCCAAGAGGAGGCAGATGTTTTAAGGGATGCGAATCAACCCTAAATTGGTCTGAGGTTTTGACTCAAAGAAGACTGCTCTAGCAAAGGATGACTAAGTTCTGTCCTATACCTTTAAGAGGTCTTCAGGGTCCTTGTATTAAGCCCAAGAGAAGGCATGGGAACTTTTAAGAAGCCGAAGGGTCCTTGTACAAGGCCCAAGAGAAGGCGGGGATGCTTTTAGGAAGCCTGTGGGTCCCAAGCCTAAGAAGAGTTCAAGAAAAGTTTCACCGAGAATAATCTTTTCTTTAATGAACAGTTCTAGGGTTTGAAGAAATTCAAGAGAGGTTTCACCGAGAATTAATCCTCTCCAGGGAATGAATTTCCTTGACAATTTCTAATAGTGACAGTTTGAGAAAAGTTTCACCGAGAATAATGCCTTTCCCTTTGTTCCATATTGTTTAGGCCCAAGAGAAGGCAAGACTGTATCTGGAAATCCTATGGGGATATAGTTTTGACTGTATTAAAGAGTGACCAACTTGCTTTACCTAGTTCTAGACCTAGTTGTCGGGGAAAACTCTAAGAAGATATACTAGTATATACACAGTTGACATATGACAAGTATTTAAAAGGATATGAAAGAAGGAATTACAGGTGAGCAAGCTTCCCACAATACAGTTATAAATATAAAAGCATGTAAAGTAAAGCTGATAAAAACTTATAGGTGAGCAAGCTTCCATGATGTTCAAACAAATATATACATGTATATGTGCAAGTACGTAAAAGAAAGCTGATAAAACTTACAGGCGAGCAAGCTTCCATAGCTGTATTGTTAGTTGTTTAAGAAATTAAAGAAATTTTTTATAACAACTATATATTTGAACCAAAATCAAAAGGGAAGTTGTTTTTGGAAAGATTGTTGGGGATTATACTCAAAGAGAGGCCCAGATGAAAAACAGTAAGTGTACCGTTGTTTTTTAAAAAACTGTACTGGGACTTATACAATGACTGAGGCCCAAAGAAGTTTTTTGTACAAAGGGATGGGTCTTACAACTCAAGGAGAGGCCCAAAGTTTTGAAAAAAGAAAAAAAAATGGGACTTACAACTCAAGGGTAGGCCCAGTAGATTTTGTTTTCAAATGGCGATCGCGCCGAGATTTTCTAAAACGTAGTGGGACTTATACAATGACTGAGGCCCAAAATTATTTACGTACAAAAGGGGTTGAGTCTTACACTCTATTAGAGGCCCAAAGATTATTTTTGTACCAGATATGGGGCTTACAACTCAAGGAGAGGATCATGGAAAAACAGTGATCGCACCGTTGTTTTGAAAATTGTATCGGGACTTATACAACGACTGAGGCCCAAAAAATTTTATGTATAAAAGAGGGTTGGGTCTTACACTCTATTAGAGGCCCATGAGTGTTTTTAAATGTTTGATAAGGATCAAAAATCAAAGAAACCCTAAATTCATTTTCTTTTAAAAGTAATTCTTTAAAGAAAATTAATAAAAATGATAAAAATACCAAATAAGTTTAAATAAACTACTTGTGATTTTTGGTTAAGGTTGGAAAAATGAGGTTTTAATCACAAGATGATTTAGAACTCATTTGATTTTGAAAATATCAAGAGAAAAGAAATATTTTCAAATGTTAAGAAAACAAATAAAATAAGTTCTTTATGAAAAATATTAAATATAGACAAATAATATTTTTTGTGAGATTTTTTGTAGAATAAAATACTTTATCAATTTTGTGAATTTTTGCAAAAAGAACTAATAAAAAATGAATGAGAAATTAATTTTCAAAGTTATTAAAAGATTGGTGAAAGAATGACAAAATTAAGTGATAAAAAATTAGAAATGGTCCCCCCCAAGGTTTGAACTCACGCCCTTGGGGAGGATAGTTCAAAATTTTGCCAACTGAGCCACTTGCGTGGGCTGATAGAAGAAGACAAGGGTGTATAATATGTGTAAAATGCCTTTGAAAATGGTTTTTAAAAAAATATATCAAAAGGTCTGGGGCGAGGGGGATTCGAACATACTAGTGTTTCCACTCACACACACAAACATACTAGTGTTTCCACTAGGGCGCAATGCCAATTTAGTTATTATATGGCAAGTAATAAATATATAGTAAAACAAGTGGAATTTCTGAAGAATAGCACCATGGTCATCTTCATCCTCAAGCTCAAATACATGAAGCCTCCTATCTCACTCGTTTCTCAACCATTTCACATGATCCAAATATGAAAATCATGCGCTTTCAGACAAGGAACACAATGGCAATACTCAATTTTATTGAAATTAAGTGAATCACAAAATAATATGACAAAACCTGATGAACCCTAAAATTTGCATGAACTCAATGAAATCCTATACACGAACTGTAAATAAGAATTGATTGAGGGTAAAGGATCTACAAACATTCAGAAACACAATGGTAATCACAAAATATGTTTATGATGAATGATTCAATGAGTTTGACAGTTTGAGGTTTACCTCTGCAGGTGAGAATCGAATTTGATGATGGAGGTGTTACAGTTGAGTTCTAATGCTTTGGACAACTTCTTGGTACCTTAAGGAAAATGTTTGAATGCTTGGAGTGATTGAGAGCCCTTTAGATTGATCAACCTAATTCCTTCTGCAACAAGTCATGATTTTTGTGCAATTGGATGGCCATTAGATGATTTTGATGTTACAGATGGGAGGTGAGTGTTCAAACACCTTCTATATGTTATATGTGATGTGTCAGAATCAATTGTTTGAGTGGTATTGATCTCCAACTCAAAACCCGATAGTAACCTCTCAAGAAATGAAGTTTTTAAGCCTAGGTAGTGAAAGAGAGAAAGCCTTGTTGTAATGAGCTTTGGTGTAGTTTGAGTGATCAGTTAGGACCTCTATTTATAGTAGAGGAGTTGTGTTGAAGTGATTCTCTTGAAGCTCAGAGGATAAGGTAATGGTTCAATGGTCTTGGCTTGGCATAAATGCCTCTTGCACTTGGTACAATAGCTGTCCCAAATAGATCAGCTATGCCTTGACTGAAATCACATTCTTCAGTCCCTTTAATTGTTGTTTAATCAGAGAACTTGATTGAGGAGAGTGAGAATCTTGAATGTGCACTATTCCACATTAATGCCCTTTGAATTCAAGGCATATATGCCAAAAACTCATCAATTCTCAAGGATAAGCTCTTAGCATTTCAGTCCAAGTTTGAAGGTTGGATCAGATGCATTGTGATCAGATTGAATGAATGTGGCATAGTGATCATTGCTTTTTGGCTCAAAATCGTGTATGGCAAGAAATCACACAAATTGATTTTTCAAGACAGTCGTGCCATGGTGTCTTGCAGCAGCCATAACTCTTGGCTCAAGTTGAGTTATTTCATGCCAATGAGTTCCTTGGATTGTTAGCAATATGCACAACAAATTTCATGTTTACATCTTGAATTGATTCAGCCTAGAACTATGTGAAATAGCCCTCCAAGTTTTGGTGTTTCACTTGTTTTTCTGACTTAGACAAAATTTTGTCTAAGTGTTGGAAAAGTGGTAAATTCCAAGTTTTAGTGATTTTGATCCAACCATAACTCAGAATCCCTACAGAATTGGAAACTCTTGTAGTTGACACTTTTGAAGTATGTAATGAGGGCTTCCATCTGTGCTTTGAATGGGAGAAAAGGCCTTAGGGTTTGGGAGATATGGCCTCGCAAAGTTGGTACCCTAGCCACTTTGTTCCATAACTTAGAAAAACTCTAAGTTTTTTTATGGTTACCCCTTTAGTAAGTTAACTCACTTTATTTGATTTATTTTGATGAATGATGGTTCAAATCACATATTAACATTGTTTTAGGGTTAAGGAGCCTTGGTTGACCAAAAATCCAAAAAGTCAAACTTGGATTTTTGTACAGTTGATTTTTTCATCAGATGAAATTTTGACTTTGTGATCCTTTTGTGAAATCAATCCTTGGGCTTAATTAAACTTCATGGATGGCCTCCAAGGGTATTTAGGAATGTCTTGGACCCCTCCCCAAGGTTTGAGATCAAGGGTATGTCAACAGTCAAGGATAGGGTTGACTTTTTCCATCAGAAACCCTAATTTGTGATCAGATGGTTTTGAGTTCTTGTGGCTTATGATTTGAGCTCTTTGAGTTAATAAAATCTTGTAAACATGTCAATAGGATGTATTTGAGGTCTTTGAAGTTCATTTTGAAGCTTCAAGCCATGCCTCACTTCACAAGTTAAATCGAGGGTTGAATTAGGTCAAAACCCTAATTCCTGATTTTTTAATAGATGGACCCTCAAGGTGATTTTGCCATTGTGGACGGGCTCTTGAGATCCTTTTAAGATTTTTGGACCATATATTGAGGCATTGGCTCATGCCCAGATGGAAATTTTCATCTGGGGACCCTGGTCGACCAATCCTTAATTTGGTGACACAGGCGATCTTGAGGCTTAATCGACTTGGAATGTTGCAACTTTGTGCTTGATTCTTGATGTGGGAGTCCTCTTGATCCTTTATAGGTGTTTGAGAGGTTAGACAAGTTGAAGATCATGTCATTTCTTGATTTATCCTTTGTCTAAGTGCTCTGAGAGGGCTCAAAACCCTACTTCTTGATTGTAGTGAATGCTCAATCATCTTTGAGGAGACTGATGAGGCATGAAATTACATCCATATTGTGATGATGATTTGCACAATGATGGGAAATCTCGGTGGTAAAAATTTGGGGTATGAAACTACTTTCTAATTTCTAATATTTATCCAATGAAGCTTAAAAGAAAGGGGAAGATATCTCAAATTAACTCTATGCACGTGTGTTCCCTACAAATGCGAAGAGATCTGGATTTGGGGGTTGGTTATACAAAGGGAAGCTATTAAAACCCTAAATATCTATAATAATCTATAGGAACCTTGATTGTATATATTTCTACTGCTGAATTACTTGTTTGCTTAAGTTTGTTTGCTGTTTAATTGGGAAAGTTTCTCCTTTATGAAAGATTAAGGAAAAGTTTTTGTTGTTTTTCTGGTTTTCTATTGTTTTGGGAAGGTACCTGAACCTAGGGTTTTTATTAATGTGCTCGCTAAGATCTTACGACCTTATGCCTACATATTAAAAAAAAAAGAAATGGGAAATCAGAGTGTTCGTAGTTCCTCCTAGTCAATGGGAGGAAAAAGTTTGTTTTGTATCTTGTTTAAAGCCCAAGATGATGAATCTAAAAGAGTGTTTGAAAGATTTAACAAATCGTCGTCTTTAAGGGAGATATATCACCTATACACTACAATCATTTGAGAGTGATGTCATAAGGGAAAGAGCTTTGAACTTGTTGTGTTAAGCAATGCCACTTTTTCCTTTATGATTTCTTTACATACTAATAGAAGGACCTTAACTTGGATATAGAATCAACAAGTGTGCCACTTACATCAGTTAGATGAAAGAAAAGTTTTTGAACCATGATAAAGGAGGGACTCCAACTTGGATTTTGAATCAACAAGAGTGCCACTTACATCAATTATCTAGAAAAAGTTTTGATTGTTTGATTTTAATTTTAGTGATTAGGAGATATATCTTCCTACAGAGATGATTCAAAGCCTCATCTGTAAGGAGATGGATTTATTTAGGTATCTTGATTGAAGCCCAAGATATGAAGATGAAAAGAAAAGATTGAAAACTGACTCAACTGGGGAGTTTTATTTGTCTTGTATAAAGCCCAAGATTGAGGCTAACTGACTGGGGAAATTATTTGTATAAACGCCTGAAAGAAGGCAAATTACTGCTGAGGAAATTTGAAGAGACTGGCTCAATACTGAGGATTTGACTGACTCTTTTGGGGATTTTTATTTTGTATCATGTACAAAGCCCGGGATGAATGAAGTTTAAAGAATTTATTTGTATCCTGTATAAAGCCCAGGATGAAATGAAGCTAAAATATTTATTGTATAGATGACTTAAGGCTTGACTTATGCTTTTAAGAAGCCTGAGGGTCCTTGCATGAAGCCCAAGAGGAGGCTGTCTTGCTGGGGAGAAATCTTTGTATGATGCCCAAGAGGAGGCTGAGACTACCCAAGTCTCCTTGTATGAAGCCCAAGAGGAGGCTGGGGAACTAGTTGTTTGAACTAAGTTGTGATTTAAAGGGATCCTATTGTTTGACCTATGTCTAAACTAAGGATGATATAAATGTCAAGAGAAACAAAATTTGAACAAACATGATTGAAGATTAACAAGTATAGACATTGATATGAAGTGTTTGAACTCATGGAAGATTTTGCATCTTTAGGGATTGATGTGTTAAATGTTTTATTTGTGTGTTTTAATCTATTCACAAAGATGTTGGGTCTTATACTCTAAGAAGAGGCCCATGACTTACTGAAAAGAAAAGAAAAGGTGGTGGGTCTTACACACTTGACAGAGGCCCAAAATTTATTCTATATACAAAGGTGTTGGGTCTTACACTCTAAGCAGAGGCCCATGACTTTAAGAATTTTGAATGTTACTAATGCTGTGAAAGTTGAAGATTGAGATTTGAAAGATTGAAAGTTTTGAGAAATTGAAGAAAGTTTTGAGAAAGAGGGGAGGGACTTACACTTTAATAGAGGCCCAAAGCATTTGAAAAATGTGGGAAAAATGATGTGCATTTCAAAGAGATATAGTTATCATGGTAAGAGTTTAAGGAGGAAATATTTGATCATTTAGGCATGGATACAAGTTGAACATGTTAATGACAAGTTGATAACAACCAAACATGGATATTAGGGTTCAAACATGGTCTTAAGCAAAGTGGAAACATCACAAAGGTTCATACAAACAAACATGTATAGAAGGCATTTTCAAGACAAATTTCAAGTGTTTTAGGAGCACATAAACAAGGTATAATCAACATAAAGACATATATACATATCAAAGTGGTATAAACATGGAAGGAAAACCACATGTTAAAGCAAAATATCAAGCAAAAAGTTTCATGGTATGGACAGAGTTCAAGATACATTTACATGTAAACACATACTTGAAAATACATTAAAACCAAGTAAAAACAAGGATCTACAAACTCATAACCTCATTTAAGGTTCATATAAGATATATATAGTTCAAACAATGTATTGTGAGCAAGAAAAGGCAATGTATCATTCAAAAGATTCAAAAGAAATCTTAAGAAACCCCTAAAAAAGTTAGACACTTTAAGCACTCATAAATATGAAAAAAATAATTATTTTTGATATTTTCTTTTCACAACTAGAAAATAGACATTATTATGAACAATTTTCAAAAAGAATGGATTCAAAATGATAAAAAATGAGAAAGTTATGATAGTTTGAAATTGTGAAGAAAAGTAGGAAAACAAAGTGATACAAAATAAAGGAAAGGATCCCCATGGGTGTTGAACCCAGGTTCCCTCACCTACAGATCAAAGTAATAGCCAACTTAACCACACGCGCATGGTGACTAAAGGGTGGAAGATGGTTATTATATGTGTTAACTATTTAAAAAATCAGAAAAATAAAAGAAACTGGGGCGAGGGGGATTCGAACCCCAGTTTCAGAGGGTGAAAGGTAACAAGAGCGCGCAAGTTTAACCACTGGGGTGGTGATACATCCGTGTATCAAACCCCACCCATTAAATGATAAGGGTGAATATGACCCAGGCCTGGCCAGAACAAAGGCGCCATGACCTGGTTCTTGCCCAAGAAGACCTAGTTTTCTTCATTTGCAAGAAGGGCATAACTTCTTCATTTCTCCATGAAAATGGATGAAACAAAGATGGATCCTGCCTAGAATTTCATGAGGAATTCAATGGTGGTTTTAGATTTTTCTAAAAATGCTTACATTTTAACACCTGATAGTGGTTTTTAAAAGGACATGGTTTTTCAAATTCTATGATATATCATCATACAGTTAATAATAGTGTCACAAAATGGTTCAAACACAACATAAATAACATATATAATATGATCATGATCAATGTACAACAAAGAAAAGCATATTTCTTAAAATCCAAGTTCTTTAGAAGCTTACCTCTTGAAGCTCACTTGTCAATTTTCAAGAAACTTGTTACAAAAGTAAACCAATGCTTTTGACACCTCTAATACACCTCAAAGAAGCTTCTTGGATGCTTAGAAACAAATGAAAACCTCTAGGACAAAATCTAGCTCCTTCTTGCAAATTTGTCAAAAGTGGCAAAAAATGGAAACTCCACCAAATGATGTTACAGTTGAGAAGTTGTTGTTGGAATAGTTTAAGGATGTTATTTAGAGTGTGTTTGAAGTGTTGGATGGTTGTTAATGGACAGAATCAAGACATGGCTTTGAAAATGCAGAAAGTCAAAGATATGAGGTTTTGACAGTTGACTTTCTGATTTTGGTGGTTTGGGATGAAGGTGAAGGTTTGGACACCTTTAAGGGATGATTTGTGATGTGTTTGGATGGTTGTTTGAGTGGTTTAGGCTCTGAGATGAGAAATTCGATTTCTTAAGTTTTGAATTATGCAACTTTGAAATAAGAGAGGAAATGTGAGAAAACAAGCGTTGGTATTGTTTTGGTGTATTTGAATTGATGAAAAATGACCTCTATTTATAGGAGAACTGATTTGTTTTGGAAGAATAATATTGGATGAGGGAGCATGCTATTGTCCAATGGATATAGCCATGTAGCTTTAACTTAAATGCTAAGGTACCATTAGTCTTCTATAGCATTGTCGCTACGTGAAAAATGACACAGAGTTGCCACCCGAATTTTATTTATCCCAAAGAGGGAAAGGGAAATACCGATAAAACCTTTAGGGAAAGAACATGGTCATCGCAACCAAGTTTTGGGTTCGGAAGTCGATTATGTGAGGGGCAGATATTAGCACCCCTCACATACATCGTACTCGATGGGAACCATCTAAGTTGTCTAAGCTCAAATGGGTGTTCTATTCTAAAATTCTACTTGCTAAAGGGAAAAAAGGTTGGTTTTTTATTAGGGTGCTCACCAAGGATTGTGGCCCTTGTGCCTACGTATCCTTACTTAAAAGAAGTGAAGAATCAGAGCGTCCGTAGTTCGTGAGACTACGGGTGAGAAAATGGGAAGTTTGTGGCGATGCCAACATGCGCATTCCAACAGTTAGGTGTATTGCGGCTCGCTCGTGGAGTCTTATGTGTTACCTATTTGCGGTAGAACGGGCGTAACATGACCTTTTTGGGGGAGGAAAGAAGGAAGGGTGGCTAGAAGGTGGAATGAACGTTGTGTAGCGTGCGATTTCTATCGGTGACGCGACCACCTTATCGCCATTGGTTGGAATTGGGTGCTACTTTCTGATTTCTTATTTATCCTATGAAGCTGGAATGGAAAGGGAAGCTATCTAAAACTAACCTTGCACGCAAATGTTTTCTTTAACAAATGCTAAGAGATTGGGGGGCTAGGGGTCAGGTTATACAATGGGGAGTTGTCAATTACCCATCCTATATATGGTTATCCATAGATCATTTAGCAAATTCTACTGTTATCTACTTACTGGTGTTTATCTGTCATGGGTTGGGAAAGTTTCTCCTTTGGGAATGTTTGAGAGAGTATTTTTGTTGATTTCGGGTTTTCTGATGTTTTTGGTAAGGTACTGGACCTAAGGTTTTTGATATGTGTGCTCGCTAAGATTTCGTAATCTTATGCCTACGTATTCCCGTTAAAGAAAATAGGGAAATCAAAGCAATTGTAGTTCCTCCTATTCTATGGGAGGAAAGAGATGATGGTATATTGTTCAAAGCCCAAGATTGAAGCTAAAGGGTTGAGTATTTGTGTCTTGTTTAAAGCTCAAGATTGAAGCTAAAGGTTTGACTGACAGAGAATTTTGTCGTCTCTAAAGGGAGATATCTCATCTGTTTATCACAGTTGTTGGGTAACTGATTATAAAGGAGGATTACTTTAACTGGAATGTACGGAATCCAACAATGCCATAATTTCCTTTATAAGGGGTTTGTCCTGAAGGTGAAAAATTTAACTCAGTGTTGAGCAATGCCATTTTTCCTTAGGAATCTTTCATGCTAAGAGAGGGTCATTGGCATGGATGTAAATAATCCAGAGGCTTGCCACTTACAGCAATTAGATGAAAGAAGGGGGATTTACCAGGATAAGAGATGGACTACAGCTTGGATTTTTTAATCAACAAGTGTGCTACTTATATCAGTTATCTGGGATTGAGGTTTGTTTTGATTGTCTGTTTTGATGTGTGATGTATAGAGAAATGTCTTCCTACAAAGAGTTTTTTTATTTCCTCTGAGGGGATGTTGATTTTTGTGTGCCTTGATCAAAGCCCAAGGTTGAAGCAAAAAGGTTGACTCTATTAGGGAGTTTTATATCTGTCTTGTACAAAGCCCAAGATTGAGGCTGAAAAGAGACTCACTCTTTTGGGGAGATCATTATATAAAGCCTAAGAGGAGGCTGGAAGGAATTGGCTCTTCCGGGGAAATATTTTGTCTGTTTTGTACAAAGCCCAAGATTGAGGCTAAAAGGGATTGACTCCACTAGGGAGAGGTTTTATCTGTCTTGTACAAAGCCCAAGATTGAGGCTAAAAGAGGATTGACTCCACTGGGGATATTCCATATGTGTCTTGTACAAAGCCTAAGATTAAGTTTAAAAAGGGTTAACTGACTCAGCTGGAGAATGTTTATGGGTGTCTTGTACAAAGCCCAAGATTGAGGCTAAAAGGTGCTGAGGGATGATCATTATACAAAGCCTAAGAGGAGGCTGGTTGGGGAATTTTTTATATAATGCCTAAGAGGAGGCTAACTTCTGCTGAGGATTGAGATCCAAAGACAGGTCCAAATTGAGGAATCAACTCTTGCTAAGGATTACAGAAGAGTTGAAATATCAGATGCCTTGAGGTTCTGGTTGAGGTTTATTGATAGTAATTTGAACTTAGCTGGGGAACTTAGGATGAAAAGTTTGAAGATTGAGTTTTAAAAACTGTAGCGAGCGATTTTGGACGTGGTTCTTAAGCACTGTTGCTCTGGGGTACTACAGGTCGATTCATTTTTTATCCTATTGAAGCTGATGAAGGAAGGGAAATAGATGTCTCCAATTAACCCTGCTTGCATGCTGAGTTTAAACAGCGGTCTGTTAGGTTACAGATGCTATGTGGAAGTGGGGCCTCTCTCTGCCTATTTTGCTAAGAGTGAAATGTCTGGATTATTGGTGAGGATGTTAGGACTGATGCTTTTCGATTGATGTATGAAGGCACGGGATTTTGGGTTTTTTGATTAGTGTGCTCGCTAAGATTTTTCAATCTTATGCCTACGTATTCCCGTTTTAACGAAACAGGGAAATCAGAGCGATCGTAGTTCCTCCTATTCTATGGGAGGAAAAAGGTTGTTTTGGTGTCTTATTCAAAGCCCAAGACATGAAGCTAAAGGTGGTTTGTATCTTGTTCAAAGCCCAAGATGTGAAGCTGAAGGGTCTATTTGTATCTTGTTCGAAGCCCAAGATGTGAAGGTAAAGGGTTTTGACTTTTAGAGAGAATTTGTCATCTCTAAAGAGGGATATTTGGTTTGTTTGTCACAACTGTTAGGTGACTGATTATAAAGGAGAATTACTTTAACTGGGATATGAGAATCCAGTAATTCCATAATTTCCTTTATAGGGGATTTTTAACCTAAAGGAGAAGACTTTAACTCAGTTTAGAGCAATGCCATCTATCCTTAGGAATTTCTCATGCTAAAAGAGGGACAGTGGTGTGGATGTAAATAATCCAGAGGCTTGCCGCTTACATCAATTAGATGGGGGAAAAGGAGTTATTGATGTTTGTATACTGTGAACGAGGCACATATTTTGATGCTAAAAGGTTGATTGACTCAATTGGGGTTTCCTTATACAAAGCCTAAGAGGAGGCTATTGACCCAACAAAAGGGTGTTTTTATGTGTCTCGTACGAAGCCCGAGAGAGAGGCTAAAAGGGTTGACTCAACAAGAGAGTGCTTTTATATATGTCCCGTACGAAGCCCGAGAGAGAGGCTAAAAGGTTTTGACTCAACATGAGAGTCTTTTATACTCAACAAGAGAGTGTTTTTGTATCTCGTACGAAGCCCGAGATGGAGGCTAAAATATGTGACTTAACAAGAGAGTCTTTTATACTCAACAAGAGAGTTTTTGTAACTCGTACGAGGCCCGAGATGGAGGCTGAAAATGTTTGACTCAACAAGAGAGTCTTTTATACTCAACAAGAGAGTGATTTTTATCTTGTACGAAGCCCGAGATGGAGGCTAAGAGGGAAGTGACTCAACAAGAGAGTCTTTTATACTCAACAAGAGTGTGATTTATATCTCGTACGAAGCCCGAGATGGAGGCTAAAGAGGTTGACTCAACAAGAGAGTCTTTTATACTCAATAAGAGAGTTTTTGTATCTCGTACGAGGACCGAGATGGAGGCTAAAGGTTTGACTCAACAAGAGAGTCTTTTATACTCAACAAGAGAGTGTGAATAGGTTAGCTCCGCTGGGGAGAATCATTGTACAAAGCCCAAGATGAGGCTAGTGTGCTGGTGACTGTTTCAGTTGAGTGACAGGTCCAGTATGTTGGATAAAAGAGAAAATCAGTTCTTTTATGGGTAATGTTGTATTTTAGGATTGATCAGAGGATCAGGGTTATTTCCTGTTCTTTAAGGAAATGGGAAATCCAAAGGGTATTGAGATTGTCCAAGTCTACTGGTGTTTTGAGAAATTGATTCTCATGTAGTGAATGACCTTTGCATGATGCCCAAGAGAAGGCTGGTATGTTAAGAGATGAAGGTCAACCCATTAACTGGTCTGACACTTGACTCAGAAAGACAACTCTAGCAAATAGATGACTAGGTTCTGTTCCTATACCTGTAGAGGTCTCTGGGTCCTTGTACTAAGCTCAAGAGAAGGCATGAGAGCTTTTAAGAAGTCGAAGGGTCCTTGTACAACGCCCAAGAGAAGGCGGGGATGCTTTTAAGAAGCCTGTGGGTCCCTAAACCCCGAGAAGTTCAAGACATGCCATTCACCGAGAATAGATCAAGCCAGGAAATTCCGAGAATTTGGAAGAAACTCAAGAGATGCCATTCATGGAGAAAAGATCATCTCTGGGGAGTAGAGTCTCTTTGACAATTTCTAAGGGTGACAGTCTGAGAAAGGGTTCACCGAGAATGCTGCCTTTCACGTCTCCATATTGTTTAACCCCAAGAGGAGGGAAGACTGTGTCTGGTAATCCTATGGGGATCTAGTTTTGTTTGTATTTAAGAGTGACCAACAGGGCTTTACCTAGTGCTAGACGTGGTTGTCGGGGAAAACTCTAAATAACTATACTAGTATTACACAGTTGATATTTGACAAGTATATAAAAGTTTGTGAAAGAAGAGTTGCAGTGAGCAGCCCCATAATACAGTTATATATATATGAAAGCGGATAAAAAAAGCGGGTAAACACTTACTCGGTTGTAGAGCTTCCATGCTGTTTGGTTAGTTGTTCAACAAAGAAAGCTTTGATAATAATATTATATTCACAATCAAAGGAGAAAGTGCTTTGAAAAGATTATTTAGGGCTTACAACTCGAGGAGAGGGCCAAGGTTTTATCAGTGATCGCACTGTTGTTTTGAATTTGTACAGAGGGACTTATACAAGTGACTGAGGCCCAAAAAAGGTTTTCTGTACAAAGGGATGGATCTTACACTCTCTCAAGAGGCCCAAAGGTTTGTTTTTGTACAAGTGGTGGGGCTTACAGCTCAAGGAGAGGCCCAAGTGGTTTATTTTAAAAGGTGACGATCGCGTAGAACTTTTTGATGGTATCGGGACTTATACAGTACACTGAGGCCCAAATTATTTTGGTTTTAAAAAAGGGTTAGGTCTTACACTCTACTAGAGGCCCAATGTTTTTTTAAAGAATGTGGCTTATAATACGAGGGTAGGCCCAAGGGTTTGATTTTATAACTGGCGATCGCGCCGAGATTTTCTTTTAATGCAGAGGGACTTATACAACATCTGAGGCCCAAAATTGTTTTGGTTAAAAGGGGATTGGGTCTTACACTCTATTATAGGCCCAAAGATTTAAAAGTGATGTGTCTTACAACTCAAGGAGAGGCCCAAGGTTTTATTTTGAACTGGCGACGATCGCGCCGAACTTTTGAAATACAACGGGACTTATACAACATTTGAGGCCCAAAAAGGTTTGTATTTACAAAGGATTGGGTCTTACACTCTATTAGAGGCCCAAAGATGTTTGAAAAAGTCTGATGAGGGTTAAATTAATCAAAAACCCTAATTCGTTTTCAAAATGTATTTTAATTGAACAAAAAAATTCAATTAAAATGACCAAAATTGTTTATCATATGGAAAACAAATTGTGATGTTGTATTAATGTTTCAAAAATTAGGTTTTGATCCACAAAATGATTGGAAATCACTAAAATTTGAAAAATCAAGAAGGAGAAAATATTTTAAATGTCAAAAAACAATTAAAATATTAATTCTTTACAAAAATATCAAGTATATGAAATAAATAATATTTTTGGGATTTTTTGGGAAAATAAAATATTTTAACATTTTTGTGAATTATTAAAAAAAGAATCAACTCAAAATTATTAAAACTCAGAGAGAAATTAATTTTTGAAGCAATTAAATAAAATAACAAAATTCAAATATTTGAATTTTCAAAAATGGCGCCAAGAACAAGGGCAAGAACACGTGCCACCCTCTGTTTCTGCAGATTTGCATTTTCTATCCAATCTCACTGAATACTTGATTATATCATGCAATCTACATATCAATCTACTTGTTTCAAACTCACGATCATGTCTATGGTCTTTAATTTCATTTATTTTAAGCATGGAATAAGAAATCAAAGAGAAAGCTCAAGAAACCTCAAGAACCCTAGAAACCTCAAGTCTCCTCTAGCCATTGACTAGAGGTTAGGGCATAGACTGCTGGTTCCCTTGGCCTTGGATAAGTCTTGACTGAATTAAGTTGGAAATGGCTCAGTCCATGCCACCTTGGTGCATCCATTAAATGCTCCAATCCAAAATTGGAGTCTTGTCCCTCTTTTAGTGATTTCTAGGTTTGGCATGCTATTTTTGGTTCCAAAGACTTGGGAGGCTTGGGATCAGAGTTAGTTCCTCTTTGGTCCCCCTTGAGGTGTTCAGATGGATAGAGTTGCTTGCCCTTTGCAAAATTTGAGCAAATCGAGCAAAACTCCAAAATCTTCCTTGCCATGACAGTTTGCAGCAAGGCATATTGGAAAAAAGTGAAGGCAGATTCTGACTTGGTGAAAATTTCACTAAGTGTTGAAAAAAGTGGCATTTCATGTTTTCAGCCATTTTGATCATTCCATAACTCAAAATCCATTATGAATTGGAATAAGGTGTAGTTGAAGCTTTTTTAAAGGGCCATGAGGGCTACAAATCAAGCTTTGGATGGGGAAAAATGGCCTTGTGGTTTAGGAGTTATGATCCTCCAATGTTGGTACCCTTGCCACTTTGTTTCATAACTTAGAAAATTTCTAAGTTTTTTATGGTTACCCTTTTTACAAGTTATCCCACTTTTCTTATTTTTCTTGATGAATGTTGATTCAAATCACACATTAACATCATTTTAGGGTTAAGGAACCATAATTGTGAAAAATCTCAAAAAGTCAAAGTTGACTTTTGTGCATAGTTGACTTTTTATCAGATGAATTCCAAACTGTGCGATCCTCTATGAAATCAAGTCCTTGACCTAAATCAAACTTGATGGATTGATTTCATAGGTGTCATAGGGTGTATTGGATCATGTCCTAGGGTTTGGGAGCATGTCCTGGTCAAAAGTCAAAGCTACAGTTGACTTTTTCCGCGAAACCCTAACTGTGGTTCAGATGAAATTGAAACTTGTTGCTCAAGCTTCTTAGACCAATCCATTGTGGTGCAAATCAATGTGGTGTGTTAGGGACCCTCAAATCATCTCTTGAGGTCTTGGCTCATGATTTGTCCCAAAAGTCAACTTAGGGGTGAATTATGTCAAGAAACCCTAATTCCTGATTTTTAGTGAATGCCTCCTCTGAGGCTAAATTGACTTGATGATTGGGTCTATGATGTCCCTTGGAGCATCATAGGTTATGCTTTGAAGCATTGGCTCATGCCCAGAGGAAAATTTCCACCTGGAGGTCCTAGTTGACCAAACCCTAATTTGGTGACACTGGCGATCTCGAGGCTTGATCCACTTAGAAGGTTGCAGCCTTGTGCTTAATCCTTGATGTGGGAGTCCTCTTGATCCCTTGTGGATGTTTGAAAGGCTAGACAAGTTGATGTTCATGTCACTCCTTGATTGATCCTTTGTCCAAAAGCTTTGAGAGGGCTTGAAACCCTAAGCTTGATTGTAGTGGATGCTCACCCATCTTTGGGGAGAATAATGAGGTATGATGGTTCATCCATATTGTGATGATGATTTACACAATGATGGGAAATCTTAGTGGTCAAAATTTGGGGTATGACAGATGCCCCTATTTAATCTTCTTGGACCCGAAGGTGTGAATGGCGAAGGTATTTGGGCATTCAGGGTGCAAGAGGATTAAATATCGGAATACCCAAAATTTTGATGGTGGTTAAGAATGGTAGTTTACGCATCCTTCTTCTTTTGCTAAGAAATGATGCTTTGAAAAGGTAAAAACTTCCCCTCGATCCTGGTCTTCAGCCAAGGAACTGGTCTCAGTTGCTGAAATAAACTTCCCCTCGATCCTGGTTTCCTACCAAGGAACTGGTCTCGGTTTCTGAAATAAACTTCCCCTCGATCCTGGTTTCCTACCAAGGAACTGGTCTAAGTTTCTGATGTAAACTTCCCCTCGATCCTGGTTTCCTACCAAGGAACTAGTCTCAGTTGCTGAAATAAACTTCCCCTCGATCCTGGTTTCCTACCAAGGAACTGGTCTAAGTTTCTGATGTAAACTTCCCCTCGATCTTGGTTTCCTACCAAGGAACTGGTCTCAATTTCTGAAATAAAATTCCCCTTGATCCTGGTTTCCTACCAAGGAACTGGTCTAAGTTTCTTTTGTCAATAAACTTTCTTGACAAGGGACGCTATGCGTAGCGGTTTTCGTCAAATTTCTAGCCGAATTTTCCTGGGGAGATGCCATTTGATGGAAAAAGATCTAATGTCAGACTTGCTGGGGAACCCAGTTGTCTGAGTTGTAGAGGTGTACAAACTTCTTTGTTGGAGATGCCATTCGTTGACTCTACTGGGGGAGAACGAGTCGCTTGAGAGACTGCTTTTTGCTTGGGTATTACATCATACTTTTCTCAGGATCTTCCCGGAGAAATGCCATATGATGTGATCCAATTTTGAGGTGCTGATGACCTTTTCGTCAGTGGATTTTTCGGAGAAAAACTGTCGTATTGTTGAATCTCTGATTAAGAGGCTTTCTCTGGGGATTTTCCTTAATCCGGGAAAGCGAAGACATCATCTTCAATGGCGAAGAGTGATGTTTGTCGAACGTTTTCTCTGGTCTTTCAGAGGTTCAAGTTATCAAAGTGGTCGAGGGTCAACTCCAATCCATAAATAAACTGGAGGAGGGAGATTGTTCAGACGCAACATTTCCTGACGAGGAAAGAACTGACAACTCGATTGAGAGGACTTTTATCACTAGGGGATAAGACCGACTAGAGTGATAGTGATGCAATATGAATGTGAATGTAAATCAATAATGCATGATGTATGTATGTTTATGCTAACACAACTGACACAAAATATAAACTGACTGATGAACACGACTGGATACTCTGCCACTGCTAGGACAAAGAAGTACCGTTGGTTCAAGATAGCAATTCTGCCTTGCTTAGGAGAAAGTAGTTCCCGCGGGGAAACAACCGTTGATCGGGCTTAGGAGATGAGAACTCTATCGAAGATGTCAGATGGAGTATTCGCGTCTGACATAGTTGATCCTTCGTTCAGGCGTACTGGTTTAGAAGGAGAACTTTGATTTTGCACTTTGAAGTTCGCTTACTTCTGGAGAAGCGATTGATGTTCTTTCGATGTTCAACAGTCAAAAGTAATTTCCATCTTTATTTCAAAAGAAGAAAAATTTTATCAAGTAAATTCATTTTTGTTTTATTTCAAGAATCGTTGATCATGTTAAAATTTCGTTCTGTAAAGCTAAAACAAATAAGAATTGCAAACAAAAGCACAAGGGCTCAAATTTTATTGATAGGATGGAAATCAGCCAAACGCGTGATTCCATAGAGTATTTACAACGTTTAGAAAATGGTAATTTAAGGGAAAAGGGCTACATTGAAACATAACGACCATTATCCTTCTACCAACTTTGAATTCGGGACATCCTGAACTTCTGTCGAAGATGACCTTGACTGGAGTTTTCTGATGGATGGTGGAATTGCTGCTAGGGAATTTGCCCTTGTTGGACGTAGTTACTTGCCATTATCCCTAACTTTTGCCTGGATTGTACTGTGATGTTTCCAATCCACCGGGATGATTTTTTTTATTATGTCTCTAACTTTTACCTGGACCGCCCTTTCGGGTTTTCAATCCACCGAGACGTTTTTTTTTTCTTTTTTTAGGCGAAGTATTTCTTGATTACATCAACATTTGTGGGGTAGGCAAATTCCTCTCTGTCCATGGTTGCGAGTCTCAAGGCGCCGCTTGAGAAGGCTTTCTTGACCACATAGGGGCCATCGTAATTCGGTGTCCACTTGCCCCGGGAATCAGTGAGAAATGATTGTATCTTCTTGAGCACAAGGTCTCCTTTTCTGAAGACGCGAGGTCGGACCTTTTTTTCAAACACCCTCTTCATTCTTTGCTGATACAACTGACAGTGGCATAGTGTTGTGATTCACTTCTCCTCGATCAGATTCAGTTCGTCGTGTCGACTTTGACACCGTTCAGCTTCTATTAGCTTAGCTTCCATCAATACCCAGATCGATGGGATCTCTACTTCTATGGGGAGCACTGCGTCCACGCCATATACTAGAGAGAAAGGGGTTGCCCCTGTTGAAGTGCGGACAGATGTGCGATAACCGTGAAGAGCACAAGGTAGCATCTCGTGCCAGTCTTTGTAGGTTACAACCATCTTTTGAACAATCTTCTTGATGTTCTTGTTAGCCGCTTCTACCGCTCCGTTCATCTTGGGTTGGTAGGGAGATGAGTTATGCTATTTGATCTTGAATTCTGCACATAACTCTTTCGTCATCTTGTTGTTCAAGTTAGATCCATTATCAGTAATGATCTGGCTAGGAACACCATAACGGCAGATGATATTGTTTTTGACGAATCGGACCACCACTTGTCGGGTTACATTAGCGTACGACGCTGCTTCGACCCACTTGGTGAAGTAATCAATGGCTACCAGGATGAACCGATGTCCGTTCGAAGCTTTGGGATCAATCATGCCAATCATGTTGATTCCCCATTGTCACTCCCGGGATTTTCATCCAAGTACAAACGCGAAAGTGGCACCGAAACAGAGTCGCCAGCAATGTGTATTTATCCCAAGAGAGGGAAAGGAAACACTGCATAAACCTGAGGGAAGGAAAGAGCATGGTCTTGCGACCAAGAGAACTGGGTTCGGGAGTCGGTTACACGAGAGGAAGGTATTAGCACCCCCTCGCGTCCATCGTACCCGATGGGATCCACGCTTGCTTATCTCAATCAAAGGGTGTCGGAAAGGATACTGGAAAAAGAACTGGAAAAGGAAAGAGAACGAGAACGGAAAGAAACGAAGAAACAAATGTAGGGAAAATAAAAGAAGTGCTCGAATGGGGCCTACCCCACTGCCTACGTATCTCATCGGGAGCATGAGAACCAGAGCGACATGGTTCCCCTTAGCTAAGGGAAAATTATTTGTGTTTTTTAGTGGAAATGTCGACGTTCGCGTCCTAGCAGTTAGGTGTTGCAGCTTGCTGTATGGAGAGTTAGCCGTTACCTGTTTGCGGTAGAACATAAATGACGCATCCTTAAGGAATGAGTAAATGAGATGAGGAGAGAAATCCTGAAGGAAAGACGTTATTGTTTGTTGGAAGTTTTTTAGAGAGAAGTGTTTTTGAAGTTGTTTGTAACTTAGATTGCACCCAAGTCTACAACATAGGAACGAATACGTCGCGTATCGTCTCCAACAGGACGTACACTAGGTACCCTAGAAGAATGAAGGGAAAACCCCCCCATTATTCACTTCCCACATTTAAGGCTCATGCGCAATACACGTTTAACCTTTATTAAGTGTTTTTTTTTTTACTTTTGTTTTTGAGATGAGAAGAAGAGACTCAAATGGGAGCAAAAGGTGAGAACTAAAGGGACTAAGACTCACCCTAATGTTATCATGCTTGGAGCTCTTATGGTTAATGGGGTTTAAGAAACCTAATCCTAAAAGAAAAGATAAGAAGAGCAAAAGAAACAACTTACTTCCAAGATGGAAGTTAAGTTGATCTTAAAGAGGGATGAAGAAAAAGTTATTCAAGGAAAGCATATAAATGCTTATCATGATCACAAGTTGAATTATTAAAAGAAATAAGAGAAGATGAAGGAAATAAGTGTATGTGGAAACATATCCACACACTTACTTACCATTTGCACCTACATGAAAAGGTTAGTTCAAAAACTATTTACAAGTAATAAAATGAAGAAAGAATACCAAACAATGATCAAACCAATTAAGAACCAATGAATAAGGATCCAAAGAGATTAAAATCAATCAAAGCCAGAACCTACATCTAAAGGGTGTTCTCTAATGTTGAGATATTCAACACACACCAACTATGCACCACCAAAGCTTAAACATCAAAGAATGCACTCATGAAAAACATAGATGGGAGATAAATGGAAATACAAAGTGATTATGCAATAATGCTTCACAAAAGATCAAAGTCAGAACCATACTCAATCCATAAATGTCTTAAGATGCACATGAATCATCATACAAAACTTGGATAAAAGAATACAAGTAGAAAGGATAAGATGAAGTAGAAGAAAGGAGAAGTGAAACATGTTTCAATATATGCACAAATTGACATATTAGAGATACATAACATGTAAAATGATTAATGCATACATGTGGGCAGTGGCATAACATTGGTGAGATGCAAATGGAATGAGAGAAAAATGTCATATAGAATGCACACATGAAACATGTAGAGCATAAGAGGAGATAAGAGGGGGAAACATGTCAAAGTTCAAATCATAGCACATAAACTCATATTAAATGCAAACACAAGTCACATGACCTATAATGACACAAATATGACCTATAATATCATGCAAATGACATACAAAAGATGCACCAACAATCACCAAATGATGGCATAAATGCCTCAACAAAATCCTATAAGAATGAGGTACAAGAAAGTGCATACAAGGTAACTTCACATGCTAGGCATTAAACAACTATCAAAGCACATGATAAAATTTGTAAAAACAAGTCCTAAACAACCTAAATCAGAAGCACCAACATACATCAAAGCTCATGGCAAAATCAAGAGAAAGCATGACCAAAAGATGGCACAAGATCACATTGGAACACACCACAAAAGTGCTCAAAGAAGAACTCCTAAACACATGATAAAATGACTTTAAAAATCAAAAGAAAATTCATTAAGATGCTTTTATGTGTTATCTAGTCAATCCAAAAATAATAAGTTAAAAAATGTTATGTGAGATGGGAGAAATAAAATGTACAAATTGGAGTGTCAATGAAGAACATTATTCAAAGAGGAATTAAAAGAAAATTATGCAATTATGCTTAAAAATTCACAAAGTCAGAATTAAAAATAATAGAAAATTAATTAAATGTATAAAAAACACACATGAATTTATTTAGGATTTTTAGAAATGTTTTACTATTTTTAAAATATGAAAATCAAACAGATACGGAAAAGAAATTAAAAATAATAAAAGAAATGGGGAGGGGGTGCAGCGTGAGTAAAAGAGTAGTTCAAAAATAACATTGGGCTTAACAGGGGTGTGCAAATATCAATTAAGACCCAGTCCACTTAAATGTGTGATTGTGTGTGATGGAATGTACACTCAGTTCCAACGTAATTCAATCATAGGCTTTGGATCAAGTTAACAGGATCAATCTCAAAAAGTAAAAGAATCCAATGATCCATAACACGTGAACACATCAATTATCATGCATGCACGCTCATACAAAGAAGTCAAAATCAGAAAGTGAGAAAAAGAAAGCACGTGAGAGGCATGTGATATTTTAATGCGTTGGCAATATAATGAACGGTGGATTAAAAAGATGATGATCAAGCATGCAAGATGAGTGGATTAGATGTGAGGCATATGATAACATGCATGATGCACACACACACAAACATCTGAGGTCAAAATAGAACACGTGCACGTCATGTGTCTTTTTAATGCGCTGGAAAGGTGATGGTCGTTGGATGATGATGATCTAACAGACAGGATATGATCTGGCCTAATACCCTTGCATTAAACCTCACCGGTCGGAGAAGGGCCTCCGGTCATCTTCTCCGGCCACACTCCGCCACCTGCAAATTCTAAATATCCCAGAAATACGCAAACTATATACCAAAATGAAGCTGAAGTCATGTACATTCCAAATCTTCCACTGAAAATCACATATCATGCACACATAGAGAGATTCGAACACCAACAGTTTTGACCTAATTTTTAGTCTAAACTCCTAAGGAGCTCTTTCAACTAGCCGGATACTCAGGAGCTTCTACTAAGCTCAAATCAATATAAAAGTGGCAAAATAGGCAAGAAATCATGCAAGAAAGGTTTGGAAATTGTGGAACCTGAAACTTGCAGAACTTGGAATTATTGAGAAAACCAGAGAACTTGTGAGATCTTGAGCTTGTAGAACTTCAACTTTTAAGCAAAATAAATGCTATTGCTCTTGAGTGTAAGAAGAGAATTGATGACTGCAGTGATGTTGAGCTTGGAGTGATGAAGTTTTTCTTGAGTGTTCTTGCTTGATAATCAACAAATGATGAAGATGATTGAGGAAAATGATGAAATCGTGTGAGATCTGAGTGAGAGAGTAGAGAGAATTTGAGAGAAAAAAGTGAGAATGAAGTGAAGTGAGAGTGAAAAATCAGAGAGAGAGTGAAACTGTGTGTGTATTTGTTTATATAGGTGAGGTTAGGAAGTGAGTTTGGTGACTGAGTTGAGTGAGTCCACCCTAACTAACTGAGTTAAGTTAGTTAGGGGCGAGTTGGCCTTGGTTGTGATATGGTGAGGGTGAAATCCATCGTATTATGGTGAGGTTGAGAAGGAATGGTGGTGATGAAATTATGCTGATGTGTGGCTGCACCATGACTTGCACGACAAGTTTTGGTTTTTTTCTCTTTTGATGTATGAAGCATTATGTATGTGTATGATGTAAGGAAGATGTTTGGATAAATGAAGCAATGATTGAATGGTGTTGGAACATGCGTGTGGATGATATGAATTAACAACAACAACAATGTTACTTTTCTAATTTTGTAGCAGCCATGGAAATATGGAAGTTTATGAGTGAATTTCTCTCATGTTAGTGCATGGTTTGATGAGATTTGAATGTCATTAGAAAGAGGAACTATCATAGAACAAGATTAGTGTGGAAATTTAATTGAAATGGGACCTCAAACACACTTAAAAATAGCTATGAAGTCAATGGATCCAAACTGGTTTGTGGGCTTGTAAACTTGGCATGGCATGGCAATGGTGACCTATGGATTTTCAGCATGAACACCTCAACTTTGGCCCCTCATAACTCCATCATAACTTGCTCAAACGGAAAAATGTCCAAAATTAAAGTTGAAGAGGGCATTGAGATGAACAACTTTGATGTTCAATATTTTTTCATTTGGAGCTTCCATCATTGAGAAAAAAAGCTTGACATTCTGCCCACCATGTGTTTGACAAAATTATGGCGCATGGGCCTGGTTTTGCTTGGTCATGACTTGGTTTGTGACCTAGTTTTGTCAAACTTTGATTAATCATATCTCACTCAATTTTGATCCAATGGAAGAGTTCTTTATATGGATTTGAAGCTTAGAGTGTGAACTTTAATTGGCTTAACTTGGGCCTGAAGTTTGGAGCTTTTATCATGGAGAAATGAAGCCTTAAAGTGTTGTGCAAAATGGTCCAAACTTGCCATTTTTAGAAACCCTAAATTTCCAAAAATGGAAACTTTGTGCATTTCTTGATTTTTCATGATCCCTCCATCATTTCTTGATCAAATATTGTCTAATGAACATATGTAACTTGAATTTCAAGAATTTAACCTCAAAAAGTCAGGAGTTGACTTTTTTCCTTGCACAATTGACTTTTTCCCCAATTCTCCTGATTTTGAATCCTCTGACCAATTGAAACCCTTCTGAAACCAATTGATGGGCAATTTTCCATCCCTATACACTTAGGAACATAAGAAATACCATGAGATCAAGTTTTGTCCAAAAAATCAAAAATAAACTGATTTTATGTCAAACCCTAATTTTGGTACCCTCTGGTTAGGAGGGGATAGCACATCCTCCAAATCCAAATTCCTCTGAATATGATGCATATCCCATCTAACAAAGATGAGATATGATATTTGGAGGTGATAAAAACTCAAAGAGCTTGCCCATTTGAGGGTCATATCCCAATTTTAGACTGTTTTGTGTAGGAGATGATGCACTATCCAATCTTCTTAATGAATTCCCACTCTCCAATGCCTTGTGGGATCAAAGTGAGAGGATATATGACATAAGAGACCCTTGAGGCTTGCTTGAAGACTTTTGGCTCTTGTTATCTTGCTTTTCTTTGGCTTTCAATTATTCACACCTTGAAGCACTAGATACCATGCCTTGCAACCAATGATATGCAATTTATGACCTATTATGGAGTGCAAATGAGTAAAGCATAGACCAATTTATTGAGAAAACAAGAGGGAAAATTTTGAGGTATTACAACTGCCCCTATTCAATCAACTGTGAATCTGAATGGATGAAAGCAAAGGCTATCAGGAATTCTAGATACATAGGGATTGAATACAAAAAATAACCGAGAAAATTTGCACTGTGTGGATAAAGAAAAATGTGGTAAATAAAGCAATGGTAAGGAAGAACAGCTTGTGAGAAAGAAATCGGAAACATTGGACCCCATAGGAAACCTGTCGGGAACTGGTGAACTACCTGTCGGGAACTGGTGAACTACCTGTCGAGAACTGGTGAACTACCTGTTGGGAACTGGTAAGCTTGGACCTGGGTTACCTATCGGGAATGGGTAAGTGGACCTGTCGGGAACTGGTAAGGTTCAAACTAAAGGGAGCTGTCGGGGACGGCTACAATTTATAACCAAGGCTTACCTATCGGGGATGGGTAAATGGACCTGTCGGGAACTGGTAAGGTTAACACTCAAAGGTGTTGTCGGGGATGGCTACAGTTTATAACCCAGGGCTTACCTATCGGGGATGGGTAAATGGACCTGTCGGGAACTGGTAAGGTTAAAACTCAAAGGTGTTGTCGGGGACGGCTACAGTTTATAACCAAGGGCTTACCTATCGGGGATGGGTAAATGGACCTGTCGGGAACTGGTAAGGTTAAAACTCAAAGGTGCTGTCGGGGATGGCTACAGGAATCCTATCGGGGATGGGTAAATGGACCTGTCGGGAACTGGTAAGGTTAAAACTCAAAGGTGCTGTCGGGGACGGCTACAAGAATCCTATCAGGAATGGTTCCAAGAAACTTGTAAGCTGAGAGATGTGACTCTGTGGGGAGAAAAGTGATGAAACCCTTTGCGTTGCTTTGAGATATCTGTAGGGGGATGAACTAGGCATTCTTTCTGGTTTTTTCAATGATATAAGGAGCAAAGTTTTGGGCTCTCGCACGAGTTATCAAAACTGGCCTATGCTTCACATGCATATGTTTGAATTTTTCCATGGCGTAATGCTCCATCTCGATGGAAATGCTACGCGTTTTGAGGATGCTATGTATACTATATGCAAAATGCAAAGAGGTCCTCAGCAAAATAAGTGCTGAGGAAAGGCAAGCAACTCCGCTGGGGATAACAAGCTGGATTGACCTCGCGGTCGCAAACCGTGATGGGGAAGACAAATTGACCTGATCTCCTGATCTGGGCTCTGACCTGATAAACCTGTTGAGATTGCTGTAGGAAATGATAACTTTGTTGGGGAGGCATCATCTGAACCAGTCTGCTTAGGGAATAAATATAACCATAGAACTCCGCTGGGGAAATGAGCTTACAACAAACTCTGATGGGGAGAACCACTTCAGAGCGTCTTGTGCTGGAAATGTCCCTTGAAAGGATTTTACAGAAGACCACGCCTCTTCAAACTCTACTGGGGATAATGGATTTGGGACATCTCCTGCCGGGGACTACTCAAAATGCTCCCTGCTTGGGATGGCGACTTCACTGGGGATTCACAACCGTTATCGACACATAAAAGCTTGTAGTTGTTGGAAGTACGGAATGGTAGAATCGACTTAATAAGATACAACACTACCCATTTGAAACTTGACTTGTTAATATCGAATCGTCGTGTGCGACCGTCGGCCAGACGATGGATTCAAGCAGTAAACATTGTGACAAAAGAGTGAAATGAGAACCTTTTCCTAAACATGATGGCTACAGTACTACCATTTGACAATGAAGCTCTGTAAATCGCTGGGGATGACCACCTCCAAGCAGTACTTTCTGGCTGAGGAACCGTCTCTGCTTGGGGAGGAACGATCATTTGCACTTCGTAAAGGATTTTGGCTTGAAGACGTCATACACCTTTGCATAGCTATCCAGTGAACTCTCAACACCTGCAAACAAAAAGAATGCGCACATATGCCCCAGGGTAACATGGGTTTTGTAGTATTCACCCAAGCACACCCGTCATTTAAAGCAATTTTAAATGTTTTCCTTTTATGCATGTTATTGTAGAACCCCAATGTTTTCACATGCAAACATTTATAAAAAATTTGGACGTTTATGTAAACAAAACAAATTATAAAAACAAAACAAACAGATAGAATTATTCTGACTAACGGCCACTTTATTAATTGAAAAAGCCTGAAAATAGGCATTTACATCAAGAAGCAATTCCTGGAAAGAGGTAATTGCCAAAACGGAAAATAAACTGTCCTAATGGCAATGTGAAACTGGAAATCCATTGAATTTCAACCCTGCTATGGCTCATATATCTTCAAGACTCTCCAATTGCTTTGCCTTCAAAGGGGGACGATTGAACTAATTCCTATCCTTCGGAGTGCTCATTGATTGAGATGAGACAATACAGATTACTCAGATCGCAGTTTTCGCTAAATCTCTCTTTTTCCTGGATCACCCTTTATGGGTTTTCAATCCACCGAGATACCCTTTTTTGCCTAAGTTGCCCTTGCGGGTTTTCAACTTACCGGGTGTACTTCCTTTTTTATTTTTATCCCTAATTTTTGCCCGAACCTTTTTTTCTTGTTTTTTTTTTTGGTTCGCCAGGATGCCCTTTTTTGCATGGACTCTCTTTTTACTGTCCAGCGGGTCTCTTTATGCGAAGTATTTTTTAACTGCGTCTGAGTTCACAGGTGACAGAAAATCTTCACCGTCCATTGTTGTAAGCATCAAGGCTCCGCCCGAGAAAACTTTCTTAACAACATATGGTCCTTCATAATTAGGAGTCCATTTGCCCATGTGATCTGTATTTGGAGGAAGAATCATTTTCAATACCAAGTCGCCCGTCTAGTAAGTCTTAGGGCGCACTTTCTGGTCAAATGCCCGTTTCATTCTCCTCTGATACAGTTGTCCATGACATACTGCAGCCAATCATCTTTCTTCGATGAGACTCAACTCGTTGAACCTCGCTCGAACCCATTCAGCCTCGTCAAGTTTAACATCCATCATTACCCTTAAAAAAGGGATCTCAACCTCAACCGGTAGCACTGCTTCCATACCGTATACAAGAGAAAACGGGGTTGCCCCAGTAGATGTACGAACAGAAGTACGGTACCCATGCAAAGCTAAAGGCAACATTTCATGCCAATCCTTATACGTCACCACCATCTTTTGCACAATCTTCTTGATATTTTTGTTGGCTGCCTCGACGGCACCATTCATCTTCGGGCGATAAGGAGAAGAATTGTGATGTTTAATTTTGAAGCTCTGGCATAGCTCTTGCATCATCTTATTGTTGATATTAGAACCATTGTCAGTAATGATCCTTTCGGGCACCCCATATCGGCAAATAATCTTCTTCTTAATGAATCGGGGCTACCACCTTCCTGGTGAAATTTGCAAAAGAGTCAGCTTCCACCCACTTGGTAAAGTAATCAATAGCCACCAGAATGAATAGATGCCCATTGGAAGCAGTAGGCTCAATTTTCCCAATCATATCAATGCCCCACATAGCAAAGGTCCATGGAGAGCTCATCACATTCAGAGGGTTTGGTGGCACATGCACCTTGTCAGCATAGATCTGGCATTTGTGGCATTTCCGGGCGTACTTAAAGCAATCAGCCTCCATAGTTCGCCAGTAATACCCGACTCGCAATAACTCCTTCGCCATAGCATGCCCACTAGCATGGGTACCGAAAGATCCTTCATGCACTTCCTGCATTAATAGGTCTGCTTCGTGTCTATCCACGCATCTGAGCAAGACCATGTCAAAGTTTCGCTTGTAAAGCACATCCTCGTTCAAGAAGAAACTTCCTGCTAACCTCCTCAGAGTCTTCTTGTCATTGTTTGATGCCCCAGCCGAATACTCTTGACTTTTCAAGAAATGCTTGATATCAAAATACCAAGGTTTATATCAATCGTCGTATCGGCGGCAAACACATGAGCGGGTCTGTCTAGCCTCATCACATCAATCTTGGGTATATGGTTCCACCAATTCACCTGAATCATGGAAGACAATGTTGTTAAAGCATCAGCCATTTGATTCTCATCACGAGGTATATAGCACCATTTTACCGTTGTAAAGAAAGTCAACAGTCTTCTCGCATAGTCTCTAAAAGGAATTAAGTTCTGCTGGTTGGTATGCCAATCTCCATTGATCTGGTTGATCACCAAAGTAGAGTCCCCAAATATCTCAAGAGTCTTGATCCTTAAATCAATGGCTTCTTCAATACCCATGATACAAGCCTCATATTCCGCTTTATTTTTGGTGACATCAAAAGTCAACCTGGCAGTGAAAGGTATATGTGATCCTTTTGGAGTGATAAGGACTACCCCAACACCACTTCCATTCATGTTAACGGCCCCATCGAACATCAGTTTCCATTTGTCATCAGGATCCGGCCCTTCGTCAACCGGAGGCTCTTCACAATCTTTAGCCTTGAGAAACTTGATATCTTCATCAAGAAAGTGAAACCTCATTGGCTGATAATCATCAATAGGCGACTCGGCAAGATAATCGGACAACACACTCGCTTTGATGGCTTTCTAGGACGTGTATTATATATCATACTCAGTCAGAACCATCTGCCACCGAGCGACCCTTCCATTAAGAGCTGGATTCTCAAAAATGTACTTGATTGGATCCATCTTTGAAATCAGTAGGGTTGTATGAGTCAGCATGTATTGTCTCAATCGCTTAGCAGCCCATGCTAGTGCGCAGCACGTCTTCTCAAGCATCGAGTACCTGGACTCACAATCGGTGAAATTTTTGCTCAGGTAGTATATAGCATGCTCTTTCCTACCTGTCTCGTCGTGTTGACCGAGAACACAACCCATTGATCCATCACGTACAGAGAGATACATAATCAGTGGCCTCCCAGGAACTGGAGGCATGAGAATCGGAGGATTTTGCAAATATTCTTTTATCTTATCAAAGGCCTTTTGACAGTCATTGTTCCACCGGATTGATTGATCTTTTCTCAATAATTTGAATATTGGCTTGCAAGTCGTGGTAATATGAGATATAAATCTTGCAATATAATTCAGTCTTCCCAAAAATCCACGAACTTGTTTTTCTGTTCTTGGCTCCGGCATTTCTTGAATGGCTTTTACCTTTGCTGGATCCACCTCGATTCCTTTCTCACTGACAATGAAGCCCAGAAGCTTACCAGATCTTACCCCAAAAGTACACTTATTCGGGTTCAGCCTCAGTCTGAATTTTCTCAACCGTTCAAACAACTTTTTCAAATTTATCAAATGCTCTTCTTCCGTTTGTGATTTGGCAATCATATCGTCCACATAAACTTTAATTTCTTTATGAATCATATCGTGGAAGAGCGTCACCATGGCACGCTGATATGTTGCCCCAGCGTTCTTTAAACCAAACGGAATCACCTTATAGCAGAATGTGCCCCAAGGGGTAATAAATGTAGTTTTCTCCATATCCTCCGGCGCCATCTTGATCTGGTTATATCCGGAAAACCCATCCATGAAAGAAAACACAGAGAATTGAGTTGTATTATCTACCAACATGTCAATGTGTGGTAATGGAAAATCATCTTTTGGACTCGCCCTGTTCAAATCTCGATAATCCACGCACATTCTGACTTTTCCATCCTTCTTCGGCACAGGCACAATATTAGCAACCCATGGTGGATAACTAGTGACAGCTAGAAACCCCGCATCCAACTGCTTTTGCACCTCCTCTTTGATCTTGATGGCCATTTCAGGTTTGGTTCTCCGAAGCTTCTGCTTGATAGGAAAACAACCCTCTTTCAGCGGCAATCGGTGCACAACGATATTTGTATCCAACCCCGACATATCTTGATAAGACCAGGCGAAAATGTCAACATACTCTCGCAACATCTCAATCAGCTCTTTCTTTAAATTCTCTGCCAGGCTTGCCCCTACTTTGACCTCTTTCTTTACCTCTTCAGTGCCGAGATTGACAACTTCTATGGATTCCTGATAAGGCTGAATGGCTCTTTCTTCCCGTTTTAATAACCTAGCCAACTCTTCAGGAAGTTCACAGTCTTCCTCATCCTCCTCTTCGGCTTGGTATATTGGATTATCGAAGTCATAATAAACCATAGTAAGGTCGTCATCAACAAGATCCGGAGAATTATTTATGCATGAATGATAATTCATGCTTTTAGAAATTGTTTTCTGAAAGGAAAAGAAAGAAAAATGCAAGAAAAATGTGAAGAAAACATTGCCATTTTTATTTTAAAATAAAAATAAAATGAAAGACAGGGAACACAATTTTGAATACAAAACGTCCTTTTATTAATGATAAAAATTTGTATGAGAACAAATGGGGGCCCTACAATGAAGTCACTATGCCTTGGACAGAGCATACGACCTTTGCATGCTTAATGAAAGAAAACATAGAAAATTACTTATTTGGCAGAGTAACTTGGATGAGATCCTCCGAAAACCAATTGTTCAGCTTAACTCCTGGGGCACATGGGTGCACCCAATTATCCAGGTCACAATCACTATCTTCATCATCTTCAACTGCTGCACAAATCTGGCTTGGATGTATGACTCCTCCACTTGAGAAAATAACTGGCCCTTGGCGCTCTTGACCCTTTATCATTGGAACTCGAGGAGGTTTATAACCAATTCCGCTCTTATTATCCTTGAAAGGTAGCTCAATCACTTGTCCCCAACCTTCGGTATGCCCAGACTGCACCACTTCCAAAGCCTGCTTATACGAAGCCATAGAGGTTCCCACCCTTGCCTCACTAGACGGAGAATCTTTCACCATATTCATAGTTTCAAATGCCTGACAGAGAGTTTCGTGGATTTCTCCGTCCATCTCCACGTACTTGAAGGACGACAGATGACTAACGAAAATATCTTCCTCTTCGTATACCGTAACAACCTGAACGTCAACTACAAATTTTATCTTCTGATGCAAGGTTGAAGATACAGCCCCAACAGCGTGGATCCATGGACGACCCAATAGACAACTATAGGCCGGTTGGATGTCCATCACATAAAACACTGTATTAAAGACCTGGGGTCCAATCTGGACAGGCAGCTTTACCTCTCCAAATACTGATCTCTTTGAACCATCAAATGCTTTCACCACTAGATCACAAGGCCTCAGTACAACCCCTTCCACATCTAGCTTTCCTAATGCTTTCTTAGGCAACACATTGAGGGACGAGCCAGTGTCCACCAATACATGAGATAACATAGCACCTTTACATTCCATCGATATGTGGAGAGCCTTATTGTGGTTCCTTCCCTCTGGCGTTAAGTCAAAATCTGTGAACCCTAGACCGTTACCGACATTAACATTGGAAATCACACTTTCAAGCTGGTTCACTGATATTTCTTGTGGTACGTACGCCATATACAAAATTTTGAGCAAAGCATTCCGATGTACTTCGGAACATAACAACAATGACAATATAGAGATCTTAGAAGGAGTTTGATGTAGGTGATCAACGATCTTATAATCGCTTTTTCTGATTATTCTCATGAATTCCTCAGCATGTTTCTCCAATAAATTACCAGGTTCTGCACCTGGCACTGGTTCATCACTTATCACCTGCTTTCCTTTTGCTTTCACTAATGCTTCAGTATCGTCTTTCCTGAGTGTCTGAGGCGCAAAAAGCCTTCCGCTGCGGGTAAAACCGCCCATTTCCCCAACAGTTCTGATACTTGAACCACTTTCTTTAGGAGTATGCACCTCTTGCCTCTGTCCTTGACTATCAATTCCATAGTACCACGGAATCGCAACCTTGTTCTCATTTGGGACGTGACTGGGAACAGTTATAGCTATAGGAGCTACTCGTTCAGGCGCAGACGTCTGTACGGGAGCAGGCACCGGAATTTCCACAGGATCAAAATAGATGGTAATAGTAGAAACTTCATCATCATTCTTTTTCAACTAATCAAATTGTAAACATCCTTCATCCATCATGCTTTGAAGGTTATTTCTCAACTTCATACAACCATTATCAGCAATCAAACAATCTTCACAACTTTCTGAACAACCAGGAAATGCATCCCCTTTCAGCAGGCGGTCTTTCACAACTTTCAACGGAGTCTTGACATCATTAATGTCCCTAACCAGATTCAAACTTCCATCTTCCTCAATGAAATTCACCCCCGGTCCACCATGCGGAGGCATGGGATTTTGAATTACATTAGGCCTCGGAGCAAAATTAATAGCCTTTGAATCAACAAGATCTTGAACCACATGTTTGAAAGCCTTGCAATTTTCCACATTGTGACCTGGCGCATTTGAATGAAATTCACACTTTTCATTTGCATCATACCCAAAGGGCAATTTGCCCGCTGGGGGTGCCAAAGTCCTCAATTGTACCAACTTCAAACGAAGTAAATTCTGTAGCATTTGTGAGCATGTCATAGGGAAAGCATCAAAATGTTGGTCATTCATTCTCTTTCTTGGGTGATACTGCCTTTGCTCTGCAGGTTGAGCCTCAGTACCCGGAGTTGGAATAGTTATAGATGTTGATTGATGATATAGACCCTGTAGTCCTCTACCTCTCCCCCCTTGTGCATATGTAGCATTAGCGTCACCTTCACGCTTTCTGTTATTGTTACCAAAAAACTTCTTTGCGGGAGCTGAACTTGTACCACTTCCGTCCTGAATCTTCCCCATCTTTAGAAAACTCTCGATCCTCTCTCCAGCAATTACTATGTCAGCAAAACCAGTGGATGGACAAGCAGCCAACCGATCGAGATACAGACCTTGCAAAGTATTCATGAACATGTCAGTCATTTCTCTATCTGCCAATGGAGGTTGCACCTAAGCAGCAAGTTCACGCCACCTCTGGGCGTACTGCTTAAAGCCTTCCTTAGGGTCTTGTGTCATGCTTTTTAATTGAGTACGATTCGGTGCCATGTCGATATTATATTGGTATTGCTTCAAGAAAGCCAAGCACAATTCTTTCTAGCTTCTGATGCGAGCCCGATCCAACTTTATATACCATTCCAGTGAGGCTCCAAACAAGCTGTCCTGGAAAAAATACACCCATAACTTCTGATCATCAGAATAAGCCGCTATCTTCCGGTTATATGCCTGGAGATGAGTTTTAGGACAAGTGCTACCATTGTACTTGTCAAAAGTAGGTGGTTTAAACTTCAGGGGAATCTTGACACCCTATACTAGTCCCATATCTTCAACATCAATTCCAAAAGGATTCTGACTTTCTATAGCCTTCACTCTTTCAGCCAGTCCTTCGTATTTCCTGTCATCATGGTAGAATCCCATATCAGCATTAAGTACAGAAAACTGATCATCTTGACGATCTTCCACCAGCCCATTGTTGCCAGGAACAAAACCCAAGTTAACTCCAACCGGAGGAGGAGTACCAACAGGAGGATTGCCAACGGGAGGATTGACAACAGGATGGTTAACCCTAGGGGGATTAATGTGATCACCAGTGGGAATCTCTGTCTCCAACCTCTAGATGGTAGCTCGCATGTCTTCTTGTCCTGCTCTCAGGTCCTGCTGCCCCTGGGCAATGCCCTGCATCAAATTCATAAACTGTTCCATGCGTGCCCTTAACTGAGCCAACTCTGTCTGTACCTGATCCATGACCCTTGTTTGGTTTCGTCAGGTTGCATACCGGTGAGTGTGAGAATCAGCTATTATGCCTGAAATCAAATAAAGGTTAGGACAGACCGGAGCAAGTACCTGTTATGCAAAAATGCTTATGATTATGAGGATACAAATGCAAATGCAAACAATCATATTTACACATTTCCAGGGCATATCCGCTTTGATTCCAGCTTCGAAATCGGGCAAGGGATTGGACACAACATCGGAAAATAAATCCGAATCCAGAAATATTGCAGAGTCAAACAAGGGAATACACCTTTCAAAACTGAGAGCTATTGAGACAAATATGGCTGAACCAAATATTGTAATATCATATCATGAGAAATCATACAGATAGGTCCGTTACAATCAAAATTGATTCCATCATCAATCCTGATGGTAATCATACAAACAACAGAGTCACTACAAATCAATTCCAAACAAATTGGCTTCAATCTCCTCAAGAAGGTTCATAGTGTCTGGATGAGTAGGTCTTTCTAGCAACCCCTTGATCATTCTATTTCTCTTCTCGATCTCCTGATTCAGCCTAGCAATCTGCTCTTCCACATCATTGCCTTCGCGTCTTGACTTCTTGATTCCTGCTTGCAACTTGAGCTCTTTAATTTCTTTCTGGGTTTCTTTCCACTTACCAGAGAAGTGCTTCTTGTCTTCCTTCATCCTTTGAAGTTATTCTTTTAACTCCCCATTCTTAATCTTAAGCTCCTCCCACATCTCCTTATACATGGCAAGCTTGTCTTCAGTTTTAGTCAAGAGCTTTTTGGTTTCCCTGTAGGCTTTGCCGGATGATTCAGCAGTCATACTAATCTTTCTACAGTGCTGAGCTCTGTCATCAAGATCCTTCTCCTTTTTTTTCCAAACGCTCTGTCAAATCTTGGACCTTCCATTTCATCTCCAAGTTGTCATGTAAAGCGCCCTGAAGTCTACTACTCATACTAGCATTTTCCTCCCTCAAATCATGCACCAATTTTCGTTGCTTATCGAATTCTTCCATAGGTACGGTGATTCTTTCCTCTATCACTTTGGGATACAAGGGAGGTGACCAATCAAAAGGCAAATAGTACTCTTCGACCCTCTTCTTTATCCATTGCTCATATGGAGGGAAAGTTTGATTATTAGGCAAACCCAACACGGTCTTTCCTCTCTTCTGTTTACTGAGCCATGTTTTGGAAGCTTTCTGTGCCACACCTAATCCATCGTCAGCCATGTGAAAATACAAAGACCCTTCGAACTCCTTTTCAACTGGTGGACTTTTCAGAGCATACCCAAACTGCTGGATAGCCAAGGAACGGTTATAGTTAATACCTCCTTTTCTCCCTATCAATGGTACATTAGGGTTTTCACCACAACTATGCAAAATGTCTTTACCCAGCACTCTGTGATTCACCCAAACAATATCCTTAGCGTCTGGACCCATCAGACGTTGACTCCATTTCAGAGAATTCTTAGTATCCTTGAAAGCACCTGACTGGGGTAGACAATTGGCAAACCACTTATAGAAAAGAGGTGCACAACAATGAACTGTCCCACCTCGTCTCTTCTCGTTCCTGTTGTACAAGGAATAATGAAGGTCTCCTAATAAGGTTGGCACCGGATTCTGAGATACAAATATTCTGATAGCATCCATGTCAACAAAATCAGGCTCATTCGAGAACAAGACAATACCATATACACAGAGAGCCAACACTGCATTGAAGACATTCCAATTTTTCTCCTTTGCTGCGACTTGAGCCTTGTTTGCCAAGTATGATAGGTGATAGCCACGAACCTTTACCTTGCCAGAAATATCAGCTTCCAAAGTTGACTTGCTCAAATAAAGAGTACCAGCCACAACTTGGAAATCAAGATCTGCCTTCGACCCACAGAAAGGAACACCTTCTTTGATGGAAATTCCCAGAATGTTAGAATACTCTTCCAGAGTAGGAACCAAAACATAATCCGTCAGTACAAAGAACCTCAAGGCAGGATCATTGAACTGCATCAGGGTGCGTAAGCCATCAGCTTCATATCCACTGAGGTTACGAGCAAAGGATATGATCCAACCGTACTTCTCTCCGAACATTCCTAACACTTCCGGACTGGCCATCTCTTGCAATTTACCAATCTGACCCATGATGAGCTTCGGGAACTTGTACACAATGGTGTTCTTCTTGCCTCTTTTGTTGTCCATCCCTATCATTGCCCGTTGACTGGAATCAAAATGTCAGATACTACCTGTAAATGAAAAATATGAATGTTAGAAAAGGATGCAATGCAAGGCATGGGATCAAAGTGCCACGTGTCGGTGTTGGACTGAAATAGTTGAATAAATTCAAGGCTCAAATTCTCCAGAATTCCAGAACAACAAGTAACCACACAGATAAACCATACTGATAAGAAATCCAGTGTACTAGGTATGTTGAAAGTCAAGGTTACCTGCAAACCTGCAAACAACCCGTCCCTCTCACATGTGGGTACTAGAAAGGTGAGGATCCTCAATATCACGGGCTCTCAGGTCGAGAAATGATGATACGTTCACCATTTCTGGTTTGGTATCATCATCAATCGAGGAGGCCTCAACTGATTCCCATCAAAAGGATATCCTATAGCAAGTTCCCAGCATTGGGTCCTCGGATCGGGAATGTGCAATGGGTTTGCCACAAAGTGTGGTCTGCCACTGTCACAAATCGGGAGGAGTGCCGCAACTGAGTCCTCGGGAATGGTCACCAGAGTCGACAATTCCCCCAGAGAATATCTACTGGCCTGTATAGAGCATACAGTAGCAGATAGCTCCGGATAGAACCTCGTCTGATTGTAGGTCTCGTGAACACCCACACGTGGCAAAACACCACGGGAGCGACACGTCCACCCACACTAATACCTGTGTGTATGCTCAAGCCTGGGTAGTGGGCTTATCTCTCAGAACACCCTGCCCACCAAACAGAAAACAACAGCATAGTCCAGCATATAATGATATGTAATGCAGTAAATGCAGTAAAAACGGTAATACAACAATATACAGTAAAGTAGTAATACTATAAACAACAATACAGTAAAACAGCAAAAACAACACTACAGCTCCATAAAAACACCCAATGAAACAAAAACAGATAAGCGCTAGGATTGACTCGCTAAGGGAACCAGAGATTCTGGGTTCGATCCCCAGCAGAGTCACCAGCTGTCGCTCCCGGGATTTTCATCCAAGTACAAACGCGAAAGTGGCACCGAAACAGAGTCGCCAACAATGTGTATTTATCCCAAGAGAGGGAAAGGAAACACTGCATAAACCTGAGGGAAGGAAAGAGCATGGTCTTGCGACCAAGAGAACTGGGTTCGGGAGTCGGTTACGTGAGAGGAAGGTATTATCACCCCCTCGCGTCCATCGTACCCGATGGGGTCCACGCTTGCTTGTCTCGATCAAAGGGTGTCGGAAAGGATACTGGAAAAAGAATTGGAAAAGGAAAGAGAACGAGAACGGAAAGAAACGAAGAAACAAATGTAGGGAAAATAAAAGAAGTGCTCGAATGGGCCCTACCCCACTGCCTACATATCTCATCGGGAGCATGAGAATCAGAGCGACGTAGTTCCCCTCAGCTAAGGGAAAATTATTTGTGTTTTTTAGTGGAAACGTCGACGTTCGCGTCCTAGCAGTTAGGTGTTACAGCTCGCTGTATGGAGACTTAGGCATTACCTGTTTGCGGTAGAACGGAAATGACGCATCCTTAAGGAATGAGTAAATGCGATGAGGAGAGAAATCCTGAAGGAAAGACGTTATTGTTTGTTGGAAGTTTTTTAGAGAGAAGTGTTTTTGTAACTTGCATTGCACCCAAGTCTACAACATAGGAACGAATACGTCGCGTATCGTCCCCAACAGGACGTACACTAGGTACCCTAGAAGAATGAAGGGAACCCCCCCCCCCCCCCCCCCATTATTCACTTCCCACATTTAAGGCTCATGCGCAATACACGTTTAACCTTTATTAAGTGTTTTTTTGTACTTTTGTTTTTTAGATGAGAAGAAGAGACTCAAATGGGAGCAAAAGGTGAGAACTAAAGGGACTAAGACTCACCCTAATGTTATCATGCTTGGAGCTCTTATGGTTAATGGGGTTTAAGAAACCTAATCCTAAAAGAAAAGAGAAGAAGAGCAAAAGAAACAACTTACTTCCAAGATGGAAGTTAAGTTGATCTTAAAGAGGGATGAAGAAGAAGTTATTCAAGGAAAGCATATAAATGCTTATCATGATCACAAGTTGAATTATTAAAAGAAATAAGAGAAGATGAAGGAAAGAAGTGTATGTGGAAACATATCCACACACTTACTTACCATTTGCACCTACATGAAAAAGTTAGTTCAAAAACTATTTACAAGTAATAAAATGAAGAAAGAATACCAAACAATGATCAAACCAATTAAGAACCAATGAATAAGGATCCTAAGAGATTAAAATCAATCAAAGTCAGAACCTACATCTATAGAGTGTTCTCTAATGTTGAGATATTAAACACACACCAACTATGCACCACCAAAGCTTAAACATCAAAGAATGCACTCATGAAAAGCATAGATGGGATATAAATGGAAATGCAAAGTGATTATGCAATAATGCTTCACAAAAGATCATAGTCAGAACCATACTCAATCCATAAATGTCTTAAGATGCACATGAATCATCATACAAAACATGGATAAAAGAATACAAGTAGAAAGGATAAGATGAAGTAGAAGAAAGGAGAAGTGAAACATGTTTCAATATATGCACAAATTGACATATTAGAGATACATAACATGTAAAATGGTTAATGCATACATGTGGCCAGTGGCATAACATTGGTGAGATACAAATGGAATGAGAGAAAAATGTCATATAGAATGCACACATGAAACATGTAGAGCATAAGAGGAGATAAGAGGGGGAAACATGTCAAAGTTCAAATCATAGTACATAAACTCATATTAAATGCAAACACAAGTCACATGACCTATAATGACACAAAGATAACCTATAATATCATGCAAATGACATACAAAAGATGCACCAACAATCACCAAATGATGGCATAAATGCCTCAACAAAATCCTATAAGAATGAGGTATAAGAAAGTGCATACAAGGTAACTTCACATGCTAGGCATTAAACAACTATCAAAGCACATGATAAAATTTGGTAAAACAAGTCCTAAACAACCTAAATCATAAGCACCAACATACATCAAAGCTCATGGCAAAATCAAGAGAAAGCATGACCAAAAGATGGCACAAGATCACATTGGAACACACCACAAAAGTGCTCAAAGAAGAACTCCTAAACACATGATAAAATGACTTTAAAAATCAAAATAAAATTCATTTAGATGCTTTTATGTGTTATCTAGTCAATGGAAAAAGAATGAGTTAAAAAATGTTATGTGAGATGGGAGAAATAAAATGTACAAATTGGAGTGTCAATGAAGAACATTATTCAAAGAGGAATTAAAAGAAAATTATGCAATTATGCTTAAAAATTCACAAAGTATGAATTAAAAATAATAGAAAATTAATTAAATGCATAAAGAACACACATGAATTTATTTAGGATTTTTATAAATGTTTTACTATTTTTAAAATATGAAAATTAAACAGATAAAGAAAAGAAATTAAAAATAATAAAAGAAATGGGGAGGGGGTGCAGTGTGGGTAAAAGAGTAGTTCAAAAATAACATTGGACTTAACAGGGGTGTGCAAATATCAATTAAGACCCAGTCCACTTAAACGTGTGATTGTGTGTGATGGAATGTACACTCAGTTCCAACGTAATTCAATCATAGGCGTTGGATCAAGTCAACAGGATCAATCTCAAAAAGTAAAAGAATCCAATGATCCATAACACGTGAACACAGCAATTATCATGCATGCACGCTCATACAAACAAGTCAAAATCAGAAAGTGAGAAAAAGAAAGCACGTGAGAGGCATGTGATATTTTAATGCGTTGGCAATATAATGAACGTTGGATTAAAAAGATGATGATCAAACATGCAAGATGAGTGGATTACATGTGAGGCATATGATAACAAGCATGATGCACACACACAAAAACATCTGAGGTCAAAATAGAACACGTGCACGTCATGTGTCTTTTTAATGCGCTGGCAAGGTGATGGTCGTTGGATGATGATGATCTAACGGACAGGATATGATCTGGCCTAAAACCCTAGCATTACACCTCACCGGCCGGAGAAGGACCTCTGGTCATCTTCTCCGGCCACACTCCGCCACCTGCAAATTCTAAATATCCCATAAATACGCAAACTATATACCAAAATGAAGCTGAAGTCATGTACATTCCAAATCTACCACTGAAAATCACATATCATGCACACATAGAGACATTCGAACACCAACAGTTTTGCCCTAATTTTTAGTCTAAACTCCTAAGGAGCTCTATCAACTAGCCTGATACTCAGGAGCTTCTACTAAGCTCAAATCAATATAAAAGTGGCAAAATAGACAAGAAATCATGCAAGAAAGGTTTGGAAATTGTGGAACCTGAAACTTGTACCCAATGGAGATAAGGCTCCACCGAGACACAGTCCGATTTTCCCAGAGACTCTCGTCCTTTCTTATGAACATGTTTCCAAGCTTGCACTATTTCCATCTTTAGTGCTCTGTCATTTTCTCCTTCTTTGAAGAAAAGACCTTCCAGATGAACACCCAGTGGGATGTGTCTCATCGGGTATCCAAATTGACGAAGAACCAATATCGGATGATAGTTGATTCCTCCTTTAGTTCCTATGAGGGGTACGCTGGGGAAGTTTCCACAATGGTCAATGATTTTGATTCCCTCATAAATCCTATTACACCAATCTATATCGGAATTGGTGAGAGACATGATCTTCTGCGACCAACGTAAGACACTCTTGCAATCCCAAAAAGCATCAGACTTGGGCAAGTGAGAGATAAACCATTTGTAGAGAAAAGGTACACAGCATGTGATCTCCCCTCTGCTGTACAAATTTCCCAAGTGTACAGAATGATATGCATCTGCGAGCAAAGTCGGCACAGGGTTTCCAATGAGAAAAACCTTAATAGCGTTGATATCGACGAAGTTATTGATGTTAGGAAACAAAAATAACCCGTAGGTGAGCAAGACAAAGATGCTTTCAAAAGCAGTCATGTTCCCTATACTAGCGAAGTACAGGGCTCTCTTTGTCAAGAACTGGGCTGGCAAACCTTGGATGCCACCCTTAGTGGTCATGTGAGTCCTGACCTCAGACTCGTCCAAATGAATTGCTATTGCAATAGTCTGATTCTTTGGAATTTCTTCCAGTCCAGAAAATGGAGCTCGATCAGTGATATGTAAATCAGTCAGATGAGAATACTCCTCCAGCGTTGGTGATAGCTGGTAATCCGGGAATGTGAAACAATGATAAACCGGATCGTAGAACTGAATGAGCGCGTTCATGATCCCCTTAATCACATGGACTCTTAACAGTGGTAGCAAACCACCGTGCTTGGCTCTGAAAGCCTCTGGGTTAATGATCATCCTCACTAACTTTCTCAAATCCTCTAGCTTTGGAACCTTGAAGGTATACTGGTGAGTTCTCCTTCTACCGAAATCCATTAATGCAATCTTTTTCTCTGATATTTGCAATCACAGTCTTAGTTTAATTTGAAAAACAGAGAGACTAGAAGAGAAGTTTTTTGAATGTTTTAATGTTTTATTAAATGGATGCATGAATGCAGCACACAAAAACATAGAAAAAACATGGGGTCAAAGGGTCGTTGTCATGAAGTCAAGGCTCTACCCATCCCCAAAGGTTTATACTAGGGTGATTTTTTGTACCTGTACTCATTATCATCAGCTCCTCCCAAGAAAGCAAGACAACAAGCGGATCGCCAGCGAGTTGTAAAGCAATCTTAGAGTAAGTGCCATTCACCGAGAATAGATCACCAGCCTCAAATGAGGGTAGTATCGCGTAACAACTATTTTCGATAGTTTCCGCACTACGAAAGGGTTTGGCTCCTCAGCTTCTCAGACTTAACAACCGGCCCATTGGCTAGAAGAGTGAATGGGTTACGAATGCTATCAATGTGGGGGGGCCTTGTACTGGTTATTTGTATTTTCGCCAATACGGTTTTCTTTCTTTCTAGGACTTTCTAGCGGGGAACAAGGATTAGGATGTTAGGACTGATGCTTTTGAATTACTGCTTTTGATTGATGGAGATACGGGATTTGGGTCTTTTGTTGATTGCGCTCGCTAAGATCTTTTCTTTCGATCTTATGCCTACGTATTCCCGTTTACCGAAACAGGGAAATCAGAGCGTTCGTAGTTCCTCCTATTCTATGGGAGGAAATGGGTGTTTTGGTGTCTTGTTCAAAGCCCAAGACGTGAAGCGAAAGGTGGTTTGTATCTTGTTCAAAGCCCAAGATGTGAAGCTGAAAAGTCTATTTGTGTCTTGTTCAAAGCCCAAGACGTGAAGCTGAAAGACCTCGGCTTTAGAGAGAATTTGTCATCTCTAAAGAGGGGAGAAGGAGAATTACTTTAACTGGGATACGCGGATCCGAGCAATGCCATAATTTCTGAAGAAAGGGTTTTAACCTGAAGGAGAAGACTTTAACTCAGTGTAGAGCAATGCCATCTTTCCTTAGGAATTTCTCATGCTAAAAGAGGGACAGTGGCATGGATATAGATGATCCAGAGGCTTGCCGCTTACAGCGATTAGATGAAGGGAAAGAAGTTGTTGATGTTTGTGTACTGTGAACGAGGCACAACTTTGATGCTAAAAGGTTGATTGGATCAACCAGTGGTTTTCTTATACAAAGCCTAAGAGGAGGCTAATTTCTGCTAGGAAAATCATTATACAAAGCCTAAGAGGAGGCTAATTTCCGCTAGGAAAATCATTATACAAAGCCTAAGAGGAGGCTATTTTGTGTCCCGTACAAAGCCCGAGATGGAGGCTAAAAATGTTTGACTCAACAAGAGAGTCTTTGTATCTCGTACGAAGCCCGAGATGGAGGCGAAAGGGGTAATTGACTCAACGAGGGAGTCTCTTATGTGTCTCGTATAAAGCCCAAGAGAGAGGCTAAACGTTGTTTGACTCCCCTGGGGAGAATTTTGGTATCTCGTACAAAGCCCGAGATGGAGGCTATTGTAACTGTTTCAGTTGAGTGACAGATCCAATATACTGATTTTAAAAGAGAAAATCAGTTCTTATATGAGCAACACTGTACTCAGGGATTTGATTTGAGGATCAGGGATATCTCCTTCTCTTTGAGGAAACGGGAAATCCAAAGGGTATTGAGACTGTCCGAGTCTGCGGGTTTCCTTCCTATTTTTGAAGAGTACTTGAGAATGTCTTTGAGACTCAAGGAACTTAGACTGTCTGTGTCTAGAGTTTTATCTTTTGTACTATTCTTTGAGAAACAGTAGTAGACTCTATGAAAGGACTGTTCTATGCAGATGACTAAGTTCTGTTCCTATACCTCTAGGAGGTCGTCGGGACAATTTGTACGAAGCCCAAGAGGAGGCTGGAAACTTTTAAGAAGCCGACGGGTCCTTGTACGAAGCCCAAGAGGAGGCTATCATTCCCGGAGGAAGAGATCATTATACGAAGCCTAAGAGGAGGCTGTGAATACTTCTAAGAAGCCGTAGGGTCCTTGAATAATGCCCAAGAGGAGGCGGGGTTGCTTTAAGGAAGCCTGTGGGTCCTTGAACAATGCCCAAGAGGAGGCCGATGCTTTTAAGAAGCCTGTGGGTCTATCATCTCCTTTCCATTAGGAGAGATAACTCTTTTAAAGATAAAAACCACTGGTAAACGTGTGAGGTTTACTATCCAGCGACTTTTAACTTTTAAAGAGGGTTCCTTAGTTAAGGTCCAAGATTATGACCGTAGTGGGTACCCAAACCCCGAGACATTCAAGGCAAGCTATCCACGAGGAATAGATCAAGTCAGGAAAGTTCGAGAATTTGGAAGAAACTCAAAGATGCCATTCACGGAGAATACATTCATCTTGGGGAATAGAGCTTCTTGACGATTCCTAAGGAGGACAGCCGAAGAGAAGACTGTATCTGGTGCTCCTATTGGGGATCTAGGCGTCTATTTCTACGAATAAATGAAACGGCTTCACCTAGTTCTAGACGTAGTTGCCGGGGAAACTCGAAATATCTATACTATTATTACACAGTAGATATGAGTTTATGAAAGGAGACTTACAGTGAGCAGCCCCACAATATAGTTTATAATACGAAAGCAGTAAACGAAAGCGATAACCACTTACTCGGTTGGAGTGCTTCCATGCTGTTTGGTTAGTTGTTCAACAAAGAAAGATTGAAAACAACAGTATATTCAAAATCAAAGGAGAAAGTGCTTTGAAAAAGAAAGATTTGGGGCTTACAGCTCAAGGAGATGCCCAGGGTTTTATCAGTGAGCGCACTGTTTGACTTTGTACAGAGGGACTTATACAAGTGACTGGGGCCCAAAATGGTTTTCTGTACAAAGGGATGGGTCTTACACTCTCTCAAGAGGCCCAAAAAGGTTTAAAGGAAAAAGAGTGGGGCTTATAACACGAGGGTAGGCCCAAATGATTTTTCGTTTAAAAATGGCGATCGCGCCGAGGTTTTCTTTTAACGCGGAGGGACTTATACAATAAGTGAGGCCCAAATGATTTTGGTTAAAAGGGGATTGGGTCTTACACTCTAATAGAGGCCCAAAGTGTTTTGAACGGGTCTTATAGCTCAAGGAGAGGCCCAAGGGTTATTTTGAAAAGGCGACGATCGCACCGTTTACTTGTACGGAGGGACTTATACAATGAATGAGGCCCAAAAAGTTTTTGTACAAGGGGGGATGGGTCTTACACTCTCTCAAGAGGCCCAAAGTGTTTTGAAAATGATTTATGAGGGTTGAATTAATCCAAAACCCTAATTTGTTTTCAAAATGTATTTAATTGAATAAAAATTCAATTAAAATGATCAAAAATTGTTTAACACATGGAAAACAAATTGTGATCTTGGATTAATGCTTCAAAAATTAAGTATTGACCTACAAAATAATTAGAAAGCATTAAAAGTTGCAAAATCAAAGTAGAAAAAATATTTAAAATGCCAAAAACAATCAAAATATTAATTCTTTACAAAAATATCAATTATATGAAATAAATAATATTTTTGGGATTTTTTGATAAAATAAAATATTTTAACCTTTTTGTGAATTATTAAAAAAAGAATCAACTCAAAATCATTAAAACTCAGAGAGAAATTAATTTTTGAATCAATTAAACAAAATCACAAAATTCAAATATTTGAATTTCTAAAAATGGCGCCAAGAACAAGCTGAAGAACACGCGCGTGTTCTTGGTTTCTCAGATTTACATTTTCTATCCAATCTCCATGAATACGTAATCATATCATGCAATCCACATATCATTATGCTCGTCTCAACCTCACGATCATGTCTATGCACTTTAATTTCATTTAAATTAAACATACAACAAGAAATCACGAAGAGACCTCAAGAACCCTAATTTCTGCATGAAGGCTAGGATATTTGATACACGATTCAAACAATGCAATTAATTGAGGGAAAACATTCCATGCATGATTATGAACATATGGCCAAATTATTGTGCGAGGAAATATGCATAGATTGAGAGATGACCAAGCATGTGCTTACCTCTAGGCCGTGACAGCAAGTTCAAAGTGATTTTTGATCTGGAGGTGTTACAGATGAATTGTGATGATCTGAACAGCTTCCCTACACCCTATGGATTGTGTTTGGATGGTTAGACTTGATTGAAATTGGCTGGATCATTTTGTGGTACCTCAGCTGCACTTTAGTTAAAACCTTGAGCAACCAGCTGGTGATTTTGTGAAATTGATGTTTCAGAAGTAATCTAAGTGTTTGATCAGGTCATATGTGATGTATGTGAGGTGTGTGAGTGATTGGTTTGATTGGAATTGCTCTCAAACTCAAAACCCGATAGTGACTTGCCTTAGAAGGCAAAATTGGAGTGAAAGAAGAGATTTTGAGGAAAGCATCTGTTAGATGGCTTTGGTGTACTCAAACTGACCACAATTGAGCTTTATTTATAGTAGATCAAGTTTGTTTTGGGATCCACAGTGAATGGCAACTGCAGCAGGTGTTTCCTCAATGTTGGCCAATGGAAATGCAAGTCTCCTCTAGCCATTGACTAGAGGTTAAGGCACAGAGCTATGGTCCCCTTGGTCTTGGATAAGTCTTGACTAATTTCAGATGAGAATGGCTCAGTCCATGCCACCTTGATGGTTCTATTGAATGCCTCATTCCAAATTTGAAGTCTTGTCCCTATTTTGGCCATTCTAGGTTCAACATGCTATTTCTTGTTCCATGGACTTTGGAGGCTTGGCTCAGTGATTGTCCCCTTTAGATTCAATCCTCTGAGGTGTCCAAGTGGATAGGAGCAATTGAATTTGGCTGATTTTGGCAAATCGACCAAAGTTGCAAATTCTGCCTTGTCTTGACAGATTTTAGCAAGGCAACTTGCCAATGTCATATCTCATGGTGTAAGTTGAATTTGGCAATGTTCTTGGCCATTTTGGAAAGCTCTTACATGATACAACAACTGTTTGAACAAGTTTGGTTTTGATCTCTTTTTATTCCAAGTGAAAAATCCCCCTACATTTGGCAAAAAGTGAGGCAGAATCTGACTTAGTGAAGATTTCACTAAGTGTTGGAAAAGTGACATTTTCACTTTTCAGCCACTTTGATCACTCCATAACTCAAAATCCTTAATGAATTGGAATGACTTGTAGTTGAAGTTTTTGTAGGTGATAATGAGGGCTACAAATCCATCTTTGGATGAGAAAAAATGGCCTTGTGGTTTAGGAGTTATGGTCCTTCAAAGTTGGTACCCTTGCCACTTTATTTTTAACTTAGAAAAATTTCTAAGTTTTATGGTTACCCCTTTTACAAGTTATCTCACTTTTCTTGATTTTTCTTGATGAATGATGATTCAAATCACACATTAACATCATTTTAGGGTTAAAAATCCATTTTGGTGAAAAATCTCAAAAAGTCAAAGTTGACTTTTGTGCACAGTTGACTTTTTATCAGATGAATTCCAAACTGTGCAATTCTTCAGGAAATCATGTCCTTGACCTAAATCAAACTTGATGGACATGTTCCATGGGTGTCATAGGGTATATTCAATCATGTATTAGGGTTTGGGAGCATGTCTTGGTCAAAAGTCAAAGTTACAGTTGACTTTTCCCTTAAAACCCTAATTGTGGTGCAGATGGAATTGAGACTTGTTGCTCAAGCTTCTTGGATCATTCGATTGTCCCAAATGGATCAATATGGTATATTAGAGACCATAAAATCATCTCTTGAGGTCTTGGCTCATGATTTGTCCCAAAAGTCAACTTAGGGGTGGATTAGGTCGAGAAACCCTAATTCCTGATTTTTGATGAATGCATCCCTTGAGGCAAAATTGACTTGATGCATGGGTTCATGAGGTTCCATGAAGTATATTAGGTTATGTTTTGGATCAATGGCTTGTGCCCAGATGAAACTTTTCATCTGGAGGCCCTGGGTGATCAAAAGCCTAATTTGGTGACACTGGCGATCTTGAGGCTTGATCCACCTAGAAGGGAGCAACCTTGTGCTTAATCCTTGAAGTGGGAATCCTTTTGATCCTTTGAGGATGTTTGAGAGACTAGACAAGTTGAAAATCAAGTCATTTCTTGATTGAGCCTTTGCCTAAAGCTCAGAGAGGGCTTGAAACCCTAATTTTGATTGCAGTCAGTGCTCACCCATCTTTGGGGAGACTGATGAAGCATAAAGGCACATCCATATTGTGGTGATGATTTGCACAATGATGGGAAACTTTAGTGGTCAAAATTTGGGGTATTACAGGTATTCTATGTCATATTCTAATAACAACATCTGCCAACGGGAGATTCTTCCCGTGAGAGCAGGTTTTTCAAACACGTACTTGATTGGATCCATTTCTGAGATTAACCAAGTAGTGTGACGAATCATGTACTGGCAAAGACGTTTGGCTGCCCAAGGCAAAGCGTAACAAGTTTTCTCGAGCATAGTGTACCGAGTCTCGCAGTCGGTGAATTTCTTGCTCAAATAGTAGATGGAAGACTCTTTCCTTCTGGTTTCGTCTTGTTGGCCAAGCACACAACCCATGGAGTTTTCCAAGTCTGTTAAGTATATGATCAGTGGTCTTCCTTCCACTGGAGGTGATAGAATCGGCGGATTCAACAGGTATTCCTTAATACTGTCGAAGGGGGTTTGGCAATCTTCTCTCTAAATGCAGTCCTGGTTCTTTTTGAGTAATTTGAAAATCGGCGTACATGTCGCGGTCATGAGGAATATGAATCTGGAGATGTAGTTCAAACGTCCCAGGAATCCCCTGACTTGTTTTTCAATTTTCGGAGAAGACATTTCTTGAATGGCCTTGACCTTGTCAGGATCAACCTCAATTCCTTTCTGGTTGACGATGAACCCTAAAAGCTTCCCTGAACGGACACCGAAGGTGCACTTGTTGGGATTCAAGCGGAGTTTGTACTTTCTCAACCGCTCGAATAGTTTTGACAGGTGGGTCACATGCTCCTCTTCTGTTTTTGATTTAGCAATCATGTCATTGACATATACCTCAAATTCCTTGTGTATCATGTCATGAAACAGAGTAGTCATGGCCCTTTGATAGGTTGCCCCGGCGTTCTTCAAACCGAACGACATTACCTTGTAACAAAAGGTCCCCCATGGGGTAATGAATGAAGTTTTCTCCATGTCTTTCGGCGCCATTTTTATCTAATTATAACCCGAGAATCCATCCATGAAGGAGAAAACTTTGAACTTTGTTGTACTGTCTACCAGCATGTCAATGTGTGGTAAAGGAAAGTCATCCTCTGGACAAGCCTTGTTTAGATCTCTGTAATCGACACACATTCTGACTTTTCAATCTTTTTTCAGAACGGGTACTATGTTGGCTAACCATTGAGGGTATTCTGACGTGGCGAGGAAACCCGCGTCAATCTGTTTCTGTACCTCCTCTTTGATTTTGATGGCCATGTCTGGGTGAGTCCGTCTCAACCTTTGTTTTACTGGCGGGCATTCTGACCGTAACGGTAGATGATGTTCCACGATGCTGGTATCCAACTCGGCCATGTCCTAATAGGACCAAGTAAACATATCGAGAAATTCTCTTAGAAGCTTTGTCAAACTTTCTTTGACTGTTGGACTGAGTAGCGCCCCAATCCTGATCTCTTTTCTTTCTTTTTCTGAACCCTAGTTGATCGTTTCCAACGGCTCTTTGTGAGGTTCAATGGACCTTTCCTCTAGTCTGAGTAATCAGGAGATCTCTTCTAGAATTTCATCATCAACTTCTTCTTCAGCCCCAAATACCGGGAACTCAAAGTCGAGAGAAGGCATCGGATCTTATGTTTCAATGGGGTTTAAAACAAGCAATCTGCATGACGTGATGATTTATGTTTAGAAGAGATAGATAAAATGCAAGTGTGTGCAGTGTTTTTTCTTTGAAAAACTGCTTGTTTATTTTGAATTGGTTTTTAGGATTACCATTTTCTGAGAAAAGCGAAAAGAGAAAACAACAATTAATGCGGAAATTACAAAACGACATTATTTTATTAATGAATAAGTCGATTCTTGAAACTACAGCCCTATAAAACAAAACTCTGTCGCTTTGGACGAAGCGAAGAGGGAAATTTACAGAAAGTGAGCCCTATCAAAACATCCGTTTCACCTGGGCAAGGTGAAAGGTTAAAAGACGGCAATTACTTTGACTTATGAACAATCTTCGAAACATTGACAGCAACCCATTGGCGGCGAACTCCTCGATGACTCACAAAGTCCGGTACCTTCCTTGATTTGTCTTCAGAAATGACGTTGATTTCTGGCGGAGCAGGATCATTGGAATCTGTCTCCCAGGCCGAGTTGTCGTAGGAGGATTCCTCTGTTGTATTTTGCATAGTATTTGTGCTCTCAGGTGGATCTCCCTATCCAGTTAGCTGGATGTCTTCGAACCTGATACGAGAGCTCTCAGGAGCAGTGTACTTGACCATGTAGTCGTATTTTCCACTTGGTTGTCCCAAGGTGTCCCATACTTCTTTGGAACTGGAGGCGTCATCCCTTTCGATGATGTTGACCTCAGGAAAAACATAGTTGATGAATTCTAGTCCGGCAATTTTTTCCAATTCATCGTCGTACTGGATATTTTTTGAATGACCTGAGTGTTGATCCCAGACATGGTGGGGACACAGATATTCTGTTCAATGATGCTCAGCTGATTTTCATTGTTCGGCTAACTCTCTTGCCCCAAGTTTCTTGGGTACGGCTGCCAAATAGGCAGGCCATCCATCGGGCCATAATAGTCGTGGTCAAAGTTGTCCTTCATCAGAGTGTCCTCCTCTAACGAGTTTGGTGGAGCCCGGTATCCTTCCAGATCACAATCTCCATATATCATTTTGACGTCTGACCTTGGTATAAATCTCGGACTCTGTGCGGGACAGCAAAAGGGCGTAGGCACCTCTTCCTGAGACATATAACCGTCCTCGTTGAGATAGGACTTCCATTCCTCATCCGTATCGGAGGGATCTCCCTCGTTGATAGTATGGACTGTTTGATGCACTGGGTGAAGGAAACCTCCACTGTGGAAGAAGTCCTGAATAGGATGAAGACTTTCATCGTTAGCAGCTGTCTGGGTGCAGGTTGCAGAAAAACCAAGACCCTTCTTTGTTTTATTATCAGTAGGAATGACAAGCTGTCCCCATCTTTTTGCATTGTTATATCTGATCACTTCGAGAGCATCTCTGTATGAGGAAATCGAGGTTCCCCTCTCTGATTGATTCTCATTGCTCACCGAAATGCTTGGAACTGAGTTCCAACAACCTCCTCGGGTTCTACACAAGTAGATAATGACAAGTTACTCATGAGCAAGGCTTGTTCTCCACAGACCATGACGAGTTGATTGCTCTTGACGAACTTTAATTTCTGGTGCAGCGTCGAAGTGACTGCCCCAGCCTGGTGTATCCAAGGTCTTCCTAATAAACAGATGTACGCTGCTTGGACGTCCATGACCTGGAAAGTGATTAGGAAAGTGTGAGGACCGATAGTTATGGGAAGGTCAACTTCGCCGATAACTGCTTTCCGAGACCCGTCAAATGCTTTGACGATGACCTCACTTCCCCTCATCGGGGATCCTTTGAATGATAGTCGCATTAGAGTGGACTTTGGCATAACGTTGATGGTCGATCCTGTGTCTACCAGTACGCTGGCCAAAGCATCGTCCCGACAATTAACTGTGATATTGAGCGCCATGTTGTGACTTTTGCCCCCCCTCTGGCAAATCCTCATCACTGAATCCTAAGTTGTTGCAGGAAGTGTCGTATTGACACATCCTGTTCCACAAAGGCCTGATCTAAGACTTTTTGTAGAGCCTCCCTGTGGGCTTCGGAACTGAGTAAAAGTGATAGCACTGAGATCTTTGAAGGAGTTTGTAAAAGCTGATCAACAATGTTGTATTCAATCCTTTGGATGAGCTTTAGCATCTCATCATTGTTTTTCGAAAGGTCGGGATTACTGGATTGACTGACTGGTGGATTGGGAGCTTCTGTCTGAAGTTCCTTTTCTCTCTTAGGTTCTTCAACCCCTCGGTTGAAGATTCAACCACTCCGTGTTACACGACTGATGTCTGCAATATTCACGACGGAGGGTAATGGAATTTCCTTTCCATTCTCAATTATTGTTGCACCGTATTTGTAAGGGATCGCCTTAGCTGATTCATACGGTAACGGTCTCGGTAGATAGATAACTACAGGAGCCTTCTGACTTTTTTGACTGTCGTAAGTAACTTCAATCAGTTGCTTGCTAAGAACCTTTGATTCGTCCAGTAGAGGGATGATGGTACAAACATCCTTGTTCCTTTCAGGGTCAGAGATTACAACCACGTCTCTGATTAGATCTGCGAAGTAGTCTGGTGTCCAGTCAACGGACCCTGAAGCTAGGTATGGGTGAATCTCCTTGCGATCCAACTGACTCTGAAGAGCAGCTCGCACGAGGTAACATCCTTGGTTATTTTCCGAACAGACTCTATAACGTTCATAGTTGTGTGGTGGCACCTGGCCACGCCCGCTTTGAATGTAGTGTAACCTCACTAGATCTGTTTCCATAGATCAGACATCCTGACTTCGATGCCGAATAGGGTTCCCATCAACCACACTGATTTGTTGCGTGTCTTCATCCATATAAATTGGAAGCCACCAGTGGTTTAATAAGTGTTGTAAAGTTCTTTGAACAAGAGTACACCCTTGGTTACTCTCACAACATCCTTTACAGCTCAGATACTCGTGAAAAGTGAGAAAACCAAGTTGGACTTGCCTGGCATGTAACTCCACCAAGCTGGTATTCATCAGACGAATATCGAAGATTTGAATCATGTTGATCTGACAAGGATTCCTATCCTCGTAGTCCTGGATCCATCCAAGATCCATCTGACGCTGGAGGGCCTCTTGTACAAAAGAGCATCCCAGTTTGTTTACCGAGCAAGTAAGACAGGAATTTTAATCATGTCGCGGCAGATTATGATACTGGCTTTGCCTTGAGTGCATCGCCACCAAGTTGACATTCATTGCACGGATGTCATGGTTCTGAATGACATTGGAATTCGTATAGGTCATGCTGACTCCACGAACTCGATGCTCTTGGATCCATCCGAGATCCAATTGTTCCTGCAGAGCTGATTTCACCACAGAACATCCCTGATTGTTCTTAGAGCAGATATCTCACTGGTGATAGTTATGAGGTGGAACATGGCCATATCCACTCTGTCTACAATGCATCTTGACCAAATTGGCCCTTAATAAGAGTACATCATGAATTTGATAGATGTTATTAGACTCTCCCTCTATCAAATTGACTGTAGCTTTCTCATGTTGAGGAAGCGGGTTCGTGAGAACATTAGGATTTATATCTTTGAAAGGTAAGACCCCGCTCCTGACAAGCTTTTGCACATTGGACTTGAAACTGAGATAATTCTCTATGTTATGCCCTGGTCCTCCTTGATGGTAAGGATAAGCCTGATTCGTTTTGAACCAAAAAGGCAGATTTTCTGGTACTGTAAGAGGAGACTTAGTCTGGACGTTCCCCTTGACCAGTAGTAATGGAAACAGTTTGGCGTACAACATGGGTATAGGGTCAAACCCTGGTGGTCGCATTGTACGGTTGTTGTTGTACGGGGGTCGAGTCTGCTAAAGAGACTGTTTTGTCCTTTGCTGAAATTGCTGTTGATTTGGTTGGCTCTGTGCAACCTGAGGTTGATACGTAGGAACAGGCGCAAGATTGATAGTAGGAGTTACAGCTGCTACTGGTTGATAACGTCGCCTTTGCTTTCCGAGAGAGATATTCCCAATATCTTGCTCTTTTTTCTTAGGGAGAGCACTACCGTATCATTTTGTACTACTTGATGATCCAGCGTCTTTTACTAAACGTCCTTCCCAGACTGCTTCCTCAAGACGAACTCCCATGCTCACCATTTCGGTGAAGTCTATGGGTGCACCGGCGACCATTCTGTCGTAGTTAAATGAGCTTAAGGTCTTTAAGAAGATCTTTGTCATCTCTTTTTCCTCAAGAGGTAGAAAAATCTGAGCGGCAATTTCATGCCATCTTTGAGCGTATTCCTTAAAGGTTTCCTTGTCCTTTTGTGACATCGATCTGAGTTGATCTCTGTCCGGTGCCATGTCCAAATTGTATTTATATTGTTGAATGAAAGCATCACCAAGATCCCTGAATGTGCTGTTCGTAGCGCGGTTCAAACCCATGTACCATTTTAATGCGACACCGGTTATACTATCTTGAAAGTAGTGAATTAGTAGCTCCTGGTTCTCTGTCTGAGCTGACATTCGCCGAGCGTACATCACTAAATGACTCTGAGGGCAAGAGTTACCCTTGTACTTTTCAAATTCGGGCACTTGGAACTTGTGTGGAACTTTCACATTGGGGACCAAGCAGAGGTCCGCGGCGTCTTTTGTAAATAAATCCTGACCGCGAAGGGCCTGCAGTTCTTTCTGCATCCCTAGGAATTGTTCCTGGAACTCATTCATTCTGTCGAACATGCTGTCGTTTCCACCAAAAGGTATCTGGGGAATCTGTCCTTCCGGGACAGTGTGTACCACGGGTGGTGGTATAGTCATTATGGCCGAGACCCTCGGTGCCTCCCGAAGTTTGTAACCTTCAGGAGTTGCTGTCATGCCCCTGGCATCTTCGCTTTCCCGAAGTTTGTAACCTTCAGGCCCAGCGGCTCCTGCTGCGGTTCCCTGATCCTCAGCGATCGGCGGAACATATCCTTCCGGGATATAGTTAAGTGGCATGCCCCAGGGACGATCTTTCGGCATCTTGTACCTAGGATCATACTTCTCCACTATGGCGTAGATGTGATCTGTGAGATCACAGTCCTTTGTTGTTGCATCTGAGCTTCTACTAGAGCTTGCATGTCGTTATGAAGCTTTCTCAGATCCTCTTTCAGAGTGTCGATCTCTTCTCTCAACTCTCTATTCTCTTCCTCGAGATCATCCATCTTTTTCTGACGATTGGCCCGAGTATTATACGAATGAGACAGTTTGACTCTAGAATCGAGACGCAAATGTGAGATTCGTAGGTAAGAAGAATGCGTTTATGAGAATGATGAATGCAATGATTATTAATTATTTTTGTTTATTCAAAGTAAACTTCGACAATTAGATTGCAAATATCAAACAGTGGGGAAACCCCGTTTTATTGAATTCAAAGGATTGCGGAAATGGAAATACAGTAGATTACAAAGTGCTGGAAATCTAAACTAATGGATCCTGAGTCCTCTCTGAAGAGAGTTCAAGTGCTGGTTCTGATGCTTTCCTTTTCTTTGACCGGGGCTCTTGGGCCGTTGTCGGGTTGTCATTCCTTTGCCAAGTGAAAAGAGCGAGCAAATTCCTTTGGTCATCCTGATTTTCTATAGCATGTTGCTCTAGAATCTCAATCAGGGCATCTTTTTCCCTTAATAGTTGTTGTATTTTCTTACACTCCACATTGAGAATACGGTACTTGTTCCTCCAAGACCTCTTCTCCTGCTGAACTTTGCTGAGAGTCACCTGAAGTTTTTCTGTTTTAGACATGAAATAAAGGGAAGAGTCCCTTAATGGAAGAACTTCCTGACGAGGGTAAGGCATCCTCAGCTTGAGAGCTCTAGTTTGTACCCAATGGAGATAAGGCTCCATCGAGACACAATCTGGTTTTCCTAGAGACTCTCGTCCTTTCCTGTGAACGTGTTTCCAAGCGTGCACTATTTCCGTCTTTAGTGCCCTGTCATTTTCTCCTTCCTTGAAGAAAAGACCTTCCAGATGAGCATTCCGTGGGATGTGCCTCATCGGGTATCTGAATTGACGATGAACGAGAATTGGATGATAGTTGATTCCCCCCTTAGTTCCTATAAGGGGTACATTTGGGAAATTCCCACAACGGTCAATGATCCTGATCCCGTCATAGATTCGATTGTACCAATCGATGTCAGAGTTGGTAAGAGACATGATTCTCTGTGACCAACGTAAAGTATTCTTTTGATCCCAAAATGCAGCAGACTTGGGCAAATGGGAAGTGAACCATTTGTAAAGCAAGGGTACACAGCACGTGATCATTCCTCCGCTGTATAAATTCCTTAAATGTACCGAATGATACGCATCTGCGAGTAAGGTCGGTACGGGGTTTTCGATCAGGAAAATCTTAATGGCGTTGATATCTATAAAGTTATCGATGTCGGGAAACAAAAATAACCCGTAGGTGAGCAAAACAAAGATGCTCTCGAAAGCGGCCACATTCCCTATACTAGCAAAGTACAGGGCTTTCTTTGTCAAGAACTGGGCTGGAAAACCCCGGATGCCACCCTTAGTGGTCATGTGAGTCCTGACTTCTGACTTGTCCAAATAAATTGCTCTTGCAATGGTCTGATCCTTTAGAATTTCTTCCAGTCCAGAAAAGGGAGCCTGATCAGTAATATGTAAATCAGTCAGGTGAGAATACTTCTCCAGTGTTGGTTCTAGCTGATAATCCAGGAATGTGAAACAGTGATAAACCGGATCGTAGAACTGGATTAGTGTAGATAGGATTCCTTCAATTACATGGACCCTTAACAAGGACAACAGTCCTCCATACTTGGCTCTGAAAGCCTCGTGGTTGGTGATCATTCTCGCCAAACCTCTCAAATCCTCTAACTTTGGAACCTTGAAGGTGTACTTATGAGTTTTCCTTCTACCAAAATCCATTAGCGCAATCTCCTTTCTCTGATATTGGCAATCATTGTCTCAATTTAATTTGAAAAAGAGAGACTAGAAGAGAAGATTTTCTTTATTTTAATATTTTTTAGATGAATGTATGAATGCAACACACAAAAATATAGAAAAAACATGGGGTCAAAGGGTCGGTGTCATGAAGTCAAGTCTCTACCCCCCCCCCCCCCCAAGGTTTATACTGGTGATTTTTTGTACCTGTCCGCAAAATCATTGACCCTTCTGGGATAACAACAGCAAGCGGATCATATCTTGGAGTGATCTCAGATGAGGGTAGTATCGCGTGACAACTATTTCCGATAGCTTTCGCACTAAAAAATGCCTTAAGTCTACTAAAAACCTCAGCTTCTCAGATAACCCAGTCGACCACACTACTTTCAACAACCGAAGTCGTATAGGCAATGTATCTGTAAAGGGAGTCTCCACTGAGTTTGATGGTTGATCGGGGGCTCTTAACTGGAATTCATTCCTAGTAAGATTACCCGCATTGCCATCACCTATCTTAGGTGTATACTCATTCTTTCCACATGCGGCATCACACGCATTCCCATTAGCAGAAAAATAAACACAGATATCAATTAGGAAAAGCAGTATATATATTTGTCTTAATCATCCTAGACCTTTAGTCTTATGATCCTATACAGACAATGACTCCCCAGCAGAGTCGCCATTTCTGTGATATTTTGGTGAACTCGAGGTTTTCACCGAAGATTGTAAGAAAGAGTAGACGGGCCCCACGGTGGGCGCCATTTTTCTATAGCGAGCGATTTTGGACGTGGTTCTTAAGCACTGTCGCTCTGGGGTACTACAGGTCGATTCATTTTTTATCCTATTGAAGCTGATGAAGGAAGGGAAATAGATGTCTCCAATTAACCTTGCTTGCATGCTGAGTTTGAACGGCGGTTTGTTAGGTTACAGATGCTATATGGAAGTGGGGCCTCTCTCTGCCTATTTTGCTAAGAGTGAAATATCTAGATTATTGGTGAGGATGTTAGGACTAATGCTTTTCGATTGATGTATGAAGGCACGGGATTTTAGGTTTTTTTATTAGTGTGCTCGCTAAGATTTTTCAATCTTATGCCTACGTATTCTCGTTTTAACGAAACAGGGAAATCAGAGCGATCGTAGTTCCTCCTATACTATGGGAGGAAAAAGGTTGTTTTGGTGTCTTGTTCAAAGCCCAAGTCATGAAGCTAAAGGTGGTTTGTATCTTGTTCAAAGCCCAAGATGTGAAGCTGAAGGGTCTATTTGTATCTTGTTCGAAGCCCAAGATGTGAAGCTAAATGGTTTTGAATTTTATAGAGAATTTGTCATCTCTAAAGAGGGATATTTGGTCTGTTTGTCACAATTGTTGGGTGACTGGTTATAAAGGAGAATTACTTTAACTGGGATATATGAATCTAGTAATGCCATAATTTCCTTTATAAGGGATTTTTAACCTGAAGGAGAAGACTTTAACTCAGTTTAGAGCAATGCCATCTTTCCTTATGAATTTCTCATGCTAAAAGAGGGATAGTGGCGTGGATGTAAATAATCCAGAGACTTGCCGCTTACAGCAATTAGATGGGGGAAAAGGAGTTGTTGATGTTTGTATACTGTGAACGAGGCACAAATTTTGATGCTAAAAGGTTGATTGACTCAACCGGGGTTTCCTTATACAAAGCCTAAGAGGAGGCTATTGACCCAACAAGAGGGTGTTTTTATGTGTCTCGTACGAAGCCCGAGAGAGAGGCTAAAAGGGTTGACTCAACAAGAGAGTGCTTTTATATGTGTCTTGTACGAAGCCCGAGATGGAGGCTAAAAGGTGTGACTCAACAAGAGAGTCTTTTATACTCAACAAGAGAGTGTTTTTGTATCTCGTACGAAGCCCGAGATGGAGGCTAAAAGGTGTGACTCAACAAGAGTCTTTTATACTCAACAAGAGAGTGATTTATATCCCGTACGAAGCCCGAGATGGAGGCTAAAGAGGTTGACTCAACAAGAGAGTCTTTTATACTCAACAAGAGAGTTTTTGTATCTCATACGAGGCCCGTGATGGAGGCTAAAGGTTTGACTCAACAAGAGAGTCTTTTATACTCAACAAGAGAGTGTGAATAGGTTAGCTCTGCTGGGGAGAATCATTGTACAAAGCCAAAGAGGAGGCTAGTGTGCTGGTGACTGTTTCAGTTGAGTGACATGTCCAGTATGTTGGATAAAAAAGAAAATCAGTTCTTATATGGGTAATGTTGTATTTTAGGATTGATCAGAGGATCAGGGTTATTTCCTGTTCTTTAAGGAAATGGGAAATCCAAAGGGTATTGAGACTGTCCAAGTCTACTGGTGTTTTGAGAAATTGATTCTCATATAGTGAATGACCTTTGCATGATGCCCAAGAGAAGGCTGGTATGTTAAGGGATGAAGGTCAACCCATTAACTGGTCTGACACTTGACTCAGAAAGACAGCTCTAGCAAATTGATGACTAGGTTCTGTTGTAACACCCCAATTCCCATCGCGAATAAATAATACATAAATAAATCAGAGTGAATAAAAATTTATTTTTCTGACAGAAACAAGGATGCCACAAAAATAAAAAGAAAACACAATCCCTGCTCATATATTTTGATACATAACACAAAATGGAATAAACCTGTAAGGGAACTTATTGCAATAAAAGGAAAGGTCAATTATGGAATAAAGCAGAAAGATCCATAACTGCCTTGTTTTACAACATAAATCATTTTATAACATTAAAATATTCATACAAAAGTAATACAAGATATATTCAACAAATGTATACATATATATATCTACAGCGTTCCCCGACTCCCGTGTTACGTATCAGAGCAGACAGGCCGACAAAGGACGGAGGACTAATCTCCACAAAAGCCTCCAAGACCACTAATCAGCAATTGCCTCATAGAGCAACAAACCACAACAAAAGGGTGAGAAATAACAACTAAACCGAGATTGCATAATAATATGCAAACACATAAAAATTCACATGCATAGTCATTCTCACCACAAGCATCACATACTAATACATATAGCATGCCACATATTCATAACATATATCTAATAATCCAACCACATAGCATATATCAATTATCCAACATACTCACATATTTGCACATAAGGCATACCAAAGTTATAACATATGGATATACACCACCACCTCACATAGCATATGTCTATACATAAAACATATCATCCAAAAACAATGCATTTATCACAAATGCATATCAAATCACCAATGCTATCACAAGCTCAACACATCATCAATCAATTCACAATTTCCACACATAATCAATCCATTCATGATTTTCCACACATAATCAATCCATTCATGATTTTCCACACATAATCAATCCATTCATGATTTATGCAAATGCACAGAGACCGACACAACGACTCTATGCAATGCATATGCGGTACCATCCATCCGTCAATCTCAACATTAGTTCACTCAGGAACTATTGGAACCATCGCTTGTTACTTAATGTAACTCCCCGTCGGGAAAACGATGTTCCCCATCACTCACACCTCTTTGTATAAGGCACACGACGTTTATGGATCGCTTTAGGTCCTCTTTGTATAAGGCACACGATCCGATCGCTTTAGGTCCTCTTTGTATAAGGCACACAATCGTCTATAATCATCGCTTTAGGTCCTCTTTGTATAAGGCACACGATGTTATAGCGGATTCCCTCTGGAATCGATTCGTCGCTCACACCCCACAAAGGCACACGACATCACAAGAATGCATATCATGATGCTTGGCATACAATGACTCATGACATTCAAATGCACACATAAACACATCCATAATCATGCATATATCATCAAATACAACACAATGCCTTTTCTTGCCCTTAGGCCACAATTCATCATCACAACATTTCATCACATGCATTTTCATCACACAACAGCACACAAGTCATACGATATCCATATCAACAGCACATTGCATGATACACATCAATTCACACAATTACAACGGTAAAAGTCGACAAAACGACACTATTCCCAATTCCCGACATAATTAAATCGGCCAACAATCTCAAAACCATTGTAATAAGAAAGTACATTTTATTAACTTTCCAACGATACCAAGAATGTTCAAAACGGATAATCGAAACACAAATTATGGAATCAAAACGAAAAGGAATCGCGAAAATAAAACATTTTGCACACTCGCTGGCCATACGCGTAATGCCCTGAGCCATACGCGTATTGCCTTGCTCACTCGCCCATCCCATATGCGTATTGCCCAAAGTGTTACGCATATGAACAGAGACTGATTTCTCCCAAAAATTCCTTTTAAAAACCCACTACGTGTATTGCCCAAGGTGTTACGCGTAATGCCTTGCCCCTTACGCGTACCATTACGCATTTCACCAGAGGGCCGTATAAAAATGGTTTTCATACGCATAATGCCCTCATTTCACCCTTGCAATAAGCGTATTGCCCAAGGTGTTATGCGTATTGCCTCACCCAATACGCGTAATGTCGTGCCCAGTACGCGTATCGCCTGCGAAACCCAGAATATTTCCTGCATAATTTTTGTTACGAATTGTACGTCCCAAATCCTCTCCAAATCTCATCTAAACATCAGAAAATTACCAATTGAATGCACAACCACATATATCTAACTTGTATCGACAATTAGGAACCTTAACTCGTGATTTCCGACCGTGAAAACATCGATTTCTATTTATTGTTCACAATTTCAACCAATTGGAAAAACATATATTTTTCAACCAAACATTCAACAAATACATACATATACATATACAAGCAAGATGTAATTGAAACTTCTCACCCTTACCCGATTAATTGCGATTGAAACGGAGCTAATGACGATTTTCCTCTTCTCCTCTCCTTTTCCCTTTCTGTCCTCTTCTTTTCCTTCTTTCCTTTCTCTTTTCTCTCTATTTTTCTCTCTTTCTATTTTTATGAAAAACATAACTAAGCAAAAGACCAAAATACCCCTCAGCTCAAATATCTCGCAAACGCTCTCAAAACGCGATAAAACATAAACATATCGATGAAATATATTTCAGGAAATAAAAGTTGAAAAGAAATTATAAATTATTGCAAATATTTTACCTATCAGGGACATTAGTCAATTAACTCAATTAGCAGGTAAAATACAATAAATTCACACATTTCACAAAATTCACATAAATGAAATAAATAAATAAATAAATACAATTAAACAAATCGGGGCGTTACAACTCTCCCCCACTTAGAGATTTTCGTCCTTGAAAATATAACCGATACCAACAACTCCGGATACGACTCTCGTCCGACCAACAAACTAACATGCCCAAAAAAGGCACACCGCGAACAACACAACTGCCAAACCACCTTGCTAACAGCAACCACAACAATGACACGACAACGACAACAACTACAACGACAAGATGCAAAGCCCATACAATGCACTTGACGACCAACTCACAACTCAAAGAATACACAAGTTACGACCACGCAGGTTCACTCTTGAACCAAAACACAACAAGATCGTTACCCTCACCAGAGGTAACACTCCCCACAAGGAATTGGCCACTCGCACTCGAACCATCACCATGGAAACGAGACCACAACACAAACAAGAACATAAAGTCCCACGACCCAACATCCTTGTCACACAACCATACTACAACAATGCTACGATTCACCAATCGAACATACAACCAAAACATCCATCTACATAGTAGTCCATGTACAATATTTAAACCTTCCACCTAGCACTTCCATTCGGAATGTCCAATAGTCTCACCATTCCTACATGTTCCCAATGTTCAACCTATGAATTCTTACAAGTCACACCCGCATGTACAAAATGGGCCACATCACGCTTCCGTTGCGCACTCTGATTACTCGAAACCATCAAGTCTACCAATCTTACGTCCAAAGTCTAACTCTTTCTCATATTTTCCAAAAATCACCGTTCACTTTTAATATACCCAACCTTACTCTCTACTGTGTTATCTTACACACCAGACACAAGCCTCTGAACTGCCCAAATAATTTTAATTCTCTGACCATCCAAACAGACATGTATAACAACTTTCAACTTAATTTTTCAGGCACAACCTTAGCCTTTCCCGAAGGATAATCCAAGCCAAATTCATAACTCGTCACGGATTCTAACCCTCCTCATTGTCTCATACTCTATTCCTTCAGACCAAACAAGTACTCTAAACTCTTGTGATTACCAAACACTTCGAACCTAGAACCATAAAGATAATACCTCCAAATATTCCAACACAATACAACCGCAACCAATTCCAAATACAGAATAGTATATAAACCCTTTTCTGAATCCTCAATTGTCGTAAAGCATAAGCCACGACTTTACCCTCTTGCATTAACACACTGCCTAAACTCATCAAAGACACATCCCAATACCTCACAAACGGTTTATTAGGATCACACAGAATCAAAACTGGAGCCGTAGACAAACTCTACTTCAGCTCACCAATACTTACTCACGACGAACATCCAAAACAAACGACTCACCCTTTGCAAGTCAACTGAGATACCAGAAGTACGAACTCAGCAAAGTCTTCCATAGCTTGCAGTAACAACCAACTAAGCCCAAAAATTTCTAATCTCCTTAACCAACTTCGGAGTCTCTCATTGTAGAACTGCATCTACTTCCGATGGATCCATAACCATACTCTCATCTGAAATAACAAATCCAAGACAACTAACCTTTTCCAACCAAAATTCTCACTCGAATAACTTAGCATAAAACTTCGTCTCTTTTCAACACTTGTAATTCAAATCTCAAACACTCTATCTGTTTCTCCTATGAGTTTATAACAGATCCGAATATCCTCAATCAAAACCACCACAAACTTATCCAATTAAATATGGAAGATACGATTCATATACTCCACAAACATTACAGACGCATTACTAACACCAAATACCCTCACTGCACCTTGTAATGCCCAACCACATTCCAAAAGATATAAACTCTTAAAGCTTTGCAAAAAATTCCACTGGGTAACTGGTTACTCACATGCAAGCTTAACCGAGTAAATAACAGCATAATCCGATGATAACAAACCTAACCAGTCACATTAAATCGACCAAAGCCTCAACTCACACAATTCACCCCTCTTATCAAACATTCCAAACAATTGTGAATTCACTGAAACTCAACCAAACCAATCCAGTCATCTTTTCATGAAAGTGGACACTTATTCTCAATCGTCACCTTATTCAACTGTTAGTAATCCATACCCAATTTCTTCTCTTAACAGTCCAATTTCCATAAATCCCAACATGTAGCAACAACCAACCAAAAAGAACTCTTAATTATTACATCCATACCTAAGGGTTTTCTCAAAATTTCCATTAATGCTCTAAAACTCCAAAGACTCCAAACCTCACTAAAACTCTAAGTTTGCTTTCCATAATCTCAATACCATCATAGACAAAACACACATCTTAGTCCCATCTACCAAGAGGTTCCTACTTATTTAGCAAATATAACCCTCAACTATTCACCTTCGCCCAATTAAGTTCAATCTCTACTCTCTGAGAAACAGCCCTTAATAATACCCAATCATTCTCTCTCAAAGACTTCCCAACTTGACCAACATACCAAAACCTATAATCCGCCTCATCTTCCGATATAAGAATCTTCATCAACTCATCAAAACAATCCGTAATCATTTTCTTAACTCCAAACAATCCCTTGCACACACTATCAAAGCCAGAAAGACACGTCTATTCCATCCAACATAATTCCGTCTACTATCAACAAGAGATTAAGGGTGATCAGTTCCTCAATTTTTCAATAGATAGCCGATAATCATGATGGGGCATAGACCGTCTTTTCCAAACTATAATAGCATTTCTTACTTCTTGTGCACAAAACAACCTAAGGCACAAATCCTTAGTCGACATAAACCTTACCTCCGCATTCCCTCCGGAACCGGGAACGACACTGTCCAAATAACACTTACACTCTTGCAACCAATGACACACTGAGCCAATGCTCCACACCTGAAGCAACTTGGAGAAGCACAAGCTTCTCCCCCACTTATCTCATTCTCAAACCTGAAGACAAAAGATTAGAAAACCAGAAAGCACTGACAGTGTTTTACACACCTATCACATACTAAGGGACAAACAACACCGACAGTATTCAACTGTCACACCAACTGACTCAACAACTTGGCCGGACGGGCCGACCTGCTCTGATACCACTATTGTAACACCCCAATTCCCATTGCAATAAATAATACATAAATAAATCAGAGTGAATAAAAATTTATTTTTCTGACAGAAACAAGGATGCCACAAAAATGGAAAGAAAACACAATCCCTGCTCATATATTGATACATAACACAAAATGGAATAAACCTATAAGGGAACTTTTTCCAATAAAAGGAAAGGTCAATTATGGAATAAAGCGGAAAGATCCATAACTGCCTTGTTTTACAACATAAATCATTTTATAACATTAAAATATTCCTACAAAAGTAATACAAGATATATTCAACAAATGTATACATATATATATCTACAGCGTTCCCCGACTCCCGTGTTACGTATCAGAGCAGACAGACCGACAAAGGACGGAGGACTAATCTCCACAAAAGCCTCCAAGACCACTAATCTGCAATTGCCTCATAGAGCAACAAACCACAGCAGAAGGGTGAGAAATAACAACTAAACCGAGATTGCATAATAATATGCAAACACATAAAAATTCACATGCATAGTCATTCTCACCACAAGCATCACATACTAATACATATAGCATGCCACATATTCATAATATATATCTAATAATCCAACAACATAGCATATATCAATTATCAAACATACTCACATATTTGCACATAAGGCATACCAAAGTTATAACACATGGATACACACCACCACCTCACATAGCATATGTCTATACATAAAACATATCATCCAAAAACAATGCATTTATCACAAATGCATATCAAATCACCAATGTTATCGCAAGCTCAACACATCATCAATCAATTCACAATTTCCACACATAATCAATCCATTCATGATTTTCCACACATAATCAATCCATTCATGATTTATGCAAATGCACAGAGACCGACACAACGACTCTATGTAATGCATATGCGGTACCATCCATCCGTCAATATCAACATTAGTTCACTTAGGAACTATTGGAACCATCGCTTGTTACTTAATGTAACTCCCCGTCGGGCAAAGGATGTTCCCTGTCGCTCACACCTCTTTGTATAAGGCACCCGACGTTTATGGATCGCTTTAGGTCCTCTTTGTATAAGGCACACGATCCGATCGCTTTAGGTCCTCTTTGTATAAGGCACACAATCGTCTATAATCATCGCTTTAGGTCCTCTTTGTATAAGGCACACGATGTTATAGCGGATTCCCTCTGGAATCGATTCGTCGCTCACACCCCACAAGGGCACATGACATCACAAGAATGCATATCATGATGCTTGGCATACAATGACTCATGACATTCAAATGCACACATATACACATCCATAATCATGCATATATCATCAAATACAACACAATGCCTTTTCTTTCCCTTAGGACACAGTTCATCATCACAACATTTCATCATATGCATTTTCATCACACAACATCACACAAGTCATACGATATCCATATCAACAGCACATTGCATGATACACATCAATTACACACAATTACAACGGTAAAACTCGACAAAACGACACTATTCCCAATTCCCGACATAATTAAATCGGCCAACAATCTCAAAACCATTGTAATAAGAAAGTACATTTTATTAGCTTTCCAACGATACCAAGAATGTTCAAAACGGATAATCGAAACACAAGTTATGGAATCAAAACGAAAAGGAATCGCGAAAAGACAACATTTTGCACACTCGCTGGCCATACGCGTATTGCCTTGCTCACTCGCCCATCCCATACGCGTATTGCCCAAAGTGTTACGCGTATGAGCAGAGACTGATTTCTCCCAAAAATTCCTTTTAAAAACCCACTACGCGTATTGCCCAAGGTGTTACGCGTAATGCCTTGCCCCTTACGCGTACCATTATGCATTTCACCAGAGGGCCGTGTAAAAATGGTTTTTATATGCGTAATGCCCTCATTTCACCCTTGCCATACGCGTATTGCAAAAGGTGTTACGCGTATTGCCTCACCCAATACGCGTAATGCCGTGCCCTGTACGCGTATCGCCTGCGAAACCCAGAATTTTTCCTGCATAATTTTTGTTACGAATCCTACCCCAAATCCTCTCCAAATCTCATCTAAACATCAGAAAATTACCAATTGAATGCACAACCACATATATCTAACATGTACCGACAATTAGGAACCTTAACTCGTGATTTCCGACCGTGAAAACATCGATTTCTATTTATTGTTCACAATTTCAACCCATTGGAAAAACATATATTTTTCAACCAAACATTCAACAAATACATACATATACATATACAAGCAAGATGTAATTGAAACTTCTCACCCTTACCCGATTAATCGCGATTGAAACGGAGCTAATGACGATTTTCCTCTTCTCCTCTCCTTTTCCCTTTCTTTCTTCTTCTTTTCCTTTTTTCCTTTCTCTTTTCTCTCTATTTTTCTCTCTTTCTATTTTTATGAAAAACATAACTAAGCAAAAGACCAAAATACCCCTCAGTTCAAATATCTCGCAAACGCTCTCAAAACACGATAAAACATAAACGTACCGATGAAATATATTTCAGGAAATAAAAGTTGAAAAGAAATTATAAATTATTGCAAATATTTTACTTATCAGGGACATTAGTGAATTAACTCAATTAGCAGGTAAAATAAAATAAATTCACACATTTCACAAAATTCACATAAATGAAATAAATAAATACAATTAAACAAATCGGGGCGTTACATCTGTTCCTATATCTGTAGATGTCTCTGGGTCCTTGTACTAGGCCCAAGAGAAGGCATGAGAGCTTTTAAGAAGCCTAAAGGTCCTTGTATAACTTCCAAGAGAAGGCGGGGATGCTTTTAAGAAGCCTGTGGGTCCCCAAACCCCAAAAAGTTCAAGACATGCCATTCACCGAGAATAGATCAAGCCAGGAAAGTCTGAGAATTTGGAAGAAACTCAAGAGATGCCATTCACGGAGAAAAGATCATCTCTGGGGAGTAGAGTCTCTTTGACAATTTCTAAGGGTGACAGTCTGAGAAAGGGTTCAACGAGAATACTGCCTTTCACGTCTCCATATTGTTTAACCCCAAGAGGAGGGAAGACTGTGTCTGGTAATCCTATGGGGGTCTAGTTTTGTTTGTATTTAAGAGTGACCAACTGGGCTTTACCTAGTGCTAGACGTAGTTGCCGGGAAAAACTCTAAATAACTATACTAGTATTGCACAGTTGATATTTGACAAGTATATAAAAGTTTGTGAAAGAAGACTTACAGTGAGCAGCCCCACAATACAGAAATATATATATATATATATATATATATATATATATATATATATGTGAAAGCGGATAAAGAAAGCGGGTAAACACTTACTCGGTTGTAGAGCTTCCATGTTGTTTGGTTAGTTGTTCAACAAAGAAAGCTTTTATAACAATATTATATTCACAATCAAAGGAGAAAGTGCTTTGAAAAGATTGTTTGGGGCTTACAGCTCAAGGAGAGGCCCAAGGTTTTATCAGTGATCGCACTGTTGTTTTGAATTTGTACAGAGGGACTTATACAAGTGACTAAGGCCCAAAAAAGGTTTTCTGTACAAAGGGATGGGTATTACACTCTCTCAAGAGGCCCAAAGGATTGTTTTTGTACAAGTGGTGGGGCTTACAGCTCAAGGAGAGGCCCGAGTGGTTTATTTTAAAAGGCGACGATCGCGTCGAACTTTTTGATGGTATCGGGACTTATACAGTACACTGAGGCCCAAATTATTTTGGTTTTCAAAAAGGGTTAGGTCTTACACTCTAATAGAGGCCCAATGGTTTTTTTTTTAAAGAATGGGGCTTATAACACGAGGGTAGGCCCAAGGGTTTGATTTTTGAACTGGCGATCTGTAGCGAGCGATTTTGGACGCAGTTCTTAAGCGCTGGTCGCTCTCTACGATTGAGCTTAAACTACAGGTCGATTCATTTTTTATCCTATTAAAGCTGATGAAGGAAGGGAAATAGATGTCTCCAATTAACCCTGCTTTGCATACTGAGTTTAAACAGCGGTCTGTTAGGTTACGGATGCTATCAATGTGGGGGGGCCTTTGTACTGGTTATTTGTATTTTCGCCAATACTGGTTTTTATCTAGACAGGAGGTTTCTGGCGGGGAACAAGGATTAGGATGTTAGGACTGATGCGTTTGATAGATACATGGGAGTATGGGATTTTGTTTAGTGTGCTCGCTAAGATCTTTTCTTTCGATTTTATGCCTACGTATTCCCGTTTACCGAAACAGGGAAATCAGAGCGTTCGTAGTTCCTCCTATTCTATGGGAGGAAATGGTTGTTTTGGTGTCTTGTTCAAAGCCCAAGACGTGAAGCGAAAAGGTGGTTTGTATCTTGTTCAAAGCCCAAGATGTGAAGCTAAAAGGTCTCAACTTTAGAGAGAATTTGTCATCTCTAAAGAGGGGGTTGTATGTCACAACTGTTTTATAAAGGAGAATTACTTTAACCAGAATTTGTGAATCCGGCAATGCCATAATTTCCTTTATAGGGGGTTTTAACCTGAAGGAGAAGACTTTAACTCAGTGTAGAGCAATGCTATCTTTCCTTAGGAATTTCTCATGCTAAAAGAGGGACAGTGGCATGGATGTAGATGATCCAGAGGCTTGCCGCTTACAGCGATTAGATGAAGAGGAAGGAGTTGTTGATGTTTGTGTACTGTGAACGAGGCACAACTTTGATGCTAAAAGGTTAATTGGATTAACCAGTGGATTTCTTATAAAAAGCCTAAGAGAAGGCTATTATGTGTCTCGTACAAAGCCCGAGAGAGAGGCTAAAAGGTTTTGACTCAACGATGGAATCTTTTGGTATCTCGTATAAAGCCCGAGATGGAGGCTATTTGACTCAACAAGGGTTTTTTTTTTTGTATCTTGTATGAAGCCCGAGATGGAGGCTGTTGTTTGTTTGGCTCAATAAGAACCTTTTTGTATCTCGTATAAAGCCCGAGATGGAGGCGAAAAGGGTGATTGATTCAACGAGGGAGTCTCTTATGTGTCTCGTACAAAGCCCGAGAGAGAGGCTAAACGTTGTTTGACTCCGTTGAGGAGAATCATTGTACAAAGCCCAAGAGGAGGCTAGGGTGACTGTTTCAGTTGAGTGACAGGTCCAGTATACTGATTTTGAAAGAGAAAATCAGTTCTTATATGAGCAACACTGTACTCATGGATTTGATTCAAGGATTCGGGTTATTCCTGTTCTTTAAGGAAGCGGGAAATCCAAAGGGTATTGAGACTGTCTGAGTCTGCGGGTTTCCTTCCTATTTAACGAAGGGGTCACTTGAGAATGTCTTTGAGACTCAAGGAAGTTAGACTGTCTGTGTCTAGAGTTTCATCTTTTGTACTATGCTTTGAGAAACAGTAGTAGACTCTTTGAAAGGACTGCTCTATGAAGATGATTAAGTTCTGTTCCTATACCTCTAGGAGGTCGTCGGGACAATTTGTACGAAGCCCAAGAGGAGGCTGGAATCTTTTAAGAAGCCGACGGGTCCTTGTGCTAAGCCCAAGAGAAGGCTATCATTCCCGGAGGAAGAGATCATTATAGGAAGCCTAAGAGGAGGCTGTGAATACTTCTAAGAAGCCGTAGGGTCCTTGTACTATGCCCAAGAGAAGGTTGGGTTGCTTTTAGGAAGCCTGTGGGTCCTTGTACGATGCCCAATAGGAGGCCGATGCTTTTAAGAAGCCCGTGGGTCCCCAAACCCCGAGAAATTCAAGGCAATGCTATTCACCGAGAATAGATCAAAGTCAGGAAAGTTCGAGAATTTGGAAGAAACTCAAGAGATGCCCCATTCACGAAAAAAAGATCATCTCTGGGGAATAGAGTTTCTTTGACAACTTCTATGAGTGACAGTCTATGAAAGGGTTCACAGGGAATGCTGCCTTTCATATCTCCATATTGTTTAACCCCAAGAGGAGGGAAGACTGTGTCTGGTAATCCTATGGGGATCTAGTTTAGACTATTTCTAAGAGTGATCAATACGGCTTTACCTAGTGCTAGACGTAGTTGCCGGGGAAACTCTAAATATCTATACTATTATTACACAGTTGATATGAGTTTAAGAAAGAAGACTTACAGTGAAACAGCCCCACAATACAATTATATGTATATGAAAGCGGTAAATGAAAGCATATAAACACTTACTCGGTTGTAGAGCTTCCATGTTGTTTGGTTAGTTGTTCAACAAAGAAAGATTGAAAACAATAGTATATTCAAAATCGAAGGAGAAAGTGCTTTGAAAAAGAAAGATTTGGGGCTTACAGCTCAAGGAGAGGCCCAGGGTTTTATCAGTGAGCGCACTATTTGAATTTGTACAAAGGGACTTATACAAGTGACTGAGGCCAAAAAAGGTTTTCTGTACAAAGGGATGGGTCTTACACTCTTTCAAGAGGCCCAAAGGGTTTAAAGAAAAAGAGTGGGGCTTATAACACGAGGGTAGGCCCAGATGATTTTTCCGTTTGAAATGATGATCGCGCCGAGGTTTTCTTTTAACGCGGAGGGACTTATACAATAAGTGAGGCCCAAATGATTTTGGTTAAAAGGGGATTGGGTCTTACACTCTATTAGTGGCCCAAAGTGTTTTTGAATGGGTCTTATAGCTCAAGGAGGGGCCCAAGGTTATTTTTCAAAAGGCGATGATCGTGCCGTTTATTTGAAAATGTACAGAGGGACTTATACAACGAATGAGGCCCAAAATATTTCTGTACAAGTGGGTTGGGTCTTACACTCTCTCAAGAGGCCCAAAATGATTTGAAAATGATTTATGAGGGTTGAATTAATCCAAAAACCCTAATTTATTTTCAAAAATGTATTTAATTGAATAAAAATTCAATTAAAAATGATCAAAATTGTTTAACATATGAAAAACAAATTGTGATTTTGGATTAATGCTTCAAAAATTAAGTATTGACCTACAAAATAATTAGAAAGCATTAAAAGTTGCAAAATCAATGTAGAAAAAATATTTAAAATGTCAAAAACAATTAAAATATTAATTCTTTGCAAAATATCAATTATATGAAATAAATAATATTTTTGGGATTTTTTGATAAAATAAAATATTTTAACATTTTTGTGAATTATTAAAAAAAAGAATCAACTCAAAATCATTAAAACTCAGAGAGAAATTAATTTTTGAATCAATTAAATAAAAATCACAAAATTCAAATATTTGAATTTGAAAGAAATGGCGCCAAGAACAGCAGAAGAACACGTGCGTGTTCTGGGTTTGGCTGATTTGTATTTTATATCCAATCTCCCTGAATACTTGATTATAACATGCAATCCACATATCATTATGCTCGTCTCAACCTCACGATCATGTCTATGTCCATTAATTTCATTTAAATTAAACATATAACAAGAAATCATGAAAAATCCTCAAGAACCCTAATTTCTGCATGAAGGCTAGGATTTTTGATACCCGATTCAAACAATGCAATTAATTGAGAAAAAACATTCCATGCATGATTATGAACATATGGCCAAATTATTGTGCAGCAAAAATTGCATGGATCATAGAGTTAGAAGAGCTCATGCTTACCACTTGCAGCTGGTGATCGTGATTTGTGTTGGAGGTGTTACAGCTAGGTTCCAATGATGTGGATAGCTTCCCTAGGTGCCAAGTGATGTGTTTGAGTGCTTGGAATGGATTGAAATGGTTTGGAGTTGAAGATGGCACCTCAACTGCAAAACTGTCAAGAACTTGAGCAATTGGCTGGTGATTTTGTGAAATCAGTGTTCTAGATGTTATGTGAGTGTTTGGATCACTTCTATATGATGTATGTGAGGTGTGTGAGTGATTGGTTTGATTGGAAAAGCTCTCAAACTCAAAACCCGATAGCTACCTTGCTAAGAAAGGCATTTTTGCCAAGAGAAAGAGATTTTGAGGAAAGCATCTGTTAGATGGCTTTGGTGTACTCAAACTGATCACAATTGAGCTCTATTTATAGTAGAGCAAGTTTGTTTTGCAAGGAATAGTGAATGGCAACTGGTAAGTAGGTTTGGCCAATGTTGTCCAATGGAAATCCAAGTCTCCTCTAGCCATTGACTAGAGGTTAGGGTACAGAGCTGTGGTTCCCTTGGTCTTGGATAAGTCTTGACTGATTTCAGATGAGAATGGCTCAGTCCATGCCACCTTGATGCTTCCATTGAATGCTTCAATCCAAATTTGGAGTCTTGTCCCTATTTTGGCCATTCTAGGTTCAACATGCTATTTCTTGTTCCATGGACTTTGGAGGCTTGGCTCAGTGATTGCCCCCTTTAGATTCAATCCTCAGATCTGTCCAAGTGGATAGGAGCATTTGAATTTGGCTTATTTTGGCAAATCGAGCAAAGTTACAAATTCTGCCTTGCCTTTGACAGATTTCAGCAAGGCAAATTTCCAATGTCATATCTCATGACTCAAATGGAATTTGGCAATGTTCTTGGCCATTTTGGAAAGCCCTTACATGACATAACAACTGTTTGAACATATTTGGTTTTGATATATTTTGAATCCAAGTGAAAAATCCCTCTACATTTGGCAAAAAGTGAAGGAAGATTCTGACTTAGTGAAAATTTCACTAAGTGTTGGAAAAAGTGACATTTTCACTTTTCAGCCATTTTGATCACTCCATAACTCAAAATCCTTAATGAATTGGACTTAGGTCTAGTTGAAGTTTTTGTAGAGGGTAATGAGGGCTACAAATCCATCTTTGGATGAGAAAAAATGGCTTTGTGGTTTAGGAGTTATGATCCTTCAAAGTTGGTACCCTTGTCACTTTATTTTTAACTTAGAAAATTGTCTAAGTTTTTATGGTTACCCCTTTTACAAGTTATCCCACTTTTCTTGATTTTTCTTGATGAATGATTATTCAAATCATACATTAACATCATTTTAGGGTTAAAAATCCGTTTTGGTGAAAAATCTCAAAAAGTCAAAGTTGACTTTTGTGCACAGTTGACTTTTTATCAGATGAATTCCAAACTGTGCAATTCTTCAGGAAATCATGTCCTTGACCTAAATCAAACTTGATGGACATGTTCCATGGGTGTCATAGGGTATATTGAGGCATGTCCTAGGGTTTGGGAGCATGTCCTGGTCAAAAGTCAAAGTTACAGTTGACTTTCCTCGCGAAACCCTAATTGTGGTGCAGATGAAATTGAGACTTGTTACTCAAGCTTCTTAGATCAATCCATTGTCCCAAATGGATCAATATAGTTCATTAGAGACCCTCAAATCCTCTCTTGAGGTCTTGGTTCATGATTTGTCCCAAAAGTCAACTTAGGGGTGAATTAGGTCAAGAAACCCTAATTCCTGATTTTTTATGTATGCATCCCCTGAGGCAAAATTGACTTGATGAATGGGTCCATGAGGTTCCATGGAGTACATTAGGTTGTGTTTTGGATCTTTGGCTTGTGTCCAGATGAAATTTTTCATCTGGAGGCCCTGGTCGACCAAAACCCTAATTTGGTGACATTGTCGATCTTGAGACTTGATCCACCTAGAAGGGAGCAGCCTTGTGCTTAATCCTTGAAGTGGGAGTCCTTTTGATTCATTGTGGATGTTTGAGAGGTTAGACAAGTTAAAGATCATGTCATTCCTTGATTGATCCTTTGTCTAAGGCTCTGAGAGGGCTTAAAACCCTAATTTTGATTGTAGTGAATGCTCAACAACCCTTGAGGCATTTGATGAGGCATGATGGTTCATCCACATTGTGATGATGATTTGCACAATGATGGGAAATCTTAGTGGTCAAAATTTGGGGTATGACACGATCGCGCCGAGATTTTCTTTTAACGCAGATGGACTTATACAAAATCTGAGGCCCAAAATTGTTTTGGTTAAAAGGGGATTGGGTCTTACACTCTATTAGAGACCCAAAGATTTATAAGTGATGGGTCTTACAGCTCAAGGAGAGGCCCAAGGTTTTATTTTGAACTGGCGACGATCGCACCGAACTTTTGAAATACAACGGGACTTATACAACATTTGAGGCCCAAAAAGGTTTGTATTTACAAAGGATTGGGTCTTACACTCTATTAAAGGCCCAAAGATGTTTGAAAAAGTTTGATAAGGGTTGAATTAATCAAAAACCCTAATTTGTTTTCAAAATGTATTTTAATTGAATAAAAAATTCAATTAAAATGACCAAAATTGTTTAACATGTGAAAAACAAATTGTGATCTTGGATTAATGTTTCAAAATTTAGGTTTTGATCCACAAAATGATTGGAAATCACTAAAATTTGAAAAATCAAGAAGGAGAAAATATTTTAAATGTCAAAAAAAATTAAAATATTAACTCTTTACAAAAATATCAAGTATATGAAATAAATAATATTTTTGGGATTTTTTGGGAAAATAAAATATTTTAACATTTTTGTGAATTATTAAAAAAAGAATCAACTCAAAATCATTAAAACTCAGAGAGAAATTAATTTTTGAATAAATTAAATAAAATCACAAAATTCAAATATTTGAATTTTCAAAAAGGGCGCCAAGAACAAGGGCAAGAACATGCGCCACCCTCTGTTTCTGCAGATTTGCATTTTCTATCCAATCTCACTGAATACTTGATTATATCATGCAATCTACATATCAATCTACTCGTTTCAACCTCACGATCATGTCTATGGTATTTAATTTCATTTATTTTAAGCATGGAATAAGAAATCAAAGAGAAACCTCAAGAACCCTAAAATTTGCATGAAGGTTCAGAAATTCCATACACGATTCAAACAAACCAATTGATTGAGGGAAAACACTCTATGCATGATTATGAACATATGGCCAAATTATTGTGCAGCAAAAAATGCATGGATCATAGAGTTAGAAGAGCTCATGCTTACCTCTTGCAGCTGGTGATCGTGTTTTGTGTTAGATGTGTTACAGCTTGGTTCCAAGGATATGGACAACTTCCCTAGGTGCTATGGAGTGTGTCTGGGTGCTTGGAGTGGATTGATTTGAGCTGAAACTTGATTTGACACCTCAACTGCAAATCTGTCAAAGGCTTGAGCAGTTGGCTGGTGATTTTGTGATTTTGATGTTCCAGATGTTATGTGAGTGTTTGGATCACTTCTATATGATGTTTATGAGGTGTGTGTGTGTGTGTGATTGGTTTGATTGGAATTGCTCTCAAACTCAAAACCCGATAGTCACTTGCTTTGGAAGGCAAATTTTGGAAGTGAGAAGGAGATTTTGAGGAAAGCATCTGTTTGATGGCTTTGGTGTAATCAAACTGATCACAAATGAGCTCTTTTTATAGTAGAGAAAGTTTTTTTTGCAAGGAATAGTGAATGGAAACTGTTGCATAGGTTTGGCCAATGTTGAGCAATGAGAATCCAAGTCTCCTCTAGCCATTGACTAGAGGTTAGGGCACAGGCTGCTAGTTCCCTTGGTCTTGGATAAGTCTTGACTGAATTCAATTGGAAATGGCTCAGTCCATGCCACCTTGGTGCATCCATTAAATGCTCCAATCCAAAATTGGAGTCTTGTCCCTCTTTTAGGAATTTCTAGGTTTGGCATGCTATTTTTGGTTCCAAAGACTTGGGAGGCTTGGGATCAGAGTTGGTTCCTCCTTGGTCCCCCCTTGAGGTGTTCAGATGGATAGAGTTGCTTGCCCTTTGCAAAATTTGAGCAAATCGAACAAAACTCCAAAATCTGCCTTACCATGACAGTTTGCAGCAAGACATATTGGCATTGTCATATCTCATGGCTCAAGTGGACTTTGATGGAGTTCTTGGCCATTTTGAAAAGCCCTCATATGATACAACAACTGTTTGATTATAATTGGTTTTGATACTTTTTGGATCCAAGTGAAAAATGCCCCTACATTTGGAAAAAAGTGAAGGCAGATTCTGACTTAGTGAAAATTTCACTAAGTGTTGGAAAAAGTGGCATTTCATGTTTTCAGCCATTTTGATCATTCCATAACTCAAAATCCATGATGAATTGGAATGAGGTGTAGTTAAAGCTTTTGTAGAGGGCCTTGAGGGCTATAAATCCAGCTTTGGATGGGGAAAAATGGCCTTGTGGTTTAGGAGTTATGATCCTCCAAAGTTGGTACCCTTGCCACTTTGTTCCATAACTTAGAAAATTTCTAAGTTTTTTATGGTTACCCCTTTTATAAGTTATCCCACTTTTCTTGATTTTCCTTGATGAATGTTGATTCAAATCACACATTAACATCATTTTAGGGTTAAGGAACCATAATTGTGAAAAATCTCAAAAAGTCAAAGTTGACTTTTGTGCACAGTTGAGTTTTTATCAGATGAATTCCAAACTGTGCGATCCTCTATGAAACCAAGTCCTTGACCTAATTCAAACTTGATGGATTGATTTCATAGGTGTCATAGGGTGTATTGGATCATGTCCTAGGGTTTGGGAGCATGTCCTGGTCAAAAGTCAAAGCTACAGTTGACTTTTTCCGCAAAACCCTAACTGTGGTTCAGATGAAATTGAAACTTGTTGCTCAAGCTTCTTAGACCAATCCATTGTTGCAAATGGATCAATGTGGTGTGTTAGGGACCCTCAAATCATCTCTTTAGGTCTTGGCTCATGATTTGTCCCAAAAGTCAACTTAGGGGTGATGACTTTTATTGAATGTATCCTCTGAGGCTAAATTGACTTGATGATTGGGTCCATGATGTCCCTTGGAGCATCATAGGTTATCCTTTGAAGAATTGGCTCATGCCAGAGGAAAATTTCCACCTGGAGGCCCTGGTTGACCAAACCCTAATTTGGTGACACTGGCGATCTCGAGGCTTGATCCACTTAGAAGGTTGCAGCCTTGTGCTTAATCCTTGATGTGGGAGTCCTCTTGATCCCTTGTGGATGTTTGAGAGGCTAGACAAGTTCATGATCATGTAATTCCTTTATTGATCCTTTGTCCAAAAGCTCTGAGAGGGCTTGAAACCCTAAGTTTGATTGTAGTGGATGCTCACCCATCTTTAGGGAGACTAATGAGGTATGATGGTTCATCCATATTGTGATGATGATTTGCACAATGATGGGAAATCTTAGTGGCCAAAATTTGGGGTATGACAAAAACCTATAGAGGTTTTTGATCAGGGTTTTTCCTGTGCTTTTAGGAAACTTGAGGTTTTCTTGAGATCCCAAAGGAGGTGAGACTATCTAAGTCTACTGGTATGAAAAGGTTTATCTTTGTATGATGCCCAAGAGGAGGCTGGTGTTTTATGGGATGAGAATCAACCCTAAACTGGTCTGATGTTTTGAGATTCTGACTCTCTAGAAGATTGAACTATCAAAGGATGACTAAGTTCTGTCCTATACCTGTAGGAGGTCTTTGGGTCCTTGTATTAAGCCCAAGAGGAGGCATGAGAACTTCTAAGAAGCCTGAGGGTCCTTGTACAAATCCCAAGAGGAGGCTGGGGATGCTTTTAGGAAGCCTGTGGGTCCAAACCTAAGAAAAGTTTAAGAAAGGTTCACCGGGAATAATTCTTTCTTTAGTGAACAGTTCTAGGGTTTGAAGAAATTCAAGAGAGGTTTCACCGGGAATTAATCCTCTCTGGGGGAAATGAATTTCTTGTACAGAATTCTAATAGTGACAGTCTTGAGAAAAGTTTCACCGAGAATAAAGCCTTTCTCTGTTCCTTATTGTATAAGCCCAAGAGGAGGCAAGACTGTATCTGGAATTTCCTATGGGGAACTAGTTTTGACTGTGTGGAAAGAGTAACCACTGGTTTGATCTAATCCTAGACCTAGTTGTCGGGGAAAACTCTAAGCAAGATAATATACAGGCATATATATAGATATATATACAAGTATGTAAAAGAAAGCTGATAGAACTTATAGGTGAGCAAGCTTCCAGTACTACAGTTGTATGGTTAGTTATTCAAGAAATTAAAGAAAGTTTTGATAACAACTATGAATTTGAATCTAAATCAAAAGGGAAGTTGTTTTGAAAGAAGATTGGGGCTTATACTCAAGGAGAGGCCCATAAATAAAAGTGATCGCACCGTTGTTCTGAAAATTATATCGGGACTTATACAATGACTGAGGCCCAAAAAATTGTATTTTACAAAAGAGGTTGGGTCTTACACTCTATTAGAGGCCCAAAATTTTATTTTTATACAATAGACGGGGCTTACAATTCAAAGAGACGCCGAAAGTTTATTTTTATTTTGAAAGCGGCGATCGTGCCGAGATTTTTGAAATCGTATCGGGACTTAAACAATGACTGAAAGCGGTTTTTATGTACATAGGGGCGGGTCTTAAACTCTATTAGAGGCCCAAAAAAGTTAAAAAAAAAGAAAGAAAGATGAGACTTACAACACAAAGGAGGCCCAAAATGATTTTGTTTAAAAGGCGACGATCGCGTTGCGATTTTAGAAAACACAGTGGGACTTATACAATGACTAAGGCCCAAAATTTATTTATGTGACAAGGGATGGGTCTTACACTCTATTAGAGGCCCAAAAGTGTTTTGAAAAAGATTTGTGAGGGTGTGAATGATCAAAACCCTAATTTCATTAAAAATGTATTTTAATTTGAATAAAAAATCAAATAAAAAATTATCAAAATTATCAAACATGTGTGAAAACAAGTTGTGATCTTGGATAAGTATTTGAAAAATCATATTTCATTCATAGAATGATTTGAAAAGCATTTGAATAAAAGAAATCAAGAAAAAGAAACATTTTCAAATGTTAAAAAACAAGTAAAAATAAATATTTTATGAAAATATTAAATATAAAAATAAATATTTTATGAAAATATTAAATATATAAAATAAATAATATTTTTGTGAAATTTTTGTAGAATAAAATATTTTAACATTTTTATGAATTTTGAAAAGAAGAATCAATTAACAAACATAAAAATTCAGAGAGAAATTAATTTCTGAATCAATTAAATAAAATAACTAAAATTCAAAAATTCAAAAGTTTGAAAAAGGGCGCCAAGAACAACTTGTTCTTGGCCGCCTTCCCTATTTTGCTCCAATTTGCATTTTCTCACTTTTCTCTCTGATTACTCAATGGGTTTGCACGATTCAAACACCAATCTCACTCGTTTTTGAACAAGGATCACAACCATATAAATTAATTGCATTTATATTAAGCGTGGAGTGAGAAATCAAAGGATAACCTCAAGAACCCTAATTTCATCATGAACACAATGAAATTCCATACACGGTTGATTCATGGCAATTGATTGAGGGTTAACACTCTATATACATGCGGAAATAAGATGGTAACTCAAAAATTCATTTATGATGCATGTAATATGGAGTTTGAAGGTTTCAGGCTTACCTCTTGCAGCTAGTGATCGAGCTTGATGATGGAGATGTTACAGATGTGTTGTAAGGACCTGGGCAGCTTCACTATACCCTATGGAGTGTATTGAGATGCTTAGCCTTGATTGGAGATGCTTGGATCACCTTGTGGTACCTCAACTGCAACCTTGTCAAAAGCTTGAGCAACTGACTGGTGATTTTGTGATTCAGGTGTTTCAGATGTGTTTCAAGGCCATGGATCACTCATATATGATGTATATGAGGTGTTGGCGTGATTGGTTTGGTTTGAATCATTTCCAAATTCAAAACCCGATAGTGACTTGAAATGGAAGGCAAATTTGGAGTGAAAGAGAGATTTTGAGTAAAGCATCAGTTTGGGTGCTTTGGTGTACTCAAACTGATCACAAATGAGCTCTATTTATAGTAGAGCAAGTTTGTTTTCCAAGCAATAGAGAATGGCAACTGGTACAGGTCTGTGGCCAATGGTTATCAAATGGAATCTCAAGTCTCCTCTAGCCATTGACTTGAGATTAGAGCACATGCCTATGGTCCTCTGTTTCATGAGTTTATCTTGACTCATTTGGTTGATCATGGACTGATACATGCCAGCTCTATGCATCCTTTAAATGCTCCATGACAAATTTGAAAGTTTTGGATTTTGAACTTTGAATGCTACTTGCCAAATGATGATATTTTTGACTTACAAGGCTCTATGGTGTTGTAGCTCTGCAGAGATCATGTTCATTGCACTTCAGAAAGTTGTCTTGTAAGGTGACAAGGCTTGCAAAGTCATGAAAATGCCAAAATCGTGTGGCATGTACAAAGTTGTCTTGTGAAAAATAGTTTTGGAGGTATCATGTTTCCATGTTTGTAACTCCCAACTCAAGTTGAATTAGGATGAGTTCTTGTACATTTTGGAAAGCTCTCATGACATACTTCAACTTTGATGTTCACCAATGGACCTGGTTCAGCTTGGATCAAGGTGAAAAATGGCCTCAAAGTTTGGAAAAAGTGAAACAGATTCTGATTTTGTTGAAAATTTCACTAAGTGTTGGAAAAAGTGGCCATTTCCCATTTTTGTGATTTTGATCAATCCATAACTCAAAATCCATAAGGATTTGGAATCTTTTGTAGTTGACATATTTGAATTATGTCATGTGAACTTTCATTTGAGCTTTGAATGGGAGAAAAAGGTCTTATGGTTTAGGAGTTATGACCTTGCAAAGTTGGTATAAAACCACTTTTGTTCCATAACTTAGAAAAAAATTAGTTTCTCAAGGTTGCCCCTTTTGCAAGAAACCTCACTTTTCTTGATTTTTATTGATGAATGATGATCAATATCAAACATTAACATTGTTTTTGACTTAGGGGATTCATATTTGTGAAAAATTCCAAAACGTCAAACTTGATTTTGGGCACAGTTGACTTTTTGTCAGATGAAATCCAAACTATGTGATTTTTTGTGTAATAAAGTTCTTGACCCAATTCAAACCTAATGGATTGATTCCATAGGTGTTGTAGGGTGTATTGAATCATGTCCCAAGGTTTGGGAGCATGTCTTGGTCAAAAGTCAAAGATACAGTTGACTTTTTCTTCAAAACCCTAATTGTAGTCCGGATGAAATTGAAACTTGTGAATCAAGCTTATTGGATCAATCCATTGTTGCAAATGGATCATTGTAGTGTATTTGAGGCCTTCAAATCATGTCTTGAGGTCTTGGCTCATGCTTTGCCTCAATAGTCAACTTAGTGGTGAATTAGGTCAAGAAACCCTAATTCCTGATTTTTTTTATGAATGCTTCCCCTGATGCTAATTTGACTTGATAATTGGATCCATGAGGTCCCTTGGAGCATTTTGGGTCATGCTTTGAAGCATTGGCTCATACCCAGAGGAAAAATTTCATCTGGAGGCCTTGGTCGATCAAAACCCTAATTTGGTGACACTGGCGATCTCGAGGCTTGATCCACTTGAAATGTTGCACTCCTGTGCCTGATTCTTGATGTGGGAGTCCTCTTGATCCCTTATGGGTGTTTGAGAGGTTAGACAAGTTGAAGATCATGTCATTTCTTGATTGATCCTTTGTCTAAGTGCTTTGGGAGGGTTCAAAACCCTAATTCTTGATTGTGGTGAATGCTCAACCATCTTTGAGGAGATTGATGAGGCATGGAAGTACATCCATATTGTTGTAATGATTTTCAAAATGATGGGAACTCTTGTGGTAAAAATTTGGGGTATGACAGATGCCCCTATTTAATCTTCTTGGATCTGAAGGTGTGAATGGTGAAGATATTCAGACATTCAGGGTGCAAGAGGATTAAATATCAGAATACTTGAAATTTTGACGGTGGTTATGAATGGGAGTTTTCTCATTCATCTTCTTTTGCTAAGCAATGTTACTTAGAAAATGGTAAAACTTCCCCTCGATCCTGGTCTTCATCCACGGAACTGGTCTCAGTTTCTTTTGAAATAAACTTCCCCTCGATCCTTGGTCTTTAGCCACGAAACTAGTCTCAGTTTTTTTTTTGTTGTAATAAACTTCCCCTCGATCCTTATTCTTTAGCCACGGAACTGGTCTTAGTTTCTGAAATAAACTTCCCCTCGATCCTGGACTTTAGCCACAAAACTGGTCTCAGTTTCTGGAATAAACTTCCCCTCAATCCTGGTCTTTAACCACGGAACTGGTCTCAGTTTCTTTTGAAATAAACTTCCCCTCGATCCTGGTCTTCAGCCAAGGAACTGGTCTCAGTTTCTTCTTGTCGAGTTTCTTCCTTGACAAGGGATGCTATGTGTAGCGGTCTTCATCAAACTTCTCACCGAGTTTACTGGGAAGACGCCATTTGATGGAAAAATTTGAGGTCAGACTTGCTGGGGACACCCATTTGTCTGAGCTGTAAAGGTGTGCAAACTTCTATGTTGGAGATGCCATTTGCTGACTCTACTTAAGGAAACGAATCTCTTGAGAGACTGCTTTTTCCTTGGGGATACTACATCATACTTTTCTTCGAGATCCTTTCGGAGAAATTCCATGTGATGTAATCCAATTTTGAGGTGCTGATGACTTTATTAACATTGAATTTCTTAGGAGAAAAACCGATGTATTGCTAAGAGTCTTCAGTTGAGAGGCTTTCTCTAGGGATTTTCCTTAATCCGGGAAAGCGAAAATATCATCTTCGATGGTGAACAGTGACGTTCTAGAGGTGTCTGTCGAATGTCTTTTTTCCTTTTAGAGGTTCAATTTATCAAAGCGGTTGAGGACCGTCTCCAATCCAGAAATAAACTGGGGAGAGATTGCTCAGACGATACATTTCCTGACGAGGAAAGAACTTACAACCTTACTGGACGGAGGACGTTATCACTTGGGGATAAGACTGACCAGAGTGATAGTAATGCAATATAACTATGAATGTGAATCAATTATGCATGATGTATGTATGTTTATGCTTATGCTGACAAAGCTGACGTGACATACAGACTAGTGGATAAACACGACTGGATACTCGGCCACTGCGGGGGATGGAAAGTACCATTGGTTCATGATAGCAATTTGGCCTTTATTAGGAGAGGTAGACCCTGTGGGGAAGAGAGAATCGTCAATCAGTCTTAAGAGGTAAGAACTCTGTCGGGAATGTCAGATGGGATATTACATCTGAAACGGTTATTCCTTCATTTAGGTGTACTAGTTTAGAAGGAGTACTTTGATTCTGCACTTTGAGGTTCAATCACCTTCGGAGAAGCTATCGATGTTCTTTGTGCATTCAGCAGTTAAAAAGAAATGCCATCTTTATTTTAAAAGTGGAAGAAAATTTTGACAAGTAAAAATTCATTTTTTTTGTTTTGTTTCAAGAATCATTGATCATGTTAAAAATGTCATTCTGTAAAGCTAAAACAAATGAGAATTGCAAACAAAAGCACTAGGGCTCAAATTTTATTGATAGGATGGAAATAAGCCAAGCGCGTGATCCCATTGAGTATTTACAAAGTTTAGAAAATGGTAATTAAAGGGAAAAGGGGCTACATTTAAACATAACGACCGTTATCCTTCTACCAACTTTGAATTCTGGACATCCTGAGCTTCTGTCAAAGATGACCTTGACTGGAAGTTTTTCGACGAATAGTTTTACCGCTGGGGATTTAACCTTGTCGGACATAGTAACTTGCCATGAATCCCTAACGTTTGCATGGATTATCTTTTGAGGTTTCCAATCCATCGAGATGATTTTTGCTTATGTCTCTAATTTTTGCATGGGCCGCCTTTTCAGGTTTTCAATCCACCGAGACGTTTTTTTTTCTTATTTCATTTAGGTGAAGTATTTCTTGATTACGTCAACATTTGTGGGGTAGGTAAATTCCTCTCCATCCATGGTTACGAGTCTCAAGGCGCCGCCTGAGAAGGCTTTCTTGACCACATAGGGGCCATTGTAGTTCGGAGTCCATTTGCCCCGGGAATCAGTGAGAAATGATTGTATATTTTTTAGCACAAGGTCTCCTTTTCTGAAGACACGGGGTCGGACCTTTTTGTCGAATACCTTCTTCATTCTTTGCTGATATAACTGACCATGGCACATAGCCGCTATTCACTTTACTTCAATCAGATTTAGTTTATCGTGTCGACTTTGACATCATTCCGCCTCTGTTAGCTTAGCTTCCATCAATACCCGGATTGATGGGATCTCTACTTCTATGGGAAGCACTGCTTCCATGCCATATACTAGAGAGGAAGGGGTTGCCCCTGTTGAAGTGCGGACAGATGTGCAATAACCATGAAGAGAAAAAGGCAGCATTTCATGCCAGTCTTTGTAGGTTACAACCATCTTTTGAACAATCTTTTTGATATTCTTGTTACCCGCTTCTACCGCTCCGTTCATCTTAGGTCGGTAGGGAGATGGGTTATGGTGTTCGATTTTGAACTCAGCACACAACTCTTTCATCATCTTGTTGTTCAAGTTAGATCCATTATCAGTAATGACCTGGCTTGGAACACCATAACGGCATATGAGATTGTTTTTGATAAAGCGGACTACCACTTGTTGGGTTACATTGGTGTATGATGCTGCTTCGACCCATTTGGTGAAGTAGTCAATGGTTACCAGGATGAACCGATATCCGTTCGAAGCCTTGGGTTCGATCATGCTAATCATGTCGATTCCCCATATAGAAAAAGGCCATGGCGAAGAAAGAACTTTGAGATGTGTTGGCAGTACATGGACTTTGTCAGCGTATATTTGACACTTGTGACACTTCCTCATGTACTTGTTGAAGGAGTGAAAAATGCAAGACAGGGGGGTTTGAATTGGTTTTTCAAAAATAATCGTTTCTTTTACATAACTTTCTTGTTAAAACCTTTTTCCCTTTTCTAAAGAACAACAACTTAATTAAATAAAAGATATAAACACGTTATGTTTATACTAGTTCACTTGAGAATCTCTCAAGTTAGTCTTGTCCACCAGCCAAGGTGATTTTGCCTCTCTTAACGAGGTCTTAATCCACTATTCAACAAAATAGTACACTGCACGAGCTACACAGCTGGTGACTAACAACAACCTCTAGAACTCACACGTTCTAGACTTCTCAAGTAATCCAACCGCACAGGTCTTACTCAAGGCACAACCTCTAAGACACACGTCCTAGACTTCTCAAGAGATCTAATCACTAAGACTCTCTTAAGGAATACAACTTTAAGTTCAAACACAATGAGTTTACAGAGAATTGCTTCTTATCAAGCTGATAACGTAAACAAAATTTTAAACCAGGAATGACTTAAGAAATAATAGAGTTAGAAAGTATTTTCGTTGTTCTCATGTGTGTCTTTCTTCAAGTCTTTGAGCTTCCTTTTATAGCCAAGTGAAAAGAGTCGTTGAGATAAAATCATGATAGCTAAGTAGGCTTACGGCTAGAAGCGTGAGGACAGGTACAAAATCTTCTGTATGCAGCACGTTCTGTCGCGTCAGATTACCTTGCTTGTATTTTGCACAGTCTTCGAGAATTTTAACGTTGTAATGTGGTACAGCTGTACAGTGTGGCAAGTTTTCTTGGCTTCTCAACTTCAGAGGCTTTTTGTGAGCGTGAGTAGGAAGGGAAAACATTGTATGGTTCTTGTGATTATCAAGTCTTCAAATCATCAGCTCTGTGCTTCCAGAATCTTCAGAACTTGTCTTTTGAACCTTGTTCTCTAAATTTACTTTCTTCATATCCAGAGGCTTCTGATGTTAATTTGATGAAGCATGAGTGGAGTCTTTATAGCAGAATATCTGATGCTTCAAGTCTTCCGTTGATTGAAGAAGTCCATTAGGAATCAGTCTTAAGAACTTCAGCACTTGGTCTTTAAGAGTGTTATCCTGTTCTGCTTTAAGTCTTCCGAATCTTCAGAGCCTGTCTTCGGAGTCTTCAAAACTTCTCGTTTGAAAATCGTGAGGCTTCAGTAATTTTACTTTGTTCCATCAGAACTCTTGTCTCTTGATCTTCATAATTCATTCTCTTTTCCTTTCGTATCAGAGTTATGTGAATCTTGTCTTATCTTCGAATTAAGTTCTGTTCTTCGAAGCATCTTTCATTAAGCATTGCGCCAATTCACGGAAGCATAACCTGTTTGCTAGGTTCTCACACATAACAACATTAGTTACACAAAATTGTTCATACAAATATTCATCTGTTATCATCAAAACTTAGAGATAATATTGTAGAACCAAATCTTGTTCTCACAATCTCCTCCTTTTTGATGATGACAAAACTATATAATTTGATGACACAATTTTGACATATATAACACAGGAAAAATGAAAAGGTTTTTAGGATAGCTTATCCTTTTTATGAAGTGCTCCCCTTGAGTATTAGACTAAGGTTCTTGCTAGGGCTCCCCCTGACTTCATTAACCTTTTGAGTCTTTCTTCATCATCAGAACTCTGAGTTATCTGCACAGAGAAGAAAAAATACAGAAAAACAATCTAATAGAAATGATGGATTTATCTGTTAGCATGTAAGCAGCATTGTTTTTCGGAGAATGACTATAGGATCAAAATTATCACAATTATATTACTTTCTCCCCCTTTTTGTCATAAATCAAAAAGATTAAAACAGGGATGTCCAAGGGTGAAAAACACAGAACTAAAGCTTAAAGGAAAACATAGGTTTATTTGCTGTCAGAGGACACTTTGTCCCCGATTTTCTTCATCATTATCTGAAGATTTTCATTGATAGTATCTTGGTTGTCAAACCTTTCTCTGAAGTTCTTCTGCTCAGTTCTGATTTCATCAACAACGTCTCCTAGACGCTTGATAACAGGATCTGAGGTGGAAGCAATCATAGCACTTTCTTTAGCTCTTTCAGCCTCTGCAGCTTCTTGTGCCTTTCTAGCAGCTTGCTCTTCTGCTTCTTTAGCAGCCTTTTCTTCAGCTTCTTTTTGCTTAGCAGCTAAGAGCTTGAGTACTCTGACTCTTGCTTCAGCTTCTGCTCTATCCTTAGCTTTTGCTAGTTCAACAGTTATGGTTGTGTTTGAGAAACTTACAATTCTTGTAAGTTCCATGTCTAGCCATTTTTGGAAACTTTGACAGGCACTCTAAAGTTCCATGAGCTTTGAGCTTGTACAAAGTTCCGCTCTTAACCTAGCAAACTTCTCAAGTGCTTTGTCATGAAATTGACTTGTACATTCTTCAAAGGAAGTTGGAGGTGGAGTATTGTAGACAAGCAAAGCGAGGTTGGATTTATCAAAGTTGGTTTCAGATGGTGGTTGCTGAGATAAGTTAATCTCAGTAGCAGCAGGTTCAGGTGATTGTTTGTTGATTGTTAGGAGAGGTGACTTCTAGATTGTCAGAGTTCATGAGGTTTTCAGGTAAGACAATTTCTAGAGATTCATAGGAGGTTCCCTCAGAACTGGATTCAGTAATGGGAGCTAGAGATTCAGAGATTTGATTTGTTGGTTCTAGTTCATTTGGCTGAATTGTTGAGGTAGTTGTTATTGAAACAATCTCGAATAGGATTGGGGTAGTTATTGATGGACTGTTGGTTGATTGATTAGTGGTTGGTAAAGGAATAGAGAAAGATGGAGGTTTAAACCTTACTTGTGGATTGGAGGTAGAGGTGATTGATGAAGATGGTGCAGCAACAGATGGATTTGCATTAACTTTGTTGATTTTCTCAAGAAGAAGGGCTTCTTTTCTAGAGATTTCAGTTTCATCCTTTTTCTTCTTTTTACCCTCTGCATCCTCTTCAGCAAGCTTCCTCTTACTCCTGGTAATATGCTTTGACTGAGGGACAACTTCTTCAATTTTGGATTCTGCTTCTCTCATTATGGCAATGTAAGAGGCTATTGTTGTTGGATTATCTTCTTTGCGGTAGAATGGATAGTTTTCCACTGGATTCCTGATCTTTTTCACCGTGTCGGGAGAAATAGGTGTTGGTTTCACCTCTACACTTGCAATCATCTTCATATGTTTAAGATTTACAGCATTGAAAAGTTCTCCAACTCTTTTATTCAGATATGCCGTGAAATTTGCTTCCTTGGTCAGATAATCCACTAATCCGTATTCAACCAGAATGTCAGAGATCAGTCTTCCAAAGGGAATGTAGTTGACAATCTTCATTTCTGGTGAGGCCGTTGTTCTGTTTTTGCGCACCATATCCCTTAAATAGTAGAACAGAATTGAGGGAAGGCACATTTTCTCATGTTTGTGCAGGTAGTACAGCATGTGTTTTTGATTTGCATTGGCAAAATCTGTAGCACTCTTTGCCGGTCTTGGATTGATGCATCCAAGAATGATCTTGTGCCAGATCCTTAGGTTGTCACACAAGTTTTTGCTTTTGTAGTCCGTTGTTCCTGATTGACAACTCTTGAAGATAGCTTTGTTGATGACTGACTCAGATTTCTTAGTTTTTCTGTGCACCCTCTTTCCTTCCAAGAACTTAATTCCTAGTAATTCGGAGATAGATCTCTCAGTGATGATAATCTTCTGCTCCAGAATAAAGGATACCACATGGAATTTGTCTGTATCTGCATGTCTCCAAAATTCTTTCACTAGATCATCAAAGCATGGACCTCTTAGTCTATCAAAGTAATTCTTCCATTCTTGATCGCCCAATTGATCAATTAGGTTAAACCCATTATCAGAGAGGTTGTCGAAATCAACATCTAGCTCTTTCAGAACAGTTAGGTCATTTGCACGTGTTATACATGTCACAGAGTGAGTTCTCTGGGTGACATGGTTTACATCAATTGAGGGAAGATTTAATGGATTTGAACCAACTGGTTTAGCCGTTGAGAGAGTAGTAGTGGGTGTGATGGATGAGGATGGTAGTTCTTGGGAGATTTGAACAGTGTCTTGTTGATGCGTGTTCATCCTTACGGTGGTAAGAAGGATTGAGGATTGATCTTTGAGTTGATTTTGAGGGAGTGATAGATAGAGAGAGAATTAGATGAGAGTTGATTAACTTTTTAGGGTTTGCGAGAGGGAAAAAATTCTCGAGGGTTTAAAGGACAGATACACTCTTGAGGGGATAAGCTAATAAATGCGATAAAGTTGAGTCAATCTCGAGAGAAATGCTTGTTCATTTAATTTGAATAGTTAAAGTGACTTAATTTTATTTAAATCACGTGCAAAAATAATTTTCCGAAAATATGACATGTCACAAAATTATCAGAACATGAGATGCATTAAGAGAGTGGTTCTGATGAAAAATGCTTTTCACATGAGGTTCTGAAAATGTTTTATTCTGAACAGTATTTCATATTCAGGTGTTTTAAAATGATTAGAAATCTATCTTCAGCCAAGGGTTTTGTGAAAATATCAGCCCACTGATGGTCTGTATCAATGAATTTTAAGCATAGAGTTCCCTTCTGAACATAGTCCCTAATAAAGTGATGTTTTATTTCAATGTGTTTAGCCCTAGAATGCAAAATTGGATTTTTACTTAAGCAGATAGCAGCAGTATTATCACAGTAGATAGGAATGTTACTCTCATATATTTGATAATCTTCCAGCTGATTTTTCATCCATAGCATTTGAGTACTGCATAGGGAAGCTGATATGTATTCTGCTTCAGCTGTTGAGAGAGCAATTGTAGATTGTCTCTTGCTTGACCATGAGATTAGATTGCTTCCTAAGAACTGTTAGTTCCCCGATGTGCTCTTTCTTTCTAATCTGTCTCTGGCATAGTCTGCATCGCAGTAACCAGAAAGAGTATACTCTGATGTTTTCTTATACATCAGGCCAAGGTTAGTCGTTCCTTTCAAATACCTTAGAATTTACTTGACAGCGGTTAAATGTGATTCTCTTGGATCTGATTGGAATCTAGCACATAGATGTACACTGAATAATATATCAGGTCTATAAGCAGTTAGATATAAGAGAGAACCTATCATACCACGATAGAGTTTTTGACAAACCTTAACTCCTGTTTCTTCCTTTCCTATGACACATGTTGGATGCATTGGTGTTTTAGCAATGTTGCAATCCGTCATATTGAACTTCTTCAGAAGTTCTTTTGTGTACTTGGTTTGATGAATGTAAGTGGCCTCTGATCTTTGATCAATCTGAATTCCAAGGAAGAACTTTAGTTCTCCCATGAGGCTCATTTCAAATTCGGCCTGCATTAACTTTGAAAATTTTGGTTCCTATGACATGAACATTCTTGGGTTTAGGAACTAGATCCCAAACATCGTTTTTGGAGAACTAGTTGAGTTCTTCTTCCATAGCCAGAACCCAGTCTTTGTCCATGAGAGCTTCTTCAATTGTAGCTGGTTCTATCAACGATACTAATCCTACAAGTGTTTCTTCTGACGGTCTAAAGGATGATCTGGTCCTGATAGGAGCATCTTTGTTACCCATAATTAGTTCCTCAGGATGTGATGTGGACAACCTTCTTCTTCGTTGAGATGGGGTATTTGGAGTTACTTCAGTGGTTTCTGGTGTAGGATCTTGCTGTTCTTTGACCTCCTCTACCTTTTCCTTAGATTCAGAGAATCTGATTTCTAAATCTGCAAGTTTCTCAACTAGCTCTGACTTTTCTGAGTCAGGCTTGTCATTGAATCTAACATGAATGGATTCCTCCACAATTCTTGATTCTGTGTTGTAAACTCTGTAGCCTTTCGAGCGTTCAGAGTATCCCAACAACAGACACTTTTGTGCTTTGGAATCAAACTTGCTAAGATTCTCTTTAGTGTTAAGCATAAAATAGACACATCCAAACGGATGAAAATAAGAAATGTTGGGTAATTTATTCTTCCACAATTCATATGGAGTTTTATTCAATATAGGTCTTATAGAGATTCTTTTTTGAATATAGCATGCTGTGTTGATTGCTTCTGCCCAGAAATGTTTAGCTATGTCAGTTTCTTGGATCATGGTGCAAGCCATTTCTTATAAAGTTCGATTCTTTCTTTCTACAACTCCGTTTTGTTGTGGAGTTTTAGGGCAAGAAAAATCATGAGATATTCCATGTGAATCAAAAAGTTCCTCAAAGTTTTTATTTTCAAATTCTCCACCATGATCACTCCTCACTCTGACTATTTTACAATTTATCTCATTTTGTACTTGAGTGCAGAAGGAAGCAAACACAGAATGTGATTCATCCTTGTGTTTTAAGAATTTTACCCATGTCCATCTGCTGTAGTCATCAACGATGACTAGTCCATATTTCTTACCATTGAGAGAGGCTGTTTTTACAGGGCCAAAAAGATCAATGTGAAGAAGTTCCAACAGTCTGGAGGTCGAAACAACATTTTTAGCTTTGAAAGAGGTTTTTGAAAACTTTCCTTTCTGACATGCTTCACAAGGAGCATCTGAAGAATATTTCAGATTTGGCAAGCCTCTAACATGACCAAGCTTGTTAAGCTGAGAGATTCTTCTCAGACTGACATGGCCAAGACGTCTGTGCCAGACCCATTGCTCTTCGTTTACAGAAAGAAGACATTTTACATTTTGATGTTTTAAATCAGATAACTTAATTTTGTAAGTGTTGGTTTTCCTCTTTCCGTTGAATGGGACAACTCCATCCTTCTGACTTACAACTTTACAAGATGTTTGATTAAAAATGAGATCATTACCACTATCGCTAAGTTGGCTTATTGACAATAGATTATGCATTAGACCTTCTACTAACATAACATTTTTAATGGAAGTAAGCTTACCATTTCCAATGGTTCCGGAGCCAATGATTCTTCCTTTCTGATTTCCTCCGAAACCGACAACGCCTCCAGGTTTAAGTTTCAGATCTTGGAAGATAAGCCTTTCTCCCGTCATGTGTCGCGAGCACCCACTGTCCAGGTACCATGACTGGTGTTTCAATGGAGCTATTAAGGATATCTACAACATAAATTATCTTATGTTTAGGTACCCATTTTGTGGGTCCTTTCACATTAGTTTTTCTAAAGGTTCTGACCCCTTTAGATTTCCTTACGTTAGCAAAACGGTGTGGAGTTTGTGCATAGTATTCGTGTTTGGAGTACTTCTTTAGTGGATGTGTTTGTGTAATCCTAGTGTTTGAACCTTTTGGTTCTGAATGCTCAAGGTTAGTACCAGAGGGAATAAACGGTTTGGACAGAGGTATTATTTTAATGTTTTTGGTTTCATCATATGGTTGAGATGGTCCTGAATATCCTAGACCTCTACTACCATTTCTACCGACTCCATAGATTAGTGAAGCCATTTTGCTTCTATCTACGCTTTTGGCAAGAAATTTTTTAAATGCGTTATCATATTTGTCTTCTTTACTAGTGTTAGCTGAGTTTGAGACAATTTCTTCTTCTACCTTAGATAATTTACATTTCAGGACAGAGTTTGATTTTTCTAAAACAAATATTTTCTCATTTTGTTCAGAGATGATTTTCTTATTTTTAGTAAGATCTTCTGAAGAAATTATAATACTCTTTTTCAGGATTTTGAATTTGCTTTGAAGATTTTGATATCTTTTGATAAGTTCAGTTAATCCTAATTCAAGTTCAGAACATGATAAGGAAGAAATTACCTCTCTTTCATCGTCGGAGTCTGATAGTTCTTCCTCTGACGAGTTGCTTCTAGTTTCTGCCATGAATTCCATGTTGACCCGACCTTCATCAGCATCATCTTCAGATTCTGATTCATCCCAGGTTGCCATGAGACCCTTTTTGGTTTTCCTAGGTCTTTCTTCTTTCTTGGCCTTTGGACAGTCATATTTGAGATGTCCAGGTTCTTTACATTCAAAACACATAACATCTTTTCCATAGTTTCTTCTTTGACCAGATGTAGATTCGAATCTTCTCCTTGGTCCTTTGAAATTGTTCCTTTGTACTTCCAAAGTTGACTTATCTTCCTTGATATGAGTGATATATCGTCTTCTTCTGAATCTTCTTTAGATTCTTCCATCTCTTCTTCTGCCTGATACGCCTTCTTCTTTTCTGGCTTTGCTTTTAGTACAATGGATTTGTTTTTCTTCTGAGGTTCATCTCATTGAAGCTCTATTTCATGACTTCTTAAAGAACTGATAAGTTCTTCAAGACTGACATTATTCAAATCCTTTGCAACTTTCAAGGCAGTCACCATTGGTCTCCATTTTGCTGGAAGACTTCTGATGATTTTCTTGACATGATCAGCAGTAGAGTAGCCTTTGTTCAGAACTCTGAGTCCGGCAACAAGCATTTGAAACCTTGAGAACATGGTTTCAACAGACTTATCTTCTTCCATTTTGAAGACTTCGTATTTTTGGATCAACGCAAGAGCCTTCATCTCCTTGACTTGAGCATTTCCTTCGTGAGTCATACGAAGAGAGTCAAAGATGGATTTTGCAGTTTCTTTGTTTGTGATTTTCTCAAACTCGGTATTAGAAATTGCGTTCAACAAAATGGTTCTTGCTTTGTGATGATTTTTGTAGGTTTTCTTCTGAGCATCTGTAAACTCACTTCTTTCAATCTTTTTACCTACAAAATCTACTGGATGACTATAGCCATCAAGTACTAGATCCCATAGATCTAGATCAAATGATAAGAAATAACTTTCAATTCTGTCTTTCCAATAATCAAACTTTTCACCATCAAATATAGGAGGTTTTGCAGTGTAAGATTCTCTTTCAATAACATTTGTTTCAGAAGTTGTTGGTGGTGGTGTAGTCATTGTTTTTCACACTTGGATCGGTACTGAACACTGTTAAGTGTTTGATAAAAATTCAATCTTTTTATCACTTCAGAACCAGAGCTCAGATGCCAATTGAAGGAGTGAAAAATGCAAGAAAGGGGGGTTTGAATTGGTTATTCAAAAATAATCATTTCTTTTAAATAACTTTCTTGTTAAAACCTTTTTCCCTTTTCTAAAGAACAACAGCTTAATTAAATAAAAGATATAAACACGTTATGTTTATACTAGTTCACTTGAGAATCTCTCAAGTTAGTCTAGTCCACCCGCCAAGGTGATTTTGCCTCTCTCAAAGAGGTTTTAATCCACTATTCAACAAAATAGTACACTGCACGAGCTACACAGCTGGTGACTAACAACAACCTCTAGAACTCACACGTTCTAGACTTCTCAAGCAATCCAACCGCACAGGTCTTACTCAAGGCACAACCTCTAAGACACACGTCCTAGACTTCTCAAGAGATCTAACCACTAAGACTCTCTTAAGGAATACAACTTTAAGTTCAAACATAATGAGTTTATAGAGAATTGCTTCTTATCAAGCTGATAACGTAAACATAATTTTAGACCAGGAACGACTTAAGAAAGAATAGAGTTAAAAAGTATTGTCGTTGTTCGCATGTGTGTCTTTCTTCAAGTCTTTGAGCTTCCTTTTATAGCCGAGTGAAAAGAGCCATTGAGATGAAATCATGATAGCTAAGTAGGCTTACGGCTAGAAGCGTGAGGACAGGTACAAAATCTTCTGTATGCAGCGCGTCCTGTCGCGTCAGATTACCTTGCTTGTATTTCGCACAGTCTTCGAGAATTTTAACGTTGTAATGTGGTACAGCTGTACAGTGTGGCAGGTTTTCTTGGCTTCTCAACTTCAGAGGCTTTTTGTGAGCGTGAGTAGGAAGGGAAAACATTGTATGGTTCTTGTGATTATCAAGTCTTCGAATCATCAGCTCTGTGCTTCCAGAATCTTCAGAAGTTGTCTTTTGAACCTTGTTCTCTAAATTTACTTTCTTCATATCCAGAGGCTTCTGATGTTAATTTGATGAAGCATGAGTGGAGTCTTTATAGCAGAATATCTGATGCTTCAAGTCTTCCATTGATTGAAGAAGTCCATTAGGAATTAGTCTTAAGAACTTCAGCACTTGGTCTTTAAGAGTGTTATCCTTTTCTGCTTTAAGTCTTCCGAATCTTCAGAGCCTGTCTTCGGAGTCTTCAAAACTTCTCGTTTGAAAATCGTGAGGTTTCAGTAATTTTACTTTGTTCCATCAGAACCCTTGTCTCTTGATCTTCATAATTCATTCTCTTTTCCTTTCGTATCAGAGTTATGTGAATCTTGTCTTATCTTCGAATTAAGTTCTGTTCTTTGAAGCATCTTTCATCAAGCATTGCGCCAATTCACGGAAGCATAACCTGTTTGCTAGGTTCTCACACATAACAACATTAGTTGCACAAAATTGTTCATACAAATATTCATCTTTTATCATCAAAACTTAGAGATAATATTGCAGAACCAAATCTTGTTCTCACAATCTCCCCCTTTTTGATGATGACAAAACTATATAATTTGATGACACAATTTTGACATATATAACACAGGAAAAATGAAAAGGTTTTTAGGATAGCTTATCCTTTTTATGAAGTGCTCCCCTTGAGTATTAGACTAAGGTTCTTGCTAGGGCTCCCCCTGACTTCATTAACCTTTTGAGTCTTTCTTCATCATCAGAACTCTGAGTTATCTGCACAGAGAAGAAAAAATACAGAAAAGCAATCTAATAGAAATGATGGATTTATCTGTTAGCATGTAAGCAGCATTGTTTTTCGGAGAATGACTATAGGATCAAAATTATCACAATTATATTACTTTCTCCCCCTTTTTGTCATAAATCAAAAAGATTAAAACAGGGATGTCCAAGGGTGAAAAACACAGAACTAAAGCTTAAAGGAAAACAGAGGTTTATTTGCTATCAGAGGACACTTTGTCCTCGATTTTCTTCATCATGATCTGAAGATTTTCATTGACAGTATCTTGCTTGTCAAACCTTTCTCTGAAGTTCTTCTGCTCAGTTCTGATTTCATCAACAGTGTCTCCCAGACGCTTGATAACAGGATCTGAGGTGGAAGCAATCATAGCACTTTCTTTAGCTCTTTCAGCCTCTGCAGCTTCTTGTGCCTTTCTAGCAGCTTGCTCTTCTGCTTCTTTAGCAACCTTTTCTTCAGCTTCTTTCTACTTAGCAGCTAAGAACTTGAGTACTCTGACTCTTGCTTCAGCTTCTGCTCTATCCTTAGCTTTTTCTAGTTCAGCAGTTATGGTTGTGTTTGAGAAACTTAGAATTCTTGTAAGTTCCATGTCTAGCCATTTTTGGAAACTTTGACAGGCACTCTAAAGTTCCATGAGCTTTGAGCTTGTACAAAGTTCTGCTCTTAACCTAGCAAACTTCTCAAGTGCTTTGTCATGAAATTGAATTGTACATTCTTCAAATGAAGTTGGAGGTGGAGTATTGTAGACAACCAAAGCGAGGTTGGATTTATCAAAGTTGGTTTCAGATGGTGGTTGCTGAGATAAGTTAATCTCAGTAGCAGCAGGTTCAGGTGATTGTTGTTGATTGTTAGGAGAGGTGACTTCTAGATTGTCAGAGTTCATGAGGTTTTCAGGTAAGACAATTTCTAGAGATTCATAGGAGGTTCCCTCAGAACTGGATTCAGTAATGGGAGATAGAGATTCAGTGATTTGATTTGTTGGTTCTAGTTCATTTGGCTGAATTGTTGAGGTAGTTGTTATTGAAACAATCTCGAACAGGATTGGGGTAGTTATTGATGGACTGTTGGTTGATTGATTAGTGGTTGGTAAAGGAATAGAGAAAGATGGAGGTTTAAACCTTACTTGTGGATTGAAGGTAGAGGTGATTGATGAAGATGGTGCAGCAACAGATGGATTTGCATTAACTTTGTTGATTTTCTCAAGAAGAAGGGCTTCTTTTCTAGAGATTTCAGTTTCATCCTTTTTCTTCTTTTTACCCTCTGCATCCTCTTCAGCAAGCTTCCTCTTACTCCTGGTAATATGCTTTGACTGAGGGACAACTTCTTCAATTTTGGATTCTACTTCTCTCATTATGGCAATGTAAGAGGCTATTGTTGTTGGATTATCTTCTTTGCGGTAGAATGGATAGTTTTCCACTGGATTCCTGATCTTTTTCACCGTGTCGGGAGAAATAGGTGTTGGTTTCACCTCTACACTTGCAATCATCTTCATATGTCTAAGAACTTGATAATATTGCAGAACCAAATCTTGTTCTCACACTTGTGGCAATCGGATTCCACGGTCAACCAATAATATCCTGCTCTCAGAATTTTTCTCGCCATTGTGTGTCCGTTGGCATGAGTGCCAAAGGATCCTTCGTGAATTTCTTTCATCAACATGTTTACTTCTAGTCTGTCTATGCATCGGAGCAAGACCATGTCGAAGTTTCTCTTATAGAGTGTATCATCGCTCAGGAAGAAGCTGCATGCCAGTCTTCTGATGGTTTTCCTGTCTTTTCTTGATGCCCCAGATGGGTACTCTTGTTTCTGAAGGAAGCATTTGATATCATGATACCAAGGTTTGTTGTCTATGACTGCTTCGATCGCGAATATGTAAGCGGGCCGTTCTAGGCGCATTATCTCAATCTTAGGTACGTCGTTCCATTTACATACACTAATCATGGAAGAGAGAGTGGCTAGTGCATCAGCCATGTGATTTTCTTCACGAGGGATATGATGAAACTCAATTCTATTGAAGAATGGTAACAACCTTCTCGCGTAATCTTTGTAAGAAATCAATCCTGATTGGTATGTGTTCCAATCTCCTTTGATCAGATTGATAACCAAGGCTGAGTCTCCATACACATCCAAATCCTTTATCCTTAAGTCAATTGCTTCTTCGAGACCCATGATACAAGCTTCGTATTCGGCCTCGTTGCTTGTGCATTTGAAAGTCATTCAGGCAGTGAAAGGAATATGGGTACCCTGAGGTGTTATAATGATTGCCCCAATTCCGTTTCCATAATTATTGACAGCTCCCTCAAAAATTAACCCCCATTGAGAACCTGGTTCTGGCCCTTCACTGGGTAGCGGTTCAAAATACATGACATCTTCGTCTGGGAAGTCAAATCCGACTGATTCCTGATCATCAATCGGTTGATGAGCCAAATGATCGTCTAAAATACTTCCTTTGACGGCTTTCTGAGCATGGTACTCTATGTAGTATTCTGATAAGAACATCTGCCAACAGGCAATCCTTCCCGTGAGAGCAGGCTTTTCAAAGACATACTTGATCGGATCCATTTCGGAGATTAACCAAGTAGCGTGACAAATCATGTACTAGCAAAGACTTTTGGCTACCCAAGCCAAAGCACAACAAGTTTTCTCGAGCATAGTGTACCGAGTTTCACAGTCGGTAAATTTCTTGCTCAAATAGTAGATGGCAGACTCTTTTCTTTTGGTTTCGTCTTGTTGGCCAAGTACACAACCCATAGAGTCTTCCAAGACTGTTAGGTAGATGATCAGTGGTCTTCCCTCCACTGGAGGTGACATGATAGGTTGATTCAGCAGATATTATTTGATACTGTCAAACGCTTTTTGGCAATCTTCTGTCCATACACAGCTTTAATTCTTCCTGAGTAATTTGAAGATTGGCGCGCATTTTGCGGTTATGAGGGATATAAACCTTGAGATGTAATTTAGACGTCCCAAAAAAATCCTCTGACCTATTTTTCGGTCTTTGGTGAAGGCATTTCTTGAATGGCCTTGACCTTGTCAGGATCAACCTCAATTCCTTTTTGGCTGACGATGAACCCTAAAAGTTTTCCCGAGTGGACACCGAATGTGCATTTACTGGGATTCAAGTAGAGTTTGTATTTTCTCAGGCGCTCGAATAGCTTTGACAGGTGTGTCACACGCTCTTCTTCTGTTTTAGATTTGGCAATCATGTCATCGACATACTCTTCGATTTCTTTGTGCATCATGTCGTGAAACAGAGTTGTCATGGCCCTTTGATTGGTTGCCCTGACGTTCTTCAAACCGAATGGCATTACCTTGTAACAAAAGGTGTCCCATGGGGTAATGAATGAAGTTTTCTCTATATCTTCCAGCGCCATTTTGATTTGATTATAGCCCGAGAACCCATCCATGAAGGAGAAGACTTTGAACTTTGTTGTACTGTCTACCAGCATGTCTATGTGTGGTAAGGGGAAGTCATCCTTTGGACTTGCTTTGTTCAGATCCCTGTAGTCTACACACCTTCTGACTTTTTCGTCCTTTTTCGGAACTGGCACTATGTTAGCTAGCCATTGAGGATATTATGAGGTGGCAAGGAAACGTGCGTCGATTTGTTTCTGCACCTCCTCCTTGATTTTGATAGCCATATCCAGGTGAGCCCGTCTCAGCCTTTGTTTCACCGGAGGACATTCTGTCTTTAGCGGTAAATGATGTTCCACGATGCTGGTATCCAACCCTGGCATGTCCTGATAGGACCAAGCAAATACATATGGAAACTCTTTGAGAAGTTTTATCAAGCTTTCTTTGACAGTTGGATTGAGTAGTGCCCCAATCTTAACTTCTTTCTTTTCTTCCTCTGATCCCAAATTGACCCTTTCCAACGGCTCTTTGTGAGGTTCAATGGACCTTTCCTCTTGTCTGAGTAGTCGGGAGATCTTCTGGAATTTCCACGTCCTCTTCTTCATTAGCTTCAAATACTGGGAATTCAAAGTTGGGAGAAGGCATTGGATCGTATGTTTCAATGGGGTTTAAAACAAGCAATCTGCATGACGTGATGATTCGTTTTTAGAAGAGATAGAGGGAATGCAAGAGTGTGTGCAGTGTATTTTCTGAAAAATGCTTGTTATTATTTTGGGTTGTTTTAGGATTACCATTTTCTGAAAAAAGAAAAGTGAAAACAACAATAAATGCGGGAATGACAGAACGACGTTTATTTATTTATGATTTGTTAATTCTTGAAATACAACCCTATAAAACAAAGCTTTGTCGCTTTGGGCGAAGCGAAGAGGGACATTTACAGAAAAGTGAGCCCTATAAAAACATCCGTTTCACCTGGGCAGGGTGAAAGGTTAAAACAAAGATGGCAATTACTTAGACTTATGGAAAAATTTTGGGACATCGACAACAACCCATTGGCAACGAGCTCCTCGGTGAATCACAAAGTCTGGTACCTTCTTTCTTGGTTTGTCCTCAGAAATGACGCTGATTTCTGGCGAAGTAGGATCGTTGGAGTATTCCTCCCATGCAGAGTTGTCATAAACGAACTCTTCTGTTGTATCTTCCTTAGTTTTTTCACTCTCAAGAGGATCTCCCCATCCAGTTGGCTAGATGTCCTCGTATCTGATGCGAGAGCTTTCAGGAGCGGTGTACTTGACCAAGAAGTCGTACTTGCCACTCGGCTATCCTAAGGTGTCCCATACTTCGGTGGGAATAGAGGAGTCATCCTTCTCGATGACGTTGACCTCAGGAAAAGCATAGTTGATGAACTCTTTTCCTGCAATCTTTGCAGATTCGTCACCATGGTGTCGGACATTTTCAGAATGTCCTGAGTAATGATTCCATGACTCGATGGTGACATGGGTATTCTTTTCAATATTACTCAGTTGATAGGCATTATCAGGCTGACTCTTTTGCTCAAAGTCTTCTGGGCACTGCCTCCAGATAGGCAAGTCATCGAGGGGATCATAATAGTCCTGATCGAAGTTGTTCTTTCATTAGATCATCTTCTAATGAGTTAGGTGGAGCACGACATCCCTCAGGATCACAATCTCCATAGATCGTCCGAACGTCTGATCTTGGTATATATCTCAGGCCCTGCTTGGGAAAACAGAATGGCATGTGTGTTCCTTCCTGAGACATATAACTGTTGTCGTTGAGATAAGATTTCCATTCCTCATTTGTATCGGAGGAGTCACTCTTATTGATGGTGTGTACTTCTTGAGACACTGGGTGGAGGAAGCCTCCACTGTGGAAGAAGTCCTGAATGGGATGAAAACTTTCATCTTTAGTAGCAATCTGGGTACAGGCTGAGGAGAAACCAAGACCTTTCTTTGTCTTGTTATCCGTAAGAATTACGAGTTGTCCCAGTGCCTTTGTGTTATTACTCTCAATCACTTTGAGAGCATCTTTGTACGAGGAGATCGATGTCCCTCTTTCTGAACGATTCCCATTGCTCACCGAGAGTGCTTGAAACTGGGTTCCAACGACCTCCCAGGGTTCTACACAGGAGAATGATGATAAGTTGCTTACTTTTAAGGCCTGCTCTCTGCATAATGTGACTAACTTGTCATTCTTGACGAACTTCGGCTTCTGGTGAAGTGTCGAAATGACTGCCCCAACTTCGTGTATCCAAGGTCTTCCTAATAAACAACTGTATGCTTCCCGGATGTCCATGACCTGGAAAGTGACTTGGAAAGTGTGAGGACCGATGGTTATGGGAAGATCAACTTCGCTGATAACTATTTTTCTGGATCCGTCAAAGGCTTAAGGATGACCTCGTTGCCTCTCATCGGGGCTCCTTGAAATGATAGTCACATCAGAGTTGATTTTGGAATAACATTCAAAGACGATCCTATATCTACCAGTACGCTGGCTATAGCATCATCCTGGCAGTTGACTATAATGTTAAGCGCCATATTATGATTTTTGCCTTCTTCTGGCAGTTCTTCATCGCTGAATCCTAAATTGTTGCAGGAAGTGATGATGGAAATGATGCTGTCAAACTGCCTTACCGTCATATCTTGTTCTACAAAAGCTTGCTCCAAGACTTTCTGCAGAGCTTCCCTGTGAGCTTCGGAACTAAGCAGGAGAGATAGCACAGAGATTCTAGATGGAGTTTGCAACAGTTGGTCCACAAAGTTGTACTCGCTTTTCTGGATGAGCTTCAGCATCTCATCGTTGTTCTTTACCAGTTATGTATTACTGGATTGCCCGACTGGTTGATTGGGAACTTTTGTTTGAGGTTCCTTTTCCTTGGTGGGTTCTCCAACTCCTCTGTTGAAGATCCGACCGCTCCGTGTTACTCGACTGATGTCGGCAATGTTTACAACGGAGGGTAATGGAGTTTCCTTTCCATTTCGATGGTTGTTGCACCGTACTTTTAAGGGATAGCCTTTTTCGATTTGTACGGTATTGGACCTGGCAAGTAGATAACCACAGGAGCCTTCTAGTTTTTCTGACCATTATAAGTTACCTCAATCAGTTCCTGGTTGGGAACTTTTCTACTATCAAGAGGAACCCTTGATTCATCGAGTAGAGGAATTACGGCACACACGTTTTTAGTCCTCCCATGATCGGAGATTATGACAATGTCTTTTCTTTGATCAGGGAGATAGTCTTGTATCACGTTGATCGATCTAAAACTTAAACACGATCGAATCTCTTTTTGGTCCAACTGATTTTGAAGAGCCGCTCGTATGAGGTAGCATCCTTGGTTGTTCTCTGAACAAACTCTACAGGGCTCATAGTTGTGGGGTGGCATCCGGCCATGCCCGCTTTGTATACAGTGCATCTTTACTAAATCGGTTTCCATCGAGCGGACATCCTGACTTTGATGCCTACCAGGATTCCCGTCAGTCATGCTAATTTGTTGTGTAGCTTCATCCAAGTAGATTGGAAGCCACTAGTGGTCCAACAAGTGTTGAAGTGTTCTTTGGACAAGTACACACCCTTGGTCGTCTTCACGGCATTCTTTACAGTCTTGATAATCATGTGAAGCCAAAAAGCCGAGCCTGACTTGTTTAGCATGTAATTCTATCAGACTGGTATTCATCAAGCGTATGTCAAAGATCTGAACCATATTGACTTGATGGTTATTTCTCTCACGGTAGTCTTGGATCCATTTGAGATCCATCTGACGTTGGAGGGCCTCTTGTACAAAAGAGCATCCCTGATTGCTTTTTGAGTAGATCAGACAAGTGTCGTAATCGTGCTCCATTGTGGCAGATTATTGAAATTCTGGTATCAGATATGTGATGTCGAGTGAGATGTCACAACATCAATATATGCTATATGAACAAGACAATAAAGAACAGCACTTAAAAGCAGTAAACAAACATAGAGAATTGTTCACCCAGTTCGGTCTAACAACCTACGTCTGGGGGCTACCAAGCCAGGGAGGAAATTCACTATTAGTAGTATTAATTCACAGACTCTACAATCAACATACCAGTTGATAGTCTACTCACTTAATCACTACCTAATGACACTTCTACCTAAGAACCTCTTAGATTTGAGACACCTCTCACTCCCCCTCAATTTCCACAGTGATACAATTCAAAGATTACACAGTATAGAAGTCACGCTTCAAAGACACACCTTGATCTTGCTTAAAAGCTTTGATCAAGAACAATACACTCTTTCTTAAAAGCTTTTGAGTGAACAAATTACAACTCAAACAATCAGGCCAATTCAAGCATCAATGGCTTACAAAATACAAACGAAAACACAAACCCTAACACTTGACACTCAATCCACAATATCTTGTCTTCGTCCTCTTCAAGTAGGGTTAAGGCTGCTTTAAATAGAAACTCCTTCTTGGGCTTGGACTCCTTGAAAAACTCAGATTTGATTTAACAATAAAACAGATTTGATCTTTAAATCTTTACGCCCTAAAAATAGCAACAATATCTACTCTACAATTGATTGCAACAGAATAAATCTTCTCCAAGATATTCGCCGCAATCTCTCAATCAGAAACTCTTAAAACAAACAAGAACACGCACAGTCCTAAAAATACACCAGACTGAAGTTCTGTCAACAGATGTTAAGACATCGTGTTTAACATCAGGACACAAAACTGTAACAATAACAAATACACCTTAAGCTGAATGATGGAACCTCATGTTAAGACATCAGACATGACATCTTGACCAACCACATTGTTTTATCAAAATTACAGCCAATCAAAGAACTAACAATCTCCCCCTTTGGCTAATTTTGGCTAAAACAATATCAGCAGACAAAACAGCAGCGGAAAAAAAAACTAACATTCAGCATCAGCAACAAATCAAAACTCAAACTCCCCCATCAAAACTCAAACTCCCCATCAAGCCAAGAAACCAGAAACAACCAGAAATCCAACTCCAAAAAAAACCAACATCAGAACATCACAGAGAACATCCACTCCCTACAGCAACAGCAAATCCAAACTACTCTCCCTCTTTATAGCCATAAATGGCCAAACTCTGAACTTAGCAGCAAGCACAATGCTCTGACACTTTGTCAAACATGGTCAAATACCAAATTTCAAAAACATAAAGTGCCAAGAAAAACACACCAATCAAAAATAATGCACATACTCCAAACAACTAAGACTGACCAGGCGATACAAACAATGACCTCCAAGAGAACCATAAAACCCTTACCACAAAGCTTGTGTAGAAAATAAAACATGAACCAGTTTTCCAAAACCGTTGAAACACACAAGGGTCAGATGAAGCAAGACCAGAAAAACAAGACCACCAAACCAAATGAGATGACGTCCAAAGAGATGACAACAGCTGGATCCACTACAGGTGCAACAAGAGTAGGAAGAAAGACAGAAACAAAGATGAAGACCATCAAGAAACCTCATATGCAACTACATGCTTCTGATGATGAAGCAGATGAAGACTGGGTTAATTTCATAAACTCAGGTGGTTGGAATGAATAGCTGGCTTCAAACATGAATAATCTTGTTGTAGTTTCTATTGAAATAACTTTTTAATGCTATGTACTCCCAGCAATAAAACAAGTTCTTTGTGTGTTACTATCATGATTTCTCACTTTGTCAAAAGCACACAAAAACACCTTCCTGCAGAAGGAATCTATTAATCATCATGTATGCAAATCCCCAATTTGCTTCTTAAATTTTCAAATTGATTTGCATCTAAGGCCTTAGTAAAAATATCAGCTAATTGTAGTTTAGTAGCAATATGTTCCAAAGTAACCACTTTGTCTTCAATTAAATCTCTTATAAAGTGATGACGTATATCAATATGCTTAGTCCTGCTATGTTGAATTGGATTCTTGGATATATTAATAGCACTTAGATTATCACAGTACAATGTCATGACATCTTGCTTGACATTATATTCAGTTAACATTTGCTTCATCCAAACCAGTTGAGAACACCTATTCCCAGCTGCTATATACTCAGCCTCAGCAGTAGAGAGAGACACATAGTTCTACTTTTTGCTAAACCACGAGATCAGATTGTTCCCTAAGAAGAAGCAACCTCCTGTAGTACTCTTTCTATCATCAGCACTCCCTGCCCAATCAGCATCACAATATCCCCTAAGCTCAGTGCCTGATCCATAACTGTATAGCATTCCATAGTCACTAGTACCATTCACATACTTCAGAATTCTCTTCACTTGATTCATGTGACTAGCCTTAGGTTCAGATTGATATCTAGCACAAACTCCTACAGCAAAAGATATATCAGGTCTACTGGCTATGAGATACAGTAAGCTGTCAATCATGCTTCTGTATAGACTTTGATCCACAATAACTCCATGTTCATCCTTAGACAACTTCAGATGAGTAGGAGCAGGTGTCCTCTTATGATTAGCATTCTTCAAACCAAACTTCTTCACTATATTCTTTCCATATTTGCTCTGTGAGATGAATATGGAGTCTTCCATTTGTCTAACTTGCAGACCCAGAAAATAGCTGAGCTCATCAACAAGACTCATCTCAAACTAAGACTGCATCTGTTTCACAAAATGTTGAACCATTGCATCTGACATCCCACCAAACATTATGTCATCAACATATATTTGAGCTATCAACAATTTTCCTCCTTCCTCTTTGACAAACAAGGTCTTGTCAATTCCACCTTTTCTGTAACCATTCAGAGTCAAGAATTCAGTAAGCCTGTCATACCAAGCTCTTGGTGCTTGCTTCAAGCCATAAAGAGCTTTTCTTAGTTTGTAGACATGATTAGGAAATGTTGGATCAACAAACCCTTTTGGATGATCTACATAAACTTCTTCATTTAAGTACCTATTCAAGAAGGCACTTTTCACATCCATCTGAAATAGCTTGAATTTGAGATTACAAGCTACACCTAAGAGTAACCTGATAGATTCCAATCTGGCCACAGGAGCAAATGTTTCATCAAAGTCAATTCCTTCTACCTGAGTGTATCATTGGGCAACCAGTCTAGCCTTATTTCTGGTGACCACCCCTTGTTCATCAGATTTATTCTTGTAAACCCACTTGGTGCCAATAACATTTATTCCATCAGGCCGTGGAACAAGATCCCAAACTTCATTTCTTTTGAATTGTTCCAGCTCTTCTTGCATGGCATTAATCCAAAATTCATCAGTCAATGCTTCTTTCACATTTTTGGGTTCAATTTTGGATACAAAGAAAGAGTTTGACACAACTTCTCTTGACCTAGTGACAACTCCTGAGTTTGGACCACCTATGATGAGCTCCTTTGGATGGTCCTTATGTACTCTGATAGATGGTTCCTTATTAGGTTGTTCAGGTTCAGGATCAGGTTCTGCAGCAACAGGACTGGGATTTACACTTCTGTCTACAGCTTCTGTTGATACATCATCACAACATGTTCCAACATCATCTATGACATCAGCATCTTCCTTCATTCCACTGTCATCAACAACCACATTTATAGATTCCATCATGACTTTGGTTCAGGAATTGAATACCCTATAAGCTCTGCTGTTTGTAGAGTATCCCAGAAAGATCCCCTCATCACTTTTTGGATCCATTTTTCTCCTTTGTTCACGATCTGTCAGGATATAACACTTACTACCAAAAACATGAAAGTACTTCACACTTGGTTTTCTTCCCTTCCACAATTCATACAAGGTAGCTGAAGTACCTCTTCTCAAAGTCACTCTATTATGATTATAACAAGTAGTATTCATAGCTTCTGCCCAGAAATGGTAAGGAAGCTTTTTGGCATGTATCATTTCCCTAGCAGATTCTTGAATGGTTCTGTTCTTCCTTTCAACTACTCCATTTTGCTGAGGGGTAATAGGAGAAGAAAACTCATGTCAGATGCCTTCAGCAGAACAGAACTCAGCAAACTTGCTATTTTCAAACTCTCTCCCATGATCACTCCTTATTCTGATGACATTGCTCTCCTTTTCTCTTTGGAGTCTCTGACATAGATCTTTAAACACATCAAACACTTATGTTTTGTCTTTGATGAAGTTCACCTAAGTGTACCTGGAATAGTCATCTACAACAACATAAGCATATTTCTTCCCACCTAGACTTTCCACCTGCATAGGCCCCATTAAGTCCATATGAAGAAGTTTCAAAACTTTAGAAGTCGTGAAATGTTGAAGCTTTAGATGTGACATCTTGGTCTGTTTCCCTATCTGACAATCTCCACAGACCTTTCCCTCTTCAATTTTGAGCTTGGGAATTCCTCTTACTGCTTCTGTGGATATGATTCTCTTCATTCCCTTCAGATGTAAATGCCCCAACTTTTGATGCCAGACTTTGACTTTATCTTCTTTTGCAAAAACACATGTGGAGGGGCTTGAGTCTTGTGACACCCATAGGTAACAGTTGTCCTTAGCCCTAGCACCCTTCATTATGACTTCACATTTCTCATTAGTGACAATGCATTCAGTATTTGTAAAATTAACTATGAGTCCTTGATCACATAGTTGACTAATACTGATCAAATTTGATGTCAACCCTTTGACCAGCAGAACATCATCCAGCCTAGGAGCACTTGCACAATTCAGCTTTCCTATACCTTTGATTTCTCCTTTAACACCATCACCAAAAGTCACATAACCAGAGGATTGAAGTTTAACATCCACCAACAAATTCTTCACTCCTGTCATGTGCCTTGAACATCCACTGTCAAAGTACCAGTCTTCTTTAGTGGACACTCTAAGAGAAGTATGAGCTATTAAGCTGGTAACTTTTGTTTTGGGAACCCATTGCTTCTTTTGCTTGATGACCTGATTACCTTTGTTAATGACCTGTCTGGGGAGAGACTGATGAACATTCTTAGGATAACCATGCAGTTTATAACAATAAGCCTTTATATGTCCAAAACACCCACAATGATGACATCTCCAGCGCTTGAATTTCTTTTTAGAAGGAGTCCTATTAGGATGTTTAAACATTGGTTTCAACATCACTGACTTGGAACAAGGGATAACATTAACATCATCTGAAACTGCTCCATTGTTGAAACCTAACCCACTTTTGTCTCCTGCAGCTTTTCTAATATTAAGAATCTTGTCTAGAACCTCAATTCCTCTATTCAGCATTTTGAAAGATTTAGACAGAGATTCAAGTTTATAATTCAGCACAGATACTTCATCTTCCAGCTTGGCAATAGTTTCCAACTGTTCTGTCTTTTCAGCTTCTAGTTGAACAATAATCTTCTTCTGCTTCTCTCCTTGCAAGCAGAATTCTTCATTTCTAATGCATTGCTCTTTATAAGAGGCAGTTAGTTCATCATATGTAACCTCTCCATTATCACATGTTCCAATCATTGCTCTAACAAGTTTAGCAGATTCAACTTCAGGTTCACTATCAGTATCATCATCAGACCAGGTAACATACAACCCCTTTTTCTGCTTCTTGAGATATGTAGGACATTCCTTTCTGATATGACCATAACCTTCACACTCATCACATTGGATTCCTTTGTCATGATTAGGCTTCTCATCAGCTGTTGTTTTCTTCATCTGATCACTTGACTTGTCAGATGAGATGTTCTTAACATTTGGTCTATAGTTCATGTCCATCCTCTTTAACACCTTATTAAACTATCTTCCCAACAGAACAATGGCATTCGATAGCTCCTCCTGTGTTTCAGGACCACTCTCTTTCTTATTATCTTCAATATTTGACACCAAAGCTATGCTTTTGACCTTCTTTTCAGATCTGTCATTTAACCCTAATTCAAATGTCTGGAGAGAACCAATCAATTCATCTACCCTCATTTGGCTGATGTCTTGAGCTTCCTCTATAGCAGTCACCTTCATTTCAAATCTCTTGGGAAGGGATCTGAGAATCTTCCTCACCAGCTTCTCATCATACATCCTTTCTCCTAGGGTACTAGACGCATTTGATAGTTCAAGAATATTCATGTGAAAATCATGAATGGTCTCATCATCCATCATTTTTAGATTTTCAAACTTTGTTGTCAATAGCTGAAGTCTTGACATCTTGACCTTGGATGTTCCTTCATGAGTTGTTTTCAAGATATCCCAAGCATCCTTAGCCACTTCACATGTGTTGACCAACCTGAAAATGTTCTTGTCAATACCATTGAATATGGCATTCAAGGCTTTAGAATTCCCAAGGGCAAGCTCATCTTCTTCCTTGGTCCACTCTTCTTCAGGTTTCAGCTTGGTTCCACCATCTTTTTCAACAATGACAGGTGGTTTCCATTCCTTCAAAACAGCCTTCCAAGCCCTGCTGTCTAAAGACTTCAAGAAAGTAACCATACGAGATTTCCAATAGTCATAATTTGATCCATCTAGAATGGGGGGTCTATTCACAAATCCACCACACTCCTTGTCCATTGCACCAGAAAGTAACAGCCCTAGATCTCACCCAGATACAGAGCAGGATGACCTGCTCTGATACCAATTGAAATTCTAGTATCAGATATGTGATGTCGAGTGAGATGTCACAACATCAATATCTACTATATGAACAAGACTGAAATTCTGGCACAGATATCAGATGTCCTACACAGATGTTGAGACACTGATATCCAACACAATGAACAAGATAACAATAATAATAACAGTGCAGAAAGTAAAGAACACAGTGATATGTTTACCCAGTTCGGATCAACAATCCTACTCTGGGGGCTACCAAGCCAAGGAAGAAACCAATATACGATAGTATCAATTCACAGATCATACAATAACCAAATCCTGTTATAATCTGCTCACTTAATCACTACCCTTCCTATGACTTCTACCTAAGACTCACCTAGGTATGAGGCCCTCCTCAAATCCCTCTACAACCACAACCCGTGATTGGTTTCTTTCCACACAAGTAACACCACGAAAGTCACACTTTCAAAACACACAATTCTCAATACTTCAAGGCTTATGAGAATTGACACACAAGAAACTCAATGCTTAAAAGCTTATGAGTAACTGACAGAACTTACAACACAAAAACCAGTCCTTATACTATTATCAGAATGATACCAGTTAGGCTCACAATTAACACTCGAAAACCCTAACAAAAACACACGTAAGTTCCACACCTAAACTAGGTTTACACCACTCAATATATAGCATTAAATCTGGACTGGACTGGGCTTCAAAAACGCAACAAATAGACTGCTCACAAATCTGCAAAATAAACTCCAACAAAATAGGTCTTCAATCTAAAGTTTCCTAATATGTCTCCATAATTAGAAAGCGCTGAAAATCCGAAAACTAACACTAAAACACAATCCAAAAATACTTTGGATGCCACATAGGATAACCAAATATTCACAGAATATTCAGAACAATTAACAGCAACAGAATCTTCTGCAAAACTGAGTTTAGGCGCGATGTCCTATGAGCTAGTATGGGACATCTTTATTCGACATGTTGAATGCAGCAAGTTAGAACATCTTAGAAGATCTTGTTTCAACATCTTGCTGCTAGAATAGTTTTAGCAAAATAAATGCCAACCACAAAACCAGCGAAATAACAATCTCCCCCTTTGGCTTATTTTGGCTAAAACTACACACCAAACAATCTTGTAAAGAAGCACACAAAAAAACCATATCAGAGACAGCAGCGAAATACCAACACACAGCACTCCCCTTCAACTGCATAAAAAAAAACCAGCATAGAAAAAAAACTCCCCCTCAACTGCAGTAACACAAACATCACACATTCTCCCCCTCAGCTGCAGCGCATACAACACACACAAGCACACTACTCCCCCTTTTTAGCCAGAAATATGACAAAGGCAAGTAGAACAGTTATTAATCTTTGAGAAATGGTCAAATCATAGACCGGAATAAACAGCATCAGAGAGCAGATGCACACCACATCACATGACCAAGTGTCATGTACAAACTTCAGCATTTTCCCTTTTATAACCTCATGCACACACTGCACTACCAGAAACTCCTTTAATCTTTCCAAACTGGCAGCCAGAAGGAACATTAATTGCTATAGTTCCTCATGAATGCAAACCCCAAGTATGCTCCTCAGGTTTTCAAACTGAACTGCATCCAGAGCCTTGGTAAATATGTCAACAAGCTAATTTTCTGTGCTCACATGCTCAAGAGTTATGACTTTGTCCTCCATAAGTTCTCTGATGAAGTGATGTCTGATATCAATGTGCTTAGTCCTGCTATGTTGAATAGAATTTTTAGAAATATTAATAGCACTCAGGTTGTCATAAAATAATGTCATGACATCTTGTGTGACATTATACTCAGATAGCATTTGCTTCATCCACACCAGTTGAGCACAACTACTTCCAGCTGTTATGTACTCAGCTTCAGCAGTAGAAAGAGAAACAAAATTTTGCTTCTTACTAAACCATGAAATAAGATTATTTCCCAAAAAGAAACATCCACCAGAGGTACTCTTCCTATCATCAGCACTTCCAGCCCAATCAGCATCACAGTATCCTACTAAAATGGGACTTGAGTCATGGGAGTACAACAACCCATAATCACATGTACCACTTACATACTTAAGAATTCTCTTAACTTGATTGATGTGACTGACCTTGGGTTCTGCTTGGTATCTTGCACACACGCCAACAGCAAAGGTTATGTCTGTCCTACTTGCTGTAAGATACAACAGACTTCCAATCATGCTTCTATATAAACTTTGTTCAACATTCACTCCCTTTTCATCTTTGGATAACTTCAAGTGAGTAGGAGCAGGAGTTCTCTTATGCTTGGCATTATCCAGTCCAAACTTCTTCACAATGTTCCTCACATATTTACTCTGACAAATAAAAATGGAATCTTCCATCTGCTTGACTTGTAATCCAAGGAAGTAGGTCAATTCACCTACCAAGCTCATCTCAAATTTAGACTGCATTTGGTTGACAAAATGTTGGACCATTTCATTTGACATCCCACCAAACACAATGTCATCTACATAAATCTGAGCAATCATTAGTTTCCCATCCTTCTCCTTGACAAAAAGTGTTTTATCAATACCACCCTTCCTGTATCCATGGTTGACTAAGAACTCAGTCAGCCTTTCATACCAAATTTTCCATACAAAGCCTTCTTTAGCTTGAAAACATGATCAGGAAAATTTGGATCCACAAACCCTTTAGGCTGCTCAACATAGACTTCCTCATTAAGATCGCCATTCAGAAAGGCACTCTTGACATCCATTTGAAACAATATGAATTTCAACAAACATGCCACTCCTAGCAGCAATCTGATGGATTCCAATTGAACCACAGGTGCAAATGTTTCATCAAAGTCTACTTCTTCAATCTGTGTGTATCCTTGAGTAACTAATCTGGATTTGTTCCTGGTAACAACTCCTTGTTCATCAGACTTATTCTTATAAACCCATTTTGTTCCAATCACATTTGTTCATGCTGGTCGTGGTACCAGTTCCCAGACTTCATTCCTCTTGAATTGACAAAGCTCATCTTGCATAGCACTTATCCAGAACTCATCTGTCAATGCTTCTTTGACATTCTTAGGTTCAATCTTTGAAACAAAGCATGCATTTGACACAGCCTCCCTCGTTCTGGTTCTTACACCTTCATTCAGATTGCCAATAATCAATTCCTTAGGGTGATCCTTCTGAATCCTTATAGAGGGTCCCCTGTTAGCATCCTCTACCTCTTCATTCTCAAGTCTAGTGTCGGTTTCATGAGCATTATTTTCTACGGACTCAATGTCTTGTGAGATTTCATTGTTCATGGGAAGGCATGCTCCAACATCATCTGGGACATCTTCGTCTTTCCCAGAGTCATCAACCACCACACTTATGGATTCCATCATCACCTTAGTTCTGGAATTAAATACCCTATATGCTTTACTGTTTGTAGAGTATCCCAAAAATATCCCTTCCTCGCTCTTAGGATCCATCTTTCGCCTCTGCACACGATCCGCCAAGATATAGCACTTACTCCCAAACACATGGAAATACTTCACATTTGGCTTTCTACCTTTCCATAGCTCATAAAGAGTGACAGAAGTGCCTGATCTGATAGTCACCCTATTGTGTATATAGCAAGCGGTATTCATGGCTTCAGCCCAAAAATGGTATGGAAGCTTTTTGGCATGAATCATAACCCTTGCACACTCTTGTATAGTCCTATTTTTGCATTCCACCACACCATTCTGCAGAGGAATGATCGGTGATGAGAATTCATGAGTGATTCCTTCAGATAAGCAAAACTCTTCAAACCTGCTATTTTCGAATTCTTTCCCATGGTCACTTCTGATTCGAACAACACCACAATCCTTTTCCCGTTGAATCCTTTGACACAACTCTTTGAAGGCTGCAAAAACTTCAGACTTTTCTCTAATAAAGCTTATCCAGGTGAATCTGGAGTAATCATCAACGACAACATAGGCATACTTCTCCCCACCAAGACTTTCAACCTGCATAGGTCCCATTATGTCCATGTGAAGCAGTTCCAGAACTCTAGAAGTTGTGGTAAGATGTTGAAGCCTCTTGTGTGACACCCTTGTTTGCTTCCCAACTTGACATTCACCACATATTCTATCCTCATCAATCTTCAGCTTGGGAATACCTCTAACAGCTTCACTTGACATAACTTTCTTCATCCCTTTCAGGTGTAAGTGACCCAATTTCTGATGCCACAGTTTGGTTTCATCTTCCTTTGACATCAAACAGGAAGACAAACTTTTCGATTCTTGAGGATTCCACAGATAGCAGTTATCCTTAGACCTGGTTCCCTTCATAGCAACTTCACCTTTCTCATTGGTAACTAGACATTCAGATTTTGTGAAATTCACTTTGAGTCCTACATCACACAGTTGGCTTATACTGATCAAATTATTGGTCAGCCCTTTGACAAATAGAACACGATCCAGATTTGGTTGTCCTGTGTAGTCCAGCTTTCCAACACCTTTTATTTCACCTTTTGATCCATCCCCAAAAGTGACATAATTGGTGGAGTGAGGCTTGATATCTGACAAGAATTTCTTCACACCAGTCATGTGTCTTGAACAACCACTGTCAAAGTACCAATCTTCCCTTGCGGATGCTCTAAGAGAGGTATGTGCTATGAGACCAGCTATCATATTTCTAGGAGTCCATCTTCTCTTCACTTTAGCCCAACTCTGTCCTTTATTTTGTTGATGAGCAGTTTTGGGATAGCCATGCAACTTGTAGCAAAAGGACTTTAAGTGACCAATCTTTCCACAGTAATGACATCTCCATGGTTTATACTTTGAACTACATACTCTTTTCTGATGCTTCATCTGATGTTGAAACATGTGATTTGACATCCCCTCTTCTTGCTTTGTCTTCTGGGGAACAAACTTTAATTCAGGCTTCTTGTAAGTCTCTGCTTGATTGTTAAAACTAAGGCCTTGCACATTTCCAGCATCTTTCCCAGTCTGAAGGATCTCATCCAGCTGCGTGGTACCATTGTTCAGCATTCTTATAGATTTGGTCATATTGTCAAGTTTTGACTTTTGCCATACAACCTCCTCTTTCAGATCAATAATGTTTGATAGATGTTCTTCTTTCTCCGCTTCTAGTTGAGCTATCATAACCTTCTGTTCTAATATTATCTGGCACCTTTCTTAATTCTTGATACACAACTCTAAGAAACTGGTGAAGACTTCTTCCTTAGTGAGTTCTCCAATATAAGATTCTTTGTCAGAGTCAGACTCACAAGTAGTTTCTCCATCAGCCTTACATATCCCGGTCAAGGTTGTCACCAATTTTGCTGATTCTTCTTCAAGATCACTCTCAGACTCTCCTTCTGACCAAGACACAGATAAGCCCTTCTTTTACCTTTTGAGATACGTGGGACACTCAGTATTTATGTGCCCAAACCCCTCACATTCAAAACACTGAACTCTCTTCCCTTGATTGGAGTCTTCTTCAGTTCTGGACCTCCTGCCTCCATCCTGGTTTTTACTGATGTCGAGTGACTTGTTCTGAGCATTTGCTCTCAACTTCCAGTCAATCCTTTTCAACACTTTGTTAAATTGTTTTCCAAGCAATACCAAATCTTTAGACACCCCTTCATCTCTGACCAGGTCACCTTCATCTTCTGAGTCACCAGCATTTGACACAAAAGCTATGCTCTTCTTCTTTTCAGACTTTTCACTGATCCCTAATTCAAATGTTTGAAGAGATCCCACAAGTTCATCCACTTTCATCTTGTCTATATCCTGAGCTTCCTCTATAGCAGTCACTTTCATGTCAAATCTCTTAGGTAGAGATTTGAGGATTTTTCTTACCAGTTTGTTATCAGACATCTTTTCACCTAGGGCACTTGAGGCATTATCTATCTCAATAATGTTCATGTGAAAATCATGAATGCTCTCATCCTCCTTCATCTTCAAACTCTCAAACTTGCTAGTGAGAAGCTGAAGTTTTGACATCTTCACCTTTGAAGTCTCTTCATGAGCAACCTTCAAGACCTCCCACGCCTCTTTTGCAATGGTGCAATGTTCAATCAACCTGAAGATATTCTTATTGACACCATTAAACAATGCATTCATGGCTTTGGAATTTCCCACAGACCCTTTGTAGTCTGCATCATCCCAGTCTTCCTCTTCCTTCACCACATCAGTAGGGCTACCTTTTCCATCTTTAACCTTTGGGGGTTCCCATCCTTTTATAACAGCTTTCCATGCTTGATCATCCATGGATTTTATGAATGCTATCATCCTTAGTTTCCAATCATCATAGTTGGAACCATCAAGCAGAGGTGGTTTGTTCAAAAATCCTCCATCCTTGTCCATTGTACCAGAAAGTACCTTCCATGAATCTCACCCAGAACCAAACAAGGGTGCAAGCTCTGATACCAATTGAAATTCTAGCACAGATATCAGATGTCCTACACAGATGTTGAGACACTGATATCCAACACAATGAACAAGATAACAATAATAATAACAGTGCAGAAAGTAAAAAACACAGTGATATGTTTACCCAGTTCGGATCAACAATCCTACTCTGGGGGCTACCAAGCCAGGGACGAAACCAATATACGATAGTATCAATTCACAGATCATACAATAACCAAATCCTGTTATAATCTGCTCACTTAATCACTACCCTTCCTATGACTTCTACCTAAGACTCACCTAGGTATGAGGCCCTCCTCAAATCCCTCTACAACCATAACCCGTGATTGGTTTCTTTCCACACAAGTAACACCACAAAAGTCACACTTTCAAAATACACAATTCTCAATACTTCAAAGCTTATGAGAATTGACACACAAGAAACTCAATGCTTAAAAGCTTATGAGTAACTGACTGAACTTACAACACAAAAACCAGTCCTTATACTGTTATCAGAATGATACCAGTTAGGCTCACAAATATCACTCAAAAACCCTAACAAAAACACACGTAAGTTCCACACCTAAACTAGGTTTACACCAGTCAATATATAGCATTAAATCTGGACTGGACTGGGCTTCAAAAACGCAGCAAATAGACTGCTCACAAATCTGCAAAATAAACTCCAACAAAATAGGTCTTCAATCTAAAGTTTCCTAATATGTCTCCATAATTAGAAAGCGCCGAAAATCCGAAAACCAACACTAAAACACAATCCAAAAATACTCTGGATGCCACATAGAATAACCAAATATTCATAGAATATTCAGAACAATTAACAGCAACAGAATCTTCTGCAAAACTGAGTTTAGGCGCGATGTCCTATGAGCCAGTATGGGACATCTTCATTCGACATGTTGAATGCAGCAAGTTAGAACATCTTAGAACATCTTGTTTCAACATCTTGCTGCTAGAATAGTTTTAGAAAAATAAATGTCAACCACAAAATCAGCGAAATAACAAAGACAATAAAGAACAACACTTAAAAGCAGTAAACAAACACAGAGAATTGTTCACCCAGTTCGGTCTAACAACCTACGTCTGGGGGCTACCAAGCCAGGGAGGAAATTCACTATTAGTAGTATTAATTCACAGACTCTACAATCAACATACCAGTTGATAGTCTACTCACTTAATCACTACCTAATGACACTTCTACCTAAGAACCTCTTAGATATGAGACACCTCTCACTCCCCCTCAATTTCCACAGTGATACAATTCAAAGATTACACAATATAGAAGTCACGCTTCAAAGACACACCTTGATCTTGCTTAAAAGCTTTGATCAAGAACAATACACTCTTGCTTAAAAGCTTTTGAGTGAACAAATTACAACTCAAACAATCAGACCAATTCAAGCATCAAGGATGAATGAATGGCTTACAAAATACAAACGAAAACACAAACCCTAACACTTGACACTCAATCCACAATATCTTGTCTTCGTCCTCTTCAAGTAGGGTTGAGGCTGCTTTAAATAGAAACTCCTTCTTGGGCTTGGGCTCCTTGAAAAACTCAGATTTGATTTAACAATAAAACATATTTGATCTTCAAATCTCTTCAAATCTTTACGCCCTAAAAATAGCGACAATATATACTCCACAATTGATTGCAACAGAATAAATCTTATCCAAGATATTCCTCTGCAATCTCTCAATCAAAAACTCTTAAAACAAACAATAACACGCGCAGCCCTAAAAATACACCAGACTGAAGTTCTGTCAACAGATGTTAAGACATCGTGTTTAACATCAGGACACAAAACTGTAACAATAACAAATACACCTTAAGCTGAATGATGGAACCTCATGTTAAGACATCAGACATGACATCTTGACCAACCACATTGTTTTATCAAAATTACAGCCAATCAAAGAACTAACAATCTCCGCCTTTGGCTAATTTTGGCTAAAACAATATCAGCAGACAAAATAGCAGCGGAAAAAAAAACTAACATTCAGCATCAGCAACAAATCAAAACTCAAACTCCCCCATCAAAACTCAAACTCCCCATCAAGCAAAGAAACCAACAACAACCAGAAATCCAACTCCAAAAAAAACCAACATCAGAACATCACAGAGAACATCCACTCCCTACAGCAACAGCAAATCCAAACTACTCTCCCTCTTTATAGCCATAAATGGCCAAACTCTGAACTTAGCAGCAAGCACAATGCTCTGACACTTTGTCAAACATGGATGTCATCTTAAGCTGGATGATGGAACCTCATGTTAAGCTGAATGATGGAACCTCATGTTAAGACATCAGATATGACATCTTGACCAACCACATTGTTTTATCAAAATTACAGCCAATCAAAGAACTAACAATTATGATATTGACTTTGCCTTGAATGCATCGCCACCAAATTGACGTTCATCGCAAGATGTTGCAGTTATGTACAATGTTGGGATGCGTATGGGCCATGTTGACTTCACGGATTCGGTGGTCCTGAATCCAACCCAGATCCATCTGTTCTTGTAGGGCTGATTGCACTACGGAACACCCCTGATTATTCTTTGAGCAGATATCACATTGGTGATAATTGTGAGGCGGTACGTGACCGTACCTACTTTGCCTGCAATGCATCCTGACCAGATTGGTTCCTAATAGGAGTACATCGTGAATTTGATAACTGCGGCTAAATTCTTCCTCTATTAAATTTACTACAGTCTTTTCATGTTGCGGCAACGGGTTCGTCTGAACATTTGGATTAGTATCTTTGAAAGATAAGATCCCGTTCCTAACAAGCTTCTGTACATCAGACTTGAAGCTGAAACAATTCTCAATGTTGTGCCCCGATCCTCCTTGATGGTAAGGGCAAGTTTGATCAGCTTTGAACCAAAAAAGTAGATTTTTCGGTACTATAAGAGGAGTCCTGGTTTGGACGTGCCCCTTGGCCAGTAAGAGTAGAAATTGTTCTGCGTACAACATCGGTATAGGGTCAAACCCTGATGGTCGTGTTGTACGATTGTTATTGTTGTACTGTGGACGAGCCTGCTGAAGAGGCTGTTGTGTCCTTTGCTGATACTGTTGTTGACTTGGTTGGCTCTGAGCAACCTGAGGTTGATATCAGAGCAGGAAGCCTTTGATTAGGATAAATGGCCGGTTGTATCAGAGCAGGATAAAGAAAGCCTTTGATTAGAAAGTGCGTCCTCGGTGTTTTCAGACAAGTGAATTGGTTTTGAAAAGGATTCTTCCTCCTCAGACAGATAACAGGGGCAAATGGACTCCAAACTACGAAGGGCCATATGTAGTAAGAAAGGTTTTCTCTAGTGGAGCCTTATTACTTTCAACTATGGATGGCGAAGACTTTACATCCCCTGTGAACGCAGGCGCAGTCAAAAAATACTTTGCATAAAAGAGACCCGCTGGACATAAAAAGAAGATCTAGGCAAAAAAGGGCATCCCGACGAACCATAAAAAGAAAAAGGTTCGGGCAAAAATTAGGGATAAAAAGAAAAAAAAAAAGAAGAATAAACCCGCAAAGTTGAAAACCTGAAAAGGCAACTTTGGCAAAAATGGGTATCTCGGTGGATTGAAAACCCGAAAAGGGCGATCCAGGCAAAAGTTAGGGATTTGAAAGCGAGAGGCTGCGATCTGCGTTCAATCTGTGAACACTTTTGACACTTGGGAATTTTGAAGGAAAGGAATCAGTCAGTCAATCTCTTTAAAGGTCAAAGCATATGTGGATAAGCAAGGCATATGAGTCATAGCTGAATTGAATCATGGTGGATATTTGTTCCCACATTGCCGATATGTGTACTTTCTTTTTACTTTTGCGCAATTACCTCTTTTCAGGAATTGCTTCCAGTTGTAAATACCTATTTACGGGCCAACTCATTCAATAAAATTTTCATTTCACTCAAAGAGCTTTCCATTTGCGTCTTTACTTTTACTATTTTGTTTATGAAAACGTGCGATATTTTGATAAACATTGCATGTGAAAACGTTAAGCTTTGCGGAGCATAATGGAAAACAATGGAAATTGCTTAGGCAACGGACATTGTGGATGGTAACCGAGGTAGCCATTTTTGCATACAAAATATTTTGTTGTTATGTGTTTGCAGGGTAACAAAATTGTTTGCCCCAGTAGAGTTACTGGAAGGTCGTCATCCTCAGCAGAGCTTACTCTCCCCGGCAAGAGTACAGAGGATTGTGTCCCCAGCCGAAGTCATGGTTGGTTTATTATTCCCCAGCAAGCAGTTTAAAGAAGATTGCTCCAAGGTGGATGTTGTTGTATCTCCAGCAGGAGATGTGTTGGATGTCTCGGAAAAGACTTTATTTTCCTCACGGAGTTTGGTACTCACTATCCTCAGCAGGTCAGGAAGTGTAATTCCGTCAGCAACGTCATGCTCTAATCTCCAGCAGGGTAGAATCTTTCTTCCAACAGTAGGTTAAGCTCAATGATATCCCTTGGCAGGTTTTGTTGACTTTTTTCCCCAGCAGAGTTATTCTCTCTAGCATTAAGGTTTCATCATCCTTATCAGACTGTCATTCTCCCCAGTCAGAGTACAGAAGATTGTTCCCCATCAAGCATTCAAAAGTTGATAACCCCAAGGTGGATGTTGTTGTATCTCCAGTGAGAGACTTGTGGAATATCTTCTTGGGACAAAGATTTTGTCTTCCCCACAGAGTCTTGGTGTCTACTCCCCTCGGCCAGTCAGAAAACGTGTTTTCACCGACACGGCATGATCCAACCCTCAGCAGGATAAGGGCGAAGTCATTTCCCCAGCAGCGGGTTAAGTTCAACGATGACCCCAGCAGGTCCAGTATTTGTGATTTATCTCCCCAAGCAGAGTTTGGTAGTAGTCTTTGCAGTAGGTTTGATCAGCGATGGTTGACATCCCCAGCAGGTTTTAAGTCCAAGTGATATTTGGCACTCTTCCGATTCAGGTCTTGGTTTCCTTTTTCAAAGAGTTATATATAATCCCCAGCAGGGTGGATGTTCTTTTGGATTTCATCTCCAATAGAAGTTATTGATCAAAGGAGTTGTTCAATGTGATCCTTCTCAGCAGAGTTCTTGGACTTAGAGGACAATTTATTTTGTCATCCCCGGTGGAGCTGCCTTCGTTTTCAACATTTATTTTGCTGAAGCGTTTCTTTTTGCATTGCATAAGCATCGTTTGCATGGCATCCTCCCAAATGCATAGCATTTCCATTTCGTATGAAGCATTACGCCATAGAAAAATTCAAACATATGCATTCGAAGCATAAGCCAGGTTTGATACTTTCTTTACCAGTTCTCTTCCTCAGCAGAGATGGCATAACTCAGGAGATTTTACTTTATCCCCAGTGAGATCTCCAGTGGATTCATCCTTCATATTGTTGTACATTCTGGTACACCCCTGCAGAGTTGAGTTGTCTGTTTAGATTTCTCTTTTCCTCAACTTTGATTCCAGATCAATTTGAGGGTCGTAAAATTTTTGCTTTTAACCGTGGTGGTCCTATTATCCCCAGTGTAGTCTGCCTTTGGCCGGTCTTCCCTTTCGAGTTTGCCTTCGGCCGTCCTCGTATTCTTTTGTTGAGTAGAGCGCCTTCGGTCGGTCTTCCTTTTTGAGTTCGCCTTCGGCCGTCCTCGTATTCCTTTGTTGGGTAGAGAGCCTTCGGTCGGTCTTCCTTTTCGAGTTCTCCTTCGGTCGTTCTTGTTTTCTTTTGTTGGGTAGAGCGCCTTCGGCCAGTCTTCCTTTTTGAGTTCGCCTTTGGCCGTCCTCATTTTCTTTTGTTGGGTAGAGCGCCTTCGGTCGGTCTTCCTTTTCGAGTTCACCTTCGGCCGTCCTCGTTTTCTTTTGTTGGGTAGAGCGCCTTCGGTCGGTCTTCCTTTTCGAGTTCTCCTTCGGCCATCCTCGTATTCTTTTGTTGGGTAGAGCGCCTTCAGCCGATCTTCCTTTTCGAGTTCGCCTTCGGCCATCCTCGTTCTCTTTTGTTGGATAGAGCGCCTTTGGCCGGTCTTCCTTTTCGAGTTCGCCTTCGGCCGTCCTCGTATTCTTTTGTTGGGCAGAGCGCCTTCGGCCGGTCTTCCTTTTTGAGTTCGCCCTCGGCCGTCCTCGTATTCTTTTGTTGGGTAGAGTGCCTTTGGCCAGTCTTCCTTTTCGAGTTCTCCTTCGGCCGTCCTCATTCTCTTTTGTTGGGTAGAGCACCTTTGGCCGGTCTTCCTTTTCGAGTTCGCCTTCGGCCGTCCTTGTTCTCTTTTGTTGGGTAGAGCGTCTTCGGCTAGTCTTTCTTTTCGAGTTCGCCTTCGGCCTCCTCGTACTCTTTTGTTGGGTAGAGCGCCTTTGGCCGGTCTTCCTTTTTGAGTTCGCCTTCGGCCATCCTTGTTTTCTTTTGTTGGGTAGAGCGCCTTCGCCCGGTCTTCCTTTTCAGCATAGTCCACCTTCGGCTGGCAAACACTCTATTTAATTTTCCCCACGGTTTGCAAATTTCCGGGTTCTTTTGGTATTCAATCCCCGTGTACCTCGAATGTCTGAAAGTTGTTGCTATCATCCTTTCAAGTCCAAGTCGATTGAATAGGGGCAGTTGTAGCACCCCAAAATTTGCCTTCGTGTTCTAATTCTAACTGGATTATGTTTCATTTCATTCTTGCATCATCATCTTTGCATATCATTGTTTCTTTTGGGCATAGGATCAAGGTAGTTTCCAGCAGCTCATAGCATTATCAGTTCCAGTACTATTTTCAGCAGTATTCTGAGCCAAGCAGATAATTTTCAAGGTCTTTTGGAGCTTTTATTTTGCTCATTAGATGTTTTGATAATCTGAAGCTTCAACAGTCATTTTCTGATCAAGCGTTCTGGTATCAGACATTATTAATTCGGCAGGATGTTCCGAGGTGTCAGCAAGAATTTGTGTTTCATTCCAAGTGTTACTCAGTAGCAATATCAAGTTTTGATTTTCAGAGGCTTAACGGGTTCAAAACAATTGCCAGAAGTCATTTTTCCAAGTTTCCCTCCAAAAGGCGCCAAAATTCAAAATTTAAACTGAGTAACCGGTTACTCACCAAGGTTAACCGGTTACTCCTTTATTTTTCTACGCATCCTCAGCAAATTTGAACTAAGTAACCGGTTACTCACCACACGTTAACCGGTTACTCTGAGCACAGTTTGAAAATTTAAATTTGCATCATGTGCTTGGCTTGAGCATGTGGGGGAAGGATCTAGAATTGATTCATTTTCATCATTTTCCACCCAAAATTCAAATTCCCTCCATCACTTTCCACTCTAATTCCCCACTCTTCTTTCCAAATTCCACTCCTGATCTCTATTCCACTCATTAACCCACACTCCAAACCACATTTGAATTTCTAACGTAGCTTCTATTTAAATCAATTCATTCCAAACCTAACAAAAAACCTTGATCCATTTTCTGAAGTTTCTAGACTTCTCACTCCAATTTCCTCTCAACTTTTCTCTCATTTCAAAACCCTCACTCAAAGTTCCTTCATCAAAGTTCAACAAATTTTGCATTGAAATTTGTTGATCTTGGAACTAAACCTTCATCCATTCACCAATTCTTGAAAGGATCTTGAATTTGCTGCTGTTTCACTCTTGATTTTGAGCTTTTGGAACTGATTTTGGAGGAAGCTTGAAGCAAAACCATCACGTTGTTTGGATCTTGAAGTTTCAAGCTAGGGTCTTGAAGTTTCTTGCATAGATCTTGGATTCATCAATTTCCGTTTGCAACAATCACCAAAGCAAATCTCAGCTTTGTAGGTTGGTTTTCTTTAGATTTATACTTGATTTAGCTTATTTACAACTTATTCAATGTAGATCTTTGGTGATTTTTGATATGGATCCATTTTAATTGAATGTAATTCTTGATGTTGATGATTATTGGATTCAATTGATGTTTGGTTACTGATATTTGATCTGAATTTCGTGGTTAATTGATTGCATGATCATTTGGATGTTTGGAGAAGTGATTTGTTGTTGAAAAGTGCTTTTGAAACTGGGTTTTTTTACTATTGTCCCAGAGTAACCGGTTACTCACCATTCGTTAACCGGTTACTCACCACGCGTTAACCGGTTACTCTTTGTATTTTTGCGTATTTTGTCTGATTTTGTGCTAAGTAACCGGTTAACGCCCACACGTTAACCGGTTACGACTGCTGCAGAATGTGATTTTATTGCATTTTCTTGCTTGTTTGAGACCCTTTACATGTCTAAACTTCATGGATTAATATGTTGATGATGGGTGGACTATTCTTGTGTTGTTTCACCCCACACCATTGCATGAACACAATTCTTCGACACGCGATTCTCGGTTTTCATCGATAAATGTTCATGTTTGCATTGATGTTTCCTTGATGTGATGAACACTTTGCACACACCCCTTGAGCATGTTAATTGTGAATTATTGCTGGTGTTGCTGGAGTTGTTGTGTTGTACATGTTTGCTTGCATTTAATTTCATGAGATGCATACTTGTTCTGACTTTTTCATGTGCTTGATGTTGTGCATTCTTTCATGATTGTTTCCAAGAATTGTTTACCATGATGCATGGTGTGCTGCCCTATTTACCACTAATGTCTTGGTGCATATGTGTTGTTGTATGTGCTGCTGTTTGGCCTTTTACACCTCCTTTTGTGCTGAACTTGAGCTGTTAAATGTTGTTTGGTGTATTGGCTAGAATTTACCGCTGTGCAGGTGTCGGAGCACTGTTGTAGCCGCTGTTTTTGATTTATAGCTTTGATTTTTGCCTTGCTTTTGCTTGCTCCCTTAGGGTTCCCTAGTCCAACTTAATCTTTGATTAAGCTTGGGGTAGGGTAGACATTAGGATTCAACTATGCATGCTAACTTAGGTAGATGTTTCCCCTTTGACCTCAACTATAGGGCCACCTTTTGCATGACAACATTAGGATAGAATTCCCCGTAGTCTTTTCTTTTCGACTTGAGTCTTCTCTTCTCATCTCATAACAATTCTAAAGCACTTAATAAAGTTAACGCGTATTGCGCATGAGCCTTGTATGTGGGAAGTGAGGAATGGGGGGTTTCCCTTCGTTCTTCTAGGGTGTTTAATGTAGTCCTGTTGGGGACGATATGCGACGCATTCGTTCCTATGTTATAGACTTGGGTGCAATGCAAGTTACGAACTAACTTCAATCCACTTCTGTCTAAAAAACACAAAAAAAACTTCAAACCTTTTTTATCCTTCGGGATTGTTAAATTTCAAATCATTTTCAGAAAAGAGCACGTTATTTTCTGTTTAGTCGCAAACAGACATCGACCCAAACTTCCGGACGCGAACTTGACGTCGCTCATATAAAACACCAAGACCTCGTTAGGTCGAACTACGACTGCTCTGATTTCCTCTCTCTGGTTAGATTGAGGATACGTAGGCACAAGACGGCGATGTCTTGGCGAGCAACCTCCCCCCCCCCCCGTAGTCTTCCGAACTACGTTGACTCTGACTTTTCCATTGCACGAGGGAATACGTAGGCCTAAGACGGCGATGTCTTATCGAGTCTCTTTTTCTCCTTTTCGTTTTTCGTTTCCGTTTAGCGGTAGGCTTTAGATGACTCACCCTTTGATTAGACAACAAGTGTGGATCCCATCGAGTACGATGGACGCGTGGGGGTGCTAACACCTTCCCCTCGCGTAACCGACTCCCGAACCCGAACTATAGTTATGATGACCATGTCTTTCCCTCTTTTAGGTTTTCTTCGATCGTTTCCTTTCCCTGCGTCGGGATAAATAACGTTCGGTGGCGACTCTTCTGTTCTAGTTTTCTCGCCGATTTTTTTTCCGCAGGTTGCGACACATATATTTGATATTTTGCAAAGAATTAATGTTTATATATTTTTTAACATTTGAAATATTTTTTCCTTCTTGATTTTCCAAGATTAATTGGTTTCTAATCATTTTGTGGATAAAAACTTGATTTTTGAAACATTGATCCAAGATCACCACCCATTTTTCACATGTTTTCATCAATTTTTATTAATTTTTAAACAAAATTAATTCCTTTTTTAACAAAATTAGGGTTTTGATTAATTAAACCCTCGCAAATTTTTTTCAAACACTTTTGGGCCTCTAATAGAGTGTAAGATCCAACCCCTTTTGAAAACCAAAATAATTTGGTCCTCGGTCATCGTATAAGACCCACTGTGTTTTCACACCTCGGCGTGATCGCCATTTTTCAAACAAATAAGCATCTGGGCCTCTCCTCGAGCTATAAGTCCCATTCCTTTTCTTCAAACTCCTTTGGGCCTCTAATAGAGTGTAAGACCCAACCCCTTTGTAAATAATACCTTTTGGGCCTCACACATTGTATAAGTCCCTCTGTATATTTTCAAACATTCGGCGAGATCGTCGCCTTTTTTAACAAAATCATCTGGGCTTCTCCTTGAGCTATAAGACCCATCTTTATTCATTTTCAAACTCTTTGGGCCTCTAATAGAGTGTAAGACTCAATCCCCTTTTGGCCAAAACTTTTTGGGCCTCAATCGTTGTATAAGTCCCGATACAAAACAACAGCGCCATCACTGTTAAAATTTGGGCCTCTCCCTGAGCTGTAAGCCCCAATCTCTATTCAAAATACTTTCTCCTTTGATTTTGAATCCAAATGTATAGTTGCTATCAAAATTTTCTTTAATTTCTTTGTTGAACAACTAACAAAACAGCATGGAAGCTCTACAACGGGTAAGTGTTTATCCGCTTTCTTTTATATGCTTTCATATACATAACTGTATTATGGGAAGCTGCGCGTGGTTAGTCTTCTTTCATACTTTTTTAAATACTTTTCATACATCAACTGTATATATACTCGTATAGTTATTTAGAGTTTTCCCCGGCAACTACGTCTAGAACTAGGTAAAGCCCCGTTGGTCACTCTTAAATACAAACAAAACTAGATCCCCATAGGATTTCCAGATACAATCTTCCCTTCTCTTGGGGTTAATCAATATGGAACAAAGAGAAAGACAGTATTCTCGGTGAACCTTTTCTCAGACTGTCACCCCTAGAAACTGTCAAAGAAATTCTACTCCCCAGAGTTGATCTATTCTCCGTGAATAGCATCTCTTGAGTTTCTTCCAAATACTCGAACTTTCCTGGAATGATCTCTTCTCTGTGAATTGCATTTCTTGAACTTCTCTTGGTTTGGGGACCCACAAGCTTCCTAAAAGCATCCCCGCCTCCTCTTGGGCCTTATACAAGGACCCTTCGGCTTCTTAGAAGTTCTCATGCCTTCTCTTGGGCTTAATACAAGGACCCTAATGACCTCTTAAAGGTATAAGACAGAACTTAGTCATCCTTTGCTAGAGCAGGCTTTACAGTGTCAAACCTCAAGCCACTTTAGGGTTGATTCTTATCCCTTAAGGCCATTGCCATCTTTTGGGCATCCTTTAAAAAATAAAACTCTTCAACACCGGTAGACTTGGACAGTCTAAAACCCCTTTGAGTCTCAAAGACATTCTCAAGTTCCTTTCAAACATAGGAAAAAACACCGATCACTCTGGATCAATCTCCAGCAGAAACCCAGTCTCTCTTATGAGAGTTCCCCACCCTTGGGCCTGCCTATGGATCTAATCCTCAGCAGTAAGATAACCTCCTCTTAGGCTTTGTATAATGATCCTTTCCTCAGGAAAGTCAACCTCCTCTTGGGCTTTGTACAATGATCCTCCCCCAGCGGAGCTAACCTTTTCAGACTCTCTTGTTGAGTCAATCACTTTTCAGACTCTCTTGTTGAGTCAATCACTTTTTAGACTCTCTTGTTAAGTCAATCATTTTTTCAGACTCTCTTGTTGAGTCCATCACTTTTCAAAACTCTCTTGTTGGGTCAATCTCCTTTTAGCCTCAATCTCGGGCTTCCTACAAGACAGTAAATCACTCTCTTGTTGAGTATAAAAGACTCTCTTGTTGGATCAATCACCTTTGCAAGACTCTCTTGTTGAGTCAACTCTTTTAGCCTCCGTCTTGGGCTTTGTACAAGACATATAAAAGCACTCTCTTGTTGAGACAAACTCATTTCAGCCTCCATCTTGGGCTTTGTACAAGACACGTATAAACCTCCCTAACGGAATCAAAAATCCTTTTTAGCCTTAATCTTGGGCTTCGTACAAGACAGAAAGAACATTTTCCCCAGAAAAGTCAAACTGTTAGCCTCCTCTTAGGCTTTATATAATGATATCCCCAAAGATTCAGTCTCTTTTTTGCCTCAACTTTGAGCCTGGTACAAGACATATACACTCTCTTATTGAGTCGGTCTTATCTAGCCTCCTCTTAGGCTTCGTATACAAAAATCCCTAGCTGAGTCAATCAACCTTTTAGCTTCAAACTTGTGCTTTGATCAAAGCACACAAACATCAACAGTTCCTCTTTAGAGATGGCAAATTCTCTCTCAGCCAAAACCACTTTAGCTTCATATCTTGGGCTTCGAACAAGATACAAATCCCTTTTAGCTTCAATCTTGGGTTTTGAACAAGACACCAATATCCCTTTTAGCTTCAATCTTGGGCTTCGAACAAGACACCAAAACATCTTTTTCCTCCCTTAGAATAGGAGGAACTACGATTGCTCTGATTTCCCTGTTTCATTAAACGGGAATACGTAGGCATAAGATTGCGAAATCTTAGCGAGCATACTAATAAAAATCTCTAGGTCCAATACCTTCACACCAATCAAAACTGAGGTCCAATACCTCACCAAAATCATCAAAAACTCGCAATCTTACTCTATCATATTTCCCAAGAAACTTTCCCCAAACCCATTAACGGATAAACACCATCAAGTACAAAGCAAAACCTAAAGCTAATATCCTATGGATAACCACATATAGGATGGGTAATTGACAACTATCCATTGTATAACCTGACCCCGGATCCCCCAATCTCTTTAAGCGTTTGTTCAGTTAGACATTCACGTGCAAGGTTAGTTTTAGATACCTTCCCTTTCCCTTCCAGCTTCGTGGGATAAATAAGAAATCAGAAAGTAGCACCCCCTCCTACCATTGCGGTGAGGAGAAACCCACGACGATAAGGTGGTCGCGTCACCAACAAAAATCGCTCGCTACAGCTGGGCACGAGATGCTCTAGCTAGGGATCTCATCTAGAAATCATCTTGTTCCCTCTTTTTTTATTATTATTAAAATATGTAATCCATCAGTTTAAACATTAATGAAATAGTTTTTCAGACCAATACTACATTTCAGCATGCAAGTACATTCCAGTAATTTCTTTAGATTTTCTGAAGGTACACTATCAAAGTGAAACTGACACAGAAACGTCAGTTAAAATAGATCAAACATAAACTCAAAGTTATTTAGAGAATCTTAATAGGTTAGACTGCTAGATCACATTTCTAAGAGTCGTTATTATAATACTGGTACAATTTAATCAGTACTTAAATAATATTAAACTCAAGACAATGAATGTAACACATCTATAAAAAGACTCTAGTAAGCTTTCTTCCATCATCACTTAATCCCTAAAACACCAAGATGTATAAAAAAAAGCAAATATGGGTTCCTAAGAGAGATTTCAAGAAGGCAGCACTAATGAATGCTGCAACTCAAGCAAATCAAAGCAAGGCATCAGTTGAATAATCTGCAAGCAAGCAGACAACTTCAGAAGTGCTCTCCTCTTCAGAATCCTTTGTGAAGACATACAGAAGAAGAAGATCTTCTGGATCCAGACGTAGAAACAAACTGAGAAAGGAGGCTTTGGAGTTTGCTAAGGAAGAATGGCAAGATTTCTTAGACAATCTAGACATGTCAGATGATCCTAGGGAGTTCCTTAGGACACATCCATTAGACTAGAAAAATCTAATTGTCTTGTAATAGCTTCCTTTTTATTAATAAAATAACTTGCAAACATTTGAGTTCTTTTATCTATTTCAGATTCTCATTGAACAACAAGAATAAATATTAATTAGTTAAAACTGAACACAAGCATGAACAAACTCTGAATTTATTAATAAGATGCTTAATACAAAGGTTTCAACAACAATACAAAGCATAACTATGAAGAAATCTAACATCATAATCTTTCATAGATAGCTTCAAACTTGTCTCTCCAAATCTTGGAAGAACTAGCCTCAGAACTTATGTTAACCCCTTGCTAAATAAGTATTTCAGAAATAACTTGTCCATAAGGAATGAAGAAGATATTTGCCTTTTGAAAAGAAGAGAGAGAACTCTTCAGATGGTCAAACATAACTTGAGGAAGATCAATCTTCAAATCTAAATTAAGAAGTAGAAGCAGATCTTTTTCAATAGGGTCCACTTGGTCTAAATCTTTATCCTTAGGCAGTAAGTTTGAATTCAGAATTTGACTCCAAACAACAGCACCGGGAAGAATATTTAAAACCATTGATGTATTAGATTGATCTACAAAGATACGCCAAGTAGGAAGATAATGTTTCCAAACAAGAGTTCCTGGGATTTCTCCAATCTCCTCACAATTAATCACATTTGCAATTGCTTTAGAGGTTACTGTAATAGAAACACCAATTACTCTAGATCAAATAGCATACTTAGAAATCAGCTCAACAATAGAGTCATTGATCCAAAGCTCTTTGACAAGCCTTGGATAAGTGAAACCACAGAGCATCTCAAAGTAGCCATTCCACCTTTATTTAGACACAGTCTTCTAGAAGTTGAAACAAATCTTAAGCAACTCATCTAAATCCACAAATTATTCATTGATGACAACCAGCTGATTCAGAAGAGAATAAACTGAAGAACTAATCTCAGGTTTGGTTTGATCAACACACAACCAAGAAGAAGAGAAGAAGAAAAATAAGAAGAAGAAGAACTGAACAAGAATCTTACAAGAATAAGAATCTTGTCAGAAAAAGGACAGAATGGTGTTTCACAAGACAGGGAATAGTAACATCAAGTACTAAAAGAGAAAGCATCATTACCCAAAGGCTCTTTATCCAGCAAATATTTCAATTCCACTAGATGAGTTTCACCTTTATGAAAAGTTAAGTATTATAAAAGTTTTTTTAAAAAAAACTTTTTACTTAAACTGTTATGACAGTAAAAAAAAATCTTCTTCTGAATCTCAGAAACTGAAAACTTTCAGAAGCTATCATCCATCAGAGTCTAATAAGTCTAGACTTAGACAGAGATATCATCTATCAGTCACAAATCTCTAAGGTTCTATTATGAACTAGCACTTTATCTTGAAACAAGAGTCATGAGTGATAGATGAATATTGAATTGGCTTCTTTAGACATCTAACAAGCAACAGTATTAACACAAAAGTGAGATAACTATTTTCATAAATGGGATCATCATCTGGCTTAATAAGACATTAAGTATAGACAAACACAACAGTGTTTCGTCTTAAAGATTTTTGAAGCTCTTCTTTACAAAAGAACTTGTCTAGAAGTCTAACAAAAACTTTGTATTTATATCTATACAAATGTCTCATTGAATCAAAAGATATACCAAAAAAGAACAACCATATCACTTTTTTTTTGTTTGGCCAGACTCAATTCAGTATTCAGACTTGACCAATAGAGTCTGAACACAACTTTGAGTGGATTTTGATTCAATGGCTGTCTAACCATTGATTCCACTACTCTCACCAAATTCAGTACCACCAGTACTTGAATCTGGGCTGTTAGCTCTTCTTCCAACAAATGTTGTAAACACCCTTATGGAAGATGCCTCTGCTTCGTTCCTTGATATCTATAGCAGATACATTATGATACTCATATTTCTATAAGACCATACATGTAAGTACAAACAGACTCTTCTTTGCCTTACATCTCAATCTAATACCAGATCATAAGTCACTCCAGAGTATAAGTCTAGAATGAGATATGATAGGAATCGAATCTTGTTCTAAGCAATGTCAATAATCTCATTATCTGAGATTAAATCTTTTGACTTTAAAATCATTGACAAGCTAAGAACCAGATGGTGTTAGCTATCAGAAATTAACATAAAGCATATCAGAGTACTATCTTGGTACGACTAACAGAACTCAAAGATAAGTTGAAGATTTCTCATAGAAATGTCTTTTAAAACAACTTCCATGATGGTCCTCAAACAAGAAGCAATGGAGTTTCTTAAGTTATGACCTTAAAGAACAAAATCCATATAATCAAATATTTTGAAACAAGATAGCTTTAACAACATCTCTTGCTTTTCAATACTTGATTTTTATTTCAGAACACAATACTTCATTTCATCTGCATCCTGCACTAATATCAGCTTTAAAAGATTAAACACTAAAGAGCATCTGATATTAGGTTCTGGTAGTGTTTCTTCTTGCTTTCAGATTTGGGAAATCAGTTGAAATACAAATATTTCAGAAGCTTTTGAAGTTACTTTTCTATCAATAAATATCATAATCCATTCAACCAGTATAGAAGTCCTTCTGACAAGAAACCTAAGTTTCTTATCATTAGTCATTCTAAAGAACTTAAGCTAAAAAGAGAAGGTGATCTGTTGAATACTTTTTTATCATCCAACTTCATTTCTTTCCTTTGAAGACTGCAAGACAAACCTTTAGAACACAATAGATTCAAGATGTAAACATTAAAAAAAACGGTGACTTTGGATTTAAGTTAAGGAACAATCTTTACAGAATTTGCTTGAAAAGATTAAATGAAGTGTAACTACTTCAAGCTTCAAAGACTGATCCGCACAAACCCAAGCACAAGATTTCAAAGATAGTTCAAACATCAGACATATCAATGATGTTGATATACTCAGAAGTGAGATAATGCATCTACCAGAATGCAACTACCTCTGAAGATATTCAATATGTATCTTCTGAGTTGGTGGAAGATATTTTCAAGATGATCATATTTAACACCATCAACTTCTATAGTAATACCTCTTTCAAGGATATTCTACAGACCTTCAGCAACCCTTTGAAGGTTGAGAAACACAAGAAATGGGGTTTGAATTGGGTTTCACTTTTCGCCCCCTTTTGCAGAATTAAAATTAATAACGTTAACTAGTAAATAAAAATAAATAAACACAATTATTTTTATCCTGGTTAACTGTTAACGAAGTTACTCCAGTCCCCCCTCAAGGTGATTTTGCCTTATCACAAGGACTTAATCCACTAATCATCAAAATGATTACAACCACAATGGATGCCTTCCATTGACTTCTTGAGAATCCTGGCTTTCATTCGTCTCTCAAGGAATCAACCTCCAAGCCGTTTAACAACGACCTGGCCCTCTCAAGCATTCTGGTCTTCACTCGACCGCTCAAGGAATCAATCTCCAAGCTGTTGCAGTGAGAATTCGATATCAAGATATTGATTAACTTGAATCACAAATCTTTAAATATCCACCACCTAACTTTGTTTTATCCAAGGTAAAGGGAAAAGATCATATAAAACCCTAAGTTGCAATGTAACAACAATGCTTAAGAGATTGTAAGGTTTGGGGTTGGTTATACCTAGGGAAGGTGTTAGCATCCTAAGCATCTATAGTACACTATAGGAACCTCTTGCTAGTATTTATGTTAATGTTTGCTATTTTGCTTTGAAATGTCATGTTTTTGGGTTTTATTGGTGAGGATAGGAACCTAAGGGTTTATTACTAAGTATGCTCGCCAAAACTTCGCGGTTTTGTGCCTACATATCCTTACAAGGATGGAATCAGAGCATTTGTAGTTCACCTTACTAGGGATGAATGAATACTTGATTATGATCAAGGTTCAAAGTGGGAGATAAGTGTTAAGCCTATAACACTTATATGAATTTAACGAAGTCAACAAAGTTGTAAATTCTACCTTAAGTCTAAGTTGTAAGACTTAATGACTCTAACAAGGTCATGGGGAATTGGGTATTGCTAAGATACTTATGACATTAATTCAATGAAATTTTCTTTCCCTTGGAAACAAAAGGCAATAAATAAAGATGAAAGCTAACAAGCTAGCATCACTTGGGGAATAACTTGACAAAGTTAAAAGAGTATGAACAAAATGGATGAGATGAACAAGTATGATATTCAAACATGATATCAATTACAAGCATTCAAAGTAACATTCAAACATGATGTTAATTGTGGTATGACAAAGATAAAGCATATGGTAACAACCAAAGCATAAAAGTAGATGTGACAACATCTAAAGCAAGGACTTGAAAAAGTCATAAAAGATCAAGGTAATAACCATGAACACATTCAAATTTTAATGAAGTTATAAATCAACATGGTGACAACCAAGGTAAGTACATACAAGAAAAGATGTTACAACACCTAAACATACATGAGGTATAGTTCTAACAAGACCAAAGCATCATGGATGACAAGTTTAAGTACACAACTAGGGCAAGCATACATTAGGACTTACTAACACCACTTAATCATGAATACAAGACAAGTATGGACAAGTTATATCAACACTTCATGAATACAATTTAACATGAACAAGTTATAACAACACTTAGACATGGATAAGATGAGGTAAAACATGTATAGATCAAAACATCACTTAACATGGTATCATTAATGGTTTAAAACAAGCATGCATAAGTCAAAACATTACTTAATATGTATGGACGTTCAAAAGTTGAAATAAGGCATGTATAAGTCAAAGCATTACTTATCATGGTAACAATCAAGATTCAAGGTAAACATGTATAAGTTAAAACATCACTTAATCATGAATACAATTTAAGACTTTTAAGACAAGTAAAGGTAACAACCAAAGCATACTTGAGCAAAGAGACATGTTTATGACAATAACATGTGGATGGAAGATGCAAACATATAATGGATGACATGTGAGCATACATATAGATGACAAACCAATATTTAAACATCATGAACAAGTTAAGACATTACTTAAATATTCAATCATGGATACAAGTTGAACATGTTTAGGACAAGTGGGTAACAACCAAACATACATGTTATGAAATCCAACATGGTCTTAAACAAGAGGGAAACATCACAAAGGTTTAGACATATCATCATGTATACAAAGTCACATTTAAGACAAAAAAAGTGTTTAAGAACACCTAAACATGGTATGATCTACATAAAGTATACATGCACATCAAGGTTCATATTAACATGGAAGAGAGTCACATATTAAGGACAAAAATGAACAAGTAAGACTCATGGTATAATCAAAGTTTCAACATACATTTACATGTAAACATACACTTAAGAATGTATCAAAATCAAGTTAAATCAAGAATGCACAAGTTCACAATATCACATAATGTATATACAAATTGTAAGAAGTTTATACAAGTCAATATGCACAAAGGAAATCAAAGGAATCAATCAAAGAATCAAGGGAAAGCCTTAAGAAACCCTAAAAAGTCATCCACTTTAAGTATGCATAAGTGCAAGAAAAATAAATATTTTGTGGAATTTATTTTTATGAACAAAAAGTAGACATTTTCATGAGCATTTAGAAAAAAGAATGGGTCAAAAAGGTTTTGGGATGAAGAAGTTATGGAGGTTTTAATTTGTGAAAAAATTGAGAAAAATAAGTGTCAAAAAATAAATGGAATGGTCTTGGTGGGTGTTGAACCCACGCCATTGAGCTTGTATCTCAAAATATAGCAAACTGAGCCAATGTGTGCTTTTGTGAATATTCATGGAAGCATAAAATAATATATGAAAACAACTTCACAAAATGAAATAAAAAAAATAGCACAAAAGGTTTGGGGCGAGGGGGATCCGAACCCCAGACCTATAGGACAAGCAAGAAGACACGTATCACACTCTACCACTGGGGTGGCCAATACATCCGTGTATTAAGCTCCCCAGTTTAATATATATTTGAAACATCCAAATGAGACTGCCACCTCAATGCCAACTCAACATCTTCTTCCTCCCTTGCTCACTCTTTTTCTTCTCTCTCTCTCTCTCTCTCTCTCTCTCTCTCTCTCTCTCTCTCTCTCTCTCTCTCTCTCTCTCTCGTGCCCTAATCCCTATCCATGGCCATATTTTCAACTCAATATTTCACCCTCGTTTCTCAACCAAAATTAATTTTGTAAAGATCAAATTTGAAGCATTTTTCACAAGGAATACGAATATATCATTAACTTATCCAAAAACTAACTGTACAACTCACAAATAACTCAACAACAGTGCAACACCATAAAGATTCAACATGTCAAAACATCACATGCTCAGCTCATTCAATGCAACCAATGTTTCAAACAGATTGTACATGGTATGGACTACATTTTTGCTTCACAAATAAGACATTTAAAATGCATGAATCATGAGGTTGGAGATTTAAGAAGCTTACCTCTTGGAGACAGCCCAAGGCCTCTTTAAATATTGTTATAGAAGTTCAAAGACAACCTCCTTAGCTTTGTTATTCCTTAGAGAGATGGCTTGAATGTTTATATAGATTGGAAGTAGCTTCAAGAACCAAACCCGAGCCTTCTTGAAAAATGAAGGTGTGAAATGGTGAATCAGGTAGGGCTTGATACAAAACTTGTTTGATGATTGGAACAACCTCTAAGGGGTGTTTAGGGATAGTCTATGGAGTTTCTTTGAAGTATGCACGAGTGGAAAGTGTTTGGCTTGAGAATTTGCAAAAATGGAGCCTTTTGCAAATTCTGTTGGAGGAAGAGGTTTGTTGAGGTTTCAAGTGTATTTGATGTGTGTTTTGAACCTTGAGAGGGTCCTCTATTTGTAGGAAAAGAGTGGAGGTAAAGAGCAGGTTAAATTATTAAGCTCTTGGAGTTTTTGCAAGTTGGTTTGGTTGAAAGTGAACCAAGTGGTTCCATGCAAGCTCATGGTTCCAATGTGCAAGTACACAACTTTTCTAAAGTGGTTAGAACTTCAAAAACATTGCTTCTATCCATGGAAAAGGTTGAGTGCAGAAAGAACAAGTTGGAAGCTCAAGACAAGTTGACTTTGTGATTAAAGTCACTTTTCCAAAATGGAAGCCTTTCTTCCTAAAATGACATGATCCAATGGGGCTCTTGTACAAAAGAGCATCCCTGATTGCTTGTTGAGCATATCAGACAAGTATTGTAATCGTGTCGTGGCAGATTATGATATTGGCTTTGCCTTGAATGCATCGCCACCAAATTGATGTTCATCGCAAGAATGTTATGGTTCTGAACAATGTTGGGATGTGCATGGGCCATGTTGACTTCCCGGATTCGGTGATCTTGGATACAGCCTAGATTCATCTATTCTTGTAGAGCTGATTGAACCCTGGTTATTCTTTGAGCAGATATCACACTGGTGATAATTGTGAGACGGCACATGATCGTACCCGCTCTGTCTACAGTGCATCCTGACCTAATTTGTTCCTAATAGGAGTACATCATGAATTTGATAACTGCGGCTAAATTCTTCCTCTATTAAATGTACTGCAGTCTTTTCATGTTGCGGCAACGGGTTCGTCTGAACATTCGGATTAGTATCTTTGAAAGATAGGATCCTGTTCCTGACAAGCTTCTGTACATCAGACTTGAAACTGATACAGTTCTTAATGTTGTGTCCCGATCCTCCTTGATGGTAAGGGCAAGTTTGATCCGCTTTGAACCAAAAAGGAGGATTTTCCGGTATTGTAAGAGGAGACCTGGTTTGGACGTGCCCCTTGGCCAGTAAGAGTGGAAATAGTTATGTGTACAACATCGGTATAGGGTCGAACCCTGATGGTAGTGTCGTATGATTGTTACTGTTGTATTGTGGATGAGCCTACTGAAGAGGCTGTTGTTGTCCTTTGCTGATACTGTTGTTGACTTGGTTGGCTCTGAGCAACCTGAGGTTGATAAGTTGGAGCTGGCGCAGGGTTGATAGCGGGAGTTATCGCCGCTATTGGTTGATACCTTCGCCTTTTCTTTCCCATAGATATATTACTAATATCTTGCTCTTTTTTCTTTTGGAAAGCACTATCGTATCTTTTGGTACTGCTTGATGGCTCTGCATCTTTGACCAATCGTCCTTCTCAAACTGCTTCTTCAAGGCATTCCCCCATGTTCACCATTTCAGTGAAGTCACTGGGCGCACTAGCGACCATTCGGTCGTAATAGAACAAGCTTAATGTTTTCAAAAAGATCTTGGTCATCTCCTTTTGCTCAAGAGGGGGACAGTTCTAGGCGGCAATTTCACGCCATCTCTGAGCATATTCTTTGAAAGTTTCTTTGTCCTTTTGCGACATTGCTCTGAGCTGATCTCTATCTGGTGCCATGTCCAAATTGTATTTATACTGCTGAACGAAGGTTGCACCGAGACTCTGAAAGTACTGATCTTAGTGCGGTTTAAACCCATGTACCATTTGAGTACGACACCAGTTAAACTGTCTTGGAAGTAATGGATCAGTAGCTGTTGATTTTCTGTCTAGGTAGACATTTTTCAAGCGTACATCACCAAATGACTTTGAGGGAAAGAGTTGCCTTTGTATTTTTCAAAGTCAGGCACCTTGAATTTGTACGGTATCTTTACATTAGGGACCAGACAGAGGTCTGCGGCGTCCTTTTCGAATAAGTCTTGACCGCGAATGGCATGCAGTTCCTTCTGCATTTCCAAGAATTATTCCTGTAACTCATTCATCCTTTCGTACATGTCTTCATTTCCACGAAAAATTGTTTGTGGAATCTGTCCTTCCAGGACAGTGTGTACCACTGGTTATGGTATAGACATTACAGCGGTGATTCTTGGTGCTTCAGTGCCCTGGAGTTTGTAAGCTTCAGGAGTTGCTGTCGTAAACCTTGCATCTTCACTTTCCTGAAGTTTGTAACCTCCATTATGTGCGTAGATGTAATATCTGAGATCACAGTCCTTTTTTGTTGCTTCTGAGCTGCTGCCAGGGATTGCATGTCACTGTGAAGTTTTTCCAAACTTTCCTTTAGAGCGTCGATTTCTTCTCTCAGCTCTATGTTCTCTTCCTCGAGATCGTCCATTTTCTTTTGTAGATTGGCTCGAGTATTGTATGAGTGAGACAGTTTGACTCTAGAATCGTGACACATACGTGAGACTCAAAGATAAGAAGAACACACTATGTGAGAATGATGAATGATATGCAAAGACATATTATTTTAATTTTTGTTTTAATAAAAAAGATCTTCAACAAATAGATTGCAAATATCATACAGCGGGGGGATACCCCTTTTATTGAATTCGAAAGATTGCAGTATGTTACAAGGAAAAGTACAGTATTTTACAAAGTGTTGTGAGGAAAATGGTTAAGCTTATGGATCCTGAGTCCTCTCTGAAGAGATCTCAGATGTTGGTTCCGATATTTTCCTTTTCTTTGACCGGGCCTTTTCAGCCGTTGTCAGGTCGTCAGTCCTTTGCCAAGTTAAAGGAAGGAGCGAATTTCTTCGATCTTCCTGACTTTCTACAACATGTTGTTCTAATATTTTAATCAGAGCATCATTCTCTTTTAACAGTTCCTGAATCTTGGTACACTCCACATTGAGGATTTGGTATTTGTTTTTCCAAGAGTTCCTCTCATGTTGAACTTTGTTGAGAGCTACCTGGAATTTTTCCATATCAGACATGAAATAAAGGACAGTTTCCTTTGACGGAAAAACTTCTTGGCGAGGGTAAGGCATCCTCAGCTTGAGGGCTCTAGTTTGCACCCAGTGGAGATAAGGCTCCATGGAGGTACAATTTGGTCTTCCTAGAGACGCTCTTCCTTTCCTATGAATTATTTCCAGGCATGCACTATTTCCTTCTTTAGTGCCCTGTCATTTTCCCCTTCCTTGAAGAAAAGACCTTCCAGATGAACATTATGCGGGATATTCTTCATCGGGTATCCGAGTTGACGGCAAACTAAAATTGGATGATAATTGATTCCTCCATTAGTTCCAATGAGGGGTATGTTAGGGAAATTTCCACATCTGTCGATGATCTCTATCCCTTCGTAAATCCTATTATACCAATCTATGTCAGAGTTGGTAAGGGACATAATCTTCTGTGACCAACGTAGAGTACTCTTGTGATCCCAAAAAGCAACAGACTTGGGCAAATAGGAAATGAACCATTTGTAGAGTAAGGGTACACAGCATGTGATCATTCCTCCACTGTACAAATTCCTTAAGTGTACAGAATTATAAGCATCTGCGAGCAAGGTTGGTACGGGGTTTCCAATCAAAAATATCTTAACAGCGTTGGTATCAACGAAGTTGTCAATGTTGGGAAAGAGGAATAACCCATATATGAGTAGGACAAAGATATCTTCGAAAGCAGTTATGTTTCCTATATTGGCAAAGTATAAAGCTTTCTCTATCAGGAATTTAGCTGGTAAACCCTGGATTCCTCCTTTAGTGGTCATGTGAGTCCTAACTTTTGACTCGTCCAAAGAGATCACTCTTGCAATGGTTTGATCCTTTGGAATTTCTTCCAGTCCAGAAAATGGAGCTCGATCAGTGATATGTAAATTAATCAGATGAGAGTACTCCTCTAGTGTTGGTGCCAATTGGTAATCCAGAAATGTGAAGCAATGATAAACTGGATCGTAGAACTGAATCAGCGTAGACAGGATTCCTTCAACTACGTGGACCCTTAACAGAGACAACAGTCCCCCGTGCTTAGCTCTGAAAGCCTCAGGGTTGGTAATCATCCTTGCCAACCTCTTTAAATCCTCTAGTTTCGGAGCCTTGAAGGTGTACTTGTGCGTCTTTCTTCTACCGAAATCCATAATGCAATCTTTCTGATATTTGCAATTATTATTTTAGTTTATTTTGAAAAATGATTTTTTATTTGTTTAAAAAGAGTTTTTTAGATGAATGAATGAATGCAGCACACAAAAACATTGAAAAAACACGGGTTCAAAGGTTCAACGTCACGAGCATGGATTCATGGATCTACCCATCCCCAAAGGTTGTACTATTTTGGTCAATTTTTGTACCTGTAGAATGGGTTCTAAGGTTCCCAAAATCATTGACCCCCTAGGGATATCAACAGCAAGCTGATTCACTCGAGCGACCTGTAATATCCTAAGGTAGATCTCATTTGAGTGTAGTATCGCGTATCAACTATTCCCAATAGTCACCGCACTACCAAATGGTCATATGGTTAATGTCTACTAAATCCTCAGGGTCATGGGTGCCGCATTGGGAAAACTTTGCTTTCACGTCAATCGGTCGTTCAACATTTAGTATCCACATGGGTACCTCGCCTGATTTGGTGGGCTACCAGGATCGCTTGTTTGGGATTCACTCCCTATAAGTTCTCCCGTCTGTGCCACCCCTTATCTTAATGTTCTCTCAAACTTTCCACATGCGTATCAATCGTATTCCCATTGACAGAAAAATAAACACGGATATCAAGTAGGAATAGCAGTAAATATATATATATATATATATATATATATATATATATATATATATATATATATATTATAGTATGCTAAACAACCTAGACCTCTTAGGAATTCTAATCCTAGTTTGGCTCCCCAGTAGAGTCGCCATTTTTCTATAGCGTGTGATTTCTGTCGGTGACGCGACCACCTTATCGCCATTGGTTGGAATTGGGTGCTACTTTCTGATTTCTTATTTATCCTATGAAGCTCGAATGGAAAGGGAAGCTATCTAAAACTAACCTTGCATGCAAATGTTTTCTTTAACAAATGCTAAGAGATTGGGGGGCCCAGGGTTAGGTTATACAATGGGGAGTTGTCAATTACCCATCCTATATATGGTTATCCATAGATCGTTTAGCAAATTCTACTGTTATCTACTTACTGGTGTTTATCAGTCATGGGTTGGGAAAGTTTCTCCTTTGGGAATGTTTGAGAGAGTATTTTTGTTGATTTCAGGTTTTCCGATGTTTTTGGTAAGGTACTGGACCTAAGGTTTTTGATATGTGTGCTCGCTAAGATTTCGCAATCTTATTCCTACGTATTCCCATTAAAGAAAATAGGGAAATCAGAGCAATCGTAGTTCCTCCTATTCTATGGGAGGAAAGAGATGACGGTGTCTTGTTCAAAGCCCAAGATTAAAGCTAAAGGGTTAAGTATTTGTGTCTTGTTTAAAGCCCAAGATTGAAGCTAAAGGTTTGACTGAGAGAGAATTTTGTCGTCTCTAAAGGGAGATATCTCATCTGTTTATCACAGTTGTTGGGTAACTGATTATAAAGGAAGATTACTTTAACTGGAATGTATGGAATACAGCAATGCCATAATTTCCTTTATAAGGGATTTGTCCTGAAGGAGAAAACTTAAACTCAGTGTTGAGCAATGCCATTTTTCTTTAGGAATCTTTCATTTTAAGAGAGGGACATTGGCTTGGATGTAAATAATCCAGAGGCTTTCCACTTACAGCAATTAGATGAAATAAAAGGGATTTACCAGGAAAAGAGATGGACTACAGCTTGGATTTTTGAATCAACAAGTGTGCCACTTATAGCAGTTATCTGGGATTGAGGTTTGTTTTGATTGTCTGTTTTGATGTGTGATGTACAGAGGAATGTCTTCCTACATAGATTTTGTTGATTTCCTCTTAGGGGATGTTGATTTTTGTGTGCCTTGATCAAAACCCAAGGTTGAAGCTAAAATGTTGACTCTATTAGGGAGTTTTATAACTGTCTTGTACAAAGCCCAAGATTGAGGCTGAAAAGAGACTGACTCTTTTAGGGAGATCATTATACAAAGCCTAAGAGGAGGCTGGAAGGAATTGGCTCTTCCGGGGAAATATTTTGTCTGTCTTGTACAAAGGCCAAGATTGAGGCTAAAAGGGATTGACTCCATTGGGGAGAGGTTTTATCTGTCTTGTACAAAACCCAAGATTGAGGCTAAAAGTGGATTGACTCCACTGGGGAGATTCCATATGTGTCTTGTACAAAGCCCAAGATTGAGGCTAAAAAGGGTTAACTGACTCAGCTGGAGAATGTTTATGGGTGTCTTGTACAAAGCCCAAGATTGAGGCAAAAAGTTGCTGAGGGATGATCATTATACAAAGCCTAAGAGGAGTTTGTTTGGGGAATTTCTTACATAAAGCCTAAGAGGAGGCTAACTTCTGCTAAGGATTGAGATCCAAAGACAGGTCCAAATTGAGGAATCAAATCTTGATGAGGATTACAAAAGAGTTGAAATATCAGATGCCTTGAGGATCTGATTAAGGTTTATTGATAGTAATTTGACCTTAGCTAGGGAACTTAGGATGAAAAGTTTGAAGATTGAGTTTTAAAAACCTATAGAGGTTTTTGATCAGGGTTTTTCCTGTGCTTTTAGGAAACTTGAGGGTTTCTTGAGATCCAAAAGGAGGTGAGACTGTCTAAGTCTACTGGTATAAAAAGGTTTATCTTTGTATGATGCCCAAGAGGAGGATGGCATTTTAAGGGATGAGAATCAACCCTAAACCGGTCTGATGTTTTGAGATTCTGACTCTCTGGAAGATTGAACTATCAAATGATGACTAAGTTCTGTCCTATACCTGTAGGAGGTCTTTGGGTCCTTGTATTAAGCCCAAGAGGAGGCATGAGAACTTCTAAGAAGCCTGAGGGTCCTTGTACAAAGCCCAAGAGGAGGCTGGGGATGCTTTTAGGAAGCCTGTGGGTAAAAACCTAAGAAAATTTCAAGAAAGGTTTCACCGGGAATAATCCTTTCTTTAGTGAAAATTTCTAGGGTTTGAAAAAATTCAAGAGAGGTTTCACGGGTAATTAATCCTCTCTGGGGGAAATGAATTTCTTGTACAGATTTCTAATAGTGACAGTCTTGAGAAAAGTTTCACCAGGAATAATGCCTTTCTCTGTTCCATATTGTATAAGCCCAAGAGGAGGCAAGAGTGTATCTGGAATTTCCTATGGGGAACTAGTTTTGACTGTGTTGAAAGAGTGACCACTGGTTTGATCTAATCCTAGACCTAGTTGTCGGGGAAAACTCTAAGCAAGATAATATACAGGCATATATATATATATATACACATGAAATATATACAAGTATGTAAAAGAAAGCTGATAGAACTTACAGGTGAGCAAGCTTCAAGTACTACAGCTGTATGGTTAGTTATTCAAGAAGTTAAAGAAAGTTTTGATAACAACTATGAATTTGAATCTAAATCAAAAGGGAAGTTGTTTTGAAATAAGATTGAGGCTTATACTCAAGGAGAGGCCTAGAAATAACAGTGATCGCACTGTTGTTCTAAAAATTATATCAGGACTTATACAATGACTGAGGCCCAAAAAATTGTATTTTACAAAATAGGTTAGGTCTTACACTCTATTAGAGGCCCAAAAGTTTATTTTTATACAAGAGATGGGGCTTACACCTCAAATAGAGGCCCAAAGTTTGTTTTTATTTTGAAAGCGGCGATCGCACCGAGATTTTTGAAATTGTATCGGGACTTAAACAATGACTGAGGCCCAAAAAAGGTTTTTATGTACAAAGGGGTGGGTCTTACACTCTATTAGAGGCCCAAAATAGTTAAAAAAAGGAAGATGGGACTTACAACACAAAGGAGGCCCAAAATGATTTTGTTTAAAAGGCGACGATCGCGCCGCGGTTTTAGAAAACACAGTGTGACTTATACAACGACTGAGGCCCAAAATTTATTTATGTGACAAGGGATGGGTCTTACACTCTATTAGAGGCCCAAAAGTGTTTTGAAAAAAATTTGTGAGGGTGTGAATGATCAAAACCCTAATTTGATTAAAAATGTATTTTAATTTGAATAAAATATCAAATAAAAATGATCAAAGTTATCAAACATGTGTGAAAAACAAGTTGTGATCTTGGATAAGTATTTGAAAAATCATGTTTCATTCATAGAATGATTTGAAAATCATTTGAATAAAAGAAATCAAGAAAAAGAAATATTTTCAAATGTTAATAATCAAGTAAAAATAAATTCTTTATGAAAATATTAAATATATAAAATAAATAATATTTTTGTGAAATTTTTGTAGAATAAAATATTTTAATATTTTTATGAATTTTGAAAAGAAGAATCAATTGAAAAACATAAAAATTCGGAGAGAAATTAATTTTTGAATCAATTAAATAAAATAACTAAAATTCAAAAATTCAAAAGTTTGAAAACGGGCGCCAAGAATAACTTGTTCTTGCCCGCGTGCCCTGTTTTGCTCTAATTTGCATTTTCTCACTTTTCTCTCCGATTACTCAATGGGTTTGCACGATTCAAACACCAATCTCACTCGTTTTTGAACAAGGATCACAACCATATAAATTAATTGCATTTATATTAACTGTGGAGCGAGAAATCAAAGGATAACCTCAAGAACCCTAATTTCACCATGAAAACAATGAAATTCCATACACGATTGATTCATGGCAATTGATTGAGGGTTAACACTCTATATACATGCGGAAACAAGATGGTAACTCAAAAATTCATTTATGATGCATGTAATATGGAGTTTGAAGGCTTCAGGCTTACCTCTTGTAGCTGGTGATCGAGCTTAATGATGGAGATGTTACAGATGTGTTGTAAGGACCTGGATAGCTTCATTATACCCTATGGAGTGTATTGAGATGCTTAGCCTTGATTGGAGATGCTTGGATCACCTTGTGGTACCTCAACTGCAACCTTGTCAAAAGCTTGAGCAACTGACTGGTGATTTTGTGATTCGGGTGTTTTAGATGTGTTTCAAGGCCATGGATCACTCATATATGATGTATATGAGGTGTTGGCATGATTGGTTTGGTTTGAATCACTTTCAAATTCAAAACCCGATAGTGACTTGAAATGGAAGGCAAATTTGGAGTGAAAGAGAGATTTTGAGTAAAGCATCAGTTTGGGTGCTTTGGTGTACTCAAACTGATCACAAATGAGCTCTATTTATAGTAGAGCAAGTTTATTTTCCAAGCAATAGTGAATGGCAACTGGTACAGGTCTGTGGCCAATGGTTATCAAATGGAATCTCAAGTCTCTTTTAGCCATTGACTTGAGATTAGAGCACATTCCTTTGGTCCTCTGTTGCATGAGTTTATCTTGACTTATTTGGTTGATCATGGACTGATACATGCCAGCTCTATGCATCCTTTAAATTCTCCATGACAAATTTGAAAGTTTTCGATTTTGAACTTTGAATGCTACTTTCCAAATGACGAGGTTTTTTACTTGCAAGGCTCTATGGTGTTGTAGCTCTGCAGAGATTATGTTCATTGCACTTCAGAAACTTGTCTTGTATGGTGACAAGGCATGCCAAGTCATGAAAATGCCAAAATCGTGTGGCATGTACAAAGCTGTCTTGTGAAAAACAGTTTTGGAGGTATCATGTTTCCATGCTTGTAACTCCCTACTCAAGTTGAATTAGGATGAGTTCTTGTACATTTTGGAAAGCTCTCATGACATACTTCAACTTTGATGGTAACCAATGGACCTGGTTCAGCTTGGATCAAGGTGAAAAATGGCCTTAAAGTTTGGAAAAAGTGAAACAGATTCTGACTTTGTTGAAAATTTCACTAAGTGTTGGAAAAAGTGGCCATTTCCCATTTTTGTGATTTTGATCAATCCATAACTCAAAATCCATGAGGATTTGGAATCTTTTGTAGTTGACATATTTGAAGTATGTCATGTGAACTTTCATTTGAGCTTTGAATGGGAGAAAAAGGCCTTATGGTTTAGGAGTTATGACCTTGCAAAGTTGGTACAAAACCACTTTTGTTCCATAACTTAGAAAAAATTTGGTTTCTCAAGGTTGCCCCTTTTGCAAGAAACCTCACTTTTCTTGATTTTTCTTGATGAATGATGATCAATATCACACATTAACATTGTTTTTGACTTAGGGGAACCATATTTGTGAAAAATTCCAAAAAGTCAAACTTTATTTTGGGCACAGTTGACTTTTTGTCAGATGAAATCCAAACTGTGTGATTTTTTGTGCAATCAAGGTCTTGACCTAATTCAAACCTAATGGATGGATTCCATAGGTGTTGTAGGGTGTATTAAATCATGCCCCAAGGTTTGGGAGCATGTCTTGATCAAAAGTCAAAGATACAGTTGACTTTTTTTCAAAACCCTAATTGTAGTCCAGATGAAATTGAAACTTGTGAATCAAGCTTCTTGGATCAATCCATTGTTGCAAATGGATCAATGTAGTGTATTTAATGCCCTCAAATCATGTCTTGAGGTCTTGGCTCATGCTTTGCCTCAAAAGTCAACTTAGGGGCGAATTAGGTCAAGAAACCCTAATTCCTGACTTTTTATGAATGCTTCCCCTGATGCTAATTTGACTTGATAATTGGATCCATGAGGTCCCTTGGAGAATTTTGGGTCATGCTTTGAAGCATTGGCTCATGCCCATATGAAAAACTTCATCTGGAGGCCTTGGACGACCAAAACCCTAATTTGGTGACACTGGCGATCTTGAGGCTTGATCCACTTGGAATGTTGCACTCCTGTGCCTGATTCTTGATGTGGGAGTCCTCTTGATCCCTTATGGGTGTTTGAGAGGTTAGACAAGTTGAAGATCATGTCATTTCTTGATTGATCCCTTGTCTAAATGCTCTGGGAGGGTTTAAAACCCTAATTCTTGATTGTGGTGAATGCTCAACCATCTTTGAGGAGATTGATGAGGCATGGAAGTACATCCATATTATGGTAATGATTTTCACAATGATGGGAACTCTTATGGTCAAAATTTGGGTATGACGCGTTGCAAGTGATTCGTTTGGCTGAGGTATAGAAGTTATGAAGGTAACACACAAGTCTCTTTTTGGCCATGAGATACAACAAATGGTGAGTTCTTTTACAGGAAATTTTCCCCTATTTTCGTGTTTTTGTTGTAGTTATCCTTGTGAAGGCTTAACGAATATGAGGTTAAGGTATGGTGGCGGAGGTTGGTGCGTGAAATTGAGGAGGCTATAGTGAAGGGTTTGTTCGAAGAGATTTAAAGAATGTGATGTATGGTGAAGATGGTTTGGTTTTATGTTATAGGTTGAAGAAAAAGATGATGACGCCAAGAGTGGGGTATTGTTTAGTGGCGGAGATCGAAAGTTGGAAAGTGGAGGTAGCAGAGTTTATGGTTGTTAAAGGAGAATATTTGAGTTTGTGAAGAAGGTTTCTCTTTGAATTTCTTCCTTCCAGTTTGGTGCTCTGCCGCGAGAGTTTTTGTTATTTGGTATCTTTTTTTCTTGCTTTTTTCCCTCTCTTATTCGGTCTGCTCTCCTTCTTTTCAACTCACCAATTGATTAAGTTTTTTGAATCTTTCTATTGTGTCCCTCTCAATGCAGGTTTTGTTTCAGAATTTTTTTTGGAGTGATGTTGTTGTTTGTGTTGTTGCTGTTAAGCTTGTACCATGGTTCTGATTTTGTTGGCTTGTGCAATGGTAGCAGCTGGCTCCTATGTTGTTGTTGTACGATTCATGTGCAGCAATATGTTTTGTTTTTTTATTGAAATTTTCTTGTGCAGGAGGTACAAAAATTGGCATAGGTAGCAGACTTATGATGTGTGATTTTGTGGTTTTCCTAGTGAAAACTGTGTGTATTGCTTGTACTAGCAACAACGGGGTGGTTTGGCTCAAAGTGGGGTCTTTGTAACTTTATTGTAACAAATTTTACTGCAACTTGTTTTTTTTTTTTTATATTTTGGCACTTATTCAAACAATATTAGTGAATAAACTTGTAATGGGCTTTGAGAACTTTTGTCAATGGGCTTTTGGTGGAATGGCTTTTATTGTTGAAATGTGAATTTATTGTAAGACTTTTGTAAAAAAAATGGAAATGAAAAATATGGTTGGGCTTTGTTTTGTAAGACTATTGTATGAATGAAAATGGGGACTATAGTCACTTGATTATTTTTGTGTAATTGAAATGGACATGATGGATTTGAACTTTGAGAAAGGAATAGAACATGGGCTTCTTTGTAGATTTTATTTTGATAATGGTTTGTCAAAAAAGGGATGAAATAAAAATGGATATTAAAAGATGGATAGAAATGAATATCATGGGAATTATGGTTTTGATGGAAATTAGAAAATTATAATGGATAAATGAATATTTGGACATGACATAGATTTGTAAAAATGGATCTGAAAATAGTATTAGAAAATAGATATTGCCATACCCCAATATTTGACCACCAAGATTTCCCATCATTTGTGCAAATCATCATCACAATATGAATGTACCTTCTTTCCTCATCAATCTCCTCAAGAATTGTTGAGCATTTACTACAATCAAGAATTAGGGTTTTGAGCCCTCTCAGAGCACTAAGACAAAAGATCAATCAAGAATTGACATGATCTTCAACTTGTTTAACCTCTCAAACACCCATGAAGGATCAAGAGGTCTCCCATATCAAGAATCATGCACAAGGTTGCAACATTCCCAGTGGATCAAGCCTCAACTTCAAAACATGATCCAAAATGCTCAAAGGAACCTTATGAGTCCCATCATCAAGTCAAAATGGCCACAGAGGAAGCATTCATCAAAAATCAGGAATTGGGGTTTCTTATCCTAATTCACCCCTAAATTGACTTTTGAGGCAAGATATGAACCAAGACCTCAAGACATGATTTGAGGGCCCCAAATACACCACATTTATCCATTTACAACAATGGATTGATCCAAGAAGCTTGATTCACAAGTTTCAAATTCATCTGGACCACAATTAGGGTTTTGAAGAAAAAGTTAACTATACCTTTGACTTTGGACCAAGACATGTTCCCAAACCTTGGGAAATGATTCAAGACACCCTAAAACACCTATGGAATCCATCCATTAGGTTTGAATTAGGTCAAGAACTTGATTGCATAGAAGATCACACAATTTGGAATTCATCTGACAAAAAGTCAACTGCGCCCAAAATCAAGTTTGACTTTTTGAAAATTTTCACAAATATGGCTCCCCTAAGTAAAAAACAATGTTAATGCATGGTTTTGATCATCATCCATCAAGAAAAACCAAGTAAAATAGGGTTACTTGCAAAAGGGGCAACCTTAAGAAACTTAAAATTTTATAAGTTATGGAACAAAATGGATTTGGTACCAACTTTGCAAGGTCATAACTCCCAAACCCCCAAGGCCTTTTTCTTCCATCCAAAGCTCAAATGAAAGTTCACATGACATACTTCAAAAGTGTCAACTACAAAAGATTCCAAATCCTTATGGATTTTGAGTTATGGATTGATCAAAATCACAAAAACATGAAAATGACCACTTTTTCCAACACTTTGTGAAAATTTTGGACATAATCTGTCTTGAATTTTCACCAACTTTGAGGCTATTTTTCACCTTGATCCAAGCTGAACCAGGTCCATTGGTGGACATCAAAGTTAAAGTATGTCATGAGAGCTTTCCAACAAGTACCAGATCATCTCCAAATTCAATTTGAGCAGGAAGTTACAACCTTTGGAACACGTCACCAAAAAATGATTTCTTCCCAAGACAGATTATAGGTCATTTGCTCAAATTGGATAATTTGTGCAATTACAAGTCTTGTAATCCTTCTAGAAACATTAAGGATCATATCAAGGCAAAAGATCTCTAAGCCACAAGACTCCCAAGACAAAAGATCATCAGGTATGCATGTGATATCTAATGATGCAAAACCAAAAACTTCAAAGTTGTCATGAAGAATTCAATGGATGCATCAAGGTGGCATGTACTGAGGCAAATCCAACTGAATGAGTCAAGCCTTATCCCTGCAACAGAAGACCATAGGCCTGCAAGATTGACTCAAGTCAATGGCTAGAGGAGACGTGAGATTCCTTTTGAAAACCAATGGACAATGGACTGTACCAGCCACCATTCACTATTGCTACCAAAACAAACTTGACACACTATAAATAGAGCTTATTTGTGGTCAGTTTGAGTACACCAAAGCACCATAACACATGCTTTCCTCAACATCACTCTCAAAAAACCAGATTTTGCTTCTCATTCAAGTAACATTCGAATTTTCTATTTGGGAGCAATTCTATCAAAACCAATCATGCCACCACCTCATATACATCATATATGAGTGATCCATGACCTTAAAACTCATCTGGAACTCCTGAATCACAAAGTCACCCCCCATTTGCTCAAGCTTTTTGGCCTGTTTGTAATTGAGGTGCCACAACAAGTTCTGAGCAGATTCAATCCATTCCAAGCCTTCAAACACATTACTTGAGGTCCATTGAAGTTGTCCAGATCATTACACAACATCTGTAACACCTCCAAATAGAATTCGATCACCAACTACAAGAGGTAAGCCTGACACTCTCAAACTCTATGATTCATGCATCATAAATCTATTTTCAAGTTACAAACATGTTTTTGCACATATATAAAGTGTTTCCCCTCAATCAATTGCTATGTATGAATCGTGTATAGTATTTCATAATGTTCTTGCAGAAATTAGGGTTCTTGAGTTCATCTTCTGATTTCTCACTCCACACTTAATATAAATGCAATTAATTCATATGGTTGTAATCCTTGTTCAAAAACGAGCAAGTTTCATGTTTACAAAAGTCATTTTCATTGAGTAATCAGAGAGATATGAGAGGTTTTGTAAGTCTGCAAGAACAGAGCTCGCGCGAACAACACAAAGTGTTCTTGGCGCCTTTTTCAAATTTTTGAATATTTGAATATTTGAATATTTTGATATTTTTATTAAGTGATTCAAAATTAATTTCTCTCTGAATTGTAATGTTTTTGAATTGATTCTTTTTTACAAAATTCACAAAAATGTTAAAATATTTTATTCTACAAAAATTTCACAAAAATATTATTTACTTTATATATTTAATATTTTTGTAAAGAATCTATTTTTATTTGTTCTTAAGCATTTAAAAGTATTTCTTTGCCTTGATTTTTCAAATTCAAATGATTTTTAAATCATTTTATGGATAAAGCATAATTTTTCAAACATTAATCCAAGATCACAACTTGTTTTTCATACATGTTTGATAATTTTGATCATTTTAAATAACTTTTATTCAATTTAAAATGCATTTTTGAAGTCAAATTAGGGTTTTAATTGTTTTCACCCTCACAAACATTTTTCAAACATTTTTGGGCCTCTTGATAGAGAATAAGTCCCATCCCTTTGTAAATAAGTCCCGATACGATTTTAAATATCTCGGCGCGATCGCCGTTTTCAAAAACAATTTTCAACTGGGCCTCCACTTGTGTTGTAAGCCCCATTTTTCTTCTTTTTCAAACACTTTTGGGCCTCTAATAGAGTGTAAGACCCAACCCCATTTGTAAATAAATAATTTGGGCCTTAGTCATTGTATAAGTCCCTATGCGATTTTCAAAATAAACGGTGCGACCGCTGTTATTTATCTGGGCATCTCCTTGAGTTATAAGCCCCAACTCTTGTATAAAAATAAACTCTTGGGCCTATAATACAGTGTAAGACCCATCCTCTTTGTAAATACAATAATTTGGGCTTCAGTCATTGTATAAGTCCCTCTATGATTTTCAAAACTACGACGCGATCTTCGCCTTTTCAAAAGAGTTCATTTGGGCCTCTCCTTGAGTATAAGCCCCAGACTTCCTTTAAAAAAAAAATCTTTTTGATTCAAATTCAAATTGAAAGTATCATTAAAACTTTCTTCAATTTCTTGAATGACTAACCATACAACTGTAGTTACTATGCTTGGGCTTGCACAACTGTAAGTTACACTATCTCTTCAATACATACTTGTTTATATATATGTCATCTGTATATATATATATATATATATATATATATATATATATATATATATATATATATATGTTTGTATATACTTGCTTAGAGTTTTCCCCAGCAATTAAGTCTAGATTTAGGTCAAACCAGTGGTTACTCTTTCAACACAGTCAAAACTAGTTCCCTATAGGAAATTCCAGATACAGTTTTGCCTCCTCTTGGGCTTATACAATATGGAACAGAGAAAGGAATTATTCCCGGTGAAAATTTTCTCAAGACTGTCCAAACTTAGAAGTATGTGTACAAGAAATTCATTTCCCCAGAGAGGATTAATTCTCGGTGAAACCTCTCTTGAATTTCTTCAAATCCTAGAATTGTTCTGCCAAGAAAGGACTTTTTCCCGGTGAAACCTTTCTTGAACTTTTCTTAGGTTTGGACCCACAGGCTTGCTAAAAGCATCCCCAGCCTCCTCTTGGGCTTAATACAAGGACCCTCAGGCTTTTTAGAAGTTCTCATCCTCCTCTTGGGCTTAGTACAAGGACCCAAAGGCCTTCTACAGGTATAGGACATAAATTAGTCATCTTTACTAGTTCAATCCTCCGGAGAGTCTGAATTCTAGAACATCAGACCATTTTAGGGTTGATCTTCATCCCTTAAAAACCTCAGCCTCCTCTTGGGCATCATACAAAGATCTCTCTTTACAACCATAACCTACCACTGCATGAGAGACTTGGACAGTCTCAGCCTCCTCTTGGTCTTCATACAAGTAGACTTGGAAAGTCTCAAATCCTCTTGAATCTCACAGAGACCCTCAAGTTTCCTAAAAACACAGGAAAAAAACCTGATCATTTCATCCACTTACCTATCTCCAACAGAGTTAAATCCTCCATAGGTTTTCAAACTCAATCTTTAAGCTTTCATTTTAAGAAATTCCCCAGCTAGGGTCAAATTACCACCAATAAATCCTCAGTAGAATCAGAGCCTCATGGTCTCTGATATTTTAACCCTTATTCAAATCCCCAGAAGGAGTAAATCCTTTGGATTCCCCAATACATATGGGACCTGCCTCTGGATTTCAATAATCCTCTATAGAAGACAGCCTCCTCTTAGGCTTTGTATAATGATTTTTCTCAGTAGAGTCAGCCTCAATCTTGGGCTTTGTATAAGACAGATCATACTCTCCAGTAGAGTCAATCTCTTTTTAGCCTCAATCTTAGGCTTTGTATAAGACAAATAAAATCTCCCCAGTCAAGTCAATTTCTTTTCAGTCTCAATCTTGGGCTTTGTACAAGACAGGTATAAAACTCCCTAAATAGAGTCCATTCTTTTAGCTTCAACCTTGGGCTTTGATCAAGGCACACAAAAATCAACATCCCCTCAGAGGAAATAAAAAATCTCTGTAGGAAGACATTTCTCTGCATAATCACACATCAAAATGGACAATCAGACAAACCTTAATCCCATATAACTGTTGTAAGTGGCACACTTATTGATTCAAAAATCCAAGCCGCGGTCCATCTTTTATCCTGGTAAAAACTTCCTCTTTCATCTAACAGCTGTAAGTGGCAAGCTGTCATACCCAAAATTTTGACCACAAAGATTTTCCATCATTGTGAGAATCATCACCACAATATGGATGTACCATCATGCTTCATCAATCTCCTTAAGAATTGTTGAGCATTCACTACAGTCAAGAATTAGGGTTTTAAGCCCTCCCAGAGGACTTAGACAAAGGATCAATAAAAATATGACATGATCTTCAACTTGTCTAGCCTCTCAAACACCTATAAAGGACCAAGAGGTCTCCCACATCAAGAAACAAGCACAAGAGTGCAACATTCCAAGTGGATCAAGCCTCAAGATCGACAGTGTCACCAAATTAGGGTTTTGGTCGACCAAGGCCTCTAGATGAAAATTTTTATCTGGGCATGAGCCAATACTTTAAGGTATGACCTAAGATGCTCAAAGGGACCTCATGGACCCAATAACTAAGTCAAAACAACCTCAGGGGAAGCATTCATCAAAAATCAGGAATTAGGGTTTCTTGACCTAATTCACCCCTAAGTTGACTTTTGAGGCAAGGCATGAACCAAGACCTCAAGACATGATTTGAGGGCCTCAAATACAACACATTGATCCATTTACAACAATGTATTGATCCAAGAAGCTTGATTCATAAGTTTCAATCTCATCAGGACCACAATTAGGGTTTTGAAGAAAAAGTCAACTGTATCTTTGACTTTTGACCAAGACATGTTCCCAAACCTTGGGACATGGTTCAAGACACCCTAAAACACCTATGGAATCCATCCATTAGGTTTGAATTAGGTCAAGGACTTGATTTCATAGAGGATCACACAGTTTGGAATTCATTTGACAAAAAGTCAACTGTGCCTAAAATCAAGTTTGACTTTTTGGAATTTTTCACAAATATGGTTCCCCGAAGTCAAAAACAATGTTAATGTATGGTTTTGATCATCATTCATCAAGAAAAATCAAGAAAAGTAAGGTTTCTTGCAAAAGGGGCAACCATAAGAAGCTACATTTTTTCTAAGTTATGGGACAAAAGTGATTTGGTACCAACTTTGCAAGGTCATAACTCCTAAACCACAAGGCCTTTTTCTCCCATCCAAAGCTCAAATGAAAGTTCTCATGACATACTTCAAAAGTGTCAACTACAAAAGATTTCAAAACCTCATGGATTTTGAGTTATGGATTGATCAAAATCACAAAAAGTGAAAATGACCACTTTTTCCAACACTTAGTGAAATTTTCAACAAGTCAGGATCTGTTTCACTTTTTCCAAACTTTGGGGCCATTTTTCACCTTGATCCAAGCTGAACCAAGACCAATCTTGGACATCAAAGTTAAAGTATGACATAAGGGATTTCCAAAAAGTACAAGAATTCCTTCTAATTTAACTTGAGTTAAGAGTTACATCCGTTGAAAGTTGGTCATTCAGAACTGATTTTTACAAGACAGATTTGTGCATTTTGCTCGAGTTGGCTAAATTAGACAATTACAAGTCTTGTTATCCATTTGGACACCTCAAGGGATAACATCTAAGGGACAATGTCTGATCCATAAGCCTCCCAAGTCCATGGATCTACATATAGCTATGTGACCCCTAAAATGACTAAGAATCTCAAAGACTCCAATTTTGTTTCAATGCATTCAATGGATTCACAAGGTGGCAAGCAATAAGACATTGCTAACTGAATTGAGTCAAGCCTTATCTCTGAACCAAAGGACTCATAGCCTGTGCCCTAACCTCAAGTCAATGGCTAGAGGAGACTTGAGATTCCATTTGATCACCATTGGCCAAGGGACTGTCCAAGCCTCCATTCACTATTGATACCAAAACAAACTTGTTGCACTATAAATAGACATAATTTGTGATCAGTTTGAGTACACCAAAGCACCCAAACTGATGCTTTCCTCAAAATCACTCTAAAAAAAATCAGATTTTCCTTCTATTTCAAGTCACTATCGAATTTTGAAATAGGAAGTGATTCAAACGAAACCAATCATGCCAACACCTCATATACATCATATATGAGTGATCCATGGCCTTGAAACACATCTGGAACATCAGAATCACAAAGTCACCATCCATTTACTCAAACTTTTGGTCTGTTTGCAGTTGAGGTGCCATAACAAGTTCTGAGCTATTTGAATCCATTCCAAGCCCTCAAATACATTACTTGAGCTCCATTGGAGTTGTCCAGATCATTACACAACATCTGTATCACCTCCATTATAGAATTCGATCACCAGCTGCAAGAGGTAAGCCTGAAGCCTTCAAACTCCGTATTAAATGCATCATAAATGAATTTTTAAGTTACCATCTTGTTCCTGCATGTATATAGAGTTATACCTGTAACGCCCGGTTATTTAATTAATTATTTAATTAAATATCTTCGTATTATTTGTTAGATTTGTGTTGGTTGTCGGAAATGTTGTGTTGAGTTGCTATGTCGATTTTAGTTGAATTAATTATAAAATGTTGATTTAAGTTGTGTTGTTGTTAATTAATTAATTAAGCTAACTTAAGTGGTAATTATAGTATTAGAAATAATACTAGATTATATTATTGGGCTTATTTAGATGGTGAGTGAAGTAGTAATAGTGGGGGTCTAGTAATGAAGCCCAATAAGACAAATAAAATAATAGTGTTATATTATTAGGTTTTTAGAAATAATGAGGAATTAGAAGTGGCAGTAAGAAGTGGGAGTTGCCGAAAAAGAGGAAAATTTGGTTTTGGGAGAAGAACGTGGAAGTTACAGAGAAGAGGAAGAGAGGCCAAGCTAGGTCGATCAGAGATTTAGATCAACCTTCAATCCAAGGTAAGGGTGGGGTTCTGACTCTATAACAGGGTAATTGATGAATAATATGTGGGATTTGGGTTCATATAAAATTGTCACTGTGTGTGAATTGTTTTGATAAATACACCGAATTCCTGTTGTTTTCGTAATTGGTTTTTATCTCTGATAAATTATAGATTGTGTAGATAAATTAAGGTTGCTAGAAATTATATGTGTTGTTTTGGGTATGTGTTTGGAGTTAACTGGTTTGGATTAATTAAAAAAAAGGGGGGATGGTGCAAGCCACCCCTGTGTGTCACTTGAGGGTGGCGCAAGCCATCTCTGGGAATTGATGAATGGTGGCGCAAGCCACCTTGCCTTTATGATTAATGGTGGCGCAAGCCACCTGTGCTTTGTGGTTAAGGGGTGGCGTAAGCCACCTCTCTGTGTGAGTGGAAGTGGCGCGAGCCACTTGTAGGTAATAGTTTAGCAGAAATTAATTTGGTAATAAATTAACCTGTTAGGACCAGTGAATTAACTGAAAAGCAGAACTAGTGAATTAGAAGGAAAATAATCCACTATTAGTTTCAGTTAATAGAAAAAAAATAACAGCAAGGTCATGAACTAGCAGGTAACATTCTAGTAGCAGTAACAGTGTCAGAAGAATAATCTTGCAGTATAGTGAGGAAATAATAGCAGAACTTGTATAACAACAATACCAGAATACTCTTAATAATATTAAAGCAGAGTAGAAACATTAGTAATTTTAGTAGAAGAATAATTAACCGGTTTTAGTAACACTGTCCGGATAATTTCGAGGAAACGTTTGTAACATAAATTGGTTATGGCGTAAATGGCAGTAGTATTGTTGTGGTTAATTATAAAGTTGCAGGTGTGATTTTGTTGCATTTCCTTTAATTTATGGCAAGAATTAAGTTGTAGGCTTAGTGCCAAAGTTGAAATGTGATTGTAAATGTTGTTGTAGTTGTTGTTGTGTTCATATTGTTGTTGCATACATAGCATATCAAGTTGGAGCTGATGCTCGGTAAGTTGGCCTGGATTGGCAAGTTTAAGTTGAAGGCTTATGCCTTGTTGACGCCTCTATTAATTGGCAGATTTTTAAGTTGGGAGTTCTGCTCCAATGGTACCACATGCATGTGCATTTTCTGAGTCACATTCCATGTTGCATAAATTGTTGTTGTGTGGTTGATTAATGTTGATGGTAATGTTGAGAAGTGGTAATTTTATATAATCTGATTTAATATATTGTTTATCATATACTTGATTATATTGTTTGATATCTCACCCCTTCTATGGTTGGTGATGGTTTATACGCCATCCTGCAGGTAATCCAGAGTGAAGGCTATCTACCTTCATTAGTTCGAGTCAGTGTCGTCGCTCTGATACGTAACACTCGGGGGGATGAACGCATGTTTCCTTTATTGTTGATTTTTAGTATTGTTGCTGAATTTTAAGTTGTTTTCATTAAAGACTTTTGTTTGAAGTTGTTTTATGTGGACAAAGATGGTATGTTATCGAAGTTGAATTTTTGTGAATCCGCTGCGTAGTAATGACAGTTGTTTTATTTTAAAGACTAAGCAGGTTGTTATCGGTTCATCCAAAGTTATGTGTTATGTATCTGTTTTCCAGGTGAATAATTGTGGTTGTTTTTAAGTAGAAAGTGTAACATTCCATATGTACATTGAAAATTTGTAACTATGATTTTATATTATTCGATGGGTAGAAATGGGGTGTTACATTAGTGGTATCAGAGCAGGTCGGTCAGTCCGGCCACGTTGTCGAGTCGTAGCTTTATTTAACAATCGAGTATTGTTAATTAGTTCTAACCTTTATTTATGTTGTAGTGATAAGTTGAGATGGCTGGAAGGAACGATGCTGCAATTTCTGCTGCATTGGAAGCAATGGCTCAGGCTTTGCAGAATCAGCCAAACGCTGACGAGAATGCTGGATCTCGTAGTTTGGCAACTTTTCAGAGGGAGAATCTGCATACCTTCAAGGGCAAGTATGATCCTGATGGAGCGTTGGATTGGTTGAAAGAGATGGAGAGAATCTTCCATGTGATGGACTGCTCTCCAGTGCAGAAGGTTCGATATGGGACTCACATGCTAGCAGTCGAGGCTGATGACTGGTGGCTAGAGACTCATCAGAGGCTCGAAGCTGCAGGTGAAGGTATCACTTGGGCTGTGTTCCAAAGGGAGTTCCTGAGGAAGTATTATCCAGAGGATGTTCGTGGTAAGAAGGAAATCGAGTTTCTTAAGCTGAAACAAGGAAGTATGTCAGTTACTGAATATGCTGCAAAGTTTATTGAGTTGGCTAAGTTTTATCCGCACTATAACGGGGATACTGCTGAGTTTTCAAAATGCATCAAGTTTGAGAGTGGGTTGCGCCCAGAGATCAAGAAGGCAATTGGATATCAAAAGATTTGTGTGTTCTCTGATTTGATTGATAGTTGCAAAATTTATGAAGAGGATAACAATGCTCATTATAAGATCATTAATGAGAGGAAGAGAAAGCACCAACAGAATTGTGGCAAGCCTTAGGATGCTCTAGCAAAAGGTAAACAGAAAGTGGCTGAGGGTAAGAGGACTAGTGGGGGAGATGCTCCTGCTGGCATAGTTTGTTTCAAATGTGGGAAACCTGGTCATAAGAGTAATGTGTGTACTGCTGAGGTGAAGAGGTGTTTCCGTTGTGGTAAGACTGGGCATGCTATATCTGAGTGCAAGCATAAAGAGATGACCTGTTTCAACTGTGGTGAAGAAGGACACGTTAGTAGTCAGTGTCAGAAACCAAAGAAGGTGCAAAACAGTGGGAAAGTGTTCACTTTGGCTGGGACTCAGACAACTACTGAGGACAGACTCATCAGAGGTACATGTTTCATTAATAGTACTCCTTTAATCACTATGATTGATACTGGTGCTACTCATTGTTTTATTGCTGCTGAATGTGTTGAAAGATTGGACCTTATGTTGTTTTCCATGAAAGGAGAAATGGTCGTCGAGATTTCGGCTAAGGGATCGGTGACTACTTCTCTTGTGTGTTTAAAGTGTCCTTTGACGATCTTCGACAGAGACTTTACTGTTGATTTGGTGTGTTTGCCGTTATTTGGGATGGATGTAATCTTGGGAATGAACTGGTTAGAATATAACTATGCTCATATCAATTGTTATAACAAGTCAGTGGGATTTTCTACTCCTGAAGAGGAAGAAGCGGGTTTGTTGTCTTTTAGGCAGTTACAGCAGTTGATGCAAGAAGGAGCTCAGATGTTCTCGGTGATGGCATTGTTATCTATTGAGAGCCTAGCTGTAATTGAGGAGTTGCAAGTGGTGCGTGAATTTCCTGAAGTTTTCCCTGATGAAATTCCTGATGTACCGCCAGAAAGAGAAGTGGAATTTGCAATTGGCCTTGTACCTGGTACCAGACCTATTTCTATGGCACCATACAGGATGTCTGCATCTGAATTGTCAGAATTAAAGAAACAATTGGAGGATTTTCTTGAAAAGAAGTTTGTGAGGCCAAGTGTATCGCCGTGGGGAGCTCCAGTGTTGTTAGTAAAGAAGAAAGATGGAAGTATGAGGCTCTGTGTTGATTATAGACAATTAAATAAAGTGACAATTAAGAACAAGTATCCGATTCCGAGAATATATGACTTGATGGATCAATTGGTAGGTGCTCATGTGTTTAGCAAGATTGATTTGAGGTCGGGCTATCATCATATTAAAGTGAAAGATGAAGATATTCAGAAGACGGCCTTCAGAATGCGGTATGGACATTATGAGTATTCGGTGATGCCTTTCGGTGTTACTAATGCGCCGGGAGTATTCATGGAGTACATGAACCGTAGCTTTCATACTTATTTGGATCGGTTTGTGGTGGTGTTCATTGATGATATATTAATTTACTCTAAATCGAAAACAGAGCATGCAGAACACTTAAGACTAGTATTGCAAGTTTTGAAAGAGAAGAAGTTATATGCAAAGCTGTCTAAATGTGAATTTTGGTTAAAGGAGGTTAGTTTTCTCGGTCATGTCATTTCAGGTAGTGGCATTGCTGTTGGTCCGTCTAAAGTAGATGCTGTGTTGCAATGGGAAACTCCAAGGTCGGCTACCGAGATTATAAGCTTTTTGGGACTAGCCGGTTATTACCGAAGGTTTATTGAAGGATTTTCTAAGTTAGCACTTCCGTTGACTAAGCTTACTTGTAAAGGTAAAGCTTTTGTGTGGGACATTCAATGTGAATAAAGTTTTACGGAGTTGAAGAAGAGATTGACATCGGCTCCGGTTTTGACATTACCTAATCTAGGAGAACCATTTGTGGTGTATTGTGATGCTTCTAAGATGGGTTTAGGAGGTGTGCTTATGCAGAATGATAAGGTAGTTGCTTATGCGTCAAGGCAGTTGAGAACTCATGAAAAGAACTATCCTACGCATGATTTAGAACTTGCTGCAGTTGTTTTTGTGCTGAAGATTTGGAGGCATTGTCTTTATGGCTCTAGATTTGAAGTGTTTAGTGACCATAAGAGTTTAAAGTATTTATTTGATCAGAAGGAATTGAATATGAGACAACGAAGATGGTTGGAATTATTAAAAGATTATGATTTCGGTTTGAACTATCATCCAGGTAAAGCTAATGTTGTGGCTGATGTCCTAAGTTGAAAAACTTTGCATATGTCGGCGATGATGGTTAAAGAATTGGAATTAATTGAGCAGTTCAGAGATATGAGCTTAGTTTGCGAAGTGACACCGCAGAGTGTGATGTTGGGAATGCTGAAGATTAACAATGATTTTCTGGATAGTATCAAGGGAGCTCAGAAGTTAGACGTGAAACTGGTAGATTCGATGGTTGGGATCGATCAGTCTGAGAATGATGATTTCAAGTTAGATGCCCATGGTGTGTTGAGATTCCGTAATCGAATTTGCATTCCTGATGATGCGGAGATGAAGAAAGCGATTCTTGAGGAAAGTCATAGAAGTAAATTGAGTATTCATCCGGGGGCTACAAAGATGTATCAGGACTTGAAGAAATTATTTTGGTTGCCTGGGATGAAGCGTGATGTAGCTTGTTTTTTGTAAGCATGTTTAACTTGTCAGTAGTCGAAAGTTGAACATCAGAAGCCTGCAGGGTTGATGCAACCGTTAGAAGTTCCAGAATGGAAATGGGATAACATTTCAATGGACATTGTGACAGGATTACCTAATACTTCAAGGGGACACGATTCGATTTGGGTGATTGTTGATAGGCTTACGAAGTCGGCTCATTTTATTCCTATTAACATCAGTTTTCCAGTATCGAAGTTGACGGAGATTTATACTAGCGTGATTGTAAAGCTACATGGTGTTCCTCTGTGTATTGTGTCGGATAGAGATTCGAGGTTTACTTCTGATTTTTGGAAGAGTTTGTAAGAGGCGTTGGGTTCTAAGTTGAGGTTGAGTTCAGCGTATCACCCTCAGACGGATGGTTAAACTGAGAGGACTATTCAGTCGTTGGAGGATTTGTTGAGAGCTTGTGTTCTTGAGCAGGGAGGTTTGTGGGATACTTATCTTCCATTGATCGAGTTCACTTACAATAACAGTTACCATTCCAGTATTGGAATGACACCTTTTGAAGCGTTATATGGTCGAAGATGTAGGACTCCTTTATGTTGGCATGAGTTCGGAGAAAGTGTAGTGCTTGGACCTGAAATTGTTCGAGAAACTACTGAGAAGGTGAAGTTAATCCAAGAAAAGATGAAATTTTCCCAAAGTAGGCAGAAGAGTTATCATGATAAGCGAATGAAATATTTAGAATTTCAGGCAGGTGACCATATGTTTTTGAGAGTTACACATGTGACAGGTGTTGGGCGTGCATTGAAGTCTAAGAAGCTTACTCCCCATTTTATTGGTCCGTATCAGATTTCGGACAGAGTTGGAAATGTTGCTTATAGAGTGGCCTTACCGCCTAATCTTTCGAACTTACATGATGTGTTTCATGTGTCACAACTCCGGAAGTATGTCCTAGATCCCTCTCATGTAATTCATATGGATGATGTGCATGTGCGGGATAATCTTACTATGGAGACGATGCCTGTACGGATCGCGGATCGTGAAATGAAGACTCTAAGAGGCAAGGAGATTGCGTTGGTAAAAGTAGTCTGGTTAGGAGCTACCGGAGAGAGTATGACGTGGGAGTTGGAGAGCAAGATGCGGGAATTCTATCCCGAGCTGTTTGAACAAGGTAAATTTTCGAGGACGAAAATATTCTAAGTGGGGGAGAGTTGTAACGCCCGGTTATTTAATTAATTATTTAATTAAATATCTTCGTATTATTTGTTTGATTTGTGTTGGTTGTCGAAAATGTTGTGTTGAGTTGCTATGTCGGTTTTAGTTGAATTAATTATAAAATGTTGATTTAAATTGTGTTGTTGTTAATTAATTAATTAAGCTAACTTAAGTGGTAATTATAGTATTAGAAATAATACTAGATTATATTATTGGGCTTATTTAGATGGTGAGTGAAGTAGTAATAGTGGGGGTGTAGTAATGAGGCCCAATAAGACGAATAAAATAATAGTGTTATATTATTAGGTTTTTAGAAATAATGAGGAATTAGAAGTGGCAGTAAGAAGTGGGAGTTGCCGAAAAAGAGGAAAATTTGGTTTTGGGAGAAGAACGTGGAAGTTACAGAGAAGAGGAAGAGAGGCCAAGCTAGGTCGATCGGAGATTTAGAGAAACCTTCAATCCAAGGTAAGGGTGGGGTTCTGACTCTATAACAGGGTAATTGATGAATAATATGTGGGATTTGGGTTCGTATAAAATTGTCACTGTGTGTGAATTATGTCGATAAATACACTGAATTCCTGTTGTTTTCGTAATTGGTTGTTATCTCTGATAAATTATAGATTATGTAGATAAATTAAGGTTGCTAGAAATTAAATGTGTTGTTTTGGGTATGTGTTCGGAGTTAACTGGTTTGGATTAATTTAAAAAAAAAGGGGGGGGGGGGTGGCGCAAGCCACACCTGTGTGTCACTTGAGGGTGGCTCAAGCCACCTCTGGGAATTAATGAATGGTGGCGCAAGCCACCTTGCCTTTATGATTAATGGTGGCGCAAGCCACTTGTGCTTTGTGGTTAAGGGGTGGCGCAAGCCACCTCTCTGTGTGAGTGGAAGTGGCGCGAGCCACTTGTAGGTAATAGTTTAGCATAAATTAATATGGTAGTAAATTAACCTGTTAGGACAAGTGAATTAACAGAAAAGCAGAACTAGTGAATTAGCAGGAAAATAATCCACTATTCGTTTCAGTTAATAGAAAAAAAATAACAGCAAGGTCATGAACTAGCAGGTAACATTCTAGTAGCAGTAACAGTGTCAGAAGAATAATCTAGCAGTATAGTGAGGAAATAATAGCAGAACTTGTATAACAACAATACAAGAATAGTCTTAATAATAATAAAGCAGAGTAGAAACATTAGTAATTTTAGTAGAAGAATAATAAACCGGTTTTAGTAACACTGCCCGGATAATTTCGAGGAAACGTTTGTAACATAAATTGGTTATGGCGTAAATGGCAGTAGTATTGTTGTGGTTAATTATAAAGTTGCAGGTGTGATTTTGTTGCATTTCCTTTAATTTCTGGCAAGAATTAAGTTGTCGGCTTAGTGCCAAAGTTGAAATACGGTTGTCAATGTTGTTGTAGTTGTTGTTGTGTTCATATTGTTGTTGCATACATAGCATATCAAGTTGAAGCTGATGCTTGGTAAGTTGGCCTGGATTGGCAAGTTTAAGTTGAAGGCTTATGCCTTGTTGACGCATCTATTAATTGGCAGATTTTTATGTTGGGAGTTCTGCTCCAATGGTACCACATGCATGTGCATTTTCTGAGTCGCATTCCATGTTGCATAAATTGTTGTTGTGTGGTTGATTAATGTTAATGGTAATGTTGGGAAGTGGTGATTTTATATAATCTGATTTAATATATTGTTTATCATATACCCGATTATATTGTTTGATATCTCACCCCTTCTGTGGTTGGTGATGGTTTATACGCCATCCTGCAGGTAATCCAGAGTGAAGGCTATCTACCTTCATTAGTTCGAGTCGGTGTCGTCGCTCTGATATGTAACACTCGGGGGAATGAACGCATATTTCCTTTATTGTTGATTTTTAGTATTGTTGCTGAATTTTAAGTTGTTTTCATTAAAGACTTTTGTTTGAAGTTGTTTTATGTGGACAAAGATGGTATGTTATCGAAGTTGAATTTTTGTGAATCCGCTGCATAGTAATGACAATTGTTTTATTTTAAAGACTTAGTAGGTTGTTATCGGTTCATCCGAAGTTATGTGTTATGTATCTGTTTTCCAGGTGAATAATTGTGGTTGTTTTTAAGTAGAAAGTGTAACATTCCATATGTACGTTGAAAATTTGTAACTCTGATTTTATATTATTCGATGGGTATAAATGGGGTGTTACAATAACCCTCAATCAATTGCTATGTATGAATTATGGAAGGAATTTCATAGTCTTCATGCTGAAACTAGGGTTCTTGAGTTCATCCTCGGATTTCTCACTCCATACTTAATATAAATGCAATTAATATATATGGGCAAAACAGAGTCGCGCGTGTTCTTCCCTTGTTCTTGGCGCCCTTTTTCAAATCTTCAAATATTTGAATTTTTGATATTTTATTTAATTGATACCAAAAATTAATTTCTCTCTCATTTTTTATCATTTTTTATTGGTTCTTTTTTTAAAAAGTCACAAAAATGTTAAATTATTTTATTCTGTAAAAAATCTAATTTATATTATTTATTTAATATAGTTAGAATTTTTGTAATTTATCTCATTTTATTTGTTTTTAAACATTTTAAAAAGAAATTCCCAATTTGATATTTTCATTCCAAATGAGTTTCAATCATTCATGTGATTAAACATGATTTTTCAAAATATTTTTCAAAGTTGATAACTTGTTTTTGAATATATTTGATATTTTATATCATTTTTTATTTAATTTCCTTGGAAAATTATATCTTTTAAATTCAAAATTAGGGTTTTCTCTAAATTTTGATTTTTTTAAACTTCACATAAACACTTTAGGGCCTCTAATAGAGTGTAAGACCCATCCCTTGTCACACAAACCATTTTGGGCCTCAGTCACTGTATAAGTCCCGACTCGATTTTAAAAATCTCGGTGCGATCACCTTTTTCAAACAGTTCTAAATTGGGCCTCCCTTTGGTTGTAAGCCCCAAATTTTTCTTCTTTTTCAAACATTTTGGGGCCTCTAATAGAGTGTAAGACCCAATCCCCTTTGTACATAAAGAATTTGGGCCTCAGTTATTGTATAAGCCCCGGTACAATTTTCAGAATAACGGTACGATCACTGTTTTTCATCTGGGCCTCTCTTTGAGTTGTAAGCCCCATCTCTTGTATAAAAATAAACTCTTGGGCCTCTAATAGAATGTAAGACCCACCTCTTTTGTAAATACAATTAATTTGGGCCTCAATCATTGTATAAGTCCCTCTGTGGTTTTCACAACTACGACGCGATCGTCGCCTTTTCGAAAGAATTCATCTGGGCCTCTCCTTGAGCATAAACCCCAAACTTCATGTTTAAACAACTTTCCTTATAATTTAGATTCAAATTTATAGTTGTATCAAAACTTTCTTCAATCTCTTGAATAACTAACCATACAACTGTGTTTATAATACCGGAAGCTTGCTCACCTGTAAGTTCTACCAGCTTTCTTTACATATTTGCTTGTATGTATTTCATCTATATATATATATATATATATATATATATATATATGTCTGTATATCTGCTTAGAGTTTTCCCCAGCAATTAGGTCTAGTTTTTAGATCAAGCCAGTGGTCACTCTTTCAACACAGTAAAAACTAGTACCCTATAGGAAATTCCAGATACAGTCTTGCATCCTCTTGGGCTTATACAATATGGAACAGAGAAAGACATTATTCCCGGTGAAACTTTTCTCAAGACTGTCACTATCTAGAAATTTGTCTAAGAAATTCATTTCCCCCAGAGAGGATTAATTCCTGGTGAAACCTCTCTTAAATTTCTTCAAACCCTAGAACTGTTCACTAAAGAAAGGATTATTCCCGGTGAAATCTTTCTTGAACTTTTCTTAGGTTTGGACCCACAGGCTTCCTAAAAGCATCCCAAGCCTCCTCTTGGGCTTTGTACAAGGACCCTTGGGCTTCTTAGAAGTTCTCAGCCTCTTCTTGGACTTAGTACAAGGATCCCAAAAGACCTCCTACAGGTATAGGACAGAACATAGTCATCTTTTGCTAGTTCAATCCTCTAGAGAGTCAGAATGTCAAAACATCAGACCAGTTTAGGGCTGATTCTCATCCCTTAAATCATCATCCTCCTCTTGGGCATCATACAAAGATCAACCTTCTCATACCAGTAGACTTGGACACTCTTAACTCCTCTTGGATCTCAAAGAAACCCTCAAGATTCCTAAAAGCACATGAAAAACCTTGATCATTTCATCAATCTCCAACAAAGCTAAAGCCTTCAAAGGTTTCAAAACTCAATCTTTAAACTCTCACTTTAAATTTCCCCAGCTAGGGTGAATCTACTACCAGTAAACCCTCAGAAAACTCAAAACCTCATGGTCTCTGATGTTTCAACTCTTCTGCAACCCTCAGCAAGAGTTGATTCCCCAATTTAGACCTGTCTCTGGATATCAATAATCCTCAGCAGAAGTTAGCCTTCTCTTAGGCTTCATATAAGAAATTTCCCAAACAGCCTCCTCTTAGGCTTTGTATAAATGATGATCCCTCAGCACTTTTAGCCTCAATCTTGGGCTTTGTACAAGACAAATAAAACCTCTCCCCATTGGAGTCAATTCTTTTTTAGCCTCAATCTTGGGCTTTGTACAAGACAGATAAAATATTTTCTAGCTGAGTCAATAACTTTTAGCTTTAATCTTGGGCTTTGTACAAGACAGACTAAATATTCCCCAAAAGAGTCTTTTTCTTTTTTAGCCTCAATCTTGGGCTTTGTACAAGATAGATAAAACACTCTCTTGTTGAGTCAGTATTCTTCAGCCTCAATCTTGGGTTTTATACAAGACAAATAAAAACTTCCCTGGAAGAATCAATTCTTCTAGCCTCCTCTTAGGCTTTGTATAATGATCTCCCTAAGCTGAGTCGACTTTTAGCTTCAACCTTGGGCTTTGATCAAGGCACACACAAATAAACATCCCTTCAGAGGAAATAAAAAATCTCTGTAGGAAGACATTTCTCTATACAATCACACATCAAAATGGACAATCAGACAAACCTTAATCCCAGATAACTGTTGTAAGTGGCACACTTGTTGATTCAAAAATCCAAGTTGTGGTTCTACTTTTATCCTGGTAAAAACTTCCTCTTTCATCTCACAGCTGTAAGTGGCAAGCTGTCATAAGCCAAATTTTGACCACCATGATTTTCCATCATTGTGAGAATCATCACCACAATATTGATGTACCATCATGCTTCATCAATCTCCTTAAGAATTGTTGAGCATTCACTACAAACAAGAATTAGGGTTTTAAGCCCTCCCAGAGCACTTTGACAAAGGATCAATAAAAAATTGGCATGATCTTCAACTTGTCTAGCCTCTCAAACACCTATAAAGGACCAAGAGGTCTCCCACATCAAGAATCAAGCACAAGAGTGCAACATTCCAAGTGAATCAAGCCTCAAGATCGACAGTGTCACCAAATTATGGTTATGGTCGACCAAGGCCTCCAGATGAAAATTTTCATCTGGGCATGAGCCAATACTTCAAGGCATAACCCAAGATGCTCAAAGGGACCTCAAGGACCCAATCATCAAGTCAAAACAACCTCAAGGGAAGTATTCATTAAAAAACAGGAATTAGGGTTTCTTGACCTAATTCACCCCTAAGTTGACTTTTGAGGCAAGGCATGAACCAAAACCTCAAGAAATTATTTGAGGGCCTCAAATACACCACATTGATCCATTTAAAAAAATGGATTGATCCAAGAAGCTTTATTCACAAGTTTCAATTTCTTCAGGACCACAATTAGGGTTTTGAAGAAAAAGTCAACTGTATCTTTGACTTTTCACCAAGACATGTTCCCAAACCTTGGGACATGGTTCAAGACACCCTAAAAACACTTGTGGAATCCATCCATTAGGTTTGAATTAGGTCAAGGACTTGATTTCATAGAGGATCATACAGTTTGGAATTCATCTGACAAAAAGTCAACTGTGCCTAAAATCAAGTTTGACTTTTTGGAATTTTTCACAAATATGGTTCCCCGAAGTCAAAAAAAATGTTAATGTATGGTTTTGATCATCATTCATAAAAAAAATCAAGAAAAGTGAGGTTTCTTGCAAAAGGGGCAACCATAAGAAGCTAAATTTTTTCTAAGTTATGGGACAAAAGTGATTTGGTACCAACTTTGCAAGGCCATAACTCCTAAACCACAAGGCCTTTTTCTCCCATCCATAGTTCAAATGAAAGTTCTCATGACATACTTCAAAAGTGTCAACTACAAAAGATTCCAAAATGTCATACCCCAAAATTTTCCCTCTCTTTTTTCCATATCATTTAGCATGAGCTTTCATTTCATTGCATTGCATTCAAGCATAGAAAAATAAAACATCAAGCATTGCATTGCATCTTGCATAAGGGCATGGGATCAGGTGATTCTCAAAGGTGTTGATCATCCAAAACAAAGGAAATAAGATCCAAGGGTCTCTCACAAGCCTAAAAGGTCTCTTACATCATATGGCAACCCTACTTGATCTCACAAGTCATGGGAAAAGGAGAATTCATCAAGAAGATTGGGCAGTGCATCATTTCCTACACAAGGCAATAAAAAACTGGGATCTGACCCTCAAATGGTCAAACTCTTTGAGTCTTCATCACCTCCAAATACCATATGTCATTTTTGTTAGATGGGATATACATCATATTCAGAGGAATTTGGATTTGGAGGACGTGCTATTTCCTCCTAATCAGAGGGTGCCAAAATTAGGGTTTGACCTAAAATCAGTTTAACTCTATTTTTTTTGGGCAAGACTGGATCTCATGGTATTCCTTATGTTCTTAAGTGTATATGGATGGAAAATTGCTCATCAAGTGGTTTCAGAAGGGTTTCAATTGGTCAGTTGCTTGATAATCAAGAAATTGGGGGAAGAGTTAACTGTGCAGTGAAAAAAGTAAACTCTTGACTTCCTAAGGTCAAATTCATGAAATTCATGTTATATATGTTCATTGGAAAAAACTTGATCAAGAAATGATGGAGGAATAATGAAAAATCAAGAAATCACAAAATTGCCAAAAATATAAACTTTGGGGTTTCCAAAAACGGCAAGTTTGGACCATTTTGCACCACACTTTGAGGCTCTCTTTCTTCAAGATAAAAGCTCCAAATCTTAGGCCCAAGTTAAGCCAATTAAATTTCATGTTCTAAGCTTCAAATCCATATAAAGAACTCTTCCATCGGATCAAAATTGAGGGAGTTATGATTGATCAAAGTTTGGTAAAACTAGGTCCAAAACCAAGTCGTGGCCAAGGCAAGACCAGGCCCATGCGCCATAATTTCATCGAACAGTTGGCGTACCAAATGTCAAGACATTTTTTTCCATCAAGAAGGCTTCAAATGAAAAATTGTTGAACATCAAAGTTGTTTATTTCCATGTCCTCTTCAACTTTGATGTTGGACATTTTTTCATTTGAACACGTTATGAAGGTCATATGAGGGCTCGAACATGGGGGTTTCATGCTGAAAGTTCACAAGTCACAAGGCCTTGCTTGCATCCCAAGTCATACACCCATGCACTAGTTGTGGTTCCTTGTTTTCCAAGCAACCGAGTTGATTCTAACTAACCGAGTTAACTAACTTGACTCGGTGAGTTGAGTCTAACTAACTCCGACCCTAGCTCCAAACCCAAACCTCATTCCAAACCTCATTCCAAACCACTTATACTCCAAACCTAAAATCTATTTAAGAGATGGTTAACTCATTTTCAAACCTTCAACCATTTTCTCAAATTTCTCACATTTCACTCTCATATTCTCTCTTCACTTTGCTACAACTTCTACTTCTCTCTTCCAAAACCACACACAAAAGCTCTTATTTCTTGAAGAATAATCACTTTTTACATTGAAAAGTGATTAATTCTTGAGCTTAACCATCATCATTTAGCATTCTTTGGTTGGATTTCTGGAAGTTCAGAGTATTCTTCTTCAATCCAAAGGTTTCTCACCATTTATTTTGGTACAAGTTGGATTTTGGTGGATTTTCGCAATTTCGTTCGGTTTCGACGCGTTTCGGCTATTGATTGAAGAATCTATGGTTTTCTTTCATTTTCTGCACCAAGATTACTTTACAAAAATTACCAAAGCAAGTCTCCGCTTTGTAGGTTGGTTTTCCCTAAATCTACACTGTTTTTAGCTTATTCGCAACTTATTCGATGTAGATTTTGTGGATTTTGATTTGGATTCATGTGCTTGAATATGATTCTTGATGTGACTGTTAATTGAATCCAATCGATGTTTGTTGACTGTAATTCAATGTAATTTCGTGCCTAATTTTGTACATGATCATTTGGATGCTTGGATAAGTGATTTACTGCTGAAAAGTGCTTTTCAAAGTTGAATTTTTGCCTCTGTTTCAGTGGTAATCGATTACTCTAATAGAGTAATCGGTTACTCTGCTTTATTTTCACGTTTTTAGCCAATTTTCAACTGAGTAATCGATTACCCTATGTGAGTAATCGATTACCACTGAAGCAGATTGTGTTTTTCTTGCATTTTCTTGCTTGTTTGAGATCTCTTGCATGTCTAAACTTCATGGATTGATCGGTTGATGATTAATGGACTATTCTTGAGCTGTTCCACTTCACACTATTGCATGAGCATGATTTTTCGACACGCGGTTCTTGATTGTTAATCGATGAATGTTTATGTTTGCGTTGTTGATTAATCGATGTAATGAGCACATAATGCACACACATTGAGCTTGTTAATGGTTAATTGATGCTTGTGTCATTGGAATTGCTATGTGCGTGTTCATTTTCTTTCTATTTCAAGAGGTGTACATTTGTTTTAATTTGTTCACATGCTTAACAATGTGTATTCTCTTACAATGTGCATTATTCCATGGTGATTTCAAGAATCGTTTACAATGATCTACGGTGATTGTGATCATGTTTGATTGAATAGCGTGCAAGGCTTGAAGCATGTTTGTTTTTTTGAATGAATCATTTGTGAGTGCATGCTGCCCCTAACTTTTCGTTGTTGTCTACACACATATGTGCTGTTGTATGTGCTCCAAATGCTTTTACACCCATTTTGTGGGCTGAACATGTGATGTTAATTGTTGTTTGGTACATGATGATATATTTACTGCTGCATTGCATTTATGGGCTGTAATAGCTGTTGTTTTCACCATTTCCTTCCATTGGCTTGTTTGACCAAATTCTTTAAGTTAGGATTTCTTGTAGATATTTTGTGAACTAACCTTTTCTTGTAGGTGCTAAAGGTAAGTAAGTGGGGGGCATATTTCCACATGCACTTATTTCTTTCATCTTCTTTTATTTCTTTTAATAATTCAATTTGTGATCATGATAAGCATTTATATGCTTTCCTTGAATAACTTCTCCTTCATCCCTCTTTAAGATCAACTTAACTTCCACCTTGGAAGTAAGTTGCTTCTTTTTCTCTTCTTATTCTTTCTTTTAGAAGTAGGTTTCTTAAACCGCATTAACCTTAGGATCACCATGTATGATAACATTAAGATTGAGTCTTAGTATCCCGCATTAGTTTTCACCTTTTGCCCCTTTTGAGTCTCTATCTTTCTCATCTCAAAACAAAAGTACAAAACACTTAATGATGGCATGACATGTATTGCACTTAAACCTAAAGTGTGGGAAATGGAAGGAGGGGAGTTTCTCTCCACCTTCATAGAATGTTTAGCATATGGCCTGTTAGGACGACCATGCGACGCATTCGATCCTATATCATAGACTTGAATGCGATATGTGTTACGAATACAAATAACTCCAAAAACACTTCTTTCTAAAAGACTTCAAACAAACAATTTCTTTTCTCATCTCTTCACTCTTTCCTTAAGGATGCATTAAGTCCGTTCTACTGCAAACTGGTAACGCCTAAGTCTCCCTACAGCGAGCTGCAACACCTAACTGCTGGAACGCGCGCTCTGACGTTTCCACTAAAAAACACAAACAAAGCGACCCTCGTTGAGGGGAACTACGTCGCTCTGATTCTCATGCTCCCGATGAGATACGTAGGCAGTGGGGTAGGGCCCATTCGAGCACTTCTTTTATTTTCCCTACATTTGTTTCTCTTTCTCTCTCCTTTCCTTTTCCAGTTCTCCAGCTAGCAGTTCCTTTTCCAGCATCTTTTCCTTACACCCTTTGATCGAGACAAGCAAGCGTGGATCCCATCGGGTACGATGGACGCGAGGGGGTGCTAATACCTTACTCTCGCGTAACCGACTCCCGAACCCAGATCTCTTGGTCGCAAGACCATGCTCTCTTCTTTCCCCCAGGTTTATCCAGTGTTTCCTTTTCCTCTCTTGGGATAAATACACATTGCTGGCGACTCTGGCGTTTGTACTTGGATGAAAATCCCGGGAGCGTCACAAAACCTCATGGATTTTGAGTTATAGATTGATCAAAATCACAAAAAGTGAAAATGACCACTTTTTCCAACACTTAGTGAAATTTTCATAAAGTCAGGATCTGTTTCACTTTTTCCAAACTTTGGGGCCATTTTTCACCTTGATCCAAGCTGAACCAAGACCAATCTTGGACATCAAAGTTAAAGTATAACATAAGGGCTTTCCAAAAAGTGCAAGAACTCCTTCTAATTCAACTTGAGCTAAGAGTCACATCCATTGAAAGTTGGTCATTCATAACTGATTTTTACAAGACAGATTTGTGCATTTTGCTCGAGTTGGCTAAATTAGACAATTATAAGTCTTGTTATCCATTTGGACACCTCAAGGGATAACATCTAAGGGACAATGTCTGATCCATAAGCCTCCCAAGTCCAAGGATCTACATATAGCTATGTGACCCCTAAAAAGACTAAGAATCTCAACGACTCCAATTTTGTTTCAATGCATTCAATGGATTCACAAGGTGGAAAGCATCAAGACATTGCTAACTGAATTGAGTCAAGCCTTATCTCTGAACCAAAGGACTCATAGCCTGTGCCCTAACCTCAAGTCAATGGCTAGAGGAGACTTGAGATTCCATTTGATCACCATTGGCCAAGGGACTGTAAAGCCTCCATTCACTATTGATACCAAAACAAACTTCTTGCAATATAAATAGACAACATTTGTGATCAGTTTGAGTACACCAAAGCACCCAAACTGATGCATTCCTCAAAATCACTCTCAAAAAATCAGATTTTCCTTCTATTTCAAGTCACTATCGAATTTTGAAATAAGAAGTGATTCAAACCAAACCAATGATGCCAACACATCATATACATCATATATGAGAGATCCATGGCCTTGAAACACATCCGAAACATCTGAATCACAAAGTCACCATCCATTTGCTCAAACTTTTGGTATGTTTGCAGTTGAGGTGCCATAACAAGTTCTGAGCTGATTCAATCCATTCCAAGCCCTCAAACACATTACTTGAGCTCCATTGGAGTTGTCCAGATCATTACACAACATCTGTATCACCTCCATCATTGAATTCGATCACCAGCTGCAAGAGGTAAGCCTGAAGCCTTCAAACTCCATATTACATGCATCATAAATGAATTTTTAAGTTACCATCTTGTTCCTGCATGTATATAGACTGATAACCCTCAATCAATTGCTATGAATGAATTGTGGATGGAATTTCATAGTGTTCATGCTGAAACTAGGGTTCTTGAGTTCATCCTCTGATTTCTCACTCCATACTTAATATAAATGCAATTAATCTATATGGTTGTGATCCTTGTTCAAAAACAAGCAAGATTGGTGTTTGAATCGTGCAAAATCATTGAGTAATCAGAGAGAAAAGTGAGAAAATGAAAATATGGGCAAAACAGAGTCGCGCGTGTTCTTCCCTTGTTCTTGGCGTCCTTTTTCAAATTTTCAAATATTTGAATTTTTGATATTTTATTAATTGATTTCAAAAATTAAGTTCTCTCTCATTTTTATCATTTTTTATTGGTTCTTTTTTTAAAAAGTCACAAAAATGTTAAATTATTTTATTCTGCAAAAAAATCTAATTTATATTATTTATTTATTTTAGTTAGAATTTTTGTAATTTATTTCATTTTATTTGTTTTTAAACATTTTAAAATGAAATTCCCACTTTGATCTTTTCATTCCAAATGAATTTCAATCTTTCATGTGATTAAACATGATTTTTCAAAAGATTTTTCAAAGTTGATAACTTGTTTTTGAATATATTTGATATTTTATATCATTTTTTATCTAATTTTCTTTGAAAATTATATCGTTTAAATCAAAATAAGGGTTTTCTCTAAATTTTGATTTTTTTAAACTTCACATAAACACTTTTGGGCCTCTAATAGAGTGTAAGACCCATCCCTTGTCACACAAACCATTTTGGGCCTCAGTCATTGTATAAGTCCCGACTCGATTTAAAAAATCTCGGTGCGATCGCCTTTTTCAAACAATTCTAAACTGGGCCTCCCTTTGGTTGTAAGCCCCAAATTTTTCTTCTTTTTCAAAGATTTTTGGGCCTCTAATAGAGTGTAAGACCCAATCCCCTTTGTACATAAATAATTTCGGCCTCAGTCATTGTATAAGCCTCGGTACAATTTTCAGAATAACGGTACGATCACTGTTTTTCATCTGGGTCTCTCTTTGAGTTGTAAGCCCCGTCTCTTGTATAAAAAAACTCTTGGGCCTCTAATAGAGTGTAAGACCCACCTCTTTTGTAAATACAATAAATTTGGGCCTTAGTCATTGTATAAGTCCCTTTGTGGTTTTCAAAACTACGACGCGATCGTCGCCTTTTCGAAAGAATTCATCTGGGCCTCTCCTTGAGCATAAACCCCAAACTTCTTGTTTAAACAACTTTCATTTTGATTTAGATTCAAATTTATAGTTGTATCAAAAATTTCTTCAATTTCTTGAATAACTAACCATACAAATGTGTTTATAATATCGGAAGCTTGCTCACCTGTAAGTTCTACCAGCTTCCTTTACATATTTGCTTATATGTATTTCATCTGTATATATATATATATATATGTCTGTATATCTGCTTAGAGTTTTCCCCAGCAATTAGGTCTAGTTTTTAGATCAAGCCAGTGGTCACTCTTTCAACACAATCAAAACTAGTTCCCCATAGGAAATTCCAAATACAGTCTTGCCTCCTCTTGGGCTTATACAATATGGAACAGAGAAAGGCATTATTCCCGGTGAAACTTTTCTCAAGACTGTAACTATCTAGAAATTTGTATAAGAAATTCATTTCCCCCAGAGAGGATTAATTCCTGGTGAAACCTCTCTTGAATTTCTTCAAACCCTAGAACTGTTCACTAAAGAAAGGATTATTTCCGGTGAAACCTTTCATGAACTTTTCTTAGGTTTTGACCCACAGGCTTCCTAAAAGCATCCCAAGCCTTCTCTTGGGCTTTGTACAAGGACCCTTAGGCTTCTTAGAAGTTCTCAGCCTCCTCTTGGGCTTAGTACAAGGACCCAAAAAGACCTCCTACAGGTATAGGACAGAACCTAGTCATCTTTTGCTAGTTCAATCCTCTAGAGAGTCAGAATCTCAAAACATCAGACTAGTTTAGGGCTGATTCTCATCCCTTAAAACATCAGCCTCCTCTTGGGCATCATACAAAGATCAACCTTCTCATACCAGTAGACTTGGACACTCTCATCTCCTCTTGGATCTCTAAGAAACCCTCAAGATTCCTAAAAGCACAGGAAAAACCCTAATCATTTCATCAATCTCCAACAAAGTTAAAACCTCCAAAGGTTTCAAAACTCAATCTTTAAACTCTCACTTTAAATTTCCCCAGCTAGGGTCAATCTACTACAAGTAAACCCTTAGAAAACTCAGAACCTCATGGTCTCTGATATTTCAACTCTTCTGCAACCCTAAGCAAGAGTTGATTCCCCAATTTAGACCTATCTCTGGATATCAATAATCCTCAGCAGAAGTTAGCATCCTCTTAGGCTTCATATAAGAAATTTCCAAAACAACCTCCTCTTAGGCTTTGTATAAATGATGATCCCTCGGCACTTTTATCCTCAATCTTAGGCTTTGTACAAGACAGATAAAACCTCTCCCCATTAGAGTCGATTCTTTTTTAGCCTCAATCTTGGGCTTTGTACAAGACAAAACAAATATTTTCCAGCTGAGTCAATAACTTTTAGCCTCAATCTTGGGCTTTGTACAAGACAGACTAAATATTCCCAAAAAGAGTCTTTTTCTTTTTTAGCCTCAATCTTGGGCTTTGTACAAGGCAGATAAAACTCTCTCTTGTTGAGTCAGTATTCTTCAGCCTCAATCTTGGGCTTTATATAAGACAAATAAAAACTTCCCCGGAAGAATCAATTCTTTCTAGCCTCCTCTTAGGCTTTGTATAATGATCTCCCTAAGCAGAGTCAACTTTTAGCTTCAACCTCGGGCTTTGATCAAGGCACACAAAAATCAACATCCCGTCATAGGAAATAAAAAATCTCTGTAGGAAGACATTTCTCTGTACAATCACACATCAAAATGGACAATCACACAAACCTTAATCCCAGATAACTGTTGTAAGTGGCACACTTATTGATTTAAAAATCCAAGTTGTGGTCCATCTTTTATCCTGGTAAAAACTTCCTCTTTCATCTAACAGCTGTAAGTGGCAAGCTGTCATTCCCCAAATTTTGACCACAAATATTTTCCATCATTGTGAGAATCATCACCACAATATGGATGTACCATCATGCTTCATCAATCTCCTTAAGAATTGTTGAGCATTCACTACAATCAAGAATTAGGGTTTTATGCCCTCCCAGAGCACTTAGACAAAGGATCAATAAAAAATTGACATGATATTCAACTTTTCTAGCCTCTCAAACACCTATAAAGGACCAAGAGGTCTCCCACATCAAGAATCAAGCACAAGAGTGCAACATTCCAAGTGGATCAATCCTCAAGATCGACAGTGTCACCAAATTAGGGTTTTGGTCGACCAAGGCCTTCCGATGAAAATTCTCATCTGGGAATGATCCAATACTTCAAAGCATGACCCAAGATGCTCAAAGGTACCTCATGGACCCAATCATCAAGTCAAAACAACCTCGGGGGAAGCATTCATCAAAAATCAGGAATTAGGGTGTCTTGACCTAATTTTCCCCTAGGTTGAATTTTGAGGCAAGGCATGAACCAAGACCTCAAGACATGATTTGAGGGCCTCAAATACACCACATTGATCCATTTACAACAATGGATTGATCCAAGAAACTTGATTCACAAGTTTCAATTTCATCAGGACCACAATTAGGGTTTTGAAGAAAAAGTTAACTGTATCTTTGACTTTTGACCAAGACATGTTCCCAAACCTTGGGACATGGTTCAAGACACCCTAAAACACCTATGGAATCCATCCATTAGGTTGGAATTAGGTCAAGGACTTGATTTCATAGAGGATCACACAGTTTGGAATTCATCTGACAAAAAGTCAATTGTGCCTAAAATCAAGTTTGACTTTTTGGAATTTTTCACAAATATGGTTCCCCAAAGTCAAAAACAATGTTAATGTATGGTTTTGATCATCATTAATCAAGAAAAATCAAGAAAAGTGAGGTTTCTTGCAAAAGGGGCAACCATAAGAAGCTAAATTTTTTCTAAGTTATGGGACAAAAGTGATTTGGTACCAACTTTGCAAGGCCATAACTCCTAAACCACAAGGCCTTTTTCTCCCATCAAAAGCTCAAATGAAAGTTCTCATGACATACTTCAAAAGTGTCAACTACAAAAGATTCCAAAACCTCATGGATTTTGAGTTATGGATTGATCAAAATCACAAAAAGTGAAAATGACCACTTTTTCCAACACTTAGTGAAATTTTCAACAAGTCAGGATCTGTTTCACTTTTTCCAAATTTTGGGGCCATTTTTCTCCTTCTTCCAAGCTGAACCAAGACCAATCTTGGACATCAAAGTTAAAGTATGACATAAGGGCTTTCCAAAAAGTACAAGAACTCCTTCTAATTCAACTTGAGCTAAGAGTTACATCCATTGAAAGTTGGTCATTCATAACTGATTTTTACAAGACAGATTTGTGCATTTTTCTCGAGTTGGCTAAATTAGACAATTAAAAGTCTTGTTATCCATTTGGACACCTCAAGGGATAACATCTAAGGGACAATGTCTGATCCATAAGCCTCCCAAGTCCATGGATCTACATATAGCTATGTGACCCCTAAAAAGACTAAGAATCTCAAAGACTCCAATTTTGTTTCCATGCATTCAATGGATTCACAAGGTGGCAAGCATCAAGATATTGCTAACTGAATTGAGTCAAGCCTTATCTCTGAACCAAAGGACTCATAGCCTATGCCCTAACCTCAAGTCAATGGCTAGAGGAGACTTGAGATTCCATTTGATCACCATTGGCCAAGGGACTGTCCAAGCCTCCATTCACTATTGATACCAAAACAGACTTCTTGCAATATAAATAGACATCATTTGTGATCAGTTTGAGTACACCAAAGCACCCAAACTGATGCATTCCTCAAAATAACTCTCAAAAAATCAGATTTTCCTTCTATTTCAAGTCACTATCGAATTTTGAAATAAGAAGTGATTCAAACCAAACCAATGATGCCAACACATCATATACATCATATATGAGAGATCCATGGCCTTGAAACACATCCCAAATATCTGAATCACAAAGTCACCATCCATTTGCTCAAACTTTTGGTATGTTTGCTGTTGAGGTGCCATAACAAGTTCTGAGCTGATTCAATCCATTCCAAGCCCTCAAACACATTACTTGAGCTCCATTGGAGTTGTCCAGATCATTACACAACATCTGTATCACCTCCATCATAGAATTCGATCACCAGCTGCAAGAGGTAAGCCTGAAGCCTTCAAACTCCATATTACATGCATCATAAATGAATTTTTAAGTTACCATCTTGTTCCTGCATGTATATAGAGTGATAACCCTCAATCAATTGCTATGTATGAATTGTGGATGGAATTTCATAGTGTTCATGCTGAAACTAGGGTTCTTGAGTTCATCCTCTGATTTCTCACTCCATACTTAATATAAATGCAATTAATCTATATGGTTGTGATCCTTGTTCAAAAACAAGCAAGATTGGTGTTTGAATCGTGCAAAATCATTGAGTAATCAGAGAGAAAAGTGAGAAAATGAAAATATGGGCAAAACAGAGTCGCGCGTGTTCTTCCCTTGTTCTTGGTGCCCTTTTTCAAATTTTCAAATATTTGAATTTTTGATATTTTATTAATTGATTTCAAAAATTAAGTTCTCTCTCATTTTTATCATTTTTTATTGGTTCTTTTTTTAAAAAGTCACAAAAATGTTAAATTATTTTATTCTGCAAAAAAATCTAATTTATATTATTTATTTATTTTAGTTAGAATTTTTGTAATTTATTTCATTTTATTTGTTTTTAAACATTTTAAAATGAAATTCCCACTTTGATCTTTTCATTCCAAATGAATTTCAATCTTTCATGTGATTAAACATGATTTTTCAAAAGATTTTTCAAAGTTGATAACTTGTTTTTGAATATATTTGATATTTTATATTATTTTTTATCTAATTTTCTTTGAAAATTATATCGTTTAAATCAAAATTAGGGTTTTCTCTAAATTTTGATTTTTTTAAACTTCACATAAACACTTTTGGGCCTCTAAAAGAGTGTAAGACCCATCCCTTGTCACACAAACCATTTTGGGCCTCAGTCATTGTATAAGTCTCGACTCGATTTAAAAAAATCTCGGTGCGATCGCCTTTTTCAAACAATTCTAAACTGGGCCTCCCTTTGGTTGTAAGCCCCAAATTTTTCTTCTTTTTCAAAGATTTTTGGGCCTCTAATAGAGTGTAAGACCCAATACCCTTTGTACATAAATAATTTCGGCCTCAGTCATTGTATAAGCCCCGGTACAATTTTCAGAATAACGGTACGATCACTGTTTTTCATCTGGGTCTCTCTTTGAGTTGTAAGCCCCGTCTCTTGTGTAAAAAAACTCTTGGGCCTCTAATAGAGTGTAAGACCCACCTCTTTTGTAAATACAATAAATTTGGGCCTCAGTCATTGTATAAGTCCCTTTGTGGTTTTCAAAACTACGACGCGATCGTCGCCTTTTCGAAAGAATTCATCTGGGCCTCTCCTTGAGCATAAACCCCAAACTTCTTGTTTAAACAACTTTCCTTATGATTTAGATTCAAATTTATAGTTGTATCAAAACTTTCTTCAATCTCTTGAATAACTAACCATACAAATGTGTTTATAATATCAGAAGCTTGCTCACCTGGAAGTTCTACCAGCTTCCTTTACATATTTGCTTATATGTATTTCATCTGTATATATATATATATATATATATATATGTCTGTATATCTTCTTAGAGTTTTCCCCAGCAATTAGGTCTAGTTTTTAGATCAAGCCAGTGGTCACTCTTTCAACACAGTCAAAATTAGTTCCCCATAGGAAATTCCAGATACAGTCTTGCCTCCTCTTGGGCTTATACAATATGGAACAAAGAAGGGCATTATTCCCGGTGAAACTTTTCTCAAGACTGTCACTATCTAGAAATTTGTATAAGAAATTCATTTCCCCCAGAGAGGATTAATTCCTAGTGACACCTCTCTTGAATTTCTTCAAACCCTAGAACTGTTCACTAAAGAAAGGATTATTTCCGGTGAAACCTTTCATGAACTTTTCTTAGGTTTTGACCCACAGGCTTCCTAAAAGCATCCCAAGCCTCCTCTTGGGCTTTGTACAAGGACCCTTAGGCTTCTTAGAAGTTCTCAGCCTCCTCTTGGGCTTAGTACAAGGGCCCAAAAAGACCTCCTACAGGTATAGGACAGAACCTAGTCATCTTTTGCTAGTTCAATCCTCTAGAGAGTCAGAATCTCAAAACATCAGACTAGTTTAGGGCTGATTCTCATCCCTTAAAACATCAGCCTCCTCTTGGGCATCATACAAAGATCAACCTTCTCATACCAGTAGACTTGGACACTCTCATCTCCTCTTGGATCTCAAAGAAACCCTCAAGATTCCTAAAAGCACAGGAAAAACCCTAATCATTTCATCAATCTCCAACAAAGTTAAAACCTCCAAAGGTTTAAAAACTCAATCTTTAAACTCTCACTTTAAATTTCCCCAGCTAGGGTCAATCTACTACAAGTAAACCCTTAGAAAACTCATAACCTCATGGTCTCTGATATTTCAACTCTTCTGCAACCCTAAGCAAGAGTTGATTCCCCAATTTAGACCTATCTCTGGATATCAATAATCCTCAGCAGAAGTTAGCATCCTCTTAGGCTTCATATAAGAAATTTCCAAAACAACCTCCTCTTAGGCTTTGTATAAATGATGATCCCTCAGCACTTTTATCCTCAATCTTAGGCTTTGTACAAGACAGATAAAACCTCTCCCCATTAGAGTCGATTCTTTTTTAGCCTCAATCTTGGGCTTTGTACAAGACAAAACAAATATTTTCCAGCTGAGTCAATAACTTTTAGCCTCAATCTTGGGCTTTGTACAAGACAGACTAAATATTCCCAAAAAGATTCTTTTTCTTTTTTAGCCTCAATCTTGGGCTTTGTACAAGGCAGATAAAACTCTCTCTTGTTGAGTCAGTATTCTTCAGCCTCAATCTTGGGCTTTATATAAGACAAATAAAAACTTCCCCGGAAGAATCAATTCTTTCTAGCCTCCTCTTAGGCTTTGTATAATGATCTCCCTAAGCAGAGTCAACTTTTAGCTTCAACCTCGGGCTTTGATCAAGGCACACAAAAATCAACATCCCGTCATAGGAAATAAAAAATCTCTGTAGGAAGACATTTCTCTGTACAATCACACATCAAAATGGACAATCACACAAACCTTAATCCCAGATAACTGTTGTAAGTGGCACACTTATTGATTTAAAAATCCAAGTTGTGGTCCATCTTTTATCCTGGTAAAAACTTCCTCTTTCATCTAACAGCTGTAAGTGGCAAGCTGTCATTCCCCAAATTTTGACCACAAATATTTTCCATCATTGTGAGAATCATCACCACAATATGGATGTACCATCATGCTTCATCAATCTCCTTAAGAAATGTTGAGCATTCACTACAATCAAGAATTAGGGTTTTATGCCCTCCCAGAGCACTTAGACAAAGGATCAATAAAAAATTGACATGATATTCAACTTTTCTAGCCTCTCAAACACCTATAAAGGACCAAGAGGTCTCCCACATCAAGAATCAAGCACAAGAGTGCAACATTCCAAGTGGATCAATCCTCAAGATCGACAGTGTCACCAAATTAGGGTTTTGGTCGACCAAGGCCTTCCGATGAAAATTCTCATCTGGGAATGATCCAATACTTCAAATCATGACCCAAGATGCTCAAAGGTACCTCATGGACCCAATCATCAAGTCAAAACAACCTCGGGGGAAGCATTCATCAAAAATCAGGAATTAGGGTGTCTTGACCTAATTTTCCCCTAGGTTGAATTTTGAGGCAAGGCATGAACCAAGACCTTAAGACATGATTTGAGGGCCTCAAATACACCACATTGATCCATTTACAACAATGGATTGATCCAAGAAACTTGATTCACAAGTTTCAATTTCATCAGGACCACAATTAGGGTTTTGAAGAAAAAGTTAACTGTATCTTTGACTTTTGACCAAGACATGTTCCCAATCCTTGGGACATGGTTCAAGACACCCTAAAACACCTATGGAATCCATCCATTAGGTTGGAATTAGGTCAAGGACTTGATTTCATAGAGGATCACACAGTTTGGAATTCATCTGACAAAAAGTCAACTGTGCCTAAAATCAAGTTTGACTTTTTGGAATTTTTCACAAATATGGTTCCCCAAAGTCAAAAACAATGTTAATGTATGGTTTTGATCATCATTCATCAAGAAAAATCAAGAAAAGTGAGGTTTCTTGCAAAAGGGGCAACCATAAGAAGCTAAATTTTTTCTAAGTTATGGGACAAAAGTGATTTGGTACCAACTTTGCAAGGCCATAACTCCTAAACCACAAGGCCTTTTTCTCCCATCTAAAGCTCAAATGAAAGTTCTCATGACATACCTCAAAAGTGTCAACTACAAAAGATTCCAAAACCTCATGCATTTTGAGTTATGGATTGATCAAAATCACAAAAAGTGAAAATGACCACTTTTTCCAACACTTAGTGAAATTTTCAACAAGTCAGAATCTGTTTCACTTTTTCCAAATTTTGGGGCCATTTTTCACCTTCTTCCAAGCTGAACCAAGACCAATCTTGGACATCAAAGTTAAAGTATGACATAAGGGCTTTCCAAAAAGTACAAGAACTCCTTCTAATTCAACTTGAGCTAAGAGTTACATCCATTGAAAGTTGGTCATTCAGAACTGATTTTTACAAGACAGATTTGTGCATTTTGCCCGAGTTGGCTAAATTAGAGAATTACAAGTCTTGTTATCCATTTGGACACCTCAAGGGATAACATCTAAGGCACAGTGTCTGATCCATAAGCCTCCCAAGTCCATGGATCTACATATAGCTATGTGACCCCTAAAAAGACTAAGAATCTCAAAGACTCCAATTTTGTTTCCATGCATTCAATGGATTCACAAGGTGGCAAGCATCAAGATATTGCTAACTGAATTGAGTCAAGCCTTATCTCTGAACCAAAGGACTCATAGCCTGTGCCCTAACCTCAAGTCAATGGCTAGAGGAGACTTGAGATTCCATTTGATCACTATTGGCCAAGGGACTGTCCAAGCCTCCATTCACTATTGATGGAAAAACAAACTTGTTGCACTATAAATAGACATGATTTGAGACCAGTTTGAGTACACCAAAGAACCCAAACTGATGCTTTCCTCAAAATCACTCTCAAAAAATCAGATTTTCCTTCTATTTCAAGTCACTATCGAATTTTGAAATAGGAAGTGGTTCAAACCAAACCAATCATGCCAACACCTCATATACATCATATATGAGTGATCCATGGCCTTGAAACACATCCGGAACATCAGAATCACAAAGTCACCATCCATTTGCTCAAACTTTTGGTCTGTTTGCAGTTGAGGTGTCGTAACATGTTCTGAGCTGATTCAATCCATTCCAAGCCCTCAAACACATTACTTGAGCTCCATTGGAGTTGTCCAGATCATTACACAACATTTGTATCACCTCCATCATAGAATTCGATCTACAGCTGCAAGAGGTAAGCCTGAAGCCTTCAAACTCCATATTACATGCAGCATAAATGAATTTTTAAGTTACCATATTGTTCCTGCATGTATATAGAGTGATAACCCTCAATCAATTGCTATGTATGAATTGTGGATGAAATTTCATAGTGTTCACGCTGAAACTAGGGTTCTTGAGTTCATCCTCTGCTTTCTCACTCCATACTTAATATAAATTCAATTAATCTATATGGTTGTGATCCTTGTTCAAAAACGAGCACGATTGGTGTTTGAATCGTACAAAATCATTGAGTAATCAGAGAGAAAAGTGAGAAAATGCAAATCTGGGCAAAATAGAATCGCGCGTGTTCTTCCCTTGTTCTTGGCGCCCTTTTTCAAATTTTCAAATATTTGAATTTTTGATATTTTATTTAATTGATTTCAAAAATTAATTTCTCTCTCATTTTTTATTGGTTCTTTTTTTAAAAAGACACAAAAATGTTAAATTATTTTTTTCTGCAAAAAAATCTAATTTATATTATTTATTTAATATAGTTAGAATTTTTGTAATTTATCTCATTTTATTTGTTTTTAAACATTTTAAAATGAAATTCCCACTTTGATCTTTTCATTCCAAATGAATTTCAATCTTTCATGTGATTAAACATGATTTTTCAAAATATTTTTCAAAGTTAATAACTTGTTTTTGAATATATTTGATATTTGATATTATTTTTTATTTAATTTCCTTTGAAAATTATATCTTTTAAATTCAAAATTAGGGTTTTCTCTAAATTTTGATTTTTTTAAACTTCACATAAACACTTTTTGGCCTCTAATAGTGTGTAAGACCCATCCCTTGTCACACAAACCATTTTGGGCCTCAGTCATTGTATAAGTCCCGACTCAATTTTAAAAATCTCGGTGCGATCGCCTTTTTCAAACAATTCTAAACTGGGTATCCCTTTGGTTGTAAGCCCCAAATTTTTCTTCTTTTTCAAACATTTTTTAGCCTCTAATAGAGTGTAAGACCCAATCCCCTTTGTATATAAATAATTTGGGCCTCAGTCATTGTATAAGCCTCAGTACAATTTTCAGTATAACGGTACGATCACAATTTTTCATCTGGGCCTCTCTTTGAGTTGTAAGCCCCATCTATTGTATAAAAATAAACTCTTGGGCCTCTAATAGAGTTAAGACCCACCTCATTTGTAAATACAATAAATTTGGGCCTCAGTCATTGTATAAGTCCCTCTGTGGTTTTCAAAACTACGACGCGATTGTCACCTTTTCGAAAGAATTCATCTGGGCCTCTCCTTGAGCATAAACCCCGAAATTTCTGTTTAACAAACTTTTATTTTGATTTAGATTCAAATTTATAGTTGTATCAAAACTTTCTTCAATTTCTTGAGTAACTAACCATACAAATGTGTCTATAATATCGGAAGCTTGCTCACCTGTAAGTTCTACTAGCTTCCTTTACATATTTGCTTATATGTATTTCATCTGTATATATTTATATGTCTGTATATCTGCTTAGAGTTTTCCCCAGCAATTAGGTCTAGTTTTTAGATCAAGCCAGTGGTCACTCTTTCAACACAGTCAAAACTAGTTCCCCATAGGAAATTCCAGATACAGTCTTGCCTCATCTTGGGCTTATACAGTATGGAACAGAGAAAGGCATTATTCCCGGTGAAACTTTTCTCAAGACTGTCACTATCTAGAAATTTGACTAAGAAATTCTTTCCCCCAGAGAGGATTAATTCCTAGTGAAACCTCTCTTGAATTTCTTCAAACCCTATAACTGTTAACTAAAGAAAGGATTATTCCCGGTGAAACCTTTCTTGAACTTTTCTTAGGTTTGGACCCACAGGCTTCCTAAAAGCATCCCAAGCCTCCTCTTGGGCTTTGTACAAGGACCCTTAGGCTTCTTAGAAGTTCTCAGCCTCCTCTTGGGCTTAGTACAAGGACCCAAAAAGACATCCTACAGGTATAGGACATAACCTAGTCATCTTTTGCTAGTTCAATCCTCTAGAGAGTCAGAATCTCAAAACATCAGACCAGTTTAGGGCTGATTCTCATCCCTTAAAACATCAGCCTCCTCTTGGGCATCATACAAAGATCAACCTTCTCATACCAGTAGACTTGGACTATCTCATCTCCTCTTGGATCTCAAAGAAACCCTCAAGATTACTAAAAAAAAGGAAAAACGCTGATCATTTCATCAATCTCCAACAAAGTTAAAACCTCCAAAGGTTTCAAAACTCAATCTTTAAACTCTCACTTTAAATTTCCCCAGCTAGGGTCAATCTACTACCAGTAAACCCTCAGAAAACTAGGAACCTCATGGTCTCTGATATTTCAACTCTTCTGCAACCCTCAGCAAGAGTTGATTCCCCAATTTAGACCTGCCTCTAGATATCAATAATCCTCAGCAGGAGTTAGCCTCCTCTTAGGCTTCATATAAGAAATTTGCAAAACAACCTCCTCTTAGGCTTTGTATAAATGATGATCCCTCAACACTTTTAGCCTCAATCTTGGGCTTTGTACAAGACAGATAAAACCTCTCCCCATTGGAGTCAATTCTTTTTTAGCCTCAATCTCGGGCTTTGTACAAGACAAATAAAATATTTTCCCGCTGAGTCAATAACTTTTAGCCTCAATCTTGAAGTTTGTACAAGACAGACTAAATATTCCCCAAAAGAGTCTTTTTCTTTTTTAGCCTCAATCTTGGGCTTTGTACAAGGCAGATAAAACACTTTCTTGTTGAGTTAGTATTCTTCAGCCTCAATCTTGGGCTTTATATCAGAGAAATAAAAACTTCCCCTAAAGAATCAATTCTTTCTAGCCTCCTCTTAGGCTTTGTATAATGATCTCCCTAAGCAGAGTCAACTTTTAGCTTCAACCTCGGGCTTTGATCAAGGCACACAAAAATCAACATCCCCTTATAGGAAATAAAAAATCTCTATAGGAAGACATTTCTCTGTACAATCACACATCAAAATGGACAATCAGACAAACCTTAATCCCAGATAACTGTTGTAAGTGGCACACTTATTGATTCAAAAATCCAAGCTGTGGTCCATCTTTTATCCTGGTAAAAACTTCCTCTTTCATCTAAAAGCTGTAAGTGGCAAGCTGTCATACCCCAAATTTTGACCACAAAGATTTTCCATCATTGTGAGAATCATCACCACAATATGGATGTACCATCATGCTTCATCAATCTCCTTAAGAATTGTTGAGCATTCACTACAATCAAGAATTAGGGTTTTAAGCTCTCCCAAAGCACTTAGACAAAGGATCAATAAAAAATTAACATGATCTTCAACTTGTTTAGCCTCTCAAACACCTATAAAGGACCAAGAGGTCTCCCACATCAAGAATCAAGCACAAGAGTGCAACATTCCAAGTGGATCAAGCCTCAAGATCGACAGTGTCACCAAATTAGGGTTTTGGTCGACCAAGGCCTCCAGATGAAAATTTTCATTTGGGAATGACCCAAGATGCTCAAAGGGACCTCATGGACCCAATCATCAAGTCAAAACAACCTCGGGGGAAGCATTCATCAAAAATTAGGAATTAGGGTTTCTTGACCTAATTCACCCCTAAGTTAAATTTTGAGGCAAGGCATGAACCAAGACCTCAAGACATGATTTAAGGGCCGCAAATACACCACACTGATCCATTTACAACAATGGATTGATCCAAGAAGCTTGATTCAAGAGTTTCAATTTCATCAGGACCACAATTAGGGTTTTGAAGAAAAAGTCAACTGTATCTTTGACCCATCCCTTGTCACACAAACCTTTTTGGGCCTTAGTCATTGTATAAGTCCCGACTCAATTTTAAAAATCTCGGTACGATCCCCTTTTTCAAAAAATTCTAAACTGGGCCTCCCTTTGGTTGTAAGCCCCAAATTTTTCTTCTTTTTCAAACATTTTTGGGCCTTTAATAGAGTGTAATACACAACCCCCTTTGTGTAACACCCCTAATCTATACCCCCAAATAAATAAAGCGATAACAAATAATTAGAGTATAATGAAAACATTCATGGCATAGACGGAGGCGTCACATCAATTGAGACAACACACAATAAACCTGCTCATAAAGATATGCAACAATCAGGTAGTAAATAACAGAGGAACTCAGTTCCTAATACCCACAATTCAGGTACAGAATGAAAGCGGAAAATCTGCAACTGAATCTCATATATATATAACATAAAAAGTTTGTTTGTCATATACAGAGTTATACATGTACAATCCAAAAGATATATATACATATACACACAAATCAAAAACGATCACCCCGACTACCCAGTGCTACATATCAGAGCCGACCGACAAAAGAATGAAGACCTAAGCTTCACAAAAAGACCTCCAGCATCTAATCTGCAATGCCTCATACATCATTCAAAACAGCAAAAGGGTGAGAAACACAATCATAATATAATTGCATACAATTATATAATAACACCAAAATACACATGTAAAATATTCTCACCACAACTTACTCCAGAATTCAAACACAAAACAACACAATTCATATCTCATACATCCATCACAAAGGTGTAATAATCATGCTCAATGCATTTATCAACAACATATATATATATATATATATATATATATATATATATATATATATATATATATATATATATATATATGTATCTCAACTCATCAATTCCATTCACAATTCCACACAAAATCAATCCATTCATGATTTATGCAAATGCAAAGAGACCGACACAACGACTCTATGCAAATGCAATGCGGTACCGTTCCATCCATCATTCTCATCACTAGTTCACTCAGGAAATATTGGAATCATCGCTTGTTACTTAGTGTAACTCCCCGTCGGGAAAACGATGTTCCCCGTCGCTTTAGATCCTCTTGGTATAAGGCTCACGACATTTATGGATCGCTTTAGGTCCTCTCGGTATAAGGCTCACGATCCGGTCGCGTTAGGTCCTATTTGTATAAGGCTCACGATCGTCTATAATCATCGCTTTAGGTCCTCTCGGTATAAGGCTCACGATGTTATAGAGGATTCCCTCTAGAATCGTTTCGTCGCTCTCACCCACTAGGGCACACGACATCACAAGAATGCATATCATGATGCTTGGCATACAATGACTCATGACATTCAAATGCACACATATACACATCCATAAGCATGCATATACAATCAAACACCACACACTGCATTTTCTTGCCCTTAGGCCACAAACCATCTTCACAACATTCCATCACAAGCATTTACATCATATAACATCACACAAGTCATACGATATCCATATCAAAAGCACATTGCATGATACACATCAATTACACACAATTAAAACGGTAAAAGTCGACAAAATGACACTATTCAAATTCCCGACATAATTAAATCGGCCAACAATCTCGAAACCATTTTAATAAGAAAGTACATCTCAATAGCTTTCCAACGCACCCAAGAATGTTCAAAACAGATAATCGGAACACAAGTTACAGAATCGAAAAGAAAAGGAATCGCGAAAAAACAAAATTTTGCACCCCTGCTGGCCATACGCGTATTGCCCTGAGCCATATGCGTATTGCCCAGCCTCATACGCGTACCATTACGCGTTTCAGCAGATAGCCGAGAAAAATGGTTTTCATTACGCGTATTGCCCTCCATTGCACCTGCCATACGCGTATTGCCCAACCCAATACGCGTATGGACATGCCTGATACGCATAACGGCAGCGACAACCCATAATTTTTCTGCAGATTTTTTCTGCTACAGGATTAACCAAAAATCACCCCAAATCTCCTCTAATCACCTGATAATTACCAATTCAATGCACAACATCTATCTAACATGTCTCAGCAATTATGGTAATTAAAACATGATTTCAGACACAATTTGAATCAATTTCCAACAATTTCAACATATTATGGTTTATGTTCTATATCCAATTTCAACCCAAAAACAACCAAATACATAAATACATAATCATACACAAGTATAAGATAATCGAGTTTCGCACCCTTACCCGATTTAATCGTGTTTGAAAAGTCGGTTGATCGATTTCTTAATTCCCAAGTTTTTCTCTCTTTTTCTTCTCTTCTTTTCCTTCTTTCTCTTTTTCTTCTTCTCTTTTTCTTTCTCTCTATTTTTCTCTCTCTTTTACTAACTTAAGAAAAATAAAGTAAAATGCCCAAATTACCCCTACACTCAAATATCTCGCAAACGCTCTCAAAACGCGATAAAACATAACAACAATGAAAAATAATATATTATCAAATAAAAGTAAAAAATAAAATAAAATAATAATAAAAATAATTAAATCGACTCGATTAAATAAATCTAACAAAAACTAGGGCGTTACAACCCTCCCCCACTTAGAAAATTTCGTCCTCGAAAATATTACCTGAGACGAACAACTCTGGATACGACTCCCGCATCCGACTCTCCAACTCCCAAGTCAAATTGCCCTCAGCAGCGCCTCCCCATGCTACTTTCACAAGCCCAATTTCCTTGCCTCTTAACTGCTTCAACTCGCGATCCAAAATCCTCACTGGTAATGCCTCAACCGTAAGGTTCTCCCTTACCTCAACTTCATCCATCGGAATCACATGCGACGGATCCGAAACATACTTCCGAACCTGTGAAACATGGAACACATCATGCAAATTCAAAAGACTCGGCGGCAACGTCACCCGATAAGCCACAACACCCACTCTCGCAGATATCTGGTAAGGACCAATAAACCGAGAAGTAAGCTTCTTCGACTTCAATGCACGACCCACACCCGTCACCGGTGTAACTCTAAAAAATACATGGTCGCCCTCTTGAAACTCAAGATCTTTCCTCCTTCGATCATGAAAACTCTTTTGCCTACTCTGAGAAGCCTTCATTTTCTCACGAATAAGTTTCACCTTATCCGTAGTCTGTTGCAATAACGCCGGTCCAACCACCGAACTCTCACCAGATTCATGCCAACACAAAGGTGTTCGACATCTTCTTCCATACAACGCTTCAAACGGTGCCATTCCAATACTCGAATGGAAACTGTTGTTATACGTGAATTCCACCAACGCAAGATAACTATCCCAAGCACCACCTTGCTCGAGAACACAAACTCGCAATAAATCTTCCAATGACTGCATAGTTCTCTCGGTCTGACCATCCATCTGCGGATGATAAGCAGAACTCAATCTCAACTTGGAACCTAACGCCTTTTGCAAACTTTCCCAAAATCTGGAAGTAAACCTTGGATCTCGATCTGAAATAATACACAATGGAACACCATGTAATTTCATAATCACACTGATATAAATCTCAGCCAACCTCTCCAAAGAAAAACTGATGTCAATCGGAATGAAATGTGTCGATTTAGTCAGCCTATCCACAACTACCTAAATTGCATTATGTCTCCTCAGTGTAATCGGCAACCCTGTCACAAAATCCATAGAAATGTTGTCCCATTTCCACTCGGGAATATCCAACGGTTACAACTATTCACTAGGCTTCTGATGTTCTACTTTAGACTTCTGACACGTCAAACATGCATAAACAAACTGAGCCACATCTCTCTATAATCCGGACCACCAAAAGATCTTCTTCAAATCTTGATACATCTTATTAGCTCCCAGATGTATACTCAAATTACTCCGGTGTCCTTCCTCTAAAATCATCTTTTTCAAGTCCGAATCATCAGGAATACAAATTCTACCACGAAATCTCAAAACACCCTTATCATCCACTTTAAAGTCACCATTCACACTTTGATCTCCAACCATCATCAAATCAACAAATTTCACATCCAACTTCTGTTTCTCGCTAACGGTTAACAGAAAATCATTAGTGACCTTTAACATACCAAGCCTCACGCTATCAGATGTCAATTTGCACACCAAACTCAAATCTCTAAATGCTTCCAAAAGTTCCCACTCTTTAACCATCAAAATAGACATATGCAAAGATTTCCGGCTTAACGCATCGGCTACCACATTAGCTTTACCAGGATGGTAATTCAAGCTAAAATTGTAGTCCTTCAAAAATTCCAACCATCTCCGTTGCCTCATATTCAACTCTTTCTGATCAAACAAGTATTTCAAACTTTTATGATCACTAAAGACTTCGAATCTTGCACCATAGAGATAATGCCTCCAAATCTTCAATACAAAAACCACTGCCGCTAATTCCAAATCATGAGTAGGGTAATTCTTCTCATGAATCCTCAATTGCCTCGAAGCATAAGCCACAACCTTACCTTCTTGCATCAACATTCCACCTAAACCAATCAAAGACGCATCACAATACACCACAAACGGTTCAGTAAGATTCGGTAAGACCAAAATCGAAGCTGTAGTCAATCTTCTCTTCAGCTCATTAAAACTTTCCTCACACTGAATATCCCAAATGAACGCTTTACCTTTACACGTCAACTGGGTCAAAGGAAGTGCTAGCTTAGAAAAACCTTCAATGAACCTTCGATAATATCCAACTAAATCCAAAAAGCTTCTAATTTCAGTAACAGATCTAGGAGCCTCCCATTGTAGAACTGCATCTACTTTAGATGGATCCACAGCAATACCATTACCTGAAATCACGTGCCCAAGAAAACTCACTTCTGACAACCAGAACTCACACTTGGACAACTTGGCAAAAAGTCTCCTCTCCTTCAAAATTTGCAACACAACACGCAAATGTTCCGCATGTTCCTCCCGGGACTTAGAATAAATCAAGATATCATCAATAAACACAACAACAAATCGATCCAAATGCTCATGGAAAATATGATTCATATACTCCATAAACACACCTGGGGCATTAGAAACCCCGAACGACATCACAGAATATTCGTAATGACCGTATCGTGCCCTAAAAGCCGTCTTCTGAATATCTTCCTCTTTCACTCTAATCTGATGGTACCCTGACCTCAAATCAATCTTACTAAACACACACGCACCTACCAACTGGTCCATCAAATCATCAATTCTCGGAAGAGGATACTTATTCTTAATTGTCACCTTATTCAGCTGGCGATAATCAATACACAATCGCATACTTCCATCCTTCTTTTTCACCAAAAGAACTGGAGAACCCAAAGGCGATACACTTGGCCTCACAAACCTATTTTCTAACAATTCATTCAACTGCTTCTTTAACTCAACCAACTCAGATGCCGATATACGATAAGGTGCCATAGACACAGGTCTATTACCAGGAACTAGATCTATAGAAAACTCCACCTCTCTCTCTGGCGGCACATCTAAAATATCCTCTGGAAACACCTTTGGAAATTCACACACAACTGGAAACACATCAACTACCACTTGACTATCCACTATCAGCGATGCAAACAACCCGAACAACTGAGCTTCGTCCGCCAAAAGTTTCTTCAACTCTTTGGTAGATAAGAAACTTGATTCCTCGTCTTCTTCAAGAGAAGGAAATCTCACCAACTTATGATAACAATCAATATGAACCCGATTGAACTGCAACCAATTCATTCCCAGAACCACATCTAAACCCTCCAATGGCAAACACACCAAATCCATCTCAAAATCTTTACCATAAATGGTTAAAGGACAACTTATTCAAACCAAAGAAGTAGTTACCGACCCCATTGATGGAGTATCAATAACCATTTATCCACCCATCGAAGACAACAAAAGATTCAAACGGTTCACGCACTCAGACGAAATAAACGAATGAGTCGCTCCGGTATCAATAATAGCAACTAAAGGTGTACTATTAATAAAACAAGTACCTCTGATCAGACGGTTTGCACTAGTAGTCTGAGTTCCTGCCAATGCAAATACTTTCCCTCCAGCCTGAGCTTGCTTTGGTTTCTGACACTTCGTACTAATATGACCAGGTTCACCACAGTTGAAACACTTCACCACATTCTTCTTACAATCAGCTGCAACATGTCCTAAACCTCCACAAATGGAACACTTCCTCATATCCTTCCTACATTCAAACTGACGATGTCCTAAGTCACCACACCTAAAACATCTAAGAGGATTAGACATACCTCCCCCACTTGGCCTTTTCTCAAAATTACCCTTTTGCTTACCCTTGTCAGCTGGTGACACATAAGGACCACCACAAAACGGTTGCTTCCCTTTCCTTTCGTTCACACTCTTATAGTGAGTAGAACGAGCTTTGCTATCCTCTTCATAAATCCTACAACAATCCACCAAATCTGAAAACCTCATAATCCTTTGATAACTGATTGCCTGCTTGATCTCAGGACGCAATCCGTTCTCAAACTTCACACATTTGGAAAACTCCGCAGTTGCTTCAGCATAATGTGGATAAAACTGAACAAGCTCCACAAACCTAACAGTGAATCAACAACAGACATGTTACCTGGTTTCAACTCCAAGAACTCTATTTCCTTATTTCCTCTAACATATTCAGGAAAATACTTCCTCAAGAACTCCCTGCTAAACAAAGTCCAAGTGACCTCTTTACCTGTAACTTCCCAAACATGACGCGCACTAACCCACCAATCATCAGCCTCCTCCTGCAACATGTGAGTACCCAGTCTCACCTTATGTTCCTCAGCACAGTCCATCACTCGAAAGATTCTTTCAATCTCCTTAAGCCAAATCTGTGTACCATCAGGATCATGTCTCCCTTTGAAGACAGGCGGTTTGTTCTTCCTGAACTCATCATTCCCACCAGCATTAGGTGCACTCTGCATAGCCCGAGCCATAGCTTGCATAACAGCAACCAAAGCAGCATCATTCCTACCAGCCATATTCTGTTCATTTCCAATAACAGCAATTATGGTTAAACAAACAGCTCACCCAAACACAAAGACCAACAAGGATTGACACAAACTGACACGGACTGGCTCTGATACCACTTAATGTAACACCCCCAATCTATACCCCCAAATAAATAAAGCGATAACAAATAATCAGAGTATAATGAAAACATTCATGGCATAGACGGAGGTGTCACATCAATTGAGACTGTTAGTTCCTGGATTGGCTGGAATTTTGGTAAAACAAAGTATATTCAATGTTGATGTCAAGGTGCTGATGTTGCAACATTGAAGTCTTAACACTGGGCTGTGTTAAGTATTTAATTGCTGAAGTTGGATGTCTGATGTCACACAGGTGATGTTGTAACATCAGATCTGTAGAATTAACAACAACAGACTGTGATGTTGTTAGGGTTGCGTATTAGCTGGAATTGTGGAGAGCAAGCTGTCTCATTGGATGCGAATATCTTGGGATAGATATTTGCTGCTGCATAGGAGATCTGCTGCAGATTTGTAGGAGATTTAAAAGGTTGAAGATTTAAAAAGATTTTAGGAGAAAATCTGTTTTAATATTCAGTTTTAAATAACAAATTTGGGAGATATTGTAGCAAGTCCAAGACCAATTCAAGGAGCTATATAAAGCGCACAAGACCAAAGGAAAAAGGGACAGAAAACATTCAGAAGATCAAGAGCTGGAGGCTTAGTGTCTAGAGTTTGTTTTAAGTGCTTGTATGTACATTATTCTAAGGTTTGAATAGGTGTTGAGTTTCTGTCCTCTCTAGAAGCTGTGAAGCAATAGAGAGTGGTTGATTGATCGAAGCTGTGAAGTAAGATCAAGGGTACTCAAAGTGGTTTCTTTGAGTGTTTGTAAGGGATTGAGTGGTGTTCTCATACCTAAGTGGTTTCTCAGGTAGGAAGTCATTAGTAGAGTATAAGTTTAGGAGATTGTCAACGGGTTGTTGAGTCTGTAAATTATATCTACAAGTAGTGAATTCCATCCCTGGCTTGGTAGCCCCCAGAGTAGGTTGGTTGTAACCGAACTGGGTCAACAATTCTTGGTGTTATTTTACTGTTATTGTTGTCCATTGTGCAGAGTGTGTTGTTGTGACATCACACCTTAACATCACACGTCTGATACCAGAATTTCAATTGGTATCAGAGCAGGCATCCTGTCTGTCTCTGGGTGAGATCTAGGGAAGTTACTTTCTGGTGTAAAGATGGACAAAGAAGTTGGAGGATTCATCAACAAACCCCCTATTTTGGATGGATCCAATTATGACTATTGGAAGCCAAGGATGACCACCTTCTTAAAATCCTTGGACAATAGGGCTTGGAAGGCTGTTATTAAAGAGTGGAAAGCACATGTTGTATGTGAGAAAGACGATGCTGGTAAAGATAAAGAAGGCACCTCTGAGCCAAAGCCTGAAGAAGAGTGGACCAAGGAGGAAGATGAGCTTGCCCTTGGAAATTCCAAAGCTCTGAATGCAATCTTCAATGGAGTGGATAAGAATATCTTCAGGTTAATTAATACCTGTGAAGTTGCTAAGCAAGCATGGGATATCTTGCAGGCTACTCATGAAGGAAAATCTAGAGTCAAGATGTCAAGACTTCAGATTTTAACATCAAAATTTGAAAGCCTGAAGATGAAGGAAGATGAGACTATTCATGATTTCCACATGAGTGTTCTTGAGCTGGCCAATGCATCTAGTGCTCTTGGTGAGAAGATGTCAGATGAAAAGCTTGTGAAGAAGATCCTTAGGTCCCTACCTAAGAAGTATAAGATGAAGGTTACTGCCATTGAAGAATCACAAGACATCAGCAAGATGAGAGTTGATGAGCTCATTGGATCTCTTCAAACCTTTGAGCTTGGGTTGAATGAGGAAGAACCAGAAAAGAAGCCAAAGAGTATAGCCCTGGTGACAAATGGTGAAGAAGAGAAAGGGAAGAAATCTGAATCCCAGGAGGATCTATCTCAGGCCATAGTGATGTTGGGAAGACGGTTCACCAAAGTATTCAAGAGAATAAATAATAACTCCAGGCCTAATGTCAAGAACATGACTTCTGACACCAGCAAGAAGGATGAAGAGAAAACTGCCCAAGATAAAGGAGTGCAGTGCTTTGAGTGTGAAGGGTATGGACATGTCAAGAAAGAATGTCCCAACTTCTTGAAAATGCAGAAGAAGGGCATGACAGTTTCCTGGTCTGACTCTGATAGTGAAAGTGAAGGCGAGTCAGCAAAGCATGTGAGAGCTTTAACAGGAGTTGTGGTTTCTGATGATGATTCTAGTGATGGAGAAGTAACTTATGAGGAGTTGGCATCTACCTATCAAGAGCTGTGTTTAAAGAGTGCTAAAATTTGTCAAGAAAACAAGTGCCACAAGCAACAGATTGCTCAGCTAGAGAATGAAAAGTCAGATTTGGAAAATGAAGTGGTGCTAGTTAGAGCTCACCTTGATCAAATGACCAAGTCTGTTAGGATGCTGAGCTGTGGTACAGACACACTTGACAAGATACTTCAGTCAGAAAAAGCTGCTGGAGACAAAGCTGGGATAGGTTATGTGGCTGAGGATAAGGGAACTTCTGAAGGAAGCACTTCAGGTTCAAAGAAGGAAGTGTCACAACTTTCATCTCAACATCAGCCAAAGAAGCAGGATCCTACCCCTAAGAAAGCTGATGTTTCCCAACCTAAGAAGATTGAGAAGAAGACTGGTCCCTATCAGAAGAGAAAGCAGCCACAGGGAGCTAGCCAATATATGCCCCCACAATACCATGAGAGCATGCAAGCTGCTCAGTTCAAACAGCACATGTCTCATCAGGTGTCTCAACATGAGGACAACTGGTATGGTTATGGATATGGATACACCAATGATGTTCCTTATATCTATGGAAGAAGAAAGCCACACCATCATGGGAGACAATCCAGGAAACAACATTCTCAGTCGTCTTATGGGAGAAGATATCAACATAATAGATGGCAGGGCAGTTATGGTAGGAGGAGACCACATTATGGATGGCAGCATAAGCAATCTCATCATGGCAGAAGATTCAGAGATGAAAGGGTGAGATGCTATTATTGTGGAAGATTTGGACATATGCAGTACTCTTGCTACAAGCTGCATGGATACCCTCAACCTCAAAACAGATGGAGAGAGTACAGGCCCAAAGTGGTTAAACAATGGATACCAAAGGAGAAGGTGAAGTGCTTATTGGCTCACATGGGTGATAAAGAAGGAACATGGTATTTTGACAGTGGGTGTTCCAAGCACATGTCTGGATGTAGATCCATGTTTGATGATCTTAGACCTTGCCCCTCTCATGAGGTCATATTTGGCAATGGAGAAAAAGGTGTTGTTGCAGGAGTTGGAAAAGTGCAAGGTGATGGTAGACCTGAACTTGACAATGTTCTGTTTGTCAGTGGCTTAAGTGCAAATTTGATCAGCATAAGCCAGTTGTGTGATGAAGGTTACAAGGTAAACTACTCTAAGCATGAGTGTGTGGTTTCTGATGAGCACAATCAGATTGTTATGAAGGGTGCCAGAACCAAAGACAACTGCTATCAGTGGATCTCTCTTGAAGGAAATTCAACTAATGATGTTCAAGTTGATGTTATAACATTAGACTATGACATCAGGAGGCTGAAAGGGCACTCAGAGTTAGTGAGTCCTGATGTGAACTATTTAAAAGGAAAGTCTTTATGGAGGGAAAAAGTCATTGACACTCCAAATCAAGCTCCTTGCCTCAGACCCCCCTTTCCCGGTGGTGCAACATCACGCTTTTTCAAGGCCATGTTCTCGCAACGAATTAACGCCTTCGACTTCAAGAATCAACTCTCACTGAAAAGAGTCATGGCGTCTCCATCCAAGAAATCTGAGTGTCAAAGTTCCACAAAAGGAAGAGCTAGGGTTTCCACTAACGAAGGTTCAGCATTCACTCCTATGGACATTGAGCCCCTCTCAACCATTCTTCCTGAATCAGGTACTACGAGACCCACTAAACTAACTCCCAAGAGACCTGCTACTATCTTTAAGAATCCTGAAACTATGAAAGTGGTTACTAGCGTGTTATTTGGTGACAAACCTAGAACTACTAACCCGCATCCACAAACTACAAGAGAAAAGAGTGACATGCAATCTACTGATACAAATCTTCACAGATTGGCGGTCTCCGTAATCGAAGATGCTGAGAAGGTAGTTGAAGGTGATACTGAAGCTGAAGATACTCATGTTGAAGGGGATGTCAGAACATCGCCTATTAGGGATGATGAGACTACTCCTGGAGGAGAAAAGAGTACTGATGTGATTAATGTTGATGACTTATCCGATGATGAAGTCATTGGAAGAGCAGTGCCTGGTTTAGCTAAGAGACTAAGAACAAGGAAGGAAAAGCATGGTGAATCTTATCCAAAGAAGGCTTCAGATGATAAGAAGAAAAAGACTGTTGTTGGGCTAACTATAGCTTGGAGCAAGGTCGAAGTGACTCCAAGAAAGAGGAAGATTGTGGAACAATCTGAGTCTGAGCATGATGATGAGGATGATGTTCAGAACATCACTCATGTCAGAAAATCTATCGCAAAAAGGATTGCAGACAAAGTCCCAGATGTGCATGTGGATAACATCTCCTTCCACCGTGCAAGCAATGCATATATGTGGAAGTTCATTTGCCAAAGGAGAATTGCTCTTGAGAGAGAAATTGGCAAAGAAGCTATGGAGATTAAAGAAGTGATGGTAGGAATTAAATCTGCTGGGTTAATGAAAACTGTGAGTGGATTTTCAAGGTGCTATGATGGTCTGGTAAAGGAATTCATAGTAAATCTTCCTATCAATATCTCTGACCAGAGCAGTCCAGATTATATGAAGGTGTTTGTCAGAGAAAAATGTGTTGAGTTCTCTCCTAAGATTGTCAACAACTACTTAGGAAGAGAGGATGCAGAGTATCCAGAACTGGAGGATACAGATAATGAAGTGTGCAAGGTAATTACTGCTGGACAGGTTAGAGTATGGCCATTAAAAGAAAAGCTACCAACTAGCAAATTGAGTGTGAAGTATGCTATACTACACAGGATTGGAGCTGCAAACTGGGTGCCCACGAATCATAAAACCACCCTAGCTGTGGGATTAGGAAGACTTATCTATGCTGTTGGTACACAGAAAATTTTTGACTATAGCACATACATATTTGATCAGACTGTAAAACATGCAACAACAAATGCTATTAAAATGCCCATAGCATTTCCTTCTCTCATTAGTGGAGTTATTCTGAGTCAACAACCAGGAATATTGACTTGTGCAGATAAATCATGCAATAGGAAGTCTCCATTATCCTTGCATCAGAAATTGTTTATGGGAAGCCATGTTGCAGATATTGTTTCAACATTAAATGCAGGTATCAAGAAGAAAACTTCCAAGCCTGATTTGCTAGCAGAGTTGAAGGCAACCCGCAAAGACTTGGATGTTGTGATTAATACTAGTCTGACTAGAAAAGAAAAGATTGAGAAGATGATTCAAAGTTTGGAACAAGATGATCATTCTGACTCTGAAGATGAAGGACAAGGTAGTGCTGATGAAGCAAGCTCAGAAGAAGACTAGTTTTTTTTTCTTGCCTTCAGTAGTTTTAGCTTTTAGTTTAGTTTTTTTTTGGGTTTGTAATTTGAATATTGTGCTGGTTTATGCACTGGTTATGTGTTTTAGTTTCCTTCTATGATTTGTTTTGCCTGTTTACTAACTGAGAGGCTAACAATGAGAGCTAGGGTATGCTGACTATAGTTAATAGGGCTTCTTATAGAAACTTGCCTAATTATGGCTAAAAAGGGGGAGAAAATAGCCAAGATAGTCAAGAGTATTATTGCCATATGCTGCTAATGTGATGCAGATATTAAGGGGGAGATAAATTGTTGCTGCATTAAGGGGGGAGTTTTGACTGAACTTGTGAAGATATCATGACACTTGAAGAGTGCAGCCAAGCAGACATCAAGGGGGAGTAAAGTGCTGCACATTGTGAGCTACTGAACAGCTGTGATGCTGGTTCATGTTTTAGAGGGGGAGCACCAATTGGCTGTTGTCAATAATGAAGATGGTGCTACAGCACATCAAGTAATGAAGACTATGAAGATTGTCAAACTGCTGCTAATGAGTTTTAAATTTCTGAAGATTATTCCGCTGCTGAAATCTCTGAAGGTGCAGAGTGCAGAAGTTGATTGTAGAGTGCAGAGGTTGTTTTAGCCAAAAGCGGAGATTGTTAGTTCCTGGATTGGCTGGAATTTTGGTAAAACAAAGTATATTCAATATTGATGTCAAGGTGCTGATGTTGCAACATTGAAGTCTTAACACTGGGCCGTCTTAAGTATTTAATTGCTGAAGTTGGATGTCTGATGTCACACAGGTGATGTTGTAACATCAGATCTGCAGAATTAACAACAGCAGGCTGTGATGTTGTTAGGGTTGCGTATTAGCTAGAATTGTGGAGAGCAAGCTGTCTCATTGGATGCGAATATCTTGGGATAGATATTTGTTGCTGCGTAGGAGATCTGCTGCAGATTTGTAGGAGATTTAAAAGGTTGAAGATTTAAAAAGATTTTAGGAGAAAATCTGTTTTAATATTCAGTTTTAAATAACAAATCTGGGAGATATTGTAGCAAGTCCAAGACCAATTCAAGGAGCTATATAAAGTGCACAAGACCAAAGGAAAAAGGGACAGAAAACATTCAGAAGATCAAGAGCTGGAGGCTTAGTGTCTAGAGTTTGTTTAAAGTGCTTGTATGTACACTATTCTAGGGTTTGAATAGGTGTTGAGTTTCTGTCCTCTCTAGAAACTGTGAAGCAATAGAGAGTGGTTGATTGATCGAAGCTGTGAAGTAAGATCAAGGGTACTCAAAGTGGTTTCTTTGAGTGTTTGTAAGGGATTGAGTGGTGTTCTCATACCTAAGTGGTTTCTTAGGTAGGAAGTCATTCGTAGAGTATAAGTTTAGGAGATTGTCAACGGGTTGCTGAGTCTGTAAATTATATCTACAAGTAGTGAATTCCATCCCTGGCTTGGTAGCCCCCAGAGTAGGTTGGTTGTAACCGAACTGGGTCAACAATTCTTGGTGTTATTTTACTGTTATTGTTGTCCATTGTGCAGAGTGTGTTGTTGTGACATCACACCTTAACATCACACGTCTGATACCAGAATTTCAGAGACAACACACAATAAACCTGCTCATAAAGATATGCAACAATCAGGTAGTAAATAACAGAGGAACTCAGTTCCTAATACCCACAATTCAAGTACATAATAAAAGTGGAAAATCTGCAACTGAATCTCATATATATATAACATAAAAAGTTTATCTGTCATATACAGAGTCATACATGTACAATCCAAAAGATATACATACATATACACACAAATCACAAACGATCACCAGATCACCCTGACTACCCGGTGCTACATATCAGAGTCGACCGACAAAAGAATGAAGACCTAAGCTTCACAAAAAGACCTTCAGCATCTAATCTGCAATGCCTCATAGAGCATTCAAAACAGCAGAAGGGTGAGAAACACAATCATAATATAATTGCATAAAATTATATAATAACACCAAAATACACATGTAAAATATTCTCACCGCAACTTACTCCAGAATTCAAACACAAAACAACACAATTCATATCTCATATATCCATCACAAAGGTGTAACAATCATGCTCAATGCATTTATCAACAACATATATATATATATATATATATATATATATATATATATATATATATATATATATATATATATATATATATATATATCAACTCATCAATTCCATTCACAATTCCACACAAAATCAATCCATTCATGATTTATGCAAATGCAAAGAGACCGACACAACGACTCTATGCAAATGCAATGCGGTACCGTTCCATCCATCATTCTCATCACTAGTTCACTCATGAACTATTGGAATCATCGCGTGTTACTTAGTGTAACTCCCTATCGGGAAAACGATGTTCCCCGTCGCTTTAGGTCCTCTTGGTATAAGGCTCACGACGTTTATGGATCGCTTTAGGTCCTCTCGGTATAAGGCTCACGATCCGATCGCTTTAGGTCCTCTTTGTATAAGGCTCACGATCGTCTATAATCATCGCTTTAGGTCCTCTCGGTATAAGGCTCACGATGTTATAGCGGATTCCCTCTGGAACCATTTTGTCGCTCACACCCACTAGGGCACACGACATCACAAGAATGCATATCATGATGCTTGGCATACAACGACTCATGACATTCAAATGCACACATATACACATCCATAAGCATGCATATACAATCAAACACCCCACAATGCATTTTCTTGCCCTTAGGCCACAAACCATCTTCACAACATTCCATCACATGCATTTACATCATATAACATCACACAAGTCATACGATATCCATATCAAAAGCACATTGCATGATACACATCAATTACACACAATTAAAATGGTAAAAGTCAACAAAACGAAACTATTCAAATTTCCGACATAATTAAATTGGCCAACAATCTCGAAACCATTTTAATAAGAAAGTACATCTCAATAGCTTTCCAACGCACCCAAGAATGTTCAAAACGGATAATCGGAACACAAGTTACAGAATCGAAAAGAAAAGGAATCGCGAAAAAACAAAATTCTGCACCCCTGCTTGCCATACGCGTATTTCCCTGAGCCATACGCGTATTGCCCAGCCTCATACGCGTACCATTACGTGTTTCAGCAGATGGCCGAGAAAAATAGTTTTCATTACGTGTATTGCCCTCCATTGCACCTGCCATACGCGTATTGCCCAACCCAATACGCGTATGGACATATCTGATACGCGTAACGGCAGCGACAACCCATAATTTTTATGCAGATTTTTTCTGCTATGGGATCAACCAAAAATCACCCCAAATCTCCTCTAATCACCTGAAAATTACCAATTTAATGCACAACAACATCTATCTAACATGTCTCAGCAATTATGGTCATTAAAACATGATTTCAGACACAATTTGAATCAATTTCCAACAATTTCCAACAATTTCAACATATTATGGTTTTTGTTTTATATCCAATTTCAACCCAAAAACAACCAAATACATACATACATACATAATCATACACAAGTATAAGATAATCGAGTTTCGTACCCTTACCCGATTTAATCGTGTTTGGAAAGTCGATTGATCAATTTCTTAATTCCCAAGTTTTTCTCTCTTTTTCTTCTCTTCTTTTCCTTCTTTCTCTTTTTCTTCTTCTCTTTTTCTTTCTCTCTATTTTTCTCTCTCTTTTACTAACTTAAGAAAAATAAAGTAAAATGCCCAAATTACCCCTACACTCAAATATCTCGCAAACGCTCTCAAAACGCGATAAAACATAACAACAATGAAAAATAATATATTATCAAATAAAAGTCCAAAATAAAATAATATAATAATAAAAATAATTAAATCGACTCGATTAAATAAATCTAACAAAAACTGGGTCGTTACACTTTGTACATAAATAATTTGGGCCTCAGTCATTGTATAAGCCCCGGTACAATTTTCAGAATAACGGTACGATCACTGTTTTTCATCTAGGCCTCTCTTTGACTTGTAAGCCCCATCTCTTGTATAAAAATAAACTTTTGGGCCTCTAATAGAGTTAAGACCCACCTCTTTTGTAAATACAATAAATTTGGGCCTCAGTCATTGTATAAGTCCCTTTGTGGTTTTCAAAACTACAACGCGATCGTCGCCTTTTCGAAAGAATTCATCTGGGCCTCTCCTTGAGCATAAACCCCAAACTTCCTGTTTAAGCAACTTTCATTTTGATTTAGATTCAAATTTATAGTTGTATCAAAACTTTCTTCAATTTCTTGAATAACTACCCATACAAATGTGTTTATAATATCGGAAGCTTGCTCACCTGTAAGTTCTACCAGCTTCCTTTACATATTTGCTTATATGTATTTCATCTGTATATATATATATATATATATATATATATATATATATGTCTGGTATATCTGCTTAGAGTTTTCCCCTGCAATTAGATCTAGTTTTTAGATCAAGCCAGTGGTCACTCTTTCAACACAGTCAAAACTAGTTCCCCATTGGAAATTCCATATACAGTCTTGCCTCCTCTTGGGCTTATACAATATTTAACAGAGAAAGGCATTATTCCCGGTGAAACTTTTCTCAAGACTGTCACTATCTAGAAATTTGTCTAAGAAATGCATTTCCCCCAGAAAGGATTAATTCTTGGTGAAACCTCGAATTTCTTCAAACCCAAAAACTGTTCACTAAAGAAAGAATTATTCCCGGTGAAATCTTTCTTGAACTTTTCTTAGGTTTGGACCCACAGGCTTCCTAAAAGCATCCCAAGCCTCCTCTTGGGCTTTGTACAAGGACCCTTAGGCTTCTTAGAAGTTCTCATCCTCCTCTTGGGCTTAGTAAAAAGGCCCAAAAAGACCTCCTACAGGTATAGGACTGAACCTAGTCATCTTTTGCTAGTTCAATCCTCTAGAGAGTCAGAATCTCCAAACATCAGACCAGTTTAGGGCCGATTCTCATCCCTTAAAACATCAGCCTCCTCTTGGGCATCATACAAAGATCAACCTTCTCATACCAGTAGACTTGGACACTCTCATCTCCTCTTGGATCTCAAAGAAACCCTCAAGATTCCTAAAAGCACAGGAAAAACCCTGATCATTTAATCAATCTCCATCAAAGTTAAAACCTCCAAAGGTTTCAAAACTCAATCTTTAAACTCTCACTTTAAATTTCCCCAGCTAGGGTCAATCTAATACGAGTAAACCCTCAGAAAACTCAGAACCTCATGGTCTCTGATATTTCAACTCTTCTGCAACCCTCGGCAAGAGTTGATTCCTTAATTTAGACCTGTCTATGGATATCAAATATCCTCAGCAGAAGTTAGCCTCCTCTTAGGCTTCATATAAGAAATTTCCCAAACAGCCTCCTCTTAGGCTTTGTATAAATCATGATCCCTCAGCACTTTTAGCCTCAATCTTGGGCTTTGTACAAGACAGATAAAACCTCTCCCCATTGGAGTCAATTCTTTTTTAGCCTCAATCTTGGGCTTTGTACAAGACAGATTAAATATTTTCCAGCTGAGTCAATAAATTTTAGCCTCAATCTTGGGCTTTGTACAAGACAGACTAAATATTCCCCAAAAGAGTCTTTTTCTTTTTTAGCCTCAATCTTGGGCTTTGTACAAGACAGATAAAACACTCTCTTGTTGAGTCATTATTCTTCAGCCTCAATCTTGGGCTTTATACAAGACATATAAAAACTTCCCCGGAAGAATCAATTATTTCTAGCCTCCTCTTAGGCTTTGTATAATCGTCTCCCTAAGCAGAGTCAACTTTTAGCTTCAACCTTGGGCTTCACAAGTTTTAGCTTCAACCTCAATCCAGCTGAGTCGATTTACAACAATGGATTAATCCAAGAAGCTGGATTCACAAGTTTCAATTTCATCAGGACCACAATTAGGGTTTTGAAGAAAAAGTCAACTGTATCTTTGACTTTTGACCAAGACATGTTCCCAAAATTTGGGACATGGTTCAACACACCCTAAAACACCTATCGAATCCATCCATTAGGTTTGAATTAGGTCAAGGACTTGATTTCATTGAGGATCACACAGTTTGGAATTCATCTAACAAAAAGTCAACTGTGCCTAAAATCAAGTTTGACTTTTTGGAATTTTTCACAAATATGGTTCCCGAAGTCAAAAACAATGTTAATGTATGGTTTTGATCATCATTCATCAAGAAAACACAAGAAAAGTGAGGTTTCTTGCAAAAGGGGCAAACATAAGAAGCTAAATTTTTTCTAAGTCATGGGACAAAAGTGATTTGGTACCAACTTTGCAAGGTCATAACTCCTAAACCAGAAGGCCTTTTTCTCCCATCCAAAGCTCAAATGAAAGTTCTCATGACATACTTCAAAAGTGTCAACTACAAAAGATTCCAAAACCTCGTGGATTTTGAGTTATGGATTGATCAAAATCACAAAAAGTGAAAATGAACACTTTTTCCAACACTTACTGAAATTTTCAACAAGTCAGGATTTGTTTCACTTTTTCCAAACTTTGGGGCCATTTTTCACCTTGATCCAAGCTCAACCAAGACCAATATTGGACATCAAAGTTAAAGTATGCCATAAGGGCTTTCGAAAAAGTACAAGAACTCCTTTTAGTTCAACTTGAGCTAAGAGTTACATCCATTGAAAGTTGGTCATTTAGAACTGATTTTTACAAGACAGATTTGTGCATTTTGCTCGAGTTGGCTAAATTAGACAATTACAAGAATTGTTGTCCATTTGGACACCTCAAGGGATAACATCTAAGGGACAATGTGTGATCCATTAACCTCCCAAGTCCAAGGATCTACATATAGCTATGTGATCCCTAAAAAGACTAAGAATCTCAAAGACTCCAATTTTGTTTCAATGCATTCAATGGATTCACAAGGTTGAAAGCATCAAGAAATTGCTAACTGAATTGAGTCAAGCCTTATCTCTGAAATAGCCTGTGCCCTAACCTCAAGTTAATGGTTAGAGGAGACTTGAGATTCCATTTGATCACCATTAGCCAAGGGACTGTCCAAGCCTCAATTCACTATTGATGCCAAAACAAACTTGTTGCTCTATAAATAGACATCATTTGTGATCAGTTTGAGTACACCAAAGCACCCAAACTGATGCTTTCCTCAAAATCACTCTCACAAAATCATATTTTCCATCTATTTCAAGTCACTATCGAATTTTGAAATAGAAAGTGTTTCAAACCAAACTAATCATGCCAACACCTCATATACATCATATATGAGTGGTCCATGGCCTTGAAACACATCCGGAACATCAGAATCACAAAGTCACCATCCATTTGCTCAAACTTTTGGTCTGTTTGCAGTTGAGGTGCCATAACAAGTTCTGAGCTGATTCAATCCATTTCAAGCCCTCAAACATATTACTTGAGCTCCATTGGAGTTGTCCAGATCATTACACAACATCTGTATCACCTCCATCATAGAATTCGATCACCAGCTGCAAGAGGTAAGCCTGAAGCCTTCAAACTCCATATTGCATGCATCATAAATGAATTTTTTAGTTACCATCTTGTTCCTGCATGTATATAGAGTGATAACCCTCAATCAATTGCTATGTATGAATTGTGGATGGAATTTCATAGTGTTCATGCTGAAACAAGGGTTCTTGAGTTCATCCTCTGATTTCTCACTCCATACTTAATATAAATGCAATTAATCTATATGGTTGTGATCCTTGTTCAAAAACGAGCAAGATTGGTGTTTGAATCGTGCAAAATCATTGAGTAATCAGAGAGAAAAGTGAGAAAATGCAAATATGGGCAAAACAGAGTCGCATATGTTCTTCCCTTGTTCTTGGCGCCCTTTTTCAAATGTTCAAATATTTGAATTTTTGATATTTTATTTAATTGATTTCATAAATTAATTTCTCTCTCATTTTTTTATCATTTTGGATTGGTTCTTTTTATAAAAAGACACAAAAATGTTAAATTATTTTATTATGCAAAAAAATCTAATTTATATTATTTCTTTAATTTAGTTAGAATTTTTGTAATTTATTTCATTTTATTTGTTTTTAAACATTTTAAAATGAAATTTCCCACTTTGATCTTTTCATTCCAAATGAATTTCAATCTTTCATGTGATTAAACATGATTTTTCAAAATATTTTTCAAAGTTGATAACTTGTTTTTGAATATATTTGATATTTTATATCATTTTTTATTTAATTTTCTTTGAAAATTATATCGTTTAAATTCAAAATCAGGGTTTTCTCTAAATTTTGATTTTTTTAAACTTCACATAAACACTTTTGGGCCTCTAATAGAGTGTAAGACCCATCCCTTGTCACACAAACCATTTTGGGTCTCAGTCATTGTATAAGTCCCGAGTCGATTTTAAAAATCTCGGTGCGATCACCTTTTTCAAACAATTCTAAACAGGGCCTCCCTTTGGTTTTAAGCCCCAAATTTTTCTTCTTTTTCAAACATTTTTGGGCCTCTAATAGAGTGTAAGACCCAATCCCCTTTGTACATAAATAATTTGGGCCTCAGTCATTGTATAAGCCCCAGTACAATTTTTAGAATAACGGTACGATCACTGTTTTTAATTTGGGCCTCTCTTTGAGTTGTAAGCCCCGTCTCTTGTATAAAAATAAACTCTTGGGCCTCTAATTGAGTGTAAGACCCACCTCTTTTGAAATACAATAAATTTAGGCCTCAGTCATTGTACAATTCCTTTTGTGGTTTTCAAAACTACGACGCGATCATCGCCTTTTCGAAAGAATTCATCTGGGCCTCTCCTTGAGCATAAACCCCAAACTTCCTGTTTAAACAACTTTCCTTTTGATTTAGATTCAAATTTATAGTTGTATCAAAACATTCTTTAATTTCTTGAATAACTAACCATACAACTGTGTTTATAATACCGGAAGCTTGCTCATCTGTAAGTTCTACCAGCTTCCTTTACATATTTGCTTATATGTATTTCATCTGTATATATATATATATATATATATATATGTCTGTATATCTGCTTAGAGTTTTCCCCAGCAATTAGGTCTAGTTTTTAGATCAAGCCAGTGGTCACTCTTTCAACACAGTCAAAACTAGTTCCCCATAGGAAATTCCAGATACAATCTTGCCTCCTCTTGGGCTTATACAATATGGAACAAAGAAATGTATTATTCCCGGTGAAACTTTTCTCAAGACTGTCACTATCTAGAAATTTGTCTAAGAACTTCATTTCCCCCAGAGAGGTTTAATTCCTAGTGAAACCTCTCTTGAATTTCTTCAAACCCTAGAACTGTTCACTAAAGAAAGGATTATTCCCGGTGAAACCTTTCTTGAACGTTTCTTAGGTTTGGACCCACAGGCTTCCTAAAAGCATCCCAAGCCTCCTCTTGGGCTTTGTACAAGGACCCTTAGGCTTCTTAGAAGTTCTCAGCCTCCTCTTAGGCTAAGTACAAGGACCCAAAAAGACTTCCTATAGGTATAGGACAGAACCTAGTGATCTTTTTCTAGTTCAATCATCTAGAGGGTCAGAATCTCAAAACATCATACCAGTTTATGGCTGATTCTCATCCCTTAAAACATCAGCCTCCTCTTGGGCATCATACAAAGATCAACCTTCTCATACCAGTAGATTTGGACACTCTCATCTCCTCTTGGATCTCAAAGAAACCCTCAAGATTCCTAGAAGCACAGGAAAACCCTGATCATTTCATCAATCTCCAACAAAATTAAAACCTCCAAAGGTTTCAAAACTCAATCTTTAAACTCTCACTTTAAATTTCCCCAGCTAGGGTCAATCTACTACTAGTAAACCCTCAGAACCTCAAGGACTCTGATATTTCAACTCTTCTGCAACCCTCAGCAAGAGTTGATTCCTTAATTTAGACCTGTTTATGGATATCAAATATCCTCAGCAGAAGTTAGCCTCCTCTTAGGCTTCATATAAAAAATTTCCCAAACAGCCTCCTCTTAGGCTTTGTATAAATGATGATCCCTCAGTACTTTTAGCCTCAATCTTGGGCTTTGTACAAGATAGATCAAACCTCTCCCCATTAGAGTCAATTCTTTTTTAGCCTCAATCTTGGGCTTTGTACAAGACAGATAAAATATTTTGTACAAGACAGATAAAATATTTTCCAGCTGAGTCAATAACTTTTAGCCTCAATCTTGCGCTTTGTACAAGACAAACTAAATATTCCCCAAAAGAGTCTTTTTATTTTTTAGCCTCAATCTTGGACTTTGTACAAGACAGATAAAACACTCTCTTGTTGAGTCAGTATTCTTCAGCCTCAATCTTGGGCTTTATACAAGACAAATAAAAACTTCCCCAGAAGAATCAATTCTTTCTAGCCTCCTCTTAGGATTTGTATAATGATCTCCCTAAGCAGAGTCAACTTTTAGCTTCAACCTTGGGCTTTGATCAAGGCACAGAAAAATCAACATCCCCTCAGAGGAAATATAAAATCTCTGTAGGAAGACATTTCTCTGTACAATCACACATCAAAATGGACAATCAGACAAACCTTAATCCCACATAAATGTTGTAAGTGGAACACTTGATTCAAAAATCCAAGTTGTGGTCCATCTTTTATCCTGGTAAAAACTTCCTCTTTCATCTAACAGTTGTAAGTGGGTAGCTGTCATACCCCAAATTTTGACCACCAAGATTTTCCATCATTATGAGAATCATCACCACAATATGGATGTACCATCATGCTTCATCAATCTCCTTAATAATTGTTGACCATTCACTACAATCAAGAATTAGGGTTTTAAGCCCTCCCAGAGCATTTAGACAAAGGATCAATAAAAAATTGACATGATTTTCAACTTGTCTAGCCTCTCAAACACCTATAAAGGACCAAGAGGTATCCCATATCAAGAATCAAGCAAAAGAGTGCAACATTCCAAGTGGATCAAGCCTCAAGATCGACAGTGTCACCAAATTAGGGTTTTGGTCGACCAAGGCCTCCAGATGAAAATTTTCATCTGTGCATGAGCAAATACTTCAAGGCATGACCCAAGATGCTCAAAGGGACCTCATGGACCCAATCATCAAGTCAAAACAACCTCAGGGGAAGCATTCATCAAAAATCAGGAATTAGGATTTCTTGACCTAATTCACCCCTAAGTTGAATTTTGAGGCAAGGCATGAACCAAGACCTCAAGACATGATTTGAGGGCTTAAAATACACCACATTGATCCATTTACAACAATGGATTGATCCAAGAAGCTTGATTCACAAGTTTCAATTTCATCGGGACCACAATTAGGGTTTTGAAGAAAAAGTCAACTGTATCTTTGACTTTTAACCAAGACATGTTCCTAAACCTTGGGACATGGTTCAAGACACCCTAAAACACCTATGGAATCCATCCATTAGGTTTGAATTAGGTCAAGGACTTGATTTCATTGAGGATCACACAGTTTGGAATTCATCTGACGAAAAGTCATCTGTGCCTAAATCAAGTTTGACTTTTTGGAATTTTTAACAAATATGGTTCCACAAAGTCAAAACCAATGTTAATGTATGGTTTTGATCATCATTCAACAAGAAAAATCAAGAAAAGTGAGGTTTCTTGCAAAAAGGGCAACCATAAGAAGCTAAATTTTTTCTAAGTTATGGGACAAAAGTGATTTGGTACCAACTTTGCAAGGTCATAACACCTAAACCACAAGGCCTTTTTCTCCTATCCAAAGCTCAAATGAAATTTCTCATGGCATACTTCAGAAGTGTCAACTACAAAAGATTCCAAAACCTCATGGATTTTGAGTTATGGATTGATCAAAATCACAAAAAGTTAAAATGACCACTTTTCCCAACACTTAGTGAAATTTTCAACAAATCAGTAGCTGTTTCACTTTTTCCAAACTTTGGGGCCATTTTTCACCTTGATCCAAGCTGAACCAAGACCAATCTTGGACATCAAAGTTAAAGTATGACATAAGGGCTTTCCAAAAAGTACAAGAACTCCTTCTAATTCAACTTGAGCTAAGAGTTACATCCATTGAAAGTTGGTCATTCAGAACTGATTTTTACAAGACAGATTTGTGCATTTTGCTCGAGTTGGCTAAATTAGACAATTACAAGTCTTTTTATCCATTTGGACACCTCAAGGGATAACATCTAAGGGACAATGTCTGATCCATAGCCTCCCAAGTCCAAGGATCTACATATAGCTATGTGACCCCTAAAAAGACTAAGAATCTCAAAGACTCCAATTTTGTTTCAATGCATTCAATGGATTCACAAGGTGGAAAGCATCAAGACATTGCTAACTGAATTGAGTCAAGCTTTATATCTGAACCAAAGGACTCATAGCCTGTGCCCTAACCTCAAGTCAATGGCTAGAGGAGACTTGAGATTCCATTTGATCACCAAATGCCAAGGGACTGTCCAAGCCTCCATTTACTATTGATGCCAAAACAAACTCTTTGCACTATACATAGACATCATTTGTGATCAGTTTGAGTACACCAAAGCACCCAAACTGATGTTTTCCTCAAAATCACTCTCAAAAAATCAGATTTTCCTTCTATTTCAAGTCACTATCGAATTTTGAAATAGGAAGTGATTCAAACCAAACCAATTATGCCAACACCTCATATAAATCATATATGAGTGATCCATGGCCTTGAAACACATCTGGAACATCAGAATCACAAAGTCACCATCCATTTGCTCAAACTTTTGGTCTGTTTGCAGTTGAGGTGCCATAACAAGTTCTGAGCTTATTCAATCCATTTCAAGCCCTCAAACACATTACTTGAGGTCCATTGGAGTTGTCCAGATCATTACACAACATTTGTATCACCTCCATCATAGAATTCGATCACCGGCTGCAAGAGGTAAGCCTGAAGCCTTCAAACTCCATATTACATGCATCATAAATGAAATTTTAAGTTACCATTTTGTTCCTGCATGTATATAGAGTGATAAACCTCAATAAATTGCTATGTATGCATTGTGGATGGAATTTCATAGTGTTCATGCTGAAACTAGGGTTCTTGAGTTCATCCTCTGATTTCTCACTCCATACTTAATATAAATGCAATTAATCTATATGGTTGTGATCCTTGTTCAATAACGAGCAAGATTGGTGTTTGAATCATGCAAAATCATTGAGTAATCAGAGAGAAAAGTGAGAAAATGCAAATCTGGGTAAAACAGAGTTGCCCGTGTTCTTCCCTTGTTCTTGGCGCCCTTTTTCAAATTTTCAAATATTTGAATTTTTGATATTTTATTTAATTGATTTCAAAAATTAATTTCTCTCATTTTTTATCATTTTTTATTGGTTCTTTTTTTAAAAAGTCACAAAAATGTTAAATTATTTTATTTTTCCAAAAAATCTAATTTATATTATTTACTTAATATAGTTAGAATTTTTGTAATTTATTTCATTTAATTTGTTTTTAAACATTTTAAAATGAAATTCCCACTTTGATCTTTTCATTCCAAATGAATTTCAATCTTTCATGTGATTAAACATGATTTTTCAAAATATTTTTCAAAGTTGATAACTTGTTTTTGAATATATTTGATATTTTATATCATTTTTAATTTAATTTCCTTTGAAAATTATATCTTTTAAATTCAAAATTAGGGTTTTCTCTAAATTTTGATTTTTTTAAACTTCACATAAACACTTTTGGGCCTCTAATAGAGTGTAAGACCCATCCCTTGTCACACAAACCATTTTGGGCCTCAATCATTGTATAAGTCCCGACTCGATTTTAAAAATCTCGGTGCGATTGCCTTTTTCAAACAATTCTAAACTGGGCCTCCCTTTGGTTGTAAGCCCCAAATTTTTCTTCTTTTTCAAACATTTTTGGGCCTCTAATAGAGTGTAAGACCCAATCCCATTTGTACATAAATAATTTGGGCCTCAGTCATTGTATAAGCCCCAGTACAATTTTCAGAATAACGGTACGGTCACTGTTTTTCATCTGGGCCACTCTTTGAGTTGTAAGCCCCATCTCTTGTATAAAAATGAACTCTTGGGCCTCTAATAGAGTGTAAGACCCACCTCTTTTGTAAATACAATAAATTTGGGCCTCAATCATTGTATAAGTCCCTCTGTGGTTTTCAAAACTACGACGCGATCGTCACCTTTTCGAAAGAATTCATCTGGGCCTCTCCTTGAGCATAAACCCCAAATTTCCTGTTTAAACAACTTTCCTTTTGATTTAGATTCAAATTTATAGTTGTATCAAAACTTTTTTCAATTTCTTGAATAACTAACCATACAACTGTGTTTATAATACCGGAAGCTTGTTCACCTGTAAGTTCTACCAGCTTCCTTTACATATTTGCTTATATGTATTTCATCTGTATATATATATATATGTTTGTATATTTGCTTTGATTTTCCATAGCAATTAGGTCTAGTTTTTAGATCAAGCCAGTGGTCACTCTTTCAACACAGTCAAAACTAGTTCCCCATAGGAAATTCCAGATACAGTCTTGCCTTCTCTTGGGCTTATACACTATGGAACAGAGAAAGGCATTATTCCTGGTGAAACTTTTCTCAAGACTGTCACTATCTAGAAATTTGTCTAAGAAATTCGTTTCCCCTAGAGAGGATTAATGTCTGGTGAAACCTTTCTTGAATTTATTCAAACCTTAGAACTGTTCACTAAAGAAAGGATTATTCCCGGTGAAACCTTTCTTAAACTTCTTAAAAGCATCCCAAGCCTCCTCTTGGGCTTTGTACAAGGACCCTTAGGCTTCTTAGAAGTTCTCAGCCCCCTCTTGGGCTTAGTACAAGGACCTAAAAAGACCTCGTACAGGTATACACTATGCCAAAATTGGCCTATGGCATCGCCACGAAGACAACGCTTTTTGCAAAAAGTGCTGCTATAATCTTTAAAAAATTTTGCTAAAAAAAAGCCCTACAAAAGACAGCCTTTAGAAAGCGCTTTTTAAAAGCGCTGCTAAATGCCCTAAATTGAAGCCACCTTAGAAAGCGCTGCTATAGGTATTACCTTAGAAAGCGCTGCTATAGGTTAACCTTAGAAAGCTCTTTCAGAAAGCGCTGCTATAGGTCTTAAATTCTCTCCACTTAAGAAAGCGCTTTATAAGAAAAGCGCTCTTAGAGGTAGCACTTAAGAAAGCGCTTTTTGAAAAGCGCTCTCTAAGGTCAATTATGAATTAAAATATAAAACACATTTCTAATCATTTTCAGAAACGTCTTTTCATTTTCTTCTCTCGACCGTTTATTTCTGAAACCCTTGCTTTCGTTTATTCTTGCTTTCGTTCTGAAACCCTTGCCATTGCCATTGCCGTCATTCTGAAACCCTTGCCATTACCATTGTCGTCGTTCTGAAACCCTTGCCATTTCCATTGCCGTCGTCCATTGCCGTCGTGAAGAAGAAGACGAAAATGAAGAAGAGGTACGTTGTTGTTGTTGTTCCTGCTTCTTACATTGTTCTTGTTTCTTATATTCTTGTCGTCGTTCTGTTGTTGTTGTTGTTGTTGTTGTCGTCGTTCTGTTATAGTTAGTTGTTATGCTTCTAAACTTGTGTTATGCTTCTGTTACATTGTTCTTGTTTCTTGTTGTTAGTTGTTAGTTGTTATGCTTCTTACATTGTTCTTGTTTCTTACATTGTTCTTCTTACATTGTTATGCTTCTAAACTTGTGTTATGCTTCTGTAAGTTGTTCTTGCTGTTGTTGCGTTCTTGCTGATTTTGTTTTTTATTATTTGTTGTGTGGAATTGATATATGCCCTACCAAACGTATTGTTGGTATTATCTTGAAAATGAGAATCAAACTCTCAATTTTCTTATTACTCTATATAAAAAACTAAATCAACCCTATATATCTCCTCAAATGAAATGAAATTAACATGAATAATTAAAAACAAGTTGCTATTAAATGTTGAAAGATATTTTTTGTAAAGAAGATATTTTGATTATTTTAAAAATATTAAATTCTTGTTAGAATGAATGAAATGAATAATGAAGAAAAGCCAGCAAAGGCGGTCTCCTAAAGCAAAGGGTTGATTTAGTTTTTTATATAGGATTGAATTATTCATAAAGCACGTTTGGTAGGTGCATGTTTACTTGTTTAGGTATTGCTTAGATTTAAATCTTGTTAGGTTTAGGACGAATTGCTCTAATGCCTGGTTACTTGTTTAAGTATGCTTGGTTACTTGTTTAAGTATGCTTGCTCTTGAGTATTTGGTCAAGTACTTGGGATATGTAGGTGTTTACCTCTAATTGTTGCTTGTTTGTGATTACATGTTGCCACTTATCAAGTTATGACTCATAATTGGTCAATTAATGATATTTCATTTTATGATACGTGTACAGGGGGATCTTGGTAATTCTAACCTATCTGAACACTGTGTGGGTCTAGAAGTTGTTTACATCTCTACAGGTAATTAGTTGTTCTCTCTCGGCACTGTAATTAGTAGTGCTTTGAATGAACTGATATGATGGGGTTACTAACTTATTGAATTTGCTATATATAGGGATTACTTGTGATCAAAGTGTGAAAGTCGGATTGTTTCCCTACAGGTAAATATTTTTTATTTTTGTTTTTGTTTAGTTTAATTAGTATAACTATGGATAAGAAATGGATGTCTTCAAGTCGATTGTCGAAAGAGTACGAGAATGGGGTATCGGAATTCGTTAAGTTTGCTATTGCGTACGCCAAAGACCCCAATCGAATGATATGTCCTTGCTTGAGTTGCTTTTTTGGGAGTCGGGTTGACGCGGTTCAGTTGGCATCGCATTTAATGAGGCGTGGAATCGATAGAAGTTATACATGTTGGAATTTGCATGGTGAGAAGATTAACGGGAATGTTGAACCGGGGGATAATACGACCTATGCTTCAAACGACAATGGCACAGATACATACGATTCTGATCGAGTCAAAAATATTGCAGAAGCACTTGAAGAAGATCTTAAGGATTGTCCCAAAATGTTTGAGAGGTTGGTAAGCGATGCAGAGAAACCGTTGTATAATGGTTGCACTAAATTCACAAGATTGTCTGTGGTATTAAAGTTGTACAACTTAAAGGCAGGCAATGGATGGTCGGATAAAAGTTTCACAGAGTTATTGGCCCTTATGGAAGATATGCTTCCAGAGGATAATGTTCTTCCCAATCGAACATATGAGGCCAAAAAGATGTTGTGCTCTATTGGCATGAGCTATGATAAGATACATGCCTGTCCAAACGATTGCGTTTTGTTTCGAAATGAGTATGCATCGTTAAATGAGTGTCCTAAATGCGGTGTCTCTCGATATAAGAAAAAGTTGTCTCCAAAAAAAGTCTTATGGTATTTTCCTATAATTCTGAGATTTAGACGCATGTTTCGTAGTGAGACGGATTCAAGACACTTGACTTGGCATGCAGATGAAAGAATTATTGATTGAAAGTTTCGACATCTGGCAGATTCACCACAGTGGATGAAAATTGATGATGATAATCCTGAATGTGGAAAAGAAGCAAGAAACCTTCGCTTGGCATTATCTACTGATGGAATGAACCCACACGGTCTTCAAAGTATCTCACATAGCACTTGGCCTGTGATCATAATGATTTATAACCTACCTCCATGGCTATGTATGAAGCGTAAGTACATGATGTTATCTATGTTAATTTCTGGGCCTAGACAACCAGGGAATGACATAGACGTATACTTAGCACCCTTAATCGAAGATTTAAAGTTTTTGTGGGAGAACGGTGTGGAGGTTTATGATGGGTATAGGAAAGAAAGTTTCAACTTGAGGGCGATGTTGTTTGGCACAATTAATGATTTTCCAGCATACGAAAATCTATCAGGGTATAGCATAAAAGGTCAATGTGCGTGTCCTATTTGTGAAGATAAAACAGATTGGACGCGATTGGAGTTTGGTCAGAAGAATGTCTTTCTCGGTCATCGTAGATTCTTAAATTCTAATCATCACTATCGTGGGTGGCGAAAAGCATTCAATGGAGAGCCAGAACAAGGTAGAGCTCTAACTATATTGACAGGTGATCAAATTTTTGAAAAGGTGAAAGATGTGAGTACTCAGTTTGGAAAGTCTTTTGCATATACACTTGTCAAGAGTGGGTGGAAGAAGAGGTCAATTTTTTTTTGAACTGCCATATTGGAAGTTGTTGTATGTAAGACATTTTATCGATGTTATGCATATTGAAAAAAATGTATTTGACAGTGTTATTGGTACGTTACTCAATATACAAGGAAAGTCTAAGGATGACCTTAAAGCAAGAAAGAACTTGATAGCGATGGAGATAAGAACTGAATTAGGACCATTGAAGAAAGGAAAACAGACATATCTACCACCTGCTGCGTATACTCTATCTAGAAAGGATTAAAAAGTATTGTGTAATTTTCTAAGTGAAGTTAAAGTTCCAGAAGGATACTCTTCAGATATTAGAAGACTTGTGTCTATGAAAGACCTCAAGTTAAAGAGTTTAAAGACGCATGACTGCCATGTTATAATGGAACATTTTCTACCAATAGGTATACGTTCTATTCTGCTAGAAAAAGTAAGAAGCGCAATAACTAAATTGTGTTTTTTCTTCAAGTCAATTTGCAGTAAGGTGATCGATCCTGCGATCTTACCAACATTGCAAAAAGAAATAGTTATTACTTTGTGTGATCTTGGAATGTATTTTCCTCCCTCGTTTTTTGACATAATGGTTCATCTAGTTGTTTATCTGGTGAAAGAGACACAATTGTGTGGACCGACTTATATAAGATGGATGTACCCTGCTGAACGTTATATGAAAATATTAAACGGGTATGTGAAAAACCAAAGTCGACCAGAGGATTGTATTGTCGAACGATACATTGTTGAAGAAGCGATTAAGTTTTGTACTGAATATATGTCCAATGTACAATCAATTGGACTCCCCAAATCTCATATTGTCGAAAAAAAAAGAAGGAAAAAAGTTAATTGGAAATGAAGTTGTGACAGTATCAAGGGTCGAACGGGATCAAGTGCATTTGAATGTTCTGCACAATGAGAATGAGGTTGAGCCGTATGTTGAAATGCACAAGGATGTTCTCCAAGGTTTAAATCCGAATAGAAATGAGAATTGGATAGTACGAGAGCACAATCGAAGTTTTATACCTTAGTTTAAGGATCATATTTATTCAAAGTATTATTCAGACCCCGCTTCAATAACAGAAAGGTTGAGATGTTTAGCATATGGTCCAAGTTTGGTTGTGTTTTCTTATAGCGCATACGCAATTAATGGATACACATTTTATACCAAAGAACAAGATGATAAAAGTATTATGCAAAATAATGGTGTCACCTTGGTAGCTGAAGCAATGCACATTTCAAGTGTGAAAGACTTAAACCCCAAATTTGCAAATCTGTCATATTTTGGGGTTATCGAGCGCATTTGGGTGTTTGATTATGAGAAGTTTCATATTCCTATATTTCGTTGCAAGTGGGTTGAAAATAATAATGGCGTACGAATGGATAAGTCAGGATTTTTGCAAGTGGATCTTAATAGGGTGGGGTACAAAGATGAGCCTTTTATTCTAGCCTCTCAAGCTAAACAAGTGTTCTATGTCACTGATCCGACATGTACAAAATGGTCTATAGTGCTTTTATCTAACAAAGTAATTGATGAAAACATTGGAGATCAAGGTGATATTGATGTTGATATTGAATCATTTACTAAAAAGGATCAAGATGAAAATATTATAGCGAATGAATCATATACTAGAAATGATCATAATGAGGGTATTTGGATCAATCCAACCGTCTGTGTTGTTAAGAGACGGGTAGAACATATTCCAAGCAAGAAAAGAAAGAGACGTTAGTGAAAAAGGTACTAGTTATAAAATTATAGCTTATATCATTCAATAATATAAATTAGTTGTTATGTTATATATAGCTTATATCATTCAATGGATTATGGATTATGGATTTTTATATTTGTCATTTAATTTTTGTTTTTTTCTTTCTTACAGGTCAAATGGCTAGTAACCAGGAAGACACACACGAGACACATGATACAAATGAAGCTCAGAATGAAGCTTCGAATGTAGAAAGTGAAATAAAACGAGGAATAACTATTATGAAGTCAATCATCCGTGCTAGAGATAAAGGGATCAAATTTGATGTACATTTGAGTGATGAGAACCAACTAATTGAGCCTAACGGTTCAATGTTGTCTTCATATATTGGTTCACTTGTCCGCCAGCACATTCCAATTACCAGTGATAATTGGAGGAATCCATTGTTGCAAGCTGGTAAAGATAAGATATGGACTGAGATACAGGTACTTACCAAATATGATTGATGTTATTAGATTTTTGTTGACAATTAAGTCTTTAATTTACTTATACTAACACACTTTATGTTTATATGTGTATGTTTTTTTGTAGAGGTCCTTTAATATTGATGAAAGTCGAAAAAAGTATTGTCTTCAATTGGCCGGAAAGAGACACAGAGGGTTTTGAGCCTTATTATCAAACAAATATCTTAAGGATGAGGAAATTTTTTTTGTAGAAGCAGAACTTCCACAGTTGTATGCGGACTTGATTACACCGGAAGAATGGGGTACTTTTGTAGCCAAACGGAAAACCGAAAAATTCAATGTAATGTTATCTTGTCATGTCTATTAATTGTATTATATACTTGTTGCATTAGTTTGTTCTGATATGACTTAAACTTGTTTATCCAGGATTTGAGTGCCATTAATCGCCAAAGAGCATCAAAATCCGTGTATCCATACAGAAAAGGGTGTTTGGGATATGCACGGTTACAACAAAAATTGGTAAGTATATATTAATGCTATGATTTTATTAATTGTATTATTGTGTTATAATTGATAAACTTATTATTTAACTAAATGTGTAGTTAGAAGAGATGAAAAGTGAAGAATCATCACTTCCGGATCATGTTTTGTGGAAGGAAGCTCGTGTGGGTAAGGATGGAGTTGTTAGGGAAGATGTTCAGCATGTTTATGACGAATGTGTAAGTATAACATTATGTCTTTAAGTTAATTGAAATTTTATTAAAATATAATTAATTTTTAATCCCCACTAATAATTTTCGATATGTCAATGAATTTCAGGAGACTTTATCTAAATCCTTAACCACATGTGAGGAGGATTGCAGGAGCATTCTTAGTCGAGTACTAAATGTTCCTGAGTATTCCGGTTGGGTGAGAGGTAAAGGATTTGGTGTGACTCCATATTCCTTGTATAAGCAACCAAAGAGAAAAAATCCCAGCAACCAAGAAGTCATGCAATCATTGGAGGAACTAAAAGCGCAAGTCCGTGAATTGCAAAAGGATAAAGAGAGATATGAGGCTGAAAAGCGTGGTTCCGGGTTGAAAGATACTAGTGACAAAGCTAGTATCAATTGTCAAAATAAAATTCCCGAGGTAATTAGCACATATTTATTTTAATTAAATTAACACATTTATTTTAATTGACCTTTATACACATTAACAGTTACATATTTATTATTGCTTCAGGTCATTTCATCTTGTCAGCTGTATTTTTCGTTACCGACTTATCGCATGGTTGGCAAGGGAAAAGTGCATAACAAAGTGGGAGAGTTACTTCACCATAAACCACTCCCTCATGGATATATGAAAGTGTCGGTTGATATCGCTTTAGATACGGATGCGGTACTACCTATGCCTGACTCGGTTTCAGAGATTACATTGCTGCGAGATGCAATAGGTTCGTTTGTTGCATGGCCGTTAGACCTCATTTCCATAGATGATGAGGTATGTTGAAAACCATTACGAATCTCTTAGTATTCAAATGTCAATTCTGAACCATTATGAAAATCATTCTGAACCATTACGTACATTTTTTTACATGGTAATGTTAAACTCCTACAAAACCCGCAGCTAAGGATAAAGGGGTTTTACGGCAAAACGAGTCTGTTTCATCACAAAGAGAGGTACATTTTAAGTGTTATTCTATTATCCGAATTCAAAAGTTTCATGATTTTCTACTTTACCTAACTAATATGGTTGTTAGGTTCTTGCTCAAGCTTCACAACAGGCCAGCAAGAAAAAAGCTCCTAATAGGACCGTGCAGGCAAAAAGAGCTCCTCCTCGCTTTCAGTCGTGTCTTGAAACACTTGTGGAAACATCAGATGTGATGGATGGTGCTATTTGTCAAATAGACATGGAGGAATGTGTTTTTGGTTTTCCTCATTCCGAGATAATCGGAAGAGAGGACATGGAGCAGATTTTCAAGCATCTTGAATTAGGCGTCGGTGTTATGCATTCATACATCTGGTACTCCGATCAGTCTATTATTTATTTAGTTGAACATTTTATTTACACATTTCAATGAAAATAGTCTAATGTTTATTATGTTTTTATTTAAGGTGCTTGTATGAAAAATTGATGCGCGGGACACAATTGTCAAACAGATTCCGTTTCTTGTCTTGCACCTGTGTCAATGCACCGGCAATTGGTATGAATCCACTTTCAGTAAGAGACCACTTAATTGAGAGATTTATGGCCAGCAAGACAGAAAGTTTGTTTCTTTTACCGTATAATACTGGAAACGGGTAAGATTTTCATTCTAATCTTTGTATCTTTTGCGTAGAAATTATCCATCTAAACTTTTGTTATATATTACAGTGGACACTGGTTGTTGGTTGCCATTAATCCTACAAGAGAAGTGGTATATTATCTGAATTCATTGGATCATGATTGGTCAACATATGAGAGTATGAAGGATGTGGTTGATACGTAAGTTAGATTGTTCGAAATATTCTTATGTATTTGTATATTTAATTATTTCTGTGAGATTGTTCTAAATTTACGTTTTTCTTGTATAGAGCAATACTAGTATACCGAGCACAAAGAGAAGCTCGAGTAGCACGGGCTAAAGCAACCAGCGTTACATGGGTCAAAGTGGAGGTATATTAATTTTCACAAGGTTACTTATTAGTGATGCTACTTGATAACACAAAATAACTATATATTAATTCTTATTTGTTTGTCTATGTGTAGTGTCCTCGTCAGCGTAATGGCATAGACTGCGGGTATTTCGTTTTGAGGTTTATGAGAGAAATCCTTCAAATGGATCGATTAGAGATTCCTATCATGGTATGCATGGATTTATAACTTAGGATTTATTTTAATATTTATCGGATATGTCATATAATTTATTATTTTAAACTAAATAATGCATATTTTGTTTTGTTATGTAGTACTTTGATGAATACGCGTGTTCTCATTACACGAAGGATAAATTGCAAGAAATTAAGGAGGAATCGTGTGAATACCTTATTGGAAAAAGAATCATATAAGGTATAGGATTATGGGATTATGTGAATGTATAGTTTTGTGAATGGTTTATTTTATGGGATTGTATAGTTTTGTGAATGGTTTATGTTATTTATGTGATTTTGGATTGTAATTGTATAGTTTTGTGAATGGTTAATGTAAATGACTTGAATTATAATGGAAATGGTTTATGTGGTTTATGTGATTTATGGGATTAGTGGAAATGGTTAATGAATCATACTAGAAATTGTTAATGGAAATGTGAATTATACAGGTTTATTGAAATGACTTGAATTATACAGGTTTCTGCATAAAAAAAGGGTTAAAATGGGATTTTTAAAAAAATTCATTAAAATTTTACGTATAGAAAAGACAGCGCTTTCTAGAAAAAGCGTTGCCTATAGTTCACAAAAGAAAGCGCTTTTTCTAAAAAACGCTCTCTAAAGGTATAGAAAAAAATTCATTAAAATTATAGGTATACATTAGAGAGCGCTTTAAAAAGCGCTGTCTAAAGGGGGACAAAAGAAAGCGCTTTTTCCTGTAAAAGGGCTCTCTAAAGGTATATAAAAAAATCATTAAAATTTTATACGTATACATTAGACAGCACTTTCAAAAGCGCTGCCTAAAGGCCCACATTAGAGAGCGCTTTTAAAGGAAAAAGCGCTGCTAAAGGCCTACTTTAGAAAGCGCTTTTAAAGGTAAAGCGCTGCCTAAAGTAGGCCTTTAGCAGCGCTTTTTCATAAAAAAAACGCTGTCTTTACCTATGACAGTGCCACCTTAGGCAGCGCTTTTAAGCGCTGTTAAAGGCCAAAAAAAGCGTTGTCGTAGCCCTTGTTTGGCATAGTGATAGGATAGAACCTAGTCATCTTTTGCTAGTTTAATCCTCCAGAGAGCCAGAATCTCAAAACATCAGACCAGTTTAGGGCTGATTCTCATCCCTTAAAACATCAGCCTCCTCTTGGGCATCATACAAAGATCAACCTTCTCATACCAGTAGACTTGGACACTCTCATCTCCTCTTGGATCTCAAAGAAACCCTCAAGATTCCTAAAAGCACAGGAAAAATCTGATCATTTCATCAATCTCCAACAAAGTTAAAAGCTCCAAAGGTTTCAAAACTCAATCTTTAAACTCTCACTTTAAATTTCCCCAGCTAGGGTCAATCTACTACCAGTAAACCCTCAGAAAACTCAGAACCTCATGGTCTCTGATATTTCAACTCTTCTGCAACCCTCAGCAAGAGTAGATTCTCCAATTTAGACTTGTCTCTAGATATCAATAATCCTCAGCAGAAGTTAGCCTCCTCTTAGGCTTCATATAAGAAATTTCCCAAACAGCCTCCTCTTAGGCTTTGTATAAATGATGATCCCTCAGCACTTTTTGCCTCAATCTTGGGCTTTGTACAAGACAGATAAAAACTCTCCCCATTGGAGTCAATTCTTTTTTAGCCTCAAATCTTGGGCTTTGTACAAGATAGATAAAATATTTTCCAGCTGAGTCAATAACTTTTAGCCTCAATCTTGGGCTTTGTACAAGACAGAATAAATATTCCCCAAAAGAATATTTTTCTTTTTTAGCCTCAATCTTGGGCTTTGTACAAGAAAGATAAAACACTCTCTTGTTGAGTCAGTATTCTTCAGCCTCAATCTTGGGCTTTATACAAGACAAATAAAAACTTCCCCGGAATAATCAATTATTTCTAGCCTCCTCTTAGGCTTTGTATAATGATCTCCCTAAGCAGAGTCAACTTTTAGCTTCAACCTTGGCCTTTGATCAAGGCACACAAAAATCAACATCCCCTCAGAGGAAATAAAAAATCTCTGTAGGAAGACATTTCTCTGTACAATCACACATCAAAATGGACAATCAGACAAACCTTAATCCCAGATAACTGTTGTAAGTGGCACACTTGTTGATTCAAAAATCCAAGTTGTGGTCCATCTTTTATCCTGGTAAACTTCATCTTTCGTCTAATTGCTGTAAGTGGCAAGCCTCTGGATTATTTACATCCAAGCCAATGTCCCTCTCTTAGCATGAAAGACCCCTAAGGAAAAATGGCATTGCTCAACACTGAGTTAAAGTTTTCTCTTTCAAGACAAATCCCTATAAAGGAAATTATGGCATTGCTGGACTCCATACATTCCAGTTAAAGTAATTCTCCTTTATAATTAGTTACCCAACACTGTGATAAACAGATGAGATATCTCCCTTTAGAGATGACAAATTCTCTCTCAGTCAAACCTTTTAGCTTCAATCTTGGGCTTGGAACAAGACACAAATACTCAACCCTTTAGCTTTAATATTGGGCTTTGAACAAGACACCAAACATATTTTTCCTCCCATAAAACAGGAGGAACTATGATTGCTCTGATTTCCCTGTTTTTCTTTTACGGGAATACGTAGGCATAAGATTACGAAATATTAGCGAGCACACATAACAAAAACCTTAGGTCTAGTACCTTACCAAAAACATGGAAAAAAACCAAAAACAACAAAAATACTCTCTCAAACATTCCCAAAGAAGAAACTTTCCCAATTTACGACAGATAAACACCAGTAAGTAGATAACAGAAGAAAATGCCAAACAATCTATGGATAACCATATATACGATGGGTAATTGACAACTCCCCATTGTATAACCTGACTCCGGACCCCCCAATCTCTTAGCATTTGTTAAAGAAAGCATTTACGTGCAAGGTTAGTTTTAGATAGCTACCCTTTCCTTTCCAGCTTCATAGGATGAATAAAAATCTGAAAGTAGCACCCAATTCCAACCATTACGGTAAGGTGGTCACGTCACCGACAAAAATTGCACGCTACAGAAAAATGGCGATTCTTCTGGGGAGCCAAACTAGGATTAGAATTCCTAAGAGGTCTAGGTTGTTTAGCATTTTTTATACTATATATTGTAGCATGATTTTTGTGGTTTCGAATCACTATCGCTTTAGTACTACAGTTTGATTCATTTTTTATCCTGTGAAGCTGATTAAGGAAGGGAAATAGATGTCTCCAATTAACCCTGCTTGCATACTGAGGTTAAACAGTCAAAACTGTTGGTTTACAGATGCTATCAAAATAGGGGGGTCTGTCTTTAGGTTATTTGCTTAAGAATACAGTGTCTGGACTATTTGCGAGGCTTTTGGTAAGGTGATTTGTATCTTGTTCAAAGCCCAAGATGTGAAGCTAAAAAGTTATGATTGAGAGAGAATTTGTCATCTCTAAAGAGGGATTGGACTTCCTCTGAGGGAATTGTTGATTTTTGTGTGCCCTGATCAAAGCACAAATTTGATGCTAAGAGGTTGATTGACTCAACAAGGGGGTTTCTTTATACAAAGCCTAAGAGGAGGCTGAAAGTTTGACTTTTCCAGGGAAAATGTTCTTTCTGTCTTGTACGAAGCCCAAGATTGAGGCTAAAAGGGATTTTGACTCCGTTGGGGAGAATGTATCTTGTATAAAGCCCAAGATGGAGGCTGAAAGGGTTTGACTCAACAAGAGAGTACTTTTATCTGTCTTGTATAAAGCCCAAGACGGAGGCTAAAAAGGTTGACTCAACAAGAGAGTCTTGAATAGGTGATTGACTCAACAAGAGAGTCTAAAGTTTGATTGACTCAATAAGAGAGTCTTTTATACTCAACAAGAGAGTGATTTGTTGTCTCGTACGAAGCCCGAGATTGAGGCTAAAAGGAGATTAACTCAACAAGAGAGTCTTTTATACTCAACAAGAGAGTGTTTTGTTGTCTCGTACGAAGCCCGAGATTGAGGCTAAAAGGAAATTGACTCAACAAGAGAGTCTTTTATACTCAACAAGAGAGTGTTTTTACCTGTCTTGTACAAAGCCCAAGACGGAGGCTAAAAGTGGTTGACTCAACAAGAGAGTCTGAAAAGGTTAGCTCCGCTGAGGAGAATCATTTGTACAAAGCCCATGAGGAGGCTGACTTACCGCTGAGGATTATTGAGATCCTGAAGCGGGTCTAAGTGTGGGGAACTCTCATGAGAGAGACCGGGTTTCTGCTGGAGATTGATCCAGAGTGATCGGTGTTTTTTCCTATGTTTGAAAGGAACTTGAGAATGTCTTTGAGACTCAAGAGGTTTAGACTGTCCAAATCTAGAGTTTTATATTTTGTACAATTCCCAAGAGGAGGCGCGGGTATTAAGGGATGAGCATCAACCCTAAAATGGCCAGAGTTTTAACGTTGGAAAGACTGCTCTAGCATAGGATGACTAAGTTATGTCTTATACCTTTAAAAGGTCATCAGGGTCCTTGTATTAAGCCCAAGAGAAGGCATGATAACTTCTAAGAAGCCGAAGGGTCCTTGTACAACGCCCAAGAGGAGGCGGGGATGCTTTTAGGAAGCCCGTGGGTCCCCAAACCAAGAGAAGTTCAAGAAATGCAATTTACAGAGAAGAGATCATGCCAGGAAAGTTCTAGAACTTGGAAGTAACTCAAGAGATGCCATTCACGGAGAAAAGATCATCTATGGGGAGTTAGAGTTTCTTTGAAAATTTCTAAGGGTGACAGTCTGAGAAAAGGTTCACCGAGAATACTACATTTCTCTTTGTTCCATATTGTTTAACCCCAAGAGGAGGGAAGACTGTATCTGGAAATCCTATGGGGATCTAGTTTTGTTTGTATTTAAAGAGTGACCAACGGGGCTTTACCTAGTTCTAGACGTAGTTTCAGGGGAAAACTCTAAATAACTATACTAGTATTACACAATTGATATGTGACAAGTATATAAAAGGATGTGAAAGAAGACTTACAATGAAACAACCCCACAATACAGTTATATACATATGAAAGCGGTAAATGAAAGCGGATAAACACTTACCCATTGTAGAGTTTCCATGCTGTTTTGTTAGTTGTTCAACAAAAAAATTAAAGAAAGTTTTGATAACAACATATATTTGAAAATCAAAATCAAAGGAGAAAGTGCTTTGAAAAGATTGTTGGGACTTACAGCTCAAGGAGAGGCCCAAGTTTTAACGATGATCGCACCGTTGTCTTAAAGATCGTATCGGGACTTATACAACGACTGAGGCCCAAAAAGTTGTATGTACAAGGGGATGGGTCTTACACTCTATTAGAGGCCCAAATATTTATTTTTTGTACAAGATATGGGACTTACAACTCAAGGAGAAGCCCATGGGTTTTTGTTTGAAAACGGTGATCGCGCAGAGGTTTTTGAAAACATAGTGGGTCTTATACAACATCTGCGGCCCAAATCATTTTGGTTTTCAAAAGGGGTTGGATCTTACACTCTATTAGAGACCCAAAGAGTCTGAAAATGAATAAAGATGGGTCTTATAGCTCAAGGAGAAGCCCAGTTGATTTTGTTAAAAAGGTGACGATCGCGCCGAACGTTTGAAAATATACAGAGGGACTTATACAATGTGTGAGACCCAAAGGTATTATTTACAAAGGGGTTAGGTCTTACACTCTATTAGAGGCCCAAAGATTTTTTAAGAAAAGGAATGGGACGTATAGCTCGAGGAGAGGCCCGTGGGATTTGATTTTGAATTGGCGATCGCGCCAAGATTTTTCTTTTAATGCAGAGGGACTTATACAATATCTGAGGCCCAAAAAGTTTTTAGTAAAAAGGGGATTGAGTCTTACACTCTATTAGAGGCCCATGAGTGATTTTAAGAAAAAGAATGGGGCTTACAACTCAAGGAGAGGCCCAAGTATTTTTATTTTAAACTGGCGATCGCGCCGAGATTTTTGAAAACACTGTGGGTCTTATACAATGACTGAGGCCCAAACTATTTTGGTTTCAAAGAGGGATTAGGTCTTACACTCTATTAGAGGCCCAAAAGTGTTTGAAAATGATTGATGAGGGTTGAATTAATCAAAACCCTAATTTTGTTTAAAAAGGGAATTAATTTTGTTAAAAAATTAATAAAAAGTATTGAAAACATGTGAAAAATGAGTGGTGATCTTGGATCAATGTTTCAAAAGTCATGTTTATATCCACAAAATGATTGGAAACCAATTAAATTTGGAAAATCAAAGAGGAAAAAATATTTTAAATGTAAAAAAACAAATAAAAGATTAATTCTTTGCAAAAATATCAAGTATATGAAATAAATAATATTTTTGGGAATTTTTGGCAAAATAAAATATTCTAACATTTTTATGAATTATTAAAAAAAGAATCAACTCAAAATCATTAAAACCCAGAGAGAAATTAATTTTTGAATCAATTAAATAAAGTCACAAAATTCAAATATTCAAATTTGTGAAAAAGGCGCCAAGAACATGGGCCAAGAACACGCGCGAAGAGAGTTTTGCTAAGATTTGCATTTTCTATCCAATCTCACTGAATACTTGATGAAATCACAAAATCCACATATCAATCTGCTCGTTTTCACCTCACGATCATGTTTATGGTCTTTAATTTAATTTATTTTAAGCATGGAATAAGAAATCAAGACAAAACCTCAAGAACCCTAAAATTTGCATGAAGGATGAGAATTTTCATACACGATTCAAACAAAGCAATTAATTGAGGGGAAACATTCTATGCATGATTATGAACATTTGGCAAAAGTATTGTGCGAGGAAATATGCATAGATTAAGAGATGACCAAGTTTAGGCTTACTTGAAGGTCGTGACAGCAAGAGAAATGTGATTTTTGAGTTAGAGGTGTTACAAATGAGTTGTGATGATCTGAACAGCTACCCTACACCATATGGAGTGTGTTTGAATGCTTGGACCTGATTGGAAATGGCTGGATCACTTCATGGCATCTCAACTGCAACTTGGTTGAAAACTTGAGCAACTGGTTGGTGATTCTGAGAAATCAGTGTTACAGTTGTGTGTTTAGTGTTTAATCAGCTCACATATGATGTTTATGAGGTGTTAGACTAATTGGTTTGAGTGGAATTGCTCTCTACTGAAAAATTCGATAGTGACTTGCCAAGAAAGGCATTTTTGAGAGTCAGAAGATGATTTTGAGAAAGGAAAGTGTTGTAGGCCTTTGGTGTACTTAAACTGAGCATAAATGAGCTCTATTTATAGTAGATCAAGTTTGTTTTGCAAGCAATATGTGTGATCATAGTTTGTCTTGACACTTTTTGGATCTAAGTAAAAAATGCCCTTACATTTTGAAAAAAGTGCAGATTCTGACTTAGTGAAAATTTCACTAAGTGTTGAAAAAAATTGCATTTTCATGTTTTTGTCATTTTGGTCACTCCATAACTAAAAATCCATGAAGAATTGGAGTGAGGTGTAGTTGACACTTTTAAAGTATGCCATGATAACTACAAATCCATCTTTGGATCAACCAAAATGGTTGCTTGGATCACAAGTTATGATCCTTGAAAGTTGGTATCCTAGCCACTTTGTTCCATAACTTAGAAATTTTCTAAGTTTTTTTATGGTTACCCCTTTTACAAGTTATCCCACTTTTCTTGATTTTTCATGATGAATGATGATCCCAATCACACATTAACATCATTTTAGGGTTAGGGAACCATAATTGATCAAAAAATCAAAAAGTCAAACTTTGATTTTTGGGCACAGTTGACTTTTTATCAAATGAATTCCAAACTGTGCGATCCTCTATGAAATCAAGTCCTTGACCTAAATCAAACTTGATGGATTGATTTCATAGGTGTTATAGGGTGTATTGAATCATGTCCCAAGGTTTGGGAGCATGTCCTGGTCAAAAGTCAAAGGCACAGTTGACTTTTTTCTGCGAAACCCTAACTGTGGTTCTGATGAACTTGAAACTTGTGAATCAAGCTTCTTGGATCAATCCATTGTTGTAAATGGATCAATGTAGTGTATTAGGGACCCTCAAATCATCTCTTGAGGTTTTGGCTCATGCTTTGTCCCAAAAGTCAACTTAGGGGTGAATTAGGTCAAGAAACCCTAATTCCTGATTTTTTATGAATGCATCCCCTGAGGTTAAATTGACTTGATTATTAAGTCCATGAGGTCCCTTAGAGCATTTTGGGGTATGCTTTGAAGCATTGGCTCATGCCCAGAGGAAAAATTCCATCTGGAGGCCCTGGTCAACCAAAACACTAATTTGGTGACACTGGCGATCTTGAGGCTTAATCCACTTGGAATGTTGCAGCCTTGTGCTTGGTCCTTGATGTGGGAGTCCTATTGATCCATTGTGGATGTTTGAGAGGTTTAGACAAGTTGAATATCATGTCATTCCTTGATTGATCCTTTGTCTAAGAGCTCTGGGAGGGCTTGAAACCCTAAGTTTGATTGTAGTGGATGCTCACCCATCTTTGGGGAGACTAATGAGGTATGATGGTTCATCCATATTTTGATGATGGTTTGCACAATGACGGGGAATCTTAGTGGTCAAAATTTGGGGTATGACAGATGCCCCTAGTTAATCTTCTTGAACCCGAAGGTGTGGATGGCGAAGGTATTCGGGCATTCGGGGTGCAAGACGATTAAATATGGGAATACCTGAAATTTTGATGGTGGTTATGAATGGCAGCTTACCCATCCATCTTCTTTTGCTAAGTAATGATGCTTAGAAAAGGTAGAAACTTCTCCTCGATCCTGGTTTCCTACCAAGAAACTGGTCTCAGTTTCTGAAATAAACTTCCCCTCGATCCTGGTTTCCTACCAAGGAACTGGTCTCAGTTTCTGATATAAACTTCCCCTCTATCCTGGTTTCCTACCAAGGAACTTGTCTCAGTTTCTGAAATAAACTTCCCCTCGATCCTGGTCTTCAGCCAAGGAACTGGTCTCAGTTTCTTTTGTCAATAAATTTTCTTTACAAGGGACGCTAATTGTAGTGGTTTTCATCAAACCTCTCGCTGAATTTTCCAGGGGAGATGCCACTTGATGGAAAAAGATTTGATATCAGACTTGCTGGGGAACCCATTCGTCTGAGCTGTAGAGGCAAACAAACTTCTCCGTGGGAGACGCCATTTGTTGACTCTACTGGGGGAAACGAGTCTCTTGAGAGACTGCTTTCTGCTTGGGGATATTACATCATACTTTTCCTCGAGATCTTCTCGGAGGAATGCCTTGTGATGTAATCCAATCCCGAGGTACTGATGACCTTTTTTGTCAGCGAATTTTCTGAAGGAGAACTACTGTATTGCCAAATCTTTGATTAAGAGGCTTTCTCTGGGGATCTTCCTTAATCCGGGAAAGCGAAAATATCATCTTCAATGGTGAAGAGTGACGTTTGTCGAAAGTTCTCTGGATTTTCAGAGGTTCAAGTTATCAAAGTGGTCAAAGAACCACCTTTAATCCAGAAATAAACTAGAGGAGAGGTTGTTCAGACACAACATTTCCTGACAAGGAAAGAATTGACAACTCGATTGAGAGGGCTTTTATCACTTGGGAACAAGACTGACTAGAGTGATAATGATGCAATATAAATATGAATGTAAATCAATAATGCATGAGGTATGTATGTTTATACTGACAAAACTGACACGACATACAAACTAGTAGATGAACACGACTGGATATTCAGCCACTGCAGGGGACGAAAATGTATCTTCGGTTTAAGATAGCAATTCTGCCTTGCTTAGAAGAGATAGTCCCTGTGGGGAACAACCGTTGGTCAAGCTTAGGAGATGAGAACTCTTCCGGGGATGTCGGACGGAATATTCGTATTTGACATAGTTGATCCTTCATTCCGATGTACTGGTTTAGAAGGAGTACTTTGATTCTGCACTTTGAAGCTCGATTACTTCTGGAGAAGCGATCGATGTCCATTCGATGTTCAACAGTCAAAATAAATTGCCATCTTTATTTAAAAGCAGAAAAAGTTTGACAATTAAATTCATTTTTTTTTTTATTTTAAGAATCGTTGATAATATTAAAAACATCATTCTGTAAAGCTAAAACAAATAAGAATTGCAAACAAAAGCACTAGGGCTCAAATTTTATTGATAGGATGAAAATCAGCCAAACGCGTGATTCCATAGAGTATTTACAAAGTTATAACATGGTAATTTAAGAGTAAAAGGGCTACATTGAAACATAACGGCCGTTATCCTGCTACCAACTTTGAATTCTGGACATCCTGAGCTTCCGTCGAAGACGAACCTGACTGGAGTTTTCCCGATGGATGGCATTACTGCTGCTGAGGGACTTGCCCCTTTGTTAGACGTATTTACTTGCCATTATCCCTAACTTTTGCATGGATTGTACTTTGAGATTTCCAATCCATCGGGATGATTTTTGATCATGTCTCTAATTTTTGCCTGGACCACCCTTTCGGGTTTTCAATCCACCGAGACATTTTTTTTTTGTTTTTGTTTAGGCGAAGTATTTATTGACTACGTCAACATTCGTGGGGTAGGAAAATTCCTCTCCATCCATGGTTACGAGTCTCAAGGCGCCACCTGAGAAGGCTTTCTTGACCAAATAGGGGCCGTCATAATTCAAAGTCCATTTGCCCCCAAAATCAGTGAGGAATGATTGTATCTTCTTGAGTAGTTTGAAGATTGGCGCGCATGTCGCGGCCATGAGGGATATGAACCTGGAGATGTAATTCAGACGTCCCAGAAATCCTCGGACTTGTTTTTCAGTCATTGGTGAAGGCATTTCTTGAATGGCCTTGACCTTGTCAGGATCAACCTCAATTCCTTTCTGGCTAACGATGAACCCTAGAAGTTTCCCTGAACGGACACCGAATGTGCACTTATTGGGGTTCAAGCGGAGTTTGTACTTTCTCAGACGCTCGACTAGTTTTGACAGGTGGGTCACATGCTCCTTTTCTATTTTAGATTTTACAATCATATCATCGACATATACCTCTATTTCTTTGTGTATCATGTCATGAAAAAGAGTAGTCATGGCCCTTTGATAGGTTGCCCCGGCGTTCTTCAAACCGAACGGCATTACCTTGTAACAAAAGGTACCCCATAGGGTAATGAATGAAGTTTTCTCCATATCTTTAGGCGCCATTTTTATCTGATTATAGCCCGAGAATCCATCCATAAAAGAGAAAACTTTGAACTTTGTTGTACTGTCTACCAGCATGTCAATGTGCGGTAAGGGAAAGTCATCCTTCGGACTGGATTTGTTCAGATCCCTGTAGTCTACACACATTCTGACCTTTCCATCCTTTTTCGGAACGGGTACTATGTTGGCTAACCATTGAGGATATTCCGATGTGGCGAAAAGACCCGCGTCAATCTGTTTCTGTACTTCCTCCTTGATTTTGATGGCCATGTCTAGGTGAGTCCGTCTCAACCTCTGTTTTACTGGCGGGCATTCTGATCTCAACGGTAGATGATGTTCCACGATGCTGGTATCCAACCCTGGCATGTCCTGATAGGACCAAGCGAATACATCGGGAAACTCTTTGAGAAGCTTTGTCAAACTTTCTTTGACAGTTGGACTGAGCAGTGCCCCAATCTTGATTTCTTTGTTCACTTCTTCTGAACCCAAGTTGACCGTTTCCAACGCCTCTTTGTGAGGTTCGATGGACCTTTCCTCTTGTCTGAGTAATCGGGAGATCTCCTTAGGAATTTCGTCGTCATCTTCTTCTTCAGCCTCAAATACCGGGAATTCAAAGTTGGGAGAAGGCATTGGATCATATGTTTCAATGGGGTTTAAAACAAGCAATCTGTATGACGTGATGATTGTTTTTTAGAAGAGATAGAGAAAATGCAAGAGTGTGTGCATTGTAAATTTTTTTGGAAAACTGCTTATTTTTATTATTTGTTGTTTTTTAGGATTACCATTTTCTGAAAAAGCGAAAAGTGAAAACAACAGTAAATGCGGAAATTACAGAACGGTGTTATTTTATTTATGATTTAGTCAATTCTTGAAACTACAGCCCTATAAAACAAAACTCAATCGCTTTGGGCGAAGCGAAGAGGTATTTACAGAAAAGTGAGCCCTATCAAAACATCTGTTTCACCTGGGCAGGGTGAAAGGTAAGATAAAGACGAAAATTACTTTGACTTATGAACAACTTTCAGAACTTTGACAGCAACCCATTGGCGGCGAACTCCTCGGTGAATCACAAAGTCTGGTACCTTCCTTGGTTTGTCCCCAGAAATAATGCTGATTTCTGGTGGAGCAGGATCATTGGAATCTGTCTCCCAGGCAGAGTTGTTGTAGGAGGATTCCTCAGTTGTATTTTGCATAGTATTTGTGCTCTCAGGTATATATCCCCATCCAGTTGGCTGGATGCCTTCGAGCCTGATACGAGAGCTTTCAGGAGTGGTATACTTGACCATGAAGTCGTATTTTCCACTTGGTTGTCCCAATGTGTCCCACACTTCTTTGGAACTGGAGGAGTCATCCCTTTCGATGACGTTGACCTCGGGAAAAGCATAATTAAGGAACTCTTGTCCTCAATCGTTGCAAATTCATCCTCGTACTGGATATTTTATGAATTCTCTGAGTAATGATCCCATGACATGGTGGGGACGCAGGTATTCTTTTCAATGATGCTCAGCTGATATGCATCGCTCGACTGATTCTCTTCCCATGAGTCTCCTGGGTAAGGCTGCCAGATAGGCAGGCCATCCACTGGGCCATAATAGTCGTGGTCAAAGTTGTCTTTCATCAAAGTGTCTTCCTCTAATGAGTTTGGTGGAGCACGACATCCTTCTGGATCACAATCTCCGTATATCATTTCGACGTCTGACCCTGACATAAATCTCGGACTCTGTGCGGGATAGAAAAATGGCGTAGGCACCTCTTCCTGAGACATATAACCATCCTCGTTAAGATAGGACTTCCATTCCTCATCTGTGTCGGAGGAATCTCCCTCGTTGATGGTATGTACTTCTTGAGACACTGGGTGAAGGAAACCTCCACTATAGAAGAAGTTCTGAATGGGATGAAGACTTTCATCGTTAGTAGCTGTTCGGGTACAGGTTGTAGAAAAACCAAGACCCTTCTTTGTTTTATTGTCAGTAGGAATGACGAGCTGTCCCCATCCCTTTGCATTATTACTTTTGATTACTTCGAGATCATCTTTGTACGAGGAGATCGATGTTCCTTTCTCTAATTGATTCTCATTGCTTACCGAAAGTGCCTGGAATTGAGTTCCAACAACCTCCTTGGGTTCTACACAAGTGGACAATGAAAGGTTACTCACGATCAAGGCTTGTTCTCCACAGACCGTGACGAGTTGGTCATTCTTGACGAACTTTAGCTTCTGGTGAAGTGTCGAAGTGACTGCCCCAAACTGGTGTATCCAAGGTCTTCCCAACAAACAGTTGTATGTTGCTCGTATGTCCATGACCTGGAAAGTAACTAGGAAAGTGTGAGGACCGATAGATATGGGAAGGTCGACTTCGCCTATAACCATTTTTCGGGATCCGTCAAATGCTTTGACAATGACCTCACTGCCTCTCATCGGAGGTCCTTTAAATGATAGTCACATTAAAGTGGACTTCGGGATAACGTTGAGAGCCGATCCAATATCTATTAGTACACTGGCTAAGGCATCGTCCTGGCAGTTAACTGTGATATTGAGCGCCATGTTGTGACTTTTTCCTTCTTCTGGAAATTCCTCATCACTAAACCCCATGTTGTTGCAGGAAGTGATCTTGGAGATGATGTCGTCGAATGGTATTATTGACACATCCTGTTCCACAAAGGTCTATTCTAAGACTTTCTATAGAGCCTCTCTGTGGGCTTCAGAACTGAGTAAAAGAGATAACACGGAGATCTTTGAAGGAGTTGGTAACAGCTGATCAAAATGTTGTATTCACTCCTTTGGATGAGCTTCATCATCTCATCATCGTTATTTGAAAGGTCGGGATCACTGGATTGACCAACTTGTGGATTGGGAGCTTCTGTCTGAAGTTCCTTTTCTCTGTTAGGTTCTCCAACTCCTCTGTTGAAGATTCGACCGCTCCGTGTTACTCGACTAATGTCTGCAATATTCACGACGGAGGGTAATGGAATTTCCTTTCCATTCTCAATTATTGTTGCACCATATTTGTAAGGGATAGCTTTATCAAACTTGTACGACACTAGTCCCAGCAGATAGATAACTACAGGAGCCTTCTGATTTCTCTGACTGTCGTAAGTAACTTCAATCAGTTCTTGGTTAAGAACCTTCGATTCGTCAAGTAGAGGGATGATGGCACAAACATCTTTGGTCCCTTCGCGATTAGAGATCACGACAACATCCTTAATCTGATCAGCAAAATAGTCTGGCGTCCAGTTGATTGATCTAGAACTCGGACACGGTTGAATCTCCTTGCGGTCCAACTGGCTCTGAAGGGCTGCTCGCACGAGGTAACATCCTTGATTATCTTCAGAGCAAACTCGACATCATTCATAGTTGTGTGGTGGCACCTGGCCACGTCCGCTTTGAATGTAGTGTACCCTCACCAGGTCTATTTCCAAAGATCGGACATCCTGACTTTGATGTCTAGTAGGGTTCCCGTTTGTCACACTGGTTTGTTGCGTGTCTTCATCTAGATAGATTGGAAGCCACCAATGGTTTAAAAAGTGTTGTAAAGTTCTTTGAACGAGAGCGCACCCTTGGTTACTCTCACAACATACTTTACAGCTCAGATAATCATGTGAAGTGAGAAAACCGAGTTGGACTTGCTTGGCGTGTAACCCCACTAAGCTGGTATTCATCAAACGAATATCGAACATTTGAATCATGTTAACTTAATAAGGATTTCTATCATGGTAGTCCTGGATCCACCCAAGATCCATCTGACGCTGGAGGGCCTCTTGTACAAAATAGCATCCCTGTTTGTTTGCCGAGTAAGTCAGACAGGAATTGTAATCGTGCCGCGGTAGATTATGATACTGGCTTTGCCTTGAGTGCATTGCCACCAAGTTGACATTCATTGCACGGATGTCGTGGTGCTGGATGATGTTGGAATTTGCATAAGTCATGTTAACTCCACGAACTCGGTGCTCCTAGATCCATCTGAGATCCAATTGTTCCTGTAGAGCTTATTGCACCACAAAACATCCTTGATTGTTTTTAGAGCAGATATCACATTGGTGATAATTGTGAGGTGGTATATGGCCATACCCGCTCTGTCTGCGATGCATCTTGACCAGATTGGTCCTCAACAAGAGTGCATCATGAATTTGATAGCCGTTGTTAGACTCTTCTTCTATCAAATTTACTGTAGCTTTCTCGTGTTGAGGTAGCGGGTTCATGAGAACATTCAGATTCGTATATTTGAAAGATAAACCTCGCTCCTAACAAGCTTTTGCACATCGGATTTGAAATTGAGACAGTTTTCTATGTTAAGCCCTGGTCCTCCTTGATGGTAAGTGAATATGGTTGGTTTCTACCTGAGTGAATCGCACACTCAAAGATACAACAGAGTCGCCACCGAACTTTATTTAGTCCTAAAGGATAGGGAAAATATCGATAAAACCCAAGAGGAAGAGAAACGGGAACGGGGGGTCGGTTATGCGAAAGGAAGGTACTAGCACCTAACGCATTCGTCGTACTCGGCGGGAACCATTTCGCTTGCTTCTAGGCTTGGATGGGTTATCTATCTAAAGGCTTCTAGCTAAAGAAAGGAGAGAGAAAGGGGAAAAAGGAAATAAAAAAGAAAGTGCTCGCGGAGGAACGAAGTCCTCGTGCCTACGTACCCTCATAGTGCAATGAGGAAGTCAGAGCGTCGTAGTTCATGGAACCAGGGGACAGAGAGGAAAGAAAGGAGGAAGACGGAAGAAAGGTGGAAGTGTTCTCGCCAAGACATTGCGTCTCGTACCTACGTATCTGACATTCAGAAGAATGCAGGATCAGAGCTTCCGTAGTTCGGGGAACTGAACGGAAAACAAAACAAGAAAGAAACAAGGAGAAGAAGAGGTGGTTTCAAAACCAAGAGCAAGAGTGAAAGAAAAACTCTACTGGGAAAGACCCTGCAGTAAGAGCGTTTGAACAAAAGAATAGGAAAAGAATGGTGTCAAAACCAAGAATGAAAGAAACTCCGCTGGGGATAGCAAAGAGAATTGGTTTCGAAACCAAGAAAGTAAGAGCAAAGGGAATGGAAAGGACTCCGTTGGGGATCCAACTAAAGGGATGGTGTCATAACCAAGAGAAAAAAGGGACTCGGTATATTAACTGGCTGGCAGTGGTTAACCGAGGAAAGAGAATAGACCCTGGCGGGGAAAAGAAGCTAGTGTCAACAGGCGGACTGTGATGAACCAAGAGGGAGAGTGCTGAACCAAGAGAAGGTGTTTGACTCTGAAGGGACCTCGGTATATTAACTGACTGATAGTGGTTAACCGGGGAAGAAAAGACCGCAACTCGGTGGGGATAGAGAAGCATTGGTTTTAACAGAGAAAACTATGATTAACCAGAAAACGGGTGTAGGACCGAATAAAGATCGTGACCCAAAGGACGGGTGTATGACCGAGCAAAGGTCGTGACCCAAAGGGGTTCGGTAAACTGACTGAACAAACAGTACTCAACCGAAGCAAGGGTATTTGAACCAAAGAAAGGTTACTAACCCAAGGGTGCAAGTATTTGAACCAAGAGGAGGTTGCCAACTGCGGGGGATTCGGCGTTTACAGACGGATTGTGATTAACTGAAAGAAGTGAGTGATTAACCAAAAGAAGGTGATTAACTCGAAAGGGTTCAGTATTTTAAAAGATGGACTGTGGTTAACTGAAGAGAAAAGAGAGTGATTAACCAAGAGAAGGTGATTAACTCAAGAAGAACTCAGTATTAACAGACGGACTGTGATTAACTGAAGAGACGGGTGATTAACCAAAAGAAGGTGATTAACCTAAGAGGTTCAGTATTAACAGATGGAATGTGATTAACTGAAGAGATGGGTGATTAACCAAGAGGAGGTGATTAACCCAAGAGGAATTCAGTGATTTAACAAACGGACTGTGTTTAGGTGAAGAGATGGGTGATTAATCAAGAAGAGGTGATTAACCCAAGAGGAATTCAGTGTTTTAACAGACGGACTGTGTTTAACTGAAGAGACGGGTGATTAACCAGGAGAAGGTGATTAACCCAAAAGGTGCTCAGTATTAACTGGAAGACTGTGATTAACTGATAATAGAGCAAAATTGGTATTTTAACTGATAAGCAGTGGTTAAACCAACAACGGGAGAAGAACCAAGAGAAGATTGCGAACTCCTGGGGAAGAATGGTCGTGACAGGAAAACTGTGTTAGACCAAAGAAAGAGAATTGAGACTCTTCAGGGGAATATAAAAGCAATGATTGATTACAAGAAGAAAGGAGTAATGAAACAAAGAGAGATTGCTAGCGCAAGAATAACGATCTTAACCAAGAAGGGATGGTGGTTGATCAAAAGGAGAGATTGAGAAGATCACAAGTGATCAAGGATGAAAGAGATTGCAAAGAGAGAAAAGTGATCAAGGATCGACTCGATAAGGGAATGAGAAACACTATAGCTGGAGGATAGAGGTGACTATTCTCGAGGAGAGGACAAGATGCCCTTACCAAAGAAATAACCAGAATGAGGGAAGAAAAACTCCATCCTCATTCTTTCTCTAGCACCCAAAATATAGTGTGGAAAGTGAAACGGACAGCCAAGAACATGGGCCAAGAACACGCGCGAAGAGAGTTTTGCTAAGATTTGCATTTTCTATCCAATCTCACTGAATACTTGATGAAATCACAAAATCCACATATCAATCTGCTCGTTTTCACCTCACGATCATGTTTATGGTCTTTAATTTAATTTATTTTAAGCATGGAATAAAAAATCAAGACAAAACCTCAAGAACCCTAAAATTTGCATGAAGGATGAGAATTTTCATACACGATTCAAACAAAGCAATTAATTGAGGGGAAACATTCTATGCATGATTATGAACATTTGGCAAAAGTATTGTGCGAGGAAATATGCATAGATTAAGAGATGACCAAGTTTAGGCTTACTTGAAGGTCGTGACAGCAAGAGAAATGTGATTTTTGAGTTGGAGGTGTTACAAATGAGTTGTGATGATCTGAACAGCTACCCTACACCATATGGAGTGTGTTTGAATGCTTGGACCTGATTGGAAATGGCTGGATCACTTCATGGCATCTCAACTGCAACTTGGTTGAAAACTTGAGCAACTGGTTGGTGATTCTGAGAAATCAGTGTTACAGTTGTGTGTTTAGTGTTTAATCAGCTCACATATGATGTTTATGAGGTGTTAGACTAATTGGTTTGAGTGGAATTTCTCTCTACTGAAAAATTCGATAGTGACTTGCCAAGAAAGGCATTTTTGAGAGTCAGAAGATGATTTTGAGAAAGGAAAGTGTTGTAGGCCTTTGGTGTACTTAAACTGAGCATAAATGAGCTCTATTTATAGTAGATCAAGTTTGTTTTGCAAGCAATATGTGTGATCATAGTTTGTCTTGACACTTTTTGGATCTAAGTAAAAAATGCCCTTACATTTTGAAAAAAGTGCAGATTCTGACTTAGTGAAAATTTCACGAAGTGTTGAAAAAAATTGCATTTTCATGTTTTTGTCATTTTGGTCACTCCATAACTAAAAATCCATGAAGAATTGGAGTGAGGTGTAGTTGACACTTTTAAAGTATGCCATGATAACTACAAATCCATCTTTGGATCAACCAAAATGGTTGCTTGGATCACAAGTTATGATCCTTGAAAGTTGGTATCCTAGCCACTTTGTTCCATAACTTAGAAATTTTCTAAGTTTTTTATGGTTACCCCTTTTACAAGTTATCCCACTTTTCTTGATTTTTCATGATGAATGATGATCCCAATCACACATTAACATCATTTTAGGGTTAGGGAACCATAATTGATCAAAAAATCAAAAAGTCAAACTTTGATTTTTGGGCACAGTTGACTTTTTATCAAACGAATTCCAAACTGTGCGATCCTCTATGAAATCAAGTCCTTGACCTAAATCAAACTTGATGGATTGATTTCATAGGTGTTATAGGGTGTATTGAATCGTGTCCCAAGGTTTGGGAGCATGTCCTGGTCAAAAGTCAAAGGCACAGTTGACTTTTTTCTGCGAAACCCTAACTGTGGTTCTGATGAACTTGAAACTTGTGAATCAAGCTTCTTGGATCAATCCATTGTTGTAAATGGATCAATGTAGTGTATTAGGGACCCTCAAATAATCTCTTGAGGTTTTGGCTCATGCTTTGTCCCAAAAGTCAACTTAGGGGTGAATTAGGTCAAGAAACCCTAATTCCTGATTTTTTATGAATGCATCCCCTGAGGTTAAATTGACTTGATTATTAAGTCCATGAGGTCCCTTAGAGCATTTTGGGGTATGCTTTGAAGCATTGGCTCATGCCCAGAGGAAAAATTCCATCTGGAGGCCCTGGTCAACCAAAACCCTAATTTGGTGACACTGGCGATCTTGAGGCTTAATCCACTTGGAATGTTGCAGCCTTGTGCTTGGTCCTTGATGTGGGAGTCCTATTGATCCATTGTGGATGTTTGAGAGGTTTAGACAAGTTGAATATTATGTCATTCCTTGATTGATCCTTTGTCTAAGAGCTCTGGGAGGGCTTGAAACCCTAAGTTTGATTGTAGTGGATGTTCACCCATCTTTGGGGAGACTAATGAGGTATGATGGTTCATCCATATTGTGATGATGGTTTGCACAATGACGGGGAATCTTAGTGGTCAAAATTTGGGGTATGACAGATGCCCCTATTTAATCTTCTTGAACCCGAAGGTGTGGATGGCGAAGGTATTCGGGCATTCGGGGTGCAAGACGATTAAATATGGGAATACCTGAAATTTTGATGGTGGTTATGAATGGCAGCTTGCCCATTCATCTTCTTTTGCTAAGTAATGATGCTTAGAAAAGGTAGAAACTTCTCCTCGATCCTGGTTTCCTACCAAGAAACTGGTCTCAGTTTCTGAAATAAACTTCCCCTCGATCCTGGTTTCCTACCAAGGAACTGGTCTCAGTTTCTGATATAAACTTCCCCTCTATCCTGGTTTCCTACCAAGGAACTTGTCTCACTTTCTGAAATAAACTTCCCCTCGATCCTGGTCTTCAGCCAAGGAACTGGTCTCAGTTTCTTTTGTCAATAAATTTTCTTTACAAGGGACGCTAATTGTAGTGGTTTTCATCAAACCTCTCGCTGAATTTTCCAGGGGAGATGCCACTTGATGGAAAAAGATTTGATATCAGACTTGCTGGGGAACCCATTCGTCTGAGCTGTAGAGGCAAACAAACTTCTCTGTGGGAGACGCCATTTGTTGACTCTACTGGGGGAAACGAGTCTCTTGAGAGACTGCTTTCTGCTTGGGGATATTACATCATACTTTTCCTCGAGATCTTCTCGGAGGAATGCCTTGTGATGTAATCCAATCCCGAAGTACTGATGACCTTTTTTGTCAGCGAATTTTCTGAAGGAGAACTGCTGTATTGCCAAATCTTTGATTAAGAGGCTTTCTCTGGGGATCTTCCTTAATCCGGGAAAGCGAAAATATCATCTTCAATGGTGAAGAGTGACGTTTGTCGAAAGTTCTCTGGATTTTCAGAGGTTCAAGTTATCAAAGTGGTCAAAGAACCACCTTTAATCCAGAAATAAACTGGAGGAGAGGTTGTTCAGACACAACGTTTCCTGACAAGGAAAGAATTGACAACTCGATTGAGAGGGCTTTTATCACTTGGGAACAAGATTGACTAGAGTGATAATGATACAATATAAATATGAATGTAAATCAATAATGCATGAGGTATGTATGTTTATGCTGACAAAACTGACGCGACATACAAACTAGTAGATGAACACGACTGGATATTCAGCCACTGCAAGGGACGAAAAAGTATCTTCGGTTTAAGATAGCAATTCTGCCTTGCTTAGAAGAGATAGTCCCTGTGGGGGACAACCGTTGGTCAAGCTTAGGAGATGAGAACTCTTCCGGGGATGTCGGACGGAATATTCGTATTTGACATAGTTGATCCTTCATTCCGATGTACTGGTTTAGAAGGAGTACTTTGATTCTGCACTTTGAAGCTCGATTACTTCTGGAGAAGCGATCGATGTCCATTCGATGTTCAACAGTCAAAATAAATTGCCATCTTTATTTAAAAGCAGAAAAAGTTTGACAATTAAATTCATTTTTGTTTTATTTTAAGAATCGTTGATAATATTAAAAACATCATTCTGTAAAGCTAAAACAAATAAGAATTGCAAACAAAAGCACTAGGGCTCAAATTTTATTGATAGGATGAAAATCAGCCAAACGCGTGATTCCATAGAGTATTTACAAAGTTATAACATGGTAATTTAAGAGTAAAAGGGCTACATTGAAACATAACGGCCGTTATCCTGCTACCAACTTTGAATTCTGGACATCCTGAGCTTCCGTCGAAGACGAACCTGACTGGAGTTTTCCCGATGGATGGCATTACTGCTGCTGAGGGACTTGCCCCTTTGTTAGACGTAGTTACTTGCCATTATCCCTAACTTTTGCATGGATTGTACTTTGAGATTTCCAATCCATCGGGATGATTTTTGATCATGTCTCTAATTTTTGCCTGGACCACCCTTTCGGGTTTTCAATCCACCGAGGCGTTTTTTTTTTTGTTTTTGTTTAGGCGAAGTATTTATTGACTACGTCAACATTCGTGGGGTAGGAAAATTCCTCTCCATCCATGGTTACGAGTCTCAAGGCGCCACCTGAGAAGGCTTTCTTGACCAAATAGGGGCCGTCATAATTCAAAGTCCATTTGCCCCCAAAATCAGTGAGGAATGATTGTATCTTCTTGAGTAGTTTGAAGATTGGCGCGCATGTCGCGGCCATGAGGGATATGAACCTGGAGATGTAATTCAGACGTCCCAGAAATCCTCGGACTTGTTTTTCAGTCATTGGTGAAGGCATTTCTTGAATGGCCTTGACCTTGTCAGGATCAACCTCAATTCCTTTCTGGCTAACGATGAACCCTAGAAGTTTCCCTGAACGGACACCGAATGTGCACTTATTGGGGTTCAAGCGGAGTTTGTACTTTCTCAGACGCTCGACTAGTTTTGACAGGTGGGTCACATGCTCCTCTTCTATTTTAGATTTTACAATCATATCATCGACATATACCTCTATTTCTTTGTGTATCATGTCATGAAAAAGAGTAGTCATGGCCCTTTGATAGGTTGCCCCGGCGTTCTTCAAACCGAACGACATTACCTTGTAACAAAAGGTACCCCATAGGGTAATGAATGAAGTTTTCTCCATATCTTTAGACGCCATTTTTATCTGATTATAGCCCGAGAATCCATCCATAAAAGAGAAAACTTTGAACTTTGTTGTACTGTCTACCAGCATGTCAATGTGCGGTAAGGGAAAGTCATCCTTCGGACTGGATTTGTTCAGATCCCTGTAGTCTACACACATTCTGACCTTTCCATCCTTTTTCGGAACGGGTACTATGTTGGCTAACCATTGAGGATATTCCGATGTGGCGAAAAAACCCGCGTCAATCTGTTTCTGTACTTCCTCCTTGATTTTGATGGCCATGTCTAGGTGAGTCCGTCTCAACCTCTGTTTTACTGGCGGGCATTCTGATCTCAGCGGTAGATGATGTTCCACGATGCTGGTATCCAACCCTGGCATGTCCTGATAGGACCAAGAGAATACATCGGGAAACTCTTTGAGAAGCTTTGTCAAACTTTCTTTGACAGTTGGACTGAGCAGTGCCCCAATCTTGATTTCTTTGTTCACTTCTTCTGAACCCAAGTTGACCGTTTCCAACGCCTCTTTGTGAGGTTCGATGGACCTTTCCTCTTGTCTGAGTAATCGGGAGATCTCCTTAGGAATTTCGTCGTCATCTTCTTCTTCAGCCTCAAATACCGGGAATTCAAAGTTGGGAGAAGGCATTGGATCATATGTTTCAATGGGGTTTAAAACAAGCAATCTGTATGACGTGATGATTGTTTTTTAGAAGAGATAGAGAAAATGCAAGAGTGTGTGCATTGTAAATTTTTTTGGAAAACTGCTTATTTTTATTATTTGTTGTTTTTTAGGATTACCATTTTCTGAAAAAGCGAAAAGTGAAAACAACAGTAAATGCGGAAATTACAGAACGGTGTTATTTTATTTATGATTTAGTCAATTCTTGAAACTACAGCCCTATAAAACAAAACTCAATCCCTTTGGGCGAAGCAAAGAGGTATTTACAGAAAAGTGAGCCCTATCAAAACATCAGTTTCACCTGGGCAGGGTGAAAGGTAAGATAAAGACGAAAATTACTTTGACTTATGAACAAATTTCGGAACTTTGACAGCAACCCATTGGCGGCGAACTCCTCGGTGAATCACAAAGTCTGGTACCTTCCTTGGTTTGTCCCCAGAAATAATGCTGATTTCTGGTGGAGCAGGATCATTGGAATCTGTCTCCCAGGCAGAGTTGTTGTAGGAGGATTCCTCAGTTGTATTTTGCATAGTATTTGTGCTCTCAGGTATATATCCCCATCCAGTTGGCTGGATGCCTTCGAGCCTGATACGAGAGCTTTCAGGAGTGGTATACTTGACCATGAAGTCGTATTTTCCACTTGGTTGTCCCAATGTGTCCCACACTTCTTTGGAACTGGAGGAGTCATCCCTTTCGATGACGTTGACCTCGGGAAAAGCATAATTAAGGAACTCTTGTCCTCAATCGTTGCAAATTCATCGTCGTACTGGATATTTTATGAATTCTCTGAGTAATGATCCCATGACATGGTGGGGACGCAGGTATTCTTTTCAATGATGCTCAGCTGATATGCATCGCTCGACTGATTCTCTTCCCATGAGTCTCCTGGGTAAGGCTGCCAAATAGGCAGGCCATCCACTGGGCCATAATAGTCGTGGTCAAAGTTGTCTTTCATCAAAGTGTCTTCCTCTAATGAGTTTGGTGGAGCACGACATCCTTCTGGATCACAATCTCCGTATATCATTTCGACGTCTGACCCTGATATAAATCTCAGACTCTGTGCGGGATAGAAAAATGGCGTAGGCACCTCTTCCTGAGACATATAACCATCCTCGTTAAGATAGGACTTCCATTCCTCATCTGTGTCGGAGGAATCTCCCTCGTTGATGGTATGTACTTCTTGAGACACTGGGTGAAGGAAACCTCCACTATGGAAGAAGTTCTGAATGGGATGAAGACTTTCATCGTTAGTAGCTGTTCGGGTACAGGTTGTAGAAAAACCAAGACCCTTCTTTGTTTTATTGTCAGTAGGAATGACGAGCTGTCCCCATCCCTTTGCATTATTACTTTTGATTACTTCGAGATCATCTTTGTACGAGGAGATCGATGTTCCTTTCTCTAATTGATTCTCATTGCTTACCGAAAGTGCCTGGAATTGAGTTCCAACAACCTCCTTGGGTTCTACACAAGTGGACAATGAAAGGTTACTCACGATCAAGGCTTGTTCTCCACAGACCGTGACGAGTTGGTCATTCTTGACGAACTTCAGCTTCTGGTGAAGTGTCGAAGTGACTTCCCTAACCTGGTGTATCCAAGGTCTTCCCAACAAACAGTTGTATGTTGCTCGTATGTCCATGACCTGGAAAGTAACTAGGAAAGTGTGAGGACCGATAGATATGGGAAGGTCGACTTCGCCTATAACCATTTTTCGGGATCCGTCAAATGCTTTGACAATGACCTCACTGCCTCTCATCGGAGGTCCTTTAAATGATAGTCACATTAAAGTGGACTTCGGGATAACGTTGAGAGCCGATCCAATATCTATTAGTACACTGGCTAAGGCATCGTCCTGGCAGTTAACTGTGATATTGAGCCATGTTGTGACTTTTGCCTTCTTCTGGAAATTCCTCATCACTAAACCCCATGTTGTTGCAGGAAGTGATCTTGGAGATGATGTCGTCGAATGGTTTTATTGACACATCCTGTTCCACAAAGGTCTATTCTAAGAGCCTCTCTGTGGGCTTCAGAACTGAGTAAAAGAGATAACACGGAGATCTTTGAAGGAGTTGGTAACAGCTGATCAAAATGTTGTATTCACTCCTTTGGATGAGCTTCATCATCTCATCATCGTTATTTGAAAGGTCGGGATCACTGGATTGACCAACTTGTGGATTGGGAGCTTCTGTCTGAAGTTCCTTTTCTCTGTTAGGTTCTCCAACTCCTCTGTTAAAGATTCGACCGCTCCGTGTTACTCGACTGATGTCTGCAATATTCACGACGGAGGGTAATGGAATTTCCTTTCCATTCTCAATTGTTGTTGCACCATATTTGTAAGGGATAGCTTTATCAAACTTGTACGACACTAGTCCCAGCAGATAGATAACTACAGGAGCCTTCTGATTTCTCTGACTGTCGTAAGTAACTTCAATCAGTTCTTGGTTAAGAACCTTCGATTCGTCAAGTAGAGGGATGATGGCACAAACATCTTTGGTCCCTTCGCAATTAGAGATCACGACAACATCCTTAATCTGATCAGCAAAATAGTCTGGCATCCAGTTGATTGATCTAGAACTCAGACACGGTTGAATCTCCTTGCGGTCCAACTGGCTCTGAAGGGCTGCTCGCACGAGGTAACATCCTTGATTATCTTCAGAGTAAACTTGACATCATTCATAGTTGTGTGGTGGCACCTGGCCACGTCCGCTTTGTATGTAGTGTACCCTCACCAGGTCTATTTCCATAGATCGGACATCCTGACTTTGATGTCTAGTAGGGTTCCCGTTTGTCACACTGATTTGTTGCGTGTCTTCATCTAGATAGATCAGAAGCCACCAATGGTTTAAAAAGTGTTGTAAAGTTCTTTGAACGAGAGCGCACCCTTGGTTACTCTCACAACATACTTTACAGCTCAGATAATCATGTGAAGTGAGAAAACCGAGTTGGACTTGCTTGGCGTGTAACCCCACTAAGCTGGTATTCATCAAACGAATATCGAACATTTGAATCATGTTAACTTAATAAGGATTTCTATCATGGTAGTCCTAGATCCACCCAAGATCCATCTGACACTGGAGGGCCTCTTGTACAAAATAGCATCCCTGTTTGTTTGCCGAGCAAGTCAGACAGGAATTGTAATCGTGCCGCGGTAGATTATGATACTGGCTTTGCCTTGAGTGCATTGCCACCAAGTTGACATTCATTGCACGGATGTCGTGGTGCTGGATGATGTTGGAATTTGCATAAGTCATGTTAACTCCACGAACTCGGTGCTCCTAGATCCATCCGAGATCCAATTGTTCCTGTAGAGCTTATTGCACCACAAAACATCCTTGATTGTTTTTAGAGCAGATATCACATTGGTGATAATTGTGAGGTGGTATATGGCCATACCCGCTCTGTCTGCGATGCATCTTGACCAGATTGGTCCTCAACAAGAGTGCATCATGAATTTGATAGCCGTTGTTAGACTCTTCTTCTATCAAATTTACTGTAGCTTTCTCGTGTTGAGGTAGCGGGTTCATGAGAACATTCAGATTCGTATATTTGAAAGATAAACCTCGCTCCTAACAAGCTTTTGCACATCGGATTTGAAATTGAGACAGTTTTCTATGTTAAGCCCTGGTCCTCCTTGATGGTAAGTGAATATGGTTGGTTTCTACCTGAGTGAATCGCACACTCAAAGATACAACAGAGTCGCCACCGAACTTTATTTAGTCCTAAAGGATAGGGAAAATATCGATAAAACCCAAGAGGAAGAGAAACGGGAACGGGGGGTCGGTTATGCGAAAGGAAGGTACTAGCACCTAACGCATCCGTCGTACTCGGCGGGAACCATTTCGCTTGCTTCTAGGCTTGGATGGGTTATCTATCTAAAGGCTTCTAGCTAAAGAAAGGAGAGAGAAAGGGGAAAAAGGAAATAAAAAAGAAAGTGCTCGCGGAGGAACGAAGTCCTCGTGCCTACGTACCCTCATAGTGCAATGAGGAAGTCAGAGCGTCGTAGTTCATGGAACCAGGGGACAGAGAGGAAAGAAAGGAGGAAGACGGAAGAAAGGTGGAAGTGTGCTCGCCAAGACATTGCGTCTCGTGCCTACGTATCTGACATTCAGAAGAATGCAGGATCAGAGCTTCCGTAGTTCGGGGAACTGAACGGAAAACAAAACAAGAAAGAAACAAGGAGAAGAAGAGGTGGTTTCAAAACCAAGAGCAAGAGTGAAAGAAAAACTCTACTGGGAAAGACCCTGCAGTAAGAGCGTTTGAACAAAAGAATAGGAAAAGAATGGTGTCAAAACCAAGAATGAAAGAAACTCCGCTGGGGATAGCAAAGAGAATTGGTGTCGAAACCAAGAAAGTAAGAGCAAAGGGAATGGAAAGGACTCCGTTGGGGATCCAACTAAAGGGATGGTGTCATAACCAAGAGAAAAAAGGGACTCGGTATATTAACTGGCTGGCAGTGGTTAACCGAGGAAAGAGAATAGACCCTGGCGGGGAAAAGAAGCTGGTGTCAACAGGCGGACTGTGATGAACCAAGAGGGAGAGTGCTGAACCAAGAGAAGGTGTTTGAATCTGAAGAGACCTCGGTATATTAACTGACTGATAGTGGTTAACCGGGGAAGAAAAGACCGCAACTTGGTGGGGATAGAGAAACATTGGTTTTAATAGAGAAAACTATGATTAACCAGAAAACGGGTGTAGGACCGAATAAAGATCGTGACCCAAAGGACGGGTGTATGACCGAGCAAAGGTCGTGACCCAAAGGGGTTCGGTAAACTGACTGAACAAACAGTACTCAACCGAAGCAAGGGTATTTGAACCAAAGAAAGGTTACTAACCCAAGGGTGCAAGTATTTGAACCAAGAGGAGGTTGCCAACTGCGGGGGATTCGGCGTTTACAGACGGATTGTGATTAACTGAAAGAAGTGAGTGATTAACCAAAAGAAGGTGATTAACTCGAAAGGGTTCAGTATTTTAAAAGACGGACTGTGGTTAACTGAAGAGAAAAGAGAGTGATTAACCAAGAGAAGGTGATTAACTCAAGAAGAACTCAGCATTAACAGACGGACTGTGATTAACTGAAGAGACGGGTGATTAACCAAAAGAAGGTGATTAACCTAAGAGGTTCAGTATTAACAGATGGAATGTGATTAACTGAAGAGATGGGTGATTAACCAAGAGGAGGTGATTAACCCAAGAGGATTTCAGTGATTTAACAAACGGACTGTGTTTAGGTGAAGAGATGGGTGATTAATCAAGAAGAGGTGATTAACCCAAGAGGAATTCAGTGTTTTCACAAACGGACTGTGTTTAACTGAAGAGATGGGTGATTAACCAGGAGAAGGTGATTAACCCAAAAGGTGCTCAGTATTAACTGGAAGACTGTGATTAACTGATAATAGAGCAAAATTGGTATTTTAACTGACAAACAGTGGTTAAACCAACAACGGGAGAAGAACCAAGAGAAGATTGCGAACTCCTGGGGAAGAATGGTCGTGACAGGAAAACTGTGTTAGACCAAAGAAAGAGAATTGAGACTCTTCAGGGGAATATAAAAGCAATGATTGATTACAAGAAGAAAGGAGTAATGAAACAAAGAGAGATTGCTAGCGCAAGAATAACGATCTTAACCAAGAAGGGATGGTGGTTGATCAAAAGGAGAGATTGAGAAGATCACAAGTGATCAAGGATGAAAGAGATTGCAAAGAGAGAAAAGTGATCAAGGATCGACTCGATAAGGGAATGAGAAACACTATAGCTGGAGGATAGAGGTGACTATTCTCGAGGAGAGGACAAGATGCCCTTACCAAAGAAATAACCAGAATGAGGGAAGAAAAACTCCATCCTCATTCTTTCTCTAGCACCCAAAATATAGTGTGGAAAGTGAAACGGACAGCTCAACTGCTCCAATGTTGTACAGTGCTCCTGCGGAGAGAAACGGACAGCGTAATGGCGTTAATTTGTACAGTGCTCCGATGCAAGGCGTAGCGCGAAACTCAAACTCCACACGGGGGGGGGGGGGGGAATGAGAGAGAAAGCTCTAAAGGAGGCCTAAAGAGAGGAAAAGGGAAGATCGATTAATCGAAACAAAGTTTCGATCAATTAATCAAGGGATGAACATGCTAACAACTTTCCAAAGAGGATGAAAAGTCATTAAAGCAAAGAGGAGTGAATTATTGATTATACAAGATTAAGTTTATCCATGAAGAATAAACTTAATGCAATTTGAAATGGAAAGTGCAAAACAGTGCCACATGATCATCAAAATTCCACACAAAGTCATGCATCATGTGAACAAAGATGGTGCAAGAATTACTATGTTCATACAATGCTAAGAATACGAAACAAAAGAAAAATCGAAAATGCGCATCGAAAGTTCATGAACATGCTTCAACTAGAAGTGAAATGACATTAAAAACATCCATAAAATCAAGCATGACAATCAATGGAAGTTAAAATGAAGAAAGCATGGCAAACACACTTGAAAATGCAAGAAAATGGCCTTCTGGTTCAGTGTTAATCGATTAACACAATTGCACTGCAAAGTGTTAATCGATTAACACTTGAAAAAGTGTAAAAATAACACTGGTTAATCGATTAACACAATTGCACTGCAATGTGTTAATCGATTAACACTGTACAGAGAGCAGAAAATCAGTTTTGAAAAGTACTTTTGGCCAACTTTTTGATTGTGCAATCACTCCAATGCTAGGGCAAACAATTATGCACGAAAAATCAAGCTTAGAAACAGAAAATGATCAACAAAAGAATCAATTAACATTCAAGATCAAGGATCAAGCAAAAGTGTAATCAATTCACATGCAAGAATATCGAAATTACATCGCAAATGATACGAAAACGATCAAACTGATAAAATGAATGAAATCCACCAACCTACAAGGCTGAGATGTGCCTTGGTAAATGTTGCAAAGTGATCTTGGTGCAGAAGATTAAAGAAAACCAGAGGATCCTTGAATTGTAGATGAAACGCGTCGAAACCGATCAAAATCGTGAAAATGCACCGAAATCGAACTTGCACCAAAATAAATGGTGTGAAACCCTTGGATTGAAGTAGAATGAGATGTAATTCCAGAAATCTAACCAAAGAATGCCAAATGATGAAGGTTAAGCTCAAGAATTAATCACTTTCAAGGTGAAAAGTGATTATTCTTCAAGAATAAGAGCTTTTGGTGAGGTTTGATGGAGAAGAATTGAGATGAAGATGAAGAATGAGTAGAGAAATCAGAGAAAAAGTGAGAGAATTGAGAGTGAGATGTGAGAAGCTTGGTGAAAAATGGTAGAGAATGGTTCAGAATGATTGAGTGAGTGGAGGTGTGTTTATATAGGCTTTAGGTTTGGAATATGAGATGGTTTGGAATTTGGTTTGGAATTAGCTTTGGGTTTGGAGCTAGGTTAGGAGTTAGTTGGACTTGACTCACCGAGTCAAGGCGGTTAACTCGGTTAGTTAGAACCAACTCGGTAACCATCCCAAGGTGAATTCCAACATCCAAAGATCCATATTACTTGGTGAACAAGGAACACGGTGCACTTGATTTGAAGTGAAGTATCATAGCAAATGCACTTGGAATGAATTTAGTAGCTTGGAAATGTTTAGAGGTGTCTAGAATATTCCATATGCTGCTAGATTCCAAGACCAAAATGTGTGCAAAGGTGCTGTCATGAAAAAGCAGCAAATTGTGCCTATTTTGCCTGTGTTAATCGATTAACACAATTGCACTGCAAATGGTTAATCGATTAACCAGGCCAAAATATGCCCTATTTGCCCTAAGAAAGGTCTTGTGGTCCCGGCTTCGATTTTCCACCTCTTGTATTGATGAATAGGTATGGAAACCTTCATTTTGTGCTTGTTTTGATGAGGCGATGACCTTGTGAGGATATGATTAATCGGGCTTGGAAAACCCTAACATTCTGCGATCAAAACAACAGAGGAAAAAATGCGAATGCGTATGCCAGCGATGCGAATGCTTATGCTCATGCAAAAGGCAAAAGAGGGAGGTCAAATTTCGGGTTACGACAGCTGCCTCTATTTAATCCTCTTGGACCTGAATGTACGAATTGCGCCAGCTTTTCGATGATTCGAGGTAAAAGGGGATTAAATAAAAGAGTAGCTCGAGAATTTGGCCGATGGCGACAAAAGAAGAGTTGATAGTGTTTGAAGGTTGATAAGTGCAAATTTTGCTGAAAATCTGCTGGGAGATAAGTCAGGCAAAAAGAGAGGGAGTATGATCGATGCATATGCTATGTATGCGTTCCTACATGATGCTTGATATCATGCAATGCAAAGGCTCAAGATGAGGCACAGTGTGAAGTGATTAGGCAGAAACCGTAGCAAAACGACTTCGACATCCTCGGTCGGGGAGATAACCCGCAGATAAAGACAAACTCTGCTGGAGACAACAGTTCACAAAGAACGATGATTCTGCCGGGGAAAAAAACTGAGAACATCTCAGGTTTCTAGATCACCATGGTTGTCCCTGTTGGGGATGAAAGAACCAAGTCAATCCGTTCTATCAAGGCTGGCTCTGCGTGGGGGGAAGAGATTCCCGAATCACGTTGACCCAGCTGAGGGGAAACCACTGCTGCTGGTGACAGATAGTTCCTAATCATTGGAGATGATACACAACCCTTGCTGGGGAAAAGTGAACAAAGATGTCTTTGCTGGGGAACACCTTGGCCACCTGCTGGGGAGAACGATGACTCCGCTGAGGAACTGCTGAGGAGACAACAACTTCTTCATAGAATCATCCCATTGCTGGCCAGGCGTTAGGCTTACCAATGGATATTACCGATTATCCTGCAGGAATTACCAGTAACACATGCGGTGCATATTGCTTTCTCGATTGATTTAGCTTTTTACTGTTCTCAACGTTTTTTAGTATCATGTGATAAAAAATAATTGTTTATTTTGCGAACAAAATATTGGAATGAAAACAAATTGAGATAACAAAGAATGCATTTTATTGAATGTAAAATTTTTGTACATAAAGTGTGTACAAGGATGCAAAATCCTTGATGAGGAAATTTGCAATAAAATTGAAAAACAAATGTAAATGGCAAAGGGAAATTATGCTTTGCATTGATTACAACATTGGTCACCATCCACTGTAAGTCTAGGTTCCAACGCTTTGCACCAGTTGATGATGATTTGATTGCTCTGTTACCGTCTGAGGTCTAGCCATGAGGAAAAGAGGCTCAAGTGTTCACAGTCAATGCCTTTATCCCTACTTTTTGCCTGGACATGTTTTCACATTTTATTTTCTTCCACCTGGATGCCCATTTTGGCCTAAGTCGCCCTTTCGGGTTTTCAACTTAGCGGGTTGTTTATTGTTTTTTTTCATTGTCCCTAACTTTTGCATGGACATTTCTTTTTTTTGGTCCATCGGGACGTCCATTTTTGCCTAGATTGTCCTTGCGGATGTCAATCTAGAGGACTCCTATCCATTTTTTTTCAGGCATAATATTTTTTGACTGTATCGGAGTTCACGGGCGATGGCAACTCCTCCTCATCCATTGTGGTGAGGATCAGGGCTCCGCCTAAGAAGGCCTTCTTGACAATAAAGGGTCCTTCGTAGTTGGGAGTCCACTTGCCTCATGGATCCGAGTGAACAGGTGAATATCTCTTGAGCATGAGTTTGCCTTCGTAGAACGTTTGAGGGAGAACTTTCTTGTCAAAAGCTCGCTTGAGGCGTCTCTGATACAATTGACCATGACAAACGGCTGCAAGGCGCTTCTCTTCGATGAGATTCAGCTGGTCGTATCTGGATTGAACCCATTCGGCTTCATCAAGACCTGCTTCCATGATGACTCTGAGCAAAGGAATTTCGACTTCAATGGGTAGAACAGCCCCCATACCATACACAAGTGAGTACGGAGTTGCCCTAGTGGAAGTGTGAACTGAAGTTCTGTAGCCATGCAGTGCAAAAGGTAGCATTTCATGCCAGTCCTTGTAAGTCTTGACCATTTTCTGGACAATCCTCTTGATATTCTTGTTTGCTGCTTCAACGGCGCCATTCATCTTGGGCCGATATGGTGAAGAGTTGTGGTGCTCGATCTTAAATTCTTGACACAACTCCTTCATCATGTTGTTATTCAGGTTGCTTGCATTGTCCGTGATAATACTGCTAGGAATGCCATAGCGACATATTATCTCTTTCTTGATAAATCTAGCAACCACTTGTCGTGTAACGTTTGCATAAGAAGCAGCTTCAACCCACTTGGTGAAGTAATCGATAGAAACCAGAATAAATCGGCGACCGTTGGAAGCCTTTGGCTCGATCATTCCAATCATATCTATATGCCACATGGAGAATGGCCAAGGTGAAGTCAAAACATTCAATGGAGTTGGAGGCACATGGATCTTGTCTCCGTAGATTTGGCACTTGTGACATCTTTTGGCAAAGTTGTAACAATATACCTCCATTGTTGTCTAGTAATACCCAACCCGAAGGATCTTCTTAACCATAGCAGGACCTTTAGCATGTACACCCTCGCAGGCCTCATGTATGGACCTTATGATCGTGTTTGCTTCGTGTCTATCCATGCATATGAGAAACACGGAATCATAATTCCTCTTGTACAGTATACCACCACTTAAGAAGAATTTGGCGCAAAGCCACCTAAGAGCTTTCTTGTCGTGATGGTGATACCCTCGGGATATTCCTATTTTTCCATATATCTTTTAATGTCGTAGAACCAAGGCTTGTCATCAGACTCATCCTTGATTGCTAAACAGTGTGCTGGTTCGTTCAAATGATCAATGCAGATATGAGGAGCTTCATTCTTCCACTTGACCTTGAACATGGATGCTAGAGTGGCGAGAGCATCAGCTAGTTGATTTTCCTCTCTGGGAATATGATGAAAAGTGATCTCATCAAAGTAAGAAATCAACTTCGCTATGTGTTATTGGTACGGAACCAGCTTAGAATCCCAAGACACAAAGTTCCCTCTGACTTGACCGATGACTAGGGCTGTTTTCGGTCTGGTCCGGTCCGGATACTTGCTATCCCAAGAACCGGACCGAAATAGTAATGGATTAATCCAGGACCGGACCGAAACAGTAATTGTTAGTTCTTTAATTTTAAGGGTTGGCATTAATATTGTAAAACAAATAATGGCAGCAATATGTTAGATAGTCTGGTTTATCTTGCTAAGAAGAACAGGTTGAGCAAGAAGTCCTAGTGTGCATTGGAACATGTTGAGCTGAAGTAGTGTTAACATCTGGAACAACATGTCCTATCGAGATGTCCCATGCAGGTTCATTCGACATCGCGCCAGAACTGAAGAGAATGTAGAATTCCGTTATATCCTAACAGATGCAGAAGTTTCAGAAAATAATACGCAAATTCCAGGTGGCGCTGAATTAAAAGGTTTGAAGATTCAAGTCTGATTTTGAGAAGAATATGGGGATATATACACTTTCTAAATATGGAGATATTTTAGGAAGTTAAAGATTAAAGTCCTATTTTGTAGCAGAAGTTTCTGCTGATTTGTAGCAGCTCATTTGCTGTGTTTTTGTAGGCCCAAAATCCAGTTGGGAAAAGGTTATATATAGATGTTGTGTAACCTAGTTTGGTAACGCAACCAAAGATGTAAAGTTCTATTATTAAGGTTGGTTCCTGTACCACTCGACCTGTGAGTTGGACAGTTTGTTAGTGTGATCCTCGAAACTATTAAGTAAGAGGAGTATTGTTCTTGGAGGAAGCTTTTAAGCAACTCTAAGTTGTGTCTTGGAAATGTGTCGTTCTTGTTGAACTAGTGTATAGGTGAAGGGCTGTTGATGCAGTGGCGGATTGTCGACTGCTAGACATCATTGCGATGATTGGGAGTGAGAAGGATTTCTCATATCTAGAGAGGATCTAGGTATAAGGGTCATTGGGTAGTGATTAAGTGATAAGTTGTAAACGGGTTGTTTAGCTTTGAATTGATACTACTAATAGTGGACTTCATCCCTGGCTTGGTAGCCCCCAGATGTAGGATAGTTAGATCCGAACTGGGTTAACAATTATGTGTGTCTTGCTCTTATTTCTTTTCAGTATCATGTTTATTGGATTATACCTTGCCATTTATGATCATGTCAGACCAGATGTCGAATGGCATATTCTAGGACATCTGAATTCTGTACATGCACCAGAATTTCAATTGGTATCAAAGCAGGTCATTCTGTTCTGTATCTGGATGAGATCCCAGGGAAGATACTTTCTGGTTCATGGTCAAGGTAAAAGCTTTCTACTGAAAAGTTATTTGAACTTGGAGGAGTTCATATAGTTGTGAGAATGGTCCCTAGAAGTTGAGGATGGACTGTTCGTGACAGGCAGTGGCGTGTGCTGAGGGCTTGGAGGAGTAGTTGAAAAACTGCTGTGTATTGGTTCCTTAGGTTTGATTTATTGTGGTGTCACCTGAATTATGATGCTAGGTCTAATATGTGACACCTGAAGGCCTTGAGGAGTTTGTTTTTGATCCGCTGCGAATCTATCTGAAAATCCTGAGGTTGTATATCCTATGGTGACAGGATATATGCGAGACTGCTTCAACTTACTTTGTCAACGATACTTGAAGATTATTGTTCAAGTCCACTCATAAAGGCACTGATAAGTGAAGTTGTAAGGAAGAGATCAGAAGATACTGAGAAGTAATTTACTTTTGCTTCTATTCCTAAGAGAGCTAATCTCCAGTCCTTGATCTCTTGATGTGTTCCTTGGAATGATGTCCTATCTTGTGTTAGAACATCACGTCAGAATTGTGTAGAATTTTGATGTCTATAGGAATGGCATAGCAGATGCTCTGGGTGCTAAACTACTGTGGTTTGATCACATGAGTTTGGAACCTACTCCTGATCTGGAAGAGGAGGCATCTGGGTGGTATGTCTTAGAAGTTTCTGGCCTTGAAACTTATCTTAGATGTGTGAGTTGATCAAGGTGTGATCAACATGTTATTTACTCCTGAGGTCAGTTTATTTCTGGTCCTTGCTGCAGGAGTGGAGATCCTGAGATTCAAGAAGTAATATCTCTAGCAGACTTCTTGGACATGAAGCTCAAAGATCAAGGTCATGTTCTTTTTGGAGGCATGTTCTGAATGATCTTGTGAAGCTAGATATGTATTGACTGTGTGTGCTTAGGATTGATATGATCTAATCACAGTCTGTGCTGATATTGAAGGGGAGAATGTATGATTCTCTAAAGTGCTCTTGGCAGATTCTGAGGAAGAATACCTGATGTTTTGAAAGACCTTGAAGACATGTCTCAAGCCGTCTGAGTGATGAGAGAGAATACCACTCTCATGCTTCTGTGATGTGATAAGTTATGGTCCCAAGGCTTAAAAAGGGAAGTTTGGAGAATTTGTTTTGAAATAGGGTGTCTGTTTTCTTAGTTCAGCTGGATACTTTTCATGATGTCAAGACTGATGTCTTAACATCTATTGACAGAACATTCTGTTCAGAATGTTATGGTGTTTGTCTCCTGAGATCACAAGTCTCTACTTGATTCAAGTACTGTTGTGAGGGTCAACCAGTGGGTGAATGTGTTCAGCAGGTGTGTTGAATAGAGAGTGCGCTCTTGAAGACATGAAGATGAGTCTCATGTTCTCCACTCATTTAAGGCATTCTTCTTGCAAAGGAGTACTGGTAGTCTTAAATAGAGAAAAGTTGATCAAATTGAGATCATGTGAGTATTGGTACAAGTAATGATTGTGTTCAACTTATGAGTTGAACAAAGAGTGAGCTCTTGAAAACATGAAGATGCGTCTTATGTTTTCCATTCTTCAAGGTACTAAGAAGCACATGATAGGAGAAGTATGTTACAATTTTATGTAGCTGGACGTGTGATGTTAAGAGGGAGATTGATAATTCTGTTGCTTTTGGGATTAAGTGTGCTGCTGAATGTGTTTGTGATATGACCTGGGAGCTTGATCAGCTACTGATGTTTGATCCTCGTGTGCCAAAGCTTTACTAGATGATATCCTCAGAAGAGCTCTGTAAAGATGTGTGACTGAGATTGATGTTGGAACATCAATTCAGGTGGTTACTTGTTCAGCCAAGGCTGTTTTGCACAGAAAGAAGTCCAAGATCAAGTCACTGATCCAAGTTTAAGTAACTTGTGAATATATGAATCAGAAGTTGTCAAACGTATGCAGAAGATGACCTTATTCTAACTAATAGTAGATACTTTGACGGGAGACTTAGTATTTGTCTATTATTAATGTTATGCATAAGGGTAAATACTTGGACGGGAGACTAAGTATTTGTCCAGAGACTTATGCAAGTCTGCAGTCTAGATATTATGGTTCAGGAATTTATTCTTTCTGAGTGTTTGTGGTTGATGACAAACTAAGGTAGCCTTATCAGCTGACTGAATCAGAAGGTGTGATCTTCTATCCAATGTTGATGTCCTACATAATGTTACAACATCATTGTTCTTTGTGTATCCTGGATAAAGGTCTGGGATTGTACTTGTGGAGTTGAAAGAAGCAGCATTATTGTCTGAAGTGGCAGTTCTGACATAATGTGGATTAGAATGGGTAGATTCTGATCTTGATGATAAGATGTTTGTTCTGGCAATGCATGAGTACTTTCATGATGAAGACTTCATTAGGTGCTTGGACAGAAGGGTATTGTCAGTGGTGAATGGCTGAAGGTTCTTCCAATACAAGTGAAAGGTGGTGGCAATCCTTATCTTGTGTTGCAAGAAATCTAAAGACATTTGTTATGGAATATGTGTGAAATTCCAAATCAAGTGGGCTTTTATTTTGGACTTGGTATAAACCTGGTGAGATTATGCTCAACAAATACTAGAAGTGGCAGTTCTTGATGTTGAGAATGTGGCAATATCATTGGGCTATCATCTGGTGTCAAGTGTTCATCTTCATAAGGAGCTTTGGTTGTTCATGTCAGGGGGAGTTGAAGTTGTTGTCTATGGTGTGTTACAGCAAGGGTGCAGATTTCTTGTAGCATGTGCGCTGGTTAAGTCTGCAGTGTGATTTGAAAAGCAGACATTGTCTGATAAGATGTCAGAACATGGTACAGGACATGTTTTTCTTGAGCCAAACAAGGAATTACTCTGGACGGTGGTATGAGGATAAGACAAAACACGTGTTCCTGCCTATACATGGAACGTTATTGGCCTAATTAATGGTAAGATTCAGATGAGAAACATTTAAGGCAGTCAAGGCAGTTTTTGGAAGGTAGGGATTGAATGTTGAATGGAGTTTTTGTTACCTAAAATAGCGGGTCTTTGACCAAGAACCTAGTCATATTCAAGGGTCGTTAATTCCTAAGTTACTGGTCAGTTATTTGTAGGGAGCAGTCGTTTCTCCTCTTCAGAACTGTGAGTGTTTTCCTTTCCTATCTCTAATGGGTTTTGTTCGTATGTGGGTAAGCATTTCCTGGATTTGGTTTTGGGTTGGCATTATTTGCCAAATTATGGCTAAAAAGGGGGAGATAAAAGGGAGTTTTGCGCAGATGCTGAGAAATGGTGTATAGGGTCTGCAGTACAGGTGCATCAAAAATGACGAGAAGGAAGTCATAACCATCGTAATGGATGGAGTGTTTTTGTGACTTGTGTCCTGAGTTATGAACACAGTTGTGACTTGTGTTCTGAGTTACCCAGGTTGGCAAATTGGCGCTTCTGTCGACTAGGGGTGACTAATCAATCAAGGTGGGCAGATCTCTCATGCCATCATTGGTCCTTCTATGTAGCTGGATCCTTCTTGAAAGGAAAAAGAAATGTGTAGAAGGAAGTTCCTCAGATTCCTGATTTGAGGGGGAGTATTGGATATCTTCTTTCTCATGTACACCAAGTGAGTTTCGGAAGGTATCAATCAAGACCTGCCGCAAAAGGAATGGTCAGAAAGTTGAAATGTAGATGTCAAGCAAGATGTTATGACAACTTGAGATCATTTCCTTGTTGCTGTACTGATGGGTTCTGTGTAAGTTCAGTAGTTGCTGATGACTATTGACAGTAATATAGAATTGTAATTGCTGTTGAAATCTGAGTTGTAATATGTTTGTGTATTTGTTTTAGCCAAAATTTGCCAAAGGGGGAGAATGTTAGTTCTTTAATTTTAAGGGTTGGCATTAATTTTTTAAAACAAATAATAGCAGCAATATGTTAGATAGTCTGGTTTATCTTGCTAAAGAAGAACAGGTTGAGCAAGAAGTCCTAGTGTGCATTGGAACATGTTGAGCTGAAGTAGTGTTAACATCTGGAACAACATGTCCTATCGAGATATCCCATGCAGGTTCATTCGACATCGCGCCAGAACTGAAGAGAATGTAGAATTCTATTATATCCTAACAGATACAGAAGTTTCAGAAAATAATATGCAAATTCCAGGTGGCGCTGAATTAAAAGGTTTGAAGATTCAAGTATGATTTTGAGAAGAATATGGGAAAATATACACTTTCTAAATATGGAGATATTTTAGGAAGTTAAAGATTAAAGTCCTATTTTGTAGCAGAAGTTTCTGCTGATTTGTAGCAGCTCATTTGCTGTGTTTTTGTAGTCCCAAAATCCAGTTGGGAAAAGGTTATATATAGATGTTGTGTAACCTAGTTTGGTAACGCAACCAAAGATGTAAAGTTCTATTATTAGGGTTGGTTCCTGTACCCCTCGACCTGTGAGTTGGACAGTTTGTTAGTGTGATCCTCGAAACTATTAAGAAAGAGGAGTATTGTTCTTGGAGGAAGCTTTTAAGCAACTCTAAGTTGTGTCTTGGAAATGTGTCGTTCTTGTTGAACTAGTGTATAGGTGAAGGGCTGTTGATGCAGTGGCGGATTGTCGACTGCTAGACATCATTGCGATGATTGGGAGTGAGAAGGATTTCTCATATCTAGAGAGGATCTAGGTAGAAGGGTCATTGGGTAGTGATTAAGTGATAAGTTGTAAACGGGTTGTTTAGCTTTGAATTGATACTACTAATAGTGGACTTCATCCCTGGCTTGGTAGCCCCCAGATGTAGGATAGTTAGATCCGAACTGGGTTAACAATTATGTGTGTCTTGCTCTTATTTCTTTTCAGTATCATGTTTATTGGATTATACCTTGCCATTTATGATCATGTCAGACCAGATGTCGAACGGCATATTCTAGGACATCTGAATTCTGCACATGGCCCAGAATTTTAGTAATGGATAATTTTTTTGGACCAAAACTGGACCGTTACTTCGGATATCCGATAAAAGTATCCAAAAAGTATCCAATATAGTATCTATTTCCGGTATCGGATAAAAAAAATTATCCATTCCCGGACCGAGTAGATTTCGGTCGGTCCATTGGTCCGGTTCTCTCGGACCGGTTCTCGGGCCGGTTCCCGGTTTTTAAGACCCAATAACAGCCCTACCGATGACCATGGCAGAATCTCCATAGACCTCAAGAATCTTGATTCTCATGTCAATTGCCGCTTCAATACCGTAGATACATATGCTTCGTATTCATCCATATTGTTGGTGCATGCAAAGCATAATCTGGCAGTGAAGGGAAGGTGAAAACCTGTTGGAGAGATGAGGATAACCCCAATTCCACGACCTTTAGAATTGGAGGCATCGTTGAACACGAGCGTCCATCGCGCCCCTGGTTCGGGTCCTATATCAGGATCTGGGATCTCATAATCTCTGATAAACAGAACATCCTCATCGGGAAAGTCAAACTTCATCTGTTGATAACCCTCTATAGGTTGATGAGCAAGGTAGTCAGACAAGATGCTCCCTTTTATTGCTTTCTGGGTAACATGCTGGATATCATACTCAGTTAACAGCATCTGCCACCGAGCAATTCTTCCAGAGACAGCAGGCTTTTCAAATATGTACTTTATCGGATCGATTTTGGATATCAACAAAGTTGTATGGCAAATCATGTATTTTCGTAGGCGTCGAGCAGCCCAGACCAGAGCACAACAAGTTTTCTCCAAGAGTGAGTATCTGGTCTCACAATCAGTGAACTTCTTGCTCAGATAATATATTACATGTTTTTTTCTGCCAGTGTCGTCATGTTGACCCAATACACATCCCATCGATTTGTCGAGAACTGTGAGACACATGATTAAAGGCCAAATAGGAACCGGCGGTACTAAGATCGGTGGTTCTTGCAAGTATTATTTTATTTTATCAAATGCTTCCTGACAATCATTATTCCATTCTACCGATTGATTTTTTCTTAGTAACTTGAACATTGTTTCACAAGTAGCCGTCAAATGAGAAATGAATATTGAGATGTAATTAAGTCTGCCCAGAAAGCCACGGACTTCTTTTTCTGTTTTGGGAGGTGGCATGTTCTGAATTGCCCGAACCTTATCAGGATCAACTTCAATGCCCTTCTGACTTACAATAAAGCCCAACAGTTTACCAGATCGAACTCCGAAGGTGCACTTCGCAGGATTCAACCGCTGTCTAAACTTCCGGAGTCTGTCAAATAGTTTCTTCAGATGAACCAAGTGATCATCCTCAGTTTTGGACTTGGCAATCATATCGTCCAAGTAAACCTCAATCTCTTTATGAATCATATCGTGAAAGAGGGTTGTCATGGCACGCTGGTATGTTGCCCCTGCATTCTTTAAACCGAATGGCATGACTTTGTAGCAATATGTACCCCATGGCGTGATGAAAGTAGTCTTCTCCATATCAGCTGGGGACATCTTAATCTGATTATATCCTGAAAAACCGTCCATGAAGGAAAAGACAGAGAACTGCGTAGTGTTGTCTACCAAGACATCAATATGAGGCAAAGGAAAATCATCCTTCGGGCTTGCTTTGTTGAGATCTCGATAATCCACACACATTCTGACTTTGTCGTCCTTCTTGGGAATCGGGACGATGTTGGTAACCCATTCAGGATACTCGGAAGTGACTAGGAACCCAGCGTCAAGCTGCTTCTTTACCTCTTCTCTGATTTTGAGTGCCATGTCAGGTCTAGTCTTCCCGAGCTTCTGCTTGACAGGAGGACATCCGGGCTTGAGTGGCAAGTGATGTTCAACGATGTTGGTATCTAACCCAGGCATATCTTGATAGGACCTGGCGAAGATATCAATATACTCTTTCAACAACTTGATCAACTCGGAGTGTACATGCTTTGTGAGGGATGCGCCAACCTTGACTTCTCTTCTGACCTCATTAGTACCAAGATTGACAACTTCTACTGGCTCTTTGTGTGGCTGAATCTCTCTACGCTCGTGCTTAAGGAGCCTCGCCAGTTTAGCCGGTAATTCACAATCTTCCTCACCATCTTCTTCGGCTTGGTTAATTGGAATTCCAGCATTACAATGGATGTTTGTCATGTTGTTATCAATGCTTTTATTAATTCTGCATGTTTATGGATAGAATGAGCTATTGTGAAAAGTGAAAAACAAAAGAAACTTTTGCCATTTATTTTGTGAAAAAGTAAAATAAAGAAAGGATATAGAGCATGATTTTGAATGCAAAAAACTTTCATTTATTGATCACATAATATTGCAAAAGCGCGAGGCCCTTTACAAGCTATCCACTCGTCTCGGGCGAGGACGAGGGAATGAAAAAGCAAAATGCATTACATGTTATATGGGAAAACCACATGAATCATGGTAGATGTCCAATTGTTGAGCTTGAAACCTGGCGGACACTTGCGCACAAAGCTTGAAATCTGATTACTGGGACCAGCATCATCAGCAGCTGCCACGATGTCACCTTGCTGGAAACCCGCGCTGTGGAACTTGACAAAGTTGCTTTGCTTCTGATCATAGGAACCAGATTGACGACCAGGATGATAACCAATTCCAAAACGATTATGCTTCTCAACCACATCAATCACGTTCCCCCAGCCTAGCAAGGCACCTCTATCGATGGTCTCTTTAGCACTCTTAGCAGATGCTAAAGTCAATTGTGGTGATCTACTTTGACTAGATGAAGCAGAGCTGACATCTTCAAACTCGAGACACTGCAACGGTACCTCAACTATGCCTTCTTCAGTCTCGACGTATCGAAAAGATGATAACTCGCTTACAATCAGATCCTCTTCACCACAGACAATGACAAGCTGATCGCCAAACATGAATTTCAACTTCTGATGTAAAGTGGAGGCAACTGCCTCTGCAACATGGATCCACGGATGACCCAGTAGGCAACTGTACGCTGGATTGATATCCATCACTTGGAAAGTAATGGTAAATAGATGTGGCCCAATGTTGATGGGTAAGTCCACTTCTCCAATGACCTGTCTTCGAGAACCGTCAAAGGTTCTGACAACTAAGGCACTTCGTCTCATCTCGATTCCTTCCACTGGTAATTGACTCAATGTGCCCTTAGGCATCACATTGAGAGAAGAACCAGTGTCTACTAGAACACGAGATAATAGGATGCCTGTGCAGGTTACAAATATGTGCAACGCTTTATTGTGGGCAGTTCCTTCAGGAGGTAATTCTGATTCATTAAAACCCAAATACTGACTTGCAGTTATATTGGCCACTACATCATCGAATTCGACGACGGATATATCTTGCATAACGTGGGCGCTGTTCAAAACTTCCAACAAAGCTGATCTGTGTGCAGGCGAACTCATAAGTAAGGACAAAATTGAGATCCTCGAGGGAGTCTGACTCAGCTGATCCACAATCTTAAAGTCACTTTTCTTGATCAGCTTAAGGAACTCTTGATCATCAAGTGTCTCCTTGCTCTTTGAAACATCCTCAGGCGGGATAGTCGGTACTGGAATGGCAGTAGATGCCCCTTGTTGAACCACAGGGGTTGCGAATGCAGGTGTCTCCTTGGGAGAAACAACAATTGGAATTTGCACGGGCTTCGTAGTGACCTTCGGGGCGAACACTCGTCCACTACGAGTCATACCTCCACCAGCTATAACATTCACGATCTCTGATTCAGCGAACCTTATCTCTTGACCTCCAGAAAACACAGAAGACCCATATTTCCACGTACCTCCTTGGAATTCTGATACGGAAACGGCTTCGGCGGGCAAACAACGATGGGTTGCACCTTCTTCTGTTTAGGGGATTCCACCGGAACCTTCCTATAGACGATGGTGAACGGCTCAATAGCAGCAACTTCCTCCACAGGTTTAGATCTGGCAAATTGCACTTCGCCTCGGTTCATCAAAATCTGGACACAACCCTTTAGCCTTTGCCACTGGTTGGGATTATCGTCACAAATCTGACACTTACCATGCAACCCTTTCAACAGCCCAAGTTCCTTCAATTTCTTGAAAACCACAGACATCGGAGTCTTTACCTCGTCAACATCCATGATCAATTCAGCCTTCGGACTATCCTCAATCATGTTAACTACAGGTCCACCGTGATTTGGCAATGGATTACTCTAAATGTTGGGTCCTTCCTCAGCAAAAATCAGAACCTTGTTATCAATGAGTTCCTGAACCTTGGTTTTGAAAACAAAGCAATCCTCTGTCGCATGCCCTGTGTATCCAACATGATAAGCACAGGATGCATTTGGGTTATGCTTCGGGCCAAATGGAGGAATTGCAGGTGCAATCTGTTTGGGGACAATTGCCCCTTGGTGAACCAAGTAAGGAAACAACTCCGTGTATGACACCGGAATTCTGTCGAAATTCGGACGCTTATGGTTTCCTTGATTGTTGTTGTTTTGACGGTTCTGATTCTGCTGATTTTTGTTCTGTTGATTCTGTTGCTGATTCTGAGCATTCTGAACTGGTTGTTGTAGATGATACTGATATGGAGGTTATTGATACTGTGCAGCAGAAATGTACGGATACGAATAGTACGGCAAAGGAGCCATGGGAGCTTGATACTGAGGAGAATCTTGAGCTGTCACAGTGTTGGCTTCACCTTCCTTTTTCTTGGAATGACTGTTCTGAGACTTTCTAGCGGTCGGCTGCTGGGAGGCAGCTCCAGGAATCTTTCTAGTCTTCAAACCATTCTCAATCCATTCACCAATCGTCACAACATCAGCAAAGTTCGATGAAGAACTACCCACCATTTTCTCGTAGTAGGACCCTTGCAATGTACCCATAAAGATGTCAACCAACTCATTATCACAGAGAGGAGGTCACACACGAGATGCTATCTCATGCCATCTTTGTGCATACTCCATGAATGTTTCAGCTGAGCGCTGTGACTGATTCTGCAATTGCAATCTAGTTGGCGCCAGATCAAGGTTATACTTGTATTGTCTCACGAACGCTTCAGACAAATCTCTCCAAGTACGGATTTTGCTGCGCTCCAAGTCCATGTACCAATCTAATGAAGCGCCTGACAAACTATCTTGAAAATAATGAACAAGCAATTCATCATTATCAATATGGGATGCCATCTTCCTGCAGTACATAGTGATGTGACTACGCGGGCAACTCAAACCTTTATACTTTGGTAAATCAGGTATCTTGAATTTCTGCGACAACACAACATTCGGAACCAAACACAAATCTTTGGCTTCCATGCCAAAAGCAGAGAACCCTTCGATAGCTTTGATACGGTCTTCTAACAACTTGTAGTCAACAGATCTATTTTGATTAGTGGGCCTAACAAGAATCTGAGGATTTGGCAGCTGAGAAGCGACAGGAGCGTTCACTTGCGGAATAGCAAACTGAGAAGGATACACCAAACCCGAATTAACCATCTGACCAACATTCTGACCCATCGGAACACCATACAGATAATTTGGAGGAGGTACTACAGCAGCTGAGGAAGATGCCCCCGGATAGAACACCCCAGGATGAATATTCAGAACAGCAGTTTGAGCAACTTGAGACGAAACCGGAACATAAATAGGAGGACCTCTATACACATGCTCTTCTTCATCAGGAGTTTCAGTGTCAACCAATCCGGCAGTTTGATGAGTTTGAGCCTGAAGATTCTCAGGATCATCATTCACCACTGGAGGCGGGACTGGAGTAGGCATGACCCATGGATAGGCGGCAACATTCCCATTAGGCATGGGTGCAACAAAAGGCTGATATGGCATGAAGGCACTACAATTATTTGCAAGCTGAGGAGTGTAATTCGGAGGTATGCCCCAAGGGAAACCAACGGGTATCTGGTTCAAACTAGGCTGAACAGCAGGTTGGCTCACAGGCTCAACTGGTACTTCAACTCTAGCAGGAGAAGGAACAACAACAGCAGGAGTAGCCGTAACAACAGGAGGAACAGTCACAGCAAGAGTGACAACAGTTGCATGAGTAGTGGTTGCAACAATAGTGGCAGCAGCAGCAGTATCCCTCTGAGCACGAAGGAGCTCCATAATGACATCCATGTTTGTCTGAAACTGATCCATCCATCCTTGGAATTATGCCAGAGTTTCCTTGTAAGCAGCGTTCTCAGCTTCAAAGTCAACCATGATTCTGGATTTGTTTGAGCGAGTAAAATACCGATGTCGAGTCGTCGTCTTGCTACAAGGAATGCAGACAAGGGTGAGCAACAGTTTCGGATGAAGGGACGTGCATATGAGGGCATGAGTGAATGCAATTCATGCAAAAATAAAGTTTTAAAATGCTTATGCAAAAATTAATTTGACATGATGAGATGATGTACAACATCAAAATCAATAAGCCAGCATAGTATAAATAGTCAAATCTGAACATCTGCAAAGGTAGTGCTGCGTTGGTGCGAGATCTGAAGCAATGAGAGAATAAAGGTCGGAAGAGTCTTGGTTTCCTACAGAAAAACCCAATATCCCCCTCACAGGTAGTTCCTAGAAAGCAGGATTCTCAGTTTTGGATTCTCGATTTGAGAAGCAATAGTACATTCATCCCTCAGGGTACAATACTATCGCCAAACAAAGAGGTCGTCCACTGATTCCTCCAAAAAGATCACCCTATGACAAGTTCCCAGCTTTGGGTCCTCGGATCAAGAAGCGTAATGGGTTTGCCATTTCTGGTCTGCCATTATCGCTCCTTGGGAGGAGTACCGCAACTGAGTCCTCGGGAATGGTCGCCAGGGTCGACAGTTTTCTAGATCAACACCCTAAAATGCGCAAGACGCGCAAATCAGAACATCTCCCAAGAAAACCTCGTCTAGGTGTGGATTTCATGTAAATCATTCGTACTAAGACGCTACATAGGCCACACTACTTTCCACTCTAATCCTATATGTACTCTCAAGCCTGTGTAATGGGCTTATCTCTCAAGTAGCAACCCAACCGAAAACAGCAGAGAAAATAGCAAATATCCAGAATATGCAGCATATTAATATTCAAAGCAGTAAAGAAATGCAATAAATAAACATAAAGCGAATAAAGCGTAAAGATAAAACTAGTAAAGCGCAGAAGATAAACACTCAAACAAGCAAGAAAGCAAACAAAACTAGGCAAGACCCCTCAAGGGATGGACCAGCAAGAGGTCAATCTGTCCCCAGCAGAGTCGCCAGCTGAAGATGGCTGGTTTCTACCTGAGTGAATCGCACACTCAAAGATACAACAGAGTCGCCACCGAGCTTTATTTAGTCCCAAAAGACAGGGAAAATATCGATAAAACCCAAGGGGAAGAGAAACGGGAACGGGGGGTCATTTATGCGAAAGGAAGGTACTAGTACCTAACGCATCCGTTATACTCGACGGGAACCATTTCGCTTGCTTCTAGGCTTGGATGGGTTATCTATCTAAAGGCATCTAGCTAAAGAAAGGAGAGAGAAAGGGGAAAAAGGAAAGAAAGAACGAAAGTGCTCGTGGAGGAACGAAGTCCTCGTGCCTACGTACCCTCATAGTGCAATAAGGAAGCCAGAGCGTCGTAGTTCATGGAACCAGGGGACAGAGAGGAAAGAAAGGAGGAAGACGGAAGAAAGGCGGAAGTGTGCTCGCCAAGACATTGCGTCTTGTACCTACGTATCTGACATTCAGAAGAATGCAGAATCAGAGCTTCTGTAGTTCGGGGAACTGAACGGAAAACAAAACAAGAAAGAAACAAGGAGATGAAAGAGGTGGTGTCAAAACCAAGAGCAAGAGTGAAAGAAAAACTCTACTGAGAAAGATCCCGCAGTAAGAGCGTTTGCACAAAAGAATAGGTAAAGAATGGTTTCAAAACCAAGAATGAAAGAAACTCCGCTGGGGATAGCAAAGAGAATTGGTGTCGAAACCAAGAAAGTAAGAGCAAAGGGAATGGAAAGGACTCCGCTGGGGATCCAACTAAAGGGATGGTGTCATAACCAAGAGAAAAAAGGGACTCGGTATATTAACTGGCTGACAGTGGTTAACCGAGGAAAGAGAATAGACCCTGGCGTGGAAAAGAAGCTGGTGTCAACAGGCGGACTGTGATGAACCAAGAGGGAGAGTGCTGAACCAAGAGAAGGTGTTTGACTCTAAAGGGGACTCGGTATATTAACTGACTGGCAATGGTTAACCGGGGAAGAAAAGAATGCAACTCTGTGGGGATAAAGAAGCATTGGTTTTAACAGAGAAAACTGTGATTAACCAGAAAAATGGGTGTAGGACCGAATAAAGATCGTGACCCAAAGGACGGGTGTAGGACCGAGCAAAGGTCGTGACCCAAAGGGGTTTGGTAAACTTACTGAACAAATAGTACTCAACCGAAGCAAGGGTATTTGAACCAAAGAAAGGTTACTAACCTAAGGGTGAAAGTATTTGAACCAAGAGGAGGTTGCCAACTGCGGGGGATTCGGTGTTTACAGATGGACTGTGATTAACCGAAAGAAGCGAGTGATTAACCAAAAGAAGGTGATTAACTCGAAAGGGTTCAGTATTTTAAAAGTCGGACGGTGGTTAACTGAAGAGAAAAGCGAGTGATTAACCAAGAGAAGATGATTAACTCGAGAAGAACTTAGTATTAACAGACGGACTATGATTAACTGAAGAGATTAGTGATTAACCAAAAGAAGGTGATTAACCCAAGAGGTTCAGTATTAACATATGGACTGTGATTAACTGAAGAGATGGGTGATTAACCAAGAGGAGGTGATTAACTGAAGAGGAATTCAGTGTTTTAACAAATGAACTGTGTTTAACTGAAGAGACGGGTGATTAATCAAGAGGAGGTGATTAACCCAAGTGAAATTCAGTGTTTTAACAGACGGACTATGTTTAACTGAAGAGACGGGTGATTAACCAGGAGAAGGTGATTAACCCAAAAGGTGCTCAGTGTTAACAGGCGGACTGTGATTAACTGAGTAAGAGAGCAAAATTGGTGTTTTAACTGACAAGCAGTGGTTAAACCAACAACGGGAGAAGAACCAAGAGAAGATTGCGAACTCCTGGGGAAGAATGGTCGTGACAGGAAAACTGTGTTAGACCAAAGAAAGAGAATTGAGACTCTTCAGGGGAATCAAAAAGCAATGATTGATTACAAGAAGAAAGGAGTAATGAAACAAAGAGAGATTGCTAGCGCAAGAATAACGATCTTAACCAAGAAGGGATGGTGGTTGATCAAAAGGAGAGATTGAGAAGATCACAACTGATCAAGGATGAAAGAGATTGCAAAGAGAGAAAAGTGTTCAAGGATCGACTCGATAGGGGAATGAGAAACACTATAGCTGAAGGATAGAGGTGACTATTCTCGAGGAGAGGACAAGACGCCCTTACCAAAGAAATAGCCAGAATGAGGGTAGAAAAACTCCATCCTCATTCTTTCTCTAGCACCCAAAATATAGTGTGGAAAGTGAAATGGACAGCGCAACCGCTCCAATGTCGTACAGTGCTCCTGCGGAGAGAAACAGACAGTGTAACGGCGTTAATTTGTACAGTGCTCCGATGCAAGGCGTAGCGTGAAACTCCAACTCCACGGGGGGGAATGAGAGAGAAAGATCTAAAGGAGGCCTAAAGAGAGGAAAAGGGAAGATCGATTAATCGAAACAAAGTTTCGATCAATTAATCAAGGGATAAACATGCTAACAACTTTCCAAAAAGGATGAAAAGTCATTAAAGCAAAAAGGAATGAATTATTGATTATACAAGATTAAGTTTATCCATGAAGAATAAACTTAATGCAAACTGAAATGGAAAGTGCAAAACAGTGCCACATGATCATCAAAATGCCACACAAAGTCATGCATCATGTGAACAAAAATGGTGCAAGAATTGCTATGTTCATACAATGCTAATAACACGAAACAAAAGAAAAATAAAAAATGCGCATTGAAAGTTCATGAACATGCTTCAACCAGAAGTGAAATGACATTAAAAGCATCCATAAAATCAAGCATGACAATCAATGGAAGTTAAAATGAAGAAAGCATGGCAAACACACTTGAAAATGCAAGAAAATGGCCTTCTGGTTCAGTGTTAATCGATTAACACAATTGCACTGCAAAGTGTTAATCGATTAACACTTGAAAAACTGTAAAAAAACACTGGTTAATCGATTAACACAATTGCACTGCAATGTGGTAATCGATTAACACTGTATAGGGAGCAGAAAACCAGTTTTGAAAAGTGCTTTTGGCCAACTTTTTGATTGTGCAATCACTCCAATGCTAGGGCAAACAATTATGCACGAAAAATCAAGCTTAGAAACAGCAAATGATCAACAAAAGAATCAATTAACAATCAAGATCATGGATCAAGCAAAAGTGTAATCAATTCACATGCAAGAATATCGAAATTACATCGCAAACGATCGAAATGATAAAATGAATGAAATCCACCAACCTACAAGGATGAGATGTGCCTTGGTAAATGTTGCAAAGTGATCTTGGTACAGAAGATTAAAGAAAACCAGAGGATCCTTGAATTGTAGACGAAACGCGTCAAAACCGATCAAAATCGCGAAAATGCACCGAAATCGAACTTGCACCAAAATAAATGGTGTGAAACCCTTGGATTGAAGTAGAAGGAGATGTAATTCCAGAAATCTAACCAAAGAATGCCAAATGATGAAGGTTAAGCTCAAGAATTAATCACTTTCAAGGTGAAAAGTGATTATTCTTCAAGAATAAGAGCTTTTGGTGAGGTTTGATGGAGAAGAATTGAGATGAAGATGAAGAATGAGTAGAGAAATCAGAGAAAAAGTGAGAGAATTGAGAGTGAGATGTGAGAAGCTTGGTGAAAAATGGTAGAGAATGGTTCAGAAAGATTGAGTGAGTGGAGGTGTGTTTATATAGGCTTTAGGTTTGGAATATGAGATGTTTTGGAATTTGGTTTGGAATAAGCTTTGGGTTTGGAGCTAGGTTAGGAGTTAGTTGGACTTGACTCACCGAGTCAAGGCGGTTAACTCAGTTAGTTAGAACCAACTCGGTAACCATCCCAAGGTGAATTCCAACTTCCAAAGATCCACATTACTTGGTGAGCAAGGAACATGGTGCACTTGATTTGAAGTGAAGTATCATAGCAAATGCACTTGGAATGAATTGAGTAGCTTGGAAATGTTTAGAGGTGTCTAGAATATTCCATATGCTGCTAGAATCCAAGACCAAAATGTGTTGTCATGAAAAAGCAGCAAATTGTGCCTATTTTGCCTGTGTTAATCGATTAACACAATTGCACTGCAAATGGTTAATTGATTAACCAGGCCAAAATATGCCCAATTTGCCCTAAAAAAGGTGCTGTGGTCCCGGCTTCGATTTTCCACCTCTTGTATTGATGAATAGGTATGGAAACCTTCATTTTGTGCTTGTTTTGATGAGGTGATGACCTTGTGAGGATATGATTAATCGGGATTGGAAAACCTGAACATCCTGCAATCAAAATAACAAAGAAAAAAATGTGAATGCGTATGCCAGCGATGCGAATGCTTATGCTCATGCAAAAGGCAAAAGAGGGAGGTCAAATTTCGGGTTACGACAGTAAGGGCAAGTCTGATCCGCTTTGAACCAAAATGGCGAATTTTCCGGTATTGTAAGAGGAGACCTGGTTTGGACATGCCCCTTGACCAGTAAGAGTGGAAACAATTCTGCGTATAACATCAGTATAGGGTCGAACCCTTGTGGTCGTGTTGTACGGTTGTTATTATATGGAGGACGAGCCTGCTGAAGAGGCTGTTGTGTCCTTCGCTGATATTGCAGCTGATTCGGTTGGCTCTGAGCAACCTAAGGTTGATACGTAGGAATAGGTGCAGAGGTGACAGCAGGAGTTACAGCTGCTACTGGTTGGTACCGTCGCCTTTGCTTTCCAAGAGAGATATTGCCAATATCTTGCTCTTTTTTCTTAAGGAGAGTACTACCATATATTTTGATACTGCTTGATGATCCAGCGTCTTTAATTAAACGTCCTTCTCGGACTGCTTCCTCGAGACGAACTCCCATGCCTACCATTTCAGTAAAGTCACTGGGCGCACTGGTGACCATTCGGTCGTAGTAGAATGAGCTCAAGGTCTTTAAGAAGATCTTTGTCATCTCTTTTTCCTCAAGAGGTGGACAAATCTGGGTGGCAATTTCACGCCATCTCTGAGCGTACTCCTTAAAGGTTCCCTTGTCCTTCTGTGACATGGCTCTGAGTTGATCTCTGTCCGGTGCCATGTCCAGGTTATAGTTATATTGTTGAACGAAAGCAGCGCCAAGATCTTTGAAAGTGTCAATCTTAGTTCGGTTTAAACCCATGTACCATTTGAGTGCGACACCGGTTAAACTATCCTGAAAATAGTGAATCAGTAGCTCCTGGTTCTTTGTCTGAGTTGACATTCGCCTAGCGTACATCACCAAATGGCTTTGAGGGCAAGAGTTACCCTTGTACTTTTCAAATTCGGGCACTTTGAACTTGTGCGGAACTTTCACATTGGGGACCAAACAAAGGTCTGCGGCGTCCTTTCCAAATAGATCCTGACTGCGAAGGGCTTGTAGTTCTTTCTGCATCTCCAGGAACTGTTCCTGGAACTCAGTCATTCTGTTATCCATACTTTCATTTCCACCAGAAGGTATATGTGGAATCTGTCTTTCTGGGACAGCATGTACCACGGGTGGTGGTATAGTTATTACGGCCGAGACTCGTGTTGCCTCCCGAAGTTTGTAACCTTCAGGAGTTGCTGTCATGCCTCTGGCATCTTCGCTTTCCTGAAGTTTGTAACCTTCAGGCCCAGCGGCTCCTGCTGCAGTTCCTGGATCCTCCGTGATCGGCAGAATATATCCTTCCGGGATATAGTTGATAGGCATTCCCCAGGGACGATCTTTCAGCATTTTATACCTAAGATCATACTTCTCCACTATGGGCGTTGATGTGATCTCTGAGATCACAGTGCTTTGTTGTTGCATCTGAGCTTCTGCTAGAGCTTGCATGTCGTTATGAAGCTTTCTCAGATCCTCTTTCAGAGTGTCGATCTCTTACCTCAACTCTCTGTTCTCTTCCTCTAGATCATCCATCTTTTTCTGTCGATTGGCCCAAGTATTGTACGAATGAGACAGTTTGACTCTAGAATCGAGACGCAAACGTGAGATTCGTAAGGAAAGAAGAACGCGTTACGTGAGAATGATGAATGATATACAATGATTATATTAATTATATTTTTTTGTTTAATCAAAATAAACTTCAACAATTGGATTGCAGATATCAAACAGTGGGGAAGACCCCATTTTATTGAATTCAAAGATTGCTGAAATGGAAATACAGTCATTTACATAGTGTTGTAAAAGGAAATTTAAACTTATGGGTCCCAAGTCCTCTCTGAGGGGAGCTCAGGTGCTGGTTCTGGTGTTTTCCTTTTCTTTGACCGAGGCTCTTGAGCCGTTGTCGGGTTGTTATTCCTTTTCCAAGTGAAAGGAGCGAGCAAATTCCTTTGGTCATCTTGGTTTTCTACAGCATGTTCTAAAATCTCGATCAAAGCATCCTTTTCTTTTAACAGTTGCTGTATTTTCTTGCACTTCACATTGAGAATATGGTACTTGTTCTTCCAAGACCTCTTCTCCTGTTGAACTTTGTTGAGAGTCATCTGAAGTTTTTCTGTATCAGACATAAAGTAAAGAACAGGGTCCCTTAATGGAAGAACTTCCTGACGAGGGTAAGGCATCCTCAGCTTGAGAGCTCTAGTTTGTACCCAGTGGAGATAAGGTTCCACCGAGACACAGTCTGGTTTTCCTAGAGACTCTCTTCCTTTCCTATGAACATGTTTCCAAGCATGCACTATTTCTGTCTTTAGTGCCCTGTCATTTTCTCCTTCCTTGAAGAAAAGACCTTCCAGATGAGCATTACGCGGGACATGCCTCATCGGGTATCCGAATTGACGACGAACTAAAATTGGATGATAATTGATTCCTCCCTTAGTTCCTATAAAGGGTACATTAGGGAAATTTCCACAACGGTCAATGATTCTGATCCCGTCATAAATTCGATTGTACCAATCGATGTCAGAGTTGGTAAGAGACATGATTCTCTGCGACCAACGGAAAGTATTCTTTTGATCCCAAAATGCAGCAGACTTTGGCAAATGAGAAATGAACCACTTGTATAGAAGGGGTACACAGCATGTGATCATTCCTCCACTGTACAAATTCCTTAAGTGTACAGAATGATAAGCATCTGCGAGCAGGGTCAGTACAGGGTTTCCAATTAGAAAAATCTTAATGGCATTGATATCAACGAAGTTATCATTGTTGGGAAACAGAAATAACCCGTAGGTAACCAAAACAAAGATGCTCTCGAAAGTGGCCACATTCCCTATATTAGAAAAGTACATAGCTTTCTTTATCAAAACCTGGGCTGGAAAACCCTAGATTCCACCCTTAGTGGTCATGTGAGTCCTGACTTCTGACTCATCCAAATAAATTGCTCTTACAATGGTTTGATCCTTTGGAATTTCTTCCAGTCCAGAAAATGGAGCTTGATCAGTAATGGGTAAATCAGTCAGGTGAGAGTACTCCTCCAGTGTTGGTGCTAGTTGATAATCCAGGAATATGAAACAGTGATAGACCGGATCGTAGAACTGAATGAGCATAGCCAGTATTCCTTCAATTACATAGACCCTTAATAGAGACAGCAGTCCCCCGTACTTAGCTTTGAAAGCCTCAGGGTTGGTTATCATCCTTGCCAACCCTCTTAAATCCTCTAGTTTTGGAACCTTGAAGGTGTACTTATGAGTTTTCCTTCTACCAAAATCCATTAGCAATCTCCTTATCTGACATTTGCAATCATTATCTTAGTTTAATTTGAAAAAGAGAGACTAGAAGAGAAGATTGTTCTTTGTTTAAAGTTTTTTAATGAAATGAATGCATGAATGCAGCACACAAAAACATAGAAAAAACAGGGGGTCAAAGGGTTGGTGTCATGAAGTCAAGGCTCTACCCATCCCCAAAGGTTTATACTGGTGATTTTTGTACCTGTCCTCACAATCACTGACCCCTCTTGGGATAACGACAGCAAACGGATCGCCAGCAAGCTGTAGTATCTTAGAGTAATCTCAAATGAGGGTAGTATCGCATGACAACTATTTCCGATAGCTTCTGCACTACAAAATGGTTTCAGTCTACTAAAATCCTCAGCTTCTCAGATAACCCAATCGAACAATCTGCTTTCAACAACTGAAGTTGTATAGGCATTGAATCTGCAAATGGCATCTCCACTGATTCGATGGTCGACCGGGACCTCTTATCTGGGATTCACTCCCCGTAAGATTACCTGTCTAGTGCCATCAATTATCTTAGGTGGATACTCAATCTTTCCACATGCGACATCACACGCATTCCCATTAGCAGAAAAGTAAACACAGATATCAATTAGGAAATGCAGTATATATATTTGTCCTAACATCCTAGACCTCTATATTCCTATGATCCTATACAGACAATGACTCCCCAGCAGAGTCGTCATTTCTGTGGTACTTTGTGAACTTAAGGTTTTCTACCTAAGACTGTAAGAAAGAACAAACTCCCATTGTGGTCGCCATTTTTTCTGTGGCATCCACAGTGAAAATGACTTGTTCAAGGTTTCTACCTAAAACTGTAAGAAATAATGGCTCCCACTGTGGTCGCCATTTTTTCTGTAGCGCGATTTTTGTGGTTTCGAATCACTATCGCTTTGGTACTACAGTTCGATTCATTTTTTATCTTGTGAAGTTGATTAAGGAAGGGAAATAGATGTCTCCAATTAACCCTGCTTGCATACTGAGGTTAAACAGTCAAAACTGTTGGTTTACAGATGCTATCAAAATAGGGGTGGTCTGTCTTTAGGTTATTTGCTTAAGAATACAGTGTCTGGACTATTTGCGAGGCTTTTGGTAAGGTGTTAGATCTGATGCTTTTTGATTGATGTATTGAGGTACTGGATTTTGAGTTTTTTGATTAGTATGCTCGCTAAGATTTCACAATCTTATGCCTGCGTATTACCGTTTAACGAAACAGGGAAATCAGAGCGATCATAGTTCCTCCTATTCTATGGGAGGAAAGAGATGTTTCGGTGTCTTGTTCAAAGGCCAAGATTGAAGCTAAAGGTGATTTGTATCTTGTTCAAAGCCCGAGATGTGAAGCTAGAAAGTTATGACTGAGAGAGAATTTGTCATCTCTAAAGAGGGATTGGACTTCCTCTGAGGGAATTGTTTATTTTTGTGTGCCCTGATCAAAGCACAAATTTGATGTTAAGAGGTTGATTGACTCAACCGGGGGGTTTCTTTATACAAAGCCTAAGAGGAGGCTGAAAGTTTGACTTTTCCGGGGAAAATGTTCTTTCTGTCTCGTACGAAGCCCAAGATTGAGGCTAAGAGGGATTTTGACTCCGTTAGGGAGAATGTATCTTGTATAAAGCCCAAGATGGAGGCTGAAAGGGTTTGACTCAACAAGAGAGTACTTTTATCTGTCCTGTATAAAGCCCAAGATGGAGGCTAAAAAGGTTGACTCAACAAGAGAGTATTGAACAGGTGATTGACTCAACAAGAGAGTCTGAAGTTTGATTGACTCAACAAGAGAGTTTTTTATACTCAACAAGAGAGTGATTTGTTGTCTCGTACGAAGCCCGAGATTGAGGCTAAAAGGAGATTGACTCAACAAGAGAGTGTTTTGCTGTCTCGTACGAAGCCTGAGATTGAGGCTAAAAGGAAATTGACTCAACAAGAGAGTCTTTTATACTCAACAAGAGAGTGTTTTTACCTGTCTTGTACAAAGCCCAGGACGGAGGCTAAAAGTGGTTGACTCAACAAGAGAGTCTGAAAAGGTTAGCTCCGCTAGGGAGAATCATTTGTACAAAGCCCAAGAGGGGGCTGACTTACTGCTGAGGATTATTGAGATCCTGAAGCGGGTCTAAGTGTGGGGAACTCTCATGAGAGAGACCGTGTTTCTGCTGGATATTAATCCAGAGTGATCGATGTTTTTTCCTATGTTTGAAAGGAACTTGAGAATGTCTTTGAGACTCAAGAGGTTTAGACTGTCCAAGTCTAGAGTTTTATCTTTTGTACAATTCCCAAGAGGAGGCGCATGCATTAAGGGATGAGTATCAACCCTAAAATGGCTGGAGTTTTGACGCTGGAAAGATTGCTCTAGCAAAGGATGACTAAGTTATGTCTTATACCTTTAAGAGGTCGTCAGGGTCCTTGTATTAAGCCCAAGAGAAGGCATGAGAACTTCTAAGAAGCCGAAGGGTCCTTGTACAACGCCCAAGAGGAGGCAGGGATGCTTTTAGGAAGCTTGTGGGTCCCCAAACCAAGAGAAGTTCAAGAAATGCAATTCACAGAGAAGAGATCATTCCAGGAAAGTTCTAGAATTTGGAAGAAACTCAAGAGATGCCATTCACGGAGAAGAGATCATCTCTGGGGAGTTAGAGTTTCTTTGACAATTTCTAAGGGTGACAGTCTGAGAAAAGGTTCACCGAGAATACTGCCTTTCTCTTTGTTCCATATTGTTTAACCCCAAGAGGAGAGAAGGTTGTATCTGGAAATCCTATGGGGATCTAGTTTTGTTTGTATTTAAAGAGTGACCAACGGGGTTTTACCTAGTTCTTGACGTAGTTGCCGGGGAAAACTCTAAATAACTGTACTAGTATTACACAGTTGATATGTGAAAAGTATATAAAAGGATGTGAAAGAAGACTTACAGTGAAACAGCCCCATAATACAGTTATATACATATGAAAGCGGTAAATGAAAGCGGATAAACACTTACCCATTGTAGAGCTTCCATGTTGTTTTGTTAGTTGTTCAACAAATAAATTAAAGAAAGTTTTGATAACAACATATATTTGAAAATCAAAATCAAAGGAGAAAGTGCTTTGAAAAGATTGTTGGGGCTTACAGCTCAAGGAGAGGCCCAAGTTTTAACGATGATCGCACCGTTGTCTTAAAGATCGTATCAGGACTTATACAACGACTGAGCCCCAAAAAGTTTTATGTACAAGGGGATGGGTCTTACACTCTATTAGAGGCCCAAAGATTTATTTTTTGTACAAGAGATGGGACTTACAACTCAAGGAGAAGCCCATGAGTTTTTGTTTGAAAACGGCGATCGCGCCGAGGATTTTGAAAACACAGTGGGTCTTATACAACATCTGAGGCCCAAATCATTTTGGTTTTCAAAAGGGGTGGGTCTTACACTCTATTAGAGGCCCAAAGAGTTTGAAAATGAATAAAGATGGGTCTTATAGCTCAAGGAAAAGATCAGTTGATTTTGTTAAAAAGACGACGATCGCGCCGAACGTTTGAAAATATACAGAGGGACTTATACAATGTGTAAGGCCCAAAGGTATTATTTACAAAGGGGTTGGGTCTTACACTCTATTAGAGGCCCAAAGATTTTATTAAGAAAAGGAATGGGACTTATAGCTCGAGGAGAGGTCCGTGGGATTTGGTTTTGAATTGGCGATCGCGCCGAGATTTTTCTTTTAACGCAGAGGGACTTATACAATATCTGAGGCCCGAAAAGTTTTTAGTAAAAAGGGGATTGGGCCTTACACTCTATTAGAGGCCCATGAGTGATTTTAAGAAAAATAATGGGGCTTACAACTCAAGGAGAGGCCCAAGTGTTTTTATTTTAAACTGGCGATCGCACCGAGATTTTTGAAAACACTGTGGGTCTAATACAATGACTAAGGCCCAAACTATTTTGGTTTCAAAGAGGGATTGGGTCTTACACTCTATTAGAGGCCCAAAAGTGTTTGAAAATGATTGATGAGGGTTGAATTAATCAAAACCCTAATTTTGTTTAAAAGGGAATTAATTTAGTTAAAAAATTAATAAAAAGTATTGAAAACATGTGAAAAATGAGTGGTGATCTTGGATCAATGTTTCAAAAGTCATGTTTATATCCACAAAATGATTGGAAACCAATTAAATTTGGAAAATCAAAGAGGAAAAAATATTTTAAATGTAAAAAAATAAATAAAAGATTAATTCTTTGCAAAAATATCAAGTATATGAAATAAATAATATTTTAGGGAATTTTTGGCAAAATAAAATATTTTAACATTTTTGTGAATTATTAAAAAAAGAATAAACTCAAAATCATTAAAACTCAGAGAGAAATTAATTTTTGAATCAATTAAATAAAATCAAAAAATTCAAATATTCAAATTTGTGAAAAAGGCGCCAAGAACACGCGCGAAGGGAGTTTTGCTCAGATTTGCATTTTCTATCGAATCTCACTGAATACTTGATGAAATCACACAATTCACATATCAATCTGCTCGTTTTCACCTCACGATCATGTTTATGGTCTTTAATTTCATTTATTTTAAGCATGGAATAAGAAATCAAGACAAAACCTAAAGAACCCTAAAATTTGCATGAAGGCTGAGAATTTTGATACACGATTCAAACAAAGCAATTAGTTGAGGGGAAACATTCTATGCATGATTATGAACATTTGGAAAAAGTATTGTGCGAGGAAATATGCATAGATTAAGAGATGACCAAGTTTAGGCTTACCTGAAGGTCATGACAGCAAGAGCAATGTGATTTTTGAGTTGGAGGTGTTATAGATGAGTTGTGATGATCTGAACAGCTACCCTACACCATATGGAGAGTGTTTGAATGCTTGGACCAGATTGGAAATGGCTGGATCACTTCATGGCATCTCAACTGCAACTTCGTTGAAAACTTGAGCAACTAGCTGGTGATTCTGAGAAATCAGTGTTACAGTTGTGTGTTTAGTGTTTGATCAGCTCACATATGATGTTTATGAGGTGTTAGAGCAATTGGTTTGAGTGGAACTGCTCTCTACTGAAAAATTCGATAGTGACTTGCTAAGAAAGGTATTTTTGAGAGTGAGAAGATGATTTTGAGAAAGGCAAGTGTTGTAGGCCTATGGTGTACTTAAAATGAGCACAAATGAGCTCTATTTATAGTAGAGCAAGTTTGTTTTGCAAGCAATAGTGAATGGCAACTGCAGCAGCTCATTGTCCAATTGCATCACTTTGGAATCTTAAGTCTCCTCTAGCCATTGACTAGAGGTTAGAGCACAGGCCTTTGGTTCCCTAGTTCAGAGATGATCTGTGAATCATTCAGTTGGAAAAGGCTCAGTTCATGCCACCTTGGTGCATCCATTGAATGCTCCAAAACAAAATTGGAGTCTTGCCCCCCTTTTAGGCATTTTTAGGTTTGGCATGCTACTTTTAGTTCCAAAGACTTGGGAGGCTGATGGATCAGTATTTGTTCCTCCTTAGTCTCCCCCTGAGGTGTTTAGATGGATAAACTTGTTTGTCATTTGCACAATTTGATCAAATCGAGCAAAATGCACAAATCTGCCTTGCCATGACAGTTGCAGCAAGGCATTTTGCCATTATCATAACTCTTATTTCAAATGGGATTTGATGGAGTTCTTGGCCATTTTGGAAAGCTCTCATATGATACAACATATGTGTGATCATAGTTTGTCTTGACACTTTTTGGATCTAAGTGAAAAATGCCCTTACATTTTGAAAAAGTGAAACAGATTCTGACTTAGTGAAAATTTCACTAAGTGTTGGAAAAAGTGGCATTTTCATGTTTTTGTCATTTTGGTCACTCCATAACTAAAAATCCATGAAGAATTGGAGTGAGGTGTAGTTGAAACTTTTAAAGTATACCATGAGAGCTACAACTCCATCTTTGGATCAGCCAAAATGGTTGCTTGGATCACAAGTTATGATCCTTGGAAGTTGGTACCCTAACCACTTTGTTCCATAACTTAGAAAATTTCTAAGTTTTTTATGGTTACCCCTTTTACAAGTTATCCCACTTTTCTTGATTTTTCTTGATGAATGATGATCCCAATCACACATTAACATCATTTTTGGGTTAGGGAACCATAATTGATCAAAAAATGAAAAAGTCAAACTTTGACTTTTGGGCACAGTTGACTTTTTATCAAATGAATTCCAAACTGTGTGATCTTCTATGAAATTAAGTCCTTGACCTAAATAAAACTTGATATATTGATTTCATAGGTGTTATAGGGTGTATTGAATCATGTCCCAAGGTTTGGGAGCATGTCCTGGTCAAAAGTCAAAGGCACAGTTGACTTTTTTCTGTGAAACCCTAACTGTGGTTCTGATGAACTTGAATCTTGTGAATCAAGCTTCTTGGATCAATCCATTGTTGCAAATGGATCAATGTAGTGTATTAGGGACCCTCAAATCATGTCTTGAGGTTTTGGCTCATGCTTTGTCCCAAAAGTCAACTTAGGGGTGAATTAGGTCAAGAAACCCTAATTCTTGATTTTTTATGAATGCATCCCCTGAGGTTAAATTGACTTGATGATTAAGTCCATGAGGTCCCTTAGAGAATTTTGGGGTGTGCTTTGAAGCATTGGCTCATGCCCAGAGGAAAAATTCCATCTGGAGGCCCTGGTCGACCAAAACCCTAATTTGGTGACACTGGCGATCTTGAGGCTTAATCCACTTGGAATGTTGCAGCCTTATTCTTGGTCCTTGATGTGGGAGTCCTCTTGATCCATTGTGGATGTTTGAGAGGTTTAGACAAGTTGAAGATCATGTCATTCCTTGATTGATCCTTTGTCTAAGAGCTCTGGGAGGGCTTGAAACCCTAAGTTTGATTGTAGTGGATGCTCACCCATCTTTGGGGAGACTAATGAGGTATGATGGTTCATCCATATTGCGATGATGGTTTTCACAATGATGGGGAATCTTAGTGGTCAAAACTTGGGGTATGACATATACTATATATATTTACTGCTATTCCTACTTGATATCCGTGTTTATTTTTCTGTCAAATGGGAATGCGATTGATACGCATGTGGAAAGTTTGAGAGAACATTAAGATAAGGGTGGCATAGACAGGATACACTTATAGAGAGTGAATCTCGAACAAGCTATCCTGGTAACCCACCAAATCAATCGAGGTACCCCTACGGAAGTATCGATGTTGAACGACCGATTGTCGTAAAAGCATTGTCTTTCCTAGTGTGGTACCCATGACCCTGAGGATTTAGTAGACTTTAACCATATGGCCATTTGGTAGTGCGGTGACTATCGGGAATAGTTGATACACGATACTACAATGAAATGAGATTTAGTCTAGGATATTATAGCTCGCTCGAGTGAATCAGCTTGCTATTGATATCCCTAGGGGGGTCAATGATTTTGAGAACCTTAGAACCCATTCTACAGGTACAAAAAATGACCAAAATAGTACAACCTTTGGGGATGGGTAGAGCCATGACTCTATGCTCATGTCGTTGAACCCTTGAACCCATGTTTTCAAATGTTTTTGTGTGCTGCATTCATGCATTCATCTAAAAAACTCTTTTCAAACAAGAAAAAATCTTCTTTTTTAAAAATAAACTAAAACAATGATTGCAAATATCAGAGATTGCGTTATGGATTTCGGTAGAAGGAAGACGCACAAGTACACCTTCAAGGCTCCAAAACTAGAGGACTTAAGGAAATTGGCAAGGAAGGTCACCAACCCTGTGGCTTTCAGAGCTAAGCACGGAGGACTATTGTCTATGTTAAGGGTTAACGTGGTTGAAGGAATTTTGTCTACGCTAATATAGTTCTACGATCCAGTTTATCACTGCTTCACCTTTCTGGATTACCAACTGGCAGCAACATTGGAAGAGTACTCCCATCTGATTGATTTGCCTATCACTGATCGAGCTCCATTTTCTGGACTGGAAGAAATTCCAAAGGAAAAAATCATTGCAAGAGCAATCTCTTTAAGCGATTCAGAAGTTAGGACTCACCTAATCACTAAAGGAGGAATCCAGGGTTTACCAGCTAAATTCCTGATGGAGAAAGCTCTATGCTTTGCCAGTATAGGAAACATAACTGCTTTCGAAGATATCTTTGTCCTGCTCATATATGGGTTATTCCTTTTTCCCAACATCGACAACTTCGTCGATACCAATGCCGTTAAGATATTTCTGATTGGGAACCCCGTACCAACCTTACTCGCAGATGCTTATCATTCCGTACACTTAAGGAATTTGTACAGCGGAGGAATGATCACATGCTGTGTACCATTACTCTACAAATGGTTCATTTGCCATTTACCCAAGTCTGCTGCTTTTTGGGATCACAAGAGTACTCTACGTTGGTCACAAAGGATTATGTCCCTTACCAACTCTGACATAGATTGGTACAATAGGATTTACGAAGGGATAGAGATCATCGACAGATGTGGAAATTTTCCTAACGTATCCCTCATTGGAACTAAAGGAGGAATCAACTACCATCCAATTTTAGCTCGCCGTCAACTTGGATACCCGATGAAGAATATCCCACATAATATTCATTTGGAAGGTCTTTTCTTCAAGGAATGAGAAAATGACAGGGCTCTAAAGAAGGAAATAGTGCATGCCTGGAAACACATTCACAGGAAAGGAAGAGAGTCTCTAGGAAGACCAAACTGTATCTCCATGGAACCTTATCTCCACTGGGTGCAAACTAGAGCCCTCAAGCTGAGGATGCCTTACCCTCGCCAAGAAGTTTTTCAGTTAAAGGAATATGTCCTTTATTTCATGTCTGATGCGGAAAAACTCCAGGTCGCTCTCAACAAAGTTCAACGTGAGAAGAGCTCTTGGAAAAATAAGTACCGAATCCTTAATTTAGAGTGTACCAAGATTCAGGAACTGTTAAAGGAGAAGGATGCTCTGATTGAGATATTAGAACAACATGCTATAGAAAGTCAAGAAGATCGAAGAAATTTGCTCGCTTCTTTCACTTGGCAAAGAATTGGCAACCCGACAACGGCTGAAGAGCCCCTATCAAAGAAAAGGAAAATACAGGAACCGGCATCTGAGCTCTCCTCAGAGAGGACTCAGGATCCATGAGCTTAGACATTTTCCTTACAACACTTTGTAAAATATTGTACTTTTCCTTGTAAAATACCACAATCTTGCGAATTCAATAAAAGGGGTCTCCCCCACTGTGTGATATTTGCAATCAATTTGTTGAAGTTTCTTTTTGATTAAATAAAAAGAAAAAAACTAAAAAATATGTCTTTGCATGTCATTCATCATCCTCACATAACACATTTTTCTTATCTTTGAGTCTCACGTATATGTCACAATTCTAGAGTCAAAATGTCTCACTCATACAATACTCGGGCCAATCGACAAAAGAAAATGGACGATCTCGAGGAAGGGAACAGAGAGCTGAGAGAAGAAATTAATGCTCTAAAGGAAAGTTTGAAAAAACTTCACGGTGACATACAATCCCTGGCAGCAGCTCAGGAGCAGCGCCATCAAAAGACTGTAATCTCAGAGATCACATCTACACCCATTATGGAGACACATGAGAATCATCCTCGGTACAACATGCCTAAGGGTCGCCCCTGGGTCATGCCTCTCAACTTTTTCCCTAAAGGATATATCCCACCGGTCACTGAAGACCCAGAAACTACAGCAGGAACCATTGGACCTGAAGGTTACAAACTTCGGGAAAGTGAAGATGCAAGGGTTACGACAGTAACTCCTGAAGGTTACAAACTTTAGGGCATGGAAGCACCAAGAGTCACCACTATAATGTCTATACCACAACTAGTGGTACACACTGTCCTGAAAGGACAGATTCAGCAAGCAATTTCTGGTGGAAACGAAGACATGTACGAAAGAATGAATGAGTTCCAGGAACAATTCTTGGAAATGCAGAAGGAACTGCATGCCATTCGCGGTCAAGACTTATTCAGAAAGGACGCCGCCGACCTCTGTTTGGTCCCTAATGTAAAGATACTGCACAAATTCAAGGTGACTGACTTTGAATTATAAAAAGGCAACTCTTGCCCTCAAAGTCATTTGGTGATGTACGCTCGAAAAATGTCAACTCAGACAGAAAATCAATAGCTACTGATCCATTACTTCTAAGACAGTTTAACCGGTACCGTGCTTAAATGGTACATGGGTTTAAACCGCACCAAGATCAGTACTTTCAGAGATCTCGGTGCAGCCTTCGTTCAGCAGTATAAATATAATTTGAACATGGCACCAGATAGGGATCAGCTTAAAGCAATGTCACAAAAGGACAAAGAAACTTTTAAAGAGTATGCTCAGAGATAGCGTGAAATTGGCGCTCAGATTTGTCCCCCTCTTTAGGAAAAGGAGATGACCAATATCTTTTTGAAAACCTTAAGCATGTTCTATTACGACCAAATGGTTGCAAGTGCGCCCAGTGACTTCACTGAAATGGTGAACATGGGAGTACACCTTGAAGAAGCAGTCCGAGAAGGACGATTGGTCAAAGATGCAGAGCCATCGAGAAGTACCAAAAAATACGGTAGTGCTTTCCAAAAGAAGAAAGAGCAGAAGATCAGTAATATCTCTCTAGGAAAGGAAAGGCGAAGGTATCAACCAGTAGCGGCAATAACTCCCGCTATCAACCCAACGCTAACTCCGACTTATCAACCTCAGGTTGCTCAGAGCCAACCAAGTCAACAATAGTATCAGCAAAGGCCGCAACAGCCTCTTCAGCAGGCTCGTCCTCAATACAACAACAACAATCATACGACACGAACATCAGAGTTTGACCCTATACCGATGTTGTACGCAGAACTATTTCCACTTCTACTGGCCAAAGGGCACGTCCAAACCAGGACTCCTCTCACAGTACCAGAAAATCCGCCTTTTTGGTTCAAAGCTGATCAAACTTGCCCTTACCATCAAGGAGGATCGGGGCACAACATTGAAAACTGTCTCAGATTCAAGTCGGATGTACAGAAGCTTGTCAAGAACGGGATCTTATGTTTCAAAGATACTAATCCGAATGTTCAGACGAACCCGTTGCCACAACATGAGAAGACTGCAGTAAATTTAATAGAGGAAGAGTTTAGCCGCAGTTATCAAATTCACGATGTACTCCTATTAGGAACCAATCTGGTCAGGATGCATTGTAGACAGAGCGGGTACGGTCATGTACCGTCTCACAATTATGACCAGTGTGATATCTGATCAAAGAACAATCAGGGGTGTTCCGTAGTGCAATCAGCATTACAAGAACAAATGGATCTAGGCTGGATTCAGGATCACAGAATTCGTGAGGTCAACATGGCCTATACGTATCCCAACATTATTCAGAATCGCAACATTCTCGCGATGAACGTCAATTTAGTGGCGATGCATTCGAGACAGAGTCAATGTCATAATCTGCCACGCCAAGATTACAACACTTGTCTGATCTGCTCTACAAGCAACCAGGGACGCTCTTTTGTACAAGAGGCCCTCCAACGTCAGATGGATCTCGGATGGATCCAAGACTACCTTGAGAGAAATAACCATCAAGTCAATATGGTTCAGATCTTTGACATACGCTTGATGAATACTAGTCTGATAGAATTACATGCTAAGCAAGTCAGGCTCGGCTTTCTGGCTTCACACAATTATCAAGACTGTGAAGAGTGCCGAAAAGACGACCAAGGATGTGCGCTTGTACAAAGAACACTTCAATATTTGTTGGACCACTGGTGGCTTCCAATCAACCTGGATGAAGCTACACAACAGATTAGCATGACTTACAGGATTCCTGGTAGGCATCAAAGTCAGGATGTCCACTCGATGGAAACTAATCTAGTAAAAATGCACTGCATACAAAGCGGGCATGGTAAGGTACCACCGCACGATTATGAGCGTTGTAGAGTTTGCTCGGAGAACAACCAAGGATGCTATCTCGTACGAGCAGCTCTTCAAAATCAGTTGGACCAGAAGAAGATTCAACCATGTTCAAGTTCTGGGTCAATCAACGTGATACAAGACTATCTCCCTGATAAGAGCAAAAACGTTGTCATAATCTCTGACCATGGGAAAACCAAGGACATGTGCGCCATAATCCTCCTACTCAATGAATCAAGAATCCTTCTTGATGGTAGAAAGGTTCCCAACCAGGAATTGATTGAGGTTTCCTATAACGATCAGAAAAATCAAAAAGCTCTTGTGGTTATTTACCTGCCAGGACCAATACCGTACATCTCATAGAAAGCTATCCCTTACAAGTATGGTACAACGACCATCGAAAATGGAAAGGAAACTCCATTACCCTCCATTGTGAACATTGCCGACATCAGTCGAGTTACCTGGAGCGTCCAAATCTTCAACAGAGGAGTTGGAGAACCTGCCAAAGAAAAGGAACCTCAAACAGAAGTTCCAAATCAACAAGTCGATCAATCCAGTAATCTAGAACTTGTAAAGAACAACGATGATATGCTGAAGCTCATCCAGAAAAGCGAGTACAACATTGTGGACCAATTGTTGCAAACTCCGTCTCGAATCTCTGTGCTATCTCTCATACTTAGTTCTAAAGCTCACAGGGAGGCTATGCAGAAGGTCTTAGAGCAATCCTTTGTGGAACAAGATGTGACAGTAGGACAATTTGACAACATCATTTCCAACATCACTTCCTACGACAACTTAGGATTCAGTGATGAAGAACTGCCGGAAGAAGGCAAGAATCATAATATGGCACTTAACATTACAGTCAACTGCCAAAACGATGCTTTTGCCAACGTCTTGGTAGACACAAGATCATCTTTGAATGTTATGCCAAAATCAACTCTAACAAGACTATCATTCAAGGAACTCCGATGAGAGGCAGTGAGATCATCGTCAAAGCCTTTGAAGGAACCAGAAAAATAGTTATCGGTGAAGTTGATCTTCCCATAACCATCGGTCCTCACACCTTCCAAGTCACTTTCCAAGTCATGGACATCTGGGCAGCATACAGCTGTTTATTAGGAAGACCTTGGATACACGAAGTTGGGGCAGTCACTTCGACACTTTACCAAAAGCTGAAGTTCGTCAAGAATGACAAGTTAGTCACAGTCTGCGGAGAGCAAGCCTTAATTGTGAGCAACTTATCATCATTTTCCTATTTAGAACTGGAGGAGGTTGTTGGAACCCAGTTCCAAGGACTCTCGGTGAGCAATGAGAATTGATCAGAAAGAGGGATGTCAATTTCCTCATACAAGGACGTTCTCGAAGTGATCAAGAATAATAACACAAAAGGATGGGGGCAGCTTGTAATTCCTACAGATAACAAGACAAAGAAAGGTCTTGGTTTATCCTTAACCTGTACCTAGACTGCCAAGAAAGATGAAAGTTTTCATCCCATTCAGAACTTCTTCCAAGGTGGAGGCTTCCTCCACCCAGTGTCTCAAGAAGTGCACACCATCAATAAGAGTGACTCCTCCAATACGAATGAGGAGTGGAAATCTTATCTTAATGACAAAGGTTATATGTCTCAGGAAGAAGTGCATATGTCATCCTGTTTTCCAAAGCAGAACCCGAGATATATACCAAGATCTGACGTCCGAATGATCTATGGAGGTTGTGATCCTGAGGGATGACGTGCTCCACCTAACTCATTAGAAGATGATCTAATAAAGGACAACTTCGATCAAGATAATTATGATCCCCTGGATGACTTGCCTATCTGGAAGCTGTACACATAAAACTTGGGGCAAAAGAGTCAGCCCAACGATACCTATCAGCTGAGTAATATTGAAAGGAATACCCACGTCCCACCAAGCCATGGGATCATTACTCGGGACAGTCTGAAGATATCCTACACAATGATGAATCTACTAAGATTGCAGGACAAGAGTTCATCAACTATGCTTTTCCTGAGGTCAACGCCATCGAGGAAGATGACTCCTCTATTCCCACATAAATATGGGACACTTTAGGACAACCAAGTGGCAAGTATGACTTCTTAGTCAAGTACACCGCTCCTGAAAGCTCTCGCATCAGATACGAGGACATCCAACCAACTGGACGGGGAGATCCTCTTGAGAGTGAAAACACTAAGGAAGATACAACTGAATAGTTCCTTTACGACAACTCTGCTTGGGAGGAAGACTCCAGCGATCCTACTCCGCCAGAAATCAGCGTCATTTCTGAAGACAAACCAAGAAAGAAGATATCAGACTTTGTGATTCACCGAGGAGTTCATCGCCAATGGGTTGTTGTCGATGTCCCGAAAGTCATCCATAAGTCTAAGTAATTGCCATCTTTATTTTGACCTTTCACCCTTTCCAGGTGAAACGGATGTTTTTATAGGGCTCGCTTTTCTGTAAATGTCCCTCTTCGCTTTGCCCAGAGCGACAGAGTTTTATTTTATAGGGCTGTATTTCAAGAATCAATAAATCATAAATAAATAATGTCATTCTGTCATTCCCCGCATTTATTACTGTTTTCACTTTTCCTTTTTTCAGAAAATGGTAATCCTAAAAACAACCCAAAATAAAAACAAGCATTTTTCATAAAATACACTGCACACACTCTTGCATTTCTCTCTGTCTTTGCTAAAAAAACAAATCATCACGTCATGCAGATTGCTTATTTTAAACCCCATTGAAACATACGATCCAATGCCTTCTCCCAACTTTGAATTCCCGGTATTTGAACCTGAGGAAGAAGAGGACGAAGAAATTCCAGAAGAGATTTCCCGATTACTCAGACAAGAGGAAAGGTCTATTGAACCTCACAAAGAACCGTTGGAAACGGCCAATTTGGGTTCAGAGGAAGAAAAGAAAAAAGTTAAGATCGGAGCACTACTCAATCCAACTGTCAAAGAAAGCTTTATAAAACTCCTCAAAGAGTTTCCAGATGTATTTGCTTGGTCCTATAAGGACATGCCAAGGTTGGATACCAGCATCGTGGAACATCATTTACCGTTGAAATTCGAATGTCCGCCGGTAAAACAAAGGCTGAGAAGGACTCACCCGGATATGTCTATCAAAATCAAGGAGGAAGTGCAGAAACAGATCGACGCAGGTTTCCTTGCCACCTCAGAATATCCTCAATGGCTAGCTAACATAGTACCAGTTCCGAAAAAGGACTGAAAATTCAGAATGTGTGTAGACTACAGGGATCTGAACAAAGCAAGTCCAAAGGATGACTTCCCCTTACCACATATTGACATGCTGGTAGACAGTACAGCAAAATTCAAAGTCTTCTCCTTCATGGATGGATTCTCAAGCTATAATCAAATCAAAATGGCGCCGAAAGATATGGAGAAAAATTCCTTAATCACCCCATGGGCACCTTTTGTTACAAGGTAATGCCGTTCGATTTAAAGAACGTGGGGGTAACCTATCAAAGGGCTATGACGACTCTGTTTCACGACATGATGCACAAAGAAATCAAAGTGTATGTCGATGACATGATTGCTAAATCTAAAATAGAAGAAGAGCATGTGACACACTTGTCAAAGTTATTCGAGCGTCTGAGAAAATACAAACTCCGCTTGAATCCGAATAAATGCACGTTCGGTGTTCACTCAGGAAAACACTTGGGGTTCATCGTCATCCAGAAAGGAATTGAGGTTGATCCTGACAAGGTCAAGGCCATTCAAGAAATGCCTTCACCAAAGACCAAAAAATAGGTCAGAGGATTTTTGGGACGTCTGAACTACATCTCAAGGTTCATGTCCCTCATGACCACGACATGCACGTCAATCTTCAAACTACTCAGAAAGAATCAAAGTTGCGTATGGACAGAAGACTGCCAAAAAGCTTTCGACAATATCAAAGAATATCTGCTGAATCCTCCGATTCTGTCACCTCCAGTGGAAGGAAGACCACTGATCATTTACCTAACAGTCTTTGAAGACTCCATGGGTTGTGTACTTGGCCAATAAGACGAAACAAAAAGAAAATAGTCTGCCATTTACTACTTAAGCAAGAAATTCACTGACTGTGAAACTTGGTACACTATGCTCGAGAAAAGTTGCTGTGCTCTGGCTTGGGCAGCCAAACGTCTTCGCCAGTACATGATTTGTCACACTACTTGGTTAATCTCAGAAATGGATCCAATCAAGTACGTCTTTGAAAAGCCTGCACTCACAGGAAGGATTGCCAGTTGGCAGATGTTGTTATCGGAATATGACATCGAGTACCACGCTCAGAAAGTCGTCAAAGGAAGTATTTTAGCCGATCATTTGGCTCACCAACCGATCGACGATCAGGAATCAGTCGGATTTGACTTCCCAGACGAAGATGTCATGTACTTAAAAATGAAATATTGTGATGAACCGCTACCCAGTGAAGGGTCGGAACCAGGTTCCCAATGGGGACTAATATTTGACGAAACCGTTAACACTTATGGAAACGGAATTGGGGTAATCATCGTAACACCTCAGGGTACCCATATTCCTTTCACTTCCAGGTTGACATTCAAGTGCACAAACAACGAGGCCGAATACGAAGCTCGTATCATGGGTCTCGAAGAAGCTATCGACTTAAGGATTAAAAACTTGGATGTGTATGGAGACTCAGCCCTGGTTATAAATCAGATCAAAGGAGAGTGGAATACATACCAATCAGGATTGATTCCTTACAAAGATTACGCAAGAAGGTTGTTACCATTCTTCAACAGAATCGATTTTCATCACATTCCTCGTGAAGAAAATCACATGGCTGATGCACTAGCCACTCTTTCTTCCATGATTAGTGTAGGTCAATGGAACGACGTACCTAAGATTGACATAATGCACCTTGAAAGGCCCGTTTACATCTTCATAATTGAAGCAGTCATAAATGACAAACCTTGGTACCACGATATCAAGTGCTTCCTTCAAAGACAAGAGTACCCACCTGGGGCATCCAGAAAAGACAGGAAAACCCTTAGAAGACTGGCTGGAAACTTCTTCATGAACGGTGATACACTCTATAAAAGAAACTTTGATATGGTTTTGCTCAAAAATGTGGGCAGACAAGAAACAAACATGTTGATGAAAGAAATTCACAAAGGATCCTTTGGCACTCATGCCAACGGACACACAATGGCGAGAAAAATTCTGAGAGCATGATATTTTAGTTGACAATGGAATCCGATTGCTACAAGTACATGAGGAGGTGTCACAAGTGTTAGATATACGCCGATAAAATCCATGTATCACCAACGAATCTCAAAGTTCTTTCTTCCCCATGGCCTTTTTCTTTATGGGGAATCGACATGATTGGCATGATCGAACCCAAGGTTTCGAACGGACATCGGTTCATCCTGGTAGCCATTGACTACTTCACCAAGTGGGTCGAAGCAGTGTCATACACCAATGTAACCCGACAAGTAGTGGTCCGATTTATCAAGAACAATCTCATCTTCCGTTATGGTGTTCCATGCCAGATCATTAGTGACAATGGATCTAACTTGAACAACAAGATGATGAAGGAGTTATGTGTTGAGTTCAAGATCGAACACCATAACTCATCTCCCGACCGACCTAAGATGAACGGAGTGGTAGAAGCAGTTAACAAGAACATCAAGAAGATTGTTCAAAAGATGGTTGTAACCTATAAAGATTGGCACTAGATTTTACCCTTTGCTCTTCACAGTTATTGCACATCTGTCTGCACTTCAACAGGGGCAACCCCTTTCTCTCTAGTATATGACATGGAGGCAGTACTCCCCATAGAAATAGAGATACCATCAATCCGGGTATTGATGGAAGCCAAGCTAACGGAAGCTGAGTGGTGCCAAAGCAGGCACGATGAATTGAACCTCATCGAGGAAAAGAGAATGACAACTCTATGCCATGGTCAGTTATATCAGCAAAGAATGAAGAAAGTGTTCGACAAAAAAGTCTGACCTCGTGTCTTCAGAAAAGGAGACCTCGTGCTCAAGAAGATACAATCATTCCCCACTGATTCCCGGGGCAAATGGACTCCGAATTATGACGGCCCTTATGTTGTTAAGAAAGCCTTTTTAGGCGGCGCCTTGAGACTTATAACTATGGATGGAGAGGAGTTTACCTACCCCACAAATGTTGATGTAGTCAAGAAATACTTTGCCTAAATAAATAAAAAAACATCTCGGTGGATTGAAAACCCGAAAAGGCGATCCAGGCAAAAATTAGAGACATAAACAAAAGTCATCTCGATGGATTGGAAACCTCGAAAGACAATCCGGAAAAAAGTTAGGGATTCATGGCAAGTAACTATGTCCGACAAGGTTAAATCCCCAGCAGTAATGCCATCCATCAGGAAAACTTCAGTCAAGGTCACCTTCGACAGAAGCCCAGAATGTCTAGAATTCAAAGTTGGTGGAAAGATAGTGGTCGTTATGTTTCAATGTAGCCCCTTTTCCCTTAAATTACCATTTTCTAAACTTTGTAATGCTCTATGGGATCACGCACTTGGATGATTACCATTCTATCAATAAAATTTGAGCCTTAATGCTTTTGTTTGCAACTCTCATTTATTTTTGATTTATAGAATGACATCTTTTAACATGATCAACGATTCTTGAAACGAAAAAAAATGAATTTACTTGTTAATTTTTCTTCTGCTTTTAAAATAAAGATGGCAATTCCTTTTGACTTTGAACATCAAAAAGAACATCGATTTTTTATCCGAAAGTGATTAAACCTTAAAGTGCAGAATCAAAGCACTCCTTCTAAACCAGTGCACCTGAATGAAGGATCAATTGTTTTAGATGCAATGTCTCATCTGATATTCCCGGAAGAGTTCGTACCTCTAAAGACCAATTGATAATTCTTTCTCCCCCACAAGGTCTACCTCTCTTAAGCAAGAAAGGGTTGCTATCTTGAACCGATGGTACTGTTCATCCCCCGCAGTGGTCGAGTATCTATTCATATTCATTCACTAGTTTGTATGTCGCGTCAGTTTTGTCAGCATAAACATACATACATCATGCATAATTGATTCATATTCATAATCATATTACATTGTTATCACTTTGGTCACATTTATCCCCCAAGTGATAAAAGTCCTCTCACCAATAGAGTTGTCAATTCTCTCCTCATTCGGGAATGTATCGTCTGAGCATTTCCTCCCTAGTTTATCTCGGGATTGAAAACTGTCCTCGACCACTTTGATAACTTGAACCTCTGAAAGGTAAGAAGACAGTCGACAGACACCTTTGGAACATTACTCTTTACTATTAAAGATGATATTTTTGCTTTCTCGGATTTAAGGAAAAATCCCCAGAGAAAGCCTCTCAACAAAAGACTTTCGGCGATGCATCCGTTTTTCTCCCAAGAAATTTGATATTAATGAAGTCATCAGCACCTCAAAATTGGATCACATCACATGGCATTTCTCCGAAAGATTCACGAAGAAAAGTGTGATATAATATCCCCAAGCAGAAAATCAGTCTTTCAAGAGACTCGTTTTCCCCATTAGAGTCAACAAATGGCATCTCCAACAGAGAAGTTTGCACACGTCTACAGCTCAGACAAATGGGTACCCCTAGCAAATATGACCTCAAATTTTTTCCACCAAATGACGTCTCCCCGGTAAAAAAACTCGGCGAGAAGTTTGATGAAGATCGCTATAAATAGTGTTCCTTGTCGAAGAAGGAACTCGACAAGAAGAAACTAAGACCAGTTCCATGGTTGAAGACCAGGATCGAGGGGAGGTTTATTTCAAAAGAAACTGAGACCAGTTCTGTGGCTGAAGACCAGGATCGAGGGGAAGTTTTACCCTTTTCTAAGTAACATTACTTAACAAAAGAAGATGGATGAGTAAATTGCCATTCATAACCACCGTCAAAATTTTGGGTATTCCGATATTTAGTCCTCTTGCACCCTGAATGTCCGAATATCTTCGCCATCCACACCTTCGGGTCCAAAAAGATTAAATATGGGCATCAGTCATACCCCAAATTTTGACCACCAAGATTTCCCATCATTGTGAGAATCATCACCACAATATGAATGTACCATCATGCTTCATCAATCTCCTTAAGGATTGTTGAGCATTCACTACAATCAAGAATTAGGGTTTTAAGCCCTCCCAGAGCACTTAGACAAAGGATCAATCAAAAATTGACATGATCTTCAACTTGTCTAGCCTCTCAAACACCTATAAAGGACCAAGGGGTCTCCCACATCAAGAATCAAGCACAAGAGTGCAACATTCCAAGTGGATCAAGCCTCAAGATCGACGGTGTCACCAAATTAGGGTTTTGGTCGACCAAGGCCTCCAGATGAAAATTTTCATCTAGGCATGAGCCAATACTTCAAGGCATGACCCAAGATGCTGAAAGGGACCTTATGGACCCAATCATCAAGTCAAAACAACCTCAGGGGAAGCCTTCATCAAAAATCAGGAATTAGGGTTTCTTAACCTAATTCATCCCTAAGTTAACTTTTGAGGCAAGGCATGAACCAAGACCTCAAGACATGATTTAAGGGCCTCAAATACACCACATTGATCCATTTACAACAATGGATTGATCCAAGAAGCTTGATTCACAAGTTTCAATTTTATCAGGACCACAATTAGGGTTTTGAAGAAAAAGTCAACTATATCTTTGACTTTTGACCAAGACATGTTCCCAAACCTTGGGGCATGGTTCAAGACACCCTAAAACACCTATGGAATCCATCCATTAGGTTTGAATTAGGTCAAGGACTTGATTTCATAGAGGATCACACAGTTTGGAATTCATCTGACAAAAAGTCAACTGTGCCTAAAATCAAGTTTGACTTTTTGGTAATTTTCACAAATATGGTTCCCCTAAGTAAAAAACAATCCTAATGTATGGTTTTGATCATCATTCATCAATAAAAATCAAGAAAAGTGAGGTTTCTTGCAAAAGGGGCAACCATAAGAAACTAAATTTTTTCTAAGTTATTGGACAAAAGTGATTTGGTACCAACTTTGCAAGGTCATAACTCCTAAACTACAAGGCCTTTTTCTCCCATCCAAAGCTCAAATGAAAGTTATCATGACATACTTCAAAAGTGTCAACTACAAAATATTCCAAAACCTCATGGATTTTGAGTTATGGATTGATCAAAATCACAAAAAGTGAAAATGACCATTTTTTCCAACACTTAGTGAAATTTTCAACAAGTCAGGATCTGTTTCACTTTTTCCAAACTTTGCGGCCATTTTTCACCTTGATCCAAGCTGAACCAAGACCAATCTTGGACATCAAAGTTAAAGTATGACATAAGGGCTTTCCAAAAAGTACAAGAACTCCTTCTAATTCAACTTGAGCTAAAAGTTACATCCATTGAAAGTTGGTCATTCAGAACTGATTTTTACAAGACAGATTTGTGCATTTTGCTCGAGTTGGCTAAATTAGACAATTACAAGTCTTATTATCCATTTGGACACCTCAAGGGATAACATCTAATGGACAATGTCTAATCCATAAGCCTCCCAAGTCCAAGGATCTACATATAGCTATGTGACCCCTAAAAAGACTAAGAATCTCAAAGACTCCAATTTTGTTTCAATACATTCAATGGATTCACAAGGTGGAAAGCATCAAGACATTGCTAACTAAATTGAGTCAAGCCTTATCTCTGAACCAAAGGACTCATAGCCTGTGCTCTAACCTCAAGTCAATGGCTAGAGGAGACTTGAGATTCCATTTGATCACCATTGGCCAAGGGACTGTCCAAGCCTCCATTCACTATTGATGCCAAAACAAACTTGTTGTACTATAAATAGACATCATTTGTGATCAGTTTGAGTACACCAAAGCACCCAAACTGATGCTTTCCTCAAAATCACTCTCAAAAAATCAGATTTTCCTTCTATTTCAAGTCACTATCGAATTTTGAAATAGGAAGTGATTCAAACCAAACCATTATGCCAACACCTCATATACATCATATATGAGTGATCCACGGCCTTGAAACACATCTGGAACGTCAGAATCACAAAGTCACCATCCATTTGCTCAAACATTTGGTCTGTTTGCAGTTGAGGTGCCATAACAAGTTATGGGCTGATTCAATCCATTCCAAGCCCTCAAACACATTACTTGAGGTCCATTGGAGCTGTCCAGATCATTACACAACATCTGTATCACCTCCATCATAAAATTCGGTCACCAATTGCAAGAGGTAAGCCTGAAGCCTTCAAACTCCATATTACATGCATCATAAATGAATTTTTAAGTTACTATCTTGTTCCTGCATGTATATAGAGTGATAAACCTCAATCAATTGCTATGTATGAATCGTGTATGGAATTTCATAGTGTTCATGCTGAAACTAGGGTTCTTGAGTTCATCCTCTGATTTCTCACTCCATGCTGATTTCTCATCTGATTTCTCACTCCATGCTGATTTCTCCTCTGATTTCTTACTCCATGCTGAAACTAGGGTTCTTGAGTTAATCCTCTGATTTCTCACTCCATGTCTGTATATCTACTTAGAGTTTTCTCCAACAATTAGGTCTAGTTTTTAGATCAAGCCAGTGCTCACTCTTTCAACACAGTCAAAACTAGTTCCCCATATGAAATTCCAGATACAGTCTTGCCTCCTCATAGGCTTATACAATATGGAACAGAGAAAGGCATTATTCCTGGTGAAACTTTTCCCAAGACTGTCACTATCTAGAAATTTGTCTAAGAAATTCATTTCCACTAGAGAGGATTAATTCCCAGTGAAACCTCTCTTGAATTTCTTCAAACCCTAGAACTGTTCACTAAAGAAAGGATTATTCCCGGTGAAACCTTTCTTGAACTTTTCTTAGGTTTGGACTTACAGGCTTCCTAAAAGCATCCCCAGCCTCCTCTTGGGCTTTGTACAAGGACCCTTAGGCTTCTTAAAAGTTCTCAGCCACCTCTTGGGCTTAGTACAAGGACCCAAAAAGACCTCCTATAGGTATAGGATAGAACCTAGTCATCTTTTGCTTGTTCAATCCTCTAGAGAGTCAGAATCTCAAAACATCAGACCAGTTTAGGGCTGATTCTCATCCCTTAAAATATCAGCCTCCTCTTGGGCATCATACAAAGATCGACCTTCTCATACCAGTAGACTTGAACACTCTCATCTCCTCTTGGATCTCAAAGAAACCCTCAAGATTCCTAAAAGAACAGGTAAAACCCTGATCATTTCATCAATCTCCAACAGAGTTAAAACCTCCAAAGGTTTCAAAACTCAATCTTTAAACTACCACTTTAAATTTCCCCAGCTAGGGTCAATCTACTACCAGTAAACCCTCAGAAAACTCAAAACCTCATGGTCTCTGATATTTCAACTCTTCAGCATCCCTCAGCAAGAGTTTATTCCCTAATTTAGACATGTCTCTAGATATCAATAATCATCAGCAGAAGTTAGCCTCCTCTTAGGCTTCATATAAGAAATTTCCCAAACAGCCTCCTCTTAGGCTTTTTATAAATGATAATCCCTCAGCACTTTTAGCCTCAATCTTGGGTTTTGTACAAGATAGATAAAACCTCTCCCTAGTGGAGTCAATTCTTTTTTAGCCTCAATCTTGGGCTTTGTACAAGACAGATAAAATATTTTCCAGCTGAGTCAATAACTTTTTGCCTCAATCTTGGGCTTTGTACAAGACAGACTAAATATTCCCCAAAAGAGTCGTTTTCTTTTTTAGCCTCAATCTTGGGCTTTATACAAGACAAATAAAACACTCTCTTATTGAGTCAGTATTCTTCAGCCTCAATCTTGGGCTTTATACAAGACAAATAAAAACTTCCCTAGAAGAATCAATTCTTTCTAGCCTTCTCTTAGGCTTTGTATAATGATCTCCCTAAGCAGAGTCAACTTTTAGCTTCAACCTTAGGCTTTGATCACGGCACACAAAAATCAACATCCCCTCAGAGGAAATCAAAAATCTCTGTAGGAAGACATTTCTCTGTACAATCACACATCAAACGGACAATCAAACAAACCTTAATCCTAGATAATTGATGTAAGTGGCACACTTGTTGATTCAAAAATCCAAGCTGTGGTCCATCTTTTATCCTAGTAAACTTCCTCTTTCATCTAATTGCTGTAAGTGGCAAGCCTCTGGATTATTTACATCCAAGCCAATGTCCCTCTCTTAGCATGAAAGAATCCTAAGGAAAAATGGCATTGCTCAACACTGAGTTAAAGTTTTCTCCATTAGGACAAATCCCCATAAAGGAAATTATGGCATTGCTGGACTCCATACATTCCAGTTAAAGTAATTCTCCTTTATAATCAGTTACCCAACACTGTGATAAACAGATGAGAAATCTCCCTTTATAGATGACAAATTCTCTCTCAGTCAAACCTTTTAGCTTCAATCTTGGGCTTTGAACAAGACACAAATACTCAACCCTTTAGCTTCAATCTTGGGCTTTGAACAAGACACCAAACATCTTTTTCCTGGGAGGAACTACGATTGCTCTGATTTCCTTGTTTTTCTTTTACGGGAATACGTAGGCATAAGTTTGCGAAATCTTAGCGAGCACACATAACAAAAACCTTAGGTCTGGTACCTTATCAAAAACATCGAAAAAAACCGAAAACAACAAAAATACTCTCACAAACATTCCCAAAGAAGAAACTTTCCCAATTTACGACAGATAAAAACCAGTAAGTAGATAATAGAAGAAAATGCCAAACAATCTACGGATAACCATATATACGATAGGTAATTGATAACTCCCCATTGTATAACCTGACCCCGGACCCCCCAATCTCTTAGCATTTGTTAAAGAAAACATTTGTGTACAAGGTTTGTTTTTTATTGCTTCCCTTTCCTTTCCAGCTTCATAGGATAAATAAGAAATCAGAAAGTAGCACTCAATTCTAACCGTTGCGGTAAGGTGGTCGCGTCACCGACAAAAATCGCACGCTACACAAGCCTCTGGATTATTTACATCCAAGCCAATGTCCCTTTCTTAGCATGAAAGATTCATAAGGAAAAATGGTATTGCTCAATACTGAGTTAAAGTTTCTTCCTTCATGACATCACCCTTATAAAGGAAATTATGGCATTGCTGGATTCTCATATCCCAGTTAAAGTAATTTCCCTTATAATCAATTTCCCTAAATTTGTGATGAATATGTGAGATACCTCCCTTTAGAGATGACAAATTCTCTCTCAGTCAAACCTTTAGCTTTAATCTTGGGCTTTGAACAAGACACAAATAACCTCTAGCTTAAATCTTGGGCTTTAAACAAGACACCAAACATCATTCCTCGCATAGAATAGGAGGAACTATGATTGCTCTGATTTCCCAGTTATCTTTACGGGAATACGCAGGGATAAGATTGCGAAATCTTAGCGAGCACACAAATCAAAAACTTTAGGTCCAGTACCTTACCAAAAACACCAGAAAACCCGAAAACAACAAAAACACTCTCTACACTCCCAAAGGAGAAACTTTCCCAACCCACAACAGATAAACACCTGAAAGTATTTAAACCAATAGAAAAACATGCCATAAAAGGTCTATGGATAACCATATATACACTGGGTAATTAACAACTTCCCTTTGTATAACCTGACCCCGGCCCCCCAATCTCTTAGCTTTTGTTAAAGAAAACATTTGCGTGCAAGGTTAGTTTTAGATTGCTTCCCTTTCCTTTCCAGCTTCATAGGATAAATAAGAAATCATAAAGTAGCACCTAATTCTAACCATTGCGGTAAGGTTGTCGCGTCACCGACAAAAATCGCACGCTACCGAAAAATGGCGACTCTGCTGGGGAGTCACTAGGATTAGAGTTCCTAAGAGGTCTAGGCTTTTCTTGGCATTTATTTTTCTATACTTTCTACTATATATATGTCATTTACTGTTATACTACTTGATACCCGTGTTTAAATTTCTGTTAACTTGGAATGCGATTAATACGCATGTGGAAAGTTTGAGAGAACATTAAGATAAGTGGTGGCATATCCGAGAAACGCTTATAGGGAGTGAATCTCGACCAAGCTAACTTGGCAGTCCACCGAATCAGGCGAGGTACCCATGTGGAAATATTGATGTTGAACGACCAGTTGTCATGAAAGCATCGTTTATCCTAGTGCGGTACCCATGACCCTAAGGATTTAGTAGACATTTAACCATACGGCCATTTGGTAGTGCAGTGACTATCGGGAATAGTTAACATGCGATACTACACTCAAAAGAGATTCATACTAGGATATTACAGCTCGCTCGAGTGAGTCAGCTTGCTGTTGATATCCCTAAGAGGGGTCAATGACTTTGGGAACCTTTTAGAACCCGTTCTACAGGTACAAAAATTGACCAAAGTAGTACAACCTTTGGGGATGGGTTGAGCCATGACTCCATGCTCGTGACGTTGAACCCCTAAACCCATGTTTTCAAATGTTTTTGTTTGCTACATTCTTGCATTCATTAAAAAACTCTTTTCAAACAAGAAAAAAATCTCTTTCCAAAAGAACTAAAACAATAATTGCAAATATCAAAGGTTGCGTTATGGATTTCGGTAGAAGGAAAATGCACAAGTACACCTTCAAGGCTCCGAAACTAGAAGACTTAAGGAAATTGGGAAGGATGATTACCAATCCCGAGGCTTTCAGAGGTAAGCACAGAGTATTGTTGTCTCTGTTAAACGTCAACGTAGTTGAAGGGATCCTGTCTACGCTGGTACAGTTATACAATTCGATTTACCACTGCTTCACTTTCCCAGATTACCAATTAGCACCAACCTTGGAAAAGTACTCCCACCTGATTGATTTACCTATCACTGATCAAGCTCCATTTTTTGGACTGGAAGAAATTCCAAAACATCAAGCCATTACAAGAGCAATCTCTTTGGATGAGTCAGAAGTTAGGACTCACATAACCACTAAAGGAGGAATCCAGGGTTTAACAGCTAAATTCCTTATGGAGAAAGCTCTATACTTTTCTAGTGTAGGAAACATAACTGCCTTCGAAGACATCTTTATTCTGCTCATATATGGGTTATTCCTCTTTCCCAACATTGACAACTTTGTCGATACCAATGCTGTTAAGATATTCTTAATAGGAAACCCCGTACCAACCTTGCTCGCAGATGCTTATCATTCTGTACATTTAAGGAATTTGTACAGTGGAGGAATGATCACATGCTGCGTACCATTGCTCTAGAAATGGTTCATTTCCCATTTGCCCAAGTCTGCTACTTTTTGGGATCACAAGAGTACTCTACATTGGTCACAGAGGATTATGTCTCTTGCTAATTCTGACATAGATTGGTACAATCGGATTTACGAAGGGATAGAGATGATTGACAGATGTGGAAATTTCCCCAATGTACCCCTCATTGGTACTAAAGAAGGGATCAACTATCATCCAATTTTAGCTCGCCCTCATTGGTACAGTTTGGTACTAAAAGGGAACTAAAGAAAGAAATAGTGCATGTTTGGCAACATATTCACAAGAAAGGCAGAGAGTCTCTTGGAAGACCAAACTATACCTCCATGGAACCTTATCTCCACTGGGTGCAAACTAGAGCCCTCAAGCTGAGGATGCCTTACCCTCGCCAAGAAGTTTTTCCATTAAAGGAATCTGTCCTTTATTTCATGTCTGATTTGGAAAAACTCTAGGTCATTCTCAACAAAGTTCAACGTGAGAAGAGCTATTGGAAGAACAAATACCAGATCCTTAATTTCGAATGTTCCAAGATTCAGGAACTGCTAAAGGAAAAGGATGCTTTGATTGAGATATTAGAGCAACATGCCATAGAAAATCAGGAAAACTGAAGAAATTTACTCACTCCTTTCACTTGGCAAAGGATCGTCGACTCGACAACGGCTGAAGAACCCCGATTAAAGAAAAGGAAAATACAGGAACCGACATATGAGCTCTCTTCAGAGACGACTCAGGATCCATGAGCTTAGACATTTCTTCTTACAGTACTTTGTAAAATACTGTAATCTTTTGAATTCAATAAAAGGGGTTCCCCCCCCCCCCCCCGTGTGATATTTGCAATCTATTTGTTAAAGTCTATTTTGAAAACAAAAACTAAAAATATATGTCATTACTGTCGCAACTGCGAAAAATAACCGACGGAAACATAACAGAAGAGTCGCCACCAAACGTTATTTATCCCGACGCAGGGAAAGGAAACGATCGAAGAAACCTCAACAAAGGGAGAAGACATGGTCATCGCAACCATAGTCCAGGTTCGGGAGTCGGTTACGCGAGGGGAAGATATTAGCACCCCCACGCATCCATCGTACTCGATGGGATCCACGCTTGTTGTCTAATCAAAGGGTGAGTTATCTAAAGCCTACTGCTAAACGAAAACGGGAAGGGGAAAAAACAAAAACGGACTCGCAAGGACTATCGCAATCCTATGCCTACGTATCTTCGTGGATGAACGAAGAATCAGAGTCGACTTAGTTCAACTGACTGCATACTAAAGGGGGAGGTTGTTCGCCAAGACATCGCTATCTTGTACCTACGTATCCTCAATCGGACGAGAGAGAGGAAGTTAGAGCAGTCGTAGTTCGACGTACGAGTCGATAAGTGTTTTTTATGTGAGCGACGAGCTCTTTTCAGAAAATGATTTGAAACCCAACAATCCCGAAGGATAAAAAAAGATTCGAATTTGTTTTGTGTTTTTTAGACAAAAGTGAATTGAAGTTAGTTTGAAACTCACATTGCACTAAAGTCTATGACATAGGAGCGAATGCGTCGCATGGTCGCCCCCAATGGGACGCTTGTTAAACACTCTAGAAGAGTGAAGGGAGACCCCTCATTCTTCATTTCCTATGTACTTAAGGCTCATGGCGCACAATTCTCGTTGCATTTATTAAATGTTTTTGGACTTGTTATGAGATGAGAAGAGAAGACTCAAAGTTGAAAGAAAAACACTAAGGGAACTCTATGCTAATGTTATCATGAAAAGGTGGCCCTAAGGTTGAGGTAAGAAGGGAAAATTCTACCTAATTTTAGCATGCAAAGGGTTAAATCCTAATGTCTATCCTACTCCAAGCTTAATCAAAGATTAAGTTGGACTAGGGAGTTCTAAGGGAACGTGCAAAAGCAAATCCAAGACTTAAACAAGTCTTAAGATCCAAAGGAGAAGAAAGAAGTAAGAGATGAAGGAGAAGATGCAATAAAGTGAACACACATGGAAGTTCAACTCAAGAGGCCAAGAAACAAGGCAAACATCATACAAAGTAATCACCAATCATCATGTCCAAGCAAGCAAGATCATTCAAGACATAGTTCAAACACACTCAAATGATTTAACATTCCATAAGAGATGTAACAAGACATAGAACAATGACAGATGAGACCAAATGAAGTGAGATAGAAGATAGGGCAGCAAGCACATCATGTCATTCAAACCCAAATCAAAAGAAGGAACATCATCCATCACACTCAAATCATATATCAAAACTAGGCATGCATTCAACCAACTCAAGTCCAAAGTGATTCACATGTTCTTATACAAGTAAGACAACACCAAAGGAAGGTCGTACATCAAGATCCAAAGTAAATCATAACCTTAAACATGTCTTATCAAACCAAGAAATGTCACCAAGCATAAAAAAGATTCATGTCATTCAAGAGCACAAAAATTAGGTCAAGGTGTGTGCATTAACATGTTCAAAACTTTACCAAATAGGAGCATCAATCAAAAATAGAAAAGGGATCCAATAAAATCCTAATAAAATATCCAAAGGCATTTTAAAACATCCAACTATGCATGTATAAAATATGGAAGAAAAACAACTTCAAGAACATGTCCAAAAGTGATTAACAAGGCAAGGTAGACAAGTAATCGATCACATATCGAGGGTCAACAAAAGTCAAATGGAAAGTCACTTAAAGTAACTCAAACCAACCCCAAACCATCATCAAAACCATCTCATATGAAGGTATAAATGTGGCTAAAAAATTAGCCTCAAATGATGATCAATGGTCAAGAAATTCCCTAACCCTAGATGAAGGGTATGATTGGAAACACATCCACAAAATAAATCCAAATAAAATAATAAAAATGAATTAAAAATAAAATAAAAATTATGAAAATAAAGTCAAGACACATATTGACCAGAAAAGTGTTTTTGTTAATTTTTTAAATGAGTTTATCAATTAAAACAAAAATAAAATGGACAAAGAAATAAAAAAGAGAAAAAGAAAACAAGGACAAGCCAGACGGGTGCAATAAGCAACGCAGACACAAGAGGAACCCCGGTTCACACGCAGATAGGTCCAAAACAGGGGGTGGGGAAAGCAAATATTGCACCAGCCCAATCCAAAAACCAACAGTCATCAGACCATCCACATGAAACAAATCGTTTCATTAATCCCATGTGGCCTTCACTTCACCGTGCACATGCCAACTCACCAAAGTCAAACGTTCAACATGCCACGCAAGCAAAACACCTCAGCTAACCAGCAGGTCACCGGAACCCTACGCTGGTCATCTTCTCCAGCCAGCCTAGCCAGAGAAGAATGTAAACTCCCATAAAAATTGAAACCCTCTACATCATTTTGCGGAGGAGCTCACGCAGAACACAAATACAACCATGGATTCACAAAAAGGTGCTTAAACAAAGTGAAATCTTTGTGTGAAATTTTGAGTCATAAACTAAAAATGAAACAAATCAACACAACTCACGTCCCAACATTGCCTCCACCATGGAAGGACTTCAGAAACACAAATAACAAGTTCAATACACGTCCAGCATGGGAGAAATGGAGTATTGGAAAATACCTAACGGAGCAACGTCAGTTGCGCCTTGAACTTGCTCAAGAGCTTCAGAAATCTCTACTATTTGCCTTGGACACCTTCAGAGAAGTGGAATGGAGCAAGAGAATGGAGAGAAATCCTTCTACAAGTGAGACTCGAAAACTTTAATTCTTGAGTGAGAGTAAGCGTTTTCAGATCTGAAGCTTTCCAAAATGAGGTTCTCCCCGATTCTTAGGGTTTCTAGAGCTTAAATATGATGGATTGTGAATGGTTTTTGGGCCTGGTATTGGGTGGAAAGTGTGTTTGGAAAACTTTCCAAAATTGTTCCAAGGGTGGTGCACACACGGGTTTTACTTGATGAGGGGTGTGTGGAGTGTGATTTCATGAAGCATGAAAAAGGGTGGGTGGAGTCAGCACGTGAAGCAAGTTTTTGAAGCAAGTTTTTGTGCAAATTGCAATTTCCAAATTTTGCCAAAAAAAAGGAATGTGGTACATGAGGTGCATGGTGATGTTTAGACATATTTAGCATTCCAAATGATGATGTATGCGTGAAACATAGTGTGCTATGGTCATGCTGCAAGAGTACAATACCAAATGGTACCAAAACCAAAGAAATCAACATGCCATTCCATGCCTAAGAACAAAATCGTGTAGCTCACTTCATGCCATTATATCTCTATGGATTTCAATCCAAATTGTGCAAATTGATGCTCAATGGAAAGCTTACACATCAAGGAACATCTTTGGTGTTCAAAAAAAGTGGTTGTTAAGCTTGGAAGATGATGAGAAATGTAGCGAGCGATTTTGGACGTGGTTCTTAAGCACTGTCGCTCTGGGGTTACTACAGGTCGATTCATTTTTTATCCTATTGAGCTGACTAAGGAAGGGAAACAGATGTCTCCAATTAACCCTGCTTGCATACTGAGTTTAAACAGCGGTCTGTTAGGTTACGAATGCTATATGGTAATGGGGCCTTTTTCTTCTTACTTTATTTAGAACGAAACACCGGGAATGTTCATGGGGAATTTTGTTAGGATGCTAGGACTGATGCTTTTCGATTGATAGGTGAAGGTACGGGATTTGGGGCTTTGGATTAGTGTGCTCGCTAAGATTTTTCTTTCAATCTTATGTCTACGTATTCCCATTTACCGAAACAGGGAAATCAGAGCGATCGTAGTTCCTCCTATGCTATGGGAGGAAATGGTGTTTTGGTGTCTAGTTCAAAGCCCAAGACGTGAAGCTGAAAAGGTGGTTTATATCTTGTTCAAAGCCCAAGATGTGAAGCTGAAGGGGTGTTGTCTTTAGAGAGAATTTATCATCTCTATAGGGGGTATGTTTGTCGTAAATGTTGGGTGACTGACTATAAGGGAAGGTTACTTTAAACGGGATATGTGAATCCTAGCAATGCCATAATTTCCTTTATAGGGGGTTTTAACCTGAAGGAGAAGACTTTAACTCAGTGTAGAGCAATGCTATCTTTCCTTAGGAATTTCTCATGCTAAAAGAGGGACAGTGGCTAGATGTAAATAATCCAGAGGCTTGCCGCTTACGGTAATTAGATGAAAGGAGTTATTGATGTTTGTATTCTATGAACGAGGCACAATTTTGATGCTAAAAGGTTGATTGACTCAACCGGGGTTTTTCTTTTACAAAGCCTAAGAGGAGGCTATTGACCCAACAAGAGGATGATTTTGTGTCTCGTACGAAGCCCGAGAGGGAGGCTAAAAGAAGTTGACTCAACAAGAGAGTGCTTTTAGATGTGTCTTGTACGAAGCCCGAGACGGAGGCTAAAGGTTGACTCAACAAGAGAGTGTTTTTGTATCTCGTACGAAGCCCGAGATAGAGGCTAAAAGGATTATTGACTCAAAAAGAGAGTCTTTTTGTATCTCGTACGAAGCCCGAGATAGAGGCTAAAAGGATTGTTGTTTCAGTTGAGTGACAGGTCCAGTAGGTTGGTTAAAAGAAAAAATCAGTTCTTATAAAGAGACTGATTAAAGGTAAGGCTATGCTTTGGGATTGATCAGAGGATCAGGGATATTTCCTATTCTTTAAGGAAATGGGGAATCCAGAGGGTATTGGAGACTGCCCGAGTCTACTGGTGTTTTTCCCTACTTGAGAATGCCTTCGAGACACACGGAGATTATACTGTCCAAGTCTAGTGTTTTATCTTTTGTACTATGCTTAAAGAAACAGTAATAGTACGTTCACAGTAGAAAGATCTAGACTCTTTGAAAGACTGTTCTATTAAGATGATTAATTTCTGTTCCTATACCTCTAGGAGGTCGTCAGGACAATTTGTACGAAGCCTAAGAGGAGGCTGGAAACTTTTAAGAAGCCGAGGGACAATTTGTACGAAGCCCAAGAGAAGTCTCTCTTCCCGAAGGAAGAATCCTTATACGAAGCCTAAGAGGAGGCTGTGAATACTTCTAAGAAGCTGTAGGGTCCTTGTACAACGCCCAAGAGGAGGCGAGGATGCTTTTAGGAAGCCTGTGGGTCCCCAAACCTCGAGAAATTCAAGACAGGCTATTCACAGAGAATAGATCAAGCCGGGAAAGTCCGAGAATTTGGAAGAAACTCAAGAGATTCCATTCACGGAGAAAAGATCATCTCTGGGGAGTAGAGTTTCTTTGACAATTAAGGGTGACAGCCGAAGAGAAGACTGTATCTGGTGATCCTATGGGGGATCTAGTTTTGTCTATTTAAGAGTGATCAGCAGGGCTTAGTGCTAGACGTAGTTGCCGGGGAAACTCTAAATATCTATTCTAGTATTACACAGTTGATATGAGTTTATGAAAGAAGACTTATAGTGAAATAGCCCCACAATACAGTTATATGTATATGAAAGCGGATAAAGAAAGCATATAAACACTTACTCGGTTGTAGAGCTTCCATGCTGTTTGGTTAGTTGTTCAACAAAGAAAGATTGAAAACAACAGTATATTCAAAATTAAAGAAGCAGGTATTTTGAAAAGATGTTGGGGCTTACAGCTCAAGGAGAGGCCCAAGGTTTATCAGTAATCACACTGTCGTTTTGTACAGAGGGACTTATACAAGTGACTGAGGCCCAAGAAAGGTTTTCTGTACAAGGGGATAGGTCTTACACTCTCTCAAGAGGCCCAAGTGTTTAAAGAAAAAGAATGGGGCTTACAACACGAGGGTAGGCCTAGATGATTGGTTTTATTTTATTGGCGATCGCGCCGAGGTTTTCTTTTAACGTAGGGGGACTTATACAATGTCTGAGGCCCAAAAAGTTTTGGTTAAAAGGGGATTGGGTCTTACACTCTAATAGAGGCCCAAGATATTTATTTTTGTACAAGTGGTGGGGCTTACAGCTCAAGGAGAGGCCCAGGGTCATTTGTTTGAAAATAGCGATCGCACCGAGATTTTTGAAAATGCGGTGGGTCTTAAACAATGCATTGAGGCCCAAAATGGTTTGGTTTTTAAAGGGGGCCGGGTCTTACACTCTAATAGAGGCCCAAGAGATTTTGAATGGGTCTTATAGCTCGAGGAGAGGCCCAGGGTTTGTTTTTAACGGACGATGATCGCGTCGAACATTTTGAAATACAACGGGACTTATACAATAAGTGAGGCCCAAAAATAGGTTTGTATTTACAAAGGATTGCGTCTTACACTCTATTAGAGGCCCAAAAGTGTTTGAAATTGTTTGATGAGGGTGAAAATCAAAGAAACCCTAATTTGTTATTCTTTAAAAGTAAATATTTAAAGAAAATCAAATAAAATACCAAATAAGTTTGAATAAACTATTTGTGATTTTTCTTTAAGGTTTTAGAAATGAGGGATTAATCACAAGGTGAATTAAAACTCACTTGGTTTTGATTTTCAAAGTAAATATTCACTTTTAAAATGTTTAAAAACATTAAAAAGAAATTTATTCACAAAAATATTAATTATATTAAATAAATAATATAAACTTAATTTTTTTGTGGAATAAAATATTTCAACATTTTTGTATTTTTTGCAAAAAGAACCAATAAAAAATAATTAAAATTGAAGGAGTTATTAATTTTCCAATTAATTAATAAAACATGAAAATATTGGAAAAAGTAGCAAAAATGTGTGAAAACACAAAATGGCCTGGGCGGGGTTTGAACCCACGACCTCAAGGTTATAGGACGCGCGCCTTACCACTGGGGTGGTGATACATCCATTGCTTAAAGTGAAACCACAAATATACAAGGCATGCCTTGTTTTCTAGGCCTGGTCAAGGCAAGGCAAGGCAAGTTTTGCCAAGAAACGGGAAGGTCCATAACTTTTTCATTTCTCAATGGTTGGGGACAAAATTTATATGCATCTGGCCTAGAATTTCACAAGAAATCCAATGGTGGTGGTATTTTTTTTAGATCATACTCCCTCCTCAAAATCCGATAGTGGTTTTGAAAAAGGCCTATAATTGCATTTTCTGTGCTACACTTTGATACAAGCATGAATTACATGATGAATTAGTTCAAACATAACATATATAACATGTATGAGCTGTGTATGATCAGTGGACCTCAAAGCAATGCATATTTTGGAAAGTTCAAGTCATGATGCTTACCTTTTTTTTAGCTTTTGGAGTTTTTTGTGCAATCTGCCAAACTTCTTGTTCCAGAAATGGTTTGATGCTTTGGACACTCTCAAATGATCCCTTAGAAGCTTTGAAGATGGTTGCAATCAGCTGGAACCTGCAAAAACACAAACTGGCCCTTTCTTGCAAAAGGGGATAAAATGACCAAAATAGCAACTCTCTCAAATGGTGTTCCGGATGGGGGGAACCATTTGGGACAGTTCAAGGATGTTATTTGGAGTGTGTTTGAGGTTTTATCTGGTTTGGAAAGTGACTAAATCAAGACATGGCTTGAAAAATGCACAAAAGGCCTATTTTGAGGTTTTGAGATGTGACTTTGTGATTTTGGTGTTACAGGTCACTTTTGATAGTTTGGATCACCTACATATGATGTTTATGAGGTGTTAGGATCATGAGTTGTGATGGAAATTCTCTCTAACTCAAAAACTCAGAGTTACCTTGCTAAAGAAGGCATTTTGGCCTAAAGAGAGGAATTTTGAGGAAAGCATCTATTTGATGGCTGTGGTGTACTCAAACTGAGCACAAATGAGCTCTATTTATAGTAGAGCAAGTTTGTTTTGGGATCAATAGTGAATGGAAACTACAGCAGAGGTTTGGCCAATGGTTGCACTTTGGAATCCAAGTCTCCTCTAGCCATTGACTAGAGGTTAGGGCACATGGCTGTGGTTCCCTTGGTCTTGGATAAGTCTTGACTGAATTCAGATGGAAATGGCTCAGTCCATGCCACCTTGGTGTATGTATTGAATGCTCTAATCCAAAATTGGAGTCTTGTCCCTCTTTTAGGCAATTCTAGGTTTGGCATGCTACTTCTTGTTCCAAGGACTTTGGAGGCTTGGCTCAGTGTTTGTCCCCTTAAAATTTGATCCTCAGATGTGTCCAAGATGATGACAAGGCTTGGAATTAGCTGATTTTTCCAAATCGAGCAAAAATGCAAAATTCTGCCTAGCCTTGGCAGTTTTCAACAAGGCATATTGCCATTGTCATATCTCATGGCCCAAGTGGAATTTGGTGACGTTCTTGGCCATTTTGGAAAGCCCTCATATGATACAACAACTGTTTGATCATATTTGGTTTTGATACCTTTTGGATCCAAGTGAAAAATCCCCCTACATTTGGAAAAAAGTGAAGGCAGATTCTGACTTAGTGAAAATTTCACTAAGTCAGAATCCTCCAAAGTGTTGGAAAAAAGTGACATTTTCACTTTTTGTGATTTTGATCATTCCATAACTCAAAATCCATGATGAATTTGGAAGGAGGTCAGTTCTAAGCTTTTGTAGAGGGTAATGAGAGATAAAAATCTAGCCTTAGATCGGGAAAAATAGCCTTGTGGTTTAGGAGTTATGATCCTCCAAAGTTGGTACCCTTGCCACTTTGTTCATAACTTAGAAAATTTTCTAAGTTTTTATGGTTACCCCTTTTACAAGCTATCCCACTTTTCTTGATTTTTATTGATGAATGATGATTCAAATCATACATTAACATCATTTTAGGGTTAAAAAACCATTTTTGTGAAAAATCTCAAAAAGTCAAAGTTGACTTTTGTGCACAGTTGACTTTTTGTCAAATGAATTCCAAACTGTGTGATCCTCTATGAAATCTGTCATACCCCAAATTTTGACCACTAAGATTTCCCATCATTGTGTAAATCATCATCACAATATGGATGAACCATCATGCCTCACCAAATGCCTCAAGGGTTATTGAGCATTCACTACAGTCAAAATTAGGGTTTTAAGCCCTCTCAGAGTCTTAGACAAAGGATCAATCAAGGAATGACATGATCTCCAACTTGTCTAACCTCTCAAACATCAACAATGGATCAAAAAGGACTCCCACTTTAAGGATTAAGCACAAGGCTGCTCCCTTCTAGGTGGAACAAGTCTCAAGATCGCCAGTATCACCAAATTAGGGTTTTGGTCGACCAGGGCCTCTAGATGGAAAGTTTCATCTGGGCATAAGCCAATGATCCAAAACACAACCTAATTTACTCCATGGAACCTTATGGACCCAAGCATCAAGTCAATTTGACCTCAGGGGATGCATACATCAAAAATCAGGAATTAGGGTTTCTTGACCTAATTCACCCCTAAGTTGACTTTTGGGACAAATCAAGAGCCAAGACCTCAAGACATGATTTAAGCGTCTCTAATGAACTATATTGATCCATTTGGAACAATGGATTAATCCAAGAAGCTTGAGCAACAAGTCTCATTTTCATCTGCACCACAATTAGGGTTTCGCGAGGAAAGTCAACTGTAACTTTGACTTTTGACCAGGACATGCTCCCAAACCCTAGGACATGCCCCAATATACCCTATGACACCCATGTAACATGTCCATTAAGTTTGATTTAGGTCAAGGACATGATTTCCTGAAAAATTGCACAGTTTGGAATTCATCTGATAAAAAGTCAACTGTGCACAAAAGTCAACTTTGACTTTTTGAGATTTTTCACCAAAATGGATTTTTAACCCTAAAATGATGTTAATGTATGATTTGAATCATCATTCATCAAGAAAAATCAAAGAATGTTGGATAACTTGTAAAAGGGGTAACCATAAAACTTAGAAAGTTTTCTAAGTTATGGAAAAAGTACCACTAATACACTAACTTTGGAGGATCATAACTCCTAAACCACATGGCCATTTTTTCTCATCCAAAGATGGATTTGTAGCCCTCATTACCCTCTACAAAAACTTCAACTAGACCTAAGTTCAATTCATTAAGGATTTTGAGTTATGGAGTGATCAAAATCAAGAAATCACACTTTGTTCCAACACTTAGTGAAAATTTCACTAAGTCAGATTTTGCTTCACTTTTTGCCAAATGTAGAGGGATTTTTCACTTGGAATCAAAAGAGATCAAAACCAAACTTGTTCAAACAGTTTTTGTATCATGTAAGGGCTTTCCAAAATGGCCAAGAACATTTCCAAATTCAACTTACCCTATGAGATATGACATTGTCAAGTTGCCTTGCTGAAATCTGTCAAAGGCAAGGCAGATTTTGCATTTTGGCTCGATTTGCCAAAATCAGCCAAATTCAAATGCTCCTATCCACTTGGACACCTCAGAGGATTGAATCTAAAGGGGACAATCACTGAGCCAAGCCTCCAAAGTCCATGGAACAAGAAATAGTATATTGAACCTAGAATGGCCAAAATAGGGACAAGACTCCAAATTTGGATTGAAGCATTCAATGGAAGCATCAAGGTGGCATGGACTGAGCCATTCTCATCTCAAATCAGTCAAGACTTATCCAAGACCAAGGGAACCAAAGCTCTGTGCCCTAACCTCTAGTCAATGGCTAGAGGAGACTTGGATTTTCATTTGCCAACATTAGCCAAACCTACTTACCAGCTGCCATTCACTATTCCTTGCAAAACAAACTTGCTCTACTATAAATAGAGCTCAATTATGATCAGTTTGAGTACACCAAAGCCATCAAACAAATGCTTTCCTCAAAATCTCTTCTTTCACTCCAATTTTGCCTTCTAAGGCAAGTCACTATCGGGTTTTGAGTTTGAGAGCTTTACCAATCAAAACAATCACTCACACACCTCACATACATCACATATGAGCTGATCAAACACTTAGATCACTTCTGAAACACCAATTTCACAAAATCACCAGCTGGTTGCTCAAATTTTCAATCAAGTTGCAACTGAGGTACCACAAAGTGATCCAGCCAATTTCAATCAAGTCCAACCATTCAAACACACTCCATAGGGTCTAGGGAAGCTGTTCAGATCATCACCACTCATCTGTAACACCTCCAAATCAAAAATCACATTGTACTTACTGTCACGGCTTAGAGGTAAGCATATACTTGGTCATCTCTCAATCTATGCATATTTCCTCGCACAATAATTTGGCCATATGTTCATAATCATGCATGGAATGTTTTCCCTCAATTAATTGCATTGTTTGGATCGTGTATAAAAAATCCTAGCCTTCATGCAGAAATTAGGGTTCTTGAGGATTTTTCATGATTTCTTGTTATATGTTTAATTTAAATGAAATTAAGTGTTATAGACATGATCGTGAGGTTGAGACGAGCATAATGATATGTGGATTGCATGATATAACCAAGTATTCAGTGAGATTGAGGAGAAAATACAAATCAGCCAAACCCAGAACACGCGCGTGTTCTTTGTGTGTTCTTGGCGACATTTTTGAATAATTCAAATATTTGAATTTTGTGATTTTATTTAATTGATTCAAAAATTAATTTCTCTATGAGTTTTAATGGTTTTGAGTTGATTCTTTTTTTAATAATTCACAAAAATGTTAAAATATTTTATTTTATCAAAAAATCCCAAAAAATATTATTTATTTCATATAATTGATATTTTTGCAAAGAATTAATATTTTAATTGTTTTTGACATTTTAAATATTTTTTCCACATTGATTTTGCAACTTTTAATGCTTTATAATTATTCTGTAGGTCAATACTTAATTTTTGAAGTATTAATCCAAAATCACAATTTTTTTTTCACATGTTAAACAATTTTGATCATTTTAATTGAATTTTTATCCAATTAAATACATTTTTGAAAACAAATTAGGGTTTTTGGATTAATTCAACCCTCATAAATCATTTTCAAAACTTTTTGGGCCTCTTGAGAGAGTGTAAGACCTAACCCACTTGTACAGAAATATTTTGGGCCTCATTCATTGTATAAGTCCCTCTGTACATTTTCAAATAAACGGCACGATCATCGCCTTTTGAAAAATCACCTTGGGCCTCTCCTCGAGCTATAAGACCCATTTAACACTTTTGGGCCTCTAACAGAGTGTAAGACCCAATCCTTTCTTGACCAAAACATTTTGGGCCTCAGTGTATTGTATAAGTCCCGATACCGTAAAAAACAAACGGCGCGATCGTCGCCTATTCAAAGAATCAATTGGGCCTCTCCTTGAGCTATAAGACCCATTCAAAAACACTTTGGGCCTCTAATAGAGTGTAAGACCCAATCCCCTTTTAACCAAAATCATTTGGGCCTCACTTATTGTATAAGTCCCTCTGCGTTAAAAGAAAATCTCGGCGCGATCGCCATTTTAAACGGAAAAATCAATTGGGCCTAACCTCGTGTTATAAGCCCCACTCTTTTTCTTTAAACTTTTTGGGCCTCTTGAGAGAGTGTAAGACCCATCCCTTTGTACAGAAAACATTTTGGGCCTCAGTCACTTGTATAAGTCCCTCTGTACAAATTCAACAGTGCGCTCACTGATAAAACCTTGGGCCTCTCCTTGAGCTGTAAGCCCCAAAACTTTCTTTTTCAAAGCACTTTCTCCTTTGATTTTGAATATACTGTTGTTTTCAATCTTTCTTTGTTGAACAACTAACCAAACAGCATGGAAGCTCTACAACCGAGTAAGTGTTTATCCGCTTTCATTTACCGCTTTCATATACATATAACTGTATTGTGGGGCTGTTTCGCTGTAAGTCTTCTTTCATAAACTCATATCGACTGTGTAATAATAGTATAGATATTTAGAGTTTCCCCGGCAACTACGTCTAGAACTAGGTGACGCCGTTTCGTTTATTCATAGAAATAGACAACTAGATCCCCAATAGGATCACCAGATACAATCTTCTCTTCGGCTGTCCTCATTAGGAATTGTCAAGAAACTCTACTCCTAGATATGAATGTATTCTCCGTGAATGGCATCTTTGAGTTTCTTCCAAATTCTCGAATTTTCCTGACTTTGATCTATTCTCGGTGAATAGCATTGCCTTGAATTTCTCGGGGTTTGGGGACCCACGGGCTTCTTAAAAGCATCGGCCTCCTCTTGGGCATCGTACAAGGACCCACAGGCTTCCTAAAAGCAACCCCGCCTCCTCTTGGGCTTAGTACAAGGACCCTACGGCTTCTTAGAAGTATTCACAACCTCCTCTTAGGCTTCGTATAATGATCTCTTCCTCCGGGAATGATAGCCTCCTCTTGGGCTTCGTACAAGGACCGATCGGCTTCTTAAAAGTTTCCAGCCTCCTCTTGGGCTTCGTACAAATTGTCCCGACGACCTCCTAGAGGTATAGGAACAGAACTTAATCATCCGCATAGAACAGTCCTTTCGTAGAGTCTACTACTGTTTCTCAAAGCATAGTACAAAAGATGAAACTCTGGACACGGACAGTCTAATATCCTTGAGTCTCAAAGACATTCTCAAGTGACCCCTTCGTTAAGTAGGAAGGAAACCCGCAGACTCGGACAGTCTCAATACCCTTCGGATTTCCCGTTTCCTCAAAGAAAAGGAAATATCCCGAATCCTTGAATTAAATCCCTGAGTACAGTGTTGCTCATATAAGAACTGATTTTCTTTTTAAAAATCAGTATATTGGATCTGTCACTCAACTGAAACAGTCACCATAGCCTCCTCTTGGGCTTTGTACAATGATCCTCCCCAGCGGAGTCAAACAATGTTTAGCCTCTCTCTCGGGCTTTGTACGAGACACATAAAGAGACTCCCTCGTTGAGTCAATTACCTCTTTCGCCTCCATCTCGGGCTTTATACGAGATACAAAAAGGTTCTTATTGAACCAAACAAATTTTCGCCTCCATCTCGGGCTTCGTACGAGATACAAAAAAGATTCTCTTGTTGAGTCAACCATTTTAGCCTCTCTCTCGGGCTTTGTACGAGACACATACTAGCCTCCTCTTAGGCTTTCTATAAGAAAACCACTGGTTGATCCAATCAACCTTTTAGCATCAAACCTGTCCTCGTTCACAGTACACAAACAACTCCCTTCATCTAATAGCTGTAAGCGGCAAGCCTCTGGATCATCTACATCCATGCCACTGTCCCTCTTTTAGCATGAGAAATTCCTAAGGAAAGATAGCATTGCTCTATACTGAGTTAAAGTCTTCCCCTTCAGGTTAAAACCCCCTATAAAGGAAATTATGGCATTGCTAGGATCCGCGTATCCCGGTTAAAGTAATTCTCCTTTATAAACAGTTGTGACAAATAAACCCCTTTAGAGATGACAAATTCTCTCTGAAGACAACACCCTTTTAGCTTCACATCTTGGGCTTTGAACAAGATACAAATAGACTTTTCAGCTTCATATCTTGGGCTTGGAACAAGATACAAATCACCTTTCGCTTCACGTCTTGGGCTTTGAACAAGACACCAAAATACCACTTCCTCCCATAGAATAGGAGGAACTACAAACGCTCTGATTTCCCTATTTCGGTAAACGGGAATACGTAGGCATAAGATTGAAAGAAAAATCTTAGCGAGCACACTAAACAAAAAACCAAATCCCATACTCCCATGTATCTATCAAAAGCATCAGTCCTAACGTCCTAATCCTTGTTCCCCGCCAGAAACCTTATGTCTAGATAAAAACCAGTATTGGCGAAAATACAAATAACCAGTACAAAGCCCCCCCCCCCCCCACATTGATAGCATTCGTAACCTAACAGACCACTGTTTAAACTCAGTATGCAAAGCAGGGTTAATTGGAGACATCTATTTCCCTTCCTTCATCAGCTTTAATAGGATAAAAAATGAATCGACCTATAGTAAACTCAACCGCAGAGAGCGACCAGCGCTTAAGAACCGCGTCCAAAATCGCTCGCTACAGAAAAATGGCGCCCACCGTGGGGCAATCTAAAGTTAGATCTAGGCCCGGTCTTTTTTTCTCTTCACTTGTGAGAAAACCACAGATTGGGGCTTCCGCCGGGGAACCCATTCTCTGTCAGGAACTTAGGATTCTTAGCTTCATAGGTCTAGGATGATTAGGACAAATATATATACTGCTTTTCCTAATTGCTATACGTGTTTATTTTTCTGCTAATGGGAATGCGGGTGATGCCGTATGTGGAAAGAATGAGTATACACCTAAGATAAGTGATGGCGACGGGGTCGACCATCAACCTCAGTGGAGGCTGACCAACGCAACCCATTCTCTCACCTAGACAATGGGCCGGTTGTTAAGTCTGAGAAGCTGAGGAGCCAAACCCTTTCGTAGTGCGGAAACTATCGGAAATAGTTGTTGCGCGATACTACCCTCATTTGAGGCTGGTGATCTATTCTCGGTGAATGGCACTTACTCTAAGATTGCTCTACAACTCGCTGGCGATCCGCTTATTGTTTTGCTTTCCTGGGAGGAGCTAATGATAATGAGTACAGGTACAAAAATCACCCTAGTATAAACCTTTGGGGATGGGTAGAGCCTTGACTTCATGACAACGACCCTTTGACCCCATGTTTTTTCTATGTTTTTGTGTGCTGCATTCATGCATTCATTTAAAAAACATTAAAACATTCAAAAAATCTTCTCTTCTAGTCTCTCTGTTCTTTCAAAATAAACTAAGATTGTGATTGTAAATATCAGAGAAAAGGATTGCACTAATGGATTTCGGTATAAGGAGAACTCACCAGTATACCTTCAAGGTTCCAAAACTAGAGGATTTGAGAAGGTTAGCGAGGATGATCACTAACCCAGAGCCTTTCAGAGCCAAGCACGGAGGTGTGCTACCACTATTAAGAGTCCATATGATTGAGGGAATCATGGATGTGCTCATTCAGTTTTATGATCCGGTTTATCACTGTTTCACATTCCCGGATTACCAGCTTGCACCAACGCTGGAGGAGTATTCTCACCTGATCGATCTACACATTACGGATCGAGCTCCATTTTCTGGACTGGAAGAAATTCCAAAGAATCAGACTATTGCAAGAGCAATTCATTTGGACGAGTCTGAGGTCAGGGCTCACATGACCGCTAAGGGTGGCATCCAAGGTTTGCCAGCCCAGTTCTTGACAAAGAAAGCCTTGTACTTCGCCAGTATAGGAAACGTGACTGCTTTTGAAAGCATCTTTGTCTTGCTCACCTACGGGTTATTTTTGTTTCCTAACATCAATAACTTCGTCGATATTAACTCGATTAAGGTTTTTCTCATTGGAAATCCTGTGCCGACTTTGCTCGTAGATGCGTATCATTCTGTACACCTGGGAAATTTGTACAACAGAGGGGATATCACATGCTGTGTACCTCTGCTTTACAAATGGTTTATCTCTCACTTGCCCAAGTCTGCTGCTTTTTGGGATTGCAAGAGTGCCTTACGTTGGTCGCAGAAGATCATGTCTCTTACCAACTCTGATATAGATTGGTGTAATAGGATTTATGAGGGAATCAGGATCATTAACCATTGTGGAAACTTCCCCAACGTACCCCTCATAGTAACTAAAGGAGGAATCAACTACCATCCGGTATTGGTTCGCCGTCAATTTGGATACCCGATGAGACACATCCCACTGGGTGTTCATCTGGAAGGTCTTTTCTTCAAAGAAGGAGAAAACGACAGGGCACTAAAGATGGAAATAGTGCACGCTTGGAAGCATGTTCATAAGAAAGGACGAGAGTCTCTGGGAAAACCGGACTGTGTCTCGGTGGAGCCTTATCTCCATTGGGTATAAACTAGAGCTCTCAAGGTAAAGATGCCTTATCCTCATTACGGAATTCTTCCGCCAAAGGAATCTGTCATGTACTTCATGACGGAAACTGAAAAGCTTCAGGTTACTCTCAACAAAATTCAAAAGGATAGAAGGTCTTGGAAGAACAAGTACCGCACCCTCGACATAGAGTGCATCAAAATACAGCAATTACTGAAAGAAAAAGATGCTCTGATTGAAATTTTGGAGCAACATGCTGTAGATAATCAAGATGACTAAAGGAATTTGCTTGCTCCTTTCACTTGGCAAAGGAATGACAACCCGACAACGGCCCAAGAGCCCCGGTCAAAGAAAAGGAAGATACCAGAATCAGCACCCGATTTCTCTTCAGAGAGGACTCGGGACCCATTAGTTTAGGTTTCTGTTTCTGCACCTTGTAATCTACTGTATTTCCACTTCTGTAATCTTTTGAATTTCAATAAAAGGGGTTTCCCCACCGTTTGATATTTGCAATCTAATTGTCGAAGTTTATTTTGATTAAACCTTAAATAATTAATATAATCATTGCATTCATCATTCTCACATCGCGTATTCTTCTTCCCTACGAATCTCACGTTTGTGTCTCGATTCTAGAGTCAAACTATCTCATTCGTATAATACTCGGGCCAATCGTCAGAAAAAGATGGATGATCTTGAGGAAGAAAACAGAGAGTTGAAAGAAGAGATCGACGCTCTAAGAGAGGATATGAGAAAGCTTCGTAACGACATGCAAGCCATGGCAGAAGCTCAGCTACAAAGAACTGTGATCTCAGAGATCACCTCAACGCCCGTAGTGGAGGGGTATGATCCTAGGTATCAGATACCAAAAGATCATCCTTGGGGCATGCCTGTTAATTATATCCCAGAAGGATATATTCCGCCGATCACTGAGGATCAGGGAATCACAACAGAAGCCGCTGGGCCTGAAGGTTACAAACTTCGGGAAAGCGAAGATGCCAGGGGCATGTTGAAGACTCCTGAAGGTTACAAACTTTGGGAAACGCCAAGACTCATTGCCGTAGTCACGGTACCACCCCCTGTGGTGCACACTGTCCCGGAAGGACAGATTCCACCAACACCTTCTGGTAAGAAGGAAACTATGTTTGACAGAATGGATGAATTCCAGGAACAGTTCTTGGAAATGCAGAAGGAACTGCAGGCCATTCGCGGTCAGGATTTATTTGGAAAGGACGCCGCAGATCTCTGCTTGGTCCCAAATGTGAAAGTCCCGCATAAGTTCCAAGTGCCCGACTTTGAAAAATATAAGGGTAACTCTTGCCCTCAAAGCCATCTGGTGATGTACGCTCGGCAGATGTCAGCTCAAACGGAGAATCAGGACCTACTGATTCACTACTTCCAGGATAGTTTAACCAGTGCCGCACTCAAATGGTACATGGGTTTAAACCGTACTACGATCAGCACATTCAGAGATCTTGGTACTGCCTTCGTCCAACAATACAAATATAATTTGGACATGGCACCCGACAGAGATCAACTCAGATCGATGTCACAAAAGGACAAGGAAACCTTTAAGGAGTATGCTCAAAGGTGGCGTGAAATTGCCGCTCAAATTTGTCCACCTCTTGAGGAAAAAGAGATGACAAAGATCTTCTTAAAGACCTTAAGCTCATTTTACTATGACCGAATGGTTGCCAGTGCGCCCAGTGATTTCACCGAAATGGTCGGCATGGGTGTACATCTTGAGGAAGCCGTCCGAGAAGGACGTTTGGTAAAAGATACTGGATCGACGAGCGGTACTAAAAAATACGGTAGTGCTCTCCCTAAGAAAAAAGAGCAAGATATTGGGAATATCTCTCTCGGAAAGTAAAGACGACGTTATCAACCAGTAGTAGATGTGACTCCTGCTATCAGCCCTGCGTCTATTCCTACGTATCAACCTCAGGTTGCGCAGAGCCAACCTGACCAGCAAAGGACACAACAGCCTCTTCAGTAGGCTCGTCCTCCATATAACAACAACCGTACAACACGGCCGCCAGGATTTGATCCTATACCCGTATCGTACGCAGAACTGTTCCCATTACTACTGGCTAAGGGGCACATTCAGACTAAATCTCCTCTTACAGTACCGGAAAATCCGCCTTTTTGGTTTAAGGTGGATCAAAATTGCCCTTATCATCAAGGAGGTTCAGGGCATAACATAGAGACTTGTCTCAATTTCAAGTCCGACGTGCAAAAACTTGTTAGGAGCGGGGTCTTATCCTTCAAGGATACAAATCCTAATGTTCTCACGAATCCGCTACCTCAACACGAGAAGGCTGCAATCAATTTGATTGAAGGAGAGACTGACGATGTCTATCAAATTCACGATGTACTCTTGTTGAAAACCAATCTGGTTAAGATGCATTGTAGACAGAGTGGATATGGCCATGTGCCACCACATAATTATCATCAGTGTGATATCTGCTCTAAAGACAATCAAGGATGTTCGGTAGTGCAAGCAGCTCTACAGGAACAAATGGATCTCGGATGGATCCAGGAGCACCGAGTTCGTGGAGTTAACATGGTCTACACGAACTCTAACATCATTCAGAACCACGATATTCGTGCGATGAATGCCAATCTGGTGGCGATGCACTCAAGGCAAAGCCAGTATCATAATCTGCCGCGACACGATTACAATTCCTATTTGACTTGCTCGGTAAACAAACAGGGTTGATTTTTTGTACAAGAAGCCCTTCAGCGTCAGATGGATCTTGGATGGATCCAAGACTACCATGATAGGAATTCCTATCAAATCAAAATGGTTCAGATCTTTGATATCCGCGTGATGAATACAAACCTGGTAGAGTTATATGCTGAGCAGGTCCGACTCGGATTCTTAATATCACATGACTATCAAAGCTGTAAAGCGGGTTGTGAAAACGATCGAGGTTGTACCCTTGTCCAGGAGGCACTTCAGCACTTGTTAAATCATTGGTGGATGCCAATCTACATGGATGAAGATACTCAGCAGATTAGTATCAGTAATAGAAACCCCACTCGGCGTCAGAGTCAGGATGTCCGATCGGTGGAAGCTAACCTAGTGAGGTTACATTGTATTCAAAGTGGGCGTGGCCAGGTGCCACCACACAACTATGACAGTTGTAGCGTCTGTTCGGAAAGTAACCAAGGGTGTTACCTTGTGAGAACAGCTCTTCAGGGTCAGGTCGATCGTGGAGAAATTCGTCCCTACCCGGGTTCTGGACCCATCAACTGGACGCCGAACTACCTTGCCGTGCAAGTTGAGGATGTTGTCACGATCTCTGGTCATCACAGGACCGGGGATGTTTTTGCCATTATCCCTCTACTTGACGAATCTAAAGTTCCCAACCGGGAACGGATCGAGATTAATTATGATGATCAGAAAAATCATAAGGCTCCCGTAGTCATCTATCTACCAGGATCGCTACCGTATGAATCAGCTAAGGCGATCCCTTACAAATACGGTGCAACAATAATTGAAAATGGAAAGGAAATTCCATTACCCTCCGTTGTGAACATTGCAGACATCAGTCGAGTAACACGGAGTGGTAGAATCTTCAACCAAGGGGTTGGGGAACTTAACAAGGAAAAGGAACTTCAGACAGAAGCTCCCGATCCCCCAGTCGGTCAATCCAGTAATCCCGACCTTTCGAAAAATGATGATGAGATGCTGAAGCTCATCCAAAGGAGTGAATATAACATTGTTGATCAACTGTTACAAACTCCTTCAAAGATCTCGGTATTATCACTGTTACTCAGTTCAGAAGCCCACAGGGAGGCTCTACAGAAAGTCTTGGAGCAAGCCTTTGTGGAACAGGATGTAACAATCAGACAGTTCGATAGCATTGTCTCTAACATCACTTCCTGCAACAATTTGGGATTTAGTGATGAAGAATTACCTGAAGAGGGTCGTCGTCATAACATGGCGCTCAATATCACAGTTAACTGCCAGGACGATGCTTTAGCCAGCGTACTGGTAGACACAGGGTCAGCCCTGAATGTTATGCCGAAGTCCACTTTGATGTAATTATCATTCAAAGGACCTCCGATGAGGGTTAGCGAGGTTGTCGTCAAAGCATTCGACGGATCCAGAAAAACAGTTATCGGCGAAGTTGATCTTCCCATAACTATTGGTCCTCACACTTTCCAAGTCACTTTCCAGGTCATGGACATCCGGGCAGCATACAATTGTTTATTAGGAAGACCTTGGATACACCAGGCTGGAGCGGTCACTTCGACCCTCCACCAAAAGCTAAAATTCGTCAAGAACGATCAACTTGTCACGGTTTGTGGGGAACAAGCCTTGCTTGTGAGTAACTTGTCATCATCTACTGGAATAGAACCCGAGGAGGTTATTGGAACTCAGTTCCAAGCACTGTCGGTAAGCGAGAACAATCATTTCAAAGGAGGAACCTCGATTTCCTCATACAAAGATGCTATTAAAGCAGTCAAGAGTACCGATACGACAGGATGGGGACAGCTTGTCATTCCCATTGACAATAAAACAAAGAAGGGTCTTGTTTTTTCTACAACCTGTACCCGGACAGCTGCCAATGATGAAAGTCTTCATCCCCTTCAAAACTTATTCCACAGTGGAGGTTTCCTTCACCCAGTGTCTCAGACAGTTCATGCTATCAATGAGGAAGATCCCTCTGACACAGATGAAGAATGGAAGTCCTACCTTAACAAGGACGGTTATATGTCTCAGGAAGAGGTGCCTATGCCTTTTTGCTTTCCTACAGAAAGTCTGAGATTTATACCAAGATCAGATGTCAAAATGATCTACGGGGATTGTGATCCGGAAGGATGCCGCGCTCCGCCAAATTCATTAGAGGAAGACACTCCGATGAAAGATAATTTTGACTACACCTACTATGACCCAATGGATGGTCTGCCAATGTGGCAACCTTACCCAGGAAACTTGGGGCAAGAAAGTCAGCCGAACAATGAAAGTCAGCTGACCGTCATTGAACGGAATACCTGTGTCCCCACCATGCCATAGGATCAACACTCAGGTCATTCAGAAAGTACTCAACATGAAGATGAATTTGCAACGTTTGCAGGACTTGAGTTCATCAACTATGTTTTTCCCGAGGTCAACGTCATTGAGAGAGATGACTCCTCCAGTTCCAAAGAAGTTTGGGACACTCTGGGAGAACCAAGTGGAAAATTCGACTATATGGTCAAGTACACCGCTCCCGAAAGCTCTCGTATTAGGCTCGAGGATATCCAGGCAACTGGATGGGGAGATGTACCTGAGAGCACAAATGTTATGCAAAATGCAACAGAGGAATTCTCCTACGACAATTCTGCCTGGGAGACAGATTCCAATGATCCCGCTCCACCAGAAATCAGCGTCATTTCTGAAGACAAATCAAGGAAGGTGCCAGACTTTGTGATTCACCGAGGAGTTCGCCGCCAATGGGTTGCTGTCGAGATTCCGAAGGTCGTTCACCAGTCAAAGTAATTGCCATCTTTTAACCTTTCACCCTGCCCAGGTGAAACGGATGTTTTGATAGGGCTTGCTTTCTGTAAATATCCCTCTTCGCTTCGCCCAAAGCGACAGAGTTTTGTTTTATAGGGCTGTAGTTTCAAGATTCGACTTGTTCATTAATATAATAACGTCGTTCTGTAATTTCCGTATTAATTGTTGTTTTCTCTTTTTTCTTTTTCAAAGAAAATGGTAATCCTAAAAAACAAAACTATAAAAAACAAGCAGTAAAATAAAACACTGCACACAATTGCATTTTTCTCTACCTCTTCTAAACACGAATCATCACATCATGCAGATTGCTTGTTTTAAACCCAGTTGAAACATACGATCCGATGCTTTCTCCCAACTTTGAGTTCCCGGTATTCGAGGCTGAAGAAGAAAATGACGACAAAATTCCAGAAGAGATCTCTCGACTACTCAGACAAGAGGAAAGGTCCATTGAACCTCACAAAGAACCGTTGGAAACGGTAAACTTGGGTTCAGAGCAAGAGAGAAAAGAAATCAGGATCGGGGCACTGCTTAGTCCAACTGCCACAGAGAGTTTGATAAAGCTTCTCAGAGAATTTCCCGATGTATTCGCTTGGTCTTATCAGGATATGCCAGGGTTGGATACCAGCATCTTGGAACATCACTTACCGTTAAGATCGGAATGTCCGCCAGTAAAGCAAAGGTTGATACGTACTCACCCGGACATGGCCATCAAAATCAAAGAGGAGGTGCAGAAACAGATTGACGCGGGTTTCCTCGCTACAGCTGAATATCCTTAATGGTTAGCCAACATCGTACCCGTTTCCAAAAAGGACGGAAAGGTCAGAATCTGTGTCGACTACCGAGATCTGAACAAGGCAAGTCCAAAGGACGACTTTCCTTTACCACACATTGACATGCTGGTAGACAGCACATCAAAGTTCAAAATTTTCTCCTTCATGGATGGATTCTCGGGCTATAACCAGATCAAAATGGCGCCGAAAGACATGGAGAAAACTTCGTTCATTACCCCATGGGGTACCTTTTGTTACAAGGTAATTTCGTTCAGTTTGAAGAACGCCAGGGCAACCTATCAAAGGGCCATGACTACTCTGTTTCATGACATGATACATAAAAAAATCGAGGTATATGTCGATGATATGATTGCAACATCAAAAACAGAGAGTGAGCACATTGAACATCTGTCAAAATTGTTCGAACGTTTGAGAAAATTCAAGCTCCGCTTGAATCCCAACAAGTGCACCTTCGGTGTCCGTTCAGGGAAACTACTAGGGTTCATCGTCAGCCAGAAAGGAATTGAGGTTGATCCTGACAAGGTCAAGGCCATTCAAGAAATGCCTTCTCCGAAAACTGAAAAACAAGTCAGAGGATTCTTGGGACGTTTAAACTACATCTCCAGATTCATATTCCTTATGACCGTGACATGTGCGCCGATTTTCAAATTACTGAAAAAGAAACAGGATTACGTTTGGTCAGAAGATTGCCAAACTGCCTTCGACAGTATTAAGAAATATCTGTTGAATCCTCCGATTCTATCACCTCCAGTGGAAGGAAGACCACTGATCATTTACCTCACAGTCCTAGAGGACTCAATGGGATGTGTACTTGGCCAACAAGACGAAACTAAAAGAAAAGAGTCTGACATCTACTATTTGAGCAAGAAGTTCACCGACTGTGAAACTCGGTACACGATACTCGAGAAAACTTGTTGCGCTTTGGCTTGGGCAGCCAAACGTCTTCGCCAATACATGATTCGTCATACTACTTGGTTGGTCTCCGAAATGGATCCAATCAAGTACGTATTTGAAAAACCTGCTCTTACGGGAAGAATTGCCCGTTGGCAGATGCTATTATCAGAATATGACATAGAGTACCACGCTCAGAAAGCCGTTAAAGGGAGTGTTTTAGCCGATCATTTGGCTCATCAACCGATTGACGATCAAGAATCAATCGGGTTTGACTTCCCAGATGAAGATGTCATGTATCTAAAAATGAAAGATTGCGATGAACCGCTACCCAGTGAAGGGCCAGAACCAGGTTCCCAATGGGTACTTATCTTTGACGGAGCAGTTAATCATTATGGAAATGGAATTGGGGCAATCATTGTTACCCTCAGGGTACCCACATTCCTTTCACTGCCAGACTTACGTTCAAATATACGAACAACGAGGCCGAATACGAAGCTTGTATTATGGGTCTCGAGGAAGCGATTGATTTAAGGATCAAAAACTTGGACGTATACGGCGATTCTACCCTGGTTATCAATCAGATAAAAGGAGATTGGAACACATACCAATCAGGATTGATTCCTTACAAAGACTATGCAAGAAGGTTGATACCTTTCTTCAACAGAGTCGAGTTTCATCATATCCCTCGTGATTAGAATCATATGGCTGACGCTTTAGCCACTATCTCTTCCATGATTAGTGTAGGTCAATGGAATGACATACCTAAGATCGACATAATGCGCCTTGAACGGCCCGCTTACGTCTTCACGATTGAAGCAGTCATAGATGACAGACCTTGGTATTACGATATCAAATGCTTTCTTCAGAAACAAGAGTACCCATCTGGGGCACTCAGAAAAGACAGAAAGACCCTCAGAAGATTGGTCGGAAACTTCTTCCTGAGCGGTGACACTCTTTATAAGAGAAATTTTGACATGGTCTTGCTCCGATGCGTAGACAGACCAAAAGCAGACATGCTTATGAAAGAAATTCATGAAGGGTCCGTTGGCACTCATGCCAACGGACACACAATGGCGAGAAAAATCCTAAGATCAGGGTACTATTGGTTGACCATGGAATCCGACTGCTACAAGTACATAAGAAGGTGTCACAAGTGTCAGATATACTCCGACAAAATTCATGTACCGCCATCACATCTCAAAGTTCTTTCTTCCCCGTGGCCTTTCTCCATATGGGGAATCGACATGATTGGCTTGATTGAACCCAAGGCTTCGAACAGACATCGGTTCATCCTGGTAGCCATTGACTACTTCACCAAGTGGGTCGAAGCAGCGTCATTTGCTAATGTAACCCGACAAGTGGTGGTCCGATTTATCAAAAACAATATCATCTGCCGTTATGGTGTTCCAAGCGAGATCATTACTGACAATGGATCTAACTTGAACAATAAGATGATGAAGGAGTTGTGCACAGAGTTCAAGATCAAACATCATAACTCATCTCCCTACCGACCCAAGATGAACGGGGCGGTAGAAGCGGCTAACAAGAACATCAAGAAGATTGTTCAAAAGATGGTTGTGATCTACAAAGACTGGCCCGAGATGCTACCCTTTGCTCTTCACGGTTATCGCACATCTGTTCGCACTTCAACCAGGGCTACCCCTTTCTCTCTAGTGTATGGCATGGAGGCAGTTCTCCCCATAGAAGTAGAGATCCCGTCAATCAGGGTATTGATGGAAGCTAAGCTCACCGAAGCTGAATGGTGTCAAAGTCGACATGACGAACTGAATCTGATCGAAGAAAAGAGAATAACGGCACTATGTCATGGTCAGTTGTATCAACAGAGAATGAAGAGGGCGTTTGACAAAAAGGTTCGACCTCGTGTCTTCAGAAAAGGAGACCTCGTGCTCAAGAAGATACAATCATTTCTCACTGACTCCCGGGGCAAGTGGACTCCGAATTATGATGGCCCCTATGTGGTCACGAAAGCTTTCTCAGGCGGCGCCTTGAGACTTTCAACTATGGACGGAGAGGAATTTGCCTATCCCACGAATGTTGATGTAGTTAAGAAATACTTCGCCTAAACTAAAAAAAAAACGTCTCGGTGGATTGAAAACCCGAAAGGGCGGTCCAGGCAAAAGTTAGAGACAAAATAAAAAAAAATCATCCCGGTGGATTGGAAACATCATAGTACAATCCAGGCAAAAATTAGGGATAATGGCAAGTAACTATGTTCAACAGAGGCAAGTCCCTCAGCAGCAGCAGTTACATCATCGGAAGAAAACTCCAGTTAAGGTCATCTTCGACAGAAGCTCAGGATGCCCTGAATTCAAAGTTGGTAGAAGGATAGTGGTCGTTATGTTTCAACGTAGCCCTTTTCCCTGTAAATTACCATTTTTAAACTTTGTAAATACTCAATGGAATCACGCGTTTGGCTGATCTCCATCTTATCAATAAAATTTGAGCCTTGTGCTTTTGTTTGTAATTCTTGCTTGTTTTAGCTTTACAGAACGACGTTGTTAACATGATTAACGATTCTTGAAATAAAACAAAAATGAATTTACTTGTTAAAACTTTTTCTGCTTTTAAAATAAAGATGGCAATTTCTTTTGACTGTTAAACATCGAAAGAACATCAATCGTGTCTCCAAAGGTGTTCGAACTTCAAAGTGTAGAATCAAAGTACTCCTTCTAACCCAGTACGCCTGGATAAAGGGATCAACTGTGTCAGAGACCATGTTTCGTCTGACATCCACGGCAGAGTTCTTACCTCCTAAGCCCGATCAACGGTATTCCCCGCAGGGATTATCTCTCCTAAGCAAGGTGGAATTGCTATCTTGAACCAGCGATATCTCTATACGCCCCGCGATGGCTGAGTATCCAGTCATGTTCATCTTTTAGTTTGTGTGTCGCGTCAGTTTTGTCAGCATATACATACATACATCATGCATTATTGATTTGCATTTACATTTCATATTGCATCGCTATCACTCTAGCCGGTCTTGTCCCTTAGTGATAGGAGTCCTCTCAATCGAGTTGTCAGTTCTTGCCTCGTCAGGAAACGCTGCGTTTGAACAACCTCACTTCTAGTTTATTTCTGGAAGGAAGTTGGCCCTTGACCACTTTGATAACTTGAACCTCTGAAAGGCCAGAGAACCTTCAACAGATGTCACTCTTCGCCATTGAAGATGATATCCTTGCTTTCCCGGATTAAAGAAAATCCCTAGAGAAATCCTCTTAAGCAAGGGTTCGGCAGTGCATCAGTATTTCTTCGAAAATCCGCTGATGAAAAGGTCATCGGCACCTCAAAATTGGACCCCATCATATGGCATTTCTCTGGGAAGATCCCGAGAAAAGTATGATGTAAGTTCCCCAAGTGGAAACAGTCTCTCAAGTTACTCGCTTTCCCCTAGTAGAATCGACCAATGGCGTCTCCAACAGAGAAGTTTGAGCACCTCTACAACTCAGACGACTGGGTTCCCCAGCAAGTCTGACATCAAAACTTTTTCCACTCAAATGGCATCTCCCCAAGAAAATTCGGCGAGAAGTTTGAAGGAAAGCTGCTACGAATAGCGTCCCTTGTCAGTAAAGTTTATTGACAAAAGAAACTAAGACCAGTTCCTTGGAAGGAAACCAGGATCGAGGGGAAGTTTAAATCAGAAACTGAGACCAGTTCCTTGGTAGGAAACCAGGAACGGGGGAGGTTGACAAAAGAAAACTGAGACCAGTTCCTTGGCTGAAGATCAGGATCGAGGGGAAGTTTACCTTTTCTAAGCATCATTGCTTAGCAAAAGAAGATGAATGCGCAAGCTACCATTCATAACCACCATCAAAATTTCGGGTATTCCGATATTTAATCCTCTTGCACCCCGAATGCCCGAATACCTTCGTCATTCACACCTTCGGGTCCAAGAAGATTAAATAGGGGCATCTGTCATACCCCAAATTTTGACCACTAAGATTTCCCATCATTTTGTAAATCATCATCACAATATGGATGAACCATCATGCCTCACCAAATGCCTCAAGGGTTGTTGAGCATTCACTACAGTCAAAATTAGGGTTTTAAGCCCTCTCAGAGTCTTAGACAAAGGATCAATCAAGGAATGACATGATCTCCAACTTGTATAACCTCTCAAACATCCACAATGGATCAAAAAGGACTCCCACTTTAAGGATTAAGCACAAGGTTGCTCCCTTCTAGGTGGATCAAGTTTCAAGATCGCCAGTATCACCAAATTAGGGTTTTGGTCGACCAGGGCCTCTAGATGGAAAGTTTCATCTGGGCATAAGCTAATGATCCAAAACACAACCTAATGTACTCCATGGAACCTCATGGACCCAAGCATCAAGTCAATTTGACCTCAGGGGATGCATACATCAAAAATCAGGAATTAGGGTTTCTTGACCTAATTCACCCCTAAGTTGACTTTTGGGACAAATCAAGAGCCAAGACCTCAAGACATGATTTGAGGGTCTCTAATAAACTATATTGATCCATTTGGAACAATGGATTAATCCAAGAAGCTTGAGCAACAAGTCTCATTTTCATCTGCACCACAATTAGGGTTTCGGGAGGAAAGTCAACTGTAACTTTGACTTTTGACCAGGACATGCTCCCAAACCCTAGGACATGCCCCAATATACCCTATGACACCCATGGAACATGTCCATCAAGTTTGATTTAGGTCAAGGACATGATTTCCTGAAGAATTGCACAGTTTGGAATTCATCGATAAAAAGTCAACTGTGTACAAAAGTCAACTTTGACTTTTTGAGATTTTTCACCAAAATGGATTTTTAACCCTAAAATGATGTTAATGTATGATTTGAATCATCATTCATCAAGAAAAATCAAAGAATGTTGGATAACTTGTAAAAGGGGTAACCATAAAACTTAGAAATTTTTCTAAGTTATGGAAAAAGTACCACTAATACACTAACTTTAGAGGATCATAACTCCTAAACCACATGGCCATTTTTTCTCATCCAAAGATGGATTTGTAGCCCTCATTACCCTCTACAAAAACTTAAACTAGACCTAAGTCCAATTCATTAAGGATTTTGAGTTATGGAGTGATCAAAATCAAGAAATCACACTTTGTTCCAACACTTAGTGAAAATTTCACTAAGTCAGATTTTGCTTCACTTTTTGCCAAATGTAGAGAGATTTTTCACTTGGAATCAAAAGAGATCAAAACCAAACTTGTTCAAACAGTTGTTGTATCATGTAAGGGCTTTCCAAAATGGCCAAGAACATTGCCAAATTCAACTTACCCCATGAGATATGACATTGTCAAGTTGCCTTGCTGAAATCTGTCAAAGGCAAGGCAGATTTTGCATTTTGGCTCGATTTACCAAAATCAGCCAAATTCAAATGCTCCTATCCACTTGGACACCTCAGAGGATTGAATCTAAAGGGGACAATCACTGAGCCAAGCCTCCAAAGTCAATGGAACAAGAAATAGCATGTTGAACCTAGAATGGCCAAAATAGGGACAAGACACCAAATTTGGATTGAAGTATTCAATTGAAGCATCAAGGTGGCATGGACTGAGCCATTCTTATCTGAAATCAGTCAAGACTTATCCAAGACCAAGAGAACCAAAGCTCTATTCCCTAACCTCTAGTCAATGGCTAGAGGAGACTTGGATTTTCATTTGCCAACATTGGCCAAACCTACTTACCAGCTGCCATTCACTATTCCTTGCAAAACAAACTTGCTCTACTATAAATAGAGCTCAATTGTGATCAACTTGAGTACACCAAAGCCATCAAACAGATGCTTTCCTCAAAATCTCTTCTTTCACTCCAATTTTGCCTTCTAAGGCAAGTCACTATCGGGTTTTGAGTTTGAGAGCTTTTCCAATCAAACCAATCACTCACACACCTCACATACATCACGTATGAGCTGATCAAACACTTAGATCACTTCTGAAACACCAATTTCACAAAATCACCAGCTGGTTGCTCAAATTTTCAATCAAGTTGTAGCTGAGGTACCACAAAGTGATCCAGCCAATTTCAATCAAGTCCAACCATTCAAACACACTCCATAGGGGGTAGGGAAGCTGTTCAGATCATCACCACTCATCTGTAACACCTCCAAATCAAAAATCACATTGCACTTGCTGTCACGACTTAGAGGTAAGCATATACTTGGTCATCTCTCAATCTATGCATATTTCCTCGCACAATAATTTGGCCATATGTTCATAATAATGCATGGAATGTTTTCCCTCAATTAATTGCATTGTTTGAATCGTGTATCAAAAATCCTAGCCTTCATGCAGAAATTAGGGTTCTTGAGGATTTTTCATGATTTCTTGTTATATGTTTAATTTAAATGAAATTAAGTGTTATAGACATGATTGTGAGGTTGAGACGAACATAATGATATGTGGATTGCATGATATAACCAAGTATTCAGTGAGATTGAGGAGAAAATGCAAATCAGCCAAACCCAGAACACGCGCGTGTTCTTGGTGTGCTCTTGGCGCCATTTTTGAATAATTCAAATATTTGAATTTTGTGATTTTATTTAATTGATTCAAAAATTAATTTCTCTCTGAGTTTAATGGTTTTGAGTTGATTCTTATTTTAATAATTCACAAAAATGTTAAAATATTTTATTTTATCAAAAAATCCCAAAAAATATTATTTATTTCATATAATTGATATTTTTGCAAAGAATTAATATTTTAATTGTTTTTGACATTTTAAATATTTTTTCCACATTGATTTTGCAACTTTTAATGCTTTATAATTATTTTGTAGGTCAATACTTAATTTTTGAAGCATTAATCCAAAATCACAATTTGTTTTTCACATGTTAAACAATTTTGATCATTTTAATTGAATTTTTATCCAATTAAATACATTTTTGAAAACAAATTAGGGTTTTTGGATTAATTCAACCCTCATAAATCATTTTCAAAACTTTTTGGGCCTCTTGAGAGAGTGTAAGACCCAACCCACTTGTACAGAAATATTTTGGGCCTCATTCGTTGTATAAGTCCCTCCGTACATTTTCAAATAAACGGCACGATCATCGCCTTTTGAAAAATCACCTTGGGCCTCTCCTCGAGCTATAAGACCCATTTAACACTTTTGGGCCTCTAATAGAGTGTAAGACCCAATCCTTTCTTGACCAAAACATTTTGGGCCCCAGTGTATTGTATAAGTCCCGATACCGTCAAAAACAAACAGCGCGATCGTCGCCTATTCAAAGAATCAATTGGGCCTCTCCTTGAGCTATAAGACCCATTCAAAAACACTTTGGGCCTCTAATAGAGTGTAAGACCCAATCCCCTTTTAACCAAAATCATTTGGGCCTCACTTATTGTATAAGTCCCTCTGCGTTAAAAGAAAATCTCGGCGCGATCGCCATTTTAAACGGAAAAATCAATTGGGCCTACCCTCGTGTTATAAGCCTCACTCTTTTTCTTTAAACTTTTTGGGCCTCTTGAGAGAGTGTAAGACCCATCCCTTTGTACAGAAAACATTTTGGGCCTCAGTCACTTGTATAAGTCCCTCTGTACAAATTCAACAGTGCGCTCACTAATAAAACCTTGGGCCTCTCCTTGAGCTGTAAGCCCCAAAACTTTCTTTTTCAAAGCACTTTCTCCTTTGATTTTGAATATACTGTTGTTTTCAATCTATCTTTGTTGAACAACTAACCAAACAACATGGAAGCTCTACAACCGAGTAAGTGTTTATCCGCTTTCATTTACCGCTTTCATATACATATAACTGTATTGTGGGGCTGTTTCACTGTATGTCTTCTTTCATAAACTCATATCGACTGTGTAATAATAGTATAGATATTTAGAGTTTCCCCGACAACTATGTCTAGAACTAGGTGACGCCATTTCGTTTATTCATAGAAATAGACAACTAGATCCCCAATAGGATCACCAGATACAGTCTTCTCTTCGGCTGTCCTCATTAGGAATTGTCAAGAAACTCTACTCCCAGAGATGAATGTATTCTCCGTGAATGGCATCTTTGAGTTTCTTCCAAATTCTCGAATTTTCCTGACTTTGATCTATTCTCGGTGAATAGCATTGCCTTGAATTTCTCGGGGTTTGGGGACCCACGGGCTTCTTAAAAGCATCGGCCTCCTCTTGGGCATCGTACAAGGACCCACAGGCTTCCTAAAAGCAACCCCGCCTCCTCTTGGGCTTAGTACAAGGACCCTACGGCTTCTTAGAAGTATTCACAGCCTCCTTTTAGGCTTCGTATAATGATCTCTTCCTCCGGGAATGATAGCCTCCTCTTGGGCTTCGTACAAGGACCGATCGGCTTCTTAAAAGTTTCCAGCCTCCTCTTGGGCTTCGTACAAATTGTCCCGACGACCTCCTAGAGGTATAGGAACAAAACTTAATCATCCGCATAGAACAGTCCTTTCGTAGAGTCTACTACTGTTTCTCAAAGCATAGTACAAAAGATGAAACTCTAGACACGGACAGTCTAATATCCTTGAGTCTCAAAGACATTCTCAAGTGACCCCTTCGTTAAGTAGGAAGGAAACCCGCAGACTTGGACAGTCTCAATACCCTTCGGATTTCCCGTTTCCTCAAAGAAAAGGAAATATCCCGAATCCTTGAATCAAATCCCTGAGTACAGTGTTGCTCATATAAGAACTGATTTTCTCTTTAAAAATCAGTATATTGGATCTGTCACTCAACTGAAACAATCACCATAGCCTCCTCTTGGGCTTTGTACAATGATCCTCCCCAGCGGAGTCAAACAATGTTTAGCCTCTCTCTCGGGCTTTGTACGAGACACATAAAGAGACTCCCTCGTTGAGTCAATTACCTCTTTCGCCTCCATCTCGGGCTTTATACGAGATACAAAAAGGTTCTTATTGAACCAAACAAATTTTCACCTCCATCTCGGGCTTCGTACGAGATACAAAAAAGATTCCCTTGTTGAGTCAACCATTTTAGCCTCTCTCTCGGGCTTTGTACGAGACACATACTAGCCTCCTCTTAGGCTTTGTATAAGAAAACCACTGGTTGATCCAATCAACCTTTTAGCATCAAACCTGTCCTCGTTCACAGTACACAAACAACTCCCTTCATCTAATAGCTGTAAGCGGCAAGCCTCTGGATCATCTACATCCATGCCACTGTCCCTCTTTTAGCATGAGAAATTCCTAAGGAAAGATAGCATTGCTCTACACTGAGTTAAAGTCTTCCCCTTCAGGTTAAAACCCCCTATAAAGGAAATTATGGCATTGCTAGGATCCGCGTATCCCGGTTAAAGTAATTCTCCTTTATAAACAGTTGTGACAAATAAACCCCTTTAGAGATGACAAATTCTCTCTGAAGACAACACCCTTTTAGCTTCACATCTTGGGCTTTGAACAAGATACAAATAGACTTTTCAGCTTCATATCTTGGGCTTTGAACAAGATACAAATCACCTTTCGCTTCACGTCTTGGGCTTTAAACAAGACACCAAAATACCACTTCCTCCCATAGAATAGGAGGAACTACGAACGCTCTGATTTCCCTGTTTTGGTAAACGGGAATACGTAGACATAAGATTGAAAGAAAAATCTTAGAGAACACACTAAACAAAAAACCAAATCCCATACTCCCATGCATCTATCAAAAGCATCAGTCCTAACGTCCTAATCCTTGTTCCCCGCCAGAAACCTTATGTCTAGATAAAAACCAGTATTGGCGAAAATACAAATAACCAGTACAAAGGCCCCCCCCCCACATTAATAGCATTCATAACCTAACAGACCGTTGTTTAAACTCAGTATACAAAGCAGGGTTAATTGGAGACATCTATTTCCCTTCCTTCATCAGCTTTAATAGGATAAAAAATGAATCGACCTGTAGTAAACTCAATCGCAGAGAGCGACCAGCGCTTAAGAACCGCGTCCAAAATCGCTCGCTACAAAATCAAGTCCTTGACCTAAATCAAACTTGATGGATTGATTTCATAGGTGTTATAGGGGGTATTGAATCGTGTCCTAGGGTTTGGGAGCATGTCTTGGTCAAAAGTCAAAGCTACAGTTGACTTTTCTCGCGAAACCCTAATTGTGGTACTGATGAAATTGAGACTTGCTGCTCAAGCTTCCTGGATCAATCCATTGTTACAAATGGATTAATGTGGTATGTTGGAGACCCTCAAATCATGTCTTGAGGTCTTGGCTCATGATTTGTCCCAAAAGTCAACTTAGGGGTGAATTAGGTCAAGAAACCCTAATTCCTGTTTTTTGATGTATGCATCCCCTGAGGTCAAATTGACTTGATGCTTGGGCCCATGAGGTTCCATGGAGTATTTTGGGATATGATTTGAAGCATTGGCTCATGCCCAGAGGAAAATTTCCATCTGGGGGCCCTGGTCGACCAAACCCTAATTTGGTGACACTGGCGATCTTGAGGCTTGATCCACCTGGAAGGGAGCAGCCTTGTGCATAATCCTTAAAGTGGGAGTCCTCTTGATCCATTGTAGCTGTTTGGAAGGTTAGACAAGTTAAAGATCATGTCATTTCTTGATTCATCCTTTGTCTAAGAACTCTGAGAGGGCTTGAAACCCTAATTTTGACTGTAGTAAGTGTTCACCCATCTTTAGGGAGACTGATGAGGCAAGATGGTTCATCCATATTGTGATGATGATTTGCACAATGATGGGAAATTTTAGTGGTCAAAATTTGGGGTATGACAGATGCCCCTATTTAATCTTCTTGGACCCGAAGGTGTGAATGGAGAAGGTATTCAGGCATTCAGGGTGCAAGAGGATTAAATATCAGAATACCCAAAATTTTGATGGTGATTATGAATGGTAGCTTACACATTCATCCTCTTTTGTTAAGCAATGATGCTTAGAAAAGGTAACAACTTCCCATCGATCCTGGTTTCCTTCCAAGGAACTGGTCTTAGTTTCTGAAATAAACTTCCCCTCGATCCTGGTTTCCTACCAAGAACCTGGTCTTAGTTTCTGAAATAAACTTCCCCTCGATCCTGGTTTCCTACCAAGGACCTAGTCTTAGTTTCTGAAATAAACTTCCCCTCAATCCTGGTTTCCAATCAAGGACCTGGTCTCAGTTTCTTTTGTCAATAAACTTTCTTGACAAGGGACGCTATTCATAGCGGTTTTCCTCAAACTTCTCGCCGAATTTTCCTGTGGAGATGCCATTTGATAGAAAATTTTTGATGTCAGACTCGCTGGGGAACCCATTCGCCTGAGTTGTAGAGGTGTACAAACTTCTCTGTTTGGAGACGCCATTTGCCGACTCCATTGGGGAAAACGAGTCTCTTGAGAGACTGCTTTCACGCTTGGGGATATTACATCATACTTTTCTCGGGATCTTCCCGGAGAAACGCCATATGATGTGATCCAATTTTGAGGTGCTGATGACCTTTTCATCAGCGGTTTTTTTTGGAGAAAAACTGCGGTATTACCGAATCTCTGCTTAAGAGGCTTCCTCTAGGGATTTTCCTTAATCCGAGAAAGCAAAAATATCATCTTAAATGGTGAAGAGTGACATCGGTTGAAGGTTCTCTGGTCTTTCAGAGGTTCAAGTTATCAAAGTGGTCAAGGGCCAACTTGTATCCAGAAATAGACTGGAGGCGAGAGGTAGTTCAGATGCAACATTTCCTGACGAGGAAAGAACTGACAACTCGATTGAGAGGACTGTTATCACTAGGGGATAAGACTGACCGGAGTGATAGTGATGCAATATGAATGTGAATGCAAATTAATAATGCATGATGTATGTATGTATATGCTGACAAAACTGACGTGACATACAAACTAACGGATGAACACGACTGGATACTCGGCCACAGTGGCGCATGTAGAAATATCGCTGGTTCAAGATAGTAATTCTGCCTTGCTTAGGAGAAACGATCCCTGTTGGGAGCGACGCTGGTCGGGCTTAGGAGATGAGAACTCGGCCGAAGAGGTCAGATGGAGCATTCGTATCTGACATAGCTGATCCTTCATTCAGGCATACTGGTTTAGAAGGAGTACTTTGATTCTGCACTTTGAGGCTCGAACACCTTTAGAGAAGCGATCGATGTTCTTTCGATGTTCAACCGTCAAAAGAAATTGCCATCTTTATTTTTAAAAGCAGAACAATTTTAACAAGTAAATTCATTTTTTGTTTCGTTTTAAGAATCGTTGATTATGTTAAAAACATCATTCTGTAAAGCTAAAACAAATATGAATTGCAAATAAAAGCACAAGGGCTCAACTTTTATGATAGGATGGAGATCAGCCAAACGCGTGATTCCATAGAGTATTCACAAAGTTTAGCAAATGGCAATTTACAGGGAAAAGGGCTATGTTGAAACATAACGACCACTATCCTTCTACCAACTTTGAATTCGGGGCATCCTGAGCTTCTGTCGAAGATGGTCGTGACTGGAGTTTCTGATGGATGGCATGAATGCTGAGGAGTTAAACTGATCAGATGTAGTTACTTGCCATTATCCCTAACTTTTGCCTGGATTGTACTTTGATATTTCCAATCCACCGAGATGATTTTTGATCATGTCTCTAATTTTTTCCTGGACCGCCCTTTCGGGTTTTCAATCCACCGAGACGTTTCTTTTTTTTTTTTTAGGCGAAGTATTTCTTGACTACGTCAACATTTGTGGGGTAGGAAAATTCCTCTCCGTCCATGGTTGCAAGTCTCACGGCACCGCCTGAGAAAGCTTTCTTGACCACATAGGGGCCGTCATAATTCGGAGTCCATTTGCCCCGAGAATCAGTGAGAAAAGATTGTATCTTTTTTAGCACAAGGTCTCCTTTCCTGAAGACGCGAGGTCGGACCTTTTTGTCAAACGTCATCTTCATTCTTTGTTGATACAACTGACTGTGGCATAATGTCATTATTCTCTTTTCTTTGATCAGATTCAGTTCATCGTGTCGACTTTGACACCATTTAGCTTCTGTAAGCTTAGCTTCCATCAATACCCAGATTGATGGGATCTCTACTTCTATGGGAAGCACTGCTTCCATGCCATATACTAGAGAGAAAGGGGTTGCCCCTGTTGAAGTGCGAACAGATGTGCGATAACCGTGAAGAGCAAAGGGTAGCATCTCATGCCAATCTTTGTAGGTTACAACCATCTTTTGAACAATCCTCTTGATGTTCTTGTTAGCCGCTTCTACCGTTCCGTTCATCTTTGGTCGGTAGGGAGATGAGTTATGGTGTTCGATCTTGAACTCTGCGCACAACTCTTTCATCATCTTATTGTTCAAGTTAGATCCATTATCAGTAATGATCTGGCTCGGAACACAATAACGGCAGATGATATTGTTTTTGATAAATCGGACCACCACTTGTCGGGTTACATTAGCGTACGACGCTGCTTCGACCCACTTGGTGAAGTAATTAATGGCTACCAGGATTAACCGATGTCCGTTTGAAGCCTTAGGCTCAATCAAGCCAATCATGTCGATTCCCCATATGGAAAAAGGCCATGGGGAAGAAAGAACTTTGAGATGCGTTGGCGGTACATGAATTTTGTCGGAGTATATCTGACACTTGTGACACTTTCTCATGTACTTGTAGCAGTCAGATTCCATTGTCAGCCAATAGTACCCGGCCCTAAGAATTTTTCTCGCCATTGTATGTCTGTTGGCATGAGTGCCAAAGGACCCTTCGTGAATTTCTTTTATCAGCATGTCTGCTTCTGGTCTGTCTACACATCGGAGCAAGTCCATGTCAAAATTTCTCTTATAGAGTGTATCACCGCTCAGGAAGAAACTGCCTGCCAACCTTCTGAGGGTTTTCCTGTCCTTCCTTAGTGCCCCAGGTGGGTACTCTTGTTTCTGAAGGAAGCATTTGATATCGTGATACCAAGGTTTGTCGTCTATGACTACTTCAATCGTGAAGATGTAAGCGGGCCGTTCAAGGCGCATTATGTCGATCTTAGGTATGTCATTCCATTGACCTACACTAATCATGGAAGAGAGAGTGGCTAATGCATCAGCCATGTGATTCTCCTCACAAGGGATGTGATGAAACTCAATTCTGTTGAAGAAGGGTAGCAACCTTCTCGCGTAGTCTTTGTAAGGAATCAATCCTAATTGGTATGTGTTCTAATCTCCTTTAATCTGATTGATAACCAGGGTTGAGTTGCCATATACGTCCAAGTTTTTGATCCTCAAATCAATCGCTTCCTCGAGACCCATAATACAAGCTTCGTATTCAGCCTCGTTGTTCGTACACTTGAACGTAAGTCGGGCAGTGAGAGGAATGTGGGTACCCTGAGGTGTTATGATAATTTCCCCAATTCCGTTTCTATAATGATTGACAGCTCCGTCAAAGATAAGTCCCCATTGGGAATCTGGTTATGGCCCTTCACTGGGTAGCGGTTCATCGCAGTCTTTCACTTTTAGATACATGACATCTTCGTATGGGAAGTCAAATCCAACTGATTCTTGAGCGTCAATCGGTTGATGAGTGTAGCGATCGGCTAAAATACTCCCCTTAATGACTTTTTAAGCATGGTACTCTATGTCATATTCTGATAGCAACATCTGCCAACGGGCAATTCTTCCCGTGAGAGCAGGCTTTTCAAAGACATACTTGATTGGATCCATCTCGGAGACCAACCAAGTAGTGTGACGAATGATGTACTGGCGCAGACGTTTGGCTGCCCAAACCAAAGCACAGCAAGTTTTCTCAAGCATAGTGTATCGAGTCTCACAATTGGTGAATTTCTTGCTCAAATAGTAGATGGCAGACTCCTTCCTTTTGGTTTCATCTTGTTGGCCAAGTACACATCCCATTGAGTCCTTGAGGACTGTGAGGTAGATAATCAGAGGTCTTCCTTCCATTGGAGGTGATAAAATCGGAGGGTTCAACAGGTATTCCTTAATACCGTCGAAGGCAGTTTGGCAATCTTCTGTCCAAACACAATCCTGGTTCTTTTTAAGTAATTTGAAAATCGGCGCACATGTCGCGGTCATGAGGAATATGAATCTGGAGATGTAGTTCAAACGTCCCAGGAATCCTCTGACTTGTTTTTCAGTTTTTGGAGAAGGCATTTCTCGAATGGCCTTGACCTTGTCAGGATCAACCTCAATTCCTTTCTGGCTGACGATGAACCCTAAAAGTTTTCTTGAACGGACACCGAAGGTGCACTTGTTGGGATTCAAGCGGAGTTTGTACTTTCTCAATAGCTCGAATAGCTTTGACAGATGGGTCACATGCTCCTCTTCTGTCTTAGATTTTACAATCATATCATCGACATATACCTCAATTTCCTTGTGTATCATGTCAAGAAACAGAGTAGTCATGACCCTTTGATAGGTTGCCCCGGCGTTCTTCAAACCGAACGGCATCACCTTGTAACAAAAGGTACCTCATGGGGTAATGAACAAAGTTTTCTCCATGTCTTTTGGCGCCATTTTGATTTGATTATAGCCCGAGAATCCATCCATAAAGGAGAAAACTTTGAACTTTGTTGTACTGTCTACCAGCATGTCGATGTGTGGTAAAGGAAAGTCATCCTTTGGACTTGCCTTGTTCAGATCTCGGTAATCGACACACATTCTGACTTTTCCGTCCTTTTTCCGAACTGGTACTATGTTGGCTAACCATTGAGGATATTTTGATTTGGCGAGGAAACCCGCGTCAATCTGCTTCTGTACCTCCTCTTTGATTTTGATGGCCATGTCCGGGTGAGTCCGTCTCAATCTCTGTTTTACTGGCGGACATTCCGATCTCAATGGTAAATGATGTTCCACGATGCTGGTATCCAACCCTGACATATCCTGATAGGACCAAGCGAGTACATCGAGGAATTCTTTGAGAAGCTTTACCAAACCCTCTCTGGCAGTTGGACTGAGCAGTGCCCCAATCCTGATTTCCTTTCTCTCTTTTTCCCAATCTAAGTTTACCGTTTCTAACGGCTTTTTATGAGGTTCAATGGACCTTTCCTCCTGTCTGAGTAATCGGGAGATCTCTTCTGGGATTTCGTCGTCATTTTCTTCTTCAGCCCCAAATACCGGGAACTCAAAGTTGGGAGAAGGCATCAGATCGTATGTTTCAATGGGGTTTAAAACAAGCAATCTGCATGACGGTATGATTTGTGTTTAGAAGAGATAGAGGTAATGCAAGAGTGTGTGTGTTGCACCCCAAAATTTGCTCTCCTTACTTTATTACTAACTTGCTTATGTTGCATTGCATTTTGCATTATCATGTGTGCATATCATTGGTTCTTAGCATGGGGTCAAGGTGCCCGAGGCATGTTCAAGAGGAGAAGATATTCTTCAAAGGGTCAAGCAAGAGAGTTCAAGTGGATCACTCTCTCCTAACTAGTGCATAAATTAGGGTTTTGAGATTCTTGGGTTTATTGCTCCAATGGGCAAACTCTTTGGTTTTTTATCATCACTAAATGGCATATCTTATCTTTGTTGGAGAGGATACACATCATATTCAGAGGAATTTGGATTTGGAGACTGTGTTATTTCCTCCTAGACTGAGGGTACCAAAACTAGGGTTTGCTATAAAGTCAGTTTATTTCTGATTTTTTGGGCAAGACTTGATTCCATGGTATTCCTTGGGTCCCTGAGTATCTAGGAATGGAAGATTGTCCATCAGTTTGGTTCAGGAGAAGTTCAATTGGCCAATGGATTAGGAATCAGGTGAATTGGGTAAAAGTCAACAGTGCGAGGAGAATTCAACTGTGGAATTTTGAGGTTCTCTCCAAGGTTTTCAAGGTCTCACATCCTCATATGGTCATCAAAAGTCAAATTTCATGCCATTTATCAAAAATCAGGAGTTGGTGCAAAAGTTACTAAATTTGGAAATGACCTATAATTTGAAAGTTTCCTTTTTGGGCAAGTTCCTGCACTGTATTCAACTTGACTTTTCATCATTAAAGAAGCTTCAAATGAATTTTTCTCCAACATGAAAGTTGAAGATATTTTTCTCCTCTTTCCAAAACGTACTAGTGGGTCCCCATATCATTTGTGAAACTCAACTTATGGCCAAAAGAAGGCAAAGTGGTTTTTAGGGTTTCATTTTCACAACTTTTGCATTTTAGGGCATATGGACTTATAATTAATTCCATTGCTTCAAGACATGTTCCAACATCCAAGAATAATACCTAAGGAGCATTTTTGGCCTTTTAATCAAGTGGTTTCATGGGTTATTTTTCACTTATTCTCCATTATTCCAAAATTGCCAAAATGTTGAAAACTCATTAACCAATACATCTCAAGGCCCAATTCCAATTTGGGTGTGATTAGCAATTCAGATACAAGTGATCCATCATGGAATTCTTAAGTGTACACGCATGGAGAGAGGTGTAACTCACATTATGCAATTTTCTAAAAATCACCCAAACTCATTAAACAAAGAATTGCCCAAGCCCAAACCATTGTCAGTGAGAAACCCTAGAGTATTTAAACTCATCCATGCACTGGTTAGGTTAGATTACACGTGACATTTGGAGGAGTGGAGAACTTGAACCCTAAAGCATCTCATACTCATATCTCTCAATCCATTAGGTCTTTTCAAGAACTTCTTCCTGGTGATCAATAGAGTGCAAACCATCCCCCATTCGCAGCCAAAAGCAAGGATTAGGAGTGCACCATCTCAGGTTAGTCACTTTTTTCATGATCACGAAACTCTCCTTTTAAGTATGCATATTGATGTGTGATGTCTGCTGATCATCCTGATATAGTTTTTGTTGAGTTTGGACGTGTGGTTTGCCTGTATGGTGCGTTTAAAGTTTTGTGCCCTAATATTATTCCTTGCGTTTTTTATTGTGTGCTAATGGTTTGTGATTTTTGATGAGAGATTTGGAATCCTCGTTGAATTCTGGACGGAATGGTGTATTGGTTCGCATTTTCTGGAAAATTTTAGTTGCAGGTGACCGGAGAAGAGAGCGGAACCCTAACTCCGGCGGCGGCGATTGGTTCAGTCCGGCGAGGGTGGCTGGAGGTAGGAGAGATAATCGTGACCGTCTATGGTCACGATCCAATGGCCATCAGCTTGCCACGCGTTCCTTTTTATTTTTTTTCTAAGTTTTTATTTTATTATTCGTATGCTTATTACCCCACGGTAAGGATCATGTGCCATCATATAATTGCCAATCATTCTAATTACTTTGACTTAACTGCGTGCGTTGGATGGATCGTGTGGTAACAATCATGACAACACATTAAAAAAACATGTGCCTGGCACATGGGAGTACATAGTATACTGACCAGTTGTATGCGTGCGTGTGTATCATTACTATGGTGTGTATTTAATCCAGGCCCCTTATCATGATTACTTTTTATTTTGTTTGACCGTTTGTGAACGCAAGATTGATCCAATGGTGATGGTGAGTCAACTGGTTTGACTAAGGTCTATGGTCTTTTTTTTATTTCGTTTTCTTTTCGCTGATGGGTTTAATACCTGGGCTTGCTAATTGCACCCTACCTTCCAGCCCAGTTCCATATTCCAATGCATTTTTCTTACTAAACGCACCCACTTGCATTTTTAGTTCATTTTATTTTTATTTTAATTATTATTTTCATTTTTAATTATTAAAATTAGTTAATTGCATTTAAAAAATCCCAGAAAATTCATGCATACTTTTTATCATTTTATAAAATTTTCCAAATTTTATTTTTATTTTTATTTTATTTTTTATCATCTAAATTAATTATTTAGTTTATTTTCTTTTTGCATTACTCATATCATGCATACTTAAAATTGTTTATTTTATTTCTCTGCATCCATAAAATATTTTCAATCCGTTCTTTTTGCATTTGTTAGATAACATTCGGAGATGCATTAAAATATTTTTCTATCATTTTTAAAATTATTTCATATTGCATTTTGGTCCTCCTTTTTTGCATATTAAGTCATATTCCTCATCTGAACTTTGTATGATTGTTTGAATGACTAACACCTTGAATTTTTGCAGGAGTTTTTGATGTTTTGTTTGTCTCTGGTTGAGCAACTTTGATATTTAATTTGGTGATTTTATAAGTTGTTTTACTATTTGTTCAATTGCTCTTTGTGTGAGGTTTTTCTTGTATGCACGTCCTTGACCTTGTCTGGTTATCTATTTGAAAAGGTACTTGTGCCATTGCTTTGGGGTGGTTTATCTGACTTCTTAATACATGTTTGGATTGTTATCACTATTATATGCCATTGTTTGGTTTTCATTGGCCTTGCTGTTACTTGTGTCTGTTTGGTACTAACTGTTTATGCAGGGACTAAGGTAAGTTCTTTAAGGGTGTGGATAAGTATCCATGGTCACCCTTACTCTTTCCTTCTCTCATCTTTTTCCTTTAGGTTTAGGTTGTCGTCAAACCTCACTAACCGTAGGTCACCCATGCATGATAACATTAGGACTCTTAGTTCCCTTTAGAGTATCCTTTGTGTCTTCTCTCTTCTCATCTCAAATCTTCTTGAAAATACTTAATAAGGATAAATTGTATTGCGCACGAGCCTTAAGCGTGGGGAATGAGAAATGAGGGGCTTCCTCTCATCTTTCTAGAGTGCTTAGCGAGCGTCCTGTCTTGGGACGATGCGTTAAGTATTCGCCCATGTGCCCTAGACTTTGGTGCAATGCAACTTATAAACTAACTCAAGTCACTTCTGTCCTAAAAAATACAAACAAACTTCAAACCTTTTTGTCCTTCGGGATTGTCAAACTAAAGGATATTTTCAAAAAGGGCACGTTACTTTCCGTCTGAGTCACAAACAGGCATCGACCCTAACTGCCGGACGCGAACTTAACGTCGCTCATAAAAAACACATAAAGAACTTGGTCCGAACTACGTTGACTCTGAATTCCCCATTGCACAAAGGGGGTACGTAGGCCTAGGACGTCGACGTCCTACCGAGTCTGTCTTTGTTTTTCCCCTCTCCCGTCTTAGTACAGCCATAGATGATAGGATAACTCACCCTTAGAATAGACAACAAGCGTGGATCCCATCGAGTACGATGGACGCGTGGGGTGCTAGCACCTTCCCCTCGCGTAACCGACTCCCGAACCCAGGCTATGGTTGTGATGACCATTCCTTTCCCTCTTCCTCAGGTTTATACGGTGTTCCCTTTCCCTCTCTTGGGATAAATTTACACGGCTGGCGACTCTGTTTTCCGTGCCACTCTCGCGTTTGTACCTGGATGAAAATCCTGGGAGCGACAGCTGGCGACTCTGCTGGGGAAATGCAATTCTGGTTGACCTATGCTGGTCCATCCCTAAGCGAGTCAATCCTAGCGCTTGCTTGTATTTGTTCTCTTTGGGTGTTTTGTGTTTGTTTTGTTTTATTTGTGGTAGTTTATTTTTACAGCTTTTTCTGCATTGCATTTCATTTTTATTACTGTCATACTGCTGTGTTGTGCTGGCTGTGTTTGTTTTGCAGGTTGGGTAGTTTTGAGAGATAAGCCCAATACCCAGGCTTGAGTATACCCTAGGACTAGAGTGGAAAGTAGTGGGACCTACGTGCCCGCTTGGTACGTTTGTGTGTTCATGAAATTCACAACCAGACGAGGCTATCTTGGGACGCATTCTAACGTGTGTGTCTTGCGCATGTTGGGATGTCAATCTAGAGAGCTGTCGACTCTGGTGACCGATCATCGAGGACCTTAGTGGAAACATCCCTCTTTAGTGGTGACAGTGGCAGACCACATCCTGTGGCAAACCCATTCGCACCCGAGGGCCCGCTTTGGAACTCGCATAGGATGGCCCTTATCTTTTGAAGAGAATCAGTGGAGGCACTCCTCGATTGACGATAGTACTGTACCCCGAGGGATGAATGTACTATTGTTTCTCGACCTCAGTGCCAGAAGCTGAGGACCTTCCGTTTTGGAGAATCAGTTGAGGCCTCCTCGATTGATGATGATGCTAAACCAGAAATGGTGAACGTATCATCATTTCTCGACCTGAGAGCCCGGGATACTGAACATCCTAGTACCCACACGTGAGAGGGGATGGGTGTTTACAGGTTTGCAGGTAACCGAAACCTTCAACCTACCCTGTTTTTTGGGATTTCTCATCAATGTCCGATTATTTGGGTTCCTGGTTATCTCAGTAGTTCAGAATTCTGGTTTTTCGGGTTGTAGTTCTCGTTCAGTTAACAGCACAGTACATCCAGCAGTGTTGCCTTGACCCCATGTTTGCATGAGCATATCATTTTTCTTGCATTCTAACATGTTTGGCATTTTTCAGGGCTTGCATCTTACTCTTGATTCCGGTTTTCTGAGGTTACTTCAGCATGGATGTCCAGAGAAAGAAGACTGTTGCCTATTCATTCCCAGATCCGACTTTGACATTGATTCACAAGCTAATTAATATGGCTGGTCCCGGAGTTCGTACAGAGTTCAGTGGAGTGTATGGGAGACTTTTAAAGTTTGTTTATAATATCTCCAAGTATGAGAAGGATGCCATTCATACCCTTCTTCAGTTTTACGATCCGTCTTTGCGCTGCTTCACTTTCCCAGACTACATCTTGGCCCCAACGTTGGAGGAGTTCTCATTTATTTTGGGAATCCCCATCAGGCATGACATAGTATTCTTTTCTGAAGAACACCCCGAGATAAGAGAAATGGTTGTTGCTCTTCATATTAGTGAATCTGTTCTGAACAGTAATATTGAGGAAAAACAAGGAGCTAAGGGTTTCTCATTGAAGTTCTTGTTTGATCAAGCTTGCATACATGTTAAAGAGAAGAATTGGACTGCTTTCCAAGCTATTCTGGCTATGTGCATCTATGGGATTGTCCTGTTTCCTAATGTTCTTGATCTGGTGGATATGCATGCCGTCAGAATCTTTATTTCGAAGAATCCTATACCTACCTTGCTAGGTGATGTGTACCATTCAGTTCACTACAAGAATGAAAATAGGCGGGGAAAAACTGTGAGTTGTTGTGCATCGCTCTTATCTACTTGGTTTCTGAGTCATCTCCCTGAAACTGGCGCCTTTATTGATACGAAAGATTCTCTGAAGTGGTCAAAGAGGTTAATGGGCTTGACTGCTGACAACACTGTTTGGTTCAATCATGACTTGCTAAGAATGGAGATTATTTGCAAGTGCGGAGAATTCCCCAACGTACCCTTGATAGGGAGAAAAGGTGGAATTAATTATAATCCTTCCCTTGTTATCAGGCAGTTTGGTTATCCTTTGAGAGACCCACCTGAAGAGAGAGATATCAGAGAGTCCTTATTCTTCAATGGTATTGAGGATCAAGAGATGATGAGGAAGATTGTGAATGCTTGGAAACAGGTGACCAAGAAGGGTAAAACTTCGTTCGGAAAATGTAATAACCGGGCTTTTCCTTCCTATAAAGAGTGGATTAAGAAGAGAGCAGAAGAGGAGCTTCTTCCCTTCCCGGTGGAACCACCTTTGTATCCTTTGATGATCGAGCCTCCTACCACAGTTGAGATAGAGAAGTTAGACAAGTTATGGGTTGAAAAGGAAAAGCTGCGAGAAGAAAATAGAGAGCTACTAAGGGAGATCTATCAATTGAAGCATGAGCGGGGTGAAGCTGTTCATACCGCCAAGTTGAAAACAGAGCTTCTTGTTAAGGCGGAAAAAGAGCTAGCTGACATGGTCGCATCCAGAAAAAGGATGAAAGAAGCTTTGGATGGTATCAGTAAGGTTCTCGAGTCGAAGAAGGAGGAATTAGACAAGGCTTTGTTGAAAATTCACAGGTTCGATGAACACCGAGAAATTGCAATGGCCGAGAATAAGAGAAAGGAAGACGGTTATCTAGCTAAGATTGACCAATTGACATTGACGCTCAAGAAAAAGGACGATGAGATCTTATCAGGGATATTCAAGAGACAAGCAGTCGAGGGTCGACTCAATGAAGCCATAGCCTCCATAGAAGAATTGAAAGTCCAAGCTGAAGTGAAGAAACCTAGACATGAGGGCCCTAGCATGGATGGTGCTTATGGAGAAGACGCTTGGGAGTTGCATTACCGATACTTGGAAGGGATCATACATAGGAGAGACGTCCTCATTCAAGAGCTAATTCAGAGAACAAAGCATCCCGACACCAAAAAGATGTTCAAGGAAATTCAAGACTGGAGCAGAGAGCATAGTGGATGGGGGGAATTGACACTAGTGGACTTTGATGATATGCCGTAGTTTTCTTTTCTCTTTTATTGTATTTGGATCACCACCAGGCTTGTTGGTTGGGACCTCTATGATTTTGGTGTTCAGATTTGTTATCTTGGATTCGTGATTGGTGACATTTGGTTTTCCTCTGGTTTTCTTAATATATGAGCAGAAGTTCCGTTCCATCTTGTTATTAAACTGGAATCAAGGGGTGGATCTCCCTGCTAATATTCAAACATCTTCATTTGCATTTGCATAATCATTTTGCATAATCATTCTGCATTACAGGTGTTTATCTCTGGTATTCTTATCTTGTTCTCATCTCAGAATTGCAGATCAGCACATTCACCGGTATCCTACCAGACAAAATCGGAAGAGATTCATGGATCAGCTACAGAATGAGATCATTGAGATGCGGACTCGCATGAACCAATTTGTGGAATTAATGCAAGGGGTTGCTCAGGGACAAGAGCAGTTGAGGACTCTCGTTCAGCCACTGATTGCGAGGGTTGATGATGACGGTGTCCTTCATGGAGGACTTCATACTGGTGTTATTGGTAACAATGGCCAGAACGGTCCTACTGGCGAAGGTATTCTTGTTTCTAGTGTTGTGATTTCGCCGGGCGGAGCTGAAAATGCTGGGGGAGATGGTACTGGTGCTGGCGCAGTTCATGGCCGTCAGTATGATGATGTGCAAGATGATGCATTTTCTCTGCCAGGTGGGGATGCTGGTCCCCAGATTGACAATGATCAGAGAATCAGGTTGATTGAGGAACAGTTAAGGGGTGTTGTGAATCAGGATTCTGTAGGAATGGATCTAGAGGACTTGGGGCTGGTTCCAGGCGTTGTTATTCCGCATAAATTTCAGACTCCCACTTTCGAGAAGTATAATGGTATGTCTTGTCCAAGGACCCACGTGAGAGCATACGCAAGTAAGATGGCTACGTATACGAAGAATGAGAAGCTGATGATGCATTGCTTCCAGGATAGCCTATCTGGGGCATCCCTGGAGTGGTATATGCAACTAGAAAGGAAGGATGTGCGTAGTTGGAGAGATCTGGCAGGGGCATTCATTAGACACTACCAATATAACACTGACATGGCTCCGAACAGAACGCAGCTGCAGAATCTGTCACAGAAGAACAATGAGAGTTTCAAGGAGTACGCTCAGAGGTGGCGTAAACTGGCAGCTAGGGTTCAGCCTCCCATGTTGGAGCGTGAAATGATAACTATGTTTATGGCCACCTTGCAGGGTCATTACTATGAAAAGCTGGTACCGTGTATGACTGGAAAGTTTGCTGATTTGATCTTGGTAGGGGAGATGGTAGAAAGCGGAATTAAGGCGGGAAAAATATCAGGCGGTGATGGGTCCTCATCTGGAGGAAGTAAGAAGTCTTATGCTAGTAGTTACAAGAAGAAGGAGGGAGATACAAACTCTGTGTCATCATATCGTGGTAGAGATGGACCTCATCAGAACTACAATCAGCAGGTGGCTTCTGTAACCATCCCAGCAGCACCTCAGCAGCCAGCAGTGTCTCAACAACAAAATCAGGCTCCTTACCGATCACAGCCTCAGAATAGGTGGGATAGGCATTTTGACACCCCACCTATGTCCTACTCTCAATTATTCCAGCACTTGTTAAAACTGCAGTTAATTCAGACAAGAACATTGGCTCCACCTACTGGTAATCCACCTCCCAGCTATGACGCCAACGCCCACTGTGAGTTTCATTCTGGGGCACCCGGACATCATACTGAGAACTGTAAAGCTTTTAAGCATAAGGTTCAAGATTTGGTGGATTCCAAAGCCATCAATTTCTCCAATGACGTTCCAAATGTGAATCAGAACCCGATGCCGAATCACGGTGGGCCGAAGGTAAATGCTATTATTAAAGACTGTGAAGACTTGAGGTTGATTTCAGATGTGAACAAAGTTCAAACTCCCTTGGGTGTGGTGAAGGAAAGACTGTTGAAGGGAGGGGTATTTCCCAGTTATGATGAAGGTTGTGTAGGATGTGTGTCGCAGCCAGGCGGTTGTGAGTTATTGAAAGCAGGTATTCAGAGAATGATCAACGAAGGGGTATTACAGTTTGACAGAGGTTGCAAGCAGAGTAATGTTACTGACAGAGAGATTGATGTTGCCACGATAATAATTCCATTCAAGACAATAACTATATCAGCGCCGGTGAGACCAGCGCCGGTCACTATCACTGTTCCTGGACCAGTCCCGTATGAGACTACCAAGGCCATCCCATGGAACTATGGGGCCGAGGTGTTTGTTAATGGTAAGAAGCAGGAATTGGAAGACACATCAGCTGTGAATACAGGGGTTAGAAATCTTGTTGAAGCAGGGGCTATCACTAGGAGTGGTAGAGTCTTTATTCCGTCCGAGAATTAAGCTGGCAGTTCAAGACAAGACAAAGGTAAACAGATGATGGATGAGTCCGTACAGAGGCAGGAAGCTAATAATTCTATGACAAAGCCAGGTGGGGATACTTTCTCAGAAGACGTAGAAGAGTTTATGAGGTTGATCAGGAAAAGTGATTACAAGATTGTCGATCAACTTCACCAAACTCCATCGAAGATTTCCATTCTATCCTTACTGTTGTGCTCCGAGGCACACTGAAACGCATTGCTGAAGGTCCTGAATAGGGCTTATGTACCGCAGGAAATATCTGTCAACCAATTAGAAGGGGTTATGGCTCATGTGAATGCTGGTAATGGTTTGGGTTTCACCGATTTAGATCTGACTCCGGCTGGGAGGAATCACAACAACGCTCTGCATATTTCAGTGGAATGCCGTGGTTCTTTGATGTCACATGTGTTAGTTGATACTGGGTCATCTTTGAATGTGTTACCAAAGAAGGCTTTGATGAAGTTGGATACTCGTGGGTTGATTTGTACACCAAGTGACTTGGTGGTACGTGCTTTTGATGGCTCCAAGAGGTCAGTCTTTGGAGAGTTAGTTATGCCGATCAAGGTAGGTCCTGAGATTTTCAATACCACCTTTTACATAATGGATATTCAGCCTGCCTATAGTTGTTTGTTGGGCCGCCCATGGATCCATGGTGCTGGGGCAGTAACTTCTACGCGGCACCAGAAGTTGAAGTATATGGTGGATGGTCACGTCGTGACTGTTTGTGGTGAAGAAGATATCATGGTGAGTCACCTATCGACCTTCAAGTATGTAGAGGTAGATGGTGAGATACAGGAAACTTTGTGCCAGGCCTTTGAAGCTGTGAAGATTCCCGAGGAACCCCCAAAGGCAGTCAGTTAGCCTGAGGTGGTTGCCCAACCTGAAGTCGTCATACAACCAGAAGTTCCAATGTCCTCTTTCAAAGAGGCGCGCGCTATAGTTGAAGCTGGTGGTTCTCAGAAGTGGGGCAGTGTTATTGATGTTCAAAGAAAGCAAGATACTCATGGACTGGGTTACAAGCCACCTAGGAGTTCTGAAGAGCCTCCCAAGTTCTATGGTCCAGTCCATTTCACCAGTGCTGGTGTTTTCTTCGACAGAGTCAATGCTATTGAGGATGAAGGAGATAGTGATTGTGACATGGATGAATGGATCCGTCCCTGCATTCCTGGTCAGAGTTTAGGCAATTGGTCCTCCGAGAAAGTTATCTAAGTGACGCGCCCGGAGTAATTTACTTTTGTTTTCTGTTATGTTGAGTCCTACGTTCTGCCCAAGACGTGGTGATATTTATTTGTAGGGCTTGGATGTTTTATTTTCTATTTTTATCATCAATAAAGGACGTTTTTTCATTCAAATATTTTGATCCCTGTCTTTCTATTTTACTTTTCGCATTAACCCACATCAAAATGGCAATGTGTTTTCTTGTTTGTTGCACTCATAATAAACATAAAACATCCATCATGCAGGTTCCTTTGTTCAGATTCCACCCATGACTTAGCTCTGGCTAGATATGACTTCGACAATCCTATCTATCAGGCTGAAGAAGAGATTGACGAAGACTGTGACTTACCAGAAGAATTAGCCAGGCTACTGAAACAGGAGGAAATGGTTATTCTACCTCATCAGGAGGAAGTTGAGACTGTTAATCTGGGAACCGAGGATGTTAAACGAGAAGTAAAGGTTGGGGCTACTTTGGAAGACACTGTTAAGAGAAGATTGGTTGAGTTACTTCGAGAGTATGTGGATATCTTCGCCTGGTCTTACCAAGACATGCCTGGGCTTGACACTGACATTGTTTCACACCGGCTGCCGCTTAAAGAGGGTTGTGCTCCAGTCAAACAGAAACTGAGAAGGACGAAACCAGATATGGCTGTCAAGATCAAGGAAGAGGTTCAGAAACAGTTGGATGCCGGATTTCTTGCTGTGACAAATTATCCTTCGTGGGTTGCTAATATTGTACCTGTACCTAAGAAGGATGGGAAGGTCAGGATGTGTGTTGATTACCGAGATTTGAATAGGGCGAGCCCGAAGGATGATTTCCCGCTCCCCCACATTGACGTTTTAGTAGACAATACTGCCCAATATTCTGTGTTTTCCTTCATGGATGGCTTCTCTGGGTATAACCAAATCAAAATGGCCCCAGAGGAAATGGAGAAGACTACTTTCATAACACCGTGGGGAACATTTTGCTACAATGTAATGCCCTTTGGATTGAAGAATGTTGGGGCAACCTATCAGCGGGCAATGGTGACTCTCTTTCAAGATATGATTCACAAGGAGATTGAAGTGTATGTTGATGACATGATTGCGAAGTCACAGACAGAGGAAGAACACTTGGTAAACCTCCAGAAGTTGTTTGAAAGGTTGAGGAAGTTCAGATTAAGATTGAATCCGAACAAGTGCACTTTCGGCGTGAGGTCTGGTAAACTGCTGGGATTCATTGTTAGTGAAAGAGGTATCGATGTTGATCCTACAAAGATAAGAGCCATACAAGAGATGCCTGAGCCAAGGACAGAGAAAGAGGTTCGTGGTTTCTTGGGGAGGTTGAATTACATTGCCAGGTTTATCTCTCATCTGACAGCCACATGTGAACCAATTTTCAAGTTGTTAAGAAAGGATCAAGAGGTCAGGTGAAATGAAAATTGTCGAGAGGCGTTTGAAAGGATAAAGACGTATTTGCAGGAACCTCCAGTCCTTATGCCACCGGTGTCTGGGAGACCATTGATTATGTACCTTACGGTTCTTGAGAATTTGATGGGTTGTGTGCTCGGTCAACACGACGAGACAGGTAGGAAAGAGCACGCCATTTACTACCTGAGTAAGAAGTTCACTGATTGCGAATCAAGATATTCTATGTTAGAGAAGACATGTTGTGCACTCGCTTGGGCAGCCAAGCGCCTAAGGCAATATATGTTAAATCACACAACCCTGTTGATTTCGAAGATGGATCCGATTAAGTACGTGTTTGAGAAGCAAGCACTTTCTGGAAGGATAGCCCGTTGGCAAATGGTTTTGACAGAGTACGACATTTAGTATGTTTCTCAGAAGGCCATTAAGGGAAGTGTTCTGTTAGAATATCTTGTTGAACAGCCGGTCGAGGATTATCAGCCAATGAAGTTTGAGTTTCCGGACGAGCATGTTATGTTTCTGAAAATGAAAGATTGTGAAGAACCTCTGCCTGACGAAGGACCAGAGATTGGGTCTCAGTGGAAGATGATCTTTGATGGGGCTGTCAACTCATATGGTAATGGAATTGGGGCAATCATTACGACCCCGAAGGGTTCTCATATACCTTTCACTGCCCGGATAACATTCGTGTGTACCAACAACGAGGCGGAGTATGAAGCATGCATCATGGGGTTAGAAGAAGCAATTGATCTGAGAATTAAGAACCTCGATGTCTATGGTGATTCCGCGTTGGTAGTTAATCAGATTACAGGAGAATGGGAGACTCGTCAGGCGAATTTGGTGCCTTATAACAACTATGCCAGAAGGTTGTTACCTTTTGTTTGATAGGGTGGATTTTCATCATGTGCCCCGAGCTGAGAATCAGATGGCTGATGCGTTGGCGACATTGGCATCCATGTATAAGGTGAACCGTTGGAATGAAACACCTTCGATTAGAATCATGCGTCTAGACAGACCAGCTTTTGTGTTTGCAATTGAAGATGTGTCAGATGGCAAACCGTGGTATCATGATATTAAGGTTTTTCTGAAGAGACAGGAGTATCCAGAGGGTGCCTCCACCAAGGATAAGAAGACTCTGAGGAGGTTGGCAGGAAATTTTTTCTAAATAAGGATGATGTGTTATATAAGAGGAACTTCGATATGGTCTTGCTATGTTGTGTTGACGAACACGAGGCAGGTTTGTTGATGGAGGAAGTTCGCGAGGGTTCTTTCAGTACTCATTCCAGTGGACACACCATGGCTAGAAAATTGTTGAGAGCAGGATATTATTGGATGACTATGGAGTCTGATTGTTTCAAGTACGCCCGGAAGTGCCATAAGTGCCAGATTTATGCAGATAAGATGCATGTACCGCCTACGCCTCTAAATGTGTTGTCGTCTCCTTGGCCTTTTGCAATGTGGGGCATTGATATGATTGGAAAGATTGAGCCTACTGCTTCCAATGGGCATCGTTTCATTTTGGTTGCCATTGACTATTTCACAAAGTGGGTGGAGGCAGCCTCGTACGCCAACGTCACCAAGCAAGTGGTAGCCCGGTTTATAAAGAAGGACATCATCTTCCGTTATGGGGTCCCGGAGAGAATCATTACTGATAATGGCTCGAATTTGAACAACAAGATGATGAAGGAACTATGTCAGAGTTTCAAGATCGAGCATCACAATTCTTCACCCTATCATCCGAAGATGAATGGCGCTGTTGAGGCGGCAAATAAGAATATCAAGAAGATTGTGTAGAAGATGGTGGTAACGTATAAAGACTGGCACGAGATGCTACCTTATGCCCTACATGGTTACCGTACTTCGGTGCATACGTCAACTGGGGCAACCCCTTTCTCGTTGGTGTATGGCATGGAAGCAGTTCTACCCTTAGAAGTCGAGAGTTCGTCTTTGAGAGTTGTGGCAGATGTGAAGCTTGATGAAGCTGAATGGGTGCGTTCCAGGTTGGATCAGTTAAACCTTATTGAAGAAAAGAGATTGGCAGCCATCGCACATGGTCGTTTGTATTAGAGTAGGATGAAGCACGCCTTTGACCAGAAAGTGCGACCTCGGAATTTTCAGACAGGTGAATTGGTTTTGAAAAGGATCCTTCCTCCTCAGACAGATCACAGGGGCAAATGGACTCCAAACCACGAAGGGCCATATGTGGTAAGGAAGGTTTTCTCTGGTGGAGCCCTATTACTTTCAACCATGGATGGCGAAGATTTTACATCCCCTGTGAACGCAGACGTAGTCAAAAAATACTTCGCATAAAAGAGACCCGCTGGACATAAAAAGAAAGTCCAGGCAAAAAAGGGGCATCCCGGCGAACCATAAAAAAGGAAAAGGTTCGGGCAAAAGTTAGGGATAAAATGTAAAAAGAAACGTGTAAACCCGCAAAGTTGAAAACCTGAAAAGGCGACTTTGGCAAAAATGGGTATCCCGGTGGATTGAAAACCCGAAAAGGGCGATCCAGGCAAAAGTTAGGGATTTATAAGCGAAAGGCTATGGTATGCGTTCGATCTGTGAGCACTTTTAATACTTGGAAATTCTGAAAGAAAGGAATCAGTACAGTTAGTCTCTTCAAAGGTCAAGACATCTGTGGATAAGCAAGACATATGGGTCATAGCTGAGTCAAATCATGGTGGATATCTGTTCCCACACTGCCGACATGTGTATTTTCCTTTTTTGCTTTTGCGCAATTACCTCTTTTTAGGAATTGCTTCCTATTGTAAATGCCTATTTACAGGCCACTTTTCTCAATAAAATATTCATTTCACTCAAAGAGCTTTCTGTTGTTTGTTCTACTTTTACTTTTTCTATTTTGTTTGCAAAAAACGTCCGATATTTTCGATAAACTGTGCATATAAAACTTCGAGCTTTGCGGAGCATAACGAAAAGCAGTAGAAATTACTTAGGCGTTAACGGTGATAGTCATGTTGTGGAATATTCTATTTGTTGTTATTTGACTTGCAGGGCAACAACATTGTACTCCCCCAGCAGGTTGCTCTCCCCAGCATTGAGATTACACTTTCCTCAGCAGAGCAGACTTCCCCCAGCAGAAGACTTGGAAAGTATTTTCTCCGGATCAAGACGTTATTTCCGCACAGAATCAGGGTGTTCACCTTCCCCCATCCAGTCAGGAAGCGTGCTTTCATCGACAATGTCAGATTCTAGTCCCCAACAAGATCAGAGTAAAGGCATTCTCCCCATCAGCCGGCTAGGTTCAGCAGTATCCCCAAGCAGGATGGTATTATGGGCTGTTTTCCCCAAGCAGGATGGTATTATGGGCTGGCATCCCCAGCAGGTTCTGAGCCCAATTGGTTATTAGCAATCCTCAGTAACGGACTTCCGGTCCCGTTATGGGCGTTCATTCTTAACTCCCCCTAGCAGAGGAGGAATTTCAGGTTTCTATGTTACCTTTAGTGAGGGACAGGTGTGGCCCCCGGTAGTTCTTTCGGGATTTCATCCCTAGCAGAAGTTGTTGATTCGAAGAGCCGATCAGTATGACCCTTCTCAGCAGAGTTCCTGGATTCAGAGGACAATTTATTTTTGTCATCCCCGGCTGAATTGGTCTTTTCTCTCCAACATTTATTTTGCTGGAGAGACCCCTTTTGCATATCATAAGCATTTGCATTGCATCCTCAAGCACATAGCATTTCCATTTCGTATGAAGCATTACGCCACAATTCAAACATTTACATTCGAAGCATAAGCCAGGTTTGGTACTTTCTTTGCCAGTTCTCTTTCCCAGCAGAGAAGGCATAATTCAGGAGATTTTGGAGGGATGCGTTCCTCATACTTGTGCTCCCCGGCAGAGTCTTTTATTTAGATCATGGGTCCGTTAGAAGTTTGTCTGGCCTTTCTTATCTGTGGATCATGGGTCCGTTAGAAGTTTGTCTGGCCTTTCTTTTTTGTGAAATCCCGTTCTTACTTGACATATTTTGTTTGCCAGAGGTGGTTTAAACCAGAAGTTTTGTTTCACGTTATCCCCAGTGAAGTCGCCATTTATGTTGCTAGTTTCTCTTTATCAGCAGAGATAGCAATCTTTTGGATATTTTCTTCGTCAGCTCCCTTTATCAGCAGGGATGGCATTTATGTTGCTAGTTCTCTTTATCAGCAGAGATAGCAATCCTTTAAAGATTTTCTTCGTTAGTTCCCTTTATCAGCAGGGATGGCATTTATTTTGCTAGTTCTCTTTATCAGTAGAGATAGCAATCTTTCGGATATTTTCTTCGTCAGTTCCCTTTATCAGCAGGGATGGCATTCATTTTGCTAGTTCTCTTTATCAGCAGAGATAACAACCTTTCGGGTATCCTTCTTCGTCAGTTCCCTTTATCAGCAGGGATGGCATTTATTTTGCTAGTTCTCTTTATCAGCAGAGATAGCAATATTTTGGATATTTCTTTCGTCAGCTCCCTTTATCAGCAGGGATGACATTCGTGTTGCTAGTTCTCTTTATCAGCAGAGATAGCAATCCTTTTGAAGATTTCTTTCGTCAGTTCCCTTTATCAGCAGGGATGACATTTGTGTTGCTAGTTCTCTTTATCAGCAGAGATAGCAATCTCTTGAAGGTTTATTTCGTCAGTTCCCTTTATCAGCAGGGATGACATTTGTGTTGCTAGTTCTCTTTATCAGCAGAGATAGCAATCTCTTGGAGGTTTATTTCGTCAGTTCCCTTTAGCAGCAGGGATGGCATTTATTTTGCTAGTTCTCTTTGTCAACAGAGATGGCGATCCTTTGAACATTTCTTCCGTCAGTTCCCCTTTATCAGCAGGGATGGCATCCATTTCGTTAGTTCTCTTTATCAGCAGAGATAGCATCCTTTTGAAGACTTTTCTTCATCAGTTCTCTTTATCAGCAGAGATGACGTAACTTGGGAGAGTTTGTTTCACTTTATACCCAGCATAGCTAGCACTCGTCTGCGTTGCGACAGTACAACATTTATGGCTAATTCTCTAGCGGAGGATTGCAAATTTCCGGGTTCTTTGGTATTCAATCTCCGTGCATCCCGAATGTCTGAGGGTTGTCGCTATCATACCCTCAGGACCAAGTTGATTGAATAGGGACAGCTGTTGCACCCCAAAATTTGCTCTCCTTACTTTATTACTAATTGGCTTATGTTGCATTGCATTTTGCATTATCATGTGTGCATATCATTGGTTCTTAGAATGGGGTCAAGGTGCCTGAGGCATGTTCAAGAGGAGAAGATATTCTTCAAAGGGTCAAGCAAGAGAGTTCAAGTGGATCACTCTCTCCTAACCAGTGCATAAATTAGGGTTTTGAGATTCTTGGGTTTATTGCTCCAATGGGCAAGCTCTTTGGTTTTTTATCATCACTAAATGGCATATCTTATCTTTTTTGGAGAGGATACACATCATATTCAGAGGAATTTGGATTTGGAGACTGTGTTATTTCCTCCTAGATTGAGGGTACCAAAACTAGGGTTTGCTATAAAGTCAGTTTATTTCTGATTTTTTGGGCAAGACTTGATTCCATGGTATTCCTTGGGTCCCTGAGTATCTAGGAATGGAAGATTGTCCATCAGTTTGGTTCAGGAGAAGTTCAATTGGCCAATGGATTGGGAATCAGGTGAATTGGGTAAAAGTCAACAGTGACAGGAGAATTCAACTGTGGAATTTTGAGGTTCTCTCCAAGGTTTTCAAGGTCTCACATCCTCATATGGTCATCAAAAGTCAAGTTTCATGCCATTTATAAAAAATCAGGAGTTGGTGCAAAAGTTACTAAATTTGGAAATGACCTATAATTTGAAAGTTTCCTTTTTGGGCAAGTTCCTGCACTGCATTTAACTTGACTTTTTATCATCAAAGAAGCTTCAAATGAATTTTTCTCCAACATGAAAGTTGAAGATATTTTTCTCCTCTTTCCAAAAAGTACTAGTGGGTCCCCATATCATTTGTGAAACTCAACTTATGGCCAAAAGAAGGCAAAGTGGTTTTTAGGGTTTCATTTTCACAACTTTTGCATTTTAGGGCATATGGCCTTATAATTAATTCCATTGCTTCAAGACATGTTCCAACATCCAAGAACAATCCCTAAGGAGCATTTTTGGCCTTTTAATCAAGTGGTTTCATGGGTTATTTTTCACTTATTCTCCATTATTCCAAAATTGCCAAAATGTTGAAAACTCATTAACCAATACATCTCAAGGCCCAATTCCAATTTGGGTGTGATTAGCAATTCAGATACAAGTGATCCATCATGGAATTCTTAAGTGTACACGCATGGAGAGAGGTGTAACTCACATTATGCAATTTTCTAAAAATCACCCAAACTCATTAAACAAAGAATTGCCCAAGCCCAAACCATTGTCAGTGAGAAACCCTAGAGTATTTAAACTCATCCATGCACTGGTTAGGTTAGATTACACGTGACATTTGGAGGAGTGGAGAACTTGAACCCTAAAGCATCTCATACTAATATCTCTCAATCCATTAGGTCTTTTCAAGAACTTCTTCCACAAACTTCTTCCTGGTGATCAATAGAGTGCAAACCATCCCCTATTCGCAGCCAAAAGCAAGGATTAGGAGTGCACCATCTCAGGTTAGTCACTTTTTTCATGATCACGAAACTCTCCTTTTAAGTATGCATATTGATGTATGATGTCTGCTGATCATCCTGATATAGTTTTTGTTGAGTTTGGACGTGTGGTTTGCTTGTATGGTGCGTTTAAAGTTTTGTGCCCTAATATTATTCCTTGCGTTTTTTATTGTGTGCTAATGGTTTGTGATTTTTGATGAGAGATTTGGAATCCTCGTTGAATTCTGGACAGAATGGTGTATTGGTTCGCATTTTCTGGAAAATTTTAGTTGCAGGTGACCGGAGAAGGGAGCAGACCCTAACTCCGGCGGCGGCGATTGGTTCAGTCCGGCGAGGGTGGCTGGAGGTAGGAGAGATAATCGTGACCGTCCATGGTCACGATCCAATGGCCATCAGCTTGCCACGCGTTCCTTTTTATTTTTTTTCTAAGTTTTTATTTTATTACTCCTAAGTGATAAACGTCCTCCCACCGATAGAGTTGTCAGTTCTTTCCTCGTCCGAAAACATATCGTCTGAGCGATCTCTCCCCCCAGTTTATTTCTGGATTGAAGACTGTCCTCGACCACTTTGATAGCTTGAACCTCGGAAAGGAGAGAAAACGTTCGACAGACACCTTTGGAACATCACTCTTCACCATTGAAGATGATATGTTCGCTTTCCCAGATTAAAGAAAAATCCCAGAGAAAGCCTCTCTGCTAAAAGACTCTTGGCAATACGTCAGCTTTTCTCCCAATAAATTTGATGATCAGTGAAGTCATCAGCACCTCAAATTTGGATTACATCACATGGCATTTCTCTGAGAAATATCTTGAAGAAAAGTATGATATAACCTCACCAAGTGAAAAACGGTCTCTCAAGAGACTCGTTTTCCACAGTAGAATCGGCAAATGGCATCTCCGACAGAGAAGTTTGCACGCCTCTACAACTCAGGCTATTGGGTTTCCCCAACAAGTCTGACCTCAGACTTTTTCCATCAAATGGTGTCTCCCCAGTAAAACTCGGTGAGAAGTTTGATGAAGACTGCTACAAATAGCGTTCCTTGTTAAGAAAGAAACTCGACAAGAAGAAACTAAGACTAGTTCTGCGGCTAAAGACCAGGATTGAGGGGAAGTTTATTTCATTAGAAACTGAGACCAGTTCTGTGGCTAAAGACCAGGATCGAGGGGAAGTTCATTTCATAAGAAATTGAGACCAGATCCGTGGCTAAAAACCAGGATCGAGGGGAAGTTTATTTCTTAAGAAACTGAGACCAGCTCCATGGCTAAAAACCAGGATCGAGGAGAAGTTTATTTCTTAAGAAATTGAGACCAGTTTCGTGGCTAAAGACCAGGATCGAGGGGAAGTTTTACTCTTTTTCTAAGAAACATTGCTTAGCAAAAAAGGATGGATGAGCAAACTGTTATCCATAACCACAGTCAAAATTTAGGGTATTCCGATATTTAATCCTCTTGCACCCTGAATGCTCGAATACCTTCGCCATTCACACCTTCGGGTCCAAGAAGATTAAATATGGGCATCTATCACACCCAAAATTTTGACCACCAAGATTTCCCATCATTTTTGCAAATCATCATCACAATATGGATGTACCTTCATGCCTCATCAATCTCCACAAGGATTGTTGAGCATTCATTAGAGTCAAGAATTAAGGTTTTAAGCCCTCTCAGAGCACTTAGACAAAAGATCAATCAAGAATTGACACGAACTTCAACTTTTATAACCTCTCAAACACCCATGAAGGATCAATAGGTCTCTCATATCAAGAATCAAGCACAAGGTTGCAACATTCCAAGTGGATCAAGCATCAAAATCGCCAGTGTCACCAAATTAAGGTTTTGGTAGACCAAAGCCTCCAGATGAAAATTTTCCTCTGGGAATGAGCCAATACTTCAAAACGTGATCCAAAATGCTCAAAGGAACCTTATGAGTCCCATCATCAAGTCAAAATGGCCTCAGAGGAAGCATTAATCAAAAATCAGGAATTAGGGTTTCTTAACCTAATTCACCCCTAAGTTGACTTTTGAGGCAAGACATGAACCAAGACCTCAAGACATGATTTGAGGGCCTCAAATACACCATATTGATCCATTTACAACAATGGATTAATCCATGAAGCTTGATTCACAAGTTTCAAATTCATCTGGACCACAATTAGGGTTTTGAAGAAAAAGTCAATTGTGCCTTTGACTTTGGACCAAGACATGTTCCCAAACCTTGGGACATGATTCAAGACACCCTAAAACACCTATGGAATCCATCCATTAGGTTTGAATTAGGTCAAGAACTTGATTGCATAGAAGATCACACAATTTGGAATTCATCTGACAAAAATTCAACTGTGCCCAAAATCAAGTTTGACTTTTTGAAATTTTTCACAAATATGGCTCCCCTAAGTCAAAAACAATGTTAATGCATGGTTTTGATCATCATCCATCAAGAAAACCCAAGGAAAATAGGGTTACTTGCAAAAGGGGCAACCTTAAGAAACTTAAAAATTTTCTAAGTTATGGAACAAAATGGATTTGGTACCAACTTTGCAAGGTCATAACTCCCAAACCCCAAGGCCTTTTTCTTCCATCCAAAGCTCAAATGAAAGTTCACATGACATACTTCAAAAGTTTCAACTACAAAAGATTCCAAATCCTCATGGATTTTGAGTTATGGATTGATCAAAATCACAAAAACATGAAAATAACCACTTTTTCTAACACTTAGTGAAAATTTTGGACAGAATCTGTCTTGAATTTTAACCAACTTTGAGGCCATTTTTCACCTTGATCCAAGATGAAACAGGTCCTTGGTGGACATCAAAGTTAAAGTATGTCATGAGAGATTTCCAACAAGTACCCGACCATCTCCAAATTCAATTTGAGCAGGAAGTTACAACCCTTGGACCATGGCACCAAAAACGGATTTCTTCCCAAGATAGATTATAGGTCATTTACTCGAATTGGCTAATTTATGCAATTACAAGTCTTGTAATCCTTCTAGAAACATTAAGGATCAGATCAAGGCAAAAGATCTCTGAGCCACTAGCCTCCCAAGACAAAAGATCTTCATGTATACATGTGATATCTAATGATGCAAAACCAAAAACTTCAAAGTTGTCATGAAGCATTCAATGGATGCATCAAGGTGGCATGTACTGAGGCAAATCCAACTGAATGAGTCAAGCCTTATCACTGCAACAGAAGACCATAGGGCTGCAAGATTGACTCAAGTCAATGGCTAGAGGAGACTTGAGATTCCTTTTGAAAACCAATGGACAATGGACTGTACCAGCCACCATTCACTATTACTGCCAAAACAAACTTGAAACACTATAAATAGAGCTCATTTGTGGTCAGTTTGAGTACACCAAAGCACCATAACACATGTTTTCCTCAAAATCACTCTCAAAAAACCAGATTTTGCTTCTCATTCAAGTAACATTCGAAATTTCCATTAGAGAGCAATTCTATCAAAACCAATCATGCCAACACGTCACATACATCATATATGAGTGATCCGTGACCTTAAAACTCATCTGGAACACCTGAATCACAAAGTCACCCCCATTTGCTCAAGTTTTTTGACCTGTTTGCAGTTGAGGTGCCACAACAAGTTCTGAGCTGATTCAATCCATTCCAAGCCTTCAAACACATTACTTGAGGTCCATTGAAGCTGTCCATATCATTACACAACATCTGTAACACCTCCAACATAGAATTCGATCACCAACTACAAGAGGTAAGCCTGACACTCTCAAACTCTATGATTCATGGATCATAAATGTATTTTCAAGTTACAAACATGTTTTTGCTCATATATAGAGTGTTTCCCCTCAATCAATTGCTATGTATGAATTGTGTATAGGATTTCATAGTGTTCTTGCAGAAATTAGGGTTCTTGAGTTCATCTTTTGATTTCTCACTCCAAACTTAATATAAATGCAATTAATTCATATGGTTGTAATCCTTGTTTAAAAAGGAGCAAGTTTCATGTTTACAAAAGTCATTTTCATTGAGTAATCAGAGAGATGTGAGAGGTTTTGTAAATCTGCAAGAACAGAGTTGGTGCCAACCACACAAGGTGTTCTTGGCGCCTTTTTCAAATTTTTGAATATTTGAATATTTTGATATTTTTATTAATTGATTCAAAAATTAATTTCTCTCTGAATTTTAATGTTTTTGAATTGATTCTTTTTTTCAAAATTCATAAAAATGTTAAAATATTTTATTCTACAAAAATTTCACAAAAATATTATTTATTTTATATATTTAATATTTTTGTAAAGAATTTGTTTTTATTTGTTCTTAAGCATTTAAAAATATTTCTTTGCCTTGATTTTTCAAATTTAAATAAAAATCATTCTATGGATAAAACAAAATTTTTCAAACATTAATCCAAGATCACAACTTGTTTTTCCTACATGTTTGATAATTTTGATCATTTTAATTAATTTTTATTCAATTTAAAATGCATTTTTGAAATCAAGTTAGGGTTTTAATTGTTTTCACCCTCACAAACATTTTCAAATATTTTTGGGCCTCTTGATAGAGTGTAAGTCCCATCCCTTTGTAAATAAACAATTTTTGGCCTGAGTCATTGTATAAGTCCCGATACGATTTTAAAAATCTCGGCGCGATCGCCGTTTTCAAAAACAATTTTCAACTGGGCCTCCCCTTGTGTTGTAAGCCCCATTTTTCTTCTTTTTCAAACACTTTTGGGCCTCTAATAGAGTGTAAGACCCAACCCCCTTTGTACATAAATAATTTGGCCTCAGACATTGTATAAGTCCCTACGCGATTTTCAAAATAAACTGTGCGACCGCTGTTATTTATCTGGGCATCTCCTTGAGTTATAAGCCCTAACTCTTGTATAAAAATAAACTCTTGGGCCTCTACTAGAGTGTAAGACCCGTCCTCTTTGTAAATACAATAATGTGGGCTTTACTCATTGTATAAGTCCCTAAGTGATTTTCAAAACTACGACGCGATCGTCGCCTTTTCAAAAGAGATCATTTGGGCCTCTCCTTGAGTATAAGCCCCAGAATTCCTTTTAAAAAACAATTTTATTTTTGATTCAAATTCAAATTCAAAGTATCATCAAAACTTTCTTCAATTTCTTGAATGACTAACCATACAGCTGTAGTTACTATTCTTGGGCTTGCACAACTGTAAGTTACACCATCTCTTCAATATATACTTGTTTATATATATGTCATATATATATATATATATATATATATATATATATGTTTGTATATACTTGCTTAGAGTTTTCCCCAGCAATTAGGTCTAGATTTAGGTCAAACCAGTGGTTACTCTTTCAACACAGTCAAAACTAGTTCCCCATAGGAAATTCCAGATACAGTCTTGCATCCTCTTGGGCTTATACAATATGGAAAAGAGAAAGGCATTATTCCCGATGAAACTTTTATCAAGACTGTCCAAACTTAGAAGTATGCATACAAGAAATTTATTTCCCTAGAGAGGATTAATTCCCAGTGAATCCTCTCTTAAATTTATTCAAACCCTGGAACTGTTCTGCCAAGAAAGACCTTATTCCCAGTGAAACCTTTCTTGAACTTTTCTTAGGTTTGGACCCACAGGCTTCCTAAAAGCATCCCCAGCCTCCTCTTGGGCTTAGTACAAGGACCCTCAGGCTTCTTAGAAGTTCTCAGCCTCCTCTTGGGCTTAGTACAAGGACCCAAAGGCCTCCTACAGGTATAGGATAGAAATTAGTCATCTTTACTAGTTTAATACTCCGGAGAGTCAGAATTCTAGAACATCATACCATTTTAGGGTTGATCTTCATCCCTTAAAAACCTCAGCTTCCTCTTGGGCATCATACAAAGATCTCTCTTTACATCCATAACCTACCACTGCATGAGAGACTTGGATAGTCTCAGCCTCCTCTTGGGCTTCATACAAGTAGACACGGAAAGTCTCATATTCTCTTGAATCTCACAGAGACCCTTAAGTTTCCTAAAAACACAGGAAAAAAACCCTGATCATTTCAACCACATACCAATCTCCAACAGAGTTAAAACCTCTATAGGTTTTCAAACTCAATCTTTAAGCTTTCATTTTAAGAAATTCCCCAGCTAGGGTCAAATTACCACCAACAAATCCTCACTAGAATCAGAGCCTCATGACCTCTGATATTTTAACCCTTCTTCAAATCCCCAGAAGGAGTAAAACCTTTGGATTCCCCAATACATATGGGACCTGCCTCTGGATTTCAATAATCCTCTGCAGAAGACAACCTCCTCTTAGGCTTTGTATAATGATTTTCCTCAGTAGAGTCAGCCTCAATCTTGGGCTTTGTACAAGATAGATCATACTCTCCAGTAGAGTCAATCTATTTTTAGCCTCAATCTTGGGCTTTGTATAAGACAAATAAAATCTCCCTAGTCGAGTTAATTTGTTTTCAGCCTCAATCTTGGGCTTTGTACAAGACAGATATAAAACTCCATAAATAGAGTCCATTCTTTTAGCTTCAACCTTGGGCTTTGATCAAGGCACACAAAAATCAACATTCCCTCAGAGGATATCAAGAGTTCTCTCTGTAGGAAGACATTTCTCTGTACATCACATATCAAAACAGACAATCAAAAAAACCCTAATTCCAAATAACTGCTGTAAGTGGCACACTTGTTGATTCAAAATCCAAGTTGTAGTCCCTCTTTTATCCTGGTAAAAACTTCCTCTTTCATCTAACAGCTGTAAGTGGCAAGCCTCTGGATTATTTACATCTAAGCCAATGTCCCTCTCTTAGCATTAAAGATTCATAGGGGAAAATGGCATTGCTCAATACTGAGTTAAAGTTTCTTCCTTCATGACATCACCCTTATAAAGGAAATTATGGCATTGCTGGATTCTCATATCCCAGTTAAAGTAATTTCCTTTATAATCAATTTCCTAAAATTTGTGATGAATAGGTGAGATACCTCCCTTTAGAGATGACAAATCTCTCTCAGTCAAACCTTTAGCTTCAATCTTGGGCTTTGAACAAGACACAAATAACCTCTAGCTTCAATCTTGGGATTTAAACAAGACACCAAACATCTTTCCTCCCATAGAATAGGAGGGACTACGGTTGCTCTGATTTCCCAGTTATCTTTACGGGAATACGTAAGCATAAGATTGCGAAATCTTAACGAGCACACAAATAAAAAACTTTAGGTCCAGTACCTTACCAAAAACATCAGAAAACCCGAAAAAAATAAAAACACTCTCTCAACACTCCCAAAGGAGAAACTTTCCCAACCCACAACAGATAAACACCAGAAAGTATTTAAACCAATAGATAAACATGCCATAAAAGGTCTATGGATAACCATATATACACTGGGTAATTAACAACTTCCCTTTGTATAACCTGACACCGACCCCCCAATCTCTTAGCATTTGTTAAAGAAAACATTTGTGTGCAAGGTTAGTTTTAGATAGCTTCCCTTTCCTTTCCAACTTTATAGGATAAATAAAAATCAGAAAGTAGCGCCCAATTCTAACCATTGCGGTAAGGTGGTCGCGTCACCGAAAAAAATCACACGCTACAGATATGAGTGGATAATTAAAAGAAATGAAAATGGAAATTGGAAAATTGGTTAAATGAAATGGATAAAGGGATAATGGATATAAAGAAACATGGAAATGGATCATTCGAATCTAGAAAATGGAAGTGAATAATGGGTAAGGAATGAGTTTTGTAATATGCCTCCACAACACTTACAACCTTGACAACTAAACTTGAACGCCACTCATTAAATCAAAGAGGATCTACCTTGAATCAAACTGATTAATCATAATAAATGAATCCACTTGATCCTGGCCACTTGAGTACCAATAAGTCAAAATCTTCATTTTGAACTAACTGAACAAGAACATGCTTTTAAAATCAGAAGATTATGAATTGAACCATGAATCTCGATACACTGCACCAAACCCTGATTGGAAAGTAAATCTGGTCCTTGGTAATCTTTAACCATGAAGCACTTGACTTACACACAACCTAATTACTTGATCCACACACAGACAGCCTTGAACCTGCTGGCCTCAACTGAAACTCAATTGAACGACACTTACCCATTTTAAACACAAAGGGTGAGAAACCATAAATTCCATCCTTTGGGTGCATACTGATGAATCAAACGACCATGAAGTTGATGAGAAATAAAACCCTAATTCAAGATCTTCCCGATTAGGCCACCGATGGAACACTGAACAATTGATCCCCTTGAGAAGGCTTAGAAAAGGTGACAGTGTGCTTTGATAACCTCTGATAAAAGATGTCCATGGTGATTGAAAATCCAACCCCTGCTTCAAACTTGAATGAAGGTACCTCAAAGCAGATAGGAATCCTGATTCGAAGAACCTCTTGATCCCAAACCTTAGGAGCTCAATGAAACACATGATTGATATGACCTAATGGAATGCATAGGTGATGAAAATGATACGATATGCAAGGCTAGGGCTAGGGTGAAAATGAGGGTGTGACAGATGCCCCTATTTTATCTTCTTGGACTTGAAGGTGAGAGTGGCAGAGGCTTTCTTACAGTCAAGGTACAAGAAGATTAAATATAAGAATACCCAGAATTTTCAGCCGGAAAAGGAGTGGAATGAAAGGTGATGAAATACTGGGATGGCTTGAAAAAGGCATCTGTCATTGGGCAAAAAGGAAATTGGTTATGAGGGATATGATGATATGCTTGAAATGCAATGCAAGATGAACATGAGTGCTTTGCCAGTCTTGAAAGGGGAGGCATCCCTGTAGCATTCTGAGGACATATATAAAAGGTTACGAGATATTCCTTCTACCAAAGGTAGATAGGACTCAAGAATAAAAGGTGAGATATTCCTCCTACGAAAGGTAAAGAGGACTCAAAAAGTAAGTGACGGGGGGACAATGTCTATAGGAATGCCCTAACCTATATAGGAACTGGCTAAACAAGCGTGTAAACGATGCATAAATGTATGCAAAATGCTGGGGATATGAGGATGTGAGAGTCGGGACTTTGCTGGAAATAATGGCATATTAACTCGGGGGGGTTGAGAAAAACAAACATACCATCGACTCGGGGGTCCTGTATAAATCGAGACAACAAGTCAACTCGGGGGTTGAAGAAACAAAAAGATAAGTTGTCATCAACTCGGGGATTGAAAAAAGGTAAAGGTAATAACATCGGCCAGGGGTCAAGAACAAATCAAAATATCAATGTAGGGGTTGAAGAAGGAAATAACAATTATATCGACTCGGGGGGTCAAGAAAATAAAGACAACATTGACTCAGGGGTCATAAAGATAAATACAATACCGACTCGGAGGTCGAGAAATATAGCAAGATATCAACTCGGGGGTTGAAAAAAGGTAAAGGTAATAAAAATGATATCGACTCGGGGGTAAAAAAAATAAAGACAATATTGACTCAGGGGTCAAAAATAAATCAAAATATCAATGCAGGGGTTGAGGATGGAAATGATTATGTTATGTATGCATACGGGTCATATTAATTGTATGTGATGCATATGTGAATGCAAGCGGGTGATCGGTTTTATGAAGGTGCCAACGGGGTGGACTTTTGGTAAGTGCCAAGCAAGGTTGCACTTTAGGTGATGCCAAGCAGGGTTAGACTTTTGTTTATGATGATGCCAGCAGGGTGGACTTTTAGTGGTTGCCAAGCAAGGTTGGAATTTATTTGGTGAAAGGATCTGACTTCCCGACACTCGTTATTTGACAGTGCGATAATTAGAAGACAAATGCGGATTCTTCTGGTGCCCCAAGTTTGACCCCTTGCAGAAGTTGCGTGCTTGTTGTAACACCCCAATTCGCATCGCAGAATAAATAATACATAAATAAATCAGAGTGAATAAAAATTTATTATTCTTAGACAGAAACAAGGATGCCACATTTGAAGAAAGAAAACACAATCCCTGCTCATAAATTTGATACATAACACAAAATGGAATAAACATAAAAGGGAAACTTCTTCTAACAAAAGGAAGTTCAATTATGGAATAAAGAGGAAAAATCCATAACTGACTTGTTTTACAAAATAAATTGTTTTATAACATCAAAATATTCATACAAAGGTAATACAAAATAGATCCAACAAATGTATACATATATAACAAAAGCGTTCCCCGACTCCCGTGTTGCGTATCAGAGCAGACAGACCGACAAAAGGGTGGAGAACTAATCTTCACAAAAGCCTCCAAGATACTAATCTGCAATTTCCTCGTAGGGAAACAAACCAAAGCAGAAGGGTGAGAAATAACAACTAAATCAATATTGCATAATAATATGCAACACATAAAAATTCACATGCATAATTATTCTCACCACAAGCATCCCATACTAATACATATAGCATGCCACATATACATACATATTTATAATAATCCAACAACATAGTATATATCAACTATACCAACATGATCACATATTCACATATAAGGCATACTAAAGTTATGACATATGGAAACACACCACCACATCACATAGCATATGTCCATACATAAAACATATCATCCATAACCAATGCGTTTATCACAAATGCATATCAAATCACCAATGCTATCACAAGCTCAACACATAATCAATTAATTCACAATCTCCCACACATAATCAATCCATTCATGATTTTTCACACATAATCAATCCATTCATGATTTATGCAAATGCACAGAGACTGACACAACGACTCTATGCAATGTAATACGGTACCATCCATCCATCAATCTCATCATTAATTCACTCAGGAATTATTGGAATCATCACTTGTTACTTAGTGTAACTCCCCGTCGGGCAAACGATGTTCCCCGTCGCTTTAGGTCCTCTTTATATAAGGCACACGACGTTTATGGATCGCTTTAGGTCCTCTTTGTATAAGGCACACGATCCGATCGCTTTAGGCCCTCTTTGTATAAGGCAGACGATCGTCCATAACGTCGCTTTAGGTCCTCTTTGTATAAGGCACACGACCGTTATAGCAGATTCCCTCTGGAATCGTTTCGTTGCTCACACCCACTAGGGCACACGACATCACAAGAATGCATATCATGATGCTTGGCATACAAAGACTCATGACAATCAAATGCATCTTCACAAATCAACAATATGAATTATCTCATCATCATTATTCATGCATTGGAAATCAATTCAAACAATGCATTTACTTGCCATAAGGCCACCAAATAACACACATTGAATTTCACATAAACAATGCATTTCATCATAATCCACAAACCACAACAATTAGCATTTTAGCATATACACTTGTCGCTCCCTGGATTTTCTTCCAGGTACAAACGCGAAAGTGGCGCAGAAACAGAGTCGCCAGCAATGTATATTTATCCCAAGAGAGGGAAAGGAAACATTGCGTAAACCTAAGGAAAAGGGAAAGGAATGGTCATCGCAACCATAACCCGGGTTCAGGAGCCGGTTACGCGAGGGGAAGGTATTATCACCCCCGCACGTCCATCGTACTCGATGGGATCCACGCTTGTTGTCTATTCTAAGGGTGAGTTATCCTAAAATCTATGGCTGTACTGAAACGGGGGAGGGGAAAACAAAGACGGACTCGGTATGACATCGTCGTCCTAGGCCTACGTACTCCCTTTGTGCAATGGGAAAGTCAGAGTCAACGTAGTTCGGACCAAAGTTCTTTGTGTTTTTTATGAGCGACGTTAAGTTCGAGTCTGGCAGTTAGGGTCGATGCCTGTTTGCGACAAAACGGAAAGTAACGTGCCCTTTTTGAAAATAGCCTTAAGTTTGACAATCCCGAAGGACAAAATGATTTTAAATTTGTTTTGTATTTTTAAAGACAGAAGTGAGTTGAGTTAGTTCATAACTTACATTGCACCAAAGTCTATGACACGGGAACGAATGCATCGCATGGTCGCCCCCAATGGGACGTATGCTCAACACTCTAGAAGAATGAAGGGAGACCCCTCAATCTTCACTTCCTATGCTTAAGGCTCGTGTGCAAGGCAAATTGGCCTTATTAAGTATCTTAGAAGTGTTATGAGATAAGAAGAGAGACTCAAAAGAAAAGAAAAACTACGGGAATTCTGTCCTAATGTTATCATGCAAAGATGGCCCTAAGGGGAGGTTTAAGAACAACCTAAGTCTAAAGAAAAAGAGAGATGAGAGAAAGAAAGAGTGAGGGTGAACATGGATGACTATCCACACACTCAAGTGTCTTACCTCTGCCCCTACACAAAAGGTTAGTACAACATAAATACTGAATATAAGCATTGAAAAGGTAAATCAACCAAGCTAGTTTGCCTTAAGAAGACAAACTAAGAAACACCCCAGACTCAAACCAAAAGGGAAAGGTCCTAAGGGCTAAGTTACCTCCTAGGGTAGTAGGCACATGTCAATGCACCATACCAAGGCTAAGGTACTAGACAAAGGTCAACCTAAATTAAAACATGCGCCCACAAGCCATGCAAATGCAAGTGTTGGACCACTTATGAAGGATGGATGCAAATAAATCATGGACATGACTGAATGTACACATGACCATCAAAGTCAAAAGCAAATGACATTTAAAAATGCATGGAAATGTCCTTAAGAAGGCATATGAGTCATGAATGCAAGCATGGAGGATGGTTAAGCAAGAAGAAATGAAAACAATTCACTTAAGTTCATACGTGAAACATATTTGTAACATAAGCAAAGAATGAAGATGTAAGATAAACAAGTATGAAAATGAATACAAAACAGTAGCATATGACATGTGAGATGACATTTAAGATGTAAGAATGAGCATACCAAATTCATGCAAATCTCATGTTGAAATACATAGAAGAAGAAGGACAAACTAAGTTCAAATAACTTCAAACAAATGTCAAAGGGTTATGAACTTAGGAGGCATGCAAGATGATATCAGAAGCCAATCAACATGGATGAGAATGACCTACAAGGGGCCTAGCAAATGATGCCAAAACATCTCAACAAACATCACAAGGAAACAAGTTCAAAACATATCAAAACCCTAGCACAAGTTCACTAACAAACACACATGCAAAACATGAATCAAAAGTGATGCTACAATTTGAGAAAAACGAAATATGCAGGTTATATGAAGTGCAACCAGTGTGTAAACATGTGCCAAAAGAGTGTGCAAAAATTCATCACCAAACAAGATCAATGATGCCTCAACATTTCTTGCAAATCATACAAGCAAATTGTTCAAAGATGGCACTCAAAAGTCAACAATAAATGTCCTAAAAAATCTATAAAAAATACATGGGATGCCTCAATGTATCCTGTCAACATGGATAAATGATCATGAGAAAATTCAATTTAGAACTATGCCAAACAAAATAAGAAAAATGCAAGTAGCATGACTAAATGCACATACAAAAGAAATTAAAAGAAAATTCAAGATAAAACAATAAAATATGAAAAAATCAGAAGATAAAATATGCAAAAATTATTTAAATGAGTGATGATGCTTCATTAATTTTTTTATAATTTTATGATGCTTGGATGTATTTTTAAAAAGTAATTTTTGAATGTATATGAAAAGAAATAAAAAAAACAAAATAAAAGGTCAGGGGGTGCAACGAAAGTAAAAACATAGTTATAAATCATTGGGCCCAAAAAGAGTGGGGGTGCAAACAACAATACACAGGCCCAGCCCACACGCGTGGGGGTCTGCAGCACTTACCATGTGGCCAGTCAATAGTTGACTCAGTGTAGGCCCTTGGATCAGGGTCAAACAAGATGATCATATAAAGTAAACCAACACACGGATCACAATGCAAGCACACACTATCCTATGATGTTTCACATGCACACAATCATTAAATAAATCAAAAAATAAAAAAAAGAAACACGTGACCCCCACCCTCTCTCATTAATGCGCTGTCACAATGGGGGCCCTAGGATCAAAACCAAACGCACGACTGTGTTTTAACCTGGGGGGATCTAGGGTTCAGGTCAGAGGAAGGCTTTCAGGTGGCCGGAGAAGACTCCGGTCATCTTCTCCGGCGAGCCTCCACCGTGGGGAATTTTTCAGGTGCCCAGAAATGCATAAAACCCATACCATTCTCTTCCCCTCTCCACGTAGATCACAAATTCAACATCCAAACTCAAAAATAACATACGCACAGAGAGATTCGAAGAGGATAAGTTTTCCCTAGAAAATGAAACTACACACCTAGGGTGTCTATCAACTAGCCAAAACGCACACCATCCCTAGTGGACTCTAAAACAAGCAAACTCATCAAAAACAACCAGATAATGCATTGGAGTTAAGAATTATACCTGCGGTTTGTTGATGCTTGTGATCCAAGGAAAAAAAAGCTTGTGGAATCCTTGATCTTTGGTGATTATGAGTGGCCAAATAAAGGCAATAAAATGATCGTAGCTTGCTCAGAATTTCAGCAGCAAAACCTTACTTTTTTTCTCCAATCCGACCAACCTCCTTTAGGGTTCACCTCCTCTCCTTTTTATAGCATGAATTAGGGTTATTAGGGTTGATATTTTGGGCCTGAATGATGCTAAGTTACCTAGCTTACAAGAATGGAAAGTTCTGATTCTCTTTGATCACATCATGCCATGAAAATTCATCTTTGGACCCAACACTTTAGGTGTCCATAACTTGAGGATCAAGTGTCCCTTTGATGCATTCTTGTGCTCTTTGGATAGAGGGAAATGTGGACAACAACTTTGGTGTTGAAAGTAAATGGAATGGAGTCCTCTAAGGGACCTAAAAATGACCCTAAAGATGGGTGATTAGAACTGAATTTGCATGTTCCTCGACCTGGTCACAACCTAGCCATGTGCGTGTGAAATTTTTAGTATGAGGTCCTCCACTTTAGCTCCTTATATCTCTCCATGAGTTGATCTGATGAGAAAACTTTCAACACAAGAGTTGTAGAGGACATGGAGAGGAACAAAAGTGATGTTGAACAATTTTCCATTTGAAGCCTCTATCAATAAGATATTTTCCCTTGAAGTTGGAAAAAACATGTACACCAAGTGTTTGTAGAATTGAGGGCGTGCTGGCTCGCCCATGACTTGCCTGGCTGGTCATTTTGCCTTAGAAACCTCAAACTTTAAACCACCATATCTCACTCAATTTTGATCCAATGGAGATGTTCTTGGTATGGTTTTGAAGCTTGGAATGTGAACTTTTGAAAGGCCTCCATAACCCTTAAGTTTAGAGCTTGGATCACAGAAAAAGAATGCTCCAAAGATGGATACTCAACTTGCCAAAACTTGCCATAAAGGGAAACCCTAGTTTCTATTTTTGGAAACTTTTGACATCTCTTGATTTTGGTGAATTCCTTGATATTTCTTTATCAAATCTTCATCAGTGGACATATTTGAGATGAGGAACATGAATTTGACCTCAAAAAGTCAGGAGTTGACTTTTTCCTCTGCACAGTTGACTTTTACCCAATTCTTCTGATTTTCATTCAATTGATCAATTGAACCTCTTATGAATCAAATTGATGGACAATTTTCCATTCTTAGACACTTGGGGACCCAAGGAATACCATAGAATTAAGTCTTGCCCAAAAAATCAGAAATAAACTGATTTTATAGCAAACCCTAATTTTGGTACCCTCAGTCTAGGAGGAACCAGCTCATCCTCCAAATCCAAATTCCTCTGAGTATGATGTGTATCCTCTCCAACAATGATGAGATGTGCCATTTGGTGATGATAAAAACTCAAAGAGCTTGCCCATTGGAGCAATAAACTCAAGAATCTCAAACCCTAATTTCTGCACTGGTTAGGAGGGAGTGATTCACTTGAGATCTCTTGCCAATTGTGATCTCCTGATGATGTGATGGACCAAATAGGATCCCCTGAGGCCCAAGGACTCTTAGTGACTCAAATAATGGTGGCATTAATAACCATTTCTCCTCTTGATCTCTTGGAAAATGTACATGGACTTTTGCTTGACCCTTTGGAGAACAACTCTTCTCCTCTTGAACTGCCTCAGACACCTTGACCCTATGCTAAGAACCAATGATATGCAAAATGAAATGAAACATAAGCCAGTTAGTGCTAAAAGTAAGAGGGAAAATTTTGGGGTGCTACAGCTGCCCCTATTCAATCAACTTGGTCCTGAAGGTATGATAGCGACGGTTTTCAGACATTTCAGGATACACGGGGATTGAATACCGAAAGAACCCTTGAAATTTGCAAAGGGCGGGGATAACGAAATGGAGCGTGCTGAAAAAATAACGAGTACGACCTCAACCACACTCACGAAGGAAGAGCGACCACAACCATTCTACCCACAAAAATAACACGAGTACGACCTCAACCATACTCACAAAGGAAGACCGACCGCAACCGTTCTACCCACCAAAATAAAACGAGCACGACCTCAACCATACCCACAATGGAAGACCGACCGCAACCGTTCTACCCACAAAAATAATAGGAGTACGACCTCAACCATACTCACAAAGGAAGACTGACCGCAACCACTCTACCCACAAAATAATACGAATACCACCTCGACTGTACTCATAAAGGAAGACTGACCGCAACCACTCTACCCACAAAAATAATACGAGCATGACCTCAACCGTACTCACAAAGGAAGACCGACCGCAACCGTTCTACCCACAGAAATAATACGAGCACGACCTCAACTGCACTCACAAAGGAAGACCGACCGCAACCGTTCTACCCACAGAAATAATACAAGTACGACCTCAACCATACTCACAAAGGAAGACTGACCGCAACCATTCTACCCATAAAAATGATACGAGTACGACCTCAACCATACTCACAAAGGAAGACCGACAGAACATGGACTTCGCCGGGGATAGTGTGAAACAAAATCTTCAGATTTATGCCATCTCTGCTGAGAAAGAGAAACTGGCAAACAAAATATGTCAGGCGAGAACTGACTACCAGGCGAAAACTGGATTTCACAAAAGAGAGTGGCCAACCAAAGGCAAGCTCCTAGCAAAGGTACGGTCGTGAACCGAAAGGGTGAGCGGTAAAATCAACGGACTTACAACCCACAGATAAGATGACTCCGTTGGGGAAAGGAGAAGTCTAAATAAAAGACTCTGCCGGGGAGCACAGGTAGGAGGAACACGTCCCTCTACGATCTCACCGAGGATAAAACAGAATCTCCTGAGTTATGCCATCTCTGCTGAGAAAGAGAACTGGCAAAGAAAGTATCAAACCTGGCTTATGCTTCGAATGCATATGTTTTAATTTTTTTGGCGTAATGCTCCATACGAAATGGAAATGCTACGCGTTTGAGGATGCAATACAAATGCTTATGATATGCAAAAGGACCCCTCCAGCAAAATAAATGCTGAAGATAAGAGACCAACTCCGCCGGGGGATGACAAACTAAATTGTCCTCTGAATCCAAGAACTCTGCTGAGAAGGGTCACACTGACCGACCCTTTTGATCAATAACTTCTGCTGGGGATGAAATCCGAAAAGAATATCCACTCTACCGGGGATTACACATGTCCTTTACTGAAGGTAACATCCAAAAACTGAGGTTTCTCCTCTGCTGGGGGGAATTAAGAATGAGTGCCAATAACGGAACCATAAGTATGTTACTGAAAATTGCCAATTACAATTAGGCTTAGAACCTGCTGAGGATGCCAACCACCGCTGCACAAACAGCGGCGCAGATTGCTACCAGGCCTTGCTTGGGGAAACCAGCCAATAACCCTAACCCGCTTGGGGATATTGCTAAACCTAACCTTGATGATGGGGAGAAAGACCTTACCCTCGCCTTGCTGGGGATTAGAGCATAACGTTATCGGTGAAATCACACTTCCTGACTGGATGGGGAAAGTGGACACCCTGACTCTGTGGGGAAACAATCTCTTTGTCCAGAGAAGATATTCCATAAGTCTCTTGCTGGGGATACCACGACATCCTCCTTGGACCAATCCACTACAGACCACTTGTTGAGGAGTAATAAATCAACCACGATTCTAGCCGGAGAAAACAATCCTCTGTGCTCTTATTGGGGAGAGCCTGCTCTGCTGAGGAAGGTGCACTTTCAATGCTGGGGAGATTAACTCTACTGGGGAGAAACAATCTTGTTGCCATCCAACCTGACCTGTCTCTATGGTCATAAACGACCCTTTGAACTTTCCACTTGCCCCAGACCACCAGGTCTAATGGAAGAAATCATCTCAAGAGGATTTTATAGAAGACCGGGTGTTCGCACTGCCCTAGGGTCTTCAAACTCTTGGAGAGATTTATCAGATCTTGACATAACTGCCCCAGACTTCATAATCTATGAAGTACATTGCCTCGAAAGGATTTGTAATGACTTGAAAATACTCTGTCCCAGTATTCTGAACTTTGAAGAGGTGTTTTCAATTAATCATTTTTCGGAGTGGAAAATTTCTCACGCTCTAGAGGTGGCCTGCCCCAAGTCTTGAAGGAACTTTGCCCCTGACTGATCTTACAGAGATTTGTCAAATCGACCTGATTGCCCCTGTTTAGCTGCTTTAGGGAGAGTTTTCAGCATGACTGCTCCAGATTAGCTGCATCTTATCACCATTTATCGGGAACCCCCAGGCTGCGCACAGTCTCTTGGCCATATACCCCTTGACATGATTGTCCTTCAGAGTTTTCACCATCTCAACTTGGCGTGATCGAGCTTCTCGACTGACGTTCATCGTGTAAGCTTCTTTAATATCAAACACATGCAAGCAGAAAATGTTTATTATGAGAATGACAATTCTAATGCAACACTCGTGTTAACCTTGAAGTTTTATTGAAAATGCGTCGCCAAGCCTTGTGAACGAATCACTAGCTGGGATGCGACCTTGATTTTTGAATGGAAAAACAATGCGCACATGCAATACTAACAAATCTTATTAGCACAACTCATAGGAGTCAGGAACGATATCCTGTTGAAGTACGCTTTTGGAATAAACCCTGTTTCAGTTAGGACTTTTAAGGGTTGTAAAGAGGTCTGGTTCACGGTTTCAGAAAAGGATTTATGGCCCAAAATTTATCGGTGCCCACCCACTCTTCGTGATGTTCTCCAGTCCTATGTTCAGTTAATCTGACACAAACGCTCATCTCTCAAAAGGTTTATGATCTTTAAGGAACCCATGCAACTAATGGTTTGACACCTAAGGAAGTTTTGGAGTGACAGTCACCCCTTTTTATCTTTTGTGTCTGTAATCACACCAATTTGTTCTTATCGAGGATTTTCTTTTGTAATCCTTTTCGTTTTTCGCTTTTTCTTTCTTTTGCTTTTTTTTTATCCATAATTTTTGCCTGGACTGACTCTTTTGAGTTTTTCGATTTTGAAGTCCAGCGGGATGCCCTAACTTTTGCCTAAGTCGCTTGTTTTCAAGTTTCGACTTAGCGGGCTTTCTTTCTTTTATTCCCCTTTTTTTTCGAACAAAGCATGTGACACTGGTTGTCTTACTTGCTTGAAAGGGTTATGACTGCCTCACTCCTTGATTGTTGATGGATAACCATTGTGGTTTCACATCTCTTGACCTCTTGGCGGTGGGATAGAAGGTAATGGATCCTCAGATGCACACTCTCTTTGAAATTTGAACGCTCGGTCAAACTAACTGACGCCTACCCTGCCCCTGGGTTAAGTATGAGGGTTTTTTCGTATGAAAGAAACTCCTACTTCAAGGCTCAAAGGGGTTAACGAGGGTCTATCTCCCTTATATCTCCAGTGTTTAGGGATTTGAAACAATGCATGTACATCCTCAACAGGGTTCTATCCTTGACCATACAACCAGAGATTTTGCGTTTTCATCTCATCATCCTCCCTCAAGAGTTCTAGACAAGAAAATTGGTATTGCAGTGCATATAAACATTTAAGAGTGAACACGAATGGATTACTTCAAGAAAAACATGCTTATTGTATTATGATTGTCATTCAAAAAACAAACAAGTTTCTACATGCAGACAATGTTTAAACAAACAAATGAAAGCTACATATGAAAATGCAGTAAAGAAACAGGAAATCGCCATCGTTGAGGAGACTTGGCTCTGTCTGGAATTATTGTTTCTGACAACATACTTGCAGTCTGAGTGTTTACTCGGGAGGCTTCATTTGATTGACTTCCTCTTTCAGCATTTTTTTGGTCTTGATCAAAGCTTGCATTTTCCCCATGAACTGCCCCATTTGGCTCTGTACTTCCCTCAGCTCTGCTTGAATTTTTCCATGATCAACTTCTGAATGGCTTGAGGAGTTGAGTCTGTGCTTCGGAGAGAACCAGATCAAGACAAGAATAACCAGCCTCGAACACCTGTTATGCCAATGAGTATGGAATATGCAAATGCAAAATGAACATGTTTGAATATTCGCAGGGCGATCCACCCCTTGATTCCAGTTTAACAACAAGATAGAATGGGACTTCTGCTTATGTATTAAGAAAACCAGAGGATAACCAATTGTCAACAATCACAGTCCAAGATAAGAAGTCTGAACACAATAATCATAGATCCCAACCAACAAGCCTGGTGGTGATCCAAATACAATAAAAGAGAAAGAGAAAACTATGACATATCATCAAAGTCCACCATTGCAAATCCCCCCCATCCATTATGCTCTTTGCTCCAGTCTTGAATCTCCTTGAACAACTTTTTGGTGTCGGGATGCTTCGGTCTCTGAATTAGCTCTTTAATGAGAAAATCTCTCCTATGCATGATCCATTTCAAGTATCGGCAATGCAACTCCCAAACGTCTTCTCCAAAAACACCATCCATGCTAGGACCCTCATTTCTAGGTCTCTTCACTTCATCTTGGATCTTCAGCTCCTCTATGGCGGCTATGGCTTCATTGAGCCGATCTTCGACTGCTCGTCTTTGGAATACCCCTGATAGGATCTCCGCGTCTTTTTTCTTGAGCTTCAACTTCAATTGATCAATCTGAGCTAGATAATCGTCTTCCTTTAGCTTATTATCAGCCATTGCAATGTCTCGGTGAGCATTAAACTTGTGAATTTTTGACAAAGCCTTGGCCAATTCCTCCTTCTTAGACTTGAGAACCTTGCTGATACCCTCTAACGCTTACCTTACCCTTTGTCTGGCTGTGACCTCGTCAGCTAGCTCCCTCTCCTTCTTGGTGAGAAGTTCTGTCTTCAACTTGGCGACATGAACAGCTTCACCCCACTCATGTTTCAACTGGTAAATCTCTCTTTGTAGCTCACCGTTCTCCTCTCGCAGCTTTTCCTTTTCAGCCCACAACTTGTTAAACTTCTCTATCTCAACTGTGGTCGGAGGCTCAATCAGCAAGGGGTAAGATGGTGGTTCTTTGGAGAATGGAAAAAGTTCCTTTTCTACCCTTTTCTAAATCCAATCTTCGTACGCAAGAAATTCTCTATTGTTGCTCTTCCCAAAAGAAATCTTCCCCTTCTTATGACGATCTTCCCAAGTATTTGCAGCTTCCTTTAACAGTTCTAGATTGATTTCCTCACTCAGATATAGAGATTCTTGGACATCCTCATCTTTTGTTGGCTCTTTCAAGGCATACCTGTAACGCCCGGTTATTTAATTAATTATTTAATTAAATAGATTCGTATATTTGGTGTTGATTTGTGTTGATTATCGGAATTGTGTGGTGTTGAGTTGCTAAGTTGGTTTTAGCCGAATTAATTTGATTAAGTTGATTAAGTCGTGTTGTGGCTGGTTGAACTAATTAAGCTGATTTGAGTTATATGTTGTTATTATATTAAGATTATAAAAGATTCATGGGCTTATTTAAGTGGCTAGTAGTAAGAGTGGGGGTGTAGAAATTAGGCCCAATGGAAATTATTATAGTAATTATTATTATTATTATTATTCCCAATATTATTATGAATTGGGTGGAAGAGAGAAAAGTAAGGAAGACTACGTATTAGTCAAGTTGTTAGGGTGAGAAAATAAAGGGCTAATGGGTCAGCAGTGGGAGAGAAAAAGAAGGAACAATAGGTTAAGTGAGGATTTAGTGAGAGGTTAACCAAAACAGAGTAATTTTCACGTACAGACAAGTTGAGAAAGAAAAAGAGAAGTTGGAGAGAAGAGGTACAAGGGTTGATGGAGAACACGTAGAAACGGCAAGAGCGAGAATCCCATCGGAAAAATAGAGTGATCATCAATCCAAGGTAAGGGTGGGGTTCTAACTCTATAATGGGTTAATTAATGAATAATATGTGGGGTTGGTTTTGTAGAATTCTCCTCTGTTTATGTTGAAATGGTGGTCGTGAATATTGAATCACGTTTTCTGTTAATGAATTGGTTGTAGAAAATTAGCCTATGATGTGTTAAGGTATAATTGTATTATGTTTTTCTGTTGCACTGTGATGATGAATTTGGAACTGATATGGAATTGTTGTCGCGGAGGTTGAATTACGGTTGTTGTCGATGTAATGTTTGGAAGGAAATGAGTATATGTTGTTTCAAAGAATAATTTTAAGGGTGTTTCTGGTGTACAACGAAGGAATTTGGAACAGTTCTGGAACTTGTGAATGAATTCTGAGACGAAGGATTTTGGTGTTGTGACGATCGTGATGGTGTCGTGACGACCGTCACACTCTCGTGACGACCGTCAAGCGGGAAAATTCTGGGTTGTGGAACTTTAGAGAATATATATATATATATATATATATATATATATATATATATATATATATATATATATATATATATACACATCAGTAGCATATGAATTATATACTAGTATATATACATGTTAGTAGCACATATGAACTATATATTAGTAATGATAATAATGGTTTGGTATTATTAATAAGATAATTTTGGGAGTTTTAGAATTAGAGGTATTCTACTAGTCTAAGAATTAGTCTTAATAATTAAATGGCAGGTAGTATATATGTAGTAGAAAAATGAGACTACAAGGTAACAATTATAATTAGCAGTAGCATATTTAGTAGCAATGGTGTCCCAGAAATAATTTGTGGTTAAACAAAGTTTGTTCAAGTAGTTTAGCAGAGTTACTAGTTTAATTAATTTAGTAGCAGTATATATATTTTAGTAGCAGTGAAGTAGCAGGGCTAGGGGTTTTTAACAGAAATCAATGTTAACAGTGAAGGTAATTTAGTGGCACGATTAATTAAAGTAGCAGAGTAGAAAATAATAGAAATATTAGTAGTTTTAGCCGATAATTAATTAACCGGTTTTTAGTCGAAAACTGTCCGAATAATTACGGAGCGTTTGTAACTTGTTTTGGTTGTATACTTGCTGAAAAATATGAATTTGCAGGTGGTGGTGAATTGTTAGGCTTATGGCCAATGTTGTTTTGTTGTTGATGTTGTCGAATTATTATTGATGAATTGTTGTGGTTGAAATACTAAGTTGTAGGCCTATGGCCAGTGTTGAGTTGTGATGAGTTGCCTCTATTTATTGGTAACAATGGTGATATAGGCTTATGCCTTTGCGATGAATGATTGTTGTTGAGAAGTATAAAGCTGGGGAATATGTTGAATTGCCTCTAATTATTGGCAAGAATTAAGTTGTAGGCCTATGGCCAATGTTAAGCTGTTGTTGTCCGGATTGATAATTATTAATGCTGTGATTATGATGTTCATATTTGAGTCACATGGAATAACATATTAAGCTGGCCTGGATTGGCAAAACATTAAGCTAGCCTAGATTGGCAAAATATTAAGCGGAAGGCTTATGCCTTGTTGACGTCAATATTAATTGGAAAATTTTTAAGCGGGGAGTTCTGCTCCAATTGGTACCACATGGATGTGCATTTTGAGTCGCATTTCATGTTGCATCGTTGTCGTTGTGTTGTTAATTGAATGTGATTTCTAAGTTGTTGTTGAGGTGCGGATTAATATTGATTTCAAGGTTATTATGTTGCTGATTTATGTTGATTGAGATATTGTCGTTGTGTTGTTGATTTGTTTGCCTAAAAGCTGTGAAGAAGTTGTTATACCATGTTGATGATTTTGTTATGATGATAAAATGGTTGTTATATCATGTTGATGATGGTGTTGTAATTAAACGTTGTTATAAAGCTGTGAAGTGGTGGTTTTATATGATCTGATCTATCATATTATTTATCATACACCTTATTATATTGTTAGATATCTCACCCCTTCCGCTGATATTTCCCCTACCATGGGAAATGGGCAGGTACTCAAGATTTGCAGTGGAAGTTCGAAGTAACTTTATGAAGTCTTTTGTTGCTTGATGGCAAGTCAAAAGGGTCTTGCTCTGATACGTAACACTCGGGGGATGGACGCTTGTTGTTTATTGTTGAATATGTGTTATCTTGCTGAATTTCTAAGTTGAATTTATTAAGTATTATGTTGTTTTGAAGTTGTTTGAGTCGAACAAAAATGTTAAGTGAATCAAAGTTGAATATTTATATCTTGAAGTTGTTTTGCTTTGAAAAGAAGATATATATGAATTTTGTTGTATCGGTTCATCTTATCAAAGTGTTATGTATCTGTTTTACATGAGATTAAATGAAGTTGATTTTAAGAAGAAAGTGTAGCATCTCATTTGTTTGTTGAAATTTTACAAGTCTGATTTTTACTATTATCCGCCGGGTAGAAATGGGGTGTTACATTAGTGGTATCAGAGCAGGTCGGTCTGTCTGGCCAAGTTATCTAATGTTGTTTGTCCCTTAGTACGCGACAAGTGTGTGGAACACTGTCGGTGCTTTCTTGCTTTTCTAATCGATTGTATGCAGGAGTAGGTTTGAAATAAGTGGGGGAGAAGCTTGCTTCCCGAAAATGTTAATGGTATGTGAAGTTGAATCAAGGCGATAATGATTGCAAGAGTGCAAATGTTATTGGAACTGTGTTGCGAACCGACGAGAGTATGGACTCGTGATTCTTATCGGTCAAGTTTGAGATGCCTTTGAGGGAGGACGAGCCAATAATTGCGATTGGCCTCTGAAGTGTAGATCAGAGTTTGGGGACAGTTAAGAGATGATTGAGGTTAAGGATCCACTCCAAAGAAAATGATAATTCGATGGATCAACTGGCAGACTAGTATGTTTTGAGTATAATTGAATTGAAGTCGGATGATTTTCAGAGTTGGGTGAAAAGCAAGGATAGTTGGAAGAGTTTGGAAGCAAGAGGGAGAGGTAGAACTCATGTTCACCAATTTTGGATTTTATTTTCGTATTTATGGAATAGCCTTCAGTATAAGAGGCATAACTTTTTACTCGTTACTCTGATTGAAGCGATTCTAGACTTTTTGGAAAGCTTACGAAATTCCCTGCAGTTTGTATATAAATTTTGTCTTCGGCAAGTTTTTGAAGAGGGAGAAAAACGCGTTGAATATGTGGGTCTGGTGCTGATATTTGTAGAATTCTGCATACGGGATTTCTTGACCAGTCCCATTGCGAGGACGATAACTTTTTACTCGTAACTCGGATTTAAGTGATTCTTGAAGTTCTGGAATCTACATGAAATTCCCCTCATTTTGGAATATAATTTTGTGTATGGAAGGTCTGTATTGAAGAAGATAATCGTGTTTGAAGTTGGACAATTCTTGCTGGAAATAGTAAGATGAAGTCAAGTATAAAAATGTTGGTAATGGGAAGAAGGTAAGAGTATCGGAGGAGCACATGGAAGTGCGGCGTATAATAGTTGAAAATGATTAAAGTATTGAAAGCTTTGAGGAAGGTTAAATAGTAAAGTGGATTGTGTGTTAGTGACGAGATGTGTCGACATGAGTCGAAAATTTTTGGAAGTTCTATCACCAACCAGATGATGAGATGGTATTGTTGAGATTGTGATTGGAATGAGAATCAAGTGTGAAACTATATGGGTCATTCAAGCTATGAGATTAAGAGGAGAGACGAAGGATTTGTTAGTGTTGTTAAAACTCTTAACTTGGATAAATGTTTCGGTGGAAGTGGACCGATTTGGATGGTACTTGATGTGGTAGCGATTCCAGTATTTGAAGGATATTTAATGAATGTGTTGTGCAACTGACTTGTATAAGAGAATATGTGCTAGATTTTTGGACGTTGGGTATCACTGACGAAGTTGGAAATAAAGAAATTAAGAAAACGTTTGTAGGCCTTAGAAGAATGGTGGAGCAGTATGCTTAGGTAATCTTGAGCAAGGTAAAGGACGCTATTGTAGTTGGGTAGTGATGATTTATGCCACCATTATGGTTACCGGCTGTCTATTGATAAATTGAGGAACTGATCACCCTTAATCTCTTGTTGATAGTAGACGGAATCATGTGGATGGAATAGACGTGTCTTGCCAACTAGAATAGTATGCACAGTGAATTGTTTGGAGTTGAGGCAAGTGCTTATGAATTGTTTGAGTTGTCGATGCAGATTCCTATATAGGGAAATGAGGCGGACTTGAAGATGTTAGTATGAGGTTGCGGGTTGATCGATGAGTAGTTTGGAAACTCACAGTTGTGTTCTGGATAACTTGGGTTTTGATTCGTGGTGGATCGAGAATTCGATTGACATGAGACTTGAAGAATTGTAGAGGTGATCCAAGGAGGAAGTAAATGGAAATGTAAGACCATGATTTGACCAAGGAGGTCGGATAAATAACTGTGGTGGCTGGTATGTCTTAACGTGTATATAGGATATATGAACTGTATTTTCCATACTTGTTCAGATAATGTTATAACTGGTGTTCGTTGTGGATGTTCTGATATGCCATGTAATCAGAAGGAGCGCGTGTAGGGTATTTGAGAGTTGAGTTACAAGTATTGAAAGAAGCAAAGTTGTATGTTAATTTATCGAAGTGGGATTTTTGGTTAGTAAAGATGAGTTTACTTGGTTGTGTTAATTCAGATGAAGTTTTATGAAGAGTTGTGCTAGTATGAGTAGGACTTGATGAATTAGTTTGTTTGATTGGTTGGGTTACTATGCCATGTTAAGTGTTGGTTATTGAGGCTAAATTTATGGCTATTGGGTGTTAAGCACTGTTTGGAAGATGATTTTCTTGTTGAAGTTCATTGGACTCTTGTATCCCTATGCTGTTGTAATGTTGTTATGCGTTGAGATGAGTTTTGACGATGTGTTAATACCAGATGGTGAAGTTGTAGCTTATGTTGCCGATAATTGGGAATTCTCGAAAGTATCAATCCTATTCAAGATTTGGGATTAGCCGCAGTTGTTGTTGTGTGGGATATTTAGAGGTATTATTTATGGATCTAAGTTCGAAGTAGTCAGTAATCAAAGTGTAGAATACCTGTTGGTCGGAATTTCTGGAGAATTAAGTCGAAAATCTTTTCTTATGGTAGTTTTGATAGTCGGAAGTTGATGTGAACTTGGTAGATTTGATGGTTGCAATACTCAGAGTGCGCAGCGAAAACATGGTGTAGCACAGTCGTTCTTATGTGGGTAACAACGACGTTGGTGGTTTGATTACGTTGAAGTTGTGGTATGGGATTTTGTATTTTGTTGTTGCCTCGTTACCTAGGGTGATGGTTCGAGTGCAAGTAGCTAATTCCTATGATGGGGAATTAGGGGAGTGTTGCCTATGGCGATGGTAACGATCGTGTTGTGTTTTGGTCCGTAGTGAACCTGTGTGTTCTTATTTTGGTGATTTCTGTGGTTTGAGTTAGTCGTTGGGTGCGTTGCGTGAGCATTGTTTCGTGTTGTCGTTGTCGTGATATGATGTATTGTTGTTTGGTGTTAGACATGGGGTTGCCTTGATGGCAGGGAAGTTGAATTGTCAGATGAGATAACGTATCTGGAGTGTGGTGCATCGAGTAAATTTTCGAGGACGAAAATATCCTAAGTGGGGGAGAGTTGTAACGCCCGGTTATTTAATTAATTATTTAATTAAATATATTCGTATATTTGGTGTTGATTTATGTTGATTATCGGAATTGTGTGGTGTTGAGTTGCTAAGTTGGTTTTAGCCGAATTAATTTGATTAAGTTGATTAAGTCGTGTTGTGGCTGGTTGAACTAATTAAGCTGATTTGAGTTGTATGTTGTTATTATATTAAGATTATAAAAGTTTCATGGGCTTATTTAAGTGGCTAGTAGTAAGAGTGGGGGTGTAGAAATTAGGCCCAATGGAAATTATTATAGTAATTATTATTATTATTATTATTATTCCCAATATTATTATGAATTGGGTGGAAGAGAGAAAAGTAAGGAAGACTACGTATTAGTCAAGTTGTTAGGGTGAGAAAATAAAGGGCTAATGGGTCAGCAGTGGGAGAGAAAAAGAAGGAACAATAGGTTAAGTGAGGATTTAGTGAGAGGTTAACCAAAACAGAGTAATTTTCACGTACAGACAAGTTGAGAAAGAAAAAGAGAAGTTGGAGAGAAGAGGTACAAGGGTTGATGGAGAACACATAGAAACGGCAAGAGCGAGAATCCCATCGAAAAAATAGAGCGATCATCAATCCAAGGTAAGGGTGGGGTTCTAACTCTATAATGGGTTAATTGATGAATAATATGTGGGGTTAGTTTTGTAGAATTCTCCTCTGTTTATGTTGAAATGGTGGTCGTGAATATTGAATCACGTTTTCTGTTAATGAATTGGTTATAGAAAATTAGCCTATGATGTGTTAAGGTATAATTGTATTATGTTTTTTTGTTGCACTGTGATGATGAATTTGGAACTGATATGGAATTGTTGTCGCGGAGGTTGAATTACGGTTGTTGTCGATGTAATGTTAGGAAGGAAATGAGTATATGTTGTTTCAAAGAATAATTTTAAGGGTGTTTCTGGTGTACAACGAAGGAATTTGGAACCGTTCTGGAACTTGTGAACGAATTCTGAGACGAAGGATTTTGGGGTCGTGACGACCGTGGTGGTGTTGTGACGATCGTGATGGTGTCATGACGACCGCCACACTCTCGTGACGACCGTCACGCGGGCAAATTCTGGGTTGTGGAACTTTGGAGAATATATATATATATATATATACATCAGTAGCATATGAATTATATACTAGTATATATACATGTTAGTAGCACATATGAACTATATATTAGTAATGATAATAATGGTTTGGTATTATTAATAAGATAATTTTGGGAGTTTTAGAATTAGAGGTATTCTACTAGTCTAAGAATTAGTCTTAATAATTAAATGGCAGGTAGTATATATGTAGTAGAAAAATGAGACTACAAGGTAACAATTATAATTAGCAGTAGCATATTTAGTAGCAATGGTGTCCTAGAAATAATTTATGGTTAAACAAAGTTTGTTCAAGTAGTTTAGCAGAGTTACTAGTTTAATTAATTTAGTAGCAGTATATATATTTTAGTAGCAGTGAAGTAGCAGGGCTAGGGGTTTTTAACAGAAATCAATGTTAACAGTGAAGGTAATTTAGTGGCACGATTAATTAAAGTAGAAGAGTAGAAAATAATAGAAATATTAGTAGTTTTAGCCGATAATTAATTAACCGGTTTTTAGTCGAAAACTGTCCGAATAATTACGGAGCGTTTGTAACTTGTTTTGGTTGTATACTTGCTGAAAAATATGAATTTGCAGGTGGTGGTGAATTGTTAGGCTTATGGTCAATGTTGTTTTGTTGTTGATGTTGTCGAATTATTATTGATGAATTGTTGTGGTTGAAATACTAAGTTGTAGGCCTATGGCCGTGTTGAATTGTGATGAGTTGCCTCTATTTATTGGTAATAATGGTGATATAGGCTTATGCCTTTGCGATGAATGATTCTTGTTGAGAAGTATAAAGCTATGGAATATGTTGAATTGCCTCTAATTATTAGCAAGAATTAAGCTGTAGGCCTATGGCCAATGTTGAGCTGTTGTTGTGCGGATTGATAATTATTAGTGCTGTGATTATGATGTTCATATTTGAGTCACATGGCATAACATATTAAGCTGACCTGGATTGGCAAAACATTAAGTTGGCCTAGATTGGCAAAATATTAAGCGGAAAGCTTATACCTTGTTGACGTCAATATTAATTGGCAAATTTTTAAGCGGGGAGTTCTGCTCCAATTGGTACCACGTGCATGTGTATTTTGAGTCGCATTTCATGTTGCATCGTTGTCGTTGTGTTATTAATTGAATGTGATTTCTAAGTTGTTGTTGCGGTGCGGATTAATATTGATTTCAAGGTTGTTATGTTGCTGATTTATGTTGATTGAGATATTATCGTTGTGTTGTTGATTTGTTTGCCTAAAAGCTGTGAAGAAGTTGTTATACCATGTTGATGATTTTGTTATGATGATAAAATGGTTGTTATATCGTGTTGATGATGGCGTTGTAATTAAACATTGTTATAAAGCTGTGAAGTGGTGATTTTATATGATCTGATCTAACATATTATTTATCATACACCTTATTATATTGTTAGATATCTCACCCCTTCTGCTGATATTTCCCCTACCATGGGAAATGGGCAGGTACTCAAGATTTGCAGTGGAAGTGCGAAGTAACTTTATGAAGTATTTTGTTGCTTGATGGCAAGTCAAAAGGGTCTTGCTCTGATACGTAACACTCGGGGGGATGGACGCTTGTTGTTTATTGTTGAATCTGTGTTATCTTGCTGAATTTCTAAGTTGAATTTATTAAGTATTATGTTGTTTTGAAGTTGTTTGAGTCGAACAAAAATGTTAAGTGAATCAAAGTTGAATATTTTTATCTTGAAGTTGTTTTGCTTTGAAAAGAAGATATATATGAATTTTGTTGTATCGGTTCATCTGATCAAAGTGTTATGTATCTGTTTTACATGAGATTAAATGAAGTTGATTTTAAGAAGAAAGTGTAGCATCTCATTTGTTTGTTGAAATTTTACAACTCTGATTTTTACTATTATCCGCCGGGTAGAAATGGGGTGTTACAATACCCGAATTGCCTAATAGCAAGAATAGGGTTATAGTTAATTCCCCCTTTCCTTCCTATTAGAGGTACATTTGGGAGACCTCCATAACTGATCATGATATCTTGGCCCAACAAGTCACGGTTAACCCAAATTAGATTATCTGCCCTCAAACCCATTAATCTTTTGGACCAATCCAATGTTCCTTGAGTATCTACAAATGCCCCAGATTTGGGAAGGCGACCAGTAAACCATTTGTAGAAGACTAGCGCGCAATAATTAAGGGGTCATCCCCTCCTCTTCTCATTCTTATAATGCACTGAATGGTACAGATCTCCAAGCAAGGTAGGTACCGGATTCTTCATGGTAAATATCTGGACAGCGTGCATGTCCACGAAATCCTTCACATTTGGGAACAACACCATTCCATAGACACACATAGCCAAGATGGCATTGAAAAAATGACCAACATCTAGCCTTAGCATGCACAGCAGCCTGTTCTACCAAAAATTTCACGTGAAAGCCTTTACACCCTCCCTTACTGGCAACGTTATTTTCCAACAAAGATAGATCCAAATGCAAAGCCTCAGAGACCTTTTCCAAATCAAGAAATTCTTTAGAAGGATAGAAATGAGCCTCTTCTTTGATAGAAACATCCAGAATGAGAGCAAACTCTTCCAATGTCGGAGCCAAAAGATAATAAGTGAATAGAAAACATCGCAGGTGAGGGTCATAGAATTGTACTAGAGTGTGCAAAGCCCTATACTCGTATTCGGTGATGTCGCGGGCAAAATTCAGAATTCTTCCATATTCTCCCCTAAAGTCTTCCAATACCCCAGATTCTGCCATAGCCACAATCTTGTGAACAGGATCCAGAATAAGTGGTGGGAACTTGTACACTATGATGTTCTTTTTCTTCTCAGTACTCATCCTCAATAGTCTTCAGAAACCAGAATCAAGGTTAGGATGCAACCCTGCAAAATGAATAAACATGTTAAAATGCAAAATGATGATGCAAATGCACACATGGGATCAAGGATGCCACACAGACTGGACAACTGCTGCACTGAACAAGCTGAATAATCTCAAGGATCTGCCCAAATACCCAGAATACCGGAATAACCATAATACCACACTGATAAATCTGCTGACCAGAAAACCGGGCGTGTTGAAGGTCAAGGTTACCTGCAAACCTATAAACACCCTGCCCTTCTCACATGTGGGTACTAGAAAATGAAAGGTCCTCAGCGTCTGGCACTGAGGTCGAGAAGCAATAATACATTCATCCCTCGGGGTACAGTACTATCACCAATCGAGGGGCGCATCCACTGATTCTCTTTCAGAAAGGTCATCCTATAGCGAGTTCCCAGCATTGGGTCCTCAGATCGACAAGTGTAATGGGTTTGCCATTTCTGGTCTGCCATTATCACGTCTCGGGAGGAGTGTCGTTACTGAGTCCTCGGGAATGGTCGCCAGAGTCGACAGTTTTCCAGGTTACATTCCATCGTCTGCACCAATGCGCAGGATAGAACATTACCAAAGGAAACCTCGTCCGGATGTGGAGTTTTCATGTATACTACGCCTGGCCAAATGCCACACAAGTTACACTACTTTCCACGCTAATCCTAAGTGTATGCTCAAGCCTGGGTATAGGGCTTGTCTCTCAGAACTCCCAACCCGCCAAACAGAAAAAACAGTGCAGCGCAGCAGATAATAATAACATGCAATGCAATAAATGCGGTAAAAATAAAATACAATAAATATAGCAAAACAATAAACACCCAAAGAGAACAAAAACAAACAGGCGCTAGGATAGACTCGCTTAGGATTGTGTAAATCCCCAGCAGAGTCGCCAGCTGTCGCTCCCTGGATTTTCATCCAGGTACAAATGCGAAAGTGGCGCAGAAACAGAGTCGCCAGCAATGTATATTTATCCCAAGAGAGGGAAAGGAAACATTGTGTAAACCTAAGGAAAAGGGAAAGGAATGGTCATCGCAACCATAACCCGGGTTCGGGAGTCGGTTACGCGAGGGGAAGGTATTAGCACCCCCGCACGTCCATCATACTCGATGGGATCCACGCTTGTTGTCTATTCTATGGGTGAGTTATCCTAAAATCTATGGTTGCACTGAAACGGGGGAGGGGAAAACAAAGACGGACTCGGTAGGACATCGTCGTCCTAGGCCTACGTACTCCCTTTGTGCAATGGGAAAGTCAGAGTCAACGTAGTTCGGACCAAAGTTCTTTGTGTTTTTTATGAGCGACGTTAAGTTCGCGTCTGGCAATTAGGGTCGATGCCTGTTTGCGACAAAACGGAAAGTAACGTGCCCTTTTTGAAAATAGCCTTAAGTTTGACAATCCCGAAGGACAAAATGATTTGAAATTTATTTTGTATTTTTTAAGACAGAAGTGAGTTGAGTTAGTTCATAACTTACAATGCACCAAAGTCTATGACACGGGAACGAATGCATCGCATGGTCACCCCCAATGGGACGTATGCTCAACACTCTAGAAGAATGAAGGGAGACCCCTCAATCTTCCCTTCCTATGCTTAAGGCTCGTGTGCAAGGCAAGTTGGCCTTATTAAGTATCTTAGAAGTGTTATGAGATAAGAAGAGAGACTCAAAAGAAAAGAAAAACTACGGGAATTCTGTCCTAATGTTATCATGCAAAGATGGCCCTAAGGGGAGGTTTAAGAACAACCTAAGTCTAAAGAAAAGGAGAGATGAGAGAAAGAAAGAGTGAGGGTGAACATGGATGACTATCCACACACTCAAGTGTCTTTCCTCTGCCCCTGCACAAAAGGTTAGTACAACACAAATACTGAATATAAGCATTGAAAAGGTAAATCAACCAAGCTAGTTTGCCTTAAGAAGACAAACTAAGAAACACCCCAGACTCAAACCAAAAGGGAAAGGTCCTAAAGGCTAAGGAACCTCCTAGGGTAGTAGGCACATGTCAATTCACCATACCAAGGCTAAGGTACTAGACAAAGGTCAACCTAAATTAAAACATGCACCCACAGGCCATGCAAATGCAAATGTTGGACCACTTATGAAGGATGGATGCAAAGGAATCATGGACATGACTGAATGTACACATGACCATCAAAGTCAAAAGCAAATGACATTTAAAAATGCATGGAAATGTCCTCAAGAAGGCATATGTGTCATGAATGCAAGCATGGAGGATGGTTAAGCAAGAAGAAATGAAAACAATTCACTTAAGTTCATACATGAAACATATTTGTAACATAAGCAAAGAATGAAGATGTAAGATAAACAAGTATGAAAATGAATGCAAACCAGTAGCATATGACATGTGAGATGGCATTTAAGATGTAAGAATGAGCATACCAAATTCATGCAAATCTCATGTTGAAATACATAGAAGAAGAAGGACAAACTAAGTTCAAATAACTTCAAACAAATGTCAAAGGGTTATGAACTTAGGAGGCATGCAAGATGATATCAGAAGCCAATCAACATGGATGAGAATGACCTACAAGGGGCCTAGAAAATGATGCCAAAACATTTCAACAAACATCACAAGGAAACAAGTTCAAAACATATCAAAACCCTAGCACAAGTTCACTAACAAACACACATGTAAAACATGAATCAAAAGTGATGCTACAAGTTTGAGAAAAATGAAAGATGCAAGTTATATGAAGTACAACCAGTGTGTAAACATGTTCCAAAAGAGTGTGCAAAAATTCATCACCAAACATGATCAAAGATGCCTCAACATTTCATGCAAATCAAACAAGCAAATTGTTCAAAGATGGCACTCAAAAGTCAACAATAAATTCCCTAAAAAATCTATAAAAAATACATGGGTTGCCTCAATGTATCATATCAACATGGATAAATGATCATGAGAAAATTCAATTTAGAACTATGCCATACAAAATAAGAAAAATGCAAGTATCATGACTAAATGCACATACAAAAGAAATTAAAAGAAAATTCAAGATAAAACAATAAAATATGTAAAAATCAGAAGATAAAATATGTAAAAATTATTTAAATGAGTGATGATGCTTCGTGAATTTTTTTATAATTTTATGATGCTTGGATGTATTTTTAAAAAGTAATTTTTGAATGTATATGAAAAGAAAGAAAAAAAAACAAAATAAAAGGTCAGGGGGTGCAACGAAAGTAAAAACATAGTTATAAATCATTGGGCCCAAAAAGAGTGGGGGTGCAAACAACAATACACAGGCCCAGCCCACACGCTTGGGGGTCTGCAGCACTTACCATGTGGCCAGTCAACAGTTGACTCAGTGTAGGCCCTTGGATCAGGGTCAAACAAGATGATCATATAAAGTAAACCAACGCACGGATCACAATGCAAGCACACACTATCCTACGATGTTACACATGTACACAATCATTAAATAAATCAGAAAATAAAAAAAAGAAACACGTGAACGCCACCCTCTCTCATTAATGCAATGTCGAAATGGGGGCCCTAGGATCAAAACCAAGCGGACGGCTGTGTTTTAACCTGGGGGGTCTAGGGTTCAGGTCAGAGGAAGGCTTTCAGGTGGCTGGAGAAGACTTCGGTCGTCTTCTCCGGCGAGCCTCCATCGTGGGGAATTTTTCAGGTGCCCAAAAATGCATAAAACCCATACCATTCTCTTCCCCTCTCCACGTAGATCACAAATTCAACATCCAAACTCAAAAATAACATACACACAGAGAGATTCGAAGAGGATAAGTTTGCCCTAGAAAATGAAACTACACACCTAGGGTGTCTATCAACTAGCCAGAACGCACACCATCCCTAGTGGACTCTAAAACAAGCAAACTCATCAAAAACAACTAGATAATGCATTGGAGTTAAGAATTATACCTGCGGTTTGTTGATGCTTGTGATCCAAGGAAAAGAAAGCTTGTGGAATCCTTGATCTTTGGTGATTATGAGTGGCCAAATAAAGGCAATAAAATGCTCATAGCTTGCTCATAATTTCAGCAGCAAAACCTTACTTTTTTTCTCCAATCCGACCAACCTCCTTTAGGGTTCACCTCCTCTCATTTTTATAGCATGAATTAGGGTTATTAGGGTTGATATTTTGGACCTGAATGATGCTAAGTTACCCAGCTTACAAGAATGGAAAGTTCTGATTCTCTTTGATCACATCATGCCATGAAAATTCAGCTTTGGAACCAATAATTTAAGTGTCCATAACTTGAGGATCAAGTGTCCCTTTTATGCATTCTTGTGCTCTTTGGATAGAGGGCAATGTGGACAACAACTTTGGTGTTGAAAGTAAATGGAATGGAGTCCTCTAAGGGACCTAAAAATGACCCCAAAGATGGGTGATTAGAACTGAATTTGCATGTTCCTCGACCTGGTCACGACCTAGCCATGTGCGTGTGAAATTTTCAGTATGAGGTCCCCCACTTTAGCTCATTATATCTCTCCATGAGTTGATCAGATGAAGAAACTTTCAACACAAGAGTTGTAGAGGACATGGAGAGGAACAAAAGTGATGTTGAACAATTTTCCATTTGAAGCCTCTATCAATAAGATATTTGCCCTTGAAGTTGGATAAAACATGCACACCAAGTGTTTGTAGAATTGAGGGCGTGCTGGCTCGCCCATGACTTGCCTGGCTGGTCATTTTGCCTTAGAAACCTCAAACTTTAAACCACCATATCTCACTCAATTTTGATCCAATGGAGATGTTCTTGGTATGGTTTTGAAGCTTGGAATGTGAACTTTTCAAAGGCCTCCATAACCCTTAAGTTTGGAGCTTGGATCAAAGAAAAAGAATGCTCCAAAGATGGGTACTCAACTTGCCAAAACTTGCCATAAAGGGAAACCCTAGTTTCTATTTTTGGAAACTTTTCACATCTCTTGATTTTTGGTGAATTCCTTGATATTTCTTGATCAAATCTTCATCAGTGGACATATTTGAGATGAGGAACATGAATTTGACCTTAAAAAGTCAGGAGTTAACTTTTTCCTCTGCATAGATGACTTTTCCCCAATTCTTCTGATTTTCATTCAATTGATAAATTGAACCTCTTATGAATCAAATTGATGGACAATTTTCCATTCTTAGACACTTGGGGACCCAAGGAATACCATAGAATCAAGTCTTGCCCAAAAAATCGGAAATAAACTGATTTTATAGCAAACCCTAATTTTGGTACCCTTAGTCTAGGAGGAACCAACTCATCCTCCAAATCCAAATTCCTCTGAGTATGATGTGTATCCTCTCCAACAATGATGAGATGTGCCATTTGGTGATTATAAAAACTCAAAGAGCTTGCCCATTGGAGCAATAAACTCCAGAATCTCAAACCCTAATTTCTGCACTGGTTAGGAGAGAGTGATTCACTTGAGATCTCTTGCCAATTGTGATCTCCTGATGATGTGATGGACCAAATAGGATCCCCTGAGGCCCTAGGACTCTTAGTGACTCAAATAATGGTGGCATCAATAACCATTTCTCCTCTTGATCTCTTGGACAATGTACATGGACTTTTGCTTGACCCTTTGGAGAACAACTCTTCTCCTCTTAAACTGCCTCAGACACCTTGACCCTATGCTAAGAACCAATGATATGCAAAATGAAATGAAACATAAGCCAGTTAGTGCTAAAAGTAAGAGGGAAAATTTTGGGGTGCTACAACACTCATATCAATTCACATCAAGAATTACTCACCATCAACCACAACATTCCTACAATCATACAATGATACTCACAACACTAGGATTCACGCCACGAAGGCTACCCACAACAACATTCATAATAACATACACTTATAATTCAATTCAAAAAAGTATTTTGCCATTAGGCCACAAGCAACCACGAAAAATTATCACATGCTTACACATCATATAAACCACATAAAAGATCCACGTTATAGAACAATAGCACAACACACGGTAAAACATTAACCGCGCGCATTTAGCGCGATAAAAACCCAACAACCCAACACTTTTACAAAACCACGACTTAAATAAATCATCTACTTCCCTCTAAACCATTTTTAATAGAAAAAATATTTTATTAGCTTTCCAACGCTTCGAACGGAAACCAAAACGGACTTACGGTTTGAAAGTTATGAAGAAAAAAAAATAGAAAAATGTCACGTTCGCTCCAGTATTCGCTAGGCGAATCCTAGCGAACCGTGGCAGAAGAAAACCAACATAAAGTTTGCTAGGCGAATGTCTAGGCGAACATTCACCCGTTCCTTCGTTGTGGTTCGCTAGGCGAACCCGCGAAACTCAGAATTCGCAGCAGCGTCAATATAGGTCATTTGGGGCCAAAATCCATCATTTCTTCCACCCAAACCCTTCCAATTCATACCAGAACAACCAAAACATGTTCCAACATAATCAACAAGTATTCTACGCAGTTTATATCGAGTTTCACCCGTGAAAACATCGATTTCTATCAGTTGATCACAAATTCAACCAAATGGAAAACATGTATATTTCAACCAAACATTCAAACAAATACATACATATACATATACAAGCAAGATATAATCGAAACTTCTCACCCTTACCCGATTAATCGCGCTTGAAACAGAGTTATGTCGATTTCCACCTCTTTTCCTCTTCTCCATTTCTTTCCTCTCCTTTTCCTTCTTTCTCTCTTTCTTTCCTTTCCCTTTCTTTTCTCTCTTTTTCTTTCTTATAATAACAAATATCTAAACCCCTAAAAAGACTATTTTACCCCTCAGCTCAAATATCTCGCAAACGCTCTCAAAACGCGATAAAACATAATAACGATGAAAAATAATATATTGTCAAATAAAAGTCAAGAATAAAATAATATAAAAACAAAAATAATTAAATTGACTCGAATAAATAAATCTAACAAAAACCGGGGCATTACACTTGTTCCTGAGAGAACCTCAGTTTTAGCTAATGTGCCATGATGGCTTGCAGATGATTGTGTGAGCGTAGCGACTTATCCAATGCATGTTGATTGTGCTTTTGCTCTGCCCTAAGGCTTTTTGACATTTGTTGAACTCCAAGGTTGCTTAGTGTCTGACATAGTCAGCTTGACAAACTTAAAGGTATGAAGGGAATCTTGGCCATTTGCAACCTGACTGCCCCAGTCCGTAGGGTTTTTGAAGGAGTTCTCCTGGAAAGGTTTATGCCATGACATAGTCTGAGATGATTTGCCCCGATGTCTGAATCTTGCAGTGGTCTATCTCTATTTGAACCTCGAAAAGACTTGCCCCAGATTCACAAGGTCACGAGAAAGTCTTGATTCGAGCCAGTACCAAAGAATGATCAAGTTCCTCTTTGATTGCTCTTAGTTGGAATTTCCATAATGTCAAGTACTGATTTGCAGTTAACATTGATCATTCAGAAATGGTAATTTTAATGCGACATTCATGCAATTTTGAAATATCATTTATTAGAATGATGTGAAAGTATATGACGAGTGGGCCATTAGTCCAAACGTAATGCTGATTTGCTAGTGTGTGAAAGATATGGCAAGAATATGACACCAATTCATAAGATTAGAAAATCTCTAGGAGTCAGTTTACGTACCCTTGCTGTTGTATGCTTTCAGAATAAACCCTGCCTCAATTAGGTCTTTTAAGGGTTGTAACGTGGTCTGGTTCACGGTTATTGAAACAAAGGATATAAGGCTCAAAATTGATTTGTACCCAGACCTTCTTCTTGATGATTCTCCAGTCCTACGTTCAGTTAAATTGACACACACATCTAGAGTTTGACGCTGTAAGAGTGAAGATGATGATTCGATATTTTCTTGAAATGACAGTCACCTTATTTTATGGATGGATATTAGTGACCTTTTGATGGTGATCACTAAATTTTATTTTGTTTTGCTTGAGGATTTGAGGGCCTCTTTTGCTTTATTAATTTTTTATCCCTAACTTTTTCCTAAGTCGCCTCTTTGGGTGGAAGACCTAGCGGGCTTTTCTTTCTCTTTTTTTTAGGGGTTGTGACTTCCAAGTGTTTGGTCGTTGAAGAACAATCGTTTTATCTTGAAAGTATGTGTAATCAGGATAACTGAACAGTACCCATGCCCCAGGTTAAGCGTAAGGGTTAGAAATCCGAAGGAAACTCCTACTTCTAGGCCCGAAGTGGTTAACTAGGGACTAACTCCTTATTTCTCCAGTGTTTAGGGGATTTGAAACAATGCATGTACATCATCAGCAGGATTTTATCCGAAAGCATACAGTTTGCAATTATGGGTATTTTATTTTCATCACCCTCCCTCAAATCTTTGCTAAAGCAACAATGATAAAGGAAGTGAAGTGGAGAAATGTTTTTGTGATTTTTTTAATAAAATGAGAAAATATGAGTGGATACGAATGGACTTGTTCAAAAATGCATGCTCATTACATTAACAATGCCATTAATAAACATAATGTCTAAAAGAAAATAGCACTGAACAAAAAAGAAACTACATATGCATAGCAATAACATGATCTAAAATTTGCCAGCATTGGTGACTGGGCTTTTCTTTCTTGATTCACTGTTGGGCTAGCATTCTTGCTCATCGAGACCAGTATGATAACCTTCTTCACACCTACTCTCAGCGACTTCTTCCATAACATGGGCGAATGGACCCACCTAACCAAGTGAAGGATTGACGTTGATTTGAAGACCTTGAGGTGTAAATGAGATTAGCTTGGACTCAATCAAATCGTGGACCTTGTTTTTGAGCTGTTTGCAATCTTCGGTTGAATGCCCCATTGCGCCAACATGGTAAGCACATCGTGCATTGGCGTCAAAGCCTGGGGGTATGTAGGGTGTAATACCCCATTTTTAATTATTTAATCGTCTTGTTTTATTTTAATTGTTGGCCTTGTTTAGGGTGCGTGTTTGAGTGCGTGGGGGGAAATATTAGTAATATGGAAATATTATTATTATTATTATTATTATTAATAGTATATTTCATATTATTATTATTATTATTATTATTATCATTATCATTATGGTTATTATTATTACTAAGATTATTTAGTAAAATGAAACCTAATATAATTAAATAGATATTGGGTTAATGGGATTAGTGAGGGTAGTTTGGTAATTGGAGATTAATTAGTGGAAATTGGTAAAGGTTTAGAATAATCAGAATTTTAGAGATAGAAAGAGGAAAAGCTAAGGAGAGGAAGAACAAGGGTGTGCTAGGGCAAAGATCTTCACCAATTTTCGCAGGAATTAAGCAAGAATTCGAGGTAAGGGGGAGAAACGGGTTTAATATTGGTGATATATTCATGATAGGGTAGTGGGGAGTCCTTAACCCCGTAGGCATTGTATGCAAAACTGTTGAATTGATGATTGTTGTATATGTCTGTTGTGATTCTGAAAATCGTGCATGAATTGATATGTATTTTCATGAATTGTTGTGGTTGTTGCTGTTGTATGAACATATGTTGCAGACCTTTTGATTTTGACTCGAGTTAGGAGGACGACTTGAGATTATAGACTTATAATACCTGTAGTAATTCTAAATACCAGTGTGAAGATGAAAATTGGACCTAAAATCAATATAGACTTATAATACCTGTAGTAATTCTAAATACGCGTAAGGACTTGGGCATTGTGAGGGAATACGCGTATGAAGGGAGTCAATAGGCGTATGGGTTGGGCGAGCGAGCTGGCAATACGCGTAAGGCATGGGGCAATATGCGTATGGCCAGAGAAGTTGCAGAATTTTACCGTTTCGCGATTTCTTTCCCGTTTTCGCGTCCGATTCGGTTTCTTTCGGTTTGAGAGGTTGGGAATAGGTGCCAGGTGTCGGGAAATAAGATGTTGGTGATGAAAATATTAATTTTAATAATTTTTAATTGATTAATTAATTAATTGAGTGTTTGGTGTGTATGAAGTAAATTACATGACGATGGTGTTGATGATATGTATGATGTGATCAGGAGGATCGTGTGCGTGTATTTACGCTTGTATACATGTTTTGTTATGCATAGTTGAGTCTTGCATATTCATGATGATTGGTGGGATGGATCGTTGCTCAGGAGGAGTGTATGCGATTCATCCGTACTCCTATATGGAGAATGGTGGGGGATAGATCATTGCCAAGTAGAGGTGTATGTGATCTATCCGGGGTTCGATTGAATGAACCAACGAGTAGGTACCGCATGCATGGTGTCGTGTTGCATTACATTATTAATTTATGTTGATGATGATATTGGACAGTAGGTCGTGTTGGTGTATTGTTGATTTATATGCGTGAATGCTACCTTCTTATCATGTATTTATTCACCGTTATATATTGAACGTGATTTCTCACCCCTTTGTTGTTGTTGTTGTTGTTGTTGTTGTGTCTGTGCTTCTTCAGAAGTACAGATAACCCAGGTACTTAGGTTGCTTGGATGTTCGTGTTGCCTGTTCGAGTCTATAGGAGTGCTCTGATACGTAACACGGGATGTCGGGATATCTTTTGTAGTTGCTTTGATTTTATTACATTCTTTGTTACGTATTCCATTTTGCTGAATGATTTTATGGAGAACCTTGTTTTAAGGAACTATTGGTGTATTTGGGCAGATGGTCATGAATTTGAAACTAAATGATTATTTCCGCTGATTCTTTATTCAATTTAATACAATAAAGAGTTTATGTTTGTGTTGATGACGTGGCATTCCACTTTTTGGTGCAAACTCTGCTTTATTTTTAATATTTTGTTTATTTTCAAAATGGGGAAAGTGGGGTGTTACAATTGGTATCAGAGCAGGTCGGTCCGTCCGGCCAGGTATAGTAGTTGAGTCTGTCCTTAGCATAGGAGTTGTTTGTGTGTTCTGACCTTGTGATGATTGTTGTCCAGTATGGCAGGAAGGAATGATGCTGCTCTTGCTGCTGCTATGCAAGCCATGGCACAAGCTGTAGAGAATGCCAACCAGGGTGGAGGTGCTCAGTTTCGTGACTTAGCACAGTTTCAGAGCAACAAGCCGCCTACATATGAGGGAGGTATCTTGGACCCAGAGACTGCACAAAAATGGCTGAAGGTTGTGGAGAAGATCTTCAGGACCATGGAGTGCAGTGATGCTCAAAAGGTACGGTTTGGTACTCATATGCTGGAAGGAGAGGCTGAGGCTTGGTGGGACAACAGTCGTCAGAGATTGGAAGCTACAGGTACTGAGATTACTTGGGCTGTGTTTCAAGCTGAGTTTCTGGAAAAGTATTTTCCGAAAGACATTCGTAGTGCGAAAGAGGTGGAATTTTTGGAGTTGAAGCAGGGTGATAAGACCGTTGCTGAGTATGCTGCTAAGTTTGAGGAGCTGGTTCAGTATTGTGCTCATTACAATACTGAAGAAGCTATGACTTCGAAGTGTTTGAAGTTTGAGAACGGGCTACGTCCCGAGATCAAATTGGGAATTACTTGTCAGAAGATAAAAAACTATCCAGAGCTGGTAAGCAGAAGCAGAATTTATGATAATGACAACAGGGCCAGAATTGCTCATTACAAAGCTGTGAATGAGAAGAAAAATAAGCAGAGATTTGGAGGAACTCCTTACAGTGCTCCAGCTGATAAGGGGAAACAAAAAACTGATGTGGGAAAGAAGCCAAAGGAGAAGGGAGCAAGTGTTGATACTCTCAAGTGCTTCAGATGTGGTGGCGCAGGTCACCGTGCTAACAACTGTCAGAATGAGGTGAAGAAGTGTTTCAAATATGGCAAAGCAGGTCATGTTATAGCTGATTGCAGAGCCACTATGCCTACTTGTTATAACTGTGGAGAGAAGGGTCACATCAGCACTCACTGTGAGAAGCCGAAGAAGTCTCAGGCGTCTCAAACTGGTGGGAAAGTGTTTTCCTTGGTGGGAGCTCAATCCACTGATGAAGAGCATTCCGTCAAAGGTACTTGTTTTATTAATGATGTTCCTTTGATTGCTATCATTGACACGGGTGCAACACACCATTTATTTTTGTTGATTGTGTGAAGAGATTAGGGCTTGTGTCGTCTACTCTAGAGCAGAGGATGACGATTGAAACCCCATCTATTGGTTCTATGATTACTTCTTTGGTGTGTTTGAAGTGTCCACTGACCATATTTGGTAGAGATTTCAGAGTGGACTTGATTTGTTTGCCACTCGGTAATCTTGATGTTATTTTGGGAATGAACTGGTTGGAGTTCAATCGGGTTTATATTGACTGCTTTAGGAAGACGTTACTGTTTCTTACTCCTGAAGAGGAAGCATTAGCAGATTCGCTATCTAGTAAGGAGTTGAGGGCATTGTTGGAAGATGAAGCGAAGTTGTTTGCAGTATTTGCCTCGTTGTCTGTTGAAAGCAAGACCTCAGTTAATGAATTGCCAGTAGTTAATGAATTTCCTGAAGTGTTTCCGGATGACATCACAGAGTTGCCTCCGACAAGGGAAGTTGAATTTGCTATTGATCTTGTACCGGGTACCTGACCTATCTCTATAGCACCGTACAGGATGTTTGCATCAAAGTTGGCAGAGTTGAAGTCTCAAGTCGGAGAATTGCTCGATAAGAAGTTTATAAGACCAAGTGTGTCGCCGTGGGGAGCTCCAGTGTTGTTGGTGAAAAAGAAAGATGGTAGTATGTGGCTGTGCATTGATTACCGTCAGTTGAATAAAGTGACCATTAATAATAAGTATCCACTTCCTAGGATTGATGACTTAATGGATCAACTGGTAGGAGCTCGAGTCTTCAGCAAAATTGATCTGAGGTCGGGTTACCATCAGATTAGAGTAAAGGAAGGTGATATTCAGAAGACTGCTTTCAGGACTCGCTACGGACATTACGAATATGCAGTGATGCCTTTCGGAGTGTCTAATGCGCCAGGTGTATTTATGGAATATATGAATCGTATTTTCCATTCTTATCTGGATCAGTTTATCGTGGTATTTATTGATGATATACTGATTTATTCTAAGTCTGACGAGGAGCATGCAGGTCACTTGAGAATTGCATTGCAGGTGTTGAAAGATAATAAACTGTTTGCAAAGTTCTCGAAGTGTGAATTTTGGTTGAAGACTGTGAGTTTCTTGGGTCATGTTATTTCTGGTGATGGTATCGCGGTGGATCCATCTAAAGTAAGCGCAGTACTTCAATGGGAAGCTCCGAAGACAGCAACGGAGATTAGAAGCTTTTTGGGTTTAGCAGGTTACTATAGAAGATTCATTGAAGGGTTTTCTAAATTGGCGTTGCCGTTGACTCAGTTAACCAGGAAGAATCAAGCTTTTGTCTGGGATGCTGCTTGTGAGGAAAGTTTTGAGGAACTGAAGAAGAAACTGACTACGGCACCAGTGTTGATTTTACCAAGACCAAATGATTCTTTCGTAGTGTATTGTGATGCGTCTAAGATGGGATTAGGCGGTGTGTTGATGCAAGATGGCAAGGTAGTGGCTTATGCTTCAAGACAGTTGAGGGTGCATGAAAGGAACTATCCTACTCATGATCTTGAATTAGCTGCAGTGGTGTTCGTGTTAAAAATCTGGAGGCATTATTTGTATGGATCAAGATTTTAAGTATTTAGTGATCACAAGAGTTTGAAATATTTGTTCGATCAGAAGGAATTGAATATGAGGCAGAGAAGATGGTTAGAATTCTTGAAAGACTATGACTTTAATTTGAGTTACCATCCGGGAAAAGCTAATGTTGTGGCAGATGCTCTGAGTCAGAAGACAATCCATATGTCTGTGTTAATGGTGAAGGAAATGGAATTGATTGAACAGTTCAGAGATTTGAGCATGGTTTGTGAAACTACACAGGGAAGTATCAGATTGGGTATGCTGAAAGTGTATAATGACTTTTTGGATGTAATTAAGGAAAATCAGAAACTGGATGTGAAATTAGTAGACTTGATGCCTACAGAGGGAGACGATCCTGATAGTGACTTTAAAGTGGATAATGTTGGTGTGTTGAGATTCCGGGGAAGACTTTGTGTACCGGATAATGTGGAATTGAAAAAGGCAATCTTAGAGGAAAGTCATCGAAGTAGCTTGAGTATTCATCCGGGAGCTACAAAGATGTATCATGATTTGAAGAAGCTGTTTCGGTGGTCCGGTATGAAGAGGGACATAGCTCAGTTTGTCTATGCTTGTTTGACATGTCAGAAGTCAAAAGTGGAGCATCAGAAACCTTCTGGATTGATGCAACCGTTGGAAATTCCTGAGTGGAAATGGGATAGTATTGTGATGGATTTTGTGACTGGTTTGCCGAATATGGCGAGGGGTTTTGATGCTATTTGGGTGGTGGTGGATCGACTTACGAAGTCCGCATATTTTATACCAATTAACACCAGTTTCCCGTTGTCAAAACTAGCGGAGATTTATATCAGGATAATTGTGAAGTTGCATGGTGTTCCGTCGAGCATAGTGTCAGATAGAGATCCGAGGTTTACTTCAGAATTTTGGAGGAGTCTGCAGGAAGCCTTGGGTTCTAAATTGAAGTTGAGTTCAGCTTATCATCCACAGACCGATGGTCAGTCAGAGAGGACTATTCAGTCGCTGGAGGATTTGCTGAGAGCCTGTGTATTGGAAAAAGGTGGTGCGTGGGATACTCATTTGCCATTGATTAAGTTCACGTATAATAACAGTCACCATTCTAGCATCAGGATGGCACCTTTTGAAGCTTTGTATGGTAGGAGGTGTAGAACGCCTCTGTGTTGGCATGAAACAGGTGAGAGTGTGGTGCTCGGACCAGAGATTGTACAACAGACTACTAAGACAATTCAACTGATCTGTGAAAAGATGAAAGCGTCTCAGAGTAGGCAGAAAAGTTATCATGATAATCGGAGGAAGGAATTGGAATTCAGTGAAGGTGATCACGTGTTCCTAAGAGTTAACCCAGTGACCGGTGTGGGTCGTGCTTTGAAATCCAAGAAGTTGGGTCCTAAGTTTATTGGACCGTATCAAATCCTGCAGAGGGTTGGTACAGTGGCTTATAGGGTGGCGCTGCCGCCTGAACTTTTGAACTTGCATGATGTGTTTCACGTATCGCAACTTCGGAAGTATGTTTCAGATCCGTCCCATGTTATTCAGAGGGACGAAGTTCAGGTCAGAGAGAATCTTACCGTAGAGACGATGCCGTTGAGGATCGAGGATCGTAAGATGAAACAACTCAGAGGAAAGGAGATACCTCTGGTGAGGGTAGCTTGGGGAGGTGCTGCAGGAGGCAGTGTGACCTGGGAATTGGAAAGCAGGATGCGAGAGTCGTATCCAGATTTGTTTCCATCAGGTAATTTTCGAGGACGAAAATAATTTAAGTGGGGAGAGTTGTAACACCCCATTTTTAATTATTTAATCATCTAGTTTTATTTTAATTGTTGGCCTTGTTTAGGGTGCGTGTTTGAGTGCGTGGAGGGTAATATTAGTAATATGGAAATATTATTATTATTATTATTTTTAATAGTATATTTCATATTATTATTATTATTATCATTATCATTATGGTTATTATTATTACTAAGATTATTTAGTAAAATGAGACCTAATATAATTAAGTAGGTATTGGGTTAATGGGATTAGTGAGGGTAGTTTGGTAATTGGAGATTAATTAGTGGAAATTGGTAAAGGTTTAGAATAATCAGAATTTTAGAGATAGAAAGAGGAAAAGCTAAGGAGAGGAAGAACAAGGGTGTGCTAGGGCAAAGATCTTCACCAATTTTCGCAGGAATTAAGCAAGAATTCGAGGTAAGGGGGAGAAACGGGTTTAATATTGGTGATATATTCATGATAGGGTAGTGGGGAGTCTTTAACCCCGTAGGCATTGTATGCAAAACTGTTGAATTGATGATTATTGTATATGTCTGTTGTGATTCTGAAAATCGTGCATAAATTGATATGTATTTTCATGAATTATTGTGGTTGTTGCTGTTGTATGAACATATGTTGCAGACCTGTTGATTTTGACTCGAGTTAGGAGGACGACTTGAGATTATAGACTTATAATACCTGTAGTTATTCTAAATACCAGTGTGAAGATGAAAATTAGACCTAAAATCAATGTAGAAATGATTACAGGACTGGATGGAAGTGAAGAAGTGTGGAAATCGTAGCAGAATGCAGAATAGTGAGGCTTCTGGTGAATCGCGTAATAGATCTGGCGATACGCGTACCAGGTAAGGCGATACGCGTATGGAATGGCCTGATACGCAACAATACGCGTATGGGAGTTAGGTAGTACGGGTAATAGGAGGGCAATACGCGTATGGTGTTGGAATTTGGGAAATTCATTGAGAGGACGTCTCTGTCCGTCGCGTACGGCATAAGGCAATACGCGTAAGGACTTGGGCATTGTGAGGGAATACGCGTATGAATGGAGTCAATACGCGTATGGGTTGGGCGAGCGAGCTGGCAATATGCGTAAGGCATGGGGCAATACGCGTATGGCCAGAGAAGTTGCAGAATTTTACCGTTTCGCGATTTCTTCCCCGTTTTCACGTCCGATTCGGTTTCTTTCGGTTTGAGAGGTTGGGAATAGGTGCCAGGTGCCGGGAAATAAGATGTTGGTGATGAAAATATTAATTTTAATAATTTTTAATTAATTAATTAATTAATTGAGTGTTTGGTGTGTATGAAGTGAATTACAAGACGATGGTGTTGATGATATGTATGATGTGATCAGGAGGATCGTGTGCATGTATTTACGCTTGTATACATGTTTTGTTGTGCATAGTTGAGTCTTGCATATTCATGATGATTGGTGGGATGGATCGTTGCTCAGGAGGAGTGTATGCGATTCATCCGTACTCCTATATGGAGAATGGTGGGGATAGATCATTGCCAAGTATAGGTGTATGTGATATATCCGGGGTTCGATTGAATGAACCAACGAGTCGGTACCACATGCATGGTGTCGTGTTGCATTACATTATTAATTGATGTTGTTGATGATATTGGACAGTAGGTCGAGTTGGTGTTTTGTTGATTTATATACGTGAATGCTACTTTCTTATCATGTATTTATTCATCGTTATATATTGAACATGATTTCTCACCCCTTTGTTGTTGTTGTTGTTGTGTCTGTGCTTCTTCGGAAGTACAGATAACCCAGGTACTTAGGTTGCTTGGATGTTCGTGTTGCCTGTTCGAGTCTATAGGAGTGCTCTGATACGTAACACGGAATGTCGGGATATTTTTTGTAGTTGCTTTGATTTTATTACATTCTTTATTACGTATTCCATTTTGCTGAATGATTTTATGGAGAACCTTATTTTAAGGAACTATTGGTGTATTTGGGCAGATGGCCGTGAATTTGAAACTAAATGATTATTTCCACTGATTCTTTATTCAATTTAATACAATAAAGAGTTTATGTTTGTGTTGATGATGTGGCATTCCACTTTTTGGTGCAAACTCTGATTTATTTTTAATATTTTATTTATTTTCAAAATGGGGAAAGTGGGGTGTTACAGAGGGATCACAGGATCCAACTCCTTTGGCACTATCAGTCCACTACTGATCAAACGTGGCAATATGTGACTGTATGGCATTGGCAATGGATCAAAATGCTTTTTTTGGTTTTTTACTATATTAGCGTCGGCGTTGTGGAGCATGCTGCTGTGCAATCTATTGTTGATTAGATGGACCTTATCGACAGGAGGATATTGACCATGTGGAAAGAATGGAATCGCACAGGTAGACCCATAGGATTGCTGACTTTGAATATTTGAGATGCTTTGGTGACAAGGTAATGGAGGTGGAACTTGTGGAGCTTCCCAGATGGAATTAATTTCACCATCCTCTTCTTCCTCTTGGGAACTGACAACTGATTCACTTTCGCTAGCTGGGATGTTCAAGGCGCCTTGGATCTTTCCATTCTTAAGGATGCACTCGAGGCGTTCTCCAGCTATTACCAGGTCAGAAAAGTTTGATGTCCCAACGCCAGCCATCTTTTCCAAGTATGGACCTTGCAAGGCATTCAAGAACAGGTCAACCAATTCGCTGTCTGAGATTGATGGTTAAATGAGAGCAGCTACCTCTCTCCATCTTTTAGCATACCCTCTGAAAGATTTGTTGTCCTCTTGAGATAAGCCTTGCAATTGCATGCGGCTGGGAGCCATGTCAAGATTGTATTGGTATTGCTTCACAAAGGCGTTAGCTAGGTCTGACCATGATTGGATGTGGCTACTCTCTAGCTGCATATACCAACTCAGTGATGCCCCACTCAGACTGTCTTGGAAACAATGAATCCTAAGTTTGTTGTTGTGGACATGTGAGGTCATCCTTCTGCAAAACATCACCAAATACTATTTGGGACAGCTATCCCATTTGTACTTCTCAAACTTCGGAGTCTTGAACTTTGGAGGTATTACAAGGTTGGGTACCAAACACATGCTTGAAGCATTCAGATCCAAAGCATCACGACTCTTTATGGCGTTAAGCTTCTCCTCCAACACACGACATTTTTTCATAATCTCAACAGCTCGCGGGTCCTTGGTTTTCATCACGGGGACCGTCCCTTGGGGATTTGGCTCAGAGAATGCAAAACTATGATATTCCATGGTATCAAGAGAAGAAGAACGTCCATCTCAGACAAAGGTACGTTCTCGTATAATAGGATCCTCAACAGGGATTCACACAGGCTGAGCTTGAGCAACATTGTTCACTCGAGGTGGAACGACGTTCCCAGCGACTGAGGTCTTTTGGATATTATCATCTCTCCTTGCCAAGGCTGTCATAGCTTCCATGAGTTGGTCCAACTGGCTTTTTATCAATTCAACATCCGATTTTGTTGCAAACTAGTTCTGCTCTTCTGAGGCCATGATTTCTTCCAAAGCTACTTCAAGTCCAATACAAGAGTCGGGAAATCAACTGCGGGTTAAGGACAGAGGATGGATAAGCTATCTGGTTTAAGGTTGGATAATGATATGCAAAATGCTTATGCAAATGCAATGTTATGAATGCAATGGGATACAATGCGTATCTTATTATATTTTTTTTAAGTACAGGATCTAAGGAGTCCAAGGTACGGATGGAGGACAAAGGCTGACTGCTCATAACACAGGGTTCTCACTAGGTGTGGTCTAAGGTTTTAATAGGAAATCCAAAATCATGGGTTCACACAAATGTTTATCACATATGACATGAGCATGTCGGTTGATAACTCCAACACATGAACCTCTTTTGGGTGAGATCTTCGTATCGATCCTCGCGAGAAGAGCTTCTCGGGGACCCATACTACGAGACCATCGAAACTGGGTTCTAGACAAGGGTTTCAGAGTCATGGACTTTCTCAACTGTTTGTTACGTATGTCGGTCATTGCCAGGCAACAACTCAATCAAGAAAGTCTCTTCTGAATGAGATCTTCGTATCAAACCTCACGAGAAGAGCTTCTCGGGGACCCATACTACGAGACCATCGACACTAGGTTCTAGACAAGGGTTTCAGAGTCATGGACTTTCTCAACTATTTGTTACGTATGCCAGTCATTGCCAGGCAACAACTCCATCAAGAAAGTCTCTTCTGAATGAGATCTTCGTATCGATCCTCGCGAGAAGAGCTTCTCGGGGACCTATACTACGTGACCATCAATCTTAGTTGGCCAATGGTTTAGGGTTCTAAAAAAAGGTCCTTAGAGTCATGGATCCCAAGAACATATTGATCAAACACGCCAAGAGCTTGACGATCGTCAATTTTCTCAATGGAATCTACTCTAAGCGAGGTTCTCGTATCAACTTTCATGAGATGAGCATCTCGGAAGCCCATACTACTGAACCTCTCCTATCTCAATTTTTACACTCTAGACTCGGGTGTAGAGTCTTTCCCTCATGGTTTGCCACCAAAGTACCCAATCCATACCACAACATTAAGAGTCACACAAAATAAGATACAAGTATATAAACAAAAGGGGAAAGCAATAAAGCAAAACAAGCAAATAAAAGAAAAACACCCAAACATGCGAAAACAACCTAGATTATGCTTGATTGCTTAGGAATCCCGGCAGAGTCGCCAGCTGTCTCTACGCGAAAAATGACACAGAGTCGCCACCGAATTTTATTTATCCCAAAGAGGGAAAGGGAAATACCGATAAAACCTTTAGGGAAAGAACATGGTCATCTCAACCAAGTTTTGGGTTCGGAAGTCAGCTATGTGAGGGGAAGGTATTAGAACCCCTCACATCCATTGTACTCGATGGGAACCATCTAAGTTGTCTAAGCTCGAATGGGTGTTCTATTATAAAATTCTACTTGCTAAAGGGAAAAAAGGGTTGGCTTTTTATTAGGGTGCTCGCCAAGGATTGTGGCCCTTGTGCCTACATATCCTCACTTAAAAGAAGTGAAGAATCAGAGCGTCTGTAGTTCGTGAGACTACGGGTGAGAAAATGGGAAGTTTGTGGACGATGCCAACATGCGCATTCCAGCAGTTATGTGTATTGTGGCTCGCTCGTGGAGTCTTATGCGTTACTTGTTTGCGGAAGAACGGAAGGGTGGATAAAAGGTGGAATGAGCGTTGGAAGTGATTCGTTTGGCTGAGGTATGGAAGTTATGAAGGTACCACACAAGTTTCTTTTTGGCCATGAGATACAACAAATGGTGAGTTCTTTTACAGGAAATTTTCCTCTGTTTTCATGTTTTTGTTGTAGTTGTCCTTGTGAAGGCTTAACGGATATGAGGTTAAGGTATGGTGGTGGAGGTTGGTGCGTGAAATTGAGGAGGCTATAGTGTGGGTTTGTTCGAAGAGAATTAAAGAAGGTGATGTATGGTGAAGATGGTTTGGTTTTATGTTATAGGTTGAAGAAAAAGATGATGAGGCCAAGAGTGGGGTAGTGTTTAGTGGCGGATATCGAAAGTTGGAAAGTGGAGGTAGCAGAGTTTATGGTTGTTAAAGGAGAAGATTTGAGTTTGTGAAGAAGGTTTCTCTTTGAATTTCTTCCTTCCGGTTTGGTGCTCTACAGGGAGAGTTTTTGTTATTTGGTATCTTTTTTTCTTGCTCTTCTCCCTCTCTTATTCGGTATGTTCTCCTTCTTTTCAACTCACCAATTGATTAAGTTTTTTGAATCTTTCTGTTGTTTCCCTCTCAATGCAGGTTTTGTTTCAGAATTGTTTTTGGAGTGATGTTGCAGTTTGTATTGTTGCTGTCAAGCTTGTACCATGGTTCAGATTTTGTTGGATTGGTCAATGGTTACAGCTGGCTCCTGTGCTGTTGTTGTACGATTCATGTGCAGCAATATGTTTCATTTTTTTTTTGAAATTTGCTTGTGCAGGTGGTACGAAAATTGGCATAGGTAGCAGACTTATTATTTGTGATTTTGTGGTTTTCCTGGTGAAAACTGTGTGTATTGCTCGTACTAGTAACATCAGGGTGGTTTGGCTCAAAGTGGGGTCTTTGTAACTTTATTGTAACAAATTTTACTACAACTTGTTTTTTTTTTTTATATTTTGGCACCTATTCAAACAATATTAGTGAATAAACTTGTAATGGGCTTTGAGAACTTTTGTCAATGGGCTTTTGGTGGAATGGCTTTTATTGTTGAAATGTGAATTTATTGTAAGACTTTTGTGTAGCGAGCGATTTTTGTCGGTGATGCGACCACCTTATCGCTGGGTTTTCCTCACCGCAATGGTAGGAGGGGGTGCTACTTTCTGATTTCTTATTTATCCTATGAAGCTGAAAGGGAAATGGAAGCTATCTAAAACTAACCTTGCACGCGAATGTTTAACTGAACAAACGCTTAAAAGAGATTGGGGAGTCCGAGGTCAGGTTATACAATGGGGAGTTGTCAATTACCCATCCTATATGTGGTTATCCATAGGATCTTAGCATTAGGTTTCGCTTTATACTTGAGGGTGTTTATCTGTTAATGGGTCGGGAAAGTTTCTTGGGAAATATGAGTGAGGGAGTTTTTGTTGATGTTCGGGTTTTCCCAATGTTTTTGGTAAGGTACTAGACCTAAGTTTTGATTGATGTGTGAATGTACTGGACCTAGAGTTTTTGATTAGTATGCTCGCTAAGATTTTTCAATCTTATGCCTACGTATTCTCGTTTAAACGAAACAGAGAAATCAGAGCAATCGTAGTTCCTCCTATTCTAAGGGAGGAAAAAGATGTTTTGGTGTCTTGTTCAAAGCCCAAGATTGAAGCTAAAAGGTTTGACTGAGAGAGAACTTGTCATCTCTAAAGAGGGATTGGACTTCCTCTAAAGGGACTGTTGATTTTTTTGTGCCTTGATCAAAGCCCAAGGTTGAAGCTAAGAGGTTGATTGACTCCACTGGGGAAGTCTTTATACAAAGCCTAAGAGGAGGCTAGAAATGACTGACTCAACAAGAGAGTGTTTTTATATGTCTTGTACAAAGCCCAAGATTGAGGCAAAAAAGAGACTGACTCTTTTGGGGATATCATTATACAAAGCCTAAGAGAAGGCTAAAAGTTTGACTTTTCCGGGGAAAATGTTTTGTCTGTCTTGTACGAAGCCCAAGATTGAGGCTAAAAAGGATTTTGACTCCGCTAGGGAGGGTTTGTATGTGTCTTGTACGAAGCCCAAGATTTGAGGCTGAAAAGAAACTGACTCAATGGGAAAGAAATATTTATCTGTCTTGTACAAAGCCTAAGATTGAGGCTGAAACGAGACTTTATTGACTCGGCTGAGGATATTTTAAGTGTCTTGTACAAAGCCCAAGATTGAGGCTAAAATGAGTTTGACTCTACTGGAGAGTATTATCTGTCTTGTACAAAACCCAAGATGGAGGCTGAAAAGAGGATTGAATCTATGTAGGATACTTTTATGTGTCTTGTACAAAGCCTAAGATTGAGGCTGAAATGGATTTGACTCTACTTGGGAAATCATTCCTCAAAGCCTAAACGAAGGCTGTGAGGAAATGGCCTAGCTGGGGAAGATATCTGTCCCAAGCTTAAGAGATGGAGATTTATGTCTTGTACAAAGCCCAAGATTGAGGCTAAAAGGGTTTGACTCAACAAGAGAGTACATTTATCGGTCTCGTACGAAGCCTAGGATTGTGGCTAAACAAGCTGGAGAAATCATCATATCTAAGAGGAATCTAACTTCTACTATAGGAATTCCCTATACCAGACCTACGAGGAGGCTGGAAAAGATTGACTCAACAAGAGAATGTTTTTATCTGTCTTGTACAAAGCCCAAGATTGAGGGTAAAAGGTTGACTCAACAAGAGAGTGCTAAAAGGTGATTGACTCAACGAGAGAGTCTAAAAGTATGATTGACTCAACAAGAGAGTCTGAAAAGGTTAGCTCCGCTGGGGAGAATCATTAGTACAAAGCCCAAGAGGAGGCTAACTTTCTGCTGGGGAGTATTGAGATCCCTAGGCAGGTCCAAGTGGGGAGTCAACTCTTGCTGAGGGTTCCTGAAGAGTTGAGATATCACAGAACTCGAGGTTTTGATTTGGGAGTTTTAGGGAGAGACTAGGTTCTAGAACCCGTGGGTTTTAACTCAGCTGGAGATTTATCCAAGATGACCAGCGTTTCTCCTATATTTGTAAGGAACTTGAGAATGTCTTTGAGACTCAAGGGGATTTAGACTATCCAAGTCTACTGGGGTAGAAGAGTTTTATCTTTAGTATGATGCCCAAGAAGAGGCGGGTGTTTTAAAGGATGAGAATCAACCCTAAATTGGTCTGTAATTTGACACTGGAAATACCGCTCTAGCAAAGGATGACTAAGTTTTGTCTTATACCTTTAAGAGGTCTTCAGGGTCCTTGTATTAAGCCCAATAGAAGGCATGAGAACTTCTATGAAGCCAAAGGGTCCTTGTACAAAGCCCAAGAGGAGGCGGGGATGCTTTTTGGAAGCCTGTGGGTCCCGAACCAAGAAAAGTTCAAGAAATGCTATTCACCGAGAATAGATCATTTAGTGAAAGTTATGAGGTTTGAAGAAACTCTAGAGATGCTATTCACCGAGAATAAATCAACTCTGGGGAGTAGAATTTCTTTGACAATTTCTAGGGGTGACAGCCTGAGAAAAGGTTCACAAAGAATATTGACTTTCTCTTTGTTTCATATTGTTTAAGCCCAAGAGAAGGTAAGACTGTATCTGGAAATCCTATGGGGATCTAATTTTGTCTGTATTTAAGAGTGACCAACATGGCTTTACTTAGTTCTAGACCTAGTTGCCGGGGAAAACTCTAAATAACTATATTAGTATATATACAGTTGATATATGACAAGTATTTAAAAGGGTATGAAAGAAGACTAATCGTGCGTAGCTTCCCACAATACAATTATATATATATATATATATATATATATATATATATATATATATATATATATATGAAAGCGAAAACGAAAGCTGTTAAAACTTACAGGCGAGCAAGCTTTCATGCTGTATGGTTAGTTGTTCAAAGAAATTAAAGAAAGTTTTGATAACAACTGTATATTGAATCTAAATCAACAGGTAAATTATTTTGAAAAGATTGTTGGGGCCTATACTCAAAGAGAGGCCCAAGTTTTAACAGTGATCGTACTGTTGTTTTGAAGATCGTATTGGGACTTATACAACGACTGAGGCCCAAAAAACATTTTCATACAACAAGGATTGGGTCTTACACTCTAATAGAGGCCCAAAGAGTATTTAAAGAAAAGAAATGGGACTTACAACACAAGGGTAGGCCCAGTTGAAAATAGTTTGAAAACGACGATCGCGTCGAAATTTCTAAAACTGTATCGGGACTTATACAATACACTGAGGCCCAAATTATTTTATTTACAAAGAGGTGGGACTTACACTCTATCAAGAGGCCCAAAGAATGTTTCGAAGAAGATTGATGAGGGTGAAATCAATCAAAACCCTAATTTTGTTAAAAATGGAATTAATTTTGATTAAAAATTAATAAAATCATTGAAAACATGTGAGAAATGAGTTGTGATTTTGGGTCAATGTTTCAAAAATCATGTTTTTATCCACAAAATGATTGAAAACCATTTAAGTTTGGAAAATCAAGAGAAAGAAAATTTTTAAAATGTTAAAAAACAAATAAAAATTAATTCTTTGCAAAAATATCAAATATATGAAATAAATAATATTTTTGGGAAATTTTTGTTAAATAAAATACTTTAACTTTTTTGTGAATTTTGAAAAAAAGAATCAACTCAAAATCATTAAAATTCATAGAGAAATTAATTTTTGAATCAATTAAATAAAATAATAAAAATTCAAAATTCAAAAGTTTGAAAAAGGGCGCCAGAACACCTTATTCTTGCCCGCGTGCCCTGTTTTTTTCTAATTTGCATTTTCTCATCAATCTCACTGAATACTTGATGAAATCACACAATCCACATATCAATCTGCTCGTTTTCAACTCACGATCATGTCTATGATCTTTAATTTCATTTATTTTAAGTATGGAATGAGAAATCAAAGAGAAACCTCAAGAACCCTAATTTCTGCATGAAGGCAAAGAAATTCCATACATGATTCATACAAAGCGATCAATTGAGGGGAAACACTCCATACATGATTATAAACATATGACAAAATTATTGTGCGAGGAAATATGCATGAATCATGAGATGACCAAGTTTAGGCTTACCTCTTGCAGCTGGTGATCGAGTTCTAGGTTGGAGGTGTTACAGCTTGGTTCCAATGATGTGAACAGCTTCCTTAGGTGCTATGGAGTGTGTCTGGATGCTTGGAGTGGATTGAATTGAGCTGGAACTGGATTTGGAACCTCAACTGCAAATCTGTCAAAGGCTTATGAAGATGGCTGGTGATTTTGAGAACCTGATGTTCCAGATGTGATTTTGTGTTATGGATCACTTCTATATATTATATGTGAGGTGTGTTTGTGTGATTGGTTTGGTTGGAATTGCTCTCAAACTCAAAACCCAATGGTGACTTGAGTTAGAAGGCAAAATTGGAGTGAAAGAGGAGATTCTGAGGAAAGCATCAGTTTGGGTCCTTTGGTGTACTCAAACTGAGCACAAATGAGCTCTATTTATAGTGTGTCAAGTTTGTTTTGGCTGCAATAGTGTATGACAACTGGTACAGGTCTGTAGCCAACTGTGATCAAATGGAATCTTAAGTCTCCTATAGCCATTGACTTGAGGTTAGGGAACAGGCCTAAGGTTCTTTGGTTCAAGGATAAGTCTTGACTGAACTTGGATAACATTGTCTTGAAGAATTCCACCTCTATGCATCAGTTAAATGCTTTGAAACAAAATTGAATATTTGAAGCATCTTTGAATTTAGGAGTGTCATGCCTAACCATGCTTGTTGTTGCATAATTTGATCAAATCGAGCCCTTATGCACAAATCTGCCTTGCCAAGACAGTTTGCAGCAAGGCATGTTGCAGCTGTCATAACTCCTAGCTCAGGTGGAGTTTTCTCATGTTCTTGGGCTCATTGGAAATCCCTCATATGATACAACACATGTGTGATAATAGTTTGTCTTGAAAATATTTGGATCCAATTGAAAAATCATCATGAACGTTGATGTTCAAGGCTTCTAACTTAGGCAGATTTTCACTAAGTGTTGAAAAAGTGTCATTTTCATGTTTTTTGCCATTTTGATCACTCCATAACTAAAAATTCATGATGAATTGGAATGAGGTCTAGTTGACACTTTTGTAGAGTGTAATGAGAGCTACAAATCCAGCATTGGACCATCCAAAATGGTTGCTTGGATCTCAAGTTATGGTCCTTGGAAGTTGGTACCCTAGCAACTTTGTTCAATAACTTAGAAAATTTCTAAGTTTTTTATGCTTACTCCTTTTACAGGTTAACTCACTTTTCTTGATTTTTCTTGATGAATGATGATTCAAATCACATATTAACATTGTTTTAGGGTCAATGAACCATAATTGTGAAAAATCCCAAAAAGTCAAACTTGATTTTGTGCACAGTTGACTTTTTATCGGACGGAATCCAAACTGTGTGATCCTTTGTGAAATCAAGTCCTTGACCTAAATCAAACCTAATGGATATATTCCATAGGTGTTATAGGGTGTATTGAATCATGTCCCAAGGTTTGGGAGCATGTCCAGGTCAAAAGTCAAAGGTACAGTTGACTTTTTCTTCAAAACCCTAATTGTGGTCTAGATGAAATTGAAGCTTGTGGATCAAGCTTCTTGGATCAATCCATTGTTGCAAATGGATCAATGTAGTGTATTGGAGACCCTTAAATCATGTCTTGAGGTCTTGGCTCAGGTTTTGTCCCAAAAGTCAACTTAGGGGTGAATTAGGTCAAGAAACCCTAATTCCTGATTTTTTTGGTAAATGCATCCCCTGAGGTTAAATTGACTTGATGATTAGGTCCATGAGGTCCCTTGGAGTATCTTAAGTTGTGCTTTGAAGCAATGGCTCATGCCTAGAGGAAAATTTCCATCGGGAGGCCTCAGTCGACCAAAACCCTAATTTGGTGACACTGGCAATCTTGAGGCTTGATCCACTTGGAATGCTGCAACTTTGTGCTTGATTCCTGATGTTGGGGTCCTCTTAATCCTTTATGGGTGTTTGAGAGGCTAGACAAGTTGAAGATCATGTCACTTCTTGATTGATCCTTTGTCTAAGTGCTCTGAGAGGGCTCAAAACCCTAACTCTTGTTTGTAGTGAATGCTCAATCATCTTTGAGGAGATTGATAAGGCATGATGGTTCATCCATATTGTGGTAATGATTTGCACAATGATGGGAAATCTTAGTGGTCAAAATTTGGGGTATGACAGATGCCCCTATTTAATCTTCTTAGACCCGAAGGTGTGAATGGCGAAGGTATTCGGGCATTCAGGATGCAAGAGGATTAAATATCGGAATACCCGGAATTTTGGTGATGGTTATGAATGGTAGCTTGCTCATCCATCTTCTTTTGCTAAGCAATGATGCTTAGAAAAGGTAAAAACTTCCCCTCGATCCTAGTCTCTAGCCAAGGAACTGGATTTAGTTTCTGATATAAACTTCCCCTCGATCCTGGTCTTCAGCCAAGGAACTGGTCTCAGTTTCTTTTGTAAACTTCCCCTCGATCCTGGTCTTCAGCCAAGGAACTAGTCTCAGTTTCTGATATAAACTTCCCTCGATCCTGGTCTTCATCCAAGGAACTGATCTCAGTTTCTTTTGTCAATAAACTTTCTTGACAAAGGACGCTATTCGTAGCGGTTTCCATCAAACTTCTCGCTGAATTTTCCTGGGGAGATGCCATTTGATAGGAAAAAAGTTTTGATGTCAGACTTGCTGGAGAACCCATTTGTCTGAGTTGTAGAGGTGTCCAAACTTCTCTGTTGAAGACGCCATTTGTTGACCCTACTGGGGAAAACGAGTCTCTTGAGAGACTGTTTCCCGCTTGGGGATATTACATCATACTTTTCCCCGAGATCTTCTCGGAGAAATGACATGTGATGTATTCCAAATTTGAGGTGCTGATGACCTTTTCGTCAGCGAATTTTATGGAGAGAAACTGTTGTATTGCCGAATCTCTGATAAAGGGGCTTTCTCTGGGAATTTCCTTAATCCGGGAAAGCGAAGATATCATCTTCAATGGCGAAGAGTGACATTTGTCGAAGGTCTTCTTGTTTTTCAGAGGTTCAAGTCATCAAAGTGGTCAAGGGACCAACTCCAATCCAGAAATAAACTGGAGGAGAGATTGTTCAGACACGACATTTCCTGACGAGGAAAGAACTGACAACTCAATTAAGAAGACTTTTATCACTAGGGGATAAGACCGACCAGAGTGATATTGATGCAATATAAATATGAATGTAAATCAATAATGCATGATGTATGTATGTTTATGATGACAAAACTGACGCGACATACAGACTAATAGATGAACACTACTAGATACTCGACCACTGCAGGGAATAAAAAATATCATTGGTTCAAGATAGCAATCATGCCTTGCTTAGGGGAGACGTCCCTGTAGGGAGAAAGAATTGTTCAATCAGTCTTAAGAGATACCTACTCTGCCGGGGGTGTCAGACGGAATATTCGCATCTAACACAGCCGATCCTTCATCCAGGCGTACTGGTTTAGTAGGAGTACTTTGATTCTACATTTTGAGGTTCAACCACCTTCGTAAAAGCGATCGATGTTCTTTCAATGTTCAACAGTCAAAATAATTTCCATCTTTATTTAAAAAGCAGAAAAAGTTTGACAAGTAAATTCATTTTTGTTTTATTTCAACAATCGTTGATCACTTTAAAACGTCGTTCTGTAAAGCTAAAACAAATAAGAATTACAAACAAAAGCACTAGGGCTCAAATTTTATTGATAGGATGGACATCAGCCAAGCGCGTGATTCTATAGAGTATTTACAAAGTTAGAAAATGGTAATTTACGGGAAAAGGGCTACATTGAAACATAACGACCACTATCCTTCTACCAACTTTAAATTCTGGACATCCTGAGCTTCCGTCGAAGATGACCTTGACTGGAGTTTTCCTGATGGATGGCATGGCTGTTGATGAGGGATTTGCCCCTTTGTTGGACCTAGTTACTTGCCATGAATCCCTAACTTTTGCTTGGATTGGACTTTGAGGTTTCCAATCCATCGGGATGATTTTTGCTTATGTCTCTAATTTTTTCCTGGACTGCCCTTTCAAATTTTCAATCCACCGAGACTTTTTTTTTACTTAGGCGAAGTATTTCTTGACTACGTCAATATTTGTGGGATAGGCAAATTCTTATCCATTCATGGTTGCGAGTCTCAAGGCGTCGCCTGAGAAAGCTTTCTTGACCCCATAGGGGCCATCATAATTCGGAGTCCATTTGCCCCGGGAATCAGTGAGAAATGATTGTCTCTTCTTGAGCACAAGGTCTCCTTTCCTGAAGACGCGGGGTCGGACCTTTTTGTCGAACGCCTTCTTCATCCTTTGCTGATACAACTGACAATGACATAGAGCTGTTATTCGCTTTTCTTCGATCATATTCAATTCATCGTGCCTGCTTTGACACCATTCAGCCTCTGTTAGCTTGGCCTCCATCAATACCCGAATTGATGGGATCTCAACCTCTATGGGGAGCACTACTTCCATGCCATATACTAGAGAGAAAGGGGTTACCCCTGTTGAAGTGCGGACAGACGTGCGATAACCGTGAAGGGTAAAGGGTAGCATCTCGTGCCAGTCCCTGTAGGTTACAACCATCTTTTGAACAAGCTTCTTGATGTTCTTGTTAGCTGCTTCTACCGCTCCGTTCATCTTGGGTCGGTAGGGAGATGAGTTATGGTGTTCGATCTTGAACTCAGCACACAACTCTTTTATCATCTTATTGTTCAAGTTGGATCCATTGTCAGTAATGATCTGGCTTGGAACACCACAACGGTATATGAGATTGTTTTTTATGAATTGGACTACCACTTGTCGGGTTACATTGGCGTATGACGCTGCTTCGACCCATTTGGTGAAGTAGTCAATGGCTACTAGAATGAACTGATGTCCGTTTGAAGCTCTGGGTTCAATCATGCCAATCATGTCGATTCCCCATATGGAAAAAGGCCACGGGGAAGAGAGAACTTTGAGATGTGTTGGCGGTACATGAATTTGTCTGAGTATATCTGACACTTGTGACACCTCCTCATGTACTTGCAGCAATCAGAGAATGGTAACAACCTTCTTGTGTAATCTTTGTAAGGGATCATCCCTGATTGGTATGTGTTCCAATATCCTTTTATCTGATTGATAACCAGGTCTGAGTCGCCATATACATCCAAGTTCTTGATCCTTAAGTTGGTCGCTTCTTTGAGACCCATGATACAAGCTTCGTATTCGGCCTCGTTGTTTGTGCACTTGAATGTTAGTCTAGCAGTGAAAGGAATGTGGGCACCCTGAGGTGTTATGACGATTGCCCCAATTCCATTTCCATAATGATTGACAGCTCCGTAAAAAATTAGCCCCCATTGGGAACCTGGTTCTGGCCCTTCACTGGGTAGTGGTTCATCGCAGTCTTTCATTTTTAGATACATGACATCTTCTTCTGGGAATTCAAATCCAACTGATTCTTGATCGTCAATCGGTTGATGAGTCAAATGATCGGCTAAAATACTTCCTTTGACGGCTTTCTGAGCATGGTACTCGATGTCGTATTCTGATAACAACATCTGCCAACGAGAAATCCTCCTCGTGAGAGCAGGCTTTTCAAAAACGTACTTGATTGGATCCATTTCGGAGATTAACCAAGTAGTGTGACGAATCATATATTGGCGAAGACGTTTGGCTGCCCAAGCCAGAGCACAACAAGTTTTCTTAAGCATTGTGAACCGAGTCTCGCAGTCAGTGAACTTCTTGCTCAAATAGTACATGGCAGACTCTTTCCTTTTTGTTTCATCTTCTTGGCCAAGTACACAACCCATTGAGTCTTCCAAGACTGTTAGGTAGATGTTCAGCGGTCTTCCCTCCACTGGAGGTGATAGAATTGGTGGGTTCAATAGGTATTCCTTGATATTGTCGAAGGCGGTTTGACAGTCTTCTGTCCAAATACAGTCCTGATTCTTTTTGAGTAATTTAAAGATTGGCGCACATGCCGCGGTCATGAGGAATATAAATCTGGAAATGTAATTCAAACGTCCCAGGAATCCCCTGACTTGTTTTTCAGTCTTTGGAGAAGGAATTTCTTGAATGGCCTTGACCTTGTCAGGATCAACTTCAATTCCTTTTTGGCTGACGATGAACCCTAAAAGTTTCCCCGAACGGACACCGAACATGCATTTGTTGGGATTCAAGCGGAGTTTGTACTTCCTCAAACGCTCGAATAGTTTTGACAAGTGGGTCACATGTTCCTCCTCTGTCTTAGATTTGGCAATCATATCATCGGCATACACTTCTATTTCTTTGTGTATCATGTCATGGAACAGTGTAGTCATGGCCCTTTGATTGGTTGTCCCGGCGTTCTTCAAACCGAACGGCATTACCTTGTAACAAAAAGTGCCCCATGGGGTGATGAATGAAGTTTTCTCCATGTCTTTCGGCGCCATTTTGATCTAATTATAGCCTGAGAATCCATCCATGAAGGTGAATACTTTGAACTTTGTTGTACTATCTACCAACATGTCAATGTGTGGTAAGGGAAAGTCATCCTTTGGACTGGCCTTGTTCAGATCCTTGTAGTCTACACACATTCTGACTTTTCCGTCCTTTTTTGGAACTGGCACTATGTTGGATATCCATTGAGGATATTCTGATGTGGCGAGGAAACCCGTGTCAATCTGTTTCTGTACTTCCTCTTTGATTTTGATGGCCATGTCTGGATGAGTCCGTCTTAGTCTTTGTTTTACCGGCGAACATTCTGATCTTAACGGTAGATGATGTTCCACGATTCTGGTATCCAATCCTAGCATGTCCTGATAGGACCAAGCAAATACATCAGGAAATTCTTTGAGAAGCTTTGTCAAACTTTCTTTGACAGTTGGACTGAGCAGTGCCCCAATCTTGACTTCTTTTCTCTCTTCTTTTGAACCCAAGTTGACTGTTTCCAACGGATCTTTGTGAGGTTCAATGGACCTTTCCTCTTGTCTGAGTAATCGGGAGATCTCTTCTGGAATTTCTTCGTCATTTTCTTCTTCAGCCTCAAATACCGGGAATTCAAAGTTGGGAGAAGGCATTGGATCGTACGTTTCAATGGGGTTTAAAACAAGCAATCTGCATGACGTGATGATTGTTTTTTAGAAGAGATAGAGGGAAATGCAAGAGTGTGTGCAGTGTAATTTCTGAAAACTGCTTGTTTTTATTATTTGAGTTGTTTTTAGGATTACCATTTTCTGAAAAAGCGAAAAGAGAAAACATCAATAAATGCAGAAATTACAGTACAACGTTATTTTATTTATGATTTTGTCGATTCTTGAAACTACAGCCCTATAAAACAAAACTCTGTTGCTTTGGGCGAAGCGAAGAGGTACATTTACAGAAAGTGAGCCCTATCAAAACATCCATTTCACCTGGGCAGGGTGAAAGGTTAAAATAAAGACCGCAATTACTTAGACTTATGAACAATTTTCGGAACGTTGACAGCGACCAATTGGAGGCGAACTCCTCGATGAATCACAAAGTCTGGTACCTTCCTTCTTGGCTTGTCTCCAGAAATAACGCCGATTTCTGGTGGAGCAGGATCGTTGGAATTTGTCTCCCAGGCAGAGTTGTCGTAGGAGGATTCTTCAGCTGTATTTTGAACAGTGTTTGCATTCTTAGGTAAATCTCCCCATCCAGTTGGCTGGATGTCTTCGAGCCTGATACGCGAGCTCTCAGGAGTGGTGTACTTGACTAAGAAGTCAAATTTGCCACTCAGTTGTCCTAAGGTGTCCCACACTTCTTTGGGACTGGAGGAGTCATCCCTTTCGATGATGTTGACCTCGGGAAAAGAGTAGTTGATGAACTGATGTCCTGCAATCTTTGAAAATTCATCATCGTACTGGATATTTTCTGAATCCCTGAGTAATGATCCCATGATTCGGTGGGGACACAGGTATTCTTTTCAATGATGCTCAGCTGATATGCATCGTTCGGCTGACTCTTTTGCCCCAAGTCTCTTGGGTACGGCTGCCACAACCGCAGGCCATCCATTGGGCCATAATAGTCATGGTCAAAGTTGTCTTTCATCAGACTGTCCTTCTCTAATGAGTTTGGTGGAGCACGGCATCCTTCCGGATCACAATCTCCATATATCATTTTGACATCTGCTCTTGGGTATATGTAACTCCCTGTTTTGTCTGATTTATTTAATCGAGTCAATTTAATTATTTTCATTTTTATATTATTTTATTCTTGACTTTTATTTGACAATATATTATTTTGGGTTAAATAAGTTTTTAGTCCCTATAAAGTTTGAAATTTCATTTTTAGTCTCTCCCTACCTTTTGACAACAGTTTTTACAAAAAAAACGTTGCCAAAACCAGCTAAAACCGTTGCCAAAACCCAGGAGGGACTAAAAATGAAATTTCAAACTTTATAGGGACTAAAAACTTATTTAACCCTATTATTTTTCATCGCTGTTTATGTTTTATCGCTTTTTGAGAGCGTTAGGGAGATATTTGAGCTGAGGGGTACAATAGTCTTTTTAGGGGTTTAGATATTTTTTTATAAATAGAGATTTGAGAGAAAAAGAGAGAAAAGAAAGAGAAAGGAAAGAAAGGAGAGGAAAGAAATAGAGAAGAGGAAAAGAGGTGGAAATCGACATAACTCCGTTTCAAGCACGATTAATCGGGTAAGGGTGAGAAGTTTCGATTATATTTTGCTTGTGTATGTATATGTGTTGTTTGTTGTAATTGTTTTGGTTGTTGCACAACTTTTTCTTATTGATAATTTTTTATCAATTAGATAGAAATCGATGTTTTCACGGTCGAAAATCGGTATAAATCGCGTTGTATGATCACACTGTGTTTATGAACAATTGCTGATACTTGTTTTGCTGTTGGAATTGATTTGGGATGAAAAATGGGATTTTTGGGATGTGGAATCGTGTAAAACACAGCTAAGAAATTCTGCATCTGATACGAAGCGTCGGGCGATGCTTTGAGTGCCGGGCGACGCATGTGTTGCGCCGCTGCTCCGCCGGGCGATACCCAAGAGGCGCAGCTTGTCACTCTGCTGACTCTTTTAAAGTTTTGGTTGGGGAATGTACGCCGCTGCTTCGCCAGGCTACGCAGAGGCGAAGGGGGCACCGTCGGGCGAAAATATGTACTGCCGGGCGCTCCTGGGGTTTTTTTTCAATGCTTTTGTTTTCTTTGAAAATGCATAACTTTTGATCCGTAACTCGGATCGAGACGTCCTTAGTACCGTTGAAAAGCTAATGATATTTTCTTTCTTATAAAAATGGGTTTTGAGATTGGTGGCCGATTTAATTGTGTCGGGAATTTGGAAATGTGTCGTTTTGTCGACTTTTACCGTCGTAATTGTGTGCGATTGATGTGTTATCATGTGATATGTTTTTGATATATAACATATAGCTTGTGTGTTATTATATGATGTTTAAGCATGTGATAAGTTGTAGTAATTGTTGTGCCCTTATGGCAAAATACCTTGTTGAATTGAATACAAATGTATGGTATTAATGTATGTTGTTGTGGGTAGCCTTTGTGGCGTGAATCCTAGTGTTGTGAGTATTATTACATGATTGGAGGATTGTTGTGGTTGATGGTGAGTAATTCTTGATGTGAATTGATATGAGTGTATATGCTAAAATGCTAATTGTTGTGGTTTGTGGATTATGATGAAATGCATTGCTTTGGGTTTGATTGCAATGCATGATTATTGATGTTGAGATGGTTCACATGGTTGTATATATGTGTGCATTGGATTGTCATGAGTCATTGTATGCCAAGCATCATGATATGCATTCTTATGATGTCGTGTGCCCTTGTGGGGTGTGAGCGACAAAACGATTCCAGAGGGAATCTGCTATAACGGTCGTGTGCCTTATACAAAGAGGACCTAAATCGACGTTATAGACGATCGTGTGCCTTATACAAAGAGGACCTAAAGCGATCGGATCATGTGCCTTATACAAAGAGGACCTAAAGCGATCCATAAACGTCGTGTGCCTTATACAAAGAGGACCTAAAGCGACGAGGAACATTGTTTGCCCGACGGGGAGTTACACTAAGTAACAAGCGATGATTCCAATAATTCCTGAGTGAATTAATGATGAGATTGATGGATGGATGGTACCGTATTGCATTGCATAGAGTCGTTGTGTCGGTCTCTGTGCATTTGCATAAATCATGAATGGATTGATTATGTGTGAAAAATCATGAATGGATTGATTATGTGTGGGAGATTGTGAATTGATTGATTATGTGTTGAGCTTGTGATAGCATTGGTGATTTGATATGCATTTGTGATAAACGCATTGGTTATGGATGATATGTTTTATGTATGGACATATGCTATGTGATGTGGTGGTGTGTTTCCATATGTCATAACTTTGGTATGCCTTATGTGTGAATATGTGATCATGTTGGTATAGTTGATATATGCTATGTTGTTGGATTATTAGAAATATGTATGTATCTGTGGCATGCTATATGTATTAGTATGGGATGCTTGTGGTGAGAATAATTATGCATGTGAATTTTTATGTGTTGCATATTATTATGCAATCTTGATTTAGTTGTTATTTCTCACCCTTCTGCTGTGGTTTGTTGCCCTACGAGGAAATTGCAGATTAGTATCTTGGAGGCTTTTGTGAAGATTAGTATCTTGTCAGTCTGTCTGCTCTGATACGCAACACGGGAGTCGGGGAACGCTTTTGTTATATATGTATACATTTGTTGGATCTATTTTGTATTACCTTTGTATGAATATTTTGATGTTATAAAACAATTTATTTTGTAAAACAAGTCGTGTGCCTTATACAAAGAGGACCTAAAGTGACGTGATAGACGATTGTGTGCCTTATACAAAGAGGACCTAAAGTGATCGAATCGTGTGCCTTATACAAAGAGGACCTAAAGTGATCCATAAACGTCGTGTGCCTTATACAAAGAGGACCTAGAGCAACGGGGAACATCGTTTGCCCGACGGGGAGTTACACTAAGTAACAAGTGATGATTCCAATAATTCCTGAGTGAATTAATGATGAAGAGAATGATGGATGGATGGTACCATATTTGCATAGAGTCGTTGTGTCGGTCTCTCTGCATTTGCATAAATCATGAATGGATTGATTATGTGTGGAAAACCATGAATGGATTGATTATGTGTGGAAAATCATGAATGGGTTGATTATGTGTGGAAAATTGTGAATTGATTGATTATGTGTTGAGCTCGTGATAGCATTGGTGAATTGATATGCATTTGTGATAAATGTATTGGTTATGGATGATATGTTTTATGTATAGACATATGCCATATTTTGTGGGGATGTTGCACATCACAATGATTGTATTAATTATCTATGATATGCTACATATGTTTATATACTATGTGGTTGGATTATTAGAAATAGGTTATGTATCTGTGGCATGCTATATGTATTAGTATGTGATGCTTGTGGTGAGAATAATTATGCATGTGAATTTATATGTGTTTGAATATTGTTATGCAATCTTGATTTAGTTGTTATTTCTCACCCTTCTGCTGTGGTTTCTTGCTCTATGAGGCAATTGCAGATTAGTAGTCTTGGAGGCTTTTGTGAAGATTAGTTCTCCATTTTTTTGTCGGTCTGTCTGCTCTAATACGTAACACCGGAGTCGGGGAACGCTTTTGTTATATATGTATACATTTGTTGGATCTATTTTGTATTAACTTTGTATGAATATTTTGATGTTATAAAACCATTTATTTTGTAAAACAAGTCAGTTATGGATCTTTCCGCTTTATTCCATAATTGAACTTTCCTTTAGTTTGAAAAAGCTTCCTGAATTATATTTATTCCATTTTGTGTTATGTATCAAATTTATGAGCAGGGATTGTGTTTTCTTTCTTTAAATGTGGCATCCTTGTTTCCTTCTAAGAATAATAAATTTTTATTTACTCTGATTTATTTATGTATTATTTATTCGCGATGGGAATTGGGGTGTTATAGTATATATCTCAGACTTTGTGCGGGAAAGCAAAATGGCGTAGGCACCTCTTCCTGAGACATATAACCGTCCTTGTTAAGATAGGACTTCCATTCTTCATCTGTATCGGAGGAATCACCCTCGTTGATGGTATGGACTTCTTGAGACACTGGGTGAAGGAAACCTCCACTGTGGAAGAAATTCTAAATGGGATGAAGACTTTCATCGTTAGTAGCAGTCTGGGTACAGGTTGAGGAAAAGTCGAGACCCTTCTTGGTTCTGTTGTCAGTAGGAATGACAAGTTGTCCCCATCCTTTTGCTTTGTTACTTTTGATCACTTCGAGAGCATCTTTGTATGAGGAAATCGATGTTCCCTTTTCTGATTGGTTGTCATTACTCACCGAAATTGCTTGGAACTGGGTTCCAATAACCTCCTCTGGTTTTACACAAGTGGATGACGATAGGTTACTCATGATCAAGGCTTGCTTTCCGCAGACTGTGACTAGTTGGTTGTCCTTGACAAACTTCAGTTTCTGGTGAAGCGTCGAAGTGACTGCCCCAGCCTCGTGTATCCAAGGTCTTCCTAACAAACAGCTGTATGCTGCCCGGATGTCCATGGCCTGGAAAGTGACTTTGAAAGTGTGATGACTGATAGTTATGGGAAGGTTGACTTCGCCGATAACCATTTTTCGGGATCCGTCAAATACTTTGACAATGACCTCACTCCCTCTCATCGGAGATCCTTTGAATGATAGTCGCATTAGAGTGGACTTTGGAATCACGTTTAGAGCTGATCCGGTGTCTACCAGTACACTATCTAAAGCATCGTCCTGGCAGTTGACTATAACATTGAGTTCCATATTATGATTTTGGCCCTCTTCCGGCAGTTCCTCATCACTGAATCCCAAGTTGTTGCAGGAAGTGATGTTGGAGATGATGTTGCCAAATTGTCTTATTGTTACATCCTGTTTCACAAAGGCCTGCTCTAAGACTTTCTGTAGAGCTTCCCTATGAGCTTCGGAACTGAGTAAAAGAGATAGCCCAGAGATTTTTGAAGGATTTTGCAACAGTTGATCAACAATGTTGTATTCACTCTTTTGGATTAGCTTTAGCATCTCATCGTTGTTCTTTGAAAGGTCGGGATCATTGGATTGACCGACTGGTTGATGGGGAACTTATGTTTGTGGCTCCTTTTCTCTGGTAGGTTCTCCAACTCCTCGGTTGAAGATTTGACCGCTCCGTGTTACTCAACGGATGTTTGCAATATTCACGATGGAGGGTAATGGAGTTTCCTTTCCATTCTCAATTGTTGTTGCACCGTACTTGTAAGGGATAGCCTTATCGGATTTGTATGGTACTGGTCCCGGCAGATAGATAACTATAGGAGCCTTCTGATTTTTCTGACTATCATAGCCTGCCTCAATTGGTTCGAGGTTGAGGATCTTTCCACCATCGAGAGGAACTCTTGATTCATGGAGTAAAGGGATTATGGCACACACATCTTTATCCATTTCTCGCTTAGGGATCAAGACAACATCTTTGCCCTGATTAGGATGATAGTACGACATTGAACCAGAGCTCGACCATGGTTGAATCTCTTTGTGGTCCAACTGACTTTGAAAGGCTACTCGTACGAGGTAACATCCTAGATTATTTTAAGAGCAAACTCTACAGCGCTCATAGTTGTGTGGTGGCACCCGGCCATGTCCGCTCTGTATGCAGTGTAACCTTACTAGATCTGTCTCCATTGATCGAACATCCTGATTCTGATGTCTAGTAGGGTTCCCGTTAGTCATGCTGACTTGTTGCATGTCTTCATCTAGATAGATCGGAAGCCACCAGTGGTTTAATAAGTGTTGAAGTGTCCTCTGAACGAGTGCACATCCTTGGTCATTCCCACGACACACTTTACAGTTCTGATAATTGTGCAAAGTCATAAAACCGAGCCAGACTTGCTTAGCGTGTAATTCCACCAAGCTGGTATTCATCAAGCGAATATCAAAGATTTGAATCATATTGACTTGATAATGACTTCTATCGTGGTAATCCTGAATCCATCCAAGATCCAACTGACGCAGGAAGGCCTCTTGAACAAAATAGCATCCCTGATCATTTACCGAGTAGACCAGACAGGAATCGTAATCGTGTCGTGGCAGATTATGATGTTGGCTTTGCCTTGAGTGCATTGCCACCAAGTTGACATTCATCGCACGGATGTCGTGGTTTTGAATGATGTTGAAATTCGTATAAGTCATGTTGACTTCACGAATTCGGTGATCTTGGATCCATCCGAGATCCATCTGTTCCTGTAGAGCTAACTGCACCACAGAACACCCTTGATCGTCTTTATAGCAGGTATCACACTGGTGATAGTTATGAGATGGTACATGACCATATCCACTCTGTCTGCAATGCATTTTGACCAGTTTGGTTTTCAACAGGAGTACATCGTGAATTTGATAGCTGTGCTTAAACTCTTCTTCTATCAAATTTACCGCAGCTTTCACATGTTAAGGCAACGGGTTTGTCTGAACGTTTGGATTTGTATCCTTGAAGGATAAGACCTCGCTCTTGACAAGCTTCTACACATCAGATTTGAAGCTGAGACAGTTTTCTATGTTATGCCCTGGTCCTCCTTGATGGTAAGGACAAGTCTGATCTGCTTTGAACCAAAAAGATTGATTTTCCGGTACTGTAAGGGGAGACCTGGTTTGGACGTGCCCTTTGACCAGTAGTAATGGAAACAGTTCTGCGTACAACATTGGTATAGGGTTGAACCCTGGTGGTCGCGTTGTACGATTATTGTTGTATTGGGGACAAGCCTACTGATGAGGTTGTTGTGTCCTTTGCTGATATTGTTGTTGATTCGGTTGGCTCTGAGCAACCGGAGATTGATACGTAGGAACAGGCGCAGGGTTGATAGCAGGAGTTACAGCTGCTACTAGTTGGTACAGTCGCCTTTGCTTTCCAAGAGAGATATTGCCAATATCTTGCTCTTTTTTCTTAGGGAGAGCACTACCGTATCTTTTGGTACTGCTTGATGGTCCAGCGTCTTTTACTAAACGTCCTTCTCGGACTGCTTCTTCTAGACGAACTCCCATGTCCACCATCTCAGTAAAGTCACTGGGCGCACTGGCGACCATTATTTCGTAAGGTTTTCAAGAAGATCTTTGTCATCTCTTTTTCCTCAAGAGGTGGACAAATCTGGGTGGCAATTTCACGCCATCTCTGAGCATATTCCTTAAACTTTTCTTTGTCCTTCTGCGACATGGTTCTGAGTTGATCTTTGTCTAGTGCCATGTCCAGATTATACTTGTACTGCTGAACAAAGGCAGCGCCAAGATCTCTAAAAGTTACGATCTTAGTGCGGTTTAAACCCATGTACCATTTGAGTACGGCACCGGTTAAACTATCTTGGAAATAGTGGATCAGTAGCTGTTGGTTCTCTGTCTGAGTTGACATCCTCCAAGCGTACATCACAAAATGGCTTTGAGGGCAAGAGTTACCATTGTACTTTTCAAATTCGGGCACCTTGAATTTGTGCGGAACCTTCACATTGGGGACCAAACAAAGGTCTGCGGCGTCCTTTCCAAACAGATCCTGACCGTGAATGGCATGCAGTTCCTTCTGCATCTCCAGTGATTATTCATGGAACTTATTCATTCGGTCGTACATACTTTCGTTTCCACTAGACGATATTTGTGGAATCTGTCCTTCTGGGACAGTGTGTACCACGGGTGGTGGTACAGTCACTATGGCTGTGACTCTTGGTGCTTCCCTCTCCTGAAGTTTATAACCTTCAGGAGTTGCTGTCATGTCCCTTGCATCTTCGGTTTCCCGAAGTTTGTAACCTTCAGGCCCAGCGGCTCCTGCTGCAGTTTTCGGATCTTCCGTGATCGGCGGAATATATCCTTCCGGGATATAGTTAATAGGCATGCCCCAGGGACGATCTTTAGGCATGTTATACCGAGGATCATACTTTTCCACTATGGGCGTCGATATGATCTCTGAGATCACAGTCCTTTGTATCTGAGCTGCTGCCAGAGCTTGCATGTCATTGTGAAGTTCCCTCAGATCTTCTTTCAGAGCGTCAAGTACTTCTCTCAACTCTCTATTCTCTTCCTCGAGATTATCCATTTTCTTTGTCGATTGGCCAGAGTATTGTACGAATGAGACAGCTTGACTCTAGAATCAAGACACAGACGTGAAATTTGTAGGGAAGAAGAATGCGTTATGTGAGAATGATGGATGATATACAATGATTATATTAATTATTTTTTGTTTAATCAAAAGAAACATCAACAATTGGATTGCAAATATCATACAGTGGGGAAACCCCATTTTATTGAATTCAAAGATTGCGGAAATGGAAATACAGTAATTTACAAAGTGCTGTAAAATGAAATGTCTAAACTTATAGATCCTGAGTCCTCTCTGAGGAGAGCTCAGGTGCTGGTTCTGGTACTTTCCTTTTCTTTGACCGGGGCTCTTGAGCCGTTGTCGGGTTGTCATTCCTTTGCCAAGTGAAAGGAGCGAGCAAATTCCTTTGGTCTTCTTGATTTTCAACAGCATGTTGCTCTAAAATCTTGATCAGAGCATCCTTTTCTTTTAACAGTTGTTGTATTTTGTTACACTCCACATTGAGAATACGGTATTTGTTCTTCCAAGACTTCTTCTCCTGTTGAACTTTGTTAAGAGTAACCTGAAGTTTTTCCGTATCAGACATAAAATAAAGGACAGAATCGTTTAACGGAAGAACTCCTTGACGAGGGTAAGGCATCCTCAGCTTGAGAGCTCTAGTTTGTACCCAATGGAGATAAGGTTCCATAGAGACACAGTCCGGTTTTCCTAGAGACTCTCTTCCTTTCCTGTGAACATGTTTCCAGGCATGCACTATTTCTGTCTTTAGTGCCTTGTCACTTTCTCCTTCCTTGAAGAAAAGACCTTCCAGATGAACATTACGCGGGACATGTCTCATAGGGTATCCAAATTGACGACGAACTAAAACTGGATGATAATTGATTCCTCCTTTAGTTCCTATGAGGGGTACATTAGGGAAATTTTCACAACGGTCAATGATTCTGATCCCGTCATAAATTCGATTGTACCAATCTATGTCGGAGTTGGTAAGAGACATGATTCTCTGTGACCAACGTAAAGTGCTCTTATGATCCCAAAATACAGCGGACTTAGGTAAATGGGAAGTAAACCATTTATATAGCAGGGGTACACAACATGTGATCATTCCTCCGCTATACAAATTCCTTAAGTGTACAGAATGATAAGCATCTGCGAGCAAGGTCGGTACAGGGTTTCCAATAAGAAAAATCTTAATGGCATTGATATCAATGAAGTTATCAATGTTGGGAAACAAAAATAACCCGTAGGTGAGTAGAACAAAGATGCTCTCGAAGGCAGTCACGTTCCCTATACTAGCAAAGTACAGGGCTTTCTTTACCAAAAACTGGGCTGGCAAACCTTGGATTCCACCCTTAGTGGTCATGCGAGTCCTGACTTCTGACTCGTCCAAATACATTGCTCTTGCAATGGTTTGATCCTTTGGAATTTCTTCCAGTCCAGAAAAGGGAGCTTGGTCAGTGATGGGTAAATCAGTCAGGTGAGAGTACTCCTCCAGTGTTGGTGCAAGTTGATAATCCGGGAATGTAAAACAGTGATAGACCGGATCATAGAATTGAACGAGCGTAGCCAGGATTCCTTAAATTACGTGGACCCTTAATAGAGACAACAGTCCTCCATGCTTAGCTCTGAAAGCCTCAGGGTTGGTAATCATCCTTGCCAACTGTCTCAAATCATCTAGTTTTGGAACCTTGAAGGTGTACTTGTGAGTCTTCCTTCTACCGAAATCCATAATGCAATCTCTTTTCTCTCTGACATTTGCAATCATTGTCTTAGTTTAATTTGAAAAAGAGAGACTAGAAGAGGAAAAATTTCTTTGTTTAATGTTTTTTAATGAAATGAATGCATAAATGCAGCACACAAAAACATAGAAAAAATATGGGGTCAAAGGTTCGGTGTCATGAAGTCATGGCTCTACCCATCCCCAAAGGTTGTACTGGTATTTTTTGTACCTGTCCTCAAAATCATTGACTCCCCTTAGGATAACAGCAGCAGGCTGGTTCACCCGAGCGAGCTGCAGTATCTTAGAGTAATCTCAAATGAGGGTAGTGTCGCGTGACAACTATTTCCGATAGTTTCCGCACTACAAAAAAAAGTAACATGGTCTCAGCCTACAAAATCCTCAGTTTCACGGACGCCACAATAGAACAATCTGCTTTCAACAACCGAAGTCGTATAGGCATTGAATCCGCAAAGGGTATTTCCACTAATTCGATGGTCAACCGGGGTCTCTTATTTAGGAGTCACTCCCTGTAAGATTACCCGTCTAGTGCCATCACTTATCTTCGGTGTCACTCAAACTTTCCAGATGCGGCATCACCCGCAGTCCCATTAGCAGAAAAATAAACACGGATATCACCCTAAGCAGAGACGCCATTTTCCTGTAGCGAGCGATTTTTGTCGGTGACGCGACCACCTTATCGCTGGGTTTTCCTCACCGCAATGGTAGAAGGGGGTGCTACTTTCTGATTTCTTATTTATCCCATGAAGCTGAAAGGGAAAGGGAAGCTATCTAAAACTAACCTTGCACGCGAATGTTTAACTGAACAAACGCTTAAAAGAGATTGGGGAGTCCGGGGTCAGGTTATACAATGGGGAGTTGTCAATTACCCATCCTATAAGTGGTTATCCATAGGATATTAGCTTTAGGTTTCGCTTTATACTTGATGGTGTTTATCCGTTAATGGGTCAGGAAAGTTTCTTGGGAAATATGAGTGAGTGAGTTTTTGTTGATGTTCGGGTTTTCCCGATGTTTTTGGTAAGGTACTAGACCTAAGTTTTAATTGATGTGTGAAGGTACTGGACCTAGAGTTTTTGATTAGTATGCTCGCTAAGATTTGCAATCTTATGCCTACATATTCCCGTTTAAACGAAACAAGGAAATCAGAGCAAACGCAGTTCCTCCTATTCTAAGGGAGGAAGATGTTTTGGTGTCTTGTTCAAAGCCCAAGATTGAAGCTAAAAGGTTTGACTGAGAGAGAACTTGTCATTTCTAAAGAGGGATTGGATTTCCTCTAAGGGGACTGTTGATTTTTGTGTACCTTGATCAAAGCCCAAGGTTGAAGCTAAGAGGTTGATTGACTCCACTGGGGAAGTCTTTACACAAAGCCTAAGAGGAGGCTGGAAATGGCTGACTCAACAAGAGAGTGTTTTTATATGTCTTGTACAAAGCCCAAGATTGAGGCAAAAAAGAGACTGACTCTTTTGGGGATATCATTATACAAAGCCTAAGAGGAGGCTAAAAGTTTGACTTTTCAGCGGAAAATGTTTTGTCTATCTTGTACAAAGCCCAAGATTGAGGCTAAAAAGGATTTTGACTCCGCTGGGAAGGGTTTGTATGTGTCTTGTACGAAGCCCAAGATTTGAGGCTGAAAAGAAACAGACTCAGTGGGAAAGAAATCTTTATCTATCTTGTACAAAGCCCAAGATTGAGGCTGAAACGAGACTTTACTGACTCGGCTGAGGATATTTTAAGTGTCTTGTACAAAGCCCAAGATTGAGGCTAAAATGAGTTTGACTCTACTGAAGAGTATTATTTGTTTTGTACAAAGCCCAAGATGGAGGCTGAAAAGAGGATTGACTCTATGTAGGATACTTTTATGTGACTTGTACAAAGCCCAAGATTGAGACTGAAATGGATTTGACTCTGCTTGGGAAATCATTCCTCAAAGCGTAAACGAAGGCTGGGAGGAAATGACCCGGCTGGGGAAGATATCTATCCCAAGCTTAAGAGATGGAGATTTATGTCTTGTACAAAGCCCAAGATTGAGGCTAAAAGGGTTTGACTCACCAAGAGAGTGTGTTTATCGGTCTCGTATGAAGCCCATGATTGTGGCTAAACTAGCTGGAGAAATCATCATACCTAAGAGGAAATCTGACTTCTACTAGGGGAAATCCTTATACCAGACCTACGAGGAGGCTGGAAAAGATTGACTCAACAAGAGAGTGTTTTTATCTATCTTGTACAAAGCCCAAGATTGAGGGTAAAAGGTTGACTCAACAAGAGAATGCTAAAAGGTAATTGACTCAACGAGAGAGTCTAGAAGTTTGATTGACTCAACAAGAGAGTCTGAGAAGTGATTGACTCAACAAGAGAGTCTGAAAAGGTTAGCTCTGCTGGGGAGAATCATTTGTACAAAGCCCAAGAGGAGGCTAACTTTCTACTGGGGAGTATTGAGATCCCTAGGCAGGTCTAAGTGGGGAGTCAGCTCTTGCTGAGGGTTCTAGAAGAGTTGAGATATCAGAGACCTCGAGGTTCTGATTTGGGATTTTTAGGAGAGAGACTGGGTTCTAGAACCCGCAGGTTTTAACTCAGCTGGAGATTTATCCAAGATGACCAGGGTTTCCCCTATGTTTGTAGGGAACTTGAGAATGTCTTTGAGACTCAAGGGGATTTAGACTATCCAAGTCTACTGTGGTAGAAGAGTTTTATCTTTTGTATGATGCCCAAGAGGAGGCGGGTGTTTTAAGGGATAAGAATCAACCCTAAATTGGTCTGTGATTTGACACTGGAAAGACTGCTCTAGCAAAGGATGACTAAGTTCTAACTTATACTTTAAGAGGTCTTCAGGGTCCTTGTATTAAGCCCAAGAGAAGGCATGAGAACTTCTAAGAAGCCGAAGGGTCCTTGTACAAAGCCCAAGAGGAGGCGGGGATGCTTTTAGGAAGCCTATGGGTCCCGAACCAAGAAAAGTTCAAGAAATGCTATTCACCGAGAATAGATCATTTAGTGAAAGTTCTGAGGTTTGAAGAAACTCAAGAGATGCTATTCACCGAGAATATATCAACTCTGGGGAGTAGAATTTCATTGAAAATTTCTAGGGGTGACAGCCTGAGAAAAGGTTCACGGAGAATACTGCCTTTCTCTTTGTTCCATATTGTTTAAGCCCAAGAGAAGGCAAGACTGTATCTGGAAATCCTATGGGGATCTAATTTTATCTGTATTTAAGAGTGACTAATATGGCTTTACTTAGTTCTAGACCTAGTTGCCGGGGAAAACTCTAAATAACTATACTAGTATATATATAGTTATATATGACAAGTATTTAAAAAGGTATGAAAGAAGACTAACCATGCGCAGCTTCCCACAATACAGTAATATATATATATATATATATATATATATATGAAAGCGAGTAAATGAAAGCTGTTAAAACATACAGGCGAGTATATGAGGCTTATACTCAAAGAGAGGCCCAAGTTTTAACAGTGATCGTACTGTTGTTTTGAAGATCGTATCGGGACCTATACAACGACTGAGGCCCAAAAAAGATTTTGGTACAACAAGGATTGGGTCTTACACTCTAATAGAGGCCCAAAGAGTATTTAAAGAAAAGAAATGGGACTTACAACACAAGGGTAGGCCCAGTTGAAAATAGTTTGAAAATGACGATCGCGTCGAAATTTCTGAAACTGTGTCGGGACTTGTACAATACACTAAGGCCCAAATTATTTTATTTACAATGAGGTGGGACTTACACTCTATCAAGAGGCCCAAAGAATGTTTTGAAAAAGATTGATGAGGGTGAAATCAATCAAAACCCTAATTTTGTTAAAAATGGAATTAATTTTGATTAAAAATTAATAAAATCATTGAAAACATGTGAGAAATGAGTTATGATTTTGGGTCAATGTTTCAAAAATCATGTTTTTATCCACAAAATGATTGAAAACCATTTAAGTTTGGAAAATCAAGAGAAAGAAAATTTTTAAAATGTTAAAAAACATATAAAAATTAATTCTTTGCAAAAATATCATATGTATGAAATAAGTAATATTTTTGGGAAATTTTTGTATAGTAAAATAATTTAACTGTTTTTGTGAATTTTGAAAAAAATAATCAACTCAAAATCATTAAAATTCAGAGAGAAATTAATTTTTGAATCAATTAAATAAAATAATAAAAATTCAAAAATTCAAAAGTTTGAAAAAGGACGCCAAGAACACCTTGTTCTTGCCCGCGTGCCCTGTTTTTGTCAGATTTGCATTTTCTCATCAATCTCACTGAATACTTGATGAAATCACACAATCCACATATCAATCTGCTCGTTTTCAACTCACGGTCATGTATATGGTCTTTAATTTCATTTATTTTAAGTATGGAATGAGAAATCAAAGAGAAACCTCAAGAACCCTAATTTCTGCATGAAGGCTAAGAAATTCCATACATGATTCATACAAAGCAATCAATTGAGGGGAAACACTCTATATATGATTATGAACATATGACAAAATTATTGTGTGAGGAAATATGCATGTATCATGAGATGACCAAGTTTAGGCTTACCTCTTGCAGCTGGTGATCGAGTTTTAGGTTGGAGGTGTTACAGCTTGGTTCCAATGATATGAACAACTTCCTTAGGTGCTATGGAGTGTGTCTGGATGCTTGGAGTGGATTGAATTGAGCTGGAACTAGATTTGGCACCTCAACTACAAATCTGTCAAAGGCTTGTGCAGATGGTCGGTGATTTTGAGACCCTGATGTTCCAGATGTGATTTTGTGTTATAGATCACTTCTATATGTTATATGTGAGGCGTGTATGTGTGTGATTGGTTAGGTTAGAATTTCTCTCAAACTCAAAACCCGATGGTGACTTGAGTTAGAAGGCAAAATTCGAGTGAAAGAGGAGATTTTGAGGAAAGCATCAGTTTGGGTGCTTTGGTGTACTCAAACTGAGCACAAATGAGCTCTACGTATAGTGTGTCAAGTTTGTTTTGGCTGCAATAGTGTATGGCAACTGGTACAGGTATGTGGCCAATTGTGATCAAATGGAATCTCAAGTCTCCTCTAGCCATTGACTTGAGGTTAGGGCACAGGCCTAAGGTTCTTTGGTTCAAGGATAAGTCTTGACTGAACTTGGATAACATTGTCTTGATGAATGCCACCTCTATGAATCAGTTAAATGCTTTGAAACAAAATTGAATATTTGAAGCATCTTTTAATTTAGGAGTGTCATGCCTAAACATAGATCCATGGACTTGGGAGGCTGTAGATTAGTGCTTGTCCCTTGGTTGTTCCCCCTTGAGGTGTGCAGATGGATAACCATGCTTGTTGTTGCATAATTTGATCAAATCGAGCCCTTATGCATAAATTTTCCTTGCCAAGACAGTTTGCAGCAAGGCATGTTGCAGCTGTCATAACTCCTAGCTCAGGTGGAGTTTTCTCATTTTCTTGGGCTCATTGGAAAGCCCTCATATGATACAACACATTTGTGATCATAGTTTGTCTTGAAATATTTTGGGTCCAATTGAAAAATCATCATGAATATTGATGTTCAAGGCTGCTAACTTAGGCAGATTTTCACTAAGTGTTGGAATAGTGTCATTTTCATGTTTTTTGCCATTTTGATCACTCCATAACTAAAAATCCATGATGAATTGGAATGAGGTCTAGTTGACACTTTTGTAGAGTGTAATGAGAGCTACAAATCCAGCTTTGGACCATCCAAAATGGTTGCTGGGATCTCAAGTTATGGTCCTTGGAAGTTGGTACCCTAGCCATTTTGTTCCATAACTTAGAAAAATTCTAAGTTTGTTATGGTTACCCCTTTTACAGGTTAACTTTATTTTCTTAATTTTTTTTTATGAATGATGATTCAAATCACATATTAACATTGTTTTAGGGTCAATGAACCATAATTGTGAAAAATCCCAAAAAGTCAAACTTGATTTTGTGCACAGTTGACTTTTTATCGGACGAAATCCAAACTGTTCGATCCTTTGTGAAATCAAGTCCTTGGCCTAAATAAAACCTAATGGATATATTATATAGGTGTTATAGGGTGTATTAAATCATGTCCCAAGGTTTGGGAGCATGTCCAGGTCAAAAGTCAAAGGTACATTTGACTTTTTCTTCAAAACCCTAATTGTGGTCCAGATGAAATTGAAGCTTGTGGATCAAGCTTCTTGGATCAATCCATTGTTGCAAATGGATCAATGTAGTGTATTGGAGACCCTAAAATCATGTTTTGAGGTCTTGGCTCAGGTTTTGTCCCAAAAGTTAACTTAGGGGTGAATTAGGTCAAGAAACCCTAATTCCTGATTTTTTTGGTAAATGCATCCCCTAGGGTTAAATTGACTTGATGATTAGGTCCATGAGGTCCCTTGGAGTATCTTAAGTTGTGCTTTGAAGCAATGGCTCATGCCCAGAGGAAAATTTCCATCTGGAGGCCTCAGTCGACCAAAACCCTAATTTGGTGACACTGGCGATCTTGAGGCTTGATCCACTTGGAATGCTGCAACTTTGTGCTTGATTCCTGATGTGGGGGTCCTCTTAATCCTTTATGGGTGTTTGAGAGGCTAGACAAGTTGAAGATCATGTCATTTCTTGATTGATCCTTTGTCTGAGTGCTCTGAGAGGGCTCAAAACCCTAACTCTTGTTTGTAGTGAATGCTCAATCATCTTTGAGGAGATTGATGAGGCATGATGGTTCATCCATATTGTGGTAATGATTTGCACAATGATGGAAAATCTTAGTGGTCAAAATTTGGGGTATGACATTTTGTAAAAAAAAAGGAAATGAAAAATATGGTTGGCCTTTGTTTTGTAAGACTATTATATAAATGATGGATTTGAATTTTGAGAAAGGAATAGAACATGGGATTCTTTGTAGATTTTCTTTTGATAATGGTTTGTGAAAAAAGTGATGAAATAAAAATGGATATTAAAATATGGATATAAATGAATATCGTGGGAATTATGGTTTTGATGGAAATTAGAAAATTAGAATGGATAAATGAATATTTGGACATGACATAGATTTGTAAAAATGGATCTGAAAATGGTATTTGAAAATGGATATGAGTGGATAATTAAAAGAAATGGAAATGGAAATTGGAAAATTGGATAAATGAAATGGATAAAGGGATAATGGATATAAAGAAACATGGAAATGGACCATTCGAATCTAGAAAATGGAAGTGAATAATGGGTAAGGAATGATTTTTGCAATATGCCTCCATAACACTTACAACCTTGACAACTAAACTTGAACGCCACTCATTAAATCAAAGAGGATCATCTGACTTGAATCAAACTGATTAATCATAACAAATGAATCCACTTGATCCTGGCCACTTGAGTACCAATAAGTCGAAATCTTCATTTTGAACCAATCGAACAAGAACATGCTTTTAAAATCAGAAGATTATGAATTGAACCATGAATCTCGATACACTGCACCAAACCCTGATTGGAAAGCAAATCTGGTCCTTGGTAATCTTTAACCATGAAGCACTTGACTTACACACAACCTGATAACTTGATCCACACACAGACAGCCTTGAATCTACTAGCCTCAAGTGAAACTCAACTAAACGACACTTACCCATTTTAAACACAAAGTGTGAGAAACCATAAATTCCATGCTTCGGGTGCATACTGACGAATCAAACAACCAGGAAGCTGATGAGAAACAAAACCCTAATTCAAGATCTTCCCGATTAGGCCACCGATGGAACACTGAATATTTGATACCCTTGAGAAGGCTTAGAAAAGGTGACATTGTGCTTTGATAACCTCTGATAAAAGATGTCCATGGTGATTGAAAATCCAACCCCTGCTTCAAACTTTAATGAAGGTACCTCAAAGCATATAGGAATCTTGATTCGAAGAACCTCTGGATCCCAAACCTTAGGATCTCAATGAAACACATGATTGATATGACCTAATGGAATGCATAGGTGATGAAAATGATACGACATGCAAGGCTAGGGATAGGGTGAAAATGAGGGTGTGACAAGCATGACTAGAATATTGACTCAATTGGCATTTTGCAGGTTTGAACACTCATTGTTTTTGAACATATCTGAACTGGTGTGGCTCATTTCATGTCAATTCAATGTTTCACATAAAAGCATAAAAACCAACTTGACTTCATGGCTTTGTAATTATGATTCTCACATGCTAAGAGATAGAATCCTTGACTTATGTTTCAACGTTGAAGATATTATGTGTTTCAACAAGATTCTTTCTGATCTTAGAGGATGACAAGGCTTGTAGAGTGACAAAATTTGAAGGTGAAAATCGTGTGACACAAGTAATGCACCAATGTTGTCTTGAAAATCAGTTTGATCATGGCATGTTGTGAGGATCATATCTCCTTGCTAAAGTGGAATAAATGGATGTTCTTGTACTTTTTGGAAATCTGGGATATCGAACTTTAACTTTGATGTTTGCATTTGGTCTTGATTCATCTTGGATTTTGGAGAAAAATGGCCCCAAAGTTGGTTAAAACACACAACAGATTCAGCCTAAAAATTTTCTAAGTGTCAAAGTTGAAAAAGTCTTGAAACCCTAACTTCCTGGCTTCATATCTCAAAATCTATGCATTTCTTGGAGATGACTCAGCCCAGTAATCTTGTTGTATGGAAGAAGATCTATCATTTGAGCTTTGGAGTACAAAAACTGGTTGCTTGGATCAAAGTTATGGCCTTGTAAAGTTAGGTACTTGAACATGAATTTCCATAACTTAGTGAAATTTTCAATTCCTCCAATCTTGCTTCTTTTGCAAGTAACCTTGATTTCTTGATCAATCCTTGATTAAATGCAACTATGGATCATGTTTTCTTGAATAATAGTCCTTGATGATCAATTTTGCCCAAAAAGTCAAACTTTTGACTTTGGGTATCAGATGAATTTTGTGCAGAGAAACCCTAATTCCTGATTTTTAATGGATGCATCATCTGAGGCAATTTTGAACTTATGAATGGACTTAAAGGGTATATTTGAGTGTCTTGAATCACATCTTAAGGTATTGGCTCATGCTCAGATGAAAAATTCACTTTGGAGGCCCTGATCAATCAAAACCCTAATTTGGTGACTCATATGAAATTGGGGCTTGATCAACTTGAAATGATCCATATTTTTGCTTGATTCTTGATGATGGAGACCTCTTGATCTTTATGGATGAATGAGAGACTTGATAGGTTGAAAATCAAGCCAATATTTGATTGATCCTTTGCTTGAATCCTTTTAAAGGCTTAAAACCCTATTTTGCAGTCAAAATGAAGCAAGCAACATACTTTGTGTTCTCTAATGGACTAGTGATGCATGAAAGTATATTCATATGATATGCAAAATGATATGAGATCTTAGGGTCAAAATTTAGGGTATGACACATGGTAAACATGGTCGAAGTTGCTGATGACTTCACCAGTAATGCTGAAATAGTCGAAGCTACTGATGGCTTCACTAGGAGAGTTACTGAAGATTCTGATCAAGAAACCACTGAGGGTTTCCTCCGGATTACTGGAAACTTCAATCACAAAGTCACTGAAGACTTCGACAAAGAATTCACTGAGGGCTTCACTAAGAAAGTCACTAGCGAATTTAAACATGAAACCACTTAGGGTTTCATGAACGAAGCTGCTGAAGGCTTCGATGACGGGATTACTGAGGGTCCCAACCAAGTAATTTCAATGTGTGAAACTACTAATGGTTTCATACAAATCAACAACGAAACTAAGGCTACTGAAGGCCTTAGGATGAAACTTCAAGAATTAAACATCTCTACAGGTACTAACCTTGGAGTTAACATGGTCGAGATGACCAACGAGTCTGCAATGGAAGTGGACAAATGCACTCTTAAATAAGAAGAATATGCCAAAGTGGCATATCTAAAACAAGAAGAGAATCTGGTTGAGTTTCTTCAGAGATGCCAGCGAAAGAATTCCCAAGTGATGTTGTGTGCCAGATGCAGTTCTGTCTTTGACCGAAAAGCTGCGGAGAACATCCAAGGGGTTTGTAGCGTGCGATTTTGTCGGTGACGCGACCACCTTATCGCCATTGGTTTCTCCTCGCCGCAATGGTAGGAGATGGGGTGCTACTTTCTGATTTCTTATTTATCCTATGAAGCTGGAAAGGAAAGGGAAGTTATCTAAAATTAACCTTGTATGCAAATGTTTTACTGAACAAATGCTAAGAGATTGGGGAGTTCAGGGTCAGGTTATACAATAGGGAGTTGTAAATTACCCATCTTATATGTGGTTATCCACAGGTCGTTAGCAATTATACTTACTGTTTTCTACTTACTGGTGATTGTCTGTTGATTGGGAAAGTTTCTCCTTTGGGAGTGTTTGTGTGTGAGAGAGAGAGAGAGAGAGAGAGAGAGTTTTTGTTGATTTCGGTTTTGTTTCGATGTTTTTGGTAAGGTATTGGACCTAAGGTTTTTGATATGTGTGAAGGTACTGGACCTAAAGTTTTGGATTGGTGTGCTCGCTAAGTGTGACACCTCAAAATTTACCCTTTTGTTTCTAACCTTTTTGGCTTATGCTTCATTTCATTTGCATTGTCATTTTTGCATTTGCATATTTCTTTTGGGCATGGGATCAAGGTATTTTCCAGCAACTCACAGCGTCATCAGTTCCAATATGATTTTTAACAGTGTTCAAAGGCAAGCAAATAGCTTTCCAAGTCTTCTTGAGCATTTATTTTGCTCATTAAGCGACTGGATGATCAGAAACTCCGGCAGACGATTTTTGATCAGTTATTCAGTACCAGACGATTGTTATCAGCAGTTTAATCCGAGTGCAAAAAACATTTCACAGCATATTTCAAGTGTATTCCAGCGGTAATATCAAATGGCGAGTTTCAGAGGTCTATCGTGGTTCAGAATGGGTAGAACCAGGCGAATATCCAAGTTTCCCTCCTGTTGGCGCCAAACTGAAAATTCAAATTTTCCTCGCGTTAACCGGTTAACGCATGGCAGTTAACCGGTTAACCAAGGCAAAATTTGGGTAAATCACCTCTTTTTCAGTACTACATTTAATCCAAATTTTGATCACCCAATTTAATTCTACACACCAGTAGAAGGATCTAGAGAGAGTTGATTTTCTCCTCAAATTCAAATTCTTTCCACTCCAATTCTACATTTCCTTTCCTAATCCACATTTCATCCCAATTTCCACTCACTTAACCTTACTCCAAACCTAAACTTAACTCCTAACCTAGGGGTTATTTAAACCAATTCATTCCAAACCTCTCCAACCGAGATCATTTTTTCACTCTCAATTTTTAGAATTCTCTCAATTCTCTCTCACTTTTTTCACTCTCAACCTCCATTTTCCAACCTCACTCAAAGCTCTTTTTTCAAAGGTTAACAAGTTCTTCATTGGAACTTGTTAATTCTTGAGCTAAAGCCTCTCATCATCACTACATTTTAGCTTTTCAACTTGGATTTTCGTTTGGATCTAGTTCTGATTTTTCAAAAGTGATTATTGAAGGTGATTTTGGAGTTTTGTAGCTTATTTGCTTGGATCTTCAACTTTTGAGTGCATGAAGCTTGTGGATTTTGGATTTCTCTACTTGAATTCATCCATTTATGTTTACAACACTTACCAAAGAAAATCTCAGCTTTGTAGGTTGGTTAATTTCAGATCCATACTCATTTTAGCTTAATTGCAACTTATACAATGTAGATCCATGAATTTTGATGTGTTTTGATTCATTTGGTTAATCTTGATTGTGAATGTTGATGATTATTGAATTTAAATGATGTTTGAATGTTGTTTCTGAACTTAATTCTCGTGCATTGTTGATTACATGATCATTGGATATGATTGCATGAGTGATTTGCTGCTGAAAAGTGCTTTTGAAACAGATTTTTTGGGCTGCTGTCCCAGAGTAACCGGTTAACAGTAGTTTGTTAACCGGTTAACATGTGTATTTTTTGCGTAAATTGTCTAATTTTTAACTAAGTAACCGGTTACTCACCGTTTGTTAACCGGTTACTCTGGGAAAGAAAGTGTATTTTTGTGCATTTTCTTCCTTGTTTGAGATCCTTTTCATGCCTAAACTCCATGGATTAATATGTCGATGATTTGTGGATTATTCATGAGCTGTTTCACCTCACACCATCATATGCACACAATTTTCCGACACGCGACTCTTGGATTTTTATCGTTTATGGTCATGTTTGCGATGTTGCGTTCCCGATGCGATGAACACATAGCACAAACTTCTTGATCATGTTGATTGTGACTTGTTGATGATGTTGCTGGAGTTGTTGTTTGAATACGATCGCTTGCACTTAACTTCATGAGATGCATGCTTGTTTTGACTTGAATCCTTCAGTGTGCTTAACCTAATCTTGTGAGATGTTTCTTGTATGATCCAATCAATGCTTGAGGACTCTTGTTTGATTTGTATGACATGTTTAAGGTTCTGATCCTTGTGATTTTGGATCCATTGTGTGATCACATCTTGTTTCTTGCTTCACCTTATCATGTATTGTTTGCATAGATGTTTAGAGTGGATGTTTGCATAATTGTGGAGCATGTTTTGAATGTGATTCTTGTGGCTTCTTCTTGATATTCATGAGTTGATCTTTGAATTGATATACATATTCACCTTGCTTCCATTTGCTTTCATGCCTTGATTTCACTTTGTTTGATCACTTGAAGTTATGTTGTGCATGAGTTATTTGTTGCTAATTGTTTGAGTGTTGTTGAGATACATACTTGATGCTCTTGATGCCACTTTCTAATGTGTGAATTGATTGACCTTTGGCATGACTTGAATTCTGACTTGGATCCACTTTCATCTTACCTTATTCATGTCATCTTTGTGTGAGGATCAATAATGTTTGATTGTGTTTCTTATGCAAGTTTGCTTGCATTCTTTCTTGTTTGCTTTTACTTACTTGAGCTTTCTTGTGTGATCTTATGAAGCATGATTAATGTTGTGATTTGGGTATGATGTGGATGACGTGCTTGCTGCCCCGTCTTATTTCTCATCTTATACCTCTCTTTCTTTTTCATCTCTTTCACTCCTTCTCTTCCCTTGAGTCTCAAGACTTGTTTAAGTCTTGGATTCACTCCCTTAGAGCTACCTAGTCCAACTTAATTTTTGATTAAGCTTGGAGTAGGATTAGCATTAGGCTTCCCTTTGCATGCTAACTTAGGTAGAAGTTCCCCTTTCAAACTCAACCTTAGGGCCACCTTTTTCATGACAACATTAGGATAGAATTCCCCTTAGTGTTTTCTTTTCCTTTGAGTTTTCTCTTCTCATCTCATAACACTTCTAAAACACTTAATAAAATTAACGTGTATTGCGCATGAGCCTTGCATGTGGGAAGTGAGGAATGAGGGGTTTCCTCTCATTTTTCTAGAGTACTTGGTGGACGTTCCATCTTGGAACGATTTGCTAAGCATTCGTTCCTACATCATAGACTTCGGTGCAATGCAAGTTACAAACTAACTTCAATCCACTTCTGTCTAAAAAAACAAAAACAAACTCAAACCTTTTTTTATCCTTCGGGATCGTTAATCTCAAATCATTTTTAGAAAAGGGCACGTTACTTCCATCTCGTCTCAAACAGGCATCGACCCTAACTGCCGGACGCGAATCTAACGTCGCTCATAAAAAAGACTAACCGACCTCGTTAGGTCGAACTACGACTGCTCTGATTTCCTCTCTCTAGTCCGATTGAGGATACGTAGGCACGAGACGACGATGTCTTGGAGAGAAACCTCCCCCTAGTTCGTGTCCGAACTACGTTGACTCTGACTTTCCCATTGCATGAGGGAATACGTAGGCCTAGGACCCCGAGGATGTCCTACCGAGTCTCTTCTTTTCCTTTTCTTCCCCGTTTCTTCGTTCTTTCTCGTGCCTGTTCCTTTTCCTTTCCAGTAGCAGTGGAGCTTCAAATGATGACACCCTTTGATCGAGACAACAAGCGTGGATCCCATCGAGTACGATGGACGTGTGGGGTGCTAACACCTTCCCTTCGCGTAACCGACTCCCTTACCCGTTTCTCTTGGTCGTAAGACCGTGCTCTTTCCCTTCCCTCAGGTTTACGCAGTGTTTCCTTTCCCTCTCTTGGGATAAATACACATTGCTGGCGACTCTGTTTTCCGCGCCACTTTTGTGTTTGTACCATGGATGCAAATCCTCGGGAGCGACACTAAGATTTCGCAATCTTATGCCTACGTATTCCCGTTAAAGATAAATAGGGAAATCAGAGAAATCGTAGTTCCCTCCTATTCTATGGGAGGAAAATATATGTTTGGTGTCTTGTTCATAGCCCAAGATTGAAGCTAAAAGGTTGAGTATTTGTGTCTTGTTTAAAGCCCAAGATTGAAGCTAAAAGGTTTGACTGAGAGAGAATTTATCATCTCTAAAGGGAGATATCTTGTCTGTTTATCACAACTATTGGGTGACTGATTGTAAAGGAGAATTACTTTAACTGGGATATGAGAATCCAGTAATGCCATAATGTCCTTTATAAGGGATTTGTCCTGAAGGAGAAAACTTTAACTCAGTGTAGAGTAATGCCATTTTTCCTTAGGAATCTTTCATGCTAAGAGAAGGACAGTGGTGTGGATGTTTGTAATCCAGAGGCTTGCCGACTGTAGCGTGCGATTTTTGTCGGTGATGCGACCACCTTGTCGCGGAATTTGAGTTTTCTCCTTAATGAAGAGGAAAGGGGTGATACTTTCTGATTTCTTATTTATCCCATGAAGCTGGAAGGGAAAGGGAAGCTATCTAAAACTAACCTTGCACGCGAATGTTTAACTGAACAAATGCTTAAAGAGATTGGGGGTCCGGGTCAGGTTATACAATGGGGAGTTGTAAATTACCCATCCTATATGTGGTTATCCACAGGTTGTTAGCTTTAGGTTACGCTTTGTACTTGATGGTGTTTATCCGTTAATGGGTTGGGAAAGTTTCTTGGGAAAGTATGAGAGAGAGAGAGTGAGTTTTTGTTGATGTTCGGGTTTTTCCGATGTTATTTTGGTGAGGTACTGGACCTAAGTTTGATTGATGCATGAAGGTACTGGACCTAGAGTTTATGATTAGTATGCTCGCTAAGATTTTGCAATATTATGCCTACGTATTCCCGTTTAAACGAAATAGGGAAATCAGAGCAATCGTAGTTCCTCCTATTCTATGGGTGGAAAAAAAAGATGTTTTGGTGTCTTTTTCAAAGCCAAAGATTGAAGCTAAAAGGTTTATTCGTGTCTTGTTCAAAGCCCAAGATTGAAGCTAAAAGGTTTGACTGGGAGAGAATTTGTCATCTCTAAAGGGAGATGTTGATTTTTGTGTGCCTTGATCAAAGCCCAAGGTTGAAGCTAAGAGGTTGATTGACTCCACTAGGGAAGTCCTTATACAAAGCCTAAGAGGAGGCTGGGAATGACCGACTCAACAAGAGAGTGTTTGTATGTGTATCTTGTACAAAGCCCAAGATCGAGGCTAAAGGAGACTGGCTCTTTGGGGATATCATTATGCGAAGCCTAAGAGAAGGCTAAAAGTTTGACTTTTTTGGGGAAAATGTTCTTTCTGTCTTGTATAAAGCCCAAGATTGAGGCTAAAAGAAACTGACTCTGTGGGAAAGAAATCTTTATCTGTCTTGTACAAAGCCCAAGATTAAGGCTAAAAGAGACTTTACTGACTTGACTGAGGATATTTTAGGTGTCTTGCACAAAGCCCAAGACGGAGGCTAAAAGGATTTGACTCTGCTGGAGAGTATTATTTGTCTTGTACAAAGCCCAAGATGGAGGCGGAAAGGAGTTTGACTATGCTTAGAAATTTATTTCTCAAAGCCTAAAAGAAGGCTCGGAGGAATTGACTCCGCTGGGGAAGATGTTGTCCCGAACTTAAGAGAAGGTTATGAAAATTTATGTCTTGTACAAAGCCCAAGATTGAGGTTAAAAGGGCTTGACCCAACAAGAGAGTGCTTTGTATTTATCCTGTACAAAGCCCAGGATTGTGGCTGAACAAGCTGGAGAAATCATTATACACAGCTTGAGAGGAGGCTAACTCCTGCTAGCGGAAATCATTATACAAAGCCTAAGAGGAGGCTGGAAAAGATTGACTCAACAAGAGAGTGTTTTTTATCTGTCTCGTACAAAGCCCGAGATTGAGGCTAAAAGGGTCGACTCAACAAGAGAGTACTGAAAGGTGATTGACTCAACAAGAGAGTCTGGAAGAGTGATTGACTCAACAAGAGAGTCTGAAAGTTGATTGACTAAACAAGAGAGTCTGAAAAGGTTTGCTCCGCTGGGGAGAATCATTTGTACAAAGCCCAAGAGGAGGCTGATTATGCTGAGGAAAGATCATTATAAAAAGCCTAAGAGGAGGCTATCTTTCTGATAGGGATTATTGAGATCCCTAGACAGGTCCAAGTGGGGAATCAACTCTTGCTGAGAATTACATAAGAGTTGAGATATCAGATGCCTTGAGGTTCTGATTTGGGATAGTGTTATACTGATGATAAATTGATCCTGGCTAGGGGAAACTTAAGGAGAGGGACTGGGTTTTAGCTCTACTGGAGATTGATCCAGAAGGACCGGGGTTTCTCTTATGATTGTAGGGAACTTGAGAATGTCTTTGAGACTCAAGATGTAGACTGTCCAAGTCTACTGGTATGGAAGAGTTTTATCTTTTGTATGATGCCTCCAGAGGAGGCTGGTATTTTTAAGGGATGAGAATCAACCCTAAAATTGGTCTGAGATTTGACACTGGAAAGACTGCTCTAGCAAAGGATGACTAAGTTTTGTCTTATACCTTTAAGAGGTCTTCAGGGTCCTTGTATTAAGCCCAAGGGAAGGCATGAGAACTTCTAAGAAGCCGGAGGGTCCTTGTACAAAGCCCAAGAGGAGGCAGGGATGCTTTTAGGAAGACTGTGGGTCCTAAACCAAGAAAAGTTCAAGAAATGCTATTCACCGAGAATAGATCATTTAGTGAAAGTTCTGAGGTTTGAAGAAATTCAAGAGATGCTATTCACCGAGAATAGATCAACTCTGGGGAGTAGAATTTCTTTGACAATTTCTAATAGTGACAGTCTGAGAAAAGGTTCATGAAGAATACTGTCTTTCTCTTTGTTCCATATTGTTTAAGCCCAAGAGAAGGAAAGACTGTATCTGGAAGTCCTATGGGGATCTAGTTTAGACTGTATTAAAGAGCGACCAACTGGCTTTATCTAGTTCTAGACCTAGTTGCTGGGGAAAACTCTAAATAACTATACTAGTATATATACAGTTGATATATGACAAGTATTTAAAAGGATAAAAGAAGGACTTATAGTGCGCAGCTTCCCACAATACAGTTATATATTAAAGCATGTAAATGAAAGCAGATAAAAACTTACAGGCGAGCAAGCTTCCATGCTGTATTGTTAGTTGTTCAAAGAAATTAAAGAAAGTTTTGATAACAACTGTATATTTGAATCTAAATCAAAGGAGAAGTTGTTTTTTAAAAGATTGTTGGGGCTTATACTCAAGGAGAGCCCCAAGGTTTAACAGCGATCGCACCGTTGTTTTGAAAATTGTACTGGGTCTTATACAATGACTGAGGCCCAAAGAGATTTTCTGTACAAAGGGATGGGTCTTACTACTCAAGGGGAGGCCCAAAGATGTTTGAAAAAGAAAGATGGGACTTACAACACAAGGGGAGGCCCAGATGATTTTGTTTTAAAAGGCGACGATCGTGCCGTGATTTTTTAAAATACAACGGGACTTATACAACATCTGAGGCCCAAAAAATGGTTTGTATTTACAAAGGATTGGGTCTTACACTCTATCATAGGCCCAAAGGTGTTTTAAGAAAAAATAAATGGGACTTAAAACACAAGGGTAGGCCCAGATGATTTTCGTTTTGAAATGGCGATTACGCCGAGATTTTTAACGCAGAGGGACTTATACAATGTCTGAGGCCCAAAATGGTTTTGGTTAAAAGGAGATTGGGTCTTACACTCTATTAGAAGCCCAAAGTGTATTTTTGTACAAAAATATGGGGCTTACAACTCAAGGAGAGGCCCATTTGACTTTTGTTTGAAAATGGCGATCGCGTCGAGATTTTCCATCGTATCTAGACCTATACAAAACCTGAGGCCCAAAAATGGTTTATGTACAACAAGGGTTGGGTCTTACACTCTATTAGAGGCCCAAAAGTTTTTATGATTTAAAATCAAGATAAAACCCTAATTTTAAATAAAAATGTTATTTTTCAAAGGAAATTAAATGGAAAAAATGATATAAAATACCAAATATATTCAAAAATAAGTTGTACACTTAGAAATATATTTTGAAAAATCATGTTTAATTACATGAGAGTTTGAAATTCAATTGGTTTTGAAAGATCAAAGTGGGAATTCCATTTAAAAATGTTTTAAAACAATTAAAACGAAATTAATTACAAAAATTCTAACTATATTAAATAAATAATATAAATTGGATTTTTTTTGTAAAATTAAATATTTAAACATTTTAGTGAATTTTGAGAAAAAGAATCAATTTAAAAACATAAATATTCAGAGAGAAATTAATTTTTGAATCAATTAACAAAAATAACAAAAATTCAAATATTTGAATATTTCAAAAAGGGCGCCAAGAACACCAAGTTCTTGCCCGCGTGCCCTGTTTCTGTAGATTTTCATTTTCTCACTTTTCTCTATGATTTCTCAATGGTTTTGCATGATTCAAACACCAATCTTGTTCGCTTTTGAACAAGGATCACAACCATATAGATTAATTGCATTTATATTAAGTATTGAGTGAGAAATCAGAAGAAAACCTCAAGAACCCTAATTTTAGCATGAACACAATGAAATTCCATACATGATTGATTCATGGCAATTGATTGAGGGTTATCACTCCATACATGATTAGGAACATATGGCAAAATTATTGTGCAGTAAAATATGCATGCATCATGGAGTTTGAAGAGTTCATGCTCACCTCTTGCAGCTGGTGATCGATTTTGGTGATGGAGGTGTTGTAAGTTGGTTCCAATGATCTGGCCAGCTTCCTTAGGTGCCAAGGATTGTGTTTGAATGCTTGGAATGAATGAAAATGATCTGGAACTTGAGATGGTACCCCAACTGCAAATCTGTCAAGAGATCGAGCAGTTGGCTGGTGATTTTGAGAATCTGATGTTCCAGATGTGATTTTGTGTTATGGATCACTTCTATATGTTATATGTGAGGTGTGTGTGTGTGTGATTGGTTTGGTTGGAATTGCTCTCAAACTCAAAATCCGTTGGTGACTTGAGTTAGAAGGAAAAATTGGAGTGAAAGTGGTGATTTTGAGGAAAGCATCAGTTTGGGTGCTTTAATGTACTCAAACTGATCACAAATGAGCTCTATTTATAGTAGAGCAAGTTTGTTTTGCAAGCAATAGGGAATGGAAACTGCAGCAAGCCTTTGGCCAACTGTGATGAAATGGAATCTCAAGTCTCCTCTAGCCATTGACTTGAGATTAGAGCACAGGCTTTGTAGCTTTGGTTCAGAGACAAGCCTTGATTGAATTCAATTGGAATAGGCTCAGTTCATGCCACCTTGATGCATCCATTAAAGGCTTGGAGACAAAATTGGAGTCATGACACTTTTTAGCTCTTTTAGGTTTGGCATGGCTATATGTAGATCCTTGGACTTGGGAGGCTTGGAGATCAGATCATCCCCCTTGGATTTGATCCTCTGATGTGTCCAAATTGATGACAAGGCTTAGATTTATCATATTTGGACAAATCGAGCAAAATGCACAAATTCTGCCTTGTAAAAACCAGTTCATGATGCCATGTTCCAAGGGTTGTATCTCCTTGCTCAAATGGAATTTGGAGATGATCTGGTACTTGTTGGAAAGCCCTCATGGCATACTTCAACATTGATGTCCACCCCTAGACCTGGTTTGACTTGGTTCAAGGTGAAAAATGTCCTACATTTTGGAAAAAGTAAGGCAGATTCTGACTTATTGAAAATTTCACTAAGTGTTGGAAAAATGTCATTTTCATGTTTTTAGCCATTTTGATCACTCCATAACTTAAAATCCATGAGGAATTGGAGTTTGATGTAGTTGAAGCTTTCGTAGAGTGTAGCAAGACCTACAAATCCAGCTTTGGATCACCCAAAATGGTTGCTTGGATCTCAAGTTATGATCCTTGGAAGTTGGTACCCTAGCCACTTTGTTCCATAACTTACAAAAATTCTAAGTTTTTATGGTTACATCTTTTACAAGTTAACTCACTTTCTTTGATTTTTCTTGATGAATGATGATTCAAATTACATACTAACATTATTTTAGGGTCAAGGAACCTTGGTTGACCAAAAATTCAAAAAGTCAAACTTTGACTTTTGTACAGTTGACTTCTTCAGCAGATGAAATTTTAACTTTGCGATCCTTTTGTGAAATCAATCCTTGGGCTCAATTAAACTTCATGGATGGCCTCCAAGGGTATTTAGGAGTGTCTTGGACCCCTCCCCAAAGTTTGAGATCAAGGGTAGGCCAACAGTCAAGGGTAGGGTAGACTTTTTCCATCAGAAACCCTAATTTGTGATCAGATTGTTTTGAGTTCTTGTGGCTCATGATGTGAGCTCTTTGAGTTAATCATATCTTGTAAATAGGTCAATATGATGTATTTTAGGCCTTTGAAGTTCACTTTGAAGCTTCAAGCCATGCCTCACTTCACAAGTTAACTAAAGGGTTGAATTAGATCAAAACCCTAATTCCTGATTTTTTAATAGATGGACCCTCAAGGTGATTTTGCCATTGTCGATGGGATATTGAGATCCTTTTGAGCTTATAGGACCATACATTGAGACATTGGCTCATGCCCAGATGGAAATTTTCATCAGGAGGCCTTAGTCGACCAAAAACCCTAATTTGGTGACACTGGCGATCTTGAGGCTTAATCCACTTGGAATGTTACAACTTTGTGCTTGATTCTTGATGTGGGAGTCCTCTTGATCCTTCATGGATGTTTGAGAGGATAGACAAGCTAAAGAGCATGTCATTTCTTGATTGATCCTTTGTCTAAGTGCCATGAGAGGGTTCAAAACCCCAATTCTTGATTGTAGTGAATGCTCAACAATCCTTGAGGAGATTGATGAGGCATGATGGTTCATCCATATTGTGATGATGATTTGCACAATGATGGGAAATCTTGGTGGTCAAAATTTGGGGTATGACACCGCTTACAGCAATTAGATGAAAGAAGGAATTTACCAGGATAAAGAGGGACCATAACTTGGATTTTTGAATCAACAAGTGTGCCACTTACAACAGTTATCTGGGATTAAGGTTTGTTTTGAATGTTTGTTTTGATGTGTGATATATAGAGAAATGTCCTCCTACAGAGAGTTTTTTATTTCCTCTGAGGGGATGGTGGTTTTTGTGTGCCTTGATCAAAGCCCAAGGTTGAAGCTAAAAGGTTGATTGACTCCCTAGGGAGTTTATTATTTGTCTTGTACAAAGCCCAAGATTGAGGCTAAAAGAGAGACTGACTCTTTTGGGGATATCATTATACAAAGCCTAAGAGGAGGCTGAAGGTTGACTTTTTCGGGGAAATGTTTTGTCTATCTTGTACAAAGCCCAAGATTGAGGCTAAAAGGGATTTTTGATTCCACTGTGGAATATTTGTGTGTGCCTTGTACAAAGCCCAAGATTGAGGCTAAAGAGGGAAACTGACTCTACTGGTGAGAGGTTTTATATGTCTTGTACAAAGCCCAAGATTGAGGCTAAAAGAAGATTGACTCTGCTGGAGAGTATGATTTGTCTTGTATAAAGCCCAAGATTTAGGCTGAAAAGAGGATTGACTCTGCTTAGGGAGATTTATATGGTGTCTTGTACAAAGCCCAAGATTGAGGCTAAAAGATATTGACTGACTCAGTTGAAAATATTTATGGGTGTCTTGTACAAAGCCCAAGATTGAGGCTGAAAAGGTTGACTCAACAAGAGAGTGTTTTTATCTGTCTTGTACAAAGCCCGAGATTGAGGCTGAAAAAAGGACTGATTGACTCAAAAAAAGAGTGTTTCTTATTTGTCTCAACAAGAGAGTGCTGAAAAGGAGATTGGCTCAACAAAAGAGTGTTTTTCAGGCTAACTTTGCTGAGGAAAATCATTATACAAAGCCTAAGAGGAGGCTGTCTTCTGTTGAGGATTATTGAGATCCAGAGGCAGATCTAAAGTGGGGAATCAACTCTTGCTGAGGATTATAGAAGAGTTGAGGTATCAGATGCCTTGAGGTTCTGATTTGGGATAGTGTTATATTAATGATAAGTTGACCCTAGCTAGGGGAAATTTAGGATGAAAGACTGGGTTTTAGAACCTATGAGGGTTTTAACTCTATTGTAGATTGATTAAATGATCAGTGTTACTCCTATATTTGTAGGGAACTTGAGAATATCTTTGAGATCCAAGAGGAGATTAGACTGTCCAAGTTTACTGGTATGGAAGAGTTTATCTTTGTATGATTCCCAAGAAGAGGATGGTGCTTTAAGGGATGAGAATCCACCCTAAAATTGGTCTGAGGTTTTGACTCTTTGGAAAGACCACTCTAACAAAGGATGACTAAGTTATGTCCTATACCTTTAAGAGGTCTTCAGGGTCCTTATATTAAGCCCAAGAGAAGGCATGAGAACTTTTAAGTAGTCTAAGGGTCCTTGTACAAAGCCCAAGAGGAGGGGAGGATGCTCTTAGGCAGCCTATGAGTCCAAACCTAAGAAAAGTTCAAGAAAGGTTTCACCGGGAATAATCCTTTAGGGAACAGTTCTAGGGTTTGAAGAAATTCAGGAGAGGTTTCAGCGGGAATTAATCCTCTATGGGGAAAATGAATTTCTTTGACAAATTCTAATAGTGACAGTCTGAGAAAAGTTTCATCGGGAATAATGCCTTTCTCTTTGTTCCATATTGTATAAGCCCAATAGGAGGCAAGATTGTATTTGGAAATCCTTTGGGGAACTAGTTTTGACTGTGTTGAAAGAGTGACCACTGGCTTTATCTAATCCTAGACCTAATTGTCGGGGAGAACTCTAAGCAGATATATACAAGCATATATACAGATGAAATATATACTGTATGTAAAAGAGGGTAGGAGGACTTACAGGTGAGCAAGCTTCCAGCACAAGCAAATATATATATGTGCAAGTATGTAAAAGAAAGTTGTTTAAAACTTACAGGTGAGCAAGCTTCCATTGTAACAGCTGTATGGTTAGTTGTTCAAGATATTAAAGAAAGTTTTGATAACAACTATGAATTTGAACCTAAATCAAAAGGGAAGTTGTTTTGAAAATATTGGGGCTTACACTTAAGGAGAGGCCCAAAGAATTGTTTATTTTTGTACAAGGGATGGGTCTTACAACTCAAGGAGAGGCCCAAAGAAAGACAGTGATCGTACCGTCGTTTTAAAAACTATACTGGGACTTAAACAATGACTAAGGCCCAAAAATTATTTATGTACAAAGGGGGTTGGGTTTACACTCTATTAGTGGCCCAAAAAGTTGTTTAAAATAAAAGAGAATGAGACTTACAACACAAGGGGAGGCCCAGATAATTTTGGTTTAAAAGGCGACGATCGCGCCGCGATTTTATCGTATCGGGACTTATACAACGACTGAGGCCCAAAATTATTTATGTGAAAAGGGTTGGGTCTTACACTTTATTAGAGGCCCAAGAGTTTATTTTTAAAAGAAAGATGGGACTTACAACACAAGGGTAAGCCTATTTGATTTTGGTTTTGAAATGGCGATCGCGCTGAGATTTTTGAAAACATGTCGAGACTTACATAATGATTGAGTCCCAAAAAAAGTTTTCTGTACAACAAGGGATGAGTCTTACACTCTATTAGAGGCCCAAAAAGTTTAAAAAATTTAAAATCAAGAGGAAACCCTAATTTTAAATTAAAATGTCATTTTTCAAAAGAAATTTAAATAATAAATGATAAAAATATCAAATATATTCAAAAACAAATTGTATACTTTGAAAAATATTTTGAAAAATCATGATTAATCACACGAAAGTTTGAAATTCATTTGGAATGAAAAATTAAAGTGGGAATTTCATTTAAAAATGTTTAAAAACAATTAATATGAAATTAATTACAAAATTTTTAACTATATTTAATAAATAATATAAATTGGATTTTTTTTGTAAAATAAAATATTTAAACATTTTGTTGAATTTTGAGAAAAAGAATCAATTCAAAAACACAAATATTCAGAGAGAAATTAATTTTTGAATCAATTAACAAAAATATCAAAATATTCAAAAATTCAAAATTTTGAAAAAGGGCGCCAACGGTCAAGGAAGAACACACGCGCACCATGTTTCTGCAGATTTGCGTTTTCTCAGTTTTCTCCATGATTTCTCAATGGTTTTGCATGATTCAATTATCAATCTTGTTCGTTTTTTAACAAGGATCACAACCATATAGTTTAATTGCATTTATATTAAGTATGGAGGAAGAAATCAACAGAAAACTTCAAGAACCCTAATTTTAGCATGAACACAATGAAATTCCATACACGATCGATTCATGGCAATTGATTGAGGGTTATCACTCTATATACATGCATAAATAAGATGGTAACTCAAAAATTCATTCATGAAGCATGGATCATAGAGTTTGAAGGGTTCAGGCTTACCTCTTGCAGCTGGTGATCGAGTTTGATGATTGAGGTGTTGCAGATAGGTTCCAATGATCTGGACAGCTTCCTTAGGTGCCAAGGAGTGTGTTTGAATGATTGGAGTGGATTAAAAGGAGCTGGAACTGGTTGTGGTACCTCAACTGCAACTCTGTCAAGAACTTGAGCAATTGGCTGGTGATTTTGTCAATTTGATGTTCCAGTTGTGATTTTGTGTTATGGATCACTCTCAATTTCAAAATCCGATAGTGACTTGAGTTAGAAGGCAAAATTGGAGTGAAGGAGAGATTTTTAGGAAAGCATCTATTTGGGTGCTTTGGTGTACTCAAACTGATCACAAATGAGCTCTATTTATAGTAGAGCAAGTTTGTTTTGGCTGCAATAGTGAATGGCAACTACAACAGGTCTGTGGCAAATGTTGATCAAATGGAATCTCAAGTCTCCTCTAGCCATTGACTTGAGGTTAGAGTACAGGCTGTGATTTCTCTGGTTCAGGGATAAGGCTTGACTGAACTTGGATAACATTGTCTTGATGAATGCCACCTCTATGTATCAGTTAAATGCTTGAAAAGAAAATTGACCATTTGAAGCATCCTGAATTTTAGGAGTGTCATGCCTAAACATAGATCCATGGACTTGTGAGGCTGGTGGATCAGTGTTTGTCCCTTGGTTGTTCCCCCTTGAGGTGTGCAGATGGACAACTATGCTTATTATTGCACAATTTGATCAATTCGAGCAACAATGCACAAATTTGCCTTGCAAAAATCAGTGAAAAATGTCATTTTCAATGGATCATATCTCCTTGCTCAGGTTGAGTTATGGGAGGCTCTTGTACTTTTTAAAGAGCCCTCATATGGTACTATCCATGTATGATCATAGTTTGTCTTGAAACTATTTAGATCCCATTGAAAAATCCTCATGAACATTGGTGCTCAGGGCTGGTAACTAGGGGTGGGAATAGGCCAGGCCAACTAACAGGGGCCTACAGCCTAGCCTACATAGGCCCAGGCCAGGTCAGGCTTTTTCTTAAATAGAAAAGGCCTAGGCTTTTTTATAAGCCTATTTAGCTAAAGAGGCTAGGCCACAAGCCGTAAGAAAATCCTTTTAAACCTATCAGACCGACCTAGTTAAAAAAAACTCAATAAATTTATTATTTTTATATTGTATTTTGTAGTTTGAATTAAAATACAAAAATAAAGTGTAATTATCTTGAAGAACTTATGAAAATATGTGGAAAAGACATTATAAACAATGTTATATGTTGTTGTCTTAAGTTTTTTTCATAACTTCTCTCCAACAAATAATATCACCAAACTTATGCGAATAGGTAGACTTGAATGAGACAATAAAAACAAACATTTAGTCTCATTGATATATTAATTTCTTAGTCTATTTAACATTAGTTGAATTTCTTATTTACAAATGTTCAAATGAAGTAGGCTTTTAAATAGGCTAGTATGCCAATCAGACCTTCGAAAAGGCCAGACTCAGGCCTAAAAATAACCCTATCATAGGCTACAGGCCAGGCTTAGGCTTTGAATTTTTTAGTAGGCCAGGCTCAGGCTTGTCAAAGCCTAGCTCGGCCCAGCCTATTTCCACCCTTACTGGTAACTTAGGCAGATTTTTACTAAGTGTTGAAAAATGTAATTTTCTTCTTTTTTGTCATTTTGATCACTCCATAACTTAAAATCCATGAAGAATTGGAGTTTGATGTAGTTGAAGCTTTTGTAGAATGTAGGAAGACCTACAAATCAAGCTTTGGATCACCCAAAATGGCTGCTTGGATCACAAGTTATGATCCTTGGAAGTTGGTACCAAAATCATTCAAATTTATTAACTTGGAAAAATTTTCAATTTTTCAAGATTACCCCTTTTACAAGTTATCTTAGTTTCTTGATCAATTCTTATTAAAATGACATTATAAGTCATATTTTATGAAAATATGAGTCATAAGGATCATTTTTTCCAAAAAAGTCATGTTTTGACTTTTGGCTCCGGAGCTGTTCGGCGCGTAAAAACCCTAATTCTCGACTTTTGGGGAATGCATCTTCTGAGGGTAATTTAGCTTTGCAAATGGATCCTTAGGGTTATTTTGAGCATATTGAGTCACAGTTTTGAGCATATTTTGAGCATCCTCTGGTCATACTGACAACTTGATTGATAAAAGGGTTTTATCACTTGGGAAATGAGTATGACCAGAGCAATAGTAATGCAATATGAATATGAATATGAATCAATACTGCATGATGTATGTATGTTTATGCTGATAAAGCTGACGCGACATACAGACTAATGGATTAACATGACTAGATACTCGGCCACGGTGAGGGATGAAAAGTATCACTGGTTCAAAATAGCAATCCTGCCTTGGTTAGGAGAAGTAGTCCCTGTGGGGAGAAAGAATTGTTCAATCGGTCTTAAGAGATATAAACTCTTCTGCGGATATCAGATGGGACATTACATCTGAAACAGTTGATCCTTCATTCAGGTGCACTAGTTTAGAAGGAGTACTTTGATTCTGCACTTTGAGGTTCAATCACCTCTAGAGAAGCTATCGATGTTCTTTTTGAAGTTCACAGTCAAAAGGAATTGCCATCTTTATTTAAAGAGTAGAAAAATTTTTGAAAATTAAATTCATTTTTGTTTTATTTCAAGAATCGTTGATCATGTTAAAAATGTCATTCTGTAAAGCTAAAACAAATGAGAATTGCAAACAAAAGCACTAGGGCTCAAATTTTATTGATAGGATGGAAATCTGCCAAGCGCGTGATTCCATAAAGTTTTTACAAAGCTCATAAAATGGTAATTTATGGGAAAAGGGGCTACATTGAAACATAACGACCGCTATCCTTCTACCAACTTTGAATTCTAGACATTCTGGGCTTCTGTCGAAGATGATCTTGACTGAAGTTTTCCTGATGGATGGCATTACTGTTGGAGATTTAACCTTGTCAGACGTAGTTACTTGCCATGAATCCCTAATTTTTGCCTAGATTGTACTTTGAGATTTCCAATCCATCGGGATGATTTTTGCTTGTGTCTTTAATTTTTTCCTGGTCCGCCCTTTCGGGTTTTCAATCCACTGAGACGTTTTTTTTCTTTTTTTTTTATTTAGGCGAAGTATTTCTTGACTACGTCAACATTTGTGGGGTAGGAAAATTCTTCTCCATCCATGGTTGCGAGTCTCAAGGCGCCGCCTGAGAAGGCTTTCTTGACCACATAGGGGCCATCATATTCGGATTCCATTTGCCCCAGGAATCTGTGAGGAATGATTGTATCTTTTTGAGTAGCTTGAAGATTAGTGCGCATGTTGCGGTCATAAGGATATGAATCTGGATATGTAATTCAGACGTCCCAAAGATCCTCTGACTTGTTTTTCGGTCTTTGGAGAAGGCATTTCTTGAATGGCCTTGACCTTGTCAGGGTCAACCTCAATTCCTTTTTGGCTGACGATGAACCCTAAAAGTTTTCCTGAGCGGACACCGAATCTGCATTTGTTGGGATTCAAGCGGAGTTTGTATTTCCTCAGACGCTCGAATAATTTTAACAAGTGGATCACATGCTCCACTTCTGTTTTAGATTTGGAAATCATGTCATCGACATATACTTTGATTTCTTTGTGCATCATGTCATGAAACAGAGTAGTCATGGCCCTTTGATAGGTTGCCCCGACGTTCTTCAAACCGAACGACATTACCTTGTAACAAAAGGTGCCCCATGGGGTGATGAATGAAGTTTTCTCCATATCTTCTGGCGCAATTTTGATTTGATTATAGCCCGAGAATCCATCCATGAAGGAGAAGACTTTGAACTTTGTTATACTGTCTACTAGCATGTCTATGTGTGGTAAGGGGAAGTCGTCCTTTGGACTTGCTTTGTTTAGATCCCTGTAGTCCACGCACATTCTGAATTTTCCGTCCTTTTTTGGAACTGGCACTATGTTGGCCAACCATTGAGGATATTCTGAGGTGGAGAGGAAACCCGCATCAATCTGTTTCTGCACTTCCTCTTTGATTTTGATGGCCATGTCCGGATGAGTCTGTCTCAGCCTTTGTTTCATCGGAGGACATTCCAATTTCAATGGTAGATGATGTTCCATGATGCTAGTATCCAACCCTGGCATGTCCTGATAGGACCAAGCAAACACATCTGGAAACTCTCTGAGAAGTCTTATCAAGCTTTCTTTGACAATCGGACTGAGCAGTGCCCCAATCTTGAATTCTTTCTTTTCTTCTTCTGAACCCAAATTGACCGTTTCCAAGGGCTCTTTGTGAGGCTCAATAAACGTTTCCTCTTGCATGAGTAGTCGTAAGATCTCTTCTGGAATTTCTGCGTCTTCTTCTTCTTCTTCAGCTTCAAATACTAGGAATTCGTAGTTGGGAGAAGACATAGGATCGTATATTTCAACGGGGATTAAAACAAGCAATCTGCATGACATGATGATTTGTTTTTTAGAAGAGATAGAGAGAAATGCAAGAGTGTGTGCAGTGTATTTTCTGAAAAATGCTTGTTTTTATTTTGGGTTGTTTTTGGATTACCATTTTCTGAAAAACGAAAAGTAAAAATAGCAATCAATGCGGAAATTACAGAATGACATTATTTTATTTATGATTTTGTCGATTCTTGAAATACAGCCCTATAAAACAAAACTCTGTTGCTTCGGGCGAAGCGAAGAGGGACATTTATAGAAAGGTGAGCCCTATAAAAACATCCGTTTCACCTGGGCAAGGTGAAAGGCTAAAACAAAGATGGTAATTACTTAGACTTATGGACGACTTTCGGGACATCGACAGCAACCCATTGGTGGCGAACTCCTCGGTGAATCATAAAGTCTGGTACCTTCTTTCTTGGTATGTCCTTAGAAATGACGCTGATTTCTGGCGGAGCAGGATCGTTGGAGTCTTCCTCCCAGACAGAGTTGTCATAAACGAATACTTCTGTTGTATCTTGCATAGTGTTTTCACTCTCAGACAGATCTCCCCATCCAGTTGACTGGATATCTTCGAGCCTGATACGAGAGCTTTCAAGAGCGGTGTACTTGACCAGGAAGTCGTACTTGCCCCTTGGCTGTCCTAAGGTGTCCCATACTTCTGTGGGACTAGAGGAGTCATCCCTCTCAATGACGTTGACCTCAAGAAAAGCATAGTTGATGAACTCTTGTCCTGTAATCTTTGCAGATTCATCGTTGTGCTGGATATCTTCAGAATGTCCTGAGTAATGATCCCATGACTCGGTGGGGACACATGTATTCTTTTTAATGATGCTCAGCTGATATGCATCGTCAGGCTAACTCTTTTTCCCCGAGTCTTCTGGGTATAGCTTCCAGATACGCAAGTTATCCAGGGGATCATAATAGTCTTGATCGAAGTTGTCTTTCATTAGGTCATCTTTTAATGAGTTGGGTGGAGTACGGCATCCTTCAGGATCACAATCTCCATAGATCATTCGTACGTCTGATCTTGGTATATATTTCGGGCCCTGCGTGGGAAAACAAAATGGTATGTTCGTTTCTTCCTAAAACATATAACCGTTGTCATTGAGATAAGATTTCCATTCCTCATCCGTATCGGAGGAGTCACTCTTGTTGATGGTGTGTACTTCTTGAGACACTGGGTGGAGGAAGCCTCCGCTGTGGAAGAATTCTTGAATGGGATGAATACTTTCACCTTTCTTGGTAGTCTGGGTACGGGCTGAGGAGAATCCAAGACCGTTCTTTGTCTTGTTATCCATAGGATTTATGAGCTGTCCCCATCCTTTTGTGTCGTTACTCTCGATTGCTTTGAGAGCATCTTTGTATGAGGAAATCGACGTCCCTCTCTCTGATTGATTCTTATTTCTCACTGAGAGTGCTTGAAACTGAGTTCCAACGACCTCCTCGGGTTCTACACAGGATAACGATGATAAGTTGCTTACGATCAAGGCCTGCTCTCCACAGACTGTGACTAGCTTGTCATTCTTAACGAACTTCAGCTTCTGGTGAAGTGTCTAAGTGACTGCCCAGCTCGTGTATCCAAGGTCTTCCTAATAAACAGCTGTATGCTGCCCGGATGTCCATGACCTGGAAAGTGACTTGGAAAGTGTGAGGACCGATAGTTATGGGAAGAACAACTTCGCCGATAACTATTTTTCTGGATCTGTCAAATGCTTTGACGACGATCTCGCTGCCTCTCATCGGAGATCCTTGAAATGATAGTCGCATTAGAGTATATTTTGGCATAACAGTACGCTGGCTAGAGCATCGTCCTGGCAGTTGACTGTAATGTTAAGCGCCATATTGTGATTTTTGCCTTTTTCCAGCAGCTCTTCATCACTGAATCCTAAATTGTTGTAGGAAGTGATGCTGGAAATGATACTGTCAAACTGCCTTACCGTCACATCTTGTTCTATAAAATCTTGGTCCAAGACTTTCTACAAAGCTTCCCTATGAACTTCGGAACTAAGTAGGAGAGATAACATAGAGATTTTAGATGGAGTTTGCAACAGTTGGTCAACAGTGTTGTACTCGCTTCTTTGGATGAGCTTCAGCATCTCATCGTTGTTCCTTGTAAGTTCTGGGTTACTGGACTGCCCGATTTATTGATTAGGAACTTCTGTTTGAGGTTCCTTTTCCTTGGCAGGTTCTCCTACTCCTCTGTTGAAGATCCGGTCGCTCTGTGTTACTCGACTGATGTCGGCAATGTTTACGGTGGAGGGTAATGAAGTTTCCTTTCCGTTTTCAATTGTTGTTGCACCATACTTGTAAGGGATAGCCTTATCTGATTCGTACGGTATTGGACCCGGCAAGTAGATAACCACGGGGGCCTTTTGATTTCTCTGACCGTTATAGGCAACCTTGATCAGTTCCTAGTTGGGAATCTTTCTATTGTCCAGAGGAATTCTTGATTCATTGAGTTGAGGGATTATGGCACAAACGTCTTTGGTCCTCCCATGATCAGATATTATGACAACGTCCTTGCTTTGATCAAGGAAATAGTCCGGTATCATGTTGGTCGACCCAGAACTTAAACATGGTCGGATCTCTTTGTGGTCCAACTGATTTTGAAGATCCGCTCGTACGAGGTAGTATCCTTGGTTGTTCTCTGAACAAATTCTACACGCTCGTAGTTGGGTAGTGGCACCCGGCCACGCCCGCTTTGTATGCAGTGCATCTTTACTAGATCTGTTTCCATCGAGTGGACATCCTAACTTTGATATCTAGTAGGATTCCCGCCATTCATATTGATCTACTGCGTAGCTTCATCCAAGTAGATTGGAAGCCACCAATGGTCCAACAAGTGTTGAAGTGTTCTTTGGACAAGTGCACACCCTTGATCGTCCTTACGACACTCTTTACAGTCTTGATAAACATGTGAAGCCAAAAAAACTGAGCCTGACTTGCTTAGCGTGTAATTCTACCAGACTGGTATTCATCAAGCGTATGTCAAAAATCTGAATCATATTGACTTGATGGTTATTTCTATCACGGTAATCCTGAATCCATCCAAGATCCATCTGACACTGGGGGCCTCTTGTATGAAAGAGCATCCCTGATTGCTTGTTGAGCAGATCGGACAGGAATTCTAATCGTGCCATGGCAGATTATGGTATTGACTTTTCCTCGAGTGCATTGTCACCAAGTTGACATTCATCGCCAGAATGTTGTGGTTTTGAATAATGTTGAGATTTGCGTGAGCCATATTGACTTCACGGATTAGGTGATCTTGGACCCGTCCGATATCCATTTGTTCTTGTAGAGCTGATTACATTACGGAACATCCTTGATTATTCTTTGAGCAGATATCACAATGGTGATAATTGTGAGGCGGTACATGACCGTACCCGCTCTGTCTACAATGCATCCTGACTTGATTGGTTCCCAATATGAGTACATCGTCAATTTGATAACTGCGGCTAACCTCTTCCTCTATCAAATTTACTGTAGTCTTTTCATGTTGAGGTAACGGGTTTGTCTGAACGTTCACATTTGTATCCTTGAAGGATAAGACCCCGTTCCTGATAAGCTTCTGTACATCAGACTTGAAGTTGATACAGTTCTCAATGTTGTACCCCAGTCCTCCTTGATGGTAAGGGCAAGTTTGATCCGCTTTGAACAAAAAAGGCGGATTTTCCGGTACTGTAAGAGGAGAGCTGGTTTGGACATGCCCCTTGACCAGTAGTAGTGGAAACAGTTCTACGTACAACATCGGTATAGGGTCAAACCCTGATGGTCGTGTCGTACGGTTGTTGTTGTTGTACTGGGGACGAGCCTGCTGAAGAGGCTGTTGTATCCTTTGCTGTAACTGTTGTTGACTTGGTTGGCTCTGAGCAACTTGAGGTTGATAAGTCGGAGCCGGTGTTGGGTTGATAGCAGGAGTTACTGCTGCTACTGGTTGATACCTTCGCCTTTGCTTCCCGAGAGAGATATTACCAATATCTTGCTCTTTTTTCTTTGGGAAAGCACCATCGTATCTTTTGGTACTGCTCGATGATTCTGTGTTTTTGATCAAACGTCCCTCTCGGACTGCTTCCTCAAGGCGCACTCCCATGTTCACCATTTCAGTAAAGTTATTGGGCGCACTTGCAACCATTCGGCCGTAATAGAAGGAGCTCAAGGTTTTCAAAAAGATCTTGGTCATCTCTTTTTCCTCAAGAGGGAGATAGATCTGGGCGTAAATTTCACGCCATCTCTGAGCATATTCCTTGAAAGTTTCCTTGTCTTTCTACGAAATTGCTCGGAGCTGATCTCTGTTTGGTGCCATGTCCAAATTATATTTATACTGCTGAACGAAGGTTGCGCCGAGATCTCTGAAAGTGCTGATCTTGGTGCGGATTAAACCCATGTACCATTTGAGTGCGGCACCGGTTAAACTGTCTTGGAAGTAATGGATTAGTAGCTGTTGATTTTCTGTCTGAGTTGACATTTTTCGAGCGTACATCACCAAATGACTTTGAGGGCAAGAGTTGCCTTTGTATTTTTCAAAATCAAGCACCTTAAATTTTTGCGGTATCTTTACGTTAGGGACCAAACAGAGGTTTGCGGCGTCCTTTCCGAATAAGTGTTGACAGTAAATGGCATGCAGTTCCTTCTGCATTTCCAAGAATTGTTCCTGGAACTCATTCATTCTTTCGTACATGTCTTCATTCCCATCAAAAATTACTTGTGGAATCTGTCCTTCTGGGACAGTGTGTACCACTGGTTGTGGTATAGTCATTACGGCGGTGACTCTTGGTGCTTCCATGCCCCGAAGTTTGTAACCTTCAAGAGTTGCTGTCATAATTCTTGCATCTTCGCTTTCCCGAAGTTTGTAACCTTCATGCCCAGTGGTTCCTGCTGCAGTTTCTGGGTCTTCAGTGACCGGCGGGATGTATCCTTCAGGGACAAAGTTAATAGGCATGCCCCAGGGGCGATCTTTAGGCATGTTGTACCGAGGATCATATGTTTCCACTATGGGCGTAGATGTGATCTCTGAGATCACAGTCCTTTGTTGTTGCCTCTGAGCTGTTGCCAGGGATTGCATGTCATTGTGAAGTTTTTTTAGATCTTCCTTCAGAGCGTCGATTTATTCTCTTAGCTTTCTGTTCTATTCCTCGAGATCCTCCATTTTCCTTTGTCGATTGGCCCGAGTATTGTATGAGTGAGACAGTTTGACTCTAGAATTGCGACGTATACGTGAGATTCGAAGATAAGAAGACGCGTTATGTGAGAATGATGAATGCAATGATTTTTTTTTTGCTTTAATAAAAAAAAACTTCAACAAATAGATTGCAAATATCATACAGTAAAGGGTGGAGACCGTGTTTTATTGAATTTGAAAGATTGCAGAAAGGGAAAATACAGTATTTTACAAAGTGCTGTAAAAGGACATGTCTAAACCTATGGATCATGAGTCCTCTCTGAAGAGAGCTCAGATGCTGGTTCTGGTATTTTCCTTTTCTTTGACTGAGGCTCTTTAGCCGTTTTCGGGTTATCAGTCCTTTGCCAAGTGAAAAGAGCGAGCAAATTTCTTCAGTCTTCTTGATTCTCCATAACATGTTGCTCTAGTATCTTAATCAGAACATCCTTTTCCTTTAATAGTTCCTGAATTTTGGTACACTCCACATTGAGGATTCGGTACTTGTTTTTCCAAGAACTCTTCTCACGTTGAACTTTGTTGAGGGCGACTTGGAGTTTTTCCGTATCAGACATAAAATAAAGGACAAATTTCTTTAAAGGAAAAACTTCTTGGCGAGGGTAAGGCATCCTCAACTTGAGGGCTCTAGTTTGTACCCAGTGGAGATAAGGTTCCATGGAGGTATAGTTTGGTCTTCCTAGAGACTCTCTTCCTTTCTTGTGAACATGTTTCCAGGCGTGCACTATTTCCTTCTTTAGTGCCCTGTCATTTTCTCCTTCCTTGAAGAAAAGACCTTCCAGATGAACATTATGCGGGATATGCCTCATCGAGTATCCGAGTTGACAGCGAACTAAAATTGGATGATAGTTGATTCCTCCTTTAGTTCCTATGAGGGGTATATTAGGGAAATTTCCACAACTGTCGATGATCTCTATCCCCTCGTAAATCCTATCATACTAATTTATGTCAGAGTTGGTAAGGGACATGATCCTTTGTGACCAACGTAGAGTACTCTTGTGATCCCAAAATGCAACAGACCTGGGTAAATGGGAAATGAACCATTTGTAAAGCAAGGGTACACAGCATGTGATCATTCCTCTACTGTACAGATTCCTTAAGTGTACAGAATGATAAGCATCTGCGAGCAAGGTTGGTACGGGGTTTCCAATCAGAAATATCTTAACAACGTTGGTATCAATGAAGTTGTCTATGTTGGGAAAAAGGAATAACCCGTATGTGAGTAGGGCAAAGATATCCTTGAAAGCAGTAACGTTTCCTATACTGGCGAAGTACATGGCTTTCTCCACCAAAAAATTGGCTGGTAAACCTTGGATTCCTCCTTTGGTGGTCATGTGAGTCCTAACTTCTGACTTGTCCAAACAAATGGCTCTTGCGATGACCTGATCCTTTGGAATTTCTTCTAGTCCAGAAAAAGGAGTTGGATCAGTGATAGGCAAATCAGTCAGATGAGAGTACTCTTCCAGTGTTGGTGCTAGTTGATAATTCGGGAATGTGAAACAATGATAAACCAGATCGTAGAATTGAATTAACGTAGACAGGATTCCTTCAACTACATGGACCCTTAACAGAGACAGCAGTCCTCCATGCTTAGCTCTGAAAGCATCAGGGTTGGTGATCATCCTTGCCAACCCCCTTAAATCCTCTAGTTTTGGAGCCTTGAAGGTGTACTTGTGCGTCTTTCTTCTACCGAAATCCATAACGCAATCTTTCTCTCTGATATTTGTAATCATTGTTTCAGTTTAATTTGAAAAAATAGAGAGGAGAAGAGAAGATTTTTCTTTGTTTAAGAGTTTTTTAAATGAATGCATGAATGCAGCACATAAAAACATTGAAAAAACATGGGTTCAAGGGTTCAACGTCACGAGCATGGAGTTATGGCCCTACCCATTCCCAAAGGTTGTATTCTGGTCAATTTTTGTACCTGTAGAACGGATCCTAAGGTTCCCAAAATCATTAAGCCCCCTAGGGATAACAACAACAAGCTGGTTCACCCGAGCGAGCTGTAGCATCCTATGGTAATCTCATTTGAGTGTAGTATCGCGTATCAACTATTTCCGATACCAAGTGGCTATAAGGTTAATGCCTACTAAATCCTCAGGTTCACAGGCGCCGCATTAGGAAAAATCTGCTTTCACAACGATCGTGTTCAGCAGGCTGAATCCTACGGGCCCTCACCTGATTTGGTGGTCTATCAGGTTCGCTTGTTCGGGATTCACTCCCTACAAGTTTCCCCGTCTATGTCACCCCTTATCTTAGGTTTCTCTCAAACTTTCCAGATGCGTATCAATCGCATTCCCATTGACAAAAAAATAAACACGGATATCAAGTAGGAAAACCAATATATATATATATATATATATATATATACATATATATATACATATATATATATATACATATATATATATATATAGTATGTAGTATTATTGCTAACAACCTAGACCTCTTAGAAATTCTAATCCTAGCCCTAGACAGATAAAATGAGATTCCCCAGCAGAGTCGCCATTTTCCTGTAGCGTACGATTTTTGTCGGTGACGCGACCACCTTATCGGCATTGGTTTCTCCTCAGTGCAATGGTAGGAGATGGGGTGCTACTTTCTGATTTCTTATTTATCCTATAAAGCTGTAAAGGAAAGGGAAGCTATCGAAAACTAACCTTGCACACAAATGTTTTACTGAACAAATTCTAAGAGATTGGGGAGTTCGGGGTCAGGTTATACAATGGAGAGTTGTCAATTACGCATCCTATATGTGGTTATCCACAGGTCGTTAGCAATTATACTTACTGTTTTCTACTTACTGGTGTTTGTCTGTTGATTGGGAAAGTTTCTCCTTTAGGAGTGTTTGAGAGAGAGAGAGAGTTTTTGTTGATTTCGGTTTTGTTCCGATGTTTTTGGTAAGGTACTGGACCTAAGGCTTTTGATATGTGTGAAGGTACTGGACCTAAAGTTTTGGATTGGTGTGCTCGCAAAGATTTCGCAATCTTATGCCTACGTATTCCCGTTAAAGATAAACAGGGAAATCAGAGCAGTCGTAGTTCCCTCCTATTCTATGGGAGGAAAAGATATGTTTGGTGTCTTGTTTAAAGCCCAAGATTAAAGCTAAAAGGTTGAGTATTTTTGTCTTGTTCAAAGCCCAAGATTGAAGCTAAAAGGTTTGACTGAGAGAGAATTTATCATCTCTAAAGGGAGACATCTTGTCTGTTTATCACAACTGTTGGGTGACTGATTGTAAAGGAGAATTACTTTAACTGGGATATGAGAATACAGTAATGCCATAATTTCCTTTATAAGGGATTTGTCCTGAAAGAGAAAACTTTAACTCAGTGTAGAGTAATGTCATTTTTCCTTAGGAATCTTTCATGCTAAGAGAAGGACAGTGGTGTGGATGCTTGTAATCCAGAGGCTTGCCGCTTACAGCAATTAGATGAAAGAAGGAATTTACCAGGATAAAGAGGGACCACGACTTAGATTTTTGAATCAACAATTGTGCCACTTACAACAGTTATCTGGGATTAAGATTTGTTTTGAATGTCTGTTTTGATGTTTGATATACAGAGAAATGTCCTCCTACAGAGAGTTTTTTATTTGTTCTGAGGGGATGGTGGTTTTTGTTTGCCTTGATCAAAGCCCAAGGTTGAAGCTAAAAGGTTGATTGACTCCCTGGGGAGTTTATTATCTGTCTTGTACAAAGCCCAAGATTGAGGCTAAAAGAGAGAATGACTCTTTTCGGGATATCATTATACAAAGCCTAAGAGGAGGCTGGAGGTTGACTTTTCCGGGGAAATGTTTTGCCTGCCTTGTACAAAGCCCAAGATTGAGGCTAAAAGGGATTTTTGATTCCACTGTGGAATATTTGTATGTGTCTTGTATAAAGCCCAAGATTGAGGTGAAAGAGGGAAACTGACTCTACTGGTGAGAGGTTTTATCTGCCTTGTACAAAGCCCAAGATTGAGGCTAAAAGAAGATTGACTCTGCTGGAGAGTATGATTTGTCTTGTATAAAGCCCAAGATTTAGGCTGAAAAGAGGATTGACTCTGCTTAGGGAGATTTATATGGGGTCTTGTACAAAGCCCAAAATTGAGGCAGAAAGATATTGACTGACTCAGTTAAAAATATTTATGGTGTCTTGTACAAAGTCCAAGATTGAGGCTGAAAAGGTTGACTCAACAAGAGAGTGTTTTTATCTGTCTTGTACAAAGCCCAAGATTGAGGCTTAAAAAAAGACTGATTGACTCAACAAAAGAGTGTTTCTTATTTGTCTCAACAAGAGAGTGCTGAAAAGGAGATTGGCTCAACAAAAGAGTGCTTTTGAGGCTAACTCTACTGAGAAAAATTATTATACAAAGCCTAAGAGGAGGTTGTCTTCTGCTGAAGATTATTGAGATCCAGAGGCAGGTCTAAAGTGGGGAATCGACTCTTGCTGAGGATTACAGAAGAGTTGAGGTATCAGATGCCTTGAGGTTCTGATTTGGGATAGTGTTATACTTATGATAAGCTGACCCTAGCTGGAGGAAAATTAGGATGAAAGACTGAGTTTTAGAACCTATGAGGATTTTAACTCTACTAGATATTAATTAAATGATCGGGGTTACTCCTGTATTTGTAGGGAACTTGAGAATGTTTTTGAGATCCAAGAGGAGATTAGATTGTCCAAGTCTACTGGTATGGAAGAGTTTATCTTTGTATGATGCCCAAAAGGAGGCTGGTGCTTTAAGGGATGAGAATCAACCCTAAAATTGGTATGAGGTTTTGACTCTTTGGAAAGACCGCTCTAACAAAGGATGATTAAGTTATGTCTTATACCTTTAAGAGGTCTTCAGGGTCCTTGTATTAAGCCCAAGAGAAGGCATGAGAACTTTTAAAAAGCCTGAGGGTCCTTGTATAAATCCCAAGAGGAGGCAGGGATGCTTTTAGGAAGCCTGTGGGTCCAAACCTAAGAAAAGTTCAAGAAAGGTTTCATCGGGAATAATCCTTTAGAGAACGGTTCTAGGGTTTGAAGAAATTCAGGAGAGGTTTCACTGGGAATTAATCCTCTCTTGGGAAAATGAATTTCTTTGACAATTTCTAATAGTGACAGTCTGAGAAAAGTTTCACCGGGAATAATGCCTTTCTCTTTGTTCCATATTGTATAAGCCCAAGAGGAGGTAAGACTGTATCTGGAAATCCTATGGGGAACTAGTTTTGAATGTGTTGAAAGAGTGACCACTGGCTTTATCTAATCCTAGACCTAATTGCCGGGGAGAACTCTAAGCAGATATATACAAGCATATATACAGATGAAATATATACTGTATGTCAAAGAGGGTAGGAGGACTTACAGGTGAGCAAGCTTCCAGCACAAGCAAATATATATATGTGCAAGTATGTAAAAGAAAGTTGTTTAAAACTTACAGGTGAGCAAGCTTCCATTGTAACAACTGTATAGTTCGTTGTTCAAGAAATTAAAGAAAGTTTAGAGAACAATTATGAATTTGAACCTAAATCAAAAGGGAAGTTGTTTTGAAAATATTGGGGCTTACACTTAAGGAGAGGCCCAAAGAATTGTTTATTTTTGTACAAGGGATGGGTCTTACAACTCAAGGAGAGGCCCAAAGAAAGACAGTGATCGCACCGTCGTTTTAAAAACTGTATTGGGACTTATACAATGACTAAGGCCCAAAAATTATTTATGTACAAAGGGGGTTTGGTCTTACACTCTATTAGAGGCCCAAAAAGTTGTTTAAAAGAAAAGAGAATGGGACTTACAACACGAGGGGAGGCCCGGATGATTGTTGTTTAAAAGGCGACGATCACGCCGTGATTTTATCGTATCAGGACTTATACAACGACTGAGGCCCAAAATTATTTATGTGACAAGGGTTGGGTCTTACACTCTAGTAGAGGCCCAGAAGTTTATTTTTAAAAGAAAGATGGGACTTACAACACAAGGGTAGGCCCGTTTGATTTTGGTTTTGAAATGGTGATCGTGTCGAGATTTCTGAAAATGTGTCGGGGCTTACACAATGACTGAGGCCCAAAAAAGGTTTTCTGTACAACAAGGGATATGTCTTACACTCTATTAGAGGCCCAAAAAGTTTAAAAAATTTAAAATTAAGAGGAAACCCTAATTTTAAATTAAAATGTCATTTTTCAAAAGAAATTTAAATAATAAATGATAAAAATATCAAATATATTCAAAAACAAATTGTATACTTTGAAAAATCATGTTTAATCACACGAAAGTTTGAAATTCATTTGGAATGAAAAATCAAAGTGGGAATTTCATTTAAAAATGTTTAAAAATAATTAATATGAAATTAATTACAAAAATTCTAACTATATTAAATAAATAATATAAATTGGATTATTTTTTGTAAAATAAAATATTTAAACATTTTGGTGAATTTTGAGAAAAAGAATCAATTCAAAAACACAAATATTCATAGAGAAATTAATTTTTGAATCAATTAACAAAAATATCAAAATATTCAAAAATTCAAAATTTTGAAAATGGGCGCCAACGGTCAAGGAAGAACACGCCCTCACCCTGTTTCTGCAGATTTGCGTTTTCTCACTTTTCTCCATGATTTCTCAATGGTTTTGCATGATTCAAGTATCAATCTTGTTCGTTTTTGAACAAGGATCACAACCATATAGTTTAATTGCATTTATATTAAGTATGGAGGAAGAAATCAACAGAAAACCTCAAGAACCCTAATTTCAGCATGAACATAATGAAATTCCATACACGATTTATTCATGGCAATTGATTGAGGGTTATCACTCTACATACATGCATAAACAAGATGGTAACTCAAAAATTCATTCATGATACATGGATCATAGAGTTTGAAGGGTTCAGGCTTACCTCTTGCAGCTGGTGATCGAGTTTGATGATGGAGGTGTTGCATATAGGTTCCAATGATCTGGACAGCTTCCTTAGGTGCCAAGGAGTGTGTTTGAATGCTTGGAGTGGATTGAAATGAGCTGGAACTGGTTGTGGTACCTCAACTGCAACTCTGTCAAGAACTTGAGCAATTGGATGGTGATTTTTTGAATTTGATGTTCCAGTTGTGATTTTGTGTTATGGATCACTCATATATGATGTTTATGAGGTGTGTATGTGTGTGTGTGTGTGTGTGTGTGTGATTGGTTTGGTTGGAATCACTCTCAATTTCAAAATCCGATAGTGACTTGAGTTAGAAGGCAAAATTGGAGTGAAGGAGAGATTTTGAGGAAAACATCTGTTTGGGTGCTTTGGTGTACTCAAACTGATCACAAATGAGCTCTATTTATAGTAGAGCAAGTTTGTTTTGGCTGCAATAGTGAATGGCAACTGCAGCAGGTCTGTGGCAAATGTTGATCAAATGGAATCTCAAGTCTCCTCTAGCCATTGACTTGTGGATAGAGCACAGGCTATGAGTTCTCTAGTTCAGGGATAAGGCTTGACTGAACTTGGATAACATTGTCTTGATGAATGCCACCTCTATGCATTAGTTAAATGCTTGAAAACAAAATTGACCGTTTGAAGCATCTTGAATTTTAGGAGTGTCGTGCCTAAACATAGATCCATGGACTTGTGAGGCTGGTGGATCAGTGTTTGTCCCTTGGTTGTTCCCCCTTGAGGTGTGCAGATGGATAACCATGCTTATTGTTACATAATTTGATCAATTCGAGCAATAATGCACAAATCTGCCTTGCAAATATCGGTGAAAATGCCATTTCAATAGATCGTATCTCCTTGCTCAGGTTGAGTTATGGGAAGCTCTTGTACTTTTTAAAGAGCCCTCATATGGTACTATCCATGTGTGATTATAGTTTGTCTTGAAACTATTTGGATTCCATTGAAAAATCCTCATGAACATTGGTGCTCAGGGCTGGTAACTTAGGCAGATTTTTACTAAGTGTTGAAAAATGTCATTTTCTTAATTTTTGTCATTTTGATCACTCCATAACTTAAAATACATGAAGAATTGGAATTTGATGTAGTTGAAGCATTTGTAGGATGTAGGAAGACCTACAAATCAAGCTTTGGATCACCCAAAATGGCTGCTTGGATCACAAGTTATGATCCTTGGAAGTTGGTACCAAAATCATTCAAATTTAGTAACTTAAACAAATTTTCAATTTTTCAAGATTACCCCCTTTACAAGTTATCTTGGTTTCTTGATCAATTCTTGTTAAAATGACATTATAAGTCATATTTTATGAAAATAAGAGTCATAAGGATCATTTTTTCCAAAAAAAAGTCATGTTTTGACTTGATCATACCTGGACCAGACAGTATTTGGTGGCCAGCAACGTCTTGTGGACTTCAGCTCCGGTGCGGTTGAAAGACGGCGGGGGGGGGGGGGGGGGGGGGGTGTACCTGCAAGGTACTCCGATGCTCAAGTAAGGCAAAGGTCAAGTAAAATAAAGTACAAGGTTAGAGTGTAAAAGAGTGTGTAACCTGACCCTCTCAAGCGAGAGGGTATTTATAGAGAGCCCCCAGCGCGGGGCCAACTGTCACTAGCACTAGGATGGATTGCCAGGCCCAATCCAAGTAACTGCCAGGGCTTATGTGGCGTAGTGAAGACCAGCACGTGGTCTTCGCCCTGGGGTAACTGCTCCTAGATCTCCGAAATTAGGGCAGACCGATTCCATCGGGAGTGGGCGGTTACATGAGAACGTGTCCTCGCAGGGAGGAGTCTTGCATGTTGGGGAGAGACGTGTCCTTGCGGGGAGGACTCTTATGTGCAGAAGGAGATGGCTCGTCGCGGGAAGGAGCACCTGAGTGTCGAGGAGGGGCGAGCTTGGAGAGGCTTAGCGCCTCTCCCCGACGCTCTATGCCGCGTGTGCCCGAACACCGCCGAGGTGTGGTATGTGCCCGACACTGTTGAAGTGGGCCTGTGCTCGACGTTGGTTGTGATAAGAGGCCTTTGTTGGGCTACCCCCAAGACGTGTGGGTTAGGCCTGCTCGATTGAGGAGCAGACCCCGGCCCAGTCCAGAACAAGAACCCCCCAAGTCGTTGCTCTGAGGCGTCGGAGTAATGACTTAAGGGCCAGCTATGTCGAGGACTTGTCCAGTCGGGGAAGGGATTCTAGAAGAGGAGTGGTTGGTCAAACGGGGAGAAATAAATTGATTTGGTCAGGATGGACTGGCTGCGGATGAGCGACGTCGCGAGGATATGAGAAGTCTGAAGCGGGGCGAATGGAAGACGCGTGTTGGGGAATGAGAAGACGCGCGTGGGAAAGTGTGTGCCACGTGTCACACCTCATCATTCCCTTGGGCGGCTACGCTAAGGTAGTGTAATCGATTGCCTAGGAAATCCTCGAGTCCCGTGAGGCCCTTATAAATAGGGGTCATCTCGTCTCATTTGCACTTTTGCTCCCCCTTCGCTCAGATTCCCTCTCTCTCTTCCTTCTTTACTTCGCCACCGTACGCCGCCACCAACCGCCGTGCCGGAACCCTACCGGAAGCGTTTTTCAAGTAAGTTTCTCTCTTTTTTCTCCTTTCGTTTGCATTTGTAGGGTGGTTCTATGGTGAACTGATGAAGTTCTACATGGACATCACGAAATCTCTGGCGAAAACGGCAGGGTTTCTTAGTTTCTTGTTGCATATCGCGGGGAAAAGGGATGAATAACTCGGGGACACGAAGAATGTCCCGAGGACACCAGATGAAACTCTCGGGGTCCTCGCCAATATTTCGCCCGTGCGAGGGAATGCTCCCAACACGGCATGTCGGTGACCTGAGGATGGTCACGGGGAGGCTCGTCGGTTGCCTCGGGGGCACGACAGCCTCGAAACCCCGACGCTCCCTCTTCGCCCTTTCACTTGAACAGTGGTGGAGGGGTGAATTTGATACGGATCATCAAATTCACCATTTCCTTCTGCTTTTCAGGTATATGGAAGCTTTGTCCATTTCCGTAGCCGTGGGAACGTTGGACGTCGACAACCAGCCCGACTCTCCAATGGCGTCAATCACTAGTGTCGAGGAACGTCCCCTTGCGGAGTGGGTTAGCGACGAACCGTTAAAGATAGCTTCCCAGTTCGTTGACGGTGACGAGGATTATATTTTTTGTACTGTCGAGCATCGGTTGGTGGGTTCGCCGAATTCGTGGAAGGTGTTCCGTCCCCAAGCACACCATCGCATATGCTCGACCTACCGAGGGATGAGGTTCCCTCTTTACGAGTTCATGTTCGACGAGGCGGGGTGGCGTTTGCCTTTCACAGACTTCCAACAAGCAGTGTTCGTCTGGCTACGCTTGGCGCCTTCACAACTTCACCCCAACTCCCTCGCTTTTATCTGAGCCTTCGAGCTCGTCTGTAAATATCTCCAAATCGGGGCAATCGTGCCTCTCTTCTTCCGCATCTTCCACCTCCAGCGACAGGCCTCCGACGACAGACATGGCTGGGTGTCTTTTAAACAAACGAGCAGTCTCTTCCACACCTACCTAGATTCTGTTCGCAACTTTAAATATCGGTATTATACCGTGAGGCCGGTCACGCTTGAAGCTGTGAATTTGGTGTATCGCCGGGTTTCCCGTGAGGTGGACGGGCAGACAGAGGAGGTCCTCGAGCCGAGATTCCCCTTGTTATGGACGGAAGAACACTTCAAAAAGGGGACGGACAGTTACAAAGTCAGTCCTGGCCGTCTCGACGAGGGGGATCGCCTGGCCTACGAGGGGATAGTCGCTTTCGTCAACGGTTTTAATAAAGCCAAGCTCGTGACGATGGACGGGGAATTCGTCCGGGGAGATGACGGGTAGGTGTTGACGAAACATCGTTTGATTAACATGAGGGCCCTCCTCGAGACGTTCTCCGATGAGGATGCTCTCGAGTTGCTAGGTGGTGACATCCTCTTCGACTTACTTTTTTCCTCGCGTCCTGATTTCTGGTTTACTGACATATTTATTTTCTTTTTACAGGCAAGATGTCGACTGCTGAGGAGCGTTTCAAAAAGTTGAAGGCTAAGCGCATTGCGAAGAAAGGAGGCAAAAGCCGCATCGAGCAGCTCCGAGCGCAGGAATCCGTTCCCACCCCAACAACCGGGGGTTCCTCTTCCTCTCACCAGGATAGTGACTCTCCCAGCCTCAGAGCTCCCCGAAGAGGCAGCGGGTTGTAAGCACAGTGGAGATCGACCTTACTGAGAACGAGAGCCCCCCTGCTGTGAAGTTTGTGCTCCCTCCTTGTCACTAGAGGCCGAATTTCTTCATGGGGAATAATTCCCTATGTGTGGGTGACCCCGAAGCTCAGGCCATCTTAGGCGTCGACAAGGTTTCTCGGAGAAAGGCGCTGGTGGAGGATGTGTCCGCGGTGATGCGGGTTTGTGCGGCTGCCTTGGTTCTGAACGATGAGGCGTGCTCCACAGATGATCTGAACAAGTTGCGAGAGAGTTTCAGGTCCATCTCAGCCGAAATGGAGAAGGTGGCCAAGGAGTTGGCTGACTGCAAAAGCCAGAACCAGTCCCAGGTCGAGCTTCAAGGGAAGTTGGAGGAAAGGTTGAAGAATGCTGAGGAGGAGCGGAAACGTCTCTTGACGAGGGATGTCGAGCTTGAAGAGGAGAGGGATCGTCTCTTGGCGAGGACCACCGAGTTGGAGAAGGTTGTCCGCCTGGCTGATGAGGAAACCGAAGAAGACAGGTTGTTGACTTCGCGGGCAGCGGTGATAGCGAAGCTAAGGGAATCCGAGCAAGATAACCTTGTGGCGGCTGACATAGGTTTAAGAAACGCCGTGCAGCAGCTTCAGGTTCTAAACCCCGACCTCATAAAGGAAGGGACTGACCCTGACTACGAGGTGGTCGACGGTCAGATCGTGCAACCGATGCAGGAGGACGAAGTTGTCGAACACGAACAGCCCGAGGGGACCGTCGCCGAGTAGGTTTTTCCTTTCTCGTTCTGTTTGGCATGCGTGCCATTTTTTCTTATTAATGATTTGTGCCCGGCCTGTGTGCCAAGGGCTTTTGATACCTTTGTAATACCTGTACACTGGGCTTCTGCCCGTTTTAATGTATTTTTGTTTATCTGCTAGTGTGTTGTTTGTATGTTTTCAATTGTGTGTGATGTTATTGCATTTGCTATACCTTGTTTATTTTTGTCTAAGTAAATAGGCTTTGGGGGGATTTGCTCGACTTTGATAGTCCCTGACCGCGTGGAGAGCTGGCTGGGTGGTCGGAGACGTATTTCGACCTTCAAAAAGGCTAAGAACTCAGTCGAGGTCTTAGCTTCGTGGCGTGAACTTCCCATCGCGAGCCGGGTGTTCTGCCTAATTGCTACGACGACGCAGGAGCTCGATCGAGGTGTCCTCGTCGGATCAAAGTGCTCGCGCACACACAACGCAGCCCTTGGCCAATCGTGTTCCGTATAGGGGTGTCGCGCTTGTACCTTAGTGCGTCCCCGTGACCGCAATGCTAGTGTGTCGCGGGCAGTGCTTAACTGTAATATTGTTTTAGCTTTTCAGCGTTCCATGGTCGAGCAAGTTCTTCCCCGTGCAGATTTTCTAGGAAGTAGGTTCCTGTCCCTATTTTTGCGCGGACGCGGTACGGGCCCTCCCAGTTCGCGGCGAGTTTGCGTTCTCGCGAGTCTTTCTGGTTCCTTCGTAGGACGAGGGTGCCTACTGGAAAATCACGTTTGATGACTTTGTCGTTATAACGCAAAGTTATTTTCTGTTTAAGTGAAGCTTCTCGAAGAGAAGCACCCGAACGAGTCTCCTCGACGAAGTCGAGTTTTTCCCGCAGGGCTTCGTCGTTCGCGTCTCCGTCGAGGGGGGCTTCCTTCCTCCTCGAGGGTTCCCTAATCTCCACAGGGATCACCGCTTCCGTTCTGTAGGTTAGACGAAAAGGGGTATCCCCGGTCGTGGAATGCGGGGTTGTTCGGTAGGCCCAGAGGACGCTGTGTAGCTCCTCGACCCACCGTTGTTTGGCGTCGCCTAGTTGACGTTTCAATCCTCGGAGGATTACTCTGTTCGCTGCTTCATCCTTCCTGTTCATTTGAGGGTGCTCGACCGACATGAAGTGCTGCTTCGTGCCTAGCTTGGTGACGAAGTCTTGGAAGTTCCTGTCGATGAACTGTGTTCCATTGTCGGTGATGATAGCTTGGGGTACGCCGAATTGGCCGAGGATGTTCCGCTTGTAGAAATGTAGTATGTTAAAGGCCGTGATTTTGGCCAATGCATCCGCCTCAATCCACTTCGTGAAGTAGTCCACCCCGACGATGAGGTATTTGTTTTGATACGACCCCTGGACGAAAGGTCCGAGGATATCCATCCCCTACAACGTGAACGACCATGGGGAGGATAGTGTTTTGAGCTCGTTAGGAGGAGCGAGGTGCATGTCCCCGTGTCATTGGCATCTATCGCACTTCTTGACGTGTTCCTTGGCGTCCTGTTGCATGGTGGGCCAGTAATACCCTGTCCGAAGTGCTTTACGGGCTAACGATCGTCCGCCTAGGTGCTGTGCATTGATTCCCTCGTGGATTTCCTGGAGGATGCCAGGGACCTTGGTCTCCTCGACGCACCTGAGGAGGGGGATAGAAAACCCTCGCTGGTATAACTTGTCCTCGACTATCGTGTATGAGCATGCCCACCGCTTGACCATTCCTGCTTCCTTGGGATCTTCGGGCAGTTTGCCTGTCGTGAGGTATTCGTACACAGGGGTCATCCAGTAATTACTGTCACCAATGGCGTTTACGTCTTCCACTAGAGCGGGTTTGATGATGCTCGGCCGGGAAAGCACTTCTTGTACGAAGGATTTGTTCCCGCCTTTCTTCTTTGTGCTTGCCAATTTGGACAAGACATCTGCTCGGGCATTGTGCTCACGGGGGATGTGAGTTACTTCCGCGGAGGTGAACTTTTTCATCTTTTCTTTCACCAAGGTCAAGTATTCGATGAGATTGTCGTTCTTGGCCTGGTACTCTCCTCGGAATTGCGAGGCCACGAGCTGGGAGTCGGTGAAGATTTTGACCTCCTTGGCACCGAGGTCCTCGGTAAGCCGAAGTCCGGCGAGGAAAGCCTCGTACTCTACTTGTTTGTTCGACATCGGGAAGGATAGTTCGAGGGATACCTCGATCAGGATGCCTTCCTCATTTTCGAGGATGATGCCCGCCCCGCTTCCCTTCGGGCTGGATGCTCCGTCGACGTAGATCGTCCATTTTTGGGATCCGTTGGTCGAAGGTTCCGGGACGGTCATCTCTGCCACAAAGTCGGCCAATACCTGAGCCTTCAAGGCTTTCCTTCCCTCGTATTGGATATCAAACTCGGCGAGTTCGAGCGACCACCTGAGCATCCTCCCCGCCATATCTGGTCGTCCAAGGAGTTGCCTTATAGGCTGTTCGGTCTTTACGACGACAGTGTGGGCGAGGAAGTACTGGCGTAGCCTCCTGGCCGCGGTAACGAGGGCTAGGGCGACTTTCTCTATCTACTGATACCTGAGCTCGGGGCCTTGGAGGGCTTTGCTCGTGAAGTAAATTGGTTTCTGTCCGTCCGGGGTTTCCCGAATGAGGACGGCGCTGACTGCTTCACTCGTGATCGCGAGATACAAGAAAAGTCTTTCCCCGCTCTCAAGCCGTGAGAGGACCGGGGGTTGTGATAAGACTTGTTTTAGGTGGAAGAGCGCCTGCTCGCATTCTTCGCTCCATTCAAACTCCGCTTTTTGTCGAAGAAGTTTGAAAAATGGGAGTGCGTACTGCGCCGACTTGGCGACGAAGCGGGAGAGGGCGGTGAGCATCCCGTTCAATGATTATATTGACTTCTTTGAGTCTGGAGTAGGGATCTCAGAAAAAGCTCTACACTTGTCGGGGTTAGCTTCGATTCCTCGCTCTGTGAGGTAGTAACCGAGGAACTTACCTGCCCGAACGCCGAAGGTGCATTTGTCGGGATTGAACCTCATGCGGCACCTCCTCGCTGTGTCGAACACTTTCTTGAGGTGTGCGGCATGGTCGACTTCTTCCGCGGATTTGACGATCATGTCGTCCATGTAGACCTCGAGCATGTCGCCGATTTCAGGCCAGAAAACCTTGTTCATCATCAGTTGGTAGGTCGCACCGGCGTTCTTCAGGCCGAAAGGCATTAAGTTGTAATAGTAATTGTCCGACTCGGTCATGAAAGCCGTGTGCTGTTTGTCGACCTTTTCCATGGGGATTTGGTTGTATCCCGAGTATGCGTTCATGAAGGATAATAGTTTGTAACCTGCAGAATTGTCGACCAGCTGGTCGATGTTAGGTAAAGGATAGCAGTCTTTCGGGCAAGCCCGGTTAAGATCAGTATAATCAACACACATCCTCCATTTTCCATTATTCTTTTTGACGAGTACAACGTTGGACAGCCAGGTTGTGTACTTGGCCTCCAAAATAAAATTTGCCTCTAGGAGGTCTTTTACAGATTTTCCAGCAGCCTCCGCTTTTTCGGGAGACTGCTTACGCCTACGTTGAACTATGGCCCTAGCGGCCGGATCTACTGCGAGCTGATGGCAAGCCACCTCGGGGTCGAGGCCAGGCATCTCGGAGGCGCTCCATGCGAAGATATCAGCGTTCTCCCTTAGACATGCCTTCAATTGCTCCTTCGCCAGGTCGGGGATCCCGGTGCCAATTTTCACGTTACAGTCTGGATCGTCCCCGAGGACCACGAGCTCAAAGTCTCCGTCTGGGATGGGGTACATTGGGTGGAGAGGCCGCCCGTTATTTTCCGTCTGGAGGTCGAGCTCTTCTACCCCGTCTTCATCGGGTTCGCCCGGGAACCTGATGTCGAGTTCGACCACGTTGACGCACGGGAGAGGTACCTGTTCGGCGTCCAGGGGTGGCTTTGCCACGGACTTGGTTTTGGTGCCGATGGAACTCATGCCTTTGATGGCGGCTTCGAAGCATCTTCTGGCCACGTCTATGTCCCCGTGCATCATAACTACTTGTCCCCTGGCCGTGTAGTACTTCATTTTGAGGTGGACCGTTGATGGTACCGCCGTAAGCTCGGCCAGGGTGGTCCTCCCGAGGATGCAGTTGTAAAGGGATGGACATTCGACCACCAGGAAGCGGGTATTCACCTGTCGGGCTGTGTCTTCGGCCCCGAATGTGACCATCAGCTCAACGTAGCCCCATGGTCGGGTGGTGGTTTCGTTGAATCCCTGCAGGTCTGAGCCAATGTATGGGGTCATATGTCTCTCGTCGAGTTGGAGAGTCCCGAAAAGGTGAGCGTACATGATGTCGACCGAGCTGCCCTGGTCGACAAGGATCCTTCGAACGTCAAAATTCGCCATCTGGCCCCTGACTATGAGGGGGATAGTGGCGTTGGGCGCTCCTCCGGGGAGCTCCTCGAGATATAAGGTGATAGGGTTTGAGTTCCCTCACACCTTCTCGAGAGTGGTTGTCTTCGTCGACATTGCTGATTCCAGTTCATCAAGTTTCCTCTTGATCGACCCGACGGACAACTTCTCGTAACCACCCCCAGAGATGACCATTGCCTTGGGGAAGCCTTCCCAGGTGCTACGTGCAGTGACGGGGTCCTCTTGGGGGAAGGTTGCCCATATGTTGCGAATTGCTTCTTGGCCTTCAATGATTACGGGGACAAAGAAATCTTCGGGTCGAGTGACACTGAGGGCGACTTGAAGCCGACTCTCGTTGGGAGGAGGTGCGTATCCTCGACGTTTTGGGCTTCCCGGGAGCTGGGACGGGGAGTATCATTCTTCTGGGCGTATTTATTCAAGTGTCTTTCCTTGATGAGGATTTGAATTGCATCCTTGAGATGGATGCAGTTTTCTGTGACATGCCCGTGGCTCCGGTGGAACCTGCAGTACTTTGACTTGTCAGTGTTTGATTTGGGAATAGTCGGTTTCGGAAAACGGACGCCTCCTTTCAGAAATTCCGAGTTCTGGCACTCGGAGAGGATTCACGCGCGGGGATCGTTGAGCGGGGTGTATTCCGTGAACCAGCCAGCTGGTCCGTGCGGTTCACGAGGATCACGGGGGCGATTTTATTTCTTTCTTTCTCCTCCTCGTCGGGGAGGAGAGTCTTCATATTTATGGTCGCGGGGGCCTTCCTTGCGTCTCGACTCAAGGGCGATCTGCGCTACCTCTGACTCCTCGAGCTCGATGTACGACTGAGCCCATTGGAGGAGGTCCTCCAGACGGCGGGGTCTGCGGAGGCCCACGGACTTGGAAAAATTAGATCCAAAACATAGTCCATGGATGATCAAATACTTCTTCATGTCATCGGTCGTATGGACCTCGACAGCTTCTTTGTTGAATCTCTCAATGTAGTTCTGGAGAGATTCGTTCTTCCCCTGGAAGATGCTCTCTAGGGCAGCCTCCGTCTTCGGGTGTCGACGAGACACAGTAAAGTGTTTGGTGAAGCGTTGTCTTAGTTGCTTCCAGGATGTGATCGACCCGGGTTCCAGACCCTTGTACCATGTCATGGCGCCCTTCCGCAAGGTGGTGGGGAAAAGTCTGCACTTAATGGCTCCCCTGACGTTTCTGAAGTCGAGCATGGCTTCGAAACTTTCAACGTGATCGTCGGGGTCGGCCAGACCGTCGTAGGTCCCTAGTGGCGGGGGTTTCTCCATGCCCGCAGGAATTGGGGCGTTCATGATCTCCCACGACAGAGGGGTCCTCTAGTCGTCGTCGTCGCTTCCGGCCGGGGATCTCGAAGGGGACCGGTGATGCCGTGGAGGGGAATTCCTTGAACGGTTCCTCGGTCTCTCCTCGGTGGTTTTGGACTTCTTGGTAGTTGCGGAGGGCCTGGGTTCCTTCCGAGGCGGGGAGCGATGGCGCTTCTGGGAGATCGCCGGCTGGGGGCGTTCAAGGCGTGGACGACGACCCTCATGCACCGGCGAGGGGGTTCGAGATTCTTCGGTTGGAGTCCTTCACGGGGAAAGGGAGCGGCGAGGTGAGGGTGGACGACGATGTCTTCGCGGGGAAGATCGCTGTGTCCACCCTTGCTCTAGTGCTTCAATTCTGGTATTCTGGTGTGTTATCAGCTGATTGGTCTAATTGATCAAGGCAAATAGGGCCACGGTGCTCGCATCTGCATTGGGAGGAGGAGCAACTGACTGAAAGACGGCTTGTTGGTCGTCCTGCTGGGCAGCGTCGTAAGCCGCGTCTTGGGAGTCTGGGGAGCCGGTATGCCTGTCTCTCACGTCGCCCTCTTCGACGTGGAGGGCAGCAACGTCTTTGCGGTGGTTCCCATTCTCGAGTTGCGCGAGGACAGTGTCCAGAGCTTTGTTAGCAGACGGGTTGTTGGCCATGCTGGTGATGAACGAGAGGATTGCTTTGGTTTATCGGAGGAAAAATGGGGAAGGAAAGGTTTCCCACAGACGGCGCCACTGATCGTACCTGGATCAGACAGTATTTGGTGGCCAGCAACGTCTTGTGGACTTCAGCTCCGGTGAGGTTGAAAGACGGCGGGGGGTGTACCTGCAAGGTACTCCGACACTCAAGTAAGGCCAAGGTCAAGTAAAAGCAAGTACAAGGTTAGAGTGTAAAAGAGTGTGTAACCTGACCCTCTCAAGCGAGAGGGTATTTATAGAGAGCCCCAGTGCGGGGCCAACCATCACTAGCACTGGGCTGGATTGCTAGGCCCAATCCAAGTAACTGCCAGGGCTTATGTGGCGTAGTGAAGATCAGCACGTGGTCTTCGCCCTGGGGTAACCGCTCCTAGATCTCCGGAATTAGGGCAGACCGATTCCATCGGGAGTGGGCGGTTACATGAGAACGTGTCCTCGCGGGGAGGAGTCTTGCGTGTCAGGGAGAGACGTGTCCTCGCAGGGAGGACTCTTATGTGCAGAAGGAGTTGGCTCCTCGCGGGAAGGAGCACCTGAATGTTGAGGAAGGGCGAGCTCGGAGAGGCTTAGCGCCTCTGCCCAACGCTCTATGCCGCGTGTGCCTGAACACCACCGAGGTGTGGCATGTGCCCGACACTGTTGAAGTAGGCATGTGCTCGACGTTGGTTGTGATAAGAGGCCTTTGTTGGGCCACCCCAGGATGTGTGGGTTGGGCCTGCTCGATTGAGGAGCAGACCCCGGCCCAGTCCAGAACATGAATTTTGGCTCTGGAGCAGTTCGGCGCGTAAAAACCCTAACTCCGGAGTTTTGGGGAATCCATCCTCTGAGGGTAATTTAGCTTTTCAAATGGATCCTTAGGGTTATTTTGAGCATATTGAGTCACATGTTGAAGTCTTGGCTCATCCTCTTGTGAAAAGCTCACTCTGGAGGTCCCAGTCGTCCAAAACCCTAATTTGGTGACATCAGGTGTTTCAAGGCTCAAAACACTTGGTATGTCACAATTGTGTGCTTGTTTTTTGATGTAAGGTTCATCTTGATACTTTTTGTATGTTTTAAGAGGTTAGACAAGTTGAAGATCATGTCATTTCTTGATTGACCTTTTCTCTAAATGTTCTGGGAGGGCTCAAAAAACCTGATTCTTGATTGTAGTGAATGCTCAACAATCCTTGAGGAGATTGATGAGGTATGATGGCATATCCATATTTTGGTAATGATCCTCACAATGATGGGAAATCTTGGTGGTCAAAATTTGGGGTATGACAGGGTTCGACGGGCGAAGGATAGGAACAACTAGAGGAACTCAAGCAAACATGGTGCTTTCGACAAAAAGGGAGCACCAAGAAGATATGATCAACATGGACCAGGGGTACGTGGCAATAGGCCCTCAACATTCAAGCCCACTTCTAATGCCCCCAAGGGCAAGTGGGTGAGGCCAGTGGAGAAAATAGAGGATGGCCATAAAAAGTGGAAAAATTTCGAAGTCGAAAAAGGATCTTCGATAGCGCACCGAAGGGAGTTCTAAGCTTCCAAGAAATCATCTTGGTATTCAGAAAACTACAAAGGGAAGAGTCCAATGACGAGGTCTCAATGAAGACGTCAGCAAACGAAGCGTAAGGCTGAGAGAGAAGCTGCGGAAAAAGAGAATGATGAGTCTAGTAGCAATGTGCAGATCAAAAAGGACAAAAATAAAGACAGAAAACCTTTCAAGAAGAAAGTTGTTGAAAGAAAGTTGTTCACAGACCAGCATGAAAATGAAAAGGAGAAGTCTGACCAGATGCTGGCAGATGATGATATAAAGAAGGACGATTTCGACTAGGGATCAGAACCATCACCTGACATTATCTGCAATGTCGTATCCGTGCTACCCAGAAGATGAGTGTTGCACCCCAAAATTTTCCCTCTCTTTTCCTAACCTTAACTGGATTTTGTTTGCATTCATCTGCATCGTCCATTAGGTCATAACTTTGCATTCATTCATTTGCATCGAGCTCCTAAGGCATGGGATCAAGAGGTTCTTTGAATTAGGGTTCTTATTTTCTTTGAGATACCTTCATCCAAGTTTGAAGCAAGGGTTAATTTCTCATCATCATGAGCATATTTCTATCAAAGTTCATCCAGCTACAAAGCTTTCCTCTGCCGAGATTCATCAAGTATCAAGTTTACCTGCTTTAGGATTTTTCAAGAGGCATCAAATGATTAAGGTTTCATCATGGTTCTAGTGGAGACTGAGGAACTAGGGTTTTGTTGATTTTCAACCTCTCAGGCTATTTTCTTCATCAGTATGCACCCAAAGCATGGAGTTTATGGTTTCTTACTTCTTTGTGTTCAAGATAGGTGTGCGTCGTTCACTTCAGTTTCATTTAAGGCTTATCAGGTCAGGTGCGTGTAGGCAGTACTCATAGAGGTTTAATGGTTTTAACCTAATCTTGGTCAAGCAACATTTTGTTTCAAACATCGAGGTCAGGGTGCATTGATTTAAGTGGTTTATGTGTATGGAGATCAAATTATCAGGTCAAGGGTGTGTGCAGTGTTGGTTGAAGTTCAGTAGAGGTTTGACCTAATTTTGGTTAGACAACTGGTTTGCTTATTCTTTAAGTGATCAGGCGGAGTCAAGTCCACCAGTGATTAAGTGTTGAGGAGTTATCAAAATTTAGTTTATCATCATGGTCAATTCATTTTCAATTAGGGTTTTGTAGTTGACAGTACAATTCATATCTCAAGTTGCTTTTTGTTGTGGATCTTTGTGAGAGCAAGAAAATGAAATATTCAAGTGATTCATGTCTGAAAACCGTCAAGTGATCAGGATTAGGGTTTTTCCATATCAAGGTTTACCTGATGAAGTTAAGTTGCAGAGCCATCAAAAGTCGAGGAATTGGATCAATATTTCAAGTCACTCGTAAGTCCTGATTATGTGGTTCATATTCTTGTCAAGACCATTTCATGATGGAATCAGGATGTGGTGTTATTTCTCATGAATTGGTTCTAAGTTTCAATGCATTTCTGGTACGATTTTAATGAAGAGTTCAAGATGCTAAAATGTGGTTTCGAGGATAATCTGTTGGATCAAGTCAGGAGCATCACTTATGCAAAATTGTTTCAAGTGGTTCACTTTTTAAATTGATTCATGGTTTAGTCGGAATCCAAATATTCAAGTTCAAGATTCAATTTCCAAGTTACAACTTCATTCAAGATCCAAAAGGCCAATTTTATTCAAGATTCAAAATTTCAAATTCATGACAAAGTTTCAATTTCCATGTTCAAGATTCAATTACAAATCATCTATGTTATGGACCAAGTTATGAAGCTGGGCTAAATTCAAATATTTCATGGTGGAGAATCATATGGAATCCGTTCCTTTCCAATTAGGATTTTGTGCAGTGCATTGTGATTCTTCAAGATCAAGACAGGTTCATCAGATCCATATTACCGTCCAAGAAGGTTCAATGTGAATACTTAGGTTCATCAAGATTCAAGGGGCTATTGGTTCTAGGTCCATTTATTTTTGGGGATTGCTTCAAGGTTTTACTCCATTCCAAGTTTGTTTTTAATGAAGAATTCAAAAATATTGAAAATTGGTTTTGGGTACGATTCTTGGATTCGATTCAAAAGTGTTGTCATATGAAAAATACAAAGTATTTGGTTTCAAGTACAATTCAAATAAATAAAAAATGTGGAGGTGCAAAGTCCATTACATTTGAAGCCCACCTTCTATAAGCCCATACCACACTACAAAAATCATTTTTACACTACAAAAAATATTTTCATTATACAATCCACACAAAAACAATAGTTCCAAAATAAGACCATGTCATTGAAGGCCATGCTACAACAATTAAGAGCTCGTATCTTCATCACACAGCAAAAGCATCTCCAACAACTTGTAATCCTGCGCAAGCCATACAAAGTTACACCACAAGACCATTTCATCACGCAGTAAAAGCAACACAACCAGCCAAGCCTTGTATAACCTTCCCTGAGCCATAGCAAACGTGAGCTACACGTAAAAACAAAATAGCCTGTAAGGAATGCAATTCAATTACAACCTGTAAGGAATACAATTCAACCGCACACCATAAACCCCACATCAAATTTCAAATGGCTAACCTTGATACGCAACACCTTTACGTCACTTGCCTCAAATTTACAACACACCACATTCCACAATTTCCAGCTGGTACAAAGCCTATACACCAACCATACTGATTCAAAAAGTCCACAAATCCTGCATAAAAACCATAAAATGAATATATCAGTAGCTATCACAACCTACTATGCCCCACGTTACCACAAACCTAATTTGCACAAGACGCGTACGACATTTTACGCACAACAACAATCATAAAATCTGCGAAATGACACGACCTCGTTCACAAATACGCACTACTGTAATACGTACGACACATACTGCTCCTATAAATAACATTATCCTCACCCCATTTGAAACAAGTTCAAAAGAACCAACATTACCCTGTCAATATTCCTCCTTGAACCTTCATCGTTCACAAACCAAAAACACTCAAAACCAAAACCTCTCAATAATCCCTTCATCAACCTTCATTGTTCGCAATCAACCACACCCCCAAATCTGATATAGAACCCACAACACAAACCTTCATCACATTATCTTCAAACACAACCCAGAACAAAAATCAAAATCAGAAAGAAGAAGGAGAAGAGTGAAACAAGCAGAAACTGGAACCCAAACCTGAGACGGAAACGAAGAACGCAAACCAAATCATGAACCCAGATCGAAGCAATAAAAGAGAAGAGAGATCTCATCGATTCCGTCGCAATAAGGTTGAAACGATATGCGCTGATACTTCCTGTTGATTTGTTCCATTTCTGAGCTATTTTCACGCCTCAATGAATGTTGTTGGATCGTATTTTTTTTCCTTTTCATTTCAAGAGTGTTGAGGCTGATGGAGGCAGATGCTTTAAATGCTTGTTTTAAAATCATTTGGTTTTTGTTTTTGCTGTTGTTTAGGCCGTGCCATCTTTTTTAAAAGAAATGTTGTTGTTGTAATTGGGCTTGAGGCCCGTGTTTTTTTTTTCTTCGTCCACCACCCTGTTTAGCCGTGTGGAGGTGATGGGCTTTGGAGCCCACATGATCCTCCTTTGATTCATATGCTCATACACCACATATTCTACGCACCCTCCATCTTATTTTTTATTTTTATTTCTCAATAATTTTTCAACTTTATTTCCTTTTAAAAAGTCTTTCTATTTATTTGATTTTTTTTTAATGATAATTGGTCCAAATTTCTTTTGATTTTAATTTCTCATTCCTTTTCCTTTTTTTTCATTTCGATTTTATTCCTCATTTCTTTTTCGATTTTTCATTCCATATTAATTTAGATATTCTTTTCATTTTTGGTCGATGAAAAACTAAGAGTCGCGGATTGTCGATTCATCGATGGAAAATCCATGATTAAGATTAGACCATTTTCTTTTCTGACTTATCTCATTCCAATTTGATTTTCATTTCATTTCATATTAACTACGATTTTATTTTATTTTTGATCGATGAAGTCTTTAGAATCACGAATGTTGGTTATCGAGGTTGTTTAACCTTCATGATTTCAAACCTGTAGTGAATGGTCATTGAGATCATTTTCTATACTTTGGGATTGTGATATGTTACCTCAATTAATCGACGAAAGTTTGTGATTAAGATGAGACTGTCTTATTTTTCTTTTCGTGTGACACGATTCTTTGAGAATGATCTATATATCATTTCTCTATCGTGTTTTAGCACAAACATTGTGATTGAACTGCCTCCTATAGCATGATCTTCCTCATAGATCATGCTACGATGGTTTAGCACTAAAGTGGACCTGATTCATCTAATTAACAATTAACCACTGACTTTAATCTCTGTTTAATATACTCTTGCTTTACTTTTCTGTTAATATATCACTGTCTATATATTCTTATTCATACCATATTGTTCATATATTATTGTTGATATTATCTTGCTCATATTATCATCTTGTCATCATATCTTATTCACACAACACAAAAACACAATAAAACTATCGAAACCCTAAAAACTTTCGATTGGAGGACTGTTGGTTACTATCCCGAGCATTGGAGTTTAGACTATGTACAAAGACCCTAGCATGGAGATTTTTGTCTGAACTCTTGTTCATTGCTTAGTTTAGGACACCTCGCACACACACACGGCTTCCTCTTGGGCTACCTGACAATGATACCTTTTATTTCTCACAATCCTGTGTATTTTACATGTATCCCTCTCCCCATTACAATGTAATAGTCTGGTTCTTTTTACTTTTTATGCTTGCTTGCTTGTTAAGAAAGATAAAATGTACTAGGTTAGAACACCATTTCAAAATAAAGAACAAATAAGGCTTGATCCAACGTCAAGTCATTTTTCAAAACCCATTAACTTGGTTTACACCTTAGGGTTTCTCTTATCTCCTCATTCTCACTTCTCTTATTTCTCCATTAAACCCACAATAACCTTGTATGTATTTCACCCTTGTAAGTCGACTGCCTTGCGCATCGCCATTAACCTACCTTGATCTACTCATCATCCTTTCTTTTCAATTCCTTTTCTCTCTTTCCTTTGTCTCCTTGAGTCTAAAAACCTTGGTCTTGTACCAAGTGCATTTTCAAACTTCTTTTCCTTAATAAACTTGGATCATTTTGGAGTGGTTAGGCGAAGGCCTTGTCCTATCCCGAGTGCTTGACACTACCTTTAGGGTTCACTGTCATAAAGAACTTACCATCCAAAATTAAAACACTCTTAAACAAGAGAATAAGGTTCTCTTAGTATTGAATTAAAGAGAGGGAATTGAGTGAAGACTTCTTCCTCTCCGAGTATTAGGATGCTCACTTTAGAGTGTGTGGTCTTGATACTCGCCTTTCAATACAAAGACGTAAATATATTCTCCACACCATCTTCATAATAAATCTTTTGAGATAGAGAATTGGGTACTACCCGTAGGGTTTCCTATACGAGGACCTACTTCACCCCTAAAATCAACCTTCAACAAATCAAATGTGACATCTTGCCTTGATGGCAAAAATCAACGTTTTCAGAAAAGGGCATGTTACGTCCGTTCTACCGCAAACAGGTGACGCGTAAAACTCCACGAACGAGCGACAATACACCTAACTGCTAGAATACGAACGTTAGCATCGTCCATAAAAAACACCAACAAACCGTGGTCCGAACTACGGACGCTCTGATTCCTCATTCCCTAATGAGGATACGTAGGCACAAGGGCCCCAATCCTTAACTAACTCCCCTTTTCTCTCGCCCCAGTGCGATCGAGACCTTCACTAACCCATAGTTCTCCGAACTACGATTGCTCTGACTTCCTCATTACACTATGAGGGTACGTAGGCATAGGATTGCGAGATCCTAGCGAGCAAACTTCCCAAATTTCTTAATCGTAGTCCTCCGAACTATGGATGCTCCGATTCTTCACTTCTTTTAAGTGAAGATACGTAGGCACAAGATGGCGAAGTCTTGGCGAGCCCTCTTTTCTTTCTCCCACCTTTTCCTTTATCATTTTCTTTCAATCTTTGTTTCTTACCCTTCTCTCTCCCTCTTAGAACACTATTATAAAGCAATACCTTTAGCAAATATCCTTACACATAGACAAGTGAATGGTTCCCATCGAGTACGATGGACGTGGAGGGTGTTAATACCTTCTCTTCGCATAACCGGCTTCCGAACCCATAATTTGGTTGCGAGACCATCTTATCCTTTCTTCTTGGGGTTTCTCAATGTTTTCCCTTCCCTTTTTGGGATAAATAAAGTTCGATGCCGACTCTGTTTCTTTTTCGCCTCACGTCGTCTATTTTTCAAGTAGCGACAATGAGGTCGAACAAGAAGTGGCCAATCAAAGACCAGTATGTTATTACATTTTGAATAATGGCTGTGTCAAGGAACATAATGCATTCTTCAAAAGACCAAATGAAGCCATGAAAAACCACCTGAAGCCTCTATTCATTAGAGGAAAGATAGATAATGTGGGTATCAACAAGATACTAGTAGATGGAGGAGCGGCATTAAACCTTATGCCGCATTATATGTTAAAAAGGATTGGAAAAAGTGACTCTGATACGAAGCCTCATAATATGGTCCTTTCGAATTATGAAGGGAAGGTGGGAAAAACCATGGGAGTCATTCAGGTGGATTTGACTGTTGGCACGATTACTAGGCCAACGATGTTTATGGTGATTGCATCTAAGGCGAATTACAATATACTCCTTGGAAGGGAGTGGATACATGGAATAGGTGCAGTACCTTCGTCATTTCACCAAAGGATATCCATCTGGAGAAGTGATACAATTGTCGAAAATATTGAGGCAGACCAAAGTTATTACATGGCTGAGGTTAACCAAATAAGTGGGTGACACTTTGATAAAAATTTGGCCCATATAGTACCTTGTAACCCTGCAGGTTTTGACTTTGCACCTGCAGATAACGCCTTTTGTTCCTTGTACCTGCATCTCACCCACGGCTTTCAGTGGGATATGGAGGTTGTAGGCGAAGAAGACTATGTCTTTGGAATAGTTGGGATCCAACCAACTGGTTGGGGCAGTGAGTTTAGTGACAATGACTGAGTCATTTGGCACTCAAAAAGATTTCGGCTTATATAGCTGAAAACAAATTGAAAGCAGCCTTAGAGGCCGAAGTAAAATACATGGTTGTCGAAGCCAAAGTTGAAGAAAAGCACTTCGAAGGTCCTGGGAAGGACTTCTACCCGGAGCCACCCGACAAAGATGAAGTCGAAGTGCAAACCCAAAGGATAGATGCCATCTTCTAGCAAGCAATATCAAAATGCTGGCGCAAGACCCTTTGGAAGAGATCGACCTATAAGAAGGGACAACGAAAAGGCCAACCTACATCAGTGTCAAACTTGACCCACACCTCAAAGTCAAAGTAATTCAACTACTGAAGGAGTTCAAAGACTGCTTCACATGGGATTACAATGAAATTCCTGGTTTAAGTAAAGATCTGGTCGAACTGAAGTTGCCAATAAAGTCTGGGAAGAAGCCCATCAAGCAAACTCCAAGTCGTTTTGCAACTGAAGTTCTCTCAAAGATCAAAGAGGAGATCGAAAGACTTCTAAAATGTAAATTCATCCGTACGACCAGGTATGTCAAATGGATTTCCAACATTGTTCCAGTTATTAAGAAAAATGGAACTTTAAGGGTTTACATAGATGTTAGAGACTTCAATGCTGCAACCCCATATGATGAGTATCCAATGCCTGTGGCGGAAATGCTAGTCGACTCTGCTGCAGGCCATGAGTATTTAAGTATGCTCGACAGATATTCTAGTTATAATCAGATTTTCATTGCTAAGGAAGAGGTGTCGAAAACGACATTTCGATGCCTTGGAGCATTAGGCACTTTCGAATGGGTAGTAATGCCATTTGGCCTAAAGAATGCTGGGGCAACTTATCAAAGAGAAATGAATTCTATTTTTCACGACTTTATTGAAACATTTATGTATATTTATATTGATGATATTGTGGTTAAGTCAGTTTTAGGAAAACGTCATATAGACCATCTTCGACAATCGTTTGAAAGAATGAGGAAGCATGGTCTCAAGATGAATCCTCTTAAGTGTACTTTATGTATGCAGGCGGGGGATTTTATAGGCTTTTTGGTCCACAAAAAAGGAATAGATATCAATCATAATAAGACCAAGGCCATCATGGAGGCGAAAGCGCCTTCGACAAAGAAGGAGTTGCAGCCATTGCCAGGAAAGATCAACTTTCTAAGGAGATTCATTTCCAATCTAAGTGGCAAGACTCAAGCCTTCTCACCTCTACTTCGACTCAAGAAAGAAGGTTTTGAGTGGGGGCAAGTGCAACAAGAAGCATTCGACAAGATTAAAGAATACCTTGTTCACCCTCCAATTATGGCGCCTCCTTGTAGAAATAGGAGTATGAGATTTTACATATCTGCGCTTGACAAGGCCTTAGGGAGCAAGTTGTCGAAAGAGCCATTTATTACCTTAGTTGAGTCTTGAATGATGCAGAAACTAGATATAGTATGGTCGAAAAGTTGTGTCTTTGTCTATACTTTTCTTGTACAAAATTAAAGCATTATATAAAGCCAGTGGAACTTTATGTTTCATCTCATTTCGACGTTATTAAACATATGCTTTCTAAACCTATTTTGCACAGTCGAATTGGTAAATGGGCATTAGCCTTAACAAAATATTCTTTAACTTATATGCCTTTAAAGGACGTGTGATAGCCGACTTTATAGTTGACCACTCTATAGTCGAAAACTCCCTAAACTTTGTGGAGCTTGAACCTTGGAAGTTATACTTCGACGGTTCTAGTCATAAGGATGGACCGGGAATAGGAGTATTGATTATTTATCCTAACAAAATTCCAACAAAATTCAAGTATAAGCTCGAAGGCCTTGCTCAAACAACGAAGATAAATATGAAGCCTTAATTGCCAGACTTGAAATATTGTTGGAATTGGGGGAAACGCGAGTCAAAATAATGGGAGACTCAGAGTTGGTAATAAAGAAAATTACAAAGGAATACAAATGTGTCAAGGAAAATCTTATCATGTACTTTGTGATAGCCAATAAGTTGTTACGAAGATTCAAAATGGTAAGCATTCGACACATATCTCGACTTGAGAATCAAGAGGCCAGTGACTTGGCCCAGATTGCTTCAAGGTACAAAATCTCGAAGGAAGTTTTAAGTCCTCTAATTTCTTTGTATATTTTTGTTTTAAAGTCACTGCTACTTCGCTAATGGTTTGACTAAGATCAGTTGGTCTGTAGGAAGTTTCAAAGTATTTCTGAAATGCTTGGATCTCTTTGATGTGTGTTGAAGTACCTTGCTTCACTTTGTCCTGCATAAGGGAAAAAGCTCGAGTTAGTTGGAGATCGAAGGCAGCTGCATCAAAGAATTCTACAGTGTAATATTCCCTCCACCAATTGTTGAACTCTCTGGTACAGAGAAAGCATGGTTTGAAGGCCACAGGATTGAACTCTGTGAGGTCAGAATACTTGGCTAGTAACTTGGTGCATTCTGCTTCATTGTGCCACATGTTGTAATGAATCAGTGAGCCCTTTTTAGGAAAGAGGGGTTTGGGTTTGATTTGAATTAGACCAAACTGTCGAGAGATAAGATTTGGTTGGTAAATGATAAGAGAAATTTGAAGCTTTGAAGGGTTGAGTCTTGAAGCCAGCAGTATCAGCGTAAGGAAAGATTCCCAAATGTCAAGAGATTCCGCTTCCTGTTCTTTCAACTCAAGAGGAAACCTTCTTGTAAACCATTCATGGCCTACTTCCCTATTTGCAAAAGGGGCCATGTTGGGAGAAAAATTATGACGCTTCACAAACATCATTACGTAGCTGGTGAATGTCTGCTGAAGGTTCATTCATTCTTCACTAGGAGTCAACAGAGCAAGCCTCGTCCCTTCAACCCTTCTATTCTTCACTTCGACGAATGCTTCGTTGACGATATTTCGAGCAGGAAGGGATGCTTTAAAAGTGGCATTCAACCATAGTTGTAGAATCCTGAAAGATCCAGAAAAGAGAAAACTTCCTCTCGACTTAATGGTCTTCAATGTTGTGATGCCTTCGCCAAGGGATTCATACAGGCTAGCCAGAATTATTTCGCTGAGATAGTTGTCATGTGCAGCATGCAGTTGGTTGGCCATGGTCAGGTACCTCTTCGGCACTTGAAGAGACCTTGAGCAAAAGACACATCGCGAAAGCCAAAGAGCCATGAAGGCAACGTGTTCTTGGTCAGAAACTTCTTTGGTTTCTTTGTCATGGTAATAGGCTATGTAGGTGGTGAAAGCTTCTTTATTGGTGTCGAAACCTATTGAGTCATCAGCTAAAAGGTTGGGATCATAATCCACTCCAATAGGTTTAAGGTCTGTAATGGCAGCGACGTCGAACAAAGTTGAGGTAACCATTTCACAAGGGAGTTGGAAATTATTGTGGGTGTTGTCCCAAAAATAGACGGAAGTGATAAGCATAGATGGGCAATAACCTGGCCCCACCTTCGACAGCTGAATTAGGTCGAAGATGCCCATTTTTTCCAAACTTTTGACTTTGCTGTCTCTATTTTGTCTAACCAAGCTAAGTAGTCAAAAGGGTCTTTTGACAAAGGGCATGACCTGAAAACCCTAAAACTAGTGTTCATGAAATCTAAGTTTATTGGGTCCCTAGAAGCTATGGTCGAAGGAGAACCTTGACCATCTACCTTCGCCTTCTCATCAATTTTAATCTCCTCACTAGTCCTAGGTTTTAAATCATTGGCTTTGGGTTTGTAACGGTGGTAAACGGGGAAAAATTCCCTAACCTTAGTAGGGTCAATAGTGAAATTAGGTAGAGGACCTAACATAGCATGGGTCTTACCAGAAACAAGAAGGGGAATAAGTACTTGTGATTGATAAATCCTGCGTTTCTCCTCTTCATTTGTAGTTTAGGGATGTTCTGTTGATTTCCTACCACATTTGGGCCCAACATTCTATGAACTGGAGCGAGTTCTTTGGATTTTTTTTTGGAGTCTTTGGCATTCTTGCTTGTTTCCTTGGAGATTTTTGAAGTGGAAGCCATTTTTGTAGTGAGTTGCAGAGAAAAGGTTTGAAAGAGATGAAGTTTGAGGGAATACATTTGAGGGTTCAGAGAGTGAAAAAAGAAAAAATGGTGCTTTCGACGATTTTATAGATGGATGAAGTGGAATGGTTACTGTACAACATTAATGGTGATAAAAATCATGGGACGCGTCTCATGTGAGGGTGGTGTGATGAGACGGTAGCAGTTAAAAATCTAACCCATGATCTCCTAGGGACTAGACGTGTGATGATTGAAAAGATTCACGCATGGGTTTAAGGAGACATTTGGGGAAAGTTGTCATGATGACAATGACGTCATAGCAGTCCAAAGGTTTTTGGCGTCGAATATGAAAACTTCAAAAAATTCCCTTTTTTCCATTTCAGTCAAAAATGACATTTTTGGGGGGCAATTTGTTAGCTGGGAATTTCGATGCCATGTTCCCATTTGAGAAACTAAGTGAAATTTAAAGTTTCTTAAACATGGATGATTTCGACAGGAGATGGTTTGAAGTTCTGTCGAAGTGGTTCTCATAAGGAGACGTGTTTGAGCAAATACTTGGAAATATTTTCTAAGTATAGAAAGTCACTTCGACGAAGGGATGTTTTAAAGCCTTCCTTCGACGGAAGTTTGAATTTTAAAATACGGATAGATAACTGTCTTTTGTCCTTATCCGTTTCTTAGGAAAGACGCGTGACGAACTATGGCAAAGCGAAGGCATGCAGGGCGAAACGTGTCAACTTTTGGAGAAATGCTCGTTGGAGACAGTTATTTATACGCGTTATAAATAGGGGTCTTAGTATTAAGATTTCTGTGTGTTCAATATTGTACTATACTCAAAATTCACTCAAAGTATCCAAGTTAACATGAGAAAAGAGTTACTGTTAAGAAATGTACGTTTGAAACACCATACATTTTATTCAATAGAAATTTACTTTCTTTTACCAATTAGTCTTTACTGCATTTCTTTTACTTTGAAGTTATTTTCTTCATTGCATTACTTTACCAAACTTTTACAAAGTTTAGTGTTTTCAACAAACAATCAAAACAACCTTTTTACATAAATGAATATTGTTGAAGTGTTCAATAACTTTCCAGAAATGCATTAAACACAATAGCTATGTGTCATACCCCAAATTTTGACCACTAAGATTTCCCATCATTGTGCAAATCATCATCACAATATGGATGAACCATCATACCTCATTAGTCTCCCCAAAGATGGGTGAGCATCCACTACAATCAAACTTAGGGTTTCAAGCCCTCTCAGAGATTTTGGACAAAGGATCAATCAAGGAATGACATGATCATCAACTTGTCTAGCCTCTCAAACATCCATAGGGGATCAAGAGGACTCCCACATCAAGGATTAAGCACAAGGCTGCAACCTTCTAAGTAGATCAAGCCTCGAGATCGCTAGTGTCACCAAATTAGGGTTTGGTTAACCAGGGCCTCCAGGTGGAAATTTTCCTCTGGGCATGAGCCAATGCTTCAAAGAATAACCTATGATGCTCCAAGGGACATCATGGACCCAATCATCAAGTCAATTTAGCCTCAGAGGATGCATTCACTAAAAATCAGGAATTAGGGTTTCTTGACCTAATTCACCCCTAAGTTGACTTTTGGGACAAATCATGAGCCAAGACCTCAAGAGATGATTTAAGGGTCCCTAACACACCACATTGATTCATTTGCAACAATGGATTGGTCTAAGAAGCTTGAGTAACAAGTTTCAATTTCATCTGAACCACAGTTAGGGTTTTGCGGAAAAAGTCAGTTGTAGCTTTGACTTTTGACCAGGACATGCTCCGAAACCCTAGGACGTGATCCAATACACCCTATGACACCTATGAAATCAATCCATCAATTTTTATTTAGGTCAAGGACTTGATTTCATAGAGGATCGCACAGTTTGGAATTCATCTGATAAAAAGTCAACTATGCACAAAAGTCAACTTTAACTTTTTGAGATTTTTCACAATTATGGTTCCTTAACCCTAAAATGATGTTAATGTGTGATTTGAATCAACATTCATCAAGAAAAATCAAGAAAAGTGGGATAACTTGTAAAAGGGGTAACCATAAAAAACTTAGAAATTTTCTAAGTTATGGAACAAAGTGGCAAGGGTACCAACTTTGGAGGATCATAACTCCTAAACCACAAGGCCATTTTTCCCCATCCAAAGCTGGATTTGTAGCCCTCATAGCCCTCTACAAAAGCTTCAACTACACCTCATTCCAATTCATCATAGATTTTGAGTTATAGAATGATCAAAATGGCTGAAAACATGAAATGCCACTTTTTCCAACACTTGGTGAAATTTTCACTAAGTCAGAATCTGCCTTCACTTTTTTCCAAATGTAGGGGCATTTTTCACTTGGATCCAAAAAGTATCAAAACTAATTATGATCAAACAGTTGTTGTATCATATGAGGGATTTTCAAAATGGCCAAGAACTCCATCAAAGTCCACTTGAGCCATGAGATATGACAATGCCAATATGCCTTGCTGCAAACTGTCATGGCAAGGCAGATTTGGGAGTTTTGCTCGATTTGCTCAAAATTTGCAAAGGGGAAACAACTCTATCCATCTGAACACCTCAAGGGGGGACCAAGGAGGAACCAACTCTGATCCCAAGCCTCCCAAGTCTTTGGAACCAAAAATAGCATGCCAAACCTAGAAATGCCTAAAAGAGGGACAAGACTCCAATTTTGGATTGGAGCATTTAATGGATGCACCAAGGTGGCATGGACTGAGCCATTTCCAACTGAATTCAGTCAAGACTTATCCAAGACCAAGGGAACCAGCAGCCTGTGCCCTAACTTCTAGTCAATGGCTAGAGGAGACTTGGATTCTCATTGCTCAACATTGGCCAAACCTATGCAGCAGTTGCCATTCACTATTCCTTGCAAAACAAACTTGCTCTACTATAAATAGAGCTCATTTATGATCAGTTTGAGTACACCAAAGCCATCAAACAGATGCTTTCCTCAAAATCTCCTTCTCAGTTCCAAATTTGCCTTCCAAAGCAAGTCACTATCGGGTTTTGAGTTTGAGAGCAATTCCAATCAAACCAATCACACACACACCTCATAAACATCATATAGAAGTGATCCAAACACTCACATAACATCTGGAACATCAAAATCACAAAATCACCAGCCAACTGCTCAAGCCTCTGACAGATTTGCAATTGAGGTGCCAAATCAAGTTCCAGCTCAAATCAATCCACTCCAAGCACCTAGACACACTCCATAGCACCTAGGGAAGTTGTCCATATCCTTGGAACCATGTTGTAACACCTCTAACACAAAACACGATCACCAGCTGCAAGAGGTAAGCATGAGCTCTTCTAACTCTATGATCCATGCATTTTTTACTGCACAATAATTTTGCCATATGTTCATAATTATGCATAGAGTGTTTTCCCTCAATCAATTGGTTTGTTTGAATCGTGTATGGAATTTCTGAACCTTCATGCAAATTTTAGGGTTCTTGAGGTTTCTCTTTGATTTCTTATTCCATGCTTAAAATAAATGAAATTAAAGACCATAGACATGATCGTGAGGTTAAAACGAGTAAATTGACATGTAGATTGCATGATATAATCAAGTATTCAGTGAGATTGGATGGAAAATGCAAATCTGCAGAAACAGAGGGTGGCGCGTGTTCTTGCCCTTGTTCTTGGCGCCCTTTTTGAAAATTCAAATATTTGAATTTTGTGATTTTATTTAATTGATTCAAAAATTAATTTCTCTCTGAGTTTTAATGATTTTGAGTTGATTCTTTTTTTAATAATTCACAAAAATGTTAAAATATTTTATTTTCCCAAAAAATCCCAAAAATATTATTTAGTTCATATACTTGATATTTTTGTAAAGAATTAATATTTTAATTGTTTTTTGACATTTAAAATATTTTCTCCTTCTAGATTTTTCAAATTTTAGTGATTTCCAATCATTTTGTGGATCAAAACCTAATTTTTGAAACATTAATCCAAGATCAAAATTTGTTTTCCACATGTTAAACAATTTTGGTCATTTTAATTGAATTTTTTATTCAATTAAAATACATTTTGAAAACAAATTAGGGTTTTTGATTAATTCAACCCTCATCAAATTTTTTCAAACATCTTTGGGCCTCTACTAGAGTGTAAGACTCAATCCTTTGTAAATACAAACCTTTTTGGGCCTCAAATATTGTATAAGTCCCGTTGTATTTCAAAAGTTCAGCGCGATCATCGCCAGTTCAAAATAAAACCTTGGGCCTCTCCTTGAGCTGTAAGCCCCATCACTTATAAATCTTTGGGCCTCTAATAGAGTGTAAGACCCAATCCCCTTTTAACCAAAACAATTTTGGGCCTCAGATGTTGTATAAGTCCCTCTGTACAAATTCAAAACAATAGTGCAATCACTGATAAAACCTTGGGCCTCTCCTCGAGCTGTAAGCCCCAAATAATCTTTTCAAAGCACTTTCTCCTTTGATTGTGAATATAATATTGTTATCAGAGCTTTCTTTGTTGAACAACTAACCAAACACCATGGAAGCTCTACAATTGAGTAAGTGTTTACCCGCTTTCTTTATCCGCTTTCATATATATATATATATATATAATTGTATTGTGGGACTGCTCACTGTAAGTCTTCTTTCACAAACTTTTATATACTTGTCAAATATCAACTGTGTAATACAAGTATAGTTATTTAGAGTTTTCCCCGGCAACTACGTCTAGCACTAGGTAAAGCCCTGTTGGTCACTCTTAAATACAAACAAAACTAGATCCCCATAGGATTACCAGACACAGTCTTCCCTCCTCTTGGGGTTAAACAATATGGAGACGTGAAAGGCAGCATTCTCGGTGAACCCTTTCTCAGACTGTCACCCTTAGAAATTGTCAAAGAGACTCTACTCCCCAGAGATGATCTTTTCTCCGTGAATGGCATCTCTTGAGTTTCTTCCAAATTCTCGGACTTTCCTGGCTTGATCTATTCTCGGTGAATGGCATGTCTTGAACTTCTCGGGTTTTGGGGACCCACAGGCTTCTTAAAAGCATCCCCGCCTTCTCTTGGGCGTTGTACAAGGACCCTTCGGCTTCTTAAAAGCTCTCATGCCTTCTCTTGGGCTTAGTACAAGGACCCAGAGACCTCTACAGGTATAGGAACAGAACCTAGTCATCAATTTGCTAGAGCTGTCTTTCTGAGTCAAGTGTCAGACCAGTTAATGGGTTGACCTTCATCCCTTAACATACCAGCCTTCTCTTGGGCATCATGCAAAGGTCATTCACTACCTGAGAATCAATTTCTCAAAACACCAGTAGACTTGGGCAGTCTCAATACCCTTTGGATTTCCCATTTCCTTAAAGAACAGGAAATAACCCAGATACTCTGACCAGTGCCAAAGCACAACCTTACCTTTAATTTTCATAAGAACTAATTTTCTCTTTTATCCAACATATTGGACCTGTCAGCAAACTGAAACAGTCACCAGCATAAACAGCCTCCTCTTGGGCTTTGTACAATGATTCTCCCCAGTGGAGCTAACCTTTTCAAACTCTCTTGTTGAGTATAAAAGACTCTTTTGTTGAGTTAACCTCTTTAGCCTCCATCTCGGGCTTCATACGAGATATAAATCACTCTCTTGTTGAGTATAAAAGACTCTCTTGTTGAGTCACTTCCCTTTTAGCCTCCATCTCGGGCTTCGTACGAGATAAAAATCACTCTCTTGTTGAGTATAAAAGACTCTCTTATTGAGTCAAACATTTTCAGCCTCCATCTCGGGCCTCGTACGAGATACAAAAACTCTCTTGTTGAGTATAAAAGACTCTCTTATTGAGTCACACCTTTTAGCCTCCATCTCGGACTTCGTACGAGATACAAAAACACTCTCTTGTTGAGTATAAAAGACTCTCATGTTGAGTCAAAACCTTTTAGCCTCTCTCTCGGGCTTCGTACGAGACACATATAAAAGCACTCTCTTGTTGAGTCAACCCTTTTAGCCTCTCTCTCGGGCTTCGTACGAGACACATAAAAATACCCTCTTGTTGGGTCAATAGCCTCCTCTTAGGCTTTGTATAAGGAATCCCCGATTGAGTCAATCAACCTTTTAGCATCAAAATATGTGCCTCGTTCATAGTATACAAACATCAACAACTCCTTTTCCCCCATCAAATTGCTGTAAGCGGAAAGCCTCTGGATTATTTACATCCACGCCGCTGTCCCTCTTTTAGCATGAGAAATTCCTAAGGAAAGATGGCATTGCTCTAAACTGAGTTAAAGTCTTCTCCTTCAGGTTAAAAATCCCCTATAAAGAAAATTATGGCATTACTGGATTCACATATCCCAGTTAAAGTAATTCTCCTTTATAATCAGTCACCCAACAATTGTGACAAACAGACCAATATCCCTCTTTAGCTTCACAACTTGTGCTTCGAACAAGATACAAATAGACCCGTCAACTTCACATCTTGGGCTTTGAACAAGATACAAACCACCTTTAGCTTCATGTCTTGGGCTTTGAACAAAACACGAAAACAACCTTTTTCCTCCCATAGAATAAGAGGAACTACGATCGCTCTGATTTCCCTGTTTCGTTAAAACGGGAATACGTAGGCATAAGATTGAAAAATCTTAGCGAGCACACTAATCAAAAAACCCAAAATCCCGTGCCTTCATACATCAATCGAAAAGAATCAGTCCTAACATCCTCACCAATAATCCAGACATTTCACTCTTAGCAAAATAGGCAGAGAGAGGCCCCACTTCCACATAGCATCTGTAACCTAACAGACCGTTGTTTAAACTCAGCATGCAAGCAGGGTTAATTGGAGACATCTATTTCCCTTCCTTCATCAGCTTCAATAGGATAAGGAATGAATCAACCTGTAGTACCCCAGAGCCACAGTGCTTAAGAACCACGTCCAAAATCGCTCGCTACACTATGTCCTTAGGATTCACTGGTTGATCCTGCAAGTAAACCAAATTAATTTTTTGGAAGACCAGCGGTTGTTTACCAATTTTCACGGTAAACAGGGTGTTGCAATCATCCTATTAAAAGTGAATCTAACCTAGTCATTATAGGTTGTCTTTCTATTCTGAGCAAGAGTACAAGACACCACATAAAAAACAAATCATTGTCATAAGCCCTTCTAGAGTTCCCTGGTTTCCTAGCCAAAATATTTACAACAAACCAGTGAACCAACCTCATACCAAACTTCATTTGACTAACTCTCAAGTTTGACATCTTCATATGTTCACAAACAAAATTGGAAATATCCATAACAAAAGCAATTTTCTCATAACTTTTGTCTTTTGTATTAAACACATTAGTACCTTCACTTTTCATACCAAAATAAGTAAAGAAATCAAAATAGTTGAATTTCACAACTTTGTTCTTGAACCTACTTTGTAAACCAACAGTAGTAAGTTCTTAATTGCAATAAAATGCCTTGACATACTCAGGGTTGTACTTCCTACTCATGGTTGTACTTTTCATACTCAGGGTTGTAATTTTCATACCAAAATAAGTAAGCAAATCAAAGTAGTTGAATTTCGCAACTTTGTCCTTGAACCTACTTTGTAAACCAGTAGTGGCAAGTTCTAAATTGCAATAAAATGCCTTGACATACTCAGGGTTGTACTTCCTAGTCATACCAATGAATTTTAACAGATGGTTATGAGCAGATGGTTTTAGAAACTTGGTTTTCAACTCAAATTCATCATAACTATTAACATAGTACTCAGGTTCTACATGTTTGTATATAAGTTTATCTATGTATTTTTGTAAATTATCCTCAGGCAATAAGTGAACAACATTACCACAAATCTTAGCCATAGAAGATGAACCTGAATCAGATGAGCGCTTGACCTTCTTAATCAAAACACCATCTATAAAAGCCTTACTTTCTTGAACTTTAGTTCTTGAACTTTTTGGAATTGGAGGTGGTGACTCAGACTCAACAACTAGTTGCTTGCTCCTCTGATTGTCAAGTTTCCCATGGTTGCCATGATGATGATGAAGTTATGATATTGAGATGAATTTGGATGATAGATTATGAGGAATGATGGATGAATATGATTTTTAATGTTTGCTCAAGTTAAGGTTTTGATAATCAAAGAAAAAAATGATGAAATGAGGTTTGGGAAAATGAAAGAGATTAAAAAACAAGCGAGTAGTGTCCCTTTAGATTTGATTCAGATCAAGTCTGTAATTTGATTTGAATCAAATTGAGCATATTAGAAATCCACTAAAAATGATTCGGATCACGGGATATGTGTAAAGATTTTGATTCGAATCAAAATTGAATGCCTCAAGTTCTATGAAATTGATTCGCGTGATGGAATTAGTTCAAAACTATTGATTCGAATCAAAATGCCAAAAATTTGAAAATGAAGGGGAAAATGTGACTTTTACACGACACCAAACACACTTGACAACCCATTTTTGTTTTATGTTTATGAGGGAAAATTAGAATGTTATGAATGAAAAATAATTGAGCCTTTTTATAGTGTGAATGCTAAAATTAATTTTAATACAAATGTATTTTAATGTAAATGCACAAAATTGTTTTTAACGTAGGTAATAATGAGGATGCATGAATGTATGAACAATGTAGATGAATGTAATGAATATATGATAATCATGATAAACTGGTGCATTGAATGATTTAGCAATTAATAGATGAATGCAAAAAACATAGAATATACACAAACATATACAAATTACAAAACACACATAGGTAACACAGTAAATACTCCAGTTGCATACACAAAAGAATTAAAGGAGGGTTAGAACGATCATACCAATTTTGACGATGTAAGCTTAACTTGTTGGTTATGATACTGAATGGAAATTAACAACAAAGATAATCATAAGCTCTAAACACGAACAGTCAAATGCGAATTGGATAGAAATCCTCTTGAATGCCTGAAGAATATTAACAGACTCTCCTTCATAAGGCTTCAGATGAACTTGCTAAGCAGACACTAAACTACTAACACAATACAAGATGCCTCCAGATCTTGATCCAATAACCTACTCCAAGTATTCGTGTGTGGCAATCCACCTGATCCCACCGATATCTTATCTAAGTGATTGCCATTAACTAATCGTATATTGGACTACTCTCAACTTTTTTATCTACTAGCAATCTTTCTCCAAAGCCACCAAATAAGGACAACTTCCAACTCCGCCTTACAGACCGTTAATACTTGATTCTGCCAAAGTCTTCCTTGTGTTATGGGAGTTTTTCACTAGGGAGCATTGAAGATTGTGAGACTTCTTTTTTTAGAGCAAGACCTTTGTGAGAGACACACCACATATTCACCCAAAACCTTAAGGTAATAGGTGGGTGGGTTCTCTCACTTATAAATGCTTAAGTTTCCACATTTCCAACCAATGTGGGACTTTACTCACACTAGTCACACTTGTTACACTCTCAACACCCCCCTCAAGTGTGAGTCCATAATGCTCCACCTAAAGTGAAAGCTCTTTTTACTTCCACAAACTCTTGTACCGCACATAACGTTTCTTCTTACTCACCACCTTTGTGGCGTTGTTGACACTCTTCAACAAAACATTTCTTACTCACCACCCTCGTGACGCCGTTTTACTTTCGATACAAGTAAGTCGGTCCCTTCCTCGAACCACCATTTGTTGGGAGAGTTTTTCACTAGGGGGCATTGAACATTGTGGAACTTCCTTTTTTAAAGGAACACCTTTGTGAGAGACACACCACATATTCACCCAAAACCTTAAGGTGATAGGTGGGTGGGTTCTCTCACTTATAAATGCTCAACTCTCCATATTTCCAACCAATGTGGGACTATTACCCACACTACTCACATTTGCTACATTCTCAACAACACTACTCACACTTGCTACATTCTCAACACCTTGGAGTATAATGGAAACTCTCATCTTGTTAGATAACTCCTCAATACCAAACTATACTCAAGAAACAATACCTGCACCTAGTATCCCTTTCACTCAATTTTTAGAGAGGGTCCTTAAATAAGGAAAGAGACCAAGGGTGAAGATGGTGAGCAATGCCCAATGATCTTAACAACAACTGACATTCCGAGCGACTAGTCTAGTAATTCAGTTTTGATGAATGATGAACACATACACATGGTTCAAACAAGTTTCTAGATGAGTGGGTCTTGGTTCTTGATGGTTATCAAGATCTTGATCAAATCCTCAACAATATTGATCAACTCATTCTCAAATTCACACAAAAATAACAACTCAATTGCACAAACAAGATGCAACAAAAACAAATAAAGAATTAACATGGGTTCAATATCAATTGATTGGTATTTTGGATAAGAAGATAGAAGAATGGTGAAAAGATGAACACACTAAGAAGAGAGCACAAAAATCACTATTTTTGTCTTAATGAATCATTATAGATTTCCCACACATGATTTTTAATAAAAAGAAACAATCATTTAAATAAATGATGGGAAATTGGGTTTTAATGGTTTGATTAGAATCAAGAAGGAAATTTAATTCGAATCAATATGGACAACATAAAAAATAAATGCTTTTCAATGCAAATGATTCAAATAATTATTTGCACTTTATTCAAATAAAATTGGATTATGATTCGAATCATGTTCGATTTTTGATCCGAGTCAAATGATCTAGAATGAAATTCCAATTTTCAACAAGTGAATGATTCGAATCAGATATTATACATGATCCGAATCAAATACGAAAAATATCAAAATTCAATAGTTCTAACTTGTGATTCAAGCTACTCATGTGGTAGGACAAAACATCAATTTTCATAGGCTCAAAAAGGAAATAGCAAATAAGGATCAACTGAATATAATATTAAAATGAAATGGTTCTTAGTGGTACAGTTGCATAACCAAAATGATTAAAATTAATTGGAAAGAAAGTTTACAATCATACAGATGAATTGAAATAGTATACAAATTACAAATACACGATGAAACATTAATAAAATTGTAAAACATCAAAACACAATAGATACTTAAAGCATGTAAACGATACCAAATGATACTATGTGCTTTCATGAATTCCTAATATAAAGGAGTTGTCACCAAGATCTTTCATTTCGAATTTTCTTCATAGAAATTTTTTGGTTTCGTGAATCATGCCTATATCATTAGTGGTAATCGGTATATCATCAATATACAGGATTAAGAATATTTACTTGTGTCATACCCCTAAATTTGCCCTCTCCTTTGGTTTTTACTTGCCTATTGGTTTATGATTCATCTGCATATGCATTATCATCATAACACATTCATTTGACCATCTGCATTAAGTATCTTGGATTCAAAGGTTCTTGTTACTTATAACTAATAAAGAGTTGAGGTCCATTGAAACCCTAGTTTACTTATTTTTAGCACTAAAGGATTTTGGGTGTTGCATTTAGGACGTAGAGTTAACCAGGTGGTACAAAGAGTATTAGGGTCCACTTTAGAGGTTCATATCCATTCATTCTCATTGTATTATCTTTTATTGCTTAAGTTGATTCTTTCTCACTTTTGCTGACTTTTGACTTTTATTACCTTTTGTTGACTTTTTCTACTTTTTACAAGATATGATTAGTGCATTTGTCATTAGATACATACACATACTTGATTCAACCGTTAACTAATTTCTTATAACACTACTAACTTGTCGACACAATTCAAACATAACATAACTAGTGGTTTTTTTTCTAATTAACCCAATATGGTAATAGTTCCATTTCAAGGAAAAAAGACAACAAACCAATGCATCATAAAATCCAATCTCATGGCATTGCAAATCACACAACAATAATCACAATTCCATTTTCACAATATTAACTATAACTAACTACCATTTAAGCTACTAACATCCACTAGTCTGTAGGTTACATGGTATGTAAAAAAATATTATTTTGGAGAGATTAAATAGGTAGATATGGAGCAATCTACATTTGTTTGGCTTGTTGATTACCTGGAAAATTCTGCATGGCATTGAAAAAAGCCAACTTCATCTTCAGTATGGCAAGAGTGAAGTGCCTCTATTCGTCATCGAGTCTCCTACCAATCCATTCTTGAATTGTGTTGATATTAAGCTGGTTTCAAAGCTTTACCACAAGCATGGGGCTTTGCTATGCATTGATGGTGCATTTTGCTACGCCCTTGAACTAGAAGACCCTTGCCCTTGGTGCTGATTTGGTTTTTGCACTCTTGTACAAAGTACATTGGTGGACCTCATGGCGTCAATGGTGGTTGCATAAGTGGCTCTGCTAAGGTGATTCTAGAAATTCATACTTTGCATACCTATTCATCAGAGGCTTGAAAACATTGCATCATCACAGGGAAACTAACCACATCATTCATAATAGCCAATATAGTCATAGTTCATAACACTTACTAACCGTTTTTTCCAATCTACATTTAACTAACCTCAAGTTAACACCATTCAACAGAATTTTAAACAAAGATGAATGTCACAACAACATTACAAGTTTAGCAGCCAATTTCATAAAAGAAGTAAATTATAACCACCTTGACAACTTGCAAATGGCAGAATTCCAAATATAAATAGCATGACATCAGGGAGAATTACCAATTTAGCATAGCATAATAATATGACTCATAGCTAACAAATCCTCATTTAACAATATTCATCACAATAACTCAGCTAACAACACACACCAACCAATTATAATCTAAACCAAGCTAACACATTGAATTCATAGCAGGAATCTAATAATTCATCAACTGGTTTCGAAACCATGAGCTAATTACAAACTAGTTCTATCACAACCTGCTCAGCACAGTTAACATTCCAATTTTTCCAACCAATTGACTCAAACTTGAGATTCAATATCTAAGCATAACAGAGCAGCAAATTTGGCATAGCATTTCAATTTAACAAGCAAGTTTTGTCAAGAAGTTAACATCATAGCATTAATAATAACAATCAATTCCAATTGATCCAATGCAATAATGCTACATCATAGCATTAATAAGAAGCAACTTTATTGGAGCAATTGGAATTGGCTGTTATTGTTAATGTTATGATGTTAACTTCTTGAAAAACTTGCTTGTTAAATTGAAATGTTATGCCAAATTTGCTGCTCTGTAATGCTTAGATATTGAATCTCAAGTTTGAGTCAGTTGGTTGGAAATATTGGAATTTTAACTATGTTGAACAGGCTATGATAGAACTAGTTTGTAATTAGCTCGTGGTTTCGAAACCAGTTGGTGAATTGTTAGATTCCTGTTATGAATTCAATCTATTAGCTTGGTTTAGATTACAATTGATTGGCGTGTGTTGTAAGTTGAGTTATTGTGTTGAATATTGTTAAATGAGGATTTGTTAGCTATGAGTCACATTGTTATGCTATGCTAAATTGGTAATTCTCCTTGTTGTCATGCTATTTCTATTGGAATTCTGCCATTTGCAAGTTGTCAAGGTGGTTAGAGGTTACTTATTTTGTGAAATTGGCTACTGAACTGGTAATTCTGTTGTGACAGTTAGCTTTGTTTGAAATTCTGTTGAATGGTGTTAACTTGAGGTTAGTTAAATGTAGATTGGAAAAAACGGTTAGTAAGTGTTATGAACTATGACTATATTGGCTATTATGAATGATGTGGTTAGTTTCCTTGTGATGATGCAATGTTTTCAAGCCTCTAATGAATAGGTATACAAAGTACGAATTACTAGAATCAACTTAGCAGAGCCACTTATGCAACCACCATTAACGCCATGAGGTCCACCAATGTACTTTGTACAAGAGTGCAAAAACCAAATCATCACCAAGGGCAAGGGTCTTCTAGTTCAAGGGCGTAGCAAATGCACCATCAATGCATAGCAAAGCCCCATGCTTGTGGTAAAGCTTTGAAACCAGCTTAATGTCAACACAATTCAAGAATGGATTGGTAGGAGACTCGATGACGAATAGAGGCACTTCACTCTTGCCATACTGAAGATGAAGTTGACTTTTTTCAATGCCATGCAGAATTTTCCAGTCAATTAACAAGCCAAACAAATGTAGATTGCTCCATATCTACCTACTTAATCTCTCCAAAATAATATTTTTTTTACTTACCATGTAACCTAAAGACTAGTGGATGTTAGTAGCTTAAATGGTAGTTAGTTATGGTTAATATTGTGAAAATGGAATTGTGATTATTGTTGTGTGATTTGCAATGCCATGAGCTTGGATTTTATGATGCATTGGTTTGTTGTCTTTTTTCCTTGAAATGGAACTATTACCATATTGGGTCAATTAGAAAAAACCACTAGTTGTGCTATGTTTGAATCGTGTCGACAAGTTAGTAGTGTTATAAGAAATTAGTTAATGGTTGAATCAAGTATGTGTATGTAGCTAATGATAAATGCACTAATCATATCTTATAAAAACTAGAAAAAGTCAACAAAAGGTAATAAAAGTCAAAAGTTAGCTAAAGTGAGAAAGAGTAAACTTAAACAGTAAAAGACAACACAATGAGAATGAATGGATATAAACATCCAAAGTGGACCTTAATACTCGTTGTACCTCCTGATTAAATTTACACCCTAAATGCAACACCCAAGATCCTTTAGTGCTAAAACTCAGTAAATTAGGTGTCATACCCTAATTTTTGACGCCTAAGATCCCACGTCTTTTTGCATCATCTGCACAGTTTATCACCTCTTGCATCTTGCATAATACCCAATTTATTAGTTGGAATAAACTTTTTGGATTTATAGTCGAACCGGTCAAACTAAAAAGTCAATTGTACGTAAAATCAGTGGACGAAAAATTTTAAAATCGAGCTTGCAAACGTTAGTGATATTAATCTATTTTTCGCGTAGTTTAACCTGGCCTGCTCATTTAAATTTTTCGACCATTTTTTGGTCGCATTTTTAGACAGTCTAAGCCATTTAACCAGGTAAAATTTATTTCAAAATTTAACCAAACGTTGTATTTTTTCGAATAGTATATTTTTTGCTGATCATTTTGGTGTATTCATTTTATTTTTTCGAAAACTTCGATACCGGTCCAATTATTCATTTTTTACCGACGTTATTTCTATTTTTAATTAATAATATTTTTATTAAATCTCTTTTTACTTTTTCTTTCAGTTTTTTCCATTAAATAGTTTATTTTATTTGTTTATTTATTTATTTTAATATTTAAAATCTGTCTTTACTTTATTTTAGGTAAAACTTGTAAGTTAGGTTTAGAAATTTGATTTGTTTTGTTGTGTTTTTAATGTAACCTGTACATAGCATGCATGAAGCCTATATTTCCTCTTCGTATACCTCACCCGTGGATCCAAACAAAATACAACAACTTCATTTTCCTTTCACGTTTGAAAACTGCAATCACTACACACTAGTATGCGAGTTATCATATGCACACATTGTAAGCTATAATACAAACACCATACCACTTTTTCCAAGACTCTCTCTCTTTCTCATGTGTTTTTTTTTCTTATTAAAATAAAAAGAACCAAAAACATACATATATATGTTTCACACAGACTCACCTTCATTTCACTACCATCTTCATCTTCTAACCATTAACGCTACTCTCTCCATTTCCACTCCATAACCTTAACCGACAACACTATCTTTCATCATGTTTCGCCGACAACCGCAAGTTTCGACATCTTCACAGTACAACTGATCTGGAATGATTAGAGTGGATCCTCGTGGCCTTCCGTGTAGGGCATCAATGATGATTGTAGTGAGGAGAGGGGTGTACCTGTAAGGTACTCCGATGCTAAAGTAAGACTCAGAGGAGAGAGAGCAAGTACAAAGTGTTTAGGTTTGTGTTAGAATGAATTGGATACCTGACCCTCTCAAATGAGAGGGTATTTATAAAAAAGCCCCAGCGCGGGGCCAACGTCTCCAATGTGGCCGAAGTATCTGGTCGACCAATGGGAGATTGCCAGGTAAAAGATCTAGCGCGTGACCTTTTGACCTGGTCCAACTATCCCTGTGAACTCTGGTGGGGCAGTTGGCCGCATGAACTGTCAAGCGCGTGAGGAGGATGTCCCCAACGGCTATATTCTCCCCAACGGCTATATTTTGTCCAACGACTATATTGTACCCAAAGGCTAGATTGTCTTAATCTCCTTCTTGGGCCTTGCCTAAAGCTGGACTGGATTGGGCCTTGCCCAACTCTGGGCCATGTGCTAGTCCAGTCCAGAACAGGAGCCCCCCAAGTCGTTGCTCTAAGGTGAGGAGTAATGACTTGAGTTAGCCTTATTGGTCAACCGATGGGCAGGAGTTGTGTCGCGGGAAGGATTTTTGAGGCCGTTATTTTTCGAGCGAAAATCTTCGTGGATATGCCTTTCATTTGTCTATGGTTGGTGTGGTCAACAGTTGGTTGTCCGTAACTTCAGAGGTTCCTTGGGATGCGAGGACATGCTCGCGGAAGGGACGTTGTTCATCGACCAGCCTTGCGCTTAAGGCAAGGAAATTTCTTGTCGATGAGGTTGTGCTCGGATGATATCCTACGTGCCTTGTCGAGGAGAATGTGCCCGAGTGGAGCTAAAGGGAACTTGTCTAGGAAAGTGCAAGGTTCAGCCTTGAGAATGCCAAACGAAAGATTCCCTTCTGACACGTGATGACGCAATTAATGTTTGTTAAGGCCTAGGGAATCTATGCTAGCTAGGCAATGATGGCTCCTGCCTTTTGCGCTTCTCCATGCGAGCAAATGTTTATAAAAGGAGAACAGACTGATTCATTTTTATACTTCACGCGAATTTCTCTCCCCAACAATCTTTTGCTCTACAACTCGTGGTCTCTTGTCTCTCGCCGGAGCTCTTCCCGCTGCCATCCATCTTCATCTCTAACCTTTATATCCAGGCAATTCTTCATATTCAACCTTTGAATGTTGGTCAGAATCTAGGGTAGTTTGTAGATTTCTGGAAATTAGAATGAATCTGACATGGATGTTTCGATGATGCATGAACTTTTCGGTTGAAGTTCATGTGTTCTTCGATGAACACATGAATTTCTGGAAAATTTATAAAGATCCTGAAGAACATATGAATCAGATGATGAATGTTAGGGATTAGCGTAGGAAAAACCCATGGATCTTCCTAGGTTTTTGTTGGGAATAACTTGTGTTTGTAGTCGGGCATTAGGCCTCTCGTCGTCGGGAATTTATTCTCGAGTACTTGATAAGTGTTAGTTGCCGATGAGACTCGCCCCTGTAGGATTTTTTCCTAGAGTCGCGGAGACCCGTCCCCCTTCTTCGAGGAGAAGCTTACGCTATGTCCCTGTTGTGTCGACAAGTGCTCGAGTCGAGGACACATCCTAGTACTTATTCCTCGCCCTTTCACTTGATTTGCGGTGGAAGGGTGGATTTGATCTCTGTTGTCAAATTCACTTTTGCTTCCTCTGCTTTTCAGGTAAAATGGTTGACAGGAACGAGGAGATTGCCCCCGACGTGGAAATTACTAATGACGAAGCTGTGCATCCTGCTGAGTATGCTAACGGCAAGGTCGCTCAAGGGGGTCTTAGCTGGATTGCCCAATAGCCCTTGGTAACAAAGTCAACTTTCACCGAGGACGAGGTCAACTCTTTCGCTCTCCTCGAAGATCGGCCAGAGGGTACACCTGTGAACTGGAAACGATCAGCCCCACGGAGAATGACTAGATATGCTCGGTATATCCGGGGAGAAGATTTACAATGTATGAGTTTGCTTTCAGGGAAGCGGGGTATTGCTTGCCCTTCAACAATTTTCAAGGGGGAATTTTCTATCACCTCGAGCTGTCTCCTGCTCAGCTCCACCCGAATGCTTTGGTGTTCATCCGAGCCTTCGAGCTGATGTGCCGGTACTTGAAGATCGGGGCTACTGTGGAGCTCTTCTTTTGCATTTTCTAGCTTCAGAGGAGCATAGCTGGTCAAAGGCAAAGTTGGGTGTCCTTCAAGCAGCAAAGCAGACTGTTCTAGCCGTATTCGGAGTCTGTCCGAAATTTTAAGTTCAGGTTCTTGGTTGTGAAGCCTCTCTCGGAGGCGGCCAAAGACTCACTGGTCACCATGGAGGCTATGGAAAATGATGGTTGAGAGGTGATGAAATCGGTGTCAAAGTTTCCACTAGAGTGGGTGTTCGCCCATTTCAGATACAGAACCGAGCAATTCCTCATAAAGCATGACCAGCTGAGTGGCGAGGATAAGAAATCATTTCGAGTGTTGACAAAGTTCGTGGAGAGCTTTGTCCCCGCTACAGTTGTGGACAAAGATAATAATTAGCTCTACACAGTGGATGGGGAGCCTGTTCGGGCGGCCCGTTATATAAACACGAAGGCCCTCCTCGACTATAAAATCGAGAAGGCCGTGTTTGAGCTTCTAGGTATAGATTAGTTTTTTGCTTGCATTGCTGATGTTTTGTGGAATGTGTTAATCCCTTTTCCTCTTTTTGTAGGGAAGATGTCGACCATGCGCGAGCGTCTTGTCAAGTCCGTAGCTGCCAAGAATGTCAAGAAAGCACTAATGTCAAGGGTTGACACAGTTAAATAGCAGGCGACGCTGGAGAATTTCTTCGGTTGTTCCTCTCCTTCTCCGGGCAGCACCTCGACTCCTCCTATCCCGGATCCCCAGAGTAAAAGGAACCGGGATGACCTCAGCTCATCCCCGCTCGATGGCCTAGGTGGCTTTGTCGGGGGCAAGTTTATTTTGTTACCATGCTATTTGTAGGAGAAAATCTTCAACGGAGAAGAATCAGTTGTCGTCCCCGACCTTAAGGTGTCAGCTATCTTGTTTGTTGATCCTAAGGTGATAAGGAAACTCCTTTGTCAGGACGCGGTGGTGATGATGAGGGTAAGGGAGACAGCTCTAGCTCTGGGCGACGCGGAGACAGTTCCGCTAAAGGAGTTCAAAAAGGTAAAGACCAGGGAGAATGAGCTCGAGCTAGAGACTGATGATCAGTTTAATAAGTTGACGACTCTTCAGAGCAACTATGAGGCCAAGGTTGAGCTCCTGAAGGAGATGAACAAAATGACGGAGGAGATGAAAAATGTGAAGGAGGAGAACGCCAAAAGGCGAGGATTGCTGAACTAGAAGGCTCATCGGCTGTTGGTCAGGATGAGACTGAGGAGGAAAAGTCCTTGAGGACTCGGGGAGACCTGATCGGCAAAATCTGCATCCTTGAACAGGATAACCTGCTGAATTCGGGTTTAATGCTGCCGTGGAGTAGATAAAGGCTCTAAACTCTGACGTTCAGCTGGTCACCGATGGGATGGGTGTTTTGCATCCAGTTGTTGATGGCCAGGTGGTCCCTCCTGAGCTTCCAGCCGAGGATGTCTAATTTCTTTTTGTAACTTAGTCTTTATTGGCTTACGTTCCATTCTTGTTGTAACTTTTGATTATCAGGCTTGGCCCATATTTTGTAACATTTTGACAATTTCCGACCTGGTGGTCGAATTTATATAATATTTATGTTTGACATTGTATGCCTTGTATTTTATTTTATTTGTATAGGTGTATGCCTTGTATGTTAATTTTTGCGAGTTGTGTTCGCTAAATATAGGAGTTTGCTCGACTCATTATGATGTTCGATAGTTTAGGGAACTTGTCGAGGAGGCAAAAGTAGTTTCCCCCAATTGTGGGACTAGGATCTCGGTCAAGGTCCTGATCACACAATGGTTGGACTATTCCCTTCGCGAGCTGGGTGTCGTGCCATGCTGGTACGACAATGGAGGAGCTCGATTGAGGTATCCCCGTTGGGCACAGAGTCTGCTCGTTCCATGAGCAGAAACTTGCCTTCGTTGTAAATTTAAGGATTGTGCTTGCACCAGGGAAAGCTCCCTTGGCCGAGCAATCTCTCCATTGTGGGGTGAGTTTGTCGGCAGTTAGTCCTGACTGATTGATAGTCTTAACTGTAATATTTTTTAAACTTTTCAGCATTCCATGGTCGAGCAAATGGTTCTCCTCTTAAATGTTTGAGATAGTAGGCGTCAGTGTCTATTTTTTATTTTACCCGGTAAGGGCCTACCTAATTTGCGGCCAGCTTACCCTCGCATGAATCTTTTTGATTTCTACGTAGGACCAGGCTACCAACTTAGAAATCGCGCTTTATGACTCCGGCGTCATGGCACAAAGTTATTTTTTGTTTGAGTGAAGCTTCGCGGAGGGCTACCCCTGATCGAATTTCTTCGACCAGATCGAGTTTTTCTCTTAATGCTTCGTCGTTCAGTTCCTCGTCGAGATGAGCCTCTGTTCGCCTAGAAGGTTGTCTAATTTCCACCGAGATTACCGCCTCAGTTCTGTATACTAGTCGGAAGGGAGTCTCCCCGGTGGTTGAGTGTGGAGTTGTTCTATAGGCCCAGAGTATGCTATGTAGCTCCTCGACCCATCTCTTTTTGGCTTTGCCTAATCTTCATTTTAGACCTCGAAGAATCACCCTGTTTGCGGCCTCTGCTTGCCCGTTGGTCTGAGGATGTTTGACGGATGTGAGGTGTTGCTTGGTGCCTAGTTTGGCAACAAAGTCTTGAAACTTATTGTCCATGAATTGGGTCCTGTTGTCGGTCACAAGGGCCTGGGGCACACTGAATCGTGCGAGAACGTTTCTTTTGTAAAAACAAAGTATGTTGAATGTTGTGATCTTGGCGAGGGCTTCGGCCTCAATCCATTTTGTGAAGTAATCGACGACCACGATAAAAAATTTGTTCTGATAGGACCCTATTGTGAAGGGGTCGAGGATGTCCATCCCCCACCAAGCGAAGGGCCATGGGGAGGGCAAAGTCTTTAGTTCGTTGGGGGTGCTAAGTGTATGTCCCCGTGGCGTTGGCGTCTATCGCATTTTTTGACATGCTCCTTTGCGTCATGCTGCATAGTAGACCAGTAATATCTTGCTCGCAGGGCTTTTCGTGCCAAGGATCTTCCTCCAAAGTGATGTGCGTTGATCCCGTTATGAATTTCTTGGAGAATGTCGGGGACCTAGCCCTCCTCAACACATTTTAGGAGGGGGTGGAGAATCCCCGTTGGTAGAGTTTGTCTTCGACTAGGACGTAGGAACAAGCCCTTTGTTTAGTTGCGCTGGCTTCTTTGTTGTCTTCGGGCAGCTCCCCTGTGGTGAGGTAGTTGTATACTGGGGTCATCCAGCAGTTAATGTTGCCAATGGTGTTGATGTCGAGCAGCACTATTGGTTTTTCGATACTTTGCCGAGGAAGTATCTCTTGTATGACAGACTTGTTGCCATCTTTTCTCCTCGTGCTGGCCAATTTTGACAGGACGTCTGCCCGAGTGTTCCGTTCGCAGGGGATGTGTTGGACATCCCACACGTCGAACCTAGCAATCTTTTCTTTTAGCAGCGTCAGGTATTCGACGAGATGATCGTTTTTGGCCTAGTATTCTCCCCGTACTTGGGAGGCCATGTGTCATATTCCAAATTTTGACCACAATATTTCCCATCATTGTGCAAATCATTACCACAATGTGGTTGTACCTTCATGCCTCATCAATCTCCTCAAAGATGGTTGAGCATTCACTACAATCAAGAATTAGGGTTTTAAGCCCTCTCAGAGCACTTAGACAAAAGATCAATCAAGAAATGACATGATCTTTAACTTGTCTAACCTCTCAAACACCCATAAGGTATCAAGAGGACTCCCACATCAAGAATCAAGCACAAAGTTGCAACATGCCAAGTGGATCAAGCCTCGAGATCGCCAGTGTCACCAAATTAGGGTTTTGGTAGACCAAGGCCTCCAGATAAAAATTTTCTTCTAGGCATGAGCCAATGCTTCAAAGCTTGACCCAAGATACTCAAAGGGACCTCATGGACCCAATCATAAAGTCAAAACAACCTCAGGGGAAGCATTCATCAAAAATCAGGAATTAGGGTTTCTTGACCTAATTCACCCCTAAGATGACTTTTGAGGCAAGACATGAACCAAAACCTCAAGACATGATTTGAGGGCCTCAAATACACTACATTGATCCATTTACAACAATGGATTGACCCAAGAAGCTTGATTCACAAGTTTCAATCTCATTTGGACCACAATTAGGGTTTTGAAGAAAAAGTCAACTGTGCTTTTGACTTTTGACCAAGACATGCTCCCAAACCTTGGGACAAGATTCAAGACACCCTAAAACACCTATGGAATCTATCCATTAGGTTTGAATTGGGTCAAAAACTTTCACCCTACCCAGGTGAAAGTCGTCCATAAGTCTAAGTAATTGCCATCTTTGTTTTAACCTTTCACCCTGCCCAGGTGAAACAGATGTTTTTATAGGGCTCACTTTTCTGTAAATGTCCGTCTTCGCTTTGCCCAAAGCGACAGGGTTTTGTTTTATAGGGCTGTATTTCAAGAATCGACAAACCATTTTCTGTCATTCCCGCATTTATTGTTGTTTTCACTTTTTGCTTTTTCAGAAAATGGTAATCCTAAAAACCCAAAATAATAACAAGCATTTTTCAGAAAATACACTGCACACACTCTTGCATTCTCTCTATCTCTTCTAAAAAATGAATCATCACGTCATGCAGATTGCTTATTTTAAACCCCATTAAAACATACGATCCAATGCCTTCTCCCAACTTTGAATTCCTGGTATTTGAAGCTGAAGAAGAAGAGGACGCGGAAATTCCAGAGGAGATCTCCCAATTACTCATACAAGAGGAAAGGTCTATTGAGCCTCACAAAGAGCCGTTGGAAACAGTTAATTTGGGTTTAGAATAAGAGAAGAAAGAAGTTAAGATTGGAGCACTGCTCAGTCCAACTGTCAAAGAAAGCTTGATAAAACTTCTCAAAGAGTTTCCAGATGTATTTGTTTGATCCTATCAGGACATACCAGGGTTGGATACCAGCATCGTGGAACATCATTTACCGCTAAAGACAGAATGTCCTCCGGTGAAACAAAGGCTGGGATGGACTCACCCGGATATGGCTATCAAAATCAAGGAGAAAGTGCAAAAATAAACCGACGCAAGTTTCCTTACCACCTCAGAATATCCTCAATGGCTAGCTAACATAGTGCCAGTTCCGAAAAAAGACGGAAAAGTCAGAATGTATGTAGACTACAGGGATCTGAACAAAGCAAGTCCAAAGGATGCCTTCCCCCTGCCACACATTGATATGCTGGTAGATAGTACATCAAAGTTCAAAGTCTTCTCCTTCATGGATGGATTATTGGGCTATAATCAAATCAAAATGGTGCCGGAAGATATGGAGTAAAATTCATTCATCACCTCATGGGACACCTTTTGTTACAAGGTAACGCCGTTCGGTTTGAAGAACGTCAGGGTAACCTATCAAAGGGCTATGACAACTCTGTTTCACGACATGATGCACAAAGAAATCGAAGTGTATGTCGATGACATGATCGCCAAATCTAAAACAGAAGAAGAGCATGTGACACACCTGTCAAAGTTATTCAAGCGTCTGAGAAAATACAAACTCCGCTTGAATCCCAATAAATGCACGTTTGGTGTTTGCTCAGGAAAACTTTTAGGGTTCATCGTCAGCCAGAAAGGAATTGAGTTTGACCCTGACAAGGTCAAGACCATTCAAGAAATGCCTTCTCCAAAGACCGAAAAATAGGTCATAGGATTTTTGGGACGTCTGAATTACATCTCAAGGTTTATATCCCTCATGACCACAACATGCGCACCGATTATCAAACTACTCAAAAAGAATCAAAGCTGCGTATGGACAGAAGATTGCCAAAAAGCATTCGACAGTATCAAAGAATATCTGTTGAATCCACCAATCCTGTCACCTCCAGTGGAAGGAAGATCACTGATCATATACTTAATAGTCTTGGAAGACTCTATGGGTTGTGTACTTGGCCAACAAGACGAAACCAAAAGAAAGGAGTCTGCCATCTATTATTTAAGCAAGAAATTCACGGACTGTGAAACTCGGTACACTATGCTCGAGAAAACTTGTTGTGCTCTGGCTTGGGCAGCCAAACATCTTCCGTAGTACATGATTTGCCACACTACTTGATTAATCTCCGAAATGGATCTGATCAAGTACGTCTTTGAAATGCCTGCTCTCACGGGAAGGATTTCCTGTTGGCAGATGTTGTTATCAGAATATGACATTGAGTACCATGCTCAGAAAGCCGTCAAAGGAAGTATTTTAGCCGATCATTTGGCTCATCAACCGATTGATGATTAGGAATCAGTCAGATTTGACTTCCCAGACAAAGATGTCATGTACCTGAAAATAAAAGATTGCGGTGAACCGCTACCCAGTGAAGGGCCAGAACCAGGTTCCCAATGGGGATTAATTTTTGACGGAGCTGTCAACACTTATGGAAACGGAATTGGGGTAACCATTGTAACACCTCAAGGTACCCATATTCCTTTCACTGCCAGATTAACATTCAAGTGCACAAACAATGAGGCCAAATACGAAGCTTGTATCATGGGTCTCGAAGAAGCAATTGACTTAAGGATTAAGAACTTGGATGTATATGGAGACTCAGCCCTGGTTATCAATCAGATCAAAGGAAAGTGAAACACATACCAATCAGGACTGATTCCTTACAAAGATTACGCGAAAAGGTTGTTACCATTCTTTAACAGAATCGAGTTTCATCATATCCCTCGTGAAGAAAATCACATGGCTGATGCACTAGCCACTCTCTCTTCCATGATTAGTGTAGATCAATGGAACGACGTACCTTAGATTGACATAATGCGCCTAGAAAAGCGATCGAAGCAGTTATAGATGACAAACCTTGGTATCAAGATATCAAATGCTTCCTTCAGAAACAAGAGTACCCACCTAGGGCATCAAGAAAAGACAGGAAAACCATCAGAAGATTGGCAGGAAACTTCTTCCTGAGCAGTGATACACTCTATAAGAGAAACTTCGACATGGTCTTGCTCCGATGCATAGACAGACCAGAAGCAAACATGCGGATGAAAGAAATTCACGAAGGATTCTTTGGCAATCATGCCAACGGACACACAATGGCAAGAAAAAATCTAAGAGCAGGATACTATTTGTTGACCATGGGATCCGATTGCTACAAGTTCATGAGGAGATGTCACAAGTGTCAGATATACGCAGACAAAATCCATGTACCAAGGCATGATTGGCATGATCGAACCCAAGGCTTCGAATGGACATCGGTTCATCCTGGTAGTCATTGACTACTTCACCAAATGGGTTGAAGCAGCGTCATACACCAATGTAACCCGACAAGTCGTGGTCCGATTTATCAAGAACAACCTCATCTGTCGTTATGGTGTTCCAAGTCAGATCATTACTGACAATGGATCTAACTTGAACAACAAGATGATGAAAGATTTGTGTGTTGAGTTCTGTTGCGGTGAGAATCGGATAACAAGCTATTAATTAACTTGCATCGCCAAACTTTGAAATTCACCACCGAGCTTTGATTTATCCAAAGGAAAGGGTAAAGAACGAAAACCCTAAAAAGAGAATCTAGGTTCGGGGGTTGGTTATACTAAGGGAAGGTATTAGCACCCTAAGTATCTGTAGTACTCTACAGGAACCTCTTGTTTGTGTTTGTGTTATGTTATGTTTGCTAAATAAATCTGTGCTAAGGGTAAAGGTGAAGACCTAGGGGTATGTACACTAAGTTTGCTCGCCAAGACGTCGCATCTTGTGCCTACATATCTGACTAAAGAATCAGAACAACCGTAGTTCACCTCAATACGGGGTAAAAGGGTGTAAAAGAAAAGGTGGAATCCAAGAAGACATTGGATGTAAAAGAAAAAGGTGGAAAAAGAAAAAGGTAGAAAAGCAAAAAGGTGGAAAAAAGAAAAGGTAGCTCGCTAGGATCTCGCAATCCTATGTCTACGTATTCTCAAGGTGAACTTGAGAAATCAGAGCGTCCATAGTTCCCCACACTGGGGATGAGGAACTCTTGACTGTGGTCAAGGTTCCAAGGGAAAGCAGGGTGAAAAGCTTGAAAGCAAAGCTTGTAAGGATTGATTATTTAGGAGAAGAGATTAATGACTATCTCTTATGAAAGGATTGTGAAGGGTTAGACCGTAGTGAAGGAGAAGAGATTAATGGCTATCTCTTGTAAAGGTTAAAGAAAGGTTAAGAGTTATAAGAGATTAATGGCTATCTCTTGGAAAAGGATAGGTTACAAGGGAATGAAGTATTTACGGGAAAGTAGGGTCTGACTGCAAGACACCTACGTGGAGTGCGGCGACTCCAAGCCTAAGGCTAAGTTAAAAGTGTAATGAGCTATCTATGACCCTACGGTCAATAGAAAGACTTTCCTTTGGAATTAGGTATAGGCAACAGAGAAACAAGAGGAAAACCTTCGGTCTCAAGTGAATAGTAATGTATACAACAAGTGTAATAAGAATTAAATTCAAAGTGAACATCAGAAATTAGGGACTAGTCACAGTCAAGGACGAAAAGAATTAAACTCGGAATGAATATCAGGAATTGATTAAAGCAAAATGTCAAAATTAACTTTGAAACAAATAAAGTCTAATCAAACCAACATCTAAAAAGATTAATAACTAATTAAAAACTTATTAACTAAATTCTAAAACTAATTCTACTTCTAATTCTAGTTAAAAAAATACTTAACTAATAAAATACTAACAAATTTCCTAAATCTAATTGTGTTAAGAAAACAAAAAAAATATATTAGAAAACACTACCAATATGAAGTAAGTATTAATTGGAATATAATTGGATTCATTCACACACCTCCAGTTAACGTGATCCCACTGTCATTAAAACATGGCAATGCGATGCGTAAAACGTAAAACATTTAGTATTTATATAACTTTTATGTAACACCTATATAACCATAAAATTAAACATACAGTATATACATGCATTTAGTTATAAAATTTAAAACTTTAATTAATTATTTAAAATAAGAGAAGAATACAATGGATCGTAGAAACCGGCACTGTGTATCGAAAGCAGTAAAGTATATACACATTAAAAAAAGATATGCTTAAAAAAATTATGCTACTATAAATTATATTATATAAATTAACATTATAAAAGTTATGTTACTATAAACTATATTATATAAATTATGAAATCAAAACTCTCACGATATACCAAAACAAGACAACAATGAAATGTAAATCTCAGTAGCAAATCTCATTAACAACTATATATGCTATAATTATATAAAAATCACAACCATGAAATGCTACCGGAATCGTATTCGGATACACTGCACAAAGCAAGAATTGTACAGCAACAAACATAATGCAAATCAAAATCGCAGCGAAGATATAAAGCGAACAGAGCCAAGAGATTCAAAGATTACCGAGTTTTGTGGAGGTGTTGTTGACGTTGAACGTGAAAGAATGATAGGTGATGAAGTGGTGAAAGTTTGTTGTGTGGCATGTGAAGGTGGTACGTGATATAGTCGAAGGAAAAAAAGTGAGAGAGGATAGTAAGGGATGATAGTGTTGTCTTTCACGTGAGGATGAAGGTTGTTCGTTATGAGATGGTTGATGGAGGTTTGTTCTTTTATTGTTATTTTCTATCTCTTGAAAACAATGGAGAGTGTAGTATTATAGAGAAAAAGTGGTGAAGATGGAAGTAGGAAAATAATAAGAATGTGGGTGGGGTCTGCGAGGATGTCAACACAGTTGTATATGGCATGGAAATGAATAATGATGCAACTTGAGTAGGTTTGGAATGGTTAGTATGGTTTATGTGAATGAAAGTGATAAAGGTTGCTTGGAAGAAAATGGTGAAGAAATGGAAATACGTAGGTTTATGTTACTATTGCATTTTTGTGAAGTTAAGTGTGTAGTGTGGAGAAAACAAAGTGATGGAGAAGATGTGGTGTAAACAAGAGGTATGAAGTAGAACCAAAATCAAAAGTGAGTGTTTAAAAGAAAATCCATGTAACTTTTCCTTGTTTTTCCTCACATGACACCCAACAAAACCAAGTGTTTTTTTTTTGTTATTTTGGATTAAGAGAGAAAGAGGTAGCAGGTGGGTCATTCCCTTTTTGTTTTTTTCAAATCCTGCGCCTCTCAGTATTTGATGTGTATAGAAAAAGAAAGTCATAATCTATGCTAGTCTATTTTATCCAAACGTACACGTTACCGGTTATGTGTTGAAGTAAACAAAAATACAATTTTAAAACTTACTCAATAAGATTACTTAAAAAAAACTAGTAAAATAAAAAATATTATTAAATATTATAAAAAGAAAAAAGTGGTAATAAAGTAAAATTAACTTAAAATAAATATATAAAAAAAATTGATTAATTAAAAAAATGATAATAACTTACAATAAAAAATGAAACTGGTTGAAATGAACAAACAGTCTGGTATTGAAGTACTCGAAAAATAAAATGAATATACCAAAATTATCAGCGTGAAATATACAATTCGAAAAAATACAGTGTTTGGTCAAATTTTAAAATTAATTGGAACTGACTTTTAGTTTGACTGACTCGGCTGTAAAAATCCAAAAATTCATTTCAGCTGACCAATTGGGTATTATGCAAGATGATTGACCTAGAATGATATGCAAAAGATCAAAGAATCTAAGGGTAAAATTTGGGGTATGACAGTTGCCCCTATTTAAATAGCTTTACCAGAGGGCACGAGGAATGGAAATCCTCGGGACATCAAGGTGAAAGGTATTTAAATATAGCAAACCGAAAATTTTGCCCTTAGATGGAATGCAAATGCTAAGGACAAGAAGCAAACATGCAAATGCTGACATGCCATGAACTTCTAGTATGATGATATGATGTCATGATAGATGCAAAGGTGCAAACAAACAAAACACCAACAGATAAGGAGCCAACCACCACAGATGAACTTATTGGAAAAGGATGAAGGTTAGTATCCATGAGGAAAACTCACTAGGGATACAGACTAACCAACATAAGAGGCTCAATGGGGAGACTCTGAGGAAACATTTGGGGCAGATAAAAGCACACTTTTTACTGGGCATGGAACCATAAAGAAGACATGATCTCTTCTGAGGATCAATTTGAAATAAAAGGATAGACATCAACAAAAGATTTTCTGGGATTTTCTTATACTGAAGAGTTCGAACGGGATCTTCAAGAAAAGACAGAAAAGACAGAGAAAGGCACATCCCGAAAAACATCAGATGGCAAAAGAAACCAGGCATCCAATAATGGCTTTGAATGAAAGGTACAAATCAAAATATCTAATAACGGCTTTAGATAAAGGTGAGCAAACAAGGGTAATCCAAGAAGGCATTGGATAAAAGGACACCAGACATTCAATAATGGCTTTAAACGAAAGGTACAAATCACAATATCTAATAATGGCTTTAGATGAATCTAAACAGAGGCTACATTCAAGAATGGCAATGAATGCAAAGAAACCAGTCATCCAATAATGGCTTTGAACAAAAGATACAAATCACAATATCTAATAATGGCTTTAGATGAATGTGAACAAAGACTCAATCTGAAAAAACATCAGAAAGAGAGACACATCCGGAAAGGCATCAGATGGTAGAGAAACCAGACATCCAATAGTGGCTTTGAATGAACGGTATAACTCACAATATCTAATAATGGCTTTAGATAAAACTTAACAAAGACTCAATCTGGAAAAACATCAGAAAGAGAGGCACATCCGGAAAGGCATCGGATGGTAGAGAAACCAGACATCCAATAATGGCTTTGAATGAAAGGTATAACTCACAATATCTAATAATGGCTTTAGAGAAAAGTGAACAAAGACTCGATCTGGAAAAACATCAGAAAGAGAGACATATCCGGAAAAACATCAGATGGTAGAGAAACCGGACATCCAATAATGGCTTTGAATGAACGGTATAAATCACAATATTTTATAATGGCTTTAGATAAAAGTGAACAAAGACTCGATCTGGAAAAACATCAGAAAGAGAGACACATCCGGAAAGGCATTGGATGGTAGAGAAACCAGACATCCAATAATGGCTTTGAATGAAGGGATAACTCACAATATCTAATAATGGCTTTAGATAAAAGTGAACAAAGACTCGATCTGGAAAAACATCAGAAAGAGAGACACATCCAGAAAGGCATCAGATGGTAGAGAAACCGGGCATCCAATAATGACTTTGAATGAAAGGTATAACTCACAATATCTAATAATGGCTTTAGATAAAAGTGAACAAAGACTCGATCCGGAAAAACATCAGAAAGAGAGACACATCCGGAAAGGCATCAGATGGTAGAGAAACCGGACATCCAATAATGGCTTTGAATGAAAGGTATAAATCACAATATCTAATAATGGCTTTAGATAAAAGTGAACAAAGACTCGATCTGGAAAAACATCAGAAAGAGAGACACATCCGGAAAGGCATCGGATGGTAGAGAAATCGGACATCCACTAATGGCTTTGAATGAAAGGTATAATTCACAATATCTAATAATGGCTTTAGATGAAAGTGAACAAAGACTCGATATGAAAAACATCAGAAAGAGAGACACATCCGGAAAGGCATCAGATGGTAAAGAAACTGGACATCCAATAATGGATTTGAATGAAAGGTATAAATCACAATATCTAATAATGGCTTTAGATAAAAGTCAACAAAGACTCGATCTAGAAAAACATCAGAAAGAGAGACACATTCAGAAAGGCATCAGATGGTAGAGAAACCGTACATCCAATAATGGCTTTGAATGAAAGGTATAATTCACAATATCTAATAATGGCTTTAGATGAAAATGAACAAAGACTCGATCTGAAAAACATCAGAAAGAGAGACACATCCGGAAAGGCGTCAGATGGTAAAGAAACCAGACATCCAATAATGGCTTTGAATGAAAGGTATAATTCACAATATCTAATAATGGCTTTAGATAAAGGTGAGAAAAGTTGAGATTCAAGAAAGCATTGGATGTAAAGAAACCGATCATCCAATAATGGCTTTGAATGAAAGGTAAACTTATAATATCTGAGAAGGCATCAGATGCAAATGAGACAAAAGGTGAGATCCAAGAAGGCATTGGATAAATAGAAACCACAACGTCCAAGTAAGTATTGAACGAACATGAACAAGGGGATACCCAAGAAAGCATTAGATAAAAGGAACTGCAATATCCAAGACATCATTGAATGACTGTGAACTTTCAGGAATGACACTGAAAGTAAAGACAAATCACTATATTCAGGAATGGCACTGAATGATAGTGAGAAAGACATCCAATAATGGCTTTGGATGAAAGGTAAACTCATTCAGGAATGACACTAATTGAACAGATAAGACTTTCAGGAATGGCACTGAAAGCTATCCGAGCAAATTTGATGAGGATTACAGAAGACAGGCAAAACTTCCAGGAATAGCACTGGGAGAAACAAGAGGAGTAAAATATCCAGGAATGACACTGGAGATTAAAAGAGACAGACATCCAGGAATGGCACTGAAGTGAAAGAATATAAAGATCTAGGAATATCACTGGAATGAGAGAAGATCAACATCTATCAACAGGACTAGATGCTCAAGAGAATGACAACATTCAGGAATGGCACTGAATGAAAAGGACATTAACGTTTTTTAGGCGCCAAGTAAGTTGGACTTTGACCACAAGGTAAGACGCGGATAACGACACGACCTTGGGAGAAATGCAAATGAGGATGAAACACTCATGATATGCATATGTATATGAATTATATAGATGATATATAATCAAATGCAGATGCTGATGACACAGCTCGACTCTTTTGGGGAGAAGACACGACTAGAAGACTGATTCCTCAACACAGAGATCACTGCCATTTTGTCTGGGGACTAGAGATGTTATTGCTGGACACATCTCTGCCACACTGGTAAACTATATCAAGTGATGATCCTCATAGAAAGGATGGAAAGTTGCATGGGGATTCCTCAAGTAAATTGCCCCAGACTAACCGGTTATTGTAGATGAACTGATAATTGCTTCAGCTTGTCTGATTCTGAAATGACTGTTTCACGGTGCTCTTTAGAAAGCTTGCCCCAGTCTGATTCTTGAAAGATGATTGTCTGGATAAACCAATTCCTAGAAGGACTTGCCCCTGAACAACAAATCTTGAACTGAATCTGCAACAGGATTTGGAAAGAACTTTCCCCTGATAGGATCACTGACCAAGTTTCTTAATTGTTTGAAAATTCCTTTAGAGGAAAGCTAGTTTGCAAGAAAAAAATGTTCATACAAACGTGGTGAATGCAAAGTTCATGTAACTTTTGAAATCAATCATTTTTGAAAGAGGAAAAGTATATGAGTCATTAGTCAGAACACGGTGGCTCAAGACATTAAAGTGAAAAGTTTAAGCAAAATGTGTGATGCCAAAACAGATGATCCGCAAAGATCTTTTGGAGTCAGTTTACGCAACCTTGTTGTATGTTTTCGCTTTAGTTAGGTCTTTTGAGGGCTATAACGTGGCCTGGTTCACAGTTTAAGAAACAAAAGATAAAGACACAGTTTATTTGTGCCCACCCATCTACGTGATGAACTCCAATCCTATGCTCAGTTAACTCAAACTATGCACTCAGGTTCCCATATGTTGGAAATTGCACTGATGATAGTAATGATGATGGTTCAAAATTCAATGGACTTGAGATGACGATCACTGCTTGCTTACAACTTTTGGTTGTCATACAAGCTTGTTCTTTCTTCTCTTTGTATAAGGTAAGGTCATGAGCTTCACACCTTTCTTAGCTTTTGCCTCGAAAGGGACTCGGCTCATTCTTTGAGTAAGTATTTCTTGATGACCCTTCTTCATTTATCACTTTGGTAATTTGGAGGAGTTGAAAGGTTGTGAACGCCTGGCTTAATGAGTACGGTGAACCATCATTGGCGTTTGACTTGAAAGACATCTTCGACACTTGCTTGTTGTGTGCGAAGGAAAGTTTGTGAACTTTTGTTGAAAGGCGTCTTGCATGAAACTCTTGTATTTGAATGCACAATCTAGTTAACTGAGAACTACCCTGCCCCAGGTTAAAATTGCGGGTTTTTATTTGTAAAGAAAATAAACTCTCACTTCAAGGCTCGAAGGGGTTAAAGAGGGGTTATCTTCCTTATGTCTCCAGTGTTTGGGGATTGAAACAATGCCTTACATCGTCAGCAAAATTTTGATTTGAAAGCATACTAACAGCAATTTGGGATATAACGTTTTCATCATCCTCCCTCCAATATTTGCATAATCAAAAAAATATTTTGCAAAAGAAAGCATAAAGATGCAAATAGTGGACAAAATGAATTGAATCAAAAGTTGCAATGCTAATTTCATTAATTTTGAAAGTACAAACATCATTTGAAAGCAAACAGCTAATACAAATAAGGAAAGTGCAAACAACAAGAAACATGGTCTAGTGACAAATCAAAAACAAAAATGAGTTGTCCTGTCTGAAACACTGGCTTTTAGGAAGATAGACTGCTGAAGTCGACTGAAGCTTCACTTGGTGTGATCTGGGAGCATCGTGATCACTGAGAGGGTTCTCAAAAGTAGCTTGAGTAATCTGGGCAACAGTATGAACCATGGGTCTAGACTCAGCGAAAACAGGAGCTTGAAATACAGGCATAGCATTCTGACCAACCATAGCAGTAGATGCAATTGGTGGAGAGTAGTTGTGTGGCAAACCAAACTCGGGCCAAGTTGAAGGTGGCACTTGAACCGGTGGAGGATCAACACTTGAAACTTCCTGGATGACTGTCCTTTGGGGAGGCTCTCCTCTAGCAATCAAAACTTAAAGCATCTCAGTGAGTTTAGTCATACTTGATTTGAGGTCATCGATCTCCATTCGGACCTCAGCGTTGTGTGCCTCTTGCTCCGACATCTTGCGTCTGTAGTTAGCTCTAGTCCGATACTTGTATCGAGGAATCAGCTTGACGACTCACAGACAACACTGGAAGACAGAGACAACTGTTGAGTAACTGGATGAACAGACATATGCAATGAAACATGCAAAGATGCAAATGATATGCAATGCAATGCAAACAGGATGCAAAAAACACATGCAACAGGATCAAAGGTTTGAGATCACAGCATGAAGTCTGGTTAAAGAACCAACCATAGGGTGTGTACTAGGGTTATTGTATCCATAAAACAGGGTTCTAAGAAGTTCCCAGAGTCGACAACCCATCTTTCGGATATTATCGATTTCCCGAATGACTCGGTAGTCAATAATATTCTCAAGAGGGTCTCGTCTGAGTGTAGTATCGCGTGATTACCATTTCAGAAATAGACTCCCTCGTGGTCACCGCACTACGTCCTAAAAGGCCAAGTGGGGTTAAAGGTAACTACGGTTCTCAGTATCGATGGCACCTATGTCGAGAGTAGCACGTTTTCACGAATAAACTCGTTCAACATGACTAGACTCTCAAGAGGGCCTCACTGAGTGATGGTGTCTCAAGTCAACTTTTTCGGGAATCGACTCCCTCAAAGCCTCCTTGAATATACCATTGTCCTATCATAAGTGTACGCTAAAGTCCGGGTTAGGACTTATCTTCACCACTCAAAGTAGCAACCCTGCATACAGAAAACCCAAGCACAACAAGCATATATATACAAATATACAAAATATACAAGTATACAAGCAAGCAAACATTTGAATAACACAAATACAAACAAGATAGGCTTAACCCTCTTAGGGGAAGCTTTTCCCCAGTGAGTTCGCGATTTTCTGTTGCGGTGAGAATCGGATAACAAACTATTAATTAACTTGCATCGCCAAACTTTGAAATTCACCACCGAGTGTTTGATTTATCCAAAGGAAAGGGTAAAGAACGAAAACCCTAAAAAGAGAATCTAGGTTCGGGGGTTGGTTATACTAAGGGAAGGTATTAGCACCCTAAGTATCTGTAGTACTCTATAGGAACCTCTTGTTTGTGTTTGTGTTATGTTATGTTTGCTAAATAAATATGTGCTAAGGGTAAAGGTGAAGACCTGGGGGTATGTACACTAAGTTTGCTCGCCAAAACATCGCATCTTGTGCCTACGTATCTGACTAAAGAATCAGAGCAACCGTAGTTCACCTCAATACAGGGTAAAAGGGTGTAAAAGAAAAGGTGGAATCCAAGAAGGCATTGGATGTAAAGGAAAAAGGTGGAAAAAGAAAAAGGTAGAAAAGCAAACAGGTGGAAAAAAGAAAAGGTAGCTCGCTAGGATCTCGCAATCCTATGCCTACGTATTCTCAAGGTGAACTTGAGAAATCAGAGTGTCCGTAGTTCCCTACACTGGGGATGGGAAACTCTTGACTGTGGTCAAGGTTCCAAGGGAAAGCAGGGTGAAAAGCTTGAAAGCAAAGCCTGTAAGGATTGTGAAGGGTTAGACCGTCGTGAAGGAGAAGAGATTAATGGCTATCTCTTATGAAGGTTAAAGAAAGGTTAAGAGTTATAAGAGATTAATGGTTATCTCTTGGGAAAGGATAGGTTAAAAGGGAATGAAGTATTCACGGGAAAGTAGGGTCTGACTGCAAGACACCTACGTGGAGTGCAGCGACTCCTAGCCTCAGGCTAAGTTAAAAGTGTAATGAGCTATCTATGACCCTGCGATCAATAGAAAGACTTTCCTTTGGAATGAGGTATAGGAAACAGAGAAACAAGAGGAAAACCTTCGGTCTTAAGTGAATAGTAATGTATACAACAAGTGTAATAAGAATTAAATTCAAAATGAACATCGGAAATTAGGGACTAGTCACAGTCAAGGACGAAAAGAATTAAACTCAGAATGAATATTAGGAATTGATTAAAGCAAAATGTTAAAATTAATTTTGAAACAAATAAAATCTAATTAAACCAACATCTAAAAAGATTAATAACTAATTAAAAACTTATTAACTAAATTCTAAAACTAATTCTACTTCTAATTCTAGTTAAAAAAATACTTAACTAATAAAATACTAACAAATTTCCTAAATCTAATTGTGTTAAGAAAAAAAAAAAAAAAAAAAAGAAAACACTACCATTATGAAGTAAGTATTGATTGGAATATAATTGGATTCATTCACACACCTCCAGTTAACGTGATCCCACTGTCATTAAAACATGGCAATGCGATGCGTAAAACGTAAAACATTGAGCATTTATATAACTTTTATGTAACACCTATATAACCATAAAATTAAACGTACAGTGTATACATGCATTTAGTTCTAAAATTTAAAACCATAATTAATTATTTAAAATAAGAGAAGAATACAATGGATCGTAGAAACCGGCACTGTGTATCAAAAGCAGTAAAGTATATACACATTAAAAAAAGATATGCTTAAAAAAAGTATGCTACTATAAATTATATTATATAAATTAACATTATAAAAGTTATGTTACTATAAAATATATTATATAAATTATGAAATCAAAGCTCTCACCATATACCAAAATAAGACAACAATGAAATGTAAATCTCAGTAGCAAATCTCAGTAACAACTATATATGCTATAACTATATAAAAATCACAACCATGAAATGCTACCGGAATCGTATTCGGATAGACTGCACAAAGCAAGAATAGAACAGCAACAAACATAATGCAAATGGAAATCGCAGCGAAGATATAAAGCGAACAGAGCCAAGAGATTCAAAGATTACCGAGTTTTATGGAGGTGTTGTTGACGTTGAACATGAAAGAATGAGAGGTGATGAAGTGGTGAAAGTTTGTTGTGTGGCATGTGAAGGTGGTACGTGATATAGTCGAAGGAAAAAAAGTGAGAGAGGGTAGTATGGGATGATAGTGTTGTCTTTCACGTGAGGATGAAGGTTGTTCGTTATGAGATAGTTGATGGAGGTTTGTTCTTTTATTGTTATTTTCTCTCTCTTGAAAACAATGGATAGTGTAGTATTATAGAGAAAAAGTGGTGAAGATGGAAGTAGGAAAATAATAAGAATGTGGGTGGGGTCTGCGAGGATGTCGACACGGTTGTATATGGAATGGAAATGAATAATGATGCAACTTGAGTAGGTTTGGAATGGTTAGTATGGTTTATGTGAATGAAAGTGATAAAGGTTGCTTGGAAGAAAATGGAGAAGAAATAGAAATACGTAGGTTTATGTTACTATTGCATTTTTGTGAAGTTAAGTGTGTAGTGTGGAGAAAACAAAGTGATGGAGAAGATGTGGTGTAAACAAGAGGTATGAAGTAGAACCAAAATCAAAAGTGAGTGTTTAAAAGAAAATCCATGTAATTTTTTCTTGTTTTTCCTCACGTGACACCCAACAAAACCAAGTGCTTTTTTTTTGGTTATTTTGGATTAAGAGAGAAAGAGGTACCAGGTGGGTCATTCCCTTTTTGTTTTTTTCAAATCCTGCGCCTCTCAGTATTTGATGTGTATAGAAAAAGAAAGTCATAATCTATGCTAGTCTATTTTATCCAAACGTACACGTTACCGGTTATGTGTTGAAGTAAACAAAAGTACCATTTTAAAACTTACTCAACAAGATTACTTAAAAAAAACTAGTAAAATAAGAAATATTATTAAATATTATAAAAAGAAAAAAGTGGTAATAAAGTTAAATTAACTTAAAATAAATATATAAAAAAAATTGATTAATTAAAAAAATGATAATAACTTACAATAAAAAATGAAACTGGTTGAAATGAACAAACAGTCTGGTATTGAAGTACTCGAAAAATAAAATGAATATATCAAAATTATCAGCGTGAAATATACAATTCAAAAAAATACAGCATTTGGTCAAATTTTAAAATTAATTGGAACTGACTTTTAGTTTGACTGACTCGGCTGTAAAAATCCAAAAATTCATTTCGGCTGAATAATTGGGTATTATGCAAGATGATTGACCTAGAATAATATGCAAAAGATCAAAGAATCTAAGGGTAAAATTTGGGGTATGACAAGTTCAAAATCGAACACCATAACTCATCTCCCTACCGACCTAAGATGAACGGGGCGGTAGAAGCGGCTAACAAGAACATCAAGAAGATTGTTCAAAATATGGTTGTAACCTACAAAGACTGGCATGAGATGCTACCCTTTGCTCTTCACGGTTATCACACATCTGTCCGCACTTCAACAGGGGCAACCCCTTTCTCTCTAGTATATGGCATGGAAGCAGTGCTTCCTATAGAAGTAGAGATCCCACCAATCCGAGTATTGATGGAACCTAAGCTAACAGAGGTTGAATGGTGTCAAAGTCGACAGGATGAATTGAATCTGATAGAAGAAAAGTGAATAACGGCCATGTGCCATGGTCAGTCGTATCAGCGAAGAATGAAGAAGGCGTTCGACAAAAAGTTCCGACCTCGCGTCTTCAGGAAAGGATATCTCGTGCTCAAAAAGATATAATTATTCCTCACTGATTCCCGGGGCAAATGGACTCCAAATTACGATGGCACATATGTGGTCAAGAAATCCTTCTTAGGTGGCGCCTTGAGACTCGCAGCCATGGATGAAGAGGAGTTTACCTACCCCACGAATGTTGATGTAGTCAAGAAATACTTCGCCTAAATGAAATAAAAAAAAACGTCTCGGTGGATTGAAAACCTGAAAAGGCTGTCCAGAAAAAAATTAGAGACATAAGCAAAAATCATCCCGATGGATTGGAAACCTCAAAAGATAATCTAGGCAAAAGTTAGGGATTCATGGCAAGTAACTACGTCCAACGAGGTTAAATCCCCAGCGGTAACATTATTCGTCGAAAAACTTCCAGTCACGGTCATCTTCGACAGAAGCTCAGGATGTCCAGAATTCAAAGTTGGTAGAAGGATAACGGTTGTTATGTTTCAATGTAGCCCCTTTTCCTTAAAATTACCATTTTCTAAACTTTGTAAATGCTCTATGGGATCACGCTCTTGGCTAATTTCCATCCTATCAATAAAATTTGAGCCCTAGTGCTTTTGTTTGCAATTCTCATTTGTTTTAGCTTTACAGAATGACATTTTTAACATGATCAACAATTCTTTAAACAAAACAAAATAAATAAATTTTACTTGTCAAATTTTCTTCCACTTTTAAAATAAAGATGGCATTTCTTTTTAAACTGCTGAATGCACAAAGAACATCGATAGCTTCTTTGAAGGTGATTGAACCTCAAAGTGCAGAATCAAAGTACTCCTTCTAAACCAGTACACCTGAATGAAGGATCAACTGTTTCAGATGCAATGTCCCATCTAACATTCACGGCAGAGTTCTTATCTCTTAAGGACCAATTGATGGTTCTTTCTCCCCACAGGGTCTACCTCTCCTAAGCAAAACAGGATTGTTATCATGAACCAATGGTACTTTTTCATCCCCCGCAGTGGCCGAGTATCCAGTCGTGTTCATCCACTAGTCTATATGTCGCATCAGTTTTGTCAGCATAAACATACATACATCATGCATACTTGATTCACATTCATATTCATATTGCATTAATATCACTTTGGTCATTTTCGTCCCCAAGTGATAAGCGTCCTCTCTTCGATAGAGTTGTCAGTTGTCCTTTCCGCGTCGGATAAGATAAAATCCTGGTAAGTTCTTTCCTCGTCAGGAAATGTATTGTCTGAGCAATCTCTCCCCCAGTTTATTTCTGGATTGGAGACGGTCCTCGGCCACTTTGATAACTTGAACCTCTGAAAGGCAAAAAGACATTCTACACACACCTTTGGAACATCACTCTTCACCATTGAAGATGATATTTCTCGCTTTCCCGGATTAAGGAAAATCCCCAGAGAAAGCCTCACAACCGAAGACTCTCAGCAATACATCGGTTTTTCTCCCAAGAAAGTCGATGTTAATGAAGTCATAAGCACATCAAAATTGGATTACAACATATGGCATTTCTCCAAAAAAGATCTCGAAGAAAAGTATGATGTAATATCCCCGAGTAAAAGCGGTCTTTCAAGAGACTCGTTTTTCCCCAGTAGAGTCAACAAATGGTACCTCCAACAGAGAAGTTTGCACACCTCTACAGTTCAGACAAATAGGTACCCCCAGCAAGTCTGACCTCAAAACTTTTCCATCAAATGGCGTCTCCCCAGTAGAAAACTCGGTGATAAGTTTGATGAAGACCGCTACACATAGCATCCCTTGTCAAGGAAGAATCTCGACAAGAAGAAACTGAGACCAGTTCTATGGCTAAAGACCAGGATCGAAGGGAAGTTTATTTCAGAAACTGAGACCAGTTTCGTGGCTGAAGACCAGGATCGAGGGGAAGTTTATTTTAGAAACTGAGACCAGTTATGTGGCTGAAGACCAGGATCGAGGGGAAGTTTATTTTAGAAACTGAGACCAGTTTCGTGGCTGAAGACCAGGATCGAGGGGAAGTTTATTTCAGAAACTAAGACCAGTTCCATGGCTGAAGACCAGGATCGAGGGGAAGTTTATTTCAGAAACTGAGACCAGTTCCGTGGATGAAGATCAGGATCGAGGGGAAGTTTATTTCAGAAACTAAGACTAGTTCTGTGGCTGAAGACCAGGATCGAGGGGAAGTTTTACCCTTTTCTAAGTATCGTTACTTAGCAAAAGAAGATGGATGAGTAATCTTGCCATTCATAACCACACTCAAAATTTCGGATATTTCGATATTTAATCCTCTTGCACCCCAAATGTCCGAATATCTTCGCCATTCACACCTTCGGGTGCAAGAAGATTAAATAGGGGCATCTGTCATACCCCAAATTTTGACCACAAGATTTCCCATCATTATTCAAATCATTACCACAATGTGGATGTACCTTCATGCCTCATCAATCTCCTCAAAGATGGTTGAGCATTCACTACAATCAAGAATTAGGGTTTTAAGCCCTCTCAGAGCACTTAGACAAAAGATCAATCAAGAAATGACATGATCTTCAACTTGTCTAATCTCTCAAACACCCATAAGGGATCAAGAGGACTCCCACATCAAGAATCAAGCACAAAGTTGCAACATTCCAAGTGGATCAAGCCTCGAGATCGCCAGTGTCACCAAATTAGGGTTTTGGTCGACCAATGCCTCCAGATGAAAATTTTATTCTGGGCATGAGCCAATGCTTCAAAGAATGGCCCAAGATACTCAAAGGGACCTCATGGACCCAATCATAAAGTCAAAACAACCTCAGGGGAAGCATTCATCAAAAATCAGGAATTAAGGTCTCTTGACCTAATTCACCCCTAAGATGACTTTTGAGGCAAGAAATCAACCAAAACCTCAAGACATGATTTTAGGGCCTCAAATACACTACATTGATCCATTTACAACAATGGATTGATCCAAGAAGCTTGATTCACAAGTTTCAATCTCATTTGGACCACAATTAGGGTTTTGAAGAAAAAGTCAACTATGCCTTTGACTTTTGACCAAGACATGCTCCCAAACCTTAGGACATGATTCAAGACACCCTAAAACACCTATGGAATCTATCCATTAGGTTTGAATTGGGTCAAAAACTTTATTGCACAAAGGATCACACAGTTTGGATTTCATCTGACAAAAAGTCAACTGTGCCTAAAATCAAGTTTGACTTTTTGGAAATTTTCACAAATATGGTTCCCCTAAGTCATAAACAATGTTAATGTATGGTATTGATCATCATTCATTAAGAAAAATCAAGAAAAGTGAGGTTTCTTGCAAAAGGGGCAACCATGAGAAACCAAAATTTTTCCAAGTTATGGAACAAAAGTGATTTTGTACCAACTTTGCAAGGTCATAACTCCTAAACCACAAGGAATTTTTCTCCCATCCAAAGGTTAAATGAAAGTTCACATGACATACTTCAAATATGTCAACTACAAAAGATTCCAAATCCTTGTATATTTTGAGTTATGGATTGATCAAAATCACAAAAATGGGAAATGACCACTTTTTCCAACACTTAGTGAAATTTTCAACAAGTCAGAATCTGTTTCTCTTTTTCCAAACTTTGAGGTCATCTTTCATCATGATCCAAGCTGAACCAGGTCCATTTGTTAACATCAAAGTTGAAGTATGTCATGAGAGCTTTCCAAAGAGTACAAGAACTCTCAAAAACTCCATGTGGGCAAGGAGTTTTGATCCTCCAAAGTCACCCAGCTACAATTGTCTTCAAGACAGATTTTGGAACATTTCTTGCTAGCCACAATTTTTGGAGTCAAGTGCAATGTTCATGATCAAACCAACTCAATGTGATCAGAGTGAGTCATAACAAACCTGCAAATACCAAGCATTGAGTTAAAAGGAATCACACTTGGAATTTATGAGTTTTGTCACATTATGTTAAATTCAAATGATGCATTTATGTACAATAGTGCACTTTCAACAAAGCCACTCTCCTCAGTCAAGGTTCATGCATAAACAACAATAAAAACATCTGAGGAATATGGAATTGGTCAAAAGTTGGCTATGCTACTTAGAGAGTTATGGTACCTTGCATGAGAAGTAAGCACACCTTGCCAAAATGCATTTAGTGAGCTCTTATACATTGCTGCAGCACTATTCCACCAAGACAAACTCACTCACCTATAAATAGAGCTCCTTGTTGATCATTCAGGGTACACCAAAGCAGCTTACAACATTGCTTTCTCTCATTTCCTTCTTAAGCACAAAAACTCCATTTTCTTGAGAAAACACTATCGGGTTTTGAGTTGGAGACCAATGCAACTCAAACCAATGATTCAAACACCTCATATGCAACATATATGGGTGATCTAAACACTTACATTCAATCTGTAACATCAAAAACTTCAAGTCACCATCCTTTTGCTCAACTTTGCCTCAAAGTTGTAGATTGAGTTGTGTCAAGTGATTCAGAAGGTTTCAATCCAGTCTCAATATTGGAACACCATCCTTGAGGGTCAAGGAAGCTATCCAGATCATCAAAAAACTTCTATAACACCTCTACAAGAGAATTTGATTCTCACTTCCAAGGTTAGTTTCCTCAAAACTGAACTCAATGAATCATGCATCATAAACATGTTTTCAAGTTACCATTGTGTTTCTGGATGTTCATAGATAATTTTCCCTCAATCAATTGCTATTTATCTCATGTGTATGAGATTTCATTTAGTTCTTGCATTATTTAAGGTTCATCTGGGTATGCCGTGATATCTTTTGTTACACTTAATTTAAACAAAATTGAAAAGAACCATCATGTTCCTTGTTTAAAAAAAGCATAAGTTTCATGTTTACATCTTGTAAAATGGTTGAGAAACGAGGGAGATAGCTTGCTTCACGCAAGTCTGATGGTTGCCCAAGGAAGAAGATGGCCATGGCGCCATTTTGATATTTTTTGAACCAAACATAGTATATATTATACACTTGCCATTATATATTTGAATTGGCATTGCGCCCCAGTGGTTAATCAGCTGGTTTTGTGTGTGTAGCGAGCAAAGGGTCTGGGGTTCGAATCCCCCTCGCCCCAGACCTTTTGGTTTTATTTTTTGAACCATTTTCAAAGGATGGTTTCATATATTATCTACTCTTTCCATTCTCTATCAGCCAACGCACTTGGCTCAGATGGTAAGATTTTAAGGGCGTGAGTTCAAGCCTTGGGGGGACCATCCTATTCTTTTTAACACTTGTTTTCTTTCATTTTCTTCACAATCTTTTAATAAATTCCAAAATTAATTTCTCTCAATTTTAATTATTTTTTATTGGTTCTTTTTTTCAAAATTCCCAAAAATGTTAAAATATTTTATTCTACAACAATTTCACAAAAATATTATTTATTTCATATATTTGGCATTTTTTGTAAAGAATTCTTTTTTAATTATTTTTAAAAATTTTAAATGAATTATTTTTCTTGATTTCTTTTATTCAAATGATTTTTCAAATCATTCTATGAATGAAACATGATTTTTCAAATACTTATACAAGATCACAACTTGTTTTTCACACATGTTTGATAACTTTGATCATTTCAATTAAATTTTATTCAATTAAAATACTTTTTAAAATCAATTTAGGGTTTTGATTATTTTTCACCCTTACAAATCTTTTTCAAAACACTTTGGGCCTCTAATAGAGTGTAAGACTCAACCCTCTTTATACAAAACCTTTTTGGGCCTTAGTCATTGTATAAGTCCCGATGCGATCTAAAAAATCTCGGCGTGATCGCCGTTTCCAAACAATTTTCATTTGGGTCTCTCCTTGAGCTGTAAGCCCTAACTCATGTATTAAAATAAACTCTTGGGCCTCTAATAGAGTGTAAGACCCATCCCTTGTCAAATAAAATAAATTTGGGCCTCAGTAATTCTATAAGTCCCACTGTGTTTTCTAAAATCGCGACGCGATCGTCGCCCTTTTAAATAAAAAGTAATTTGGGCCTCCCTTTGGTTGTAAGTCCCATTTCTTTTCTTTTAAAACACTTTTGGGCCTCTAATAGAGTGTAAGACCTAACCCCATTTGTACATAAATAATTTGGGCCTCAGTCATTTGTATAAGTCCCGGTATGATTTTTCAAAATAACGGTGCGATCGATGTTTTTCATCTGGGCATCTCCTTGAGTTGTAAGCCCCATTTCTTGTATAAAAATAAACTCTTGGGCCTCTAATAGAGTGTAAGACCCAACCTCTTTGGTAAATACAACAATTTAGGCATCAATCATTGTATAAGTTCCTCTGTGGTTTTCAAAATTACCACGCGTTCGTCGCCTTATCAAAAGAATAATTCTGGGCCTCTCCTTGAGTATAAGCCCTAATCTTCTTTTTAAAACAACTTTCCTTTTGGTTTAAATTCAAAAATTGTTATCAAAACTTCCTTCAATTTCTTGAATAACTAACCATACAATTGTGTTTATAACACTGGAAGCTTGCGCACCTGTAAGTTCTACCAGCTTTCTTTTATATACTTGCTTATATACTTCATCTGTATATATATATATATATATATATATATATATATATATATATATATATATATGCTTAGAGTTTTCCCCGGCAATTAGGTCTAGGATTAGATTAAACCAGTGGTCACTCTTTCAACACAGTCAAAACTAGTTCCCCATAGGAAATTCCAGATACAGTCTTGCCTCCTCTTGGGCTTATACAATATGGAACAGATAAAGGCATTATTCCTGGTGAAACTTTTCTCAAGACTCTCACTATCTAGAAATTTGTCTAAGAAATTCATTTCCCCCAGAGAGGATTAATTCCCAGTGAAACTTCTCTTGAATTTCTTCAAACCCTAGAACTGTTCACTAAAGAAAGGATTATTCCCGGTGAAACATTTCTTGAACTTTTCTTAGGTTTGGACCTACAGGCTACCTAAAAGCATCCCCAGCCTCCTCTTGGGCTTTGTACAAGGACCCTCGGGCTTCTTAGAAGTTCTCATGCCTCCTCTTGGGCTTAGTACAAGGACCCAAAGACCTCCTATAGGTATAGGACAGAACTTAATCATCCTTTGATTATTCAATCCTCCAGAGAGTCAGGATCTCAAAACATCAGAACAATTTAGGGTTGATTCTCATCCCTTAAAACATCAGCCTCCTCTTGGGCATCTTACAAAGATAAACCTTTTCATACCAGTAGACTTGGACAGTCTCACCTCCTTTTAGATCTCCAGAAACCCTCAAATTTCCTAAAAGCACAGGAAAAACCCTGATTATTCACCAACAGAGTTAAGACCTCCAAAGGTTTCAAAACTCAATCTTTAAACTCTTACTTTAAAATTTCCCCAGCTAGGGTCAAATTTACTATCAATAAACTTCAATCAGAACCTCAAGGCATCTGATATTTCAACTCTTCTATAATCCTCAGCAAGAGTTGATTCCCCAATTTGGACCTGTCTCTAGATCTCAAAAAATCCTCAGCATAAGCTAGCCTCCTCTTAGGCTTCCTATAAGAAATTTCCCAACCAGTCTCCTCTTAGGCTTTTTATAATGATCTTCCCTCAGCTCTTTTAGCCTCAATCTTGGGCTTTGTACAAGACACATATAAATATTCTCCAGATGAGTCAGTCAAATTCCCTTTTAGCCTCTATCTTGGGCTTTGTACAAGACACATATAAAACCTCTCCAGTAGAGTCATTTCTTTTAGCCTCAATCTTGGGCTTTGTACAAGACAGACACAATATTCCCCGGAAGAGTCAATTCCTTCTAGCCTCCTCTTAGGCTCTGTATAATGATCTCCCTAAGCAGAGTCAATCTCTCTTCAGCCTCAATCTTGGGCTTTGTACAAGACAGAAACAAAACTCCCTGAACAGAGTCAACCTTTTAGCTTCAACCTTGGGCTTTGATCAAGGCACACATAAAAATCAACATCCCCTCAGAGGAAATCAAAAATCTCTCTGCAGGAATACATTTCTTTGTACAATCACACATCAAAATAAACAATCAAACAAACCCTAATCCCAGATAATTGTTGTAAGTGGCACACTTATTGATTCAAAAATCCAAGTTGTTGTCCATCTTTTATCCTAGTAAACCTCCTTTCATCTAATTACTGTAAATGGCAAGCCTCTGGATTATTTACATCCAAGCCAATGTCCCTCTCTTAGCATGAAAGACTCCTAAGGAAAAATGGCATTGCTCTACACTGAGTTAAAGTTTCCTCCTTCAGGACAAGTCCCCTATAAAGGAAATTATGGCATTGCTAGATTCCATACATTCCAGTTAAAGTAATTCTCCTTTATAATCAGTTACCCAACAACTGTGATAAACAGATAAGATATCTCCCTTTAGAGATGACAAATTCTCTCTCAGTCAGAACCTTTAGCTTCAATCTTGGGCTTTGAACAAGACACAAATATCCCTTTAGCTTCAATTTTGGGCTTTGAACAAGACACCAAACATCTTTTTCCTCCCATAGAATAGGAGGAACTACGATTGCTCTGATTTCCCTGTTTTCTTTAACGGGAATACGTAGGCATAAGATTGCGAAATCTTAGCGAGCACACATATCAAAAACCTTAGGTCCAGTACCTTACCAAAAATATCGAAAAACCCGAAAAACAACAAAAATACTATCTCAACATTCCCAAAGGAGAAACTTTCCCAATTTACGACAGATAAACACCAGTAATTAGATAACAGAAGAAAATGCCAAACAATCTATGGATAACCATATATAGGATGGGTAATTGACAACTCCCCATTGTATAACCAGACCCCGGACCCCCAATCTCTTAGCATTTGTTAAAGAAAACATTTGCGTGCAAGGTTAGTTTTAGATAGCTTCCCTTTCCTTTTCAGTTTCATAGGATAAATAAGAAATCAGAAAGTAGCACCCAATTCCAACCAATATGGTAAGGTGGTCGCATCACCGGAAAAAATCGCACGCTACACCATGAGCTGGGAGTCCGTGAATATTTTTACTTCCTTAGCGCCCAGGTCCTCGGCCAATCATAAGCCTGTGAGGAATGCTCCATATTCGGCTTGACTGTTTGAGGTTAGGAAGGACAAGACCAATTCCACTTCGATTAGGATCCCTTCTTTGTTTTCGAGGATGATGCCCGCTCCACTGCTCGTGGAGCTGGAAGCTCCGTCAACGAAGATGGTCCACTTGTGCGCTCCGCTTGATGGTGACGCTGGAGGTGTCATTTCCTCCACGAAGTCGGCCAGTACTTGTGCCTTAAGGGCTTTCCTGCTTTCGTAATGGATGTCAAACTCTGACAGTTCTAAAGACCATTTGAGCATCCTACCGGTCATATCTGGTCGGCCAAGCAGTTGTCTTATGGGTTGGTCTGTTCGTACCACTATCGTGTGGGCCAGGAAATTGTGCCTTAATTTTCTTGCAGCGTTTATGAGGGCCAGGGAGACTTTCTAGATCTGCTAGTATCTGAGTTTTGGCCCTTGCAGGGCCTTGCTTATGAAATATATCGGTTTCTTCCCTTCGAGGGTCTCCCGGATGAGGGCAGCACTGATGGCCTCGTTAGTGATGGAGAGATAAAGGTAAAGTGTCTCCCTGCTGTCTGGTCATGACAGAACTGGTGGTTCTGACAAGGCTTGCTTGAGGTGAAGCAGTGCCTTCTCACATTCCTCTGTCCATTCGAATGTTGCCTCTTTTCGTAGAAGCTTAAAAAACGGCAAAGTGTGTTAGGCCGACTTGGCCACGAAGCGAGATAACGAGGTAAGCATCCCATTGAGGGACTGTATGGATTTCTTCGAATTTGGTGTGGGGAACTCAGAAAATGCTATACATTTGTCAGGGTTGGCCTCGATCCCCCTCTCAGTGAGGTAGAAGCCGAGGAACTTCCCTGCTCGCATAGCGAAGGTGCATTTCTTCAGGTTAAATCGCATTTTGCATTTCCTTGCTTGGTCGAAGACTTTTTGCAAGTGGAGCGTATGATCGGATTCCTCTTGGGATTTCACGATCATGTCGTCCATATACACTTCAGGCATGTCCCCGATTTCTGATCGGAAGACTTTGTTCATCATTCACTGGTACGTGGCCCTAGCATTTTTCAGACCAAAGGGCATTACGTTGTAGTAATAGTTGCCCGATGAGGTCATGAAAGTGGTGTATCTCTTGTCCTTTTCTGCCGTGGGAATTTGGTTATATCCCGAGTATGCATCCATGAAGGACAAGAGTTTGAAACCGACAGAATTATCTACTAACTTATCAATGCTAGGCAAAGGATAAGCGTCTTTCGGGCAAGCCCGGTTGAGATCGGTGTAGTCAATGCACATCCTCCACTTTCCATTATGTTTTTTCACTAATATAATGTTGGACAGCCAGGTTGTATACTTGGCCTCCGAAATGAATTTTGCCTCTAGGAGGTCTTTTACAAGTTTTTCTGCAGCTTCTGCCTTCTCGTCGGCCTATTTACGTATGCTCTGTGTCACTGCTCGAGCTGATGGGTCGATGGTGAGCTGGTGGCAAGCAGTTTAAGGATCGAGGTCGGGCATGTCTGCGGCGCTCCAAGCAAATAAATATGCGTTATCTCTTAGGCATATCTTCAGCTGCTCTTTCACCTCATCGGTCAGTCCTGCACCTATCCTGACTCCTCTATTGGGATTGTCCCCAAAAGTGATCACTTCGAAGTCCCTGTCTGGTACTGGGCGCATGACAGTTGAAGCAGGGAAGCTGTTGGTCGATGCTGGAGTGTCTTTGCTTCTATCCTCCACGTCTTCCTCTAAGATTCGGCTGTCGAGGTCAATGGTGTGGACCTGGAGTGCTGGATTTTTCTTGGGCTGGCTCTCTTTGCTGGGAAGTTCTTCGTCTCTTGCCCGTTTGATGGCTTTTGATGTTGTGCCAATCGAACTCTTCCCCCTGGTGTCTACTTCAAAGCATCTCCTCGTAGCCTCGATATCTCCGTGCAAGGTGGCAACGTGACCCTTCTCGGTGTAGTATTTCATCTTGAGATGAACCGTGGATGGAACGGCAATCAGCTCAGCAAGGGTTGGCCTTCCCAGAATACACTGGTACAAAGAGGGACAGTCGATGACCAGGAATTGTGTCTTAATCATTTTGAAGGCCTTTTCCTCCCTGAAGGTGACTAAAAGTTCCACGTACCCCCAAGGCCTGGCAGTAGCCCCGTTGAATCCCTGCAAGTTTGAGCCCACGTACGGAGATAAGTTCTTATGATCGAGCTTAAGGGCGCGGAACAAGCTGGTATACATAATGTCCACCGAACTCCCCTGGTCGACAAGGACTCGTCGGTCATCTGTGTTAGCAATCTTGCCCTGATGAGTAGAGGGATGTGCGAGTTGGGGGAGCCTCCAGGAAGCTCTTCACGATAAAACGTGATGGGATGAGAGCGTCCTTAGAATGTCTCAAGTGTAGATAGTCAGACAGGGATGCAATCGATCAGCTGGTCGAACTTCCTTTTGACTGATCCCACCATGAGCTCACTATACCCGCCACAGGAGATGACCATCGGAGTGGGGAAGGCCTCCTAGGAGCTGTGTACGGCGAAATACAGAGGGTCCTCGAGATAGTCGGGACAAAGAAGTCCTCGGGCCGCGAGACGGACATGGCAACTTGCGGGGGAGGACTAGAAGGTGAAGCTTTTGTTTCCGTCTTCTTAGACTCAGACGTCTCTCGTCGAGGGGCTTCTCCCTTCTTTGTGTACTGCTTCAAATGACCCTGTAGCACGATTTTCATGGTTTCGAATCACTATCACTTTGGTACTACAGTTCGATTCATTTTTTATCCTGTTGAGCTGATTAAGGAAGGGAAATAGATGTCTCCAATTAACCCAGCTCGCAAACTGAGTTTAAACAGTCAAATCTGTTGGTTTATAGATGCTATCAAAATAGGGGGTTCATCCTTTAGGGTTATTTACTTAAATTCACGAGGCTTTTGGTAAGGTACTAGATCTGATGTTTTGACTGATATGTGAGGGTACTGGGTTTTGGGTTTTTGATTGCCCCGGTTATCCTTGATGTTTGGGTTTCAGGGTGTTGGGTTGTGTTATCCTTTCTTCCTTCCTGTTTTGCGTCGTTCGCATCGTTTCTAGCATATAGCTAAGAATATACATCATACCCTAGCATCTCTGCATCCTTGTGTTTTGTGTTGCGTGTGGTCTTCTATTGTGCCTGTCTTTATTTCTTCAGTGAAGTAAAGACATTCCCGGTTTGCCTTGTGTCGTGCTTGTTCGGTCTTAACCTTTGCGCGCCAGATTGGAATCTTTAAACCTTTTGATGTTCCCCAAGAAGTTTAACATTAAATAATTTTAAACTCGTTCTCGTTTGAATCATGTCAAACTTGAACTTGGACCTTGTTTGAATCATGTCAAGCATTGTCTTCTCGTTTTAAAATTGGTTCCTGTTCGAATCATGTCGAACTTGAACCGAGTCTTTGTTCGAATCATGTCGGACATTGCCTCCAGGTTTTAAAATCGTTCTCGTTTGAATCATGTCAAACTTGAACTTGGACCTTGTTTGAATCATGTCAAGCATTGTCTTCTCGTTTTAAAACTAGTTCCTGTTCGAATCATGTCGAACTTGAACCGAGTCTTTGTTCGAATCATGTCGGACATTGCCTCCAGGTTTTAAAATCGTTCTCGTTTGAATCATGTCAAACTTGAACTTGGACTTTGTTTGAATCATGCCAAGCATTATCTGGTGACTTAAACTTGTTCCTTGTTCGAATCATGTCGGACATTGAACCTTTACCTCAGATTTTGAAAATTTGCTTTAAGCTAAGCTTCTTGGAACAATTTTCTTCAACCCTTAAGACTCCTAATTGGTGCGCAGGGTTTGTCTCTGTCTTTTTGGCTTTTCTTGAAGATCCCATTTTGAACTCTTCGGTATAAGATCCCCAGGAAGTCTTCGCTTGGTTGCCTGTCTCTTTTGGACTGATCCCCAGTGATCAGGTTTTTCTTTCTGGTTTTGTGCCCAGGAAGAGTGTGGGTTTGTTTTGTCCCCAGTAGTCAATCTACCCGGATCATTCCCCGGTGAAGATTGTCTGTGGCCTTTTCCCCAGTGTTTCTTTGGAGTCTCCCCGGTGAGTCTCTTTTGTTGGTTAGCTTGTATCCCTAGTGAGGTGTTTCTCATGGATACTAACCTTCGTCCTTCCCCAGTGAAGCTCTTGTGTTTGCTTCCTGTCTGTCCTTTGGTGTCTTGTTGTGTTTGCATCTTTGCATCTTCCTTGGCATCATGTCTGTTGCATTGCATGTGTGTGCATCTGAGGGCAAAATTTTCGGTTATCTGTATTTAAATATCTTTCACTTTTGATTCCATGAGGACCTCCGTCTCTCATGTCATCCAGTGAAGATATTTAAATAGGGGCAAATGTTGTACCCCAAATTTTACCCTCATTTTTTTGCTAGTTGATGTTTTTATTTATTTTTCTCTATATTTCAATTTAGTATTTATTTTAGTGTTTTATTTGTTTTTATTTTAATTTAATTTCAGTATGGTTTTTTTATTTATTTTAATTTATATTTAATATGTTTATTTTGTTAATTTAATTTTCAACCTCAATTTAATCCTCTTTTAAAAAATTTGGTTTAATTAATTAGATTAATTTTAATACTTTTCTAACTAAGTTAAATTAAGTTATTAATTATGTTATTATTAGTCATATTAAATGTTAAAAAGAAACTATCTCATTTCCATTTCTCTTGAGTTGGTCCACCGTGTCTATTTTCATTCCATAATTGAATATTTCATTAACCTCTAGCCAATGAGAAGCAAGCTTGGCTCTTTGACTTTTCAACTCTTTACTTTGGCCAATGATGGAGCGCCGTGTGGCATTTGAAGGAGGAAAAGAAGCCAATAACTTTTTCTTCCTCTGTCATGTAGCTTGTTTGCAGGAGAAGAGGAAAATCCCAACAAGCTCGTTTCATACTCATTTCAATTTTTAATCCGTTGGCGCGCATACGACCACCATCTCTAACCGTACAAAGCTCTGTGCATCCTGCTCCTTTTGCAGACCTGAAAACAACAAGCCAACAACGGTCACAATTTCAAAAATAATACTCAAGAACAAGTTATGTTGTTTTAGAGAATATATATACGAAAGCAAGAAGCGTTTAGGGGGAGGAAACCAGAGACCAGAAAAATGAAAACACAAAAAAACCAAACATCACAAACACCTCTGTTCTTCTGAAAAAAAGTTTCTTGCAAACAGAACAGGATGAAAAATTAGAGACTAACCTGTAGAGAAAGGAGAATCGCTTGACTCACCGTCGTTTGTTCTTGCAAGTGACTGTGAACTTTCAACCTTTTTTTATCGACTTTCCTTATCACTCAAAAACCGTCATTACTGTGCCATCACAAACTAACATCACCCTTCACATACACCCACTGTCCGCCTTATTCCTTCACTCACCATGCCATCTCAAACCACCCTTCAAACTCACCTTCCACCGAACCACTTCCTTCACAAATTTTCTCACCATCACTCACGCCTCAAAGCAACAACATCCTTTAACGAACCGAACCACACAGTCACCAAAACCTTCCCACACTCATCTTCTCCAAACTAAATGACAACTGCACCGTAAAACTCCTTCCTAATCGTCTCGCCCTTCAACCAAACAACACAAACCTTCAACAACCCCTTTCAACAGCAACCCTCAACAACTCTCCAAATCGAAATCACCCAAATCAAATCAGAAGGAGAGAGTAAAAGAGAGTTCAAACAACAAAACAACTCAAATCAACGGCGAACCAGAAACAAATTGAATCGCACGGAGAAGGTTGAGGAGATCGATTTGTTTTTTCGTTGTTGGAACTTTTTTGATTTCGTTGTGAATGGTTCGATGTCGTTGTAGCTATCGTGTCCCACATGATGATCGAAATCTGATTTCGTTGATTTTGTCCCAGCGTTTGCTTTTGAGTCGGTTGGGTTTGCTCCATTAGTTTTCAAAGATTGATAAAAAGAAGTTAGATGATGTTTTGGTTTCTGAATGTTGACCTGAGATGTGGTTTTCATTGTTACCAAGTCTTGTTTTTGTTGCCTTGTTCGGTTTTGGGTCTTCGTAGAAGCCCATCCTTGTTTTGCCACCCAACCGTGTTTCTTCCATTGAGGGGATGATGGGCTTGTAAAGCCCACATGATTCCTCTATGATACACATCCATATATTAATCAGCGCCCCACCCCCTTTTATTATTAATTAACCTTCATTATTATCTTGTTTTAAAGAAAAATCTTGGGTAATCTTTGATAGTTCTTTTTTATTAAGTTTTATTAATATAGCTTTTGTAAATCCTTGCTAACTATGCTATTTAGATTTTTTTACTTGGATTCTCATCTTCGGTTTCCATTATCATTTCAAGTTTATTTTAGGCCAATGACAAAAATCTTAACTTTGTTGATTATTTCAAATCAATAAGTTTTGATAAGTGTGAGGCCACTTTTTATTTATTTTCGTTGGTCAATGAAAGTCAAAATCCAAGATTATCGTTTTGTCAATTAAATCTTGATTTAAACGAGACTAATTTTATTTTCATTCCGATTCCATTTTGGTCGATGAAAGTTAAAAATCTAAGATTATCGATTTATCGATTAAATCTTGATTTAAATGAGACCAATTTTATTTTCATTCCGATTCTATTTTTGGTCGATGAAATTTAAAAATCTAAGATTATCGATTCGTCGATTAAATCTTGATTTGAACGAGACCAACTTTTTTATTTCGATTCCATTTTGATCGATGAAAGTCAAATGTCAAGGTTGTCGATTTCCCGATTGAAATCTTGATTAAGACGAGATCAACCTTATTTTATTTCATAATCTTTATTTAGGCCGATGACGCTACACGAATCTTGACTTTGATCATTGCAAGTCAATAAAGTCTTTGATGAAGGCGAGGCTACTTTTATTTATTTTAGTGGGTCAATGAAAGTCAAAGAATCAAGATTATCGATTTCTCGATTAAATTTTGATTTAGACGAGACCGATTTTACTTTTCATTTCTATTCCACTTCCTTTATTTTGGTCGATGACATAACAAACCTCATGGTTTGGTTGATTTCATTGAGTTGACAAAATTTTGATCAACATGAGACCACTTCACCTATTTAGTTGATGAAAGTCAAGAATTATTGATTATCGATCTCTCGATTAAATCATGATTAAGACGAGACTATTTCTGTTTTACCTTATCTCATTATCCTATTCATGTCCTTTACATCATCGTACTTGAATTATTAACTTGTTATCCTTTAGTAATTATTACATCTGTTATCTTTCCCCATTCCAAAGGAAGGTGATTAATGTTGACTCTTAAAGTCATAGCCCCCACCTTAACCTGAGTAACCTCTTAGGAGAAACTTCATTTCTCGGCCTCATCAGAGCCATAAAAATTACAACTAGCCTTAGGAGAGAGTTCCTAAACTCTTAGTGATATTCATCATAATGAATCATCACTTTTCCCTACTGACTAAAACACAACGTAGGTCCATTACAACTAGATTTAGAGAGTTCTTATACTCTACAATGAGTTCACACTCATTTCCCCTCTGAATATTAACCATAGTCAATTATTCAGTAGAAGCAGAACTACGCATACTCTGATTCTACTCCCGAGGATACGTAGACGTAAGGTACGATGCCTTATCGAGTATACTTAGATACTAACCCTTAGGGTTTCAACCTTTAGCATAGAACCTTTAGCAAACATAAGATAACATTAAAACTAGAGGTTCCCGTAGAGTACTACAGACGTTTAGGGTGTTAATACCTTCCCTAGGCGTAACCAACCCCCGAACCTTAGATCGCTTCCCTTTAGGTTTTTCTAACGATCTTGGACCTTTCGTTTGGATAAATCAAAGTCGGTTGTAAAAGAAAATGATGCAAGTTAAGTAATAGATTGCTATCCGATTTTTACCGCAACAGAAATGGCGACTTCACTGGGGAATACCCAAATATGGTTAGACCTATTGCTGGTCCTTTCCTAAGAGGGTTAAGCCTATCTTGTTTTTATGTTATTCATGTTTGTTTATTTACTTGCATATGCTTATGTATGTCATACTTGCTTATATATCTGTATATCTGTTCTTGCTTGACTTTTTTCTGTTTAATTTGGGTTGATATGATATCTATGAGTGAGATAAATCCTATACCCGGATTTGAGCGTATACTTATTATAGGACGATGGTATTCAAGGAGGCTTTGAGGGATTCGAATCCTGAAAGGTTGAATTGATAACACCATCACTCAGTTGAGGCCCTCTCGAGAGTCTAGTTATGTTGAACGAATTCGTTCGTGAAAGCGTGCTACTCTCGACCTAGGAGCCCGGGATATTGAGAACCGTAGTTACCAAACCCCACTTGGCCTTTTAGGATGTAGTGCGGAGACCATGATGGAGTCTATTTCTGAATTGGTTGTCACGTGATACTACACTCAGACGAGATCCTCTTGAGAATTTTATCGATTACCAAGTCATCTGGGAAATCCTTAAAATCTGAAAGATGGATTGTCGACTCTGGGAACCTCTTTAGAACCTTGTTCGGCAGGTGAAAACCAGTAGTACATACCTATTGGGATGGGTAGACCTTTAACTCTATGCTCGTAACACCTAAACCTAGGATTTGTATGTTTTGTTTTGTGTACATGTGTGTTTGCCGTATGTCTGTGCTCGTGTGCTTTATGCATCTCTACATTCAAGCATTCTTAGCCCGTTTGGTTTCGAGGAACTCAAATGTTTGTTTCCTTTTCAAAGATCAACAGAGCTTGGATTTAAAAAAAAAAAACAAAAACTTCTTCTGTTTTCCAAAAAAGTTTGCAACTTGCATTTGAGTTCCTTGAAACCACTTGGCTTGCATTAGCATCTCATTTGCATCATGTCATAGCATGTGCATTTCCTCTCTGTCTTCGTCTTATGTCGTCCTTTTCCCTTCAGAATCATCTTTGAATCGTCACCCGAGCCCAAACTCGACAACGGATGTCTGAATAATACTGCGAGATGGACAAAGTTAACAATGAATTGAGTGAGCTCCGAGGAGGAATGGGGTAGATCATGGAAGTTTTGAATGTTATACGAGCAAAGGTGGATACGCATGTCACCGTAGTCTCAGAAGTCGTTGCTACAACTATAGAACCTCCCGTTACTATTGTGAACCCCACTTTAGGCATGCCTTTTAACTTTATACGTGCTCCGGCTGTCAACTCTACTCAACAAACTGTTCCTTTGGTTAATGAGGCTTTTCAGGCTATTCCTACCTTCACTCCAGCAACAGTGCAAGCTCAGGTGCGCCCAACTTTTTAGAACCCACATCCGGCTCATGATCATGTCAATATGTCCGAAGAAAGGGATAATCGACATGAAAGGTTGGAGGAAAGTGTAGAGGCAATGCGGAGGAAATTGGAAGCAATGGAGAGGAGCAATGTGTCTAATACTAATGTTATGGACATGTGTTTAGTCTCAGGCTTGGTAATTCCACCCAAGTTCAAACTACCCAATTTTGACCTATACTCTGGTGCGACCTGTCCTAAGTCGCATTTGGTCATGTACTACAGGCGAATGGTTGCATTTATGGATAATGATAAGTTGATGATCCACTGCTTCTAACATAGTTTGAAAGGAGTTGCTGCAAAGTGGTATTCGACTTTGGACCAATCTAGGATCCGATGTTTTCAAGATGTATCTGATGCTTTTGTAAAGCATTACAGATATAACATGGATCTCGCGCCAGATCGCAGACAATTACTCAGTATGTCACAGCGCGATACCGAGTCTTTTAAGGAGTATGCACAAAGATGGAGAGAGCTGGCTTCACAGGTAGAGCCACCTTTATCTGAAAAAGAGTTAACTGATTAGTTTGTTGACACAGTGAGACCGGAATTCTATGAAAGGATGATCAGTAACGTGTCTGCTCGTTTTTCTGATATTGTGGTTGTGGGGATTAAAGTAGAGCTTGGTCTGAAGAGTGGAAAAATGACCAAGAGAGCTGGTAGTCTGAGCGACGATGCCAAGAAATCCTTCAAAAGGGAAGGAGATATCAGTGTGGTGGTGACAAACAAAAAGAAGAAAAATCAGTTCTGGAAGTGTCAGCAGCAACAGTGTTACTCTGTTCAGCAACCTTATGTGGCCATCATCGCGCTAACATTCAACAGTCAAGCTTCTATTTATCAGTCGGTTCCTCAACCACTAGTGTATCAACGAGCGCCCAACGCTCCTGCTTATCCATAACAAACTCAAGTTTCTCGTCAAAACGTTCCAGATAAGAGACAGGGTGGGAGGCCTCCAATTCCTCCCATTCCTATGACGTACACAGCATTGTATCCTGTTTTGGTACAACAAGGATTAATAACTACAAGGTCATCAGGCCCACCTCCTAATCCGCTTCCACCTTCTTATAATCCCAATGCTCATTATGCATTCCATGAAGGTGCACCAGGCCATAATTTAGAAGGTTGTTTTGCTTTGAAGCATATTGTGAAGGACTTAGTGGAGAGAAACATTTTGTCTTTCGATGGCTCTCAGCCTAATATCAAGAATAATCCTTACCCGCTCACAAGATAAGTAAAGGATGTATCAAGACAAAGATGGATTTAAGGGGTCTGTGATTGATCTCCTCTTTGATTTTCTGTATTTGATTCCCTAAAGCTGGAAATCTTTTGGTTGTTTCAACAATTTTATTGTATTTCCTTTGCACTTTGAATTTGTATTTGCTTATAAGCTTTGTTGTACTTTCAAATTGGCAAGGTTAATGAAATGTTTGTGCATCTTTTAGATTAAATCCATTCGTTTCACTCATTTACTGTTATTTTCAAAAAATATTTACCCTGTTTCACTCCCTTTATTCAACTGTTTGTTTAAACAAAGATTGGGGAGGATGATGAAAACCTCATGTTCATAATTGTTGTGGTATACTTTCAAATAAACCTCGCCAAGGATGTAAGGCATTGTTTCAATTCATCCCTTGTTAAACCTTTCGAGCCTAGAAGTAAGAGTTTTATTTCTTTACAAAAAAACCTTAAATCTCAACCTTGGGGCAGGGTAGTTCTCAGTTTAACTCGGTTATGCATTCAAACACGAGCGTTTCACATAAGGCGCCAGTCAGCTTTCAAATCAAGTGACTTCCTATTTTAGGAGATTTGAACGTATATTTTGAGTTAACTGAGCGTAGGATTTGAGCCTTTATCTTTTGTTTCATAAACCATGAACTATACCACATTACAACCCTTAAAAGACCTAATTGAGGTAAGGTTGTTTTGAAAAGCATACTACAGCAAGGATGAGTAACCCGACTCCTAATAATCTTTGTTACTCGCGTGTGTTGGTCACTTCCTTAATGACTAGACCCACCATTGTTTTGACTATTTAATCATTTCACTGTGCGTTTTTTATCAATGCTTTGTTTTCAAACCTTGCATTAAACCTTGCATTAAATTTTGACAATTTTAATGAACAACACTTGTTTGCAATACCATTCGATATCAAGGAATCCCAACAAACACAGTCAGTCAAGGAATTGAACTTGATAAAGGAAGTTTGACTCAGTCAGGGGCAACCAAGTGTGAGGTTTGCCAATCTACTATCCCAAGAGTTGACAAATCAGAGGCAGAATTATGCAAATTCAGAATATTGGGGAAAATATTCTTGAGATCATCTTATGACTAGTTTTGACTTCAGTAACCAACTGACAGGGGCAAGTTTGTTCCCCAAACCGTCAAACAACCAGTCTGAAGCAAGATCAAGAACCTTGTTGTGTGAATACAGTTAATCTGAGGCAGTTATGCCGAGATCTCTCCAAGAGTTTGAAGATATTGAAACACCTTGTATGCCAATTCTTCTATAAAATCCTCTTGTTATCGTCTTCTGACAGACCATATAGCCTGGGGCAGATAAGATTTGAAGACAATCATTACGCCAGTAGGATGCAGAATCACTGTGTTCTTGTGATATCCTGGGATAGCTCCCTGATAAGTTGTTACTTCAGCTAATCTTGACAATTCTCCATGGATTCTTTTCCAACCAAGAAATCAAGCTCATGATGGCAATCCTCATGATGTTATACCTCAGGTGGAATACTCTTTTCACCAGTGAAGTTGTTGATTATTCTTCATCCTGTTGAGTTTGCCTGGGTGTCCTTTGTCGAGATGTTTATTTCATCTCCAGTTTCGCTTGACTGTTTTGTCAGCATAAGCATAAGCATGGCATAAGCACTCATATGCATAGCATCTTAGTATTTCTGCTTCCTTTTCTGGTGTTTACCTGTTTTGGGTTCACTTTGGTGTTGTCTCCCCAAGTGACTGGGTTTGTCTATTCTCTCCAATAGAGTTGTCAGCCCTTAGGCATAAAGTGCTCATTCCTTCTAAGTTCCCCACAGAGTTTCATCCACGTGGATGATGGTTGGTTCAGTTATCTTTTCCATATTTGGATAAGATAAATCCCCATTTAAGTTCATTCCTCAATTGGAGTCTTGTTTGACCGTTTCTTTCTAGCTTGTTCCTAGATTGAACTTTGGTCCCTGGCAGGTGTGGTTTTTTTAACCTATCTCTAAACGTGCATTTATTTTGCACCGTTTCTCGCAAGAAGCATCTATTACAGATCCACATTCAGGACAAGATTATTTCTCCAACATTATTGTGATATCATCATATCTTTGAAGCAAAAATCTCTTGAAGAAGCTTGGCAGTCTTTTGTAAGCAGCTTATCTATCTCGGGTACTATTCGACCTCTTCGCAACCGTAATTGGGTATTCCCCGGGAAGCCTTATCTTCAGCTACGCAACCCCGGTGCTAACCTATCATATTCTATACCTTTATTGGGGCCCATTTTTTGGTTCTATCTCCAATAAGGGTCTTCTTTTTCCAAAGTGTCAACCGGTCATACTTGAATCTGTTGTTCCATCACTTTGGATGTCTTTTCCCAGTGAAGACCGTTTTTTGGTTCAACCTTCATTGCGGATCCTTTCTAGAATGTCATCTAGTTGCGTTTAGCCTTGATGATCAATCATTCTAGATACTTTATTGGAGCCCATTTTTTTGGTTCTACCTCCAATAAGGTTACTTCTAAAGCGCCAACCGGTCATACTTGAACCTGTTGTTCCATCACTTTAGAGGTTACTTCTAAAGAGCCAACAGGTCATACTTGAATCTGTTGTTCCATCACTTTAGAGGTGTTTCTAGGATGTCATTTAGTCACGTTAGACTTGATGATCAATCATCCTAGATACTTTATTGGGGCCCATTTCTTGGTTCAATCTCCAATAAGGTTCTTCTTTTTCCAAAGTGCCAATCGGTCATGCTTGAACCTGTTGTTCCATCACTTTGGATATCTTTTCCCAGTGAAGACCGTTTTTCGGTTCAACCTTCATTGCGAATCCTTTCTAGAATGTCATCTAGTTGTGTTTAGCCTTGATGATCAATCATTCTAGATACCTTTATTGGAACCCATTTCTTGGTTCTATCTCCAATGTGGTTACCTTTCTGGATCCTACCGATTTTCCTTCATGAAGCAGATTATGTGTTATCTCAACTAACTCTTATATGGATACCAGAGTCTATTCTTGGCTCATTAACCTTGATCCCATCATGAACTCCTCAGTATAAGAATCCCCAAAGAAGTCAGCTGTTAGACGACAGAATTCTTAGTCACTAGAATTGTTATTGGTCTTTGAATACAATAACTTCGTCATTTTCATCTGATTCTTGGAAGCGGAAGTTCTAAGAAAACACAAAGACGGACCAAGTTTTACTCTAGTATCAAGACGTTTTGGAAACAAGTTGGTACAGGAAGAGTTAGTAATATTGTATCTTTGGCTTGGATTTGCCATCTCCAGTGAAAAGAAGATTGCCCCGGTTATCCTTGATGTTTGGGTTTCAGGGTGTTGGGTTGTGTTATCCTTTCTTCCTTCCTATTCTGCGTCGTTCGCATCGTTTCTAGCATATGCATCATACCCTAGCATCTCTGCATCCTTGTGCTTTGTGTTGCTTGTGGTCTTCTGGTGTGCCTGTCTTTATTTCTCCAGTGAAGTAAAGACATTCCCGGTTTGCCTTGTGTCGTGCTTGTTCGGTCTTAACCTTTGCGCGCCAGATTGGAATCTTTAAACCTTTTGATGTTCCCCAAGAAGTTTAACATTAAAGATTTTTAAACTCATTCACGTTTGAATCATGTCAAACTTGAACTTGGACCTTGTTTGAATAATGTCAAGCATTGTCTTCTCGTTTTAAAACTGGTTCCTGTTCGAATCATGTCGAACTTGAACCGAGTCTTTGTTCGAATCATTTCGGACATTGCCTCCAGGTTTTAAAATCGTTCTCGTTTGAATCATGTCAAACTTGAACTTGGACCTTGTTTGAATCATGTCAAGCATTGTCTTCTCATTTTAAAACTGGTTCCTGTTCGAATCATGTCGAACTTGAACCGAGTCTTTGTTCGAATCATATCGGACATTGCCTCCAGGTTTTAAAATCGTTCTCGTTTGAATCATGTCAAACTTGAACTTGGACCTTGTTTGAATCATGTCAAGCATTGTCTTCTCGTTTTAAAACTGGTTCCTGTTCGAATCATGTCGAACTTAAACCGAGTCTTTGTTCGAATCATGTCGGACATTGCCTCCAGGTTTTAAAATCGTTCTCATTTGAATCATGTCAAACTTGAACTTGGACTTTGTTTGAATCGTGTCAAGCATTGTCTAGTGACTTAAACTTGTTCCTTGTTCGAATCATGTCGGACATTGAACCTTTACCTCAGATTTTGAAAATTTGCTTTAAGCTAAGCTTCTTGGAACAATTTTCTTCAACCCTTAAGACTCCTAATTGGTGCGCAGGGTTTGTCTCTGTCTTCCTGGCTTTTCTTGAAGATCCCATTTTGAACTCTTCGGTATAAGATCCCCAGGAAGTCTTCACTTGGTTGCCTGTCTCTTTTGGACTGATCCCCAGTGATCAGGTTTTTCTTTCTGGTTTTGTGCCCAGGAAGAGTGTGGGTTTGTTTTGTCCCCAGTAGTCAATCTACCCGGATCATTCCCTGGTGAAGATTGTTTGTGGCCTTTTCGCCAGTGTTTCTTTGGAGTCTCCCTGGTGAGTCTCTTTTGTTGGTTAGCTTGTATCCCTAGTGAGGTGTTTCTCATGGATACTAACCTTCGTCCTTCCCCAGTGAAGCTCTTGTGTTTGCTTCTTGTCTGTCCTTTGGTGTCTTGTTGTGTTTGCATCTTTGCATCTTCCTTGGCATCATGTCTGTTGCATTGCATGTGTGTACATCTGAGGGCAAAATTTTCGGTTATCTGTATTTAAATATCTTTCACTTTTGATTCCATGAGGACCTCCATCTCTCATGTCATCCAGTGAAGATATTTAAATAGGGGCAACTGTTGTACCCCAAATTTTACCCTCATTTTTTTGCTAGTTAATGTTTTTATTTATTTTTCTCTATATTTAAATTTAGTATTTATTTTAGTGTTTTATTTGTTTTTATTTTAATTTAATTTCAGTATGGTTTTTTAATTATTTTAATTTATATTTAAGATGTTTATTTTGTTAATTTAATTTTCAACCTCAATTTAATCCTCTTTTAAAAAATTTGGTTTAATTAATTAGATTATTTTTAATACTTTTCTAACTAAGTTAAATTAAGTTATTAATTATGCTATTATTAGTCATATTAAATGTCAAAAAGAAACAATCTCATTTCCATTTCTCTTGAGTTGGTCCACCGTGTCTATTTTCATTCCATAATTGAATATTTCATTAACCTCCAGCCAATGAGAAGCAAGCTTGGCTCTTTGACTTTTCAACTCTTTACTTTGGCCAATGATGGAGCGCCGTGTGGCATTTGAAGGAGGAAAAGAAGCCAATAACTTTTTCTTCCTCTGTCGTGTAGCTTGTTTGCAGGAGAAGAGGAAAATCCCAACAAGCTCGTTTCATACTCATTTCAATTTTTAACCCGTTGGCGCGCATACGACCACCAGCTATAACCGTACAAAGCTCTGCGTATCCTGCTCCTTTTGCAGACCTGAAAACAACTAGCCAACAACGGTCACAATTTCAAAAATAATACTCAAGAACAAGTTCTGTTGTTTTAGAGAATATATATACGAAAGCAAGAAGCGTTTAGGGGGAGGAAACCAGAGACCAGAAAAATGAAAACACAAAAAAACCAAACATCACAAACACCTCTGTTCTTCTGAAAAAAAGTTTCTTGCAAACAGGAGCAGGATGAAAAATTAGAGGCTAACCTGTAGAGAAAGGAGAATCGCTTGACTCACCGCCGTTTGTTCTTGCTAGTGACTGTGAACTTTCAACCTTTTTTTATCGACTTTCCTTATCACTCAAAAACCGTCATTACTGTGCCACCACAAACTAACATCACCCTTCACATACACCCACTGTCCGCCTTATTCCTTCGCTCACCATGCCATCTCAAACCACCCTTCAAACTCACCTTCCACCGAACCACTTCCTTCACAAATTTTCTCACCATCACTCACGCCTCAAAGTAACAACATCCTTCAACGAACCGAACCACACAGTCACCAAAACCTTCCCACACTCATCTTCTCCGAACTGTACGACAACTACACCGTAAAACTCCTTCCTAATCGTCTCGCCCTTCAACCAAACAACACAAACCTTCAACAACCCCTTTCAACAGCAACCCTCAACAACTCTCTAAATCGAAATCACCCAAATCAAATCAGAAGGAGAGAGTAAAAGAGAGTTCAAACAACAAAACAACTCAAATCAATGGTGAACCTGAAACAAATTGAATCGGACGGAGAAGGTTAAGGAGATCGATTTGTTTTTTCGTTGTTGGAGCTTTTTTGATTTCGTTGTGAATGGTTTGATGTCGTTGTTGCTATCGCGTCCCACGTGATGATCAGAATCTGATTTCGTTGATTTTGTCCAAGCGTTTGCTTTTGGGTCGGTTGGGTTTGCTCCATTGGTTTTCAAAGATTGATAAAAAGAAGTTAGATGATGTTTTGGTTTCTGAATGTTGACCTGAGATGTGGTTTTCATTGTTGCCAAGTCTTGTTTTTGTTGCCTTGTTCGGTTTTGGGTCTTCGTAGAAGCCCATCCTTGTTTTGCCACCCAACCGTGTTTCTTCCATTGAGGGGATGATGGGCTTGTAAAGCCCACATGATTCCTCTATGATACACATCCATATATTAATCAGCGCCACACCCCCTTTTATTATTAATTAACCTTCATTATTATCTTGTTTTAAAGAAAAATCTTGGGTAAACTTTGATAGTTCTTTTTTATTAAGTTTTATTAATATAGCTTTTGTAAATCCTTGCTAACTATGCTATTTATATTTTTTTACTTGGATTCTCATCTTCGGTTTCCATTATCATTTCATGTTTATTTTAGGCCAATGACAAAAATCTTAACTTTGTTGATTATTTCAAATCAATAAGTTTTGATAAGTGTGAGGCCACTTTTTATTTATTTTTGTTGGTCAATGAAAGTCAAAATCCAAGATTATCGTTTTGTTGATTAAATCTTGATTTAAACGAGACCAATTTTATTTTCATTCCGATTCCATTTTGGTCAATGAAAGTTAAAAATCTAAGATTATCGATTTATCGATTAAATCTTGATTTAAACGAGACCAATTTTATTTTCATTCCGATTCTATTTTTGGTCGATGAAAGTTAAAAATCTAAGATTATCGATTCGTCGATTAAATCTTGATTTAAACGAGACCAACTTTTTTATTTCGATTCCATTTTGATCGATGAAAGACAAATGTCAAGGTTGTCGATTTCCCGATTGAAATCTTGATTAAGACGAGATCAACCTTATTTTATTTCATAATCTTTATTTCGGCCGATGACGCTACACGAATCTTGACTTTGATCATTGCAAGTCAATAAAGTCTTTGATGAAGGCGAGGCTACTTTTATTTATTTTAGTGGGTCAATGAAAGTCAAAGAATCAAGATTATCGATTTCTCGATTAAATTTTGATTTAGACGAGACCGATTTTACTTTTCATTTCTATTCCACTTCCTTTATTTTGGTCGATGACATAACAAACCTCATGGTTTGGTTGATTTCATTGAGTTGACAAAATTTTGATCAACATGAGACCACTTCACCTATTTAGTCGATGAAAGTCAAAAATCATTGATTATCGATCTCTCGATTAAATCACGATTAAGACGAGACTATTTCTGTTTTACCTCATCTCATTATCCTATTCATGTCCTTTACATCATCGTACTTGAATTATTAACTTGTTATCCTTTAGTAATTATTACATCTGTTATCTTTCCCCATTCCAAAGGAAGGTGATTAATGTTGACTCTTAAAGTCATAGCCCCCACCTTAACCTGAGTAACCTCTTAGGAGAAACTTCATTTCTTGGTCTCATCAGAGCCATAGAAATTACAACTAGCCTTAGGAGAGAGTTCCTAAACTCTTAGTGATATTCATCATAATGAATCATCACTTTTCCCTACTGACTAAAACACAACGTAGGTCCATTACAACTAGATTTAGATATTTCTTATACTCTACAATGAGTTCACACTCATTTCCCCTCTGAATATTGACCATAGTCAATCATTCAGTAGAAGTAGAACTACGCATACTCTGATTCTACTCCCGAGGATACGTAGGCGTAAGGTGCGATGCCTTATCGAGTATACTTAGATACTAACCCCTAGGGTTTCAACCTTTAGCATAGAACCTTTAGCAAACATAAGATAACATTAAAACCAGAGGTTCCCGTAGAGTACTACGGACGTTTAGGGTGCTAATACCTTCCCTAGGCGTAACCAACCCCCGAACCTTAGATCTCTTCCCTTTAGGTTTTTCTAACGATCTTGAACCTCTCCTTTGGATAAATCAAAGTCGGTTGTAAAAGAAAATGATGCAAGTTAAGTAATAGCTTGTTATCCGATTTTCACCGCAACACCTACGTATTCCCAAAACAGGGAAATCCGAGCGATCGTAGTTCCTCCTATTCTATGGGAGGAAATAGGTGTTTTGGTGTCTTGTTCAAAGCCCAAGACGTGAATCTAAAGGTGGTTTGTATCTTGTTCAAAGCCCAAGATGTGAAGCTAAAGGGTTTTGGCTAAGAGAGAATTTGTCATCTCTAAAGAGGAGTTGTTGATGTTTGTATGCTGTGAGCAAGGCACAACTTTGATGCTAAAAGGTTGATTGACTCAACCGGGGTTTTCTTTATACAAAGCCTAAGAGGAGGTGGGAAGTTTGACTTTTCCGGGGAAAATGTTCTTTCTGTCTTGTACAAAGCCCAAGATTGAGGCTAAAAGGGATTTTGACTCCGTTGGGGAGAACGTATCTTGTATAAAGCCCAAGATGGAGGCTGAGAGGGCTTGACTCAACAAGAGAGTACTTTTATCTGTCCTGTATAAAGTCCAAGACGGAGGCTAAAAAGATGGACTCAACAAGAGAGTCTTGAACAGGTGATTTACTCAACAAAAGAGTCTGAAGGTTGTTTGACTCAACAAGAGAGTTTTCTATACTCAACAAGAGAGTAATTTGTTGTCTCGTATGAAGCCCGAGATTGAGGCTAAAAGGAGACTGACTCAACAAGAGAGTCTTTTATACTCTACAAGAAAGTGTTTTTCTATCTCGTACGAAGCCCGAGATGGAGGCTAAAAGAGGGCCGACTCAACAAGAGAGTCTTTTATACTCAACAAGAGAGTGATTTTCTATCTCGTACGAAGCCCGAGATGGAGGCTAAAAGAGGGCTGACTCAACAAGAGAGTCTTTTATACTCAACAAGAGAGTGATTTATATGTCTTGTACAAAGCCCAAGACGGGGGCTAAAAAAGGGATTGACTCAACAAGGGAGTCTTTTGTACTTAACAAGAGAGTGATTTATATGTCTTGTACAAAGCCCAAGACGGAGGCAAAAAGTGGTTTGACTCAACAAGAGAGTCCTTTATACTCAACAAGAGAGTGTTTTATATGTCTTGTACAAAACCTAAGACGGAGGCTAAAAGCGGGTTGACTCAACAAGAGAGTCTTTTATACTCAACAAGAGAGTGATTTTCTATCTCGTATGAAGCCCGAGATGGAGGCTAAAAGGATTTTGACTCAACAAGAGAGTCTTTTATACTCAACAAGAGAGTGTTTTTATGTCTCGTACGAAGCCCGAGATGGAGGCTAAAAGTGGATTGACTCAACAAGAGAGTCTGAAAAGGTTAGCTCTGCTAGGGAGAATTATTTGTACAAAGCCCAAGAGGAGGCTGACTTACCGATGTGGATTCTGGAGATCCTGAAGCGGGTCCAAGTGTGGGGAACTCTCATGGGAGAGACCGAGGTTTCTTCCTATGTTGGAAAGGAGCTTGAGAATGACTTTAAGACTCAAGGGTCTTAGACTGTCCAAGTCTAGAGTTTTATCTTTTGTACAATGCCCAAGAGGAGGCGCGGGCATTAAGGGATGAGTATCAACCCTACAACGACCGGAGTTTTGACGCTGGAATGACTGCTCTAGCAAAGGATGACTAAGTTCTGTCTTATACCTTTAAGAGGTCGTCAGGGTCCTTGTATTAAGCCCAAGAGAAGGCATGAGAACTTCTAATAAGCCGAAGGGTCCTTGTACAACGCCCAAGAGGAGGCGGGGATGCTTTTAGGAAGCCTGTGGGTCCCCAAACCAAGAGAAGTTCAAGAAATGCAATTCACTGAGAAGAGATCATTCCAGGAAAGTTCGAGGATTTGGAAGAAACTCAAGAGATGCCATTCACAGAGAAAAGATTATCTCTGGGGAGTTAGAGTTTCTTTGACAATTTCTAAGGGTGTCAGTCTGAGAAAAGGTTCACCGAGAATACTGCCTTTCTCTTTGTTCCATATTGTTTAACCCCAAGAGGAGGGAAGACTGTATCTGGAATCCTACGGGGGATCCAGTTTTGTTTGTATTTAAAAGTGACCAACAAGGCTTTACCTAGTGCTAGACGTAGTTGCCGGGGAAAACTCTAAATAACTATACTAGTATTACACAGTGGATATGTGACAAGTATATAAAAGGATGTGAAAGAAGACTTACAGTGAAACAGCCCCACAATACAGTTTATATATGAAAGCGGTAAATGAAAGCGGGTAAACACTTACCCGTTGTAGAACTTCCATGCTGTTTTGTTAGTTGTTCAACAAAGAAAGTTTTGATAACAACATATATTTGAATTCAAAATCAAAGGAGAAAGTTCTTTGAAAAGATGTTTGGGGCTTACAGCTCAAGGAGAGGCCCAAGTTTTAACGATGATTGCACCGTTGTTTTAAAAATTGTACAGAGGGACTTATACAATACGTGAGGCCGAAAAAAGTTTTTATGTACAAGGGGATGGGTATTACACTATATTAGAGGCCCAAAGAAACTTAAAGAAAATAAATGGGGCTTATAACACGAGGGTAGGCCCGGTTGAATTTGTTAAAAAAGGCGACGATCGGGCCGTTGTTTTTGAAAATACAGTGGGACTTATACAATGACTGAGGCCCAAAAAGTGGTGTATTTACAAAGGGGTTGGGTCTTACACTCTATTAGAGGCCCAAAGAGTTTTTAAAGAAAATAAATGGGGCTTATAACACGAGGGTAGGCCCAAGGTGATTTTCATTTTAAAATGGCGATCGCGCCGAGATTTTTGAAATCGCAGTGGGTCTTATATAATAACTGAGGCCCAAAAGGTTTTGGTTTTAAAAAGGATTGGGTCTTACACTCTATTAGAGGCCCAGAGATTTTGAAAAAGTTTTGTGAGGGTGAAAATCAAAGAAACCCTAATTTTGTTTTCCTTTAAAAGTAAATATTTAAATAAAACCAATAAAAATGATAAAAATACCAAATAAGTTTGGATAAACCACTTGTGATTTTTGTTTAAGGTTTTAAAAATGAGGTTTTAATCACAAGATGATTTAGAACTCATTTGGTTTTGATTTTCAAAATAAATATTCACTTTTAAATGTTTAAAAACAATAAAAAATTAATTTATTCACAAAAATACTAATTATATTAAATAAATAATATAAATTTATTTTTTTGTGGAATAAAATATTTCAACATTTTTGGGATTTTTCAGAAAAAGAACCAATCAAAAATGATAAAAATTGAGTGAGAAATTAATTTTTCAAATCATTAATAAAATAATATGAAAAAAATAGGAAAAAGTGATAAAAAAGAGGTCTGGGGCGAGGGGGATTCGAACCCCAGACCTCTCGCTTGCCAATACTCACAAACATACTAGTGTTTCCACTAGGGCGCAATGCCAATTCATTATATACATGGCAAATGAAAAACATAAGGCAAACTTGGTTGGAAAACCTGAAGAATGGCGCCATGGCCATCTTCTTCCTTGAGCTCGTGCATGAAGCACCCTATCTCACTCGTCTCTCATCCATTTGACATGATTCAAACACCAAAATCATGCATTTTTAACAAGGATCATGATGGCAATATTCAATTTTGTTGAAATGGATTGAATCAGAACATAACAAGTTAAAACCTGAAGAACCCTAAAATTGGCATGAACTCAAGGAAATCCTATATACCAATTGTAAACAACAATTGATTGAGGGGATACACTCAACATATGATGACAAGCAATTGGCAAAAGTATCATGCGAGGAAATATGCATGGATCATGAAGATGTAGTTTTGAGGCTTACCTTGATGCAAGCTGAAATGGAACTCTGCACAGATGGTGTTCTAGAAGTGATTTGATGATCCCTACAGCTTCAATGGATGTTGTTGAGTGGATTGCAAGCCTTGGAACACTTTGAAAATCTTTGGATCAAGTTGGAGGAATCCAACTGCAGAATTGAGGCATAATGGCTTGGTTGAAGAGTGATTTTGAGCTAAAGGTGTTACAGAGATAGTTTAAGTGTTTGAACACCTCATATACATCATATGTGATGTGATTGAGAAATTGGAATGGATTGCTTAAGGCTGCAACTCAAAACCTGATGGTGGTTGCTCAAAAACAAAGGAATTTGGCACTTAAGAGAGAATGAGAGAAAGCAATGATGTAAGTTGCTTTGGGGTGATTTAAATGATCAATTGGAACCTCTATTTATAGGTGATCAACTCTTGCCTTGGAGGAATAGTGAATGGCTGCTGGATCAGATCACATTCAATGGCTTTGGCTTGGTGGCATTTCTTCTCATGCAAGGCAACCTAGCCCCTCCCAAGAGCAAGGCTATGTCTTGACCAAATCCATATTCTTCAGATGTTTTTATTGTTGTTTAATCAGAGAACTTGACTGAGGAGAGTGAGAATCTTGAAAGTGCACTATTCCACATTAATGCCCTTGAATTCAAGGCATAATATGCCAAAATGCATTGATCTCAAGTTGGAAGATCCTTTGGCTTTTTGACTCAGCTTTGCAAGCTGGATCCTTTGGATTAGGATCAGATTAGATGACTGTAGCATAGGGATCATTGGTCTTGAATTAGAAATCGTGTAAAGCAAGCAAAAGTGCAAACTAATTTTTCCAAAACAGTTGCAGCAGCATGACTTTGGGCATGTATTTCTCTTGGCTCAAGTTGGATTAATTCATGTTAATAAGCTCTTTGAATTCTTAGCAACATATGCAACAACATTGATGTTTACCTTTGAAATTGATTCCACTTCCAACTATGTGAAAAAACCTCACAAGTTTTGGTGTTTTCAACAAAATTTGTCTTGGACAGAATTTTGTCTAAGTGTTGGGAAAGTTGTACTTTCATGTTTTTAGTGATTTTGATCCAATCATAACTCAGAATCCACAATGAATTGGAGTGAGGTGTAGTTGAAGCTTTTGTAGAGTGCCATGAGAGCTACAAATCCAGCTTTGGACCAACCAAAATAGTTACTTGGATCACAAGTTATGATCCTTGGAAGTTGGTACCCTAGCCACTTTGTTCCATAACTTAGAAAATTTCTAAGTTTTTTATAGTTACCCCTTTTACAAGTTATCCCACTTTTCTTGATTTTTCTTGATGAATGATGATCCCAATCACATATTAACATCATTTTAGGGTCAAAGAACCATAATTGTTAAAAATCTCAAAAAGTCAAAGTTGACTTTTGTGCCCAGTTGACTTTTTGTCAGATGAACTCCAATCTGTGCGATCCTCTATGAAATCAAGTCCTTGACCTAAATCAAACTTGATGGATTGATTTCATAGGTGTTATAGGGTGTACTGAATCATGTCCCAAGGTTTGGGAGCATGCCTGGGTCAAAAGTCAAATGCACAGTTGACTTTTCTCGCGAAACCCTAATTGTGGTTCTGATGAATTTGAAACTTGTTGATTAAGCTTCTTGGATCAATCCATTGTTGCAAATGGATCAATGTAGTGTGTTAGAGACCCTCAAATCCTCTCTTGAGGTCTTGGCTCATGTTTTGTCCCAAAAGTCAACTTAGGGGTGAATTAGGTCAAGAAACCCTAATTCCTGATTTTTTATGAATGCATCCCTTGAGGCAAAATTGACTTGATGATTGGGTTTATAAGGCCCCTTAGAGTATTTTGGGTTATGCTTTGAAGCATTGGCTTATTCCCAGAGGAAAATTTCCATCTGGAGGCCCCAGTCGACCAAAACCCTAATTTGGTGACACTGGCGATCTTGAGGCTTAATCCACTTGGACTGTTGCAGCCTTGTGCTTAAACCTTAATGATGGAGTCCTCTTGATCCATTGTGGATATTTGAGAGGATTAGACAAATTGGAGATCATGTCATTCCTTGATTGATCCTTTGTCTAAGAGCTCTGAGAGGGCTGAAAACCCTAAATTTGATTGTAGTGGATGCTCACCCATCTTTAGGGAGACTAATGAGGTATGATGGCCCATCCATATTGTGATAATGATTTGCACAATGATGGAGAATCTTAGTGGTCAAAATTTGGGGTATGACAGACCCTCCTTGATGAGGTTCTCGATGGCGTCTTTTAGATGGACACAATCTTTGGTCACATGGCCATGACTGCGATGAAAATACTTGCTTCTGTCAGTGTTGCCCTTCGATGTTGTCAGTTTAGGGAAACGGACACCTCCTTGCTTAAACTTGGTGTTGATGTATTCAGAGAGGATGCACTCACGGGGAGCTGTTAGCAAGGTATACTCAGTAAATCAGCCAGTGGGTCCTTTATGTTCACGGGGACGGTCATCTCGTCGTCTCTCTTTGTCGCGTCAGGGAGCTTCTGACTCATCCTTTTTAACGCCTTTGAATTCTCCTGGTTCCTCGAATCCCGGGCTTTGTAAGCAGCTTCTTTTTCCTCATATTGGATGTAAGCTTGGGTTTTGTGCAGGAGTTCGGCCAGAGAATGAGGCGTTTTAATACCCACCGCTTTGCGAAAATCACTATTTGGCCTTAGTCCCTTCTCGAGGAGGTATTTCTTCATGTGGTCAGTCGTGTGGATCTCGACTGCATCCTTGTTAAACCTCTCGATGTATGCACGTAGGGGCTCATCTTTTCCCTGGATAATTCCTTCAAGTGTGGCTTCCGACTTGGGATAACGTCTGGAAGTGGTGAAATGTCAGACAAACTGGTCTTTTAGATTCCTCCACGAGGTGATCGAGCCCCGAGGAAGATTTTTATACCAAGTCATAGCTCACTTTCTAAGGATGATGGGGAACAATCTGCACTTGATTGCTCCGCCTACATTGTGATAATGAAGCATGGCTTCAATGTTCTCTATATGGTCGTCGGGATCTGTAGTGCCATCGTAGAGAGCCATAGGAGGAGGCTTCTCTAGCCCGCGAGGGATGCGGGTGTCCATGATTTCCTGGGATAGAGACCCAGGGATGTCGTCCTCGTCGCTCATGTTTGGCGACCTGTATGGGAAATGACTACACCTATGACTCCTGCTGCGTCGAGGAGAGTGCCTGTGCCGATGACGATGCTCGCAAGGTTTCTCCGAAGGCTTGGTCTTCTTTGGAGCTGGAGAATGTCTTGTCCTTCGGGGAGAGGTACGATGTCGTCTCTTCGGGATTTCTTGCCCTGGTTTCTCCAATTTCGATCTTTCCTTGATTGGGGAAATGCTTCGAGACTCGTCTCGCCGACGTTTCTGAGGGGCAGAATGACTGCGAGGTCTTTGTGAGGGAAATCGTTCTTGAAGGGAATTTTCCAGCATGTGGATCTTCTCGCCCTGCTGGAAGATCATGTAGTTGGATTTGTTGAGGGCGGCGATGAGAACCGCAGTGCTGGGATCAGCGTCTTGAGGAACAAAGATGGGCTCGTAGATGTGATCGGAATTCTGGATGTGGGGCTTCACATCATCGAAGGATGGAGAGGCAGTTTTTCCATCCCTGTGATCGGTATCGTAGACCACAGCTCCAGGATTAGGGTTATCGTTGTTACCCAAGGCGACGGCGATGGCAGAATCTTTAGGGACATCTTTGTTACGGTGAGAGGCCATGACGATCGAGGAAGGTTTAGAAAGAAAAGCTTTGGTCTTTGGATTGAAAAGATTGAGGATCTTAATTAAAGAAAGACGGGGGAGTGGAGCTTCCCATAGACGGCTCCACTGATCTGGAACGATTAGAATGGATCTTCGTGGCCTTCTGTGTAGGGCAACAATGATGATTGTAGGTGAGGATGGGGGTGTAACTGCAAGGTACTCTGATGCTAAAGTAAGACTTAGAGGAGAGAGAGCAAGTACAAAGTGTTTAGGTTTGTGTTAGAATGAATTGGATACTTGAACCTCTCAAATGAGAGGGTATTTATAAGAAAACCCTAGCGCGGGGCCAAGGTCTCCAATGTGGCCAAAGTATTTGGTCGACCAATGGGAGACTGCCAGGTGGAAGATCTAGCACATGGCCTTTTGACCTGGTCCAACTGTCCCCGTGAACTCTGGAGGGGTAGTTGGTCGCATGAACTCTCAAGCGCGTGAGGAGGATGTCCCCAACGACTATATTCTCCCCAACGGCTATATTGTGCCCAACAACTAGATTGCCTTAATCTCCTTCTTGGGCCTTGCCTAAAGCTGGACTAGATTGGGCCTTGCCCAACTGTTGGCCATGTGTCACTCCAGTCCAGAACAACAACCATATAAGCTCGTAGTCACACCTCTCATCATTCGACAACAACAGCCTCAACAGCGGCATTTTGACTTAGTTGGTAACATCTCGATTTTGGTTTATTTTTCGTATTCGGCGGTAAATATGTTGTTGCGACATTGTTGGATTTTGATTTTTTTGTTTGGAGTGTTTAGGATCATGTTAAGGATATAATACTATGTTTTTGTGGTTTTGTTTGTTCATAATTTTTATCTATAGACACGACATTTTATTATAGGTTGTTCTGCCCTTAAATTCTCTTTCAAGTTTGTGTATTATTTGTGGGGCGATTCACTGTGTTGGATGTTGTGTTTGAATTTCAAATTCTAGCATGAATACCTTGTTGTTTGATATATAAACAATGACTCACGATTACACTGGTTGTATTAATTAGATTCATTATTGACTGTATTAATTGGATTCATTGCAATAAGTATATATATCATACCATTAAAAGGGATCTTAATTACTTGTTCTAATTTTATTTTGTATAATATCTAAACATTAAAATATTTCTTAACCTTTTATTTTATTTTCATTTTTCTAGCTTATTTATTTATTTGGAAATATAGTAAAATGTAATTTTTTTTTGTTACTGTTATTCTGCAATTTTGAAAACACACGTGATTATTCTAGAATTTACTACTAGCTTTTAGGATTTGTTCTTTATGTATTTATTATGAAATAGAAAAAAGACAATTCATATTTTATTTGTTTATTTTGACTATTTGTTTTTTTATTTTTTATTGCGTATACTCTAAAAGACTAAAAAGATTTTAATTATTTATTTTAATTAGTTATGTGAAAGTATGTTATAATTGTTTACTAATTTAAATATTTTTATTTAATATTGATTAATTAAGTTATTAATTATTCATATTAAATATTTATATTTAAATTGATTAATAATTTATTTGCCACCCGATTCTATTTTTATGACTTGGTTGCTCTCATGCTTTTGGGTTATTTCTCTCTGATTCACGATGCTTTGTCGTGACTGCTAATATTTTCTCACGATGTTTTTCTGTGATTGTTGCTGTATATGTATGTGGATTTTGTCTGTTTAATCTGTTACACGATGTTTTGCCGTGTTTTCTCTCAGTTTTATTTTGCGATGTTTTGCCGCGTGTCTCTGTTTATTTACTACGTGATCCTCTTCCGCGTATCTGTTATTTGTTACCCACGATGCTTTGCCGAGTATCTTTGTCTGTTGATTACATGATGTTTTTCCGTGTATTTTTGTTGACTTTTCACTGTCTGATTACCATGATGTTTTTCCATGAGTATTCTGTGATATCTTTGTATGTTTATGCATGATGCTCTTCCACATATATTGTTGATCTCATTTGCTAATTACACGATGCTTTTCCGTGTCCGTTATTGATTTCACTTGCTGTTGATTACCATGATGTTCTTCCATATGTATTTTGTAGTACTGTGTTCGTGCCTTTATTTGTTGCCATTTACATGATGTTTCTGCTGCTTTCTATTCCTTCTTGACCTAATTCAGGGGAAGGGACTGTACGTTGACTTATTTTCATTATGCATGTCCCTCGTCTGTTCTTTACTTGTCTTTGTTGTTCTTGGTTCTTAGAACCTGGCAACTCGTAGTTCTACGAACTACGGACGCTCTGATTTCTCAAGTTCCTTTTGAGAATACGTAGGCATAGGATTGCGATGATCCTAGCGGGCAACATTTTCTTTTTTCACACTCATTTCCTTTTACACCATTTTTCATCATAGTTCCGAACTACGATTGCTCTGACTCCCTTTTAAGGATACGTAGGCATAGGATTGCGAGATCTTAACGAGCTACCTTTTTCTTTTTTCCTTTTTTTCTTCACTTTGCCCATCTTTATCCTTAGAAAATAATTATAGTTAAAACACAAATATTTCAAGAGGTTCCAGTAGAGTACTACAGATGATTAGTGTGCTAGTACCTTCCCTTAGTATAACCAACTCGCGTTCCTTTGATCTCTCTTTGCTTAGCTTTAGGCCTTGCTTGTTGCTTTTCATTTTTACTTAGGGTTTTTGTTCAATCTTTTCTCCCTTCCCTTGGAAAAATAAAAGTTCGGTGGTAATATCATTTTTTTTTAGCCAAGCTAATCCCATAGCTTCAGTATCCGATTCTCACCGCGACTAAAAATGGCAACTTCACTGGGGAAAAGTCTCAAGGGGTTGAGCCTAACTAGTTATATTTGTGTTGCTATTATTGTTTGTTATTTCTTGTATACTTGTATATTTGTATATTTGTATATATCTGTTTTGCTTGGGTTTTTGCTGCGTGCAGGGTTGTTACTTTGTGTAGTGAGATAAGTCCTATACTCGAACTTGAGTGCACTTATGATAGGATGGGGGGTATAGTCAAAGAGACTTTGAGGGAGTAATCCCGAAGAAGTTGATTTGAGATCCCTCGCTCAGTGGAGGCCCTCTTGAGGGTAGTATTGTTGAACGAGTAATCGTGAATTCTTTACTACTTTTGACCTAGGAGCCCGTGACACTGAATACTTGTAGTTACCCACTTACCCCACTTGGCCTTCTAGGATGTAGTGCGGTGACTATGAGGGTGTAAACCTGAAGTAGTTGATACGCGATGCTACACTCAGACGAGGTTCTCTTGAGAATATTACTGATTTCCAAGTAATTGGAGTGTTGGTAATATCCGAAATATGGATCGATGACTCTGGGAACCGTGTTAGAACCCGTTATGTTGGTGCTTTACCCCTAGTACATACTTTGTGGTTGGTTCTTTACCCAGACTCCATGTTGTGATCTCGAACCTTTGATCCTGATGTCTGTGATCTGCATCTCCTGTTGCATGGAATTGCATATCATTTGCATCTTTGCATGATTCATTGCATACATCTGTTTGTCTAGCAACTCATTTCCAGCTGTCTCTATCTTCCAGTGTCACCTTTCAGTCGTCAAGCAGATTCCTCAACATTGATACAGGACTAGATCTAGCTACAGACGTGGGATATCAGAGAAAGAAGTGCACAACACAGAGATCAGAATGGAAATCGATGATCTAACGTCAAGCATGACAAAGCTCACTGAAATGCTCCAGGTCCTAATTGCTAGAGGAGAGCCACCCCAAAGGATTGTCATTCAGGAAGTTACAAGCGTTGATCCTCCACCTATTCAGATGCCACCATCCACTTGGCCTGAGTTTGGTTTGCCTCACAACTTATCTCCACCTATTGCGTCTACTGCTATGATTGGTCAAACTGCTAGACCAGTATTTCAAGCTCCTGTTTTCGCAGAGCCCAGACCTGAGATCCACACTGTTGCCTAGACTGCCCAAGCTCCCTATGAGAACCCTCTCTATGACTACAATGCTGCCAATGCTCAGGGTGAAGACCGTGAAGATTTTGTTGAACCTGAAGTTATCCGCGAACAATTTCAGACCATAGACAAGAGACTTAGAGCTGTTGAGGGTACTGACTTCTTTAGTGTGGATGCGGACAACATGTGCCTAGTTTCTGACCTTGTTATGCCTGCCAAATTCAAAACTCCCGAGTTTGTGAAGTATAAGGGTCATTTGGTCATGTACTTTCGAAAGATGGTTGCTTATACAAACAATCAGAAGTTGCTCATCCACTGTTTTCAAGACAGCCTGAGTGGAGCCTCTCTCAAATCGTATATGAGCCTTGAACAAAACAACATTCACTGCTTCCAAGATCTTGCAAACGCTTTCATGAAGCAGTACAAGTACAACCTCGACATGGCTCTGGATCGTCGCCAGCTTTAGAACATGACTAAAAATGGGAAGGAATCATTTAAGGAGTATGCTCAGTGGTGGAGAGAGTTAGCTTCTCAAGTTGAACCTCCTCTGGCGGAAAAGGAACTGACTGGAATGTTCATGGACACTTTGTCTCCATTCTATTAAGATAATATGATTGGCAGTGTTTCCTCCAACTTCACTGATTTGGTAACTATTGGCCAAAGAATCGAGGAAGGACTCAAGAATGGTAAAATATCCAAGGTTGCTGAATCTTCCAATGGTGCGAAAAAATCCTATGGGAACTTCCAGAAAAAGAGAGAATATCTGACCAATGTTGTCATGATTGAAACAAGAAGGCCTCATCATAGACCTCAGCATTCTAATTAGGCTTATGTTGCTGTTGTTTCTCCTGCTGTTACTGTTCCACGACCAGCTCAAGCTCCTCAACGTCTAGTTGTAGGACAGAACCAGTACCGTAATAAGAATCAATTTGATCCTATTCCCATGACGTGCACTCAACTTTATCATGGTCTGGTTCAACAAGGTTTGATTACCACAAGGAATCTGCCTCCTTCTCCAAATCCTCTTCCAGCTGGATTCATATCTGATCTCCACAGTGCATTCCATGAAGGCGCCGCAGGCCACGACTTGGAAAATTGCTATGCACTGAAGGCCAGAGTGCGTGATTTAATTAAGGTTGGGATCCTTAGCTTTTATGACAGAAATCCTAATGTCCAGACGAATCCTCTGCCAGGGCATGCCAAGTAAAGCTTCAGTCGACTTCAGCCCAGCTACTTCCCGAAGACATGACAGCTCATCCTTGTGTTTAATTAGTCACTAGGCCATGTTTCTTATTGTTTGCATTTTTCTTTTATTTTGTACTAGCTATTTGCATTCAAATTATGTTTGTACTTTCGTGATTAATGAAATGAGCATTTGAAACTTTTTATTCAATTCATTTGTATTTGCTATTTACATCTTTATGTTTTCTCTTTCAAAAATTATCTCTTTTCCACTTTCTTTCGATTATGCAAGGCAAAAACGTTATACCCATAATTCTTGGTATGCTTTAAAATAAACTCTACTGACGATGTAAGGCATTGTTTCAGCTCCCAAACACTGGAGAAATAAGGAAGTTATTCCCTTGTCAACCCCTTCGAGCCTAGAAGTTGGAATTTCTTTCTTTACAAAAAACCGCAATCTTAACCTTGGGATGGGTAGTTCTCAGTTAACTTGGTTGTGCGTTCATGCAAGACACCTTTCATATAAAGGTTGCATTCACAAATTTTCCTTCGCACACAGCAAGCAAGTGTCAAAGATGTTTTTCAAGCCAAAAAGCTAATGATGGTTCACCGTAATCATTAAGCCAGACAGACACTCTCTTTCTTTCTCAAAGAAAAAAATAAAATAAAAGCCTGCTAGGTCAAAACCTATGAAGGAGACTTAAGCAAAATTGGGGCATCCCACTGACGGTAAGCTTCACAAGAAACAGTTCAGGCAAAAGTTAGGGATAATAAAAAGAGGAGATCTTTAAATCCTTACCATGAAAATCCTCAATGGCGAAAACAACTAAATGTTGTAAAGAAGCAGTGACTTCCATCTCAAGAGTCCCTTGACTTCTGAACCATCATCATCACTATCATCAGTGCAATTTCCAACCTCTTGGGAACCTGAGTGCATAATCTGAGTTAACTGAGCGTAAGACTGAAGATCATCACGAATATTGGGTGGGCACAAATAAACTTTGAGCCTTTATCCTTTGTTTCATAAACCGTGAACCAGACTGCGCTACAACCCTCAAAAGACCTAACTAAAGCAAGGTTATTTTGAAAGGATACTACAACAAGGTTGCGTAAACTGACTCCAAAAAAATTTTGCAAATCAATTATTTTGGAATTACACCTGTGATTTAGCTTTCACTTTGATGTCTTGAACCTCCGTGTTCTGACCAAGGATTCATTTGTTTTGCATCTTTCAAAAAAAAATTGGTTTCAAAAGTTGCATGATTTTTGCATTAAATTACCATGTTTGTATGAACACTTTTGTTTGCAAACTGGCTTTCCTCTCAAGGAATTTTCAAACAGTTGAGAAACTTGGTCGGTGATCCTATCAGGGGCAAGTTTCTTCCAAATCCTGTTGAGAATTAGATCAATATTTGTGGTTCAGTGAAATCCTTCTCAGAATTGGTTTATACAGAAGATTTTTCAAGACTCATGTTGGGGCAAGCTTCAAGCGCACAGTAAAATAGTCATTTCCAGCATCAGACAAGTTGAAGCAATGATCAGTTTATCTACAATAGTCAGTTAATCTCGGGTAGTTTACTTGAAGAATCCCCAAGCAGCTCTTTATCCTTCCACAAGGATCATCAACTTTATTCAAATTATCAGTGTGGCAGAGATGTGTTCAGCAGGGGCATCTTTAGTCCCCGAGCAGAATGGCAGTGATCTCCGTGTTGAGGAATCAGTCTTCCAGTCCTGTCTTCTCCCCAAAAGAGTCAAGCCATATTGTCGACATCTACATTTGCATTTGATCATATACCATAGCATAAGTCATATACATATTCATAACATGAGTGTTTCATCCTCATTTGCATTCTCCATAAGTCGTGTTGTTATCAACGTCTTACCTTGTGGTCAAAGTCCAACTTACTTGGCATCTACCAAACAGATAATGTTGTGTCTATCTGATGTTCTCCCAGATATGACCTTTCTTTTCCGATTGTTTTTTTTTCGGATATGTCTGTTTCTCTTTTGTATCCAATGCCATTCTTGGGTATCACATATGTTTGTCCGTCTGACGTTTTTCAAAATGTGTCTTTTGTTCTGATGTTTTTCCAGAACCTATTTAATGTTTTTCCAGGTATTCCTTTGTGATTATGATGCTTTTCAAGAATCCATCCGAGGTTTTACCGGATGTGTTTATCTCTCTGATGTTTTTCCAGATTGAGTCTTTTGTTCTGACGTTTTCACAGAACTTTCCCATTGTGTCATCTAATATTTTTCCAGATATTCCTTTATGATTTTGACGCTTTTCCAGAATCTGACCGAGGTTTTACCGGATGTGCTTATCTTGCTGATGTTTTATCAGATTGAGTATTTTGTTCTGACGTTCTTCCAAAACCTATATGATGTTTTTCCAGATATGCCTTTGTGATTCGGACGTTTTTCCAGAATCTATCAGAGGTTTTACCGGATGTGTTTGCCTTTCTGATGTTTTTCTAGAACTTATCTGATGTTTTTCTAGATATTCCTTTGTGATTCTGACGCTTTTCCAGAATCTATCCGAGGTTTTCCCGGATGTGCCTTATCTTTCTGATGTTTTTCCAGATTAAGTCTTTTGTTCTGATGTTCTTCCAGAACTTATCTGATGTTTTCACAAATTTTCCCTTGTAATTTTTCCAGATATTTCCATTGTGATTCTGATACCTTTCCAGAATTTATTTCACTCCTCAGTGAGTTTTCAGATATATACCTTTGTAATTCTGATGTATTCTCAGAGTTTCATTTCTTTTATCGTCTGATGTTTTTCCAGATATGTCTGTTGTTCTAATGTTTTTCCATAACTCCTTTGCGTCTATCTGATGTTCTTCCAGATATGACTTTGCTTCTGATGTTTTTCCATAACTCTTTTTTGTGTCTATCTGACATTCTTCCAGATACAACTTTGCTTCTGATGCTTTTCCAGAACCCCTTTTGTGTCTATCTGACGTTCTTCCAGATATGACCTTACTTATCTGATGTTCTACCAGATATGATGTTGCTTATTTGATGTTCTTCCAGATATGTCTTCAAAATCATTTCCCGTGCATTTAATGTTTTTCTAAATGTTTCGGATGTATCTTCAGAATCTTTGTCTTCATCTAATGCTCTTCTAGATGTCTTCAATTTGTTTCTGACTTTGGTTAACAGTTGTTAAATATTTTCAAGTCTGTTTCCATTCTTCATCAAATGCTTTTCTGGATGTGTTACGGAGTTTATTCGATGTTTTTCCAAATATCTATGATGATTGCCTATTTTCCAGAGTTTATTCAACGCTCTTCTGAATATCTCTGATTTTTTCCGGAGTTCATTCAATGCTTTTCTGGATGTCTATGATGTTTTCATATGTTCCAGATTTTATTCAATGCTTTTCTGAATACCTTTGATGTTTGCTTGAATGTCCCTAATGTATTTCCCTGAGTTCTCCTCGCCTCATTCAATGATCTTCTGAATGTTGTGACTTTTTTCCATCCAGTTTCGTTCATGGATGATGATTGTTGATTCCTCAGTGGAGCTTATTCAATGGTATTCTGAATATCTCTATTTGTTTTTCTGATTATCTCAATTGTTCGTTATGTTCCAAAGTTTGTTTAATGTTATTCTGAATGTCTTTGATGGTTGATACTGTTCCTTTCCAGAGTTTTGTTCAAAGCATTTCTGACAAAACTTCTGTTGACTGTGACACTTTCCCCAGTAAAGTTGCTTATGCTTTTTGGATATTTCTGTTATTCCACAGCAAAGTTGAATGCTTTCTTAGAAGTCTCTTTTATATTCTTAATTTCTGGTCTCATTCCACATCTAATATTTTTCTAGATGTTTCTGATTTGTTTTCCAGAATGTGTTACCTTTCTGCATCTGATGCTTTTCCGGATGTCTGTGTCTCGGTTTAGGGTTTATCCCTCTCTTTCCAAGTATTAATGGATACTCTTTGTCACCCTGACGGATATCCATAATATCTTGTTTCTCCTCAGTCACGTTTTTTTGTTACTTATTCACCTGTGTTTTTCCCTTCTGTTTTTTGCTCAGTTTTTTCCAGCATTGTATTCATATCATATCATAAGCATTTTTGTGGTATCTTAGGGCCAAAAAATGTGCATGTTTGTATTTAAGTCTCTTCGATCTTGTCGAGATGAAGTTTTCAATCTTCACATCTTCGGATCGAAGAAACTTAAATAGGGGCATCTGTCATACCCTAATTTTGGACGCCTAAGATCCCATGTCTTTTTGCATCATCTGCACTGTTTATAACCTCTTGCATCTTGCATAATACCCAATTTATCAGTTGGAATAAACTTGTTGGATTTACAGTCGAACCGGTCAAACTAAAATGTCAATTGTACGTAACATCAGTGGACGAAAAATTTTAAAATCGAGCTTGCAAACGTTAGTGATATTAATCTACATTTCGCATAGTTTAACCTGGCGTGCTCATTTAAATTTTTCGACCACTTTTCGGTCGCATTTTTAGACAGTTTAAGCCATTTAACCGGGTAAAATTTATTTCAAAATTTGATCAAACGCTGTATTTTTCCAAATAGTATATTTTTTGCTGATCATTTTGGTGTATTTATTTTTTTCGAGCACTTCGATACCGGTCCAATTATTCATTTTTTACCGACGTTATTTCTATTTTTTAATTAATAATATTTTTATTAAATCTCTTTTTACTTTTTCTTTTAGTTTTTTTACATTAAATAGTTTATTTAATTTATTTATTTATTTATTATTAATATAAAATCTGTCTTTACTTTATTTTAGGTAAAACTTGTAAGTTAAGTTTAGAAATTTGGTTTGTTTTGTTGTGTTTTTAATGTAACCTGTACATAGCATGCAGAAGCCTATATTTCCTCTTCGTATACCTCACCCGTGGACCCACCCTCATGTTATTTTCTTTTCATAAAAATAAGACATTACCATCAGCTTTTGAAACAAAAAAAAAAACAAAATACAATACAATACCTTCATTTTCCTTTCACGTTTGAAAACTGCAATCACTACACACTAGTATGCTATAGTTATCATATGCAAACATTGTAAGCTATAATACAAACACCATACCACTTTTTCCAAGACTCTCTCTCTTTCTCATGTGTTTTTTTTTCTTATTAAAATAAAAAGAACCAAAAACATACATACATATGTTTCACACTGACTCACCTTTATTTCACTACCATCTTCATCTTCTAACCATTGACGCTACTCTCTCCATTTCCACTCCACAACCTTAATCGACAACACTATCTTTCATCACGTTTCGCCGACAACCGCAAGTTTTGACATCTTCGCGGTACAACCATACAAGCTCGTAGTCGCACCTCTCATCATTCGACAACAACAGCCTCAGCAGCGACATTTTGACTTAGTCGGTAACATCTCGATTTCGGTTTATTTTTCGCATCTGGTGGTAAATATGTTGCGACATTGTTGGGTTTTGATTTTTTTTGTTTGGAGTGTTTAAGATCATGTTAAGGATATAATACTATGTTTTGTGGTTTTGTTTGTTCATAATTTTTATCTATAGACACGACATTTTATTATAGGTTGTTCTGCCCTTAAATTCTCTTTCGAGTTTGTGTATTTTTTGTGGGGGGGTTCACTGTGTTGGATGTTGTGTTTCAATTTCAAATTCTAGCATGAATACCTTATTGTTTGATATATAAACAATGACAAACGATTACACTGGTTGTATTAATTAGATTCATTGCTGGTTGTATTAATTGGATTCATTGCAATAAGTATATATATCATACCATTAAAAGGGATCTTAATTACTTGTTCTAATTTTATTTTGTATAATATCTAAACATAAAAATATTTCTTAACCTTTTATTTTATTTTCATTTTTCTAGCTTATTTATTTATTTGGAAATATAGTAAAAATGTAATTTTTTTTGTTACTGTTATTCTGCAATTTTGAAAACACACGTGATTATTCTAGAATTTACTACTAGCTTTTAGGATATGTTCTTTATGTATTTATTATGAAATAGAAAAAAGACAAATCATATTTTATTTGTTTATTTTGATTATTTGCTTTTTTTTTTTTTTATTGCGTATACTCTAAAAGACTATTAAGATTTTAATTATTTATTTTTATTAGTTATGTGAAAGTATGTTATAATTGTTAACTAATTTAAATATTTTTATTTAATATTGATTAATTAAATTATTAATTAACCTTATTAAACATTTATATTTAAATTGATTAATAATTTATTTGCCACTCGATTCTATTTTTATGACTTGCTTGCTCTCATGCTTTTGGGTCGTTTCTCTTTGATTCACAATGCTTTGTCGTGACTGTTAATATTTTATCACGATGTTTTTCTGTGATTGTTGATGTTTATGTATGTGGATTTTGCCTATTTAATCTGTTACATGATGTTTTGCCGTGTTTTCTCTCTGTTTTATTTTGTGATGCTTTGCCGCGTGTCTCTGTTTATTTACTACGTGATGCTCGTCCGCGTATCTGTTATTTGTTACCCGTGATGCTTTGCTGTGTATCTTTGTCTGTTGATTACATGATGCTTTTCCATGTATTTCTGTTGACTTTTCGCTGTCTGATTACCATGATGTTTTTCCATGAGTATTCTGTGATATCTTTGTCTATTTATGCATGATGCTCTTCCACGTATATTGTTGATCTCATTTGCTGATTACATGATGTTTTGTCGTGTCTGCTATTGATTTCACTTCCTGTTGATTACCATGATGTTCTTCCATGCGTATTCTGTAGTACTGTGTCTGTGCCTTTATTTGTTTCCATTTACATGATGTTTTGCCATGTTTCTGCTACTTTATATTCCTTGTTGACCTAATCCAAGGGAAGGGATTGTATATTGACTTATTGTTTTTTATGCATGTCCCTCGTCTGTTCTTTACTTGTCTTTGTTGTTCTTGTTTCTTAGAATCTGGCAACTCGTAGTTCTATGAACTACGAACACTCTGATTTCTCAAGTTCCTTTTGAGAATACTTAGGCATAGGATTGTGATGATCCTAGCGAGCAACCTTTTCTTTTTTCACGCTCTTTTCCTTTTAAACCATTTTTCATCGTAGTTCCGAACTACGATTGCTCTGACTTTCTATTAAGGATACGTAGGCATAGGATTGTGAGATCCTAGCGAGCTACCTTTATCTTTTTTCCTTTTTTTCTTTACTCTGCCCACCTTTATCCTTAGCAAACAATTTTAGTTAAAACACAAATATTTCAAGAGATTCCTGTAGAGTACTACAGATGCTTAGGGTGCTAGTACCTTCCCTTAGTATAACCAACCCTCGTACCTTTGATCTCTCTTTGCTTAGCTTTAGGCCTTGCTTGTTGCTTTGCATTTTTACTTAGAGTTTTTGTTCGATCTTTTCTCCCTTCTCTTGGAAAAATAAAAGTTTGGTGGTGATATCATTGTTTTGTGAGCCAAGCTAATCCTATAGCTTCGGTATCCGATTCTCACCGTGACACTAGGGTTTCAATAGACCTCAACTCTTTGTCAGTTATAAGTAACAAGAGCCTTTGAAACCTAGATGCTTAATGCAGATGGTAGAATGAATGTGTTATGATGCTAATGCATATGCAGATGAACCATAAACCAATATCCAAGTAAAAACAAAAGGAGAGGGATAATTTAGGGGTATGTCAGCTTGCCTCTTACAAATGCCGAATTCTCTTACCTTTTGGAATCCTGATGGAATATCTCAATACATATCTCTTCTCTTCAGAGTATATTTTTACTTGCCTATTTGTTTATTATTCCAAAAAGTAAGAGAATTGTGCATTTCTAAAAGGAAAGTTGTCATACCCCTAAATTTTCCATATCCTTTGTTTTTTACTTGCCTATTGGATTATGATTCATCTACATATGCATTAGCATCATAACACAGTCATTCTACCATCTGAATTAAGCATCTTAGATTCAAAGGTTCTTGTTACTTATAATTGACAAAGAACTGAGATCCATTGAAACCCTAGTTTACTGATTTTTACCACAAAAGGATCTTGGGTGTTGCATTTAGGGAGTAAATTTATCAGGAGGTACAAAGAGTATTAGGGTCCACTTTGAGGTTCATATTCATTCATTCTCATTGTGTTGTCTTTTACTGTTTAAGTTAACTATTTCTCACTTTTGCTGACTTTTGACTTTTATTACCTTTTCTACTTTTTACAAGATATGATTAGTGAATTTGTCATTAGCTACATACACATACTTAATTCAACCATTAACTAATTTCTTATAACACTACTAACTTGTGGACACAATTCAAACATAGCACAACTAGTGGTTTTTTCTAATTGACCCAATATGGTAATAGTTCCATTTCAAGGAAAAAAGACAACAAACCAATGCATTATAAAATCCAACCTCATGGCATTGCAAATTACATAACAAAAATCACAATAACATCTTAGCATGACAACAGGGAGAATTACCAATTTAGCATAGCATAACAATATGACTCATAGCTAACATATTCTCATTTAACAATATTCATCGCAATAACTTAGCTAACAACACATGCCAACCAATTGTAATCTAAACAAAGCTAACAAATTGAATTCATAACAGGAATCTAACAATTCACCAACTAGTTTTGAAACCCCCGAGCTAATTACAAACTAGTTTTATCACAGTCTACTCAACACAATTAACATTCCCATATTTCCAACCAATTGACTCAAACTTGAGATTCAATATCTAAGCATAACAGAGCAGCAAATTTGGCATAGCATTTCAATTTAACAAGCAAGTTTTGTCAAGAAGTTAACATCATAGCATTAACAATAACAACCAATTCCAATTGATCCAATACAATAATGCGATCTCCAACCAAGTTTAACCGTATTTCTAACAGATTTCTAAGGAAACCAATTAACTTTCTTAACAAAGTTCTTTAACCATTTTTAGCTTACATCAACCTATTGGAAATATCACAACTAATTTGAACAACCATGACAAATCAACTCATGACTAACTAACTGAAACAAAAATTCAGCTCCTCACTAACTTTCATGTGCCAGCTAAGCATAACCAATACAATTCATCTTAAACTAACTGTAACAGAATCCAGCTCATCATAAGTAACTCAAAGTGCAATTATATCATTAACCTCATAACTAACTTTCAGATTCTAACTAACTATCATTGCAAATTCCAAATCTATCCCTGAATCCTCTAATTCTATAAATTCATCATAACCTCACAATTTCACAATTCACGATTCATCACTCTCACACTTTCATTTTCTTCTCACACTCTCAAATCCTCTCTATCACTCTTTGAATTAAACATACGAACACTCTCAAATTCAACACTCTCTGAAGTTATCACTCACTCCATCAAAATTCTCAATCTCTTTGCAATTCATCACTCCTCATGCAATCAATAACAATCACTCACACGCACAACAACAAGAACATAACAACATTCATATTTTACAGAAAGGGTAGAAGAAGAGAAGAGAGGATCGAAGGGAATCGAATTCGCATTTACCTGAGGATCTTCGTGCAATTCTTCATCTTCATGTTCTTCGCAACTCAGCAACCACCGAGGAACTCCTCCTCCTCGTAGGTAGGATCTCACTTCCATTTTGCTCTGATATCGTTACACCTATGTAGTTTCAGATCAGAGGGATTAAAGCCCTGACTGAATTAGCTTTAATTCCCTCTCCTTTGCATTTAATTTCATATTTGGTAACCTAGGGTTCATGAGTAGTTTGTTTCATTTTGAGTGATTGAAGAGGAATTTAGAGAAATTGAGGTGAGATTTGGAAAGGAGAGGATGCTGCAAGGAGAATGAAATAGGTTTCTTCTTGATGATTGAACCTCCGCTACCGATGGGGGTGAACTCCGGTGCAATTGAGTTAGTAAGAACTCAATTGCGTTTGAATTGGAACAAGTGGTCTGAACATACGATGAGTGCCCCCTCTCTTCACCTTGCATTGGCGTTGTTTCTTGGGCCTCAGGTTCAATCATTTACGCAATACAACCTCCTACTGAGCCAAGCTCCTAGGCACTGGGCTCTTCATCTAAAAGCCCAAGACATTCTCATAAACGCCACCATCAGGCGCAACTCCCCCTTTCCTCTCTCTTTTGGTTTTTTTTCCTTTTATTTTGTAATTAATTTTAATGCAGTTTTTAGTTGTACTTAGAATAAAAATATAATTAGTTTTTAATTTATATTTTTGTGGAAAAATAATCAAATAAATGAATTGTTAGAATTAACCTTGTTTTTTTAGAAATAATTGGATTTTAATCAACCTGATGATTTTGTTAGATTTTTTATCACATTTTTAGGATTAATTTTGTAATTAGTAGATAATTGTCAAGATATGTTTTTCTAAGTAGATTTTGGAAAAGTTGACCATGTTCCCTTAGGTTCTAGAATATTTTTAGAATTGTAACTTTGATTTTCCCTTAGAATTTAGGTCATTGATTCCCTGGTGCCTGAGTTTTCAACTGGACTTCATCCTAATTAATTAAGTTGATCAAAGTTCATTTGATCAACTAAATCTTTTGACCGTGCTTATTTCCTCTGTCTAAGTCAAGTGGTCAAAAGTCACTTGATCACTTGATGAGACTAGTCCCTTGTGCTGGAACTGCATTGGACCATTTAAGACTTCACATCCATACATGTCAGACAGACATTACAGATAGGCAGGAGACTGTATTATTGTTCAAGCATAACAAAGTATCTTGAACACTTGTAAGTTCTAACATGAATTGTACACTACGATCCTTAAGCAACTGAGAATGATGAGAGGGATTTATTCCTATCCTTGTCTATAGTACCTTTGAGTACAAGGCGTAGGCCCTAGCTATTCAAAGTATTCGCCTTCGTTCCTAGACTTTAGTGCAATTCAAGTCTAATGACTGATAAGTACTCTTTTACACAGACACTGTAGGCAGGCTGAAGATCAAGACCTCAAACTTTGGGACTTATCCTTTCCTCTTTTCTTTCTTCGTTTAGGACTAAAATCAATTTTGTAAATAAACTTAAAAAACACTTAAAAAATACGATTAGAATTATGCGCCACAAGCCTTAAGTAATGGAGAAGGAATGAGAATGGAACATTCCTACCCTCATTCTGAATATTTCAGACACAAGACACTTGGCCCGGTCGTTCGAGGTATTCGTCTCTGCTCATAAACTTTAGTGCAATTCAAATTAAAACAATCTTCTTTTCAAACCTAAAATCAATATCAACTCATCAAACCTTCTTTCGCCTTAGGGCATCATTTCAAAAACCTTTTTAGAAAAGGCATGTTACTTTTGTTTTACCGCAATACAAGCATGCTTAACTGTTAGAACCCGAACGTTAACATCATCCACTAAAAACAACTAACAAACACTCATTTTCTACCCCGAACTATAGAGCTCTGATTTCCTTATTGCACTATGAGGATACATAGACACAGGATTACGAGATCTTGGCGAGCACACTAATTTAAAACTTATTTTTCCTCCCTTTAGCAAGTAAACTTTAGATAATAACACCCATCCGTGCAAAAAACAATCAAAATGGTTCCCGTTGAGTACAACGGATGTGAGGGGTGCTAATACCTTCCCCTCGCATAACCGACTTCCGAACCTGAATTTCGTTGTGACGATCATTTTCTTCACCTTCAGGGGTTTTATTGATATTTTCCCTTTCCTCTGGAATAAATAAAGTTCAGCGGTGACTCTGTATTTTTCGCGTAGCGACAACTTGAGTGCTTCGTCAATTTTGCCTTTGAGAAAAGTCGTCTTAACATCCATTTGATGGAGTTCTAAATCATAATGTGCAACAAGATCTATAGTTTTCTAAAATATTATTTCAATGAAACCGAACAAAAAATCTCTTTAAAGCAAATCCATTCCTCTTGGGTATAGCCCTAAGCCACAAGACAAGTTTTATACCTCTCCACATTACCGTTAGAATCCTGTTTGGTCTTAAAAATTCATTTGCAACCAATGGGTTTCACACCTTATGGTAATGGGAAAAGTTCCCAAACCTTATTGTCTTGCATGGACTTATAATCCTCTTTCATTTCTTCAATCCACTTTTTCGAATTAGAATCATGCATGACTTGGCGGAAGTTGATTGGATCAACTTTCATCATACCATTATTTTCCTCATGTTCTTGGAGAAAGACTATGTAATCATCCAGACTAGAATTTCTCCTTTCTATAGTGAATTTATGAAAAGGTATTGATTCTTTTAACACTTGTTCTTAAGGATCTTGAGTTTTTTGTTCATGAATTACCAAATCATCCTGTGTAGGAGGAAATTCAACAATGTCTTGCGGAGGTGCCATACTTGATTGATCAAAAGCAATTGTATGAATCAGTTCTAGAATTGTTACTAATTCTTCCTCTAAAACAAAGTCTCTAACCTTATTCTTTGTCCCAAATACAAATCAACAAAGAATGTGGTTGTTCACATCTAAAAAATTGAGCTTAATATGGGATCATAAAATTTGTAATCCCTAGATCTTTCATAATAACTAATAAAATAGTTGCTCACTATTTGGGTGTTTAATTCTTTTGATTTGGCCTGTAAGGCATTGCCTCAGCTGGACATCTCCATACATGAAAATGGTTCAAACTAGTCTTTGGCCCAGCTAAAGTTCATAGGCGTTTTGGTATCTACCTTGGTTGGTACTCTATTAAGAATTAAAGATGTGGTATTTAGTGTCTCTCCCCATTGTTACTATGGCAAGGTAGAATGACAAATCATACCCCTTACCATATTCTTAAGAGTCAAGTTTTGTCTTTAGATATATTAATTTGACTGGGAAATCCAAATAATCAACAAAAATAATTTGCAAACAAACATCTTGTTACAAGTAGCTCAAATCGACGAGCATCTAGAGCACCTAACCGAGGAAAATAAGTACTTGGTAAACAAAGCATACAGGCAAGCAAAGGCATACACGAGCATGTCAAAAGAGTAAAGTGCGATTAAAATAACGACCACAAAGGTCGAGGATGTTATAATATTACAACAAAAAATGGGCAAAGCCCACTATCCAAATTTTACAAAATCATGGCGCGCAGGCCCGAACAAGTACAAACAAAACTAACTAAGTTAAACATTATGCTGCCCCTCATTGTCGAGCTCTTCCTCTTCCTCATCATCGTCAGTGGGATAGTCGGGAGGAGCGATTATCTGACCATCAACCACCTTGGACAGGAACCTGGTCCCCTTAGTGACGAGCTCGACTCCGGAGTTCACGGTTTGGAGCTGAGCCACTGCATTTTCAAAACTCATCTCGACAGCATCCACACAATCCTGCTCGAGGGTCCTAATTCGGGAAACCAGCTCGGCACGGGTCAACAAGGCTTTCACGTCGGCATCCTCATCCTCGGCGGGGGCCGCAGCAACTTCCATGGCAGAAATCTTATCCTCGAAGCTTTTCTTCTCGGTAGCATGCTCGAGCGTCAAAGCAGTCATGTCCGCAGTTAACTTGGCCAATTCCTCTTTCTTCTCACGCAGCTCGGTCAAAATCTCACTCTAGATCCTGTACTTGTCCTTATAGTCATAAAAAACGGTCTCCAACCTGAGCACCTCCGCTTCAAGCTTAGCATTTGATGTCTGCAGCTTCTCTAGCTCGTTAGTTGAGCAGTTCTCCTCGTCATTCAGGACCAAGGCCAATTCCAAGATCCTCATAAAAGCGGCCGCATCCTGAACCAATGTGTTTTTCTTGCCTGCCGCGTCGAGGCCCAGGATGGCCGAAGACTCTGTTCGAGGCACAACTAGAGAATGGCCCCATCGAAGAACCCCCTGTTAGAATAGCAAAGGGGCGGCTTGAACTTGTCCTTGACACCATCCTTCGTGAGATCCATGTCCACGGCATCCCCCACGCACTGCCTTTTCTTGGTCAGGGTGTCCTATTGAGGGGAAGACTAGTTACCTTCCTGTGAAGAAGAAGTGTCATGATTGGAGTCACCCTTGGACTGGTTCAGGAGTTGGCCAATCCGATTCTTAGAGCTCCTCTTTCCACCCTTTATGGTACTCCCTTTGTTCATCTCTATCTTGATCACACAATCTTGAAGGTTTTCCATTTTATCTGCGAAAAATGATAGGCACGGGTTAATATACCAAGAAAGGATAAGCATACAAACAAATTAAAAGGAAAAACATCTACCTAAAAGCAATAAAGCAACCTCGATAGTATCACACTCGAGGAGCTCCTTAATGTTAATGTATCGAGCCTCCTAAATGGATTGGACATTCTCGTCAAGGACAGCCTCCCCGTTCTTAGTCTCCCACGGAGCAGGAGCGAAGTTGTCAACGAACTTCACAAGCTTGTCAAAGCTACGTTGGTCCTCGGGGTCCAACTCGTTAGGCTTAGTAATGTAATAATCCGTACTCTCATCAAAGTGGGCACTACTCCAGTAAAGGGCAAACTTTGAGACCATCCTCGTCACCTCATCCGCGTCCTCATCGCGATGTACACTCCCATCTTCTTTGGTTACAACCACTCACTCGAACACAGAATCGATGGATGCTCGCGACACGGGCTTAATCGTATAATACTTATCCTTAAAAGTGCGAACAGAGTTCATGAACATTTTGAACAAATTCTTCGGCTGCTTAAGGGACACCCAATTGTGCTTCCCATGCGAAGTTTGTCGCTGAAGGTGGAAACAACAGAAGAACAGAGGAATGGTGGCAACGATCTCAAGATATTGGCACACGATCTCGAAGGCCCGAATAAATGCAATCGAGTTCCGATGCAGCTGAGAGGGCGCTAACTCCAACCGATAATAAATGCCCACTTGGAAAGCTGAACTGCAACCGAAGCCCCAGCTCTTTGGAGGCATACTCGTACATAGCAAAACGGTTCCCTGAGAAACGCGAGCAGGTTCTTTCCTCCTGATCATTTTTATAAACCGACCAATTCTCTGGAGCCTCCGGATACCCCGCACCTTCTTCGACGATCGTAAATACACTCTCTGGGAAGTCAGCAAAATGCAAGGCTATCCCTCGGATTCCGGCCTGACCCAAGCTAATTCAGGATCATTGATTGTGTCGACCAAGTGAAGACCCTCGACGCTACCAGCCATACAAACTTGAAATGCAGAGGACAATAGTGAATTCGATGATCAAATCAAATCCACCCTTCCACTGCAAATCAAGTGAAAGGGCGAAGAGAGGCACGGGGATGCTGACCTCAACCAAAGCCCTTATTCAACGACAAGGAAATTGCGAGGACCCTCTCCTCGACTGAGGCCTCAGTCGACTCACAAACAAAACCACGGGAAAGAGCCTCTTCAACACGAAGCTTCATCAGAAGATTCATGAGCTCCACCGGTGCAAGTCCTATTCATGAGCTTCATCAAAAGATTCATGAGCTCTTCGAGTCCCCTCGATCTTTCGGACTCCAAAACGTTGGGCATATCTTGTTGAACACAAGCGACAAACTTTCGCATTCCCTCACGAGCATGGCCTCGACGAAAAAATTAAAGCAAATTTACGGACATCATGATAAATCGCGAGCAGAGTCCCTGCACGACACATCTTCCTCGTAAGCAAAACCCAACGAGCTACAAGCGAAACATCGTCCTCGAGGGTGCAAACTCATGAACAATGTCTACGACAACGCGAGCTTGCAATCACGAACCCAAATGAATGCTCTCTTCGCCCAGAGTCCCTTGCTCCTCATCAACACACGAACTGACTCTAAGTCATTGATTCTCTGCCTAGAAGCAACGGCTTAGGGGGCTCCTGTTCTGGACTGGGCCTGTGGCTAACCCACTTCTAAGCACAACTCAATCCAGTTATACATCGAGGATGTCACAGAGTGCTCGCCCAACCCATTGGGGCCAGTGGAGAACACGTTCCCCACAAGCTCCTCATCCGAGGACACGTCACCAACTTAACCCGCACACTTGCGGAGCCGTTTTTCCCTTCGTAACTGGAAAGTTCATCCACTAGCAGGGGAGTGTGGAACAGTTGACCCAGGACGATAAGCACGAGCTTCTTATCCATACTTTCATGTAGGAATCCTAGCAGTCATCCGTTGTGGGCCTGAACACTTAGCCCGTAACGGAGACCATTGGCCAAGCGCATGGGCTTACTATAAAAACCCTCCTGTTAGGTATTCTATTCTTTACCCCTTTCTTATTTACCTCTTCACTCGAACTAACTTAAGCATCGGAGTACCTGTAGGTGCAACCCCCCTTTTATCGATCATTCAAGACTGTGGACATGTTGTTGGCCACTCACACATTCTGATCAACTGGTCGGATCAAATATGTTGGATCCTTCTGTGGGAATCCTTGTCGCATTTAAGGCTACTAAATATGTTGCATCCTATGTAAGAATCCTTGTCACCTCTGTCACTACACAAAAAATCACAGAGTCGCCATTGAACTTTATTTATCCCAAAGGGAAGGGGAAACATCGAGAAAACCCCAAAAGGATAAGATGGTCTCGCAACCAAAAGATGGGTTCGGAAGTCGGTTATGCAAGGGGAAGGTATTAGCACCCCTCACATCCATCGTACTCGATGGGAACCATTCGTTTGTCTTATGTGTAAGGATGTTGCTAAGGTATCATGCTTTCTATGAATGCTTTATTAAAGGCGAAAAGGTTTTAAATTAGAGTGCTCGCAGAGGATTGGGGCCCTCGTGCCTACGTACCCTCATGGTGCAATGAGGAAATCAGAGCTCCGTAGTTCGGAACTAGGGGAAAGAAAGAAGGTTTGAAAGAAGGTAGCTCGCCAAGATCTTGCAATCTTGTGCCTACGTATCTTCATTGACTAATGAAGAATCAGAGCGTCCATAGTTAGTGTAACCAAAAGTGTGGGTTTGCTGTTTTTAGTGGGCGATGTTAACATTCACATCCTAGCAATAGGTTTTGCCGCTCGCACGTAAGGAGACTTATGTTTTAGCTTGTTTTGCGGTAGAATGAAAATGACATACCCTTTTACGAAAAAGATGATTTGCGCCCTCAAGGCAAGATGTCACGTTTGTTGGGTGATGTTGATTTTAGAGGTGAAATAAGTCTTTGGATAGGAACCCCTACGAGTAGTATCCAATTCTTCATCTCAAATTATTTGTTTGGAAAAAAATGGGTGGCGATTATAGTCACGTCTTTGTATTGAAAGACGAGTATCAGGACCATACACTCTAAAGTGAGCATCCCAATACTCGGAGAAGAAGAAGTCTTCACTCAATCCTCTCTTTTTAATTCAATACAAGGAGGACCTTACTCATTTTATTTAAGAAGTATTTTGTTTTGGATGGTAAGTGTTTTAGATAGTGAACCCTGACGATAATGTCAAACACTCGGGATAGGACAAGGCCTTCGCCTAACCACTCCACAACCATCCAAGTTTATTCAGAAAAAGTTTGAAAATACACTTGGTACAATACCAAGGTTTGAATTTTAATGAAGAATGAGATGATGAAAGTGGAATGAATTGAAAGGGGGTGGATTGAGTTAGGGGTAGGTTGATGGTGATGTGCAAGGCAATTGACTTACGAGGCTTGCTTGATGGAATGGTTGGATAAAGGAGAATAAGAAATGATGGTGGAACCCTAAGGTGAAGTATGATAAATAACCCATGTTAATAAGTTTGAAAAATGACTTGACGTTGGGTCAAGCCTTACTGATCTTTTTGTGTTTGAAAATTGTTTTCTAAACACTTTCGATTTGATCTTTCTTAACAAGCAAGCAAGCAATCAGACATATAAAAGCATATGAAATTCTCTGCTATTACATTGTAAGTGGGGAGGGGGAAACATATACACCCACCAAGGCGGGATGGCATGTGAATAAAATTACAATATGGGAGAGGAAAATTAAAGGCTAAGGGAAGGTCCAAGTCCTCAAAGTTGTACCTCACAACAAAAGAGAAATAGTTAGGCAAATGACATCATGAAAGAAAGCATGAAATGTGCAAGATGAATTCATATGGAGCATAAGAATCAATAAAGGAATAACACGAAAATCCAATTAACATCACCAAGCAAATTTTATCAAATGTTAACAAGTAAATTCAAGTACGAAATTCAACTAAAATCAATTAAAGGAACTCTAATCAATCCTAATTAAAAATTAACAACAAAAAATAAAAAAAAAATCTAACAAAATCTAACAAAATTCAATCAAATACTAATCAAAATATCAAACAGATTAATAATTAAAAAAATGATCACAATTACCAAAATTCTAAGCAACAAATAATAACTTTCTAATCAATAATTAACAAAAAATAAAGAGCTCAAAGGAGGTGCAAAAATTACATAGGAAATGTGCTAGTAATCAAGCGCTAGGGCCTGATTCTAAGCCCAATAGCCTCAACCCACCATTCTAGGGGGTGTAGAAGTGAAAGTGAGGCGTGAGAATGCAATGTATGTGGGCCTAAGCCCGATCTTGCCAAGACAAATGAAGGAAGATACTTTTAAAACACACTCAATCGTCAGTTTTCCTCTTAGAGAATTTCTTACCACACCCCTTGGGCTTCTTTGGCACCTAGAGAAATTCCTCTTATGCCCTCTGCTTCAGGAGATACACATCCGGACGCACCTTTTTTTGCTAAAATTTGGTTGTTTCCGGAGCTATATATACGGAATCATTTTCTACTGGTATATGCTGAGGAAACTTCAAACCAATTCAGTTCAGGGAAACTTTCGGAGATGTACCTCCGGAACATCTGAGCGCCAGAATGTTCCGTAGATACAACTCTATAAGTTTCTACTATATTTTAAACCTGCATGATCACTCCCCCATTATTGTCTTTTCTTCTTCTATACTCACTTCACCAACCTAAAAAACCTTATACTATCAATATCATTTTCACTACAAAACTCTAACTTTTTCGTGCAACAAATCACAGGGAGCAAGAGAAGATCGAATTTTAGGTAAAGATTGCACTTTGTCCACTACATTGCTCACATTAATCATCAAACTTTTGGAAAAAAAGTGTCGTTGCTTCCGGAGCTGTATCTCCGAAACGTGTTGAAGATGAACACTTTCGGGTGTACATCTCCGAAATGTATCAGTTTGTTTTTTTGCAGCAGCTTTGTAATTTTTGCTTATTTTTCTTATTGTTTACAAATAGATATGGTGCTGTTGGTGTAAGCCCTAGAGGCCAATATTTTTGGTACTTGTATCGAATTATTTATTAATAATAAAAGGCATTTCTTTATTATGTTTTTTTCCAAAGTGATAAAGTCCCTAGAATAGCTAGTTCGTTTAATGAAATATTAAGTGTGACTTAATCATGAGATTCCATTAAACATAAGAACACTATTCTTAAAGTATCCGTAGTCGAGCTTTAATGTGAAATGTGATAACCTTAAAGCATTAAGACTATTATGTAGATAGACTGATGATCACATCTCATGGATCATGGATAAGGAGTTATCAAGTCTTAAAATAGGTATGAATATTATGAGTAATATTTATACTGGATTGACCCACTATGAGAGTATTACATAGAATGTTATGCAAAGTGTCATAAGTTACTCTCATGGTGATAATGGTGTATACCACCCTTCGACCTGAAACCACTATGGACCCTAGATGTAGAGTCAAGTACTTTATTGCTGACCAAACATTGTCCGTAATTGGATGACTATACAGATAGTTGATGGGTACTTCATAAAGCATGATGAGGGACATGAGTGACCTAGATGGAATTTCCCATCCTACATAACAGGATAAATGTCTAAGGGCCCAATATTGAACTGAACAAGGATGACACGTAGGGATGTAAATGGATATCCATGGGGACGGATATTATGGTATCTGTATCCGCCCCGTTGGATAAATATGATATCCATACCCGCCCCATATCCATGTGGATATCCGTTAGGCGGGTAATCTGCGGGTTTTACGGTATCCGTGGATATTTACAGATATCCATGGATACTATTTTTTATGAAAATTATTTTTTTTAAATATACTTTTAACTTCTTTTAAAGACACAAAAAATTATTATAATATAACATCCATACAATTCGCTCTTATTTTAACCATAAAATTTCATCACATTAATTTTCTTCTTATTCACCAAAATATAATTAGATCCAAAGATAATATCCATACATTTCATTTTAACCAAACAAATAAAAGATATTGTGATTGTGAGTTATGAAATGACTAATAGAATTTGAATGAAATGTGAAAGGTTTTCTTCCAAGAAAATTTAAAAAAAATAAAGAAATATAATAAGACTATTTATTTTATAAGATGAAAAGATAAGGTATAATAAACTAATGATATTTAAATAATTTTTATAATTTATTAACGGATATGGATATCCGCGGGTACGAATATCATTAAACCCATATCCATATTGTAGCGAGCGGTTTTGGACGTGGTTGCGAAGCACTACCGCTCTTTGATATCTACAGCTCGATTCATTTTTTATCCTATTAAAGTTGATGAAGCAAGGGAAATAGATGTCTCAAATTAACCCTGCTTGCAAACTGAGGTTAAACAGTCAAAACTGTTGGTTTACAGATGCTACAAATTTTCGGGGTCTCTATTGGGTGTATTTTATAAAAGTGGTGTTCGGTCGATTGGTGGGAGGTTAGGACGGATGTGTGGTAGTATGGGATTTTGGGTTTTTGTTAGTGTGCTCGCTAAGATCTTTTCTTTCAATCTTATGCCTACGTATTCCCGTTTGTCGAAACAGGGAAATCAGAGCGTTCGTAGTTCCTCCTATTCTATGGGAGGAAATGGTTATTTTGGTGTCTTGTTCAAAGCCCAAGACGTGAAGCGAAAGGTAGTGTGTATCTTGTTCAAAGCCCAAGATGTGAAGCTGAAGGGTCTCAACTTTAGAGAGAATTTGTCATCTCTAAAGAGGGGTTTGTTTGTCACAACCGTTTATAAGGGAGAATTACTTTAACCGGGATATGTGAATCCGGCAATGCCATAATTTCCTTTATAGGGGATTTCCAACCTAAAGGAGAAGACTTTAACTCAGTGTAGAGCAATGATATCTTTCCTTAGGAATTTCTCATGCTAAAAGATGGACAGTGGCATGGATGTAGATGATCCAGAGGCTTGCCGCTTACAGCAATTAGATGAAGGGGAAGGAGTTGTTGATGTTTATGTACTGTGAACGAGGCACAGCTTTGATGCTAAAAGGTTGATTGGATCAACCAGTGGTTTTCTTATACAAAACCTAAGAGGAGGCTAATATGTGTCTCGTACAAAGCCCGAGAGAGAGGCTAAAAGGTTTTGACTCAACGAGGGAATCTTTTGGTATCTCGTATAAAGCCCGAGATGGAGGCTATTTGACTCAACAAGAGAGTTTTTGTATCTCGTACAAAGCCCGAGATGGAGGCGAAAGGGGTGATTGACTCAACGAGAGAGTCTCTAGTATCTCGTACGAAGCCCAAGATGGAGGCTAAAATTGTTAGCTCCGCTGGGGAGAATCATTGTACAAAGCCCAAGAGGAGGCTATGGTTACTGTTTCAGTTGAGTGACAGGTCCAGTATGCTGATTTAAAGAGAAAATCAGTTCTTATATGTGTAATGTTTGTACTCAGGGATTTTGATTCGAGGATCAGGGATATTTCCTGTTCTTTAAGGAAGTGGGAAATCCAAAGGGTATTGGGGTTGTCCAAGTCCACGGGGTTCCTTCCTATTTTTGAAGGGGTCACTTGAGAATGTCTTTGAGACTCAAGGATGTTAGACTGTCCGTGTCTAGAGTTTCATCTTTTGTACTATGCTTTGAGAAACAGTAGTAGACTCTTGGAAAGGATTGTTCTATGAAGATGACTAGGTTCTATTCCTATACCTCTAGGAGGTCGTCGGGACAATTTGTACGAAGCCCAAGAGGAGGCTGGAAACTTTTAAGAAGCCGAGTGGTCCTTGTATGAAGCCCAAGAGAAAGCTATCATTCCCGGAGGAAGAATCATTATACGAAGCCTAAGAGGAGGCTGATGCTTTTAAGAAGCCGACGGGTCTCCAAACCCCGAGAAATTTAAGACAGGCTATTCATGAGGAATAGATCAAGCCAGGAAAGTTCGAGAATTTAGAAGAAACTCAAGAGATGCAATTCACGGAGAAGAGATCATCTCTGGGGAATAGAGTTTCTTGACAAGTGCTTTTAAGAAGCCTGTGGGTCCCCAAACCCCGAGAAGTTCAAGACATGTCATTCACCGAGAATAGATCAAGCCAGGAAAGTCCGAGAATTTGGAAGAAACTTAAGAGATGCAATTCACGGAGAAGAGATCATCTCTGGGGAGTAGAGTTTCTTTGACAACTTCTACGAGTGACAGTCTGAGAAAGGGTTCAAAAAGAATCTGCCTTTCATATCTCCATATTGTTTAACCCCAAGAGGAGGGAAGACTGTGTCTGGTAATCCTATGGGGATCTAGTTTTGACTATTTAAGAGTGATCAACGGGCTTAATGCTAGACGTAGTTGCCGGGGAAACTCTAAATATCTATACTATTATTACACAGTTGATATAAGTTTATGAAAGAAGACTTACAGCGAAACAGCCCCACAATACAGTTATATGTATATGAAAGCGGTAAATGAAAGCATATACACACTTACTCGGTTGTAGAGCTTCCATGCTGTTTGGTTAGTTGTTCAACAAAGAAAGATTGAAAACAACAGTATATTCAAAATCAAAGGAGAAAGTGCTTTGAAAAAGAAAGATTTGGGGCTTACAGCTCAAGGAGAGGCCCAGGGTTTTATCAGTGAGCGCACTGTTTGAATTTGTACAGAGGGACTTATACAAGTGACTGTGGCCCAAAAAATTATTTTCTGTACAAAGGGATGGGTCTTACACTCTCTCAAGAGGCCCAAAAAGTTTTAAAGAAAAAGAGTGGGGTTTATAACACGAGGGTAGGCCCAAATGATTTTTCGTTTAAAATGGCGATCGCGCCGAGATTTTCTTTTAACGCAAAGGGGCTTGTACAATATCTGAGGCCCAAAGTTGTTTTTGGTTAAAAGGGGGTTGGGTCTTACGCTCTATTAGAGGCCCAAAAAGTTTTAAATGGGTCTTATAGCTCGAGGAGAGGCCCAGATGGTTTATCTTTAAACTGGCGACGATCGTGCCGAATTTAAAAATGTACAGAGGGACTTATACAATAAGTGAGGCCCAAAATTGTTTTCTGTACAAGTGGGTTGGGTCTTACACTCTAATAGAGGCCCAAAAAGTGTTTGAAAATGATTTGTGAGGGTTGAATTAATCAAAAACCCTAATTTATTTCCAAAATGTATTTTAATTGAATAAAAATTCAATTAAAATGATCAAAAATTGTTTAACATGTGGGAAACAAATTATGATCTTGGATTAATGCTTCAAAAATCAAGTATTGACTTACAAAATAATTAGAAGTCATTAATCTTTACAAAATCAAGAGGGAAAAAATATTTTAAATGTGAAAAACAATTAAAATATTAATTCTTTGCAAAAATATCAATTATATGAAATAAATAATATTTTTGGGATTTTTTGGGAAAATAAAATATTTCAACATTTTTGTGAATTATTAAAAAAAGAATCAACTCAAAATCATTAAAACTCAGAGAGAAATTAATTTTTGAATCAATTAAATAAAAATCACAAAATTCAAATATTCAAATGTTGGAAAATGGCGCCAAGAACAAGGGCAAGAACACGCGCGTGTTCTGAGTTTCCCAGATTTGCATTTTCTATCCAATCTCACTGAATACTTAATCATATCATACAATCCACATACCAATCAACTCGTTTCAACCTCACGGTCATGTCTATGACAATTAATTTCATTTAAATTAAACATAAAACAAGAAATCATGAACAATCCTCAAGAACCCTAGATTCTGCATGAAGGCTGGGATTTTTGATACACGATTCAAACAATGCAATTAATTGAGGGGAAACATTCCATGCATGATTATGAACATATGGCCAAATTATTGTGCAGCAAAAATTGCATGGATTAAGAGATGACTAAGTTTAGGCTTACCTCTAAGTCGTGACAGCAAGAGCAAATTAATTTCTGAGTTTGAGGTGTTACAGATGAGTTGTGATGATCTGAACAGCTTCCCTACACCCTATGGAGTGTGTTTGAATGCTTGGATTTGATTGAAGTTGGTTGGATCACTTCATGGCATCTCAACTGCAACTTGGTTAAAACCTTGAGCAATTGACTGGTGATTCTGAGAAATCAGTGTTCCAGTTGTTGTTTAAGTGTTTGATTAGCTCATATGTGATGTATATGAGGTGTGTGTGTGTGATTGGTTTGATTGGAAAAGCTCTCAAACTCAAAACCCGATAGTGACTTGCCTTAGAAGGCAAAATTGGAGTGAAAGAAGAGATTTTGAGGAAAGCATCTGTTTGATGGCTTTGGTGTACTCAAACTGATCACAATTGAGCTCTATTTATAGTATAGCAAGTTTGTTTTGCAAGGAATAGTGAATGGCAACTGCTGAGTAGGTTTGGCCAATGTTGGCAAATGAAAATCCAAGTCTCCTCTAGCCATTGACTAGAGGTTAGGGCACAGGCTGCTAGTTCCCTTGGTCTTGGATAAGTCTTGACTGAATTCAGTTTCTAAGAGCTCAGTCCATGCCACCTTGATGCTTCCATTGAATGCTCCAATCCAAAATTGGAGTCTTGTCCCTATTTTGGCAATTCTAGGTTCAACATGCTATTTCTTGTTCCAAAGACTTTGGAGGCTTGGCTCAGTGATTGTCCCCTTTAGATTCAATCCTCAGAGGTGTCCAAGTGGATAGGAGTGTTTAGATTTGGCTGATTTTGGCAAATCGACCAAAAGTACAAAAATATGCCTTGCCTTGGCAGATTTCAGCAAGGCATCTTGCCAATGTCATATCTCATAGCTCAAATTGAATTTGGTAATGTTCTTGGCCATTTTGGAAAGCCCTTACATGATACAACAACTGTTTGAACATGTTTGGTTTTGATCTCTTTTGAATCCAAGTGAAAAATCCCCCTACATTTGGAAAAAAGTAAAGGCAGATTCTGACTTAGTGAAATTTTCACTAAGTGTTGGAACAAAGTGACTTTTCTTGATTTTGATCACTCCATAACTCAAAATCCATGAGGAATTTGGACATAGGTCAGTATGAAGCTTTTATAGAGGGCAATGTGATCTACAAATCAAGCTTTGAATGGGGAACAATGGCCTTGTGGTTTAGGAGTTATGGTCCTCCAAGGTTGGCACATTAGTGTCACTTTTTCCATAACTTAGAAATTTTTCTAAGTTTTTATGGTTACCCCTTTTACAAGTTATCCCACTTTCTTTGATTTTTCTTGATGAATGATGATTCAAATCATACATTAACATCATTTTAGGGTTAAAAATCCATTTTGGTGAAAAATCCCAAAAAGTCAAAGTTGACTTTTGTGCACAGTTGACTTTTTATCAGATGAATTCCAAACTGTGCAATTCTTCAGGAAATCATGTCCTTGACCTAAATCAAACTTGATGGACATGTTCCATGGGTGTCATAGGGTATATTGAATCATGTCTTAGGGTTTGGGAGCATGTCCTGGTCAAAAGTCAAAGTTACAGTTGACTTTCCTCGCGAAACCCTAATTGTGGTGCAGATGAAATTGAGACTTGTTGCTCAAGCTTCTTGGATTAATCCATTGTTACAAATGGATCAATATAGTATATTAAAGACCCTCAAATCCTCTCTTGAGGTCTTGGCTCATGATTTGTCCCAAAAGTCAACTTAGGGGTGAATTAGGTCAAGAAACCCTAATTCCTGATTTTTGATGTATGCATCCCCTGAGATCAAATTGACTTGATGATTGGGTCCATGAGGTTCCATGGAGTATATTAGGTTATGTTTTGGATCATTGGCTTGTGGCCAGATGAAAATTTTCCATCTGGAGGCCCTGGTCGACCAAAACCCTAATTTGGTGACACTGGCGATCTTGAGGCTTGATCCACCTAGACGGGAGCATCCTTGTGCTTAATCCTTGAAGTGGGAGTCCTTTTGATCCATTTTGGATATTCTAGAGGCTAGACAATTTGCAGATCATGTCATTTCTTGATTGATCCTTTGTCTAAGAGCTATGAGAAGGCTTGAAACCCTAATTCTGATGGTAATGGATGCTCACCCATCTTTGGGGAGACTGATGAGGTATGATGGTTCCCCCATATTGTGATGATGATTTGCACAATGATGGGAAATCTTAGTGGTCAAAATTTGGGGTATGACAGATGCCCCTATTTAATCTTCTTGGACCCGAAGGTGTGAATGACGAAGGTATTCGGGCATTCAGGGTGCAAGAGGATTAAATATCGGAATACCCGAAATTTTGATGGCTATGAATGGCAGATCGCATTCATCTTCTTTTGCTAAGAAATGATGCTTAGAAAAGATAAACTTCCCCTCGATCCTAGTTTCCTACCAAGGAACTGGTCTTAGTTTCTGATTTAAACTTCCCCTCGATCCTGGTTTCTTACCAAGGAACTGGTCTTAGTTTCTGATTTAAACTTCCCCTCGATCCTGGTTTCCTACCAAGGAACTGGTCTTAGTTTCTGATGCGAACTTCCCCTCGATCCTGGTTTCCTACCAAGGAACTGGTCTAAGTTTCTGATACAAACTTCCCCTCGATCCTGGTTTCCTACCAAGGAACTGGTCTAAGTTTCTGATTTAAACTTCCCCTCGATCCTGGTTTCCTACCAAGGAACTGGTCTCAGTTTCTTTTCTCAATAAACTTTATTGACAAGGGACGCTATTTTAGCGGCTTTCCTCAAACTTCTCGCCGGATTTTCCTGGGGAGATGCCATTTGACGAAAAAAATTTTGATGTCAGACTTGCTGGGGAACCCAGTCATCTGAGCTGTAGAGGTGTACAAACTTCTCTGTTGGAGACGCTATTTGTTTCTACTGGGGAAGACGAGTCTTCTGAAAGACTGCCTTCGTTTAGGGTCTTACATCATACTTTGCTCGGGATCTTCCCGGAGAAATGCCATATGATGGGATCCAATTTGAGGTGCTGATGACCTTTTCATCAGCGGTCTTTCGGAGAAAGGCAGCTGTAATGCCAAATCTCTGCTTAGGAGGCTTTCTCTGGGGATTTTTCTTTAATCCGGGAAAGAAAGGAGATCATCTTCAATGGCGAAGAGTGACATTTGTAGAAAGCTTCTCTGGCTTTTCAGAGGTTCAAGTTATCAAAGTGGTCGAGTACTTACTCTAATCCAGAGATACACTGGAGGCGAGATTGTTCAAACGCAGCATTTCCTGACGAGGCAAGAACTGACAACTCGATTGAGAAGACTGTTATCGCTAGGGGACAAGACCGACTAGAGTGATAGTGATGCAATATGAATATGAATGTAAATCAAATGCATGATGTATGTATATATGCTGACAAAACTGACGCGACATACAGACTGACGAGTGAACACGACTGGATACTCGGCCATCGCGGGGCGAAGAAGTACCGTTGGTAAAAAAAAAGTAGAAATTCTACCATGCTTAGGAGAAATAGTCCCTGCGGGGAATACCGTTGATCGGGCTTAGGAGATAAGAACTCGGCCGAGGGTATCAGATGGGAAAGCCGCATCTCATACAGTTGATCCTTCGTTCAGGCGTACTGGCCTAGAAGGAGTACTTTGATTCTGCACTTTGAAATTCAAACGCCTTTGGAGACGCAATAGACGTTTTTCCGATGTTCAACAGTCAAAAGCAATCGTCATCTTTAATTAAAAAGCAGAAAAAGTTTTAACAAGTAAATTCATTTTTGTTTCATTTCAAGAATCGCTAATTATGTTAAAACGCCATTTTGTAAGGTTAAAACAAATAAGAATTACAAACAAAAGTACAAGGGCTCAAATTTTATTGATAACATGGAGATCAGCCAAACGCGTGATTCCAAAGAGTATATACAAAGTTTCAAAATGGTAATTTACAGGGAAAAGGGCTACTTTGAAACATAACGACCATTATCCTTCTACCAACTTTGAATTCGGGACATCCTGAGCTTCTGTCGAAGATGAACTTGACTGGAGTTTTCCTCCGATGGATGGTGTAACTGCTGCTGAGGGACTTGCCTCTGTTGAACATAGTTACTTGCCATTATCCCTATTTTTTGCCTGGATTGTACTGTGAGATTTCCAATCCATCGGGATGATTTTTTTTCATGTCTCTAACTTTTTCCTAGACCGCCCTTTCGGGTTTTCAATCCACCGAGACGTTTTTTTTTTTTTTAGTTTAGGCGAAGTATTTCTTGACTACATCAACATTTGTGGGGTAGGAAAATTCCTCTCCGTCCATGGTTACAAGTCTCAAGGCACCGCCTGAGAAAGCTTTCGTGACCACACAGGGGCCATCATAATTTGGGGTCCATTTGCCCCGAGAGTCAGTGAGAAATGATTGTATCTTCTTGAGCACGAGGTCTCCTTTTCTGAAGACGCGAGGTCGGACCTTTTTGTCGAAAGCCTTCTTCATTCTCTGCTGATACAACTAACCGTGGCATAGCGCCGTGATTCGCTTCTCTTCGATCAGGTTTAATTCGTCGTGTCGACTTTGACACTATTCAGCTTCTGAAAGCTTAGCTTCCATCAATACCCGGATTGATAGGATCTCTACTTCTACGGGGAGAACTGCCTCCATGCCATATACTAGAGAGAAAGGGGTTGCCCCTGTTGAAGTGCAGACAAATGTTTGATAACCGTGAAGAGAAAAGGGTAGCATCTCGTGCTAATCTTTATAGGTTACAACCCTCTTTTGAATGACCCTCTTGATGTTCTTGTTAGCCACTTCTACCGCTCTGTTCATCTTAGGTCGGTAGGGAGATGAGTTATGGTGTTCGATCTTGAACTCAACGCACAACTCTTTCATCATCTTGTTGTTCAAGTTAGATCCATTATCAATAATGATCTGGCTTGGAACACCATAACGGCAGATGATATTGTTTTTGATAAATCGGACCACCACTTGTCGGGTTACATTAGCGTACGACGCTGCTTCGACCCACTTGGTGAAATAGTCAATGGCTACCTGGATGAACCGATGTCCGTTTGAAGCCTTAGGTTCGATCAAGCCAATCATGTTGATTCCCCATATGGAAAAAGGCCACGGGGAAGAAAGAACTTTGAGATGTGATGGCGGTACATGAATTTTGTCGGAGTATATCTGACACTTGTGACACCTCCTCATGTACTTGTAGCAGTCGGATTCCATGGTCAACCAGTAGTACCCTGCTCTCAGAATTTTTCTCGCCATTGTGTGTCCGTTGGCATGAGTGCCAAAGGATCCTTCATGAATTTCTTTCATAAGCATGTCTGCTTCTGGTCTGTCTACGCATCGGAGCAAGACCAAGTCAAAATTTCTCTTATAAAGAGTATCACCGCTCAGGAAGAAGTTTCCAGCCAGTCTTCTGAGGGTTTTTCTGTCCTTTCTAGACGCCCCAGATGGGTACTCTTGTTTCTGAAGGAAGCATTTGATATCGTGATACCAAGGTTTGTCATCTATGACTGCCTCAATCGTGAAGATGTAAGCGGGCCTTTCAAGGCGCATTATGTCAATCTTAGGTAATTCGTTCCATTGACCTACACTAATCATAGAAGAGAGAGTGGCTAAGGCATCAGCCATGTGATTCTCTCTACGAGGGACGTGATGAAACTCGACTCTGTTAAAGAAGGGTAACAACCTTCTTGCATATTCTTTGTAAGGAATCAGTCCTGATTGGTATGTGTTCCAATCTCCTTTTATCTGATTGATAACCAAGGCTGAGTCGCCATATACGTCCAAGTTTTTGATCCTTAAATCAATCGCTTCTTCGAGACCCATAATACAAGCTTCGTATTCGGCCTCGTTGTTCGTACATTTGAACGTAAGTCTGGCAGTGAAAGGAATGTGGGTACCCTGTGGGGTAACAATGATTGCCCCAATTCCGTTTCCATAATGATTAATTGCTCCATCAAAGATAAGTCCGCATTGGTAACCTAGTTATGGCCCTTCACTGGGTAGCAGTTTATCGCAATCTTTCATTTTCAAATACATGACATCTTCGTCTGGGAAATCAAACCCAATTGATTTCTGATCGTCAATCAGTTGATGAGCCAAATGATCGGCTAAAATACTTCCTTTAATGGCTTTTTGAGCATGGTACTCTATGTCATATTCTGATAGCAACATCTGCCAACGGGCAATCCTTCCCGTGAGAGCAGGTTTTTCAAATACATACTTGATTGGATCCATCTCGGAGACCAACCAAGTAGTGTGACGAATCATGTACTGGCGAAGACGTTTGGCTTCCCAAGTCAAAGCGCAACAAGTTTTCTTAAGCATTGTGTACCGAGTCTCGCAGTCGGTGAATTTCTTGCTCAGATAGTAGATGGCAGACTCCTTCCGTTTGGTTTCATCTTGTTGGCCAAGTACACATCCCATTGAGTCCTCTAGGACTGTGAGGTAGATGATCAGTGGTCTTCCTTCCACTAGAGGTGATAGAATCGGCGGATTCAACAGGTATTCCTTAATACTGTTGAAGGCGGTTTGGCAATCTTCTGACCAAACGCAATCCTGGTTCTTTTTGAGTAATTTGAAAATCGGCGCACACGTGGCGGTCATAAGGAATATGAATCTGGAGATGTAGTTCAAACGTCCCAAGAATCCTCTGGCTTCTTTTTCATTTTTCGGAGAAGGCATTTCTCGAATGGCCTTGACCTTGTCAGGATCGACCTCAATCCCTTTCTGGCTGACGATGAACCCTAAGAGTTTCCCCGAACGGACACCGAAGGTGCACTTGTTGGGATTCAAGCGGAGTTTGTATTTTCTCAAACGCTCGAATAGTTTCGACAGGTGGGCCACATGCTCCTCTTCTGTCTTAGCTTTTCCAATCATGTCATCGACATATACCTCTATCTGTCGCTTTGGGCGAAGCGAAGAGGGAAATTTATAGAAAGTGATCCCTATCAAAACATCTGTTTCACCTGGGCAGGGTGAAAGGTTAAAGATGGCAATTACTTTGACTGGCGAACGACCATCGGAACATCGACAGCAACCCATTGGCGGCGAACTCCTCGGTGAATCACAAAGTCTGGCACCTTCCTTGATTTGTCTTCAGAAATAACGCTGATTTCTGGTGGAGCATGATCATTGGAATCTGTCTCCCAGGCAGAGTTATCGTAGGAGGATTCCTCTGTTGCATTTTGCATAGCATTTGTGCTCTCAGCTGTATCTCCCCATCCAGTTGGCTGGATGTCTTCGAGCCTGATACGAGAGCTTTCGGGAGCGGTGTACTTGACCATATAGTCAAATTTTCCACTTGGTTGTCCCAGGGTGTCCCATACTTTCCTGGAACTGGAGGGGTCATCCCTCTCGATGACGTTTACCTCGGGAAAAGCATAGTTGATGAATTCCAGTCCGGCAAACGTTGCAAATTCATCATCATGTTGAGTAGTTTCTGAATGACCTGAGTGTTAATCTCATGACATGGTGGGGACACAGGTATTCTGTTCAATGACGGTCAGCTGATTTTCATTGTTTGGCTGACTCTCTTGCCCCAAATCTCTTGGATAAGGTTGCCACATTGGCAGACCATCCATTGGGCCATAGTAGGTGTAGTCAAAATTGTCTTTCATCGGAGTGTCTTCCTCTAATGAATTTGGCGGAGCACGGCATCCTTCCGGATCACAATCCCCGTATATCATTTCGATGTCTGACCTGGGTATAAATCTCGGACTCTCTGTAGGAAAGCACAAAGGAGTTTGCGTTTCGTCCTGAGACATATAACCGTCCTTGTTAAGATAGGACTCCCACTCTTCCTCTGTGTCAGAGGGATCTTCCTCATTGATAGCATGGACTGCTTGAGGGACTGGGTGAAGAAAACCTCCACTGTGGAAGAAATCCTGAATGGGATGAAGACTTCCATCGGTGGCAGCTGTCTGGGTACAGGTTACAGAAAAACCAAGACCCTTCTTTGTTTTATTGTCAATAGGAATGACAAGCTGTCCCCATCCGGTTGTGTCGGTACTCTCGACCGCTTTGATAGCATCTTTGTATGAGGAAATTGAGGTTCCTCCTTGGGATTGATTGTCCTTACCCATCGACAGCGCTTGGAACTGCGTCCCAATAACCTCCTCAGGTTCTACACAAGTAGATGATGATAAGTTACTCACGAGCAAGGCCTGTTCTCCACAGACTGTGACAAGTTGATCGTTCTGAATGAACTTTAGCTTTTGGTGGAGGGTCAAAGTGACCGCTCCAGCCTGATGTATCCAAGGTCTTCCTAATAAACAACTGTATGTTGCCCGGATGTCCATGACCTGGAAAGTGACTTGGAAAGTGTGAGGACCGATAGTTATGGGAAGATCAACTTCGTCGATAACTATTTTTCTGGATCCGTCGAACTCTTTGACGACGACCTCGCTGATTCTCATCGGAGGGCCTTTGAATGATAATTGCATCAAAGTGGACTTCGGCATAACATTCAGGGCTAACCCTGTGTCTACCAGTACGCTGGCTAAAGCATCGTCCTGGCAGTTAACTGTAATGTTGAGCGCCATGTTATAACGGCGACCCTCTTTGGGTAATTCCTCATCACTAAATCCCAAATTATTGCAGGAAGTGATGTTAGAGACAATGCTATCGAACTGTCTGATTGTTACATCCTGTTCCACAAAGGCTTGCTCCAAGACTTTCTGTAGAGCCTTCTTGTGGGCTTCTGAACTAAGTAACAGTGATAATACCGAGATCTTTGAAGGAGTCTGTAACAGCTGATCAACAATGTTATATTCACTCCTTTGGATGAGCTTCAGCATCTGATCATTATTTTTCAAAAGGTCGGGATTACTGGATTGACCGACTGATGGATTGGGAGCTTCTGTTTGAAGTTCCTTTTCCTTGTTAGGTTCTCCAACTCCTCGGTTGAAGATTCGACCACTCCGTGTTACACGACTGATGTCTGCAATATTCACGATGGAGGGTAATGGAATTTCCTTTCCATTTTCAATTGTCGTTGCACCGTATTTGTAAGGGATAGCCTTAGTTGATTCATACGGTAGTGGTCCTGGTAGATAGATGACTATGGGAGCCTTCTGATTTTTCTGACCATCATAAGTAATCTCGATCTGTTCCCGGTTGGGAGCTCTAGATTCGTCAAGTAGAGGGATGATGGCAAAAACATCCCTGGTCTGGTGACGACCAGAGATTGTGACAACATCCTCTGCTTGATTGGCAAGGTAGTTTGGCGTCCAGTTGATGGGTCCAGAACCCGGATATGGGCGAATCTCTCCACGATCCACCTGACCCTGAAGAGCTGCTCTCACAAGGTAACACCCTTGGTTACTTTCCGAACAGACACCACAACGTTCATAGTTGTGTGGTGGCACCTGGCCACGCCCACTTTGAATACAATGTAACCTCACTAGGTTAGCTTCCACAGATCGGACATCCTAACTTTGACGTCGAGTAGGATTCATGTTATTGATATTAATCTGCTGAGTATCTTCATCCATATAGATTGGCATCCACCAGTGATTTAACAAGTGCTGAAGTGCCTCCTGGACAAGGGTACAACCTCGATCATTTTCGCAACCTGCTTTACAGCTTTGATAGTCGTGTGACATTAAGAATTCGAGTCGGACCTGCTCAGCATGTAACTCTACCAGGTTGGTATTCATCACGCGAATATCGAAGATCTGAACCATGTTGATCTGATAAGGGTTCCTATCATGGTAGTCTTGGATCCATCCAAGATCCATCTGACGCTGGAGGGCCTCTTGTATGAAAGAGCATCCCTGTTTGTTTGCTGAGCAAGTCAGACAGGAACTGTAATCGTGTAGTGGCAGATTATGATACTGGCTTTGCCTTGAGTGCATCGCCACCAAGTTGACATTCATTGCACAGATGTCGTGGTTCTGAATGACGTTGGAGTTCGTATAGACCATGTTAACTCCACGAACTTGGTGCTCTTGGGTCCATCCGAGATCCATCTGTTCTTGTAGAGCTGATTGCACTACTGAACATCCTTGATTCCTTTTAGAGCAGACATCACATTGATGATAATTATGAGGTGGCACATGGCCATATCCACTCTGTCTACAATGCATCTTGACCAAGTTGGTTTTCAATAAGAGTACATCGTGAATTTGATAAACATTGTTAGACTCTCCCTCTATCAAATTGACTGCAGCTTTCTCATGTTGAGGTAGCGGGTTTGTGAGAACATTGGGATTCGTATCTTTGAAAGATAAGAGCCCACTCCTAACAAGCTTTTGCACGTCGGATTTGAAATTGAGACAATTCTCTATATTATGCCCTGATCCTCCTTGATGATAAGGGCATGTCTGATCCGCTTTAAACCAAAAAGGCATATTTTCTGGTACTGTAAGAGGAGACTTAGTCTGGATGTGCCCCTTAGCCAGTAGTAACAAAAATAGTTCTGCGTACAACATGGGTATAGGATCAAACCCTGATGGTCGTGTTGTACAGTTGTTGTTATATGGAGGACGAGCCTGCTGAAGAGGCTGTTGTGTCCTTTGCTGATTAGGTTAGCTCTGCGCAACCTGAGATTGATACGTAGGAATAGGCATAGGGCTGATAGCAGGAATTACAGCTGCTACTGGTTGATAACGTTGCCTTTGCTTTCCGAGAGAGATATTCCCAATATCCTGCTCTTTTTTCTTAGGGAGAGCACTACCGTATCATTTTGTACTGCTTGATGGTCCAGCGTCTTTTGTCAAACGTCCTTCTCGGATGGCTTCCTCAAGACGAACTCCCATGCCCACCATCTCGGTGAAATCACTGGGCGCACTGGCAACCATTCTGTCATAGTAAAATGAGCTTAAGGTCTTTAAGAAGATATTTGTCATCTCTTTTTCCTCAAGAGGTGGACAAATCTGAGCGGCAATTTCACACCATCTCTGAGCGTACTCCTTAAAGGTTTCCTTCTCCTTTTGTGACATTGATCTGAGTTGATCTCTGTCCGGTGCCATGTCCAAATTGTATTTGTATTGTTGGACGAAGGCAGTACCAAGATCTCTGAATGTGCTAATCGTAGCACGGTTTAAACCCATGTACCATTTGAGTGCGACACCGGTTAAACTATACTGAAAGTAGTGAATCAGTAGGTCCTGATTCTCCGCCTGAGCTGACATTCGCCTAGCGTACATCACCAGATGGCTCTGAGGGCAAGAGTTACCCTTGTACTTTTCAAATTCGGGCACTTGAAATTTGTGCGGAACTTTCACATTGGGGACCAGACAAAGGTCTGCGGCATCCTTTTCGAATAGATCCTAACCGCGAATGGCTTGCAGCTCCTTCTGCATTTCCAAGAACTGTTCCTGGAATTCATCCATTCTATCGAACATAGTTTCCTTCTTATCAGAAGGGATCGGTGGAATCTGTCCTTCCGGGACAGTGTGCACCACAGGGGGTGGTACCGTGACTACGGCAGTGAATCTTGGCATTTCTCGAAGTTTGTAACCTTTAGGAGTCTTCAGTATGCCCCTGGCATCTTCGTTTTCTCGAAGTTTGTAACCTTCAGGCCCAGCGGCTTCTGTTATGATTCCCTGACCTTCAGTGATCGGCGGAACATATCCTTCCGGGATATAGTTAACAGGCATGCCCCAAGGACGATCTTTCGGCATCTGATACCTAGGATCAAACTTCTCCCCTATGGGCGCTGAGGTGATCTCTGAGATCACAGTCCTTTGTAGTTGAGCTTCTGCCATGGCTTGCGTGTCGTTACGAAGCTTTCTCGTATCCTCTCTCAGAGCGTCGATCTCTTATTTTAACTCTCTGTTCTCTTCCTCAAGATCATCCATCTTTTTCTGACGATTGGCCCGAGTATTATACGAATGAGACAGTTTGACTCTAGAACCGAGACACAAACGTGAGATTCGTAGGTAAGAAGAATACGCGGTGTGAGAATGATGAATGCAATGATTATATTAATTGTTTTTTTGGTTTAATCAAAATAAACTTCGACAATTAGATTGCAAATATCAAACAGTGGGGAAACCCCTTTTTATTGGAATTCAAAGGATTGCGGAAACGAAAATACAGTAGATTACAAAGTACAGAAACAGAAACCTAAGCTGATGGGTCCCGAGAGAACTTGGGTGCTGATTCTAGTATCTTCCTTTTCTTTGACCGGGGCTCTTGAGCCGTTGTCGGGTTTTCATTCCTTTGCCAGGTGAAAGGAGCGAGCAAATTCCTTTGGTCATCCTGATTTTCTATAGCATGTTGCTCCAAAATCTCGATCAGAGCATCCTTATCTTTCAGCAGTTGCTATATTTTGATGCACTCCACGTTGAGGGTACGGTACTTGTTCTTCCAATACCTCTTCTCCCGTTGAACTTTGTTGAGAGTAACCTGAAGCTTTTCAGCTTCCGTCATGAAGTACATGACAGATTCCCTCGGCGGAAGAATTCCGTAACGAGGATAAGGCATCTTTAGCTTGAGAGCTCTAGTTTGTACCCAGTGGAGATAAGGCTCCACCGAGACACAGTCCGGTTTTCCTAGAGACTCCCGTCCTTTCTTATGAGCATGTTTCCAAGCGTACACTATTTTCGTCTTTAGTGCTCTGTCACTTTCTCCTTCCTTGAAGAAAAGACCTTCCAGATGAACATTCCGGGGAACATGTCTCATCGGGTATCCAAACTGACGGCGAACCAATATCGGATGATAGTTGATTCCTCCCTTAGTTCCTATAAGGGGTATGTTGGGGAAGTTTCCACAACGGTCAATGATCCTGATTCCATCATAAATCCTATTACACCAATCTATGTCAGAGTTGGTGAGAGACATGATCTTCTGCGACCAGCGCAAGGCACTCTTATGATCCCAGAAAGCAGCAGACTTAGGTAAATGGGAGATAAACCATTTATAAAGCAGAGGTACACAGCATATGATCTCCCCTCCACTGTACAAATTCCCTAAGTGTACAGAATGATATGCATCTGCAAGCAAAGTCAACACAAGGTTTCCAATGAGAAAAACCTTAATGGAGTTGATATCGACGAAGTTATTAATGTTGGGCAACAAAAATAATCCGTAGGTGAGTAAAACAAAGATGCTCTCGAAAGCAGTCACGTTCCTGATACTGGCAAAGTACAGGGCTTTCTTTGTCAAGAACTGAGTTGGCAAACCTTGTATGCCACCCTTAATGGTCATGTGAGTCCTGACCTCATACTCGTCCAAATGAATTGCTCTTGCAATGGTCTGATTCTTTGGAATTTCTTCTGGTCCAGAAAATGGAGCTCGATCAGTGATATGTAAATTGATTAGATGAGAATATTCCTCCAGCGTTGGTGCTAGCTGGTAATTCGGGAATGTAAAGCAGTGATAAACTGGATCGTAGAATTGAACGAGCGCGTCCATGATTCCCTCAATCACATGGACCCTTAACAGAGGTAGCAAACCTCCGTACTTGGCTCTGAAAGCCTCTTGGTTTGTGATCATTCTCGCCAAACCTCTTAAATCCTCTAGTTTTGGAATCCTGAAGGTGTACTTATGAGTTCTCCTTCTACCGAAATCCATTAGCGTAATCCTTTTCTCTGATATTTGCAATCACAGTCTTAGTTTAATTTGAAAAACAGAGAGACTAGAAGAGAAATTTTTTGAATGTTTTAATGTTTTTTTTAATGAATGCATGAATGCAGCACACAAAAACATAGAAAAAACATGGGGTCAAATGGTCGTTGTCATGAAGTCAAGGCTCTACCCATCCCCAAAGGTTTATACTAGGGTGATTTTTGTACCTGTACTCAAAATCATCAGCTCCTCCCAGGATAACAAACAGCAAGCGGACCGCCAGCGAGCTGTATGAAATCTTAGAGTAAATGCTATTCACCGAGAATAGATCATCAGCCTCAAATGAGGGTAGTATCGCGTGACAACTATTTCCGATAGTCTCCACACTACAAAAGGGTTGGCTCCTCAGTTCTCAGACGTCACAATTGGCCCATTGCCTATGAGAGGGAATGGGTTGCATTGGGAAGCCTCCACTGAGGTTGATGGTCGACCTCGTCGCCATCACTTATCTTAAGTGTATACTCAATCTTTCCACATGCGGCATCACACGCATTCCCATTAGCAGAAAAATAAACACATGTATCAATTAGGAAAAGCAGTATATATATTTGTCCTAATGTCCTAGACCTTTAAAAAGCTATGAATCTTATGTTCCTGACAGAAAATGGGTTCCCCGGTGGAAGTCCCAATCTGTGGTTAGAAGAGCCCCCACGGTGGGTGCCAATTTTAAAGTTTCCACCTAATAGATGGGAAAAGAACAAGATCTCGCTACAAAGGTGAGATAGATCCTAATGACGCGTCCCCAGCAGAGTCGCCATTTTTCTGTAGCGAGCGGTTTTGGACGTGGTTGCGAAGCACTACCGCTCTTTGGTATCTACAGCTCGATTCATTTTTTATCCTATTAAAGCTGATGAAGGAAGGGAAATAGATGTCTCAAATTAACCCTGCTTGCAAACTGAGGTTAAACAGTCAAAACTGTTGGTTTACAGATGCTACAAAGATTCGGGGTCTCTATTGGGTGTATTTTTTAAAAGTGGTGTTTGGTCGATTGGTGGGAGGTTAGGACGGATGTGTGGGAGTATGGGATTTTGGGTTTTTGTTTAGTGTGCTTGCTAAGATCTTTTCTTTCAATCTTATGCCTACGTATTCCCGTTTGCCAAAACAGGGAAATCAGAGCGTTCGTAGTTCCTCCTATTCTATGGGAGGAAATGGTTGTTTTGGTGTCTTGTTCAAAGCCCAAGACGTGAAGCGAAAGGTAGTTTGTATCTTGTTCAAAGCCCAAGATGTGAAGCTGAAGGGTCTCAACTTTAGAGAGAATTTGTCATCTCTAAAGAGGGGTTTGTTTGTCACAACCGTTTATAAGGGAGAATTACTTTAACCGGGATATGTGAATCCGGCAATGCCATAATTTCCTTTATAGGGGATTTCCAACCTAAAGGAGAAGACTTTAACTCAGTGTAGAGCAATGCTATCTTTCCTTAGGAATTTCTCATGCTAAAAGAGGGACAGTGGCATGGATGTAGATGATCCAGAGGCTTGCCGCTTACAGCAATTAGATGAAGGGGAAAGAGTTGTTGATGTTTGTGTACTGTGAACGAGGCACAACTTTGATGCTAAAAGGTTGATTGGATCAACCAGTGGTTTTCTTATACAAAGCCTAAGAGGAGGCTAATATGTGTCTCGTACAAAGCCCGAGAGAGAGGCTAAAAGGTTTTGACTCAACGAGGGAATCTTTTGGTATCTCGTATAAAGCCCGAGATGGAGGCTATTTGACTCAACAAGAGAGTTTTTGTATCTCGTACGAAGCCCGAGATGAAAGCTAAAATTGTTAGCTCCGCTGGGGAGAATCGTTGTACAAAGCCCAAGAGGAGGCTATGGTTACTGTTTCAGTTAAGTGATAGGTCCAGTATGCTAATTTAAAGAGAAAATTAGTTCTTATATGAGTAATGTTTGCACTCAGGGATTTTGATTCGAGGATCAGGGATATTTCCTGTTCTTTAAGGAAGTGGGAAATCCAAAGGGTATTGGGGTTGTCCGAGTCCACGGGGTTCCTTCCTATTTTTGAAGGGGTCACTTGAGAATGTCTTTGAGACTCAAGGATGTTAGACTGTCCGTGTCTAGAGTTTCATCTTTTGTACTATGCTTTGAGAAACAGTAGTAGACTCTTGGAAAGGACTGTTCTATGAAGATGACTAGGTTCTGTTCATATACCTCTAGGAGGTCATCGGGACAATTTGTACGAAGCCCAAGAGGAGGCTGGAAACTTTTAAGAAGCCGAGTGGTCCTTGTATGAAGCCTAAGAGAAGGTTATCATTCCCGGAGGAAGAATCATTATACGAAGCCTAAGAGGAGGATGATGCTTTTAAGAAGCCGACGGGTCTCCAAACCCCGAGAAATTCAAGACAGGCTATTCACGAGGAATAGATCAAGCCAGGAAAGTTCGAGAATTTGGAAGAAACTCAAGAGATGCAATTCACAGAGAAGAGATCATCTCTGGGGAATAGAGTTTCTTGACAAGTGCTTTTATGAAGCCTGTGGGTCCCCAAACCCCGAGAAGTTCAAGACATGTCATTCACCGATAATAGATCAAGCCAGGAAAGTCCGAGAATTTGGAAGAAACTTAAGAGATGCAATTCACGGAGAAGAGATCATCTCTGGGGAGTAGAGTTTCTTTGACAACTTCTACGAGTGACAGTCTGAGAAAGGGTTCAAAAAGAATCTGCCTTTCACATCTCCATATTGTTTAACCCCAAGAGGAGGGAAGACTGTGTCTGGTAATCCTATGGGGATATTTTTTTGACTATTTAAGAGTGATCAACGGGCTTAATGCTAGAAGTAGTTGTCGGGGAAACTCTAAATATCTATACTATTATTACACAGTTGATATGAGTTTATGAAAGAAGACTTACAGCGAAACAGCCCCACAATACAGTTATATGTATATGAAAGCGGTAAATGAAAGCATATAAACACTTACTCGGTTGTAGAGCTTCCGTGCTGTTTGGTTAGTTGTTCAACAAAGAAAGATTGAAAACAATAGTATATTCAAAATCAAAGGAGAAAGTGCTTTGAAAAAGAAAGATTTGGGGCTTACTGCTCAAGGAGAGGCCCATGGTTTTATCAGTGAGCGCACTGTTTGAATTTGTACAGAGGGACTTATACAAGTGACTGTGGCCCAAAAAATTGTTTTTTGTACAAAGGGGTGGGTCTTACACTCTCTCAAGAGGCCCAAAAAGTTTTAAAGAAAAATAGTGGGGTTTATAACACGAGGGTAGGCCCAGATGATTTTTCGTTTAAAATGGCGATCGCGCCGAGATTTTCTTTTAACGCAAAGGGGCTTATATAATATCTGAGGCCCAAAGTTGTTTTTGGTTAAGATGGGGTTAGGTCTTACACTCTATTAGAGGCCCAAAAAGTTTTAAATGGGTCTTATAGCTCGAGGAGAGACCCAGATGGTTTATCTTTAAACTGGCGACGATCGTGCCGAATTTAAAAATGTACAGAGGGACTTATACAATAAGTGAGGCCCAAAATTGTTTTCTGTACAAGTGGGTTGGGTCTTACACTCTAATAGAGGCCCAAAAAGTGTTTGCAAATGATTTGTGAGGGTTGAATTAATCAAAAACCCTAATTTATTTCCAAAATGTATTTTAATTGAATAAAAATTCAATTAAAATGATCAAAAATTGTTTAACATGTGGGAAACAAATTATGATCTTGGATTAATGCTTCAAAAATCAAGTATTGACCTACAAAATAATTAGAAGTCATTAATCTTTACAAAATCAAGAGGGAAAAAATATTTTAAATGTCAAAAACAATTAAAATATTAATTCTTTGCAAAAATATCAATTATATGAAATAAATAATATTTTTGGGATTTTTTGGGAAAATAAAATATTTCAACATTTTTGTGAATTATTAAAAAAAGAATCAACTCAAAATCATTAAAACTCAGAGAGAAATTAATTTTTGAATCAATTAAATAAAAATCACAAAATTCAAATATTCAAATGTTGGAAAATGGCGCCAAGAACAAGGGCAAGAACACGCGCGTGTTCTGAGTTTCCCAGATTTGCATTTTCTATCCAATCTCACTGAATACTTAATTATATCATGCAATCCACATACCAATCAACTCGTTTCAACCTCACGATCATGTCTATGACAATTAATTTCATTTAAATTAAACATAAAACAAGAAATCATGAACAATCCTCAAGAACCCTAGATTCTGCATGAAGGCTGGGATTTTTGATACACGATTCAAACAATGCAATTAATTGAGGGGAAACATTCCATGCATTATTATGAACATATGGCCAAATTATTGTGCAGCAAAAATTGCATGGATTGAGAGATGACCAAGTTTAGGCTTACCTCTAAGTCGTGACAGCAAGAGCAAATTGATTTCTGAGTTGGAGGTGTTACAGATGAGTTGTGATGATCTGAACAGCTTCCCTACACCCTATGGAGTATGTTTGAATGCTTGGACTTGATTGAAGTTGGCTGGATCACTTCATGGCATCTCAACTGCAACTTGGTTAAAACCTTGAGCAATTAACTGGTGATTCTAAGAAATCAGTGTTCCAGTTGTTGTTTAAGTGTTTGATCAGCTCATATGTGATGTATATGAGGTGTGTGTGTGTGTGATTGGTTTGATTGGAAAAGCTCTCAAACTCAAAACTCGATAGTGACTTGCCTTAGAAGGCAAAATTGGAGTGAAAGAAGAGATTTTGAGGAAAGCATCTGTTTGATGGCTTTGGTGTACTTAAACTGATCGCAATTGAGCTTTATTTATAGTAGAGCAAGTTTGTTTTGCAAGGAATAGTGAATGGCAACTGCTGAGTAGGTTTGGCCAATGTTGGCAAATGAAAATCCAAGTCTCCTCTAGCCATTGACTAGAGGTTAGGGCACAGGCTGCTGGTTCCCTTGGTCTTGGATAAGTCTTAACTGAATTCAGTTGCTAAGAGCTCAGTCCATGCCACCTTGATGCTTCCATTGAATGCTCCAATCCAAAATTGGAGTCTTGTCCTTATTTTGGCAATTCTAGGTTCAACATGTTATTTCTTGTTCCAAAGACTTTGGAGGCTTGGCTCAGTGATTGTCCCCTTTAGATTCAATCCTCAGAGGTGTCCAAGTGGATAGGAGTGTTTGGATTTGGCTGATTTTGGTAAATCGACCAAAAGTGCAAAAATCTGCCTTGCCTTGGCAGATTTCAGCAAGGCATCTTGCCAATGTCATATCTCATAGCTCAAATTGAATTTGGTAATATTCTTGGCCATTTTGGAAAGCCCTTACATGATACAACAACTGTTTGAACATGTTTGGTTTTGATCTCTTTTGAATCCAAGTTAAAAATCCCCCTACATTTGGAAAAACGTAAAGGCAGATTCTGACTTAGTGGAATTTTCACTAAGTGTTGGAACAAAGTGACTTTTCTTGATTTTGATCACTCCATAACTCAAAATCCATGAGGAATTTGGACATAGGTCAGTATGAAGCTTTTGTAGAGGGTAATGTGATCTACAAATCAAGCTTTGAATGGGGAACAATGACCTTGTGGTTTAGGAGTTATGGTCCTCCAAAGTTGGCACATTAGTGTCACTTTTTCCATAACTTAGAAATTTTTCTAAGTTTTTATGGTTACCCCTTTTACAAGTTATCCCACTTTCTTTGATTTTTCTTGATGAATGATTATTCAAATCATACATTAACATCATTTTAGGGTTAAAAATCCATTTTGGTGAAAAATCCCAAAAAGTCAAAGTTGACTTTTGTGCATAGTTGACTTTTTATTAGATGAATTCCAAACTGTGCAATTCTTCAGGAAATCATGTCCTTGACCTAAATCAAACTTGATGGACATGTTCCATGGGTGTCATAGGGTATATTGAATCATGTCTTAGGGTTTGGGAGCATGTCCTGGTCAAAAGTCAAAGTTACAGTTGACTTTCCTCGCAAAACCCTAATTGTGGTGCAGATGAAATTGAGACTTGTTGCTCAAGCTTCTTGGATTAATCCATTGTTGCAAATGGATCAATATAGTATATTAAAGACCCTCAAATCCTCTCTTGAGGTCTTGGCTCATGATTTGTCCCAAAAGTCAACTTAGGGGTGAATTAGGTCAAGAAACCCTAATTCCTGATTTTTGATGTATGCATCCCCTGAGATCAAATTGACTTGATGATTGGGTCCATGAGGTTCCATGGAGTATATTAGGTTATGTTTTGGATCATTGGCTTGTGCCCAGATGAAAATTTTCCATCTGGAGGCCCTGGTCGACCAAAACCCTAATTTGGTGACACTGGCGATCTTGAGGCTTGATCCACCTAGAAGGGAGCATCCTTGTGCTTAATCCTTGAAGTGGGAGTCCTTTTGATCCATTGTGGATATTCTAGAGGCTAGACAAGTTGCAGATCATGTCATTTCTTGATTAATCCTTTGTCTAAGAGCTCTGAGAGGGCTTGAAACCCTAATTCTGATGGTAGTGGATGCTCACCCATCTTTGGGGAGACTGATGAGGTATGATGGTTCCCCCATATTGTGATGATGATTTGCACAATGATGGGAAATCTTAGTGGTCAAAATTTGGGGTATGACCCATATCCATTAACAAACGGATATTTAAATATCCTTTTATTTTATCCGTGGATATCCATTAAGTTATCCGCCCCATATCCGTGACGGATTTATCCACGGATATCCGCGGGTACGGATATTTTTGTCATCCCTAATGACACGGTATATGCCTTGTGTTTAATATATACATAAGGGCAAAAGGGTAATTGTACACACAAGCACTATTACAAAAGGTTTTATCAGATCACATGACAATTTCGTGACTTGGGTAGCAGTGATGTGTTGCTAGATACCGCTCACTGTTTATTATGTTAAATGCATGATTTAATATAATTACCAACGTCGCGAAATCCTACAGGGTCACACACATAAGGACAGTTTGATAAGAGGTAGAGTAAATAAGGCACACCGTAAGGTACGGTGTACTTAAGTAAATATGTAACACTGTAAGGTACGGTGCACTTAAGTGGAATACGGATTATGGTAAGGTACCGCGTGCTTAAGTGATATGCGATACATCATAAGATATGGTGTGTGTGCACTTAAGTGGGCTTTTTAGCTTGCAGCCCACACAAGTGGTTCTATAAATATAACCCTTGTGCAGAAGCATAAACATTTTTTATGAAAATTCAGTTGTGAAACCCTAGCCGTATTTTCCTTCTATCTATCTCTCACTCAAAGCCTTCAATCGTAGCAGCTAGCACTGAGATTAAAGGAAGTTGTTCGTGTGGACTGAGTAGAGGCGATGTTCATCGTTGTTAACCCTCATTTTCGACGCTAGAAAGAATCAAAGCTATTTTAAGTTAAAAAATTATTTTTAACGTAAAGAAGGCTTCGACCCAGTTTTGGTGAAGCCTGAGTCGAATAGGGGTTTTGGAAGCCTAAGAAATGGCTAAGTGTTGGGAAAGGTTTCGACCATGGGAATATTGAAACACGCGCTGCAGTTGTTATACTAAGGCTGGAGGGAATTTCTAATGTTTGAAATTCAAATAGGAGCAGTTGTGAACATGGGAACAGTTGAGGCCAAGGAGAAGGCGCCAAAGGGACACGTTTGAAGCAATAACCACCACTTAGTAGTTATTTCTTAGCACTATAAATAGGAGTTAGTTCTATGTAATAAGGGTGTTCATATTTTTGTACAAGTGACTCAAAGAAACTCAAAGTACCCGCGTGTAGAGAAACGAGTTCATGAGAGTGTACGCAATGTAACACCACCCTTTATTTCTGCATTAATGCAATTTATCTTCATCATGTCTAAGCTTCAAGCATTTACTTTCCATGTCTTTACGTTTTCCTGAATTTTACTTTCCATGTCAAATTTACATAAAGTCTTGCTTTTAAACTTTCATTTAAACTTCCTGCATTTACTTTCGACTGCACCTTTATATTCAAGCATTTACCTTTAAAGTATTTATTTTCAAGAACGTGGAGTTCATCTTTATTTCCTATCTTTTATCTTCAAAGTCTTTTATTTTTAAAGTCATTTATCTTTCCGCATTTACTTTCGACGGCACCTTTACATTTTCAGTCTTTATTTTCAAGAACGTGGAGTTCATTGCATTTTATTTTCAAAAGCTTTTCATTACTGCATTTACCTTCAAAGTCATTTATTTTCTTGCCCTTTACTTTCGACAGTCATTTACTCTTTCTGCACCTTTTACATTCAAGAACGTGGAGTTCAAGCACTTTTACATTTCTTGTTGTTTACTTTCGACGGTTATTTATCTTCCTGGACTTTTATTTTTCAAAGTCATTTACCTTTTGGTCTTTTACATTCGACGCCCTTAAATTCTGCATCATTTATTTACAGCCCTTTACATTTCCAAGCCTTTACTTTATTTGCAAGTAGTCGAACGTGGAGTTCATGTAGTTTTCTTTTACTGTTGAACGTGGAGTTCAATTTACATTTCTTGCATTTATCATTGTCAGTTACATTTTCCCTTAAATTTAGCACATGTTCTAGGATTTGTGTGGTCGATCCTGCAAGTTAGTCAGTTTTATTTAAAATTGATAGACCATAGGTTGTTTACCAAAATTCACAGTAAACAAATTGGCACGCCCAGTGGGACCTAGTGCTAAGTTTTATACTTTTTGTTAACCTGATCTTTCTTGGTGAAGAAATACTTTCGTTGTATGTTATTGAGAAGTGGGAAGTTAGCCACAACAAACGAAGGAATACCAAAGAGAAGATACACTAAGAGAATGGCAACTAATGCTAATCAATAAGTTGATCCTCAAGGGAGTATTTCAAACACTCAGTCAAGTAGCAGTATGGGGTCTCAAAGCACACCATCACCAGTGTCTTCGACAGGAGGACAGACGTCACCTTCATTAGTAGTGTCTGAACCAGGAGCAACATGCACAAAATCATATACTCAACCGGTGATCGAGTACATAGGACCCCAAAGTCCTAATTCACCAACACCTCCAGGGGGAAATTCAATGTACAGGTAGTATCCTCCTCCAGGTTTTCCACATCTAGGGTCGAGGAGTCAGCCCTATGGTATGTCTACATCAATGATGCAAAATCTGCAGAATGCTCCACCTGTATTTTCAGAGAATGTAGTGTCCTCGTCATTACAAGGATCAGGATCAGGGGGTTGAAACAATCAGAGTATCGGTGTTGGTTATTCCGTTCAAGCGCCTAGTCTTACAAATACATCCATAAATTGCTTGAGACAGCAGATGGATGAAAGTAACATGCAAATGGTGCATACTTTGTCTCAAACAATGGGAGAAGTTTTTCAACCCTTGATTCAGAATACAACTCAAACTAACCAACAATTGGCTACACAATTGGCACGCATGGCTGATTTCATGGGAGTACCAGCGGTGGATCGAAGAGCAACTGTTGTCGAAGATATCCCAAGACGTCATCCACGTCATGTACATGAGGTGAACTTGGAAGATCAAGAGATGATTGATCATTTTAAAGTCGAACCACCAAGAAACCAGATGCCAATCCAGATGGAGGAAGAGACAGTAGTGATGGTGAACAGGAACCAAAATGTTGATCAGTTACTTAGACAGGTTCGACACCAAAATCAAGCAGAAGAAAATAATCTTGCAGCCATGGTTGAAAGGATAATGACCAGAAATGGTGTGAATTTTGGCTTCACAAGGCCAAATTATACTTCGCCTATAGTGGATTATATTCTCCAAGCAGAATTACCCCCTAGGACTAAGGCTCCAAAGTTCAGCAAGTTTTCAGGAGATACTACAGAATCTACTGTCGAACATGTGGCTAGGTATTTGATTGAAGCAGGTGAAATTGCAGCTGACGAAAGCCTCAGAATCAAATACTTCCCAAGTTCCCTTACCAAGAATGCCTTCACATGGTTTACTACTTTGCCTCCAAATTCCATATACAATTGGACCCAACTAGAACGTTTGTTTCATGAACAGTTCTACATGGGGCAAACTAAGATTAGTTTGAAAGAATTGGCTAGCATCAAACACAAAGTTACTGAACCAATTGATGATTACCTGAATAAGTTTCGACTTCTTAAAGCCAAGTGCTTTACACAAGTACCAGAACATGAGTTAGTTGAAATGGCTGCTGGGGGTCTTGATTATTCCATTAGGAAGAAATTAGATACCCAATATCTTAGAGATATGGCCCAGTTGGCTGATAGGGTTCGACAACTAGAAAGGCTAAAAGAGGAAAAGGCTAAATTCAGCAGGGGTAAAAAAGTAGCCTTTGTCGAATGTAATGAAGATGTGGAGAATTTTTATGATGAAACATCTTATTTCGACGGAAATGAGGTTGACGTTGCTGAGTTAAAGCAAGGTCCACCTTATGCTTGCAAATTATTAGCTTCTTCAAATGGAAAAAATCCTATCGAATCTAACGACAAATTTCCTAAGAAAACATACACTTTCGACGTCACTAAATGTGACAAAATATTTGATTTGTTAGTTAAAGATGGGTAAATGATAGTGCCTGCTGGTGCTAAGATGCCACCTTTAGAACAAAGACAGAAACGAGGTTTTTGTAAGTACCATAATTTTTTGGGTCATAAAACTTCTCAATGTTTTCTTTTCATGGATTTGGTGCAAAATGCTATCCCAGAAGGAAGGCTGAAGTTTGGTGACAAAGGCAAAGCCCAGATGAAGATTGACTCTGACCCATTGCAAGTTGCAGAGGCTAACTACACAGAGCCTCATGAGGTCTAAATGGTCGAAGCCATAGAAGGATTTGATCAGTCAGTCAACATGGTGGAAGTTACTGAGGACTTCGCCACCAAGCCTGTGATAACTGAAGGTTTCAGTAAGGCTGCAAATGGCCTGAATGTTGATGGTACCAGTCTAATGTTGGTGACCAAAGAAACTGCTGATAAGTTTGTTGAAATGGATAATGCTGCCAAGGGTTTGGATATGGCAGTGAGTGGATTGAAGATAAATGCCACTGAAGGCATTAACATGGTCGAATTGGTTGAAGAATCTGATTCTAGCTCAGATAGCATCAGCACCAATGAGGCTATGGGCAGAAATGCCCCCTCAGTCCAAGTTGTTAAAGAATTGGAAGATGACATGCTATTGGTAAGAGAGATGATAGACATGGATTGTTGTTTGGTAGAAAACTGGATATGTATGGCTGCTGAACAGTTTTTCAAGATGTCTCCTAATGTCGAAAAGGTTAATGCTGAAGGAATGGTTGAAGCTGAAAAAGCTGCTTGGCAAGAAGCTTCCCAAAAAGCTGCAAAAGCAGCAGCAAGTGGTGGGCGTCTGGTAAAGACCACTGAAAGTCTTGAAGCTCATTTCTCCAAGATGCCCTTAAAGGATAGAATTGATGTCAATATGGTTGAAATTACAGATCAAAAAGCTAAACAAGTGAGTAAGGCAGATGAACAAGAAGAACGCAACAAAATAGCTTATCCTAAGCAAGAGGAGACAATTGTGGATTTTCTGCACCGTTGCCAGAAGAAAGGTTCTTGAGTAATGCTATGTCCTAGATGCAGCGCCATTTTTGATGAGAAAGCTGCCCACAAGTTAGAAGGTGTCAAAAAAGCTGGTGGAAGCTGGGGGCAGAAGGTAAATAAAGGTCCTAGAAATTTTGACCATAGACGACTTTCGACAGGGTTGAAGAACCAGGTACCAGGAGTTAGGCCAGTTACATTCAAACCAGCTGCGAATGTGCCAACAGGTAGTTGGATCAAGCCTATCGAAGGAAGAGGACAGAAGAAGAAGTGGGAGAAATTTGATGTGGAAAGAGGTTCTTCATTTGAGTATAGAAAAGAGAACCATACCACCAACAAGTCAGCATACATTTCTCAAAATTACAAGGGTAAAAATCCCATGTCTAGATCACAATGGCGAAGAGAGCAACGTAGGCAAAAGGCTATCAGGGAGGCTCAGGTACAAGGAGAGTCAAGCACCAATATTGATAATCAAGCTGGGACAATTGAGAAGATGCCCATAAGGCGAAAGTTGTTCAATGTTCAGCCAGAGAAGAAAGTTGAAGATGATGAGAATATGACTGATAATTTCGACAGTGAGTCAGCAGCTTCTCTAGATATTCTTGTGAATGTGGTATCAGTAATGCCAAAAGAATTTGGTCAAGTTTCAGAGGTCGAAGACTTGGATCAAACGGCTGAATTAGAAATGTTGGCACACAAGCCTGTGTGTTATTACATCATGAACAATGGGTGCGTCGAAGAACAGAATGCTTTCTTTGAACGCCCCACAGAGGCAATGAAGGGTCATCTGAAGACTCTCTACATTACTGGCAAAGTAGAAAATGTTCCTGTTAACAAAATCTTGGTGGATTGTGGTGCAACTGTTAATTTAATGCCAAGATTTTTGCTGAGCAAGATTGGGAAGTTTGAGACTGATACCAAACCCCACAACATGGTTCTGTCGAACTATGAAGGAAAAGTTGGTTCCACTCTAGGAGTGATTCAAGTGGATCTTACTGTGGGAACCATTACCAGACCAATAGTGTTTATGGTCGTTGAGACGAAAGCTAACTACAATCTACTCTTGGGTAGGGAGTGGATTCATGGAATAGGAGTTGTACCTTCATCTATACATCAAAGAATCACCATTTGGAGACCAGATGGGATAGTTGAAAATATTGAAGCTGATCAAGGGTACTTTAAGGTGCCTATTAATCATGTGGATAGTAGACAGTTTGAGAAACATTTGGCGAACATTGCTCCATGTCCTCCAGCCGATTTTGAGTTTACGCCTGATGAAGAAACGTTTTATTCATTGTATTTACACCCTGTCGAAGGTTTCAGATGGGACAGGGAAGTACCGGGAGGAAGGTTGCCATGCTTAGGCTCCCCTCCAATAGAGCCCACAGGATAGGGAAATGAATTCAGTGATCATGACTGAGTTCGAAGCTTTAAAAAGAATTTCGGCCTATGTGGCTGAAACAAAACTACAAGCGGCTTTGGAAGCTGCCAATGACTATATGGCTGGCGAAGCCATTTCTGAATTTTATCAAGAAGGTCCTAATAAGGACTTCGACCCAAAATCTCCAGATAAGGTTGAAACTGGAGAGCAAAGCCAGAGGCTCGACGCCATCTATGAAGATGAGCCTTTGGGATTTGAGAAGGATCCGTTGGCGAATAATATCAAAATGCTGGCACAAGATCCTTTAGAAGAAGTTGACCTCAGTGAGGGGACAACCAAAAGGCCTACCTACATCCGTGCCAACCTTGATCCCCAGTTGAAGGTTGAAGTGGTTCAGTTGTTGAAAGAGTTCAAGGACTGCTTCGCCTGGGATTATGATGAGATGCCTGGTTTGAGCAGGGAGTTGGTCGAACACAGGTTACCTATGACACTTGGAAAAAAAACCAGTCAAGCAGAATCCAAGATGGTTTGCACTAGAGATATTTTCAAAGATCAAAGAGGAAGTCGAAAGACTGCTTCGTTGCAAATTCATTCGCACGGCAAGGTATGTCGAATGGTTGGCTAATATAGTACCTGTTATTAAAAAGAATGGGTCTTTGAGAGTTTGCATTGACTTTAGAGATTTAAACTCTGCAACTCCTAAGGATGAATATTCAATGCTAGTAGCAGAAATGTTAATAGATTCTGCAGCAGGACATGAATATCTTAGTATACTGGATGGATATTCTGGCTACAACCAAATATTCATTGCTAAGGAAGATGTTCATAAAACTGCTTTTAGATGCCCTGGAGCCTTAGGCACCTATGAATGGGTAGTGATGCCTTTTGGTCTCAAAAATGCTGGTGCCACTTATCAAAGGGCGATGAATTCAATCTTCCATGATTTTATAGACACATTCATGCAAATTTACATTGATGATATTGTGATAAAATCTATTTCTGGGAAGAGTCGCATTGACCATCTTCGACAGTCCTTTGAAAGGATGAGAAAATATGGTCTTAAAATGAATCCTCTCAAATGTACTTTTTGTGTGCAGGCAGGGGATTTCCTAGGCTTTGTGGTCCACAAGAAAGGGATCTAAATAAATCAGAATAAAACCAAAGCCATAATGGAGGCGAAAGCGCCATCAACTAAAAAGGAGTTGCAGTCGTTGCTGGGCAAGATCAACTTCTTAAGAAGGTTTATATCCAACCTGAGTGGCAAAACACAAGCCTTTTCGCCATTGCTTCGTTTCAACAAAGAGGGTTTTGAGTGGGGGCAATTACAGCAGGAAGCCTTCGACAAGATCAAGGAGTACCTAAGCCACCCTCCAATTCTTTCACCACCTTGTAGAAACAAGAGTATGAGATTGTATATAGTTGCATCAGATAAAACTCTAGGGAGCATGTTAGCTCAGGAGGATGAAAATGGAGTCGAAAGAGCCATTTATTACCTTAGTCGAGTTTTAAATGATACAGAAACTAGGTATAGCATGATTGAAAAGTTATGTTTATGCTTGTATTTCTCTTGTACTAAATTGAAGCAATATATAAAGCCAGTTGATGGGTATGTTTCTTCTCACTTTGATGTTGTAAAACATATGTTATCTAAGCCTATTTTGCATAGTCGAATTGGCAAATGGGCATTAGCACTAACAAAATTTTCTCTAACATATCAACCTTTAAAAGCTGTGAAAGGGCAAATAGTTGCAGACTTTATAGTTGACCACTCCATAAATGAAAATGATTTGAATTATGTCGAATTAAAATCCTGGAAGTTATACTTTGATGGATCAAGTCATAAAAATGGAACAGGAGTGGGAATACACATTATTTCTCCTGAAAAAATTCCAACAAAATTCAAGTACAAGGTCGAAGGACCTTGCTCTAACAATGAGGCTGGATATGAAGCATTAATTGTTGGCCTTGAAGTTTTGTTAGAATTGGGGGCAACTAGAGTCGAAATAATGGGAGACTCAGAATTGGTTATAAAACAAATCACAAAGGAATATAAATGTGTTAAAAAAAATCTCGATATGTACTTTGTGATAGCCAATAGATTATTAAAGAAATTTGAGGTAGTGGCCATCCAACACATACCTAGAATAGAGAATCAAGTTGCTAATGACTTGGCTCAAATTGCCTCTGGATACAAAGTGTCGAAGGAAAATCTTCAAGAAGTAATTGAAGCAAGAGGTAAAGTGGTGGTTGTTGGATTGTGCCTATCAGACTTAGAAATAACTAAGCTTGGATGCATAGATGGCGAAAATTTTGAAATTTTTGCTATAGATAATTTGACAGATGAAGACTGGAGGAAGCCTATAGTTGAATATTTGCAAAATCCAACGGCTTCGACAGAGCGAAAAATCAGGTATCAAGCTTTAAGCTATGTACTTTTGGGTAATGAATTGTTTTAAAAGACCCCTGAGGGAGTCTTATTGAGATGCCTTAGTGAAGCAGAGGCATATTTGGATCTTTCGACAATACATAGTGGGGCATGTGGAGCACACTAAGTTGGTCAGAAGATGAAATGGTTGTTGTTTTGACAAGGCATGTTTTGGCCTACTATGCTGAAAGATTGCTTAGAATTTGCTAAGGGTTGCCAAGAATGTCAAATTCATGCTGGCATACAGCATATCCCTGCAAGTGAATTACATTCCATAGTGAAACCATGGCCTTTCAGAGGATGGGCTTTGGATATAGTGGGAGAGATTCGACCAGCATCTTTAAAGAACCAAAGATATATTTTGGTGGGAATTGATTATTTCACCAAGTGGATTGAAGCAATACCACTGGCGAATATAGGTCAAGAAGATGTTATTGAATTAATTCAAGATCACATTATTTATAGATTTGGTATTCCTGAAACAATCACTACGGATCAAGGATCAGTGTTTACTGGTCGAAAGATGCAGGAGTTTGCCAAAGAAATAGGTTTTAAGTTATTGACTTCTACACCTTATTATACTCAGGCCAATGGGCAAGTCGAAGCTGCCAATAAGGTAGTGATTGGACTAATTAAGAAGCATGTGGGAAAGAAGCCTAATTAAGAAGCATGTGGGAAAGAAGCCTAGAAATTGGCACAAGACATTGGACCAAGTTCTTTGGGCATGTCGAACATCCCCTAAAGAGGCTACTAATACTACCCCATTTCGACTTACTTTTGGTCATGATGTAGTATTGCCTGTTGAGATTTATTTACAATCTATAAGAGTTCAAATACATCATGAGATTCCCTCTGAGGATTATTGGGAAATGATGATGAATGAATTAGTGGATTTGGATGAAGAAAGGCTTAGAGCCTTGGAGTTGTTGAGAAGACAAAAGAAAAGGGTCGAAGAATCCTACAACAAAAAGGTTAAGTCTAAATCTTTTGCATGTGGGGATTTAGTTTGGAAAGTGATTTTGCCTATGGATCGAAAAGATAGAACATTAGGCAAATGGTCTCCTAAGTGGGAAGGTCCATTCCAAGTCATACAAGTTTTCTCTAATGGAGCTTATGAAGTGGAAGAGTTAGACAAAGATAAAAGAGTCTTGAAAGTAAATGGCAAGTATTTGAAAAAATATAAGCCTACTTTGCAAGAGATTCACATCAAAACCTAAGTTTTATTCAATAAAAAGAAAGCCAAAATAGGCCACGTCAGGCTAATATGGCATACAAAGCAAAGAAGAATTAACACAATAATTTTTAATCAAGGAAAGGTTATTCATAATCTCTCCAATCTATGGATTTGAGGAAATCCATATAATCTGCATCTGGTTCATCATCAAAGTCCTGGGTGTTGGAGCGTCCTTTCTTTGAGATCTTCATTTTAGTTTCTCTCTTCTTGGCTTGAGAGGTTGCTCCAATAGAGGCTTCAGGTTTCTTTGTTGCCTCCATCTTTTTTGTTTCCTCAACTGCCTTTGCCTTTCCAGCCATGTTCTTGGTTGATGACTTCTCTGAATGGTTCATAGTTACTTTGATGAATGAACCTGGTTCAGATGGAAGAGAATTTATAGAGGCGGAGTATTGATTGGATTGGCCAGTCAAACGGTGGAAACACGTGAGTTATTCTTGGAAGTATGCCTGAGGGCTATGCTATAAATGTTACTTTAAAGATAGAGGTTTATGCCTTGAAGTTTTAAAACTGAGAAAGTTTTGTTTTCCAAGAAAAAAGACAGAATGTCTTAATTGCAGAATTGACTTAAATATGAAGCAATAAATAAAATGCATCATAATATAATATGGGTCGAAAGCAGTTAATGGCGAAATACTAACGATTGATTAATCAATGCCAAAGGCATAAAACTGTCATTACATAAAGGCCTGAAAAGACCAAGAAACAAATTATTGGTTGAGCAAATAAAGGTCTTGAAAGCATCAGAAGGGAAGCCTCGACTCCAACTGGGCAAAGGTTTCTATGTGATGTTTGAGGCGAGCATTGCACAAGGATTCATCAAGTTTGGCTGAGGCAAGCTGTATCTCAAATTTTTGGGCTGCCTCAATACGATCCATGGCATGTTTCATTTCCCTAGTCATCTCAGTGGTGTCGAAATTCTGCAAATCACGGTTGCGTTTTTCAGCATTCTCAATTTTAGCTTGTAACTCAGTGATTTGCTGCTTCCAGGCTTCAATATTCTTCTGATTTGAGGCTATTTCATTTTGTGTTTTCTTTTGTTCAGCCTCTATACTTTCGACCTTCTCATATGACTCCTTTGCACCACACCAAGCTGAACTCTCAAGATCAGATGTTTCCTCTATGGTATTCCTGATAGATGGAAGCAGCTTTATCTCTGCAGATATTTGGTTCACCACAGCAGTTAACTCTATCAGAAAACCAGAAATATATGGATTAAGAGTGGTGAGTTCAAGCTTTCCAAGGGTATCCTTCAGATAAGCGGTTGCAGATGGGTCTGAGGCCAAAACTCTGTGAATGTCCCCCCTGAAGAATTTTTTCTTTATGGCTTGGAGGATTAGTTTGGCGAAATCATCTGATGCTGGAGTCGAAGAGACAGAAGAAGAAGAACCATACTTCTGCCCGAGTATTAATTTGGAATACTCACGTGGGTTCGACCACTTGAGTGCTGTCAGTGAGTCTCCAGGAGGTGGAAGGTTAGCCAGGGTTTGCTGGACCATAAGCGAAGGAGTATGGTGGGGATTAGGATCAGTTTGTTCTTCTTCCTCCTCTTCTTCTGATTCTTCTCCTTTTTCATCTTTTTCTTCTTCGACTACCATTTCTTCGTCAGGCTCTTCAGCAGTTGGTCGAATATTCTCCTGGTCATCAGCGGGTGTAGGATGTGGTTCATTTGTCTCCTCCGACGCAGCTTGACCAGGATTGTCGTTATGTGTTTGAACTTCAGGTTCATTTCTTTCTTCTTCAACCAATTGATCATTATCCATGAAGTTAGCCAGGTTGAGAAGTGGTGGACTTGAGGCATCATCATCATCAGAGTTGGCGCCATCAGCTTGTGCATTTTGAGTGGTGGTTTGAACTGGTGGTGTGGTGTGTTCTGCAGCATGTGGATTAGGTTGATTGATCTCACTCAAACCAGAGCCAATATCAGAAGATGGGTGATAAGTTGGCTCACCTTGGCTGTTGAGGAGCGTGGTGGTGAAGCTTCCTGCAGTCGGTTGAGGAGTGGGATTGTTAATTATGTTGGTGGCAAAATTGCTTGAAGCTGGTTGAGGATCAGGATTATTGATTATGTTTGCCTAAAGAACACAAGTGGAGAAAATGAGATTGAAAGAATTTGGGCGAAAGGCGTCAGTATAATGAAAAAATGGTGCACATACCTGAGCTTGTACAGCAGCAGGACTTGAGTTATCACTCCCATGGTCACCAAGAGGTGTTCTCAAGGCCACCGTGGAAGGTTCTTTTTCGACACCACTTGTTGTGGGTGCCTTTTCAAGTATTTTGGCCACCTTCGAATGAGGTGGGCCAACAGGTCCAGATGCCTTTAGTGGTTTTCTTCTTTTCTTTGTAAGAACCTCCTCAGGAGATTCATCTGAAGCATCTAAAGATATAACAACAGTTGGGGCATCCTTTTTACCTTTCTTTGAAGGTGTTGGAGGTTTTCGACCAGTCTGAAGTGGCAATGCAAATATAAGAAAGAAATTCATATAGTAAAAGCGTAAGCAGGGGATGTGAAATATACCTGTGTGCTCTCTGGTTCTTTGCCACTTTGTGAGGTAGCAGCCCTAGTTGAAGCAGTTTTCCTAGGCACAGCTGAAAGACAGTAAAAATTGTTACAAGTTAATGATTACGTGGTTAGTTATAAAGCCATGGATTAAAGGTTTCGAACCTTCATATATTTCAGATTCGACACGAACGTCCTGAATTCCTATATGAAGGTGTCTTTTAAAACTATCTAACATGTGCTTAGTCGGAACCACTCGTTGGGCCTTTGGCTGAGACTGCTGTCGAAGAAGTTTTAAATGCTCCCCACAGACAAACCAATCTGGAAATGGAGGGGCAAGCGCCACTCCAAAATCAGCATTAGGCAGTCGAGGGAACTTTTGAGGAAAAAGTTTAAAAGCTACCTCATAACGTTTCTCACGAGGGACGTTGGGAGGAATTTTTAGTTGATCCAACTTTTCTAGAAATTTTCTCTTTAGAGTGACAGCAGCCTCATGAATGGTTCGACTAAGATCATCTGGTCGATAGATAGTTTCAAAGTATTCTTGAAAAGCCTGTATTTCTTTGATGTGAGTAAACTTACTCTTTTTCGTCTTGTCCTGCACATTGAGAAAAGCTTGATCAAGCAGTGAAGAAAATGTAGTCGCATCAAGAAAGTGCTCACTATAGTGCTTCGACCACCATTGGTGGAAGGATGAAGTGCATAGGAAAGAAGGCTCAAAAAAACACATGAGAGAGGACTCTTCTTTTCTCATTCCGGCTGTCGAGTGTAATGGAGACATTTTCCTCGTCGAAGCAGGCAGTGTGAAGAATTACTTGGCCCTTTCTCTCATACAAGCATTGAGGAAAGCTTTGGGCCAGCCCAAACTGTCGAGAGACAAGGTTTGGTTGATAGGCAATCAGTGCTTATAAACCTCTCCCTAAGCTCAGCCTATGGATAAAGAATCTGGGAATCAAAAAGGCTTCCTAGATAGCGACAGATTCTTGATCAAGAGTTTGGTGAGGATTTGGAAATGGCCTTTTAAACCACACAGGGTCGTATCTTCTTTGAGCAAAAGGTGCCATGCTAGGAGTGAACTCACAGCGCTTGGCAAACATCATAATATAACTGTTAAAGGCCCTTTGAAGGCTTTCACCATCATCATTGGGAGTAAGTTTGGCCAGACGTGTCCCTTCGACACTCCTTTCCCTGATTTCAGCAGAGACTTCATCAACTAGGCCTTTTCTAGGGAGGCTAGCCTCAAAGGTAGCATTAAGCCACAATTGAAGTAGCCAAAGAGGCCCACTTAAGTGCATAGGACCTTCGGCCTCCATATTTCTAAGTCGAGAAGCCCCTTCGCTGATAGACTCATAAAGGTTCACCAGGATGAGTTCACTCAAGCAGGTTCCTCTGTTGTTGTGAAGTTGATTCGCCAGGGGCAGGTACTTCTTAGCTACATGCAAAGATTTGGTACAGAAAACATATCTCGACAGCCAGACTATGAGAAAAGCAATATGTTCTTCATCAGACACTTTGTCATCTTCTTGTTTAAAGTGGTGTTTGATAAAGAGAGTGTATGTAAGTTTAGAGCCTGAAACATGGATGTTAAGGCCATCTGGGCGAAGCCCTGTGATGGCAGCTACATCGAACAAGGTTGGGGTAACCATTCCACATGGCAGATGGAAGGTATAATGGGTGTTGTCCCAAAAGTATAAGGACGCTGCCAACATGTTCAGACAGTATGGTATGCTGGTCTTCGACAGCATAAGAAGGTCATAAATCCCTATATTCTTCCAATGTTCAGCTTTGACCTTCTACATCTTCGCCATCCATTGGTCAAATTCCTTCAAGGGATTGACAGCTCTCACCAGCCTGGTGCCATCAGTGAGATAGCCAACGTTGATTTTGGGCAGGGGGATGTCTTCAGGAGAGGTTTCGTCAAAAACGTTAATTCTGGAAAAGCTTTTTTGCCCTAATGGCCTTGTTTTCCGGTGAGAGGGGAGAAACTCACTTAGTCTCTCATTAGAAATGTCAACATCAGCTAGAGGATCAGACAGCGCATAAGGTTTGTCAGAAACGACTAAAGGGATCATTACCTGAGACTTGTATATGCGTCTGGTTTCTTCAGTGGTGGGTTCCGGCATGCAATGGCGGTTATCCACTATTTGGGGGCCTGGGATATTAGCGAATGGAGGAATGGCTTGTTTAAATGGAGTAGCCTTGCCTCTTTGAGTTTTCTTTGGTTGAGGATTAGTTTGGGAAGACGCCATTGTTGAAGAAGACGAAAAGATGGTGTTTTTCTGGGTTTTGCGTAAGAGAAACTGAAGAGAAGAAGATGTTCGCTTGAGAATATGAGAGTATGAAAAGTTCACAAAGTGGTGGAAATGGGTATTTATAGACGTTTGAAAATCCCAAGAGCCTTGGATCTACCGTTGAAGTTGAGGAGTTAGTGGGACGCGTGTTCTTTTCTTGGAGACGTGATGAATGGTAGCAGTTATGAACAGACTGCAAACATCTGTTTTCAAGAAAAGTGTTATGATGAATACGGCTGAAGTGACGTTTAAGGATTTGTCATGATGGTCTGACGTCATAAGTGTGGGCCAAAGAAACTGAACAACTCAGCCACTAAGTAATTAGTGGGAGATTCAGTTGAGTCCATGCAAACAAGCGTCGAAATGGTTATTATATCAAGAAATGACCTTCCTACCAATTCTGGCGAAAGGACATTCCTTAGGGGCAATTTGTTAACCCTCATTTTCGACGCTAGAAAGAATCAAAGTTATTTTAAGTTAAAAAATTATTTTTAACGTAAAGAAGGCTTCGACCCAATTTTGGTGAAGCCTGAGTCGAATAGGGGTTTTGGAAGCCTCAAAAATGGCTAAGTGTTGGAAAAGGTTTCGACCATGGGAATATTAAAACGCGCGCTGCAGTTGTTATACTAAGGCTGGAGGGAATTTCTAATGTTTGAAATTCAAATAGGAGCAGTTGTGAACGTGGGAACAGTTGAGGCCAAGGAGAAGGCGCCAAAGGGACACATTTGAAGCAATAACCACCACTTAGTAGTTATTTCTTAGCACTATAAATAGGAGTTAGTTCTATGTAATAAGGGTGTTCATATTTTTGTACAAGTGACTCAAAGAAACTCAAAGTACCCGCGTGTAGAGAAACGAGTTTGTGAGAATGTACGCAATGTAACACCACCCTTTATTTCTGCATTAATGCAATTTATCTTCATCATGTCTAAGCTTCAAGCATTTACTTTCCATGTCTTTACGTTTTCCTGAATTTTACTTTCCATGTCAAATTTACTTAAAGTCTTGCTTTTAAACTTTCATTTAAACTTCCTGCATTTACTTTCAACTGCAGCTTTATATTCGAGCATTTACCTTTAAAGTCTTTATTTTCAAGAACGTGGAGTTCATCTTTATTTCCTGTCTTTTATCTTCAAAGTCTTTTATATTTAAAGTCATTTATCTTTCCGCATTTACTTTCGACAGCACCTTTACATTTTCAGTCTTTATTTTCAAGAACGTGGAGTTCATTGCATTTTATTTTCAAAAGCTTTTCATTACTGCATTTACCTTCAAAGTCATTTATTTTCTTGCCCTTTACTTTCGACTGTCATTTACTCTTTCTGCATCTTTTACATTCAAGAACGTGGAGTTCAAGCACTTTTACATTTCTTGTTGTTTACTTTCGACGGTTATTTATCTTCCTGCACTTTTATTTTTCAAAGTCATTTACCTTTTGGTCTTTTACATTCGACGCCCTTAAATTCTGCATCATTTATTTACAGCCCTTTACATTTCCAAGCCTTTACTTTATTTGCAAGTAGTCGAACGTGGAGTTCATGTAGTTTTCTTTTACTGTCGAACGTGGAGTTCAATTTACATTTCTTGCATTTATCATTGTCAGTTACATTTTCCCTTAAATTTAGCACATGTCCTAGGATTTGTGTGGTCGATCCTGCAAGTTAGTCAGTTTTATTTAAAATTGATTGACCAGAGGTTGTTTACCAAAATTCACAGTAAACAATCGTACATCGCTCGTGATCATTCCTTCGATTTAGAATCAAAGGTTTCATCACCACAAGATGTAACCATTCTATCACTAATCATGATCTTTCGTAAGGATTGCTAAAGAGAAATTTTAATTTCCGCTGTGTTTTGAATCGCGATTTCCCTTCAGTGGTATCAGAGCCACTTACGAAACCATGCATCAGATAAGTGTTTATTTTCTTTTTTTTTGTTTTAATTCGATTAAAACACATAAAAAATTAAATTAAATCGAGAAATTGAATTTTGGCATGAGGTTGTGTACGATTTGAATGATCGATATTGACTATGCTTCGGAATCCGACAATAGTATGGTGAAGCAGCGATATATCGATCGTCCTTAAGTTACACAAATATGATCGATCAAATTGTATATGTGATATAATTAACTCTGATGCAAAGATGGTATATTGGATATACTATTTCTATTTCATTCATTTAAATCACGTAATGACCATTATTCCTTTGAGCGATCCGTATTCATTTGCTTCGGAATCCGACTTTAGTATGGTGAAGCAGTGGCATATGGATCAATCATACTGAATTATTGATCATGGTGTTTTAACAATATGAAATTGTTGCATTAGGGTTCATGACGGCACAGGGGTTGTGATGTCTAAAAGGTTTGCAATTAGGGTTGTGATGGCACAAAAGTTGTGCTCTAATTTTATGGAAAGTATCAAGTGTTGATGCGAAAAATGATGCTGATTTCAAATGAATTGTTCCTTAAGAAGCCTGTAACGCCTCGTCCGCTGACTGGGTGGAACCTGTAACGCCCCGTTTTATTTTAATTATTATTCGTAATTATATTCATGTGTTGATATATATAATTATCTGACTATGTGTATTTTGTGATGTTTTGGGTACCCTTGGTGGGGGGTAGTAGCCTTAAGAATAAGATTTCAAGGTGTTAGGGGTGTGTGAGCAAAAGTGTAGAACTTGGTGGTGTGAGGAGTATAGCTAATTATTTAAATTAGTTATTATTTATTTAATTAAATAATAGGAGGAGTTTATTATTTAAATAAGTATTTAGTTTATTATTGTTGTTATTATTTTAAATAGTTTGATTAAATAATAATAATATAATATAAGAAATAAGGGAAATAGGGAGAAAGTGGTTTTACGTGAAAAAAACAAGAGAAAGAGAGAAGATGAGTTAGGGCAAAGGAGAAGAAGAGGGAGAACCTCCATTGCTAAGGTTGAAGTTTTTGGAAAAACTCTAAGGTAAAGATGGGGTTCTAACTATCTAAGGGTTGCCATGATGATTGGTGAGTAGTTTCTAACATGTAGGATTTTGAATTTTCTTCTCTTTGTTCATGAATGTGATGGTTTTAATGAGTGATTGATTCTTGATAATTCAATGGATTGTATGTTGTTGTGTTGATTTCAGTTGAAAATTTTGTCATGTGTGATTGTTGTTGTTGAATTTGTTGAATTGAGAGGCGTATGTTGTAAATGTGGAGTATTGTACGTGTAATTCGCGTGTCAGAGTCGGAACAATGTTATGAACGACTTTGAAAAGGAAAACTTCAGTTTTAAAACTTTTGAAAAGTGTATTTTTGCTTTGAAAAGTGTTTTGAACGAATTCTAAGAAAAGCTGGTTTTAAAACAACTTAAAAATAAGTTCTGGTGTAAAATTATAGCAGAAAAGTGCTTCTGTCAGTGAGGTAACCGATTACATGGTTGAGGTAACTGGTTACATTGAAAACGTGTTTTTTTGTGCATTTTGGGTAATGTAACCGGTTACATGGTTGAGGTAACCGGTTACATCAAAGAAAAACTAGGTAATTCTGCTTCTGGGACTAATGTAACCGGTTACATGGTGAGGTAACCCGTTACATCGTTGTGTCGAAATTTTTTGGAAAACTTCAAAAATTCATAACTTGAGTTCCGGGTGCCCGATTCGCGTGCCGTTCAAAGCGTTGGAAAGCTAATGCAACGAACTTTATTATAAAATGGGTTTTGGTCAAGAAGTGGAATATTTTGCTGTGTGGTGGCTTAAATGAAATTGTAGTGTTTATGTTGTGATGTGATAAAATCCAAATTATATCGTTGTTGATTGTTATGCTGTAAGTTATCGTTGATGATGTTGTTGAGCTGTTATAGCATTGTTGTTGAGTTGTTATAGCATTGTTGTTGCATGGTGACCAATATTGGGGTGGTATAATGATTAAGATGAATATCATTGTACGTTGTATTATATGTTGTTGTTGATATGCATATCATGTTGCATAAGTTGTATGATAAGTCGTGTGCCCATGTGGGGTGTGAGCGCCTTATCCAGATTCCTTGAAATATAATCGTGTTGTTTTTGTTGTTGAGGTAATCGTGTGCCCATGTGGGGTGTTGTCGCGGTGAGAATTGGAGATCAAGTTATTGGTTAACTTGAATCACAAATTATTATTCACCACCGGTCTTTAATTTATCCAAGGGAAGGGAAAAAGAACGTATAACCCATGAGTATGCAATGCAATGCAAAAGAGAATCTAAGTTTTGGGGGTTGGTTATACCTAGGGAAGGTGTTAGTATCCTAGGTATCTGTAGTACTCTACAGGAACCTCTTGTTTTATTATGTTATTTGCTAAATGTTATCTGTTTGCTAAGGGTTAAAGGGATAGGAGGACCTAAAGTTCTATTTCTAAGTATGCTCGCTAAGACGTCGCATCTTGTGCCTACGTATCTTGACGGGAGTGGAATTAGAGCATCTGTAGTTCCCCTCAAAGGGTAAATAAAGTTGAATTGGTTTAGGAGAAAAGACGAGTCGTCATCTTAAGAAGAGTGTTTAAACCACCACAGATTTATGAGAATGAACCTTTGCTTCATCTTAGGAGAAGGGCTCCAACTCAGATATAAAATCGACAAGTATGCCACATACCTCTCCTAAGTGGAAAAGGAATCCACATCTTGACTATATTGTGGGGGTAGGAGATGTTTATCTCTTCTAGAGATGACTCACATCTAATTCTCTTGTAGGGAGAAATCAGGGAACTAAGTTGTTTAAATAACTTAGGGGGGACTAACCAAAGGAACTATCTTAAAGTAGTTATCTAAGGATATTTATCTTAATAGGGCATAAAAGCCACTAAAGAGGGGAGTATGATAAATGCAGATGATGTGCAACATGGCCGACATGATAGTTATGCATGGGGTTTTCCCTTGGATAGATGCAAGTAATTATATTAATAAGAGTAAAGCATTAAGCATAAAGTCATGATAAAGCATGCAATAGAATGTTCAACCAATTTATCATATCATAAATATACGTCATGTCAAGAACATATAAAAATTGAGAACGCACAAGCACACAAGGGTACAAAAATACTCAATATAACTCGCGGATGAGGCCTTCTTAGTTTTAATGATAAGATTGTAATATATTAACGATTAACTGTAAAAGGGATCGAAATCGATTTTAAAAATATGATTAAATAGTTATTCTAATCACTCACAAAAAAAAAGGTAAATATAAATATATGATTAAATTTTTAAAAAGAGTAATTATAAAATTTAAATTCTAAATTTAATTAATTATTTTGGAAAAAAAGAACTAGGTTTATTTTGACAAAATAATTAAAAATATTTTAAATTAGTAATTAAAAAAGGGATGTAATTAGTGTTTTATTAAAAAAAAAAGTAGCGGGCTTATCAAAAGCCCAAAGGAAATCATAAAAAAACAAATTAAAAAGAAAAAAAAAAGAAAAGCAACTGGGCCGGGTGAATCGGTTCTCTAGGGGAGAATCAAAGCATTGCCAAAATCCTCAGCCTCCACTCACTCAACTCTCTCTCTCTCTCTCTCTCGTCACGCTTTCCTTGCTCTTCTCTCCCGCTGCTGCGTTCATTATCTTCCACGCGCCTCTCTCGTCGCCGCATTCATCTCCAGAGAAAATGCATCGCCGACCATCTCATTCCTTACGCAGAAGTGTTTTCTCCTCTTGACTCTTGCACCATTCTCAAATTCGACCGTCTCTCTGCGTGCGAGCGAGCCTCTCGAATTGAAACGAAACAAACACGACTTTTTCGAATCGTATAAAATGGTGGCATCAATCAACAATTTAACATTTACATATGCGGTACAAGAGCGAGATTGATCGAGATTACCTGTCGAAGTTCGTCCGACGCGTCTTCGGCGACAAAGTTTGGTTATACTGGTACGTTTCGAACGTTCTTTCTCCTCCCTGGTTATATGCGTGTGTGATTCTGCAATGTGTGTGACTTTGTGTTCCTGATGATTGTGGTTGATGACGTGTGTCGTCGTGTGTAATGTATAGTCCAACTTCGTCATTTCATCTCCAATGCTCCCTTCGAATTGTGCTGCTGTGAATTCTTGATGTTGTTGGAGTTTTTTTTGTGTGTATGGTTTGTATTTGATGTTTTTGTTGTGAGGTACTGCAGTTTTTGTTGCAATGTATGAGGTTTGTTTTGGTATGAATGAGTTTTGTTCACTGATGTCTTTTTCTTGTGTATGATTCTTCTTGTGAATACACTCTGTGCGTGCTTATGGTTTCAAGGTGTGTATGGTTTTGTGGTTTTTTGATGTGAATATTCTCTTGTGTGTCACAGCTTATTCCCTCCCTTTTGTTTGTATCAATCTCTATGCTTTTATAGGCATACGTGAGTTAATTTTGAATCATGAAATTGAATGCGAGATTTGCTGTCGATTTTCGGTTTTAGAAAGAAATAAAAGTTATCCCGAAAATGTGATCCTTGTAATGAAAGCTTTTGATTCCTTGCCTTCCGTGTGTGAATGTTGTTCAAGACTTGCCTTTTCAATTGGAACATGTTTGGGTATTAATATGGAAATTATTTGAATCGTGTCTGATTCTGTCATGAATGTCCTTTTTTAGTTCACATTGTCTAGTAATTCAAAACATAAGCTTTGTAAGAAGGAGGTTTTGACGTTTCAGGTCTAAAACTCGTGCTTCAAGTCTGGGAGTAACCATTTGCAAATGCAGTTCCATCCTATGTTGTCAATAGCAGTTGATACGGCCGCGATCGCGGTGCTCCGCGACAAAAACGACCTCGCCGCGTCAAGCAAAGCCGGTCCGGCACTTTAGGGCATAGCGGCGATATCACGGGTTGCGCGGCCGCTTTTCTGGGTGCGGATCGGTGCACTAGCGGCCGAGTTTCAAGTCGGGTCGGATTAGCGAGTCATGGCCCGTTTATTTTAAAATACATAAAAAAAAACCCTAATTTTTTTATAAAGAATCATCCTCTTCTTTTCCTTCGTGTGATAACGGCTCTCTTCTCTCTTCTTCCTGCTACTGTAATGGCTCTCTTCTCTCATCTCTCTGGCGCAACTTCATCTCTCCGGCAGAAGTTCTTCTTTTTCCAGCGCAGCTGCTTCTTCTTCTTCAGATAATGATGATATGGTGTTTGATGGTGATGATTTGTCTTGGCTAGATGTTGAAATTGCAAGTGGTGCTGCTGAGCCTGCAATCAACACTAGGAGCCAAGCGGCAACGCAAAAGAAGGCAGTTGCACCTCCACCACTTTCACCTTCTTCATCTAGATCTAAGGCAAAAGCAAAGGAAGTGGTAGTAGTAGATGATGAATTTGGTGATGAAGAGTATCTTGGAGAGGATGAAGATATTGAAGAGGATGAAGAGGATGCTAGTGTCGGAGGAAGTGACGATGAAGACTTTGATTTTAATGATTGTTGAAGTTTTATTAGAGTTTGATTGTTTAAGTTATTTTAAGATTTATATGTTAAGTGTTTATTTTCTTGAATTTTGGAAGTATGTTGCAATGCTTTTTTTGCTTAAGACTTATGCCTTTTAATGGTATTTGAAATTGGAAGTAATGAATGCTATTATGAATTTGAAGTAATATATGCTATTATGAAGTTTGAGTTTTTTTAAATATATTTATTAGTATATTTCCGCGCCCGCATCGGAAAAATAGCGCCCGCGCTGCTCCCCGCTTCCGCGCCGCTCCCATTTTCGGAGTGACCGCGTCGCGCCGCTTTCCGAGATTAACAACATAGGTTCCATCATCACTAGTTGGAGCTTTTAAAAGGTCCGGTTGGGAGGCGGTATTCAAACAAGTTTCGCACCGCAAGGATCACGGCTCTAATGTTCAGCGGTTCCCAGGACAGAACACCTTTTACCAATGATAACATCCTTCAGGCGATCTTACTGTTTTCGAATTCTATGTGTAAGAATTCTACTTCCATCTTAATGTCACTACTGTAAAATTCATGGTTCCACAAGTGTTGTTGATTAATTTAACATTGATTCCGTTTGTAGGATTCGGGTGGCATGTATGTGCTTATAGCTGCCATTGGTTACTTGTTCTGGATATACCGTTGACATTACTTGCGTGATATTTTTCATGAGTATCTTTTCAAATCATTCATCTCTGGATTGTTCAATGGCAATTCAATTGATATTTGTAGTTTTGAACAGGGTCTGTTATGAAGTGTTTGGCCGTGGCATTTCGGTATGAGGAACTTAGCATGTGGACAAGAAGTTCTAGGCTGCTTGGAGCTCGAAGGCCTTGACAAGAGCGCAGGATATTAAGCAACAGGAGGTAAAAATGTTTTTTTATGAACTTAAGATTTTTGTAGTGAAAAAACACAATACTCCTAGGAGAAACGTCCGTGCTTCATGTTTTATGGTGATTCATTGTGCTTTGAGATGGATATAGGAGATTCTGGGAATACAATGCACAAATTGAAGGTCGTTTCCTCTTTCTTTCTCTTATTTCTACCAGATATCCACACGTGCATTATATGCACTGTTATACTTAATTTGTGTTAAAGAATTCTAAGTTCTAGTAACCGTCAAGTCTCCAAAAGTCATGATATTGTCCCATGACTGTTATTTTTCATATGGCTTGTAGCTTGTAGGTAGTTTGAACGTTAGTTTTTGGAAGTTAATTTGTTTACTTTTGGAATGTATCTCTCTATTGAAAAGTAGATAAATCTATGAGGAAATGATGTTTTCATACTTTTTGTAGGTGCAGGATCCGTGAAATTAGCACGTTCAGGCATTGGCGAAGATAATGGATATTATGATGTTTACGTCCACAACAAGTTTCTTGCCAAATTCAACCTGAAACTTTTGTAGCCACTTTTTACTTCGAGGGGAACTCTCTTCTGTTTGTTGTTCTTGATGTCATACATGATTTCGAGCATGAACTCTGTTCTTTTGCGATTATTCTTTTCAGGGACACTTCCAAAGGGAGCCTTCAGCTTATGATACTCATCCTCAAATTATTTGGTGGGGGAGTCATAACTTTGGTGCCAAAATCTGTACTAACTCAACATACCAGCGCAGCAGCCACTGCAGTATTATTCGTTACCAGCTCCAATCCTCAAGTGAGGTGTTATATATCCTCCTTTGATGGGCCCAACATTGGCCACTTGATGAATAAAACAAGAGAAGGCCGTATTGTAAACCTGAGGAACAAATTAGGATCCCTATTATAGGAATTTCTTTGCTGTTCTCTTTTGTAACCATTGGTTTTGTAACTTAATCACACATAAAAATATTAATATGTATAAGCCACCTTGGATTTGCAACTTGAATGCATGACTTTTGAACTTGAAGTCTCGAAATGGAAATTGCATTGATTCTTAGGGTGTGTTTGGATTGGCGGTGAACAGAATTGATTCTAGCAGAATTGAGTTTGGTAGAATTGATTTTAACAGAATTGAGTTTAGCCGAATTGATTTATGTTTGGATACATTTATGTAAAAGTGAGTTAAATAATAAATTTCAGTGTAAAAATACCCAGAATCAATTCTGGAGGTAGAAGCTACAAATTGTAGCTTCAAGTAGAATCAATTCTGGAGGTAGAATCAATTCTACTTTTGATAAAACAAACACTTTAAAATCACCCAGAATCAATTCTAGACCTCTAGAATTGATTCTGGGTATTTCAAAAGTCAATCCAAACATACACTTAGTTAATGATACACATAGGATTACACTACTTGAAATAACTCTTAGGAGTAACTTGGAAATTATTTGGTACGTAAGTTCAAGACATGCTCAGAATACAACATGAGACCACTTGAACCAAGTCTTGGTCCTCAAATAACCCATCCTAATTTCAACCCTTGGATGATTTGTAATTAACGAGAGCAAACTATTCGAGCAACAATTTCTTGGCTACAATAGACGTTCGTAACTTTGATCATTGGTTTCACGTTGCGATACTTTGCAACTCCATCTACAGGATGCTTTTGACATAACTTTTAACCTCGTGATCTTCAATTAGTGTATGCTTAACACGTCTAACCCTGAATAATGACCCTGATTCTCCTTGAGATATACACTACGTGAGTGGATGTCCTAGAAACATGGATCAAGACCCATCTTGAAACAATCTTAATATGTAAACTTTTGGAAATAACATGATCTTTGTAAAACGCAATAGAATCTTGTAACACTTTGACTTCAATGATAAATTCCAAGTATTTCATAGTAAAATTCTCTTCCAAATTGCATCTTGAAATTGAGCTTGACATGTAACCTTGGCATTGTCTTTGTGAGAGTAACCTTTGAATTTGATGAGATCATATTGAATTTTGAACTTGAACCCTTGAATTGGTGGATGATGAATAACTCTCATGTTTGATCTTTGTAACTTTGAAAAATTCTTAGCAACGCCCAAAACTTTTTTGAAGAATAATGTGCCTAAAGCCTTGACCCATGAGAAACCAAACCCTGTCTCAACTTAATTCAACGCACTTGCATAAACCTGTTAGTTACAATAAACACGCACACAAAGACCGTATGACCTAAAGATGTTATGCAAAAAGAAAAGGGATCTTAGGGTCAAAAATTAGGGTGTGACAGATGCCTCTATTTAAGTTTCTTCTATCCGGAGATATGGAGATCGAAATCTTCGTCTCGACGAGATAGGAGGGACTTAAATACAAACATGCATAATTTTTGGCTCTAAGATGCCACCAAATGCACATGTTATGGTATGAAATGATATGATATGCAAGACAAAGATCCTGTGAGGAATGAAGTCGCAGGGGATAACTGTAGTTGAAATGTTGGAACATAGTTAAAGAATAGGAAGACCCGACGGAGATGATTTAGCAAAGCAAGACTCCACAAGGAAAGATCTAACTCCACTGGGGGGAGATACTACCAACTGACAATCACAAGGTATCTTAAACATATGGTAATGAACCTGAAAGAGGGATAACTTACTACCAACAGGTGGTAGCCTAAGCAAAGGTATCCATTTGAAATGAAAGGACGTATATTACCTACTATCAAGTACATGATAGCCTAAGCAAAGGTAATAGACTTAAAAGGAGATATCACCTACTACCACATATGGCAACCTAAGCGGAGGTGTCTGGCCAAAAAGAAAGGTGTGTATTACCTATTACCACACAGGTGATAGCCTAAGCAAAGGTAAACACGCGAGGAAAGATGACCTACTACCAAACTCGGTAGCCTAAGTAAAGGTATCTGACCAAAAAGATACGGTATATTACCTACTATCAAACATATGATAGCCTAAGCAAAGGTAATAACCTGAAAGATAAGATCACCTACTATCCAACACGGTAGCCTAAGCAAAGGTGTCTGACCAAAAGAATGATGCGTATTACCTACTACCACATATGTGATAGCCTAAGCAAAGGTAAACACACGAGGAAAGATAATCTACTACCAAATTTGGTAGCCTAAGCAAAGGTATCTGACAAAAAAGATACGGTATATTACCTACTATCAAACATATGATAGCCTAAGCAAAGGTAATAACCTGAAAGATAAGATCACCTACTACCCAACACGGTAGCCTAAGCAAAGGTGTCTGACCAAAAGAATGATGCGTATTACCTACTACCACACATGTGATAGCCTAAGTAAAGGTAATAACCAAAATAAGCTTCCAATGATCAAAATAATGATTCAGCTTCTTCTTTAAATGTTCCATTTAGAAAGAGTAAATAAACCTCCCCACGCCTCAAGGTTGTATGCCATGAATGGGTCTCAGTTTCTTCTTTAATCAAGTATTCCACTTGAAAAGGATAAAATAAACCTTTCGACGCTTTGAGGTTGTATGCCACGAGCGGGTCTTGAAATACATGCTTCAAGGTTGAATGCCATGAGCAAATCTCAAGTTCTTCCTGGAAAGGTGAATACTTGTTGGAAAGTAACTACACAGGGGATTGGGATTTCACTGGAGATTGCATACTTCAGCGGGAATCCATAACTTACTGGAGACTAGGAAATATCATCGGGGATCTTCAAAAGAGATGTGGTCGGTTGATTGGTAAACACATCTTCTCAAATAAAGAGAAAGATCATCTGAATCTTCACCAAACTTTTCGAAGAGATACCATTTGGTGGGAGTAGCTTGAATAGTGGATTCACTGGAGAGAAACACCACTGTGGAGCAATATTACTATGGTTGAAATTTCATTAAAGCAAATAGAATTCTTGTAACAGGAATTCTCAAATAAAGAGAATACTTGTAAAGTCTTCAACAAGTTTCTCTGACGGATTTCCAGAGAGATAACATTTGATGGGGAATAAATTGAGAATCTTGATAACTTCACCGGGGATAGACGAACTGCCTTGGGGAGACTGCCATTTGTCATCCAGATAGAAAAATTGAGAACAAAGCAAACTGCTCAAATAAAGAGCGGACACTTGTTGTCTGGGTATAAATTCTATGAAAATGTTGTAATAATACTGCTGGAAATAATTTATGTCTTCCATAGAGATCTTCAAATAGATCCTTCCCGGGGAGATAGAGTGCAAAATCAATGCACGCTCAGTCTAGGTTCAAAAGCCCAGAAATATCCAAAATTGTGATTATCAGGGACCAAAGTTCAATTCAGGAAATAACTGAAGAGAAACGGTCAAGAAAGACTCTACCTATTGAGGAATGAACTCAATTAGGGATTAATCTTATCCAGAAATGGAAAAGAAAACTAAAGCAATCATCTTCCATGAGGATCAAACTCAGTGGGGAATTAGAAAGGATGTGCACTTTTTTCTGCTTAAGGTTGACGACTCTACTTGGAGGGAAAAGACAAACCCAGTCACTTGGGGATAACCACGGCCAAAGTGAAGGAATAAACAAACATCACAAAAAAAATGCAAGATACAAAATGCGCACATGTCATGTATCTACATGAATGAATGTATGTCATGCTATGCTTATGCTTATGCTGACAAAACAAATGAAAAGAAATAAATTGGAGATGAAATAAACATCTCGAGATGGATACTCGGCCAATCTTTGCAAGATAGAAGCATCACTGGGGATGAATGGAGAGCCATATATGGAAACATGTCATGCTTCAAGGTTTCAAACTTCTCTGGGGAGAAGAGAACACTCAACTTGGGGATAAATATCATGACTTCACTAAGGGGATTGTTAAGATGAATCCGGTAACTCTGTTAGGGATGAGAAAGATCCACTGGGAAAAGATCAAACTCACGATCGAAGAGACTTCATGGGGATAAAATAAATATCCACCGCGAACTGAAGTAGTCTGAATGAAAGTTTGTAACTGCCAGAGCTGAGGCATCATGGGGATAAAATAAATATCCACTTCATGGGGAAGCTTATATCAAAGTTGTAGTTGTAGATGTCAGAGTCAAAACTTCATGGGGATGAAATAAACATCCACTTCGGTGAGAAGGATTGAAGTTGTAAGAAATTCACTAAAGAGTGAAATAACATTCGCTTCATTGGGAAGGTTGAAGCCAAGGAAATTCATTGAGGAGTGAAATAGCATTCGCTTCACTGGGAAAGTTGAAGCCGAGGAAATTCATTGAGGAGTGAAATAGCATGCACTTCACTGGGAAGGTTGAAGTTGCAAGAAATCCACTGAGGAGTGAAATAACATTCACTTCACTAGGAAGGTTTAAGTTGCAAGAAATCCACTGAGGAGTGAAATAACATTCGCTTCATTGGGAAGGTTGAAGCCGAGGGAATTCACTGAGGAGTTATCAGGTCACCAACTGGGGAATCTTGCATTAAACCTGCCATAACTGCTTGAAGTAGAGACCCACCGGGGAATTGTCATGACCACCTGAAGTAGACGCTTACTGGGGAATCATCACACCACTTGAGACAGAAGCTCTTTAGGGCATGGGTGAAGAATGTTGTGAGAATAATGTAGTTCTATATTGATGAACTGTGTGGTAGTCGTCATTTTGAACAACAGTTGTTGTGAACGGATAAAATAATCTTCAACTCTCAAGTGCCCCAGATCACATGGCTTATGAGAAAAAGTCATCCCAAGAGGATTTTACAGAAAACTTGGCATCCAACTGTTCCAATGTCTTCAAACTCTTGGAGAGATTTGACAAATCTCGACATAACTGCCCCAGATTGACGGTGTTCTGAGTCTTCAAACTTGCCCCTTGGGGTCAGAATGCGAAAGAAACAACTGGGAAATAACTTGCCCCTGCTCTGCAAAGTCTTCAGGTAACGTGCCCCATGGATATGGTCATTCTCGAAATGATTCTCCATTTACTCAGAGTTTCAAGTCTCAAAAGATTGAGCTCATCGTTGATGATCGTACGCTAGTTTCTATGATGTCAAGCAATGTTAGAAAGCAGAAAAATGTTAATTCTGAAACTGCTAATGCAACATATGTTTGTCTTGAAGTTTTTATTGAAAAGGATATCGCAATAACTTGTGACCGAATCACTAGTTAGGATATGAAATTGATTAATTTTACAAAGCCAACACAAAATGTTGAGCATAGCTCATAGGAGTCAGGAAACGTTATCTCATCGAGTACGTTTTTAAAATAAACCCTGCTTCAATTAGGACTTTTGAGGGTTATAAAATGGCTCGGTGCACAGTTTAAGAAACAAAGGTATAGGCTCAAAGTTTATTAGTACCCACCCAATCTTCGTGATGTTCACTCCTTTTTTGAAGGTTTAGGCGCTCAATCATCTTAACTGAAAACTACCCTGCCCCAGGTTAAAAATGAGGTTTTTTTTATTTGGAGAAGGAAACTCCTACTTTAAGGCTCAAAGGGGTTAATGAGGGTTTAACTCCCTTATATCTCCGGTGTTTAGGGATATGAAACAATGCCTTACCTCATCAGCAGAGTTTTATTCAAAAGCATACAACAAGAGATCCTGCGTTTGTGATTTCGTCATCCTTCCTCCAATTCTCTATCAAGGCCAGAGATTAGGTGGCATTGGCATTATAAAACAGAAAGAACATTTTAAAATGAGTGACAACGAATGGATTTTTTCAAGACAAACATATTTATTGCATTAATCATTCAAAACAAACAAGTTCTTACAACGCCAAAACAAATGCATTAACAAATGCAGAAGATTACATATGAAAACAGCAAATAAGCTTAAAATATGAGAGACATAACCTAAAGAAATCGTCCTCTGTATCAATCTACCATGTGCAAGGAGGGGATTGCTTCTTGTTCAAGTAAAAGATTGATCTGGACTTGGGGTTTGCACAATTTGAAAGACAGGACCCCCTTTTGAATCATCTCTTTCACTTTCTCCTTCAAGACATAACATTCCTCGATATCATGGTCGGGTGTCCCTTGATGGAAGGAACAGAAGGCATCAGCTGTGGAGTAGCTCCTATGGGCCATTGGGATGGCCAATGGGGTTTCCTCCTTGATCAAACCGTTTTGTAAGAGGATAGGGAATAACTCGGCGTAGGGCACAGGGATGCCCCTAGATTCACTACTTTGCTCAGCTGGCCGATTGGTGGAGGAGGAAGGAAAACCATCCTGGCGTTGGGATATGACCAATTCCTTGACCAAATTCATCAGACTCCTCTTGGTAGCCTTCAAGTTTGCAACTTCATCACGAAGTTCTTAATTTTCCAGCTCTTGGATGTCTATCAAATTCTTCATTGCAGTAGAAAAAGTTTCCATGTTGGCCTTCAAAGTGGCAATCTCTGCTCGGAGTGCTCTGTTCTCTTGTTCCAAATGATCCATCTTCTTGGCTTAAGTATAGCACTTGTGATGACTTGGCTGAGAAGAAACGCGAATGAGAACCTGGAATGCAAATGTAAATGATGCGTATGATGCAACACAAACTTCAAGGAACTCGAAAGGGTATTTGTAGATATCGTAATCAGAAACTTGTTTTATTTATTAAATTTAAAAAGTTTTACATAATGGCCAGTACACCTTCAAGGTTCGATACAATGTAATCAAACACGAAACAATAAAACCAAGGGAAACTAGGAGTTCAATCCTCATGATGATGATCATTCTCTTCCACGGAGTTATTCCGTCAGCTTGTCAATCTGCTCTTGCATCCTTGCCTTATGAAGGGTAAGCTTCTCTACTTCCGCCTTCAACCTTGAAACTTCACTTGGATCAGTCACAGGAGGCTTGGGACGAGGATGGGGCATCCTCAAGGTAAGAGCCTTTTCACGTGCCCATGCTAGGCAGGCTTCAGTGACTGTACAATCAGGATTCTTTGTCACGGTCATTCTTTGTCTGTTTATGCGACGCCACACATACACAATTCTGGTTTTCAACTCAGGGTTCTCTCCTTTATAGAGGAAAAGTCTGGTCAGATTGTCCGGATTAGGTACTTCATCCATTGGGTGACCAAGTTGTCGACGAGTGAGCACTGGGTTATAACTGATGCATCCTTTTGTGCCAAGAAGAGGCACATTGGGAAAGTTCCCACAACTATGAATCATGATAATTCCTCTATACATCGGATCGTGCCATTCAATGTCTGAGTGAGTGAGAACCATGAGTTTCACGGACCATTATGTACCATCCTTCACATCCCAAAAAGTTGTAGACCTCGATAGGTGCAAAATAAACCACCTATAGAGGATAACAGTGCAGCATGTAATTCGTCCTTCTCCTCACAGAACCTTTGTGTGGATGGCATGATATTCATCGGCTAACAGGGTAGGAATCGAATTCTTGAGCATGAAGATCTTGATTGCGTTGATGTCGACGAAGTCTTCAATGTTGGGAAATAAGAATAAACCATAGGCCAGCAGTTCGAAAATGTTCTCGAAAACCTCGTTATTCCCCACATCAGCAAAATGTTGAGCCTTCTCAAACAAGAACTGAGCAGGTAAACCAGCAATTCCTCCTTTGACTGTCATGTAATCTCGGACATCAGACAACCTTATGCGGGATACTCTTGCAATATCTTCCTCGCTGGGTCTCCCTTCTACGCCGGAGAATGGGGGTGAGTCCTTGACAGGGATGCCCATCAGAGCGGAATATTTCTCCAACGTTGGCATTAACTGGAAATCAGAGAAAACAAAGCAGTGGTAGATCAGATTATAAAGTTGAACAAGTGTCTCTAGCAGACCAGCAGCCACTTGAATGCAACAGTGGGAGAATCCTTCCATACTTCTCGGTGAAAGCCTCAGGATCTTTGATTTGATCTCCTAGTTCCCTTAACTGTTCAAGAGCACGGTTACGTGAGGGGAAGGTATTAGCACCCCCACGCGTCCATCGTACTCGATGGGATCCACGCTTGGTGTCTCGATCAAAGGGTGTCGTCAACTGGAGCTCCACTGCTAACTGGAAAGGAAAAGGAACAGGTACGAGAAAGAGCGAAGAAACGAAGAAGAAAAGGAAAAGAAGAGACGAGACTCGGTAGGACATCCTCGGAGTCCTAGGCCTACGTATTCCCTCGGGAGCGGGAAAGTCAGAGTCAATGTAGTTCAGACACGAACTAGGGGAGAGGTTGCTCGCCAAGACATCGTCGTCTTGTGCCTACATATGCTCAATCAGACGAGAGAGAGGAAGTCAGAGCAGTCGTAGTTCGACTTACGGGTCGGTTGGGAAACACAAGGGATTAAAAAGGGTTGTGCTCGGAGAGATCTCGCACGATCTCCTGCCTACGTATCTCGCTCGCACGCGAGAATCAGAGCGACGTAGTTCCCCTCACTAGGGAAGGCTTGCTTTGTTTATGTTTTTAAGTGGAGTACGCCAACGTTCAAGTTCTAGCAGTTAGGTGTCGCCGCTCGTTGTATGGAGTCTTAGGCATTTACCTGTTTGCGGTAGAACGGAAGTGACGCATCCTTGCAAAGGAATAAAAGAGAAGAGAAGAGAATTGTTGTTTGTTTTTGTTTTTTAGAAGAAGTGGATTGAAGTTAGTTCGTAACTTACATTGCACCAAAGTCTACCATGCGGGAACGAGTGAATCGTATGGTCGCCCCCAAATAGGACGTATGCTAAACACTCTAGAAGAGGAGGGGAGGCCCCTCATTCTTCGTTTCCTACACTTAAGGCTCGAGCACAATATACGTTATATTTATTAGGTGTTTTAGAAGTGTTATGAGATGAGAAGAGAGGACTCAAAGGAAAAAAGAAAACACTAAGGGGAATTCTATCCTAATGTTGTCATGCAAAGATGGCCCTAAAGTTGAGTTTGAAAGGGAAACCTCTACCTAAGTTAGCATGCAAAGGGAAGCCTAATGCTAATCCTACTCCAAGCTTAATCAAAAATTAAGTTGGACTAGGTAGCCCTAAGGGAGTAAATCCAAGACTTAAACAAGTCTTGAAATTCAAGGGAAGAGAAGGAGTGGAAAAGGAAAAAAAACAAACAGCGGCTACAACAGCGCTTCCGCACATGCACAACAGTAAAATCCAGCAAACACACCAAACAACATTCAATAACTCATATTTAGCACATAAATGGGTGTAGAAAGCAGCAGCACATACGACATCACATATACACATAGACAGCAGTAGAAACAAGGCAACATGCAATACATTTGAAGGTGATTCAATCATGACATAATGAGCAAACATCAAACATCATACACTTTTTGATCAATCATGATCATAATCACACCACACACCATAGTAAGCAATGCTTGAAAACATCATGGGAGAATACACCACATCATGAAAGAATGCACAACATTTAGCACATGAACAAGTCCAATCAAATATGCATTTCATGAGGTTAGATGCAAGCACACATATACATCACAACAACTCTAGCAACACCAGCAATAATTCACAATTAACATGCTCAAGGAGTGTATGCAAAGTGTTCGTCACATTAAGAAAACATCAATGCAAACATGAACATTTAACAATGAGAAATCAAAGATCGCGTGTCGAAGAATCATGTTCATGCAAGGATGTGGGGTGAGACAGATCAAGAATAATCCATAAATCATCAACATATTAATCCATGAAGTTTAGACATGCAAAGGATCTCAAACAAGCAAGAAAATGCAGGAAAATCTCATTCTGCAGCAGTGGTAACCGGTTACACAGTTCAAAACAACCAGAAATTACGCAAAAACAACATGTTAACCGGTTACAGCATAACTGCTAACCGGTTACACAGCAACAGAATAAAAAAACAGCTCCAAAAGCATTTTTCAGTAGCAAATGACTTATTCAAACAACTCCAATGATCATGCAATCACTTATGCACGAAAATTACGTTCAAACACAGTATTCAAATATCATTTAGATCCAATAATCACCAACATCCACAATCAAATTCACACAAATGTATCAAAACACATCAAAAATCATGGATCTACATTGTATAAGTTGCAATTAAGCTAAAATGAGTGTTGATCTGAAATTAACTAACCTACAAAGCTGAGAATTGCTTTGGTAAGTGTTGTAAACAAAATTTGATGAATCCAAGTAGAGAAATCCAAGATCCACAAGCTCCTTGAACTCAAAAGTTGAAGATCCAAGCTAATAGCAACCAAATCTCCAAAATCACTTCTGGAAATTCAGAACCAGATCCAAACGAAAATCCAAAGTGAAAAGTAGAAATGTAGTGATGATGAGAGGTTTTAACTCAAGAATTAACAAGTTCCAATGAAGAACTTGTTAATCTCTATGGAAGAGCTTTGAGTGTGGTTGAAAATGGAGGTTGAGAGTGAAAATGTGAGAGAGAGAATTGAAAGAGAATTCTAAAAATTGAGAGTGAAAAAATGATCTAGGTCCCTTTTTGGTTTGGAATGAATTGATTTAAATAACCCCTAGGTTAAGAGTTAAGTTTGGGTTTGGAGTGAGGTTAAGTGAGTGGAAAATGGAGTGAAAAGTGAATTAGGAAAGGAAATGAGGAATTAGAGTGGAAAATGTTGGGAGGAATTTTAATTTTGGGTAGAAAATGATGAAAATATCAGTTCTAGATCCTTCCCATACGTGCACAAGCCAAGCACATGATCACAAATGATGAAAACAGAATTTTTCAAATTTTGCCCAGAGTAACCGGTTACAGCACATCTGCTAACCGGTTACTCAGTTCAAAAACTGAAGAAATGCGCAGAAAAACCAAAGGGTAACCGGTTATCAGATACGCTGTAACCGGTTACACAGTGCAAATTTTGAATTTTGGCGCCTTTTGGAGGGAAACTTGGAAAAGGGACTTCTGACAGTTGTTTTGAAACCATTAAGCCTCTAAAACCCAAAACTTGGCATTGCTACTGAGTAACACTTGGAAAAAAACACAAATTCTTGCTGACACCTCAGAATATCCTGCTGAATTAATAATGCCTGATACCGGATCGCTTGACCAGAGGATGACTATTGAAGCTTCTGATTATCAACACGTCTAATGAGCAAAATGAAAGCTCCAAAAGACTTTGAAAATTATCTGCTTGGCTCAGAACATTGTTGAAAATGATACCGAAACTAATAACGCCATGAGCTGCTGGAAAATACCTTGATCCCATGCCTAGAAGAACCATGCAAATGCAGAAATGAGGATGCAAATGAAATGAAGCATAAGCCAGTTAGTGCTAAAAGTAAGAGGGCAAATTTTGAGGTGTTACACCATCTTTCGGATATTATCGATTTCCCGAATAACTCGGTAGTCAATAATATTCTCAAGAGAGTCTCGTCCGAGTGTAGTATCGCGTATCAACTATTTTGGGAATCGACTCCCTCATAGCCATCGCACTACATCCTAATAGGCCAAGTGGGGTTAAAGGTAACTACAGTTCTCAGTCTCACAGGCTCCTAGGTCGAAAATAATACCGTCTTCGTGAATAAACTCGTTAAACAATATTAAGTTCGAGAGGGCCTCAACGGAGTGGTGATTTCTCAATTCAACTTCTTCGGGAATCAACTCCCTCAAAGTCTCCTCGAATGTATCACCTTCCTATCATAATTGCACTCAAGTCTGGGTGTAGGACTTATCTCACCACACAAAGCAATAACCCAAACAGATACCAAGCACAGCAGATATATAAATATAAAAGCAAGTAAGCAAGTAGATAACAAAAATAAAAACAAGTTAGGGGAAACCCTCGAAAATATTCACTTTAGACTCCCCAGTGAAGTCGCCATTTATGTTGCGGTGAGAATTGGATATCAAGCTGATTGTGAAGGCTGGATTAGATCCTGTAGAAGTGGGCCACCAAGTGCGTCAAGGATGCTGATCGAATGGAGAGGAGGGGGTGTACCTGCAAGGTACTCCGACGCTCAAGTAAGAAAGGGTCAGAGAAAAGGGGCAAGTACAAAGTATGAGTTCTTAGGGTGAATATTGGATACCTGACCCTCTCAACTGAGAGGGTTTATATAGAGCCCCCAGCGCGTGGCCAACGGTCCTATTTTCGGGGCGAAATAACTGTTTCCCCAAAGAATAGGTAACTATCCAAACTAGCCGTTATGTGGGGCAAGGTGCCCAGAACTAGCCGTTATGTCGGGCATAGGCATGGTTCTGGGCACCTGCCCGCAGCTGTTCGGGGAGTTATGAAGCCGTGCATAACGGGCAGTAATCTCGGGGAGGAATGTTGCATTCCTTGTCCGATTGGAGGGGCAGAAAGGTAATTTTTGCCCCTCTGTGGATTGGACTTAGGCAATTTGGGCCGCTCTGGAGCAGAAGCGGATTGGGCCATGTCTAGACATTGGTCCAGTCCAGAACAGGAGCCCCCCGAGTCGTTGCTCCCGAGCATGGGAGTGATGACTTAAGGGCAGTTCGTTGCTCCGGGGAGCTAGCATGGAGTCATCGTTTGAAGATGAGGAGGATTGTCTCAATGCGCCCGTGACCCCAGGTGTTCGTGAAATTCGTGGTCGTGACCTTGTTGCTCGGTGTTCGGGGAGACTAATGGTCAGACAGAATTGGAAACGTTGGGACGCCACGTGTGCTTAAAGCTCCGTGTAGCAGTTAATAGGCAATGATGGCTAGTGGATAGCCATCATGGCCTACGAGCGCGTGTTCGCACGTGCCCCTTTGTATAAAAAAGGGAAAATCGTTCCATTTGGGACTTTTTGTTCTGATTTCTCTCTGGTTTCTTCAGTATTCTTGATCGTAACCGCCGCCTGCCTACTCCGACCACCGTTTCAAGCTTCGAGCAGCTACTTTCGCCTACTTAAATCAAGTAAGTTTTCTGATCCTTTGCTTGTTTTACTCCCTTTTGTTGTCAATGGTAGGTTGCATGTGGTTAGGGCTAGGTCTAGAGGACGAAATGGGTGAGTTTCCGGTGATTGTTGGTGGTGGACGGTGGTTATGCCATTTTCTACCTCTGACATGTCGTCGGAGTTAGTAGTATGTTCTAGCGAGGAGGGCGGTTCACGGCGTCGCCGTGATAGCTATGCATGTGTGACCATCGTGTCTGTTCATCTGATGAGTTTTCTGGTAGGACATTCCCAGATTCCGGTGAAGCTTTGCGATTTCTGGCGAAGCTTCGAACGGAAACTGGGTATGGGTGCGGGGAAGCTCCTCGCTCGGGGATGATTAGTTACGAGCGTCTCCTCGCGGGGAGGTTTCATCTTTTCCTTTGATGTTAGGGCTTAGGCCGAGGACGTTGTCCTCAGCCCTTTGCGCGCCCTTTCACTTGACTTAGCGGTGGAAGGGTGGATTTGATTTATTGTCGAATTCACTTTCTTCTCTGCTTTTCAGGTGATCGTAATGGCAACGGGGCCAGATAGAGAGGTTATCCTAGATACATCCGAGGAAGAAACAGGCTCTTCGGAAAATAGTAGCTCGACGGCCTCGAGCACCTCCAGTGATGTCGGGGAGGAAGAAGACTTGGAAGTTATGGACGAGGGCGCCGTTGAAGGTCCTGATGAAGAATGGGAGGTGGCCGAGCCTTCCGAACATGTGTCCACTTTCGCAACATATTTGGGCGATGTCTTCACGGAGGTTGGACCGGAGGGGGAGTGGAAGATGCACTTCCCTACTGAGGAAGAGCGGGTCTGCACGAACTTTGGGGACCATTTTACGATGTATGAATATGCCTTTAAGGTGTTGGGCCTGAGGTTGTCGTTTACTGAATTTCAGCAGTCAGTGTTCGTTCATTTGAGATTGGCCTCTATGCAACTGCATCCCAACTCGTTGTCCTTTATCCGGGCGTTCGAGCTGGTATGTGAGCATCTCTCCATAGGGGTTACTCTCCCTCTGTTCTTCATTGTCTTCCATCTTCAAAGGCAGCTATCGGGGAGGAAGTACGGCTGGGTTTCTTTGAAGCAGCCGCGTAAGCTGTTCAAGCCTTTCTCCGAATCGATACGGACGTTCAAGGAGCGATATTATGTTGTCAAGCCCCTGTCCGAAGCTGCCCAGGACAGTACATACGTCTGGGAGATTGAGGTGGACGAGGATGGGAACGACCTGCGTGACGAGGAGGGGAAATTTATTGGGCGGAGAATCTATAAGTTCCCCATCCATTGGGCGCCCGATCATTTCGCCAAGAAGCCCAGCGACTATGTCCTCCAGCCGAATGAGCTCCACGGGAAGGATGCCGTGGCGTATGAGGAGTTGGTGAAGTGGATCAACTCCTTCCAGCTTGCTGAGTGTTGGACGGGCAAGGGTAATCTGATCTTCGAGGAAGATGGGAGTCATAGGGTTGAGCGTCGATTTATCAATATTAAGGCACTGCTGGAGTGCAAGACCCCCGAGGATGCCGAGAAGCTGTTTGGTAGTCTTAGTTATTTAGATTTTGTTCGCGTCATTTCTTTTCTCGTATCTAACATGCTCGTATTTTATTTGTGCAGGTGAGATGCCTCAGGCCCATGACAGGGTTGTGAGGAATGCTCTTGCGAGGAACAAAGCTGGGGCAGTCCCTCCGAAGTCTCGGTTTGCTGGTGCCCGTGCTCCTCCTCCCGTGCAGTCTACTACGGGGACCTTTTCTTCTCCTACTCCTGCTCCCCGGGGGTCTCCTCTTCCTTTGAACGGTCGATCCAAGCGGCCATGGTTTAATGACGCTGTGGACCTTACTCGGGCGCTGGAGAAGGGGAAGTTCGAGCTTCCTCCTTGCATCCATGATCGGAAGTTCTTCGAGGGGAACTCTCTGATCGTGCCTCGGGCGGAGTCTCTTCGCTTGGAAAGTATGGATCGCCCGAGCAAGAGGGCGTTGGTGGCTCAGGACGCTTCTGCCTTAGTCAGGATGTTGGAGATGGCAGCCGTTTACGCCGAAGGGGACTCGGCAACTGAGGCCAAACTTACTGCTGCCCGTGTTACCATGGCGTCCCTCAAGGAAGAAGCTAAGGGTGCTGACGATGCTCGGAAGAAAGCTGAGGAGGAGGTAGCTCGGTTAAAGAAGGAGAACTCCACGCTGGCGGCGGAGAAGAACTCTGCCGAGGAGCTGGTCCAATGGCTGAGGGCGGCCAATGCCCCGGGTGACGATGAGCCGGAAGATGTGAAGGAATTGAAGACAAGAGCCGAGCTGGTTGCCCGTTTGCTGACGGCCGAAGATGATGGTATTGCCGTCGCGGAGGAGTCTTTTAGAAACGTCGTGGCTCAACTGCGGGTGGTTAATCTCGAGCTTGACTTTTCTGACGAGGGTACCCACTATCTGGTGCACGTTAAGGATGGTCGGATTGTTATGCCCGATGCTCTCCTTTAAGATAATACCGAGGATCAGCCCGCGGAAGACCAGGGGCCCCAGTCCGAGCCTGCCGAGCACGTGGAAGAGTGAGGAGTTTGTGTTTTTGATGTTGTAATTTGTCCGGCCTGCGTGCTGTGTAACCGTTGTAATTTATTTCTTGGGGGGCGTGGTCCCCCGTTTGATGTAACCCAGTACAATCGTGGTCCTTGTGGCCACTTATCATGTTAAGTTATTATGTGTTCGATTCTGTTATCTGCATGAATTTACTTGCTTTTATTTTTGGCTAAGTGTTGTACTCATGCTCGTTGTGAATGTATGTCCGCCCGTGATAGAGGGTATTTGACTTGTGCAAATAATTTGGGGGGATTTCTCGTTGTAGATGTGTTCGGTAGTGAGGGGAACTGGTCGAACGGCCGGGGAATATCCTGGCGAGGATGCGGAGCTCAGGTCACGTTTGAGGCCTGAGTTCGCGGCGTGAACGTCCCATCGTGAGCTGGGGTTCTGCCAGTCATGGTACTTTAATGACATCGATGCTCGATCGAGGACCACTGTCGAGCAGTTACCCGGCTCGTTACTGAGCGAGGTTCTGCTTTATTCGTATGTGACGCTTGTACCTAGACGTGCATAGTGGTCGGTAGCTGACGTCCTTCGTTGTGACGGGTCGAACCGAGAATTTAGCTGTAGTATTGTTTTAGCTTTTCAGCGTTCCATGGTCGAGCAAGTTCTTCCCCGGTGAGATATTCTAGGTAGTAGGCCCCATTTTCCGTTTTTGCTCGGACGCGATAGGGCCCATCCCAGTTGGCTGCTAGTTTGCCTTCTCGAGAGTCTTTGTGGTTTCTTCTTAGAACAAGGCTTCCCACGTCAAACTCTCGTCGTATCACCTTGGCGTTGTGCCTGATGGTAATTTTTTGTTTCAGTGAGGCTTCGCGGAGGGCTGCCCCGGTTCGGATTTCCTCGACAAGGTCGAGTTCTTCTCGCAGTGACTCGTCGTTCATCTCCTCGTATAGGGGCGACTCTGTCCACCTAGAGGGCACGTGAACTTCGAACGGAATTACAGCCTCGGTCCCGTATGCTAGACGGAAAGGTGTTTCCCCGGTCGTTGAGTGTGGAGTTGTGCGGTATTCCCAGAGTACGCTGTGCAGTTCCTCGACCCATGCCTTCTTTGTTTCGTCTAGCCTTCGCTTGAGGCCTCGAAGGATGACTCGGTTGGCTGCTTCGGCCTACCCGTTTGTTTGAGGGTGCTCCACGGATGCGAAGTGCTACTTCGTACCCAGTTGGGGGACGAAGTCTTAGAACTTCCTGTCCGTGAATTGCGTCCCATTGTCCGTTACTATCGCTTGGGGGATGCCGAAACGTGCAAGGATGTTTCATTTGTAGAAACGCAGGATATTGAGGGCAGTTATTTTGGCTAGAGCTTCTGCTTCTATCTATTTTGTGAAATAGTCTACGCCCGCTATTAGGTATTTGCTCTGACTTGATCCTACCACGAAGGGTCCTAGGATGTCTAGGCCCCACCAGGCGAATGGCCACGGGGAGGACATAGCCTTGAGCTCGTTGGGCGGAGCCAGGTGCATGTCCCCGTGTCGTTGGCATTTATTGCATTTCTTCACATGCTCTTTCGCGTCGTGCTGCAAGGTTGGCTAATAGTATCCTGCTCGGAGGGCCTTTCGGGAAAGCGACCTTCTGTCGAGATGTTGGGCGTTGATTCCTTCGTGGATTTTGCGCAGGATGTGTGCGACCATTTCCTCCTCGACACATTTGAGCAGCGGGATGGAGAATCCCCGCCTGTAGAGTTTATCTTCGACCAAGACATAAGAGCAGCCTCTTCGCCTGACTGTGTTGGCCTTCTTTGGGTCGGACGGAAGTTCGTCTTTAGCGAGATAGTTGTAGACGGGGGTCATCCAGCAGTTGTTGTCGTCGATCACCTGTACGTCGAGTGTCGGGGAGACTTTCTCGATGCTGGGTCGAGGAAGTACTTCTTGTATGACAGATTTGTTTCCACCTTTCTTCTTTGTGCTGGCTAGTTTGGATAGCACGTCCGCTCGCACGTTATGTTTGCGGGGAACATGTTTCACTTCCACCGTTGTGAACTTCGCCATCTCCTTTTTGACCAGGGCCAAGTATTCGGTTAGGTTGTCATTTTTGGCTTGATATTCTCCCCGGACCTGGAGGGCTACGAGTTGTGAATCCGTGCAAATGACGACCTCTTCTGCGCCTAGGTCCTCGGCCAGGCGAAGCCCAGCGAGGAAGGCCTCATATTTAGCCTGGTTGTTGGAGGTTGGGAATGACAGGGTGAGTGATACTTCGATGATGATTCCTTCGTCGCTTTCCAGTATGATGCCCGCGCCGCTGCCTGCCGAGCTTGAGGCACCGTCAACGAAAATGGTCCATTTGTGCGCTTCGCTCGCGGGGGAGTCTGCGAATGTCATTTCCACGACGAAGTCGGCCAGAGCTTGGGCCTTGAGGGCTTTTCTGCTTTCATATTGGATGTCGAATTCGATAGTTCCAACGACCATTTGAGCATCCTACTGGCCATGTCTGGTCGTCCGAGCAGCTGCTTTATAGGTTGATCTATTCAAATCACGATTGTGTGAGCCAGGAAGTAGTGTCTTAATCTTTTGGCTGCGTTGATGAGGGCCAGCGCCACCTTCTCTATCTGTTGGTATCTTAACTCTGGTCCTTGTAGCGCTTTGCTCGTGAAATATATGGGCTTCTGCCCGTCAGGTGTCTCGCGGATGAGAGCGGCGCTCACTGCTTCGGTTGCTACGGTGAGGTACAGGTACAACGTTTCGCCATTGTTTGGGCGAGAGAGGACCGGTGGCTTTGAGAGTGCTCATTTCTGATGGAGAAGGGCCTCGTCACACTCCTCGGTCCATTTGAATGCTGCCTCTTTGCGGAGGAGTTTGAAGAATGGTAGGGCGTGTTGGGCGGACTTGGCCACGAAACGAGATAGTGACACGAGTATCCCGTTGAGGGACTGGATAGATTTTTTGGACTTGGGCATAGGAAACTCGGAGAATGCTTGACATTTGTCGGGATTGGCTTCGATTCCTCGTTCCGTTAAGTAGAACCCGAGGAATTTGCCTGCCCGGACACCGAACGTGCACTTCTCTGGGTTAAAGTGCATTTTGTATTTTCTGGCCTGTTCGAAGACCTTTCTCAAATGAGCAGTATGATCGGTTTCCTCGTGGGATTTTACGATCATGTCGTCTATGTAGACTTCGAGCATGTCACCTATTTCTCCCCAAAATACCTTGTTCATCATTCGTTGGTACGTTGTTCCGGCGTTCTTCAGGCCGAAGGGCATTACGTTGTAGTAATAGTTGCCCGACTCGGTCATGAAGGCCGTATATTTTTTGTCGGACATTGCCATCGGAATTTGATTATACCCCGAGTAGGCGTCCATGAACGATAAAAGTTTAAAACCAGCAAAATTATCAACGAGATTATCGATATTGGGGAGGGGGTAGGCATCCCTCGGGCATGCCTTATTGAGATCGGTGTAATCAATGCACATGCGCCATTTTCCATTAGATTTTTTAACTAGTACAACGTTGGACAGCCAAGTGGTGTACTTGGCTTCCGAAATAAATTTGGCCTCGAGGAGGTCCTTTACAGCTTTTTCAGCAGCCTCCGTTTTCTCCGGAGACTGCTTTCTCCTACGTTGTGCTACGACCTTGATGGCCGGGTCAATTGTCAGCTGGTGGCAGGCGACGGACAAATCCAATCCGGGCATTTCGGCGGCGCTCCATGCGAATAGGTCGACATTCTCACGGAGGCATGCTTTGAGCTGCTTCCTCGCGATGTCGGGCAGGTCTGCTCCAATCTTCACTCCCCGCTGAGGGTCGTCGCCGAACATAATGATCTCGAAGTTGCCATCCGGGATCGGGCGCATCGGATGGGAGTTGCTGCTGGACGATGTGGACGGGTCGACTGAAGCCGCTCGTTCCTCCTGCCGGTCTTCTTTTTGGAAGCGACTGTCGAGGTCGATAGAGTCGACCTGGGGAAGAAGCTTGCCTTCCTCGGAGCTGCTTGGCAATGCTGGCTTGTCCGATGCTTTTGGCTTGGACGCAATGGCGTTGAGCCCCTTTGTAGCTACCTCGAAACACCTACGTGCAGCTTCGATGTCGCCGTGGAGGGTGGCGACCATCCCCTTTGAAGTGTAATACTTCATCTTTAGGTGGACTATTGAAGGCACCGCTACCAACTCGGCCAGAGTTGGCCTTCCGAATATGCACTGGTAAAGCGACGGGCAGTCGATCACCAGAAATTGTACCTTGACAGATCTGACCGTCTCAGCTGATCCGAAGGTTACGACCAGTTCGACGTAGCCCCACGGCTTAGTCACTGATCCGTTGAATCCCTGTAAATCGGACCCTACATAGGGGGTAAGGTGCGATTCGTCCAGCTGAAGCATTGAGAACAGCTGGGAGTACATGATGTCGACCGAGCTGCCCTGGTCAACGAGTATTCTGCGAACGTCAAAGTTCGTCATTCGGGCTCTGACGAGCAAAGGTATGCTTGAGTTCGGGGAACCCCCGAGGAGCTCCTCCCGGTAGAAGGAGATGGGGACGGAGCCCTTCTGGGCCTGATCAAGCGTGGTCACCTTGTTGGAGCTTGTGTTGATCAGGTGCTCGAACTTTCGTTTCACGGAGCCCACAGTGACTTTGTTGAAACCCCCGCCAGAGATGACCATGGCGGAGGGAAATGTCTCCCACGGGCTGTGGGCCGCGAAATAAGCAGGGGCGCTGAGCCCGTCCGGGACGTAGAAGTCTTCTGGTCGCGATATAGACATAGCGACCTGTATATTGGCGTCTTCCGAGGAGGGTACTTCCTCCTCTATCTTCTTGGACTCCTGGGCGTCCTGCCGAGGAGTGTCCTTTTTCTTCGCGAACTGTTTCAGGTGCCCGTCCCTAATCAGTATCTCAATGGCATCCTTCAGATGGATGCAGTCCTCCGTAGTGTGGCCGTGACTCATGTGGAAATGACAGTATTTTGATTTGCCTATGTTTGGTCTGTTCGGCAGTTGTTTGGGGAAGCGGACCCCTGCCTGCTTAAACTCCGAATTGGCACATTCGGACAAGATCTTTTCCCTAGAGACGGTCAGGGGAGTGTAGTCATGGAACCACCCGGGGGCCACTTGTTGTCACGGGAGTCACGAGGACGATCCTCACGCCTCCGTTCGCCCCGAGGAGATGTCGAGGCTTCCTCTCCTCTGGATGCCCGAGCATTCTCCTGATGGCGTGATGCTCGGACGTTGCTGGCCGCAACCTTCTCTTCATACTGAATGTGTGATTGGGCTTTGAGGAGGAGGGCGTCTAAGTTCCTCGGTGGTGCGAGGCCAATGGCTTTAGAAAACTCGGAGCCTGGGTGAAGCCCTTGCTCGAGCAGAAACTTCTTCATTTCGTCCGTTGTAGGGACTTGTACAGCTTCCTTGTTGAACCTCTCGATGTATGCGCGGAGAGGTTCATCTTTTCCTTAGATTATGGCTCCAAGGGAGGCCTCAGCTTTGGGGTGGCGGCGAGATGCTGTGAAGTGCCGCGAGAACATCCTGCCCAGCTGTCTCCACGAGGTAATGGACTTCTCGGGCACTTGCTTGTACCATGTCATTGCTCCCTTTCGGAGCGTGGTCAGGAACAATCGGCATTTGATGGCGCCCCGTACGCCGCGGTAGTCTAACAGCACATCGATGTTCTCGATGTGCTCGTCGGGGTCGGTGGTCCCGTCGTACGTACCAAGTGACGGGGGTTTCTCCAAGCCTTTTGGGAGACGGGTAGCCAATATCTCCTAGGACAACGGGCCGCGAGGCTCGTCGTCGCTGCTAGAACTGGTATATGATGGGGACCGAACGGGACACTGGCGGTGGTGGTTCCTCCGGGGAGAAGGACAGCGGTTCCTTCGAGGAGAAGGTGAGCAGTTCCTTCGGGGAGTAGGTGAACGGACCCGGCCCGTAGACCTGACCGGGGGAGATTGCTCGTTCCTTCGAGTCCTCTTGTGGTCGTGAGCGTGCTGGTCACGCGAGGAGATCCGGTCGCGCTTCCGGGCTGCGCGAGGATCAGGCTCTTAGCGCAGTCTTCGGTCGACGTCTCTCCGGGGCTGCGGGCTCCTTAATCGTCGCTGGTTCCTCCGCGTAGGAGGGGATCTTGGACGGTTGGACTCTTCTAACGCCCCAATCCTCTCGTTTTGCTGCAGGATCAGGGTGTTGGTCTTGTTGATTGCTTCCAGGAGGGCTGCCACGGCCGGGTCGGCGTTAGGCGGAACAGAAACGGGCTGGACACCAAGTGAAGACTGATCGTTGTTGTGATCAGCAGGGGCAGGGGAAGGAGAAGCAGTGGCTCCGTCCCTTAGAAAATTGGCATCTCCGAGGAGAGATGACTGGTCGTCAACGTCAGATTTGTTGACGGGGAAGATAGTGGTTTGGAGAGCATCCTTAGTGCGATCTTGGGAGGCCATGATCGTGATGATCTTTGAGAATTGTTTTGATCTTCGGTTTCTGAGGTAAGAAAGATGGGGAGAACAATGGTTCCCACAGACGGCGCCACTGATCGTGAAGGCTGGATCAGATCCTGTAGAAGTGGGCCACCAAGTGCGTCAGGGATGCTGGTGGAATGGAGAGGATGAGGGTGTACCTGTAAGGTACTCTGACGCTCAAGTAAGAAAGGGTCAGAGAAAAGGGGCAAGTACAAAGTATGAGTTCTTAGGGTGAATATTGGATACCTGACCCTCTCAAGCGAGAGGGTTTATATAAAGCCCCCAGCGTGTGGCCAACGGTCCTATTTTCGGGGCGAAATAACCGTTTTCCCCAAATAATAGGTAACTATCCAAACTAGCCGTTATGTTGGGCAGGGTGCCCAAAACTAGTCGTTATGTCGGGCATAGGCATGGTTCTGGGCACCTGCCCGCAGCTGTTCGGGGAGTTATGAAGCCGTCCATAACGGGCAGTAATCCCGGGGAGGAATGTTGCATTCCTGGTCCGGTTGGAGGGGCAGAAAGGTAATTTTTGCCCCTCTGTGGATTGGACTTAGGTAATTTGGGCCGCTCTGGAGAAGAAGCGGATTGGGCCATGTCTAGCCATTGGTCCAGTCCAGAACACAAGCTATTGGTTAACTTGAATCACAAATCATTATTCACCACCGGTCTTTAATTTATCCAAGGGAAGGGAAAAAGAACGAATAACCCATAAGTATGCAATGCAATGCAAAAGAGAATCTAAGGTTCTGGGGTTGGTTATACCTAGGGAAGGTTTTAACATCCTAGGTATCTGTAGTACTCTACAGGAACCTCTTACTTTATTATGTTATTTGCTAAATGTTATCTGTTTGCTAAGGGTTAAAGGGATAAGAGGACCTAAAGTTCTATTTCTAAGTATGCTCGCCAATACGTCGCATCTTGTGCCTACGTATTCTAACGGGAGTGGAATTAGAGCATCCGTAGTTCTCCTTAAAGGGTAAATAAAGTTGAATTGGATTAGGAGAAAAGACGAGTCGTCATCTTAAGAAGAGTGTTTAAACCACCACAGATTTATGAGAATTGACCTTTGCTTCATCTTAGGAGAAGGGCTCCAACTCGGATATAAAATCGACGAGTATGCCACATACCTCTCCTAAGTGGAAAAGGAATCCACATCTTGACTATATTGTGGGGTAGGAGATGTATATCTCTTCTAGAGATGACTCACATCTAATTCTCTTGTAGGGAGAAATCAGGGAACTAAGTTGTTTAAATAACTTTGGGGGGACTAACCTAAGGAACTATCTTAAAGTAGTTATCTAAGGATATTTATCTTAAGAGGGCATAAAAGCCACTAAGAGGGGAGTATGATAAATGCAGATGATATGCAACATGCACGACATGATAGTCATGCATGGGTTCTTCCCTTGGATAGATGCAAGTAATTATATTAATAAGAGTAAAGCATTAAACATAAAGTCATGATAAAGCATGCAATAAAATGTTCAACCAATTTATCATATCATAAATATATGTCATGTCAAGAACATATAAAAATTGAGAACGCACAAGCACACAAGGGTACAAAAATACTCAATATAACTCGCGGATGAGGCCCTCTTAGTTTTAATGATAAAATTGTAATATATTAACGATTAACTATAAAAGGGATCAAAATCGATTTTAAAAATATGATTAAATAGTTATCCTAATCACTCACAAAAAAAGGTAAATATAAATATATGATTAAATTTTTAAAAAGAGTAATTATAAAATTCAAATTCTAAATTTAATTAATTATTTTGAAAAAAAAAGAACTAGGTTTATTTTGACAAAATAATAAAAAATATTTTAAATTAGTAATTAAAAAAAGGGATGTAATTAGTGTTTTATTTTAAAAAAGTAGCGGGCTTATCAAAAGCCCAAAGGAAATCATAAAAAAATAAATTAAAAAGAAAAAAAAAAAAAAAAAAAAAAAGCAACTGGGCCGGGTGGATCGGTTCTCTAGGAGAGAACCAAAGCATTGCCAAAATCCTCAGCCTCCACTCATTCAACTCTCTCTCTCTCTCTCTCTCTCTCTCATTCGTCACGCTTTCCTTGCTCTTCTCTCCCGCTGCTGCTTTCATTGTCTTCCCTGTGCCTCTCTCGTCGCCGCATTCATCTCCAGAGAAAACGCATCGTCGGCCATCTCATTACTTAAACAGAAGTGTTTTCTCCTCTCGACTCTCGCATCATTCTCAAATTCGACCGTCTCTCCGCGTGCGAGTCTCTCGAATTGAAACGAAACAAACAAGACATTTTCAAATTGTACAAAATGGTGGCATCAATCAACAATTAAACATTTACATATGCGGTACAAGATCGAGATTACCTGTCGGAGTTCTTCCGACGCGTCTTCGGCGGCGAAGTTTGGTTATACTGGTATGTTTCGAACGTTCTTTCTCCTCCCTGGTTGTATGCGTATGTGATTCTGCAATGTGTGTGACTTTGTGTTCCTGATGCTTGTGGTTGATGATGCGTGTCGTCGTGTGTAATGTATATTCCAACTTTGTTATTTCATTTCCAATGCTCCCTTCGAATTGTGCTGTTGTGAATTCTTGATGTTGTTGGTGTTTTTTTTTGTGTATGTTTTGTATGTGATGTTTTTGTTGTGAGGTATTGCAGTTTTTGTCGCAATGTGTGAGGTTTGTTTTGGTATGAATGAGTTTTGTTCGCTGATGTCTTTTTCTTGTGTATGATTCTTCTTGTGAATACACTCTGTGCGTGCTTATGGTTTCAAGGTGTGTATGGTTTTGTGTTTTTTTTTATGTGAATATTCTCTTGTGTGTCATAGCTTCTTCCCTCCCTTTTATTCGTATCAATCTCTCTGCTTTTATAGGCATACGTGAGTTAATTTTGAATCATGTAATTGAATGCGAGATTTGCTGTCGATTTTCGGTTTTAGAAAGAAATAAAAGTTGTCCCGAAAATGTGATCCTTGTAATGAAAACTTTTGATTCCTTGCCTTCCGTGTGTGAATGTTGTTCAAGACTTGCCTTTTCAATTGGAACATGTTTGGGTATTGTTATGGAAATTATTTGAAGCGTGTCTGATTCTGTCATGAATGTCCTTTTTTAGTTCACATTGTCTAGTAATTCAAAACATAAGCTTTGTAAGATGGAGGTTTTGACGTTTCAGGTCTAAAACTCGTGCCTCCAGTCTGGGAGTAACCATTTGCAGCATCAGTTCCATCATCACTAGTTGGAGGTTTTAAAAGGTCCGGTTAGGAGGCGGTATTCAAACAAGTTTCGCATCGCAAGGATCACGGCTCTAATGTTCAGCGGTTCCCTGGACAGAACACCTTTTACCGATGATAACATCTTTCAGGCGATCTTACTGTTTTCGAATTCTTTGTGTAAGCATTCTACTTCCATCTTAATGTCACTACTGTAAAATTCATGGTTCCACAAGTTTTGTTGATTAATTTAACATTGATTCCGTTTGTAGGATTCGGGTGGCAGGTATGTGCTTATAGCTGCCATTGGTTACTTGTTCTGGATATACCGTTACCATTACTTGCGTGATATTTTTCATGAGTATCTTTTCAAATCATTCATCTCTGGATTGTTCAATGGCAATTAAATTGATATTTGCAGTTTCGAACAGGGTCTGTTATGAAGTGTTTGGCCGTGGCATTTCGGTATGAGGAACTTAGCCTGTGGACAAGAAGTTCTAGGCTGCTTGGAGCTCGAAGGCCTTGACAAGAACACAAGATATGAAGCAACAGGAGGTAAAAATGTTTTTTTATGAACTTAAGATTTTTGTAGTGAAAAAACACAGTACTCCTAGTAGAAACGTCTGTGCTTCATGTTTTATGGTGATTCATTGTGCTTTGAGATGGATTCAGGAGATTCTGGGAATTCAATGCACAAATTGAAGGTCGTTTCCTCTTTCTTTCTCTTATTTCTACCACATATTCACACGCGCATTATATGCACTGTTCTACTTGATTTGTGTTGAAGAATTCTAAGTTCTAGTAACAGTCAAGTTTCCAAAAGTCATGATATTGTCCCGTGACTGTTATTCTTCATATGGCTTGTAGCTTGTAGGTAGTTTGAACGTTAGTTTTTGGAAGTTAATTTGTTTACTTTTGGAATGTATCTCTCTATTGAAAAGTAGGTAAATCTATGAGGAAATGATGTTTCCATACGTTTTGTAGGTGCAGGATCCGTGAAATTAGCACGTTCATGCATTGGCGAAGATGATGGCTATTATGATGTTTACGTCTACAACAAGTTTCTTGCCGAATTCAACCTGTAACTTCTGTAGCCACTTTTTACTTCGAGGGGAACTCTCTTCTGTTTGTTGTTCTTGATGTCATACATGGTTTCGAGCATGAACTCTGTTCTTTTGCGATTATTCTTTTCAGGGACACTGCCAAAGGGAGCCTTCAGCTTATGATACTCATCCTCAAATTAATTAGCGGGGGGAGTCATAACTTTGGTGCCAAAATCTTTACTAACTCAACAGACCAGCGCAGCAGCCACTGCAGTATTATTCGTTACCAGCTCCAATCCTCAAGTGAGGTGTTACATATCCTCCTTTGATGGGCCCAACATTGGCGCCACTTGATGAATAAAACAAGAAGAGAAGGTCGTATTGTAAACATGAGGAACAAATTAGGATCCCTATTATAGGAATTTCTTTGCTGTTCTCTTTTGTAACCATTGGTTTTGTAACTTAATCACACATAAAAATATTAATATGTATAAGCCACCTTGGATTTGCAACTTGAACGCATGACTTTTGAACTTGAAGTCTCGAAATGGAAATCGCATGTGATTCTTAGTTAATGATACACAAAGGATTACACTACTTGAAATAAATCTTAGGAGTAACTTGGAAATTATTTGGTACGTAAGTTCAAGACATGCTCGGAATACAACATGAGACCACTTGAACCAAGTCTTGGTCCTAACCCATCCTAATTTCAACACCTGAATGATTTGTAATTAACGAGAGCAAGCTGTTAGAGCAACAATGTCTCGGCCACAATTGACGTTTGTAACTTTGATCATTGGTTTCACGCTGCGATACTTTGCACTCCATCTACAGGATGTTTTTGACATAACTTTTAACCTCATGATCTTCAATTAGTGTATGCTTGACACGTCTAACCCTGAATAATGACCCTGATTCTCCTTGAGATAAACACTACGTGAGTGGATGTCCTAGTAACATGGATCAAGACACATCTTGAAACAATCTTAATATGTGAACTTTTGGAAATAACACGATCTTTGTAAAACGCAATAGAATCTTGTAACACTTTGACTTCAATGATAAATTCAAAGTATTTCATAGTAAACTTCTCTTCCAAATTGCATCTTGAAATTGAGCTTGACATGTAACCTTGGCATTGGCTTTGTGGGAGTAACCTTTGAATTTGATCAGATCATATTGAATTTTGAACTTGAACCCTTGAATTGGTGGATGATGAATGACTCTCATGTTTGATCTTTGTAACTTTGAAAAATTCTTAGCAACTGCCAAAACTTTTTTGAAGAATAATGTGCCTAAAACCTTGACCCATGAGAAACCAAACCCTGTCTCAACTTAATTCAACGCACCTGCATAAACCTGTTAGTCACAATAAACACGCACACAAAGACCGTATGACCTAAAGATGCTATGCAAAAAGAAAAGGGATCTTAGGGTAAAAAATTAGGGTGTGACAGGTGGGAACGGTTACGGGTGTTCGTGTGCCCATGTGGGGTGTGAGCGACTTATATGGAAATTTCGACGGGAATTATGATCATGAAAAAGGGATCGAAATGGTACCACATGCTTTGAGTCAAAGTTGTGAGTCTCATTGTATTACATTGTAGTTGTGATCGTTGTGTGTTTTGTTGATGGGATATTCACTGCGTGGATGTATGTATTGAATGGGTGACTTATGCATGAAATGAACTGTCCTTGCTAATTATCATGCTTTCCTTTATCTAGTTATGATATCTCACCCCTTTTGTTTGAATGTTGCCTCTACGTGGATAAAGTGAAGATAATCCGCAGTAGGAGATCTGATGTGAGTGGAAGATAGAGTCTTCCATTTATGCTTTTAGTGTCAGCGTCTTCTCTGATATATAACACTGGGGTTTTTGGAACGCTTTTATGAGTATTTGTTTTGTTGAGAATTATTTAATTTTCTTTAAGATTGATGTTGACCATGTTGCTTTAAATAGGTAGTGTTTTATTACTAATGTGACGAAGCTTTTCCGCTGCTTTAATAAAGATGAACTCCAGACATGATTTTACTATTCACAATTAATAAATTTCAAATTATACGAGTTACATGTCGTATGTATGAACAGATGTTTGCTTGAAAATATCATCCTAATATGTTTTATTTTACTCTGATATTTTATTATAATTTCACGCGGGGGTTGTAGGGTGTTACAGAACCCTTGTCCGCTGACCGGGCAGCGGAACCCCCGTCTGCATAGTGTGATCATTCGCCGAAATTTAATTTGATTCATTTAATTAACAGGATTTAAATTAATAATAATAAAAGTGTGTTTATTATTTTTCTCTTGTGGTGATCAGTTATTTCCTTAGTTTTCCTTTATTTTGTTTTGGGATTTTAAAATACGACATGCATGTCGTGCCTCTCTTTTAATATCTTGATGTAACTTCTTTTCTCGTCTCACTCCCTCATATGTAAAAACGAGTATTCTTTAATGTAATGTAATGTTGTGAAGAAAAAGAAAGACTACAGGATCAAAGGAGGACAACCTTGGAGATCTTGCTTGGAGAATTGTAGATCGTTATTAGGTTTAGCTTAGGTTCTCTCATTGGCTTGGGAGAACAATTGCGCTAGGAGCCATAACTGTTTCATTTTGTATGTATGTTGATGCATGTGTATGTATGTTGATGCATGTGAGAGACGATTTATGATAAATAAGCCGGTGAGATCAAACTAATGAAAATTACCTTAAATTGAATATTAAGTTTATGCTTTCCAAGTTTTAGAACTCATCAAGACTAGTATCGAATAATGTAGGTTTCGCTTAACGTGAGGTGCATGTTCTATATTAGTAAGATGCGATGGGATAAATGCAATATTCAATTTCTAAAACAATGGGTCAAACTTAACTAAACAAAATATAATAAGATTATATACGTTTAGAAGCAAGAGTTGGGAATAATCCATATGATGGATTAGAATAAGGAGTTATTCACCCAACTGAAATATTCGAGAATTGTATTTGATACAATTGGAAGGAGTTCCTACCTAAATAGTTGAGTTTTATGTAATCAGCCTAACGCTGACTTAAAACAAAGTGAAATATGAATCTCGGTCCACTAGAAAATCTTCCAATGGGATTTTCCGAATCAAATGGTGAGGGTCATTTGGTTTGAGTAAAATAGTGGGAGCATATTTAATTAAAGGCCTAATTGAATATGTTGTTTTTATATTTTTCCATTCTATTTTGTAGATTACCATGACAACAAACACATCTAACAACATTTTGCGATCAATCCTTGATAAGGAAAAATTGTCTGGGATAAATTTTTTGGATTGGCACCGAAATCTGAGGATTGTCCTCAAACATGACAAAAAGTTGTATGTCTTAGAGACACCTGTTCCTAAGGAGGAGCCTCATAGTTCTTCTCCTAAGGCTGAAAGAGATGCTTATAAGAAGCATGTCGATAATGCCAATGAAACTGCTTGCCTCATGCTGGCTACCATGAATTTTGAATTGCAAAAGCAACTTGAAAACATGGCAACGTTTGATATGATCGAACACCTGAAGATGCTATATCAAGAGCAGGCAAGGCATGAGAGGTTTGAAGTTTCAAAAACCCTTTTCAAGCCAAGCTATCTGAGGGAGCCCCTGTAGGTCCCCATGTACTCAAGATGATTGGGTATGTGGAGAACCTTGAAAGATTGGGATTTCCCCTAAAAAAGGAGCTTGCGACTGATTTGATCCTGCAATCGTTGTCGGAAAGCTTAGGTCAATTTTTCCTTAATTTCAACATGAATGATATGAACAAAACTCTTCCTGAATTGCTAGGCATGTTAAGAACTACTGAGCAAAATCTGAAGTCAAAAGGGAAATCCATTATGATGGTCAGTAATGGAAAGAAACAGAAAAAAAGGCCCACTAAGCAGGGTGGTAAATGGAAAGGCAAGGAAGTTGCCAAACCCAAACATACTGCCCCTGCTTTGAAGCCTAGTGAAGGTATAACAAAGGAGGGCACTTGCTTCTATTGCGGTAAGACCGGACACTGGAAGAGAAACTGCCCAAAGTACCTGGAAGATAAGAAGAATGGAGTGGAGACTTCGACTTCAGGTATTTTTGTTATAGAAATAAATTTATCTACTTCTACATCATGGGTATTAGATACTGGATGTGGTTCTCACATTTGTACCAATGTGCAGGGGCTAAAAAGGAGTAGAGTTTTGGCAAAAGGTGAAGTTGACCTACGAGTTGGCAATGGAGCAAAGGTTGTTGATTTAACCGTAGGAACTTATGTATTGACTTTACCTAGTGGTTTAATAATTCAGTTAGAGAACTGTTACTATGTACCTCCAATTAGCAGGAATATTTTTTCCGTTTCTTGTTTGGACAAGTTTGGTTTTTCATTTATAATAAAGAACAATTGTTACTCTATTTATTTGAATGATATATTTTATGCTACTGCACAAATGAACAATGGATTGTATGTCCTTGATCTTGAAATGCCAATTTATAAAATTAATACTAAAAGGATGAAACCTAACGAATTAAATCCAAGTTACCTTTGGCATTGTCGCTTAGGCCATATAAATGAGAGACACATCTTCAAACTCCATAAAGATGGACTATTGGACTCTTTTGCTTACGAATCATATGATACATGCAGATCTTGTTTAATTGGAAAGATGACAAAGTCCCCATTCACAGGAAAAGGTGAAAGGGCTAATGATCTTTTGGGCCTCATACATATTGATGTATGTGGACCACTGAACATACCAGCCAGACGAGGTTTTCAATACTTCATCACATTTACCAATGATTTTAGTAGATATGGTTATGTCTATTTAATGAAACACAAATATGAATTCTTTGGAAAGTTCAAGGAGTTCAAGAATAAAGTACAAAACCAACTAGGTAAGAATATTAAAACTCTTTGATCAGTTCAAGGCGGTGAATATTTAAGCCTAGAGTTTGATGACCATCTAAAAGAGTGTGGGGTTCTATCCCAATTCACTCCTCCTGGAACACCACAATGGAATGGTGTATCTGAGAGAAGAAATCGAACCTTGTTAGACATGGTCCAATCCATGATGAGTCACGCCGATCTTCCAAACTCCTTTTGGGGACATGCACTACTGACACCAGCTTACACACTTAACCGTGTTCCATCCAAAAAGGTTGAAAAGACACCATATGAAACATGGAGTGGTAAGAAACCACATGTGTCTTACATGAAGATTTGGGGTTGTGAAGTTTATGTGAAACGACAAATTTCAACTAAGCTGGAGCCCAAATCTGACAAATGCTTATTTGTGGGGTATCCTAAAGAAATAAGAGGGTATTACTTCTACAATCCTTCTGAGGGAAAAGTGTTTGTCGCTCGAACTGGAGTTTTCTTGGAAAGGGACTTTATTTCCAAAGGAATTAGTGGGAGGAAAGTAGAGCTTGAAGAAATTCAAGAATCATAAAGCACTGATACACCTATGGAGGAATTATAGCAGGAACCACAAGTAGTTATGGAAGAGAAACCTGCTCAAGTAGAACAAGACCAGTGTAGATCGAGCAAGATACGTCACCAACCAGAGAGATATGGATATCTCATAACTGATCAAGGTGATGTATTACTCATGGATCAAGATGAGCATGTAACCTATCAAGAGGCCATACCTGGTCCTGAGTCTGAGAAGTGGATAGAAGCCATGAAATCTGAAATGGATTCCATGTACACAAACCAGGTTTAGACCTTGGTAGAGCCTCCTGTAGGAGTTAATCCTATAGGATGCAAGTGGGTCTTCAAAAAGAAGACTGACATGGATGGTAAGGTACATACCTATAAGGAAAGACTGGTTGCTAAAGGTTATAAACAAATTCATGGTGTAGACTATGATGAAACTTTTTCACCAATTGCAATGCTTAAATCTGTTCGGATTTTACTTGCTATCGCTGCATATCATGATTATGAAATATGGCAGATGGATGTCAAGACTGCTTTCCTTAATGGGAATCTTCTTGAGGATGTGTACATGACACAACCTGAAGGATTTGACATACCAAAAGAAGCCCAAAAGATATGCAAGTTACAGCGATCAATCTATGGATTGAAGCAAACTTCCAGAAGCTGGAATCTTCGTTTTGATGAAACTGTAAAACAATATGGATTCATAAAGAATAAAGATGAGCCTTGTGTCTACAAGAAGGTTAGTGGGAGCATGATCGTCTTTCTGGTATTATATGTAGACGACATATTAATCATTGGAAACAATGTCCCTACCTTGCAACAAGTAAAAACTTGGTTAGGGAAATGCTTTTTTATGAAGGACCTTGGTGAAGCAGCTTATATATTAGGAATCAGGATCTATAGAGATAGATCACAAAAACTGCTTGGCCTAAGTCAGAGTACATACATAGACAAAGTGTTGAGACGCTTTAATATGCATGATTCCAAGAAAGGATTCATACCTATGCAACATGGCATGTATCTATCAAAAACACAATCTCCTTCAACTAAGGAAGAAAGGGATCGCATGAATAAGATTCCATATGCATCTGCAATAGGATCTATCATGTATGCCATGTTATGTACTCGACCAGATGTCTCGTATGCTTTAAGTGCAATGAGAGGTACCAATCTGATCCCGGTGATGCTCATTGGGTAGCTGTCAAGAATATCCTTAAGTACTTGAGAAGGACTAAGGATTCATTCTTGATATGTGGAGGTCAGGAAGAGCTCGCGATAATTGGATACACCGATGCTAGCTTCCAGACAGATAAGGATGACTTTAAATCGCAATCTGGTTATGTGTTCTGCCTAAATGGTGGCGTTGTGAGCTGGAAAAGTTCAAAGCAAGAAACAGTTGCTGATTCAACAACCGAGGCCGAGTACATTGCTGCCTCAAATGCAGCAAAGGAAGCTGTTTGGATCAAAAAGTTCATTAGTGAACTTGGCATAGTCCCTAGCATTGTGGATCCCATTGATCTCTATTGTGATAACAATGGTGCCATCACACAAGCTAAGGAGCCTAGATCTCACCAATGATCCAAACACATACTTAGGCATTATCATCTCATTCGAGAGATAATAGATCAGGGTGATGTGAAGATATGCAGAGCACCTACACTTGACAATATTGTTGACCTACAAACAAAGCCTCTTGCTCAGCAGAAGCATGATGGCCATACTAGATCTATGGGTATTAGGGGTATGCCTGATTGGCTCTAGTGCTAGTGGGAGATTATTGGTGTAAGCCCTAGAGGCCAATACTTTTGGTACTTGTATCGAATTATTTATTAATAATAAAAGGCATTTCTTTATTATGTTTGTTTTTCCAAAGTGATAAAGTCCCTAGAATAGCTAGTTCGTTTAATGAAATATTAAGCGTGACTTAATCATGAGATTCCATTAACCATAAGAACACTATTCTTAAAGTATCTGTAGTCGAGCTTTAATGTGAAATGGGATAACCTTAAAGCATTAAGACTATTATGTAGATAAACTGATGATCACATCTCATGGATCATGGATAAGGAGTTATCAAGTCTTAAAATAGGTATGAATATTAGGAGTAATATTTATACTGGATTGACCTACTATGAGAGTACTACATAGAATGTTATGCAAAGTGTCATAAGTTACTCTCATGGTGATAGTGGTGTATACCACCCTTCGACCTGAAACCCCTATGGACCCTAGATGTAAAGTCAAGTACTTTATTGCTGACCAAACATTGTCCGTAATTGAATGACTATAAAGACAGTTGATGGGTACTTCATAAAGCTTGCTAAGGGACATAAGTGACCTAGATGAAGGGCCCAATATTGAACTGAGCAAGGATGACATGGTATATGCCTTGTGTTCAATATAGACATAAGGGCAAAAAGGTAACTGTATACACAAGCACTATCACAAAAGGTTTTGTCAGATCACATGAAAATTTTGTGACTTGGGTAGCAGTGATGTGTTGCTAGATACCGCTCATTGTTTATTATGTTAAATTCATGATTTAATATAATTAACAACGTCGTGAAATCCTACAGGGTCACACACATAAGGATAGTTTGATAAGAGGTAGAGTAAATAAGGCACACCGTAAGGTACGGTGTACTTAATTAAATATGTAACACCATAAGGTACGGTGCACTTAAGTGGAATACGAATTGTGGTAAGGTACCGCGTGCTTAAGTGATATACGGTACATCATAAGATATGGTGTGCGTGCACTTAAGCGGGCTTTTTAGCTTGCAGCCCACATAAGTGGTTCTATAAATATAACCCTTGTGCAGAAGCATAAACATTTTTGATGAAAATTCAGTTGTGAAACCCTAATCGTATTTTCCTTCTCTCTATCTCTTACTCAAAGCCTTCAATCGTAGCAGCTAGCACTGAGACTGAAGGAAGCTATTCGTGTGGACTGAGTAGAGGTGTTGTTCATCGTACATCGCTCGTGATCATTCCTTGGATTCAGAATCAAAGGTTTCATCGCCACAAGAGGTAACCATTCTATCACTGATTATGATATTTCGTAAGGATCGCTTAAGGGAATTTTTAATTTCCGCTGCGTTTTGAATCGGGATTTCCCTTTAGGTGCACCCCGATAATACCTCAAAAGAATTAGTTCCTGTCATACCCCAAATTTTGACCACCAAGATTTCCCATCATTGTGCAAATCATCATCACAATGTGGATGTACTTACATGCCTCATCAATCTCCCCAAAGATGGGTGAACATTCACAACAATCAAGAATTAGGGTTTTGAGCCCTCTCAGAGCAATTAGACAAAGGATCAATCAAGAAATGACATGATCTTCAACTTGTCTAACCTCTTAAAATACCTATAAAGGATTAAGAGGATACTCACATCAAGAATCAAGCACAAGGTTGTAACATTCCAAGTGGATTAAGCCTCCAGATCGCCAGTGTCACCAAATTAGGGTTTTGGTCGACCAGGGCCTCCAGATGGAAATTTTCATCTGGGCATGAGCCAATGCTTCAAAACATAATCCAAATTACTCCAAGGGACCTCATGGACCCCATCATCAAGTCAAATTTACCTCAGGGGATGCATTTACCAAAAATCAGGAATTAGGGTTTCTTGACCTAATCCACCCCTAAGTTGACTTTTGGGACAAAGCATGAGCCAAGACCTCAAGACATGATTTGAGGGCCTTAAATACACCACATTGATCCATTTGCAACAATGGATTGATCCAAGAAGTTTGATTCTCAAGTTTCAATTTCATCGGGACCACAATTAGGGTTTTGAAGGAAAAGTCAACTGTACCTTTGACTTTTGACCAAGACATGCTCCCCAACCTTGGGACATGATTCAATACACCCTATAACACCTATGGGATCCACCCATTAGGTTTGATTTAGGTCAAAGACTTGATTTCACAAAGGATCACACAGTTTGGATTTCATCCGATAAAAAGTCAACTGTGCACAAAATCAAGTTTGACTTTTTGGAATTTTTCACAAATATGGTTCCCCTAAGTCAAAAATAATGTTAATGTGTGATATTGATTATCATTAATTAAGAAAAATCAAGAAAAGTGAGGTTTCTTGCAAAAGGGGCAACCATAAGAAACCTTTTTCTAAGTTATGGAACAAAAGTGGTTTTGGTACCAACTTCCAAGGACCATAACTTAAGATCCAAGCAACCATTTTGGACGATCCAAAGCTAGATTTGTAGGTCTTGCTACACTCTACAAAAGCTTCAACTACCTCAGACTCTAATTCTTCATGGATTTTGAGTTATGGAATGATCAAAATGGCAAAAAAACATGAAAATGACATTTTTCCAACACTTGGTGAAAATCTGCCTAAGTCACCAGCCTTGAACATCAATGTTCATGAGGTTTTTTCATTTGGATCCAAATAGTTTCAAAATAAAATATGATCATACATGTTTTGTATCATACGAGGGCTTTCAAAAAAGTACAAGAGCCTCTCACAACTCAACCTGAGCTGGGAGATATGAATCCCTCAAAATCATCGTTTCCAACTGTCCTAAGCAAGGCAGATTTTGTGCATTTGCTCGATTTGGCAAAATTGGACAACTCCAAGCCTTGTCATCCATTTGGACACATCTGAGGATAAAACAAAAGGAGAATGATCTGATCCCCAAGCCTCCCAAGTCCAAGAATCTACAATAGCCATGCCAAACCTAAAAGAGCTAAAAAGTGCCAAGACTCCAATTTTGTTTCAATGCATTCAATGGATGCATCAAGGTGGCATGAACTGAGGCAAGTTTAACTGAATGAGTCAAGCCTTATCTCAGTTGTGGTCAGTTGTGGTCAGTTCAAACAAACTTGACACACTATAAATAGAGCTCAATTGTGGTCAGTTCAAGTACACCAAAGCACCCAAACTGATGTTTTCCTCAAAATCTCTTCTTTACTTCAAATTTTGCATTCTAACTCAAGTCACCATCGGGTTTTGAGTTTGAGGGCAATTCCAACCAAACCAATCACACACACACCTCATAAACATCATATGTAAGTGATCCATAACACAAAATCACATCTGGAACATCAGATTCTCAAAATCACCAGCCAATTGCTCAAGTTTTTGACAGAGTTGCAGTTGAGGTGCCACATCAAGTTCCAGCTCATTTCAATCCACTCCAAGCATTCAAACACATTCCTTGGCACCTAAGGAAGCTGTCCAGATCATTGGAACCAAGCTGTAACACCTCCATCACCAAACTCGATCACCAACTGCAAGAGGTAAGCCTGAACCCTTCAAACTCTATGATCCATGCATCATGAATGAATTTTTGAGTTACCATCTTGTTTATGCATGTATGTAGAGTAATAACCCTCAATCAATTGCCATGAATCCATCGTGTATGGAATTTCATTGTGTTCATGCTGAAATTAGGGTTCTTGAGGTTTTCAGTTGATTTCTTCCTCCATACTTAATATAAATGCAATTAATCTATATGGTTGTGATCCTTGTTCAAAAACGAACAAGATTGGTACTTGAATCATGCAAAACTATTGAGAAATCAGGGAGAAAAGTGAGAAAATGCAAATCTGGAAAAACAGAGGGCGCGAGCAAGAACCAAGTGTTCTTAGCGCCATAATTCAAAATTTTGAATTTTAGTTATTTTGTTTAATTGATTCAAAAATTAATTTCTATCTGAATATTTATGTTTTTGAATTGATTCTTTTTCTCAAAATTCACAAAAATGTTTAAATATTTTATTTTACAAAAAAAATCCAATTTATATTATTTATTTAATATAGTTAGAATTTTTGTAATTAATTTCATTTAATTGTTTTTAAACATTTTTAATGAAATTCCCACTTTGATTTTTCAAAACCAATTGAATTTCAAGCTTCTATATGATTAAACATGATTTTTTAAAATATTTTTCAAAGTGTACAATTTTTTTTTTAATATATTTGATATTTTATCATTTATTATTTAAATTTCCTTTGAAAAAATGACATTTTTATTTAAAATTAGGGTTTCCTCCCGATTTTAAATTTTCAAACACTCATGGGCCTCTAATAGAGTTTAAGACCTATTCCTTGTAAATATAAACCTTTTTGGGCCTCAGTCGTTGTATAAGTCCCGATACGATTTTAAAAATCTTGGCGCGATCGTCGCCTTTTAAAAACCATCTGGACCTCTCCTTTGTTGTAAGTCCCATCTTTCTTTTTAAATAAACTCATGGGCCTCTAATAGAGTGTAAGACCCAACCCCTTTTTGAAAACCAAACTAATTTGGGCCTCAGGCATTGTATAAGATCCACAACGATTTCAAATATCTCGGCGCGATCGCAATTTCATTTCAAAATCAAATGGGCCTACCCTCGTGTTGTAAGTCCCATTTCTTTTCTTTTTTCAAACCTTTGGGCTTCTCCTTGAGTTGTAAGACCCCTCTCTTTGTACATAAAACCTAATTTGGGCTTCAATCGTTGTATAAGTCCCAACACAATTATCAAAACAACGGTACGATTATTGTTATTTTCACCTGGGCCTCTCCTTGAGTATAAGCCCCAACAATCTGTTCAAAACAACTTCCCTTTTGATTTAGGTTCAAATTCATAGTTGTGGTCAAAACTTTCTTTAATTTCTTGAACAACTAACCATACAGGTGTTACTATGGAAGCTTGCTCACTTGTAAGTTTTTATCGGCTTTCTTTATATGCTTTCATATATATATATATATATATATATATATATATATATATATATATATATATATATATATATATATATATATATATATATATATATATATATATATATATATATATATATATATAAATGTATTGCTAGAAGCTTGCTCACCTGTAAGTCCTTCTTTCATATCCTTTTAATTACTTGTCATATATCAACTGTATATATACTTGTATATCTGCTTAGAGTTTTCCCCGATAATTAGGTCTAGAACTAGATAGAGCCAGTGGTCACTCTTTCAACAAGGTCAATACTAGTTCCCCATAGGAATTTCAGACATAGTCTTGCCTTCTCTTGGGCTTAAACAATATGGAACAAAGAGAAAGGCATTATTCTCGGTGAAACTTTTCTCAAACTGTTACTATTAGAAATTGTCAAAGAAATTCAATTCCCAAGAAAGGATTAATTCTCGGTGAAACCTTTCTTGAATTTCTTCAAACCCTAGAACTGTTCTCTAAAGGATTAATTCTCGGTGAAAACTTTCTTGAACTTTTCTCAGGTTTGGACCCACAGGCTTCCTAAAAGCATCCCCGCCTCCTCTTGGGCTTTGTACAAGGACCCTTCGGCTTCTTAGAAGTTCTCATGCCTTCTCTTGGGCTTAGTACAAGGACCCTGAAGACCTGTTAAAGGTGTAGACAGAACTTAGTCATCCTTCGTTAGAGCTGTCTTTCCAAAGAGTCAAAACCTCATATCATGTCTAGGGTTGATACTCATCCCTTAAAACACTTTCCTCCTCTTGGGCATCATACAAAGATAAACCTATTCAGTAGACTTGGACAGTCTAATCCCCTAAGGGATCTCAAAGACATTCTAAAGTTCCCTACTAATACGGGAAAAACCCGGATCATTCGATCTATCTCCAGTAGAGTTAAATCCTCACAGGATCTAAAACTCAATCTTTTTCCTAAATTTCCCCAACTAGGGTCAGCTTATCATCAGAACCTCAAGGCATCCCCAACTCTTTTGTAAACCCTCAGTAAGAGTTGATCCCCCGACTTGGACCTGCCTCTGGATCTCAATAAATCCTCAGCAGAAGCCAGCCTCCTCTTAGGCTTTGTATAATGATTTTCCTCAACAGAGTAGACCTCAAAAGTACTCTCTTGTTGAGTCACCCTTTTTCTGCCTCAATCTTGGGCTTTGTACAAGACTGATAAAAGACACTCTCTTGTTGATTCAATCTCTCAGCCTCCTCTTAGGCTTTGTATAATGATTTCCCCTAGCAGAAGTTAGCCTCCTCTTAGGCTTTATATAATGCTTTCTCCAGCTTATTCAGCCACAATCTTGGGCTTTGTACAAGACAGATAAAAGCACTCTCTTGTTGAGTCAATCCTTTTTAGCCTCAATCTTGGGCTTTGTACAAGACAGGTAAAGATTTTTCCACATAGTCAGTTTCTTTTCAGCCTCAATCTTGGGCTTTGTACAAGACACCATATAAATTTCCCTAAACAAAGTTAAACCTCTTTCTCGCCTCAATCTTGGGCTTTGTACAAGACAGATAAAAACCATACTCTCCAGCAGAGCCAAATCTTCTCCTTTTAGCCTCAATCTTGGGCTTTGTACAAAACACCTACAGACATTCCCCAGTGGAATAAAAAAAATCCTCTTTTAGCCACAATCTTGGGCTTTGTACAAGACAGATAAATACCTCCCCAGTGGAGTCGATTCCTCCCAGCCTCCTCTTAGGCTTTGTATAATGATATCCCCCAAAAGAGTCAAGTCTCTTTTTAGTCTCAATCTTGGTCTTTGTACAACACAAATAAACACTCTCTTGTTGAGTCAGCCTTTTCCAGCCTCCTCTTAGGCTTTGTATAAGGAATTTCCCCGTGGAGTCAATCAATCTATTAACATCAACCTTGGGCTTTGATCAAGGCACAAACAAAAAACCAAAATCCCCTAAGAGGAAATCAAAATCTCTCTGTAGGAAGACATTTCTCTGTATATCACTACGTCGAAACAGAAAATCAAAATAAACTCTAATTCCAGATTGTTAGACGATGGCTATGGATCTAGAAAGGGGGTTGAATAGACGTTTGAGTTTTACACGCAAATGGACTACAAAATTATGTTTTAAAAAATTCTGTTTAACGGAAGCCGCTGCTGGATAAATCGCCTACAACGAACCTTCTACCAAAAGGATCGGATATGCACGAATATATTTTGGATGAGTATGAAGGAGAAAAATTCAGTTCTGAGTATTTCACTTACAAACGCAGACAGCAAATTAATCACTTGCTTGATGTTTATTCCAATCCAATGAGGTTATTTGATAAACAATTAAAAGCATTGTGTTCGAATTTATCTTGAAAACAAATTATCAAACACGTAGTGTGCGTAAACACACTATGTGCAGAATTTCTATGGAGAATAATGTGCAGCTGCTCCAGAACACAATTCAACAAATTGTATTGATTTAACCAAAAGCAGTTTATCAGCGTACAATTATTCCACGACAGAAATTACGATAGTTTGCAACGTTACGAAATCGAACACTACTGAAATGTAAAAGAGTTAAGGGAAAGAGAGAGAACACCCGAGATTTGATTAGGCAGTTCCCCAATCGTCCTCGCTTTGGGTACGTCTGCCCCCAACTCCGCAAACGGAATTGAGATATATATATATATATATATATATATATATATATATATATATATATATATATATATATATATGTTGCTGTTGCAAATTGTTTGTTACAAGAGAAAACTATGAACATACAAACCCCGAACGTCTTCAATCGTCGATGCAGAACTTTCTCTTCCCTTGATTCAAGATGAATCAAGTGCTCCGAATTTGGTTGATTCAATTACCGTCCCACGCTACTAAACTAAAAGAAAACTTCGTTCTTCAGTTACCTTCACTCGGTCAATTGAAATCTTCCAAGAATTCGAACCCAAACCTTCTTCTACGATCCTCTGATTACAGCTACTAAACCGAAACAGTTGCGCCAATTTCCGGTTACCTTCGCCCAGCCGAATCCCTGTAGAAAGAACAGTTTGTGCAAAAACCCCCAAAATCTCCTCGATTCTTGGAGGACAAACCCAACTGATTTGATTCAAGAAACACCTGCCAAACTCTCAACCCAGAAGATGAAGATCACACTTCCTATATTCTGAACGTTATCACTTCTAACAATGGGTGACACAAACAAAGATGATTATGTGTGATTGTTTGTTTGCACAATGAAGAAGATGAATATGAAGAGAGAACTGACATATATTTTTCACGTTTCTTGTTCTATGTGAAAAATGAAGACCTAAAACTATTTATATAAAAAAATATGACCAAAAGAAATAACAGAAAGTAACAGAAACGAAGTTAAGTGGAGAGGGCAAAAAACAAGGTCATGCGTCGACCTGTGGACTTTATGCGTCGACGCATAAAATGTCAATTTTTGAGTTATCACTCACGGGTAAGCGCATGACCTTTTTGAGGTCAGCGCATGATTGCTGAGGTCGACGCATAAGGCAGTTTTTTCAAGAAAATTCAATTTTGAATCGTTTTTCACCAGACCAGAGTCAGACATACATGCTAGACACTATTAGATCACTTGTGGACATATATTTTTGGAAAGAATAAGATCTTATACATCTAGACACACGACCAACATAGACATGACCGACACGTGAAGTGATACCGCTCAAATTACAATCTAATGCATTTGTTGACATCATTAAAACAAGAAAGCTAGAAGGGTATCCCTCACATACTCCCCCTTTTTGATGATGGCAACACTTCCTTGATTGTTACGAAAGATGTAATTTGAGATGGTCAATGCTCCCCCTGTCTTTAACACTTTAACGTTTATGTAGCTCTGTAGCTTAAAGACGAGAGAACAGTGGTCAAAATAGCATATGAAAATATGTAGTGGATCATCATATATTTGCAACAACAAAAACAATTACCAGTATCCACATATGATACCGCTAATGTAAACAAGTAATGATTAAATACGGAACAACGATATTAAAGCAAAACATTCACTTCATAAAGTTTAAAACATAACAGAAAGGTGCAGCACATGTCAAAAATAACAGAACGCAAACAACAAAACATAAATTCATGCACAACTAAACATGATGCCCTAAGATTTATGGTCTCCTCCCCCTGAATGGACACCCTCGTCCCCTGTGGTATTGACTTGGTGGTGGAAACTCCTCCAGTTGAAGGTTGAGGTCAATCAAGGTTCTATTTAGGTTACCAAGGCTGTTGGCTAAATTTTGATTTTGCTGAGTCAGATTGGCATCCATTTGATTGAACCTTGTCATAGCAGCATTTGCAAAATTGTTGAAATTGGTGGCATGAGATGACAGTTGGTTAGACAGGTTGGTAAGTTGTTCTTGTTGAGTCAGGTATCGAGTTTCCTGCTGCGCTTAAAATTCTTGATGTTGCAGAGATAACTCAGTCAGTCTTACCAAAATTTCATCATTGGATTGTGAATAATGATGAGACGGTGGAGTTGGTGGAGCAGAATTTTCTGGAATCTGCCATTCAGAGTCAGCATCATAGGATGGAGGAACATATGCAGCGCCAAGGTTGGTCCAGCAGTTTTGTTGATTCCACTGACCCCAGCCTTGATTGGCATAGGATTCTTCTGGTTGATATCCCATCCATGCCTGAGTGTCTTCTTGATTGTCTTCTTCTTCTGGTGGATTGTCTTGCATGACAATGTCTTCCTGTATCACCACATTTTCATTATTACCAACAGGATCTCCATTACCTTGACTTCCTTCATCCTCACTTGCTTCAAGATGGACAGGTTCAGGATGGGTAGCTCTTGATCTATAGATGAACCTTCGCTCACGTGAGCTCCAATAGTAACCCATCATGGACAAAGTTCTAGCCAGAAACTGTTGTTCAGCAGTAATGTGAATATGACAAATCTGTGGAATAGGAATATCAAAGTGATTCAGAAAATTTGCCACAGCAGATGCATATCCAAGTGCTAAACACTTTCCAGAGCTGCGAGTTGTAAACATTCTAGAAGCAAAGTAGTAAGGCCAGTTGATTTTAATCTTTTCCCTCTGGATGTAGATGAGATGCACCTCTGCTTGTTCAACTCTTGAGAGGCCTCCTTTCTTAGGCCTCAAGATGCGAGCAGCGATCCACTGAAGAATATGTTCCTTAAATTTTAAGTGACCTGTGGTGACACTCTTAGGAAATGTGTCACTTGCCACAAACTCAACTGGATATGGTTCCCTCAACATTGAATTCAGAGCAGTTTTGAATTCATACCCCTGAACAAAGGTGTTATCAGTAATCTTTGGGAGATTTTCATTAGTTTTCAACACAAACAATGTAGACCATACATCGTTTGTCACTTGACATACTGTATTATTTATAGAGAATTTGAATTCAGCTCCACGAAATTGTCCTTTCAATCCACAATAGAACAGCCTAGTCAAGTCTTCATTGTACTTGTCATCACATTCAACAAATTCATTCAGATTTTGAAAGTTGATGAGTTCAGAAATTTCAGGAATGTGAAAATCTTGACCCATCAACGGATAAAATCCATGTTGTCTAATAACAGCCCGTTTAGAAAATATTTCCGCAAACGGAGTGGCTAACCTTTCAGAAATTAAAGATTCAAACGTTACCCGTTGTGAGGATGAGCTTCCTGTTGGTCCTTGTTGCGATGTGGATCCTCTTCCTCCTCTTGTACCAGCCTTTCTTCTGGAAGCCATTGTTGAAAAAGGATTCAAGGAAAATTCTCAAACTTGATAATTGCAGAGGTAGAAGAGAAGATGTGTGAAATCCTTTGAATGCCTTGCAGTAGATATATAGAGCCTTCCCCCTTTGCTAATTATTAGGGTTTTGATGAGGGTTTAGTGGAGATTTACTGAGATTAATGAGGTTTAAAGGAGTAGAATAGGGAGAGATTGACCACAAAAGCTAATTAGATGACATGCAATAATCATAGTTTAATGTGCAATGAGAAAATAGGGAAGGTAAAGCATTTATAGGTCGGCGCACGCAACCCAGGAACATAAAGAGGACTGAGCGAATTCTTCATGCGTCGACCTGTAAACCTTGTGCGTCGGCGCATGCTTCCTAAAAAATTTAAAATTGCTTGACCATGTGGCTATGCGCTTACCCGTGAGTTTTAATGGGTCAGCGCATGAAATCAGGCGTCGACGCATGGAAGTGAAAAAGTGAGATTTTTGCAAAATTCTTGTTTCAAGCAGATAAATACACATATACACACAGAACCAAACATTCACATGAATGATAAGTGCTCAAAATGAAATAAACATCAAGATTAGAGTAAGTAACATGGCACAAAATGTTGATTAACCTCTATAAGTTGGAACGATATTACCTTGAAAGTCATGACGGAGAGATCCCTCACATATGAATGAATTTCTCTTTGCATTGTTATTAAAATAACACAAGCTTATACATATATATATATATATATATATATATATATATATATATGTGAAGATCATAATTATAAAAGATGTTATGCACGATCCGAGATATCGAGAATGCCAAGTTCTCTACGGATATGAAAGAAAGGCTCTATAGCTAATGGTTTTGTGAATATATCAACAAGTTGATTCTTAGTGTCAACATGCTCAAAGATAACATCACCTTTCTCTACATGATCCCTAAGAAAATGATGGCGTATTTCGATATGCTTGGTGCGTGAATGTAGTACAGGGTTCTTAGTTAGATTAATCGCACTAGTGTTATCGCACAAAATTGGAATACGTTCAAGTTTTAAGTTGAAGTCAAGTAATTGTTGTTTAAGCCATAAGACTTGAGCACAACAACTACCGGCAACAACATATTCTGCCTCGGCTGTTGACAAAGCAACGGAAACCTGTTTCTTGCTGTGCCAACTCACCAAGGAGTTTGCGAAAAAGTGACACGTGCCACTAGTACTTTTCCTATCCAACTTGCACCCGGCAAAGTCGGAGTCAGAGTATCCAACTAAAGAACAAGCACCTCCTTTGGAATACCATAGCCCATACTTTGGAGTACCAGATAGGTATCGAAGTATGCGCTTAACTGCCTTCAGGTGGGATTCCTTGGGATGTGTCTGATACCTTGCACACATGCATACACTAAACATTATATCGGGACGTGATGCGGTAAGATAAAGAAGAGATCCTATCATACCTCGGTACTTCTTTACCTCAACATCCTTACCCTTTTCGTCACGATCGAGGTTAGCACTAGTAGGCATAAGAGTATCTATTGCTTTGCAGTTCAGCATATCAAAACGTTTTAGTAACTCAAGACAATATTTCGTTTGACTCACGAATGTGCCCTCTTCAAGTTGTTTGATTTGCAATCCGAGGAAATAGTTTAGCTCCCCCATCATGCTCATTTCAAACTCCCCCTGCATCAAACTAGAAAACTCCTTGACCAAGGTCATGTTAGTAGACCCAAATATAATATCGTCAACATAAATTTGTACCAAAATTAAGTGTTTTCCTTGACGTTTAATAAAGAGGGTTGTGTCAACCTTTCCTCTTGAATACCCTTGATCAAGTAGAAATTTGCTTAGACGTTCATACCAAGCCCTAGGGGCTTGTTTAAGTCCGTATAAAGCTCGCTTAAGTTTATAGACATGATCAGGATATTCATGTGATTCAAAACCTGGAGGTTGGGCAACATACACCTCTTCATTTATATACCCGTTAAGGAATGCACTTTTAACATCCATTTGGAATAATTTAAAGTTCTTTGTGCAAGCGTAGGCAAGTAGAAGGCGTATGGCCTCGAGTCGGGCAACCGGCGCATAAGTTTCCTCATAGTCGATTCCTTCCTCTTGGTTATAGCCGTGCACTACAAGCCTAGCTTTGTTACGCTTTATTACTCCATTTTCATCAAGTTTATTCCTAAACACCCATCGGGTGCCTATTACTCGATGATCTCGCGGAGGGGGGACAAGGTCCCAAACCTCATTTCTCCAGAATTGATTTAGTTCATCTTGCATTGATAGATACCAATGCTCATCGAGTAATGCTTCCTTAGAGTTTTTAGGTTCAACTTGGGAGACAAAAGCAGAGTAATAACAAAAGTTACTAAGTTTAGAGCGAGTAGTTACTCCCTTAGAGATATCACCGAGAATGTTGTCAATTGGATGGTCTTTTGAAGACTTCCAAGCTGGAGGAAGTTCATCTTCATTAGTATGATGATCATCCTCACTTTTCACTGGTTGGTGATCCTTTTCCTCCTCAATACGCACTGCTTCAGGCTGATCAATTCCCTTATTAGTGTCCTTGAGTATGTCTTCAGTAGGTACACCTGCACCATGAAAAGAACTACCTTCTCCAACATTTCTCGGATAAGATTCGTCAAAAGAAACATGAACTGACTCTTCAACTACACGTAACCTTTTATTATAGATTCTATAAGCTTTACTTGACTGAGAGTATCCAAGAAAAATACCCTCGTCAGCCTTGGCATCAAATTTGCCGAGAGTCTCTTTTCCATTATTTAACACAAAACATTTGCAACCAAATACATGAAGGTGAGAGATATTTGGCTTACGCCCTTTTAAAAGCTCATACGGTGTCTTGTTTAGAATAGGCCGGATGAGCACCCTATTCAAAACGTAACAAGCCGTACTTATGGCGTCTGCCCAAAAGTATTTTGGTAATCCACTATCATTGATCATAGTCCTTCCAAGTTCTTCCAAAACTCTATTTTTACGTTCCACTACCCCATTTTGTTGAGGAGTACGTGGTGCGGAAAAATTATGATCAATTCCGTTGGAATCACAAAATGCTTCAAATAAATGATTTTCAAAATCGCCCCCATGATCACTTCTGATTGAACCAATGTTTGTGTTTAACTTGTTTTGAGATAACTTAGCAAATCGTTCAAAGGCTGAAAAAGTATCACTCTTATTTGCCAAGAAAATTGTCCAGCAAAACCTAGAAAAATCATCGACTATAACAAACCCATAGTAGTTACCACCTAGGCTTTTAACCCTAGATGGTCCAAAGAGATCCATATGGAGGAGTTCAAGAGGTCTCATAGTTGAAACAATGTTTTTAGATTTAAAAGAGATCCTTGTTTGCTTCCCCATTTGGCATGCATCGCAAAGATGATCCTTTGTAAATTTAATTTTGGGCAAACCGATGACTAGGTCTTTAGAGACAATTTTATTAAGCAAATCAAAATTGATATGAGCCAAGCGTCTATGCCACAACCATGAATCTTCATTCATAGTGACTAAACACTTGTCTCCACCCAATGATACCTCGTTTAAGTCTAGCATATAGACGTTATTCACCCTCAAGCCCTTAAACACATTCTTCTTGTCGCAATCTTCAACTACGCAACAATCCTTTGAAAAAGAGACTTTATAATTTTTGTCGAATAGTTGACTAATGCTTAAAAGGTTGTGTCTAAGGCCCTCCACAAGAAGTACATCAGAGATAGTAGTAGATGAGGGGTTACCTATACTACCTTTACCGAGAATTTGTCCCTTGTTGTTATCTCCGTAAGTGACAAACCCCTTTTTCTTTGCCACAAAGTCGATGAAAAGAGATATGTCACCGGTCATATGTCTTGAGCAGCCACTATCTAGAACCCATCTTCTTTCGGTGGTCTCAAGACTTTGTACCTACAAAAATAATCAAGGGAGAGTAGGTACCCAATTCTCATTGGGTCCTTTATGGTAAGTGAAACCAATATTGCCCTTGGGCAGCCATTGATAAATGCCCTTTGGAACAAGATATCTCCGAAAGCGGCACTTAGCAATAGTATGACCGGGCTTACAACAATACAAGCAATCAAGATTTGTTCGGAGTTTACCTTTGCTATCACTATCTCGAATCACATATGTGTATTTTTGATACGGATTATTCATTGTTTCACGATAGTGTGATCGATCAATATCAAACGTAATCTTAGGCATGAGAGCCTTGTCTAACTTGGCTTTGAAGGTTCTCACCTCTCTTTGCCAAATGTGACAAGTACCACAGCCCCCAAGGTCAAACCATGTATATTCATCCTTATCGAAATTAGTTTTTGATACATTCACCATAGAGTTTTTAAGATCTTCCAATTCCTTTTGGGAATCGGAAACCTTTTTCTCTAAATAGGAAAAAATCTTTTTATTTGAAGCTAGGCGTTGAAATGCTTCCTTAGCTTCGTGGTGTAATGTGTCAAAAGCTCTTTTCAATTCAGCATGAGACATATTTTGACAGTTTTCATATTTAGAGTATTTTACCTCTTTTCCTTTGTTGTGACGTGCCATGAGACAAAGGTTGACGGATTCACTTTCGTCACTTGAGGAGTCATCTTTCTCCGACTCGTTATCGCTTTCCCAAGCGATGTACGCTCGTCGAGACTTGTTGGACTTTTTGTTTGAGCGACTCTTGTCTTTATCCTTATCTTTGTCTTTCTTTAGGGATGGACAATCCGACTTGTAGTGCCCAGATTTTCCACAATTGTAGCACGTCCCCTTTACTTTGCCATTTTTATTTCCTTCACTTCTAGATTGCTTCCGGAACTTGACAAGATTTCTGTCCGAGTGCTGAATATCATTCTTCCGAATGTATATATTATATCTCTTAACAAATAAGCTCATATCATCACCGGATTCTTCATCCTTGTCATCTTTGGCTTCATCATCACTTGGCTCTTGATGAGTGGACTTTGAACAAGAAGCCTTAAGAGCTATCGACTTCTTTTTCGTATCTTTTGCCTTCTCTTTCTTTATACTCTTCTCATACTTATCCAAGCTAATGAGCACTTGCTCATGCTCATCGAGTTTACCAAAGAGTGTTGTGAGGTCTAATGTAGCAAGATCATTGGCCTCCTTGATAGCGGTAACCTTTGGTTGCCATTCCCTGCTAAGACACCTCAGAATTTTATTAGTAGAAACCTCATTTGGAATTGGTTTACCAAGGACATGCAATTTGTTGATAATGTGAGTGAATCGTTTTTGCATATCCGCAATGGTTTCCCCTTGCTTCATGTAAAACAAATCAAACTCTTGCGTAAGTGTATTAATACGAGCCAACTTAACATCATTTGTGCCTTCGTGAGCTACTTGTAAAGCATCCCACATGGCTTTGGCCGTTTCACAATGAGAGACTCTATAATACTCGTCAACTCCCAAGGAGGAGATAATCATATTACGAGCCTTCCAATCATAACTGTACTTTTTCTCGTCCTCCTCATTCCATTGAGCTTCGGGTTTAGGAACGACAACGCCTTCTGCGTTAGTCATAGTAATTGCCATGGGACCGTTTCAAATAACGTTCCAAACCTTCCGATCTAAGGAATTAATATGAACGCGCATACAATCCTTCCAGTAGCTGTAGTTTTCACCTGTAAAAACTGGAGCTCTATTATAAGCCCCCTTAGGTTCGTTCGCCATGATCCAAGAAGTTTTACCGAAGCACCAGAATCAACGGGAGCTCGTGATACCACTTGTTAGACGATGGCTATGGATCTAGAAGGGGGGTTGAATAGATCCCTTGAGTTTTACACGCAAATGGACTACAAAATTCTGTTTTAAAAAGTTCTGTTTAACGGAAGCCGCTGCTGGATAAATCGCCTACAACGAACCTTCTACCAAAAGGATCGGATATGCACGAATATATTTTGGATGAGTATGAAGGAGAAAAATTCAGTTCTGAGTATTTCACTTACAAACGCAGACAACAAATTAATCACTTGCTTGATGTTTATTCCAATCCAATGAGGTTAATTGATAAACAATTAAAAGCATTGTGTTCGAATTTAGCTTAAAAACAAATTATCAAACACGTAGTGTGCGTAAACACACTATGTGCAGAATTTCTATGGAGAATAATGTGCAGCTGCTCCAGAACACAATTCAAGGAATTGTATTGATTTAACCAAAAGCAGTTTATCAGCGTACAATTATTCCACGACAGAAATTACGACAGTTTGCAACGTTACGAAATCGAACACTACTGAAATGTAAAAGAGTTAAGGGAAAGAGAGAGAACACCCGAGATTTGATTAGGCAGTTCCCCAATCGTCCTCGCTTTAGGTACGTCTGCCCCCAACTCCGCAAACGGAATTGAGATATATATATATATATATATGTTGCTGTTGTAAATTGTTTGTTACAAGAGAAAACTATGAACATACAAACCCCGAACGTCTTCGATCGTCGATGCAGAATTTTCTCTTCCCTTGATTCAAGATGAATCAAGTGCTCCGAATTTGGTTGATTCAATTACCGTCCCACGCTACTAAACCGAAAGAAAACTTCGTTCTTCAGTTACCTTCACTCGGTCAATTGAAATCTTCCAAGAATTCGAACCCGAACCTTCTTCTACGATCCTCTGATTACAGCTACTAAACCGAAACAATTGCGCCAATTTCCGGTTACCTTCGCCCAGCCGAATCCCTGTAGAAAGAACAGTTTGTGCAAAACCCCCCAAAATCTCATCGATTCTTGGAGGACAAACCCAACTGATTTGATTCAAGAAACACCTGCCAAACTCTCAACCCAGAAGATGAAGATCACACTTCCTAAATTCTGAACGTTATCACTTCTAACAATGGGTGACACAAACAAAGATGATTATGTGTGATTGTTTGTTTGCACAATGAAGAAGATGAAGATGAAGAGAGAACTGACATATATTTTTCACGTTTCTTGTTCTATGTGAAAAATGAAGACCCAAAACTATTTATATCAAAAAATATGACCAAAAGAAATAACAGAAAGTAACAGAAATGAAGTTAAGTGGAGAGGGCAAAAAACAAGGTCATGCGTCGACCTGTGGACTTTATGCGTCGACGCATAAAATGTCAATTTTTGAGTTATCACTCACGGGTAAGCGCATGACCCTTTTGAGGTCAGCGCATGATTGCTGAGGTCGACGCATAAGGCAATTTTTTCAAGAAAATTCAATTTTGAATCGTTTTTCACCAGACCAGAGTCAGACATACATGCTAGACACTATTAGATCACTTGTGGACATATATTTTTGGAAAGAATAAGATCTTATACATCTAGACACACGACCAACATAGACATGACCGACACGTGAAGTGATACCGCTCAAATTACAATCTAATGCATTTGTTGACATCATTAAAACAAGAAAGCTAGAAGGGTATCCCTCACACAGATAACTGTTGTAAGTGGCACACTTGTTGATTTAACATCCAAGATGTAGTCCATCTTTTATCCTGGTAAATTTCCTCTCTCATCTAATTGCTATAAGCGGAAAGCCTCTGGGTTATTTACATCCACGCCACTGTCCCTCTCTTAGCATGAAAAGTTCCTGAGGAAAAATGGCATTGCTCAACATTGAGTTAAAGTTTTCTCCTTCAGGACAAATCCCCTATAAAGGAAATTATGGCATTGCTGGATTCTCATATCCCAGTTAAAGTAACCCTCCTTTATAATCAGTCACCCAACAATTGTGATAAACAGACGAGATGTCTCCCTTTAGAGATGACAAATTCTCTCTCAGTCAAACCTTTAGCTTCAATCTTGGGGTTTGAACAAGACACAAATACTCAACCTTTTAGCTTCAATCTTGGGCTTTAAACAAGACACCAAAATATTTTTTTCCTCCCATAGAATAGGAGGAACTACGATTGCTCTGATTTCCCTGTTTCTTTAAACGGGAATACGTAGGCATAAGATTGCGAAATCTTAGCGAGCATACCAATCAAAAACTTTAGGTCCAGTACCTTCATACCAATAAAAAACTTTAGGTCCAGTAACTTCATAACAATAAAAAACCTTAGGTCCAATACCTCACCAAAAACATCGGAAAACCCGAAAAACAAACAAAACCGCTCTCTCTCTCAGACATCCCTCAAAAAAGAAACTTTCCCATTTACAGATAAACACCATCAAGTACAAAGCGGAACCTAATGCTAACAACCTGTGGATAACCACATATAGGATGGGTAATTGACAACTCCCCATTGTATAACCTGACCCCGACCTCCCCGATCTCTCTTAGCGTTTGTTCAGTTAAACAATCGCGTACAAGGTTAGTTTTAGATATCTTTCCATTCCTTTCAGCTTCACGGGATAAATAAGAAATCAGAAAGTAGCACCCCCTCCTTACCATTGCGGTGAGGAACCCAATCTGCGATAAGGTGGTCGCGGCACCGACAAAAATCGCACGCTACAGTTCCTACAAACGATGTTTCTCCGAATGTTCAAGGGGTTGTCGTAAAGTCGATAGATGTCGATGTTGACTTTAATAACAAGCAAGAGTTTGATGATCGTGAAAGCATGCTCACATGGATTCGTAGGACTGCATCAAGACTTAGTTTTGGTGTGGTTATAGGAAGATTGAATAATGGTTCGGAAAGAAGAAACGCTTTTATAACTTTGTTGTGCGAAAGAAGCTGGAAATATCAGACTTATCTCCAGAAATTTAAGAGAGAAGACACGGGTAGTAGAAAATGTGAGTGTCCGTTTAAGCTTTGTGGTTACATGTTGCGTAGCAAAAAATGGAAATTTAGTGTTATTTGTGGTTTGCATAACCATGATTTGTGCTTAAAATTACAAGGCCATACTAGTGTATGTCGGCTCAAGCCGGAAGAGAAGACATGAATTAGTGACATGGCCTTGAATCTTGTCCAACCGAAAAATATACTTGCCACATTGAAACGGAAGGAACCCGACAATATATCAAATATAAGGCAAGTGTATAACATCCGGTACCGCACCAACAAGGCGATTAAGGGAGATAGAAGTGAAATGCAACAACTGTTGAAATTTTTGGATGATAACAGTTACGTGTCCCGGTACAGAACTTGCGACGATGGAGTTACGGTCCGAGATATTTTTTGGACTCATCCGAATTCGATAAAGTTGTTCAACACGTTCTCGACAGTGCTCATTCTTGATTTTACCTACAAGACCAACAAGTATAGAATTCCTTTATTTGAGATGGTTGGTGTTACGTCTACCGAGAAGACATATGTCGTTGGTTTTGCTTTTCTGGAGTGTGAAAAAGAGGATAATTTTACACGGGCATTAGAGGTGTGTCGATCACTTTTGAAGGACCAAGTTGAGATGCCTAAAACGATTGTTACCGGCCGCGATACCGCGTTGATGAATGCGATTGCAAATGTATTTCCTACTTCTAATGCATTACTTTGTCGATATAACATAACAAACAATGTGAAAGTCAGGTTAAACCCGCGGTGGGGGTGAAACAAGTAGATTCCGAAGGTGGAAAATTGGTGAAGGCCGGTGTGATTGTTGAAAAAATAATGGATGTATGGAATCGTATACTAAATTCTTCCACAAAAGAATTATATGTCGATTCCGTCATTTAATTCCGGAAAGTGTGTGAAAAGTATCCTGCTTTATTGAAATACGTTGAAAGCACCATTCTTGATCAGGTGAAGGAGAAGATAGTTTGTGCGTGGACTGATAATGTCCGACACTTTGGCAATACAACCACCAGCAAAGTTGAGTCAGCCCATGCTAGTTTGAAAAATTGGTTGGGTAATAGCAAGGGGGATTTGTGTTGAGATTGGGACTCCATAAATCTCATGATTAAAAACCAACATAATGAGATACAAACAACATTTGGTCGGAGTATAACCGTATTGGAACATCGATTTAAAGACAACATTATTTATTCTCAATTGATCGGCAATATGTCTCGGCCGGGGGTGAACTATCTTTTTCACGAGGCCAAACGAGCTGAAATTGTAGGTTCCGATAGCGCAAAGTGTGGTTGAACTATTGTGAAAACCTATGGTCTTCTGTGTGCTTGTGTTATTGCTAAAAAGTTGAAACAAGGTGAGCCAATAAGAATGGACGAAGTTTTCCCTCATTGGAAAAGACTTAGTTTTGATGATGATGGTTGCATGGAAGGAGGTAAACCGAATATCTCTATTTTGACCGAATGGGAAGCGATACAAGAGAGATTCTCAAAGGCCGATGACAACATGAAAATCCACATCAAAGAACAATTGAGGAAGACTGCTTATCCCGAAACAACCGACATGAAACCGCCTTCTCAACCGGTAAAGACAAAAGGTGCTCTGAAGAGAATGAAGCCTACACCGAATGACTACTCAACTACACGGTCTCCTTCTTATTGTGAGCACGTTGACAAACTTTATCCCGACTCACTGACTCCTAAATCTCAAAAAAGTGTCATGAAAGGAGTCCGCATAAGCAAACCGCCTCCGACCCCGATTCCACCGAAAATTCCATTCATCGACGAGATGTCGGTTTTTATGCACAAATACATCGACCGTATCATCAACGTTGAAGGGGATGGTAATTACGGTTACTGTCTTACTGAGTCGTTTCAGATTTGCTTGGTAAAGGAGAGGATAGTCATGCGCTTGTCCGTCATCAACTAATCCAAGAGTTGAAGACGCATAAAGAATCGTACACGCGGTTGTATGGAAAGAAAGAAAAATTCGATGCGGTTTATGAATCTCTTGTTCCTTGTTTGAGTGGTCCGACACCGATGTCGAAATGGATGGCCTTCCCTGATATGGTTCATCTTATTGCATGTGCATATGATAGGGTGTGCATTGACTTGACGCAATACGGGTTTTCAGAAACCTTTTTCCCACTCCGCACCGCACAACCACAAATTCCAAATGATTGCATCATGTGTATTGGATGACTTGCATAATCAAGACATTTTGTACAAGTTTACTTGAAACCGGGATGCCCCATACCACCTACATCACCGGAATGAGCGACTCATTCAACCCCAAATGCTGAGACATGGTCAGATCGTTTTGTTGAAAGGATGCACGAATTCGAAAGATTGAACAACATTGAAAAGGAATCGAATGCGGAAAACTCCAAAGGGGTACCACAAATAGATTTAGTCGGTGACACTTGTTTTGATTCGTTTTGAATTCTTGTATAATCGGATGACTAATTGTAAATTTTTGAAGTGCAAAATAGTCACATTTTATTCTCATGCCTTATTTTTGCACATATGCCTTTTATTTGTCTATTATGACGTGCTTCTATATTGAGTTCTGGTTTAAAAATGTAGCAGGGAAACATCCAGATATGTATCTACAGAAGGTTTTTAATTTTGCAGTTTCAGTCGAAGTTCCAGAGATACATATCCGAAATCAATAATTATAGGGTCGTTCCGTGGATATAGCACCGGAAACAAGTTTGACAGAAAATGGTTGGTCCATATTCACCTAGTTTTTCTATAAATTTGGGGTTTCATTTGTTATCTTTCACACAAATGTAAAAATGTCTCAATTGTTTGAAATCAAGATCTGATGGTATGTCGCAAGTGTCTCCTTTTCCGACAGCAAAACACCCGGGAGGATGTTCAAGCTCATGGATCTCACCCCATCGCCGATATCATAGACGAGATCCAATATCGTCAACCTTACAATGACAAACGAAAGGTTGTGAATCTTGAGTATCGTTCACCTTCAGTTGACAACGACGGGAACGTTGTTTACAACAAGTTTGAGCTCAAAAATCAAGATGATGTTAGCGCGATGTGGCGAACGTATTTCGGTTTCGAAGAGAAAATTCCGCTCGAGTTGGAGGTGACGATCCGAAGAACGGTCGATGACATCTTAGAGATGTGAAAGCGTCCACCGGGCTATTGAAATGTAATATTTAAATTCCTGTCAAAATTATCAATGTAACGCCGATTTTATTTTATGAATGTTAATTTTATTGTTGCAATGTTGATTTTCTGATATTCTGTTTCTGGGTTTTTTTTTTTTCCGTAAATATGCATACGGAAGTATTCTGTAGATGCATCTACGAAATTAAATTAAAAAAACTGAAAAAATATACGTCTAGAGATAAAGCTCCGAAATCAGGGGTATTTTAGTCAGCACGCATGTTGCCTAAGATGCCCAAGGGGTGCATGAAGAAATTCTCTCCTCTCAAATCTCGCGCGCGCTCTCTCTCTCTCATTCTGAACGAAACACAATCATGCTGAAGAACTTGAAACTCCAATGTATAATTTACCACAATGCGTAACAATTCATGCGAACCTGCCACAGATTTCTTCCCCTAAATCGGACCTCTAATCACTCTCTAAAGCGATCGAATTTCACTCAAACCTCATACGACACTCATAAAGCACGCTAATGGATGATGAACCCTATGATGAAATTGTTAAAATTACATGGGACAACAGGGTGAATCAAGTCGGCCACCATGGGGATTTGACTCCTCCTACTGAAAGAAACGTGATGGCATTTGAATGAGGACGAAAGAAAGAGGAGTTAAACACTTACGAGTCGGAATCGGTCCTGGAATGACGAACTCAACACGAATAAGGATGAAGATGGAGACGAATTCTCAGGCAAGCTCCAATTTCTTTCCTTCTTCCGTTCGATTCTGACTTCTTTTTCTCAATTTCTTTAGTCTGTAGGTGCTTAAATTGGTCGTGTTTTGTTCTACTTTGCCATTCTTGATTACGTGTTGTTGTAGCGTGAATGTGGTTGATGCATTGTTTCACTATGTGTTGTTGATATTCTTACTGTGCGCCCTTGTTGTTTGTTGCAATGTGAGTGAGGCAAGAGTGTGGCGTGAGGGCTGTTGAACGGTAAGCAGAGAGTGAGGTTGTGATTTCTGTGTGCGTTGTGTTTATCTTGTTAAAGGTTCTTGATGGTGAAGATTGAAGGAGATGAAAATGTGCAGAAGAATGGTGAAGAGAGGGAGAAGAATGGAGGGAATCGAAAATTGTGGAGAAGATGTTTTTATGGGAAAGTGAAGAATAAGTTGAAGATGAGAGTGGAGAAGGATAGAGTGTAGGAACAATGGAAACTGGAGGGTGAATGAGGAATTGAAAAATCTGGAGGAAGATCTGTGGAGTGGTGAAGAGAGAATGGAGGAATGTGTATCCAGCCCCAATCTATGAGGGATCCATCAGATTTATAGAAAGGCCATCATGAGGTTAGTTTTGAAACTTGCATTTATGAGTTAGTTCCAATTAGTTACTCCCTCCGTCTCAAATTATAAGTCACTTTGCCAAAAAAATTTGTCCCAAATTATAAGTCATCTTACATTTCCAATGCAATATAAATGACATATTCCCCAATATACCTTCAAATATTTATTATTATTTATTCTTTCAACTCTTTTAATTTCTCTCTCCTATATAATTATGAGGGGCATTACTGTAAAGTTATACATAATTTGTCTTTTCCATAAAGTAATAATTAAGTTTCTTAATTTGTGTAAAAAGACCAAAACGTCTTATAATTTGGGACGGAGGGAGTATTTTGTTTTTGACAGCTGGCTTTCTGTTAGAGTTAGTTGGACTATGGTTAGGAAGTTAGTTAGTGGGTTATATTCTGTTAAGTTAGTTACTTGTTGTGAAAATTAGTTAGAAAGCTTGTTATGTTATTGGTTTTGAAGTGAGTTGAAAGTTAGTTATAGGGGACTTGGAACTGTGATGGATGGTTGAAAAGTTGGTTATTGTTCAGCAGGTTATGTGAGTTGTGAACTATGGCTAGTGTATTAGTAATGAAATGTTAGTGAATAACCTGTGAGGACTTAGTTGCGACAGTTAGTGAAGTAGTTAGGGTAGTTGATATTGTTGAGTTAACTAGAACAAATGAAGAAGTTAGTGAGGTTTGAATTTCGGTTATGAGGTGAGCTGGCATTCTATTTAACATGCTTTTATGGACTGGTTGTGGTTAAGATATGGATGCTTGAACTTGGTCAGGATGTGGTGACTTGTTTGGTTATTTTGATGGAAATCGAGTTAGGGACTGCTATGTGCTATGATGATAGAAACTTGCTGCACCATCATGAATGTGTAGTTATGGTTAAAATTCCATTATAGCTTTGATATTTTAGTTTTGCAAATTCTATTGGAAAGTGAGAGTGAATGTCGTTGTTCGCAGGTTAGTTGACGTTTCATTGAAAACAAATTGGATTGTTTTGTGTATTTGTTGTAATGTATGGAATGATGTGTTTGAGTTATGAACTGAAAATTATTTCCAACAGATCTTGAGTTTGGTTTTCTGTTATGCGAGTTTAATCCGAGTGAATCAAATTGTGAACGGAAATCTCTTTTATGAATGAAGTCGACCCGTGTTATTTTTATGTGATGCTATAATACAGCTTGGCAAGTTGTGCAATTCTGAGTTTTTATTTTTATTTTGCAGGCAACAAATCCTTAATGATTGATGCGGCTTTTCTAACAACCTGAGCCAAATTGCCATGATACACTCCTTGAAGTAACTCAACTGTTGGGACAACGGAAGCGTATGATTCAAGACAGGATCCTCTTCATCATAACCAGATGTCTGCGCCGTAACAATGCCTGCTGACTAGTTGATGTTCAAAAAAACTCGTTGCTGCTGTGCGCTTGAGCTGTGACTGTCGTATACGGCTGCCACTACTATGAAGTAACTATTACATGAAACTTGCTGGTGAGTTAATTGTTGCTATTATGGAATTTTGGAAATTGGTGTTAACTTGGGATGTTAGATAGATAGTATGGTAGCTTGGTTTGAATGTGTAATGCTAATCCAAATGATTTGTCACTGCTGGTTAATATGTTATGCTATCACAATGTGGATGATGAGATTGATTCATGCTATGTCAATTGGTTTAGTGCAATGTAGTTATGTTGGATTTTGTGAAGTATGATGCTTTTATGTTGGGCCTGTTTAGGAAGTGATGCAGGGCTGTTATGGTTTTGGTTTAATGTTTGTGTTAGAATTGTTTTTTGATAGTTATGTTAAGATGTTAGTGGTTAACTTAGCCATGTGAGTGAAAATTTGCATAAGAGTACAATACTGATTGATCAACTGGATCTCCCCTGACCATCTTGGTATGATCTGCAGGGTGCTATGGTGGAATATCAAGCTATAGAGGATCAGCTGCAGGACCTGTCATTGGAATATTAGGTTGCGCAAATCCCATCGCCTTCACCTCTTGGAATGCCAAACAAAATCAATAACATCTGCTACATCATCCTTTTGTAATGCTCCATTGAAGGTGGTCCAACACTTGGTCCGAATGAACAATCATGAAGTTCACCAGATAACGATGAGTGAGGTAATGTTCCATTTCCATTTCAATCTGTTCTAGGCCATGCCCTGACAAAAATCTGATGTGTAAACTTGCTAGGAAGAAACCTATGTTGAATTGCTTCTCGATAATCCGTCTTCTGGATTGGTGGAGAGCACCATATTTACAACTTCTGCTAGGAGATGCTTGGTAAGCTTTCAAAGCAGTATCCATTACTGCCTTTTGATGGTGAGCACGAACCGTAAATTTGTTTGTTATCGCGATAACCCATAGAGTTCCAAAACACTTAGCTTCATCCAAGACTGGCTTTTGTTATGTGCAATTTGAATCATCATATCGAGGTACAGGGTGGGTGCATATTGGTGTGGACGGCTCCATTCGTAAGTTAACAACACCATGACATGCTTGTATGGCCTTTTGGAGAAAATGAGGTACATGGTGTACGAAGGATGATGAAGATCGTGGCAAAGCAAAAATGTTTGAAAGGTTTGAAGAGATGTAGGCCTTTAGGATAGAAAGTAGATCGTTTTGTAGGTTTTGATTTCAGGATTTCTTTGTGTAATGGATTGTAACTTGTGCTTGAGTTGTAATGAAGTGAAGTTCCCTTTTTGTTATGGAGTAAAGTCTTTTGTTGTCATGGCTTCTTTCCCTTACTGCTATGTATTTATTTGCACTGCCATGCATGCGTTCTTGTTTTTCATATGGCTTATGTAGCTTTGACTAGCCTTACTTTGCACCTGCCTGCACTTTTTTCAAAGGACCAACACATTGAAAATTGCGAAATATATAAAAATGGATATGGACATTGGATTTGGACTTTGGGTATGGATGAATGAATACAAACTTTGGCTTATATATATTTTTTTTTTAGATTTGGGTTTAGACTTTGAATTAAAATGGATTTAAATTTGGACTATGGATAAAAATGGATAGGAAATGGGTATTGGGTAATTGGATTTGAAATTGGTAATGCATGTTGAATTGAATTTGATTTGAAATTGGTAATGCATGTTGAATTGAATTGGATTGGACTTAAAAAATGGTTTATGGATATAAAATTTGGATATGAATTAAAAATGGATATGGACCTTACAATTTGGATTTTGACTCGGATAATGGAATTGGATTATGATTTGAATGTGGATATGGTTATTTGGGTATCGTAATGGACTCGAATATGGGCTAAAAAATGGATTTAAAAGGTGGATGTTGGATATTTGGGTTTTGGAAATGTGAGTAAATGATTTTGGAATTTGAATGACCTTGCACTCCCTGATCCTGAGTCCGAACATCCAATGAACTTGTGTTTAATTTCCCTTGAATGAATATAAATCCATGAATAATACTTGAAGTATGAAATTTTCATGAATTTTACATCTTGAGGATGCCTTAGATCCAAACCAAATGAATAAGTGCACCAAGACCTTCTTAATGACATGCATCTCAGGCTGTGATGAGACCTTGATTAACAAGATACACTGATGAACACTCTTCATAAGTAAACCTCTTGAAGGCCACCTAATCAAGGAAATAAACTCTAATCTGGTGATGGTGGGCACGAGAAGATGATGCTCCTGATTGCATAGCCAAACTTTGAGGGTTCATCTGCTAAACATAAGCACATGAGACAAACCGTAATCACCGATCTTTGCATTTTCCAATGAACTAAGCCTGCAAAAGAGAGAAACCCTAGGGCACTGCAAAACCCTGATTCTCCAAGACCACTAACCCAAATAACAAGCCTTGATGTTAATGAATGCATGATGCATTTAAATGCCTTAATGAAAAGCATAAGCCAGGAGATTTGATCGAAGGGTAGGACAAATTTGGGGTATGACAGCCTCTAAAGGTTATTATGGACACTTGATCCCTAATAAGTAATAATAGAGATAATAACAGATAAAAAAGATCAAATAAAAGGAGCTCTTAAGGGTAATATTCAATAATACGTAAAAGGCCTCTAAAGCTAACCACCAAGGGCGTTATTATAAAGAAGAAAAAAAGAAAAAAGGGAGGACGAGTCTGCATTTCATTGACCCCTTTCAGAGGCTAGTTTCTTCTCTAGAGCGCCTCTGGAATGAATCGCTTCTAGGCTAGCATTCTTTGTCGCCTTGTCATCCTCATGCTCAACTTGAGTATCCTTGGCAGGAGAATCAACATAATAAACAGGCTTAGGGTAGCCTGTGTCATCCACCAGCTAGCCTCCATAAACAACTTTAAACATGAACTTGAGGCTCAAATGTAGCTCAGGATAGATGAATGCCATTTAATCCTTCCCCCTTTCAAAGTACATGTTAAATGTCTATACCAAGTCATCCTTGAGCATAAACACCCCATATCCAACTTCTTCTGAGTGATAAGGGCTTAGTTCAAGGATTCTTATAGATCATGCTCTTTGATAACAAACTCATTTCCCTTAGACTCCCCCTCTTGGAACTTGCCCTTCAGGGTCTCCTTCTTCTTCTACAAAGCCTCAATTATCTCATTCCCTTTGGTCATATCCCCTTTATAGATGGAAAGCTTCATCCTTAGCTTATTCTCAGTCTTTGCACGATTCTCCTTGTTAGCACGCTCCATAAGAAGAACCCTTAACAGGTGGGTCTCTTTAAGGTTGGTCAACTTAATAGAGCGATTATTGCAGACAATCTTGTAGTCCCCCGGGAAATCTTCAGGGAAAAGAGGCTTCCACCCGTAAACCTGATGGCGTCAAAAACATCATCACTTTGCATGGAGGACTCAATTGGCGAGACCATATTTAGAGACGACGTGTAAGCACCTACACTATATACATCACTCACTTGGGCCATATTACCCTTAGGGAAGGAGCCAACCTCCTGCCTCTAGATATTTGGGGTCGAAAACTCAGTAAGCGCCTCACCCTTAAGTATCTGTTTGACCCCCTGTTTAGAAAACCTTCAAGGCGGTTCCGAGGGTTGTCCGAGCTTGAGCGCTAAGCTTTCCACTTGGCCAGGTGCTCCCTCATCTCGTCCAGGGGAATCTTGGACAACTATTTTTAATAAAGGTAATAAGAAATAATCAACATGAGTTATGTAAGAATCAAAAAAGGACAACGTCATTAAAACTTTTTTATATATTTGTCAAGGGATCCAACATCTCTTTGGTCTAGAATAATCATGGTGCGGGACTCCCTGACTATCAATTTGTCCAAGGTTTGAACCACCTTGGCATCGTCAGTAGTAAGAAATGTATAATTGTACTTGGTGGTTGTCACGAGACTATCCATCCAGGCAAGGGGAAATCTAGGGGTATCTTTCTGCCCTAGTAGTAACTGAATAGGGATTGTCTCGTTTCGTCATTCTCATAAATTTTTCCTTCTAACCATTGAAGTGGTTGGAATAGGGTTTGAATAGTGCTCTCCCAGGAAAACCTTATATGGTTACCCAGCCCCAGCAAATAGATGATTTGGTGCCATAAAAAGAGAAAAACATCCTGATGGTTGGGTAAGCCCCTAGCCGTTGACATATAATCTAAAATGCCATAATCAAGCTCTAGTTATTGGGTGCGATTTGGAAGGGAGCCACAATGAGCACCGACTAAGCTTGAGAATGAAAGGTGAGCTCTAACCTTGCGAATCGTGGGTAAGTAGAAGTAAAAGAAAAAAATGAAAGAGGCGTTAGAGGGGGCCACGTTAGCCCTCATTGCAAGAGAGCACGCCTCCAGAATAACTTCTTCATCATCATCGGAGGAAGATAAAGTGAGTTGCTGCCGAAGGGAGGTTATTTGGTTATTAATGGTGTAGATAGACCCAACTTCCCTTACATCCTTGGGCTTAGTGTTAGAGGTCCATGACCTTCCTCTTTCTTGGGAAAATAGAAGAAAAAAGAAGCCATTATCACTACCATCACTTCTATCACTATCATAATTAAGAGAACTCTTGCAGCTGCCAAACATACCTAATTCCATTAATCTACAATCAATAGTCTCGTCAGCATGCCTAACATTCCTATAACAATAGCTCCATATGGATATACGTTTATCACGAGTTGAGTGTTCAACCAGATTTCTATCCCCATCTAAATCCTTAATAATCGCCATAAAGAAATGGGGGGAAAAGGCAGCATCGAACATATACCTGTGTAGTGTATGAACTTGAGCTCGTGGAGAAGCGAAAATTGTTGAGGGTTGAAGAAATATTTTGAAAAATTTAGCAGGAAAGTGTGTGGAAAATTGAAAGAGTTTGGGTTCATCCCTTAAATATGAGAGGAAAGCTTGGGGCAATCAAAGGTCCCATAAGTTTTCAATCAAATGTCAAAGGTTATGATTGTTTTGACACGTTCTAAGAAAATAAGGTCGATTGGGTGCCCCAAGATTAAGTCATCATTAATGACATTAAATGCCTTGCACACCCCTCTCTCTAACATAAGTTTTGAGATTTTCTAGCTAATGTATGAATCACAGTCTGGACACCTGTAAATATGTCAAGACGCACCCACGCATGGAAGGCTCGCCTCTCGCCTGAAGGACTCAACTAGTGTCTCGTCTGAGGGATTCCACTAGCGTTTGCATAAAGAGTCTAACTTAAAATTATATCACTTTCGATTTTCCTAGAATGTCCAGATAGGAATAATAAACTAAATACTTCGCCCTTTCCCAAGCTCTCGTGCTTGAGGTGTTGTGTATCAGTATATTTTAGTAAATGTTGTAAGAGGCGACATGAGGGTTCTCTGTCACCCCTTTATCAAATAAATTACTTGTTTATTAGATGTGTTGCCCTTCTATTTGATATATCTCCTACCTCAAGGATAAGTCGTCCGACGTGGGAATCGGGGACTGACATGTCCTTATCCCGTAACGACATGAAACAAGTCATGAGAAAAGTGGGTCACGCTCCTTTGAATATTACGAGGTAAACTATCCACTTGCTCAATTGTTACTATTTTCAAGGAAGTCTTGGATCAAGACCCATAATGACTATAAATACCTCAACATTGTGACAGGGGACGAGTAACTCACCAAAATATACACATATATAGTTTTCACCCAACGTGAGTCAATTCTCAACCTTACAATAAGTTTTAAAATCTCAGACAATTCTTAATCACTTGCGGTTGTCACGCATTTGTACTTTTAACAACTACAAATATTATAATAAATATTTATGTTACAAATTACAAATAAATTGTTTATCAAAATTTACATGTATTACGGTAAGCTAGAGTTCTAAGTAGGGGGTGGAATTAGGTCAGACTGATAACAGGGGCCTAGGGACCTAACCTACACAGGCTCAGGTCAGGCCAAACTTTTTTTTTTAAAATAGAAAAGGCCTAGGCTTTTTTATAAGCCTATTTAGTTAAAAATGCTAGACATCAGGTCATGAAAAAAACCTTTTAAGCCTAACAGAGCAACCTATTTAAATAAATGTGAATACTTTTTTTATTATCATTATGTTATGTTTTGTACTTTGAATTAAAATACATAAATAAAAATTGGTTATCTTGTAGAACTTATGAAAATAAGATGAAAACACCTTATGGACAATGTTATAAGTTATTTACATAAGTTATCTTAAACAAATAATCTCACAAAACTTATGCTAATAGATAAGTTAAAATAAGTTAATGTAAACAAACTTTTAGTCTCATTGGTTGTTTAGTTTGTTAATCTATTTAAAATAGAAAATTTTACCTCACACCCTTACTATTATCCTTCTACCCCTACATTTTTTTGAATATTCCAATTCTACCCTTTTTAATTATTAAATTATTTTATTATTTAATATTTATTATTTTTTAGTATTTATTTTTTTTTTACCGGATAACTTGCAATCAAGTTTTTCGGTATGTAATTTTTTTTCACCGGATAACTTGCAATCAAGTTTTCTGGTATGTAATTTTTCTTCACCGGATAACTTGCAATCAAGTTTTCCGGTATGTAATTTTTCTGCATGGGATAACTTGTATACCGGAAAACTTGATTGCAAGTTATTGGGTGAAGAAAAATTACATACTGGAAAACTTGATTGCAAGTTATCCGGTGAAGAAAAATTACATACCGGAAAACTTGATTGCAAATTATCCGGTGAAGAAAAATTACATACCGGAAAACTTGATTGCAAGTTTTCTGGTGAAGAAAAATTAAATACCAGAAAATAATAAATATTAAATAATAAAATAATTTTATAATTGAAAAGGGTAGAATTGAAATATTTTAAAAAATGTAGGGGTAGAGGGATAATAGTAGGGGTATGAGGTAAAATTTTCTTTAAAATAATGAGTTTTTATGTAGGCTAACAAGCTAATCAGACATTAGCAAATGTCAGGCCCAGGCCTAAAAATAAACTAATGACAGACTACATGCCATACTTAGACTTCACTTTTTTTTGGCAAGACCTAGAATTGGCAAAGTCTATCTCGGCCTAACCTATTTCTGCCCATAGTTCTAAGTCAATGCATATGTGTTAGTTGCAAAGGGCCATAAATAAATAAAAACTAATGTTGTGGTAGTATGGCATAAACACATGTTTTTTGGGGGTTACAATAGCAAAATAAGTTTTCAAGACATAACATCACGGGTGTCCCACATTGTCCTCCCCACGTCCTTTTTAGATTTTATTTTTCAATGCATCGTTGTTTTTCTCTCTCCTCTGAAGCTCCCTCCCATCGACACCCAGCACATCATACAAACTTTCGTATCATCCGTTTCTCAACGACACAAATTCTTGCATTGCTTTTTCAAATTAATAAACAAACATTAAACCCTCAACCCTAAGGTTCAATTCAACCCTTGTTTTTGTTACTTACACCTCTGCGTGAATTGGTTTATTCTCTTCACGTAACGTTCGTGGTGGCGTTACATTTGTATCATCATAAAATATTCATACATTATTCTGAATCTCTCCCTATTCATCATTCATTATTGGAGCAACATTGTTACAGAGAGAATTTTGTGTTTCTAAGATCTCGTGAAATTCTCAACGTTCGTGGGATTTTGGAAAAATATAGTGATTTGTGAAGTTTTGGATATTGGAAGGTAAAGGGTTTTTCAGAATTGGAAGGAATTTTAAAGTTCAATGAGATATGAACAAAGAATTATTGGGTTGTGTTGGTGAATTTAGAAGCAATGGAATTGACAAGAACCGGTTGTGCGGTTATTTATGTCATTCTCCTTTGTGCTTTGGCTCATGGGGGTTCAGAGGGGAAAGAAGATGAGCTATATAGAAATGCTCCTGTTTCCTCACCTTTCCTCGATATTCATCGAAAACAGGTAAGAAGCACGGACACAGAGGCGGGACACTCGACACCACACCTCGACATCAATAATAATTTGAAAAAATAAATTAAAAGAAATCACAATTATCGTTGTCTTGTTGGTGTAGGCGACTGACACAGACGCCGAGTTTTTTTGTTTTATCAATACATGTTTTGCATAGTGCCAATCATGTAACATGTTAGTTAAACCTTTTTGAAATATATTGAATAGTACTATTCTCTTATACAGGCCGAGAATGTGTGGAAACATTGCAGGAAAGAATTGACAAAGAAGAACAATGATGTTAAAGACATCAACTTGCATCCATTGGAAGGAACCAGTGACATCCATAAGAAAAAACAAGTTTCAGACTGCATAAGAACAAGTGCTACTCCTCCAGCACCTATTTCTGAATCGAAAGCGTCTTCAAGATTCTTGCTAACAAAACATTCTAGATCAACCTTGGCTTTAAAAAACGATTATCAGCATCATCAACGTCATCGTCATCGAACAAATTCAATTGCAGAAACACCACTTGATCATATATCACCATTGTCACCATTCTCACCACTGTCACCAAGGTCTAGTGCTAATAGTCCATCCCCCGAGCATTCATTGGTAGCGCCAATTCATGTCTCAACACCAACAATTTCTTCAACACCGACTCCTATTCCTGTTCCTAGTACGACTCCTGTTCCTGTTCCTGATACTAGTACTGGAATCCCATATTTACCACTCCCTCCAGATAATTTTGAACCGTTACCACCGCCTCTGCGTCAATCTGCTCCTCCATCTCATATAACAAGTGTTCCGGTAACTTCGCCGCCTTCACTTAACCGTGATGAAAGAAAGAAGAAAGCAATTATTTTAGCTGCATCTCTATCTGGAATCATAGTCTTGATAGGATTGTCGCTTTGCTATCGTGAGGCCAAAACCAATAAAGTGGAGAGAGATGACAACCATTTTCTCATATTAACCTCAAATGATTATTCTGGAGGTATGCTTATATATATTCATGCGTTTTTTGTCTGACATAGTATATATATCATGACAAAACGTACACACTCGTACTTGAAATTGTAAGTAGGTGTATATTTAGAGAGCCGTATAACTCGAGTCATAAATTTTACTTCTTGTTACTTCAGGTCCTCAAAAGATTGTCCGTTTAGGAGATACTAATATAGAAGAGTCTGGTGTTGCTATTAACAAAGGAAAGAATTCATCTAGTGGAAGAAAGTGGTCCATGAAGGCCGGAGATAATAACAATATCACACTGGCTGAAACATCAACATCAGAAGATGTAGGACAAGTAACAGCAACTTCTTCTGGAATACCAGCCCCTCCGCCTCCTGGCCCACCGCCACCTCCTCCTCCACGGCCACCCGCGCTTGCTCCTCGTCCTCCACCGCCTCCAAAATCCAGCCAACCACCACCTGCTCCTCCTCCCAAACCAATAGCTGGTAAAAACAAAGGTATACCTCTTGGACCGCTAAAACAAGGAAGTTCTAGTGAAGGTGATGCTCCAAAGCCTAAACTAAAGCCGTTCTTTTGGGACAAGGTTAATGCAAAACCTGATCAATCAATGGTGTGGCATGAGATCAATGCAGGGTCATTTGTGTAAGAACACTAACTCTTCTCAAATATCAAATTTTCATTAGCACACAAACATGTTCGTATTTACTTGTTCGACCTTATCTCCTGGCGTAAGCACTTGTAAAATTGTTCGAAAATCGTATGAAAACAGCTCATGAACATGTCTATAAGCTGTTTTTCAGCTTATTTCCACAAGCTTTCTAGGATAGCTCATGAAAAATACTTAAAGTTTATATGAAAATAATTTGGTTAATTATATCATCTTTTGTTATAGAACTAACAAAAACATAAACACTTATATGATAACCTCTTATTTTATAAGCACTTAAGCTATTTATCCTAAAAGGGCTCAATAAGATTGCACTGACCTTTATGACTACTTATCAGGTTCAATGAAGAAATGATGGAGTCTTTATTTGGTTGTGCCAACCAGAATAAAAATGAACGTAGAAAAGATTCACCTTCTCTAGATACTTCAGTACATTATATTCAGATTATTGACCCTAAGAAAGCACAGAATTTATCAATTCTGTTACGTGCTCTGAATGTTACAACAGAAGAAGTTGTTGATGCACTAAACGAAGGTACCGTGATAATATATATGATATACTTTCACTATGATCACTGTTTCATAAATGTGTTAGGTTTAGGACTCGCATATTGGACTTAGATTCATAAAAATGTTCCCCTAGTTTTAAATTGTCGTCGCGGTTACACTGCGACCCTTAATATTTCAGTAAAATCCATATAAATGCAGGCGATGTAGACGTGATAGCAGTTGCGGAGACCTCTAAAATTTATATTGCAGCTGCAACTGCGGTTACTGTCCCTAATTTAGAACTGTGCCTTGATCCTAAAACAATCAAGTTTTGTTTGCTTCCTCAATTATAGCTTTGAAAAACATTAAAAAACATTTATATCTGTTTTAGCATTTCTTTAGGATTAAGATTTGCGAATTACAACACAAACTCATTACGGAATATTATTGATTGAATCAGGTAACGAGATTCCTGTGGAGCTTATCCAAACGCTGTTGAAGATGGCACCAACACAAGAAGAGGAACTGAAACTTAGGTTATTCTCTGGAGAACTATCTCAACTAGGTCCAGCTGAGAGGTTTCTAAAAGTACTGGTTGACATTCCATTCGCTTTCAAACGTCTTGAATCTCTCATGTTCATGTTGATTCTTCGAGAAGAGTCCTCAAGCATCAAGGATTCCTTCACAACATTAGAGGTAATCACTCAAACTCCTACAAATGTATTTTAAATCTTGATGTTTGTACTCTCATGCTAACTATTTTGAAGGATTTCGATTTTAATTATACTATTGCACTTTATCAATGGTAGGTTGCTTGCGATAAGCTGAGAAAAAGCAGGTTATTCTTAAAACTACTAGAAGCAGTACTCAAAACCGGAAACCGAATGAACGACGGTACATATCGCGGTGGCGCTCAAGCATTTAGGCTCGACACACTTTTAAAACTCTCAGACGTAAAAGGAACAGATGGAAAAACAACACTGTTACACTTTGTGGTTCAAGAAATTATACGTTCAGAAGGAATACGAGCAGTAAGAACCGAAAGAGCAAGCAGAAGCCTTTCCAGCGTAGGAACGGAGGATGCAGATTACGAAAACGAAGAATCAGAAGAACACTATCGTAGCCTTGGACTTCAAGTAGTTTCAAGCTTGAGCAATGAACTTGAAGATGTTAAAAAAGCAGCACTAATAGACGGTGATGCATTAAGTAACGCGGTTTCAAAAATCGGCCATTCGTTGGGTAAGAGCCGGGACTTTTTGAACACTGATCTTAAGAATTTGGAAGAAGAGAGTGAGTTTCAAATCTGTTTAGAAAAGTTTATGGAACATGCGAAAGGAGAGGTAACGTGGCTTGTTGAAGAAGAGAAGAGGATAATGGGTTTGGTTAAGAGTACAGCAGATTATTTTCATGGGAATGCAGGGAAAGATGAAGGACTGCGTTTGTTTTTGATCGTGCGCGATTTTTTGATAATATTGGATAAGGTTTGCAAGGAAGTGAAAGAAGCTACATTGAAGTCTATGAAGGCTTCTAATAAGAAAGAAACTCCATCACCGTCAGTGTCAGTTCCGTCTTCTCCGGATACACGCCAACATTGTCAGTTGCCGCAGACGCAGTCTTCTGATCTACATAGGCGATTGTTTCCGGCTATTGCAGGGCGGAGAGTGGATTATTCTAGCTCAGATGACGACGACGATGGTGATTAGAAGGATGAGTTTAAGGGATGATGATGGTGAGATTTTTATGTGACTGCTAAGCAAAAGTTAAGGAATAGAGAAGCTAGCATGATAATGAATTTACTGTGTGATATAAATTGCCTCTGATTTCTGAATTTAAGGAAATGTACTAATGTGTATATTTTACCATGGTCTGTCCAGTGACACTGATCAATGTTAGTTCTAAAATACACTTATTGTCAAGATTTTAAATCGGCTGTATTGTGGTCGTATAAAAACTTTTACGATTTGGGTCAATATAAGTGTTGCGATACTGATTGGAGTCGTTGTGGTGTTTCTTATTAAACTATGAGTTATTATTATAGCCTTTACTATCGGGAAGACCCAAGCGCACTTAGATGAGATGGTAAAAGATTTCTTTCATCTTAACTAATGTAAAATATAATAACACAGACTTTTCAAAGCAATTTGTGATCAATTTTTTAAAATCTTCGGCATGTTTCTTTCAACTTCTCATATCGAAATTAGATTCAAACTCAAAGTGTTTGTCTGTAATATGCATATTAGAGTAAGAAGTCAACTTTGGTTTAATTAGATGATAATTGTTAATCAGTTGTAACTAACTTAAGAATATAGCAAGTAACAATTCCACAGCTGTATGGACAGCTGAGTTAACATAAACAGAGTATACATTTTTTAACATTAGTCTAACTATATATATATATATATATATATATATATATATGTATATATATATATATATGTATATATAGTATACATTTTTTAACATTAGTCTAACTATATATATATATATATATATATGTATATATATATATACATATATATATATATATATATATATATATATGTATATATATATATGTACATATATATATATATGTATATGTATATGTATATGTATATATATATATATATATATATATATATATATATATATATATATATATATATATATATATATATATCATTATTACTACATGATACCCGTGTTTAATTTTCTGTCAAATGAGAATGCGATTAATACGCATGTGGAAAGTTTAGAGAACTAAATAAAGGACATGACTATATAATATTTTAACGTAGAGTAGTACGCTAAAAAGTACTGCTATTAGAAATATACTACTTAAGGTTTATAGTTTTACCTCACAGATAACTATTCGAGTTAGTTATCAAAAGGGGGTACCTGCATGGTGTAGTAAGATTTGCGATTGAATGTTAGCTTATGTTAATTTTTTTCTTTGAGTGATTAAGAGTGCAAAAGAAAAAGAAAAAGAAAAGGGGTTGCAAAATGGTTTTTATTAGGGTGCTTGACGAGATCGCGTGTCTCGCTCCTACGTATTCTCAAATACAATGAGAAATTCAAAGCTACGTAGTTCTTGGTAGAAAACTACGTGTTGATTGATTGTGTTTTATTGAATAGATGTTTAGATCGCGCTCTAGCGGCTAAACACTGCTTGTGCTCGCAATTGGAGGCTTAAAGTGTTTGTTTGTATTCGCGTTAGAACGGGCTAAACAATGTTCTTTTTGAAAATGTTTTCGATTGCGCGGGGCGAGAAAAATATAGGTTTTATGGGTTGAGTGTTTTTTAGGCAAATAACGAATGCTCGGAAAAACGAGCGTGTGCCTCGGGACTGATTATTTGGGGTTTTCATACAATGCGAGACTCCTATATTCCTTTTTCATTCAAAGAGTTTATGAAATTTGTTTGATGGACAACGAACGCCTAGTAAGAACGAGACATGTGCCTCAGAATCGATTGGTCAAGGGTTTCATGGAATGCTAAAGTCCAATATTCCTTTTTTGTGTGTTAGAAACGAAAGAAAGAAAACGGTTAACCCAAGACGTATGCCTCGGAGCCGATCATTCGAGGGTTTCATGGAATGCGAGATTTCAATGTTCATTTTCTTTCGTTTTTATTGAGAAAAGAATTTAATCGAGTTGTGAAAAATAGGTTTGAAGAAAAGTCGTGCAAAATAATCGAGAAATAGCTCAATGCACAAAATAGGTTAACGTGGTGAGAGAGAGAGAGAGAGAGAGAGAGAGAGAGAGAGAGAGAGAGAGAGAGAGAGATTTTGTGGGGAGGGGATGAGGAAGATAAAATAAAAGGGTTTATTGTATAGTTATATGAGATGCCATGTACGTGCAGATGAGGTATTGGTGATAAAGTGAGGTTTTTTATGATAGAGGGAGTAAAATTTGAGTGAGAGTGAGGTCTTGATCGATGTGCGAATCCTGTACCCATGAGGGAAATGGGTCCCCTTTATTTCTTTTTCGTTTTCAAAATCCAAACAAACTGAGAGAAAAAAGAACGATATCTCGACCACATTCCCTTTCCTCTGTCAGTGGTGATTTCAAATCATAGATTGTCTCTTTAGTTGATGATTCCTAAATGGAGGGAGTGCCCCTAGATTCTCTTTCAGTCATAACTCTTTCTGGGAATCTTTCATCAGCTATATTTTCAGAGAAAACCGATGGGGGTAAGAGTTATATTGAGAAACCACTGCCCCCTGTCTTAATTTCAGTGGAAATAGAAGTTTCCCGTCAAAGGAGGGAACACGCCAGAAGCTTCGTCTGGATGTATAGGCGAATGAATGGTCGTGAGCCCAACGAGGCTGAAATCACACGTCATTTAGAATGTCGGGGAAGTCTAACGTTGTGTCTTGGATCAATCTTGGTGATCACTTTAAAGCCGATGAGCTGGCCAGAAGAGGACTTCGATTAATTGAGTCGGATAACGCCATTAGGTACAAGTGGGTGGCCGTCAAAGTGTTAGAGACTTCTTTCACTCTGAATACTACCAAGGCTATGTTGGTGTAAGCCCTAGAGGCCAATACTTTTGGTACTTGTATCGAATTACTTATTATTAATAAAGGACATTTCTTTATTATGGTTGTTTTTCCAGAATAATAAAGTCCCTAGAATAGCTAGTTCGTTTAATGAAATATTAAGTGTGACTTAATCAAGAGATCCCATTAAACATAAGGACACTATTCTTAAAGTATCCTTAGTCGAGCTTTACTGTGAAGTGGGATAACCTTAAAGCATTAAGACTATTATATAGATAGACTGATGATCACATCTCAGGGATCATGGATAAGGAGTTATCAAGTCTTAAAATAGGTATGAATATTAGGAGTAATATTTATACTGGATTGACCTGCTATGAGAGTAGTGAAGGTTGAGAAACACAAGAAAGGGGGGTTTGAATTGGGTTTCACATTTCGTCCCCATTTGCGAAATTTAAACTAATGGCGTTAACATGTAAATAAGAATAAATGAACACAATTATTTTTATCCTGGTTCACTGTTAACGAAGTTACTCCAGTCCACCCCTTGTGGTGATTTTGCCTTATCACAAGGACTTAATCCACTAATCATCAAAATGATTACAACCACCATGGATACCTTCCATTGCCTTCTTGAGAATCCTGGCTTTCATTTGCCTTACAAGGAATCAACCTCCAAGACGTTCAACAACGACCTGACCCTCTTAAGCATCCTGGTCTTCACTCGACCGCTCAAGGAACAACATCCACTAAGCCATTAAAAACATGCTTAGTCATCTCAAGAATTCTGGTCATCACTCGTCCGCTCAAGGAACATCACCTTTTTCAAGGATTTTCTTGTGCACTATATATGATTCTTACATGCTGATTACACAAATGAAGTACAATAACACCTTAGTGTTTCTAGCAAGTTATGAGCAAGAACTCCTAGCTTTCTAATACAGAAAGTATATAAAGAATAAATCTCTAAGAGATTATAAAGAACACTAGTTCTGTATTGCTTAAAAGCTTTCTTATGAGCACTACAGCTTCTTATCATGAGCTTTAAGCTTCTTTTTGATGTACTCCTTCTTGAGTAGGTAATGCTTCTTCCAGGTTAACTATCAAGTTCAACTAAGTTACTATGCTTCACTTATTGATGTTTCACTTGACAAGTTTCACATGGATTTAGCATGTTGCATCGTTGTACATTCTTCATCATTATGCTTCAGCTTCGTCTTCATTGAGCATTCTTCATTTAAGCTTCAGCTTGCAGCATCTTGTACTCCTTTCTTGAGCATATAATGCTTTTTTCCAATTCAACCATCAAGTTCAACTAAGCTACAATGCTTCACTTATTGATGTCTCACTTGAGTAGTTTCATATGGTGTTAGCATGATCATCGTTTGTGCACACTTTGTAGTAACATCTTCATCTTTGCTTGCTACATGTTGATTGTTTGATGTGTTGAATAATAATCCTTTTGTATGAACAATATCCAACTAACTTTTTATCTCTCTCTCTCTCTCTCTCTCTCTCTCTCTCTCTCTCTCTCTCTCTTTTTCTTCATGATCAGTGGCTGCTTGAAGCAATGAGCAACAAGAGACAAATCTTCAAGCTTCAAAGTCTTCAATTTATAGAGCAAGAGAGAATAGATCCGTTAAGGGGTATTCTTGGAAACATATTCCAACAGCAATATCCTAATGTTCACATGAAGGAATGGTCAACATCACTATACAAAAAGCTGCTCCTGCGCCATCTTTTCGAGGTAGAGGTTACATAGTTTTAGTATTATTATATTTAGCTTAAAACCATTCTTATCTCCAATCTCCTAGCGTCTTCAGAGGCTTCAGATATTAACTTGATGAAGCATTTTGTAGAAGAGTCATTCTTTGTGTAATCTTCAGAACCACAGTCTTCAGAATTCTAGATCTTCGTTCAGCAGAACTATCTTAAGAATCTCCAGCACTTGGTTTCTTAGAAGCATTATCTTTAGAGTCTTCAGAACCTGTTCCTTCAGAACGTTGTCTTCAGAGTCTTCAGATTTCATTAAGAACGTTCTTTGTCTTCAGAGTCTTCAGCACTTTGTTCAATAAGAACCTTGTCTTCAGAAACTCTTCAGAACTTGATCTTCATAAATTGTGTCTTCAGAATCTTCAGAGCTTTGTTCACCTGAACCACGTCTTCAGAATCTTCAGAACTTGTAACATTAGAAGCACATCACATTAGAAAGCCTTATAGGCCTTTCTCATAAAGCCTCAATTAGATAGTTCAAAACTAACGTTCATTAGAACCATTGTATTAGAAACATTCATGAATCTTGACTTTTGAAATTCTGGCCTATGCAGACAGCAGATGTCCTAGCAGATGTCAAGACATTGTGCTGTATAATCTCTTAAACTTGGAGGCGCAGCTGCAGACTGATACCTTGAATATCAGAACTGCACACTCTCAGATGTCACAACATCTGATCCAACATGTCAGTCAAGAACATTAACAAAACTGTAAACTGTAGAATGTTAAATAAGACAGTAATTGTTAACCCAGTTCGGTGCAATTCACCTACATCTGGGGGATACCAATCCAGGATGATGATTTCACTATTGTGTAGACTGTTACAAAGTTAAACTCCCACATATGTAGGTGAATTGCACCGAACTGGATTAACAATTCTTGACCTTCAAGTTATCTTGGACTTGCTTCAAAGCTTCGTCCAAGAACAATACAACAACCATTACCTACAGGCTTCTGGTTGTGTCCCTGTACCTATGCCTTCCACCCTGCATCCCATAATACAGAGTGGAGACTTTCAACTCCTAAAAGAGCCAACGACTCTCAAACCCTAAACCCTTATTCAACACAAAGGAACTAGGTTACAAAGTTATAAGTGATACAAAACGTACAATTGTCTATAAACCCTAGGTCTAAGTCTCCTTATATAGTCTTCTGTTGTCTTGGGCCTTTAATCGTCTCTCCTTTATCCACTCTGCAAATTTGCACCAAATCTTTTGACAGATTTGTTAAGTAATTAAACCTGCTGTATTAGTAAGATGTTAGAACATCTTTGTCGACATCTTTAATCTTGAGCAAATTTCTTCATCTTTATCATAATCATGTTTTACCAAAATTTCGTCAAACCACAAGAGCTTTCAATCTCCCCCTTTTGACAAATTTTGGCTAAAACATTCCCTTCTGTGCTGGATGAGCGAGATTGATAAAGGACCTCGAGTCTCTTCATCTTGAGAGGTTACCTTCTGATATATTCTTCTTGAATTCCAGAAAGAGCTTAAACAGTCGTGACATGGAGTTCATACAATATGTAACTCAGATCACAAGTCACAACCTGCTTTTCAACTCAGATCACAAGACACAAAAGAAACAAGTAAGATGTAAACAAGTTAAGATGTCAGAGCATCTTATCCAGTATTCTTGCAGAACACCTGCAGGAATGTACACAGAAAACAACAAAAGAAAAAAGAACAACAGAAAAACGACTTTCCTTCTTCTCCCCCTTTTTAGCCAAAACTTGGCAAAAGTGACCAAAACAACTCCAAATCCAGACACAACTTACCCAAAATTTGAAAAATGCCATCGATCACTAAACAGGAATGATGAGACTAGGAGGAATCGATACAGTCTTATTTATAGCCAAGCAATTTTCTTAGGAAAAAACGAACTGCAGAAAATAACTCTGGTCAATTCAAAGATCCATTAATCAAGGAAAATCACTCCACTAAATGCTCACCGGCCAAGACCGTTGACTGTTTCTTCTTTTAAGAATACCGACCAACAAACCCATTACATGCAAACATGTTTAACAACAATGTCCTGACATTGTGTCAGACATTGTCTATAAGAGCTTTTCTGATTTTGGTCTATACTGAGATTTCTTCACAAATTCTAATCACAGTCTGTAGAGAAAAATAAATTCTCCCAGACTCATCAATGATTCTTAAGCATCCAGTAAGAACCATTTCCAATACACATGTACTGCTAAGTTTCCCACAACTTACAACAATACAAAATGTCAAGACAACCCTCTTGACATCTCAGTTTGCTTGACGCACAAATGCAAACTGGAACTTCAACAATAATGCCAAGCCATCCTCCTTGATATCTCAGTTTGCTTGACGCACAAATGCAAACTGGATCTTCAGCAATAATGTCAAGCCATCCTCCTTGACATCTCATTTTGCTTGACGCACAAATGCAAACTGGAAATTCATCTCAGATTAAGAGGCCTCTCCCCCTGACTAAGGTAACTGGTGCTCCTCCACTGAACAACCAAGCTAATGACTGGAAAACATAAGACGTATCTTCATGTCTTCAAGAGCACACCCTCTGTTCAACACACCTGCTGAATGTAATCATCAACTCTCTTATTGTTATCTCTGACAAGAAACAATAATCACTCACACATGATCAAAGTCATGCATCCCATGAGTACGTGTATACCAACCATAACAAACTCTTGGCTTGAGATCAAAGTCCCATTGATCCCCCTCATTCCACAACCATCTTATACACCACACGAAGTCCTCTTGAATTCTCATGTATAGATATCCCGTTGCTTGAGGCATAAACCAATTGAATTAGAATGCTTTAAATTCCTCAAAGAGACACACAGGGCCTCTTAGTTTGTTATAACGATATCAGCTATCGTATGCATGCTCCAGAACTTCACAGCTACTAAACTGATCCACTACTAGCATGACTTGCTCCAAGGGCTCCAATGCCGTATGAAAGATTTTCCACTGACCTCACCCAGCCAACAATAGAGATAAACCCCGTAATCCAAGACAGTCATTCCTATCATTCTCCCGTATGATAACCTGGAATACTTCTGATTTATGATAAATCTCCACTTCTGAATGCATTCAGGAAATAGACTTCCATGCAATCAACATATGATCCACTTCAGTCTTCACAAATACTTACATCCTCCTTCCAAGGGACCCTTATACTCCATCATTCTCCTGGATGATCATGTAGATACTTCTTGGATACGATGCAAGTAACCAGTTCATCACAGAACCTGAAATCCTTCACCAAGGATAACTAACCCAAAGATGTTCTAACATCAGTTAGGACATCCTCCACACATCACAGACACCACACACCATGGTTCTTGATATGCTCCACTACTGGACTTAATATCAGCATAACAATTCATACTGAAGATCTTCACACAACACTGACCCACCAGCTTGAACAAAGAAGTCTTCAGGAACCCAGAGAGAAATAAACTCTCCACCACCAAGAAGGTATGCTTCCATTCTCAACCTAGAACTTTTGCCACAAGCTCCCAGAGAACCAGAACCTTCAATAATTTCAACTAACTACTCTTCTACAAAAGAGCAATCAGTTTCAAGCATCCTGCTTGAATGCACATTGTGAAACCAATCAAATTCCACCTTTTGATTGACCTCACTCATCTTCAGAACTCCCACAAGATACCCTGATCTACTAATGAAACCAGATCTTCAAGTCACACGAACTACTTGGCATATAGCAAGACATCTTGGATCCACCAAACCTCTTAGTCATGTAACATCTTCTCATCCACAGCTCCCGCAAACTGCATGAGATAGACCTTTTTGAAGAATCCATCACTCCCATTCTCTTGTAGATCACCTTATCTTAAGCTGATGTGCCACATCACCAGCTGAGACTTCTGATGTTAAGCTAGATGTCAACGCATTATGACATCCAACTATTAAATTCAACTCTTCCTTCTGCCACTTAAAAGAACCTCCTCCCTTTGCAGAAACAGATTTCCATGCTCTCACAGACTTGATTCAACAACCAAATTTTGAGTAGAGAACCTCCATTCTGCTTTGAAACTCCAAAGACTTCAAACCTGCCACGTCTGAATCTTCAAAAAATAAGTAGTCCAAGACTACCCCATAGCCATACTAAAGAATGCCACTTCCCTTAGTAGAGCCGTCAGTAGAAAGCCAGATAACCGCCACTTATCCTCGACCTTCACAACTAGAGCAAACACTATGCTCCAAAGCACCTGGATCAGAAATAAATTGACCCAAGTTGTAACCATCAAGATTATGATGTCTTCATAGTCTTCCATCTCCATCTTCAACAGCATCACCATCTGGACAAGTAATTCACTATACTTTCCAGGAAACAGATGCTAAGACAATAATCCCAGGTCAACACCTAGGAGACTTTTGAGCGAATGTAGAACCCCTCCCATGATTCTCTAAGCCTCTGATGAAAAGATGTTAGAACATCTGACAGAACATCCTTAATCTTGACTTTCAAGGATAATCAATTAAATACTTGTGGATTCCACAAGTAGCAATTGATCTTAAATCCTTGTGCAATAACCCTTATCCAAATCCAGCATATTCTGAATATCCCAAGATATTCCTCATCATGCTGTCTTCTTCAGTTTGTGCAAGTTGTTAAGATATCAAGGTTGTCCCCTTAACTCAAGCTCTTAAGATTCTCTCTGAACGAATCCTAATTGCCTCAACAGTGTGAACTCATTCTTAGGGTTGAAAGTAAGAGTTCTTCCTTGCATGTTTTTATGAATGGTGAAAATAAATCACCTCCACGGTCTTCACTTTGTGTCTCAAGGAAACACCGTCTAGTCAGAAGAGTAACTAGAAGACTCCAGATACACGACATAGATGTCTTTATGAGTGGACTTGAGAGAATTCTCAAGTATCTTTGACAACCTAGCCGTTCAAACATCTATCAAACTCCTTGAAATTCTGGTATCAGATGTGTGATGTTAAGTGTGATGTCACAACAACACAATCTGCTATGAACAAGACAATAACAACAGTAAATAACACAATGAATTATTCACCCAGTTCGGTCTAACAACCTACATCTGGGGGCATACCAAGCCAGGAAGGAAGTCCACTATTAGTAGTATCAAATTACAGACTCAACAATCCCAGTTGACAATCTTCTAATCTAATCGCTACCCAATGACCCTTCTACCTAAGTCCACCCTAGATAAGAGACTCCATCTCACTTCCAATCATTGCAATGATGTCTAGCAGTCAACATCTCAGCCACTGCATCAACAGCTTGATTTCCAACAACTCTTAAATCACAGAAAAGTAGAAGACACACTTCCATGACAATACCTAGACATGACACACATGACTAAGAACAATACTTAGAGTTGCTTAATAGCTTCCTCTAAGAACAATACATCTCTTACCTACAGGCTTTGAGATAAACACGATGACCATCCCACAAACCGGGTGGTTCATCAACCAACACAGCCCTTATAATTTACATGATGTCTGGCCCCCTAAAACTAGGTTACAATGCTTCTATTTATAACCTATTTCCCAACTGGATTTGGGCCTTCAAATCACAACAAATCAGCTGCTCCAAATCTGCAAAAAATTCTGCTACTAAATAGATCTTCAATCAAATCTTCAATTAAATCTCCAATTAAATCTTCAATTAAATCTTCAATTAAATCTAATTATTCTCCATATCTTGTTGCATGAAAATAGTAACAATATCTGCTCAATATAAGATTGCAACAGAATATATTTGTCCCATGATATTCGCCTGCAATCTCTCCACCAGATCTTCTCAAAACACACTTAAACAAATGCAGCCCTAGAAACCACATCAGACTGATGTTCTGATGTTCTGTCAACTGATGTCAAGACATCAGGTTTAACATCAGCATACAAAACTGCAACCCTTCTGAACTTAACATCAACTCAATGTTAAGACATCAGACATATGACATCATTAACAACACCATTGTTTTACCAAAATTCCAGCCAATACAAGAACTAACAATCTCCCTTTTTGCCTAATTTTGGCTAAAACAATCTCAGCCTACACCAGAGATACCAGTGGAAAAACACCATACAAACTAACATCAGCACACAACTAGTAGCATCAACTCCCCCTCAAAACTGCAACCAGCAAAACAGCTGCACAATCTACACATTCCCCCTTTGGCCAAAACAGCTGCACAAACTACACACTCCCCCTTTGGCCTAGAACTACAACAGACAACTAGGCTAACTCTCCCCCTTTTTAGCCACAATTGGACAAACTCTGAATCTGCCAACCAACATACTCAGAACAAAATCCAGACTCAACAGCTACTACTGTACATTCTCTCCCCCTTTTTGGCCAAAAATTGACAACATTGGTGTAAATGTATACTTCTGATTCAATCCATTGACACACAAATCTATAGAACCAGGTCTAAACTATCAAATACACCATGAACTTCACCAGTAACACAATGTCATGACATCTTGTCTGACATTACAATCTGGATAAACCACTTTTTCCACAAAAGATCAACTCTCCCTATCTAAGATAACCAGTGCTCCTTTGCAAGAAGAACACCTTAAATGAATGGAAAACATAAGACTCATCTTCATGTCTTCAAGAGCGCACCCTCTGTTCAACACACCTGCTGAACGCATTCACAAAATGCTTAATCCTCAAACAACACTAGTACATTTAACTGACAGAAGTTGCTCCTTCAACAAGAAACACCACAAAATCACCAATGATATCCCATGACACCTTAATGATCATATAGTAAGAATGTACCAGGATCACCTCCAACAACCTCTTGGATTGAGACCAAAATCATCATTGATCCCTCTCATCCAGAAACCATCTATACCCTGTACAAATCCACCTTGAATTTTACAGCCATAAACATTCTTGTTCCACACAATCATCCACAAGATCTGAGGCACAAATACACTTCCTTCCACTACACTTTAAGTAAAGTCCTCTTACTTTGAATTAATAACACACACCAAGACAAGTGTGACATCTCCCATCAACAAAAATCCCTACAGAGTTCTTCCAGAAACTGCAGAGAAAAGTAAATTCTCCCAGACACAAACAAAGTTGTCCTTCAGACTCTTCCTCAAAAGCATGTGCACATATGATTCAAACAATTAGCTTCACATGGCTAGAACCATTCATGTCTACACCAACATGTCATCAAACAGCCTAATGTCATAACATGTTATTTGACATTATATCCTCAGAAGAGGCAACCAATCTCCACAAGCTTGATCATCATGCAAGCTTCACAATATGTGTACCTTTGCAGCAAAATCCATAGACAAGTACTCTCCCTGTCATGGTTAACTAAAGCTCTAGATGGAGATGAACATTTGAGCACACTTGCTGAGCACATTCACATATTGTACTTTCACTCTTGGAGAACACATTCAAGTATCCTGACTAGTATGACACTGCTCACAGACTCCACAAATTCTCAGCTTTACTGAGATTTAATCTCTTCAAGAGACACTTGTAGCAGAAAAAGGAACATCTCTTAAAAAATGTTCTGATCAGATCACATCACAATCTCTTCTAACAAGAAACAACAGTCACTCACACATGAAGTCACATCATGCTATTCGTGAGGAATAAAAGGATCACCATCCTCCTTTAAACAAATTGTTGGATAAAGATCAAAGTCACATAGATCCCCCGATTTTCCAAAAGAAATCATTACCTATCATACTCTTCATCTTCAGATTTCCAAGCAATCAATACCTGATCTACTTCAGTCTTCTTTACATTCTCCATCCAAGGCAGACCTTCTATTTCATCATTCTCCCGTATGACTATGTCGACGCTCCTTAGGCATAATGTATGCACCAAACTCCAGAACCAGAACAAAATCATCCTTTACCAAGGATATCCAACCCAAAAAATGTTCTAACATCTGTTAGGACATTCTTGACACATCACATATACCACACACCATGGTTCTAGATATGCTCAACTACTGAACTTACTATCAGCATAATAATCCAAACTGAACAATGCGTCACCAGCTTGAACAAAGAGAGCTTTAGAAAGCCAAAGAGGACTAAACTCTCATCCACCAAAAGAAGGTATACTTCCATCCTCAACCTAGAACTTCTTCCAAAAGCTCCAAGAGAATTAAAACTAAATACTCTTCTGCACAAGAGCAATCAGTTTCAAGCATCCTGCTTGAATGCACACAATGAAACCAACCAAATTCCACCTTTTGATTGATCTCAATCTTCTTCAGAACTCCCACAAGATATCCTGATCCACCTATGAAACCAGATCTTCAAGTCATATGAACTACTTACTCCAAAGCAAGACATCTTGGATTCACCAAGCCTCTTAGTCATTTAACATCTTCTCAAACCACAACTCCCGCAAACTGTATGAAATAGATCTTTTTGAAGCATCCATAACTTCCATTACTGTAGATCACCTCTATCTTAAGCTGATGTGCCACATCACCAGCTGAGACTTTTGATGTTAAGCTAGATGTCAAAACATTATGATATCCAACTGTTGAATTCAGCTCTTCCTTCTGCCACTTAGAAGAACCTCCTCCCTTTGCAGAAACAGATTTCCATGCTCTCATAGACTTGATTCAACAATCAAGTTTGAGTAGACAACCTCCATCCTGCTCAGAAACTCCAAAGACTTCAAACCTACCACATCTGAATCTTCAGAAAATAAGTAGTCCAAGACTACCCCATAACTATACCAAATAATGCCACTTCTAAATACACTATAGAACACACAATCTTATTGTTATAATCTCAAGATTCTTTTAACCATCATGATTGTTTCATAGAGTTCTCACACACCAACACACCACGAAGAGAAATAAACAACTACATAGAGAAAAGTATATTCTCAACACTTCAACAGTCCTGCACTTTTACATCAGACATATACATAGTCTCCCGTCAATGTATTTTGTCATTAGTTGAATGCACAACCTTATCAAAAGCAGACAAATACTCAACTCCTGTCAAGGTAACCTTCTCACACAACAGGCATCTGCTGATTCTTCTTCAAAACAAACCATTATGACAACCATTCATCCCACAAAAGCCTTCCAGGTTAGGTCAGTGTCTTGATCTTTTACTCCACCCTGAGCAAAGAACTGAAATGATGTTTCAACATCAGTTCCGACATTAGTCTAAATCACATTAAACATCTCCTATGGATTTGGAGACTACAACCATATTAATCCACACATATCTCTTGTAGGGAACACACGAGAACATATTAACATCTGATCAACTTCCAAGATTAGACCAACAAAACTGCAGTAACTTGCATAACACACTCTTCCAGAAGCTTCTTCTTATAAGCACAAGGTTCAGACCTTTTGTCTAACTTAAGAGTGATAACTGCCATCCTTCTGCATCTAAAGCCAGAGTATAAATATACCATAGACAATCTGCTACTTCCAATCCTTCAAGCCACACAACTGGAAGAGTTCATTCCATACAACTAATGCAGACACCAATTTACCACAGGCTGATTTACACTGCTACTGCACACAGACTCTTGGATGCATTTTCCCTATAATATTGTCCTCAGATAGTTTAGCTCAAACAAGGATCATCTCCTTCTCTTCTGCTATCAAGATTACTACCTTTTCTTCAACCAGCTCCAGCTGAAATGCTATGACATTATGAACAACATCTCAAAAATTGTTCAACCTCACAGCTTCAGTGATCCTTCAAAACAGCTACAATCTAATAGGTCTTTGACTCAGCATTTACCATAATCTGCTGATGTGTAGCTCGATGTCGAGACATTAGGATTGACATATCAAGCTCAGCTTCTTTCTTGATGAAACTTCCTCCAGTTCATGATTTTGAAAATCAGGAACATGTATCTTCACAATAGAATTCATCTTCAGATATACCAGAACTACAATGCACACCATAACCAGGACGATCTCCTAATTAGGTCACCACAAATACGCTTAAGAGATAACTTATCAAGATCTTCACTCCCGCATGAAAGATTTGACAGTGATACTCTTTTGCTTTGGCTCCACCCTCTTCTTTCACCATCAAGAAAATTGATAATGAAGGAATCAATGTTCTGGACAGATTGGTCTTCAATGCCTGATTTGAAATATATTCTTCTTCAAAAAAAACTGAAACTTCCATGTCATACAGTCTTTAATAAGATCCATTCACCTTTTGATCACTTCTTTCCCAAAACAAGGATATGAGATAATCCTCAAGTATCTTTGGCATCTCTAACCAAACGGTTGAAGCTGTCTTGCATAAACTACAACATCATAGAATATCCTACTGAGGAGACCAAACCCTAATGTCTTTCCAAGAGAATACCTTCCTAGAATCTCACCACCAGAGATACAAGAACCAACCAGGGTTACATCAGATACCATGCAGCGGAACACACAACAACTCCTCAACAACCTTCAGGCACTACTCAATAATCCTTGTACACCATCACCATAAACCAAGTGCCAACAAATCAAACTCACAACAGCAGTTTTCCTGATAACAACAAACAGGTCCAATACATACCCTGTCATGAATAGTCCATCCTTCACTTCAAGGGATCATACAAACAACTATATGAACTGACCAAGTCCATAACTCAGCAAAACTATCTTCCTTGCTCATGAACCAGAAAGTATCTTCCCTAGATCTCATCCAGAAACAGACAGGATGCCTGCTCTGATACCAATTGAAATTCTGGTATCAGATGTGTGATGTTAAGTGTGATGTCACAACAACACAATCTGCTATGAACAAGACAATAACAATAGTAAATAACACAATGAATTGTTCACCCAGTTCAGTCTAACAACCTACATCTGGGGGCATACCAAGCCAGGAAGGAAGTCCACTATTAGTAGTATCAAATTACAGACTCAACAATCCCAGTTGACAATCTCCTAATCTAATCGCTACCCAATGACCCTTCTACCTAAGTCCACCCTAGATAAGAGACTCCATCTCACTTTCAATCATCGCAATGATGTCTAGCAGTCAACATCTCAGCCACTGCATCAACAACTTGATTTCCAACAACTCTTCAATCACAGAAAAGTAGAAGACACACTTCCATGACAATACCTAGACATGACACACATGACTAAGAACAATACTTAGAGTTGCTTAACAGCTTCCTCTAAGAACAATACATCTCTTACCTACAGGCTTTGAGATAAACACGATGACCATCCCACAAATCGGGTGGTTCATCAACCAACACAGCCCTTATAATTTACATGATTGCTGGCCCCCTAAAACTAGGTTACAATGCTTCTATTTATAACCTATTTCCCAACTGGATTTGGGCCTTCAAATCACAACAAATCAGCTGCTCCAAATCTGCAAAAGATTCTGCTACTAAATAGATCTTCAATCAAATCTTTAATTAAATCTCCAATTAAATCTTCAATTAAATCTTCAATTAAATCTAATTATTCTCCATATCTTGTTGCATGAAAATAGTAACAATATCTGCTCAATATAAGATTGCAACATAATATATTTGTCCCATGATATTTGCCTGCAATCTCTCCACTAGATCTTCTCAAAACACACTTAAACAAATGCAGCCCTAGAAACCACATCAGACTGATGTTCTGATGTTCTGTCAATTGATGTCAAGACATCAGGTTTAACATCAGCATACAAAACTGCAACCCTTCTGAACTTAACATCAACTCAATGTTAAGAACTCATGTTAAGACATCAGACATATGACATCATTAACAACACCATTGTTTTACCAAAATTCCAGCCAATACAAGAACTAACACTCCTAGAGCAAGAACCTGATAAACTTTACAACTCAACACATCTCCTCTTCAACTGACTCTAAGCTGTACCAGGAAACAAGCTTCCAAGTACCAAGTCATCATACTAGATATCTGACCACAACTTCCTTCACTCCATCGCTCCTGACTCTAGAATAAAAGAACGCAGATACCTTTAAGATTATAGAGGCTGACTATTGAGACCTTCCACCAACTCTCTTCAGTAACAACTCCAGAATCCCATAATTCTAGAGCTCTTCCATCAGAAACACATGCATCGGAACCACCAAGGAACAGATGTTGCTTGCCCTAATAAGATGTCATAATATCTTATAAGTCACACCAATAAGAGAATTAACCACTTCTCCTGTAGTTGTTGTAGAATCTCCTCAGTAACATGAACAACCTCCGGGTTGCTCCCTTCGATCCAGAACATCCATCTCATCCATTAATACCCTTGAGTATGTCTGAGTTGATTGATCTGATCTTCAAAACTCCTCCTTGTTTAAACGCCAGAAAGTATCTCCCAAAGATATCTTCTAGAACCAGACAAGATGCCTGCTCTGATACCAATTGAAATTCTGGCCTATGCAGACAACAGATGTCCTAGCAGATGTCAAGACATTGTGCTACATAATCTCTTAAACTTGGAGGCACAGCTGCAGACTGATACCTTGAATATCAGAACTGCACACTCTCAGATGTCATAACATCTGATCCAACATGTCAGTCAAGAACAATAACAAAACTGTAAACTACAGAATGTTAAATAAGACAGTAATTGTTAACCCAGTTCGGTGCAATTCACCTACATCTGGGGGGATACCAATCCAGGATGAAGATTTCACTATTGTGTAGACTGTTACAAAGTTAATCTCCCACGTTTACAACTTTATCCCTAACATCTACCCCATGAACATCTTTACCAAGCCTAAACTCCATGATTTACAACCTTGATATGAGATACCCCACTCACACCCTAATCACAACATGTGTTATCTCTGTCTTCTGCCAATTCAAAATTGTCGCGGTTTCTTGACCTTCAAGTTATCTTGGACTTGCTTTAAAGCTTCATCCAAGAACAATACAATAACCATTACCTACAGGCTTCTGGTTGTGTCCCTGTACCTATGCCTTCCACCCTGCATCCCATAATACAGAGTGGAGACTTACAACTCTTAAGAGAGCCAATGAATCTCAAACCCTAAACCCTTATTCAACACAAAGGAACTTGGTTACAAAGTTACAAGTGATACAAAACGTACAGTTGTCTGTAAACCCTAGGTCTAAGTCTCCTTATATAGTCTTCTATTGTCTTGGGCCTTTAATCATCTCTCCTTTATCCACTCTGTAAATTTGCACCAAATCTTTTGATAGATTTGTTAAGTAATTAAACCTGCTGTATTAGTAAGATGTTAGAACATCTTTGTCGACATCTTTAATCTTGAGCAGATTTCTTCATCTTTATCATAATCATGTTTTACCAAAATTTCGTCAAACCACAGGAGCTTTCAACTTTATCTTGTACACACATATGTTTTCTTCCAGAGTGTTGATAACAGAGTCTGATGACGTTACATGCCTTTTTATCAGAGTCATAATCATATTGACAACAACCACACACTAGATAGAAACCATATCATACAAAATTGTTCTCTTAGATAACATGTGCAGTTATCATCAAAACTCAAAGGTCAGATGTAGAACCAAATCTTGTTCTTACAATCTCCTCCTTTTTGATGATGACAAACAATGCATTTTGATAGAGCAATTCGTATAGGGTAATCATCATAAATCCACAGAGTCAGAGATAAGCTTAACGGGCTCCCCCTGATTCTGTTACTCTCAAAATTCGTTTATGCTTGTTCAGGGTCTCCCACTGATCCCAAGACTCACAAAATGATTTTAAAGTAGAATCATATAAATAGAGAAGGATTACTTCTCAATGACGTCTCATCAGAATCTGACTAGAACTGACTAGTCTTCATCTCAAAACCAAGCTTGCTATCGGAATACTGTAGACGTATCAAAACTTGATTTGTCTTATCAGACTTGATGTCTTGCATTATATATCAGAAACTGGTAGATACTTTCTTAGATGCCATGCATCATGTATCAAAACCAAATCTTCAATATCTTAGCACAGATCGCCAACAAGTGCATATATCCTTATGTCATTTGATGGTTCAGAAACCGAATATTTTCTTTAATCACCATGACTTGATTTCATCTCCAAAGGATTCACATTCTTTTAATGGTGGAGTCTAGATACCATTTGAGGTTTGGATACCGTTGAATTTAGATACCAATTGAATCATTCTTTCAGAAAGTTAACAACTTCTGACAAGTTTTGGGTATCAGCGCGAAATTCATGAATATCTTTTGTTTCTGATAACTTAGTGGTCAACACTAGATATTCATATATTATCAGATCAAGCTTGTTTGGTATTCTTCTTTCTTGTACATGTCTTCTGATGATTATATCTTCTGATCTTTTGTACAATTGCTTCTGATATAATCTTCTTGATTATTGATGTTCTAATGTACATCACTTGCTTCTTGAACATATCTACTTGATATCTTATCAAATACAAATTATGTATTTTGATATATCATAGCTTTTGATATGTCTTGTCTTCTATCTTCTCATAGCCTGTTCTAACATACAGTGAACTTTTGCGAAGTTCCTGATCAATTCTCAAACATTTGGTTAGAAGTAAAACATATTCAATTATATTTAGGATGAGATTCTTTAGATTGGATATCAAAATCATTATATCACTTTCTCCCCCTTTGTCAGAAATAAAAAAGGTATAGAAAAGAAATTAACAAAGTAAAATAAAGATTATTGTGAAGACAGAAAAAGAAATTTCATTAATATTGATATTGGTTACATAATATTAAAACAACCATAAGACAATGGTAAGGAACATGAAGAAACTGAAGCTAAAGGAAATGACACAATTAGCAAACAAGATTACACAGACCACAGACAAAAAGAAGCTATCAAAACTCGCAAGGCCTAACAACAACTACTACTGCCCGACACATCAGAGCTACACCCAAAAATCCGCCAACTTATCAACCCTTTCACACTGCACCACCTCAGCTGCATTTTCTGGTCCAAGACTCTTGGCTAACCCAACAATCTCAGCTTTAAAAAAAAGTTCAGACAAAATCCTTCCAAATGGAATATAGGATTTATGCTGACTTCTGGAGATATCAGCCGTATTCTTCAAATGATTGAAAATGGTTTGAGGCAGGTTGATTCGAACATTTTCCACCAGAAAGTAAATAAAGAGTCTGTCATCATGTGATAGAACATTTTTGTCTACTATCATTGGTTAGAAGTTGGACAACAAAAGTTGAAACTAGGCTTTAGCTATGGGCAGGAGTCCTTCAGGATCATTTGGTTCAAATTTTTGAAGGGAGTTGTCATGGACGATGGAAAGTTTTTCAACAAAGTTGTAGTTGAGATGAAATTCTTCCACAGTAGTACCAGTTTGACAACAACCTATGGCTTCATCAATGGAGGTAGGAGTTATAATGAAAGAAATCTCAAAAACAGAGGACACAACAGAGTTACCATCTTCCCCAACCCGTGCAAACTTCCAAAACTCCTTCACAAGGTTTGGATAGATGGGTCCATGCAGAATGACATAGTATTTAGACCATCCTTGAATGCGCATACTCAAAGTTAGGTTAAGTCCAGCTTCTCTGAGAACTGGAAGATTTGGACGAATTTTTGGTATAACTTCTAAAATGTCTTCGTTAGCACAAAATTTTTTGAAAGACATGGTGACATAACCAGGGTAAGAAGGATAGGATGAAGAAAAGTAAGATATAAAGAAAGGTTTAAGGAAAGATGATATAAATAGAGAAAATTTAGATACTAATTATAAAGAAGAGTAAAGATAATAATGACAATCAGTTTTGAGACATGCAAAAACAATTAATGATTTAGCTAAAAATAGTGACTACTGCTATTTCCAAAACGGTTGATAAATTAAAATGATAGATTAATGCACCTAATAAAAGATGAGAGTAGGAGACCTATACAGACACTAAAAAAGGAACGAGTTCAGGACATCTGACAAAAAGTAAGGTGAAATGATTTTAATTGCCTGTATCAAAGATATTCTCATTACCCGAGTTGTCCCATCAAATACTAGGTGTGATATAAGTAATACAAAAGTTTTGTTAACGTATCAACCCTTCATATCATAATGACTAATAAATGCATCATGCTCTTGAATTTCCAATGGTTAAAAACATTTACCAATAGTCATGCATTATGTTCAGATTATTTATGAAATAAGAAGACTTCACTAGCCAAAAGTCTCATATCTCAGTAGCAGAGAAAATGTTACTAAGCAATAGAAATTTAATTTTCTATTCTAGGAAGTTACATTTAGAGATAGCTCTTTTCATTCTTGATGTTAAACTAAGTTCACATGCGAAATGAAAACAAGTCTAATTTCAGTAAGAATTTTTTTTGAAAAAGATATTATCCCTAACAAGGATTTTATCTTAAAGATTTTAGAAACTGAATTCCTTCTTATATAGTCTCTTAAAACGTATTTCTATATAATATAAGAATAGATTCCTAAACTATTTAAAAATAAATAGTAAAGGTTAGAAATACATTACTCAATACTTCTGTAGATTCTCACCTTCTGATGTAGAGGCTTCTTCAGAATCACCACACGTTCAGCTTTCATTAGAATCATTATTTCTCTCATCACCTATCTTCTTTCTACTGTGATCTTTGTAACACCCCAAAATAATAATAATAGTTATTTAATTGATTTATTATAATTATTCGTGATTTTCGGAGAATTTTGATGAAATATTATGACGCATGGTGTATTTGTATTGTGTGTTGTGGGATATTGATGAGCTAAGGGAATAGTAAGAGTATTTAGAAAATAAGTGATTAATTGGAATATTTATAATTTTTAAAATAGAAACAAAAATGTGTAGAGCTTTTAAGGGTAAGATGGTAATGTTGGGTGGAGTAAGTGAGGGCAAGAGAGGAATAACATAATAGGTGTCCAAGGGGTAAGAGTGACAAAAAGGGAAGAATTGAGATAAGAAGTGTTCACTCTTGTACAATCGTGAAAAGTTGGAGAGAAAATGTGAAAGGAGAGCTAGGGCACAGAGAACCAAGAAGATCATCCGTAGAACGCAGAGAAAGAATTCAATTGCTAAGAATTTGAGGCACGAGGGGTGATCTGGGTTATTATATTTGATATGGGGTTTAAGGTAGATGTAGGTTTTGTGTGTTATGTGTTGATTGATGAAAATATGATGGAATTGTATGATTATGTTGATGTTGTGATTTGATGAATTGGATGTTGGTAATTGTTTGGGATTGTACATATGAATGGTACTGAACTTGTAAAAATATGTTGTGCAATTCTTGATGGAAAATTGGGTTTTTAGAAAAATGTTGGAAGAGGTTTTCATTCACAGAAAATGCAACAACAGGATTGCTGTTTCGCAGAAATCGCCGGCCGAGGGAACTGTTTCGCCAGGCGAAGCGTACTCGCTTGGAGGTCGCCGAGCGAAGGGTGAAAAATAGGTGCTACTGGAATTTTTTATGAGGGAGGGATTTAGCCCCTGCTTCGCCGGGCGAACCCCAGGCGAGCGATCTGCTTCGCCAGGCGAGCAGGAGCAGATGTTTTTGTTTTAAATTTTATTTTTTGCATTGTCTTGTTTCTTTGTTGACCTTGTGCCGTGGGGCAGTTGAAGTGTTATGTTTTAATGATTATAACGTGATGCATTGTGAAGTATTATGATGAACTGTGACGTATGTGGTTGATTTTATACTATGATGTCTTGATGAATTCTCATGAATGATGACACAACTTTGATGATCCTATGATGGTGATTATTATGACGTTTTGCATCATGCATTCATAGTATAATTTAGGACTTCGGTCCAGTGACGATGTTAGGACTTCGGTCCAGTGGTGGTTTCAATCCCATTGTGTGGATTGAAGTGTTTGTGACGTGCTCGGTTCCAAGGGGGAATCAATCCTATGGTGGGGATCTTTGGAGGGTGATGGCCCAGTGTCCATCAAATGAATTGGTACCACATGCATGAGTCTATGTTGTTGCATTTCATACTATGTGACATTGCATAATTATTGAGTAAATGACATGTTGATGATGTTGTAAATTGATTGATGTTTTAGCGACGTTTGTGATTTGATAGTATGATGACGTTCTGAATGAATTAATGATGATGTTTGTGACTACTATATCTTGTTCTGTATATCTCTTATAATGATTTATGATTACTCACCCTGCCTGTTTGAATGTTGCCTCCACGTGGGTAACGTGCAGGTGATCAGGAGTAGCTCTCTTGGTGCGTGAAGATTTAGCATTTGGAGTTATTTAGTTTTAATTCCGTTGAATTTAGAAGGTGTCTTGCTCTGATATGTAACATCGGGTCGGTACGTCCTTGAGTTGAAATTTTATGTTCTAGTTTTTATAGACATGATGTCACTATAATTTTTACTATTTTGACGTTTTGGATTTAATTACTTAAGATTATAATTTCCGCTGCATAGTAGTTTTGATTGAAATTTTTTTTTGGTGAAAGAACCCGTGTTACGGAGCAGGATGTTATTTAGATGTTTTATGACGAAATGTGGCACCCTTGTGGTGATTTACTCTGATTTATTTATCTTTAATTAGTTATTTTATTCGTGATTATTTTGTGGGGCAGAAGGGTGTTACAATCTTCATAAGAGTCTTTGAGCGTTGTGTAGAAACAAGAATATCTTCATGACTTCTTGAGCTTCCATTCTGATGGATGAAGAACATTTCTCCTGATGTTTGTTTCATCTAGATCATTAGAGAAGACCCAAGTTCTATCTCTAATCTTCATCTTAGAATCATCCATCTCTTATCTTCAAGAAAGCTTACCTCTCAAAATCCAATAGTTTCTTAGCTTAAACATATACTTCTGAACATTTATGTCGTAAAGAAACTTGTTGGAATCTTCTTGCATTATCAGAATTTAATCATTGAACAGATACTAATCTTCACCAGGTGCAGATTTTATCATGGTAATCAAACCAAGACAAATTTCCTTGAGGTTTGAATGAATATCTTATTCTTACTTTGAGCCTTTTCATCCAGAATCAGTTCACCAGAAAGTGACAGCTTCTGTTCCTTCCTTTCTATGAACTGTGATGGCTTTTGATTGATCATCTTCTGATTTCTTCATTCTGATTTTCATCAATAAATTCATTCAGAGAAGATTGCTTCTAGCTTTTTATTCTTCAACTAAGCTTTAGTTTCTGACTTCCAAGCTTACCATCAAATCCGACCTTGATTTGATTCACGAGTAGAAGTACTTCCGCGCCAAGATGATGTAGCCTTCAGAGCATTCTAAATCTTCTTATCACTAAATAGCTTCTTAAGCTCATACTTTCACTCAGTCACATGAGTCCAGAAAGTAGTGAACACAGAAGGATACATTTATGTATCAAAAGCTCCAGAAAAGAAACTTTGGATAACATTCTGACAAACTTAAGCTTGTTCCACTGAGATGCCATTCTCAAGCTAACATGACTTACTTGTCTTATGTCAAGTCATTTCTCTTCATGAACACACATACGTCAAGAACTCAGAAAATTGATCTTGCATGTGTTGTTCTTCCAAACTTCTGACAACTTGATAATCTTCCTTTCTATTCACTTCAGAAATCCGTGAAGCTTTCTAGAATTAGAGTAAATGTCTTCATTCTATGCAGACAATCAGAATCCTGATAACTAGCTCCAATGCTCTTTTGCAGGCTTGATCAGTTGCCATAAGCTTCTATTCAATTAGCAATCTTTTGATCATCTTTTTCAAGTATCCTGACGAAGAAATCATCATTCAGAATCTTAAATTCTGCAGTCATGATTTAAAATCTTGATAACAAGATTTCTAACATCTTCAGCATACTTCATCTTGAAGTGTTCATGCTTCAAAATCATGACTCAAGCATTTTCTCTTCTTCACATGAAAGAGTTTCTAATGAGCAATACTGAGAAAGTCAACGGTAGACCAAGTCAGTTTGTTAAAAACATCCATACTCAGAAAGAATAACTTTCAGCAAACAAGATTTCTTACTTGATGATTCTTGTTGATCTCTTCTAGATCATTCTTCTTAAGCCTTGTCTAGGCATCACCTGAGGAGGTACATAACTCTCAACTAACGTATTCCAAGAATAGCATTCATTAGATTCTTATAATTATCTGATGAGTCTATTATCCTTTTTACAGCTGATTCTTCAACTTGCTTTCAATTTTCTTGCAAGCGCCATACGATAAAATTATGTTGTGAATAACAACCAGCTCTAAGAATCAGTGACACACTCCAGAGTGAACCTACCAGGTTTGTCATTTCAGTACTCAATCTTTTCATCATTGTATTAGACTGAAATTATAGATGGTAGAGGAGATTAACCAGAGCGTTTCTCAAAGCTTGTCTGGATCTTTATCTGACACGGTTAAGTGTTTGATAAACATCAATAACATAACCGGTGCTTTGATACCAATTGAAGGTTGAGAAACACAAGAAAGGGGGGTTTGAATTGGGTTTCACATTTCGTCCCCATTTGCGGAATTTAAACTAATGGCGTTAACATGTAAATAAGAATAAATAAACACAATTATTTTTATCCTGGTTCACTGTTAACGAAGTTACTCCAGTCCACCCCTTGAGGTGATTTCGCCATATCACAAGAACTTAATCCACTAATCATCAAAATGATTATAACCACAATGGATACCTTCCATTGGCGTCTTGAGAATCCTGGCTTTCATTTGCCTCTCAAGGAATCAACTTCCAAGCCGTTCAACAACGACCTGGCCTTCTCAAGCTTCTTGGTCTTCACTCGAACGCTCAAGGAACAACATCCACTAAGCTGTTAAAAACACGCTTAGTCATCTCAAGCATTCTGGTCATCACTCGACCGCTCAAGAAACATCACCATTTTCAAGGATTTTCTTGTGCACTATATATGCTTCTTAAAAGCTGATTACACAAATGAAGTACAATAACACCTTAGTGTTTCTAGCAAGTTATGAGCAACAACTCCTTGCTTTCTAATACAGAAACTATCTAAAGAATAAATCTCTAAGAGATTATAAAGCACATTAGTTCTGTATTGCTTAAAAGCTTTCTTATGAGCACTAAGGCTTCTTATCATGAGCTTTAAGCTTCTTTCTGATGTACTATTTCTTGAGTAGATAATGCTTCTTCCAGCTTAACTATCAAGATCAACTAAGTTACTATGCTTCACTTATTGGTGTTTCACTTGACAAGTTTCACATGGCTTTAGCTTGTTGCATCGTTGTACATTCTTCATCATTACGCTTCGGCTTCTTCTTCATTGAGCATTCTTCATTTAAGCTTCAGCTTGCAGCATCTTGTACTCCTTTCTTGAGCATATAATGCTTTTTTCCAATTCAACCATCAAGTTCAACTAAGCTACTATGCTTCACTTATTGATGTCTCACTTGAGTAGTTTCATATGGTGTTAGCATGATCATCGTTTGTGCAAACTTTGTAGTAGCATATTCATCTTTGCTTGCTATATGTTGATTGTTTGCTGTGTTGAATAATAATACTTTTGTATGAACAACATCCAACTAACTTTTTATCTCTCTCTCTCTCTCTTTCCTCGTGATCAGTGGCTGCTTCTAGCAATGAGCAACAAGAGAATATTCTTCAAGCTTCAAAGTCTTCAATTTATAGAGCAGGAGATAATATATCCGTTGAGTGGTATTCTTGGAAACATATTCCAACAACAATATCCCAACGTTCACATAAAGGAATGGTCAACCTCACCGTACAAAAAGCTACTCCTGCGCCATCTTTTTGAGGTAGAAGTTACAGAGTTTTAGTACTATTATATTAAGCTTAAAACCATTCTTATCTTCAGTCTTCTAGCATCTTCAGAGGCTTTAGATATTAACTTGATGAAGCGTGTTGTAGAAGAGTCATTCTTTGTGTAATCTTCAGAACCACAGTCTTCAGAATTCCAGATCTTCGTTCAGCAGAACTATCTTGAGAATATTTAGAACTTGGTTTCTTAGAAGCATTATCTTCAGAGTCTTCAGAACCTGTTCCTTCAGAACCCTGTCTTCAGAGTCATCAGATTTCATTAAGCACGTTCTTTGTCTTCAGAGTCTTCAGCACTTTGTTCAATCAGAACCTTGTCTTAAGAAACTCTTCAGAACTTGATCTTCATAAATTGTGTCTTTAGAATCTTCAGAGTTTTGTTCACCTGAACCACATCTTCAGAATCCTCAGAACTTGTAATATTAGAAGCACATCACATTAGAAAGCCTTATAGGCCTTTCTCATAAAGTCTCAATTAGAATGTTCACAACTAACGTTCATTAGAACCATTGTATTAGAAACATTCATGAATCTTGACTTTATCTTGTACACATATATGTTTTCTTCCAGAGTGTTGATAACAGAGTCTGATGACATCACATACCTTCTTATCAGAGTCAGAATCATATTGACAACAGCCACACACTAGACAGAAACCATATCATATAGAATTTTTCTCTTAGATAACATGTACAGTTATCATCAAAACTCAAAGGCCAGATGTAGAACCAAATCTTGTTCTTACAAGTACTACATAGAATGTTATGCAAAGTGTCATAAGTTACTCTCATGGTGATAGTGGTGTATACCACCCTTCGACCTGAAACCACTATGGACCCTAGATGTAGAGTCGAGTACTTTATTACTGATCTAACGTTGTCTGTAACTGGATGGCTATAATGACAGTTGATGGGTGCTCCACAAAGCATGCTGTGGGACATGAGTGACCTAGATGGAATTTGCCCATCTTGCATAGCAGGATAAATTTCTAAGGGCCCAATATTGAACTGGACAAGGATGACACGGTATATGCCTTGTGTTCAATATAAACATAAGGAAAAAGGGTAATTGTACACACAAGTACTATCACAAAAGGTTTTGTCAGATCACATGACATTTTCGTGACTTGGGTAGCAGTGATGTGTTGCTAGATATCGCTCACTGTTTATTATATTAAATATATGATTTAATATGATTGTTAACGTCACGAGAACCTACAGGGTCACACATATAAAGACAGATGGATGAGAGATAGAATAAATAAGGAACACTGTAAGGTACGGTGTACTTGAGAGAATTATGTAACACCGTAAGGTACGGTGTACTTAAGTGAAATATGGAACATCGTATAATATTATAATAAGAGTTAATATTGTTGTTATTATTATAATAATAGTTATTAAATATAATAATAATAAAATATGTTTATTATAATAATGGTTATTATATTATTATTATTATTATTATTATTATTATTATTATTATTATTATTATTATTATTATTATATGGTGCACTTAAATTGGGTTTTTTAGCTTACAACTTACACAAGTGGTTCTATAAATACAACCATTGTGTAGAAGCTTTTTGAACTTGATGAAACTCAGTTGGTGAAACCCTGGCCGTATTTCTCTCTTTCTCTCTCTCTCTCTCTCTCTCTCTCTCTCTCTCTCTCTCACTCAAAGCCTTCAATCGTAGTAGCTAGCACTGAGACTGAATGAATCTGTTTGTGTGGACAGAGTAGAGGCATTGTTTATCATACATCGCTCGTGATCAATCCTTCGATTCAGAATCAAAGGTTCCATCGCCACAAGAGGTAACTGTTCTATCACTGATCATGACCATTCGTAAGGATCACTAAAGAGAAATTTTTTTATTTTTCGTTGCGTTTTGGATCGCGATTTCCCTTCAGGCTATAACCAATGTTGGCATTATAGTTGGCAACTCCTCATATTAGTCGTTTTTTCCCATAGGCCCGCAACTCTTTCGAGGGTTGCTCAGTTCCTCTGTATGAATGTATCTTTACTAGGTTGGGGGTACGTCTACCCTTTTCTCTCTAGCAACTTCATTATGGAGCTTGGGCTTATATGACGGTGTTCTAACTATGTGCCGAACATAAATCTCAAAAACCTTCTATTGAGCTATTTTCGATCTTTTTTTATGTGACCCGCACCTCTCAGGATAATGCCCGGAATCAAGGATTGGTTTTCCTTAGCCCCCTGATTCCTTGGTTTAACTCTTTTACCACTGAAGGGTGATTTTCTTGAGATATTTATGCTAGTTAAACCTCTTACTCCTAAGGCTCACTTTTCCCTTTATTCATCTCCGGCCCTGGTGGGATGCATTTGTTCTTGCAAGATTTGTTTTTTTGAAGTACTGGTTTATAGCCTATTTTCGTCAGCCTCTTTCTTCATACCACTATGGGCTAAGTCCGCTTTCTGAAAAGGAAGGATTTGGTCCTAGCGAAGTACTCCCTTCTCGGTGAAAGAAGAAACAGATTGATACTTATGTGATTATCAATGCGCCCGATCATGATTATCAATACGTCGGGTTATGTAGAGAGACAAAAACTATTTGGTGAGGAAGGGGAACCAGGTTTTTTAACAAGAGTAACTTGTGTCTTGCAGATAACATGGATCAGTTGTAGAAACTTCTCGCGCTCGCTAAGGATCAGGGTCTAATGATCGATTTATCTGGCCGAGTGACAACAACTTCTGTTGCTGTAGCTGTTCCTTCTCTAATGGTACGGGCTCCGTTACGGTGACTACTCCGGCGCCAGTTACGACTATTATCTGGGGTATAACTCCTAAGGTAGAACATCTGACTACTACGACGACCGATTTCTTTATCTGCAAGCCTTCACCATCCCCTTCTTCTATCAAAAGGATCTGGGGTGATAGCCTGTCCACTTATGTTGAATGGGGTTTTTTCAAGCAGGCTCCTTTGATGGAGTACCCTGAATCAATGGCTCTTACTCCTTTCTTTTGGCTTCCTGCTATTCTTCAAACTCGGGTATCCAACACCCTGGAAAAAATTTCTACTGTCGTGGCCACTAAGGACATAACTTTCATCTGAAGTCTCCATGTAGTTGACAAAAGGGGTCTTTTTGTAAGTTCTTCATGTACCCTGTTCCAAGACAGATCACTAGTTTTGATGGTAGTTGTCGGCCATAATGATTTTTTAGGTTCTAGTTACCTTTCTAGCAAGTTAGATGAACTGAAGGAACAATGCGAGACCCTTGAGCGGGAGAATTCCGCAGCTGAGAAGGAATTGGCTGAGCTGCGGACAAAGGCTGAGCTTGTTGATTCTTTGCATGAAGAGGTTGAGAGGTATTTTTCTCCGTCAACTTTGGTTTCTTAGATAACGAAGTTGAAGGCTTCTCTTGCTAAGGAAGAGAAACATTGGAAAAAGGCTTCTGAAGATGCGGAAGAATCGTGCTATGAATTCGAAGTGGGTCGGAATGTTCTTTAGTAAAAGAAATATGACCAGGCCAAAGTTATGAAAGGCCTTGTGGAAGATCTGTCTACTACACAACAAAAATCTCGTGAGTCTCTTCAGCAGGCTATAGAGTCTGTGTACCGGGTCCAAGATCAGACGTTGGAGCAGGTACGAGAATTTTTCCCCGACCTTTCTGTCATTGCCGACCAGATGGATCATTTTTGAGTTGTTCTTGAAGAGGACACCGGAGGTGGTCCGAGTGCTTCGGAGTCGAGCAATGATGTTTGAGGGTCTTTTTATTCCCCTTTATCTTTTATTTTTGCTTTGTTCCTTCAAGATTTTTCCAGGCTTTATGCCTCGGTTTGTAAACAACATTTACATTTATTTACATCCTTAGCCTTTGCAAGCTTATGCTTTTCAGTTTCATATTGTACTCTTTTTAACCGTGGTTTCCATCCGACTGAGAGATGAAGAGATCTAGGGGTTTCTTTTGGGCCCTGCAGTTTGCATAGTTTTTCTACCACAAAGAGTAGTAAATAAAATTTGCTTAAAGTGTAAATAACCTTAAGTCTTCAAAAAATGTTAGCCCATTCGGACGTGGCTATATTAGGAATGTGCTTGTGCAGGTGGAACATCGGCTTAACATGATGTGTCCGTAAATTGGAATCGTAATGGTGGGACATGAGCTCAGGTTCTGGCGTTTATGCTTTGAACCTCACTTGTAATGATTTAGCATGGAACCAGATAGACTATGTTTTGAATCATATTTAGATAAATAAGGCATGCATCCAATTAAATGTAGATATACTTTGATTCATACTTATAGGTGAGGTGCATGAAGCCGGCTAGATGCATCCATGCTATTGATCTACGTTCCACATCATAGAGGATCATTTCCTGGCCAAAGGTAGAGGATCCCCACCCCTTTCCTCGTGGTAAAATCTCGAATCGAGGTGGACCTCTCCAGTATCCACCATTCACATACCTTGGATTGGCAAGATCCAAAGGGGTGTATGATAACTAAACATGATTGTGTGTAGTTTTTTGACAATGGGGTATTTGGTTGTTATAGACGGATGTGCAAAGCGTCTCTGACAGCACCCCTGCAGAAATGGTTATTGTAGTCGGACATGGAAAGCATCTCCGACATCTCCACTAGACTCTTCAGGCGCACCTGGCGTTATGGGGATCTGATTGTTGTATTCGGACGCGCAAAGCATCTCAAACAAGACCCCAAAAATATTTAGGTGTGCTCGGTGTTGTGGGGAATCAATTGCTTTAGTTGGACATGCATAGCGTCTCCGAAAACACCCCTGAAATATTTAGGCACACTCGACATTGTGGGGAATTTATTGCTTTAGTTAGACGTTCAAAGCTTCTTCAACAACATCTCTGAAATCTTTATCTCTGGTGTCAAGTGCACTGGTTGTACCCCAGTTCGTTGTTACGTGCATTCACACCATGGTGCCCTAAAGAAAGGACAAGACGGAGAGCAGAGCATCAAAAATACGATATCAATATATAATTTTCATTATAATTTTATATCAATAATTGCAACTAAACAATAAATTTACAAATACATCAAATAAATAATGCGGTCAGCCACAACCTTATGCCGATTGCTCACCCTCAAATCTATCGTCCGAGCATTTTGATCACTAACTAATCTGGAGGATTGGATCTTCGGCTTGGGAGATGGTTGGTGTAACGCCCCGACTTATTTTATTTGATTTCCGTAATTTAATCGGTGCTTGGTGTGTTGGGGTACCTTAGAGTTATAGACTCTAACGGTGAGGGGTGTATGACCAATTGCTTAGAACTTGGTGGTGTAGTGAGAGTGGTTAATTAAATAATATTAGTAATATTAGTTAAATATTATTATTTTAAATAATTAGTGGATATTGTTATTATTATTTAATTTGTATAATTATTAATAATAGTAATATAATAATAATAATAATAATAATAATAATAATATTAGAATAATAGAAACGGGGAAATTGAGAGAAGTTTTTAGTCAAAACATGTTTTTGGAAGAAAGAGGAAGAAAAGACGTGAAATGAGAGCTAGGGCAAGGGAAGAAGAGTCTCCATTGTTGAGGAAGAGGAAATCGTTGCAAGAACTCTAAGGTTAGGGTGGGGTTCTAATTATCTAAGGGATAATATGATGATGGTGGGTAGGATAATTCAATGCTTGTCGTATGTTTCTCTTCTCTCTATGCTATGAACATTGATGGAATTGTTTGTTGATAGATTGAATTATTGAATTTCTGAATTTTGTATGGTATGTTGATGTTGTGTTCGATGTTTGATCGTGGTTTTCGCTGTGTTGTTGCTGTTAGAATGATGATTCTAATGGAATTGTTGATATTGTTGTTGTGTTGTTGTGTGAAGCCTCGAGTCAAAGTCAGAACGATTATTTTGAATGTTTTTGGGAAAGAAATTGGGGCTTTTGGGTTGATGAAAACTGATTTTTGAGCAAAACAATGGATTACACGATTTGTATGAAAAGTGGGATTTTGGGGTGGGTTAAAAAGCACTTTTCGTACTGATAAGCAGCAGAAAAGTGATTCTGCTGCAGGTGTAATCGGTTACCAGAAATAGGGTAACTGGTTACACTGTTGAAAATTGGCGTTTTGGGCAAAATTGTGAGTGTGTAATCAGTTACCATGATTTAGGTAACCGGTTACCTCATTTCGGGTAACCGATTACACTGAGAATAATTTTTAGAAAAACTTTAAAAATTCATAACTTTCGTTCCGAGAGTTCTATTCGAGTGTCGTTCGAAGAGTCGAGAAGCTGACGTGTCGAACTTTTGTATAAAAAGAGTTTCGATGGCAGAAGTTGAATAATTATGTTGTTGGTTGTATGAAACACATTATTATCATTATGTTGTGGTGTGATATGATTCTAAATGCCTTGTGGATGCTTGCTATGTTGTATATCGTTGTTGTTGGACTGTATGGAATTTCATTGTTGCTGGCCTCTAGTGACATGTTACATTATTTAGATGGTCGTTGTTGTTGTTGTCATGCATTTCATGGTTGCATGAGTTGTGAGATAAGCCGTGTGCCCATGTGGGGTGTGAGCGTCTTATCCGGATTATAATTGTAGAATTGTGTTGTTGTTGAGGTTATTGTGTCCCATGTGGGGTGTGAGCGATCATGGACGTCGTGTGCCCGTGTGGGGTGTGTGCGACATAAGGGAAGTCGTGTGTCGTGTGAGGTATGAGCGATATTATTGAAATTTCGACGGGAATTGTGATCCTGAAATAGGAGTCAGGTTCCAAAATAGGAATTGATGGTACCACATGTATTGAGTCGAGTTGTGAGTCTTAATGCATTAAATTTTAGTTGTGTTTGTTGTTGTGTTGGATTTGTTGACATGTTGGTTGTAACTGTTGTTGTATGGTTGTATGTTTTTAGAATCGGTGTTTTGTGCATGAATAATCTAATGCTTGCTTATTATCATGCTTTCCTTTAGCTAATTATGATATCTCACCCCTTCTGTTTGAATGTTTCCTTTACATGGGCATCGTGCAGATAACTTGCAGTAGAGGAGTTGAAGTGAGTAGAAGATGAAGTCTTCTGTTTTCCTTTTAGTGTCGGCGTCTGCTCTGATGTGTAACACCGAGGTCAGGGAACGTTGTGTTTTGATGTGTTTGATAGAGATTTTTGGATATCTCTAAAATATTCATTGTTTATGTTAGTTTGAAGAAATAATTATGTCATGAATAATTGTTTATGTTGATGCTTCAGCTATTTTAATAAAATGTTTTGAGATTTCAGACATGTTGAGTTGTTATAGTTATTATAAATAATTTTTAAAATAAATTGCATGTGTTACATATCTTGCTATATCAGCAGCTGTAGTATGAATTTTGTGACATCCTGAATATTTTTTGATGAAATTACTCTGATTTGTTTTTAAATTGCGCGAGTTATAGTTGGGGTGTTACATTAGTGGTATCAGAGCAGGTTGGTCTGTCCGGCCAAGTTGTTGAGTCGTAGTGTTGTGACAGTTGAATACTGTCTTTGTTGTCTTCTAACCATTATTGATGTTTATGGTGGAAAAGCAGAAATGGCTGGAAGGAACAATGTTGTTATTGCTGCTGCCTTGCAGGCTGTTGCTCAGGCTGTTTAAAATCAGCATAATGCTGGTGAGAATGATGAGTTCCGTCACTTAGGAAAGTTCTAGAAGAAAAATCTGCCTATTTTCAAGGGTAGGTATGATCCGGATGGAGCGCATGAGTGGCTCAAGGAGATTGAAAGGATCTTTCAAGTGATGAACTGTTCTGAAGAGTAGAAAGTACGGTTTGGTACTCATATGCTAGCTGAGGAGGCTGATGATTGGTGGGTCAACACTCCTCAGGTGTTAGGGGCGTCAGGTGAAGTTGTTACCCAGGCTGTGTTCCTTAGGGAGTTCTTAAGAAAGTATTTTTGTGACGCCCCCAAACTATACCCCCAATTAACATGCAATTAAAGCACTAAAAGAAAATTCGAAATTTCGTCAGAGTACATTTGAATTCGCGGCATAGAAAGGGAGGAATCACATCAACTGTAACAAAACATAGCATACAACACCTGCCCATAAAGATATGCAACTGTGGGGTAGCAATCAACAGAGGAAACTTAGTTCCTTACACCCACTTTTCAGAAATTAGAATTAAAGCGGAAAATCTAAAATCTGAACAACATATATACATGTATACATATAAACATGTCTATCATACATCCAGTTATACATATACAACCACAATATATCATCGGATATACAAAATAATCGCAAACGGCCACCCTAGCTACCCGGAGTCACATATCAGAGCCGACCGACAAAAGAATGAAGACGCAAAGCTTCACAAAAAGAATACCTCCAGCAACTCTAATCTGCAACGCCTCATAGAGCGTTATAAAACAGCAGAAGGGTGAGAAAAACAACCATAATATAATTGAATAAAATTATATATATAAACACAAAAATGTACAAGTAACACATTCTCACCACAACCACATATAACATAATACCGCACAATTCTCAAGCATCGAATACCATTACACACACACATATACCATACAATCATCAATCACATTCACAAATTCACACACAACTAATTCATGATTTATGTAATGCACATAGACCGACACAACGACTTATGCACATGCCATGCGGGTACCGACTTCCATTGTCTCATGTCTCATCATCAGTTCACTCAGGAACTATTGGAACCATCGCTCGTTACTGAGAATCTCAAGTAACTCCCCGTCGGGCCTACGATGTTCACCCGTCGCTTTAGGTCCTCAGGCATCGCCTCATATTTTCGAGGCACACGACGTTAAGGATTGCTTTAAGTCTCCAAAGGAGCCCACAATCGTCTATAACCACCGCTTTAGGTCCTCAGGCATCGCCTCATATTTTCGAGGCACACGATGTTATAGCAATTTCCCTCAGGAATTAAACCGTCACTCAGGACGTTCAACAATGCACACTATGATGCTTGGCATACAATGACTCATGACATTCACATTGCATCCATACACACATTCATAATCATGCACATTTATCAAATACCACGCTTAGCATTTTCTCTCCTTTCGGCCACAAAGCATCATCACAACAGCACATGAGTCATCTCACGTACAAAACAACAACATACGGCATAATACACGTCAATTCCACACCATTAAAATGACAAAAATCGATAACCGACACTATTCACATTTCTCGACATAATTTAATCGACTAACAATTCTCAAAACATCATAATCATAAAGTACAACTCGATACCTTTCCAACGACACCAAGAATTCAAAAATCGGATAATCGGAACCAAAGTTACGAACGAAAACGAAAAATGATATTTTGAAAAGTCACATTTTGCAAAAGGTCTGTCCATACGCGTACCACCATGAGCCATACGCGTATGAGCAGAGACTCATTTTCCCAACGTTCACATGTAAAAACCCATACGCGTAATGCCCTCTCTCGTACGCGTATTGCCCTGAAATGCTACGCGTATCATACGCAAATGGGCAGATGGCCGAGAAAACAAGCAGCCCATACGCGTATTGCCCTCATGGCTCGCCCACCATACGCGTAACGCCAAGGTTCATACGCGTATGAACATGCCCCATACGCGTATGACCTGGAAATCTCAGAAAAATTCCTGCATAATTTGTTCCACGATTTTCCACCCAAAAACCCCTAATTCATCATCCAAATCTCAGAAAAACAGCAAATGGAAGTGTAATAATACCTATCAAACATGTATAGACAATCTAAACACATTCAACACAAGTTCTAACACATTTAAATAAATTCCTACTCAATTTTTCCAAAAAATGATTTTTACTAATTTTCTCCAAATCAATCCAAAACAACAACAAACACACATACATAATCGTATACAATCATAGAATAATCGAGTTTCGCACCCTTACCCGATTTAATCGACTCTACAACTTGCTCTTGAAGATTTTTCCACACTTTCTTCAATTTTCTCTCTTCTCCTCTTTTCTTCTCTTTTTCCTTCTTTCTTCTTTCTTTCTCTCTATTTTTCTTTCCCTTTTCTTTTCTATTCTAACTTAGTAAAAATATCAATGAAATGTCCAAAATACCCCCACACTCAAATGTTCCCGAAACGCGATAAAATATAATCACGACGAAAAATAACATATTTTCACACAAAAGTCGAAAATAAAATAAAATAATAATAAAATAATCAAAAGACTCAATAAAATAAAATTGGCAAAACGGGGCGTTACAATTTTCCTGAGGATGTTCGTGGGAAGAAGGAGATTGAGTTTCTGGAGCTAAAGCAGGGTAATCTGACTGTTACTGAGTATGCTGCCAGATTTGTGGAGCTTGATAAGTTCTATCCGCATTATAGTGAGATGACTGTTGAGTTCTCAAAGTGTGTCAAATTTGAGAATGGTTTGCGTCCTGAGATCAAGCAGGCAATTGGAGATTCACAGATTAGGAGATTTCCAAAGTTAGTAGATAGTTGTAGAATTTATGAGGAGGATAACAAAGCTCGGTCAGCTTATTATAAGAGTTAGAGTGAGAAGAGGGGAAAGTAGAATGTGAATTATGGGAGGCCTTACAGTGCTCCAGCTGATAAAGGTAAACAGAGAGTTACTGATGGTAAGAGGCCAAGTGGGGGAGGTGCTCCCACTCCTCTTAAGTGATACAGATGTGGTGAGTTGGATCATCGTGTCAATGAGTGAAAGATTGATGTGAAAAGGTGTTACATGTGTGGGCAGTCTGGACATCTGATGGCTGACTGCAAGGTTAATGTGGTGACTTGCTACAACTGTGGAGAACCTGGACAAATCAGTACCTATTGCCAGAAGCCAAAGCAAGCTTCAACAGGAGGAAAGGTGTTTGCTCTGTCGAGAACCCAAACTTCCAATGATGACAGGTTGATCAGAGGTATATGTTATATTGAAAATACGCCTTTGATTGCTATTACTGACACTGGTGCTACTCATTCTTTTATTGCTGCTGATTGTGTGAAAAGGCTAGGCCTTGTTGTTTCTTCTATGAAGGGAGAAATGGTTATCGAAACTTCTATTAAGGGATCAGTGACTACTTCTCTAGTATGCTTGAATTGTCCTCTGTCGATCTTTGATAGAGATTTTAGTGTTGATCTTATCTTCTTGCCGTTGGGAAATCTTGATGTTATTCTTGAAATGAACAGTCTGGAGTTCAATCATAGTGTAGCGTGCGATTTTTGTCGGTGACGCCACCACCTTATCACCATTTGTTTTTTCCTCACTACAATGGTAGGAGTTGGGTGCTACTTTCTGATTTCTTATTTATCCTATGAAGCTGGAAAGGAAAGGGAAGCTATATAAAACTAACCTTGCACGCAAATGTTTTACTGAACAAATTCTTAAGAGATTGGGGGGTCCGGGGTCAGGTTATAAAAGGGGGAGTTGTTAATTACCCATTCTATATGTGGTTATCCACATGTTATTAGCAATTATACTTACTGTTTTCTACTTACTGGTGTTTGTCTGTCGATTGGGAAAGTTTCTCCTTTGGGAGTGTTTGAGAGAGAGTTTTTGTTGATGTTTTTGGTAAGGTACTAAACCTAAAGTTTTTTTGATATTGTGTGAAGGTACTGGACCTAGAGTTTTTGATTGGTATGCTTGCTAAGATTTCGCAATCTTATGCCTACGTATTCACGTTAAATAAAACAGGGAAATAAGAGCAATTGTAGTTCCTCCTATTCTATGGGAGGAAAAGATGTTTTGCTGTCTTGTTCAAAGCCCAAGATTGAAGCTAAAAGGTTGAGTATTTGTGTCTTGTTCAAAGCCCAAGATTGAAGCTAAAAGGTTGAGTGAGAGAGAATTTGTCATCTCTAAAGGGAGACATCTCGTCTGTTTATCATAACTGTTGGGTGACTGATTATAAAGGAGGATTACTTTAACTGGGATATGTGAATCCAGCAATGCCATAATTTCCTTTATAGGGGTGTTATCCTGAAGGAGAAAACTTTAACTCAGTGTTGAGCAATGCCATTTTTCCTTAGGAGTCTTTCATGCTAAGAGAGGGACATTGGCTTGGATGTAAATAATCCAGAGGCTTGTCACTTACAACAATTAGATGAAAAAAGGGGATTTACCAGGATAAGAGACGGACTACATCTTGGATTTTTGAATCAACAAGTGTGCCACTTACAACAATTATATGGGATTAAGGTTTGTTTTGAATGTCTGTTTTGATGTGTGATATACAGAGAAGTATCTTCCTACAGAGAGTTTTTGCTTTCCTTCGAGGGGATGTTGATTTTTTGTGTGCCTTGGTCGAAGTCAAAGGTTGAAGCTAAGAGATTAATTGACTCCACTGGGGAGTTTATTATCTGTCTTGTACAAAGCCCAAGATTGAGGCAAAAAAGAGTCTGACTCTTTAGGGGGGATCATTATACAAAGCCTAAGAGGAGGCTAAAAGTTGACTTTTCCGGGGAAATATTTTGTCTGTCTTGTATAAAGCCCAAGATTGAGGATAAAAGGGATTTTTTGATTCCACTAGGGAATATTTATGTGTCTTGTACAAAGCCCAAAATTGAGGCTAAAAGGGGAAACTGACTCTACTGGTGAGAGGTTTTATCTGTCTTGTACAAAGCCCAAGATTGTGGCTAAAAAGAGGATTGACTCAGCTGGAAAGTATGATTTTTCTTGTACAAAGCCCAAGATTGAGGCTGAAAAGAGGATTAACTCTGCTTAGGGAGATTTATATGTGTCTTGTACAAAGCCCAAGATTGAGGCTGGAGGATATTTGAATGACTTAGCTGAAGATATTTATGGGTGTCTTGTACAAAGCCCAAGATTGAGGCTGACTTTTGCTGAGGAAAAGAAGGATCATTATACAAAGCCTAAGAGGAGGCTGGGAGGTGATTAACTCAACAAGAGGGTGTTTTAAGGTGATTGACTCAACAAGAGAGTGTCTTTGCGTGTCTTATACAAAGCCCAAGATTGAGGCTGAAAAGTATGATTAACTCAACAAGAGAGTGTTTATGATCCTTATACAAAGCCTAAGAGGAGGCTAACTCTGTTGAGGATTATTGAGATCCAGAGGCAAGTCCAAAGTGGGGAATAAACTCTTACTGAGGATTACAGAAGAGTTGAAATATCAGATGCCTTGAGGTTCTGATAAAGGTTTATTGATAGTGATTTGACCCTAGCTGGGGAAAATCAAAGATAGAGTTTAACGATGGAGTTTTAAAACCTATAGAGGTTTTAACTCTGCTGGTGATTGATGAGATGGTCAGGGTTTATCTTGTGCTTTTGGGAAACTTCAGGGTTTCTTTGAGATCCAAGAGGAGATGAGACTGTCCAAGTCTACTGGTTGTTTATCTTTGTATGACGCCCAAGAGGAGGCAAGACTGTCCAAGTCTGCTTGTATAAAGCCCAAGAGGAGGCTAGTGTTTTAAGGGATGAGAATCAACCCTAAACTGGTTTGATATTTTGACTCTTAGAAAGACTGCTCTAACAAAGGATGACTAAGTTCTGTCCTATCCCTGTAAGAGGTCTTTGGGTCCTTGTACTAAGCCCAAGAGGAGGCATGAGAACTTCTAAGAAGCCTGAGGGTCCTTGTACAAAGCCCAAGAGGAGGCTGGGGATACTTTTCGGAAGCCTGTGGGTCCAAACCTAAGAAAAGTTCAAGAAAGGTTTCACGGGGAATAATCATTTCTTTAGTGAATAGTTCTAGGGTTTGAAGAAATTCAAGAGAGGTTTCACCGGGAATTAATCCTCTCTGGGGGAAATGAATTTCTTGATAATTTTCTAATAGTGATAGTCTGAGAAAAGTTTCACCGGGAATAATGCCTTTCTCTTTGTTCCATATTGTATAAGCCCAAGAGGAGGCAAGACTGTATCTGGAATTCCTATGGGGAGCTAGTTTTGACTGTGTTAAAAGAGTGACCACTGGCTTTATCTAATCATAGACCTAATTGTCGGGGAAAACTCTAAGCAGATAATATACAGGCATATATATACAGATGAAATATATACTGTATATAAAAGAGGGTAGAAGGACTTACAGGTGAGCAAGCTTCCAGCACAAAATAATATATATATATATATATATATATATATATATATATATATATATATGTGCATGTATGTAAAAGAAAACTGTTTAAAACTTACAGGTGTGCAAGCTTCCATTGTAACAGCTGTATGGTTAGTTGTTCAAGAAATTAAAGAAAGTTTTGATAACAAGTATGAATTTGAACCTAAATAAAAAGGGAAGTTGTTTTGAAAAGATTGTTGGGGCTTATACTCAAGGAGAGGCCCAGATGAAAAATAGTAATTGTACCGTTGATCTGAAAATTGTATAAGGACTTATACAATGACTGAGGCCCAATAAGGTTTTGTATTTACAAGGGACGGGTCTTACAACTCTATTAGAGGCCCAAAGTGTTTTAAAAGAAAAGAGAATGGGCTTACAACTAAGGGAGATGCCCATTGAAATACAGTGAACGCACCGTCGTTTTGAAAACTGTATTGGGACTTATACAATGACTGAGGCTCAAAATTATTTATGTACAAAGGGGGTTGGGTCTTACACTCTATTAGAGGCCCAAAGTGTTTAAAAAAGAAAATAAATGGGACTTACAACACAAGGGTAGGCCCAAATTATTTTTGTTTAAAAAGCGACGATTGCGTCGCGGTTTTCGAAACACAGTTGAACTTATACAATGACCGAAGCCCAAAATTCTTTATGTGACAAAGGATGGGTCTTACACTCTATTAGAGGCCCAAAGTGTTTTGTGTGTCATACCCCAAATTTTGACCACCAAGATTTCTCATCTATGTGTAAATCATCATCACAATATGGATGTACTTACATGCCTCATCAATCTCCCCAAAGATGGGTGAACATTCACTACAATCAAGAATTAGGGTTTTGAGCCCTCTCAGAGCACTTAGGCAAAGGATCAATCAAGAAATGACGTGATCTTCAACTTGTCTAAACCTATTAAACACCCATAATGGATCAAGAGGACTCCCACATCAAGAATCAAGCACAAAGTTGCCACATTCCAAGTGGATCAAGCCTCAAGATCGACAGCGTCACCAAATTAGGGTTTTGGTCGACCAAGGCCTCCAGATGAAAATTTTCTTCTGGGCATGATCCAATGATTCAAAACATAATCCAAGATACTCTAAGGGACCTCATGGACCCAATCATCATGTCAATTTAGCCTCAGGGGATGCATTCATAAAAAATCAGAAATTAGGGTTTCTTGACCTAATTCACCTCTAAGTTGACTTTTGAGACAAAACATGAGCCAAGACCTCAAGACATGATTTAGGGACCTTAAATACACCAAATTGATCCATTTTCAACAATGGATTGATCCAAGAAGCTTGATTCACAAGTTTCAATTTCATCTGGACCACAATTAGGGGTTTGAAGGAAAAAGTCAACTGTATCTTTGACTTTTGACCAAGACATGCTCCCCAACCTTGGGACATGATTCAATACACCATATAACACCTATGGAATCAATCCATTAGGTTTGATTTAGGTCAAGGAGTTGATTTCACAAAGGATCGCACAGTTTGGATTTCATCCGATAAAAAGTAAACTGTGCACAAAATCAAGTTTGACTTTTTGGAATTTTTCACAAATATGGTTCCCCTAAGTCAAAAATAATGTTAACGTGTGATATTGATCATCACTCATTAAGAAAAATCAAGAAAAGTGAGGTTTCTTGCAAAAGGGGCAACCATAAGAAACCAAAAAGTTTCTAAGTTATGGAATAAAAGTGGTTTTGGTACCAACTTCCAAGGACCATAACTTGAGATCCAAGCAACCATTTTGGGTGATCCAAAGCTGGATTTGTAGGTCCTGCTACACTCTACAAAAGCTTCAACTATCTCCAACTCCAATTCTTTATGGATTTTAAGTTATGGAATGATCAAAATGGCAAAAACATGAAAATGACACTTTTTCCAACACTTAGTGAAAATCTGCCTAAGTTACCAGCCTTGGACACCAATGTTCATGAGGATTTTTCAGTTGGATTCAAATAGTTTCAAAACAAACTAGGATCAGACATGTTTTGTATTATATGGGGGCTTTCTAAAAAGCACAAGATCCTCTCACAACTCAACCTGAGCTGGGAGATATGAATCCCTCAAAATCACCATTTCCAACTGTCCTAAGCAAGGCAGATTTTGTGCATTTGCTCGATTTGGAAAAATTGGACAACTCCAAGCCTTGTCATCCATTTAGACACATCTGAGGATAAAACAAAAGGAGAATGATCTGATCCCTAAGCCTTCCAAGTCCAAGAATCTACCTATAGCCATGCCAAACCTAAAAGAGCTAAAAAGTCCCAAGACTCCAATTTTGTTTCAATGCATTCAATGGATGCATCAAGGTGGCATGAACCGAGGCAAGTTTAACTGAATGACTCAAGCCTTATCTCAGAACCAAAAGACCATAGGCCTGTGCTCTAACCTTACGTCAATGGCTAGAGGAGACTTGAGATTCCATTTGATCCACATTGGCCACAGACCTGCTGCAGTTGCCACACACTATTCCTTGCAAAACAAACTTGACACACTATGAATAGAGCTCATTTGTGGTCAGTTCAAGTAGACCAAAGCACCCAAACTGATGCTTTCCTCAAAATCTCTTCTTCACTTCAAATTTTGGCTTCTAACTCAAGTCACCATCGGGTATTGAGTTTGAGAGCAATTCCAACCAAACCAATCACACACACACACCCACACCTCATAAACATCATATGTAAGTGATCCATAACATAAAATCACATCTGGAACGTCAGATTCTCAAAATCACCAGCCAATTGGTCAAGTTCTTGACAAAGTTGCAGTTGAGGCACCACAACCTATTCCAGCTCATTTCAATCCACTCCAAGCATTCAAACACATTCCTTGGCACCTAAGGAAGATGTCCAGATCATTGGAACCAAGCTGCAACACCTCCATCATCAAATTTGACCACCAGTTGCAAGAGGTAAGCCTGAACCCTTCAAACTCTATGATCCATGCATCAGGAATGAATTTTTGTGTTACCATCTTATTTCTGCATGTATGTAGAGTAATAACACTCAATCAATTGCCATGAATCAATCGTGTATGGAATTTCATTGTGTTCATGCTGAAATTAGGGTTCTTGAGGTTTTTTGTTGATTTCTTCCTCCATACTTAATATAAATGCAATTAAACTATATGGTTGTGATCCTTGTTCAAAAACGAACAAGATTGGTACTTGAATCGTGCAAAACCATTGAGAAATCAAGGAGAAAAGTGAGAAAACACAAATCTGGAAAAACAGAGGGCGCGGGCAAGAACCAAGTGTTCTTGGCACCATAATTCAAATTTTTGAATTTTAGTTATTTTGTTTAATTGATTCAAAAATTAATTTCTCTCAGAATATTTATGTTTTTGAATTGGTTCTTTTTCTCAAAATTCACTAAAATGTTTAAATATTTTATTTTACAAAAAATCCCTATTTATATTATTTATTTAATATAGTTAGAATTTTTGTAATTAATTCCATTTTAATTGTTTTTGAACATTTTTTAATGTAATTCCCACTTTGATCTTTCAAAACCAATTAGATTTCAAGCTTCCACATAATTAAACATGATTTTTCAAAATATTTTTCAAAGTGTACAATTTGTTTTTGAATATATTTGATATTTTGCCATTTATTATTTAAATTTCCTTTGAAAAAAATAACATTTTAATTTAAAATTAGGGTTTCCTCCCGATTTTAAATTTTTAAACACTCATGGGCCTCTAATAGAGTGTAAGACCCAATCCATTTATAAATAAAAACCTTTTTGGGCCTCAGTCATTGTATCAGTCCCAGTACGTTAAAACATCTCGGCGCGATCGCTATTTTCAAAACAAAAATCATCTGGGCCCCTCCTCGTGTTGTAAGCACCATCACTTGTACAAAAAATACTCATGGGCCTCTAATAGAGTATATGACCCAACCCCTTTTTGAAAACTAAACTAATTTGGGCCTCTCCTTGAGTTGTAAGCCCCATCTCTTGTAAATAAATAAAATTGGGCCTCAGTCATTGTATAAGACCCACTGTGATTTCAAAAATCTCGGCGCGATCGCCATTTCATTTCAAAATCAACTGGGCCTACCCTTGTGTTGTAATTCCCATTTCTTTTCTTTTTCAAACCTTTGGGCTTCTCCTTGAGTTGTAAGACCCATCCCTTTGTACAGAAAACCTAATTTGGGCCTCAGTCATTGTATAAGCCCCAGTACAGTTTACGAAACAACGGTATGATTACTGTTTTTCATCTGGGCCTCTCTTTGAGTATAAGCCCCAACAATATTTTCAAAACAACTTCCTTTTGATTATGCTCAAAATTCATAGTTGTTGTCAAAACTTTCTTTAATTTCTTGAACAACTAACCATACAACTGTTACAATGGAAGCTTGCTCGCCTGTAAGTCTTTATCGGCTTTCTTTACTTGCTTTCATATATATATATATATATATATATATATATATAACTGTACTGATGGAAGCTTGCTCACCTGTAAGTCCTTCTTTCATATCCTTTTAAATACTTGTCATATATCAACTGTATATATACTTGTATATCTGCTTAGAGTTTTCCCCGGCAAGTAGGTCTAGAACTAGGTAAAGCCAGTTAGTCACTCTTAAATACAGTCAAAACTAGTTCCCCATAGGAATTCCAGATACAGTCTTGCCTTTTCTTGGGCTTAAATAATATGGAACAAAGAGAAAGGCATTATTCTCGGTGAAACTTTTCTCAGACTGTCACTATTAGAAATTGTCAAAGAAATTCAATTCCCCAGAGAGGGTTAATTCTCGGTGAAACCTCTCTTGAATTTCTTCAAACCCTAGAACTATGCACTAAGGAAAAGATTATTCTCGGTGAAACTTTTCTTGAACCTTTCTTAAGTTTGGACCCACAGGCTTCCTAAAAGCATCACTACATTCTCTTGGGCTTAGTACAAGGACCCCGAAGACCTCTTAAAGGCGTAGGACAGAACTTAGTCATCCTTCATTAGAGCTATCTTTCCAAAGAGTCAAAACCTCATATCATGTTTAGGGTTGATACTCATCCCTTAAAACACCTGCCTCCTCTTGGGCATCATGCAAAGATACACTCTTCCGTACCAATAGACTTGGACAATCTAATCTCCTCTTGGATCCCAAAGACATTCTCAAGTTCCTTATAAAGATGGGAAAAACACTAGTCATTTAATCAATCCCCAGTAAAGTCAAAACCCGTAGGATCTAAAAACTCCATCTGTATCCTAAAGTTCCCCAGCCAGGGTCAGGTTATCATCAGAACTTCAAGGCATCTGATACCTCAACTCTTCTGTAAACCCTTAGCAAGAGTTGATTCCCCGTTTTCGACCTGCCTATGGATCTCAATAATCCTCAGTAGAAGTCTGCCTCCTCTTAGGCTTTGTATAATGATTTTCCTCAACAGAGTAAAACTCAAAAGTACTCTCTTGTTGATTCACCCTTTTCAGCCTCAATCTTGGGCTTTGTACAAGACAGATAAATACACTATCTTGTTGAGTCAATCTGTTTCAGCCTCCTCTTAGGTTTTGTATAAAGATTTCCCATAGCAAAAGCTAGCCTCCTCTTAGGCTTTGTATAATGATTTCTCTAGCTTGTTCAGCCACAATATTGGACTTTGTACAAGACAGATAAAAGCACTATCTTGTTGAGTCAACCCTTTTTTAGCCTCAATCTTGGGCTTTGTACAAGACAGATAAAGATTTTTCCGCAAAGTCAGTTTCTTTTAAGCCTCAATCTTGGGCTTTGTATAAGACACCATAAATATCCTCAGCTGAATCATTCAAATATTTGGTAGCCTCAATCTTGGGCTTTGTACGAGACACCATATAAATTTCCCTAAACAGAGTCAAGTCTCTTTCTAGCCTTAATCTTGGGCTTTGTACAAGACAGATGAAACCACACTCTCCAACAGAGTCAATCTTCTCTTTCAGCCTCAATCTTGGGCTTTGTACAAGACAGATAAATACCTCCCCAGCGGAGTTGATTTCTACCATCCTCCTCTTAGGCTTTGTATAATGACATCCCCCAAAAGAGTCAAGTCTCTTTTTAGCCTCAATCTTGGGCTTTGTATAAGACACATAAACACTCTCTTGTTGAGTTAGCCTTTTCCAGCCTTCTCTTAGGCTTTGTATAAGGACTTCCCAAGTGGAGTCAATCAATCTCTTAGCTTCAACCTTGGGCTTTGATCAAGGCACATACAAAAACCACCATCCCCTCAGAGGAAATAAAAATCTCTCTGTAGGAAGACATTCTCCTGCCTTATCACAAATCAAAACAGAAAATCAAAACAAACCCAAATCCCAGATAACTGCTGTAAGTGGCACACTTGTCGATTCAAACATCCAAGCTATAGTCCATCTCTTATCCTGGTAAATCCCTTCTTTCATCTAATTGCTGTAAGCGGCAAGCCTATGGATTATTTACATCCACGCCATTGTCCCTCTCTTAGCATGAAGGACTCATAAGAAAAAATGACATTGCTCAAACACTGAGTTAAAGTTTTCTCCTTCTGGATAAATCCCCTATAAAGGAAATTATGGCATTGCTGGATTCTCATATCCCAGTTAAAGTAACCCTCCTTTATAATCAGTCACCCAACATTTGTGATAAACAGACGAGATGTCTCCCTTAGAGATGACAAATTCCCTCTCAGTCAAACCTTTTAGCTTCAATCTTGGGCTTTGAACAAGAAACAAATACCCAACCTTTTAGCTTCAATCTTGGGCTTTGAACAAGACACCAAAACATCTTTTTCCTCCCATAGAATAGGAGGAACTACGATTGCTCTGATTTCCCTGTTTCTGTAAACGGGAATACGTAGGCATAAGATTGTAAAATCTTAGCGAGCACACCAATCAAAAACTCTAGTTCCAGTACGTTTATACTAATCAAAACCGAGGTCCTATACCTCACCAAAATCATCAAAAACTCTCTCACATCTCTCAAACAAGAAACTTTCCCAACCCATCAACAGATAAACACCATCAAGTACAAAGCAGAACCTAAAACTAACAACCTGTTGATAACCACATATAGGATGGGTAATTGACAACTCCCCATTGTATAACCTGACCCCGAACTCCCCGAATCTCTTTAAGCGTTTGTTCAGTGAAACATTCGCGTGCAAGGTTAGTTTTAGATAGCTTCCCTTTCCCTTCCAGCTTCACGGGATAAATAAGAAATCAGAAAGTAGCACCCCCTCCTACCATTGCGGTGAGGAAAAACCCATGGAGATAAGGTGGTCGTGTCACCGAAAAAATCGTACGCTACAGTAAAATGGCGACTCTGCTGGGGAGTCAAAATAGGATCTGTCTTACCATAGTCATCATCGTCCCCATTTTCCAACAGGATAAATGGCGACTCAGTTGGGGACTCAAAATTGGATCTGTCTTACCTTAGTCATCATCGTCCCCATTTCCAACAGGAAAATGGCGACTCTGCTGGGGAGGTATTTATATATGTCTGTATAGGATCATAGACTAGAATTCCTAAGAGGTCTAGGATGTTAGTTTTAGGAATGAATATATATATATATATATATATATATATATATATATATATATATATCACTTTTCCTACTTGATATCCGTGTTTATTTTTCTGCTAATGGGAATGCGAGTGATGTCGCATGTGGAAAGTATGAGTGATACCTAAGATAGGTGATGGAATAGACGGGCGGTCTTACAGGGAGTGAATCCTGAATAAGCTGTCCCGGTAGACCATCAAATCAGTGGAGATACCCTTTGCTAATTCAATGTCTAACGACTTCGGTTGTGAAAGCAGATTGTCCGATTGTGGTATCCATGAAATTGAGGATTTAGTAGACATTAACCATGTGGACAGCTGGTATTGCGGTAGCTATCGAAAATAGTTGACACGCGATACTACACTCAATTGAGATTACCCTAAGATGCTACAACTCGCTCGGGTGAACCAGTCTGCTGTTGTTATCCTAAGGGGGGTCAATGATTTTGAGAACAGGTACAAAAATTCACCATAGTACAACCTTTGGGGATGGGTAGAGCCATGACTCCATGCTCGTGACGTTGAACCCTTGAACTCATGTTTTTTCAATGTTTTTGTGTGCTGCATTCATGCATTCATTTAAAAAACTATTAAACAAAGAAAACATTTTCTTTTCTCTTCTATCTTTTTCAAAATAAACTAAAACAATGATTGCAAATATCAGAAAAGGATTGCGTTATGGATTTCGGTAGAAGAAAGACGCACAAGTACACCTTCAAGACTCCGAAACTAGAGGATTTAAAAGGGCTGGCAAGGATGATCACCAACCCTGATGCTTTCAGAGCTAAGTACGGAAAACTGATGTCTCTATTAAGGGTCCATGTAGTTGAAGGAATCCTGTCTACGTTAATTCAGTTTTATGAACCGGTTTATCACTGTTTCACATTCCCGGATTATCAACTAGCACCGACGCTAGAGGAGTACTCTCACCTGACTGATTTACCCATCACTGACCAAGCTCCCTTTTCTGGTATGGAAGAAATTCCAAAGGATCAAACCATTGCAAGAGCAATCTATTTGGACGAGTCAGAAGTCAGGACTCACATGACCATTAAGGATGGAATCTAAGGTTTAACGGCCAAGTTTTTGGTAGAGAACGCCCTTTACTTTGCCAGTATAGGAAACATTACTGCTTTCAAAGATATCTTTGTTCTACTCACATACGAGCTTTTCCTTTTTCCCAACATTGACAACTTCGTTGATATCAACGCTGTTAAGATATTTCTGATTGGAAACCCCGTACCAACCTTGATCGCAGATGCTTATCATTTTGTACACTTAAGGAATTTGTACAGCGGAGGAATAATCACATGTTGTGTACCCCTGCTTTACAAATGGTTCAATACTCATTTACCCAAGTCTGCTGCTTTTTCGGATCATAAGAGTACTCTATGTTGGTCACAGAGAATCATGTCTCTTACCAACTCTGACATAGATTGGTACAATCGAATCTATGAAGGGATAAGGATCATTGACAAATGTGAAAATTTCCCAAATGTACCCCTCATAGGAACTAAAGGAGGAATCAACTATCATCCAATTTTAGTTCGTCGTCAACTCGGATACCTGATGAGGCATATCTTGCATAATGTTCATCTGGAAGGTCTTTTCTTCAAGGAAGGAGAAAATGACAGGGCACTAAAGACAGAAATAGTGCATGCCTGGAAACATGTTCACAGGAAAGGAAGAGAGTCTCTAGGAAAACCAGACTGTGTCTCTGTGGAACCTTATCTCCACTGGGTACAAACTAGAGCCCTCAAACTGAGGATGCCATACCCTCGTCAAAAAGTTCTTCCGTTAAAGGAATCTGTCCTTTATTTTATGTCTGATACGGAAAAACTCTAGGTCACTCTCAAAAAAGTTCAACGGGAAAAGAAATCTTGGAAGAACAAGTACCGTATTCTCAATGTGGAGTGTACCAAACTTCAGCAACTGTTAAAAGAGAAGGATACTCTGATTAAGATACTAGAACAGCATGTTGTAGAAAATCAAGAAGACCGAAGAAATTTGCTCGCTCCTTTCACTTGGTAAAGGACTGACAACCCGACAACGGCTGAAGAGCCCCGGTCAAAGAAAAGGAAAGTATCAGAACCAGAATTTGAGCTCTCTTCAGAGAGGACTCAGGATCCATAAACTCAGACATTTCATTTTACAGCACTTTGTAAAATACTGTATTTCCCTTTCTGCAATCTTTCAAATTCAATAAAACGGGGTCTCCCCATTGTATGATATTTGCAATCCATTTGCTGAAGTTTCTTTTTGATTAAAGCAAAAAAAATGAATATATATCATTGCATATCATTCATCATTCTCACATAACGCATTCTTCTTACCTTCAAATCTCACATATACCTCACGATTTTAGAGTCAAACTGTCTCACTCGTACAATACTCGGGCCAATAAACAAAGGAAAATGGACGATCTCGAGGAAGAGAACAGAGAGCTGAGAGAAGAATTCGACGCTCTGAAGGAAGATATGAAAAAACTTCACAGTGACATGCAATCTCTGGCAATAGCTCAGAGGCAACAACAAAGGACTGTGATCTCTGAGACCATATCTACGCTCATAATGGAGACGTATGATCCTCGGTACAACATGCCTAAAGATAGTCCCTGGGGCATGGCTATCAACTTTGTCCCTGAAGGGTACATCCTGCCGGTCACGGAAGACCCGGAAACTGCAGCAGGAACCGCTGGGCCTGAAGGTTATAAGCTTCGGGAAAGCGAAGACACAAGAGTGATGGTAGCAACTCCTGAAGGTTACAAACTTCGGGGCATAGAAGAACCAAGAGTCACCGCCATAATGACTATACCACAACCAGTGATACACACTGTCCCGAAAGGACAGATTCCACAATTACCGTCTGGTGGAAACAAAAACATGTATGAAAGGATGAATGAGTTCCAGGAGCAAGTCTGGAGATGCAAAAGGAATTGCACACCATTCGAGGCCAGGATTTATTTGAAAAGGACGCCGCAGACCTTTGTCTGGTCCCTAATGTGAAAATACCGCAAAAATTCAAGGTGTCTGACTTTTAAAAATACAAGGGCAACTCTTGCCCTCAAAGTCATTTGGTGATGTACGCTCGAAAGATGTCAACTCAGACAGAAAACCAACAGCTACTGATCCACTATTTCCAAGACAGTTTAACCGGTGCCGCACTCAAATGGTACATGGGTTTCAACCGCACCAAGATCATTACTTTCAGAGATCTTGGCGCTGCCTTCGTTCAACAGTATAAATATAACCTGGACATGGCACCAGACACATATCAACTCAGAGCAATGCCACAGAAGGACAAAGAAACCTTTAAGGAATATGCTCAGAGATGGCGTGAAATTGCCGCCCAGATTTGTCCCCCTCTTGAGGAAAAAGAGATGACAAATATCTTTTTGAAAACCTTGAGCTCATTCTATTATGACTGAATGGTTGCCAGTGCACCCAGTGACTTTACTGAAATGGTAAACATGGGAGTACGCCTTGAAGAAGCAGTCCGAGAAGGACGTCGGGTCAAAGATACATGACCATCAAGCAGTACCAAAAGATACAGTAATGCTTTCCCTAAGAAAAAAGAGCAAGATATTGGTAATATCTCTCTCGGAAAGCAAAGGCGAAGGTATCAACGAGTAGCAGCTGTAACTCCTGCTATCAACCCAACGCCGGTTCCAACGTATCAACCTCAGGTTGCTCAGAACCAACCGAATCAACAACAGTATCAGCAAAGGACACAACAGCCTCTTCAACAGGCTCGTCCTTAATACAATAATAACAACCGTACAACGCGCCCACCAGGGTTTGACCCTATACCAATGTTGTACACAGAACTGTTTCCACTACTACTGGTCAAGGGGAACGTCCAAATCTGGTCTCCTCTTACAGTACCAGAAAATACGCCTTTTTGGTTCAAAGCGGATCAAACTTGCCCTTATCATCAAGGAGGACCGGGGCACAACATAGAAAACTGTCTCAGCTTCAAATCTGATGTACAGAAGCTTGTCAGGAACGAGGTCTTATCTTTCAAAGATACTAATCCAAATGTTCAGACGAATTCGTTGCCTCAACATGAAAAGACTGCAGTAAATTTGATAGAGGAAGAGATTAACCGCAGTTATCAAATTCGCGATGTACTCCTATTAGAAACCAATCTGGTCAGAATGCATTATAGACAGAGTGGGTACGGTCATGTACCATCTCAAAATTATCACCAGTGTGATATCTTCTCAAAGAATAACCAAGGATGTTCCGTAGTGCAATCAGCCCTACAAGAACAAATGGATCTCGGATGGATCCAAGATCACAGAATCCGTGAGGTCAATATGGCTTACACAAATCCCAACATTGTTCAGAACCACGACATCCGTGCAATGAATGTCAACTTGGTGGCAATGCACTCAAGGAAAAGTCAACATCATGATCTACCATGGCACGATTACAATTTCTGTCCGATATGCTCAATAAACAATCAGGGATGCTCTTTTGTACAAGAGGCCCTCCAGCGTCAGATGGATCTCGGATGGATCCAGGATTACCGTGATAGAAGTAGCCATCAAGTTAATATGATTCAAATCTTTGATATTCGCTTGATGAATACCAGTCTGGTAGAATTACACGCTAAGCAAGTCAGGCTCAGTTTTCTGGCTTCACATGGTTATCAGGACTGTAAAGTGTGTCGTGAAGACGACCAAGGATGTGCACTTGTCCAGAGAACGCTTCAACACTTATTGGACCACTGGTGGCTTCTAATCTACTTGGATGAAGCTACACAACAGATTGATATGGCTGACGGGAATCCTACTAGGCATCAAAGTCAGGATGTTCGCTCGATGGAAACAGATCTAGTAAGGTTGCACTGCATACAAAGCGGGCGTGGGCAGGTGCCATGGCACAACTATGAGCTATGTAGAATTTGCTCAGAAAACAACCAAGGATGCTACCTTGTGCGGTCAGCTCTTCAAAAACAGTTGGACCAAAAGGAGATTCGACCATGTTTAAGTTCTGGTTCGATCAACGTAATGCAAGACTATCTTCCTGATCAAAGCAAAGACGTTGTTATAATGTCTAATCACGAAATGACCAAAGACGTATGCCCTATAATCCCTCTACTCCATGAATCAAAAGTTCCTCTTGACAATAGAAAGATTCTCAACCTCGAACCAATTGAGGCTGCCTATGATAGTCAGAAAAACCAGAAGGCTCCTGTGGTTATCTATCTGCCGGGACCAATACCGTACACATCTGATAAGGCTATCCCTTACAAGTACGGTGCAACAACAATCAAAAATGGAAAGGAAAATCCATTACCCTCCATTGTAAACATTGCCGACATCAGTCAATTAACACGGAGCGGCCGGATCTTTAACAGAGGAGTTGGAGAACCCACTAAGGAAAAGGAACCTCAATCAAAAGTTCCCAATCAACCAGCCGGGCAATCCAGTAATCCCGACCTTTCAAAGAACAATGATGAGATGCTGAAGCTCATCCAGAAGAGCGAGTACAATATTGTAGATCAACTGTTGCAAACTCCTTCAAGAATCTCTGTGCTATCCCTCTTACTCAGTTCCGAAGCTCACATGGAAGCTCTACAGAAAGTCTTAGAACAAGCCTTTGTAGAACAAGATGTGACAATAAGACAATTTGACAGCATCATCTCCAACACCACTTCCTGCAAGAATTTAGGATTCAGTGATGAAGAACTGCCAAAAGGAGGCAAAAATCACAACATGGCGCTTAACATTATAGTCAACTTCCAGGACAATGCTCTAGCCAGCGTACTGGTAGATACAGGATCAGCTCTGAATGTTACGCCAAAATTAACCCTGATGCGACTATCATTTCAAGGATCTCCGATGAGAGGCAGTGAGGTCATCGTCAAAGCATTTGACGGATCCCGAAAAATAGTTATCGGCAAAGTCGATCTTCCCATAACTATCAGTCCTCACACTTTGCAAGTCACTTTCCAGGTCATGGACATCCAGGCAGCATACAGCTGTTTATTAGGAAGACCTTGGATACACGAAGTTGGGGCAGTCACTTCGACACTTCACCAGAAGCTGAAGTTCGTCAAGAATGACCAACTAGTCACACTCTGTGGAGAACAGGCCTTAATCGTGAGCAACTTATCATCATCATCATGTGTAGAACCAGAGGAGGTTATTGGAACTCAGTTCCAAGCACTTTCGGTGAGCAATGAGAATCGATCAAAGAAAGGGACATCTATTTCCTCATACAAAGATGCTCTCAAAGTGATCGAGAGTAACAATGCAAAAGGATGGGGACAACTCGTAATTCCTACGGATAACAAGACAAAGAAAGGTCTTGGTTTTTCCTCGACCTGTATCTAGACTGCTACTAACGATGAAAGTTTTCATCCCATTCAGGACTTCTTCCATAGTGGAGGCTTTCTCCACCCAGTGTCTCAAGAAGTACACACTATCAACGAGGGTGACTCCTCTGATACATATGAAGAGTGGAAGTCCTATTTCAATGAGGATGGTTATATGTCTCCAGAAGAAACGCCTATGCCATTTTGCTTTCCCACGCAAAGTCCGAGATATATACCAAGATCAGACGTTAAGATGATGTACGGAAATTGTGATCCGGAAGGATGTCGTGCTCCACCAAACTCATTAGAGGAAGACAATCTGATGAAAGACAACTTTGACTATGACTATTTTGACCCAATGGATGACTTTCTTATCTGGCAGCCATATACAGAAGACTTGGGGCAAAAGAGTCAGTCCAACGACGCTTATGAACTAAGCATCATTGAAAAGAATACATGCGTCCCCACCACGTCATGGAATCAACCCCCAGGGCATTCCAAAAATATCCGGCACAACAATGAATCTGCAAAGATTGCAGGACTAGAGTTCATCAACTATGCTTTTCCTGAGGTCAACGTCATTGAGAGGGATGACTCCTCCAGTTCCACAGAAGTATGGGACACCTTAGGACAACCGAGTGGAAAGTACGACTACTTGGTCAAGTACACCGCTCCTGAAAGTTCTCGCATCAGGCTCGAAGACATCCAGCCAACTGGATGGGGAGATCCACCTGAGAATGAAAACACTGTGCAAGATACAACAGAAGAGTTCATCTATGATAACTCTGCCTGGGAGGAAGTCTCCAACGATCCTGCTCCACCAGAAATCAGTGTCATTTCTGAGGACAAACCAAGAAAGAAGGTGCCAGACTTTGTAATTCACCGAGGAGTTCGCCGCCAATGGGTTGCTGTCAATGTCCCGAAAGTCGTCCATAAGTCTAAGTAATTGCCGTCTTTGTTTTAACCTTTCTCCCCGCCCAGGTGAAGCAGATGTTTTTATAGGGCTCACTTTTTGTAAATGTCTTTCTTCGCTTTGCCCAAAGTGACAGAGTTTTGTTTTATAGGGCTGTAATTTCAAGAATCGACTAAATCATAAATAAACGTCATTCTGTAATTTCCGCATTTATTGCTGTTTTCACTTTTCGCTTTTTCAGAAAATGGTAATCCTAAAAACAACTAAAAAAAAACACAAGCATTTTTCAGAGAATACACTGCACACACTCTTACATTTCTCTCTATCTCTTCTAAAAAACAAATCATCACGTCATGCAGATTGCTTGTTTTAAACCCCGTTGAAACATACGATCCGATGCCTTCTCCCAACTTTGAATTCCCGGTATTTGAAGCTGAAGAAGAAGAGGACGAAGAAATTCCAGAAGAGATCTCCCGATTACTCTGACAAGAGGAAAGGTCCATTGAGCCTCACAAAGAGCCGTTAGAAACCGTCAACTTGGGTTCAGAAGAAGAGAGGAAAGAAGTCAAGATTGGGGCACTGCTCAGTCTGACTGTCAGAAAAGACTTAATAAAGCTTCTCAAAGAATTTCCCGATGTGTTTGCTTGGTCCTATCATGACATGCCAGGGTTGGATACCAGCATCGTGGAACATCATCTACCGTTAAGATCAGAATGTCCGCTAGTAAAATAGAGACTGAGACGGACACACCCGGACATGGCTATCAAAATCAAAGAGGAAGTGCAGAAACAGATTGACGCTGGTTTCCTCGCCACCTTACAACATCCTCAATGGTTGGCCAACATAGTGCCAGTTCCGAAAAAGGACGAAAAAGTCAGAATGTGCATAGATTACAGGGATCTAAACAAAGCCAGTCCAAAGGATGACTTTCCCTTACCGCACATAGACATGCTTGTAGACAGTACAACAAAGTTCAAAGTCTTCTCCTTCATGGATGGATTCTCGGGCTATAATCAAATCAAAATGGCGTCGGAGGATATGGAGAAAAATTCATTCATCACTCCATGGGGCACCTTTTGTTACAAGGTAATGTCGTTCGGTTTAAAGAACATCGGGGCAACCTATCAAAGGGCCATGACGACTCTGTTTCACGACATGATGCACAGAGAAGTCGAAGTGTATGTCGATGATATGATTGCCAAATCTAAAACAGAAGAGGAACATGTAACCCACCTGTCAAAATTATTTGAGCGCCTGAGAAAGTACAAAATCCGCTTGAATCCAAGCAAATGCACATTCAGTGTCCGTTCAGGGAAACTGTTAGGGTTCATCGTCAGCCAAAAAGGAATTGAGGTTGATCCTGACAAAGTCAAGGCCATTCGAGAAATGCCTTCTCCAAAGACTGAGAAACAAGTCAGAGGGTTCCTGGGACGTTTGAATTACATTTCCAGATTTATATTCCTCATGACCGCGACATGCGCGCCAATCTTCAAACTACTAAAAAAGAATCAGGACTACGTATGAACAGAAGACTGCCAAAAGGTATTCGACAACATCAAAGAGTATCTGTTGAATCCACCTATCCTGTCACCTCCAGTGGAGGGGAGACCGCTAATCATCTACCTAATAGTCTTGGAAGACCAATGGGTTGTGTACTTGGCCAACAAGACGAAACAAAAAGGAAAGAGTCTGCCATTTACTACCTAAGTAAGAAATTTACCGACTGTGAAACTCGGTATACTATGATTGAAAAAAACTTACTGTGCTCTGGCTTGGGCAGCCAAACGTCTTCGCCAGTATATGATTTGTCACACTACTTGGTTAATCTCCGAAATGGATCCAATCAAGCACGTCTTTGAAAAACCAGCTCTCACGGGAAGGATCGCCCGTTGGCAGATGTTGTTATCAGAATACGACATCGAGTACCATGCTCAGAAAGCCATCAAAGGGAGTATTTTAGCCGATCATTTGGCTCATCAACCGATTGATGATCAGGAATCAGTTGGATTTGACTTCCTAGACGAAGATGTCATGTACTTGAAAATGAAAGATTGTGATGAACCGCTACCCAGTGAAGGGCCAGAACCAAGTTCCCAATAGGGACTAATCTTTGACGGAGCTATCAATAATTACGGAAACGGAATTGGGCCAATCATCATAACACCTCAGGGTACCCACATTCCTTTCACTGCCCGACTGACATTCAGGTATACAAACAACGAGGCCGAATACGAAGCTTGTATCATGGGTCTCGAAGAAGCGATTGACTTAGGGATTAAGAACTTGGATGTATATAGAGACTCAGCCCTGGTTATCAATCAAATCAAAGGGGATTGGAACACATACCAATCAGGATTGATTCCTTACAAAGATTACGCAAGAAGGTTGTTACCGTTCTTCAATAGAATCGAGTTTCATCATATTCCTCGTGAAGAGAATCACATGGCTGATGCATTAGCCACTTTCTCTTCCATGATTTGTGTAGGTCAATGGAACGACGTACCTAAGATTGACATAATGCACCTAGAACGGCCTGCTTACATCTTCACAATTGAAGTAGTCATAGACGACAAACCATGGCATCACGATATCAAATGCTTCCTTCGGACACAAGAGTACCCACCTGGGGCATCCAAAAAAGACAGGAAGACTCTCAGAAGATTGGCAGGCAGCTTCTTTCTGAATGGTGATACACTCTATAAGAGAAACTTTGACATGGTCTTGCTCCGATGTGTAGACATACCAGAAGCAAATAGGTTGATGAAAGAAATTCATGAAGGAACCTTTGGCACTCATGCCAATGGACACACAATGGCGAGAAAAATTCTGAGAGCAGGATACTATTGGTTGACCATGGAATCCGATTGCTATAAGTACATGAAGAGATGTCACAAGTGTCAGATATACTCAGACAAAATCCATGTACCGCCAACGCATCTCAAAGTTCTCTCTTTCCCATGGCCTTTCTCCATATGGGGAATCGACGTGATTGTCATGATCGAACCCAACGCTTCAAATGGATATCGGTTCATCCTGGTAGCCATTGACTATTTCACCAAGTGGGTCGAAACAGTGTCATACGCCAATGTAACCCGACAAGTAGTGGTCCGTTTTATCAAGAACAATCTCATCTGCCGTTATGGTGTTCCGAGCCAGATCATTACTGATAATGGATCTAACTTGAACAACAAGATGATGAAAGAGTTGTGTGTCGAGTTCAAGATCGAACACCATAACTCATCTCCCTACCGACCTAAGATGAATGGAGCGGTAGAAGCAGCTAACAAGAACATTAAGAAGATCGTTCAAAAGATGATTGTAACCTACAAAGACTGGCACGAAATGCTACCTTTTGCTCTTCACGGTTATCACACATCTGTCCGCACTTCAACAGGGGCAACCCTTTTCTCTCTAGTATATGGCATGGAAGCAGTGCTCCCTATAGAAGTAGAGATCCCATCAATCCGGGTATTAATGGAAGCTAAGCTAACAGAAGCTGAATGGTGTCAAAGTCGACACGATGAACTGAATCTGATCGAAGAAAAGCGAATAACGACTCTATGTCACGGTCAGTTGTATCAGCAAAGAATGAAAAAAACGTTTGATAAAAAGGTCCGACCTCGTGTCTTCAGAAAAGGAGACCTTGTGCTCAAGAAGATACAATCATTTCTCACTGATTCTCGGGGAAAATGGACTCCGAACTATGACGGTCCCTATGTGGTCAAGAAAGCCTTCTCAGGCGACGCCTTGAAACTCGCAACCATGGATGGAGAAGAGTTTGCCTACCCCACGAATGTTGATGTAGTTAAGAAATACTTCGCCTAAATAAAAAAAACGTCTCGGTGGATTGAAAACCCGAAAGGGCAGTCCAGGAAAAAAATTAGAGACATAATCAAAAATCATCCTGGTGGATTGGAAATCTCAGAGTACAATCCAGGCAAAAATTAGGGATTTATGGCAAGTAACTACATCCAACACGGGTAAATTCCCCAGCAGTAATGCCATCCATCAAGAAAACTCCAGTCAGGGTCATCTTCGACAGAAGCTCAAGATGCCCAGAATTCAAAGTTGTTAGAAGGATAACGGTTGCTATGCTTCAATGTAGCCCTTTTCCCGTAAATTACCATTTTCTAAACTTTGTAAATACTCTATGGGATCACGCGTTTGACTGATTTCCATCCTATCAATAAAATTTGAGCCCAAGCGCTTTTGTTTGCAATTCTCATTTGTTTTAGCTTTACAGAATGCCATTTTAACATGATCAACAATTCTTGAAGTAAAACAAAAATGAATTTACTTTTCAAAATTTTTTTGCTTTTAAAATAAAGATGGCAATTCATTTTGACCGTGAACTTCGAAAAGAACATCGATAGCTTCTCCAGAGGTGATTGAACCTCAAAGTGCTGAATCAAAGTACTCCTTCTAAACCAATAAGCCTGAATGAAGGATCAATTATGTCAGATGCAAATGTCCCGTCTGATATCCCCGGTAGAGTGCGTATCTCTTAAGACCGATTGAACAATTCTTTCACCCCTACAGGGTCTACCTCTCCTAAGCAAGGCAGGATTGCTATTTTGGACCAATGATACTTTTCATCCCCACCGTGGCCGAGTATCCAGTCGTGTTCATCTATTTGTCTGTATGTCGCATCAGTTTCATCAGCATAAACATACATACATCATGCATTATTGATTCACATTCAAAATCATACTGCATTACTACCATTCTAAGTCGGTCCTCTCAATCGAGTTGTCAGTCATTTCCTCATCAGGAAATGTATTGTCTGAACAATTTCTCCCCCCAGTTTATTTCTGGATTGGAGTTGGTCCTCGACCACTTTGATAACTTGAACCTCTGAAAGGCAAAAAAACATTCAACAACCGTCACTCTTTACCATTGAAGATGATGTTCTCACTTTCCCGGATTAAGGAAAATCCCCAGAGAAAGCCTCTCAACCGAAGACTCTCGGCAATACAACAGTTTCTCTCTGAAAATTGCTATCAAAAGAAGGTCATCAGAACCTCCAAATTAGATTACATCACATGGCATTGCTCCGAAAAGATTTTAAAGAAAAGCATGATGTAGTATCCCCAAACAGAAAAGCAGTCTATCAAGAGACTCATTCTCCCTAGTAGAGTCTACAAATGGCACCTCTAACGGAGAAGTTTGCACACCTCTACAACTCAGTTAAATGGGTTCCCCAGTAAGTCTAAACTTTAAACTTTTTCAATCAAATGGCATCTCCCCAGTATACTCGGCGAGAAGTTTGATAAAAACCGCTACACATAGCGTCCCTTCTCGAGGAAGAAACTCGACAAGAAGAAACTGAGACCAGTTCCTTGGCTGAAGACCAGGATCGAGGGGAAGTTTATTGACAAAATAAACTTAGATCAGTTCCTTAGCTGAAGACCAGGATTGAGGGGAAGTTTATATCAGAAATTGAGACCAGTTCCTTGGCTGAAGACCAGGATCGAGGGGAAGTTTATTTAAGAAACTTAGACCAGTTCCTTGGTTGAAGACCAGGATCGAGGGGAAGTTTAACCCTTTTCTAAGCATTATTGCTTAGCAAAAGAAGATGGATGAGCAAAGTGCCATTCATAACCACCATCAAAATTTCGGGTATTCCGATATTTAATCCCCTTGCACCCCGAATGCCCGAATACCTTCGCCATTCACACCTTCGGGTCCAAGAAAATTAAATAGGGGCATCTGTCATACCCCAAATTTTGACCACCAAGATTTCTCATCATTGTGCAAATCATCATCACAATATGGATGCACTTACATGCCTCATCAATCTCCCCAAAGATGGGTGAACATTCACTACAATCAAGAATTAGGGTTTTGAGCCCTCTTAGAGCACTTAGGCAAAGGATCAATCAAGAAATGACATTATATTCAACTTGTCTAAACCTCTTAAACACCCATAATGGATCAAGAGGACTCCCACATCAAGAATCAAGCACAAAGTTGCCACATTCCAAGTGGATCAAGCCTCAAGATCGACAGTGTCACCAAATTAGGGTTTTGGTCGACCAAGGCCTCCAGATGAAACTTTTCTTCTGGGCATGAGCCAATGCTTCAAAAAAAAAATCCAAGATACTCTAAGGGACCTCATGGACCCAATCATCATATTAATTTAGCCTCAGGGTATGCATTCATCAAAAATCAGGAATTAGGGTTTCTTGACCTAATTTACCCCTAAGTTGACTTTTGGGACAAAACATGAGCCAAGACTCAAGACATGATTTGGGGACCTTAAATACACCATATTGATCCATTTGCAGCAATGTATTGATCCAAGAAGCTTGATTCACAAGTTTCAATTTCATCTGGACCACAATTAGGGTTTTGAAGGAAAAAGTCAACTGTATCTTTGACTTTTGACCAAGACATGCTCCCCAACCTTGGGACATGATTCAATACACCCTATAACTCCTATGGAATCCATCCATTAGGTTTGATTTAGGTCAAGGACTTGATTTCACAAAGGATCGCACAGTTTGGATTTCATCCGATAAAAAGTTAACTGTGCACAAAATCAAGTTTGACTTTTTGGAATTTTTCACAAATATGGTTCCCCAAAGTAAAAAATAATGTTAATGTGTGATATTGATCATCATTCATTAAGTAAAATAAATAAAAGTGAGGTTTCTTGCAAAAGGGGCAACCATAAGAAACCAAAAAGTTTCTAAGGTATGGAATAAAAGTGGTTTTGGTACCAACTTCCAAGGATCATAACTTGAGATCCAAGCAACCATTTTGGGTGATCCAAAGCTGGATTTGTAGGTCTTGCTACACTATGCAAAAGCTTCAACTACCTCCAACTCTAATTCTTTATGGATTTTAAGTTACGGAATGATCAAAATGGCAAAAACATGAAAATGACACTTTTTCCAACACTTGGTGAAAATCTACCTAAGTTACCAGCCTTGGACACCAATGTTCATGAGGATTTTTCAGTTGGATTCAAATAGTTTCAAAACAAAATATGATCAGACATGTTTTTTATCATATGAGGGCTTTCTAAAAAGCACAAGAGCCTCTCACAACTCAACCTGAGCTGGGAGATATGAATCCCTCAAAATCACCATTTCCAACTGTCCTAAGCAAGGCAGATTTGTTGCATTTGCTCGATTTGGCAAAATTGGACAACTCCAAGCCTTGTCATCCATTTGGACACATCTGAGGATAAAACAAAAGGAGAATGATCTGATCCCCAAGCCTTCCAAGTCCAAGAATCTACCTATAGCCATGCCAAACCTAAAAGAGCTAAAAAGTGCCAAGACTCCAATTTTGTTTCAATGCATTCAATGGATGCATCAAGGTGGCATGAACTGAGGCAAGTTTAACTGAATGAGTCAAGCCTTATCTCAGAACCAAAAGACCATAGGTATGCGCTCTAACCTTAAGTCAATGGCTAGAGGAGACTTGATATTCCATTTGATCCACATTGGCCACAGACCTGCTGCAATTACCACACACTATCCTTGCAAAACAAACTTAGAACACTATAAATAAAGCTCATTTGTGGTCAGTTCAAGTACACCAAAGCACCCAAACTGATGCTTTCCTCAAAATCTCTTCTTCACTTCAAATTTTTCCTTCTAACTCAAGTCACCCTCGGGTTTTGAGTTTGAGAGTAATTCCAACCAAACCAATCACACACACACACACACCTCATAAACATCATATATAAGTGATCCATAACACAAAATCACATTTGGAACATCATATTCTCAAAATCACCAGCCAATTGCTCAAGTTCTTGACAGAGTTGCAGTTGAGGTACCACAACCTGTTCCAGCTCATTTCAATCCACTCCAAGCATTCAAACACATTCCTTGGCACCTAAGGAAGCTGTCCAGATCATTGGAACCAAGCTGCAACACCTCCATCATCAAATTCGATCACCAGCTGCAAGAGGTAAGCCTGAACCCTTCAAACTTTATGATCCATGCATCAGGAATGAATTTTTGAGTTACCATCTTGTTTCTGCATGTATGTAGAGTAATAACCCTTAATCAATTGCCATGAATCAACCGTGTATGGAATTTCATTGTGTTCATGCTGAAATTAGGGTTCTTGAGGTATTCTGTTGATTTCTTCCTCCATACTTAATATAAAGCAATTAACTATATGGTTGTGATCCTTGTTCAAAAACGAACAAGATTGGTATCTGAATCGTGCAAAACCATTGAGAAATCAGGGAGAATTGTGAGAAAATGCAAATCTGGAAAAACAGAGGGCGCGGGCAAGAACCAAGTGTTCTTGGCGCCATAATTCAAATTTTTGAATTTTAGTTATTTTGTTTAATTGATTCAAAAAATAATTTCTCTATGAATATTTATGTTTTTGAATTGATTCTTTTTCTCAAAATTCACTAAAATGTTTAAATATTTTATTTTACAAAAAATCCCTATTTATATTATTTATTTAATATAGTTAGAATTTTTGTAATTAATTTCATTTTAATCATTTTTGAACATTTTTTAATGAAATTCCCACTTTGATCTTTCAAAACCAATTGGATTTCAAGCTTCCATATAATTAAACATGAATTTTCAAAATATTTTTCAAAGTGTACAATTTGTTTTTGAATATATTTGATATTTTGTCATTTATTATTTAAATTTCCTTTGAAAAAAATAACATTTTAATTTAAAATTAGGGTTTCCTCCCGATTTTAAATTTTCAAACACTCATGGGCCTCTAATAGAGTGTAAGACCAAATCCCTTTGTAAATAAAAATCTTTTTCGGCCTCAGTCATTGTATAAGTCCCAGTACGTTAAAAAATCTAGGCGCGATCGCCATTTTCAAAACAAAAATCATCTGGGCCTCTCCGCGAGTTGTAAGCCCCATCACTTGTACAAAAAACACTCATGGGCCTCTAATAGAGTATAAGACCCAACCCTTTTTGAAAACCAAACTAATTTGGGCATCTCCTTGAGTTGTAAGTCCCATTCCTTGTAAATAAATAAATTTGGGCCTCAGTCATTGTATAAGACCCACTGTGATTTCAAAAATCTTGGCGCGATCTCCATTTCATTTCAAAATCAACTGGGCCTACCCTTGTGTTGTAAGTCCCATTTCTTTTATTTTTCAAACCTTTGGGCTTCTCCTTGAGTTCTAAGACCCATCCCTTTGTACAGAAAACCTAATTTGGGCCTCAGTCATTGTATAAGCCCCAATACAGTTTACGAAACAACGGTACGATTACGGTTTTTCATCTGGGCCTCTCCTTGTGTATAAGCCCCAACAATCTTTTCAAAACAACTTCCTTTTGATTAGGCTTAAATTCATAGTTGTTGTCAAAACTTTCTTTAATTTCTTGAACAACTAACCATACAACTATTACAATGGAAGCTTGCTCGCCTGTAAGTTTTTATCGGCTTTCTTTACTTGCTTTCATATATATATATATATAACTGTATTGCTGGAAGCTTGCTCACCTGTAACTCCTTCTTTCATATCCTTTTAAATACTTGTCATATATTAACTGTATATATACTTGTATATCTGCTTAGAGTTTTCCCCGGCAACTAGGTCTAAAACTAGATAAAGCCAGTTGGTCACTCTTAAATACAGTCAAAACTAGTTCCCCATAGGAATTCCAGATATAGTCTTGCCTTCTCTTGGGCTTAAACAATATGGAACAAAGAGAAAGACATTATTCTCGGTGAAACTTTTCTCAGGCTGTCACTATTAGAAATTGTCAAAGAAATTCAATTCCCCAGAGAGGATTAATTCTCGGTGAAACCTTTCTTGAATTTCTTCAAACCCTAGAACTGTTCACTAAAAAAAGATTGTTCTCGGTGAAACTTTTGTTGAACTTTTCTTAAGTTTGGACCCCCAGGCTTCCTAAAAGCAACCGTGCCTTCTCTTGGGCTTAGTACAAGGACCCTGAAGACCTCTTAAAGGTGTAGGATATAACTTAGTCATTCTTCGTTAAAGCTGTCTTTCCAAAGAGTCAAAACCTCATATCATGTTTAGGGTTGATACTCATCCCTTAAAGCATCTGCCTCCTCTTGGGCATCATGCAAAGATACACTCTTCCATACCAATAGACTTGGACAGTATAATCTCCTCTTGGATCCCAAAGACATTCTCAAGTTCCTTATAAAGACGGGAAAAACACTGGTCATTTAATCAATCCCCAGTAGAGTCGAAACCCACAGGATCTAAAAACTACATATGTATCCATAATAGAAGTTCCACGTCAAAAAATTCAACAATTTCACTATAAAAACCATAACAAAACTTTCAAGTTGTAAAACTCAATAATTTCACTACAAAAACCATAACAAAAGTTCTAAGTTATAAAACTTAAAAATTTCACAATAAAAACCATAACTATAGTAGCAAGTTAAAAAACTCAACAATTTCACTATATACACCATAACAAAATTTCCAAGTTCAAAAAATCAAAATTTTCACTATAAAAACCATAACAAAACTTGCAAGTTAAAAAACTCAACAATCTCGCTATAAAAATCATAACAAAAGTTACAAGTTAAAAAACTCAACAATTTCAGTGTAAAAACAATAACAAAAGTTCCATGTTAAAAATCTCAACAATTTCATAATAAAAAACCATGAAAAAATTTCCAAGTTAAAAAACTCAACAATTTCACATCAAAGACCATAAAAAAGTTTCAAATTATAAAATAAAAAATTTCACAATAAAAACAATAATAGAAGTCCCAATTCAAAAAATTCAACAATTTCACTATAAAAACCATAAAAAAAAGTTACAAGTTGTAAAACTCAATAATTTCACTACAAAAACCAAAACAAAAGTTCCAAGTTATAAAACTTAACAATTTCACAATAAAGACCATATTTAAAGTATCAAGTTAAAAAATTCAAAAATTTCACTGTATACACCATAACAAAATTTCACTATAAAAACCATAACAAAATTTGCAATTTAAAAAACTTAACAATTTCCCTATAAAAACCATAACAAAAGTTACAAGTTAAAAAACTCAACAATTTCAGTGTAAAAACAATAACAAAAGTTCCAAGTTAAGAATCTCAATAATTTCATAATAAAAAAACATAGAAAAATTTCCAAGTTAAAAAACTCAGCAATTTCACAATAAAGTCCATAGAAAAGTTTGAAATTAAAAATATCAAAAATTTCACAGTAAAGACCATAAAAAAGTTTCAGTTTAAAAACTAAAAAATTTCACTATAAAACCCATAATAGAAGTTCCACGTCAAAAAATTCAACAATTTCACTATAAAAACCATAACAAAACTTTCAAGTTGTAAAACTCAATAATTTCACTACAAAAACCATAACAAAAGTTCTAAGTTATAAAACTTAAAAATTTCACAATAAAAACCATAACTATAGTAGCAAGTTAAAAAACTCAACAATTTCACTATATACACCATAACAAAATTTCCAAGTTCAAAAAATCAAAATTTTCACTATAAAAACCATAACAAAACTTGCAAGTTAAAAAACTCAACAATCTCGCTATAAAAATCATAACAAAAGTTACAAGTTAAAAAACTCAACAATTTCAGTGTAAAAACAATAACAAAAGTTCCATGTTAAAAATCTCAACAATTTCATAATAAAAAACCATGAAAAAATTTCCAAGTTAAAAAACTCAACAATTTCACATCAAAGACCATAAAAAAGTTTCAAATTATAAAATAAAAAATTTCACAATAAAAACAATAATAGAAGTCCCAATTCAAAAAATTCAACAATTTCACTATAAAAACCATAAAAAAAAGTTACAAGTTGTAAAACTCAATAATTTCACTACAAAAACCAAAACAAAAGTTCCAAGTTATAAAACTTAACAATTTCACAATAAAGACCATATTTAAAGTATCAAGTTAAAAAATTCAAAAATTTCACTGTATACACCATAACAAAATTTCACTATAAAAACCATAACAAAATTTGCAATTTAAAAAACTTAACAATTTCCCTATAAAAACCATAACAAAAGTTACAAGTTAAAAAACTCAACAATTTCAGTGTAAAAACAATAACAAAAGTTCCAAGTTAAGAATCTCAATAATTTCATAATAAAAAAACATAGAAAAATTTCCAAGTTAAAAAACTCAGCAATTTCACAATAAAGTCCATGGAAAAGTTTCAAATTAAAAATATCAAAAATTTCATAGTAAAGACCATAAAAAAGTTTCAGTTTAAAAACTAAAAAATTTCACTATAAAACCCATAATAGAAGTTCCACGTCAAAAAATTCAACAATTTCACTATAAAAACCATAACAAAACTTTCAAGTTGTAAAACTCAATAATTTCACTACAAAAACCATAACAAAAGTTCTAAGTTATAAAACTTAAAAATTTCACAATAAAAACCATAACTATAGTAGCAAGTTAAAAAACTCAACAATTTCACTATATACACCATAACAAAATTTCCAAGTTAAAAAAATCAAAATTTTCACTATAAAAACCATAACAAAACTTGCAAGTTAAAAAACGCAACAATCTCGCTATAAAAATCATAACAAAAGTTATAAGTTAAAAAACTCAACAATTTCAGTGTAATAACAAAAGTTCCATGTTAAAAATCTCAACAATTTCATAATAAAAAACCATGAAAAAATTTCCAAGTTAAAAAACTCAACAATTTCACATCAAAGACCATAAAAAAGTTTCAAATTATAAAATAAAAAATTTCACAATAAAAACAATAATAGAAGTCCCAAGTCAAAAAAATTCAACAATTTCACTATAAAAACCATAAAACAAAAGTTCCAAGTTATAAAACTTAACAATTTCACAATAAAGACCATATTTAAAGTATCAAGTTAAAAAATTCAAAAATTTCACTGTATACACCATAACAAAATTTCAAAGTTAATAAAATCCAAAATTTCACTATAAAAACCATAACAAAATTTGCAATTTAAAAAACTTAACAATTTCCCTATAAAAACCATAACAAAAGTTACAAGTTAAAAAACTCAACAATTTCAGTGTAAAAACAATAACAAAAGTTCCAAGTTAAGAATCTCAATAATTTCATAATAAAAAAACATAGAAAAATTTCCAAGTTAAAAAACTCAGCAATTTCACAATAAAGTCCATAGAAAAGTTTCAAATTAAAAATATCAAAAATTTCACAGTAAAGACCATAAAAAAGTTTCAGTTTAAAAACTAAAAAATTTCACTATAAAACCCATAATAGAAGTTCCACGTCAAAAAATTCAACAATTTCACTATAAAAACCATAACAAAACTTTCAAGTTGTAAAACTCAATAATTTCACTACAAAAACCATAACAAAAGTTCTAAGTTATAAAACTTAAAAATTTCACAATAAAAACCATAACTATAGTAGCAAGTTAAAAAACTCAACAATTTCACTATATACACCATAACAAAATTTCCAAGTTCAAAAAATCAAAATTTTCACTATAAAAACCATAACAAAACTTGCAAGTTAAAAAACTCAACAATCTCGCTATAAAAATCATAACAAAAGTTACAAGTTAAAAAACTCAACAATTTCAGTGTAAAAACAATAACAAAAGTTCCATGTTAAAAATCTCAACAATTTCATAATAAAAAACCATGAAAAAATTTCCAAGTTAAAAAACTCAACAATTTCACATCAAAGACCATAAAAAAGTTTCAAATTATAAAATAAAAAATTTCACAATAAAAACAATAATAGAAGTCCCAAGTCAAAAAATTCAACAATTTCACTATAAAAACCATAAAAAAAAGTTACAAGTTGTAAAACTCAATAATTTCACTACAAAAACCAAAACAAAAGTTCCAAGTTATAAAACTTAACAATTTCACAATAAAGACCATATTTAAAGTATCAAGTTAAAAAATTCAAAAATTTCACTGTATACACCATAACAAAATTTCAAAGTTAATAAAATCCAAAATTTCACTATAAAAACCATAACAAAATTTGCAATTTAAAAAACTTAACAATTTCCCTATAAAAACCATAACAAAAGTTACAAGTTAAAAAACTCAACAATTTCAGTGTAAAAACAATAACAAAAGTTCCAAGTTAAGAATCTCAATAATTTCATAATAAAAAAACATAGAAAAATTTCCAAGTTAAAAAACTCAGCAATTTCACAATAAAGTCCATAGAAAAGTTTCAAATTAAAAATATCAAAAATTTCATAGTAAAGACCATAAAAAAGTTTCAGTTTAAAAACTAAAAAATTTCACTATAAAACCCATAATAGAAGTTCCACGTCAAAAAATTCAACAATTTCACTATAAAAACCATAACAAAACTTTCAAGTTGTAAAACTCAATAATTTCACTACAAAAACCATAACAAAAGTTCTAAGTTATAAAACTTAAAAATTTCACAATAAAAACCATAACTATAGTAGCAAGTTAAAAAACTCAACAATTTCACTATATACACCATAACAAAATTTCCAAGTTCAAAAAATCAAAATTTTCACTATAAAAACCATAACAAAACTTGCTAGTTAAAAAACTCAACAATCTCGCTATAAAAATCATAACAAAAGTTACAAGTTAAAAAACTCAACAATTTCAGTGTAAAAACAATAACAAAAGTTCCATGTTAAAAATCTCAACAATTTCATAATAAAAAACCATGAAAAAATTTCCAAGTTAAAAAACTCAACAATTTCACATCAAAGACCATAAAAAAGTTTCAAATTATAAAATAAAAAATTTCACAATAAAAACAATAATAGAAGTCCCAAGTCAAAAAATTCAACAATTTCACTATAAAAACCATAAAAAAAAGTTACAAGTTGTAAAACTCAATAATTTCACTCAAAAAACCAAAACAAAAGTTCCAAGTTATAAAACTTTACAATTTCACAATAAAGACCATATTTAAAGAATCAAGTTAAAAAATTCAAAAATTTCACTGTATACACCATAACAAAATTTCAAAGTTAATAAAATCCAAAATTTCACTATAAAAACCATAACAAAATTTGCAATTTAAAAAACTTAACAATTTCCCTATAAAAACCATAACAAAAGTTACAAGTTAAAAAACTCAACAATTTCAGTGTAAAAACAATAACAAAAGTTCCAAGTTAAGAATCTCAATAATTTCATAATAAAAAAACATAGAAAAATTTCCAAGTTAAAAAACTCAGCAATTTCACAATAAAGTCCATAGAAAAGTTTCAAATTAAAAATATCAAAAATTTCACAGTAAAGACCATAAAAAAGTTTCAGTTTAAAAACTAAAAAATTTCACTATAAAACCCATAATAGAAGTTCCACGTCAAAAAATTCAACAATTTCACTATAAAAACCATAACAAAACTTTCAAGTTGTAAAACTCAATAATTTCACTACAAAAACCATAACAAAAGTTCTAAGTTATAAAACTTAAAAATTTCACAATAAAAACCATAACTATAGTAGCAAGTTAAAAATCTCAACAATTTCACTATATACACCATAACAAAATTTCCAAGTTAAAAAAATCAAAATTTTCACTATAAAAACCATAACAAAACTTGCAAGTTAAAAAACTCAACAATCTCGCTATAAAAATCATAACAAAAGTTACAAGTTAAAAAACTCAACAATTTCAGTGTAAAAACAATAACAAAAGTTCCATGTTAAAAATCTCAACAATTTCATAATAAAAAACCATGAAAAAATTTCCAAGTTAAAAAACTCAACAATTTCACATCAAAGACCATAAAAAAGTTTCAAATTATAAAATAAAAAATTTCACAATAAAAACAACAATAGAAGTCCCAATTCAAAAAATTCAACAATTTCACTATAAAAACCATAAAAAAAAGTTACAAGTTGTAAAACTCAATAATTTCACTACAAAAACCAAAACAAAAGGTCCAAGTTATAAAACTTAACAATTTCACAATAAAGACCATATTTAAAGTATCAAGTTAAAAAATTCAAAAATTTCACTGTATACACCATAACAAAATTTCACTATAAAAACCATAACAAAATTTCCAATTTAAAAAACTTAACAATTTCCCTATAAAAACCATAACAAAAGTTACAAGTTAAAAAACTCAACAATTTCAGTGTAAAAACAATAACAAAAGTTCCAAGTTAAGAATCTCAATAATTTCATAATTAAAAAACATAGAAAAATTTCCAAGTTAAAAAACTCAGCAATTTCACAATAAAGTCCATAGAAAAGTTTCAAATTAAAAATATCAAAAATTTCACAGTAAAGACCATAAAAAAGTTTCAGTTTAAAAACTAAAAAATTTCACTATAAAACCCATAATAGAAGTTCCACGTCAAAAAATTCAACAATTTCACTATAAAAACCATAACAAAACTTTCAAGTTGTAAAACTCAATAATTTCACTACAAAAACCATAACAAAAGTTCTAAGTTATAAAACTTAAAAATTTCACAATAAAAACCATAACTATAGTAGCAAGTTAAAAAACTCAACAATTTCCCTATATACACCATAACAAAATTTCCAAGTTAAAAAAATCAAAATTTTCACTATAAAAACCATAACAAAACTTGCAAGTTAAAAAACTCAACAATCTCGCTATAAAAATCATAACAAAAGTTACAAGTTAAAAAACTCAACAATTTCAGTGTAAAAACAATAACAAAAGTTCCATGTTAAAAATCTCAACAATTTCATAATAAAAAACCATGAAAAAATTTCCAAGTTAAAAAACTCAACAATTTCACATCAAAGACCATAAAAAAGTTTCAAATTATAAAATAAAAAATTTCACAATAAAAACAATAATAGAAGTCCCAAGTCAAAAAATTCAACAATTTCACTATAAAAACCATAAAAAAAAGTTACAAGTTGTAAAACTCAATAATTTCACTACAAAAACCAAAACAAAAGTTCCAAGTTATAAAACTTAACAATTTCACAATAAAGACCATATTTAAAGTATCAAGTTAAAAAATTCAAAAATTTCACTGTATACACCATAACAAAATTTCAAAGTTAATAAAATCCAAAATTTCACTATAAAAACCATAACAAAATTTGCAATTTAAAAAACTTAACAATTTCCCTATAAAAACCATAACAAAAGTTACAAGTTAAAAAACTCAACAATTTCAGTGTAAAAACAATAACAAAAGTTCCAAGTTAAGAATCTCAATAATTTCATAATAAAAAAAACATAGAAAAATTTCCAAGTTAAAAAACTCAGCAATTTCACAATAAAGTCCATAGAAAAGTTTCAAATTAAAAATATCAAAAATTTCACAGTAAAGACCATAAAAAAGTTTCAGTTTAAAAACTAAAAAATTTCACTATAAAAACCCATAATAGAAGTTCCACGTCAAAAAATTCAACAATTTCACTATAAAAACCATAACAAAACTTTCAAGTTGTAAAACTCAATAATTTCACTACAAAAACCATAACAAAAGTTCTAAGTTATAAAACTTAAAAATTTCACAATAAAAACCATAACTATAGTAGCAAGTTAAAAAACTCAACAATTTCACTATATACACCATAACAAAATTTCCAAGTTCAAAAAATCAAAATTTTCACTATAAAAACCATAACAAAACTTGCAAGTTAAAAAACTCAACAATCTCGCTATAAAAATCATAACAAAAGTTACAAGTTAAAAAACTCAACAATTTCAGTGTAAAAACAATAACAAAAGTTCCATGTTAAAAATCTCAACAATTTCATAATAAAAAACCATGAAAAAATTTCCAAGTTAAAAAACTCAACAATTTCACATCAAAGACCATAAAAAAGTTTCAAATTATAAAATAAAAAATTTCACAATAAAAACAATAATAGAAGTCCCAAGTCAAAAAATTCAACAATTTCACTATAAAAACCATAAAAAAAAGTTACAAGTTGTAAAACTCAATAATTTCACTACAAAAACCAAAACAAAAGTTCCAAGTTATAAAACTTAACAATTTCACAATAAAGACCATATTTAAAGTATCAAGTTAAAAAATTCAAAAAATTTCACTGTATACACCATAACAAAATTTCAAAGTTAATAAAATCCAAAATTTCACTATAAAAACCATAACAAAATTTGCAATTTAAAAAACTTAACAATTTCCCTATAAAAACCATAACAAAAGTTACAAGTTAAAAAACTCAACAATTTCAGTGTAAAAACAATAACAAAAGTTCCAAGTTAAGAATCTCAATAATTTCATAATAAAAAAACATAGAAAAATTTCCAAGTTAAAAAAACTCAGCAATTTCACAATAAAGTCCATAGAAAAGTTTCAAATTAAAAATATCAAAAATTTCACAGTAAAGACCATAAAAAAGTTTCAGTTTAAAAACTAAAAAATTTCACTATAAAACCCATAATAGAAGTTCCACGTCAAAAAATTCAACAATTTCACTATAAAAACCATAACAAAACTTTCAAGTTGTAAAACTCAATAATTTCACTACAAAAACCATAACAAAAGTTCTAAGTTATAAAACTTAAAAATTTCACAATAAAAACCATAACTATAGTAGCAAGTTAAAAAACTCAACAATTTCACTATATACACCATAACAAAATTTCCAAGTTCAAAAAATCAAAATTTTCACTATAAAAACCATAACAAAACTTGCTAGTTAAAAAACTCAACAATCTCGCTATAAAAATCATAACAAAAGTTACAAGTTAAAAAACTCAACAATTTCAGTGTAAAAACAATAACAAAAGTTCCATGTTAAAAATCTCAACAATTTCATAATAAAAAACCATGAAAAAATTTCCAAGTTAAAAAACTCAACAATTTCACATCAAAGACCATAAAAAAGTTTCAAATTATAAAATAAAAAAATTTCACAATAAAAACAATAATAGAAGTCCCAAGTCAAAAAAATTCAACAATTTCACTATAAAAACCATAAAAAAAAGTTACAAGTTGTAAAACTCAATAATTTCACTCAAAAAACCAAAACAAAAGTTCCAAGTTATAAAACTTTACAATTTCACAATAAAGACCATATTTAAAGAATCAAGTTAAAAAATTCAAAAATTTCACTGTATACACCATAACAAAATTTCAAAGTTAATAAAATCCAAAATTTCACTATAAAAACCATAACAAAATTTGCAATTTAAAAAACTTAACAATTTCCCTATAAAAACCATAACAAAAGTTACAAGTTAAAAAACTCAACAATTTCAGTGTAAAAACAATAACAAAAGTTCCAAGTTAAGAATCTCAATAATTTCATAATAAAAAAACATAGAAAAATTTCCAAGTTAAAAAACTCAGCAATTTCACAATAAAGTCCATAGAAAAGTTTCAAATTAAAAATATCAAAAATTTCACAGTAAAGACCATAAAAAAGTTTCAGTTTAAAAACTAAAAAATTTCACTATAAAACCCATAATAGAAGTTCCACGTCAAAAAATTCAACAATTTCACTATAAAAACCATAACAAAACTTTCAAGTTGTAAAACTCAATAATTTCACTACAAAAACCATAACAAAAGTTCTAAGTTATAAAACTTAAAAATTTCACAATAAAAACCATAACTATAGTAGCAAGTTAAAAAACTCAACAATTTCACTATATACACCATAACAAAATTTCCAAGTTCAAAAAATCAAAATTTTCACTATAAAAACCATAACAAAACTTGCTAGTTAAAAAACTCAACAATCTCGCTATAAAAATCATAACAAAAGTTACAAGTTAAAAAACTCAACAATTTCAGTGTAAAAACAATAACAAAAGTTCCATGTTAAAAATCTCAACAATTTCATAATAAACCATGAAAAAATTTCCAAGTTAAAAAACTCAACAATTTCACATCAAAGACCATAAAAAAGTTTCAAATTATAAAATAAAAAATTTCACAATAAAAACAATAATAGAAGTCCCAAGTCAAAAAATTCAACAATTTCACTATAAAAACCATAAAAAAAAGTTACAAGTTGTAAAACTCAATAATTTCACTCAAAAAACCAAAACAAAAGTTCCAAGTTATAAAACTTTACAATTTCACAATAAAGACCATATTTAAAGAATCAAGTTAAAAAATTCAAAAATTTTCACTGTATACACCATAACAAAATTTCAAAGTTAATAAAATCCAAAATTTCACTATAAAAAACATAACAAAATTTGCAATTTAAAAAACTTAACAATTTCCCTATAAAAAACCATAACAAAAGTTACAAGTTAAAAAACTCAACAATTTCAGTGTAAAAACAATAACAAAAGTTCCAAGTTAAGAATCTCAATAATTTCATAATTAAAAAACATAGAAAATTTTCCAAGTTAAAAAAACTCAGCAATTTCACAATAAAGTCCATAGAAAAGTTTCAAATTAAAAATATCAAAAATTTCACAGTAAAGACCATAAAAAAGTTTCAGTTTAAAAACTAAAAAATTTCACTATAAAACCCATAATAGAAGTTCCACGTCAAAAAATTCAACAATTTCACTATAAAAACCATAACAAAACTTTCAAGTTGTAAAACTCAATAATTTCACTACAAAAACCATAACAAAAGTTCTAAGTTATAAAACTTAAAAAATTTCACAATAAAAACCATAACTATAGTAGCAAGTTAAAAATCTCAACAATTTCACTATATACACCCATAACAAAATTTCCAAGTTAAAAAAATCAAAATTTTCACTATAAAAACCATAACAAAACTTGCAAGTTAAAAAACTCAACAATCTCGCTATAAAAATCATAACAAAAGTTACAAGTTAAAAAACTCAACAATTTCAGTGTAAAAACAATAACAAAAGTTCCATGTTAAAAATCTCAACAATTTCATAATAAAAAACCATGAAAAAATTTCCAAGTTAAAAAACTCAACAATTTCACATCAAAGACCATAAAAAAAGTTTCAAATTATAAAATAAAAAAATTTCACAATAAAAACAACAATAGAAGTCCCAATTCAAAAAAATTCAACAATTTCACTATAAAAACCATAAAAAAAGTTACAAGTTGTAAAACTCAATAATTTCACTACAAAAACCAAAACAAAAGTTCCAAGTTATAAAACTTAACAATTTCACAATAAAGACCATATTTAAAGTATCAAGTTAAAAAATTCAAAAATTTCACTGTATACACCATAACAAAATTTCACTATAAAAAACCATAACAAAATTTCCAATTTAAAAAACTTAACAATTTCCCTATAAAAACCATAACAAAAGTTACAAGTTAAAAAACTCAACAATTTCAGTGTAAAAACAATAACAAAAGTTCCAAGTTAAGAATCTCAATAATTTCATAATAAAAAAACATAGAAAAATTTCCAAGTTAAAAAACTCAGCATTTCACAATAAAGTCCATAGAAAAGTTTCAAATTAAAAAATATCAAAAATTTCACAGTAAAGACCATAAAAAAGTTTCAGTTTAAAAACTAAAAAATTTCACTATAAAACCCATAATAGAAGTTCCACGTCAAAAAATTCAACAATTTCACTATAAAAACCATAACAAAACTTTCAAGTTGTAAAACTCAATAATTTCACTACAAAAACCATAACAAAAGTTCTAAGTTATAAAACTTAAAAATTTCACAATAAAAACCATAACTATAGTAGCAAGTTAAAAAACTCAACAATTTCACTATATACACCATAACAAAATTTCCAAGTTAAAAAAATCAAAATTTTCACTATAAAAACCATAACAAAACTTGCAAGTTAAAAAACTCAACAATCTCGCTATAAAAATCATAACAAAAGTTACAAGTTAAAAAACTCAACAATTTCAGTGTAAAAACAATAACAAAAGTTCCATGTTAAAAATCTGAACAATTTCATAATAAAAAACCATGAAAAAATTTCCAAGTTAAAAAACTCAACAATTTCACATCAAAGACCATAAAAAAGTTTCAAATTATAAAATAAAAAATTTCACAATAAAAACAATAATAGAAGTCCCAAGTCAAAAAATTCAACAATTTCACTATAAAAACCATAAAAAAAAGTTACAAGTTGTAAAACTCAATAATTTCACTACAAAAACCAAAACAAAAGTTCCAAGTTATAAAACTTAACAATTTCACAATAAAGACCATATTTAAAGTATCAAGTTAAAAAATTCAAAAATTTCACTGTATACACCATAACAAAATTTCAAAGTTAATAAAATCCAAAATTTCACTATAAAAACCATAACAAAATTTGCAATTTAAAAAACTTAACAATTTCCCTATAAAAACCATAACAAAAGTTACAAGTTAAAAAACTCAACAATTTCAGTGTAAAAACAATAACAAAAGTTCCAAGTTAAGAATCTCAATAATTTCATAATAAAAAAACATAGAAAAATTTCCAAGTTAAAAAACTCAGCAATTTCACAATAAAGTCCATAGAAAAGTTTCAAATTAAAAATATCAAAAATTTCACAGTAAAGACCATAAAAAAGTTTCAGTTTAAAAACTAAAAAATTTCACTATAAAACCCATAATAGAAGTTCCACGTCAAAAAATTCAACAATTTCACTATAAAAACCATAACAAAACTTTCAAGTTGTAAAACTCAATAATTTCACTACAAAAACCATAACAAAAGTTCTAAGTTATAAAACTTAAAAATTTCACAATAAAAACCATAACTATAGTAGCAAGTTAAAAAACTCAACAATTTCACTATATACACCATAACAAAATTTCCAAGTTAAAAAAATCAAAATTTTCACTATAAAAACCATAACAAAACTTGCAAGTTAAAAAACTCAACAATCTCGCTATAAAAATCATAACAAAAGTTACAAGTTAAAAAACTCAACAATTTCAGTGTAAAAACAATAACAAAAGTTCCATGTTAAAAATCTGAACAATTTCATAATAAAAAACCATGAAAAAATTTCCAAGTTAAAAAACTCAACAATTTCACATCAAAGACCATAAAAAAGTTTCAAATTATAAAATAAAAAATTTCACAATAAAAACAATAATAGAAGTCCCAAGTCAAAAAATTCAACAATTTCACTATAAAAACCATAAAAAAAAGTTACAAGTTGTAAAACTCAATAATTTCACTACAAAAACCAAAACAAAAGTTCCAAGTTATAAAACTTAACAATTTCACAATAAAGACCATATTTAAAGTATCAAGTTAAAAAATTCAAAAATTTCACTGTATACACCATAACAAAATTTCAAAGTTAATAAAATCCAAAATTTCACTATAAAAACCATAACAAAATTTGCAATTTAAAAAACTTAACAATTTCCCTATAAAAACCATAACAAAAGTTACAAGTTAAAAAACTCAACAATTTCAGTGTAAAAACAATAACAAAAGTTCCAAGTTAAGAATCTCAATAATTTCATAATAAAAAAACATAGAAAAATTTCCAAGTTAAAAAACTCAGCAATTTCACAATAAAGTCCATAGAAAAGTTTCAAATTAAAAATATCAAAAATTTCACAGTAAAGACCATAAAAAAGTTTCAGTTTAAAAACTAAAAAATTTCACTATAAAACCCATAATAGAAGTTCCACGTCAAAAAATTCAACAATTTCACTATAAAAACCATAACAAAACTTTCAAGTTGTAAAACTCAATAATTTCACTACAAAAACCATAACAAAAGTTCTAAGTTATAAAACTTAAAAATTTCACAATAAAAACCATAACTATAGTAGCAAGTTAAAAAACTCAACAATTTCACTATATACACCATAACAAAATTTCCAAGTTCAAAAAATCAAAATTTTCACTATAAAAACCATAACAAAACTTGCAAGTTAAAAAACTCAACAATCTCGCTATAAAAATCATAACAAAAGTTACAAGTTAAAAAACTCAACAATTTCAGTGTAAAAACAATAACAAAAGTTCCATGTTAAAAATCTCAACAATTTCATAATAAAAAACCATGAAAAAATTTCCAAGTTAAAAAACTCAACAATTTCACATCAAAGACCATAAAAAAGTTTCAAATTATAAAATAAAAAATTTCACAATAAAAACAATAATAGAAGTCCCAAGTCAAAAAATTCAACAATTTCACTATAAAAACCATAAAAAAAAGTTACAAGTTGTAAAACTCAATAATTTCACTCAAAAAACCAAAACAAAAGTTCCAAGTTATAAAACTTTACAATTTCACAATAAAGACCATATTTAAAGAATCAAGTTAAAAAATTCAAAAATTTCACTGTATACACCATAACAAAATTTCAAAGTTAATAAAATCCAAAATTTCACTATAAAAACCATAACAAAATTTGCAATTTAAAAAACTTAACAATTTCCCTATAAAAACCATAACAAAAGTTACAAGTTAAAAAACTCAACAATTTCAGTGTAAAAACAATAACAAAAGTTCCAAGTTAAGAATCTCAATAATTTCATAATTAAAAAACATAGAAAATTTTCCAAGTTAAAAAACTCAGCAATTTCACAATAAAGTCCATAGAAAAGTTTCAAATTAAAAATATCAAAAATTTCACAGTAAAGACCATAAAAAAGTTTCAGTTTAAAAACTAAAAAATTTCACTATAAAACCCATAATAGAAGTTCCACGTCAAAAAATTCAACAATTTCACTATAAAAACCATAACAAAACTTTCAAGTTGTAAAACTCAATAATTTCACTACAAAAACCATAACAAAAGTTCTAAGTTATAAAACTTAAAAATTTCACAATAAAAACCATAACTATAGTAGCAAGTTAAAAATCTCAACAATTTCACTATATACACCATAACAAAATTTCCAAGTTAAAAAAATCAAAATTTTCACTATAAAAACCATAACAAAACTTGCAAGTTAAAAAACTCAACAATCTCGCTATAAAAATCATAACAAAAGTTACAAGTTAAAAAACTCAACAATTTCAGTGTAAAAACAATAACAAAAGTTCCATGTTAAAAATCTCAACAATTTCATAATAAAAAACCATGAAAAAATTTCCAAGTTAAAAAACTCAACAATTTCACATCAAAGACCATAAAAAAGTTTCAAATTATAAAATAAAAAATTTCACAATAAAAACAACAATAGAAGTCCCAATTCAAAAAATTCAACAATTTCACTATAAAAACCATAAAAAAAAGTTACAAGTTGTAAAACTCAATAATTTCACTACAAAAACCAAAACAAAAGTTCCAAGTTATAAAACTTAACAATTTCACAATAAAGACCATATTTAAAGTATCAAGTTAAAAAATTCAAAAATTTCACTGTATACACCATAACAAAATTTCACTATAAAAACCATAACAAAATTTCCAATTTAAAAAACTTAACAATTTCCCTATAAAAACCATAACAAAAGTTACAAGTTAAAAAACTCAACAATTTCAGTGTAAAAACAATAACAAAAGTTCCAAGTTAAGAATCTCAATAATTTCATAATTAAAAAACATAGAAAAATTTCCAAGTTAAAAAACTCAGCAATTTCACAATAAAGTCCATAGAAAAGTTTCAAATTAAAAATATCAAAAATTTCACATTAAAGACCATAAAAAAGTTTCAGTTTAAAAACTAAAAAATTTCACTATAAAACCCATAATAGAAGTTCCACGTCAAAAAATTCAACAATTTCACTATAAAAACCATAACAAAACTTTCAAGTTGTATACTCAATAATTTCACTACAAAAACCATAACAAAAGTTCTAAGTTATAAAACTTAAAAATTTCACAATAAAAACCATAACTATAGTAGCAAGTTAAAAAACTCAACAATTTCACTATATACAGCATAACAAAATTTCCAAGTTAAAAAAATCAAAATTTTCACTATAAAAACCATAACAAAACTTGCAAGTTAAAAAACTCAACAATCTCGCTATAAAAATCATAACAAAAGTTACAAGTTAAAAAACTCAACAATTTCAGTGTAAAAACAATAACAAAAGTTCCATGTTAAAAATCTCAACAATTTCATAATAAAAAACCATGAAAAAATTTCCAAGTTAAAAAACTCAACAATTTCACATCAAAGACCATTAAAAAGTTTCAAATTATAAAATAAAAAATTTCACAATAAAAACAATAATAGAAGTCCCAAGTCAAAAAATTCAACAATTTCACTATAAAAACCATAAAAAAAAAGTTACAAGTTGTAAAACTCAATAATTTCACTACAAAAACCAAAACAAAAGTTCCAAGTTATAAAACTTAACAATTTCACAATAAAGACCAAATTTAAAGTATCAAGTTAAAAAATTCAAAAATTTCACTGTATACACCATAACAAAATTTCACTATAAAAACCATAACAAAATTTGCAATTTAAAAAACTTAACAATTTCCCTATAAAAACCATAACAAAAGTTACAAGTTAAAAAACTCAACAATTTCAGTGTAAAAACAATAACAAAAGTTCCAAGTTAAGAATCTCAATAATTTCATAATAAAAAAACATAGAAAAATTTCCAAGTTAAAAAACTCAGCAATTTCACAATAAAGTCCATAGAAAAGTTTCAAATTAAAAATATCAAAAATTTCACAGTAAAGACCATAAAAAAGTTTCAGTTTAAAAACTAAAAAATTTCACTATAAAACCCATAATAGAAGTTCCACGTCAAAAAATTCAACAATTTCACTATAAAAACCATAACAAAACTTTCAAGTTGTATACTCAATAATTTCACTACAAAAACCATAACAAAAGTTCTAAGTTATAAAACTTAAAAATTTCACAATAAAAACCATAACTATAGTAGCAAGTTAAAAAACTCAACAATTTCACTATATACACCATAACAAAATTTCCAAGTTAAAAAAATCAAAATTTTCACTATAAAAACCATAACAAAACTTGCAAGTTAAAAAACTCAACAATCTCGCTATAAAAATCATAACAAAAGTTACAAGTTAAAAAACTCAACAATTTCAGTGTAAAAACAATAACAAAAGTTCCATGTTAAAAATCTCAACAATTTCATAATAAAAAACCATGAAAAAATTTCCAAGTTAAAAAACTCAACAATTTCACATCAAAGACCATAAAAAAGTTTCAAATTATAAAATAAAAAATTTCACAATAAAAACAATAATAGGAGTCCCAAGTCAAAAAATTCAACAATTTCACTATAAAAACCATAAAAAAAAGTTACAAGTTGTAAAACTCAATAATTTCACTACAAAAACCAAAACAAAAGTTCCAAGTTATAAAACTTAACAATTTCACAATAAAGACCATATTTAAAGTATCAAGTTAAAAAATTCAAAAATTTCACTGTATACACCATAACAAAATTTCAAAGTTAATAAAATTCAAAATTTCACTATAAAAACCATAACAAAATTTGCAATTTAAAAAACTTAACAATTTCCCTATAAAAACCATAACAAAAGTTACAAGTTAAAAAACTCAACAATTTCAGTGTAAAAACAATAACAAAAGTTCCAAGTTAAGAATCTCAATAATTTCATAATAAAAAAACATAGAAAAATTTCCAAGTTAAAAAACTCAGCAATTTCACAATAAAGTCCATAGAAAAGTTTCAAATTAAAAATATCAAAAATTTCACAGTAAAGACCATAAAAAAGTTTCAGTTTAAAAACTAAAAAATTTCACTATAAAACCCATAATAGAAGTTCCACGTCAAAAAATTCAACAATTTCACTATAAAAACCATAACAAAACTTTCAAGTTGTAAAACTCAATAATTTCACTACAAAAACCATAACAAAAGTTCTAAGTTATAAAACTTAAAAATTTCACAATAAAAACCATAACTATAGTAGCAAGTTAAAAAACTCAACAATTTCACTATATACACCATAACAAAATTTCCAAGTTCAAAAAATCAAAATTTTCACTATAAAAACCATAACAAAACTTGCTAGTTAAAAAACTCAACAATCTCGCTATAAAAATCATAACAAAAGTTACAAGTTAAAAAACTCAACAATTTCAGTGTAAAAACAATAACAAAAGTTCCATGTTAAAAATCTCAACAATTTCATAATAAAAAACCATGAAAAAATTTCCAAGTTAAAAAACTCAACAATTTCACATCAAAGACCATAAAAAAGTTTCAAATTATAAAATAAAAAATTTCACAATAAAAACAATAATAGAAGTCCCAAGTCAAAAAATTCAACAATTTCACTATAAAAACCATAAAAAAAAAGTTACAAGTTGTAAAACTCAATAATTTCACTCAAAAAACCAAAACAAAAGTTCCAAGTTATAAAACTTTACAATTTCACAATAAAGACCATATTTAAAGAATCAAGTTAAAAAATTCAAAAATTTCACTGTATACACCATAACAAAATTTCAAAGTTAATAAAATCCAAAATTTCACTATAAAAACCATAACAAAATTTGCAATTTAAAAAACTTAACAATTTCCCTATAAAAACCATAACAAAAGTTACAAGTTAAAAAACTCAACAATTTCAGTGTAAAAACAATAACAAAAGTTCCAAGTTAAGAATCTCAATAATTTCATAATTAAAAAACATAGAAAAATTTCCAAGTTAAAAAACTCAGCAATTTCACAATAAAGTCCATAGAAAAGTTTCAAATTAAAAATATCAAAAATTTCACAGTAAAGACCATAAAAAAGTTTCAGTTTAAAAACTAAAAAATTTCACTATAAAACCCATAATAGAAGTTCCACGTCAAAAAATTCAACAATTTCACTATAAAAACCATAACAAAACTTTCAAGTTGTAAAACTCAATAATTTCACTACAAAAACCATAACAAAAGTTCTAAGTTATAAAACTTAAAAATTTCACAATAAAAACCATAACTATAGTAGCAAGTTAAAAAACTCAACAATTTCACTATATACACCATAACAAAATTTCCAAGTTAAAAAAATCAAAATTTTCACTATAAAAACCATAACAAAACTTGCAAGTTAAAAAACTCAACAATCTCGCTATAAAAATCATAACAAAAGTTACAAGTTAAAAAACTCAACAATTTCAGTGTAAAAACAATAACAAAAGTTCCATGTTAAAAATCTCAACAATTTCATAATAAAAAACCATGAAAAAATTTCCAAGTTAAAAAACTCAACAATTTCACATCAAACACCATAAAAAAGTTTCAAATTATAAAATAAAAAATTTCACAATAAAAACAACAATAGAAGTCCCAATTCAAAAAATTCAACAATTTCACTATAAAAACCATAAAAAAAAGTTACAAGTTGTAAAACTCAATAATTTCACTACAAAAACCAAAACAAAAGTTCCAAGTTATAAAACTTAACAATTTCACAATAAAGACCATATTTAAAGTATCAAGTTAAAAAATTCAAAAATTTCACTGTATACACCATAACAAAATTTCACTATAAAAACCATAACAAAATTTGCAATTTAAAAAACTTAACAATTTCCCTATAAAAACCATAACAAAAGTTACAAGTTAAAAAACTCAACAATTTCAGTGTAAAAACAATAACAAAAGTTCCAAGTTAAGAATCTCAATAATTTCATAATAAAAAAACATAGAAAAATTTCCAAGTTAAAAAACTCAGCAATTTCACAATAAAGTCCATAGAAAAGTTTCAAATTAAAAATATCAAAAATTTCACAGTAAAGACCATAAAAAAGTTTCAGTTTAAAAACTAAAAAATTTCACTATAAAACCCATAATAGAAGTTCCACGTCAAAAAATTCAACAATTTCACTATAAAAACCATAACAAAACTTTCAAGTTGTAAAACTCAATAATTTCACTACAAAAACCATAACAAAAGTTCTAAGTTATAAAACTTAAAAATTTCACAATAAAAACCATAACTATAGTAGCAAGTTAAAAAACTCAACAATTTCACTATATACACCATAACAAAATTTCCAAGTTAAAAAAATCAAAATTTTCACTATAAAAACCATAACAAAACTTGCAAGTTAAAAAACTCAACAATCTCGCTATAAAAATCATAACAAAAGTTACAAGTTAAAAAACTCAACAATTTCAGTGTAAAAACAATAACAAAAGTTCCATGTTAAAAATCTCAACAATTTCATAATAAAAAACCATGAAAAAATTTCCAAGTTAAAAAACTCAACAATTTCACATCAAAGACCATAAAAAAGTTTCAAATTATAAAATAAAAAATTTCACAATAAAAACAATAATAGAAGTCCCAAGTCAAAAAATTTAACAATTTCACTATAAAAACCATAAAAAAAAGTTACAAGTTGTAAAACTCAATAATTTCACTCAAAAAACCAAAACAAAAGTTCCAAGTTATAAAACTTAACAATTTAACAATAAAGACCATATTTAAAGTATCAAGTTAAAAAATTCAAAAATTTCACTGTATACACCATAACAAAATTTCAAAGTTAATAAAATCCAAAATTTCACTATAAAAACCATAACAAAATTTGCAATTTAAAAAACTTAACAATTTCCCTATAAAAACCATAACAAAAGTTACAAGTTAAAAAACTCAACAATTTCAGTGTAAAAACAATAACAAAAGTTCCAAGTTAAGAATCTCAATAATTTCATAATAAAAAAACATAGAAAAATTTCCAAGTTAAAAAACTCAGCAATTTCACAATAAAGTCCATAGAAAAGTTTCAAATTAAAAATATCAAAAATTTCACAGTAAAGACCATAAAAAAGTTTCAGTTTAAAAACTAAAAAATTTCACTATAAAACCCATAATAGAAGTTCCACGTCAAAAAATTCAACAATTTCACTATAAAAACCATAACAAAACTTTCAAGTTGTAAAACTCAATAATTTCACTACAAAAACCATAACAAAAGTTCTAAGTTATAAAACTTAAAAATTTCACAATAAAAACCATAACTATAGTAGCAAGTTAAAAAACTCAACAATTTCACTATATACACCATAACAAAATTTCCAAGTTCAAAAAATCAAAATTTTCACTATAAAAACCATAACAAAACTTGCAAGTTAAAAAACTCAACAATCTCGCTATAAAAATCATAACAAAAGTTACAAGTTAAAAAACTCAACAATTTCAGTGTAAAAACAATAACAAAAGTTCCATGTTAAAAATCTCAACAATTTCATAATAAAAAACCATGAAAAAATTTCCAAGTTAAAAAACTCAACAATTTCACATCAAAGACCATAAAAAAGTTTCAAATTATAAAATAAAAAATTTCACAATAAAAACAATAATAGAAGTCCCAAGTCAAAAAATTCAACAATTTCACTATAAAAACCATAAAAAAAAGTTACAAGTTGTAAAACTCAATAATTTCACTCAAAAAACCAAAACAAAAGTTCCAAGTTATAAAACTTAACAATTTAACAATAAAGACCATATTTAAAGTATCAAGTTAAAAAATTCAAAAATTTCACTGTATACACCATAACAAAATTTCAAAGTTAATAAAATCCAAAATTTCACTATAAAAACCACAACAAAATTTGCAATTTAAAAAACTTAACAATTTCCCTATAAAAACCATAACAAAAGTTACAAGTTAAAAAACTCAACAATTTCAGTGTAAAAACAATAACAAAAGTTCCAAGTTAAGAATCTCAATAATTTCATAATAAAAAAACATAGAAAAATTTCCAAGTTAAAAAACTCAGCAATTTCACAATAAAGTCCATAGAAAAGTTTCAAATTAAAAATATCAAAAATTTCACAGTAAAGACCATAAAAAAGTTTCAGTTTAAAAACTAAAAAATTTCACTATAAAACCCATAATAGAAGTTCCACGTCAAAAAATTCAACAATTTCACTATAAAAACCATAACAAAACTTTCAAGTTGTAAAACTCAATAATTTCACTACAAAAACCATAACAAAAGTTCTAAGTTATAAAACTTAAAAATTTCACAATAAAAACCATAACTATAGTAGCAAGTTAAAAAACTCAACAATTTCACTATATACACCATAACAAAATTTCCAAGTTCAAAAAATCAAAATTTTCACTATAAAAACCATAACAAAACTTGCTAGTTAAAAAACTCAACAATCTCGCTATAAAAATCATAACAAAAGTTACAAGTTAAAAAACTCAACAATTTCAGTGTAAAAACAATAACAAAAGTTCCATGTTAAAAATCTCAACAATTTCATAATAAAAAACCATGAAAAAATTTCCAAGTTAAAAAACTCAACAATTTCACATCAAAGACCATAAAAAAGTTTCAAATTATAAAATAAAAAATTTCACAATAAAAACAATAATAGAAGTCCCAAGTCAAAAAATTCAACAATTTCACTATAAAAACCATAAAAAAAAGTTACAAGTTGTAAAACTCAATAATTTCACTCAAAAAACCAAAACAAAAGTTCCAAGTTATAAAACTTTACAATTTCACAATAAAGACCATATTTAAAGAATCAAGTTAAAAAATTCAAAAATTTCACTGTATACACCATAACAAAATTTCAAAGTTAATAAAATCCAAAATTTCACTATAAAAACCATAACAAAATTTGCAATTTAAAAAACTTAACAATTTCCCTATAAAAACCATAACAAAAGTTACAAGTTAAAAAACTCAACAATTTCAGTGTAAAAACAATAACAAAAGTTCCAAGTTAAGAATCTCAATAATTTCATAATTAAAAAACATAGAAAAATTTCCAAGTTAAAAAACTCAGCAATTTCACAATAAAGTCCATAGAAAAGTTTCAAATTAAAAATATCAAAAATTTCACAGTAAAGACCATAAAAAAGTTTCAGTTTAAAAACTAAAAAATTTCACTATAAAACCCATAATAGAAGTTCCACGTCAAAAAATTCAACAATTTCACTATAAAAACCATAACAAAACTTTCAAGTTGTAAAACTCAATAATTTCACTACAAAAACCATAACAAAAGTTCTAAGTTATAAAACTTAAAAATTTCATAATAAAAACCATAACTATAGTAGCAAGTTAAAAAACTCAACAATTTCACTATATACACCATAACAAAATTTCCAAGTTAAAAAAATCAAAATTTTCACTATAAAAACCATAACAAAACTTGCAAGTTAAAAAACTCAACAATCTCGCTATAAAAATCATAACAAAAGTTACAAGTTAAAAAACTCAACAATTTCAGTGTAAAAACAATAACAAAAGTTCCATGTTAAAAATCTCAACAATTTCATAATAAAAAACCATGAAAAAATTTCCAAGTTAAAAAACTCAACAATTTCACATCAAACACCATAAAAAAGTTTCAAATTATAAAATAAAAAATTTCACAATAAAAACAACAATAGAAGTCCCAATTCAAAAAATTCAACAATTTCACTATAAAAACCATAAAAAAAAGTTACAAGTTGTAAAACTCAATAATTTCACTACAAAAACCAAAACAAAAGTTCCAAGTTATAAAACTTAACAATTTCACAATAAAGACCATATTTAAAGTATCAAGTTAAAAAATTCAAAAATTTCACTGTATACACCATAACAAAATTTCACTATAAAAACCATAACAAAATTTGCAATTTAAAAAACTTAACAATTTCCCTATAAAAACCATAACAAAAGTTACAAGTTAAAAAACTCAACAATTTCAGTGTAAAAACAATAACAAAAGTTCCAAGTTAAGAATCTCAATAATTTCATAATAAAAAAACATAGAAAAATTTCCAAGTTAAAAAACTCAGCAATTTCACAATAAAGTCCATAGAAAAGTTTCAAATTAAAAATATCAAAAATTTCACAGTAAAGACCATAAAAAAGTTTCAGTTTAAAAACTAAAAAATTTCACTATAAAACCCATAATAGAAGTTCCACGTCAAAAAATTCAACAATTTCACTATAAAAACCATAACAAAACTTTCAAGTTGTATACTCAATAATTTCACTACAAAAACCATAACAAAAGTTCTAAGTTATAAAACTTAAAAATTTCACAATAAAAACCATAACTATAGTAGCAAGTTAAAAAACTCAACAATTTCACTATATACACCATAACAAAATTTCCAAGTTAAAAAAATCAAAATTTTCACTATAAAAACCATAACAAAACTTGCAAGTTAAAAAACTCAACAATCTCGCTATAAAAATCATAACAAAAGTTACAAGTTAAAAAACTCAACAATTTCAGTGTAAAAACAATAACAAAAGTTCCATGTTAAAAATCTCAACAATTTCATAATAAAAAACCATGAAAAAATTTCCAAGTTAAAAAACTCAACAATTTCACATCAAAGACCATAAAAAAGTTTCAAATTATAAAATAAAAAATTTCACAATAAAAACAATAATAGGAGTCCCAAGTCAAAAAATTCAACAATTTCACTATAAAAACCATAAAAAAAAGTTACAAGTTGTAAAACTCAATAATTTCACTACAAAAACCAAAACAAAAGTTCCAAGTTATAAAACTTAACAATTTCACAATAAAGACCATATTTAAAGTATCAAGTTAAAAAATTCAAAAATTTCACTGTATACACCATAACAAAATTTCAAAGTTAATAAAATCCAAAATTTCACTATAAAAACCATAACAAAATTTGCAATTTAAAAAACTTAACAATTTCCCTATAAAAACCATAACAAAAGTTACAAGTTAAAAAACTCAACAATTTCAGTGTAAAAACAATAACAAAAGTTTCAAGTTAAGAATCTCAATAATTTCATAATAAAAAAACATAGAAAAATTTCCAAGTTAAAAAACTCAGCAATTTCACAATAAAGTCCATAGAAAAGTTTCAAATTAAAAATATCAAAAATTTCACAGTAAAGACCATAAAAAAGTTTCAGTTTAAAAACTAAAAAATTTCACTATAAAACCCATAATAGAAGTTCCACGTCAAAAAATTCAACAATTTCACTATAAAAACCATAACAAAACTTTCAAGTTGTAAAACTCAATAATTTCACTACAAAAACCATAACAAAAGTTCTAAGTTATAAAACTTAAAAATTTCACAATAAAAACCATAACTATAGTAGCAAGTTAAAAAACTCAACAATTTCACTATATACACCATAACAAAATTTCCAAGTTCAAAAAATCAAAATTTTCACTATAAAAACCATAACAAAACTTGCTAGTTAAAAAACTCAACAATCTCGCTATAAAAATCATAACAAAAGTTACAAGTTAAAAAACTCAACAATTTCAGTGTAAAAACAATAACAAAAGTTCCATGTTAAAAATCTCAACAATTTCATAATAAAAAACCATGAAAAAATTTCCAAGTTAAAAAACTCAACAATTTCACATCAAAGACCATAAAAAAGTTTCAAATTATAAAATAAAAAATTTCACAATAAAAACAATAATAGAAGTCCCAAGTCAAAAAATTCAACAATTTCACTATAAAAACCATAAAAAAAAGTTACAAGTTGTAAAACTCAATAATTTCACTCAAAAAACCAAAACAAAAGTTCCAAGTTATAAAACTTTACAATTTCACAATAAAGACCATATTTAAAGAATCAAGTTAAAAAATTCAAAAATTTCACTGTATACACCATAACAAAATTTCAAAGTTAATAAAATCCAAAATTTCACTATAAAAACCATAACAAAATTTGCAATTTAAAAAACTTAACAATTTCCCTATAAAAACCATAACAAAAGTTACAAGTTAAAAAACTCAACAATTTCAGTGTAAAAACAATAACAAAAGTTCCAAGTTAAGAATCTCAATAATTTCATAATTAAAAAACATAGAAAAATTTCCAAGTTAAAAAACTCAGCAATTTCACAATAAAGTCCATAGAAAAGTTTCAAATTAAAAATATCAAAAATTTCACAGTAAAGACCATAAAAAAGTTTCAGTTTAAAAACTAAAAAATTTCACTATAAAACCCATAATAGAAGTTCCACGTCAAAAAATTCAACAATTTCACTATAAAAACCATAACAAAACTTTCAAGTTGTAAAACTCAATAATTTCACTACAAAAACCATAACAAAAGTTCTAAGTTATAAAACTTAAAAATTTCACAATAAAAACCATAACTATAGTAGCAAGTTAAAAAACTCAACAATTTCACTATATACACCATAACAAAATTTCCAAGTTAAAAAAATCAAAATTTTCACTATAAAAACCATAACAAAACTTGCAAGTTAAAAAACTCAACAATCTCGCTATAAAAATCATAACAAAAGTTACAAGTTAAAAAACTCAACAATTTCAGTGTAAAAACAATAACAAAAGTTCCATGTTAAAAATCTCAACAATTTCATAATAAAAAACCATGAAAAAATTTCCAAGTTAAAAAACTCAACAATTTCACATCAAACACCATAAAAAAGTTTCAAATTATAAAATAAAAAATTTCACAATAAAAACAACAATAGAAGTCCCAATTCAAAAAATTCAACAATTTCACTATAAAAACCATAAAAAAAAGTTACAAGTTGTAAAACTCAATAATTTCACTACAAAAACCAAAACAAAAGTTCCAAGTTATAAAACTTAACAATTTCACAATAAAGACCATATTTAAAGTATCAAGTTAAAAAAATTCAAAAATTTCACTGTATACACCATAACAAAATTTCACTATAAAAACCATAACAAAATTTGCAATTTAAAAAACTTAACAATTTCCCTATAAAAACCATAACAAAAGTTACAAGTTAAAAAACTCAACAATTTCAGTGTAAAAACAATAACAAAAGTTCCAAGTTAAGAATCTCAATAATTTCATAATAAAAAAACATAGAAAAATTTTCAAGTTAAAAAACTCAGCAATTTCACAATAAAGTCCATAGAAAAGTTTCAAATTAAAAATATCAAAAATTTCACAGTAAAGACCATAAAAAAGTTTCAGTTTAAAAACTAAAAAATTTCACTATAAAACCCATAATAGAAGTTCCACGTCAAAAAATTCAACAATTTCACTATAAAAACCATAAAAAAATTTCAAGTTGTAAAACTCAATAATTTCACTACAAAAACCATAACAAAAGTTCTAAGTTATAAAACTTAAAAATTTCACAATAAAAACCATAACTATAGTAGCAAGTTAAAAAACTCAACAATTTCACTATATACACCATAACAAAATTTCCAAGTTAAAAAAATCAAAATTTTCATAATAAAAACCATAACAAAACTTGCAAGTTAAAAAACTCAACAATCTCGCTATAAAAATCATAACAAAAGTTACAAGTTAAAAAACTCAACAATTTCAGTGTAAAAACAATAACAAAAGTTCCATGTTAAAAATCTCAACAATTTCATAATAAAAAACCATGAAAAAATTTCCAAGTTAAAAAACTCAACAATTTCACATCAAAGACCATAAAAAAGTTTCAAATTATAAAATAAAAAATTTCACAATAAAAACAATAATAGGAGTCCCAAGTCAAAAAATTCAACAATTTCACTATAAAAACCATAAAAAAAAGTTACAAGTTGTAAAACTCAATAATTTCACTACAAAAACCAAAACAAAAGTTCCAAGTTATAAAACTTAACAATTTCACAATAAAGACCATATTTAAAGTATCAAGTTAAAAAATTCAAAAATTTCACTGTATACACCATAACAAAATTTCAAAGTTAATAAAATCCAAAATTTCACTATAAAAACCATAACAAAATTTGCAATTTAAAAAACTTAACAATTTCCCTATAAAAACCATAACAAAAGTTACAAGTTAAAAAACTCAACAATTTCAGTGTAAAAACAATAACAAAAGTTTCAAGTTAAGAATCTCAATAATTTCATAATAAAAAAACATAGAAAAATTTCCAAGTTAAAAAACTCAGCAATTTCACAATAAAGTCCATAGAAAAGTTTCAAATTAAAAATATCAAAAATTTCACAGTAAAGACCATAAAAAAGTTTCAGTTTAAAAACTAAAAAATTTCACTATAAAACCCATAATAGAAGTTCCACGTCAAAAAATTCAACAATTTCACTATAAAAACCATAACAAAACTTTCAAGTTGTAAAACTCAATAATTTCACTACAAAAACCATAACAAAAGTTCTAAGTTATAAAACTTAAAAATTTCACAATAAAAACCATAACTATAGTAGCAAGTTAAAAAACTCAACAATTTCACTATATACACCATAACAAAATTTCCAAGTTCAAAAAATCAAAATTTTCACTATAAAAACCATAACAAAACTTGCTAGTTAAAAAACTCAACAATCTCGCTATAAAAATCATAACAAAAGTTACAAGTTAAAAAACTCAACAATTTCAGTGTAAAAACAATAACAAAAGTTCCATGTTAAAAATCTCAACAATTTCATAATAAAAAACCATGAAAAAATTTCCAAGTTAAAAAACTCAACAATTTCACATCAAAGACCATAAAAAAGTTTCAAATTATAAAATAAAAAATTTCACAATAAAAACAATAATAGAAGTCCCAAGTCAAAAAATTCAACAATTTCACTATAAAAACCATAAAAAAAAGTTACAAGTTGTAAAACTCAATAATTTCACTCAAAAAACCAAAACAAAAGTTCCAAGTTATAAAACTTTACAATTTCACAATAAAGACCATATTTAAAGAATCAAGTTAAAAAATTCAAAAATTTCACTGTATACACCATAACAAAATTTCAAAGTTAATAAAATCCAAAATTTCACTATAAAAACCATAACAAAATTTGCAATTTAAAAAACTTAACAATTTCCCTATAAAAACCATAACAAAAGTTACAAGTTAAAAAACTCAACAATTTCAGTGTAAAAACAATAACAAAAGTTCCAAGTTAAGAATCTCAATAATTTCATAATTAAAAAACATAGAAAAATTTCCAAGTTAAAAAACTCAGCAATTTCACAATAAAGTCCATAGAAAAGTTTCAAATTAAAAATATCAAAAATTTCACAGTAAAGACCATAAAAAAGTTTCAGTTTAAAAACTAAAAAATTTCACTATAAAACCCATAATAGAAGTTCCACGTCAAAAAATTCAACAATTTCACTATAAAAACCATAACAAAACTTTCAAGTTGTAAAACTCAATAATTTCACTACAAAAACCATAACAAAAGTTCTAAGTTATAAAACTTAAAAATTTCACAATAAAAACCATAACTATAGTAGCAAGTTAAAAAACTCAACAATTTCACTATATACACCATAACAAAATTTCCAAGTTAAAAAAATCAAAATTTTCACTATAAAAACCATAACAAAACTTGCAAGTTAAAAAACTCAACAATCTCGCTATAAAAATCATAACAAAAGTTACAAGTTAAAAAACTCAACAATTTCAGTGTAAAAACAATAACAAAAGTTCCATGTTAAAAATCTCAACAATTTCATAATAAAAAACCATGAAAAAATTTCCAAGTTAAAAAACTCAACAATTTCACATCAAACACCATAAAAAAGTTTCAAATTATAAAATAAAAAATTTCACAATAAAAACAACAATAGAAGTCCCAATTCAAAAAATTCAACAATTTCACTATAAAAACCATAAAAAAAAGTTACAAGTTGTAAAACTCAATAATTTCACTACAAAAACCAAAACAAAAGTTCCAAGTTATAAAACTTAACAATTTCACAATAAAGACCATATTTAAAGTATCAAGTTAAAAAAATTCAAAAATTTCACTGTATACACCATAACAAAATTTCACTATAAAAACCATAACAAAATTTGCAATTTAAAAAACTTAACAATTTCCCTATAAAAACCATAACAAAAGTTACAAGTTAAAAAACTCAACAATTTCAGTGTAAAAACAATAACAAAAGTTCCAAGTTAAGAATCTCAATAATTTCATAATAAAAAAACATAGAAAAATTTTCAAGTTAAAAAACTCAGCAATTTCACAATAAAGTCCATAGAAAAGTTTCAAATTAAAAATATCAAAAATTTCACAGTAAAGACCATAAAAAAGTTTCAGTTTAAAAACTAAAAAATTTCACTATAAAACCCATAATAGAAGTTCCACGTCAAAAAATTCAACAATTTCACTATAAAAACCATAAAAAAATTTCAAGTTGTAAAACTCAATAATTTCACTACAAAAACCATAACAAAAGTTCTAAGTTATAAAACTTAAAAATTTCACAATAAAAACCATAACTATAGTAGCAAGTTAAAAAACTCAACAATTTCACTATATACACCATAACAAAATTTCCAAGTTAAAAAAATCAAAATTTTCATAATAAAAACCATAACAAAACTTGCAAGTTAAAAAACTCAACAATCTCGCTATAAAAATCATAACAAAAGTTACAAGTTAAAAAACTCAACAATTTCAGTGTAAAAACAATAACAAAAGTTCCATGTTAAAAATCTCAACAATTTCATAATAAAAAACCATGAAAAAATTTCCAAGTTAAAAAACTCAACAATTTCACATCAAAGACCATAAAAAAGTTTCAAATTATAAAATAAAAAATTTCACAATAAAAACAATAATAGAAGTCCCAAGTCAAAAAATTCAACAATTTCACTATAAAAACCATAAAAAAAAGTTACAAGTTGTAAAACTCAATAATTTCACTCAAAAAACCAAAACAAAAGTTCCAAGTTATAAAACTTAACAATTTAACAATAAAGACCATATTTAAAGTATCAAGTTAAAAAATTCAAAAATTTCACTGTATACACCATAACAAAATTTCAAAGTTAATAAAATCCAAAATTTCACTATAAAAACCATAACAAAATTTGCAATTTAAAAAACTTAACAATTTCCCTATAAAAACCATAACAAAAGTTACAAGTTAAAAAACTCAACAATTTCAGTGTAAAAACAATAACAAAAGTTCCAAGTTAAGAATCTCAATAATTTCATAATAAAAAAACATAGAAAAATTTCCAAGTTAAAAAACTCAGCAATTTCACAATAAAGTCCATAGAAAAGTTTCAAATTAAAAATATCAAAAATTTCACAATAAAGACCATAAAAAAGTTTCAGTTTAAAAACTAAAAAATTTCACTATAAAACCCATAATAGAAGTTCCACGTCAAAAAATTCAACAATTTCACTATAAAAACCATAACAAAACTTTCAAGTTGTAAAACTCAATAATTTCACTACAAAAACGATAACAAAAGTTCTAAGTTATAAAACTTAAAAATTTCACAATAAAAACCATAACTATAGTAGCAAGTTAAAAAACTCAACAATTTCACTATATACACCATAACAAAATTTCCAAGTTCAAAAAATCAAAATTTTCACTATAAAAACCATAACAAAACTTGCAAGTTAAAAAACTCAACAATCTCGCTATAAAAATCATAACAAAAGTTACAAGTTAAAAAACTCAACAATTTCAGTGTAAAAACAATAACAAAAGTTCCATGTTAAAAATCTCAACAATTTCATAATAAAAAACCATGAAAAAATTTCCAAGTTAAAAAACTCAACAATTTCACATCAAAGACCATAAAAAAGTTTCAAATTATAAAATAAAAAATTTCACAATAAAAACAATAATAGAAGTCCCAATTCAAAAAATTCAATAATTTCACTATAAAAACCATAAAAAAAAGTTACAAGTTGTAAAACTCAATAATTTCACTACAAAAACCAAAACAAAAGTTCCAAGTTATAAAACTTAACAATTTCACAATAAAGACCATACTTAAAGTATCAAGTTAAAAAATTCAAAAATTTCACTGTATACAGCATAACAAAATTTCACTATAAAAACCATAACAAAATTTGCAATTTAAAAAACTTAACAATTTCCCTATAAAAACCATAACAAAAGTTACAAGTTAAAAAACTCAACAATTTCAGTGTAAAAACAATAACAAAAGTTCCAAGTTAAGAATCTCAATAATTTCATAATAAAAAAACATAGAAAAATTTCCAAGTTAAAAAACTCAGCAATTTCACAATAAAGTCCATAGAAAAGTTTCAAATTAAAAATATCAAAAATTTCACAGTAAAGACCATAAAAAAGTTTCAGTTTAAAAACTAAAAAATTTCACTATAAAACCCATAATAGAAGTTCCACGTCAAAAAATTCAACAATTTCACTATAAAAACCATAACAAAACTTTCAAGTTGTAAAACTCAATAATTTCACTACAAAAACCATAACAAAAGTTCTAAGTTATAAAACTTAAAAATTTCACAATAAAAACCATAACTATAGTAGCAAGTTAAAAAACTCAACAATTTCACTATATACACCATAACAAAATTTCCAAGTTCAAAAAATCAAAATTTTCACTATAAAAACCATAACAAAACTTGCAAGTTAAAAAACTCAACAATCTCGCTATAAAAATCATAACAAAAGTTACAAGTTAAAAAACTCAACAATTTCAGTGTAAAAACAATAACAAAAGTTCCATGTTAAAAATCTCAACAATTTCATAATAAAAAACCATGAAAAAATTTCCAAGTTAAAAAACTCAACAATTTCACATCAAAGACCATAAAAAAGTTTCAAATTATAAAATAAAAAATTTCACAATAAAAACAATAATAGAAGTCCCAATTCAAAAAATTCAACAATTTCACTATAAAAACCATAAAAAAAAGTTACAAGTTGTAAAACTCAATAATTTCACTACAAAAACCAAAACAAAAGTTCCAAGTTATAAAACTTAACAATTTCACAATAAAGACCATATTTAAAGTATCAAGTTAAAAAATTCAAAAATTTCACTGTATACACCATAACAAAATTTCACTATAAAAACCATAACAAAATTTGCAATTTAAAAAACTTAACAATTTCCCTATAAAAACCATAACAAAAGTTACAAGTTAAAAAACTCAACAATTTCAGTGTAAAAACAATAACAAAAGTTCCAAGTTAAGAATCTCAATAATTTCATAATAAAAAAACATAGAAAAATTTCTAAGTTAAAAAACTCAGCAATTTCACAATAAAGTCCATAGAAAAGTTTCAAATTAAAAATATCAAAAATTTCACAGTAAAGACCATAAAAAAGTTTCAGTTTAAAAACTAAAAAATTTCACTATAAAACCCATAATAGAAGTTCCACGTCAAAAAATTCAACAATTTCACTATAAAAACCATAACAAAACTTTCAAGTTGTAAAACTCAATAATTTCACTACAAAAACCATAACAAAAGTTCTAAGTTATAAAACTTAAAAATTTCACAATAAAAACCATAACAATAGTAGCAAGTTAAAAAACTCAACAATTTCACTATATACACCATAACAAAATTTCCAAGTTAAAAAAATCAAAATTTTCACTATAAAAACCATAACAAAACTTGCAAGTTAAAAAACTCAACAATCTCGCTATAAAAATCATAACAAAAGTTACAAGTTAAAAAACTCAACAATTTCAGTGTAAAAACAATAACAAAAGTTCCATGTTAAAAATCTCAACAATTTCATAATAAAAAACCATGAAAAAATTTCCAAGTTAAAAAACTCAACAATTTCACATCAAAGACCATAAAAAAGTTTCAAATTATAAAATAAAAAATTTCACAATAAAAACAATAATAGAAGTCCCAAGTCAAAAAATTCAACAATTTCACTATAAAAACCATAAAAAAAAGTTACAAGTTGTAAAACTCAATAAATTCACTCAAAAAACCAAAACAAAAGTTCCAAGTTATAAAACTTAACAATTTAACAATAAAAACCATATTTAAAGTATCAAGTTAAAAAATTCAAAAATTTCACTGTATACACCATAACAAAATTTCAAAGTTAATAAAATCCAAAATTTCACTATAAAAACCATAACAAAATTTGCAATTTAAAAAACTTAACAATTTCCCTATAAAAACCATAACAAAAGTTACAAGTTAAAAAACTCAACAATTTCAGTGTAAAAACAATAACAAAAGTTCCAAGTTAAGAATCTCAATAATTTCATAATAAAAAAACATAGAAAAATTTCCAAGTTAAAAAACTCAGCAATTTCACAATAAAGTCCATAGAAAAGTTTCAAATTAAAAATATCAAAAATTTCACTATAAAACCCATAATAGAAGTTCCACGTCAAAAAATTCAACAATTTCACTATAAAAACCATAACAAAACTTTCAAGTTGTAAAACTCAATAATTTCACTACAAAAACGATAACAAAAGTTCTAAGTTATAAAACTTAAAAATTTCACAATAAAAACCATAACTATAGTAGCAAGTTAAAAAACTCAACAATTTCACAATATACACCATAACAAAATTTCCAAGTTCAAAAAATCAAAATTTTCACTATAAAAACCATAACAAAACTTGCAAGTCAAAAAACTCAACAATCTCGCTATAAAAATCATAACAAAAGTTACAAGTTAAAAAACTCAACAATTTCAGTGTAAAAACAATAACAAAAGTTCCATGTTAAAAATCTCAACAATTTCATAATAAAAAACCATGAAAAAATTTCCAAGTTAAAAAACTCAACAATTTCACATCAAAGACCATAAAAAAGTTTCAAATTATAAAATAAAAAATTTCACAATAAAAACAATAATAGAAGTCCCAATTCAAAAAATTCAATAATTTCACTATAAAAACCATAAAAAAAAGTTACAAGTTGTAAAACTCAATAATTTCACTACAAAAACCAAAACAAAAGTTCCAAGTTATAAAACTTAACAATTTCACAATAAAGACCATATTTAAAGTATCAAGTTAAAAAATTCAAAAATTTCACTGTATACACCATAACAAAATTTCACTATAAAAACCATAACAAAATTTGCAATTTAAAAAACTTAACAATTTCCCTATAAAAACCATAACAAAAGTTACAAGTTAAAAAACTCAACAATTTCAGTGTAAAAACAATAACAAAAGTTCCAAGTTAAGAATCTCAATAATTTCATAATAAAAAAACATAGAAAAATTTCCAAGTTAAAAAACTCAGCAATTTCACAATAAAGTCCATAGAAAAGTTTCAAATTAAAAATATCAAAAATTTCACAGTAAAGACCATAAAAAAGTTTCAGTTTAAAAACTAAAAAATTTCACTATAAAACCCATAATAGAAGTTCCACGTCAAAAAATTCAACAATTTCACTATAAAAACCATAACAAAACTTTCAAGTTGTAAAACTCAATAATTTCACTACAAAAACCATAACAAAAGTTCTAAGTTATAAAACTTAAAAATTTCACAATAAAAACCATAACTATAGTAGCAAGTTAAAAAACTCAACAATTTCACTATATACACCATAACAAAATTTCCAAGTTCAAAAAATCAAAATTTTCACTATAAAAACCATAACAAAACTTGCAAGTTAAAAAACTCAACAATCTCGCTATAAAAATCATAACAAAAGTTACAAGTTAAAAAACTCAACAATTTCAGTGTAAAAACAATAACAAAAGTTCCAAGTTAAGAATCTCAATAATTTCATAATTAAAAAACATAGAAAAATTTCCAAGTTAAAAAACTCAGCAATTTCACAATAAAGTCCATAGAAAAGTTTCAAATTAAAAATATCAAAAATTTCACATTAAAGACCATAAAAAAGTTTCAGTTTAAAAACTAAAAAATTTCACTATAAAACCCATAATAGAAGTTCCACGTCAAAAAATTCAACAATTTCACTATAAAAACCATAACAAAACTTTCAAGTTGTAAAACTCAATAATTTCACTACAAAAACCATAACAAAAGTTCTAAGTTATAAAACTTAAAAATTTCACAATAAAAACCATAACTATAGTAGCAAGTTAAAAAACTCAACAATTTCACTATATACACCATAACAAAATTTCCAAGTTCAAAAAATCAAAATTTTCACTATAAAAACCATAACAAAACTTGCAAGTTAAAAAACTCAACAATCTCGCTATAAAAATCATAACAAAAGTTACAAGTTAAAAAACTCAACAATTTCAGTGTAAAAACAATAACAAAAGTTCCATGTTAAAAATCTCAACAATTTCATAATAAAAAACCATGAAAAAATTTCCAAGTTAAAAAACTCAACAATTTCACATCAAAGACCATAAAAAAGTTTCAAATTATAAAATAAAAAATTTCACAATAAAAACAATAATAGAAGTCCCAAGTCAAAAAATTCAACAATTTCACTATAAAAACCATAAAAAAAAGTTACAACTTATAAAACTTAACAATTTCACAATAAAGACCATATTTAAAGTATCAAGTTAAAAAATTCAAAAATTTCACTGTATACACCATAACAAAATTTCAAAGTTAATAAAATCCAAAATTTCACTATAAAAACCATAACAAAATTTGCAATTTAAAAAACTTAACAATTTCCCTATAAAAACCATAACAAAAGTTACAAGTTAAAAAACTCAACAATTTCAGTGTAAAAACAATAACAAAAGTTCCAAGTTAAGAATCTCAATAATTTCATAATAAAAAAACATAGAAAAATTTCCAAGTTAAAAAACTCAGCAATTTCACAATAAAGTCCATAGAAAAGTTTCAAATTAAAAATATCAAAAATTTCACAGTAAAGACCATAAAAAAGTTTCAGTTTAAAAACTAAAAAATTTCACTATAAAACCCATAATAGAAGTTCCACGTCAAAAAATTCAACAATTTCACTATAAAAACCATAACAAAACTTTCAAGTTGTAAAACTCAATAATTTCACTACAAAAACCATAACAAAAGTTCTAAGTTATAAAACTTAAAAATTTCACAATAAAAACCATAACTATAGTAGCAAGTTAAAAAACTCAACAATTTCACTATATACACCATAACAAAATTTCCAAGTTAAAAAAATCAAAATTTTCACTATAAAAACCATAACAAAACTTGCAAGTTAAAAAACTCAACAATCTCGCTATAAAAATCATAACAAAAGTTACAAGTTAAAAAACTCAACAATTTCAGTGTAAAAACAATAACAAAAGTTCCATGTTAAAAATCTCAACAATTTCATAATAAAAAAACCATGAAAAAATTTCCAAGTTAAAAAACTCAACAATTTCACATCAAAGACCATAAAAAAGTTTCAAATTATAAAATAAAAAATTTCACAATAAAAACAATAATAGAAGTCCCAAGTCAAAAAATTCAACAATTTCACTATAAAAACCATAAAAAAAAGTTACAAGTTGTAAAACTCAATAAATTCACTCAAAAAACCAAAACAAAAGTTCCAAGTTATAAAACTTAACAATTTAACAATAAAAACCATATTTAAAGTATCAAGTTAAAAAATTCAAAAATTTCACTGTATACACCATAACAAAATTTCAAAGTTAATAAAATCCAAAATTTCACTATAAAAACCATAACAAAATTTGCAATTTAAAAAACTTAACAATTTCCCTATAAAAACCATAACAAAAGTTACAAGTTAAAAAACTCAACAATTTCAGTGTAAAAACAATAACAAAAGTTCCAAGTTAAGAATCTCAATAATTTCATAATAAAAAAACATAGAAAAATTTCCAAGTTAAAAAACTCAGCAATTTCACAATAAAGTCCATAGAAAAGTTTCAAATTAAAAATATCAAAAATTTCACTATAAAACCCATAATAGAAGTTCCACGTCAAAAAATTCAACAATTTCACTATAAAAACCATAACAAAACTTTCAAGTTGTAAAACTCAATAATTTCACTACAAAAACGATAACAAAAGTTCTAAGTTATAAAACTTAAAAATTTCACAATAAAAACCATAACTATAGTAGCAAGTTAAAAAACTCAACAATTTCACTATATACACCATAACAAAATTTCCAAGTTCAAAAAATCAAAATTTTCACTATAAAAACCATAACAAAACTTGCAAGTCAAAAAACTCAACAATCTCGCTATAAAAATCATAACAAAAGTTACAAGTTAAAAAACTCAACAATTTCAGTGTAAAAACAATAACAAAAGTTCCATGTTAAAAATCTCAACAATTTCATAATAAAAAACCATGAAAAAAATTTCCAAGTTAAAAAACTCAACAATTTCACATCAAAGACCATAAAAAAGTTTCAAATTATAAAATAAAAAATTTCACAATAAAAACAATAATAGAAGTCCCAATTCAAAAAATTCAATAATTTCACTATAAAAACCATAAAAAAAAGTTACAAGTTGTAAAACTCAATAATTTCACTACAAAAACCAAAACAAAAGTTCCAAGTTATAAAACTTAACAATTTCACAATAAAGACCATATTTAAAGTATCAAGTTAAAAAATTCAAAAATTTCACTGTATACACCATAACAAAATTTCACTATAAAAACCATAACAAAATTTGCAATTTAAAAAACTTAACAATTTCCCTATAAAAACCATAACAAAAGTTACAAGTTAAAAAACTCAACAATTTCAGTGTAAAAACAATAACAAAAGTTCCAAGTTAAGAATCTCAATAATTTCATAATAAAAAAACATAGAAAAATTTCCAAGTTAAAAAACTCAGCAATTTCACAATAAAGTCCATAGAAAAGTTTCAAATTAAAAATATCAAAAATTTCACAGTAAAGACCATAAAAAAGTTTCAGTTTAAAAACTAAAAAATTTCACTATAAAACCCATAATAGAAGTTCCACGTCAAAAAATTCAACAATTTCACTATAAAAACCATAACAAAACTTTCAAGTTGTAAAACTCAATAATTTCACTACAAAAACCATAACAAAAGTTCTAAGTTATAAAACTTAAAAATTTCACAATAAAAACCATAACTATAGTAGCAAGTTAAAAAACTCAACAATTTCACTATATACACCATAACAAAATTTCCAAGTTCAAAAAATCAAAATTTTCACTATAAAAACCATAACAAAACTTGCAAGTTAAAAAACTCAACAATCTCGCTATAAAAATCATAACAAAAGTTACAAGTTAAAAAACTCAACAATTTCAGTGTAAAAACAATAACAAAAGTTCCAAGTTAAGAATCTCAATAATTTCATAATTAAAAAACATAGAAAAAATTTCCAAGTTAAAAAACTCAGCAATTTCACAATAAAGTCCATAGAAAAGTTTCAAATTAAAAATATCAAAAATTTCACATTAAAGACCATAAAAAGTTTCAGTTTAAAAACTAAAAAATTTCACTATAAAACCCATAATAGAAGTTCCACGTCAAAAAATTCAACAATTTCACTATAAAAACCATAACAAAACTTTCAAGTTGTAAAACTCAATAATTTCACTACAAAAACCATAACAAAAGTTCTAAGTTATAAAACTTAAAAATTTCACAATAAAAACCATAACTATAGTAGCAAGTTAAAAAACTCAACAATTTCACTATATACACCATAACAAAATTTCCAAGTTCAAAAAATCAAAATTTTCACTATAAAAACCATAACAAAACTTGCAAGTTAAAAAACTCAACAATCTCGCTATAAAAATCATAACAAAAGTTACAAGTTAAAAAACTCAACAATTTCAGTGTAAAAACAATAACAAAAGTTCCATGTTAAAAATCTCAACAATTTCATAATAAAAAACCATGAAAAAATTTCCAAGTTAAAAAACTCAACAATTTCACATCAAAGACCATAAAAAAGTTTCACATTATAAAATAAAAAATTTCACAATAAAAACAATAATAGAAGTCCCAATTCAAAAAATTCAACAATTTCACTATAAAAACCATAAAAAAAAGTTACAAGTTGTAAAACTCAATAATTTCACTACAAAAACCAAAACAAAAGTTCCAAGTTATAAAACTTAACAATTTCACAATAAAGACCATATTTAAAGTATCAAGTTAAAAAATTCAAAAATTTCACTGTATACACCATAACAAAATTTCACTATAAAAACCATAACAAAATTTGCAATTTAAAAAACTTAACAATTTCCCTATAAAAACCATAACAAAAGTTACAAGTTAAAAAACTCAACAATTTCAGTGTAAAAACAATAACAAAAGTTCCAAGTTAAGAATCTCAATAATTTCATAATAAAAAAACATAGAAAAATTTCCAAGTTAAAAAACTCAGCAATTTCACAATAAAGTCCATAGAAAAGTTTCAAATTAAAAATATCAAAAATTTCACAGTAAAGACCATAAAAAAGTTTCAGTTTAAAAACTAAAAAATTTCACTATAAAACCCATAATAGAAGTTCCACGTCAAAAAATTCAACAATTTCACTATAAAAACCATAACAAAACTTTCAAGTTGTAAAACACAATAATTTCACTACAAAAACCATAACAAAAGTTCTAAGTTATAAAACTTAAAAATTTCACAATAAAAACCATAAC